>JADMNL010000029.1:141690000-144190000 GCA_016271365.2 Neoceratodus forsteri | reverse complement strand
ACATCAGAGTTTTATAAAAACCTTTAAAATGAACTTGTGGAAATTCTAGAAGTATTTTTAATTCAATGCTGGACTCTGGTTAGAGTCCACCTCAAATGGCGTTAGCCACACAAACTTTTTAAAAAAAAAAAAAAATGAGAGAGAATTGTTGAAAAACTGGAGACCACTAGCACTCTTAAATACAGACTTGAAAATCTTAATGAAAGTCTCAAACATCCAATTTAGTGGAGTAGGGCCGTATGTTATCAAACAGAGTCAGACTTGTTCGATAAAAGGGAGGAACATACATGATAATTTACTATTAATAAGAGAACTGGTTTCCCTAGGGAACAATAACAAGCTAGAAGGCTTCACTGTTGCTATGGATCAGGCACAGGCATTTGTCAGGGTTTCCCATGTGTTCTTGCAAGAAGTTCTAAGAACTCATGGAATACCTCAGCAATTTATAAAATGGATAGATTTGGTTTATAAGGTAGCTTCCGCAGTACCAATGGTTAATGGACATTTAGGTTGTATGGTTCAAATAAATAGAGAAGTCAGGTGGGGCTGTCCAGTGAGTCCGCTACTGTATGTGTTTTGCATAGACCCCTCGTTAAAGCTTATTAATCAGGAACTAACTGTGAATCCCATAATTTTAAATACAGGTGATTCCGTAGTAAAATTTATAGCATATGCAGACAATGCAACTCTTATATTTCCTGATGTTGAAAATGTTGCACTAACTTTAAACATTATTCAGAAGTACTCTGAAGTGTCAGGAGCTAGAATAAATCAAACTAAAAGTAAAGGGCATGCATTAACTAATGAGATGGTAATCCAGGAGAAGATGGGGGACTTGAAATATCATAGTCTCAGATAAATATTTTAGGGATTCAGTTTGGGAGAGGTGATATGGCTACACTAAACTGGATGTAAAAACTGAATATAGGTTTAGAAAAAGTAACTAAATGGAAAAACTGGCAACAAACAAAAAAAAAAGGCGATGACAGTGGAAATGTTTCTGATCCCTCTCTTTGCATTTCTGAGTATAGTTTTTCCAGGTCCAAGTGACTTTGACTTAAAACTACTAAGTTTAGTATTTTTATTGATATGGGGTTCTACGTTAAACCCAATTAAGAGGGAGTATCTGTATAAAGAGTATAAACAAGGGGGAATTAATTTAATTAACCCAATAAGTCATTTCTGTAGCTTATTTTTGCACAGTAGTATAACAAAATTCCAATCCCCTTCACCTGCAGAGTGGAAGAAAGTAGCAGTAATTTGGTTTCCTTCGATGTTGGAAACTGGAAGAAGTCACCAAAACTTTTAAGAAAATCTTCAATCCGGCTGTACAATATTTTTGGCCTGTACTTGAAAAAATTAGAAATGGCATTGAACATTAACTCAAGCATCATGTCTTGATCGAAAAACTATTTATAAAACAATATAGATGGCAGGATATAATATTGATACCGTTTATAAGGGTGCAGATTAAACCTAAATATTAAGATGGTAGAATACCTAACTGATAAAAGGATCCCCAAAAATGTGGGACACGGTGTGGTTATGTGCACGTGGTAGACTAGAGATGAAAGGGATTGCTGAACACAAAAAATGGAGGAAAGGTGTCGCCTAAGGAGTACATGCCTCAGACAGAGAAACTTGAGAACATGTCCTTATCCAGTGTCCTGCTGCTAGAGAGATACGGTCTGCTATAAGCTCTGCGTGGGGAAATACTGCATGGAATGAGATGAATTATGAAGAAATAATAACAGGTTATACAGCTCAAATTCAGGGGGTGGAAGAAAGTACACAACGTATACTTTTAACATGTATTAAATTCAGCTTGTGGCAAGAGAGATGTAAATATGTTATACAGCAGGTGGATTTGTTGCCTAGAATTGTGGTCCAAACGATTGAGAAAGAAATATGGCAAATTTGGAGATATGAAGCTAAAATTTGTACAAGTGCCATATTGCTGAAATGTTGGAAGGGTGTGCCAAGTAAGATTTATACAGACCGATAGATCTGGTAGAAAGTAGGCATAGGTATAATGCATTTAATCTGGATGGAAAGGTTACTGTTCTAGAAAAGTATGATTGTTTTTGGTAAGTTCCACTGATGAAGTTATGAGCTTAGCTTAAAGTTTTTTATATTGGCTTTACATGATTTTCTTCAGCTATTGTTTTTGTTTTATGACTGAATTTACATAGTGTGTATAAAGTTTAAACTGATACATTTTTTTTTTTTAAATGTATTCACTGAACAGCTGTGGTTTTATTTTGTCAAAAAGAATTCCCTACTCTTTTCGAGAAGTGCCATGAGATCTTTAACACCCACTTGAACTACCACCAGAACAGGCAGCTGGGACCTCAGTTTAACATCTCATCCAAAAGACGGCATCTCTGGAGTGCAGCACCCCCCTCATGCTGTACTACAGTGTCAGTATTGGGATTTAACCCAAGTGACCGGTGTGGGAATAGAACCCACAGCCTTCTGATCTCCCGGTCTCAGAGGTGAGTTTGCTACCTGCTGACCCACTGACATTATATGGTGTGTAGTGCATTGCCTAAGGCTCTTCATGCTGGACAGTGCACTGTTGGAGGTGCACCATGTTGTCTAGTGCACTGTGGAAGGTTGACTATGTTGTGCACTGCACTGTGTGAGGCTCTCCACATTATGCAGTGCACTATGGGAGGTTTCCACATTTTGCAGTGCACTGATGGAGATTCACCATGTTGGACAGTGCACTGTCAGAGGCTCACCATGTTTTGCAGTTTACTGTTACGTCTCTTGATTCTGTGCTCTGCGTACATGATGTGACTGACAGTTCCTTCGCTGGTGCCTGTCCCATCTTCATGATGTATTTTTCTCTAGTCATTTATGGAATCCTGCCAGGTGGAATTCTATACATTGCACACAGTGCTGTACAAAATCGGATAGAATCTACAGAATTTCTGTCTCACCACAGGGTGTGTGTTATTCTGATGGGATTTTTCCTAGTTTGCTCTGCAGCTAGTTGTAACCCTGCAGCCCTGTTGGGTTAATTTCTTTACGTACACGTGCTTTAGTTGCTCTTTGCATTTTTCAGATGTAAGAATGAGAGAACTTGTAACTCTCCAGCTCTATTCCTGCACTAAATGTTTCTCAGTAATAAATTCCCTGGTATTGTTTCACAAAAGTATTTTGGATTTCTGAGGCTTTCTGTGCCCATTTTCT
Organism: Neoceratodus forsteri; assembly: GCA_016271365.2. Lineage (NCBI taxonomy): Eukaryota > Metazoa > Chordata > Ceratodontiformes > Ceratodontidae > Neoceratodus > Neoceratodus forsteri. The sequence continues at coordinate 144,186,802 of JADMNL010000029.1, read as the reverse complement.
ATGTATTTACTTGGTTAGAGTGTATACACATTGGGGTTTATTTATTTGGTAACCAGGTAGGTACACTGGGCCAAGAGTTGGCTTATTTTCAGGCTCGACCTGAGGCATTAGGCAGGGCACTGTTACAGAAAATGTACAGATGTGGATTATAAGATGTAACAACAGTTACAAACATCGGAGTGTACACCTGCAGTTCAGAAAGGTATACAATTCAGGATCACTAGTGTATGGGCCAAGACCCAATGTGGGCAGCATTAACTTGTGTATAGGCATACACATTATATATACAGGAATCCAAAACTAAATAAATATTACCTATTATAAGATGCAATACCTTTAAGAGTTAAAAGGGAGGCTCAGTTATGAGAGAGATATGCACATACGAAACTGCCAGCTAATTTACTGGCCATATGGGCTATCAAGTCTGCTCGAGTGTGCAGCTAGTAATCCCTTATACTGCAACTGCCCCTCCCTTCCCCTCCCCCCACCACAGTGACCCTCCCCCTCACTTTGTCCCATCCCCTTTTAAAACTGCCCACCGACTTACAGGACACCACCTCTTCAGGCAGCGCATTCCACAACTGACAACAATTGTCTATTTTTATATATGTCTAATGTATTAATGTTACCTTTTTTACTGATGACTGTCTATATGAATGTGTACAGGACAACTTTGTAGATACGCCCTATTTTCGACCTAAAGTTTTATCCTGTTTAAAAATAAAATTTTAACTAATTAACATGGACAACACCCTTTCGGTGAAAAACTGCCTCCTCATTTCTCTCCTGAATCTTCCTCCCTCCTGTCTCAGACCATGCCCCCTTGTGTAACCCACCAACTTAAAAATCCACTCTGTACCAGTCTTGTTTATACCCTTCATGTATTTAAAAGCCTCAATAATATCACCCCATCCCTCCTTTCTTCCAGAGAGTACATGTTAAGCTCCCTCAGCCTCCCCTCGTAGGGTTTGTCTTCCTATCCCATGATCATCATCGTTGCTCTGTGCTGGACCCCCTCCAGTAATCCAACATCTTTTTTTAAGTATGGGCACTAATACTGCACGCAGTACTCCAGGTACAGCCTCACCAATGATCTGTACAGAGGCAGGATAACCTCCCCCCTCCTGGAGATGATTCTTCTAGCAATACATCCCAGCATCATGTTGGCTTTAGCTGCTGCCTTCGTGCACTGTACTAAGTGGTTCATTACCCCCTTCATTATCAGCCCAAGATCCTTCTCCTCCTCTGTAGCAGCTGTATGCACCCCTCCCAACTGATAACACCTCCTTGGTTTCCTTGCTCCCAAGTGCATGACTTTGCACTTCTTAACATTGAACCCTAGCTGCCATGTGTCTGACCAGTCCTCAAATTTTGTCAGATCCTCCTGCAGCCCCAGCCACTCTACTGTGTTATCCACCGCCGCACCATCCGCAACGAGGGAAAGCCTCATTTAAGTAAAACACCTGTTTTTCAAGAAGAATTTAAAGCAGCGGAGGTGTTACAAGTTAACTCAAATAAGACGGTTACAAAATACAGTAAAAATATCATGGTTATCTACAAGGTCAGATATACTGTATACCACCGTCACAGTTGCTTAGAGGGCTGAGGCACTTTGCGCCTTATCTCTTACCACACTGGCAACTAGGGTTGAGGAACAAGCTCGGGCCGACAGGGGTTGGTGCCGGGAGAGGGCTAACCATCCAAGGACACTCTCCTCTACCATGGCGGGAGGCTTGTCGACTTGGCTGCCTCCAGGTAGAGGCCTGGAGGTAGCGCTTAGTGGCCTCAAGGCGGCACGGGCGAGGGGCCATGGTTCCGTAGAGTGTGTGTACCTCCATATACGCATGCCTACGTGTTGCTGCCGATGGGGAGGGACTGCAGGAGAAAAATGGAATATTGTTCGGCACAGGCTACATGAAGCTCTGCCTGCCCACTTCCATCCCCGTGCCGTTGTCTGGTGGCTGGCCTGACAATCTGGGAGAGAGTCACTGGGTGGGGGAGGGTGTGCCTCACCTACCCAGACCTGCCACAGGGACAATCCATGGGGGATCTAGGGCTCAGTGGACAAGAGATATAGGTGCCAGGTGGGAGGAGGTGGGGACAGGGCCCACCGTGACCAACAGAGAAAAAGTTTTATGGATGAAAAAATTATACTGTATAACAGCTTAAGTTCACAACCATTATATTTAGCTCTCCAAGCACACCTGGCATGTCCCCGTCATCTTATTTTCACTGGTGGAACACTAGCAATGCTATTGTACAGTGATTCACCTACTATATTTACTGTCTTTTTATTTTTGCGCTACTATGAAACCAGTGAAAATAGAGAAATTAAAAAAAGACAGTATTTCCTGTTATACAATATGTACACAAACTAGAAACGGTGTAGTTCTCCTTGATGACGTACTCTTTGTACTGGTTATTTTATTGACTTCACACTGGTAATTAGGGAACCAACACTTTTCCCATTTTGTAGACGGGATCATGAAAACTAAGTGGTGGAAAGATACAGGATCAACCTCATTAATATATGTCCTAATACAGTTTACGGGAGGCGGTATACATCAATATACTGTACATTAGTACACCTCTAAGTATAATGCTACGGTTAAAAAAAAAAAAAAATATTACTATAACTGTATCAAGAGGGCAAACTGTATTAACACGACAAATCATGCCAGTGTATAAATGTACCTGGCAAAAACTGGTGAAGGACCACTAGGCAATTTATATCAACACATGCCATCTTCTGACTCCCTACTATGATGCTATCTAACATTTTATTTATTCAGTCTCGGATTAAAATACCTTTGAGCGCAAGGTGCTCATTTGCAAAGGTTCCATGTCAGTGGGGAGGGGTGATCAAACATACAGAGGTGGTAATACAAAGACTAGGTTTAAAAAACAGTGAAGTACATATTTTAATTGTCTAGAATTAATAACTTTAGTAGTGGAGAAGAAAGGAGCGGGGGGTGTAATATGACAGAAGAAGAGGGTAAGCAGCCAGAAGACCTTGTCAGTAGGAGTAGAAAGGGTGGGGGGTGCGGTAGTAGTAGGTAGGAGGAGGTGGTGGCGTGGGAGAGTCGGGGAGGGTAGGAGGATTTTGCAAGGTTGGAAAGGTAAAACTTTGGGGTGGAAAAGAGGAATTGAGGCACACAGGTGGTAGTATCATTAGATGCAAGCAGTTGCATTGAACATGACGCCAAGGTTTTGTTATAAAAGTAAATGAACTTCGATTCCTAGCCCTAATGATTCCAAAATTAGCTTTGTCATTTTTCTGTAATTTCTTTTTTCTTCTCTTACCCTGAGCATATCGCTCCCTCAGGTATTCAGTGGGCTGTGACCTGCTGCCTGTCTGACCCACCTGCCAGGGTTGGACTGTGTCTGGAGACTTCCTCAAGTCATCATCCACTCCCATGAAGTCAGGCATGAGCTCTACGGCTGCTTGTCATACTTTGTCTAGAGTCCACCACCGCAGTGCATGTATGGTATGACATCATAAGGGGATGCTCTGCAATGTTTGGCCACTCACACTGACTGGTGAGCCCACGCCAAGCCTGTCACCAGGATTTCCTGCATACAGTAGTAATGCAACACAGCCCTCGTGCTTCAGGGGTGAGCACCCAAGGGACACTCTAAATCCTCCTGTCGTTCTCAGCTCATGATATCCCTAGCAGAAGGCATAATCCCAATTCCCAGCATGGCAGATTATTCGCTGATGGCTTGTTAACCATGGAGTTGGCTAGGTAGCCCTTTCTATAGCCAATGTCTGAAAAGGCTAACTTTGGAGCCTTGAGGACTAGATATATTGATGGAAAAATCTTTCAACTTGTTCATATTTTTAAATATCAGTAATTGCAAACTGTATCAGTATAGCTATTCTGTTTTGCCCTGACATGAAACTTTAGTGGGGGGAAAAAATGACATTTCTAGGCTTAATAGTTCTAAAGTTTTGCCTTTTTTTTTCTAATTTTAATTTTTGCATTTTCTCCCTGGGTTTCTTCCCTGTCCCGGGACCCCAGCAGATACGGACGTGCGTGTGTGTGGAGGAGGACATGCACACTGGGTACTGGCTCTGCCCCTTCTGCCCCACCCCGGCTGTCACTGGGCTCCCCGTTTCCCAAACTGCCACCCGTCCTCAACCAGGTGGCAGCAAAGGGTCAAGGAAACCCCTTATCCCTCCCTGGGAGAGGAGAGGAGAGCCACCTCACGACAGCTCAGTCCCACTCCTCACCCTCCATCCCCGGCTGACCCCCAGTAACCCAGGCTCGTTCTCAAAGCCGGGTTGCTGGCGTGGCGCAAGATGTGTCATCCAGCGCCTCAACCCTCCATGCCACCGGGCCAGCTAAGTTAGGCTTTTTCAAAGAAATTAGCTTTAGAAAGAGCTACCTTTAGAAAAGTCAGGGATATTTTTTCATTAATGCTTGGAACCAGGACAACATAGAATAGTTATATGGATGTAGTTAGCATCCATAGAACTAGCAATTATTGATCATTTCAAATAATATCAATAATTAGATGATGTTTTCACATTAAGCTTTTTTTAAATAACTTTTTAAAGACTTTGGATTTTGAATTCACTTTCAGATGAAATAAATACCTTCCCTCTTATTTTGGTAATCATAGTCACATGACAAAGTACAAGTGGACACACCGAGGATGCAGTGCAGTACCTTGCCGTAACTGTCATGTCATAAAATACTGCATGACATACGGGCTTCATTGTCATGGAATTGCACTGCCCCCTGCAGTATAATGCAGCACTCTGCAGCAATACTGCAGGGTACCATGTTGCATCCTTGCTGTACTACTTACCAAACCATGACAGCTGCAGAATTCTTAATTTCATGTTTGCTCGGTGATCCCAGTATCTTGCAAGCTGCAGACAGCAATATTTCATGCACAAAATAGCATGCAAGCCAAATTCATTTGAGTAACAATGTTATATATACACAGAGTTTGAGAGTGGGTAGAAATTGATGTAGGAGGCAGAGCAGAGTATGAATGTTATTGGTGAGGAAGGCTTGCTCATTACTTTGTGGCTGCAAACCTTTCTTAATTGCTCCAGTGTGTTTAGCAAACTGCTAGGCATTGGCTTTTAGTTTTAAAATGGATGAAAAACTTAAGGATAATACAGTTGTCTCCTGCTATCTCTTTGTACCTCAGATATTTTCTGTCGATTACCTTTACACCCGAGTTGGATCTTTTGTTAGTGCAGCACAGGTTAGCCAGCGGTGTACCTAGGTACGTGCCCTGTATGCATTAGTGTATAAAAACTGTTCTTTGTATAGAAACATAGAATTTAGTGGCAGATAAGGACCGCTTGGCCCATCCATTCTGCCCATTTCCTCTTAATGGATAAGCTGCAGATTCTAGTTAATCAACAGCTTACTTCCTCCTACCCTCCACTAGAATTGCCTTATGCTTGTCCCATGCATTCTTGAATTCTCCCACTGTTCCTGACTCCACAACCTCCTCAGGAAGGCTGTTCCATGCATCCACAACCCTCTCTGTAAAAATGCTTCTTACATTACCTCTGAGCCGCCCTCTATCTTCAAATTATGCCCCTTGTTCTTGACATCTCTTCTTCTGAAAGATACTACCCTCTTGTACTTTACTTCGTTGAGATAACTGGAAGTTTCTATCATGTCCCCCTCTTCCTCCTTTCCTCAAGGGTATACATATTAAGCTGCTTTAGCCTCTCCTCGTATGTCTTCTGATGCAGACCTGCACCATTTTGGTTGCCCTCCTCTGAACAGCCTCCACTCTGTCTATGGCTTTGCGGAGATGGGGTCTCCAGAATTGCACGCAATACTCCAGATGGGATCTCACTAACTGTCTGTACAGAGGGATAGCAACTTCCTGTTTTCTACTGCTGATGTCTCTCCCTATACATCCCAGTATCCTCCAGCCCTCCTTACTGCCTTCTCACATTGCTTGCCCACCTTTAGGTCATCTGATATAATTACCCTAGGTCTCTTTCGATGTTTGTTGTTGTTATTAACTCACCCTCCATTGTGTACTCTTCCCTAGGTTTTGTTTCCCAGATGCATTACCTTGCACTTCTTTACATTGAATCTGAGCTGCCACATATTTGACCATTCCTCCAACCTTGCCAGGTCCTTTTCATTCTTTCCACCCCACCTGTGTATCACCCTGTTGCAGATCTTTGTGTTGTCTGCAAAGAGACATACCTTTCCTTCCAGGTGCTCTCCAATGTCACTTATAAAGACGTTAAAGAGGACTGGTCCCAGTACTGAACACTGCGGGACCCACTAGTTACCCTCCTTTCTTCACTGTGGACTCCGTTTACTATTACCCTTTGCGTCCTGTTGTCCAGCCAGTTTTTTATCCAGGCTACCACCTTGGGACCCACTCCAAGGCTGGCTAACTTGTATATTAATCTTTTTTGTGAGACTGTGTCAAATGCCTTACTAAAATCTAGGTAGGCCATATCCACAGCCCCTCTCTGGTCTACTGCTTTGGTCACCCAGTGAAAGAAATCCATTAGGTTTCGTCTGACATGACCTTCCTGCCTGTAAACCATGCTGCCTTGGGTCCTGTGCCCCACTGGCCTCTAGGTACTCAACAGTTCTTTCCTTCAGAAATGATTCCATCATTTTCCCTACCACTGAAGTCAAACTAACTGGTCTGTTGTTTCCTGCCTCTGCCCTGCTCCCACTTTGTGAAATGGAATCACATTTGCTCTTCTCCAGTCCTCAGGTACCACCCTATCCTCCCATGATTTGTTAAAGAGGTAGTCAGTGGTGTCACTAGTTCTAACCTTAGTTATTTTAGAATTCTTGGGTGAATCCATCAGACCCCATTGCTTTGCCCACCTCAGTTTCAAGAGTTCTTTCAAAACCCTTTCTTCTGTGAATGGACTGGTATTGACCTCTATTCAGAGTTTCTCTCTTGTTTGGTTTAGGTACCTCCCTCCTCTTCCAGTGTGAATACTGAGCAGAAATATTCGTTCAGTGGCCCTGCTTTTCACTGTCACCCTCTGCCCACATTCCCTCCCTTCATTAAGTCTCTGTATACCTCCCTTGGTCTTTCTTCACTCCCTAATGTACCTATAAAGGTTTTATCCCTTCCTAACAGAGTTGGCTATCTTTTCCTCAGTTTGTGCCTTTGCTATTCTGACTGCCTTCCTGCATTCTTCTGCTTTAACTGATAAAGTTCTCTGTCCTGCTCCTTCTGTGTTTCCTTATATTTCCTGAATGCTATCCTTTCTCCTTAACCATCCCTGCCACCTCTTTTGAGAACCATAGTGTTTTTTTTTGTTTGTTTTGTTGATTTATTTCACACAAAGGATTGTTGCCTCTGTGATGGCTGTTTTGATTATTCACCATTGTTCCTCTACCCTCCTTCTTTGCCTGTTTGCTAGTGCTTTCTGAGGCACTCTCTTATTTTCCCAAAGTCAACTTTCCTAAAGTCCAGTACTCTTTGTTTTGTATTGCTCGACTCTATGGCTGTGTTTATTGTGAACCACACTGTTTGGTGGTCACTTGTTCCCAGATCACTACCCACTTCTAAATCTGAGATCCTTTCTCCTTCCCCATTTGAGAGTACCAGGTCTAAGATTGCTCCTCCTGAGTGGGTTCCAACACCAGCTGTCTGAGGCATGCCCCTGTAGGCATCAAGAATGACCCTGCTCTTGGAGTGCCTGCAGCAAAGGTACTCCAGTTAACATCTGGCATATTCAGGTCCACCAGCAACAATATCTCCCCTTTTTCTGCCATTTTAAGGATGCCTTCTATTATTTCCTTATCCATTTCCTCCCCCTGAGATGGGAGTCTGTACACAACCCCCGTGTGGATTGTGGTGCTGTTTCCTGTCTCCAGGGTGATAAATAGCAACTCATCAACTTCCTGTTTACTCTTTAGTTCTGTTGTGTTAATCCCTTCCCTTATATAGAGAGCTACTCCCGCTCCTCTTTTACCCACCCTATCCCTCCTGTAGACTGTGTATCCTGGTATGTTGGCTTCCCACTCATGTTTCTCTGTGTACCATGTTTCAGTGACTGCCACAATATCCAGGCATCCCTCTTCCATTGAGGCCACTAGTTCAGGGAGCTTGTTACACAGACTACGGACATTGATACTCATCACCTTCCATTTATTTTTTATGGCCTTTCCCCTTTTAGCCCCATCCCTGTCCTTACTACCTTTTTCTGCATTTACCCCTGTCATGCTCCCTACTGACTTCTCTGCCTTGGTGTTTACCTCTCTAACTACTGGGTTTTGTGGGGGGAGGTTGGGATTTCCCTGCTCCTTTTCAGTGCCTCCACCCTTGGCTAGTTTAAATGCTTGCCAATAAAGCATTTAAACCTGTCACCGAGGACCCTGGTCTCCCCCCCCCCCCTCGCCCCCGGACAGATGCAGACCATCGCGCCAGTATAAGCCTGCATCCCTCCAGGTGGCTCCTCAGTCCCCAACGAAGCCAAAACCCTGAGCTCCACAACAGTTTTTCAACCATTCATTGAATCCCATGATGTGGAATACCCTAGCATCATGCTTGCCATAGACATGCAGCACCTCCGAGAAGGTTACCATACATGCTACTTGTCTAAGGCCCCTCCCCAACTCCACAAAATCCTCTTGCACTCTGATCCCATTCACAGCCAGGTCATTTGTCCCTAGGTGGACAATGACATCCAGCTCCCTCCCTTGTGCAGCTGCTCCCGCGATCCTGAGGATTCGCTTCCTGTCCCTCCGAGCTGTTTTGCCAGGCAGGCAAGCACCTTGCCTCCCTATCCCCTTCCTCCCCCACTTCTATCCCCCTAATGATTGAGTCCCCGACCAGGAGTTGTTTCCTTCCCCTGTGGGGTCCCGTGCCACCCTCCTGTGGGTCTCCTTTGTGGAGGTTCCCAGCATCCTCCTTTGTCTCCACTGCAGGTGCCGCCATAGAGGAACCACTTTTTGCCAGAACAGCATATGAGTTGTGGAGAGGTACAACTGGAGGGATGCACCTCTGTTCCTCTACCCTCTCCCTCCCTGAGCCCACCTTGGTCCAACCGCTCCTCTTTCCTGGCAACCTCTGAGGTAACGGTGGTGGCCCTGGTGGTCCCTGGGTGGGGGGGGAAGAGGTTTCACGAATCCTAGCCAGGTCAGCCTGAAGATGGGCAACCTCCTCCTTCAGACCAGAGAAGTGCCTTCAAACAGGGCAGCATCACAGCCTCCAGAATGTCTCCCGGAACACTGCTGCCCCACAGCCATTGCACTGCACCACTCCCATCTTGACTTATTTTGTGTCCCCTCTCCTGTTGCTTTGTATGCTTACTGTCTCCTCTCGCTATGTATTTTACACTTACTTTCCTACTGCCTATGTGCCTTACAACTCTCGCCTTCCTGTTCTGGGACAGAAAGTTCCTGTAGTCTCTTCTTCATGCTTTGATTCAGACCTCCTGAAGCCGGAGAGGGTATTTTTTAGGTTCTTTCAAGGTTGATGAAACTAATGTGTCTCAGTGATCCTTCCCTTCCTACTGCCAAACAGGAAGTTCCTGTTGTCAGTCAAATCCAGTGGTTATAAAACTAGAACTGGCTTTGGGTGGAGGGGTGGGAAGGAGGGCAAATAGTAAACATTCTGTAGATCTAGACTGCTGCTGCTTGCTCTGAAACCAAAGTTCTCTTCTGTTAAAAACAGCAGTATGTCCACTTGCAAAGCATGCAAGCATATTGGTTTCAGCCTGAGTTGTGGGAGGGCATGGGGGGGCGCCCCTCCTCCCCATCACAGCTCCAGGATAGTGATTCTCTTCCATCATCTCACCCACTCTCTTTCTTCCTCCTGCTTATCCATTTGAAGTCCTTACTTCATCACAAGGCTGGAAAATGCAAGGTAGAGAATTTTCTTGTGCAACTCCTAGTTCCTGCTTGAAATTGTACCCCTGCTTTTCATTCCCGATATGCTGTCGTTTCCTACTTTCATGTGTACCACTTTTTAGAAGTTTGTTGCTCTGGGAATAGCAGAGATGTTGCAAGACCCTTCTCATTTGCATATCCATGATGCAGTGCTTACAGCTCATGGTATTAATATATTTTCATACTGTGGTAAAAAGCAAGTAAACCAGATGTTCTAATATGTTCCTACACTGATTGACCAGTTGGTGGCAGGGGCCACAAGTGAGCTGGCATTAGGTAAGAAGCTGTGTTGCTCTGCTTGTCTGTGTTTTGAACACTAAAATTAAAAATTTTGAGCATTACAAAATATATAATTAAGGCTCAGCATATACCCCAGGAATCACACAGATTATGAGCACTATGCACGATGCAGGTGGGGGTATGCACCAGAGACTCGTATCCCATCTGAGTAGCTCTGCTGCCCCGGACAAGTGCAGAGTGCATGGTATTCACTACTGCATGCACCGTGGTGCACCTATATGTGGCTCCACCCCTTCAGCGTTCAGATGACATTTCCATGGACCAGACATGCATCCAATGGGATGCCCAGACCTTTAACAGATCCCTTGCGCCCATGGGGGGCGGATGTCACCAGAGAGCGTGATGTGTGCCGCCAGCACAGCGCAGATGGGTGCCCGATCATCCACACCCAGCCCTCCTTGTTGTCCCATGGGCTGTGGTAGCATGTGGTGGGGTCTGCATTGCCCCATGTTGGTACCACAGCTGGCACCAGTGTCCTGGGGGAGTGCATATCCTTTACGGCTGGGTGTTATCCAGCATAAGGTGCCCACCCCACCCCCACACCCAGCACTCCACAACTTTGTGAATGGCGTGGAGTACGGGCACACCCCCACCCACCCCCAGCACGTTGCTGTCTGTGCGGCCAGGGAAATGGGTGTGTAACTGCCACACGCACCCCCGTGAATGCCACACAGGGTCCACGGGATCCCGCTCCATGGCATTCATTCGTAGCGATTGTGCATAGGACCCTATGTTTGTACAACATGTCAAGAAATTGGTATCAATCTGAACTATAAGAGGCTTTTAGTGGGTGCCCATTCTTCACCTGTCACACCATCAGAATATTGCATTTCTTCTCTAAACCTGCCCACTCTCTGCCTTTCTCCTTTTTGCTTTGAAGTCCTTGCCCAATCACAAGGCACATAACTTACAATCTTAAGAAAACAAGTGTTACTTGTGAACCTCCTCATTTCCCAGTCATGACCATTTCATTCATGTGATTAATTTGTTAATTTTAACCGCTGCACTATGTATGCCCAACAACCATACTGCAAATACAGGCAAGCAAACATTTGGCGTTAGCCAGTTCTTGGTTTGTTGTTGTTTAATGTTGGTACCATGGCTGATATGGTTGCTGAAGCTCCATTCCTGAAGACGCTAGAGGTAGAGGGGGAAGCAGAATCACTGTGTGGCAGACATGTGGCTCATACAGACACAGTGCATAAGGACTAGCGCCACCAGCTGCAGAGCTCTGATCCAGCAGATGAGCTGCGTTTCATGGACTCCACCTCCATCTCTCTGTGCAGTAGGGATGGGCAAAACCAAGTTGGAACCGGTTTTGGATTTGCCAAATCCAAGCCAAGTTTGGATATGATTTTGGGAGAGATTCAGATTTGCCTTGTCATGGCTCAAATCTTTGGCAGTATAGTGTAGTGGTGAAGAGCACTGAGCTGTAGACCTGAAGAACTGGGTTTGAATCCCACAGCCACCACTTGCATACAGTGTGACTATGAGCAAGTCACCTAACTTTCTTGTGCTCCCAGGGCACACTCTGGAAATTAGCCTTTGGCTTAGTGTTTTTTCCAGGTCAAAAATTGTAAAACAAACAAAAAAAAAAAATGCATTTAGTGGAGAAACAAAAGACATCAGGAGGAAAAAACATCAAATGTTAATATACTCCAGCTAAGGGTTTTTTGCTTCGCAGGTTGGTGGAAACAAAAAATATTGTGTCCCGTGATGGCCCAGTGAGTAGCGGCACGCCTTCCCACACTAGCGACCTAGGTTCAGAGGCAAGCCTGGTGACCCCGAGGGCTGGGGAGGCACTGCAGTGCAACAGCTCCCCCAGCTGGGAAGGGATCACATCAGGTTCTGCAGCACAAGTGACCCCTGCAGTGGGCCAGGGAGCTTGCGTCTCCTGCAGGGGTATGCTGGCTTGCCACGGTCTGACGTGGCAGGCCCAGCATCGGGGAGGTGGGCAGGGCTAGAAAATAGGAACACTCCTGCCTGCCGCAGGTCCCACACCACCAACTGGGCCCTGGCATCCCATCTGGATAAGGTCACTGGGAGTGAGTAGGATGGACCTCCCTCCCCTGTATCCAGTGTGGGTTGCAATCCACGGGGGAATCATCAGAGGTCAGGTAAGCCCCAAAAATGGTGTGTCATGAGGCTGGGTGGGCAAGAACCTGAATGGGGCTGGAGGAGAAAGGGGTCATAATCACAATATGTAATAAGCATTTGTCAATGCCGAATGTTTCCTTGCATAGTGTATGTGGTGGTATCGGTGACTGTCTTTCCTTTGTATTCTTAGTGAAAGCTGTCATTTTGCCTTGCACGTAGGCCCTATTTGACCTGTAGGCTGGTGTTGTCTAGCATTTGATTGACAAGCACAATGTGCTTGCTATAGTTTAGTTTGTAAATGCTTTCTAAACTGTATCAAAAACCAGTGAGTGTTTATTTTTATTAAAATATGGCACCTTGCAGGTTGTCAGCAGTTAATAATGACTGAAATGGTGCTGAACAATCCTTTCAAAACATTTACTCCCCCAACGCATCAGTAACCGCACACCAACAGATTCTGCTCATAAATGTGGCAAAATGTGGCAAAAAGGTATAATTTAAGCAAGAGAGAGATGTAGCACTGTTAAAACAAAATATATATAGGTCAACCTTTTCACTGCTTTCATGTGCTGTTGCTTTAAACAGCAGGATACACAAATATGCTGGGGTTGAGTAATGGATAACTTTTTTTTCTGTATACATTTTATGCTCTCCTCAGAGCTGGCAGGCGGCTCCGTACCCTCCCTCAGAGGGGCTCACTTTCTGGTCCCCGACTCTCCTGCATCTGACCCTCACGGCAATCCCTCACGGGTTGCCCCCTGCCCCGTGACAGGGCAGAGGGCGAAGGGCGTCGACTTCCCCCTCCTCCCCCAGAGACCAACATCCAGACTCCAGGGGTCCGGTGCGGGCACTGTGGGCCAATCACGGAGCCTGCCAGCTTCATTTTTCACTTTTCTGCCCCTCCCCTTGCCGTGGTTGCTCATGTGTGTGTGGAGACATGCACGCGCAGCAATCCACAGCACCCTCCCTATGCTAGCCACTCATATCTGCACTGCCCTCGGGCCACCACCAGGGGCAGCTTTCCAGCAGGCATGATTGGGTCCCTACACAGATGAGGAGAGCAGCCCACAACTGCTCAATCTATCTCTCTGCCCCTTCCCCCCATGCTGACCCCTGATGTCCCAGGCTCGTTTCCAAACCCAGGTCACTGGCATAGCACACATGTGGCATCCAACGCCAAACCTCAGCACCACCAGGCGGGCTATGGATAACTTTTTTTAATGTAGCAGGCTAGCAGTAAGACAAGCTCATATAGCATTTGGGTGAAAGGGATTTCTTCTCACGTACTCTCTTGCTATTCACTTGCATTTTTATTGTGCTCTGCCTGACCATGATTGCACCAGAGTCTGCAGCTCAGGGCAGAGCCTGTCCCATCCTCTCCCACTCTTCTCTCGGGACAGCTTTTAATTTTATCTACTTCCTTTTTATTGATTTTATTATCTTCTCACCAGCCTGCTTGAGCATACAGCACGGGGCCAGCCAATACCCAGTCCTCCCCCACACAGTCTTTTCTCAGGCAGGCTTTCGTTTTTGTTTGTCTGTTTTATGCTTATTTATTTTTTTACAGTTAAACTTTTTATTAATTTTTCATAAGATATACAGACAAACCTCTTACAGTACAGTACAATGTGAGGATTTTAAAAGAAAAAGAAATTGAGGCAGCATATAATAAGAACATTGCTACAATAATACAAGGAGCTTTTGGTTTAAAATATAGTAAACAATACAGGTCATGTAATTAGCATAAACTTGACATTTGTAGTGAACTTAAAGCGGATAGTATGATTAGATACGGTTTATATTAAAATGTTACATAATTATATATGATGCTGCAAAGGGAAAAAGTACATCTGTAAAAGGATTGTGGAGTAATAAAGAATGATTGAGAACAGAGTATAGGAAAGAAAAGATATATAAGAAATTAAGAAGAGAGAGAGGGAACCTATAAAAAAGGGGGAAAGCTGAGACTACAATGATATATCAGCAAAAGGGGAAAATCCATATATATTACGCCCATACATTGGTGCTGGAAGATTTAGTTGATTCCAAAAATTAAAAAGCCCTGCCAACAATTGTTATATAACATAAGTCGGCCGACAAGATATATGTCGACGGTCCAGAGAGGAGATTGCAATAGTTGGTTAATGATACCAGGAAGGGTAGGGATTATGTTGGATCTTCAATGCACGAGGATTGTGCGTTTAACTTGAAGGAAGAGTATATTAACCATCTGCTCTGCTAATATGAAATTTTATAAGAACAGTGATTAAAATACCAAGAATGCAATGTTTAGGGTCCAGTGAAAAGGTTGACCTACCACTTTCATTGCAAATCTGTGAGTACAGTGCCAAATCTTGTGTATGAGGGGACAGCGCCATAAGATATGCAGTAAATCCCCATTGGGGGAATTGCAGCGCCAGCAATTGTTATTGTTCAATAAACCCATTTTTTGTAATACAACAGGAGTTCTGTACCACAAATGAAGGATCTTGGTTTGAATTAGGGAACTGTGTTTATCATTAAAAGATTTGTGACAGGAGAGTCAACATCTGGACCATTGTGCATTGATGATATTATATTGTAGCAAAGTACTCCATCTGTTTTTAGCATTGACAGAGTAGTCAGGAAGGATATCACAAATATCTTTGTAAACAGTACTATTTAAATTGGATGTTGTTTTTATCCATTTAGAGATGTGCTTATCATACAGAGACTTGATAGAGAAGGGTGTGAGGTAAGAGTTGCATGCGGTACGAAGCTGTAGATATTTCCAAAAATCCTGGTGGGGAAGATTCCATATGCCTCATAGGTCGGTGTAAGATTTTAACTTTAATGACTTGGGTTCAAGTATATCCTGCAAAAAGAGAATACTCTTATTTTTCCAGGTACGACAAAAAAATGGGGTGATTATCAAGAGATATATGGTGGTTACCCCAGATGGGGGTGTAAGCTAAGGGTTTGAGGTTAGATTTAATATGCTTGTGAATGATTTTCCAATAGAATATAGAGGCAGCTATGGTAGGGTGAGACTTTAAAGAAGAGGTAAAGGTGTTATAAAGGAAAGAAGTCGCCATATTACCAGGACATAAGGATGTTTTCATATTGACCCATAAAGGAGACTGGATGTTGGTTTTGTTAAACCATTTAATTGTTTGAGATGTACGGAAAGCCCATAAGTAGGCTTGGAACCAAGGAAGGCCAAAGCCACCTTTTGACCAATGGGATCTAAGTTTATTATGACTAAATCTAGGTATTTTACCTTCTCAAATGAAGCTGCCGATAATTTTGTCTATTTTGGTAAGGAAACTAGAGGGAAGTATCAAAGGGATATTAAAATAGGCATAATATTTTAGGAGTTACAGACATTTTAATGGCGGAATTTTACCATTAAAAGAAAGTTTAAGTAGCTTCCATCTATCAAGTATTGTTTGGATACTGGTTAACAGAGGGGAAAGATTAGCATCCCATAATTTATTCAATGTCGGATGATCCGAATGCCAAGATAAGATATACCTTGGGGCCCAACGAAAGCCTAATGAGTTGTTCGTGAGGGACTACAAAGGGTATTCAATGGTAGCATTTCGGATTTGTTAAGGTTTAGAGCTAGTCCGGAGTGGGAGGTGAAGTCATTCAGTAGTTTAACTAAAGGTTGCCCGGAACTTCGAGGTTTTCAAGTAAAATAAGGAGATCATCTGCATATGAGAGTGAAGTATAGTGAGAGTTACCAATAGTAATGCCTTTAATTGTACCAGATTGACGAGGGATGCAGAAAGAGGTTCCATGGCAAGTATAAACAATGAAGGCGATAAGGGCATCCGTGTCTGTGCCTCTTGCTAAGTAAAAAGGAGGGGACAAAATAGAGTTTCGTGAGAACTCGAGCTGAAGGGGAGGTATACAATAATTGAATCCAAGCACAAAAATTATTTGTAAAGCTAAATGAGATAGCACCTGATATAGATATTCCCAATTGAGAGAGTCAAATGCTTTCTCAAAGTCAATGGCTATTGCAGCTGCAGGGTTTTAAGAGTTTTGCTTTGTGAATTAAATTGAGTAATGAGCGAAGATGATCGGAACTGTTTCTATTTTTGATAAATCCTGATTGAGAAGTATGGATGAGTTTAGTCATTAAAGATTCTAAGCGGAGAGTTAATAATTTGGCAAAGATTTTTCCGTCAGCATTAAGAAGTGAGATCGGTCTATAGTTTGAAGGAAGAAAAGGGTCTTTGTCTTTTTTTGGTAAGACTGTTATAATGGCTTCTGCCATTGTGCATGGGAGTTTCTTTATTAAGGTTGCTTCTTGGAATACATTGACTAATACAGGACAAAGAGTGTCAGATAGGGTTTTATAAAAATCAATAGGGAACCCATCATTGCCAGGTGCTTTACCGCTTTTTAATGATGATAAAGCAATTTGGATTTCCTGTAAAGTGATTGGTTTATCAAGCATAGCTTTGTCCTGAGGGATAGGTGGGGTAGATTCAATTTTTCCAGAAAATGTTGTATTAGGTTGGGATTTGTAGTATTAGGTTGCTAGTATAGTTGATGGTAAAGGATTGCATAATACGATTGATTGAAAGGTTGTCTGTGTGTGTCTGACCTGATGAATCTTTTAGACCTGCTATATGTCTCTGCATCTGTTGTGTTTTCAGCTGGTAAGAGAGAAACTTTCCGCATTTATCCCCTTGTTCCCAATAACCATGTTTAATCCTAAAGGGCAAGTTCAGCTTTCCTGGATATCAACTCGTTAATTTTAATTTTAATTGTAGAATTTCAGATGAAGCTGTGAATTATGATTAGGTTTATTTAATTTTTAGTATTGGGTTTTTTTTCTTTAAGGATTTTTCTAAATTAGCTAATTGTTGTTCTCTCTTAATTTCTTTCTATGCGCTGCATAACAAATAATTTTACCTCTAATAGTGGCTTTTAATGCTTCCCAGATAGTACCTTGAAACATATCTGGAGTATCGTTAATAGAAAGAAAATCTTGAATCTGGGTTTTAATCCAAGGAGTGAATTCAGGGTCTCTGAGTAAAAGTGGGTCTAAACGCCAAGATGGGGATTTAGAAGAAGGTGGACCCCAGAGTAAATGCAAACTGATAGGGGAATGATCAGATATAACGATAGGGAGAATCGATGTATCAATAATCTTTTCAGTAATAAGGGAGAAGAGACCAATAATCAATCCTACTATATGATTTATGTAAAGAGGAATAAAAGGTGTAATCTCGTTGTCTGGGATGATGTAGTCTCCAAATGTCAGAGAGACCTAAATCCTTCATGAGCATTAATACTACGGGGTGGGCATCATGTGATGAGTTACTTCTGTCTAAATATGCTTGTAGTGCTAAGTTAAAGTCACCACCAATAATAATAGGTGAATTATTTTATTATTAATCATAATTTGTTGGGATAGATTATGGAAGAAAATGGGTGAATCAAAGTTGGGTGCATATACATTCACAAACATAAGCGGACCTGCTGTGGTGTTTAATAGGTTATAATCCACCTACCATCCGGTCTCTAATGATTTTATGGGGCCAATTAAGAGATTTATGTATTAAGATAGCAACCCATGTTTTTGGATAGAGAAGATGACGATATACTTGACCTACTCCAGTCCCTTTTAAGTCTGTCGACATCCTCTGATAGAAGTTTAGTTTCTTGTAAAAAAACAATATGTGTTTTATGCTTTTTAAGATAGGTAAGTACTTGCTTACGTTTACAAGGTGAGTTGAGTCCCTTGACATTCCATGAATGTAAGATTAGACAACTCGGTGTGAGGATATAAGGTAATTAGTTACAAATAGGAATGAGGGACTCAATACCATTAATTTGGAGGATGTCACAGATTCAAAAGGTAAATATATATAATAAACAAATGTATGCAGGGCCCTTAACTTGTATGGGTTCGAGATGATTGAGTATTTGTATTCATTTAGTCTCGCAGAGGGAGAGTATAGAGATAGGAATATCAAGTAATTAAACATTAGAACCAACAAACGTTAGTATAAACTCAGTAACAAGAATATTAATTTGAAACTTTTATGAAATGCAGAGCAATAAGAGTCGGTAAATATACCAGGACTCTCACTCTACACTACTAGGCGTGTAGAGTAATTAGTGAATCTCAAGATACAGTTTACCCTATCATCTTAAGATACTAAACTTCACATAACAGTATATTAAAGAAGTGTATTTGAGATTTGTGCTGAGGTAATTAAAGCATTACCCTGGAAAAGACCAAAATATCATTCTACCAAATAAACAAGGATAATTATTTAATAGTGTTAAATTCCAAACATAATGAATTAGCTTGGACCTAGTAATAAGTCCAATATTAAATAAAGTATACCAACATGATGGCAGATAATGCTGGAACAGTGTGAGCCAGATAAAAGGATGCCCAATGTGTATTAATCCACATAAGCTAGGTTAGGGAATGCAGTATATACTATTGGTTCATAGTGCATCAGTGTATTGTGGAATCATTTTTATAAGTTCCAATGATTTGGAAGAAAATGGGACGAAGAATAATGTGAAAAGGTGGAAAAACTCAATGTATAGAAATACAATTGGAAGCATAATTTGGTGCAAAATCTGTGAGATATAATGGGAATGCACCTGATGCACTACATGCCAGAAGTGATGCAAAATAAATATTAAATAAGTAAATAATTTTAGAGTATTTGTCTAATCATCCTCCACATTCCAAATGATAGGATTTATGTGGAAAAATGCTATAATAGTAAGGGTTAAGGGCACACTGATATGAAATACAGAACTCTATATATGTATGTTGTCATCTGACTCACGGTGGCGCTGAAGCTTATGAAAACTTAGAATGTAAATAGTAATTATATATAATGTCTGGCACCACACAAGGATTAATTATAAGAGATCTTACAAACATTGTAATATTTATTCTTTCTCTTATTTTTTTTTTCTATTGAATACATTGAGAGTAACTCCTGCATAGATTAAATACCACCAGTGTCAACTGGCTTACCTCCCACATACAGATACAGGCTTCTCAACAGCGATAGCGATTTACTGCATTTAAGTGCTCCAAACCTGTTGGGTACGATAGAGACTGCGCTTTGCGGTAAATGTGCCGAGGGAATCGAATGAGGTGGTGTGAAGAGGAGGGATTCTGGTGAGAAACTGCTATACCACATCTAATTATGGGAAAAGCCTCAGGTAGCCTTGCTCTTCGATTTTCTTCTCCTTTCCTTTTTGGGTGGTTCAGACGATTTAAAGGGAGAGCTGGACACAAGATCAGCCCAGGAAGAGTCGGGAGAGTCATTACCCATTGAGAGCTTCTTCGGGTCTTGAGTAAACATGTTGGATACAGTCTGTCTCAGATCCTCCGTAGATGAGTGCAGATCTTCTTGGAGTGGGGAGAATTTGTTAGACAAGGCAAGAGGAGTAGAAAACTGATGTGACGCTCCACATGGGAAGCTGGAGAGGTGGAAATATTATTTAAACAGCAGGTATTATTATTTAGAGAAGAACCAGATGCTTTTTTTTCTTGTATGCGTATGGAGCTTCTGGCAGGAGCTACAGTGGCAGATATGATGGCTGCAGATTTGTCAGGGACCTGAAGGACAGTTTCATCAGGAAGGGCAAGACATTGTAATTGTGAAGTGCTTGTGCTGGAGCAGGAACGAGCTGCATTAGCATCGTAGGCAATGTAAGTGCGGCTGTGTTCAATTCAGAAATTCAGAGAGAGATTTTGGGGTACTGAAATCTCTGGGAATCATTCAAAAAAGACATTGTTGCAGGGTAACGAGTGCAAACTTAATTCCACGCTGGATGAAGGATCGCTTTAATGGGGTTGTAAGTTTTCCTTTGTTAGATAATTCTTTAGAATAGTCTCTGAAAATTAGGATTCTGTTTTCTTGCCAAGTAAGTGCACCCAATTGCCTCGCTTTTTGAAGAATCAGTTCAGTATGTGCGTGTTTAGAAATCTGGGCAATGATGGGCCTGGGTTTCTGGTCGGTCCAGGCCTCGGATTTACAAAGTGTGTGAGATCTCTCGATGGTTAGGTCTTGGCCAGCTGGTAATTTAAGCAAAGAAGGAAGTACATGAGTTAGAAGAGCACTGGTATCTCCTAGTTCAACACCTTCAGGAAATCCGAAATCTAAGGTTGCTATGCCTGTTTCTATTTTCAATATCATCTATTTTATCCTGAAGGTTCCTAATAACTCTGTCCTGCTCCCTGATGGTAGCCTGTAATGTGTTAATGGAATCTTCATTTTGAGATGCTGTAACATCAGTAGCGCTTGATTTTTGATCAAGTGCCTGCATATTATTGATATTTTGTTGAGGTGCAATTTTAATACATTGATTTCAGTTATTAGTTGCTGGAACATTGCCTCCACTCTATTAAGAGAACTGTTATGTGGAGATTGGTCCGCCTAATCATTATTGTAGGCCTTAATAGAGAAATTGAAAAGCTGTAGATAACTCGTTCAATAATTATGAGGCAATAAAAATACTGTACCAGAGCTGTTCTGCGATGTACGTATAGTGAGATCTCAGATGTTGGTGAAGGTAGGAAGTCTGGAATCTGTAGGATGGATGATGATATTTGGTGAATCCAGGGAGATAAAGAATCAAGCAGCCATCTTCAGCACAGCAGGCCACGCCCATTCACTCTTTTATTTATTAATTTGTAAACCCCCCCCCCAGCAGTCCATCACTGCTGGCTGCCCACACACTCCTCCCTCTCTTACAAGCGGTTGTGGCCATGCTCTCCCACTCGTTCACTCCTGCCTAACTCAGTCAGTGCTGTTCCTCTGTCCTTGTTTGGGTGGAAATGGCACCAGGCAGCCAAGCAAGCACCTTGTATGCACTGGTAGGTGCATCTGCAGTTGCATGAACACAGAGGTGTCATCTGACTCTTGAGCACTGCTGTCAGCCTGTCATGTGACTAGAGAAGAACTCAGTAGCCTGAAGTCACGTGGGCATGCAGGGGTGAGCACTGATGATGAAGCAGCCAACTTAAAAAGAAAAGTATAACTGGAGTCAAACCGTAGGAGTTTGGCTCAGGTCCTGCTAATCCTGAGCCACCTAAGTGTGGTTCAGTGTTTTATGCAGCATAGATGTTTGGCTCATTCCTTCTACGTAGACTGGCTCACCCTCACTAGAGCAGGTAGCTGGCAGTAACTTATGCCAATACAGCACTTGGTGGTACATGCTGTATGCCCTCTCTTAGCACTAAGGATACAGAAGGATTGATAGAGGGAAGTAACTGACCCCATCATTGGCTGTGGGCTCAAACAGGTATGTCAAGTTGCTCAGGTAGGAGTAGCCATTCGATTTGGACTGTCGGACAGAGACAGTGAGGTCATTGATCCCGACAGAAACTGCGGCCTTCATTGGGAGGTTCCATTGAGCAGACAGGAGGGTGGAGATGCAGTAAGGTTGAGACAGATGACACAGTGGTCCATCCACTAACAATGTTATACAAAACCTCTGGGCAGTTGTGACTAGTGATAGACTAATAGTAAAGAGCCCACTTCCAGTGAAACCGCTGCTGGGCTGGCCAACTCTGAGTCAAGCAACTTCTTGGGTAGGCACATCATTGGGTGGTGGTGGTGGGGCCCACCATGAGGTGTCAAAAGACAGAAGCATGGTGACCAAGTAACAACTTGAGTAGCCTTGCCTTAGCCTCTCCCAGGGTGCTCAGCCTCACCAAGTACCCTACTCCTGAATTACTGTCTCTGGTTGTACTGTGATGCTGCTAGAACAATTTGCTTGGGTAAGGGGGAGGCAGGAGTTCAGATGCATCTTGTTGGTCTGTGGGGAAGGGGATTGGGGAACATACTAGACTGTGGGGAAGGGGACTCTGGGCAACCTTCTGAAGGGAGGAGGGCTCGGGGCAACTTGGGCTGGTAGAGGGATCTCAGATTCAGCCTGTGTGGCTGATGAAAGGGGGCTGCATGCTGCACTGGGGAAGGGTGGGGGACACTGGGGAGGGGAGCTAGGGAGCTGCATTCTAGGCTCATGGAGGTGGGGCTCAGATGCAACTTTCTGGGCTGTATAGGGGTAGCAGGGTAGTAAATCCTGTATGAATGACCCTCAGAAATGCACCAAACCCCCACATTAGGGAACAGCACAACTCTCTGATCCTACCTAAAAGGAAAACCTCATTGGGTCAGTCTTGTTCCTTTTAGCATTCTGAAACTTTGGCACCTCCTCACCTCTAAAAATCACAGGCTCACTTACCTCCTTTAAGTCCCAGCTGCTTGCCTCACTCAATCCCTGCAACTGCTATTTCTGATTCAGTCTATTCCTCCCTTAATGAATATTTTTCTTATAGCCTGGAGTACTCCACGCCATTTGTTGTTAAATCCCTGTTGTACAATGCTCAATTCATTGCCTTATGTCAAACTATACCCTGAACACCCATGATGTATTAATCAGCTGCCATCCCTTATGTCTACCATGCTGTGTTTAACTGCTTTAGATGCCATAACAATTACCAATGTATCTATGTATTCATGCATTCTGTATTTATTACTTTACTGTATTACTGTTTGTTGAAAGTATACTACCTTCATGTACCTTCTGCTCTTTGTGATATGACCCTAGATCCTTTGAAAATAGGCTCTGCCTAAAGGATCTTGTGTGTAATAAATACATTTTTATAGGAGAATAGGTGCCACCCAGATCCCTGGCCTATAGTTTAAATATTCAGGCCTTGTGCATACACTCTTCAAAGGCAGTAACTCCACTGAGAGACAGTAGAGCTGCATAGGTCCTCAGCTCTGACAAAGAGAAACACGAATCAAAAATGCTAACAGTGTCTTTAATACCTCTGTTTGTACTGCAGCTGAATCTGGTTTCCAGTGCCACATTATCCAAGAACACATCTGACCCTTTCCCAGACAGTTTACCTCATCCTCCAACGCCAGCCACTGCTCCAATCACCCCTTCGGCAGGGACCTCAGTCATCAGCTCCTCCAGTTTACACAGTGTGGGCCCATCCAAGGAGGATTTCTGAGAAATTCACCACACCCATTTCTTCAGGTACAGATCCGCTAATTTTGTTTTTATATTTTTTTTAAGGAATGCTACCTTTGAATTATGCTTTGTCTGAGAAGTGACGGATTGACAAGAAGGAGATTTCTTGTTATACATCAATGTGCATAGATATATGATAAGAAAGAAATAAGACCTAGGAGGGCTTGGCCCAGGGCACCATGAAATCCATTCTAATGCTCTACTGTGTACCAGCTAAGTTGAAGAACAAGAGTCAAGTAAATAAGCAGTTCTCATGGGTGGGGGGAGCATCTGTCAGCAGTTGCCTTTCTTGTAAGTACACTTCTATGGACGCTATTCATGCTGATTTCACCATAAGGGGTGCACGTACTGAAAAACTCACTAAGAGAGAAGATCACCCTAAAAATTTAGATGTTACATTGAAGCTGTTAGGTTTTGTAAATTACAGTATTGTTTTTAACTTCCTGTTTTACTTGCATTTCTCTTGGCTTTAAATTGCCTAGCTCCCCGTGTTGTTGTAGCTTTTGCAGTACCCCTCCCTATACAGATTGTCTGCTTTATTCTCCACCTTGTAACACAACTGCTGCCTATTTTGCCCACCACGCCATGTACTGACTGTAGATAGGGACCACGGGTCCCAAGTGTTTTATCCTGTTTAAAAATAAAAATATTTACTTACTTTACTTATTGTATTCACTAATTTTGGGCTGTATTTG
Source organism: Neoceratodus forsteri (assembly GCA_016271365.2). NCBI lineage: Eukaryota > Metazoa > Chordata > Ceratodontiformes > Ceratodontidae > Neoceratodus > Neoceratodus forsteri. The sequence goes on along the minus strand of JADMNL010000029.1, from coordinate 144,162,822 downwards.
CAGTAATTGCTTGCCCTCTTCTGCCTTCTCCTGTCCCACTGATTACCACGGGCCCCTAGATAGCTTCCCTTCTTGGTTGCCCACTTCCACATATGCCCATGTGCAGTTTACACCCTCTTCCTCTCCCCCCACACTCCCACCCTTTCCTGCTCTTTCTTCCTCCCCTATGGCTTGTTGGAACCTGAAACCCATTTACCATCCCTTCCTTTATACCTATTGCCATATTGTGTCCCAACCTATCTGCCTCTCACATGTTCCTCAATTTCTCCACCGCACCCATCTCCTATTCCTTTGCCTTACTTTGTTCCCTGCCTTCCTCAGCTCACATTCCTCTGACTTTTCCTAATGTCCCTTCCTCACTATGTTACTCTGCCCTCTTCTTCATCTCTTCTCCTCTCTGCTTCTTCCTCCATCACTTCCTTCTCTTCATCTTGACTCCTACTCCAGTCTCCTTCCCTCAATCATTGAAGCTGTCTGGGAGTTTATTTCCTGCTCACCGCCCAATCCTCTCCCCCCCATCAGAGAAGGTCCCATGTTTAAGTCTCATTATCACCCTTCTGCTCCTGCTTGTGGGAGATGTCATGCATAACCCCACCCTCTGTCACTGTCCCTCTCCACTCTCTAAGGGTTTGAGTGTCTTCCACATCAATGCTTGGAGCTTTGTCCCTATGTTTTTGCCATCTCTGAATCCTGACTCTTTGCCATAATTAATGATATGGATATGTCCATTGCTTGTTATACAGTCCCCAAACAAGGCTTTGGAAAGTAAGGGGTGGATGGAGTGGCCAAGGACAGTATGCCAGTCTCAACTGTGAGGTCATACATATATCTACCACTCCCTCCTCACACAAACTCCTCATGTGCAAACTCTGTTTCCCTTGCTGTCTCCCAGTTTTCATTGGTGGCATTTACTGCTACCAAACCTGATTTTATTCTTGGCCGTCTAGCATTCGTCTACTCTCTGCTCTTCCGGTGAGCTGCTAGTTTTAGATTACCTTGATGTCTGTTAGTTCTCCCCCTGGCCTAAACAATTTGCCCATCTAATTTGATCCCTCAGCCTCATACAATTTGCCTCAAAGCCCACCTGTCTCATTCCCAATTTCTCCAACCGTGTCAATATTGATGGGGTTCTGTCATCCCATACCTACTGCCTTGGGGAAGCTAGCACAAAGCCCCCCCCCCTTCACCTGAATTTATTTATTTTTAATTTGTTAACCAGGCAAGGAGCACTGTGCCAGTGGACCTTTTTTCAGGTTCGACCCAAGCCAAAGGCTTACAAATGTATCATTGTATTACAAAATCAATAACATTCAACATTACAGTGATACAAAACTTTACAAAATCGAGAACAATTGCAAGTGTTGACTCAAACAAATAATGATGCAATGTGTGTTTAATAAGCTAAATTAAGTAGGTAAATAAAGAGAAACATGCCTCATTGGCACTCCAACAAAATAGGTGGCCTCATTAACTACAATTAAATGTGACAAAAGGAGTAAAACACTTGGGTCTCTCCTGAGGACTCTTAAGCAGCTGTTAATCTTACTCCTCCTATGCTCAGGAAACGTAGAGTTTAACATTGGCCCACCCACTTTTTCACCTCACCTACTGAATTCGCATCAGCTCCAGGCCTTAAATTAATGTTAGTTAATATCCTAAGCTTGCCCAAGAAAATTGACCAACTTCAAGTATGGGCTCCACATACCAAGCCTGATCTCATTATTTTCACAGAAACCTGGCTAAGAAAAGCTAATATGGACCATCAAGTCACCCTCATGGGCTATTAGTTGTATAGTGCAGATGGGGGGCAGGGTGGGGGGTAGCTATTTACACTAAAGCCAAGTTCTCAGTTAGTGACATCCTTTGCAGCTCAAAGCATAACGAATACGAAATTGTTTCCCTAAAGTTACACCTTCTCTCCATGGAACGCATTACAATTATAGGTTGCTACAGACCCCCAGTGGTGGAACTGATCTCCTTGATATCCTAAAAACGCTAACAGCCGCTGCTAACTCCGGAGTTATAATCTTTGGGGATTTCTACATGGACTGGTTAACACATAAATCCCACAAGCTAAAGTCTCTCTGTGATGAACTTGGTCTTACCCAACTAGTGTCTGAACCCACCAGGGTCAATAAGACAAACCCAGCTAACAGCTCACTTCTTGATCTTATTCTATCAACCCATCCCCACAAAATACTCCATTCAACCGCATTTCATAATGACGTGAGCGACCATAACATTGTAGTCTGTACAAGACTACTAACTAAGAATCACCGTCAGCCCAAGATAGTTACCAAATGGTCATTCCGTAAATTCAACAAGTCGAACTTCCTGAAAGACCTTAGCCAGGTTAGATGGCAAAACCTCTATCTTTTTAAAACGCCTGATGAAGCAGTCACGGGCCTGAACAACAACCTTATCATCTTAGCAAACAAGCACACTCCATTCATCAAGGTTAGGATGAGAAATACATCCCACCCCTGGTTCTCTGCCGATCTAAAAACCGCCCTCTCTAACCGTGATAAGCTGTGGGCTAAGACTAGACACACTAAAAGCCCGGCGGATTAACAAGTGTTCAGAGCAGTCAGGAATGCCTGCATTAAATGTATTTGATCTGCCAAAGCCAACTATTGCATCTCCTCTTTACAGCAGGCCAAAGGTAACCCCTTAAAAATCTGGAAGACCCTTAAGTCCATCGAAGGGCAGTCAGTGGCCCTTCCCTTGCCAACTAAGATAGTCATAAAAGGCACGGCCATGGAAAACAGTACCCATATTCTTGAAGAATTTAACTCTCACTTTGTTACTGCTGGCCTAGCATTTGATTCATCCCCGTATGCTGCACGTGTTAATAGCCTGGATGGTACAAATTCCATCAATCCCAAAATGAGCCATCCCTTTCAGCTGCTCCCCCTTAACTTCAAAGAAGTGGAAGATTCTCTTATGAACTTGGATACCAAGAAAAGTGCAGGGGATGACGGAATTGAACCATTTTTCCTAAAAGTTGGGTTCACCTACCTTACGGATCCAATCTTACACATCTTCAACCTCTCTATCTCTTCCTCTACAGTACCTTCATGCTGGAAATCAGCTCACATTCTACCTGTGTTTAAGTCTGGGGATCCTTGCAACTTAAATAATTATGAAGACAAAGAACCTCTGTGCACAAACACTGAGGCAAGGGTTACCCCAAAGGGAATTTGGCTGGGAAGCCAAGTTTCAAGAAAATACAAAATCACACATGCCCACACAATGCAAAGCATCATGGGCTGCACATGCAGATCACCACAGAATGTTATGCTGGTTCAACTTTAAGCAGAATTGCATGGTGCCGAAAGGCCTCTCACACAATTTGCAAAGGGTGCCAACAGATGACATAGACACGTGTTTCATCCTACCAGGACTCATCAGTATGCCTCGCCTGTTTGACACCCCAGTGGAATGAACCAGCTACCCTAAGACGGTCTGTTCATATATTGTGGAACCCATTAAAATAAAAACTATTTAAAGACAAAGAACCTCTGTGCACAACCAGTGAGGCAAGGGTTACCTAAAGGGCATTTGGCTGGAAGCCAAGTTTCAAGAAAATACAAATCACACATGCCCACACAATGCAAAGCATCATGGGCTTCATATCAAATACCACAGAATGTTATGTTGGTTCAACTTTAAGCAAATTGCATGGTGCCGAAAAGGCTCTCTCACACAATTTGCAAAGGGTGCAACAGATGATTAAATAGTTTTTTTATTTTAATGGGTTCACCACAATATAAACCAGACAGACCATCTTAGGGTAGTTGGTTCATTCCACTGGGGTGTCAAACAGACGTAGGCATACTGATGAGTCCTGGTAGGATGAAACATGCCTGTCATTTGTTGGCACCTTTGCAAATTGTGTGAGAGGTCTTTTCGGCACCATGCAATTTTGCTTAAAGTTGAACCAGCATAATATTCTGTGGTGATTTGCATATGCAGCCCATGATGCTTGCATTGTGTGGGCACTTGTAATTTTGTATTTTCTTAAATAATTATAGACCCATTTCTATCTTGCCCATCCTTTCAAAGGTCTTTGAAAAGCTGGTTTACGCTCAACTAAAGCACCATTTAGAAACCTATTCACTTCTGAATCCAGCCCAATCTGGCTTCCGTTCTAATCATAGTACTGTCACTGCCTTGGCTAAAGTAACCAACGATTGGATCACTGGTATGGACTCCAAGAAGTTCACGGGAGCTGTCTTCTTAGACCTCAGCAAAGCTTTCGACACCATAGACCACAGCCTAGTCGAAACCAACCTTGCTAAAATAGGTGCCACCCTGCCAACCATTCAGTAGTTTAGGAGCTATCTCTCGGGAAGGCTGCAAAAAATCAAAGCAGGTGACCTGTTCTCCTCCCCCCCTATCAATTAGCAGAGGAGTCCTCAAGGCTCCATCTTAGGCCCCCATCTTCTCTCTATACATTAATAACCTCGATAACCATATATCCAACTCAAAATTGCACTTCTTTGCTGACGACATTTTCTATACATCCAATGCCTCACTGAGTAAGGTTAGGACATCCTCCAAGCTGACTTTGCTCTACTTGAATCCAATCTCATTAGCGACAAACTCCTCTTAAATGCTAAGAAATCTAAAGCTATGATCTTCCCCTAGTTCTCTGCCGCCCGCCTGCCACCCTGCAGAAAGACTTTATAGTTACCTCCTTAGGTGAGCCCTTGAAGTCATTGATAAATTCAATACTTTGGTTTCTGGCTAGACAGCAAACTAGCCTTCTGAACATCTTGATGACCTATGTAAAAGATTAAAAATCAGGTTAGGCTTCCTTTAGCGCCACAGGTCCCTATTCCCACCTCAGGATCAGACTAGGCTTGTCCAAGCCACATTCCTACCATTATTAGACTACGGGGACATAATCTATAACTCTGCTACCACCTCAAAACTTAATAAACTGGACATTCTGTACCATCGAGCACTGCACTTCATTATGAACTCCCCATATAGGACACATCACTGCGACCTCTACTCAGCTGTAGGTTGGACGTCCCTTACAACTAGACGTATTCTCCACGTCAGCATCTGGACTCTAAAGCTTCTCCTAAACAACCTACCGAACTATCTAACCTTTATCATCTATACCTGCTGTAGTACCTATGCACTCAGGAAATCAGATTTTATCTTCCTGGACGTCCCCAAAACCCGCACCATTTTCGGTAAACATGCTATCTCCACTGCCTTTCCAGTCATCTGGAACAGGCTCCAATCCTCTCTGAAACTGGCTAAACTAGTATCATCAAAAAGTTAATTTCGGAAAAAATAAAAGATGTCTGTAACTGTCAGTAAAACTGAGTTTCCCCTACGTCTGTATGGGTTGAAGCTGCACTCTGTTGCTTGAATATGATTACCCAATTTATATGATTTGTTATAATGCACTGAACAACGCTTGTACACTTGTCTCTTATGTATCTTGCCAGCACTTGAATTTCTGTTGTACGCATTTACTGTATGTTTCCTGTTAGCTTTGTTGTACATGTATACCAGGACCTCCTTGTGAATGAGCTTGCTCAGTGGAGTTTTTTTTTCCTGCAATAACCTTGAACTTGAAACAGGCAAAACATTTCCAAAAAACAGGAGCAGACATGAAAAAGGCCTTGGATCCCATTTTAGTTTTACACATGGGGGTAACTAAATGAACACACTCTGATTGTAGAGCAACTTTTCTTGATGCAGGATATCTACTGAATCTTCAAGAGGGGACAATGCAGGTGAATAAACTACATTGTGGATTAAACAACCAAGAGTACTGAACTCAAAATATTGAGAAAGCCAATTCAATTCTAATAAAGCAAGCAATGATGAGAATGGGAGGGAACAAGAAGAACAAAGTGAGGAACACAATTTAATTTTGAACAATCTGGAGTTTTTGAAGCTCTGTTTGTCTAATATTGAGGAACAAAACTGATGCAAAATAAAAAAGGAAATGGATCTCAAAGCAATAGCTTTACAAATTTCCATTGAAAAGTACCCTTTAAGCTTACATACTGGCCCAAGACATTGGTTAATATCCTTACATAACTTCCCAGTATGCTCAGAGTGAGATAAGGAGGGGTCCAGAAGGACTCCTAAATGTTTAAAAAGGATGGCTTGCTCAGAGAATCATCCAAATGATGAACCAGTAAAAATGAACTCTTTTTCAAAGAAACTGGGGTGCCAAACAACATGGACTTTGTTTTTGAAGAATTTAAAACCTAATTATTTTTAAACTATGTGTTGACTGCACCAAAATCAAAGTTAAAAAAATATTCAGTCTCAGAAGAGCACTTAGAACTTTCAAAAATAATCAAATCATCTGTGTATAAAATAGTGTCTCACTTTATGCAAACCTCTGGAACTGAATTTATAGAATCACCGAATCACAGAAGCTTGATGCAGAAAAGGACCAGTATGGCTCATCTAGTCTGCCTTTTCCCCATAACTCTCCCTCTCTGTTAGCCCCCTGCCCTCCCCTGATACTCAGCCCCATGATGCTTGTCCCATGCCCTTTGAATTCTTCCACTGATTTAGCCCCCACCACTCTGTCTGGTAGTCTGTTCCAGGGCTCCACCACCCTCTCCATGAAGAAACGCCCTCTCACATTGCTCCTGTGTCCTTTTCCTTGCAGTCTGAGGCTGTGCCCTCTAGTTTTGACCCCTTCCTTCCTCTTAAGTAAACCCTCTTCTCCCACTTTATTGAGCCCCTTTACATATTTAAAAGTTTCAATCAAGTCTCCCCTTTCCCTCCTTGTCTCCAGCGTGTACAGATCCAGCTCCTTACACCTCTGCTCATATGACTTTCCCTGCATACCCTGCACCATCTTGGATGCCCTTCTCTGAACCATCTTCAGTGCATCTATATTCTTGCGGAGATGTGGCCTCCAGAACTGAACCCCATACTCCAGGCTCGGCCTCACCATGGCTTTGTAAAGGAGCATTATTACCTCCTCTTTCTGCTAGTAATGCCAGTGCTGTGCATGGCAACATTCCATTGGCCTTTCCTGTTGCCCTGCTACATTGGATTCCTACCTTAAAGTTCGAGAGACTATGATCCCCAGATCCCTCTCCTGTTCTATGTTAAAAGAACAAATAAAGGGTCCTAAAATGGACCCTGCAGGACCCTATGGGTAACAGAATTTGGAGATGACATTATAGGATCAATAACAACTGACTGAACATGATTTCAAAGATAGTTACCAATCCAGGATACAACATTGCTTGAAATTCCCATAACTTTCAATTTACAGCATAGCAATTTATGATTAATCAGTTCAAGTGCCTTGGTGAGGTTCACAAACATGGTCCCGTCAAGCATCATTTCTTCATCCCACAGAGGACCATGTCAGTGAATCTGACCAAGGTAGTGCCTGTACCTCCCCCTTCAAAACCCATGTTGCTGCATACAAAATAAACGATAGTTTCCCAATAAGCGTTAATTGGGTTTGACACAGTCTTTCTAAGATCTTACCAGGGATTCAGAATTGAAATAGGCCAGAAACCCTTCAAATTGCAAGCATTCTCTCTTTAGAAACTGGGACAACATGAGTCAGTTTCCAGCTGGAAAGGAATTGTTGAGTTATAAGAGACAAGTTAAAAATTTTACACAAGGGGGTCCCAATTTGAGGAGCAATCAATTTTAGGAAATGAAAGTCCAGACCATTATAGCATCATTGTTTGTCCTCTCTTCCTTCTAGATGGTCCCAGCGCAGCACCGAGTGGAGCTCGTGGTTATGGCGGCACCTCCAGCCGTTTCTCTGGCCACCACCATCGCCGAGGATTCTGCTGGCTCCCTGCCGCCCTCCTGGTCCCACTCCTCGGACTCCTTCTGAAGATGGTCCCAGCACAGCACCAAGTGGCACTCATGGTTACAGCAGTGCCTCCGTCAGTTTCCCTGGCCGCCGCCATCGCTGCAGATTCTGCTGGCTCCCTGCCGTCCTCCTGGTCCCACTCCCCAGACTCCTTCTGAAGACGGTCCCAGCACAGCACTGAGTGGCGTTCGTGGTTACGGTGGCACCTCCGGCCGTTTCCCTGGCTGCCGCCATCGCCGAGGATTCTGCTGGCTCCCTGCCGCCCTCCTGGTCCTGCTCCCTGGACTCCTTCTGAAGACGGTCCCAGCGCAGCACCAAACAGTGCCCATGGTTACGGCGGCACTGCCGCCATCGCCGAGGATTCTGCTGGCTCTCTGCCACCCTCCTGGTCCTGCTCCCCAGACTCCTTCTGAAGATGGTCCCAGCACAGCACCGAGCAGCGCTTGTGGTTACATGGCACCTCTGGCCATTTCCCTGGCCGCTGCCATCGCTGAGGATTCTGCTGGCTCCCTGCCGCCCTCCTGGTCCCGCTCTCTGGACTCCTTCTGAAGGTACAGCTGCTGTTTTCTCCCAGAGTTGGCCCACTTATGGCGGCTTTTCGATTGGTGCACCTTTTTTGCTCCTAACTCCGGATTGGATTAGCGGTCATCTTCAGGCTCCTGACTGGCGCACCTGCAAACGGACCCTCCAAACCGCTTCTCCCTCCTGCTGATTTAGATTTCCAGGCTCAGGGTCTGAACACTTGCAGTGGTATTTTTGCATTTTAGTGACTGTTAGCGCTTTTGTGCATGATTAATTTTGACTGACTCTTAATTTCTCTACTGCCTAACTCTGAGAAGTTGGCCCTTCCGGCATTTAGAGCATTAAAAGTTAATCAAACTGCAATTACTAGCCAAAGCTGTATTCTACTGTTGTCCTTGCATTATCTAAGCCTACTTAAACGTTCCTAAATTTTCTCTCTCAACCCCTCGATTTGCCCTTCCTAAAGTACCTCTACTCTGCCTGTCCCCTGCTCTTTACTGTTCTTCCTCTCTCCATTTCCAAACCCTCCCTGCAGTCTACTGTTAACCTGCCCCTGTCTCCTACCCCATCCCCCTACCTGAGTCAAAACTCTGTGTTGCTCACATCCTTTCATTGTTCCCCCGTGACCTCTCCCTACCTTGCTCTAAATTGCTAATTTCTGTCTTTTGTCTTCTACTAAAGTACCCCAACCCCCCGCTGATGGTCTGTCGCCAGCTGTTCCGCCCCTTGTCTCTGTATCCCTATAATTACACTTGTTTTTCCTCTCTTTCTTCTAGACGGTCCCAGCGCAGCACCGAGTGGCGCTCGTTACGGCGGTGCCTCCAGCCATTTCTCTGGCCACCGCCATCACCGAGGATTCTGCTGGCTCCCTGCCACCCTCCTGGTCCTGCTCCCTGGACTCCTTCTGAAGGTACAGCTGCTGTTTTCTCCCAGAGTCGGCCCGCTTACAGCGGCTTTTCTATTGGTGTGCCTTTTTTGCTCCTAAGTCCGGATTGGATAAGCGGTCATCCTCAGGCTCCTGATTGGCACGCCTGCAAACCGGCCTTCCAAACCGCTTCTCCCTGCTGCTAATTTAGATTTCCAGGCTCAGGGTCTGAACACTTGTAGTGGTATTTTTCTCCCGCGCCCCCCCACCCCACTCAGGCTCTCCTATTAAATACTCTATCTGTCCCCGCCTCCTACGGCTTACTCTAGTCCTACTTGCTCTCACAGTCCTTCTCTGCCCCTCCCTACTGCCACGTGAAAACTATTTGCTCCATTAAAACCGCTCTGCACTGTTCTGTCACCACTCTTTATCCTGGCCTCCTCCTCCAGCTTCTCTTTAGTAACCCTGGAACTTATTAGAAAGCATTTCTCTCTCTGTCCGTAGCCCACCTCTGTCCCTATACACTGTAGCCTCCAGTCCACTGCCCTGTTGCAACTAAATTGTTTTATACTACTGCCCTTGCTGACCCCTTGTTAATCCCATCTTTACTGGCCAAACCCTCCTTACCTGTCTATCTGGTCTAGTCCTCTTCTCTAGACCTGCCCTAATTTTTCTCACTTTCACCCTCTCAGTCACCCTAACTCCTAATCATTTTAACTTGCCACTTAGTAAAACAGACCAGTTGCTGTATATCTCTCCTCCTTTTTCTACTGAATCCCTCTCCTAACGTCAGAGCTGAAAATGAATAAACAGGTGCTGCTAATGCTTCTCATATCTACTCCATTTCTGTTACATTTATCTGTTTTCGTGATCCTCCTTGCCAAAACTGCTGTCCCACACTATCAACTCCACCACATCACTTTCTCAAATCTACTGGTAACACCTGCAGTACGCTATGATCCCACACCATTACTTCTAAGCAAGGCCTGGATTCGTCTCTTTTCCCTTGCCCTCAATTCCGAGTCCCTGCAAATCTGTACCCTTTCACCTTTCCTGCATCGTAAGCTATGGTACCTCCTCATACTGGCCATTCTACTCTCTGGGGATAGACAGCCAAACCCTGGACCCCCTAACCTCGTTAGCTGCTCCTATCTCAAATGCTATAGGCCTGCTTATAACACACCATAATATCAGGAGCCTCGAGCGGAATTTTGTAGAACTTGAATCTTGGACTGCACTTTATAAACCAGATACACTGTGCCTCACTGAAACTTGGCTGAAGCCATCCACCCCTAACTCATGGTATGTTCTACCATCCTATAATCTGCTGAGGAATGATAGATCAGTCCCCAAAAGGGGGGGAGGTACAGCCATCTATTATAAATCACACCTCCAGCTCTCTAAAATCAGTTCGGCCCCAATGAACCATTGTGAGGCACTTCATGCCCTCCTCACCCTTGGCACAAAGAAACTGCATATTGTCTGTGCTTACAGTCCCCCTACCCATGGCCTAAAAGGACTGGATGAGTTTCTTGACCAAACTGCCATTCACTCCGGAAACACTGAAGTCCTTATACTAGGTGACGTCAATTTAAACTGGTTGGGTAACGTACACATGACAGCCCTGACTAGACTACAGAGTTTTAACCTACATCAAGTTATCCCCTTGCCCACCAGAACTGCCCCTCATTCCAATACTAGCACCCTGCTGGACTGGATCATGACAAACTGCCCCGAGAATATTGTAGATGTAGGAATTCTAACTGACGCCATCACTGACCACTCCCCCACCTTCTGTGTTTGGGGCAAAGGTAGGCTTGAACTTATGAAGCCCCGCTTCATTACTTTACGCAATTTTGCGAACTTTGACTCACAGGCCTTCTTGTTCGATGTAGCTTGCATTGACTGGTCCCCTCTCTACAGCTCATCAGATGTCCAGACAGCCCTAAATATCTTCCTGACAAAATTCTTAGAACTGCAAGAAATCCGCTGTCAACTTGTCACAAGGCGGGTTCGAAATAGACTCGCTGGCTAAAATCTGACCTATTATCTAAATTAAGACAGAGGGACAAAATCTGACTTCACTACAAGAAATCAGGTCTTTTTGCAGACTTTAGTATGTACAGAGCATTAAGAAATGCTTGTAAGAAAGAAATCAAACAACTAAAAAGCTCATACTGCAATAACCTTCTAATAGACTCCCAGGGGGGACCCCAAAAAATTCTGGTCCCATATTAAGTCCTTCCTGGGATCAAACCAGTCATCCACTCCAAATGACATGACTCTAAATGGCACCCATTGCAACAATCCCCTTACTATTGCAAACTTCTTTAACAGGCAATTTGCTGACCTCACCCAATATACTTCCACTTTTCCTACTTCATCTGACCCCATCTCACCTGCTAACTACTCCAAGCCTACTTTCCATTTCAAGTCCATCCCAACTAGTGTGGTTCTCCGACACTTAAGAAACATCTTGGAGCATACAGCTGTTGGGTCCAATAACCTGGAACTTAAGCTTCTAAAATTGGCTGCTCCCCAAATAGCTGCTCCCCTTGCTAAAATCTTTACTCTCTCTGTGTCAAAGTACTGTCCCGAATATTTGGAAGACAGCCAGAATTGCCTCTGTTTTCAAAAAAGGCAACCCACTTGACCCATTGAATTACCGTCCTATTGCCATCCTATCTATTCTCATTAAAATTCTTGAGAAAATAGTTGCTACCCAGACCACCGACTTCCTACTGAAACACGACCTCTTAACTGGCGCTAACACGGTCTCTGCAAGGGTTATAGCACCATCACTGCCCTACTCAAACTCACATCTGACACCTTAGTGGCTACGGACTCTAGCAGGCTCACCAGGGCCATTTTATTGATATGACCAAGGCATTTGACCTTGTTGACCACTCCATCCCTCATTTCTACTCTAAACTCTCTAGGCTTTGCGCTAAATGTTGTAAACTGGTTTGATAGCTAACTGTCTGATCTCAATACGTGAAATTCAACTTCACCCTCTCTGACAAGGCTACCATTAACATTGGTGCACCTCAAGGGTCTATTTTAGGTCCTCTGCTTTTCACTATTTTCATTAATAGTATTACCACGAATCTCCTCAGTACCTCCTCCCTACTCTATGCGGATGACATTGTTTTGTACTGCATTTCAGATAGCATCGCGGACATTAACACAAAACTCTGCAGTGATTATCAGCTTTTACAACAGTGGCTTGTAAATCACAAACTAGTCTTAAACACAGCAAAGACCCAAACTATGTTATTTGGCTCCAGTCTCAAGCTCAAACACTCCCAAACACACTTTAATGTCTCCTCCTTTGATGGCACATCTGTTGGAGTGGTTAATTCATTCAAGTATCTTGGGGTCACTCTTGACCCATCCCTGAGTTTCGACCTCCACATTCATACTCTCTGTAAGCAGGTTAACTCCAAACTTGGGATCGCCTACCAAACAATACTGTGCTCCACTCCTTCAGCCAGACTCGCTATAGCCCGTGGGATATTACTTCCCTCTCACTTACGGGGTTCTATGTATGCCTCCCCAGCAATTCAAGTCTTTGTAAGTGGGGCGTCACCTACAATAACATCTGTTACTTTGTATCCAGCTCCCCGGCTCAAATATCATTGTCTCCTCTACTCGGATCTAGGATGGCTTCCACCACTTGAACTCAGGTCCTATGCGCTTGGGTCCATTACTGATAACATTATCAGATCCTGTATCCAAAATTCACTGGCCTGTCTCCTTCCCCTACCAGAAAACCAACTATACGTTGTGCTCTGTGGTAAATATCCCTGTCTTCATCCCGAGACATCACACTAATAAAGGTGGTCTTGCCTTTGCCTGTCATGCACCCTACTACTGGAACTCACTTCCTGTAACCTTACGCCAATCTGTATCCCACAATTCCTTCAAGAAAGAACTTCAATATTATCTCCTCTCCTCCTACATATGCTCCTGCTTCAAACCACCCTAGCCCTTACTCTCTAATCCTACCCTCCACCTGTCATCATCTAGGAGCCTAGGGCCCACCCCAGTCAGTGAAACTCTTCCTCTCTACTTTCACTTCCTCATTTCTTTCATTTCATCCCCCCACTTCCCTTCTCTCCCTTCCAGGTTATCCTGTCATCCTTCCCCACCTTTCTCCCAAGCTCCTCCCTTTATCTATCTTTGCTTGGTGGCTATCGCTCTCACAGCACCTTGTTTCTTGCACAGTTGCCTGGTTGCGTAATCCGACCTTAATGTATTGTCCTGTGTAAATATTAATGCTGTACTTTGGTCTTACTACCTCAGTTGCCTATTCTGACCTGATGTATTTTGTCTTATGTTAACTTAAATGCTTATTTTTATCTATCTCAATTCTTTGTCACATTGCTGCTATGTAACTTGTGCTGTGTGTCACAATGTTCCTGTACCTTGCACTATGTATCATGATGTTCTTTGAAGTTTGTCTCTGTACTCTCCCGGGTCGTGCCTGAAAATAGTCTTTCTGGCTAGTGCACCTACCCGGCAAAGAAAAACTAAATAAAATAAATTGTCCCCACTCTCTTTAGGAAGTCAGGTAATCTGTTTTAGAGTTTCCTTGGCAGTTATTATTTAAATACATTTTTGGACAGTCAAACGGTAACAAATTTGACAAGTAATTTGCAGTATTTGAGGCTTAGTTGAGTTGCCTCATGAACATCAAATGCAGAAAGATTAGTAAATTTAATGTTTAACAGGTTTACAAATTCACAGGGATTAATAACTTCTCTGTAATTAACTACTATTCTTTTCAATGTGTCTCTTTGTTTAGGACTACTCAAAATAGTAATACAGTATTCCAGAAAGTTTGGGGGTCTTTCCAATTATCATCTAATTGATCTTTTACGGACTGAGCTTTAGTGGACCTAATGAGAAATTTGTACCTATTTCGAATTTGACAATATTCATGTAATCAATAGAAGGGGAATTAACATATCTTTTCTTCAGATACTATCCCTTAGGTTAATTATGCTCTTGATTTCATTAGTAAACCACCTGTTGTTTTACCCTCTCAGATGCATTTTTTGCTTGGGGAAATAATTTATTTTGTATTGGAAGCAACTGAGCATAAAAAGAATTAAGAGCACAGTCAACCACTGTGATGCAGTCTAAAACAAACAGACCAGTCCAGCACTTTAACCTGAAATTTAACTTCATTTAAATCAGCCCTATCAATGTTAAGTGACATTATAATCCTAGGAGGACTGTTAGGAGGGCAAAAATGCAAAACACAATATGTAGCAAAATAATCACCAATGGACATTTTCACAACTCTGAAAAAATGTAATTCTGTTTGCTTTATTGGTTAACACCCAGTCTAGTAGGGAATGTCTGTTTCCTAAATTATTTAACCTTGTGGTAGATGAAATAATTTGTGTTGATTGAAAATTTTGCACCAAGTACTTGTAACGATCCCTCTACTTAGATAACTAGTTTACAGTCATATCACCCACTATGATCCATATCATGATCTTAACAATTTGTTCAGATTTTCCAAATAATCAACTAAACCAGGCAAACCTATCTAAGGATTATAAAATCTACAAATGTAAACAGTTTTCTACCCCAGTAATAGTTAATATTTTAACTAACATCCATTAATTCTTTGAATCAGATTGAGCAGTGCTAGAAACCAAAGTTACATCCAAATGTTCTTTAAAATAAATAGCTACACCTCCTTCCTTTCTTTTTACCTCCTCTGTCTAGCCTAATCAAAGTAAAACCAGGTAAGTAGCAAAGGGAAGCAGGAATATGAGGCTTCAACCAAGTTTCTGTCTTTCCAATTGTATCTGGGTAAATCAATTAGTCAAAACCTCTAATTCAGCTACCTTAGGCACCAAACTCAGTGCATTAGAATTCATTATTTTCAGTCCATGAGACTGATACCAGAGCAAGCCTGGGGCAGCAGCAGGCCCAGAGATGCTCAGTATCACCAGCCAGCAGTAACAAAACTAAATTCAAAGTAACAGTCAAGATTTGAGAACACAAAATCCCTAATTTAAGACCATTTAAACAAAATATTTTAAAACCAACATTCCATAGGTCACATTTCTCAGTGCATTCAAATATAGGTGTGATGTATCATTTTCAAGAGGAATTCTTAAGGTTAACTGACAAGACATGGAATAATCAGACATTTAATTGATCCCACTCATCGGCAGCTTGTAATGCATATGCAGTGCCCTCAGTGAAATAAAAACCCCCAAATAAAAACAAAATACATTGAAAAATCATTTTTTAAACACCTATATTGAATAATAACCAGTTAAAAACAAGATATTTAAAAGAAAGAAAAAAAAATCTGGTTCAGGTCTTTCAGTCAGTTCTCCTTGCTTGATGACCTCTACTTTCCAACTGATTACTCATCTCTACATCCAATGACACTGAAGATGCCCTCTCTGTTTTCCACACCAATTTCATGTCTATCTGGGACAAACCTATCTCCTGAAGCTCCAGAAGCCATGTGAGAGGGTCTTAACAGTCCCTGGATCTTAGCAGTCCTAGTCATGTGTCTAAAAGTCTGAGACCCTGCCTATACTAATCTCCAGAGTCCTGGAGGACTTATTCAAGTGTAAACAATGCCAAGACTCCTGCCAAGGCTATTATTTATTTATTTACAGTTACCAGGAAGGCATACTGAGCAACATGCTCGATTTCGGATCGACCTGGAAGGAAAGGATCTATTGGGAAAGTCAGCTCCATTACTTTTCACAAATCTTCTCAAACACCTTCAACTGAAGTCTGGAAAGTGATGCATTCTTTTTTTATCTCACCAGTCTACTACCCCATTTTTTAAACCATAAGCTCCCCTTTTCTTACCCTGCTGGGGCTGCCTTCTCATTTAAAGATTACTTCACCTCCTGCTCCATCCACTAAACTTCCTTAAACCCTCTACCTGTTTCCCCTCCCATCCCCTCTTCTACCGCCCTGCTGTCCTCACTCTCCCCTTCTCACACCCCCACCCACCCTTTCTCCTCCCATATCTGCCCTGCAGCTACCCTAACTGTTCTGTTATCTTTCCAACCCCCGAGGGTAACACCCCTTACATGCTTGACCCTAAACTCCTGCACATATTTTCCTACTATTGATGACATCTCTCCTCTTCTCAACCTTTCCTTTCATCATACCAAGGTTTGCAGGTCCTGAAAGCATGCAAATGTTCTCTCCTCCCTCAAAGGGTGCAACACTACCACCCTAGGGAATTATCACCCCAACTCCCTGCACTTGCTAAAGTATTGGGAAAAACATTCTATCCACACTTTCTTCCTATTTTGGCTTTTCCTTCTTTCTCTGGCCCTTCCAGTCTGGCTTCCACAAATACCATTCCACTGTCTCTTCTCCTTCAATTGAGGACCAAATTGTTTATATAGTGGCAGTTCACCCACATACCATACCTGACTTGCGTGTGCACTTCACAACACTGGATCAATTGTCCCTGCCACATCTCAGAAAAGGGTCATGTAACATCCCCAACAACCCTGATATAGCCTTAAAGAGGACATCAATGCTCTGAAGTAAGGCAAAACTGCTACTCATGTGAAATCATGCACCTTGTTTTGACATTTCTGGTACTTGAATGGAGCACATTTGAGTTTAAAAATGAGTTGTTGTAATGGATGACTCCTGGATCTACAGCATTCATGTGAAACCAATTTGTCACACCTGCTGAGTTTCAGAACAGTTACTCTGAGAGCCATGCATGACGACATGTGACAAGCTGGGGGTTGAGAAGACCTAGGACAGAATTTGCAGAAGATTCTACTGGTCCAGAATAGTCTGTGATGTTGAGAAACACAGAATGGTATGAGCATATAAAATCACAAAGTCCAGCCAGTCAGCTCTGGAACCCTTCCTTGAAACTACTGCCTTTCTATTCCACCAATTTCTCACCTTTAAAAAGCCCTTTGAAACTATCAAGCCAGCTTTAAACCTAGCAGTTGTGCCACCATTCACCACCGCATTAGGCAAGTTATTCCTCTTAATCTCTGTCTCTCTCTCTCTCTCTCTCTCTCTCTCTCTCTGTGGAGAAGAACTTCCTCACGTCCTTTTTGAATCTGCTGCCTATAAATTTAAGGTTATGTCCCCTTGTGGTCGAAGTCTTATTCACTTGGAAAAGTTTGCAATGGTCGACCCTATCATATTCTTGCAAAAACTTGGTCTCTTTCATGTTCCCCCTTCCTTCTTGCCTCTAGAGAGTACAAATTAAGGCTACCTAATCTTTCCTCATATGATTTTCCTTTTTGTTCTGGGGTCATTTTAGCGTCCCTCCACTGTATGGTCTCCAGTCTATCTGTATCCTTATTTGTTGTTGGCCTAGACCTGACCACAGGACACAAAGTGAGGGACCACAAGTGACCTGTGAAGTGGCAAAATCTCCTCCCTTACTATGGCTGGTAAAACCCCACCCTATACACCCCAGCATTCTATTGGCTTTCCCATTTGCCTTGTTGTGTAGTGAGGCAGCCTTCATATCATCTCGGATATCACATGTCCCTTTTTCCCTTGATTGCTTCACTCTCACACAGTTGATCCAGTTTTCCATTTTCGGAGTTCAGCTACTAATGTGCAAGACTCTGCATTTCTTTGCATTGAAATTTAGTGGCAGTATGCTAGACCATTTTTTCCAACCTCTCTACTTCCCATTTCATATTCCTTACACTGTCCACATTATCTATCTTTTTTTTAACTTTCTTTATACCTCCTCTCCGGCAACAGAGGCATCTCTTCGGTGGATCTGCTTTACCTTGCCTCCATCACCCGCCTGAACCCCTCCCCCAACCAAGGGATTGGGTGCTGGTTCCCTCGTCTCCCACCAGCCTCTACGGAAGGAGGTAGGGACCATGGAGAGTCAAGTTAGGGTTGGGGTTGGCACTGGGTGTGTGGGCTTGGCCACTGGCATTCCAGTGTTGCTTCCCAGGTACCGGGGTTTTCAACGCTTGGGATGTACAGTGCCATCCAGCACGTGACATCGCCTCCTGCCCATGTCCACAGGATGGCTGCCTAACGTCGTCCCTTTGCAAGTCCCAACTGCAGTGCACCCAGTCTCCATTAGGCGCCACTAGCATCGGGGATGGGACCCCCTCCCTCCCTCCCAGGAGAGGAGCAGTCCATCACCGCTCAGTCCTCCTCCTTCTGAACCCCCAGCTCCTGGGCTCGTTCCCTAACCGAGTCGCTGGCATGGCGTGAGTTAGGCAGATACCTCAGCCTCACGCCACGGGCCAGCCTCACACTACCCATCTTAATGCAGAGTTTGTTGTTGTCTGTTAAAAGACGCGCCTTGCCCTGTAACCCTTTCTGTGTACATATTAAAGAAGGTGGGGCATAGAACTGACTCCTGTGGTACGCCACTGGTATAACCTCCTTTACCCCAGAGAACTTACCATTTAGGGTGACCCTCTGAGTCCTGCCCACCAACCAATTCCCTATCTATCTGTTAGTTTATCTGCAAACCCTAACTCCGTCACATTCTGTACCAACCTCTTGTGTGGAACAGAATCAAAGGCCTTACTGAATTCCAAGCAAAGGATATCTACCACCTGGCCTCTGTTTACATTTCACCGAAATGAACAAATCAGACTCATTTGACACAACCTGCCCCACACAAATCCATGCTGCCTTCTGTCCTGCAATCCATCTCTAATCTTAGTTCTGAAGGACCCCTGAATTTTAGAGGTAGTAGTGTTTTTTATTTCATAGGTTCTCAATCGCACAGGCTCTGACTACCTTACAAAACATGAGCAAAATACAAATACTGCAGCATTATCAATAAATTAGATATTGTAATATAACATTTTCACTGGTACAGTACTAAGCATAGGTGGGGTAAGCCATTGAAATCAAATGATGTAGGTCCATCCCACTGGCGCAGCCGTAGTGCTCTGGCTCATGATGCCAGTGACCTAAGTTTGTTAGTGAGCTCAGACCATCAGAGGGCTGGCCGGGAAGGATCGTATGTTTGGAGGACTGCTCTCTTCCTCCGGGGGGGGGGGGATTATAGAGCCCAGTGTATACCTAGCCCCTAGCAGTAAGCTAGAGGAAAGCACCTGGTACTGGAAACATAGACTTTGGCAGCAGATAAGGACTGCTTGGCCCACCGAGTCTGCCCATGTCTCTACCTATTAGATAAGCTGCATATCCTAGTTAACCAACTGCCTACTTCTTCCTACCCTCCACCCAAACTGCCTTATGTCTGTCCCATGCATTCTTGAATTCCCCCACTGTTTTTGATCCCATGGCCTCCTCACGAAGGCCGTTACATGCGTCCACCACCCTCTTCATTAAAAAATGCTTCCTCACATTGCCCCTTAGTCATCCCCCCTCTATCTTCAAATCTGCCTCCTTGTTCTTGCACATCTCTTTTTCTGAAATATGCTACCCTCTTGGACTTTGTTGATTCCCGTTGAGGTACTTGAAAGTTTCTGTCATGTTCCCCTCTCCCTCCTTTCTCCAAGGGTATACATATGAAGCTTCTTTAGTCTCTCTTCATATGACTTCTGGTGCAGACCCTGCACCATTTTAGTTGCCCTTCTCTGGACTGCTTCCATCCTGTCTATGTCTTTGTGGAGATAGGGTCTCCAGAACTGGTGACTGCCACAGAGTTATCAGGGGTGGGCAGATGCTGACACACAGCACACGGGTGCACAGGTCATGGCATCATTGCACACTGCTCCCTCGGGAAGAAACAGGAAAATCCTTTGGTAGCAGGATGGTACATAGACTCCTGCAGGCCCTGCACCGACTAGCTGGGCTCGCTGGTCCAACTACTAGATCCAGTTCACAGCTGTGGATTGAGGGACTCCGCCAACGCATGGGGGGGTATGTCCCTGAGGTACTGCCAGGTGATAAGTTCCGGTCGATGTCGGGGTGATAGGGCTGGGTGGGGATTCAGGGTGGATGGGTGCCGTACAAGGTGCGGGTAGAAGAAAAAAAATCAAATGATGTTTCAGACCCTGCTTAAATGACTTAACCGAGGGGGCCTCCCTAAGCTTGCAGGTCAGCTGATCCTAAGAGACTGGAACTACCACCGCAAATGCATGGTCCCAAGACAGCTTCAGATGTGATCTGGGAACCCTCGGGAGTTGCACATCGGGGGAACGGTGGGAGGATCAGGGGCATGTGGACACAGGATCATGTAGTGGTTTGTATGTCTTTTTTTTGTATCATATCTTTATTGATTTTCACAACAGATAATATATAACAGTAACAAATATTAGAGAGAGAGAGAGAGATATACAAAGGTTTGTATGTTAAAAAACCTGTCTGAAAGGAGACACGCCACCTCACAGGTAGGGGAAATGGGCAGACTAGGTGGGCCAAGCAGTCCTTATCTGCTATCTTATTCTGTGTTTCACTGGCAACCAGTCCAGTGTAACATCTACACAACAGGAGAGATATGCTGTGGTGGGACACCCTGGCACTCAGTCGAGCCGTAGCATTATGCACTAACTGCGGGGCATGTCAAACCTCAGACAGCCTGAGATAAAGAGCATTACATTAGTCCAGTCTGGATGTAATGAAGGTGTGCACTAGGTACTTCAGGTCCTGAGAACTAAGATAGGGTTCGGTCTGAGTGATATTCGTAAGGTGGAAAAATGGAGCTTGGACCACCGTCACCACCTGATGTCCTAGTGTTCAATTTTCGGTCTATGATGACACCCAGATTCTTCATCCTATCTTTTGTTGTGAGCTTGGTGGGCCCAGATGTAATCCAGACAAAGCCTCCCCCTCTGTCCAATCATACCCTAGACTTCTGAATCCACCAGTAACACTTCAGTCTTGTTTGAATGCATCCTGAGCCAACTGGAAGCCATTCAGTCATTTCAGTGTAGTCAAATGCATGCTGCTACACTTTGTCCGGAAAACAGGTAGGTCCTATACACTGTGTGGAGCTCCACTTGGTGCAGCAGAGGAGACGAAAACCTGGGTGTAATGATAGATAAGGGGTATGAGAAGCAGTGTGCAGCTGGTGTCAAGAGGACCAGTGCAAAATGCTGGGGCATGTCAAAAGGGGGCTGGTTAGCAGAGCAGCAGTCATAATCCTGACAGTTTGCAGAGCCCTGCTCAAGCCTCATAGAAACAGAAGGTGAGTAATGCACGTGAGGCAGACTAATATTCTTTACAATCACAAGGGGTTTACTGTGAACAGAGTAAAAAAAGCAGAACTATTCCCAATGCCCTGGTGATTTGTGCTTCCAGCAGCACTTTGTCAGGGGGCCACCTTGAGGGACCGTGTGCAGTTCTGGGCTCCTGAGCACAAAAGGACATTAATGGTTGAGAAGGTGCACAGCCGAGCCACCAGAATAATCAGGGCATGGGGACAAGACCATGAGGAGAGGCTTGAGGTTCCATCACATCACCCTTGAGGAGAGGATGATGAGTGGGGACACATGCTCAGTCTTCTACATGCTGAAGGTACCCAGCAAGATTAACTATACAAATATATTTAATCTGGTATCTTCTAGCAAGATTGGGGGGGGTTGCATGACCTGAAACTTGGAGGTGGTGAATTCAGGGGTAACATCAGGGAGGCACGTTTTCTCCCAGAAGGTGATGAACCTTTAAAGCAGTCTACCTGTGGAGATAGTGGATATGAAAAAAGAACAGGCATTCAAGGCAAGCCTTGTGAAATTCCTGCTCGCCTAGGATATCAATGGGTGCCCTGCATAGTAGAGTAAGTAGGGAATCCCAATGCATTATTAAATGTTTGCGCAGAATACTTTTTTTTTCATCCCTGTATATGAAGCAGGGGAGACAGACATTAGGGTCCTATTGCCCTTCTGACCTTAAATTATTGTGTTACTATCATGCATTAAGCAGTGCTTCCAACAGTTGGCAGTTCCCACTAGTCAGTCAGAATGTTGATATGCAGTAGACTTAATCTGTGATGCGTTTTGATAGAAGAAACAGGATAATGTGATTCTTGGCAGAGCTCCTAAGATTGTAGACATTTCTTTTTTCATTGTTTTCTATCTTTTGGTGTGTTTTTAAACAGGATATTATAGCTATCTGGCTTGTAATGTTACAGACCAGGGTGCACTACATAGGTACCAAAATGTAGCATACAACTGCATCTCTGCTGGGCTAGCACAGATAGTAACATAGAGATTGACAACAGAAAAAAGATCACAGGCCCTCTAACCTGTTCAGCACTACAAAATAGTACGATGCAAATGTCCTAGTGGTTACTCGGTCCCCTCCCCCATGTCAACCTTCCTTGCTCTCCTCACCAGCCCCATACACCTGTCCCTCCCTCACTTGAATCCCCCCACTCATTTTATTTTTCGGCATATGTTTTCAACCAACCCTTGATACTTGGTAGACTTTAGATTTTGATTTAGTTCCATGTACATACAAGGTCAAAAGTTCAGTGGTCAGATCAATGCACATTTCCTTGATCTCCTGAAACGGTACATGTCCGATCCCTTTTTAACATGACATATAATTACTCCTATAGGAATTCTACACAGAGTATAGGAAAGCTCAGGTCAAATTAATATTTTGAATAATCTGACTGTCTCTAATTTAAAGCACTATTCCTTGAAAAAGAAACTATCATCGAAGCCTGAAATATTCTCGCCAAACCACTAAGAAGTTTGTGCAAACAGGCAAAGTAAGCGGCTGCTATTTTGTTGTTTAGCTGGAGGCGTACTGAGTCATGTGTGTCACTTTCAGCTTTGCCTGGGGGTACAGGGACTAGACATAGTAACCAGTCATTGTGTACATGGTAGCAGTGCTACATTATTTCAACATGTTACAGACTCTGTACACAAGTAGAATAGTACCGTTTCATGGTGCAGTTACAAAGCACATGTACAGTTGAAAATACCCCCCAAATTATTTAAGAGCGCACACCTGAAGTGTTGTTTTGACATGGAGGGATTCAGAGTGTAAGAAGATTATTCCAGTTTGTACAGTGGCAGGAATAAATCCTGAAACCTGATTGGATATCTTAGACCTTGACCTGTGAAGTGTTTTCTTTCACCAGGAGGTGAACTGAGCACAGCCTTTTTCAGTCACACCTGGCCTATAACAAATACATCTTATAAGGCATCCTTGCAGAACATCACATACCAAGTCTCAATACACACAGACCGCATCGAATGTAAAGAAATCACTCCATATGCCATGTCCAATTTACCCACACTTGATATTGTGCAGTTGCCAGCACTTCACAAATTCTTTAAATATAAATCCCTCCCTCTACCACTGCCACAAAGTGGCTCAAATACTCCTTAACACATGGGGTGGGATATTCAGAACTGTGTCTGGCAGGGGGCGCAGAAGCTGAGCGCAAGCGCTAGGATGTGCCAGGGTGATATTTAATGGTGCTGCGCCATGGCTCAGCACCGTTGAGTATGGCACTGTGGCCACCCGCATTGCGCATGGCGCAGTGACACTGCACCAGCGCAAGTGGCCGGAGAGGAGCAGGGGGATGCGCTAGCACAAGTGCCATTGCGCTAGGCTCAGCAACCACGACATTCAGTGGTGGACATGCAAATAGGGCATAATGCATGCAAGGCGCAAATGGGGCCATTAGCATGTCATTATGGTCCCATTTGCATGCAGGTGTGCCGATCCCCGGCGACTTGCGCCTGGAGCCCTGTCAGGCAGCAGCCATCAGGGACTGACGCCCTCTGCCCCCACCGGCAATGTGCTCTAGCGCCCAATCGCGGGCATGAGTATTATAATAAATCGTCCAATATCCCTGGTGGTCCAGTGGACCGCTTCCAGCCTGATCGCAGGCATAAGTAAGTAAATAAATGTAAATGTCCAATATCACTGGTGGGCCAGTGGACCGATTCCAGCCTGATCGTAGGCTTAAGTAGCAAAATGTAAACGTCCATTCCATCCCTGGTGGTCAGCGGTACCCCCCTCCTGCCATCCACTGGGCCCTACCACCCGCTCCCCTGTGTCAGCAGTGGGCGGCAGCTATCCACGCCCAAAGCTGCCGGCCACCTGCCTGCTGCCGTGCAATGCGGCTGTACCCATTGGTCCACAGTGTGTGGCCAATGGCGTCATGGTGCGTACCTTACAACACAGTCCAGATATGTGGATCTGGACTGTGATGCAGTATAGTCTGCATGCCCAGTATTACGCTGTGAACAATAAAGTCAACCACACTATGCAGAACGATCGGCCAGCTGACTTCGCGGTGGGGAGCTGCCGCCAGCCACTGACTGGGGGCGGGGTGGTGGGCTCAGTGGGTGGAGGGAGGTGAGTGCTGGACCACCAGAGATGGATTGGACGCTTATATTTTGCTACTTAAGCCCACGATCGGGCTGGAATCGGTCCACTGGCCCACCAGGGATATTGGATGGTTACATTTATTTACTTATGCCCACGATTGGGCTGGAAGCGGTCCACTGGACCACAAGGGATATTGGACAGTTACATTTATTTACTTATGCCCGTGATCGGGCTGGAAGCGGTCCACTGGACTACCAGGGATAGTGAACGGTTACATTTATTTACTTATGCCCGTGGTCGGGCTGGAAGCGGTCCACTGGACTACCAGGGATAGTGGACGGTTACATTTATTTACCTAAGCCTACAGTTGGGCCTGGGGGGGGCGCTACCACAACGGACAGTGCCGCCGGAGCTCGGGTGATCACCCACAGCTGGCAGCTGCCATGTTGTGCCCTGCAATACAGTAGCTCACCTGTGGGTGGCCAGCTGTTACTCCTGTTTTTTGTGGCTCAGCTGTGTGCGGTGCAGGTAGGGGTTGCGCCTGCATCTGCTCAGCACATCCCAGGCTGAATATCAGGATGTGCGGAGTATACATGGGCACCCCCCCACACACACACTTGAGCCACTACATTACTGCTGCGACCCGGCGCAGGTTTGTGCCATGCACTTTCCCCTTTTGAATATCGCACCGGGCGCATCAGTGGCTGCATGATGACCTGTGTTGGGCGCTAAACCCTTCTGAATATCCCACCCATGTAGTGTGTCCAACAGGATACAGAATTGCACAACTTTGCTTTTTATTTTTTTCCCATTTTTTTTAAACGAAAATCTAAATGAAGGCAACATCACAATAAACTTCACTACATGCCTGGCCACTGACACTGTGATTGGTGTCACTCCCCACTACTGATCTCCCACAATACTGTGTGCTGGCCTACCAATCAGCTGTGCTGCTGTCCGGTGATTTTTTTCTCCTGGTACAAACACCAATGGTACCTGAGAACCATCATCATGTGAACTGCAAATCAGCGGGTTGGGGCAGGGGGGAGAAAGTAGAGTGCTAACTGCACTCAGGACAGCTAGAAGGAACTGTACTCGGCACAGAGGGGAAGGGGACAGCAGGTCACATCTCAGATCTGCAAACAGAAGGACAAAACCAGGGAGAGAAACAGAAATAAAACAGAGAGTGGGAGTCGGTGATAGAGAGAGAGAGAGACACCACACACACACATGGGTCCACAGAAACAGAGAGAAACAGGGAGAGAGATAATGCCAGCACTAGCACCACCAACAGGACAAATCAAAAATTGTGCACTGTTTTCATTAGATATACATCCCTTACAGAAATTGAGATAAAAATGTAAATTAAATGAATTTGTAACCTATTTTATATATGAAAATGAGCCATTGTATAATTTCAGTAGTGCATTCAAGGGGTGTGTCATGCAGGGATAACGTCAGTCATTTCTGCGGTGTTGGATGCACTCAGCATGTGGCCTCATGCCCAACCACCCAAGGCATGGCATTATTCCAGCACAACACACACCCTGTCATATATTGTTGCTTAATTCACTTTTTATTGGACTAACAAGTAATTTCAGTGCACAAGCGTTCAGGCCTACACAGAGCCCCTGTGCAGGTGATCACTGTTTATTTATTCATTTGCAATTTGTGGAGCAGGAAAGACATACTGTGCTGAATTGTTTTTCCAGGTGTGACCCAGATAAGAATAGGTCCAATAAAATATATGAAATAGAGGCAGTGTGGCCAAATGCTTAGAGCACCAGCTGGAAAATCGGGAGTGTGCAGTTCAAATCCCCCTAGAACCAAATACTCAACTGTGACCATGGGCAAATCTATCAACCTCTCAGTGTTTCAGTCCTTTCCAGCTGTGGAAATTGGTAGGAGAAAGGCCCCGCTAAAAGGAAATGTTACATCTCAACTTGACTAGCCTGTGTAAATAAATTTAAGAAAAAAAAAACATCTGCTTTATCTTCCTGAAATGACATGAGCCAGTTGTATTCCTCAGAAAGTGTTAGGTACCTCCTTTAGCAATCTCACAAGAGCCGGTCTCGTCACACTTTAAAATGTGTCTCTTTAGTTTAGCATGCCCTAGTGGTTTGGGTACAGTTACCCATCAACTGAGTACAGACAAAGATTTAACACTATAAAATGGGCCTTGAAAATCCTACAGTCTTATTGGTCAAAACACATCATCACATTAATTACTTTCTGACAGCCGTGCACCTCGTATGAACAACATATTAAAGAACCACCTGAGGCATTCATTATTCTCCTCTTATAACCCCATACTCTCTTGTACTGTCTCTTAAATAATTAAGCAATAAGGCATGATAGGGTGTGTGTTATTGTGTAATAATGTCACTCATGGGTGGTTGAAGCTTCGAGGCAAGCCAGAGTGCTTCCTACCAGGAGTAATTGTTACAATAAACTACATCTCTAGATGCCTTATTGCTATTACTAATAGCTCGTTTATTAATGAACAAAAAAGATTACAAAAAAACTTTTAAAACTGAATTTTAACTAGATTTTTATGTGTAGGTACATTAAATAAAATAAAGTGCACAGTTTTGTTTTGTCCAGTAGGTGGTGGTAGTTTGGTGGCTCTGCACAGATCTATGTCACTTGTTCCCATCCCCAAACATACCGCTTCTCCTCTCTCTTTTTGCTTCTCCTGGTACTTTGTGAAGCAGTTTGAGTGTGTACCAGGAAAATAAGTTTCCGTTTTCAGATACCATGGCGTTACTTTTTGGCAGCAGAGCTGTCTGTGGACTAAGAGCAGCGGTTTTGATGTGGGATGTAACCCCTACAAAATGGGGTTCCTATAATGTCTTCCTGGGCTTGCCTAATGCCCACTGTCAGGATGTGTCCTGTGTCTGCAGTAGTTTCATGTGTCTGCATGACAGTGCTCTATTTAGCCTCTGTGCCTGTCTCTTTAAGAGCTATCTATTCTATGTGAGACAGTTAGTCTGGGTTGGGAATGAGTAGTTTAAGGGTCATGACCCGCCCGGCGAGTGGTATTTTGCTCCATTCTGCCGTCGCTATATGTGCAGAGGGAGCCCTCATAGGATCTGTGATTGTTTGCTGTTTATCTGCTTTAATACTAATAATAATATAGGAGTTTTGTCTAACCTGCCTTTCATAGTAGCATGGACTTTTTGCTTAGAGCCACCATTTTGGTTCTGGACTGCCAGAGTTGAACCAATTGAACCTCAGGGGACTTAAAATGGAGACTGTCCCCAGAGGTCTTGTGGGATTAAATTTCTGTAGGAATTGTAGTTTTCATGGTTTGGCGATTAAATGGACCTGGAGGGGGAGCTCTTGCTGTGACAGACAGATTCATCAGCCAACCGAACCTTTTGGATCACTGGGAAAGCCCAGAGCTGCCCGCAGCAGTGAGACAGTCGAGAGTTGGAGTTTGGAGAGTGAACAGCTTGAGTAATTCGAGCAGCTGCTTCTGCAAAGTAGTGCGGGGAATCGGTGGGAAGGCTGTGTTTGGCCTGCCTGCCACCATCTTCCAGTGTGAAGAAGTGTGTGAGAGTAAAATCGGACTTAATTCCGAAAACTTCTATCGAGACATGAAACCTGAAAAGAAAGTGAGTGATCATTGCCTGTGTGTGGACTGAAGACCTGCTCCAGAACCGACTGGCCTGTCAGGTACCAAAGAGAGCCTCAGAATGAAAGGTGCGTGCAGAAACCCTGTTAAATTGCAAATGGACTTTATCCGATCTGTGGCTGATAGCTGTGCTGCTTGTAAGTGTGCTGAATGTGTAGTGTGGGTCGCGATTTGGTTCCCCACTATTGCTTCTGTTATGCTAGCTGGAAACTGCTCCAGCACTTGCTCCGGACTAAATCCGAACCGCTTGCTCTGTCTGGGCCCTGCCACCTCAGCCTAGACTGCCGCTCCCACCACAGAGACTTTTCTGACGAAAGACTCGCTCGGGGATTCGGCTCCCTGTTCAACACCATCGAACAGGTAGCGACCACCATGGTAAGTCGTGTGGGCCCTGCTTCCACTGGCAATCCAGTACAACATCCAGAGGTCTTCATCTACTACTTCAGCTACTCCCCAGCCCACAACTGTTACTGCATTGCCTTGTTAATTACATTTCCATGGTATATGTGACTTCCTTGCCTGTTCATATTGTATATATTTTTTTTACTGTATTTTCCGTGTATTACATCGTTTTGTGGGTACATATTGTATATATTTTCTTACTGTATTTTCAGTGTGTTACAGGCCCACTGCTCTGTGTATCATACCTTGTACACTGTGCTCACGATTGTTGTTTTCTGTCAGATCTCTTCGTGTCCCATATTGGAACCTGTACTCCCTGTTCTTAATGGTTGTACAGCATGCTTGTACACTGTGCTCAATATTGTTGCTTGTATCTATTGTTGTTTCATGTGCACTACAGTTACTTTGTATTCACTGTCACCCTTTGCCATGTGTTATGGCCCGGGTCGGGCCTGAAACCGGTCCCTGGGATCAGTGCACTCACCCGGTGCTCAAAGTCATAAATAAATAAAATCCCGACAGTTCTGCCTCCTGGTCTGCGTAGTGTGAGTACTAAACAGGGTAGCTCCTTGCAACAAAGCTGCAATCATTGTGTGTCATCTGATTTATTTGTTTGGGTCTGTTGCAGTGAACTGAGCCATCCGGCTTCGGATTACAAATTCTGGGTTGATGTGCATGCTAATTGTTTTCTTTCCTAACATCCCCAACAACAGCTGCAACGCCGCCCTACCCCAGGCAACGCTTCAGGCTAGCCTGCTTAACAGCTGGGTACCCAGGTGTGTGACTGTGACAACGGGCTCCTTGCACATACATGTTCAGCCTGAATCTATCAGATCTAATAATCAGCTGACTGCTGCCCACCCATGTTCAATTACCCTAAATAAATCAGATTCTGTTCTTTCTGCATTTAACCTCGCTAGTGTGTACCTTCTTGGAGGGGATATTGCACTGCCATTGAACTGTTACTTTACAGATCTTATTTTACAGGGGGTCTTCAGGGCATTTGCAGCTGATCCAGCCCTGGTGGTAAGTATACAGAGTGAGGGTTCAGTATTGCTGTCATGTGGTATATGTGATTGTTTATATGTTGATCTGTTTGGGCCACTAGAAGGGCTGGTGGGTGGTTATAGCATCCCGGAGGGCTATACCAACAAGAGTTACACTACCCCAAAACCATTCCTCTGGGTGGGAGGCACCCGGTTCACGAACTCAAGGCCCCTCAACTGTGTCTAGTCACACAGGCAGGGGTAGTAGCCCATAGGATAGCGCCACCTAGAGGTTATATATGCAGTGAAGTGATTGTGATACTGAGTAGCAGAATTTAAATGGAGCATAGGACTTATGCAGGTCAGTTTTTATGCCGAGAATCGCCGAAAGTATTTGCACAAACTAAAATTAAAAAAAAAAATGTATTCTGTAACATACTACTACTGCTTGTGGCATTTCAGCAACAGAGACGGCCAAGCAGGCATGCATCGGCAGCCATCTTTAGCCACATACAGCAGCAGTGTGGAAAAGAGATTTTCTTTCTTTTATTGTTTGTAATGTGGCTGCGTGGTTAGTTGGAGGAGCGAGTGATGGGGAGGTGAATCTGTGATGGTTCACTGTTGGTTGAGGCTGCTGGAGGCTGGGTTCTGTGTAAGTGAGCACAGAGGGTTCTGTATATTGATGTGGGCTTGATATAGATTTCTGTGCTGCTGTGTGATTAAGGGATTTCATATGTGTTGTGAGATGATGTGTTTGCCTAGAGTTGATCCGGTGATGTTATTGTGCAATAATAACATCACTGGCTCAGGGGCACACTGACCAATCAAGTTTCAAGAAATGTTCCTGCCATTGTGTAATAAACTGTTACTTAACATGTATACAGATAGTAAATCAGTACTGTAGTTTTCTTAGAGTGGCTGACCCATTCTGAATGTAGGGGATAACACATAACAGGGTGTGTGGTTCCAAGGGAATAATGCACACCTTGGGTGGTGGTTAGGCAGGAGATGTAACAGAGTACCATAACCACCCCAGAAGTACACTATTCCTTATGACCACACACCATGGAGTGTTGTCCACATATAAAATTGTTTGTTTAAAAAATACATAGTTCAGATGAGGTGTATGGTTACCAGAAAATATTTAATGGTCATGTGATATTTTTGACCAGTAAGGTTACAGGATTTTCAGGGTCCATTTTATGATGTAAAGATATGTAGAAATACTTGAATAGTTAATGTCTTAATCACTGCCTTTATATTTGTCAAGTATTATTTCATTAAGTGTCACTTATTTCTCATGCTTTAACTTTTAATCATATTAGATAGGGCTATTACATATTAAATGGGGCTAATACATATTAGATAGAGCTATTACATATTAAGTAGGGCTATTACAATTCAGTTTGAAAAACTGAGGAATTATGAAGAATGACAATGTCAGTTTCCCAGTTATTTGCACTCTTGCCACGGGGCCAGGGACATTGGATTTTTGCATATTAAATTCCTGTACCAGGCACCTGTTTTGATAGAATCCCCAACACTGATATGCAGTACTACTCTAGGGGTCCTGCATAGACTGAGGTCCCTTCAGCCCATCTCTGGTGGCTATCTTGATGGACATAAAAGAACTTAGGGCACTTTTCGAAAGAGCTGTGAAGGGAAGTTATCTCTGGTGCCCTAGCCAAACATTGCACATCTGAATAAAACAGGCTCTAGCGCCTTATTTCTGTGTGAATAGTAAGATGCTTTGCTGCTAGCACATATACCAGATACAGTTCCTGCATTACTGAATATAATTCATGACTTTTTGAAATGCTTTGGGATACAATGAGTATGAAAAATTCTATATAAAACCATATTCTAGTCAACATAAAATGGCTATTTAAAAGTTTGAAATTGCCTTGCGAATAAAAGAATTAAATAACTCCTGAGATCATAACCCTTCTCCTGTTGGTGGTATGTCATTACAGAGCTTGCACAGAACCATGAATTTTACAAGAATGCAGATGTCCGGCCGCCTTTTACTTATGCCTCCCTCATCCGACAGGTGAGCCATGATTGAGGAAGGGAGGGGAGGGATTGGTGTACATTTGTCATTTTAAACGTTGTGCTGAAAACAGCATTGTTGGTATTAAACTTTTTATATGAAAAAGAGAAACAGTGGGCCAGCCTGCTGACACAGCAGTAGTGGTACTGTTCGCAATGCTGACAACCTGGGTTTGGAAACAAACCTGAGGTGTCAGAGGGC
Organism: Neoceratodus forsteri; assembly: GCA_016271365.2. Classification (NCBI taxonomy): domain Eukaryota; kingdom Metazoa; phylum Chordata; order Ceratodontiformes; family Ceratodontidae; genus Neoceratodus; species Neoceratodus forsteri. The sequence goes on along the minus strand of JADMNL010000029.1, from coordinate 144,131,103 downwards.
AGGGGGGGAGATACTCTGGGAGAAGGGTGGGAAGAGCTCGGTACTCAACAGGCAGCCAGAGCTGAAGATGTGGGTAAGACTTGGTAGACACTGATGCATGAGCCTTGATGTCAGCACACACCACATCTCCAAGAGGGAAAGAAATGGAAAATCCTGGTCACATGGGATGACCGCTGTCCTCTCCAGACCCCGGCACCCCGCGACTCAGGCACTCCTGGAAATCTGGATTTGGTCTTGGTGGGTTGAGGGACTCCCTGCCATGGAGGGCAAGTCATGGGGACCTCGGGAGGTAAGTCCTGGGAGAAGCTGGGGTGTCGGGGCTGGGAGGACTGGCAGGAATGAGGGCTGGCCAGGATGGGGAGAAGAAGGAAAAAAAAAAGAGAAACTGTATTAATCCAGCTTTCAAAACAGTGTAGGCCTCTTTTTCCAGTAAATTGAATCCTTAGATGCATGAGGAATAGGAATATAGACAGACTGAGTGTTACATCGCACAGAGCAAAGCAGTTTAAATGCAGAGAAGTTGGTACCGGTGAAAGGGGAGGGACTAATAGCAGTGTAATCAGAAGCCTTCTCTTTATCTGCAGGCCAGTGTGGCCGCACACAATGTTGACCCCCCACACTGTGATGAATGTGGTGCTGCTGAAAGGGGAGCGAGTGACAGCACTGCAGGCAGAAGCCTTCTGTTCAGCCACCAGCAGCCATATACACTCTGGGTACAAACCTGGGTTCCCCACTCTGGTCTTTACTTAAGTACTTGCCCGTATCCCCCCCACCCCATACATGCACTCAAGGTGAGAGCCTAACAAATGCAACCTTTGTTCTCTGGTTGAAGAATGCCAGTAAGATCTTTTATAAGTCAATTTTGTAACATGGACCACTTTACTTGAGAGTATCGAATGCACGTTCCTATTTTACTGACCTACAGTAGATGCATCAGTTTACATTTCTCAGTACTGAAGCCCGGGGTAAATTAAGGGGTAATAGTAGAAGAGAAAAGCAGGACAGTGTTGCTCACAAACAACAGTGTTGCAGAAGGCAGCTCAGAACAATGCTTGCAAACGGGGAACCTCGTAAACACGACACCCAAGTAAGCATCCACAGTCAAATGATAGTGTGTACAAAATATTGTATTTACTTACAGTACATCAAGAGTGCAAACTCAACTAAGAATGCAACCCCACGTAGGTCCCACAGGTGCCCCGATATGTTTTGTACCTCTCCCTGGTACTTTCTGAAGGGGAATAACTGTGGATGTTTACGTGTGTGTGTGTGTGTGGCTCTTTGTTTGCAAGTAATAGTAGAGGGCACGTTTTCTCCCTAAGGGCAGTGAACCTGTGCCACTGCATATTGGCAGAGACAGAAGGCATGAAGACAGTACAGGTCTTTATGGTAAGCCTGGAGAAATTTCCGCTTACCAAAGCAATCACTGGGTACCCTAGGTGGTAGAATGAGTGCGGAATCCCTATAAATTTGAATGTGTTTGGACAGCATACTTCTTTCTCCTCTGCTTGAAGTGGGGGGATCTAGAGTGTCTTCTGACCTAAAATTATGTTACTCTTGGTACTGTGAATTTCATCTGCTACTTTGCTGCTCAGTTCCCAAGCATGTCCAGATCCCTACTTGTTTTGTGATGTAACAGCTTTTTCTGTTTTGGTGCCATCAGCAAGTTAGCACCCAGCTGCTGGGGACCATCACAGAACATGTCTGAATATGTGAAACAGCGCTAACTTAGCACAATAGGTCTGTCGGACTACACTGGTCATATGTGTCCATTTGGATAGATTTTCCTTTATTATAATAAATCACTTCCACTACTCTTCACTCCATTTCTCTCCCTCCCCTTCTTCCCTCTCTCTTCTCTACCCAAAGCCCTTAACAAGACTGTTATCTTGCTGAACCTCCAGGTGGGTCACATCCTTAGTCCTCTCTGATACTTCACCTAGGCCTCCATATTTTCAGTCTTCTACTTGATTCATCTGTTATGACATTCTTCTACCTCTAGCTCTCAGCATGCTATTCCTGGTCTCTCTTTCCCTAATAACCGCTTCCTGAATTGCACATGTATCTTACTTGCTGTTTCATGCTACTTAGGTTAGTCATGTTTATGTAATTTCTCTTGTCATGATCTGCTTACTCCTGCTTATGTAACCTCACGCTTGTTCATCACTGACCGTATTTGTTATGCCATGTACTCTTGGACTGTTGAATGATTATATGTGCTAGGTTAGTTATGTTTATGTAATGTCTCTTGTCATGATTTGTTTATTTTTGGCTTATGTAACTTAGGTTTGTTCATCTTTGACTGTACTTGTTTTGCCTTGTACTATTGGTCTGTTGTATGATGATGTGTTGTGTACTCTCCCAGGTCGTACCTGAAAATAGTCATTTTATGGCTAGTGCACTCACCTGGTCAACAGAAAACTAAATAAAATAACCCTTTGTTTCCTGCCCAATTCGCTCCTAATCCATTGCTTTATATGATTGGTTATACCGAGGTTCTCAATGTTAGGAACTACCCTCCTGTGTGACACAGTATCAGAGGCTTTGCTAAAGTCCAGGTACACAGTATCTACAGGTTTCCTGTCATCGAGCTCCTTGGTGACATTATCAAAAATGCAATAAGACTAGTCTGACACAATTCCCTTTGCACAATCCACATTGGGCCACAAAGTCCCAGTTATTTTTTCTGTAAGAGTTCAACAGTTCTGTTACCCATGATTGTCTGGCACCTCTTTCCTGGTACTGACATTAAACTGACTGCCTTATAGTTCCTAGGCTCAGCTCTGGAGCATTTCTTGAAAATTGCTGCCACCCTCCAGTCATTGGACATACATGCAGTCCTCAATGACGTAATCCAATGGACAGATAGGTCCTTGCCTAGCTCCTTTGGTATTTGTTTTGGGTGCATTCCATCAGGCCCCATTGCCTTGTTTATGTTTAACATCTTCAGCATTCTTTCAACTACAACTGCCATCACTGTGTCCTCTTGTGTATCTTGTTTGCTCCTGTAGACAACCTTTTACTATCCATCATCATCCCATTCTCTTTCTTCTGTGAATACTGATGCAAAATACGCATTTAAACATTCAGCCGTGTGTTCCTCCTTGGTGATATGTCACCACTTCTGATTCTTCAGTGGCGAAACAGTCATAGATGTTTTTGTCTCGTCATTAACATAATCTGAAGAACCTTTTGTTGTTGGATTTGACTGAAAGTGCTATCTGTTCTTCTCTCATTTATTTTGCACCCCCAATGCTATGTTTGCGCTCTTTGAGCTTCTGTCTGTTGATTTGTCTGTTTTCACAGGTGTCCTGCAATTTACTCATCTTGCATGACCCCTTTTTTCCCTGATTATGTTGAGTGTTTCCTTCACCATTCACATAGGTTTACATCTTCTCTTGTACTTTCTCTTTTGTGTAATACATTTCTGTTTCAAGCTGTCTATATGGATTTTCTTCTATATGATGTTTAGCCACTTTCTCCTTCCATTCAAGCCCCTGCCAACTACCCTCAGCTGCGACCACCATTCCTCTCACTGTTGAAGCCCATGGGATCAACAAAGAATGGGGCCTGAGGGAGCCAGTGACCATCATTTGAGGGCTCGAGGCACATCATTTTTAGATTTTCTCCCTTTTCACCCTCTAAGTCCCTCCCACCTCCCATGACATCAAGCCATACCTCTTGCAGCCTCTGACATGCATGGGGCAGGTGTCACCCTTTGCAAGGAAGCAGGCCCCTGGCTCACCATACAAGGCCTGTACAACTCTAGAACCCAGATGTCTCCTGTCTGGGCTGGCTTGTGCTGCATTCAGAATAACTCTCAAGCCCTGGCTGCTCTGGACCCCTCCTCCTCAATTCCTCTCTCAAACGTGGTCACTGCCATGGAAGCTGAACATGCTTCATTGACCCATCCAGTGGCCCTTACTTAGACGGAGTTTGAGGGTGTCCCATTGTTGCTGAACACTTCAGCCCTTTAGTTTGCTTTCCCAGGATGCAGCACCTGTGCTGTGAGCTTCCTCATTTTTCCAGATCCTGCCATGGGCAGAAGCATGGTGTATGCCCCTCACTTCATTTTCCCCTTGTTCTTTCCTGTCCTGAATCTTCTGATGATATAATCATTGTTTTCAAGTGTATCTTCCATTTCCATGTCTCTGACCAAATCATCCTTATTGCTAAAGACCAGGTCAAGAATTGCATGCTCCCTTGACACATTGTACCAGATAGTTGTCCTCTATAATACCCCCAAATTGCCGGCTTCCCCTGGTCTTAGCAGTTCCCTCCTCCCAGTTTATATCTATATTACCATATGAGAAGTATGGTAACCTGAGTGTTTACATCGTTCGCTCTTCCAACACAAGTGCCACCTGCCTCCTCCTAGCCCCCAACCACCACCACACGGCTACAGCACAGCTTTGACATAGGGCCGAACTTTCTTGCTGCTGTCATTCTGATGGTCTTGGAGTATTTTCACTCTTGTTTTATTCTCTACTCGCTTGGCCCCACGTGGGTGTGGGGGCACACTGTGCTTCAATCTGCAGCGGCCCCTGTGAAAGGAGGTGAAAGTAGGCCCATTACAGGGTCACCAGAATGCCTCTTTCTCCAGACCAGAATGCACTGTCTTTGGTATCATCTCCAGTTTGAGACCAAATCACCATGGACACAGCTGGTCCAGTTCCAAGACCAGGAGCCCAGTTCTCAAAAAGTAGCAAGCACAGCACAAAAGTTTATGAGGCACTTTGTGTTTGCCCAGGTTGGTGTCTAAGGGCGCTATTCTCAGTCTGATAGTGCACCTGCACCATCCAGCTGAGAATATTGCCAGGGCGAGTCAGCACTAACCCCATTGGTGCCACCCTGACATGGAGCCAGGAGTATGGCTCTACAATAAATAGTGCAGGTGCGCTATTTCCAATTCACAAATGCAGCCATGTAAATGAGCCCATTGGGCATGCAAGGCGGTGGGTGGCCCTTTGTTTGCCCATTATGGGCCCATTTACATAGGCTGCACCAGAGTTTATTGCACCACCCAGCCCCTGCCCCATAGGCAGCCCTGTGCCCATGGTGCCAGTAGTCCCCCCACCAATCGCCAGCCCAGTTGTAAATATATAATTGTTTCCTGCTGCTAGTGGTCCCCCCGCCAATCGCTGCACTGATGTTAAGATGCATCTTTCCCTGGTGTCCAGTGGTCCCCCACCTGCACCCATGCCCGATGTGTCAGTCATATTCCCTGGTGTCCAGGGCTCCTGTACCATCCCATCCCTGTATAAATGACACCATCCCTGGTGTCACTGTTTCCCCCATCCTTGATCACCTGTATACTAACAGGTCCTGTATTGTGTTGCCTAGCGGACCCCCAACCTTGGCAGGTGTGTTCACCACCCGGCTCCCCCCCATCCTGACCCAACTGGCGATTGGCACAGTCCTCCATTCTCCACCATTGCTGGCTGTCAATGAGCGCATACTGTTAATTATATACTCATTGACAGCTCAGTCAGTGGCCGGACATGGTGGCTGTGCCAGTTGTTGGCTTGGGGTCAAGATGGGGGAGCGGGGTGGTGGGGCACTACCTGCCAGTGTATGGGGTCCACTAGACACCAGGGAATGGTGACCTGTTACTATACAGGTGATCGGGGATGGGGAAAACAATGGACACCAAGGAATGATGTAATTTTCTTGTACAGGGGATCTGGATGGGGGTGGGATCACTGGTCCCTATGACTGACACATGGGGCATGGGTGCAGGTGGGGTAGGGACCACTGGACACCTGAGGGAAGATGTGTGTTGCTTGTCGGTCCGGCAATTGGTGGTGGTGGGGGAGGGACCACTACCACCAGGGAACAATTATATATTTACAGTTGGACCAGCGATCAGCAGGGGACCACTAGCACCAGGAAGAGATATGTATTAAAAATTGGGCCAGCAATTGGCGAGGGGACCACTAGCAACAGGGACAGATACATATGCACAGTTGGGGTGGCGACTGGTGGGGGACCACTAGACACCAAGGAAAACATATTTTTAACTGGGGTGGGCATCAGATGGGGGAAGGGGACCACTAGACACCAGGGACTATTGTGCTGAGTGTCGGGGGGGGCCACAGTACCTCCGCCAACTACTAGGGTTGTGCGGTATTAAGGCAAGGTCTTGGTTGGCAGTATTTGCTCTGCGCAAGGGGACTAGGCAAAGGGCCCTTGCGCAGATCAAGTGCTCTGTGACTCAGACTGCTCCAATATGCAGGTCCCCTTCCCCTCATCTGCATTACGTCCCTCTCCACACTTTACCCGAACGCAAACCTGGCTTCTGTGAATAGAAACTCAGGGCAAAACCCGGTTTGCTCATGCAAATCCAGGTTCATGCCTGGGCAAAGGCTTGTGAATCCTAACCCAGGTCTCCCACAGTGTGGGCAACATCTTACCTCTAGGCTGTCAAGGAGGTAGGTTTTACATTGTTTTTACAGCAACTAGTTTGGAAGCATAATGTTCATTTTTACTAAATTTGAACACTGATGTTTAGATGCATCTCTGTATCTGAAAATAGATTTAGGCTACGCTTGTCACAGAATCAGATTCGTCAGATTCTGACCTAATTTTTGGAACTGGGACTTTCAGAATTGCAGACTGAAAATCCTTATTCCTAAATTTAAGGTTAAACCGTGTTTTACAGGAATTTAGGATTCCAATGTTGATGGTCATTTTCAGAATCGTATAGTAATTCAATTTGGAATTGGAAATTCCTAAATTCTTCAACAGTCCAATCAAATCAGAATTGGTCCATTACAAGCTTTCCTAACAATGGCCCATCCCTAATTTAGAGTGCCCTGCTTATCCCAACAACATTATAATACTGCGGTTTACAAGCAAAGGGAAAGCCAGCGATTCTTTGTACAGTGACTGAGTGCATCAGTTTCTATTCTCCCTTATTCCAACATGAACCCTACTGTTGCTAGTATTTCTGGCAATCCACTCTTCCTCAGTATGTACTCATTTGCTTGGTGTCACTGTTAGGTTTCCAGTATTAAAGTTGGCTGTTACAATGCTGTGTTGCCATTTAATTAAAATTCATAGCGGATAACTGTTGGTGTTCTTCAACTACAGGCGATTTTGGAAGCCCCAGACAGGCAGCTAACACTGAATGAAATTTACAACTGGTTTACAAGAATGTTCGCCTATTTCAGGAGGAACACCGCCACGTGGAAGGTAGGCTTAATTGGGGCATTTGGTTTTTGACCGTGCAATACATATAAAGGTGAGGAGCTGACAAACATGGAACAAAGCCCTCTGTTTAGCTGGAGAGCCAGTTATAGAGTGGGCTGAGAAGTGTAGGCTTCCCCACACTGTGATGAGTTAATGGGGAGGACCTTTGAGGCCGATACTTTCTGTTTATACGCAGGTTAGGTGCAGTGTGGGCAGGTACGGGGCCGGTTTCTTGGCATGCTGATGTCACTGATGCTGTAAATATGGCTGAATGATGAAGGACTGATGGCACTAGAATAGAAAAGCAACCTTAATTTTATTTAACCCTTGAAATACCCATTTTAGATTTCTAATTGAAATGTCTTCAGATGTAGCTGGCACTATATAAGGAGATGGGAAGAGTACAGCATTCCCAGTTCTGGCCCGGTAGTGGACTCCAGTAGTGACCCAGTGGGTGAAAAAGCAGCTTGGGCTCTGTGGTCATATACTGCACTTATGAGCTGGGACATCATTCCAAAAGAATTCATGGGGGGGGTACATAATTGAAAAAAGTCTAGGGGGAACACTAAAGGAAACTTTTACAGTCTTCCCCAGCCTAAATAATGCTGTTAGGGCACTGAAACCCGTTGGTGGAGTACAAAATAGGTGGCATGGTATTGACAACTGCCAAACAGACCTAGGGGTAATTATATCAAGACCTAATGGTGGCTAGGCAGTGTGGCAAGGCAGTGGGGAGGGTGAGTGGAATATTGGGGTGCATAGGGAGCAGTATCACCAGCAGAAAGAGAGAGGAGGAGGTGGTGGTGTCTCTGTATAGATAACTGTGAAGACCCCACCTAGAGTAGTGTGTCCAGTTCTAGAGACCACATCTCTGGAAGGACACAGACAGAGTGGAGGTGGTCCAGAGGAGGATAATTAAAATGGTGCAGGGTCTACATCAAAATCTCTGCAAGACCAGAGGAGAGAAATGATAGAAACTTTTAAATACCTCACAGGGATAAATAAGGTACAGGAGGGAGTATTTTCAGAAGAAAAGGTACGTAAGAACAAAGGGACATGCTGTGAAGCTGGGGGTAGATTCAGGAATGATGTGAGGAAGTACTGTGCTTCTTCACAGAAAGAGTTGTGGATTCCTGGAACAGCCTTCCAGCTGATGTGGGGCAAAAACAGTGGTGAGGTGCAAGAATGCATGGGATAAGCACAAGGGAGTCATAGTGGAAAGGAATGGGGTGGAGGGAGAAAGAGCTGTAGATCGGGTACGGTCTGCAGTAATAGTGTAGTAAGGAGAAATGGGCAGACTGGATGAGCCAAGCAGTCCTCATCGGCCGTCAAAGTCTACGTTTCTGTGTTTCTAGAAAGCACTACTTCAATGAGAACTGGGGGGAGGGGGGTGCACATCTCCCCTCCCAAGCACGACTGCTCAGCTTTTGAGCAAAGTCTGCCTGTTGTGCTGAATTATGTGATGGTTTTGTTGGAGCTGAGCTAGTTAGCTAACAAGAACTACCTACAATGTCTCTCTTGAATTGTTTGAAGGAAGGGTAGTGCACTTTATTACTTGGTTTGCAGGGATGCTGCTGGCTCCTTCAGAAATGTTTTTTTCAAGTTCTATATTAGTTTATGTTTTTGCAGGATTAACATTACAAGTTCTCCTCATGTTACGGCCTTTGCCACTGGAGCGGTAGGCCAGTAAGCAGAGTGGTGGCACTAGATGCCAAAAATGTAGCCGTCTGACTAGAGCCCACATTTTCTTTAGCCACTGCCTCTGTTGTTTTAACAATTTTAGCATTTTTTAATGGATACTCACTAATATGGCTAACATTATATAAAAAGCCCTTGCCAACAGTGGCTGCTTAAAAAATGTTTTTGCAAAACAGTTTAAAAACAACAGCAAATGGTTTGGTGGCCAAAGCGTAGAGACAGCACTGTCTGTAAGGCAAAGAAAGGGTCGATAACTACATCTCATTCCATATAGCTTGTTCCCCTTTCTGACCATGCTGAACTCTTAAAATTAGAGTTCATTGTTGTTTTGGGGAATCTAGTAACTTGGTGGTCAGTTCATCTTCACTTTATTATTTTTATTTATTTAGTTGTTTAACCAGGTGAGACTTTGATTGGGTATGTGGTTTGGATGTGGAAGATGAGAAGACTGGGCCCTCCTACACTATGGTATAGGTTGCTAATCACGATTGGTTTCTGTTTGTTATTTACTTCTGAGCAACATCTTACTATATGTTGTTAATTTTTGTTGTTATTTTGGACTCACTCAGAATGGGTTTTACTGATGTGATTCCTTTTGCTTTATATGTTAAGTCTTGCCTTGTGATGCTTGGTGTAAAATTTGTAAAACGTAATGATGCACATTTTTTCTAAAGAAGCTCTCTCCAGCAAACTTTGAAGAACCACAAGGCGGTGCTGTAAGTTAGTCTCATGAACTTTCAATTCAAGACTTGTACTGTGCTGGATGCTGTATCTTATGTTGGTGCAAAGTAAAGGACTGATAGTATTCAGTGTTTATAACACGGAAATCTGCATTGCAAAATGCAAATAGAATCAGGGTTTCTGCAAGTCAAAGCCGTGGTTGAGATAAAGGGTAGGGATGGGGTGGATCTGGTTATTGAAAAAGGACCCCGTACAAACTGGCTAGTTCTAATATTTAGAACTAAAAGATTCCTTTAAAGAGCATATTTGTGTGGTTTGAAATGTAAATTACAGTAGCAACTAGCATGTGACTATGCTGTAATAAAGGGATACATTCACTGTATCATCCTACACCTATTGTTTTATATGCAACATCAAACGTTTCACGTACTGTACTTGGCTAACAGTTTGGTTAACCGCTTTCATTCCCCCAACCCTCACAAGGTAAATAACTATTATTAGCGTCATCCCACAATCTACCATGGCTGATGTCCTGGTCAGGGAGCAGCAGTGGGGTATTAAATAAGCAATAATTAGACTGAGAGATTTAAAAAGCTCAGTTTTGCTGGTTGCTGTGACCTACAGTATACTTAGCTTTGCAAGCAGAACAGGACCATTTTCCTTCAGTGGGTGTAAAAAGTGTCTTTCCAACAAGAGGCTCGCCTGAGTGGAAAGCACATCTCTCGTCAAACAAGTGTCACGGAGCGATAACAATAATTCTATCAGGATGTCTTCTTCCCTCTACTACCCCACCATCACAAAAATGTAACAGTTTATATAAACAAAGGTGTGGCATAAGAGTTTCTACCTCTGTTGTATTTGATTATGCCTTTCCCAGGCTGTCAGCAGGGTGCCTTTTAATATGGTAACCCGTCATATGGTGACTCAGTTTTGAGCAACTCAGTTTGAGCGCCAGTTATGTGAGCTACCCTGAAGGGCAGCGACACTCAGTTATACTCACAAATAGCGGGAAGAATGGCAACCATAGAGGAGGGCAAACGGAACAGGAGGGATAATGGTGAAGATATTTGGGAGGTAGTGTGGGTTGGTGTTGCCAAGCTGGCTGTGTGGTGTGGTGTGGTGTGGTGATGAGGGTCGCTGGCTGCAGTGAGAAAGATTCAGGGTTCGGGGCTGGGTAGGGGTATGATTTTTTTGTTTGAAGTGTCTATGGGAGTTTAACATTTTTTTCCCCTGAGTTTCTCCCCTTCCCCGATCTGGAGCTGAGAGTGTAAATTAAGGGGGGACACCCCCCCGCATAGATATAATAGTTTGTGTTCACTGTTTTTGTGCTTGCTGGGGAGTGTATGTTGCTGTTTTTCTTTTCAGTGATGTACACTCCCTGTAACGGCGACCGCTATTTTGTGATCGCCGTTATGACATGGAACCTTTAATATCATATCACAAAGTACAGTATTATAGTGTTGTGCATGGGATCCTCTTCTTGAACACCAAGTGCTCTGCCACAGAAGCCCTTCTTCTTAGGTATCTGACAGGGTCAGAATGTAGCCTTCTTGCAGCCAGGGTCTGAGCTGGAGGAAGATGCTGTTTCACCCTTGTGTGAAGAGCCAGTGCACTGAGACACTGAATTATTCCACTTAGCAATTGGCTCTTGTTAACCTGACAGTGTTTATCACACACAGGAGGCAAAATGATAACATGTCCAAACCGATATTCACTTCCCCATGTGCTCTGGAACTCGGATGTGTCTTTTTTTTGTTTTCTTTTCTGTTTTGCTGTGAAATTGCAGTATGCCTTGTGTAGCCAGGAGGTTTCATCAAGCACCACTCAAATATGCCCACAGAGTATATGCATTTTCTAATGGACAGAAACATTCCATATACTCACTAATGCAGTTTTGTAAGCAAGCACATAAAAGGGATACCTTGGGGGGGAGCATCCACAACCCTGAGCCACATCTTATTACATTTTTCCTATTTATATGCATTTTGTTATTACCAGTATAGCTGAGATGTTGCACCTCTTTTTCTGTTGTGTCCTGTTTTTTGTTTTGTTTAGTATCATCACAGCTCTGTCGCCCACCTTCTCACCCAAGGGGATGTCATTAATTATTTTATGATATGGTATTTGGATGTATTTTAAAGCCTGTTCTGTGCCTTGATTTTTGAAAGGCACAATAAAATAAAGATTATTTTTATTATTATTATATTCTCCTGAGGCTTACCTCCTTCCAACAAACTACTGTGGTTTGTACCCAATTGCAGGACCTTTGGGGTGGCCAAAGCCCTCTGGAAACTGTCATTGGGAAGGCTACTTGAGTTGGTGGTTGCAGAACCTGTGGGTGAGAGGCATTGTTCATCATGCTGCTTTAGGTGAGAAATATTTTCATCCAATTACTCCAAGCCCTTGAGGATACTATCACAGAATATCGTTGGACACATTCAATACACATGTGAATGCATGCACGCCAACCTCAGTGGCTTCCTCCCTCCCCATCTCTTGGCCTCAGCTGTATCTGCCCTGTAGTCACCCAAGGGGCAGTTTAGCACAAAGCTTGGAACCCTCCTTAGAGATTCAGCAGAGGGTGGCAGACCTTCCTTCACTGTCTGTTTGGGTCAGAGTCCCAGGGGTACCTGGCTAGGATTGAGAAGTCCAGCATCACCATAGACTTGGTCGCAATTAAAATACCAAATAGACCAACAGGCAGTGTCTACAAGGCAGCAGCTCCTTTCATGGTTCCTTTCAGGACTCTTAGGCCAATCAGCTGTCAAAGCAGCCACAGAGGCAGCAATATTAGTAGTAACCACCCACCCAAGTCCTTCACGAAAACAAATCTTGCTATGGCAGTGGCAGTTCCTGGCCTCTGGATCTACCTCAATAGGCATGAAGTGCTGGGATGAAGTGCCCTTCCCTCCCTAACACAGGTCCTGCTGCAGCTTCTGTTCCAGGGCTGACTCTCCCAAATCCTCCTGCAGTGGTCCACCATCAACTCAGGCAGATAGATTCTAGAAGTGGTAAGCCTGGGTTCTCTCTGGAATTTGGGACTCTTTTCTCATGTTAGCCCTATGTACAACTGGAAGATGTGCTCTTGCTGAAAGACATGATCTTGTGTGTCTCAGAGGGTACTGTCCTCCTCCAGGATGGATCGTTGCCTCTGCTACGATACTGCCACCTGGGTCACCACAGGTAGCAGTGCAGTGAAGGTACTGCAAATGGGGTATGCTTGGCTGAGCTTTGCATGCTACACATGCATGTGTATGGTTGGAGCTCTATGTATTGCAGGCATCCCAGTGGTGGAACCAGGAAAGCAGAAACACCCTGATGCATGCAAGGTGACCCTAGGAGTGCTTGGTTCCTGCCTCTTGTCTCTAGCCTCCTCCAGCAGGGCTTCTCAGCCCTCCACCAAGGAAGGAGCAGATGATACTGACTGTGGCCAGACCTTGCCACTGGGATGGGGAGGTAAGCCTTAGGGCAAGGAGGGATAAGTGCTGGGGACATAAGGGGACGGGACTGGCATAGTTCAGGGGTGGGCAGCACCAGTGACTCAGGGAAATAAAGTGTACATTGAAAGAAAAAAGAAGAGGTACTAATGCTGTTGTAAAGTATGGTCTGTCTCCACTATCCTGCTTGATAAATCACTTTCTCCATTACCTCTGTTCCCTGCCTTAAGTCAGGGCTGCTCATTTCTTCCCTGACAGTGCTCCTGGCTGTGATCATGGCAAACTGAACAAAGGCAGGTATGCCAGTGTAGGCCCAGGAGAAAATAAACTCCTGCTTTTTCAAAGACCTAAACAATTTGCCCCATCCTGTGTGTGACTGCCCGTCCCATGGGTACTGCTGGTGTTGTTACAGCTCATGGTTAAGCTGTTGGAGTCTTTTGGCAAGTTTCCTTTTTCTAATTAATCATTTTTGAGATATACAAAACATATTCAATAGCAATACCTCTTGAGGTACAGACAATTTACACATAACAGAGATACATAGCCTATCAATTTGGGGAATACGGAGAAAGATAAATGGAATTGACACTGCAAGGGAAGTCAGATTGACAGAAACAAAGACAAGCATCAGTTAGGTCACGGATAAATTATATCAACAAGTCCCAGAAACACAAAAGGCCAATTGGCAGTCAGTCAGGAGGCTATGTTATAAAGCAGGGTCTAGTGCGGAGATACTCGTCCACCCTGGCACCTGATGCAGAAACCGTTCCAAATGGTCATAAATGGAGCAGTAAGACACTCCAGATAATAAATCTCTGAAGCCGTAATTCTCCAGGTATCTATGGAGGCATCACTTGCATCAAAGCCAAGAAACTGCCTTTTTTTGCAGCTAGAATATAAACATAAGCAAGTGCTCTATTGCCTAGTTGGCATCCAAGCGGAGGTATGGACAGGAGGGCCATCGATGCACAAATCAGGTCCCCAGAAAAAGGCAATTGTTCAAACTGCTGGGCAAGTTCCTGCCAAAATGTTTATACTAAATAGGCAATGCTGGAAAAACTGGAGAGCCACAGTGACTCTGGAGATTGTTGATATTTGATGTGTGACTCTGGAAACTGTTGTCAACGTAATTATACATGTTGGGCACTGTGCTGCGACTTAAGCGCTGTTCACTATACTGGCGTGCACTGAGGTCACGTTATACCCAGTTTGCTCAATCCTGTACCATTTGTTTCGTATCACTTAATGTTTCACTTACATATTGTACACTACTCTCTTTTTTCTTAATGATTTGCAACTCTTTTCTTTTACCTTGTTTGTGTCATCTGTATGGCTTGGGTCATGCCTGAAAAGGGTCCTTGGATCGTGCACACACTCGGTTAACAAATATATAAATAAATACCATAGAGCATGTGAATGTTGGCCATGAGCTGGCCAGAGAGAATGCCACCATTTGTCATATTCAGATGGAAGAAAAGAGTGCCAATACTGCTGGAGTCCTGAATTATCTATAACCATGTTTCCGCAAATTCCCTCCATTTTGGGAGGAGGTGATTTTCAGTGCTGGACCAGCATAGAACATCCAGGTATCATACTACACTGCCATACCCAGTTCCATGTTTCATTTAGCCAGTTTACTTCTGGTAGAGTCCCTAGTAGGTCACGTAATACCCAATAGAAGTTGCCAATCAGATGGCCACAATTTGTGCCCTGAATGGCCCTTGTAAGAAGGGTCAAAAGCAGAGGAACAGAGTCTGGGCATCTAGTCCACTCTGCCGTTTTATGAAGTAAATATGTACAGGTCTGCAAGGAAAAAACATTTTCCCTCCCTGTTAAGCCATATTGAGTTTGTAGACATTCAAAAGAAACCACTCCTTGTGCATCTAGGAATTGAAATATGTGTACAAGACCCAGTCGTCTCCATTGAGAGAAGGTCTGGTCAGTCTGGGAAGGAAGAAATTCCACATCAGATGCCAACAATCTTACAAAAATAAAAACTAAGAAGAGTTGGATGAAATCTTGCACTTTATAGCATAACGGCAGAGTATTAACTGTAAATAAGGTGAAGTCAGCTAGGCGAGGACGTTGAGAAGTTGATGAAAAAAGTAAACACCCTATGTCATATAAATTATGTAGAACAAATTCCAGTTGCTTCAGGGAGGGTTTAATTGTGGATGAAGCTGTATATAAACCATGCAAAGATGACATGCCCTAGCATAACTAATGAAGTTTGAAAGATTGATTCCTTCCGTTGGGTGAGGAATTGTACTAAGGAGAAACACACTCTTGGATGGTGCCCCCCTCCCCAATATGAATTGGGAAATGAGTTTGTTCCAGGAGGTAAAAATAACAAGAGGAGGGAATGACAGGAAAAGTTTGCAGAAGATAAAGAATGCGAAAAGAATGTTCATCCTAATCATCTCTATCTTAGAGAAAAAAGATAGGGGAAGATGACTCCAGTGTGCTAGGTCTTCAATTAGGGTCAGCGTGAAAGGCTCATAGTTTGAACTCCAGATTGCCAAGGTCTTTGGTAATTTGTATTCCAAGATCCTATTGGCAAGTTTCATCCATCACCTTTGTTACTGAAGACCATTTTTTGGTTGCGATCACCTCGGCCAGACAGGTAAGTAAGCTCCAGGTGTTCTCTGTGGAGCCATCTTATGTAATTTCCCACAAGGACAAGGTTGTTCAAAGCCCCCATACAAAATTCCTTCCCAAGGTTGTGTCTGAATTCCATCTGAACCAGACCTCGATGCTGCTCGTGTTTTTTCGAAGCCTCATGCTTCAGATGCTGAGTGGACACTACATGCTTGCTGTTCTCAGGACTGTGCTCTTCTTCAGAGATCACGCAGCAGAATTTAGAATTTTGTGGTTAGGCTTATCAGCTGTTTGTCACATATGCAGAAGCTCCTCAATTCATACCTGGAGCCAAACAGACCATTTGCATGTGGATCACATCCTGTATTACACTCTTAGCAATTGGCTGGGAAGGAGCCACCTGATGGTTCACATGCTCACTTCAACCAGACATACTGTTACCTCTGTTGCTGTTGCCAATTACATCCCAGTTGCAGAGATTTTTAGGGCTGCTGTTAGCATGTTTATACTCCATTACAGCCTCGACATAACACAATGACCAGGATGCTGCTTTTGCATCCTTAGTTCTTGAGTCTCCATATGCATACAAACTTGAGGTGCACACCTATTTCCCTCCTCCTGGAGGACTGCTTTGAGTCTGCTTAAGTACTGTTATTAACTGAACCTAGGTAGTTAGAAGACTAGGTCACTTACTTGTAACCACATTTCCTCTGCCTGTATTTACAGCTACACAGTTCTCCAGCTTCCTCTGGTTCCTGTTTCCAGCAGGCACATATGAGAGCAGGATGGGCAGAGTCTGAGGACACATGATTGGGTGGTAGGAGGAGTCAAGCCTTAAGACTGTTTCCGTTAACAGCGGACGCTCAGTGGAAGACAGCTTAAGTGTGGATATGAACTGAATCTACTAACAGCAGAATTACTGAGCAATAAGACATGACAGGCTGTGCATTATTGTGGGATATCGGCACACCTTGGGAACTGAAGCCTGAGGTGAAGCCAAGGGCTTTGCGCACCAGAGAAGTAACGTTATCCCTCAATTACACACACCCTGGAATGCGTTATTATGATTATAAAACAGCTTCCCTGATTTTTGTGTTCTAGGACCAAGTAACGAAGTTCAGACAATGCAGCATTTCTGACCTGTGCTGGGATAGCAGCACGGTCATGTGACTGAATTCCACCAATCACAGTAAAGTATGTCTCTTTACGCATTTTATAATAGATTTTATGTACTGGACAGGAAAAATCTGAGAAACTGATTGGTTGGCAGCATTCTAGACCTATACTTCTATTCCCTCATAACGGAATGGCTAAACACAAGACCCCTGACCAGAAAACAGTATCCCTGAGCCCTCTCAAAATCCTTTTTCTAATCAGTTTTAAAAGGGCGGTTACCTGATTAATGATTCCAGCATTGGACTATTTTATGTGCTAATGTACTTCCACAGTTTAAAAACAGTAACAAAATTAATTGTTAGATCTGTGTTTGTGCTTTTTTTTTACTTTATTGTTTTGGTCCAGTGCATAATCACAATAACACCCTCCAGGGTGTGTGTCATTTTAGGATTATTGGCACTTCTTGGGTGTGTAAGGCACTCAGCTTCACCTCCTCAGGCTCTCACATCTACCCAAGGCATGCCAGTATCCTATGATAAAGCACACCTGTCATGTGTTATTGCTTAATTGAAGCCCAAGGCAAGTTGGTGTTTCTTACCTGTGCCAGTAATCTGAATAGCCTCGCAAACCAGCATCCAAATGCTTGATTCTTGCCCTGTATTCAAATCAAAGTTGAAAACTTAGTTATTCAACCTGACCTTTAAGACATAACTTCATCTTTCTTTCTTTCTTTCTTTCTTAGTACAATAGCATATTTTTACTTCATTTTTGTTTACTGGTATTAACTTCAGTATTTGTGGAATTTACAGTATGAACATGTCAGCAAGCTTTTGCATGAGAGACACTATACAAAATATATAAACAGAGAGGCAGATGTTGGCATAAAAGGTCTTGCAGACCATCCAGTCCACCCTGCTCTACCTTTTGTTGTTTGAGGTGCCTTAGTGACCCTTCACTCCTCTTCCCTCCCCTCCCCGTTTAGTGATGTCCCTACCAGTCCCATGTGTCTGGCCCACCCATGTTTGAATTATCCCACTGATTTCACATAGACAACATCCCTTGGTAGTCTGTTGCACACATCCACCACTCTTTTCATGAAGAACTACTTCCTGACGTTCCTACTGAATCTCTCCCCTTTAAACATAGACAAACAGAAATTGATGGCAGATAAGGATGACTCGGCCCACCTAGTCGGCCCATTTTCCCTACGTATTATAATACAGCAGACCCTACTTTGTCTCCGGCTTAATAATAATAATAAAATGTATTTGTATGGCGCCTTATCTGTAACCAAGGCGCTTCACATTTAAAACAACAATAACAGTATAAAACATGACAGACATCAATAAAACCATAAAAGTATCCATATGCTAAAACAGGAGGCTCAGTTATTAAATGCTTGATGCCATAAGTATGTGTAACCCCCCTGCAAATGGGGGTTCCCAAAAGACTTCCAGGAGCTTGCTTGAATGCTCCAAGCCTGAATGGTGTTTGGCGTTTAAGCCATTTATCAGTGAGTGTTTTTAGAACCTCTGGTACTGTCTCTTTAAGAGCTGTCTGCTTGCAGACATAATTAGTTTGTATGGGGGACTGTGTGTTTCTTTGATTGAGTACCACTCAAGCTGCTGCCAATTCACCCATTTTGCAGTCACTAGAGTGCAAAGGGAACCTGTCTGAAAGATGTAACTGATTGCCAGAAATCATTTACAGTAATAATAAAATTACAGTTTGTCTAACCTGCTTTCTTTGCAGTCAGAACTGTCTGCCTAGTTCCCCATTCTGGTTTTGAACTGCTGAACTGGACCAATCAGTGTGGGGTAAACTAGCTCTAAAATGATGCCTTGGACGATCAGAACTTGGGACTCATAATCTGAGCCAGCCACAAGAGGATTGTATGGGCAGTGACTCTGGGAGATGTAGTTTAGACTTGCGTGCCTTTTGGACCAACAGCAGCAGTCTATTGTGAGTGACAGCCAATCCAGTCAAGAACTGGGAGGAACTCAAAGGAAGTGCCGGTTTTGTCTGTTGGGAGTTTCAGTTTGAGATCTGAAAGTGAAGGGAAAGAAACCCTGTGCTCCTTCAGTGCACAGTTTCAGTCAAAAAGCGTGTGCAAGGCCCAGGTTCGGTCTACAACTTGTGTAACTGCTTGTTAGGACTGAATCAGTCCTGTAGAAAGAATCAAGGATCTCTGAAGAGTAGAAACCAGGCTCACCCTGTAGAAGACTGAAGAAATTGTTGAATTACACTCGGTCTGTCAGGAACTGAATCTGCTGTGTGTTCTCCTGGTTATTGTGCAGTAATTGCGATTGGGATACAGATGCAGCCTGCCTGGTATAGTGCTTTCTTTTTTTACCATATAAATGTGTGAGGAGTCTTTGAGATCAAAAGTAGCCCTGCTGACATTGAAGGACCATATCTTCTTTGGAGGTCGTGAGTACTAATTGGGTCGCCCCTCGTTGAATTGCCACATTAAATCCAAATGGAATTACTGTACTGCTGACTGTTTAATTCTCCTTTTCACTGTGTGAAGGGCCCCTACCAGCTGCCACGTTTGGACTAGCCACTGGGCTTGGTACCCAGGGACAGTAACTGGTAGGGATAGGCCTGTGCACAGAGCCATAGGTAGATAGTAAAGTGATAAGCTAATTAACCTGATTTCCCCTGTCGTGGTATATCCCCTAAATAAATCAGAGCTGTTTGTTTCAACAAAGTTATACTGCCTGAGGTATTTGTCTATGTTAAAGTACTGTACTGTGATTGTTGCACTGTATCTTATTTTACAGGATGTCCGGTGCCTGAACCAGCCTTGGGGTAAGTGTATACTGTGAAGGTAATTCTGCTATATTGTGTGGGCCACTAGTGGGAAGAAGGGGGTTGCAGTGTCCCAGAGGGCTGTGACCAAGTAAGTTTAACTATTGCAAACCCTGACCTCTGGGTGGAGGCACCGCCATTGGATCCAGGCCCTCAACCTGTTAGTGGCAAATCAGGCAGGGTAGTAGCCCCTGGGATAGCGCCATCTAGGGGTTACATTTTGGAGGCTCACCGCTGGGATTGTGTCCTCTAGTGGCCATATTTACAAACCACTGTTAGGAAAAAAAAATAAATAAATAAATAAATGGGTACCCCGACAGAAGTGGCTGTGCACCGGCTGGTGGAGTGGTGTACTGGGGAGGAGATCGACCCCAAAATGCTATGCTTATCCTGGACATCCCCTGGGTATCAATCACGGACACTGTGCAGGAGTACTTTCCAAGGTGGAAGGTTTACAAATCCTGTGGTGGTGGGTCGGCACGCTAATCTGCTCACCACACTTTCCTGGCCCTAGTAGAGTTTAAAGGTCCATAGATAGCTCCAAAATACCACAGACCATTGCCCCAGAGGCCCTCACTGCTTGAGGTGATAACTAAGGACAGTAAAGACCTGGGGGAATGAGCCCACCACTATCTGAAACTTTTGAGGAGAAATTTACAAATGGTTGCTGGGAGAAGGAAAACTGTGGAGGACTTGAAGAAACTATTCTTGCCACCTGGGGTGTTCCTCCCCAACACCCTCTCCTGCTCCAGTACCCGTAATGGTGGCTGAACCAATGCAGACTCTATTTCTGCACCTGCCATTAGTCACGACTCTTACCGAGGTTGAGGATCTTCTCTGGCACCTCCCCACCCCCAAGGGGAGGATGACTGGGAGACCTGGATAGACTATGTTGCCCCAAGTGCTAGAATGGCAATGCTCGGGCTTGAAAGCGAAGAGGGTTAGTGAGACCTCCGAGGTCCTGCCCTGGCTACCATCCGTGCTAAGCGGGCCAGTAACCCTGAAGCGACTGCACAAGCCTATCTTGAGGCCTTGAGAATGTGTATGGGAGCCCAGATTCTGATGAGGACCTATGGTGGAAGTAAGAAATGCACAACAGTACCAAGGGGAGTTGTTGTCTGTGTATGTCTCTCGGCTGGAAAAATTGTTGCAAGAATGCCTCAGAAAGGGTAGTTTGCCAGCGATTGAACTGGACCGAACCAGACTGGACAGAATCCTTAAGTCTGCCCCTTCTCAGAACTGCTGTTGCTTCAGTTACGCCTGGCAAATCGACTGGAATCCCCACCCTCCCATGTGATGAGTTAATGAGAGAAATCGAGGAGTTGAGAAAAGGCGACCTCGGGAGGGACCTGCACCAATAGCTGTGGCTATGACCCGAGTGACTGAGGTGGCCCATCAAGTGAAGTTCAGGGGCAGAGGTTGGCAGTCAATGAGTGCTCTGATAAGGAAAAGATATGCCACAATAGGGGCGAACTGTTGAGAGAGATCCGGAATTCAAAAACAGTCCCTTTATGAAGGCCGCCTGCAAGTACAGGCCCCGACCTATATCCGACTGCATCTGCTATGGGGTGGGGATACCCACCATGTATCTCCTGCTGATAACAGCTCGAACTCGATTCCTTGACCATGGAAGTGGAGAAACTGAGAGATGTCTCCAAGTACTTATCACGCATGAGACAGAGATGGCACCAAGGTTTCCAGTTAGTAATACCCCGCCCTGGCTCCCAGTGGCACCTCGCCAGCTCAAACTCAAAAAGTATGTTTGCTATAATTGTGGGAAGGATGGGCACATGAAAGGGAATGCCAATCCCCAAAGACACTGACAAAGTTGCATATAGGCTACAAGGAGAGCTGCTAAGAACAAATCAGTGGTTAAGAGATGCGAAATAATAGTCCCAGTGAGGGCACCAAAATGCTAATTCCACGCCCTTGTGGTGCAAGGTCAGTTGCTCCAGGCCCCCACTACCGCCTCCAGACTGGTCCAGAATAGTGGGTCCCTCCAATGGAGACCATCAAAGGTAAATGGAGTGTCTACAAGAGCTGTGATGAGACAGTGGCTCCCAAGTGACAATTATGTTTCAAAGATTGGTATCAAGCATTTGTCAGGCGTACCCACACAACCATTAGAAGGACTGCATGTATGGGTTAAGTGAAGGCCTACCCTATTCTGGGTATATCCGTTTGGCTGTCTTTCCCCACCTCCGTGGCTGGAGTGGCCGAACAAGTAGAGACCCTAGCCTTAGTGTGTCCCCCACTGGACTGTATGATGGTGTCCTTTGTTGATTGGAACAAATGCTCCATATGTT
This sequence comes from Neoceratodus forsteri, assembly GCA_016271365.2. Taxonomy (NCBI): domain Eukaryota; kingdom Metazoa; phylum Chordata; order Ceratodontiformes; family Ceratodontidae; genus Neoceratodus; species Neoceratodus forsteri. Next base: position 144,109,265 of record JADMNL010000029.1, on the reverse strand, counting down.
CAAGAAGGCTAGCTACATTTGTGTTATGAAAACAGGGGTCAAAGACTAGTAGAGCTTTAAGAGTTCCGGCTTTTAATTAAGAAGGCCTATGAGGCACAGAGAGATGCTGAAAATATAGAACCAGAGGAACGGTCGAATTGTATGGAAGAAGGATCCTGAGTCTCTGATCCTGGCACCAAATGCCCAGTGTACCTTACAGGAGAGGTCCGTATCAGAAAGGATGTTAAGAATAAAATATTAATGTTGGATGCACCAGGCGATGGAGAAAATCAGAGGGACTGCTGGTCAAGCCTTAGTATTTTGCCGCTAGAGCCCATGCTTATGCCAGAAGGTAATGGTCCAAGTTCATAATGTGTCTGAAAGAGACATTAGAGTAAATAAAGTTGCATCCTGGCTAATGTGCATTGTGCAGACACTGCAGTGCTACCCAGCAGCAGAGTTCAAGGAAGAATGACAGAGTAACGACTAGCTTGTTTGATTTCGACAACTCCCGCTGCCAGCTGAATGGAAAGTGAGGATCAGTGAGGCTTGCCAGAGAGACCAGGTGTTTTCTTTAAAGGAATGGGACGTGGGATGCGTGCAAGAGCTGAGCACAATATCCGGCTGCATGACGAAGGACCATTTAGTGAGAGGTCTCGACGCCTGGCACCTGCTGATATAGATGATGTGAGGCGGCATCTGCAAGAGATGTTAGCGGCTGGTGTAATACAAGATCCAGAAGCCCATGTCTTCCCCATTGTGGTAGTGAGGGAAAAGATGGGACAGTAAGGATGTCGTGGATTATACATACCTTAAACGGCGGATATCCTGATCAGTACACAATGCCCGCGTCAGGATGCTTTGGACTGCCTAAGCGGGCAAGTGGTTCTCTGTGCTGGATCTCCGCAGTGGGTACTACCAGATCCGATGGCCCCAGAGGACCGTGAAGACAGGCTTTATCTGTCCGCTGGCATCTATGAATTCATGAGGATGCCTCAAGGGATTTCAGGTGCCCCAGCCACTTTTCAACGATTGATGGAGGCGTGCAGTGGGGACATGAACTTACTAGAGTGCCTGGCATACCTAGATGATATTATTGTGTTTGGCAGCTCACTGGAGGAACATGAGAGCAGATTATTTAAGGTATTGGATCGACTGGAGGACTTTGACTTAAACTGTCCATTGATAAGTGTCAATTCTTCAAACATCAGTAAAGTATGTGGACACATAGTATCCACAGGAATAGAGACCGACCAAGTAAAGTTGAGGCCTTGACCACCTGGCCACAGCCCAAAATCTAAAGAACAAAGATTCCTGGGATTCTGTGGTTATTATCGGCGTTTCATCAAGGACTATTCAAGAGTGATCCGCCCTTACTTAACCTTACTCAAGGGTATCCCCAACCCACAAAAATACCAAAAGTCAGCGTCCCTCAAGACTGAAGAGTGTATTTTCATCCAGTGAAGTATTTGGGGCCCGCTGGACTCCTGATTAATGAGACTACTTTTCATGAGATCATATATCAACTTACCCATGCTCCAGTGCTGGCCTATGCGATCAAGAAAACCTACGTCCTGCACACTGATGCTAGCTTGCAAGGGTTGGGGCTGTGTTGTACCAAAAGCACGAGAATGGCCTGAGACCAGTGGCCTTTGCCAGTAGAAGCCTGACCCCATCGAAAGAACTATCCTGTACATAAGTTAGAGTTTCCTAGCTTTGAAGTGGGCTATTGTTGACCAATTCCATGAGTACTTGTATGGGGCTAAAATACTAGTAAAACTGACAATAATCTTCGACCTATGCAGACCTCAGCTAAGTTGGATGCCACTGGCACAGGTGGCTTTCTGCATTATCTACATATGACTATGTAACTCTCGGAACCGAGCAGGTCTGAACCACATAGATGCTGATGCTCTCTCCGGGCCTGTTCCCCAGAATGATTGGGTCCGATTAGCAGAACCTGACATCCGGGCACTCTGCCGAAGTTTGACGAGGGAGACAAATGTCCAGGGCATGGGACTGCATGGTGGATTGCTTGGGACCCTCTGAGAATTGCATACCTGCTGCTTGTGCCACTTTTCTGCAATAGACATTGGTGCACTGCCTCAGCTGGACAATGACAGTATTCGGCGGGCTCAATCCCGCATCCTATGATCAAATCAGCTTAAAACCCTCTCTATGCAGGAAAAGATGTGTCCAAATTCGCTCCACTGATTTGAGAACTGCACTGTTATACAAAGAAGGTCCTAAGTTAAACTGTCAATAAACTGTTATATAGAGAAACAGTGACAGAGGGACAAGTAGACAAACAACAACTGGTGCTGCCCCTGCCTTTCGAGACTCAGTATGAGGTCCTTGCACAACCACATGGGGCACCTTGGTAAGACAGAACACTTGACTTGGTGAGATCCAGATTCTATTGGCCTAAGATGGGGGCTGATGTGGAGCAACACATACGAACTTCAGTCGCTGCTTAGAGGAAGCTTTGCCCCAGAGGGCTGCCCCCTTGTTACACATAACCACCAGTGCACCCATGGAGCTGGTCTGTATTGATTTTCTGAGTTTGGAGTCAGATCAAAGAAATATCAGTAATGTGCTGGTGGTCACTGACCATTTCAGAGATATGCCCAAGCTTTCCCACCAAAGACCAGAAAGCATCCTGTAGCCAAAGTACCGTAGAAAACTTTTTGTTCACTATGGGGCTCCACAAAGAATCCATTCTGATCAAGGGAGAGACTTTGAGAGTCGTCTGATCAAAGAGATGCTTTCTCTGTGGGGTGAGAAAGTCCAGAACCACTCTTACCACCCCAGGGGACCCACAGCCTGAGCGTTTCAACGCACTTTGCTAATATGCTGGGCACCTGCACCCAAGGACAAGCCTAGATGGAGCCAACAAATTAGCACCCTGGTACATGCTTATAACTGCACCAAAAGTGATGCCACTGGGTTCTCCCCTACCGCCTGATGTTTGGAAGAGAAGCTCGACTACCGGTAGATGTGTGTTTTGGGGTCTCTCTGATGGGGTTCAAGCTGACAACTATTTACAGTATGTGCAAAGATTAAAGGCCCAGCTAACTCATGCGTGACCAACTGGCTCAAACCATGGCTGCCAAAAGAAATCTGGCCAACAAAGAAAGGTATGATAAAAGGTGAAAGCACAGGAACTCCAGGAGGGAGATCGGGTATTGCTAAGAAATCTGGGACTGCATGGCAAACACAAGATTGCTGACAGATGGCACCATCTCCCTCACATTGTAGTGGGCAAACTAGATGATCTGCCAGTGTACAAAGTAAGGCCTGAGAACAATTCAAAAGATGTAAAACAATGCATAGAAATCATTTACTACCCATTGGACAAATCCTGATTGAGTCTGAGCCCCCAGAAGATGCCCCTCTGGACCAGTGACTAGAGCTGCTGCTAAGAAAAGATCAAGAGTCTGCACCTACAGAAGCAGAGATAAAGTGTTCCCTGCACAAGTCCCAGTTGAGCATGACTGTCAGTCCATATCAGAAGAAAGTGAGAGTGACTTTGAATACTATCCTTCTTACGAACTGAGTCAATTGTTTCGGGCAATCCCTAGTCAATACTGGAGACAAAGCTGGGCCTTCTGGACTGTCTATGCCCCAGCTTCATCCCTGGAGCCAATGCTCCCAGAAAGTGAAGTGCAAACATCAGATCAGATGAAATGGAATCATTGTGCATGGTTGAACTGTTTGAGCTTTCAGGGAGAAAATGATAGATTGGGGCAGACTGGTGATACACCGAACAAGAAGAGTATTTTGAGTGCCCTGACAGTCCACTGCCAGTGTCTGAAAGCTCTCCATGCCGAGCCAAATGTTGTGGACTCAGAAACTGTAACTCCTGGAGCTGAAAGTGCCCCAAGTTCTAGCCTCTCTACCCCATGGAACTCCCCTGACAAGTGAGAACAATGCTGAAAATGAGGCTCAGGTGCAGAGACTGTAACAGCTCCCCCTAGAAAGACTGGTCGAGCTGTAAAGCCTGTGGTGCACCTCAGTTATGATTCCCTGGGCCGGCCAGTGGACCTGCCTCTCAATGTTGTCCATAAAAGGAGTATGTGTCCCGAGCTCATTGCCCAAACTGAGCGTTAGTGCTAACTCCAAGTTACTTGTGTTGCCCTCTAAGTATGGTGCCCTTGCCCGTCCAGCCCCAAGGTAACTGATAGGAAGGTCCCTCTCTTCAGGTTTCATGTACAAGAGGTAATAACTTGAGTTATGGTACAATGTGTGTGTTATACTGTGTAAAGTGGACATTACTGCAATGTTTCAGAAATGGTTCTTGGTAAAATGATGTATTGACTGATGATTACATGTGTGAGCCTAATGCAAATGTATATGGTTGCAGTTGAAACTTATGGGTACTTGCTTGGCCGGACGTAAGCTTTCCCAAGCCAGGAAGGGTGTAACCCCCTGCAAATGGGGGTTCCCAAAAGACTTCCAGGAGCTTGCTTGAATGCTCCAAGCCTGAATGGTGTTTGGCGTTTAAGCCATTTATCAGTGAGTGTTTTAGAACCTCTGGTACTGTCTCTTTAAGAGCTGTCTGCTTGCAGACATAATTAGTTGTATGGGGGACTGTGTGTTTCTTTGATTGGTACCACTCAAGCTGCTGCCAATTCACCCCATTTTTGCAGTCACTAGAGGTGCAAAGGGAACCTGTCTGAAAGATGTAACTGATTGCCAGAAATCATTACAGTAATAATAAAATTACAGTTTGTCTAACCTGCTTTCTTTGCAGTCAGAACTGTCTGCCTAGTTCCCCATTCTGGTTTTGAACTGCTGAACTGGACCAATCAGTGTGGGGTAAACTAGCTCTAAAATGATGCCTTGGACCGAATCAGAACTTGGGACTCATAATCTGAGCCAGCCACAAGAGGATTGTATGGGCAGTGACTCTGGGAGATGTAGTTTAGACTTGATTGCCTTTTGGACCAACAGCAGCAGTCTATTGGTGACAGCCAATCCAGTCAAGAACTGGGAGGAACTCAAAGGAAGTGCCGGTTTTTGTCTGTTGGGAGTTTCAGTTTGAGATCTGAAAGTGAAGGGAAAGAAACCTGTGCTCCTTCAGTGCACAGTTTCAGTCAAAAAGCATGTAGCAAGGCCCAGAGTTCGGTCTACAACTTGTGTAACTGCTTGTTAGGACTGAATCGTCCTGTGAAAAGAATCAAAGGATCTCTGAAGTAGAAACCAGGCTCACCCTGTAGAAGACTGAAGAAATTGTTGAATTACACTCGGTCTGTCAGGAACTGAATCTGCTGTGTGTTCTCCTGGTTATTGTGCAGTAATTGCGATTGGGATACAGATGCAGCCTGCCTGGTATAGTGCTTTCTTTTTTTTACCATATAAATGTGTGAGGAGTCTCTGGAGATCAAAAGTAGCCCTGCTGACATTGAAGGACCATATCTTCTTTGGAGTGTGAGAGTACTAATTGAGGTCGCTCCTGTTGAATTGCCACATTAAATCCAAATGGAATTACTGTACTGCTGACTATTTAATCTCCTTTTTTTCACTGTGAAAGGGCCCCCTACAACTGCCACGGTTTGGACTAGCCACTAGGGCTTGGGTACCCAGGGACAGTAACTGGTGAGGACCAGAGCCTGTGCACACAGAGCCATAGGTAGATAGTAAAGTGATAAGCTAATTAACCTGATTTCCCCTGTCCTTGTTATATCCCCTAAATAAATCAGACTGTTTGTTTCAACAAAGTTATACTGCCTGAGTATTTGTCTATGTTAAAAGTACTGTACTGTGATTGTTGCACTGTATCTTATTTTACAGGATGTCCGAGTACCTGAACCAGCCTTGGGGAAGTAGTGTATACTGTGAAGGTAATTCTGCTATATTGTGTGGGCCACTAGTGGGAAGAAAGGGGGGTTGCAGTGTCCCAGAGGGCTGTGACCAAGTAAGTTTAACTATTGCAAACCCTGACCTCTGGGTGGAGGCACCCGCCATTGGATCCAGGCCCCTCAACCTGTTAGTGGCAAATCAGGCAGGGGTAGTAGCCCCTGGGATAGCGCCATCTAGGGGTTACATATGTTTTTAATGATTGCTTAAAATCCTCCACAGTTGTGCATTCCTGAATCCGATGGGGTAGAGAATTCCAGAGGGTAGGGGCTGCAAACTCAAAAGCTCTCGCTCCCGAAGATTTTAAACATACCCTCGAGATCTCTAGCAACCCTACGTGCTGAACAAGCGATCGTCCAGGGTAGTAGGGAACCAGGAGCTCTTTCAGGTAGTCTGGGCCAGTCTGTGTAGGGTTTTAAAAGTCAGCAAACCAACTTAAAAGGTGATCCGCCTCTGTACTAGCAGCCAGTGCAGTTCGCGCAGCGCCGGCGAAATATGGCAGGATCGAGAAGATCCCACCAAAACCAGGCCGCTGCGTTCTGCACTAGCTGCAAGTGGTGGATTTCTACCCCAGGAAGCCCTAGGTAAAGGGAGTTGCAATAATCCAAATGAGAGGACACAAAAGCGTGGATCAGTGTAGGAAGGTCGCTGGACGAACCAGATGCCTAATCCTGGCGATATTCTAAGATGATAAAGGAAATTTTGATGATGGCGACACCTGTGAATGTAGGGTCAGCCCTTCATCAAAAATTAACCCAGGCTACGCACCCATTCAGAGGTCAGGGTGAGACACCACCAAGAAAAATTCCTGATGGCAAACCCACCACCTACCCCCCCCATCCAGTGACCCAGATCCACAACCAACACCTCAGTTTTGTCTGAGTTCAACTTTAGCCAACTGGAAACCACCCAAGCCTGGATTTCTTTCAGACAGTTATTAAAAACTGAGACAGCTCCATTCCGGTCTGGTGCGAAAGAAAGGTAGAGCTGGGTATCATCAGCATAGCAGTGAAACCTCAACCCATACCTTCTTACCCTCCCTTTTCCAACCAATAAGATTACAATATGCCTATTCCACATATTCTTGAATCCTGTTACAGTTTTTGCCCCAACCACCTCCACTAGGAGGCTGTTCCAGGCATCCACCACTCTTTCAGTGAAGAAGTACTTACTCATGTTTCCCCTGAATCTACCTCACCTCCAGCTTCATAGTGTGATCCCTTGTTCTTAAGGATCTTTTTTCTGAAAAATGCTTCCCTCCTGTACCCAGTTTATACCCATGAGGTATTTGAATATTTCTATCATACCCCCGCTCCCTCCTTTCTTCCAGGGGTGCTAGCTGCACATTCGAGCAGACTTGATAGACCTCTAGGCCTTTATCTGCTGGCAAATTTCATATGTTCGTATATTGGGGGTCTTTTAGCCTCTCCTATAGGGCTTTTTGGTAGCTTCATTGACTTCCCCTTAGTGCTTGTGTTTCCATTCAGTGTGAATGACTCTCTGGTCTCTATTATCCACTTAATTTATCCCCGGAGGTACTTGTATGTCTCGATCATGTCCCCCTCTCCCTTTTGCCTTCAGACTAGATGGGTCTTTGATCTTTTCCGCTGTCGTGTTTCTGTGTGTACATGTTAAGGTCCTCCAACTTGCCCATGTCAGTCCCTTCGCTGCTGTCCCTGAATTGTTTTGGCTACCCAACTCTGCAGAGCCTCCACCCTGTCCCTGTCCTTCCTGAAGTGCAGGCTACAGAACTGCACACAGTGCTAGAGGTGAGGACACACTAGGGATCTGTACGGGGCAGAATCACCACTCTGTTCCAGCTGCTGAACCCCGTTCCTATGCATACCAGTTTCCTGTTCCCCTTCCCCTCTGTCCTGATGCACTGAGCTGATGTTTCTAAGTTGTTTGATATTATTACCCCTACCCGGTCCCTCTCCTCAGTCATTCTCTCGGCAGCTACCCTCCTCCCTCCACACCATCCTGAATTCTGTTCTCCTTATTATCCACTCTTCCACATATCTCGGCATTATCTGCTAAGAGTCAGATCTTCCCTTGGAGCCCTACCCCAATATCACAAATGGAAATGTTAAAGAAGACTGCTGTAAAAGCTGGCCCAGTGGCACAGAGGGCAAAGGTGCTGGATGCCTTACCTCTTGCCACGCTAGCGACCCATGTTCAGGAATAAGCATGGGATGCTCGGGGTTGGTCGGGGGGGGGGCTGGGAGAGGATGGAGTGGCCGCTAGGCTGCTCTCCTCTCTTGGGTAGTTGTGGTAGGCCTCCTCGGCTCTTGGCTGCCACTGAGTGGAGGCTCTGGTAGCGTCGGGTGAGGGGGGGGCTAGGTACTAGGCCAGGTGGGTGGATTGGAGCCATCTCCAGTGCCAGTGCGCATGTGCATCTCTGTGTGGCTGGGGCTCTGTGGCTTAAGGGGAGAAACAGTGGACATACCCTCCAGCGGCAAGATGAGGATCGACCCCTTGCAAGCTCTGTACCGGTAGCTGGGTGCATGCCACAAGGTCCAGTGGTGGAAAGTAAGTCTCAGAGGAGCCAGGTGATGGGGCTGTGGGGGGTTGGTTGGAAGGGGCTGCCTGGGAAGCAGGGAGCATAAAATACACACACACACACACACATATATATATAACTGCTCCAAGATCAAACCATGTGGCACTCCACTGGTGACCCCCCATCATTAGTGCTTCCCACTGAGAACAAGCTCCTGGAATCTCCCACTGAGTCAGTTCCTTGCCCATCATATAATCCCATCCCTACCACCCGGTTACTCATTTTCTTGACCAACTATCCATGTGGGACTGTCAAATGCTGTGCTGAAATCAAGGTACAAAACGGCCACTGCTCAGGATTAGTCTTTGAACTAATGGCACCCCAAACAGAAATACCAGTGGTGCCCCCTTCACCACTCACACCACCCCCTCTCCTCCCTATTGCGCCACTCTATATCCAAAAATTAGTAACAATTCTGTAACTACAAGGGTGACATTGTTTTGTTTTCCTGTTCACAGATTTTGCATTTGATACTGATCTTTGCTTGTACTTTCTTCGTTTCTATACCCCTTCGGTGCTGGCAAGTTGCCCCTTGGTTTTCTTGTGCCTAGCACTGTCTCTACCACTGCCTGACCCTTGTCCACCACCTTCATCGCCCAATCAAAAAAGTCAGTCAGGTTTATGTGACACGGCCTCCCTTCCATGAACCCATGCTGCCTGGTGTCCTGAAGTTCATCTGCTTGCAGGAAACTGTTTAGCATCTTCTGTTTTATGGACTCTAGTGACTTGAAGTCGGGCTGGCTGCTCTAGAGTTTCCTGGTTCTTGCCTTTTTCCACTCCTGTGCAAGAGCACTACATCTCCCCAGTGAGCTAGTAAAGAGCAGTCCCCACAGTGCATTTGGGACCTGTCCCATCTCATTGTGCACTTGTGAATTTAGCACTACATCTGCTGTCCTCTAGTCCTCTGGAACCTCCCCAGTCCCCAGTGAGTTATTAAAGAGCAGTGCCAGCGGTGCATTTGGGACCGGTCCCATCTCATTGTGCACTTGTGAATTTAGCACTACATCTGCTGTCCTCCAGTCCCCTGGAACCTCCCCAGTGAGTTATTAAAGAGCAGTCCCTGCAGTGCATTTGGGACCGGTCCCATCTCATTGTGCGCTTGTGAATGTAGGCTGTCCAGGTTCATTGACTGTCTCCCTTTTTAGTGAGTTTAATCCTTTCAGTACCCATGCTTCTGAAACTAGTTCTGTATTAACCCACTCCCACCATGGCTTTGACATCACAGTCAGCAGCAGCCCCTTCTCCTCCAACCGGAACACTGAACTGAAATACTGGTTCAGTATGGCCACCTTCTTTTGTCCATATCCTCCCACCTTTCCCCCTTCCTCAGCCTGACTATCCCCTCCTTTGTTTTGCGCTTCTTCCATATGTAATGAAAGAAACTTTCAGTACCCTGCTTCTTTCATTCTGGTATTCTCAACTCAGTGTCTGACTTTGCTGTCATCACTGCCTTTCTGGCCTCCTTCACCCTGTTCAGATACACCATCCTGTCCTCCTCTGCCTGGCTAGTTTTCTATTTCTTTTTTTGAAGATATAACAGTAAAATGTATTTTCTTGCATTGTTGTAGATATTCCTGTCTGAGCTGTATGTATCTACACTAATCACATCCCCCTGCTTTCTCCCCATATACTGTACTTTTAAATTTTTTCCAAAGTCATTCTCATTTAAATTTTAATTATAAAATATTTAAAGTTATGCTCTTGCTCTGTTTTAAATGCTGTTATAGAATTAGCATCATTAGCTACATAGTTGTTTAATTTAAATTTAAATTATAAAATAAAGTAATTATTTACTTCCTTTTTAAGGGTTGTAAAAGATGAAGCATCTACATCTACATGTGACATTGCATTCCACATCTGAGCAGTAACCACATGTGTGATAAATGTTCTTCTTCTGTTCCTTTTGTGACCTTAGTGCTTAAAACACGTAGTAGCACAGCTTTATGTGATGTCTTCAGGGACATAGCTTCCATCTTGTCCACCCCTCCTGCTGCATGGCACTGAATACACCCAATTTGATTTGCAAGTGGTGTGAAGTGCATGCATGTGAAATACAATTTAGAAATTAGAAATAAATTAATTGCCCTTGCCAGGATTTGAACTCAGGCCTGTTTGGAATATAAATCAGAGTGCTAGTGGAGCAGCAGAACAGTATTACGAGCAGGTTGGGTTCAAATCCCAGGTAGGGCACTTAATTTCTTTCTCATTTTTTAAATGTATTTCACATATACAAACTTCTAACCCCTATCCATTTATGAGGCTTGAGGTTGTGCACTGAGAAAGATGGTGCCTAAGGGAGTCTAGTTTTACAGTTGTCTTGGTAGCTCAAGTAGTAGAGCACTGAAATGATATTCCTAGCAGTCCTGGTTTCAAATCCCAGCTAGGGCACTTAGGTACTAGAGATTAGAACAGCAAGCTGTGAACCTGATGACTCAGCAGACCTTGGATTATAATGTTTAGACACCTCTTTTATTTAGATTTGTTAGCTCAGATATAGATTGTGCATTTTAATGTTTTCTGTTACTGGGGTTGTTACGGGAATATGTTTTGGAAATGTTGCACTTTTGCTGCATGTAATGGTGTATTTTAATTGTGGATGAAATGCAATGACAATCTATTTTCAACATCGTAAAGTGTAATGTTATGCACTTTGGAAGACAAATAACAAATTCCAGTATAATTTAGGAGGATCTGTACTAAAAGTAGTGGATGAAGAGAAAGACTTGGGGGTTATGGTTAATAAAGATCTTGGCTTCAGCTTACACTGTAATACAGCTATTAACAAGCATTTGTCAATGCCGAATGTTGCTTGCTTCTATGTGCTGTTTAGGTATTTGGAAGTCATTGGAGTGCAAATATTGAAAATTTGTGAACTTACGAGCGTGCGTAGGAACTGCGCAATGCACGCACGTAAAACAGTCATTGTTAGGAAATTTTTCACGAAATGTTCAACATAGCCATTTTAAGGCCTCTGGTCATGAACAGTGTCAGTGTGATTTTGTTAATGTGTCCCATACATTGAGTTTGCACACCGACTGCGCCATTGTGCACTACATGGGCAGAAACACGTTTTGGGCAGGGTGTAAAAAATGACAGCTGTACTGCTCATAAGGAGGTGTGGTAAAATGGCATTGTTGAAAATCTGGAGTGGAAATATTGAAAATTCGCAAACTTACGAACGAGCGTGCGTGGGAACTGTGCAACGCACACTCGTAAAACAGTCATTTTTAGGAATTCTTTCACCAAATTTTCTACATTGCCATTTTAAGATCTCTGCTCATGAACAGTGACACTGTGATTTTCTTAATGTGTCCCATACACTGAGTTCGCACACCGACTGCGCCATTGTGCGCTACATGGGCGGAAACATATTTTGAGTAGGATGTGAAAAATGACAGCTGTACTGCTCATGAGGAGGTGTGGTAAAATGGCAATGTTGAAAATCTGGAGTGAAAATATTAAAATTTGTGAACTTACGAGCCTGCGAGGAACTGCATAACTGCGCACGCACCGTAAAACAGTCATTTTAGGAATTTTTCACCAAATTTTCAACATAGCCATTTTAAGACCTCTGCTCATGAACAGTTTCCTGCGATTTTCTTAATTTGTCCCGTACATTGATTTAGCACACCGACTGCGCCATTCTGCGCTACAGGCGGAAACACATTTTGGGTGAGATGTGAAAAATGACAGCTATACTACTCATAAGAAGGTGTGGTAAAATGGCAATGTTGAAAATCTGGAGTGAAAATATTGAAATTTCGTGAACTTACGAGGCCTGCGTGGAACTGCGCCTTGCGCTCGTAAAACAGTCATTATAGGAATTTTGGACCAAATTTTCAACATGGGGTTTTGGGTCCCTTCTCATGAATGATGCCACTGTCATGGCGGTATTCGGGCCCGAAGGGTGATTTAGCGATCACTGCAAATCACCCGGGCCAGACGACATCATTATGAGAAAAGTCACGCCCATCGTGGTGTTACCAAAATTCCCAAACCCTGAATATGCAATAAAGTTGAACCCCTCCTATCTAGCCCATTATACAGCTTACGGCATTTCCTCAGTTCGCGGTCGGCTTTGAAGAGTGCAGAGCGTGTTCCCGGTCCACAGGAATCGTCATCGCCAGAGTCCGGAGGTAAGTATGGGGTGGGGGTGTGGGGAGGCTGGGTGCACAGTGGGTGGTGCGGGTTGTGGGAGGGTCGGGAGGCGTGCAGCGGACCGTTTTGTTTTACAGGTTTAAAACAAAAAAGGCGTCGATGGACCCGTTTTTCCCGCGGCTGGGGTGGGCTCAGCATGGCACCACCTACCCGGGTGACAGCAGCTCAGCCGGCGAGTTGGGCACCCATCAGCTACACAGGACGTGCGGGCGCGCACACCTGCGTTGGAGGGGAGCTCACGCTTATTGGTGCTCACTGAACCGTAGCTCCCCCTTTCAACTGTATGCCACTGCATTTTGGAGCGTGTCATAGACGGCTCCAAAATGCATTGGCTTACAGGGGCCGCGCCTGCCAGCTCACTGACTGAATTGGAGGAGGAGGTGACACACCTCCGAAATCTCCAATGATGACACTATGTTTCTTGCACATGCGTGCAAGCAACATAAAAAGGTGGGTAGTATAACACACTGTATATTGAGACACATAAAAAGTAGAGATAGGCAGGTTGTGATGCCTCTGTATAATGCATTAGTACGTCCCCATGGATTACTGTGTCCAGTTTTGGGCCCCGTATAAGAGGAGGGATGTTGCCGGATGGAGGGGTATAGAGGAGACTTACAAAGAGAATCAAGGATTGGATGGATTGAGTATGAGCAGAGACTGCAGGGTTTGGAGCTGTATTCCTGGAATATCGTAGAATGAGAGCGATATGTGTTTGATATATAGGCATGGACCGATACTAACTTATGGGACTTACTGGGCTTGGTTAAAGGGCTCAAATATATGACACTAGAGCACATTGTTACCAACTGGTTAAGGATAGATATAAAACAAATAGAAGGAAATACTGATTAAGTAATAGGGTAACAGAAATTTGGAATATGCTACCAGGAGAGGTTGTCGAAAGCAGTACAATGCAGGAATTTAAAACACAGCTAGATAAATTCTTGGAAAGGAAGAATATAGAAGGATATAATTAGGTGTTACTTGCGAGCTCACAGATGAATGTCTTTATGCTCAGTATTGTCTACGTAATCTATGTAATGACATTTTATTGAAAAAAAAAAGCAGAACTTTGTTTTAAGTAAGGTAAGTTCTGCAGCCTCTCCTTATACACAATTTCCCCAACACCATTTGCCACGTTAGTTGCCCTGTGCTCTACTGTCTCCCCCTTGCTACAGTCTTTCCTTGGGTGCGGATTCCAATACCTTGACAGTATTCCAGGGATGGTTCACCAGTGACTTGCATAGTGGGAGGATCACTTTCCAATTTCTATTGCTTCCCAACATCCCAGCATTCTGTTTGCTTTGAGAAACCTTTGCACATCAAAAACAAGGAAACAAGTTGAAAGTTTGAATGATATGTGGTCTATAGGGCAGAGTGTAAGGTTAATTCTTCAAGTATAATTTTTGTGAAACAATAGACAGTTTTAAATTATAAAAGAAGTTAGACTGTTCTGAAGCAAGAAAACAAGCCATGGTTTTTGTCAGTGTGGAACCTGTTTTCATGACTCGCAAATCCACTTTTGTGCAATTTTCATTCAAGCTGCACGGCAGTGAACGACCAGCTTACAGCTTGCATGAAAACAGTGCCCTCTATGAGACAGGCTTTGTTCCGGTTCCACGCGAGTTAGGGCAAACAGGACCTAAAAATGTTACTGGCGGGGAGCATCAGTATATTGAATAGAATTTGCTAAAACTTTAAGCTGCATTCATAGTCTTTGGAAAATAATTAAGGGTCAGCCACCGATGCACACCCCCTGATGACTTGCTACAGACCCCCTCCCCCATTGCGTTCCAGACACTGGTTGCCCAATCCCAGTGCTGGGCGTGTATAAAATCAACCCCCATTCACTAGCACCAATGTCATTCTTCTCCCCCCATTCCAACTCATAACTTGGCCACTTTGGGCCCAAATATTTAAGATGCCCAAACTACCTCCCTTCCAATGACCACATAAATGGTTCCTTGTAAATCTGACCTGAAATATGTTTTGAGGGTCGACCTCTCCCATCAAAAACGCTTTCAGTAAGATTTACAAGTAGTCATTTATGTGGTCAGGAAGGGGGAAGCAACATGAGCTTCTTGAAAATGTAGGCCTAAAGTGGCCAACAATGGCCAAGTCATGAACAAACAAAACAAACACTGAAAAAAACTAAGCAAAGCACATTTTGGGACTTCAATTTTGTTTCTTTCTTTACATGTTTGTATTTCCTTTTGTAGACCTTAGTCAGCTGAGGTGGAGGGAGGGTTATGCTGGACTTCAACAGTGGATCACCTTTAAAAGGTGGGTGCTGGAGGAAGGACAGTGGTGAGTAGATTCTAAATGAGCTGTGGAGATTGTGGTGATTTTTAAATTCTTCAGGCAGAGGGTGACTGGCATTGGTGCTACTTCATGGGGGTGTTACTGATAACAAGACACTGAGATTGGGCACCCAGTGTAAAGGTGGGTGCCACCTGTGGAGTAGAGTGGCTATGGGAGCTGAGTGGACTGAAGGCATGTGTGGAAGTGGATAGCATAGGCTGGTGAGTGGTGGCATCTACTGCAGTTCCTGTGCAGTGTGTGTAATGCTACAGCTGCTTAGGGCCACTCATGAAATCTGCTACGTAGCCAGTGAATGTCACTGTGCAGCTCCTTTGTGAGTAGCCCACAGGGCCAACTGCAAAGCAAGCTACAGGTCTGGCACAGTTAGCATCATTATCAGCTGCTCATGAATGCCCTTAAGATTATTCACGAAGCAAGATACAGGTTTGGCACAGTGCACGTCACTATGCAACTGCTTTCTGATTGGCCAGCAGGGCCGCTCTTCAAGCAAGCTAGAGGTCTAGTGCAGTGATGTTCACTATTGGGCCACTCATGAAACAAGTTACAGGTCTGGTGCAGTGACATTCCTTGTCAGGCCACTCATGAAACAAGTACCAGGTCTGGTGCAGTGACGTTCCCTATCGGGTCACTCAAGAAACAAGTTACAGGTCTGGTGCAGTAATGTTCCCCATCAGGTCACTCATGAAACAAGTTACAGGTCTGGTGCAGTAACGTTCCCTGTCGGGCCACTCATGAAACAAGTTACAGGTCTGGTGCAGTGACATTCCTTGTCGGGCTACTCATGAAACAAGTAACAGGTCTGGTGCAGTACGTTCCCTATTGGGTCACTCGTGAAACAAGTTACAGGTCTGGTGCAGTAATGTTCCCTATCGGGTCATTCATGAAACAAGCAACAGGTCTGGTGCAGTAATGTTCTCTATCGGGTTACTCATGAAACAAGTTACAGGTCTGGTGCAGTGACGTTCCTTGTCGGGCCGCTCATGAAACAAGTAACAGGTCTGGTGCAGTGACGTTCCCTATCGGGTCACTCATGAAACAAGTTAGAGGTGTGGTGCAGTAACATTCCCTATCAGGTCACTCATGAAACAAGTAACGGGTCTGGTGCAGTAACGTTCCCTATCGGGTTACGCATGAATCAAGATACAGGTCTGGTGCAGTAATGTTCCCTATCGGGTCACTCATGAAACAAGTAACAGGTCTGGTACAGTAACGTTCCCTGCCGTGTCACTCATAAAACAAGCTGCAAGTGGAGAATAGTGAGTGTCACTATGCAATGTTCAGCATGGAATACAAGACAGGCAAAAGCTAAAGGGGTCCGTTATATCTTTTTCAAAAAGAAAGGAAATTAATTGCAAAAAACTACATTATGCATCTTTTAGGCTTGAAGTGCAAAGTGTATAAAGATGGGAAATGAGAAATTAGGGAAAACATCTGTGGAGCTTTGGCAAATCTGCGGCGTGGTGTTCCTTAGAGTTTGAGTGATCATGCAACATAGTGCTGGCGTTACCCTAATGCTGGCATTGCCTTGTTATACTGAGTAAATGACACACCAGTGCTTGCACAGAGGGTGACTACGTTGGGGTAACACCAACACTGTGTCACATGACTGTGCCACCAAGTGACAGCTGTGCAGCAGAAACAATACCATCACCCACCCCTGAGATAGGAGAGCAGTCACTTGAATGCTCAATACTTCCACCCCCCCAGGCGGCCCCCACCATTCCACACTCATTTCCAAATGCTGGTCGGCAGTGTGACAAGCAGTAACACTACTGCTGGACCAACGAGTCGGCCTGCGTGAGACGTTCTTATATTGTAGAGAGTGTTTGACAGGCAGGTGGCATGGAAACAAGCATATTCATGGAGTTTTCAAAATGTGTAATATGTTATTGATTATGCTCATTCAATAATATATTAATACAGCAGCTTAGACTCTGCTTCCTATTGAAACAAAGCTCTACTTTTTATTCTCAGGGTACCCTAAGAATGCACACACATGACACTATTCTTACAACCCTAAGAGCTGTCACAGGAGCCATGTTAACTTACATTAGAGAGTCATCTCCTGAGGTTTGGGCAAGAGTACTGCGAAGGTGAGCAGTCCTGGCTGCCCAATCCTCAGGAGATAACTCTCATTATACAATAAGAGATATCCCTCTGAGGCACTATTAACTAATCATAAGTCATTCAAGTCAGGTAGAGTGATTTATCATGAAGCGTCATGTTCAATTTATTTATTTTAGAAAATGGCGTAACACTCCTCTGCTTTTGAAGTGAAATACCACACTTTACGATCCGATCACGACAACAGCTCTCGTGGGATAAGCAGTCCTGTGGTTTTCAACTCTGATTGGCTGAATTCACCTAAGTGTTTTATAATTAAAGAAAACATTTGGCTCTAAATCCAAATGCAACAGTTTTAGGGAGCTTTGAAAATAATTTTCATTTCTTTATTGAATTTTGTTAACCGGGTCGGCTTACGGAGTCATACGTCCCTTTTTCAGGAGCAACCTGGGACAAAATCAAATTTGTATCTGTGTGCACACTACGTACCCCTACCCAAGGATAACTAATTCTGTCCCTAAAACTGTGGGGCTGCTCCCAATTTGCAGTTGTGTGTGTAACCCCCCTGCAAATGGGGGTTCCCAAAAGACTTCCAGGAGCTTGCTTGAATGCTCCAAGCCTGAATGGTGTTTGGCATTTAAGCCATTTATCAGTGAGTGTTTTTAGAACCTCTGGTACTGTCTCTTTAAGAGCTGTCTGCTTGCAGACATAATTAGTTGTATGGGGACTGTGTGTTTCTTTGATTGAGTACCACTCAAGCTGCTGCCAATTCACTTCATTTTGCAGTCACTAGGAGTGCAAAGGAACCTATCTGAAAGATGTAACTGTTTGCCAGAAATTATTTAGAGTAATAATGAAATTACAGTTTGTCTAACCTGCTTTCTTTTGCAGTCAGAACTGTGTCTGCTGGTTCCCATTCTAGTTTTGAACTGCTGAACTGGACCAATCAGTGTGGGGTAAGCTAGCTCTAAAATGGTGCCTTGGGTGAATCAGAACTTGGACTCATAATCTGAGCCAGCCACAAGAGGATTGTATGGGCAGTGACTCTGGGAGATGTAGTTTAGACTTCAGTGCCTTTTTGGACCAACAGCAGCAGTCTATTGTGAGTGACAGCCAATCCAGTCAAGAACTGGGAGGAACTCAAGGAAGTGCCCGGTTTTGTCGGTTGGAGTTTCAGTTGAGCTTTGGCAGTGAAGAAGGAAGGAGCCCTGTGCTTTTTCAGTGTGCAGTTTTAGTCAAAAAACGTGTGTAAGGCCCAGAGTTCCGGTCTGCAGCTTGTTAGGACTGAATCCGTCCTGTGAAAAGAATCAAAGGATCTCTGAAGAGTAGAAACCAGGCTCACCCTGTAGAAGACTGGAAGAATTGCTGAAAATTGCACTCGGTCTGTCAGGAACTGAATCTGCTGTGTGTTCTCCGGTATGTGCAGTAATTGCGATCGGGATACAGATGCAGCCTGCCTGGTATAGTGCTTTCTTTTATATGGATGTGTGAAGAGGTTTGTGTACCTCAAGTGAGCCCTACTGACATTGAAGGACCCTATCTTATTTGGAGGTCGTGAGTACTAATTCAGGGTTGCTCCCTGTTGAATTGCCACATTAAATCCAAATGGAATTACTGTACTGCTGACTGTTTAATTCTCCTTTTCTCTGTGTGAAAGGGCCCCTACCAGCTGCCACGGTTTGGACTAGCCACTAGGGCTTGGGTACCCAGGGACAGTAACTGATAGGGATAGGCCTGTGCACAGAGCCATAGGTAGATTATTAGAGTGATAAGCTAACCTGATTTCCCCCTGTCCTTGTTATATCCCCCTAAATAAATCAGAGCTGCTTGTTTCAGCAAAGTTATACTGCCTGAGGTATTTGTCTATGTTAAAGTACTGTACTGTGATTGTTGCACTGTATCTCATTTCATAGGAGGTCCCAGTGCCGGAACCAGTCCTGGGGTAGTGTATACTGTGAAGGTAATTCTGATATATTGTGTGGGCCACTAGTGGGAAGAAGGGGGTTGCAGTGTCCCAGAGGGCTGTGACCAAGTTAGTTTAACTATTGCAAACCCTGACCTCTGGGTGGAGGCACCGCCATTGGATCCAGGCCCCTCAACCTGTTAGTGGCAAATCAGGCAGGGGTAGTAGCCCCTGGGATAGCGCCATCTAGGGGTTACATGTGCAAAAGCATATTTTACTTACTGTTTACTGCAGTATAGTAGATCGTATCAGACTGATTCTGCTGACTTGCAAGCTGACATTTTCTATAACCACAAACCCCAGAATCCCCTGCAGCTGAGCTCAGAGGAGCGCTGCAGCAGTGGAAGCATCAATAACCTGCGGGGCGTGTTAGAGTTGGTATAAGTTCTGATCTTTTGTTTGCTGATCTTGCTGTTCTCCCTGGGCTGAGTACAGTCACAGAGGGTTGCAGTTAGTAAGCTGCCAGATAACAGTGGGACCAGCAAACATCTGATCAGAGGTTATTAAAGCTCTTACATGCACTGCAAGCAATTGAATCTCCCACTGCTGCAGCCCTTCCCTGATGTCAGCTGCACAGGATTCTGGGATTCCTAGTTAAAGAAAATGTCAGCATTCAAGTCAGCAGAATCAGTCTGATACAACCTAATGACGATACTGAAGTAAACAGCAAGTAAAAAATCTGCACAGGAAGTGCAAATCGGGACCAGCCTCACACTTGGGTGTAGAAATCTTAGTGCTCACTGCTGAATGTTCCTCTTTAAGGAAAGAGTTGGAGGAGACCGTAGTGCAGAGGACTAGTTCAGATAAGAAATGATCATTCAGGGGGGGATAGGATAGTATAGGACACAGTAGGCAGGTGTAAGTAAATAGGTGATATGCAGCGTCTTGACTAAAAATGTGTAATTTATCTTCAAATGGCAAGGGGACAAGACCATAACTCATGAGTTGCAGAGCCACGCGTGAGTTTTACCCCCTTACAAGTGATGATAAACCTCATATTTTACTTTAGCCCATTGCATACTCAATTTATGCAACATCAGTTTAATAGTTACAACTTCTAAATCTTCTGTTTGTATTGCACAGTATTCCACTGTCCATTGGAACTGCAAATACTCCAAAGTCCTTCTTCTCTAATTATAGAGAATTCTTAAACAAATTTTTGCTTGTGTTTCTAGCCAAACTGAATATGTGTTTAAATTGTTGTATTCTTCAATGTTAAAGCTGTATTTTATATATAATATTGCTTGTATTTATTGAATATTTGTTCTGTATTGAATCAAACTTTTTAATGCATGGTCATGCCTAAAAAATGTGCCTTGACACAGTGAAATTTACAGTTGATAAAATTAGTAACAAAAAGCGGCCCGGTGGCACTGAGAGTTGAGGCGCTGGGCCTCACCACCGCTCACGCCGGCGGCCGGGTTGGAGGCGGACTGGGGTAGTCGGTGGGTCGGCCGGGGAGACAGGCTTGAGCGTCCTGACGACAGCTTGCCTGCTCCGGGAGGATTTGGCCGATGCCCAGCACTTGCATGACCCCGAGTGGAGGCTTGGGGAACTGCAAGCCCCATCAGGGGATGGCTGGCCGTTGAGCAGCACGGACGTCGACGTGCGCGTCATGACGTCAGGGGAGGTCGTCGGCTGCTCGGGGAGGGAGAACATGAGGAAAAAGAGCCTGCCTCGTCCGGGAAGATGGGAGGACCCAGGACGTGCCCACAATGTGCCCGTGCCCGCCCAACAGACCACGAGACCGACGAAAATGTAAGTTACAGGGTTAGAGCCCCCCACCTCGTCCCCGCCCGGGGGGTAAACCGCGGCTCCATGGGGATCTAGGGTCTGTGTGGGCAGGGTTCCGGGCAGTGGGATGTCCAGGGGTCATCACTGAAGGGTCGGAGGAGGCAGGCTGTGAGGAGGATAAAGAGAAATTTCAAAAAAAAAAAATTAATAACAAAAGATGTAACTGTTTCTCTTTGATTTAAAGGGGACAGGAATTGCTTACCTATGTGCAGCTGCTTGAAATGTCTCTATTTTCGTAAATTATATTCATACCTCTAAAGGATCCCTGTTGTTTGTGCCTGAATAAAAGCTGAAGCTGTCAGTTGTGTTTTGTTTTGTTTTCTTTGTATAGACAACATTCCGTGCAGTTCATTTCATGGAACCAAGAATTTGGAGTTTGACTATGTCACTTCATGGTTTCAGAACCTTTGGCACTGTACTGATAAGTTCATGCTCACATTTCTGAAATGATACAGTGACATGGTCAAAACTCGATTTGGTTCCATGAAAGGAACTGCACAGAATCCTGCCCATGCAAAGAAAACAATACAAAACACAACTGACAGCTTCAGCTTTTATTCAGGCACAGTTAAATAGTGATCCTTTAGAGGTATGAATATAATTTATGAAAATAGAGACATTGCAAACAGCTGCACATAAGTAATCGGTTCCTGTCCCCTTTAAACTGCTGGCTTCAGTACTGCACGTGGCTATTGTGATATCATCAGCACTGTGCGAGCTGCTCTCTGATTGGTTCAGTATTCCATTGTGTTGTAGCCAACTTTGCTAGACATCAGTTGGAATATACCCTAAAATGCAAGATGTCATAGTATGTTGCAGAGTGGGCCCAGAAATATCAGTTTTATTCTGTAGCATTTCTTTCCATAGCTGCTGTATAATGAATAATAGGAATACCAAGTACTTTCTATTATTTGTTACATTTACTTTGGAAAATGAATAAATTAAATAAATAAATAAATAAAAAATAGCCTTCATCAGCTGGGGAGGACTAGACTTTTTGTGTCATTTTTCTTACTTTTGGCATCGAGTATCTAGGGGTGCCCAGTACGAATATTCAACATGTATTTGAAAAAAGGTGCCTGCACACCCTTAGGACACAGACATGACTTTGTACCCACTTGTATATTTGTGAATGTTGTTGTGTATTGTGTGATCAGGCGTTCCACTCAAAAGATTTAGTAGGGCAAACACAAGACCCTCCCAGTGCTGCAGAGGGCGCTGTTTCCAGAATGATCATGGCAGTCTCCAATCTCCTTCAGGCTGTACATGTGGATCTTTGTCTAAGTAGCCAGGGATAATGTGGTGCTCTCCTTGGTCAGGCGCCCTAGCTATATGTGATTATCTGTGTTACAGTACATGTCTTCTGTTTGTAGTACACTTCTGCTGTTTAAACTTTGAAGTAATAACACATTTGCCATCTCCCTTTGAAATCATACATCGTGCCATCACACATTTGACAGAGCTTCTTATGTCCCTTTAACTGTCTGCCTCACATTTTAAAATACAGGACACATTACATTTTACCCCATGCTGCTTAATTGCAGACATTCAGCGTTTTAAAATCACATAATGCCAGTGTTGTTTGTGCTCTGTGAAGTGTCAGGCAGCTTATCTTTCAGAGGCAGTGACCTGACTGCGCTGTAAACTGACTCCGAACAGTCAAGATATTCATTTTGTTATTTTGGTTTCTAGATGTACGCAGACTAATGTAAACAGCAGCCAAAGCGGCTCTGGGATTAGTTGATTTCATCATGTGCATTTTACTGCTGTTTACTTCAATGAAATGACTTCTTCCTCCTCCACAAGTTTCCTGCTCTTAAGCACTGGCTATTTATTTAACAAACTGCAAACTTTATTTAATGAAATGTCAGTTTGAGGCGCCATGATTCGACATAAAACAGATGCGAGGCTCCGTGTATGAATATGGCTGATGCGCCGCCCTGTACACCGGTGCCGAGATGACAGTGTGCATACACACCTATGCCTTAAAGAGCTAGTGGAACCAACACAGGCAGATAGGAAAACGATACAAATTTTAAAAAGTAGTCAGTTGTAACATTTTATTTCTTAAGTATTTTTCTTTTTTCTTTTATTTTTTGCTGACTGGGACGTTTTCTATGTGATAACGATGTACTGGATGTGTGGAACAGCTCTCAGCCTGTCAGCGGACATATCTATCTCTGTTCCCCCCTACATCATCAGCATTTTGAGCTGACAATGACATCACAGGTGACTGACCTGGCAGCTGCTGAGTGGCTGTCCTAAGCAGCAGTGAGGTCACATTGCTGATGACATAATGGAAGAACAGAGCTAGATATGTCAGCTGCCAGGCAGAGTGCTGTTCCACACATCACACCTACAAAGATCAGTTAAACAATCTGCTAATTAACCAGAGAGAAAAGAAAAAGTACCTCCGATATAAAAGGTAATGGTTGACTGCTTTTGAAGACTAATATTAGTTTTAGGCAGTACACTAGAAAACTAACACTAGTTTTAGGCAGTACGCTAGCTCTTTCAGGGCTTGGAAAGGCTAAGGGGCCTGGGTCATTAACTCCCATGGGAATTTGCTACTCAGTGAAAGAAATTCCCAGGGAACATATAAGTGGGCTAGGCGACATGCTGGATATAAAATGGCTACATAAAATACTTAAAAGGAAACGTCCATGTCCCGTCGGGCCCCACCTGCATGTGAAGTGGGGCCCGATTAGCAAATATAAAATAGTGGTAAATGTTGCACTTCTGATTGTGGTATTTATTTAAGTCCATATCCTGAGTTGATCCTCGCCCTCCCCACCGGCATTTTAAGAGCAAACACCCTCCCCATCACGACCTCAAGCACACGCGGCTGTCCCCTATGATGACGTGGCAGGTGGGGAGCAGCAGGGGTGTCTCCATAGGCTTACAATAGCCCAGGACTAGTAAACAGCTCTGGTTTGGAGCCCGCGTACTTCTGTGACATAAGGAGACCAGGTACAGACAGCTAGTGTGCTTATTAGTCTGTACCTGGTCTCAGTATTGCAAGAATACTGATAGACTCCAAACTGGAGCTATCGACTTCTACAATACAGATTATATGCAACATGGTAGCTCACTCACTCGGTTTGGACTCTGTCGATATGCTTACAATACTGAACCAGTCTCCACAGTTCCCCTCTCCCAGCAAACTATTCACAAATTCTCTCAAAGAAGTTCCAGATAGTGGTGGGGGGTGATTCCCCGGGTCTTTACTGTCACCGTTACATGCTCTCCAAGCAGTGAGGGCTCCTCTGGGGTAATGGTCTGTGGTACCTTTGGAGCTATCTATGATCCTTAAACTCTACTTTAGGGCTAGGAAAGTGTGGGTGAGCAGATTAGCATGCCGACCTACCACCACAGGGTTTTGTAAACCGCTACCTTGAAAGTACTCCTGCACAGTGTCCGTATTGATGCAGGATGTCCAGGATAAGCATAGCCCAGCATTTTGAGGGGTCGATCTCCTCCCCATTACACCACTCCACCAGCCGGTGCACAGCTACTTGTCGGGGTACCCATTTTTTCTTAACAGTGGTTCGTGAAATATGGCCACTAGAGGACACAATCCCCAGCGTGAGCCTCCAAGATGTAACTCCCTAGTAGATGGCGCTTATCCCAGGGGCTGGGCCACTACCCTGCCTGATTTGCTACTAATAGGTTGAGGGGCTTGATCCAATGATGGTGCCTCTACCTAGAGTACACAGTCAGGTTTGTACATAGTTGGAACTAACTTGGTCACAGCCCTCTGGGACACTGCACCCCCCTTTCTTCCCACTAGTGGCCCACATTAATATATCAGAATTACTCTACAGTATACACTTACCCCCAGGTCTGTTCCGCACTGGGACCTCTGTGGAAATGAGATACAGTGCAACAATCAGTACAGCATTTTAACATAGACAAATACCTCAGGCAGGGCAACTTTGCTGGAAACAAGTAGCTCTGATTTATTTAGGGGATATAATAAGGATAGGGGGAAATTGAAGAACTACTTATCACCCTAATAATTACACATGGCTCTGTGCACAGCCTATCCCTATCAGTTACTGTCCTGGGTGCCAAGCCCTAGTGGCTAGTCCAAACCGTGGCAGCTGGTAGGGGCCCTTTCACAACAGAGAAAAGGAGAATTAAACAGTCAGCAGTAAGTAATTCCATTTGATTTAATGTGGCAATTCAACAGGGAGCAACCCTTGAATTAGTACTACGACTCTCCAAATAAGATATAGGGTCCTTTCAATGTCAGCAGGGCTCACTTGAGGTACACAAACCTCTTCACATCCATATAAAAAAAGTACTATACCAGGCAGGCTGCATCTGTATCCCGATACATAATTACTGCACAATACCGGAGAACACACAGCGAATTCAGTTCTGACAGACCCGAGTGCAATTTTCAGCAAGTCTTCCAGTCTTCTACAGGGTGAGCCTGGTTTCTCTTCAGAGATCCTTTGATTCTTTTTCACAGGACAGTTCAGTCCCTATGGCTGTTACACAAGCCTGCAGACGGAACTCTGGGCCTTACAACGTTTTTTGGACTAAAACTGCACACTGAAAAAGCACAGGGCTCCTTCCTTCTTCACTGCCAAAGCTCAACTGAACTCCAACTAGCAAGAGCAACTGCACTTCCTTTGAGTTCCTCCCAGTTCTTGACTGGATTGGCTGTCACTCACAATAGACTGCTGCTGTTGGTCCAAAAGGCACTGAAGTCTAAACACATCTCCAGAGTCACTGCCCATACAATCCTCTTGTGGCTGGCTCAGATTATGAGTCCAAGTTCTGATTCGTCAAGGCATCATTTAGAGCTAGCTTACCCACACTGATTGGTCCAGTTCAGCAGTTCAAAACTAGAATGGGAACTAGCAGACACAGTTCTGACTGCAAAGAAAGCAGGTTAGACAAAACTGTAATTTCATTATTACTCTAAATAATTTCTGGCAAACAGTTACATCTTTCAGATAGGTTCCTTTGCACTCCTAGTGACTGCAAAATGAAGTGAATTGGCAGCAGCTCAGTGGTACTCGAGAGAAGCACACAGTCCCCCCATATCAAACTAATTATGTCTGCAAGCAGACAGCTCTTAAAGAGACAGTACCAGAGGCTCTAAAAACACTCACTGATAAATGGCTTAAATGCCAAACACCATTCAGGCTTGGAGCATTCAAGCAAGCTCCTGGAAGTCTTTTGGGAACCCCCATTTGCAGGGGGGTTACATATATATATTTAAACATGCATTTTTTCAAATTCTATAACACATTTAAATAAATATCTGCAGTCTCCCCTCAAAGTTCCCTGAACTTGAGGTGTGGGTATCCCTTTATAAGCTGATGATATTGGGTCTCTCAGAGACTTGGCTAAAATCCTACTGCCCTAACTCCTCGTACACATTACTGGGCTACTCCGTTCTACACCAGGACAAGCCAGGCTGAAACAGTGGCAGGGGTGTGATACTGTATGTGCAAGAGCATATCACCACCTCTACCGTTAGTTGCTCAGGCCCCACATCTCTGAGCAAGTGGCTCCTTGTGGAGATTACTCTAAGTGCGAGCAAAAAGCTATACATAGGCTGCTGTTCCAGCCCCCCAACTGAAGGTGTCCCAGGTCTACTGAACTTCTTAGAAGGCCTTGGAAGCACAACACCCACAAGGGACACAGTGGTGCTTGGAGATCTCAATCTCAATTGGCTGGATACCTCTGCTCCAGACTATGCAGGTGTGCTAAAAGAGCACAACCTTGAACAAGTCATCTCCTCCCTCACAAGACATAATGCCCGCTCACAGAACCATTCTCTTATTGACTGGATCAGCACAAGCCAGGCAGACAGGATCCTGCAGGCAGTATGCCTGAATCAGTGATCACACCCCAACTTATGCTATACTCTCCACCAAATTAAGCCCCCCCCAAACTCCTATCTCTCAGAAACTTTAACTGCCAGGATCCAGAGCCTGTACTCTGTGCAACTCAGGCAATAAACTGGACCTCGGCCGGCCCAGTGGCGCAGAGGGCTGAGGCGCTGGCACCTTACCTCAAACCACATCGGCGACCCGGGTTCGCGAATGGACTCAGGTCGCTGGGGGTCAGCAGGCGAGGACTGAGCATCCGAAGGACTGTTCTCCTCTCCTGGGGTGGGTTAGGGTGATGTCTCGCTCTGTAGCAGCCACTGGTGGAGACTGGAAGCACTACAAGATGTGGCAGGACATCAGGGGTGCCAGGAAAAATGGAAAAAACATCCTTGATTGGCCAGGATGATGGCAGACAATCTGCCGACACCACCGAAGAACTCTCGAGGAGCCTGACTGCCTCAGCAGTGCCCTGGGGACGAGAGAAAGAGTGTGCTGGCTGTCCTACTGGTGCCTTCCCCCTCAGAGGAGGGGGACCCACTCGACGAAGGGTTACACCGAGCTACCCCAGGGTCAGCTGTGATCTGAGGTAGGGGGTTCCAAGGGAGGACAGTAGGTGGATGTCGGGGATCATGGCTGACTGAAGGAAATGGCAGATCTGGGGCACGTAGAAGGGGATAAAGAAATAATGCAAAACAAAATAAAATGGACCTCACTCTACAAACTTAGCAACATCTTTGATGCAGTCACCCTCTTCACCTCCACACTCCCACACCTGCAGAACACCTATGTCCCCATCACAACCAGAAGAGTAAGAGGGGGGATGTACCCGCTGACTATCCAGGGAATCTACTGGTGCTAATGAAAGCTAGGGACAGCAAGTGGAAGACTTACAAGTCATCACCCTCCCTCCAACTCTGGAATGTCTACAGACAACTGCGCAATACCTGCAAACAGACAGCCAAATTGCTAAAATGCAAGTCCTACCTAACTCATAGAAACATAGACTTTGATGGTAGATAATGACCGCTTGGCCCACCTAGTCTGCCCATCTGGGGCTCAGCAGAGCAACACTCTTGTCAATCTGCATAAGTTCTGGGCCTCCATTGGGTCCCTCCTCAACCCACAACCAACAGACAAATCTCCCAGCTCTCATCCCCTGCTGGCCCCATCTCTGACCCTACAGAGATTGCCAGTGCCTTCAATACTAAATTCACTGACCTATCCCCCTACCTGAATAAACTCCCTGCTGAGCCTCCCCTTGTCATAAACTCGCAGTCAGTCACAACCCCCCCCCACCTTCTATTTCAGAGCCATTGGGCACTTTGACACAATCAAACTCCTGAAGTCTCTCCCAGCCACTGGAAGTCCAGGCAGTGATGGTCTGTACCCCGCATTCCTAAAACCTATCTCCCCTGCAGTTGTCAGTCCTCTAACATTCATCTTTAACCTTGCCCTTACCACTTCTGCTGTCCTGACTCATGGAAACGTGCAGATGTAGTACCAATCTTTAAATCTGATGATCCATACTCCTCTGACAATTACAGGCCTATCTCCCTGCTCCCCATCTGAGTAAATTGCTTGAGAAAATTGTTCATCTCCAGCTATCCAAGCACCTTGAAAGTACAATCTCCTATGTCCCCTTCAGCATGGCATCCACAAGTGCCACAGTACATCCTCTGTGTTGGCCCTCTTTTCTGATCATGTTCTAAGAAACATGGACCAGGGTAAAGCCACAGGCGCAGTCTTTGTAGATCTATCAAAAGCATTTGACCTAGTTGATCACAGCCTCCTTCACTCAACCCTATTTCTCTTTGGCTGCTCTGCTGAAACTGCTGACTGGTTCTGCAGCTACCTTACCAACTGGTCTCAGTCTGTTGTCATTGGTAAATTGTTCTCTGCTGCCCTACCTGTATGCACTGGTGTACCCCTGGGCTCCATACTTGGACCCCTGCTTTTCTCCATGTTCATTAATGCACTCCCCAGAGAGGGCCTCAGTTGCAAAGCACTTCTCTATGCAGATGACTTGGTCCTTTATCATAGCGAGAAATCAGTAGAGTGCATCTCCTCCTCCTCCCTCATGCAAGACCATAGCTCGGCCCACCTATGGTTCCATTCTAACAAGCTCCTTATCAATGAAAATTAGACCAAATCTATGCTCTTCGGCTCTATACCTTTCCTTGCCAAAGCTTCCAAATCAAACTCCATCCTTCAAGTACTCACCCCAGTAGGCCTCCCTCTAGAAAATGTTCTCTCCTTTAAATACTTAAGAGGTCACTCTCGACCCCTACCTATCCTTCACTGAACATATAATCAACACAGTTAGGAGTATCCACCAAAAATAAGGCACTGTCTTCAGACTAAAGAATCTTCTGTCCTCCGAGGTGCGTCTTGCTATTGCACATGGTAACCTGCTGCCCCCTCTCAACTATTGTTCCCCGGTCTACTCCCACGTACCCTCCTCCCGGCACTCGCGGTTAACCACAACGTACAACTCAATTTGTTGTTTCATTCTCCAAGCACCTCCCCAACCCCACTACTGCTCACTCTACCAGTCACTGGGGTGGCTCCCTCTCCAAGGATGCTTCAATTATGCTATGGGCTGCCTAGTGGACAACTCACTCAGAAACCAGGACCTGTCCCCCTACTCGAAACTCCTGATGGACAGAGTGGTTTTGAGGTCTCTTAGAGCATCCTCAGTCCCACCTCTGGCAGTCCCCTGTGTCTCCACCACTGTGGGAGGTAGAGCTTTCTCAGTCTTGGCCTCCACAATGTGGAACAAACTCCCTCTGTCAGTCCGCTCATCGCCCACTCACCTAGCTTT
Source organism: Neoceratodus forsteri (assembly GCA_016271365.2). Classification (NCBI taxonomy): domain Eukaryota; kingdom Metazoa; phylum Chordata; order Ceratodontiformes; family Ceratodontidae; genus Neoceratodus; species Neoceratodus forsteri. The sequence continues at coordinate 144,079,890 of JADMNL010000029.1, read as the reverse complement.
CAAGTAGAACCTGAAAGACTGTCTGTTGAATAATGCCACTGTAACTGCGCCATAAAATAATATTGACAGTGGAGCCTCCTTTCTTCTCCTTTGCTCCATAGGATCCTTAGCCTCTTCTGCTTTTCCAGCTCGCTCCTCTACAGCCTCACTACTCTCATGCCCCCCCCAACACTCAATCTCTCGAATCTCTCTTCCCCAAGGAAAAATAATGATGTTATTGGCCTGAATCTATGTGGCTATTGTTACTGCTCTGACCCAGGAACTGTTTCTCTGACTTTAGCCTAGTAAATGTACTACTGTGCTTATTTAGTACATGGATAATAGGTTTGTCTCTTTTGACCCTAGCCAGATTAATGTATTGTAATGGATTTTCTTGACATCTTAGCTCTGGGCCATATAATCAGCACATCATGTTTGTCTCACTGTTAGCTTCCTCCAGCCTAACTCCAGTGTGACTATTGTAAGAGTGTCATCTACTGTACATTTTTTTATACACGTGTATATTTTTTTTTTATTTTCCTCACTACGTAATGCTCAGGGTGTGTGTTTATTATGACTCTGTTCTGCTTGTTTTCTCCTATTGCTGCCACCTTGTGGCCCGGGTCATGCCTGAAAATAGTCCTCTGGATCAGTGCAATTATCCGGTTGCAAAAGACATAAATAAATTAATTAAAAAATAGATTATATAAGCAGTAAGACACTTCAGGGTGTGGGTCATAGTGTGAGCACTGCACCTCCAGGGCCAATAATGCACTTGGCCTTCAGCCTCGTGTCTTATTATTCCCCTGCGCATGCAGTGATCGCACTACTATGCACACACCTGTTGGGTCTTATTGCTTACGACTACCTCCCCTAAAAGTAATACCAGCCCACTGTATCCCCTATTGGCACATAACCCGCTTCCCACACAGTGCGATGAATAGTTCTAAAATTTAAGCAACTGACACACAACAGATAAAATCACACACGATATTCAGCAAATAAAAGGGATTTATTGGGGATCAAAAATAAGGACCAAGGGAAGGAAAATGGAATTAAACAAACATAACATCCACACCAACAATTGCAGGGGGCTTACTCCTGTCTTGCTATGCCTCTGCCTTCTCCCAGTACAGTGCTTGGCTTTACCCGTATTGTTGTACCACTGCCCTGCTTACCCTGGTATCAGTTTATCTCCTCTGCTCATAGGAGACTTCCCCTAAATCAATGGTACCCCAGTTTTTAAAGTGCTGTAGGCCTGCTGGTCAAATTGCCCATAGTTGGCCTGCATTGGTGTGCTTTAATCACTGTAAACAAATCTCTGTAATCGTGGCCAGATGGCCTAGACCATTACACTTGCAGCCCTATCTGTGGCCATTAACTAATGAAAACAGACTGGTGTTACAGAACCCGAAGGCTCTGTTTAGTTACTTGCAGTTCTTCCAGCTGTGAAGCCTTCACCCTCTGGTGCAGTCTTGGCTGGATTTATCGACTCTGTCTGGCAACTCTGCCCCACCTCCGACAGCTTCCATGGCTCTGCTGGTCCCTCTCGGCACATCTACAGATCAGCTGAGCTCTCTGTGCCAGTCTCATGGGGTAGTTTGGTGATCCTGAGGACAAAAACACACAAATAGTGTGCAGTGGGAAGTGTGGTGCTCACGAGTAAAAAATCAATCCAACAACATTCATGAACTCGAGCCCTCAACAACCCCTATAAAAAACATGGAGCTCGGATTCACTATAAAGGTATTTATTACACTTATAAAGATGATAAAAATGCATAAAAATGCCAGCCATGCCTGACGCATTTTGGACATCAGTCCTTTATCAAAGTGTAATAAATACTTTTATAGTGATCCGAGCTCCGTGTTTTTTTAAGGGCTGTTGGGTGCCAGAGTCCATGAATGTTGTTTGATCCTGAGGACAGCAAGTTTCCTTTCTGCAGTGTAAACCCTAAAACAGAACCTGCACTGGCCATGCAACAGTTGACTGTGGTGTGACTGGGTGGCTTCTAGGCCCCTCTGGCTCCAGTTTCAGATTCAGAGTCCTTCAGGCCTGTTTGGCAAAATGACTGTCTCTCTCCCCCCCACATAGGCACAGTTGCAGGGTGACTCCCCTTACAACCAAATCTTTGTGCTGCTTAGAACAGCATTCTTTTGCAGGTGTCCTGTATATAGCAGCCGCCTCCTTCTTGGCTGTAGAAGAACAAGACTCCCACCAGAGTATCATTGCTGTGCCGGCTCAGACTTCTAGATGATAGCTCTGCTCAGTCCAACTCCTCACTTGAATTGAGACAGAGTCACTAGGAGGATTCTGTCCAATTGCTCCTCAGCAGTTTTGGCTTTGGCTCAGGCTCTGGATAGTCAAACTGGTTCGTGGCTGGCCTCTAAACCCTTTTACCATGCAGTGATAGGGTCACAGGTGAAAAAGATAGTTGTGGCTATTAGTCCTGGCCTGGGCATTAGAGAGCACCTTTCGTGCTCAATTACAATATGCCCCCTCCCAGCCCCAAAGGAAGCTTATCTGCCTCTGAGTTTGCCGTGGTAGAAAACACATTTTTATATGGTACCATTTATGGGAATGGAGGGATCATATTTTTCACTCCAAGGTGCCGAGTCACCGATCTCATCTACCTCCTGGTTTGTAGATATGCCCCACACTGTTCCCTGTTCTGACATCACAATGTAGCGCAGGGGCGTGCCATAGTGTGCCCCTGTGCTACACATTATGATGTCAGAATATGGAACAGCGTGGTGGCTTATCTACAAACTGGGAAGTGGATGGGATCAGCGACTTGGCTCCTCGGAGCTAAAAATACAATCCCTCCATTCCCGTAAGTGGCACCATATAAAAATGTGTTTATACCGCAGTGAACTCATAGGCAGGTAAGCTTTCTTTGGGGCTGGAGGGAGTGCCATGAAAAGGTTCTAAGCTTAATAAAGTTCTTCTCTTGAGTGCACCTGACCATCGAACATACTCCGCCCCCCTAAGGTGGTGGTTGGGTGAACGCACGGTGACTTTAAGTTCAGTTGAGGCATCGATCAGGGAATGTCCTGGATCTTATTTCAAGAGAGTCTCTTGCAGCAGGCCAACACCAGTAGGATTAAGCTGCCAGGTGCCAGGACCATACAGGAAACTTCGTAGCTAGCAATCTACCACGGGGGACCGCCCACCACTGACATCGCCCTCTGAAGTCGGCCTATCCTATAAAGGCGGACAGTTTCCCACACCCTTCCCAGTTCTTTTCCTGCCATTGACCCATGCAGATCGGACCTTAGCGGATGCCTCAGCTACAGTTGACCACCATTACTCACACTTGCCAGGCTTTTTCATTTTCTTTTCCTCGAAGGATTTCTGAGCATCAGGCTCTTTTGTGTAAGGAGCTTTATTTGTTTTTTTTCACAAAGACAGGGTGTCTTTACATACTAGGTTTCTTTTTTTGGCAATTGTTTAACCAGAAGAGACACACTAAGCTGAAAGCTTGTTTACAGGTGCAGTCTGGGAGCATAGGGAAGTCAAGTGACTTGCTCAGAGTCACACAGTATGCAAGTGGGGGCTGTGGGATTCAAACCCAGGTCTCCAGATTTGCAGCTCAGAGCCTTAAACCACTGTGCTATACTTCCTCCCTTTCTTCCTAAGGTGGTGTCGGAGTTTACTTTGAACCAATCCACCCACCTGCCCGTTTATTATGCTTAGTAGTCCAATCAGGGGGAGGCTTTGTTCCATACTTCAAATGTACATAGAATTTTATGATGCTTTATGTACTGGACAAAAACTTTGAAGAAGTCTGGTCAGTTATTCGTTTTGTTCACCCCCGAGAGAGAGTGTTCCGGTTTCCAAACAGTGTTTGTCTAAGTGGTTAGCAAATTGCATTGTTTATTGCTACCGTAAGTACAACAAGGACCTTTCAGGAGTGGTTAAGGGCCATTCCACTAGGAGTATGGTCACCTTCACGGCTTGTTTCTGGAATGTTTCTGCTGCAGACATTTGTGCAGCCGCTACCTTTAGTTCTGTCCACACCTTCAGCAAGCATTACAGTCTGGACATTGCTTCTAGGTGCAGGGCCAGCTTCAGCTTCGCCATTCTGCAGGGCCTTCGTTCTTAGGTCATTGGCTGCTGTCTGCCTCCTCCTGGTGCTGTTTCCTTTACACTACCGGAACTGCCTGGAACTCGGTCCTACTTGTGTTGGCCTGCTGCAAGAGCCTCACTTGAAGTAAAATAGTACAGTTACGTAAAAACTTACCATAGCAGTAGATCTTCGAGAATAGCTCTTGCAGCAGGCCCTAATTTTCCCTTCCTCCTTCCCCTTCTTTTTATTTGCTGTATTCCTCTTCCATTCACAGGGTTGTCTGCGTCCCTTTTCCTTCTTGGGTCTCGGGAACCTCCTTGGTTCTATTTTCGCTGCCCGCTCTGGGTCTCCGATGGGAGAACTTAGGAGGGTATGGGGGACCACCTGCCTGTATAGGATAGGCCGACATCAGAGGGTAACATCGGCGGTGGGCGGACCCTTGTGATAGACTGCTAGCTAGAAGGTTTTCCATGTGGTCCTGATGCCTGGCAGTTTAGTCCTACCGCTGTTGGCCTGCTGCAAAAGCTCCTCTCGAAGATCTGCTGTTACGGTAAGTTCTTATTACATAACTGTACTTTTCTTTGAGTGCTGCCTTCACTCCTTTGTCAGTAGCAATAAAAGGCAGTCTAAATTTGGCAGCGGAACTGCAACTCCAAGGCATGGCAGGCACCAAAGAAATTTCAGTCCTTCTTCCATTCCCTCTGCAGTCCCCAGCTGCCAGTTTGGCTTTGGCCTTGTACTTAATTCACTCGGCAGTTAAACTATTGCTTTGTACAGTCCTACTCCTACGCCTGCCCTTCTAGCTGCTGAACTATGTTCTTACACTCACTTACCTGCTTAGACTGGCTTCCTGACACAGTGTTGACTTGACAAGTTAATGCTGGAATCCTGTGGCAGCACTGTAGTTGCTGTGTTCCGTCACTAAATGTATTGTTGTATATTTTATTGTGCTGTATCAGATGTTCTGAATTGCACCAAGTTGTGTGGTACTGCATGCTGTGCTACTTGCTGCTCATGTTTTCCTTGCACAATATTGTCTACTCACGTATTGCTCAATGTGCCCCTCCCCCCAGGACACATCTGCAAAGGAGCAGTTGTCTGCTCAGCATGCCTTCCTGGTAAAACTTTTAAAAAATACATGTAACCCCTAGGTGACGCTATCCCAAGGGCTACTACCCCTGCCTGCTTGGCTAGTAGCAGGTTAAGGGGCCTGGGAAATGAAATGGGTGCCTCCACCCAGAGGTCAGGGTTGTTAGTGGTCAATCTAACCTGGGCACAGCCCTCTGGGACACTGTAACCCCCCTCTTTCCCTTCCAGTGGACTGGTCAATATACAATAATTACTTTCACAATGACCCTTATTCACCATGCAATTACCCACACTGTTTGCAGTTACCACCAGGGCTGGTTCCTCTAGCTTGACCATGGGGACCCCCTATAAAACAAGGTTAAGCACAGCAAATAGCAACAGTACAATACTTTTGGCACAAACTGGAACCACAGTCAGGTTAAATGCAAACAAAGTTAAATCTGATTTATTCAGGGGACTTGAACTAGGGAAGGGGTGTAATCAGTGTGATTTGCTTAAAAGCTATATTAATCAGACAGTTATGCATGCAGTTCAGAGTCCCTACACAGTCACACACTCTGTACCCAGGTAGGAAAACGGTGGGCTAGCCAGGAACGTTGCAGCTGGTTGGGACCCTGTGATGGAAGAAAGCAACATGCACAACACACACTATTTGTAATCCGGAGCCAGAGGGCTCAGTTCGTGAAAGAAAAGGCAACAAGACAAGCAGATGACAACACTTTTAGATTTAGTTGTTGTTGCAGGGAGCTACCCTGATGTTTACTTACGATACCCAATACTGGACACAGGCAGGATGAAATCAAGACTGCAGGCTGTTGAGCTGGAGTGTCCGGAGAAGCAAGGCCCACACGAATCACCGAGACGTCACTCCTGTTCAAGGCGTTGATCCCCTGGCTGGTCTCTCATCAATGACTTTCACTGCATAGCAGGTATTGTGGCTGGGCCAGTATAGCAGGGCTCAGACAAAATGGAAATGGATACAGATTCAGTCTGTGGAGCTTGATACAGCCTCCAGCAAGCAAAACAGAGTTCAGACAAACAGTGGGGAACCAAATCATGATCCACTATAAGCACACAGCACATTCACATGTAAGGAAATTCCACTGTACCAGGCAAATGACTCTCTGATCGCAATTACAGCATCTCTGCACAACCTGGGAGTTCAGAGGTAGCAGGAAGTCTTGACAGGCCGATCACATTCAGCAAATCTTTGGTGGTCTTCAGGTTAAAGCCTGGTCACAATTCAGTGGCTTAATTCGCTCTCCAAATTCGGATTCATTCTGAAAAAAACACAAGTTCCCTCTCAGGAACAGCAGGCAGGCCAAACTCAGGTCTTTCTACAGTTCTCCCACACGAATCCACTATGGATTACTGCACACACTATCTCAAGCTGTTACTTCTTCACTTCCCAGCGCAGATCTAACTGAAACTGCAAGCAGTGTGGGACTTTCTCCAAGATCCAAAAGGTTCGGTTGGCTGATGTGTCTGTCAGTCACAACAAGGGCTCCCCCTCCAGGTTATTTTAGGCACCAAAAGCCCAAAACTACAATTCCTACAAGTTTTGGCCCCACCAAGCCCCTGTAGGCAGGCTCCATTTTAGAGTCCCAAATGTACTGATTGGCCCATTCTGCAATCCAGGACCAAGATGATGGAAACAAACAGAACTGTCCATGCTGCAAAGAAGGCAGGTTAGAAAAAACTGCAATATTATTACTACTCTAACAAATGATCAGCAAACAAGTATATCTTCTAACAGAGTTCCTTCTCAGATTAATTATGACTGCAATCCAGGCAGCTCTTAAAGAGACAGTACACAGAGGCTGTACAGGCACTCTCTGGCAATACATTTAAACTGCTAAAACGCAGGACACCAGCCTGGCAGTAAGCATTTAAGCAAGCTCAAGGAAGACTTTTCGGGAACCCCATTTGTAGGGGGGTTACATAAATAAATAGTGAGGCAGTTAAATTATCTCGTTAACGAGTAAGCCGTCCCAAAAAATGGCAAGCAGAACATGTTATTCATTTTAAAGTTAGTTCTCACTTTTTAATTTCTGAAGTTTTTTTCTTGTTTCATTTGCTCATGAAAAAGTTTACTGCTTGATAGTATTAGGTTTGCTATGTAGAATAATTGTTCACCTGACAGCGGACATAACCTGAGCAGCTGTGATGTTACAGTCCGTGAAGTTGCAAGGCTGATGAGCTATGAAGAAGAGAACTTGATAAGTCAGCCTCCAGGCAAAGATGACCGAATATCGCATCAGGCACTGACAGGTAGAACATTTAATTAGTCCAAGGGAAAAGAAAATACCCCTCAGATATTTTAAAAAAATAATAGTTGATTATTTTATAATTAATATTAATTTTCAGCTGTTCACTAGCTCTTTAAATAAAACCTATTCTCAGAATGAGTATGGGGAACTTCAAATATATATATTGTGAGTTAACCTTTAGGATTTTCTTACTACGGGTTTGTACTATTAAGATATTTGTGCTCTTCTTTCACATGGTTCACCCATGTTGTGGTGAAAAACATGGTGCTGACACTGATTATGACATCGGCAACGTGCCACCCAGCATTACAGTGCCAGGGATTATGTTTTCTGGGTGTTACAGGGAAACGGTCAGTTTTTGTGGGGTGCTTTGCCCCCTGTACCCCCAATTGGGGGGGCATTGCCCCCTGTGCCCCCCAAAACTAAATATAACCTCCTTCAGGGCAGGCATGCCCTGCAGGGGGAAGATACTGTGTGGGGCAAAGGGTGACAAGAGTGTGAGGTAATCCCTTTTATATGCCATTATTTTTGATAACTGATAAATCATTTTACATTTTAAAATCTATATAAAAACATCTATGTGTGTGCAGATGTGGCTTCCTGGACGCAAGCAGTCAATCAGATTTACCAATTGGAAAAATAAATCACCTCCCACTAGCCACTAAACATAAGGTAGTTTGCTCCTACCATTGGAATGGGTGGCCACTACAGGCCACAAATAAAGACTCATCTTTCATTCCATGAACCCACCAGGGACCTGAAGTAAACTTTTCAATAAGAGGGACCCTGTGCATGTCCCACCTGACACCCCAAAATGATGTGCACAAGCTCTTGAGTTGTAATCCTTTGCACTGCCTGTCTGCCCCTCATGGCCCCTCTCCTGCCTGGCCTCCCCCGCCACCACTACGCTGGGTCTTTAATATCAACTTGTATAGTACACTGTAGTGAGGCACACCTAGTCTGTTCTGCTTTGTCCTAAATACTACCCTCGCGCTGTACCGAAAAGGGGAGTAAGGTGACAGCTACTATAATTGTATAGGTGTCAACTGTATGGTGTTGTAAATGAAATGACCGAACACAGAATATGATTTCTTCTTTATTGCCATCTTCATGTACCATGCAGGCCTTGTTAAAAACTCAACAAAGACTTTATTAACATAAAAAAGCATCTATGTTTTCTGTAATTTCTTAAACATTTCTAGGGAAGATGGACACGTGAGAAATCCCAAGAGGGTAGTTTAATGTTTAGGGGCCATTACAAAAACTATGTGCTCCACCAACATTTTTTGATGACTTTTATCACTGCCTAAATATGTCAAATGACTATACTACTTGAACAAAAGGTTTTGAGTTGGAGAGGTTTGAGTCTCACATTTTCATTTCTGCATAGCTTGGCAAGTCAGTCTGTGCTGGAGAGGAGTCTTTCAGTGGGACTTGTCCAAGGATGGCTTTGCCTCATCTCTTTGCAGCAAATCTCTCAAGCTGTGTCCTTAGAACCTGCCTCACCGGGTGGCCACAGGAACTGCTGTATGGTTGCCACTCCTCCCAAACAGCGGACTCAAATTGCACCAGTTTTGTCCTCATTAAAAATTCCCACCTGCTCCATGCAGTCCCTTACTATCACTGCTGACCCACTTCTGGTGTGATTTTGCTAATTTATGCAGAAGGATGATAGTCCAAACACCCCCCATCTCTGAGCCCAACCCCCTTCATGTCTGAGACTTCACAGAAACCATGAAATGAGAAAATGGGAATGCAACTCATTTGCAAATAGATAAGTAGCTGATTTGAATTCTTTATGCTTCAGTCTTTTGTGGTGTGCTTTATATTTTTATTTCGACTTTAGTGTTATGGGATGCAAGGAAAGTGTTGGATCACTGGCTGTTGAGGAGGAGCTGAGAAGTCTGCTAAAACAAGCTGTTCTCAGTAAGGATCACTATACAGGGAAGGGAGAGGTTTAGTTGGTTCTGTGAAAAGTTAAGGGAGTACCTTACAGTAAGTGGTCAATTAGATAATGCACCTCAGGGTTATTATGGAGTGAAGAGAACAGTTGGCACGGCCGCTTGCTGTAATCTTTCATAAGTCTGCCCAGACAGGTGCGGTGCGAAAGAACTGGAAAGTGGCCATTGTGGCCCTCATCGTTAAGAAGGGGGAAAGTGAGAGCAAGGTAACTAGAGACAAGTCAGCCAGGCCGGTACTGGGCTAGGTTCTGTAAGTCGTTTTTGCCAATTGTAGAATCACTAAGCATCTGGTTGAGGCCAATGTGCTTATCTCTCCCAGCATGACTTAATGAGGGGCAGATCATGCCAAGCCACCCTGAGCACCTTCTTTGGGTGGGTGACCAGGGAGACGATCTGGTGAAGGGCTGGGGATGAAGCTTACCTGGACTTCAGCAAAGCCTTTGATACTGTGGCACACAACAAGGTTCTGGGCAAAGTAGACCCATGCATTACACATGAGACATACTCAAGATGGACTGCTAACTGGCTCGGAGGCAGGAAGTAAGGTTTGGTGATGAACAGACACTACTCCTGGTGGAGAGGTGTAATCAGTAGTGTTCCTCAGGGTTTGATTTTGGGACTGCTGCTGTTTAACATTTTCATTAATGATCTGGAAGCAGGAGCCTCCAGCAGGGTGCCTGAGTTCACTGATGACACGTACTATACAGATGGCCAGGGTGGCGGACTCCCTTGAGGATGGGAACAAACCTCAGGAGGACCTGAACAAGTTGGGTGATTGGTCAGATGCCTGGAGCCTGTGATTCAGTGTCACCAAATGCAAGTTGCTACACTTAGGGAAGGAAAACAGAGGCAGGTTGTATACACTGTATGGGGTTCCTTTTCTTGCAGTGGAGGAGGAACTGGACCCCGGGGGGTCATAATAGACATGGAAATGAAGCATGGCAAGCAGTGTGTAATTGTTTTCAAGAGGGCCAGTCCAGTGCTGGGGCACATCATTGTGGGGGCGACCTGACCAGCAGATATGGGGAAGTAACTCTGCCGCTTCACAAAGCCCTTCTTGGGCCCAACCTGAAGTACTGTGTGCAGAACTGGGATAGTCCGTGCAAAAAAGACATTGAAGCAGCTGAGTGGGTGCAACCCAGGGACACCAAAGTGATCAGGAATACAAAAGCAGCTGCAAACTAGGGGTGTTGGCTATGCACTCGAGCAGACTTGGATAGACCGAGTGGTCTATTTCTGCTGGCACATTCGTATGTTTGTAAAGGCAAAAGCTTTCAGAATAGATGAGATGCCCTTAACATGTAAACCCTGGAGAAAAGAAGGCTCAGAGGGAACGTGAGACTGGCTTCCACACCTGAGACAAACTAGACCTTATAAGTTTTAGTGAAATGTACTACCCATGTACGCAAGGATATCGATAAGTTTAGAGTATTCAGAAGTGTTTTATCTGGTGTCACTCAGCAGGACATGGGGACATGCCCTGAAGCTCCAAGGGGGTGAATTCATGAGTAACATTAGGAGGCACGTTTTCTCCTACAGGGTGATAAACCTGTGGTAGCCACTAAAAACAGAGACAATGAACATGAAGACAGTGCCAGCTTTCAAGGGAAGCCTGGACAAAGTTCAGCTTACCACGGGTATCACTGGGTACCCTGGATAATGTCTGGCAGTATAGCTTAGATGTTACAGTAACAAGCTGTAAATGAGCACGGTACTTTCAGCAGACCTGGGCTTGATTCACACAACCTCCTCTAGCATACTGTGTGACTCTGAGCAAGTCACTTAATCATACAAACAGAGGAGAGAAATAAGTAAGTGCCTTGGCTGGGACTTGAACCCAGACTGCCCAGAATACTGTTCCATTGCGCTACCAGCTGCACTACCAAGGCAACTGAAAACTGGGCCATCCCAGAGCACATTACTCTTTCTCCAATGCACAACCTGCCAGGTGCTGCACAGATAATTACGTTTTCAATCACAGAGTGTGGTGTGCATATTTATGGAACATGTGCCAACAGAGGAGAGAAAGAAGCAAGTGCCTCAGCTGGGACTTGAACCCAGGCCACCAGGAATACTGTTCCATTGTGCTACTAGCTGCACCACCAAGGCAACTGGAAACTGGGCAATCCCAGAGCACATTACTCTTTCTCTAATGCACAACCTAGGGCTGCACAGATAATTACATTTTCAGTCAGAAGAGTGCGGTGTGCATATTTGCAGCACATACTTGTTCCGTAAATATGCACACTGCGCGCTGTAATTATCTGTGCAGCGGGTCGGAGGACTTCACGTTGCTCTGGCATGCAGGTTTTTTCCACTTTGATGTTCCTGCTGAAGGTGTGGATATGCAGTGACGTCAGCGCACAGGCATGTGTGCTACCACGCATGCCCCGCAGATGTCCGCCACTGCCTTCCCTCTGCTGTGTGGTCCCGGCTTGGTGTACTCCCGGCCTCCACCGGGTGTCAACAACCACCCCCAGAGGTGGAGAGCTGGAATGCTTATCCAGCCCCACCCCGGCTGGCCTTCTGGCGCACCGGGCTCATTCACAAACCCGGGTTGCTAGCATCACAAGCAGTAGTGCTAGTGCTGCACCAGTGGCCCAGCTGCACACCACAGTCTTGTTATTGAAAAGGTCACTTAACCAGACCAAAACTCCTGGATTGGCCCTGAAAACAGGCACTTGTGCCTAGTGGGTCTTGCCACATTAACAAAGAATAAAAAAAAAAAAAAAAATAATAGAATAGGTGCGTAATCTCTATAATCGAGTATATGTCTGCACAGAATGCATTCTTTCATCCCTGCTTAGGAAGCAGTGGACAGACATGATGGACCTAGTGTTCCTTGTGACCTTAAATTCCTGCTATTATATATCTCCATACCTGTATCTCTTACTATATCTGTATTAGTACGGTCTGATGATACACAGGTGGTAATGGACAAAAAAAGACTGTTAGTCCATTAAATATGTCCTGTTTTTCCTTTGCAGTTTTACTTAGCCTTTAGAGTTTTCCCCGCCCCAACCTCCCTTGTGTTTCTAATTACCTTCCTTTATACTGCCCCATGGGGGGTTGAATTCTAAGATAGTCTTGGCATCAATCGCATTTTTGGGTAGATTGTTCCAACTATCAACCCCACACTCAGTAAAGCAGTGTTTTCTGGCATCCTTGAATTTTCCCCCTGCTAGTTTATGGTTGTGCCCAGTGGTAGTTGTGTTGTTCCTTTGCCTCTATAACCTTGAGCAGTCCACTCTATTATGCTCCTGTATGTGTTTGTATAGATGCAAATATTTACAAGTTGCAGTATAACCAGATATAGCCTGATAGATCACAGTATATCATAGGAAACCACATTGAAATGAATAGGATTTTCTGTGTTATATCATGATATATCTGGATACTGCAACATGGCACTAGCTGCAACTGTAGGTTTCTGTTGTGTCCCTCCTTTCCCTCCTGTCATCCAGTGAGTACGGGTGATGACTACCCAGTCTTTCCTGATACGTGTTTCCATGCTGCTCCTCTATAATTTTTGTAGCCCTGGGTAGTCTCCATTCTTGCTATCCTTCTTCAGATGAATGTTCCCAAAGTGCACGCAGTACTCCAGGTGTGATCTAACCATTGACCTGTATCAATGGGTGTTCGAACCCTAGGAATGCCACATGTGGCTCTGTGCTGCAACACTAATTGTGAGGTCAAAGAGCATTGTGCACTGCCATGGCAGTATACCTGCGTACCGGCACTCCTCGTGCTATTCAAGCAAATTGAAAGGGAGCTCCTTTTCAATCTTATTTTTGTGCAGAAATCACATAAATTTATTGTCATGCACCATTGCATAAAAAACACTTGGAATAGAGAAAGAGTCATTGACTTGTTGCACATGCCACCAGTTACCAGCTAGAGCCCACCAGGAGCTTTTTAGGTTGGCTGACCAGTGATGCTGTTGCTTCTTTAGTTCCTCCTACACCTTGTAGGTTGCTAAAATGATTCCATTACATGCTCACCCACCTTCGTGGAGCCCATGGCTCTTTTGAGATTCTGTCCAGATATCCAGCCTGAGGGAATGAGGGACATGCACCCACAAATGCACGCACAGATGTGCTAACGTTTCAGTGGGATGTTACTGCGATGAGGTGCTATACTTTTTTTGCAATTAACTCCCATTCTTTTTTAAGGTTATTTAATAACAGATGCATATTAAGTTGTATTGATAATGCTGACCTTCATCTGACATTGTCAATGTGTTTTGTGCTACACTCCATGGTTCTTGTGGTACATCCCTCCCCAACCCATGGCAAGCCCTCCCTGGTGTGAAGTAGTGCCACCCCTTCCTCTCACCGTTTCATGCCAAACACATCCTGGTGTCCGGTGGCAGCATTTCCCTGTTCCCATGCCAAGTACCCGCTGAAGTCCAGTGGCACCCTTTCCCTCCCTCCCTTGGTCCCATTCCAAACACACTCTGGTGTTCAGCAACATCCCTATCCCTCACTTCACCCTGCATCAGTCACTCCCTAATGTCCAGTCTCATCTCCATTCCTCTCAGTCACATGCAAAACCTTTTCAGGTGTCTCATGCCAAGCACTCCATTGTGTCCAGTGACAGCCCCCTTTTCTTTCAGTTCAGTGCCAAATTGTACATTGTACTCCATGTGTGGTCTCATTAGGGTCCTGTAGCGGGCAATATTGCCTCCTTTTTTTTCTGCTGCCTAACCCTCCGCCATGTATCCCAGCATCATGGTTGACCTGCCTAACCCTCCACCATGTATCCTAGCATCATGGTTGACCTGCCTAACCCTCCAGCATATATTCCAGCATCATGGTTGACCTGCCTAACCCTCCACCATGTATCCTAGCATCATGGTTGACCTGCCTAACCCTCCACCATCTATCCCAGCATCATGGTTGACCTGCCTAGCCCTCCAGCATGTATCCCAGCATCATGGTTGACCTGCCTAACCCTCCACCATGTATCCTAGCATCATGGTTGACTTGCCTAACCCTCCACCATCTATCCCAGCATCATGGTTGACCTGCCTAGCCCTCCAGCACGTATCCCAGCATCATGGTTGACCTGCCTAACCCTCCACCATGTATCCTAGTATCATGGTTGACCTGCCTAACCCTCCACCATCTATCCCAGCATCATGGTTAAGACTGCCTAGCCCTCCAGCATGTATCCCAGCATCATGGTTGACCTGCCTAGCCCTCCAGCATGTATCCCAGCATCATGATTGACCTGCCTAACCCTCCAGCATGTATCCCAGCATCATGGTTGACCTGCCTAACCCTTCGCCATGTATCCCAGCATCATGGATGACCTCCCTGTTGCCTTACCACATTCTCTGAGGCTGCCATCATCCCCAGAGTCCTGTCTTCCAGTGTCACAGTAACTGTCACCCCCAACCAAAAATCCACTCCTGGAATTTTGCTTCCCGCATACATGCCCTTGTACTTTTTGATACTGAAATCCAGCTGGTGGACTTCTGACCAACTCTCGAGCTTTCCAGTTCCTCACCTAACTCACAGAAACCTTTCTCCAAGTCAGCTCAGTCACAGAGCATTGTGTCATCTGCAGAATGGCATGTTTTCTCTCTGATGCCTTCACCTATGTCACTAACATGTCACTATGTAAGTCCTTATTGTTGTTTAACGTGAAGCCTTTGTAAAGGAGTCTATGACTCAAAGGGTTGTAATTTCCAAATGTTATTAAATAAAATAAATAAATAAAATAACAAAGATGTTAAAAAGTGCTGGCCCCTGCACTGACCCCTGTGGGACCCCACTGGTGACCTCCCACATACCCCCAAAATTCTGTTCATCATCACCCTCTGTGTCCTTCCCTTAACCAATTCTCCACCTATTTTGTCAATTTGCCCCACCCCCAGGTCCTCCAAATTTTTAATTAACCCTCTATGTGGGACCAAGTTGAACACTAAATTTAAGGGTACAGTATGTCGACTGTTCATATTCTACCACCTTCGTTACTCATTCAAAATGGTCTATTAGATTTATTTGACAAGACCTTCCTGCCACAAAATCATGTTGTCTACCATCTAGTGTTACTTGGATACATATCTGCCGGTATAGGATACCGGTAGATACCACTGTTTTGACCGGATGTCGGCCGTCATCAGATATTGATGGCATCCGACCATGGAGCTGGTCTCCTTGGATCCCAAGTGGATCTATTTGTGACACAAATGATCTTCTGGATCAGGGATCCGGCTGTTGGATCCCAACACTTCAAGGGGAGGATCCAAAAGATCTGATGGATCTGATGGTCAGATCAGGGATCTAGCAGTCAGCTTGCAACAATCTGAGGGTTGGATCCAAGGATCTGACTCCATTCGACCTGGGCTCTGGCATTCAATCGCGGTCAGATGGAGACTGGATCACGCAGCCGGATAGCATGCCTATCTGTCAGAGGGTGCTCAGGTCCATCAGACTGGTATCCAAGCATCTCTACTACCATCAAAACTATGTGGGAGGGTCGATAGTGACAAGGGAATGAGGGAAATGCAGCGAGACCTACAAATGCTAGAAGAGTGGTCAGAGGTCTGGCAGTTAAAATTCAATGCTAGAAAGAGTAAGGTAATG
The DNA here is from genome assembly GCA_016271365.2 of Neoceratodus forsteri. Classification (NCBI taxonomy): domain Eukaryota; kingdom Metazoa; phylum Chordata; order Ceratodontiformes; family Ceratodontidae; genus Neoceratodus; species Neoceratodus forsteri. Next base: position 144,063,929 of record JADMNL010000029.1, on the reverse strand, counting down.
CACCTAGGGAAGAGAACAGATTACTGGATGGAAGGAGAGAGACTTGTCACTATAGCTGTGGAACGGGATCTGGGAGTTATTAGCAACTAACTTAAGCAATTGAGTCAGTGCAACAAGGCCTATAGCAAAGCTAACAGGATGTTGGGATGTACCGGGAGGGGTATTGATAGCAGAAGAAAGGATGTAATACTTCCCCTTTACAGATCCCTGGTGAGGCCTCACCTAGAGTACTGCATCAAATTCTGGAGTCCTCACCTCAGAAAGTATAAGGCTAGGCTGGAAACAGTTCAGCACAAAGTAACAAAAATTGTTCAGGGCCAGCAGAGAAAATCCTGTGAGGGGCGCCTCAAGGCACTAAATATGTACTCACTGGAAACCAGAAGGGAGAGGGGAGATATGATAGAGATCTTTAAGTTTCTTAAAGGAAGTAACAGAGTGAACTGCAGGGAACTATTTAGCCTGAATACCAATTTGTGGTCACATGGACACAAATGGAAATTAACAGGAGGTAAGTGCAGGAGAGATGTGAGGAAGTACTACTTTATAGAAGAAAGGGTGGTGGAACCTTGGAACAGTCTGTCGGCTGAAGTGGTGGAAGCGAAAACAGTCAGGGGATTCAAGCAGGGCTGGGACATAATGAAGGGAACAGTGGTTACCGGAAGCGACAGGACCAAGGAGAAAAATAGAGAGAGGATAGGCAGGGTTAGTACCCTGGAGGAACAGTAGGTTCCAGGGATTATAGGGAACTTGGGCAGACTGGATGGATCTGTGTTTTTTCTGCCATCATTGTCTATGTTTCTATGTATCTTACAGCCCACTTGCTCCCAGGAACTCCATCAGTCTTTCTGCATTGTGGTTTGTTAGTTTGCAGAATATTGCCATCAAACTGACTGATATCCCTGACTTGTCCTTTCCACCTCTTTTTTGCAGGAGTATCATGTCTGCTGTACTCCATGCCATTGGCACTTCTTCAGACTTCAGAGAGCAATTAATTATGTCTGTCAGAAGCTCAGCCATTACCTATGCCGGTTCCTTCTGCGCTTAGGGGTGCAGACTGTCAGGCCCTGGGGATTTGTTTACTTGTAGTGCTCCGAGCAGCCCCCATAGCTCCGTGTCAGTTGCAGCTGGTCCCATACACAGTTCTTGCCCCACTTCTGGTCTACTACTTGCTTTACCCTGAGGTAGAGGCCCTTTTTTTTCCTCTGTACCAAATGCTGAACTGAAGTACTCATTCAGTATTTCTGCCTCACCTATGCTGTCTTTCACCCACCCTACATACTATTTCAGCATGTCACTGCCTTTGTTCATTTTCCTTTTCTCCCTGATGTAGTGAAAGAAGGACTTTCCCCTTCTTTATCTTGTTCTACAGTTCGTTCCATATTGGCCTTAGCCTTCCACATCTTCCTGTTGGCCTCCTTCAGCTTTACAAAATGTACGTTCCTGTCCCTATCTTTCTGACTCTCTTTAAAACTCTTGAAAACATCTCGTTTTCCCTCACTACACCCTCCACTTCCCTTGTGAACCAGATCAGTTTTTGTACCTTATAACGTTTCCCAGCTGCCTCAGGCAGGAGCTGGTCCATTTTCTCTCAACCCTTCCCATTGCTCTCTCTCTGTTCCCTCCAGCATACCTGTAAGCTTCTCCTTCATCACCTCAGAATCATCCTGTGTGGAATCAAGGACTCTAGTTTTGGACTTTGGATTTCTTTGCCAAGTTTTATATCACACCAGCCTGGTGGGTACTGGTTGCTAGCACCTAGCGGCTCCCCTGTTCTGCTATCCCAGATATGGTCTTTATTTGTTGGCACTAGGTCCAGGATCGCTCTTTCTCTCATTGGCTTGATTCTGATGTCTAAAGAGTTTTTGATCCTATGACAAATTCTAGCACATCAGTTGCATTGTTCAACACTGAGGACACACCTGGAATGAGAATTGTTACCCTTACTGCAGGCATGCCTACCCTTAGATAATGGTGTTTATTTTCCAGATATTATTCCAGGGGTGTATGAATACCTTTATTTGAATATTCAGCAAGTATTTGTTCTTGACACCCCAAGATACTTGATAATTAACTATCTGGAGACACTTTAAAAATAAAATGTTAAAATACTCTAGTGCTTCCTAGGCAGCTGGGCTAGCCCCTGGGCCCATCCCCCCTACTCCAGTCATTTACCATGTTCACCCCCACACACACACACACACACACACACACTTCTCAGACTCCCATATGATCTTAAAAAATCAAGTTTGGCTTGTGACTGGCACTTTGCCAGGAGCTGACAGTGTCTTTTACAGTAAACCCTCCCAAGCAAACCTGACATCCCAAATCCCTAAATTATCGTGTTAAATAGGTGTTTCCCTCCTTGCGAATTCATGATTGGCAGGGCAATGCTAAACTTTCCAGGCTAAATCAGTTGCGCCCCCACCCCACAACATCCCCAGTCCTGTTCATTAGGTACAGTCGTGACTGTACTGTAGGGATCAGGCTTGCTACTGAGAGAGAGGGGAATAGAGTGGTGGGCATCAGTGATGATTTTAGGCAGACTGCTAGAACCTCTCCATGGCCCTCCTTCCTCCATTCTCTGTAGGGTGCTCATTTGCATAGAGATTATTTATTAATTTTTTTTTAAGAAGCACGTATAGTCTAGTGGTAAGAGGACTGACTTGGGAACCAGGAGATCATAGTTTTGACCCCTAGTAGAGTCATACTCACTTTGTGACCTTGTGCAAGTCACTTGACCTCCCAGTGCTCCAGTCCACTCAGCTGTGGAAATGACTAAAAGCAGAACTCCCTTAAAAATGACATGCTGCATCTCAGCTGGGCTAAACTAGAAAAAACAAACTGCAAAAGTGTACATACGAACCTATGGAAGAGCCAGCTTAGGCCGTCAGGTCTATCGAGTCTGCTTATATTGCAGGGTCCCTCGATTATGCCACTGACCCTCATTATTGGTTAACCTGTAAACTGCTGGTGTCCTTCCTGGATCCCCATAAAAATCAGATGCAGCACCTCATGAGGTTATACCGGTTACAGTAATTTTAAATAAATAAATAAATACATGTATAATTAGCTGATAGCTCAGTAGTAGAGCAGTAAGACAGTATTCTGGGGGAGTGGGTTCAATTCCCGGTTCAGTCACATTATTTATTTTCTCATTACAGATTATATTTCAGATGCTTTGCAGGGGGCGAATAGTGCAGCAAAAACCTCATTGCCATCTAAAAAAAAAATATGGCTGGATTTTCATAATGTGTTGTACGATTTATGCCACTTTTCCAGAACTTAGCAAAGCTTGCAATGAAATATTAGACCATATAACTTTCTGATGTTACTGCCACAATTTGCAGCACTTTGGCTCCTACCTGTGTCACAAAGGTGACCTCATGGGCTCAGTTTTCCAAGGGTGACACGGCTTGTGTCAAGCCCTACATCACACCCGTTGTTTGGTGCAGCTGCACCAAACTCCTTTACCGCAGCTACTCCCAATTTTAGTACATCGGGCACAGTTCCGACATTGTCCTCATTTTACACCAGCCTGCGTCAGAGATTTGGCGCAAGCCCCATAAAAGGGGTTCCCCAAATGGCGCAAGTTAGGCCAGGGAAAAGCTGCTCTAACTTGCAGGCACTTGGCACTCGGGATTGAAAATCCTGATCGCTGGCTGGGAGAATGCTGCAAGACCCCGTGCCAAATGATCGGCGTAGCAGAGGCTTGCAGCTTTCTCAGGGCTTTAAAAATTGAGCCCCATTTGTCAGTGTATTCCACACATCTTTTTTTGGTGCCATACAGCAGGTACAGCTATTGCAAATCTGTCAAAATGTTTGAAAATAGCATTCATACAGCTTGGGGAATTGATTCTGACACAAGCTCAACTCAAAATCAGGAACTGCATAGGGAGGGGGATCAGCAGAGGAGGGCAAGAGGTGATCCTGGCACTGCACATGTCACTGGTGTGACCACACCTGGAATACCATGCAAAGTACTGGAGTCCACACCTAGGGAAGGATTGTAACAAGATGGAGACAGTACAGTGCATGGCAATGAAGATGGTTCACGGCCTTGGGCATAAGACCCGAGGAGAGGCTGCAGACTTAACATGTACCCTCTTGAGAAAAGCAGAGAAAGGGGTGACATGACTGAGACATACAGATACCTGCATGGGGTAAATTGGGTTAGCAAAGAACTGTTCTCCTTAAGTTTAAAGATAGGGACAAGAGAGAATTCACTTAAGCTGGTGTTCGGGGATTCAAAGGACATCCATAAGCACTTCTTCATGAGAGGGTGGTGGGTAAGTTGGATATGCTATCTGAAGAAGTGGTACAGGCCAGATCGATCAGCAGTTTAAAGCAGGCATGGGACAGGCTGAGGGTTTATTTACAAAAAGGGAGACACTAGGAAAGGGGGGGGATTACTGCACGGGCAAGGCAGAACGCTTGGGTACAATGGACAGACTGGATAGGCCAAGAGCCTTTTTCTTCCGTCACCCTCTGTGTAAATCTGTGTAACTGCACCTGCGTCAAGACTTCTAAGACTGGACCCTGGAATTAAAATTTAAGATTAGTGCACTGGGTACAGTTTTTGTTAATGAAATGTCCCACTTTGCAGCAGAAAATGACACAGTTGGTGTGAGCAAAACTCAGTCACACAAAATTCCCTGGATTTTAATTTCTTCCTCTTCCATTTTTTTTTTATTACCGAGGACGTTTTATTAAAATGGAGTATTTTTCCATTAGACTTCATCTGTTCACATAGAAACATAGACTTTGATGGCAGATAAGGACCGCTAGGCCCATCTAGTCTGCCCATTTCCCTACCTACAGGATAGGCCGCAGATCCTAGTTAACCAACAGCCTATTTCTTCCTACCCCCCACAAGAATTGCCTTATGTCTGTCCCATGCATTCTTGAATTCTCCCACAGTTTTAGACCCCACAACCTCCTCAGGAAGGCTGTTCCATGCATCCACTACCCTCTCTGTGAAATAATACTTCCTCACATTGCCCCATAACCGCCCTCCTTCTATCTTTAAATTGTGTCCCCTTGTTCTTGCAAGTCTCTTTTTCTGAAAGATGCTACCCTCTTGGACTTTGTTGATTCCACTGAGGTACTTAAAAGTTTCTATCATGTCCCCCCTCTCCCTTCTTTCCTCAAGGGTATACATATTAAGCTCCTTTAGTCTCTCCTCATATGGCTTCTCTTGCAGACCCTGCACCATTTTAGTTGCCCTCCTCTGGACTGCCTCTATCCTGTCTATGTCCTTTCGGAGATGGGGTCTCCAGAACTGGACACAGTACTCCAGATGGGGTCTCACCAACTGTCTGTACAGAGGGATGACAACTTCCTGTTTTCTGCTGCTGATGCCTCTCCCTGTGCATCCCAGTATACCCCCAGCCCTCCCTACTGCCTTCTCACATTGCTTGCTAGCCTTAAGGTCATCTGATATGATTACCCCCAGGTCCCTTTCCTTTTTTGTTGTTGTTACTACCTCCCCCCCCATTGTGTATTCTTCCCCTGGGTTCTTGTTTCCCAGGTGTATTATTTTGCACTTCTTTGCATTGAATCCTAGCTGCCATACTTCTGACCATTCCTCCAACCTTGCCAAGTCCTTTTCATCCTTTCCACACCTCCTTGTGTATCAACCCTGTTGCAGATTTTTGTGTCATCTGCAAAAAGGCATACTTTTCCTTCCAGTCCCTCTGCAATGTTACTGATGAAGACATTAAAAAGGACTGGACCCAATACTAAACCCTGCGGTACCCCACTAGTAACCCCCTTTCTTCAGAATGGACTCCATTTACAATTACCTTCTGTGTCCTGTTGTCCAGCCAATGTTTTACCCAGGCTACCACCCTGGGTCCCACTCCCAGGCTGGTTAATTTGACTATTAATCTTTTGTGTGTGACTGTGTCAAATGCCTTGCTAAAGTCTAGGTAGGCCATGTCACAGCCCTCCCTTGTCTACTACTTTGGTCACCCAGTCAAGAAATCTATTAGATTATCTGACGACGACCTTCCGCTGTGAACCCATGCTGCCTTGGGTCCTGTGCTCCACTGGCCTCTAGGTACTGACTATTCTTTCCTTCAGAAGTGACTCCATCACTTTCCCTACCACAGAGGTCAGACTGACAGGTCTGTAGTTTCCTGCCTCTGTCTTGGACCCACTTTTGTGAAGGGAATCACATCCGCTTCCTCCAGTCCTCGGTACCACACCATCCTCCCATGATTTATTAAAAAGAGTAGCCAGTGGTTTCACTAGTTCCTCCTTAATTCTTTTAGAATTCTGGGGTGAATTCCATCAGGACCCATTGCTTTGTCCACCTTCAGTTTTAGGAGTTCTTGCAGAACCCTTTCTTCTGTGAAAGGAATGGGATCGACCCCCTTCAAGAGTGCTTCTGTTAATTGGATTAGGCACTTCCCCCTCCTCTTTTGTGAATACTGAGCAGAAATATTCGTTCAGTATTCCTGCTTTTTCACTGTCCCCCTCTGCCCACCCACTGTTCTTTCTATTCAGCCTCACTATCCCTCCCTTTGTCTTTCTACGCTCGCTGATGTACCTATAAAAGGTTTTATCCCCCTTCTTAACTGAGTTGGCTATCTTTTCCTCAGTTTGGGCCTTTGCTATTCTGACTTCCCTCCTTGCTTCCTTCTGCCTTAACTGGTACAGCTCTCTGTCCTGCTCCTTCTGTGTTTATGTCTGCTGTGAAGTCATTGTCCTCTGCTTGTGACATGACATCCTGACACTAGGGGAGTGATTCTGATGTCATAAGCACAGGATAATGAGTTCAAGGCAGAAAAGCAGCAGGAACAGATGAAGTGTTGGGGTGTATAAAGAGCCTGTTTTCATGCCAATGTTTATAGGAATAAAGAATGGAAGGTCCTATAATTCAGATTTGTGGGAAAGGTGAGACTTGAGTCCTATCAATTCCAGCTGTCATTTGGCATTATGCACTACTCAGAAATGGCCCTAGGCACTGCATGTAGGGCCTAGTTGAATACATCCCAGATGTCCCATGGATAGATGACACAGACCTGCAGCTGCACTCGTCTGTTCTCTCCTGACCAGGCAAGATCCTGCACAGCTGTGCACCTGGTTGGGAGGGATGCCTTCCATATACCTGTCTCTCTCTTTTTGGTTTATTTAATGAATGGTCTTGCAGCTTAAAGTGTAATTGTTTTATTATACATAAGGATTTCTAATGGTTGACATACCCCTTTTAGAATGCAGTCAGCCAATCAGAGTTGATAGATTTTCAACCATGGTTTTATCATTTTAATTTCAAACAACTTTAATTATGACTTTCAAAAAGGATCCATGAGACCATTACGTATGTACCATTCATCCTACTGCCACTGATCAACAGCAATATCACAGACTGTGAAGGCAAGATTAGTGTGGGTGAAATGTAGCTATTCTGTGCCACAGGGGTTCTGTCAAGGAATGGAACAGTATTACCCATTGAGAAAAGAGATGGTGCCTGAGGAGTTTAGATTCTATAGGATATCTTCTGCAGAAGTCAAGAGGAGTCAGAATTCTGCCATGAGAGTCTGTGTTCTGCCCTGTTCTGCCAGTTGGGGACCAGCGGATCTTACAAGGCAGAATTAAGTGATTCAGCAGAAATAATTTTGCACCTGGAAAGTGCAATTCCGCACAATTCTGGCAGGAAAAAGAAAATTTCTCAGCTTGATTCACAATGCTGAGGAGGTGTGAAGAGGAATATTCTCACTGCTAAGTGTCAACCTCCTAAAGACTGCTGCTCTGCACTTTGCACATTCAGTCAGAAAGTCTTCAGACTTGCCAGAGGGAAACAGAAGTACTACTTAAGAAATAAAAAGTAACTACAATAGCTGATAGATCTCTCTGGATGCCACTTTCTTTTAACAGAAGTATGCACCAGCATATGATAAATGTGACCGTCTGCCACATGCAACACTCCCTTCTCACAAAAGCCCGGCAATCTAACTTCCTATCTGTTGAAACCTGGTTTGCCCAACATAAACTCATCATGAACCAGAAAAAAAAAACAAAAGTTATGCTCTTTTCTAACCCGCATGCCAAACATAAATCTGCCATCCTACCTATTCATAGCTCTTCTAACCAGCCCCTTGAACAAGTCCAAGAATTTAAGTACCTTGACATTACTTTTGATTGCCTACTATCCTACACCCTTCACATCAATAAAATCTCCAAGGAAGTCAACTCCTGAATTGGTGTCCTGTATCATCACAGACACTGTATGACCCCTGATGCTCTCCGGCAAGATATTGGCTTGCTAATGTAACCCCCCTACAAATGGGGGGTTCCTGAAAAGTCTTCCTTGAGCTTGCCTAAATACTCACTGCCAGGCTGGTGTTCTGCATTTTAGCAGATTAAATGTATTGCCAGAGAGTGCCTGTACAGCCTCTGTGTACTGTCTTGCTAAGAGCTGCCTGGATTGCAGTCTTAATCTTGAAGGGAGCTCTGTTAGAAGATGTACTTGTTTGCTGAACATTTGTTAGAGTAGTAATAATATTGCAGTTTGTTCTAACCTGCCTTCTTTGCAGCAAGGACTGTTCTGTTTATCTCCACCAACTTGGCCGGGACTGTCAGAATGGGCCAATCAGTACTGTTGGGACTCTAAAATGGAGCCTGCCTGGAGGGGCTTGGTGGGGTCAAAACTTGTAGGAATTATAGTTTTTGCATTTTGGCGCCTAAAATAACCTGGAGGGGGAGCTCTTGTTGTGACTGACAGACAGATCAGCCAACTGAACCTTTTGGATCTTGGAGAAATTTCCAAGTTGCTTGCAGCTAGTTTCAGTTCTGAGTTGGGAAGTGAAGAGATAACAGCTTGAATGATTCAAGCGGCAGCCCTGGCATAGATTTGCGCGGGAGAACTGTGGAAAGGCCTGAGTTTTGGCCTGCATGCCTGCCTGCTCTCCCGGAGAGGGAACTTGTGCCTTTTTCGGACTGAATCCGAACTTGGAGAGCAAAGTGAGCCACTGAATTGTGGCCAGGCTTTTACCTGAAGAAGACCAAAGATTTGCTGAATGCGATCAGCCTGTCTGGACTTCCTGCCACCTTTGAACTCCCGGATTGTGCAGAGATTCTGTAATTGCGACTGGAGAGCAGTTTGCCTGGCACAGTGGAATTTCTTTACATGCAAATGTGTTGTGTGCTTTTAGTGGGTCGCGATTTGGTTCCCCACTGTGGTTTGAACTGTAGTCTGCTTTGCTGGAAGCCGCATCCAGCCCCACGGACTGAATCCAAAATCATCTCCATTGGGCCTGGGCCTTGCCACACTGGCCCAGCCTGACTACCTGCTGCACAGAGAAAGCCATCGACAAGAGACCTGCCTGGGGATCAGCCCCCTGCTTAACACTTGAACAGGAATGATGCCTCACTGATTCGTGTGGGCCCCGCTTCTCCGGGCACTCCAGCTCAACAACCTGCAGTCTCGATTTCGTCCTGCCTGTGTCCAGTATGGGTATCGTGAGTAAACATCAGGGTAGCTCCCTGCAACAACAGCTAAATCTAAAGTGTCATCTGATTGTCTTGTTGCTTTTTCTTTCACGAACTGAGCCCTCCGGCTCTGGATTACAAGTAGTGTGTGTTGTGCATGTTGCTTTTCTTCCATCACAGGGCTCCAACCAGCTGCAACGTTCCTGGCTAGCCCACCATTTTCCTACCTGGGTACCCAGAGTGTGACTGTGTGGGGACTTAAAGCGCATGCATAACTGTTTGATTAATATAGCCTTTAAGCCAATCAACCTTCCTTGTTAAAGTCCCCTGAATAAATCAGATCTGACTTTTTTGCTGCATTTAACCTGACCGTGGTTCCAGTTTGTGCAAGAGTACTGTACTGTTGCTATTTACTGTGCATAACCTTGTTTTACAGAGGATCCCCAGGGTCAAGCCAGAGGATCCAGCCCTGGTGGTAAGTGCAAACAGTGTGGGTACTGGTATGGTGTACAAGGGGGTACTGTGAAAGTGATTATTGTATATTGCTCATTCCACTAGAAGAGAAAGAGGGGGGTTACAGTGTCCTGAAGGGTTGTGCCCAGGTTATTTTGGCCATTACCAACCCTGACCTCTAGGTGGAGACACCTGTTTTAGAACTCGGGCCCCTTAACCTGCTACTAGCCGCCCAGGCAGGGGTAGTAGCCCTTGGAAAAGCGCCACCTAGGGGTTACACTAACATTTCTGTTACTGTTTTATCACCCTGTTGTCTACTACTATCATTAAATGCTGAATGTACCTAATTATCCCTGCCACCTACATTCTAATTAATGTTCTTGCTATCTTGTTATTCACTTGTTATAGGAATTTGTACTAATTTAATGTCCTCTGTGTTATTCCTGCACACTGTATCCTTGTTTCTAATTGTCTTTTTTTCAGCTTACCTTGTTTATTTGTTCATTTCAACTTGGAACCTTTGTAAAAGAACCATTGGTTCAAAGGTTGCTGTAATCCAAGCCTTTAATAAATAAATGTGGGCACTGTGGGTGAGCCATCTCAACCCCATCCCATTACTGCCTCGGAAAACCAGAACAGACAGTGATACACAAGTGAAAAACAAGATCAGAAAGCTGGTGCGGGAGTTTCAAATTTGAGATGAGAGAAACCATTCAGAGGGTAAGTTCAGAACCTTCCAGAACTCGTGCCTTTTTCTGCAAAAGAACCTCAACAGAACTTTTTTTGGTTCTGATAATTCTCAGAACATTGATATTGAAGCAAACTGAATGATGCTTCTCCAGCAGGTCTTTATCTAGAAAGAAGGCTGGGGGTGGTAAAAAGGCAGAGAAATAAGGTGGGCTGGAGAAAAGGACTCAGTGGGCCAAATCTGTTCAAGTGGTTATAGCCACAGTGGCATTACAAATGATAAGACACTGTTCTATTTATTGTAATATCACTACACGTTGTTTCTGTAATCCTTTCCTTTCCATTACAGTTGTTAATGGGTGGAAAATAATGTTCAAAACAGTTTTAGTACTTAAGGTTCTGAAATTCTGTTTGGGCTCAGATAACTATCAGAACCTTCCATGGCTTGTCAGAACCTTTCAAAACCTTTGGGAGTTCTCCCATCCCTATTTACAATGACTGTGAAAGGATGATGATGGCTTGTTGTGAGGTACGTTGAGCATGCTGTCTCATGGGGCATTTAGAACAGTGACAAAAGCAAATTACACTGCAACCCGCCTGTATTCTCACTCACTCGCTCCCTCTCTTTCCATCCCCCTCACACTTATTTACCTGCTTGTTGTCTGCAGTGGCCGCATAAATAGGCTTGTTGGCATATCATCAACAAAGGGTCCCACATCATTTTTCTGAACGTATAACATTACGCAGCCTTATTTAAATTGTTTAGCTGTTGTCGGTAGCAGCTCCTTTGTTTACACCCACTGCGCCTGACCTTTCAAATTACTGTTAATGTTTCAGAGGACCGAATTAGTCTTTCATCACGACTCAGCATGCAAATAGGAAAACACGGGGGCCGCCTCTCTGAAATTGGGGTCACTCTCATTTGCAAGGCCGAGTAGCGCAGCATCGATGCAAGGGAAGAAAAAAAAAACATGAACTGAGAGGCAGGCAGCAGTCAGGGCCTGATTACCGCGTTTGTAATTATAGCTGGGAGAGATTCTGAACATGCCTTCTGACTCCCTCATGGATTACAGAAGGCGAGCTGAGGAGGAAGGGAAGAAAAACTGCAGAGGATTTAATTATAGGCAAATTAAAATTGGTAATGAAATTGGGGCGCTGGCAAATGGCACTTGCAAGATGGGAAGGATCCAGCCTCCCTCAGGGTGAGTTCTCTTCACTATAGAAAGAAATGGACAGTAAATGTAGCAATGTAAGTACTGTCTCTGAACTATAAAACATGTATAAAAGACTGTGTGCATGTTTATCTGCATATGTAATAATATGTTTGTGTAGTATGTCATCCTACATATTTGTCCTATATGGTGTGTGTGTGTGTGTGTGTGTGTGTGTGTGTGTGTGTGTGTGTGTGTGTTAGTTGGATTCATTCTTATCTTGGATAATCCAGGGTTTGAATATCACACGTACAATGCCGTTGGCACTGAGTGCATAGTTTTTTCTCCTGAGGTCTCATAACCTGTGATAAGAACCCTAACCAGTGAACAATGTATTTATTTGATGCCCTTTTAAATGTAGTGCTTGGGCTTCATTGATAAACTGCTTCATCAGAACACTTTCTGTCTGATATTAAATAAACTAGAGTAGGGTGCTGTAGCTGTTCATCAGGTAACATCTAACAGCTACAGTATGGAATATAGAGCTATATTCTGCAGTGTCTTGAAATACCTATTCCAGGGATTTATTTAACTATAAAATAGATTAGCATTTTGCTCATAAAAGGGCTAAATCTTTGTGAAAATGCATAGGTCTTGCCTCACTGTGTTTAACAAACACAGCACTTCTAGAAAATCTATATAAATGCTTTCTGTACAGTTTGTATACTCCCAAGAAAAAAAAAACTGCTAATCAATTATTTAAAACCCTGTATTCTCCTTAATGGACCATGTTTCTATAAATTCTTTGCCAACAAGTATGTTAAGGCTGGGTCATTAGAGTTTGCTGTTGAGAAATGCCCAAAGGTACAGAAACTAGAAATTAAAGGAGAATACTCATGGACCCCAAACTAGCTGCTTGCATATAGAAACATAGAAATTGGTGGCAGATACGGACCACTTGGCCCACCTAGTCTGACCATGTACCCTACCTACTGCAGTACCACAGATCCTACTTGATCTCCGGCTTTTACCCTCTCTTTCTTATTGCTAGGGTTCCCTTGTGCCTATCCCATGCATTCTTGAATTCCCCTACCATTTTTGGCCCCTCCACCTCTACTGAGAGGCTGTTCCATGCATCAACCACACTTTCTGTGAAAAAAAAATCTCCTCACGTTACCACTGAGTCTATCCCTCTCCAGTTTGATATCATGACCCCTTGTTTTTGAACAACTTTTTTTCTGAAAGATGTTACCCTCTTATACCTTATTTATGCCCTTGAGGTATTTGAAGGTCTCTATCATATCCCACCTCTCTTTCAGAGTATACATATTGAGGTCCTCTGTTCTCTCTTTATAGGACTTCTGGTACAGACCCTGCACCATTTTTGTTGTTCTTCTCTGAACTGCCTCTAGTCCGTCTATGTCCTTCTGGAGATGTGGCCTCCAGAACTTGACACAGTACTGAAGACGGGGTCTCACCAATGATTTGTACAGTGGTATCACCACTTCCTTTTTCTGCTGGTGGTACCTCTCCCTGTGCACCTCAGCATCTCACTGGCTCTCCCCACAGCCTTTTCACAATGCTTGGCCACCGTTTCCAGTGATTTGTTGAACAGGGCTGTCAGTGGTGCTGCGAGCACCTCTCTAAGCTCCTTTCATATTCTTGGATGTATCCTGTCCGGCCCCATTGTCTTGTCCACTGTCAGTTTTGCAAGTTCCTTTAGGACTCTGTCCTCCATAAAAGGGCTGTTGTTTGTCTCCCTTCCATCGATGCTCCTGTCACTTAACTGAGGTCCCACACCTTCCCCTTCTGTGAATACTGAGCAAAAATATTTGTTCAGGTTTGCTGTTTTCTCCAGGTCCCCTCCGTGCACTCCCCTCCTTCCTCATTTAGCCTAACAGTCCCAACCCAGGTCTTTCTTCTTTCACCCCAGTGAAGCAGGATCCAGTTGCTCAGGTTGTCTGGTCATTAATGTTGGGCTGTGAGGGTCTGGCATCATCTAGCGATGAGTGGGTGGTTTTCCACCTCCGTTTTCTTCCCTGGAGTTTTGACGTGTAGTGACACACATGCTCCTCCATCTGTTTAAGCTCCGAGCTGTACTAACACTCATCTTCTGCTTGGTGTCAGTCAAGCAGCAGAGCTGCGGAACCCCCCCTTCCCCAAGAGAGAAATGCTGCCTAGGCCTCCTCGCTTCTCCCTCCCCAGGCTGTTCCCCTGATGACCTAGGTCCATTTCTAAACTGTGGTCACTGGTGCAGCAAGCAGTGGTGATACTGGACTGGCTGTTAGCTAGCCCACTGGTGCAGCAGTAGCTCTGCTGCTTGTGGTGCCGATGACCCAGGTAAGGCAGCAATCATGGGGCATTAGAGGGTCAGCCAGGGGGAGGAGGAGGAATGGGCATCCATAGGACTGGTCTTTTCCTACAGGGAAGGTGGGTTGCAGAACCTGGCACTCACCCTGCCCCTAGCAGAAGCTGGGGGGTAAGTCAGTTCAGACCACCAGTATGGTGGGAGAAGCAGTGAATGTCCACACATGTCATGCAGGAATGAAAGATGTGCATCATGGCTTCATTGCACGTCCACTCCCTCCAAGGGGAAAAATGTGGAAATCTGGGATGGAAGGATGACTCTGGTCACCTGCAGGCCCTGCATCTGATGACCTGGGCCTCTTGATGAAGAAACAAATCCTGTTTCATGGTGGAGGGGGGTTGGGGACCCCAGCCAATCCCGCCGGGGGCATGTTCTGGGACAGACTCATCCGGTAAGTTCCAGGAGAAGTTGACGTGATGGGGCAGAGGCTGTCTGGACTGAGGGGATAAACGGATCAAAAGCAACACATGGGATCATATCACACTCCACTAGCAGCACCAGGCTGGGCTACATTTTTTTATTTTTTTTATTTAATGATCAAGAGAATAATTTTAAGAGAAAAAAATGGTACTGCAGCAGACAGAGCTGCAAAGGGACCTGATCACCCCCCACTATGCTGCAGGTGAGTTTCTCAGTACTGCTGTACTTTTCTGCCCTTTTTTTCTGCTCTGTGGCCAGTCGCAGGAAACCAGCGACACACCATCTACCAGCACCAAATGGCTTCATTTTGGAGAATCCCAATGTGCTACAAAGTTGTTTTTGTTTTAAATATCATTTTTATTAAGTTTGACATATGAGGCACACAACAGGATATCATAAAATCAAGTAACAGCCATTTTGGCATTTAAATGCCTGACAAACATGTGAAAGGTTTTATGGAACAATCATCTGCTTAATTTCTTCAGACATATTATAGAATACTAAGCTAAAAAAAAGAGAAAAAAGACATTTTCACATAACTTGTATATCGTTCTGTAACATATGTTAGGAACCCAGTATCAAGACGCTGATACCATCCTCCCCCTCAGTAAGTAGCACCCCCGCACACCCCTAATGAGTTGCAGGAAATTCCCTAGGGGACATAGTCTGGGTCGAGCTGAGCCATGTACCAAACCCATTTTTGCCATTTATTAATGAAACGCTCCCCTCGTTCATGAAATCCAGTCATTAATTTTTTTCCAACCTATATATATATCCATTCACTTATTGTGGGGAGCTTTGAAGTCTTTCACCTCTGAGTAATGGCTTTTTTAGCTGCTGTTAAATAAATAGGCAATTGGGTGCGGTTCCATGAGGGTCTATGATTGGGCATAATAGACAGTATTACCATCTCAGCTGTCAATTCAATTGATTCCCCTAGACACTTCCCCAGCCCATTCTGTAACAAGCACCAGAAAGGTGTTAACAGTGGACACAACGAAAAAATATATCCCACATCGGCCACCTGGCATTTACAACCTCTCCATCACACCCCATATGCTGGCGGCATATATTTAATGAGCATCACTGGAGCTCTAAAATATCTATAGCAACTTTTCCGGAAGTATTCTCACCATAGTGCACAGCGAGTAAGTTGGATAGCTGATAAAACTGATTTTAACCATTCTTCTGGAGTGATAGTTCTAGGTCAATATTCCACTTATTTAAAATTGTTAACGTGGAGACACCCAGTCTGTCCCTAAGTAATCTATAAAAATGTCTAATCAAGTGACCAGCAAGATTGCCCCGGACACTCCCTATAATTAAGTCCAAAAGGGATGGCTTAGGGTTAGGTATTCTCTGTCTCTCCAGTCTTTGACCTTGCATACATGTGTGTAACTGAAGGAATCTGTAATGATCCCCATGAGGGAGCCCCACCTCGTCTGCAACTCTTCTAAAGAGGCAATCCCATTATTGATTAAAATTTGATAGACATAATGGATGCCCAGTTGAAGCCATTTTTCGAAAGCTAAATCCACCGACGCTGGTGTGAAATATTCATTTGCTGAGATCAGCCACATATAAAAGAATTAATGGGAAAATGGCGGATGATATTTCAACTGACTCTAAACCTTCAGGACTCCTTAGTGAAATCAGTAAAATTGCTTCTGGTCATTGACCGACCCCTTGTTGCAAAGAAAATGGGAGCCACGGCATGGAGATCTTGAAGCCCACGTTCTGTTTCCTTCCAGGAGGCACCAGTGTGCTACAGATCTGACCCAAAATGGATGGAAGGAAGGATGGATGGACAGGGAGGGGAAGGGAGGAAAGGGAAGGGAGGGGTGGGGAGAGGAGTGGGGGAGAAAAGGGGTGTGAAGGGAAAGGGGAGGGGAGGAGAGGAGAGACATTTGAGTTAACAAAGTGCTTTTCACATATCCCAAACCTCTCTACCTTCCCGGAGAGAGGTCAGAGAGGATGTTGATGCTGTTAGCCACACAAGGAGCTTAAAACAAATTATAGCTAGGTTACAGAGCTATTAAGCAGAAGGTGTAGTGACTTGCTCAGGGTCACTTCGTGCAAGTTGCCATAGTGGGAGTCAAAGCCTGGTCTTCGGGTACACTACTAGACTGTCACGCCCATGTATTTCTCAATGCCTGCTTAGGAGTTCTGTTTATTCCAGTTTTCCTCTGTTCCATCTCTCCCTGTGGTCAGGTTGAGTTTTAGTTGTTCATGTTTCCCCTATCCCTCCTTTTTTTTTTTTTAACTTTGTTTTTTATTGAATTTTATATTCATCAGCAGTACAGTTGAACACTGTTTGGTGTACAGATAGTCTGGTACTTCACAGTTAGGATGTTAAATACATTTCAGTCAAACTCAGATTACAGTTTGTGGTCAGTTGAGTCCAGCTAGAAGTGGAGCATAGAGGATCGTATTGATATATCTCGGGGCTGGGGAGGGCATAGGAGCCTAGACCCTGGGCCTCATATAGTAGCTGTAGAGCAACAGACCCTCCAATGTGCCATTGTGGTCTGTCCATCCACAGCACAGAATGGGGGTGAGGGGAAATCCCCTCACCCCCTCTCTCTCTGGTATTGGGCGGTGCTCATCCTCTGGAAAAATTTGGATTAGAACTAAGGAATAATGTTCAGTCTACCTTCCATAATGTGTATGAATGATCTATTCCACCTATGCTAATGTCTTGGCATGTTCTTCTGTAACTGAGCTATGAGTTTTTCCAATATATATATATCCAAGACTGCATCCTCCCATTGTATTTTGGTTGGGGGCTGTTTCAGTCAGTTGCGAGTTATTACCTTTTTTGCTGTGGTGAGCAGTATATTTAAGAGGTAGATCTGAATTTTGTTTTTAATTTGAGGAGGAAGTAGTAGTAATATTGCTGCCTGTGCCATAACTTTGCCGTATGAGGTAAATAATTAATTTAATTTGTCTTCTACAGTACCCCAGAATGCAGTCAGTATTGGACAGGACCAGAATATGCGTATATTTGTAGCTAGTATTTCTGTGTTACAGCCTCTGCATCTCTGGTTCAGGGAACTTTTGCTGTACTTTTCGGGTGCTGAAATACTATATGATGATCTTCCAACCAAACTCTCACCATTGGTCCGAGCCTGTTAGTCTGTACTGCTGGAACCAGATCAGAGCCTGGTCTGTTTGCGTGAGGGTGAGGGATAGTTCTGTCCTCCTGTGTAAGTTTAGCACACTCAGTGTTAGCAGTTGAGCTCCCTAGGAAGGCCTTATAACACACTAAAATGAAATGGGGTGGCCAGGTGCCCCTTAGAATACTCAGAATAAAATGAATGATAGGGTTATTTCAGAGTCATCCACTGTGAGGCTGAAGGTAGCCTGCAGGTGATGATGCATTGGAAAGTATATCTGGCACTTGTATAAGATGAAATTTCAAATTTAGTTGGTAGAATGATTTAAAGACCCCACTGACCTAAAAGGGGAATGCATGACTGATGCCTTGGTGGGTTTAGACTCGAAATGTATGGTCCAGTCGGGCCAGAAGAAAAGACGAGTCAAAGGCTGGAATCGATAACCAAGAAGCACTTTGGCCTACTTGGGGGTGGGGTGGTGGGGGCAAATACAGCCTGCCATGCTTTCAAGAGATCTAGAAGAGAAAAGGTAGAGGCATCATGATGTACTCTCTTACCTCATGAGCGAAACAGGAGGTAGTTAGGGAGTAATGGTATCAAAGACAGATCCAAATTCAGCCAGCAGGAACCCAGGTGAGAACATGTTGGGTAAAGGTTCAGATCTGGAAGGGCCAAGCCCCCTTTTGCTTTTGGGAGTTGTAGTTTTTTTGCTCCCCCCCCCCCCCGAATCAGGAAATTAACTTAATCCATTTCTAGAAGGCTTTGTGCTGGGGTTGAACTGCTAGAGATTGAAACAATAGAGGAAGCAGGGTAGACTGTTCATATGGACAGAATGAATCCTGTTTCTTAAAGACACGGGGCTTGATTTTCAAAGCTCTGAGAACATCGCATGCCCGTGGTGTGCCAACTGTTTGGTGCATAGGGCTTGCGTCCTTCTCCCAGCCAGCGATCAGGATTTTCAATCCCATGCATCAAATGCCACAAGTTAGACCAGCTTTCTCCTGTTCTAACTTGCGGTATTCGGAGGACCCTTTGTAAGGGGCTTGCGACAAATGTTTGGCATATGCTGCCGTAAACTGAGGAACATGTTGCAACTGCGCCCAACAATGGATAATTGGGTGCAGTTACATCAAAGGAGTTTGGCACAGCTGTGCCAAAAAATGGCTTAGATGTAGGGCTTGATGCAGACCCTGCATCAGCCTTTGAAAATGAACCCATTGGCATTAAGCCCCATTTCCAGAGATCTCCCTGAACACCTTGCTCTAAACTTGTATAGTTCAGCTGGCATAGCTGAGTTAATTCCGACCCCTTGTGTACCTTCAGGCATCTAAAATAAGGTGTAATCCATTTATAAGGGTATTGGGTTTCCAACTGGATATCTAGACAGAGATGGATCTGAAGGATCTCTGTTCTGTCTTCTTTAATTTTGTAGCCTGCCAAGGTTTCTTTAAGTTTAAGGCAGTCAAGTAGTGGAGGGAGAGACTGGGCAGGGCTTGTAATATAGAGGGGCAGGTCAGCTGCATAGTAGACTACTTTTTGGTGATGACTATCTCCCCCGTTCCTTCTGTACCTGTGATCTGCATGAGTTCTGTTTTTTTCAGGTTCCCCCTGTTCTTTCTGTCCCTATGGTCGGGTTGAGTTCTGTTTTTACTGTGTCTACCCTTGTTCCTTCATTCCCTATGGTTGAGTTGAGTTCTGTTGTTTCCATTTTTCCCCTGTCCCTACGGTTGAGTTGAGCTCTATTGTTTCCATGTTTCTCCTGTCCCTATGGTTGAGTTGAGTTCTGTTTGTTCCATGTTTCCCCTGTCCCTTCTGTCTCTGTGGTTGAGTTGAATTCTATTGTTTCCATGTTTCCCCTGTCCCTTCTGTCTCTATGGTTGAGTTGAGTTGTATTGTTTCCATGTTTCCCCTGTCCCTTCTGTCTCTGTGGTTGAGTTGACTTCTGTTGTTTCCCCTGTCCCTATGGTTGAGTTGAATTTATTTCTATTGTTTCCATGTTTCCCCTGTCCCTATGGTTGAGTTGAGTTCTGTTTGTTCCATGTTTCCCCTGTCCCTTCTGTCTCTGCGGTTGAGTTGAGTTCTATTGTTTCCCTGTCCCTTCTGTCTCTATGGTTGAGTTGAGTTCTGTTGTTCCCCCTGTCCCTATGGTTGAGTTGAATTTATTTCTATTGTTTCCATGTTTCCCGTGTCCCTTCTGTCCCTGTGGTTGAGTTGAGTTCTGTTGTTTCCCCTTTTCCTTCTGTCCCTATGGTTGAGTTGAGCTCTATTGTTTCCCCTGTCCCTATGGTTGAGCTGAGTTCTATTGTTTCCATGTTTCCCCTGTCCCTTCTGTCTCTATGGTTGAGTTGAGTTCTGTTGCTTCCCCTGTCCCTATGGTTGTGTTGAATTTATTTCTATTGTTTCCATGTTTCTGGTGTCCCTTCTGTCCCTATGGTTGAGTTGAGTTCTGTTGTTTCCATGTTTCCCCTGTCCCTATGGTTAGTTGAGTTTTATTGTTTCCATGTTTGCCCTGTCTCTATGGTTGAGTTGAGTTCTATTGTTTCCCCTGTCCCTATGGTTGAGTTGCGTTCTATTGTTTCCATGTTTCCCCTGTCCCTATGGTTGAGTTGAGTTCTGTTTGTTTCATGTTTCCCTTGTCCCTTCTGTCCCTATGGTTGAGTTGAATTGAGTTCTATTGTTTCCATGTTTCCCCTGTCCCTTCTGTCCCTATGGTTGAGTTGAGTTCTATTGTTTCCATGTTTCCCCTGTCCCTATGGTTGAGTTGAGTTCTATTGTTTCCCCTGTCCCTATGGTTGAGTTGAGTTCTGTTTGTTTCATGTTTCCCTTGTCCCTATGGTTGAGTTGAATTGAGTTCTATTGTTTCCATGTTTCCCCTGTCCCTTCTGTCCCTACGGTTGAGCTGAGTTTTGTTTGTTTCATGTTCCCCCTGTCCCTATGGTTGAGTTGAGTTCTATTGTTTCCATGTTTCCCCTGTCCCTTCTGTCCCTATGGTTGAGTTGAGTTCTGTTTGTTTCATGTTTCCGCTGTCCCTTCTGTCCCTATGGTTGAGTTGAGTTCTATTGTTTCCCTGTCCTATGGTTGAGTTGAGTTCTGTTGTTTCATGTTTCCCTTGTCCTATGGTTGAGTTGATTGAGTTCTATTGTTTCCATGTTTCCTTCCCTTCTGTCCCTATGGTTGAGTTGAGTTCTATTGTTTCCATGTTTCCCCTGTCCCTTCTGTCCCTATGGTTGAGTTGAGTTCTGTTTGTTTCATGTTTCCGCTGTCCCTTCTGTCCCTATGGTTGAGTTGAGTTCTATTGTTTCCATGTTTCCTCTGTCCCTTCTGACCCTATGGTTGAGTTGAGTTCTGTTGTTCCCATGTTTCCCCTGTCCCTGAGGTTGAGTTGAGTTCTATTGTTTCCATGTTTCCCCTGTCCCTATGGTTGAGTTGAGTTCTATTGTTTCCAAGTTTCCCCATCCCTTCTGTCCCTGTGGTTGAGTTGAGTTCTATTGTTTCCCCTGTCCCTGTGGTTGAGTTGAGTTCTATTGTTTTGTTTCCCCTGCCCTTTCTGTCCCTATGGTTGAGTTGAGTTCTATTGTTTCCAAGTTTCACCTGTCCCTTCTGTCCCTATGGTTGAGTTGAGTTCTATTGTTTCCCCTGTCCCTATGGTTGAGTTGAGTTCTATTGTTTCCATGTTTCCCCTGTCCCTTCTGTCCATATGGTTGAGTTGAGCTGAGTTGAGTTCTATTGTTTCCATGTTTCCCCTGTCCCTTCTGTCCCTATGGTTGAGTTGAGTTCTATTGTTTCCCTTGTCCCTATGGTTGAGTTCTACTGTTT
Source organism: Neoceratodus forsteri (assembly GCA_016271365.2). Taxonomy (NCBI): domain Eukaryota; kingdom Metazoa; phylum Chordata; order Ceratodontiformes; family Ceratodontidae; genus Neoceratodus; species Neoceratodus forsteri. Next base: position 144,042,486 of record JADMNL010000029.1, on the reverse strand, counting down.
CCATGTTTCCCCTGTCCCTTCTGTCCATATGGTCGAGTTAAGTTGAGTTCTATTGTTTCCATGTTTCCCCAGTCCCTTCTGTCCCTATGGTTGAGTTGAGTTCTATTGTTTCCATGTTTCCCTTGTCCCTTCTGTCCCTGTGGTTGAGTTGAGTTTTGTTTGTTTCCATGTTTCCCATCTCATCTGTCCCTATGGGTGAGTTTTGTTTGTTTCATGTTCCCCCTGTCCCTTCTGTCCCTATGGTTGAGTTGAGTTGAGTTCTATTGTTTCCATGTTTCCCCTGTCCCTTCTGTCCCTATGGTTGAGTTGAGTTCTATTGTTTCCATGTTTCCCCTGTCCCTTCTGTCCCTGTGGTTGAGTTGAGTTCTGTTTGTTTCGTGTTTCCTCTGTTCCTTATGTCTCTATGATTGAGTTGCCATTAATGCTCCCTTCCTCCACTGGGGGGGTCCTTAACAGCTGATGCCACTGCAACCAGCAGGGCACCACAAATACTGGGTGAATCACACAGTAGCTGCCTGGGGTGAGTTCTACTGAACAGAACACAAACAAATGTAAAAAAAAAAAAAAAAAAAAAGAGAAGGCTGGCTTGCACAACATTGGCAACCTAAGTTTGCACCCTGCACTTGGCATCATTAGAGGGCCAGAGTGGGGAGGACTGAGTATTCCTGGAGAATGCTGTCCTCTGGATGAGGGAGGTATCAGACCTCACTGCAGTACCACCACTAGGAGACCACAGGTGGTTTGCAGCTGTATCTACAGAGAGAGGGGGTCAGGTTGCCTGACTGAGTTCTATGCTGTTGTGTTGCGACGTACATATATGTATGGAACTCCCAATACCAGCACCTAGGAAAAGTAACAAAGTAGAAAAACCCCATTCCCCAGAATTACTCTCATGGTCTTCTTGGGCTCTGCTCCTCTGCCTGCAACCTTCATCCAGACTGTGTCTCCATTGGGGTCATGCTTCTGGATAACAACTGTGCTGCCCCACAGAAGAAAAGCTGTGGAGGAGGTTGGATAAGGAGGTGTTGGGGCTGGGTGATTGCCACCATGAGAGCAAAGGGGCAAGGAATGGTGATTCAGGAGCAAAAATAGTAAATTAATAAAAAAGTGAGATGGGGTGAAAAAAATAAAGTAAATCAGATTTAAAAATGAGAACACTAGCTGGTCTACACAGATCTGCTTGTGGTGTGTTTGGGCAGCAGTGGTGATTTAAGGTCAGAAGGGGAAGTTAATCATGTGTAAAGATTCCCTACCCACTCTTCTACCCTGGGCACCTGGGGATTCTCTTGGTAATCAGGTAAGAGGGCGATCATTAGTGAAGGTGCTGAGCAAGATTGTTTGGAATCCGACACACTGAATTGGATTCATCGGATTCCTGTTCCTGTTTGGACTAGGACTTGCAGTTGGAAAATCCCAGTTCCTACATTAAACCCTATTTTTATAGACCAGCTTAGGATTTATGATTCTGAATCCAGTTTTGAAGTCCTTTAAGGATTTCACCAGAATCAGATTTAGGAATTGGCATTTCCTAAACAGTCCACGCAGATCTGAATCGGCCAATTTCCAAGCTACCCTAGTGCTGTAGATTCACAGCATTCAATACTGATCAAAACCTTAATGAAAAAGGTGAATATTGTACAGTTTTAATATCAAAAGACCAAGCATTTACTTACCAAATAACAGAAAGTGAGGGTATACACAAACCCAGAATCAGGCCGCTGACATCCTATATGTAGCAAAGCATTTTACTTAGCTGCCTTCCTTTAGAAATTCCACATCGGGGCAGCCATCACAGGGCAATAAATAACTGGCATTGATGAGTAAAGTATTTAGCTGCTGATATGAGACCCCAATTTGATCTCTAAGAATAAGGAAGCTCAGTTTTGTTAGGGTGATCCAATATAGTATGTTAGTGCTTGATTACCAGCAATGGGACCTATGCACGATGCCAACATGCTGCGTACACTGGGTGCATTGGCATCGGTACACTTGAATGCTGTGGGCCACAATGCGCAGGAGGTGTACCAGCACTACGTGGTATTCACTAACCCACGTAATGTAGGCTGCATGGGTACGGAGGGTGGCACCGGATATGCCAGCCAGGACCAGGCATAACCCGGTACACGCCCCCACAGATGCCTCCTGCCGGGCTCGGCAGAATATAGCCACGATTCCCCCATGCTGCCATGGCCCACTGGGCAGTGAAAGGGGGCTGGGACTGTCAGTCAAGTGAGTGTCCGGCACTGACTGGCATGTATGGGCATGGGGGGGGTGGCTGCTGCAGTGCTGGGGGGAAGGGGGTCACACAACCTGTGCCTCATTCCGTGAGGGATCCACTTCAAGACCCAGGAGGGGCATCCCATTGGATGCCCGCCTGGGACCGCGACTCCTCCCTCGGCTGCTCTGCAGACTCCTGCACACTGAGGGGTAGAAGCCATGGACAGGTGGCCAGCATTAATGAATGCCGGTATGGGCGCACCTGTCCATGGGTGCACAGCTATGCGGGTGGGGTATACGCTGTTTTCACATACCACCACCCACTTGGTGCATAGCACTCAATGTTTGTTACCTTGTGTTTTTGCCACGTGCTTATTGTAACTATTGCTTTGAATTTTGCATTATGTTTAACTAGTATGTCTTCTTTTGTACTCTCTTGGGTCGTGCCTGAAAATAGGCATTGTATTGTCTAGTGCACTTACTTGGTAAACAAAAACTAAATCATTAAATAATTATTTTAGTCTTGAGGATTTAGGTATGATATGTTCACAGGAAGCAGTTGTGCTCTAACTATTCCATATATGTTTCTACATATTTTCTTTTGTAACAACTCTGTTGTTCTAATAAAAGGTATTAAATCATGTATTAGTGTGGATCTAGCAGTACAAGGACCAATACGGCAACACGTTTTTCTGTGGCTAACTATTCCATGAGTTGCAATACTAAATTAATAAAAATTATATAGTAAAGTGGATATTAAAATCTAAGAAGTGGCCCTTGTTTACTTTTATTTGACTCCTTTTTGTCCTTTTCCCATTGACATCTCTAGGCTCAGACACAACTCCGCTCCTTGCACAGTGCTATAAAAGTAACACAGATCCTCCACTGAGACATAAACCAAGCAAATGTTAAAAAATGAAACCAATATTATAAAAGTAAAACTCAGATTAAAAAAAGGGAAACAAATGTTCTAGGATCGTGGATATGTTGTTCATCCACACTTATTGGCATGTCCCCTTCCACTTTAAGATCCATCGGAAGTCTTCAAGCTGGCTCCTCCCACCCACCCAGGTGGTATATACCTCGGCTCCACCCCGTGATGCCAGATCTTCCTTTCCACTGGAAGATTCAGGTTTCCTTCCTCGTGCTCATGCATTTCGTAGGCCCTGGCTTTCAAACCTTCGGTTCTACCGAAACTTCGCATTGTTCGTATTAGCGATCGCAAGTTTGCAGCTTCGATCATGGAAGAAAAATCTTCCCCCCGGATTTCATGGGCCCATGCAGCCAGAAGATGTCGGCTACTGATCTCCATACCGTGTGCGTCTACTGCCTCGGTGTTGGCCATGACACCTCGACTTGCAGTCTATGTTTGGCTTTTATCCCAACATCCTCGACGACCATCTCGCACACCTGAAACTGGGGAGGCTGGAGAGGAGGAACCCTCCGGTGAAATCCAAGGAGGCTCAGTAGGTGGTTTCTGTGACTGCGGGATCTGCCGAGCAGTTGGAATGCATGCAAGCATTCAAGGAGCAGGCGGCTCGTGCCGTGGAGTCTTCTCAGAGCTTTTTCATTCCACTCAACCAGGGCTCCACTTTCTTGGGTTCCTTCTGGGAGTTGTGCCAGTCTCTCCCTACCTAGGGAGAGGCGCCTACAGGCTTGCACTCCTCTCGATCCCATAAGCGGGAGAAGGATCTGAGTGCATCTTTGTCTCGATGGAGACACTCTTGGGAGCTGGAGAGATCTCGGTCCCAGGAACATGCGGCCTCGATTTTGGTCGAGATCACTTCTTCAACCGCCAGCTTTTCGGATTTGCCGTCAAGCCAGCCAACTGAGGGTTTGGTCAATGACGTGGAAATCGTCATCGATCCTATTGACCCTTTGTCGCCGACTTCGGTTGCTGACCCCTTGGAGAGGACTCCGGTCTTTGTTTTCCCCGATGAAGAGACCCAACCTGCTGGAGTCCCCATTGAGGAACCAGTCCCGGACTCTGGGAAGTCACCGGCCCCGTTGCTGTCTTCCGACCGACCGAGTTGACTTGCTCGATCTCAATCAAGGTCTAGGACCCCCTCAACTGACAGGCCGAGGAACAGCCATAAGTGCTCCAAAAAGAGGCAACGCCCTCTGTCATCCTCATCCTCCTTGGATGAGGAGAGGCTCCAGTGGAAACTGTGTCGGCGCTACGAAGACCTCATGTGGCAGCAGCTGATTTTGTCTGGGCATAAGTCTACCATGGCTTCCACCCCGGCCATTACTTGGCTTTCACCTCCCAGGCCGAAGCCTACTCCTTCGGAGCTGAACAAATCAGTTCCCCAGGCCGCGGAGCTGGCAAGACGGTTTCTCCATTATTGTGGTGGACCCACCACCCAAACAGCCTGCGGGAGGGGCTCCTTCCAAGGAAGATAGACTGGACACCGGACTTCCCCAGCGAGTGTCAGTCACGGTCATCCCAGATCGCCCCCAGCGAGTTGAAGGTGACCTGGGCAGTAGGCTGTTGTACCCGGATTCCTCGGATTTGGACATCATCAGTTTACATTCACATCCAGGCGATGATGAATCGACCGCTGGCCTAGAGACGGAGGAAGGTCCCTCATCTTTTCCAGGGATCCTTCGCCTCATCTCTGAGTCTACAGGGATGCCCCTGGAGCCAATCCAAAAAAAGGTGGAGTGCCCTCTTACGGACATCCTTAAGAGAGGGGATACCCTGATGGAGGCCTTTCCTATAGCCAAGGTCATTGATGGACTGACCCTAGAACTTTGGCAGCGTCCTGCCTGTTGTCCAGCTCCATCTGCCCGCATGGCATGCAAATACGTGGTGCCCTTGGGGTCCCTAGCAGGGTTCACAGAGCACCCTTCAGCCGAGAGCCTGGTGACTGCCTCTGTATTCAGGCATACTGGCAGTTCTGTCAACACTGACTGACCTCCTGATAAAGACTCCAAGCTCTTGGACCATTCAGCCAGGAAGGTCTATGCGGCTTCCTCCTTGGGCCTTCGTCAGGCAAGTTCGGCCGTCATCATGGCACACTTCTCTCACGCCCTTCTGGGGTCACTAGATGAAGTCCTCCCACATCTCTCCATGGACATGCAGACCATGGTTAAGCAGGTCCAGGATCAGGGCTGAGCTGTTGCCAAACAGCAGCTCCAGATGGCCCTAGACATTGGGGATTCTTGTGACCACTTGATGGCTGCCGCAGTTGCCTCTCGTCGCAGGGCATGGCTGAGGCTCTCCTCCTTCCCAGCAGATACCCAGCACAAACTAGCTGATGTACCCTTCCTAGTAACCGACATGTTCACCCAGGAGTGGCCAGTCACCTTCAGCGCATTGAGCAGTCCAATGCCACCTTGGACACTACCTCTGCCAAGAGTTCTTTGGGCAAGAACCAGCAGAGGAAAAAGAAGAAGCCTTTTCAACATTCTTCCCCTGTGGCTCAGCAGTCCTCTTTTCAAGGCGGACAGCAGCACCAGCAACAGCAGCAGGCTCAAGCTTGGCACCCTCGGACCAAGCTTGGTCCCCAACAGGCCCATAAAGGAGGCAGAGGATCCGGTCCTGGAGTGCTCTCCTCCTCTAAGCCTGTGCAGTGATGGGACGGGTGCTGTCATCTCCTCTCCCGCCACCTCAGCTCTGGGTCCTCCCATGGGGGGACGGCTCTGCCACTTCCTTTCCGCCTGTTCCACTGTGACTTCGGACAGATGGGTTCTCGATGTAGTCTGTCAGGGACTGCCTCTGGAATTTGAGCAGTACCCTCCAAGCCGAGCCCGTGCCCCTCGGGAGGAAAGAGTATCCGCTCAGACCCAGTCAGCTCTCTGAGATGACATTGCTCAGCTGCCTCTCAAGGAGGCAGTAGCTCTGGTGGCGTATCCTCCAGCAGACCCAAGCTTTGTCTCCAGGCACTTCCTGGTGCCCAAGTGGACGGGGGGGGGGAGGGCTGGTGCCCCATTCTAGATCTGCACAACGTGAATCAATATCTCAGGAAAGGAACAGCAGCAAGTGAAGAGGTGACTGCTATCTCTTATTACTTATTCGCATTGATATTGTAGTGGAGAAAGGAGGAGTAGGAGTTTGAAGAAGGTTGTGCAATGGCTACTTAAAGTCTCTTTTTGAGTGTGGATAGGAAGGATAGGAATATAAAAAGCAGTTGCTCAATATATCTAAACGTGTGCAACAAAGGAGGTAAGGGAAATAAAGAATGTTTTGCTCTGATAGAGGGGGAGGGGAGACTTGGAGTGTTTGGTATCCTGCATCTGGAAGGGTGGGGGTCACTGGCGAACGCACAGCAATGGGTAGAGTGGTAGGCTGCAACAACTGCGGTGCACCAATCTTTCTAAAATTGCCTGGAGTGTGGGAGGATGTTTAGTGTGCAACCACACAGAAAACTTAGAAAGGAGATTGAGGGTCTGCAGGAGGAACTAAGACAGGCAAGGCAGATTGGGGGTGGGTTTAGCTCAATACTGGAGGGAGGAAGAAGGGGAGATGAGGGAGGGCGATTTAAGCCAACAGTGGTGAGGAGAGGGTCAGAAGAAGGGAAGCAGAGACAAAAGGGCCCAGGCCAGGAAGAACGATTGCCGGTGAAACCAGGTCAGGAGACAAAAGACAAATGGAAGGAGGAGATAGGGACTTGTGAGGGGAGGCAAAGAAGTGGCAAAAGTCATGGAGTGGAAAGGAGAGAACAGGTTACTATGAAGAGAGAGGGAGCGGGCATTGGTGAAGGGTCTTCAGACAATAGTTTTGCACTGCTAGAGAGGAAGAAGGTGGAGGAGGGAAATGATGAAATTAGAGGAGTAATTAATAAATGCCTGGACCAAACTGGAGTGGGGGGAAGTTCTGCTGGGAGAATTGCAACAGGGGTAAAAGGGGGAAATAATGTGCAGGAGGAAGAAGAGGAGCTGGAAATGAGAGAGGGAGATGAATGGAAGCAAGCAGGGAGTAAGAGGGGTGGAATCTTAGTGCTGGCGGACTCAATACTAAGAGGAGTCAGGTGGGGTAGCAAGGGGGGAGAGGCATAGTTGCACTTGGGTGGAGGCCATGCCAGGAATGACAGCAGAAAGGGTGGGACAATCTGTTCTGAAATATGCTAGAAGGGGTAGGGACAAGCCTCATTTAATTATACATCTTGGGACAAACGACGTGGCTGACAAGACAGTAGATACAGTCCAGAGGAGGTTTGAGGAACTAGCACAATTATGTGAGGGGCGGAAGATCAGTAACTTTTCAGAGATCCTTCCGGTGCCAAAGGCAAGCACAACAAGAAAGCTGAGAATAGAGGAATTTAATGGATGGCTAAGAACCTGGTGTTGTGCTAAAGGGTGTGGGCTGTTGGGGGTGGGAGGACCTGGGAGGACAGTAGTCTCTATGCCAAGGACAGACTACACTTGAGTGAGGAGGGAAAGAAAGTGTTGAAACAGAGGATGGAGGAGTACATAGAGGAAGTTGGGAATTTAAACTAGGAGTGGGCGGTAGCAGTTGGGGAAGAGATATGCAGAGACCACGGGTTGGGAAACCATATGAGCTTACCCCCCCATAACAGTGACAAAGGACAAATGGCAAGTACTATTGGTGATGCTAGGAAAGGAGGGCAGGATGGGAGGAGGGGAGAAGGGTGGAAGGTGGTTACCCTTAATGCTAGGAGCCTTGGGAGGAAAACTGCAGAGTTACAGGTTCTCATGGAAGAGGGAGAGGTGGACATTGCAGCCATCACAGAAACATGGGCCACCCTATACAATGACTGGGACCTGTCTGTACCAGGGTACAGGTTATTTCATAGGGACAGGGTGATTGGGAAAGGAGGGGGGTGGCACTATATGTGAAGGAAGGACTGAAGTGTGTAAGGAAGGAAGGGGAGGAGGGTAGTACAGAGTCACTTTGGGTGCAAATCCAGGATTCCAAGAACAGGATTCTGAGAATGGGAGTGGTGTACAGGCCATCATCTCAGACGGAGGAGTTAGACAGGGAACTAGCGGGACAGATCAGGAGGACCTGCGAGAAGGGTAATATGGTGATTGTGGGGGACTTTAACATGCCAGGAGTGGACTGGAGCACAACAACAACCAGGAACAGAAGGGAGCAGGTACTGCTGGATGCCTTCCAGGACAGCTTCCTGCTGCAAATGATCAGTGAACCAACCAGGTTAGGGAATACCCTTGACCTTGTGCTGGCAAATTGGGACTTTGTGAGAGAACTTACAGTGGAGGAACCGCTGTCAGGGAGTGACCACCACTCAGTATGGCTCACATTGGATATGGGCAATGAAGGAGTGGAATCTGGCACAAGAGTGCTGGACTTCAGGAGGGCCGACTTTGGGAGGATGGGGGAAGTGGTAAAAGGGTACCTGGCCAGAATTCAATCTAGTATGGACACTAACCAGAGGTGGGAGCTCATAAAGCTGGGGATAGTGGAGGCAACCAAAACCTGTTGCAAAGCCCAGAGCAAGAAGGCTAGGGCTAAGAAACCGAGCTGGTTGAGCAAGGAGGTCATGGAAAAGGTAAGGAGGAAAAGAGCTGCCTTTAGGAAGTACAAGAAAACAGGGAGGGGGAGGACAGGGAGGAGTACTTGACAGAATCAAGGAGGTGACAAGGGCAGTAAGGAGCCAAAGCATCTACGAACTCAGGCTGGCACAAGGCATTAAGAAGGGGAGAAGGACTCTTTAAGTACATCAGGGAGAAAAGGAGCTGTAAGGACCACATAGTAAGGATAAGAAAGGAAGGGGTTGGGTGGAAACAAGGTGCGATAAAGGCGGAAGCACTAAATGAGTACTTCTGTTCAGTATTTACTAAAGAGAAGAGGGGGTGACACCCAAGGTGGGAGAAATGGCAGAAGGGGGAAGTGGTGACAGATGGGGAAATCATGGAGGGCAGAGTTCGAGAGGGTTTGAAGGCACTGAGGGTGGACAAGCGCCAGGCCCAGATGGCATCCACCCCAGGGTACTGAAGGAGCTGGCAGAGGTCCTTGCAGGACCTTTGGCAGACCTATTTAGCGCCTCACTACATTCGGGGTGTGTGCCTCAGGACTGGAGGATGGCTCATGTGGTGCCCCTCCACAAAAGTGGCCCCAAGGATGAACCGGGAAACTACAGACCAGTGAGCCTCACATCCATCGTGGGTGAGCTGATGGAGACTATCCTGAAGGAGAGGCTGGTGGCCCTCCTAGAGGCCAAAGGACTACAGGACAGCAGACAGCATGGCTTCATACGTGGCAGATCCTGCCAAACTAACCTGGTCGAGTTCTGTGACTGGGTAACTAGGCAACTGGACAGGGGCCATGCAGTGGATGTCCTGTATCTGGACTTCAGTAAGGCATTCGACTCGGTGCCGCATGGAAGGCTGGGAAGGAAGTTAGTCGCAGGGCGGGTGCAAAGCTGGTAAGCTGGGTAGGGAACTGGCTTCAGGGAAGGCAACAGAGGGTGGTGGTGGGTGGGGAGCTCTCACACCCAAGGGCAGTGACGAGCGGTGTTCCACAGGGCTCGGTGCTGGGACCAGTGTTGTTTGGGATATTCATTGCAGACATATCATGGGACATCAAGAGCAAGATCAGTCTGTTTGCTGATGATACCAAGGTAGGTGCGGTGGTGGATGACCTAGGGGGATGGCAGGGGTTGCAGTATGATCTGGCAAAGCTTGAAACCTGGTCAGACACCTGGCAACTGGGGTTTAATGCCAAAAAGTGCAAGGTGCTGCATTTTGGGATAAAGAACTCAAGGAGGAGTTACCAGCTGGGAGGAGTGCAGCTAGCCCAGACAGAGGAGGAGGAGGAGAAGGATCTGGGTGTGCTCATTACAGGGTCAATGAACAACTCAGCACAATGTACGAAGGCAGCTGCAAAGGCCAACAAAATGCTGGGTTGTATTGCAAGGGGTATATCCTCGAGGAGGGAGGAGGTGTTTCTGCCACTGTATAGGTCATTAGTTAGACCACACCTGGAGTACTGCGTGCAGTACTGGCGCCCGTATCTGAAGAGGGACATTAAGTTACTGGAGGGGGTACAGCGCAGGGCGACAAAGATGATCAAGGGGCTGGGGGACTTATCATACGAGAGGAGGTTGAAGGAGTTGAACATGTACTCACTGGAGGAGAGGAGGGACGGGGTGACATGATTGATACCTTTAAATACATGAAAGGAATAAACAAGACAGGTACAGAGGAGCTGTTCAAAGTAAGGGAAGGGAGGGCCACCAGGGGCCATGATATGAGACTGGTGGGAGGCAGGTTCAGGAGGGAGATGAGGAGACACTTTCTTACAGAGAGGGTGGTGGCTGGGTGGAATGCATTACCTGCAGAAGTGGTATGCAGTAGAACAGTGGACTGCTTCAAAAGGGGATGGGACAGGACAAGGGGGAGGGTTAATGAAGGGGAAGGGTGGAAGGGAGGGGCAGCTGCAGAATAAGGGGTGCTAGCTGCACATTCGAGCAGACTTGATAGACCTCTAGGCCTTTATCTGCTGGCAAATTTCGTATGTTTGTAGGCCACGCATCTTTCAGATGGTCACTTTGTCCCAGATCATACCATCCTTGGAGCAAAACATGTGATTCTGTTCACTGGATCTGCAGGATGTGTTCTTTCACGTCCCAGTCTGTCCGTCCCATCAGCGGTTCCTCTGCTTCAGGGTCAAAGGGACCCTCTACGAGTTCTGAGCCATGTCATTTGGCCTGTCATCTGCCCCATGGGTCTTCACCAAATGCATTGCAGTGGTGGCGGTCAATCTTCAGCATCGAGGGGTCAGGAGTTACCCCTGTCTCGATGACTGGCTCCTAGCAGGTCCCACCCAACAGGAGGTGGAGAGGTCCAGGGACCTGGCCCTCCAGACCTGCTCTCGACTCGGCCTCCTGATCAACGAGACCAAGTCAGAACTTTTGCCTTCTCAGGTGATGGGCTTCTTTGGGGAAGAGCTTGACTCTTGTCAAGCCAGAGCTTGGCTCCTGGTGGATAGGGCGGAGGTTCTTACCTCCTTTGCCCATTCATTTCTGGTTGGGCACTTGCACCCTGCCCAGGACTTTCTGCACCTTCTGGGTTACATGGCGGCATGCACCTTAGTGATCCATTGGGCCCGGTTTCACATGCGCCCCTCCAGTGGGAGCTGGCCTCAGCACCACGGTCCTTTCGACCAGCTGATCACTGTCATGCAGAAGATGTGGGATGCTCTCCAGTGGTGGACCACCCCAGAACGGTTGCAGGAAGGGATCACATTTGTCCGCCCTGAGCCGATGGTCATACTCACGACCGATGCCTCTCTCATGAGCTAGGGAGCCCACATGGGGGACAAAAGGGCTCACGGGCTCTGGACCCTCGAGGAGTCCCGATGCCACATCAACCTGTTGGTGCTCAGAGCAGTCAGACTGGCATTGTCAGCTTTCGCTCCTCAGCTTCGGGGTCAAGTGGTTCAAGTCCAGACGGACAATACCACAACCATGTACTACCTCAACAAACAGGGTGGCATGTACTCCCGTCCGCTGTGCAAGGAGACGCTCTACATCTGGGCCCTCGTGAGCTGACTGGAGGCAGCTCTCCTTGCCATCCATGTGGCAGGAGCCTCAAACCATCTGGCGGATGCTCTCAGCCGCTTAGGCCAGACATCTCATGAGTGGTCTCTCCATCCAGAGGTAGCTTACAGTCTGTTCTTCCATTGGCACAAACCGATGGTGGACCTGTTTGCCTCCAGGGAAAACACCAAGCTGAGGCTGTTTCATGCCCACCCCCCTCAGCAGGGCTCTCTTGGGGGGGGGGTGCCTTCTTGAGGCTGTGGACCCCAGGCCTCCTCTACATCTTCCTTCCATTTCCCTTGATCCTCAAGGTGAGGAGGGACAAGGTGAAGGTGATCCTGGTAGCCCCAGATTGGCAGCACCAATTCTGGTATCCAGATCTCCTCAGCCTCAGCTGCAGGCACCCGGAATGGCTTTATACACTCCCAGACCTGATCTCTCTCAATCAGGGGAAGGTATTCCATCCGGAGCTTCATTCCCTGCACCTCACAGCCTGGTACCTGAGCGACTAGAGTTCCAGGCTTTGGGTCTTTCTGAAGATGTCTACACCATGGTGGAGGCATCCAGAAAGGAATCGACCAGGAAATGTTATGCATTCAAATGGAAATGGTTTTCCATTTGGAGTCAGGGCAAGGGCCTGGACCCTCTGTCCTGTCCAGTGGCTAACATTCTTGACTACCTTTGATCTCTCTCCAAAAGGGGTCTACGGTCATCAACCCTTAGAGTGCACTTGGCAGCCATCTCTGCTTACCGGGCACTGCTTTTTCAAAGGCCTGGATCACATATCCCCTCTGGTGCGTGAACCTCCACCTCTGTGGGATCTTCTGCTGGCACTGGCAAAGCTCATGGGCAAGCCATTCAAACCAATGCACAAGTGTGCCTTGTCACACTTGTCATGGAAGATGGCCTTCCTGGTGGCTATCACGTCTGCCAGAAAGACAGGGGAGCTCCAGGACCTTTTGGTGGACTCCTTCATCTGGTCCTCCACAGGGACAAGGTTGTCCTGTGCCCCCAACCGAAATTCCTTCTGAAGGTAGTGTCAGAGTTTCACCTTAACCGGGTGTTGACTCTGCCGGTATACTACCCTAATTACATCTCGGAGGCAGAGTACAGGCTCCATACTTTGGACCCGAGACATGCTCTCTCCTACTATAAGGAGAGGATTGCAGAAATTCAGGGTGAGGTTCGCCAGCTGTTTGTCCCCTATGCTGAAACCACTTCTGGCAGAAATGCGGCAAAGTGGACTACTGCAATATAGATTACATCTTGGATAAGTATGTGTTATGAGTTGGCTGGCAAGGAGCCTCCCAGAGGGATAAGAGCTCATTCTACCCGCCATACTGTTGCATCAGTGGGTGCTTCCAGGGACATCCCCATACAAGAAATCTGTAAGGCTGCTACCTACCTGGAAGTCAGCAAACACCTTCATTACTCACTACCACATCGACCTTGAGTTACACCGGGATGCTGGTTTTGGGGCCTCAGTTCTCCAGTCTCTGTTCCCTAAGTAGGGGGTGTAAGCCTTGCCTCCCTCCTCCCGGAGAACTGCTAGGAGTCTGCCAATAAGTGTGGATGAACAACATATCCATGATCCTAGAAAAACAGGTTACTCACCTGTAACAGTAGTTCTAGGAGTGGTATATGTTGTTCATCTACATGGACCCACCTGACCTCCTCCACTGAGGACTCACACAACCTGGCTTCCAGCAGGCTAAAATATGGCATCATGGGGCGGAGCTGAGGTATATACCACCCGGGTGGATGGGAGGAGCCAGCTTGAAGACTTCCGGTGGATCTTAAACTGGAAGGGGACATGCCAATAAGTGTGGATGAACAACATATACCACTCCTAGAACTACTGTTACAGGTGAGTAACCTGTTTTTAGAAAGTGAAACTAATGTTAAAAAGTGAAACCAATGGTGCAAAGTGAAATGAATACTAACAGAACCACCTTCAGAGAACTGCTTTGCTCGGGATATATCACTGTACTGTAAGACTAGAAGACAGGCGACCTGTTGCATGATCAATCTGAATGAAAACAAATTGCAATTCCTATGTTTGTTTTCTGTCCCATGTGCCAGTCCAAACTACAGGAGTCCGAGCAGGCACTGCAGTGATGAAACTCACATTTGAGTTGTAGCATGTTTGAAACATGGTGAAACACATTTCAAAGTCATTGTTTTTGACCATCTTTGACCATGTTTGAAATGTGTATTATGTGTTGTACCTCTGTCAAAACATGGTCAAATAGGGATAAACTTCTAAACATGATCTGGACATGGTAAAGTCTTAAAGAGGAACAGTCAGCACAAAGGACCACACACTCAACTGTGAGGCTGGTCCCAATGTGTACTTTGTGGGCAAAAACATTTTGGTTTCTTTACTATGTACTGCATTATATCAGACTAATTTTGCTTAGTTGTACTCTGACTTCTTTTAATGCAAATTCCAGAATCCCCAGCAGCTGACATCAGAGCAGTAGGTAGCAGTGGGAGATTCACTAGCCTGCAGTGCATGTTAGAGCTTTTATAATGTATGGAGAGTGCCTATTAACAACTGTTTTCAATCAGTTTATAACATGATAATCCCATGGGTATGATGTCAGCATGCTCTAAACCTTGCTTAAGTACGTCGTACCAGTGGGATTACAGGTTAGAGTGTCACCACCTGTCATAACTCGCACTGCCAGTCTAGTCATAATGTGCTTTGTTTATCTGATTGCTTCACTGCCTTCCCCACGCCTGCGCATTTTCTCCTTCAGCCACGGGGTTGCTAGAAGAGCTGATGTTCACAGTCAAAATGACAGGGCGCGGGTAATGGAGGTCTAAATCTGATCAGGAAGGGACTGTAGAGAATTGTAACATGGGTACATTTTGTAACCTGGCAAAGAGCATGCATCGGTGGAACGGCCCGTACAGAACTGTGTGCAGTTCAAGTCAGAAGTTACGATCTGCCATTGAACAGAATGGTCCTACTCGAGTTGTGCTGCGGGTCGTTTGTGCTGGTGCTGTGTGGTAGCATGGGCTATGCATCAGATATGGGGCTGCTACATAAACTTTTCATGTTCCACCCACGTACTTTCCATACACTATAAAATACAGTGCCTGAGTAATGGTGGTCAACCACAGATGTAATCACCTCTCGTGGTTGCTGTGACAACTGTGAACCTCTCGAACCGCGCTCTTGAGATTTACTTGATTGATTACTTGAAGGAGAGGGGGGCATGAGAAGGGAGGGGGACATGAGAAGGAGAGGGGGACATGAAAAGGGAGAGAGGGGGACATGAGAAGGGAGAGAGGGGACATGATAGAAACTTTCAAGTACCTCAAGGGAATCAACAAAGTTCAAGAGGGTAGCATCTTTCAGGAAAAGAGATGTGCAAGAACAAGGGGGCACAATTTGAAGATAGAGGGAGGACGGCTCAGAGGTAATGTGAGGAAGTATTTTTTCACAGAGAGGGTTGTGGATGCATGGAACAGCCTCCCTTGGGAGGTCGTGGAGTCAAGAACAGTGGGGGAATTCAAGCATGCATGGGACAGACATAAGGCAGTCCTAGTGAGGGGTAGGAGGAAGTAAGCTGTTGGTTAACTAGGATCTGCAGCTTATCTGTTAGCTAGGAAAATGGTCAGACTGGGTGGGCCAAGCGGTCCTTATCTGCCGTCAAATTCTATGTTTCTATGTTGGCAACCACTTGAGATGATTATACTGTGGTTAATGACTGTTACTTGGACATTATCCTCTATATAATCTCTGCTGAGATGTTTTCTGGGACTGCTTATCTCCAGGGTCTAAGTACAGTCCTTTGTGACTGTACGTAGCCCACGGTGGACAGCTGGTACAGCAAACAAAAGGAGCTTATATAAACTCTGACATACACTGCAGGCTGTTTAAATGTTTCACTGCTGCCTACTGCTCTGATGTCATCAGTAGGGTATTCAGGGATTTGTAGTGACAGAAGATGTCAGCCTACAGCTAAGCAAAATTAGTCTGAAATAATATACTATACTACAGTAAAAAGTAAGTAAACCAAATGTTTTAGCACAGAAAGTGCACATTGGGACCAGTCCCACACTGGAGTGTGGGGGGTCCTTGGTGGTCTACAGAATTATCTCAGTAAATAACCTTTGAACCATTCTGATTTCCTTTGTAACTGCATTCTAGAACAATTTTTGAGTAACCGTGTTTTAAATAACGTGTTTACCATGTTTAACAGTTTTAACCTTGCTAAGAACATGTTTCCTAGGAAGCGCTGATGATGGTCATTTCATAGTTTTTGAACATGATCATTGAAAGGCAACTAGCATGTTCAAAACATGGTCAGACATGAAATGGACATGCAGTACAGCACACGTGACAGCAGGGTACTCCATGACTTTATTGCCCTGTTACCAGACTTTAACTGTATTACCCTGATGGTGGTGGTGGGCTTTAGAGGCAGGGCAGTTTAAAAAAAAATTACTGCAGAAAAAAATATTGCAGGTGGGGTCAGGAATGGTTTCAATTCTTAAAGGTTTTTTTTTTAAAAATAAGTTGGCCCGGCATAGGCCCAACATATTGATGTGTTGATAATCTCATGGAGCTTGCCAGTTCAAATTGTGTCTCTTTCAGGCCTGCAGTATGGAGAAGGGGTGCCAGGACCACTTCCTCCTCAACAGCAAGGATGGAATGGGGAAGGCAGGGGAGGGTGGTGGGGCAGTGATTGGAGCATGGAATCATGAACAGGAGATGCAGGTTGCTCCGACCCTGGTCAGCTAGAGTGAGATGCAACAGCTCCTTGATAAGTGGGTCCTGCTGCTTCTGCCCAGTGATGATGCAGAACTGTAGCCCAAGGAAGGCATGTCATTTGCCCAGGACCATGCAATGATTCAGTGGCCCTGGTGGGACAGGAACATTGAATCTGCTGTTTCATAGTTCTGTGCTTTAATTAGTGGACGACCCTACTTTCAATGATGAACTTGGGTCTTAGCATCTCTCTTCATTTCCAGAAGTTTCTGAGGCTAGTCCAACCACCCAGACATCATAGTGGAAGAAAGCTGAGGAGAAGGAAAAAACAATTGCTGCTAATTTGACTACAAGCATATCTGTTCCTAAATCATAGCTGAGCTTAGCTGGATGTGTTACATGCTAATTCACTCCCACTGTGCAATTAATTGGCAGTCACTAGTGTTCTCATTCAGACTTCTAATCACTGGAAAGACAGAGCAAATGAACCTTTCCAGTGTGCCACTGTATGCCTACTCTTATGTCAGTGCATCTGCATAGGGAATGAGCCAGGGCACATCAGAGTTCAGTTATCTGAAACCCTGAGCCCGAAGCTTGTGAGGAGAATAAGTGTGAAACATCTGTGTTGTAGTCTTGAAACAAACATTACTAGCAGGATTGTTCGAATTCCTTGATGAACAAGGTTTTGTAAAAGTCAAAGGTAATGTTGCTTGGGTCTTAGCATGGGTTAAAGGGCTTCTCCCCAACCTGTCTTCCCATCAGCACTCTTGATGACCCTTGGCTTGAGGACATGCCGTAGACTGTTTTAAATCACTTGTAGTCATGGTTAATGCAGCATCACAGTTGTTTCTTTAAAAAGAAGCATTCTTTGTATTTACGTTTCATTGCAGTTTTACAGCTTATACAGTGCCCTTCTGTTTTCACAATAGGTATTCTTACTGACACATATAACATTAGCAATCAGTATAGTTTCCTTTTTTTTAAGTATAAATTAACTGACTTCCTATATTGTTGGTCCACAGTGAAGGAGAGATCCAAGTCATATCCTCAGAAACAAAATTAGATGTAACAAGGGTAAACCCCTGACATTAGTGAACATAAAACATTAATTAAATTGTTCAGACTTGGAGAGCTGTGCACAGATACATGACTAATTTACAATAATATTATAGAAAACAATATTAGCACAACCAGTGCTTGCCATATCTATTCTAATTGCTGGTTATATAGAAGTTGCCTATACAATACATGTATGGCAAAAACAACCTCTGTTTTAATGCTGCAGTTAGGATTTCTATTACAGCTACAAAAGTCTGGAAATTCAGTGTTAGGGTTAACACTCCTAACACCCCCTCCTCACCCTCCACAAACTCTAAACACCAACCGGCGTCGCAGTGTGCCTTGGGGTCGTCGGACCTAACTCTCACCCTTCTTTATCTGTAAGCTAGCTAAGATCATTTAGAATAGTAGAATGGGGTAAGAGTTAGGTCTGACAACCCAAGGTACACTGCTACACTGGTTGGTGCTTGGAGTTTAGAGAGTGTGTGTGTGTGGGGGCTGGTAGGTGTTAACCTAACATCAAATTTCCAGACTTTTGTAGCTGTAATATAAACCATAACTGCTGCATTAAAATTTTGTTGCCATAAATTTCCCTTCTTTTTGCAAAAGTGTAATGCAACTGGTATGTGGTTGTGGGAGCACAAGGCCTTCCAGGCCCTGCACTTCCTTCACACTGCCATGAATATGTAATGCTATCCATTTGTGTAGGGCCCTGTGCTACCATATATCCATAAGTGTAGAGACATTGTAATGAACCCTAAGGGCCCTGCACTCCCAGCACCCCCACTCTGGTTTTGCATAATAGTATGCATATGTGGGAGAATGGGCCCCTCTGGGCCCTGCGCTCCCACCTACACATAATTACAGAGACATAGCGCAGACTTAGACACATTCCAAATAAACTTTGTAACACTAATTTGGCAATATCTCAGTAACCGTAGCAACTTTGGAAAAATTTCACTGCAGTTGTAATCATGACTTGGCAACCTGCACATAAGCAGCGCGTAGCGGAAAATCCGTATCTCGAACTGTTTTCAAGATACAGGCACCGAAAGGTGCTGCGAACACCACAGTGTTATCCTATGGGACATTTCTCATATTCAGAATGCCATAACTATGCAACCGATGTAAATTTTAAATCAAAACTAGTAAAAAGCACATCTGTAGTGCAAGCCCTTTCTACCATGTAAATTTCAGCCCAAAAGTCCAAACCGTATAGTTGCAGTGAAGTGCCAAAGAAACGTGTTTCTGGGGCCAGTACTGTCGCAAATTGCAAAGGCGGTCGCGAAAGGATGTTGTGATTTGCAAAAGTATGCTGCCACACTGCCGCCAAAATCATGACAGTGTCATGCTGTACTGTTGCAAATTGTGACAGTACAGACAGAAAAAATTTGAAAAATATATTTCTGGTCATTATTTTTAAAACTTAATGCCAGGATCGTGTTTCTAGTGACCTGTTTAGGTAAACACAACAGTTAGTGTTTACCAAGGGGCATGCTATTTTGAATTAAAAAAAAAATTTTCTCCACTGCTAACTGAAAATAAGATGGCCACAGCACGACCATACTGAGTGCATTTGCGACAATAATATGTACTGTCACAACAGTACAACTTGCTTTCGCACCGCATGTATATTTTTTGCCATAGGCTATAATGGGAAACTTGTGTTTTTGATAACTTTTGAACGGATTAATATTTTTTCACAAAATCTTCAAAAGGCACATCAGTGACCCTGACCTCATATTCTCTGACAATTTCAGACCAGATGGAGAAACTGTTTGGGCTGTTGCCCCGAGCAAAGAAATTGCACAAGTAGTGGGTTTTGGAAATATTGTGGTGCTCTGCAGCTCCGCAACTGCACATCTGACTGGAACACAACTTGCCAGATCCAGAGAACTATGGTACCAGACCGCACATGTAAAATGTCAGGCAAATCGGTCGAACACAGTTGCAAAGTTATTAACTTGCAAAGTTTGGGTTTAACATAGAAGTGGCTGGGCAACCCTAACTACAGATGCACTACCGTGCAGCTATAATACAACTCATGGGCTATAGGGTCAGGATAAAAGAGAAGTCTGATTAAGTAAACAAATTAAAACTATTTAAAAAAAAACTGAAAATATAGTTTCTGACTACAAGAATTAGAACAATGCAAACTAACACATCGTCTGCAGGAGGAATATGATGCCCCAAAATATAGGATCTTTTTCAAAGATGCCCTCTGTCTCACAGTGTTGGTCCCCAGCCTCCCAGCATTTCAACGGGAAATCTTTAGTTTCTGCCTAAGAGAGAGGTCACACTGGACAAAGCAACATGCTAATTCGATGACTAAGTTCTAAGGAGTGTTTTTTTTTTTTTTTTTTTTTTTTTTGCTAAGTTAAATTGATTCAGTTAATATACTGTGGGCCGGATATTCACACTGCACTGGGCAGTGGCACAAGCCTGGGCGCAGTGCAACTGGGCTGCGCCGGGGCCAGGACCAGGAGATATTCAATGGTGATGCACCATGGCACAGCACCATTGAATATGGCATGGGCGGTGCACATACTGCGCATGGTGCAAGCCACAGAGGAGAGCATGGGGATGTGCCAGCGCAAGTGCTTTTGCGCTAGGTGCATCACCTGTGATATTCAGCTGGGGGCATACAAATGAGGCCATAATCTGTGCAAGGTGCAGATGGGGCCATTTGCATGTCATTATGGCCCCAGTTGCATGCGATGTGCTGGGCATCCCAGCGAATTGCACCCGGGGCCCTGCCAAGCTGCTGTTGTTGGGGGTTTGCTTCCTGGTGGCTATTGCAGCCCCCCCATGCCTGATCTCGGGCAGTAGTAGAAATAACCAGAATCCTATGCCCGATCACAGGCAGTAGTGGAAATAAACAGACACCGATACCCGAACGCGGGCAGTGGTAGGAATACACATATACCTGGTGGTCTAGTGGACCCTCCTCCCTCCCCATATGCCCGATTGTGGGCAGTAGTCATAATACACATAATCATATGCCCAATCAAGGTGGTAGTAGGAATACACATATACCTGGTGGTCTAGTGGACCCCCCCTCCCTCGTATGCCTGATCGTGGGTGGTAGTTAAAATAAACATAATCCAATGCCTGATCACGGGCTGTAGTATGACGTGAGATCAACCTGGTGGTCTAGTGATGCCCCCTCCCACCACCCACAAAGGCCTCCGGCCACCCAGCACCCCCCTCCCTGTCATCGACTGGCGGCAGCACCCCACCCGCGTACCGCCTGGCCGCCCGCCGAATGACAACGTACAGTATGATCTGTACACCTATTGAGCCACAGTGTGGACCAATGGGCTTGCAGACCATACTGTTCTACAAAGGACCAGATTAACCGTTTAACCATCGATTGCCTGTTGCTAGCCTTGCTTGTAGAGCAGAAAGCAGCTAACTAAAAAAGCTACATTTTCTTATTAATTTAAAACTTATATCTCAGCAGGAGTCAGTGTCTGTTGAGATTAAGTAGACAGATACTTTATTAGAAGTAGAAGGGGTCTTATTTAGGGTTAAACAAAAGAAAGGAAAGAAAGAAAGTCAGTGTGTGTTCTGTGCTGGGAAGGGTATTGTACCAGCTGACTTTGCTAAACCAGTAGGAGGAGAGAGAGCCTAATTGGGGGTGTGGCTTAGACACTATAAAAGCAGGTGACTCAAATTACAACTTCCTGTTGCTAGCCTTTTTTATTACTAATTGCCCTCCATCCCACCCACCCTAAGCCAGTTCTACTTTTATAGCCACTGGATCTGACTGTCAACAGGAACTTCCTGTTTGGCAGTAGGAAGGAAGGATCGTGAGAAACATTGGTTTTGTCAACCCTAAAGAAAAAAGTAGCTCACCCCACCCCAGCTGCTGGTGGTCTGACATTGAGCAAGGAAGAAGGAGGCTACTAAAGAAGATAGGAAGTTGCTGTCCCAGAACAGGAAGGGTGAGAGTTGTAAAGAGAGGAGAGAGTAAGCATACACAGAAACAGGAGAGGGGACACAAAATAAGACATGATAGGAGTGGTGCAGTGCAATGGCTGTGGGATGGCAGTGTTCCGGGAGACATTCTGGAGGCTGTGATGCTGCCCTATTTGCAGGCACCTCTCTGGTCTGAGAGAGGAGGTTGCCCGTCTCCAGGCTGAGATGGCTAGGATTCGTGAAACCTTCTCCCCCACCCAGGGACCACCAGGGCCAATGCCACCACCTCAGAGGTTGCCAAGAAAGAGGAGAGGCTGGACCAGGGTGGGCTCAGGGAGGGAGAGGGTGGTGGAACAGAGTTGCATCCCTCCAGCTGTACCTCTCCACAATTCATTCGCTCTTCTGGTGGATAGTGGTTCCTCTATGGAGGCACCTGCAGTGGAGACCAAGGAGGATGCTGTGAACCTTCACAAAGGAGACCCACAGGAGGGTGGCATGGGACCCCACAGGGGAAGGAAACAACTCTTGGTGGGGGACTCAATCATTAGGGGAGTAGAAATAGGAGAGGAAGGGGAGAGGGAGGTAAGGTGCCTTCCTGGTGCCACGGCTTGGAGGGACAGGAAGCAAATCCTCAGGATCATTGGAGGAGCTGCACGAGGGAGGGAGCTGGATGTCATTGTCCACCTAGGGACAAATGACCTGGCTAGGAATGGGATCAGAGCAGTGCAAGAGGAGTTTATAGAGTTGGGGAGGGGCCTTAGACAAGTAGTGCATATGGTAACCTTCTCGGAGGTGCTGCCTGTCTATGGCAAGGGTAATGCTAGGGCACTCCTCACCAGGGAATTCAATGAATGGTTGAAAAACTGGTGTGGAGCTCAGGGTTTTGGCTTCATTGGGGACTGGGGAGCCACCTGGAGGGATGCAGACCTATACTGGTGTGATGGGCTGCATCTGTCCGGGGGGGGAGACCAGGATCCTAGGTGAGAGGTTTAAATGCTTCATTGGCAAGCATTTAAACTAGCCAAGAGGGGAGGCACTGAAAAGGAGCAGGGAAATCCCAGCCTCCCCCCACAAAACATGGTAATTAGTGAGGTAAACACCAAGGTATAGAAGTTATTAGGGAGTGGGGACAGAGGTAAATGTAAAAAAAAAAGGCAAAGGCAGTAAGGACAGGAATGGGGCTAAAAGGGGTAAGGCTATCAAAAAGTGGAGGGTGATGAGTACCAATGCCCGTAGTCTGTGTAACAAGCTCCCTGAACTAGTGGCCTTGATGGAAGAGGTTGCCTGGATATTGTGGCAGTCACAGAAACATGGTACACAGAGAACCATGACTGGGATGTCAACATACCGGGATACACAATCTACAGGAGGGACAGGGAGGGTAAAAGAGGATGAGGAGTAG
This sequence comes from Neoceratodus forsteri, assembly GCA_016271365.2. Classification (NCBI taxonomy): domain Eukaryota; kingdom Metazoa; phylum Chordata; order Ceratodontiformes; family Ceratodontidae; genus Neoceratodus; species Neoceratodus forsteri. The sequence continues at coordinate 144,019,697 of JADMNL010000029.1, read as the reverse complement.
CTCTCTATGTAAAGGAAGGGATCAAAGCAACAGAACTAAAGAGTAAATAGGGAGCAGGTGAGGTACTCTGGGTCACCCTGAAGACATAAAATGGCACCACAATCCGCATGGGGGTTGTATACAGACCCTCATCTCAGGGGGAGGGAATGGACAAGGAAATGATAGAAGGCTTCCTTAGAATGGCAGAAAAAGGGGAGATATTGTTGATGGTGGACCTAAATATGCCAGATGTTAACTGGAGCACCTTTGCTGCAGGCACATCCAAGAGCAGGCTCATTCTTGATGCCCTACAGGGGCATGCCTCAGACAGCTAGTATTGGAACCCACTCAGGAGGGAGCAATCTTAGACCTGGTACTCTCAAATGGGGACGGAGAAAGAATCTCAGTTTTAGAGGTGGGTAGCCATCTGGGTACAAGCGACCACCAAACAGTGTGGTTCACGATAAACACAGCCATACAATCAAGCCATACAAAAGCAAGAGTATTGGACTTTAGGAGGGCTGACTTTGGGAAATGAGAGAGTGCCTTAGAAAAGCACTAGCAAACAGGAAAGAAGGAGGGGTGGAGGAACAATGGGGAGTAATCAAAACAACAGCCATCACAGAGGCAACAAACGCTATGGTTCTCAAAAGAGGTGGCAGGGAAGGTTAAGGAGAAAAGGATAGCATTCAGGAAATATAAGGAAACACAGAAGGAGCAGGACAGAGAATGTTATCAGTTAAAGCAGAAAGAGGCCAGGAAGGCAGTCAGAATAGCAAAGGCCCAAACCGAGGAAAGGATAGCCAATTCTGTTAAAGAAGGGGGATAAGACCTTTTATAGGTACATTAGGGAGCGAAGAAAGACCAAAGGAGGGATACTGAGGCTTAACAAAGGGGAGGGTATGTGGGTAGAGGGGGACAGTGAAAAAGCAGGGATACTGAACGAATATTTCTGCTCGATATTCACAAAGGAAGAGGAGGGGGTACCTAAACCAAACAAGAGAAACACTCTGAAGACGGGTGTCGATACCAGTCCATTTACAGAAGAAAGGGTTCTGAAAAAACTAATAAAATTGAAGATGGACAAAGCAATGGGGCCTGATGGGATTCACCCAAGAATTCTAAAAGAACTAAGGGTAGAACTAGTGACACCGCTGACTACTCTCTTTAACAAATCATGGGAGGATGGGGTGATACCTGAGGACTGGAGGAGGGCAGATGTGATTCCTCTTCACAAAAGTGGGAGCAGGACAGAGGCAGGAAACTACAGACCAGTTAGTTTGACCTCAGTGGTAGGAAAATGATGGAATCACTTCTGAAGGAAAGAATTGTTGAGTACCTAGAGGCCAGTGGGGCACAGGACCCAAGCAGCATGGATTCACGATGGGAAGGTCATGTCAGACTAATCTAATAGATTTCTTTGACTGGGTGACCAAAGTAGTAGACCAGGGAGGGGTTGTGGACATGGCCTACTTAGATTTTAGCAAGGCATTTGATACAGTCCCACACAAAAGATTAATACACAAGTTAGCCAGCCTTGGAGTGGGCCCCAAGGTGGTAGCCTGGATAAAAAATTGGCTAGACAACAGGACGCAAAGGGTTGTAGTAAATGGAGTACACAGTGAAGAAAGGAGGGTTACTATTGGGGGTACTGCAGGGTTCAGTACTGGGACCGGTCCTTTTTAATGTCTTTATAAGTGGCATTGCAGAGGAACTGGAAGGAAAAGTATGTCTCTTTGCAGATGTCACAAAGATCTGCAACAGGGTTGATACACAAGATGGAGTGGAAAGGATGAGAAGGGACTTGGCAAGGTTGGAGGAATGGTCAAATGTATGGCAGTTCAGATTAAATGCAAAGAAGTGCAAGGTAATGCACATGGGAAACAAAAACCCAGGGGAAGAGTACACAATGGGGGGTGAGATACTGACAACAGTAAAAATGGAAAGGGACCTGGGGGTAATTTTATCAGATGACCTAAATGTGGGCAAGCAATGTGAGAAGGCAGTAAGGAAGGCTGGAGGGATACTGGGATGCATAGGAAGAGGCATCAACAGTAGAAAACAGAAAGTTGTTATCCCTCTGTACAGACAGTTGGTGAGACCCCATCTGGAGTACTATGTTCAGTTCTGGAGACCCCATCTCCACAAAGACATAGACAGAGTGGAGGCTGTCCGGAGGAGGGCAACCAAAATGGTGCAGGGTCTGCACCAGAAGACATACGAAGAAAGACTAAAGGAGCTTAATATCTATACCCTTGAGGATAGAAGGGAGAGATGGGACATGATAGAAACTTTCAAGTACCTCAAGGGAATCAACAAAGTCCAAAAGGGTAGCATCTTTCAGAAAAAGAGATGTGCAAGAACAAGGGGGCACAATGTGAAGATAGAGCGGGGATGGCTCAGAGGTAATGTGAGGAAGTATTTTTTCATGGAGAGGGTTGTGGATGCACGGAACAGCCTCCCTGAGGAGGTCGTGGAGTCAAGAACAGTGGGGGAATTCAAGAATGCATGGAACAGACATAAGGCAGTCCTAGTGGGGGGGCTAGGAGGAAGTAAGCTGTTGGTTAACTAGGATCTGCAGCTTGTCTGTTAGGTAGGAAAATGGGCAGACTAGGTGGGCCAAGCGGTCCTTATCTGCAGTCAAATTCTATGTTTCTATGTACCATGCATTATATTTTATAGTGTATGGTACAATTTAGGTTTTTACAAAAGAAAGCAGTGCCTTACTGCATTTTTTTTTATGTTGCCGCTGCTCTGCCCTCACCGCTGCGGCCGTTTCAAGGCCAGACGATCCATTTGCACGCATGCCCAGACTGTTCTCGGTTGTTAACCCATTGATGTGGCATACCATCGATGGGTTAACAACATCGTGACGTCACATCGATGGTAAAACGTTGTTATGAAAAGGTCAATTTCTACCTATAACAATGTTCTACCATATATTATATAAGGAATAAAGTATGGGAGAGCATACACAACCAGCCTGTGTTTCCATCACAGGGTGGAGATACCAGCATATGGACTTTGAGAGTGAAGCTCAAGAGGTCCATGCTGGAATTTCCACCCCGAGATGGAAACACAGGGTAGCTGTGTATGCTCGCCCTTATTTTATTTTTTATAGTATATGGTTCCCCAGATGCAGACAAAAAGTTTCATTTATGAAGATTTTTCTTTACAAGGTTTCATACCTTGTGCTTACGGTCCTGTTTGTTGTCGGCAGCTCACTCTGCTGCACAGTGAAGTCTGTTGGTAAGGAGAGTGGTCTCATTCCTCTCAAGCCCCTACCATTCATGGCAGCAGTTTATCAACAAAAAAAAAAGTCAAATGTGTATTGTTTCGGAACTTGGAGCTGACTACTGCAGTCCTTGTCCAAGCCCATCTTGCTTAGCCGCATGCTAATCGGCACCGTCATGTTTGTTTTGAGTTTTGTTTGAAAAGGCTCATTTGGACCAATCAGGTGCCGGATTGTGCATGTGGTCATGAATATTAATTAGGAGCACATACATATTTATTACAACGTGTGCACAATAACTTTTAGAATGTGCAGAACAACTATTAGAATGTGTACAACTACTTTTGGAACGTGCACAACTTTTAGAATGTGCACAACAAGATTTGAGTAGCCACTGAATTCCATGCATGATATGCCCAAACCATATACTATATATTAATAATTATTTATATGAACTGGACATCTGTGAAAATTGTTTTTTAGCCCTCAGACTTTTTAGTATAAAATAAAACATTAAATGAAATATAGCTGCTGAGACCACCCTTACAGTTGTAAGAGTGGTGTCACTTACATCTTTATGGTATCAGAACTGCCCACCTTCAGTTTGTGGCTGTCATACCCTAGGAATCTGCATTAGGCTGCTCTTCCAGCCATCAGAGTGGTTGCTCTCAGCAGCCATATCATATCAACATACTGTACGTAAGTGTGTGTCTCATGCACATAGTTCTAAAATTCTGAAGTTCTAAGTTCAGTTGGCAAATTCATTGAAACGTGACAGCAGAAAAGGATCGCCTGGCTCACCCAGTCTTCCCAAGGTGCCTAGCTGATGGCAAGAACTTCGTCCGGCACCATTTCCCCTCCCCCCCAATACCAAACCCATGTGGCCATCCCATGCTGTCTTAAAGCCCTTTACGGTGGTCTCCCCTACCACCTCCTGTGGCAGCCCATTCCATTTCTCCACCACCCATTCTGTGAAAATGTTCTTCCTGGTGTTCCCTTGGAACCTGCCTCCCTCTACCTGTGATGTATGCCCCCTGGTCCTCTTCTGCCCCCATAGTTTAATAGTTTCTCTACCAGCTCCCTGTTGATGCCCTTGGCATATTTAAAGGTCTCAATCATATCCCCTATTCCTCCTCTGCTCAAGGGAGTACATGCCTAGTTCCCTCAATCTATCCTCATATGGCAAGTGACTGAGCCCTGCCACCATCTTGGTTGCTCTCCCTCTGTATACGCTCCAGCCTGTCCACTTCCCTTCTCAGGAACGAACTCCAGAATTGCACCCCATACTCCAAATGTGGTCTAACCAGCTGCTTATATAGAGGAATGATGACCTCTCTCCTCCTGCTAGTGAATCCCTTCCCTGTGCAGCCCAACATCCTGCTAGCCTTGGCTACTGCCCTCTCGCACCATTTAGCTACCTTGAGGTCCACTGACACAATAATTCCCAGGTCCTTCTCCTCCTCAGTCACTTCCAGGGCCTGACCTCCCAGATAGTATGTCTCTCTCTGGTTTTTCCTCCCTAAGTGCATGATTGTGCACTTTATGTTAAATGCCAGTTTCCATTTCTTAGACCAAGCCTCTAGCAGTCTGAGGTCCCTGTGCTTGTTTTCCATCCCCTCTTGGTTAGCCACCCTATTACAGACCTCCACGTCATCCATGAGGAGGCACATCCTTCCCCTTAGTCCCTCCGTTACATCCGCCGTGAATATGGTAAAGAGCAGTGGTCCCAGCACCAACCCCTGGAGAACCCTGCTGCTGACCATTCCCTTCCCTGAGGCATCCCCATTTACTATTACCCTCTGACTTCTACCCTTTAGCCAGTTTTGCACCTATTCTACCATCCCCACCCCCCAGGCCCAGACCATCCAATTTATAAAGTAGTGGTGCAGAATCAAACGCCTTCCTAAATTCAAAATATGCAATATCCACCTAGCCCCCCCCGATCCCCTCCCTAGTGACCCAGTCCAAGAACTCTACTCAGTTCATTTGACAGGACCTCCCCTTGGTGAATCCATGCTGATGCTTCTCCAGAAGGTCATCTTCTTCTAAATGCTGCAGAATCCTGCCCTTCAGGAACTTCTCCATAGTTCTACCTTCTATGGAGGTTAAGCTCACAGGTGTATAGTTAGCTACTGGTCTTGACTGATTTGGCTGTTTCTTCTTTTGCCCTGGCCTTCGCCCTCCGCACCTCTCTGCCTGCCTCCTTTTGCCTCCTCTGGTACGTTTCCCAGTCCTCCCCCCTTTGCGTTGTCTTCAACCTTCATTGAGTCCATTTTTCACAAAGGGGATTCTGTAATATTCTGCAAAGTGAAACATTTTGATTTTAAATTGAGTTTAAGGTCTTTAAATAATGTGTAATATGTTCATATGTACATTTCCTCTGTCTCTTATGGTTCTGAGAGACTCTTCTCATGTCCTTTGTGTGGCGGCAGTGCTCAGCTTTGCTTCGCAGTTCTCGCATCCAAAGTATTTGAGAAATGCAGTCATAACCATAAAAGGCACAGTAACTGTACATATAACCCTATAATATCAAGTATGGTGACAAGCCATGTTTGAGAGCAGAATACGCTCAGGAAGGACAGAGACAGAGTGGAGGTGATTCAGAGGAGGGCAACCAAAATGGTGCAGGGTCTGCATCAACAGCACTACAAGGACAGGCTAAAGGAGCTCAGTGTGTGCACCACTTTTTAGTTCTGATTCTTGTCACATTACCCGGGTTATCTTTTTAGAGAAAAAACTGAAAGAACTTGATGCAGTCATGGTCATGTGTTTAATTGTTCTGCTGTAGTACCAGAATTAATGGCGTCTTCATTGTGTGTGTCTGTTTTTTATACCTGCTATACCACTGTCTCCATCAAAGAGACACCCCAGTAAATGAGGTGCAACATGTCACTTGATCTAGCTTGTAAAAAATAATTGTAATAAATAAACCTGTGTACTGGGCCTCTGGAGAGGTCAGTACTCTAGCCCTGCCTTATAAGGTTGAAGGACCTGAGTCAGTAAGTCCTGTGGGGACTTATTACTCATAGAGATTTTATCGATGAAATCAGTTGCTTCCACCCAGGGAAATTAAGTAGGCTAGGTAATAAGGTAGCACTGCCCTGCTGGTAAATAGTACAACCCACGATGGTCCCCCTGGACAGCCCTCCTAATCCCCACACAATGCAAGTGCAGTCCTAACGAAATACAAAACGTAATGCTCCACTAACGAGATGCTCATGACACAAGAAGTACAAAAGATAAAGGGTTTATTGGGGTACTCAGGATCTGGATTCTGTGAGAGAATGGTAGGAGGTGCGAATGTACAGGGCAGCAGTTATTCTTGCTAGGTTGTCCTTAGAGCGCTGCTAGGCACAGTGCGTCACCAGCACACTGCTCTGCCTAACTCTACTGTTGGGCACGTCCCACACCCCACTGGTACCAGTGTTGCTACCCTAGTTCTAGGGAGCTCCTGGGGAAGCCTGGGTACCCAGGCAGTGAAGTGTTGCAGGCCCGATGGCAGTTGCCCATGGTTGTCAGTGTTGGTACTCTTAAACAACAAACGTTTATATCCAACGCCATACTGTAAATCACTGCTGGCTGCTCTAGGCTGCTTAACAGTACAGCATCCCTAAAACTGCGACTGTGGGCAAATTATTAAAAGGGGTCACAAGACCCATAGGCCCTGTTCAGTTATTGATGGTTACCCATGACCTGGCAGCTCCCTGGGTCTGGTCCTGGTTCAGATCTCCTGTTGGTTGGTCTGTCAGCGTCTCAGGTGGAGCAGCACAGTTCTGGTTGTTGCCCTGCAGTCAGTTTATACAGTTCTGGTGAGTTATACTAACTTTCTTCCTGCAGTCTTGTGGCACTCTGCTGACAGCTCCCTCAACTCTCCTCTGCTGGTCATGCTGGGTCAGGCACCTGACACGGGTTCGACCGGGTCCTTACTCCATCATTGTCTTGGATAATCTGGAATATCCCAGGCCCCTGCAGCTCACCTGGCAAGGCCCCAAGGCAACACACTTTTCTGCTGTCAGCTGGCACTGGTGATCAGTGTGGTGGCTTTAAGCCCCCTGGCTGGGTTCAGACCACTCAGGTCTGCCTCTGGGAAAGTCTTTCTTAATGCACACCAAGCATCAGAAACCCCAGGCAGACCTCCAAGGCTGGCAAGCTCACTAGCAGCTCTGCCTCCAGCCTCTCTTTGATGCAGACTGAAAAGTTCTGGCACAGCCTTTGCTGTTTACTGGAGAATTAAGCACTTTCATTGATCAAGACCATCTGTCAGTCATTTTGGGGGGGGGTCTGTTTGTCTGATTCTTGATGCCTGATTGGTTGCCTCAGTCCTGAGTGACTCAGTGAGCCTTCTCTGGCTCCCTGTCAGGCTTCCGGAGCCCAATTGGCTGTGTTTTTGTCTTCAGACCCCATTACCATGCTGTTAGAGGTCAGACGGGATAAAAATGATACCCATCCTTGTTGTTCTGGGCACTGGCCCACAAAGTCATGAATTGGTAAAGGGACTTCTGTCCTAAAAACATTAGTTAGGGCTCCTGCTTTGCTATGCATGTGGCTGGTTTAGTTGGAGTATCTGGCAGAGGAACACTATGCCTTTCCTGGTGATCAGTTTTTAAATTAATTAATGAATGTCTATGGATCTCATAATAAATAATGATGAATAATTAGTAGGATGGAGAGAGGAAATAAACAGACTCTGAACTTCAGCTTGGTCAGAGTTTGCAAGATTGGAGAAATCTAAAGCTCTCTTCCCAAGATCATTGGAAACTTAAAATACATATTATTTAACTTACAACATATATTAACAATAAGAAAGGGTGTTTAAAATGCAGTACATCCAAAAGCTCTGCTGGAGGTCTGAGTCATACATTCTTTAACCTTGAAACAAAATGACCCCCTGGGTGAAACTGATTAGGTTCTGATTGTTGATTTTACACTGTTGCCCCTTTCAGATCTCTTAGTCTCTAGGCCCTTTAATATTCTGATTATGGCATTTTCATCATAACCCACTAATTATTTCTACTCCCAGCCCTTTATGATAAGTTGTTTTTAAATAAGTAATAATATATGGACAAATAGTGTCATGATCAATTAAATTCAGTTTGTCAAAATGTAATGTTCTGTTTTGAAAACTTTTGTACAAAAGGGAAAGGGGTAGGGCTAAAATCACATCATACTGTTTCCCATGGAATGTTGCTCTGAGAACTCATAGCAGAGGTTGCAGTGACAAAAACATGATGTAGGGGTACATTTTAACATAACGTCAAATAAAGAGTACTTTGTTGTAAATATACAACAGCACAGAAAACTTTTATTTCCAGTTATCTTTGACATTATGTGTGTGTGTGTGTGTGTGTGTGTGTGTGTGTGTGTGTGTGAGATGTAGATTATGTTAAATTTAATTATAGAAAGTAGGGCTGTGCAAATGCCTTTCCAGAATATTTGGTCGAACATTCTTATTCAGGGGTCAAATATTTGGGTATTCTTTAGTTGGAGCTTGGATGCTGGGGAAAAAGATATCTGTTACTCTCCCCAGGTGGCCAGTGCTACTCTCATGGCCACCTCCCCCTCCCCATTCCAGTGTTTTCTCACCTACTGTACATCCCTTGTATCTGTGGTCCCAGATCTGAAAATTAAAAAGTGCTCAAATATGCCAGCTCCTGGTATGAAAGTGTCATTTGTTTGATAACCCCCTTCCCTGACACTTCCCACCCCCAAAATACTCTTACAGTGATTTGTCCCATCCTGATCCAGAGCCATGTTTTTGGGGGGGGGGGGAGGCTAGTTGTATGTCAGTTTGGCTAACCAGTCAGTTCCCTCTCCTGCAGCATGCGTACTCCTTAATAGTGTATTGCAGTCTCAGTGGGGCGAAGGAGCATGCACTTGGGAAGGAGATGGCGAAACAGTCGCATCATTAGTGATGCTAGGCAGACAGACTCAATCGCTGGAATGGGGTGCGGGGTCACCAGAAGACTAGCCCAGCCACCTGGGAAAGGTTAGTGTGTTAAACAGTTTTAAAATGTTCCATTAGTTCCCTAATGGTTAGCATGTATAGTGGATACTATTCAGTTTTTAGTATCCAGTAATGAATACCCTGCTATTCGTGGTGTTCAATATTTAATATTTGGACTGTGCTCACTAGAAAGGCAGTATGTGGACTGCATCCACAAAGGGATCAAGATCAGGAGAACTAAAACGAGACTGGTGTCGATGAGTCAGATCAGTTGGGTAACTACAAAAGGGATGCATTTCAAGCAAACTAGGAGGTTATTGGACAAGGCCAGTGCAGGAATTAAGGTCATACAGAGTATACAGAGCATGTGCAAAAAGGCTGATAGTGTAAACAGCATATTTCTTAATTTGTGCATGTATTATTACCATTGTTCAATTCGGGTTTGTAAGCCCATAAGAAGTCCGTAGTATTGAATTCATATTTTGTAATGTTCATCAGTCATGTATGTGATCCCTTTGTTTTGAGCATTGCAGTTCTATGGTGCCATGCTAGTCTGGGACAGGGTAAAATCCAGAATGTAGTTTTCCACTAATGACTTTTATTAGGCTAACTAAATGACTGTTCTACACACAAGCTTTTGAGATCAACACACGGCCCTTTTGCACCAGTTTAGCGACCTTCAAGAATGCTGTCAAATCCCATATGCTCAGTGTTCAGTCCTGCTGCAGTTGTTTTACTACCTAAATATTTTGTACTTTCACTAAATGTTTCTTGTTGTGTAGCCAGCTGTATTTTGACTTGGGATGTTCTGTGAATGTGACTTGTATCTCGTAGAACCCATCCTGTAAATGATCAGCTTTTAAATAATAATAAAATAAAATTCTTCAAACACAAAAAAAAAAATGAACTGCTTGTCAAAGATCATGTACAGAAGTTCTAATATTTGAATCCTGTTCACCAGAAAGAAACCAGTTAAAAGGGATATGTTATGACAGATGTAGTTGTCCAGAAGACGCATCATTTTGCCTTTAAAGCCGTATTGATAAAGGTTTGTAAGCACTTCTTCAGCCCAGCAGATGGCACTGTGGTGAATCTATATGTAATTTTTTAGCTGAGTGGACTTATTTTGCAGTTATAGGGAGACCAAACAGAGTAGGGACCTCAGACATTATTGTACGTGTGACCTACACATTAGTAGCTATATGTCTGTGTAAAACTTGCATTTACTGTAAAGCCTGTAGACAGAACCTATAGCCCTCAGAAGTGGTCTTTCTCTGCAGAAGAAACTTTTACAATAGGAAGACGAAACAGGGTATGAGAACAGCATTGCCAGAAATAGAGGAAGGAATAATTAGAAATCATCAGCTATGTTGGGGGTAAGAACAGTGCAGATGAAAGAGTAGGCCCCATAACATCTGGCAGAATGGGGACAGAACATTGTTTACCAGCGGATCTGAATAGTTACATTAGTACTGCATCTTTGTGGCAGTTTGTAAGTGGAAAAAGTGAGAAATGTAAAACAAAAATAAAATGGCAGAGATTTTAGGGAAAACCATGGGAACAGATGAGGTACCTTGGGATTTGAGGACAGCTCATGTGATTCCCTTGTGCAAAAGGATTAAGGGAGGTCCCTGGCACTGGGAACTACATGCTGTTTAGTTTGCCATCAGCTTTAGTGATGGTGGCTTTTTTTTTTGGTGGTTAAACTTTATTAACATATTACCACAAACAATACTTTTATTTATTATTTGAGTCTAGGATTACAAAGTGCCTTTGAGCTGGGACTGTTTTACAAAGGTTCCACGTCAGTGAATACAGGCATACAGTTTCCAATTACAGTATAGAACAATCAGTAACACTGATGGTCATAACATGTTATTACAAGGTTTACTACATGAAACACAGGAAAGTGTACACAATCAGGGGAAAAAGAGAAATGAGAGGTGGGGAAAGGAGAGGGTGGGGGGTGAGACAGGGGCAGGGGTATAGCAGCCTAGGGGGCTTTGTCAAGGATGGACATGGGTAAGTGCATCAGATGGACTGTGATGGAGGCAAGTGCTAGGTGGAGGGGCAACAGAAAACAAAGAGCAGTTAGGTGGGAGTACTGATTAGTCATGGCAGTCACAGGTGCTGGAGGCAAGAAGAGCGAGGCAAAGCTTGGACTTGAATGCACCCAGCATGGGTGAGGCAGAGATGTCACTACCGAGACTATTTAGCCGGCTAGGTGCCCTACATGCAAAGGACCTTTGGCCTTGGGATTTGCAACAGCGGGGGATTTGCAGGAGTTGAGGTTTAGACCGCCTGGTGTTGCAGTTGTTGTTTCTGAATTTAAGGAGAGAGCAGACACCAGGAGGGGCACTGCCCATCATTATTTTCTTTGCTGTGATGCAGGTTTGATATTTGATTCGGCTGTTGAGTTGCAGCCACCCAGTTAGAGAGTAGAGGTCACAGGTGTGGGTGAGATGATGAGATCCGGTGATGAGTCTGCAGGCTTTATTGAGGGAGGTAGAAACACGTTTGAGAGAGGAGGCAGTGGCGGAGCCATAAATTATAAGTTCATAGTCAATGATGCTAACAATGGAGCTCTGGATGGCAACTGATAATGCTTCGGGGGTTAGATGTTTCCTGTGATGGAACAGTAGGCCCAGCCTGTTGTTAGCAGCTTTCGACACAGTATTAATGTGGGCAGCATAGGAGAGGTGGGAGTCAAGGTTGATGCCAAGGTATTTGAAGGATTGGACTTGTTCAAGAATGACTCCTTGCTTGGTTTTGATGGAGAGGTGATACTGCTTATTTTTGTTGTGAGAGCTGCTGAAGATCATGGGCTTTGTTTTTTTCTGGTTTAGGATCAGTTTGTGCTTTAAGAACCAGTTTTCAACTGATGTGAAGCCACGCTGGAGGTTTTTTTGCAGTTGTTTTGGATCATGGGGGGAGGCTAGGATTACAGCATCATCTGCATAGAGGATGATTTGCTCTGGTCAGGAATCTGGTAGTGAGTTCAGGAACAGGCTAAAGAGGAGGGGGCCAAAATAGAGCCCTGGGGGACACCAGAGTGGACTGGACTGGCATCTGAGAGCATGTCAGCAATTTTCACTCTTTGAGACTGATTGTCTGGGTAGCTTTTGAACCAGTTTACAGAGTTGGGTAAGAGCCCCGCTTTCTGGAGCTGGACAAGCAGGAGGCTGTGGTGGACAGTATCAAAGGCCTTTGTTAAATCGATGAAGGTAGAACCAGTTTGCTGCCCGTTATCTAATGAGTGGTGGATGGCGCCGGTGAATTCAAGTAGTGCCGTGGAGGTGCTATGATTCTTTCTAAAACCGTGTTGCTGCTTGCACAGTATGTTGTGCTTGTCTAAGAAGTCAGTCAGCTGGTCTGTGACAATACGTTCTGGTGCCTTTGAGAGGGGAGGTAGGATGGAGATTGGATGGAAATTCTCATGGGCAGTTTTGACAGCACTTTTGTGTATAGGGGTTACAGTGGCAGATTTCCATTTGTCAGGGAACTGGCTGAGGCTGAGGGAGAGGTTAAAAATCCTGGTTAATGGCCTGAGTACTTCTTCAAGGGTGAGGACTAGAAGTTTGAGGTCTAGTGAATCATTGCTGGTTCTAGACTTGCCAATGGCTTTGGTAACATAATTGCAAACCTGGTACATCTTGACCGCTTTAAAGTAGAAGGGGGGGGGGGTGACTATTGGGAGCAGTAGAAATTGGGTCCACTTCTTTGAAAAAATCAGGGGGGAGTACAGTACTAAGATCAGTAAAGGCAGTATTGAAGTGTCCGCAATGATTTTTGGGTCGAGTGTAATACAGTCGTGGCCAAAAATATTGGTGCCATTGCACTTTTTCAAATAACTCACAATTCCTCTAAACATAAGTTGAAATTAACAACAGTACAGTATTTGGTCTACACAGTTCTTTATTTCTCTGTTAATATTACAGAACCTTTGTTTTTGATTCAGCATTTAATATATCCTTTTAAATCAGAAAATGAAAAGAAATGGCATTGACAAAATTATTGACATCCTAGACTTAATATTTGGTAGCACAGCCTTTGGTCAAAATAACTGCAATCATCCGCTTCCTATAGCCATGGATGAGCTTCCTGCACCTCTCTACCAGCAGTTTGGCCCACTCTTCTTGTGCAAACTGCTCCAGTTCTCCCAGATTTGAAGGGTACCTTCTCGCAACTGCTGTTTTCAAATCTCTCCACAGGTTTTCAATGGGATTTAGGTCTGGACTCATTGCTGGCCACTTCAGAACAGTCCAATGCCTTGTCTTGAACCATTCCTGGGTGCTTTTAGTGTGTTTGGGGTCATTGTCCTGCTGGAAGATCCATGACCTTCGACGGAGACCCAGCTTTGACACTGGGTTCAACATTGCGCCCAAATGGCCTGGTAACTTCCAGATTTCATGATGCCATGCACACGCTCAAGGCACCCAGTGCCAGAGGCAGCACAGCAACCCCAAACATCACTGAACCTCCTCCATGTTTGACTGTAGGAAGGTGTTTTTTTCTTGAAGGCTTCATTTTGTTTTCTGTAAACATAGAGATGATGTGCTTTACCAAAAGCTCTAATTTGGTCTCATCTGTCCACAGGACATTTTCCCAGAAGGATTTTGGCTTGTTCAGGTGTGTTTGGCAAACCCCAGTCAGGCTTTCTTATGTCTCTCTCAGCAGTGGGGTCCTCCTGGCCTCCTACCATATAACCCCTTTCATTGAGTTGGCAACAGATGGTGCGAGTTGAAACTGTCGTACCTTGTGTCTGAAGGTCAGCTGAATCTGTTTGGCAGTTGATCGAGGTGCTTTCTCCACCATTCAACAATCCTGCACTGCAATCTTGATCAAGTTTTCTTCGCGCCACGCCCAGGGAGGGGTTAGCCAAGAAAAGGCGGGCCTTAAACATCATGATAACATTACGCACGGTGGAAACAGGAACATCAAGGTCTCTGGAGATTGATTTGTAGCCTTGAGATTGTCAATGCTTGGCTACAATCTTCTGTATGACCTCCTCAGACAATTCTCTGGCTGTCTTTCTTTTCTCCATGCTCATTGCGGTACACAGTGACACAAAACAGGAGAATGAGTCCTTTTCTATTCAAACTGGTTGAATGAGTGATTTTTATATTGCAGGCACCTGCAACTCACCACAGGTGAGTTCAATTCCAAAGTGAAGGAGAATCACCTGCTTGAAATCTAATTATTTCTAACTACTTCTAAAAGGTGCCAATAATTTTCTCCGGCCATTTAAGGATTTCTGTGTGGAATAAGCTAAGACTTAGTAAATTGTTCTGCTTTTTGCGTTTTATTCCACTGCAAACCAAAGAAATACATATGTGGATACCAAAATATTTTTTAATTTCAACAATTTTCTGGAAGGAATGGTGCATTATTAGAAAAAACTGCAAGGGCGCTAATATTTTTGGCCACGACTGTATCTCCATTTATGCTGAGCACCGATAGGGTGGATTCTGACTGCTTCCCAGTGACTTTTTTTATGTTGTTCCAGAAGTCTCTTTCATTGCCCCATGAGTTAGTAAGAGCGTTCTTAAAATAGGCATTTCATTTGCCGAATAGATTTGATGCAGTCATTCCATGCACGTTTGTAGTTAGTGATGTCAGTTTGCTTCCCCGTGGTTCTAGTGAGCTCCAGACTCAACAGTGAGAGAAGTAGGCCCACAATATAAAGAACTAGCCAAACTGTGAACAAATAATAATAATGTCCAAGCCACAACCCAAATACATCCCCAAATTACTAAGCGAAATACCAGAAAAAAAACATACAACAAAAACAAATTCCAACACCCACCAACTGTAAACCCTTCACCCCATGACACAGAGAGATGGAGACTAGTAACCACCCCTATAGGGCGGTTTCTAATATAAGAATAAAATAACAAAAAGCCCGGATAGGGAAACTAGAAACTTCTACAAACTATGTCAGAATTTCAACTATAGCGAGCCAGGATCTTCACCACATCAGTCCCTTCTCTTTCGGCAAGAAAATGAAAGAAAGGCAGTCATCTACTATGAAAATGCTCAGTCTGCAATCTACACCGAGCCATCACCCACACCATAACTAAGATCCCTTGGCAGTTCCAGAGCCACAGTTCCTCTGATGGTATTGCTGGGGTAAGCCACAGTTCCTCTAGTGGTATTGCTGGGGTAAGCCACAGTTCCTTTGATGGTATTGCTGGGGTAAGCCACAGTTCCTCTGACGGTATTGCTAGGGTAAGCCACAGGTCCTCTGATGGTATTGCTGGGATAAGCCACAGTTCTTCTGATGGTATTGCTGGGGTAAGCCACAGTTCCTCTGATGGTATTGCTGGGGTAAGCCACAGTTCCTCTGATGGTATTGCTGGGGTAAGCCACAGTTGTATAAGAGTCTTTACAGCCGCAGCCACCAGGATACAAAATAATTATTTGGCCCATTTACCCCGCACCTCCTGGGAGGCAATCCCAGCACCCATATTTGAAACTTAAGTAGAATATCTATGTCCAGCATTTGACCCACTACCCCAGCAACCTTGCCCCAATAGGGTGAAGCTGGGGGCAATCCCAAAATATGTGTGTGTGATTCCCAACCATCCTGCATCCCTGCCAACATAAATCAGAATGAAAATGCCCGTAGTGCTTAACTAGGACAGGGGCGATGGTGGCTTTTATTTTATTTATAATATATTTTACCAGGTAAGCAAGCAGACTTCATAGGGCTTGTTTCCAGATGTGACCTGAGGGGAGGGGAAAAAAACAGGACACATGATAATACAAGCATTACCAATATAGACTAAATTACAGTGTAGACAAAGAGACATGAATGAACAAATATACATTGTTACAGTAGACGGTGTGCACAATAACAACCATGAAGTGGAACACCAGAGATCACATGATCCTAGCGGATGTAGACAATTCCCAATAGCAAAACCTGTTTCAATAAACAGAACAATTCATTGGTACAGTAGAGGTCTGAAGCCCTACTGGGCACAGATAATTCCTCACTTTCTATGCTACAATAAACAGGTCTTGAACACATACAGACTGCACAGAAATAGATGAATGCAAATGCCCTGGAATGCTGCTGGCAGACTAAGAATCAAGTTAAACATCACATTAAATTCTATGATGTGCACTGTCAACTGTTTCCAAAATACTAAAGGAAGTAAAAACAACACAGGAAGAAGGAGGGACACCTACCTAAGATGGGCCAGGATGGCACCTAGGAGAAGCAACCCACTATGGACCCCCTCGAGAGTATTTATTTTATGCTACTCCAAGGCCAATTTTGCAGGTTGGTAGGGCCTTTAAGTACTCTCTGAAATGTGGCCTTTGTCAAAAAGTTTTCTTGAAGTTGCATTTGGCAATGTAAGAATAAAAGGATTTAATTGACAGGATTTTGTATGGTGGCGGTCTTGTCAAAAAATTGAATAACATGTTTTGATGTGGTAACCCAGTGATACAAGGACAACATAAGGGGAAAAACTGTCATGAGGGGCTTAAACAACCATTTTTACACCCAAAGAGCAGTAGAGCTTTTGCACAAATTACTGGAGGAGGGGGATGAGCGAAGTATATACAGTGTCCGCAGTTTCAAGACCAGGCTTGATAAGGACAAGGGTGGTCCATATAGATCAAGGGAGCACTCCTAACCAATCAGAGAGCTCCTTTCCTCTGCATGTGCGACACTCTTATTCTGTGAAGAGTGTTTCACGTGCAGCTACCCTGGAAACAGGCCAGTTCAGTGCAGGTTTTTTAAAATTGCAATCTATTAGTAATCGATTTCTATCAATACTATATTAATACCACTGCTGAGACCACACTCACAGTGGTAAGAGTGGTCTCACTTACATACTAAGGGTATCAGAGCCACTGACTGTCGGCTTGCGCTTCTCGGACCTGAAGAATGCACGTGAGATCACTCTTACAACTGTAAGAGCGGTCTCAGTAGTAGTATTAACATACAAAACCCACTGATATTCTGGGCTGTGGTTCTGGGCTAGAACTTTAAAATACTTCTGGGGTTCTGATATTTTTTTTAGAACTTGTGCACTTTTCTGTATAAGCTATAGAGAGAAAGAACAGAGAAAGGGTGTGTGAGAGAGAGAGAACTATTTAAAAAAAAAACCCTACCTCCTCAGCAGAGTTATGATATTCTGCTTCACTGTGTGCAGAAAAGGGAGAGAAAAGCAGAATTTAGCATTGTAACTATTATCATACAAACATAATTTGATGGCAGAAGGAGACCAGAGGTCCATCGAGTCTGCCTTCCTGTACTACTTCACCCCCATCAACATACTGTGTTGGTGGGCTGTTACCCCCACTCCTTTTTAAATAAAAATTGCCCCCCAAATCACCTATTTCCAAGCAGAATAGGATTATACAATCATATAGAAACAGTTTTTTTTTTTCTCGTGATTTTCACTTGTGGAAAAACAAAATCAACCAGGATTAATTTGCATTAGTAAACAATTGTTGGAAATGGCACATTCTGATTGGTTGACATGACATGCATTAAAGGGAGCTATGTTAAGGGCTGGCAAGTCTCTCCTCATGCACAATAAAATAATTTAAACTGTAAACAAATTAATCAATTCAACAAATAAAAACATTTTAATTTAACAATAACATTAAGGCACTCGGGGGGGGGGGGGAGAGGTAATATAACCTTATGGGCATAAGGCCCTCTTCTTTACCTTGTGCCTCATAATCCCCCCAGGGTTGGCTTAGCCAAGGATAAAGCAACCCTTGTCCATGCAGTAATACTGACATACTAAAAGGACGCCTTTCATGAGTCATTGAAAGCAGATGCTGCGAAATCCTGGAATTCACAGCAGTGATGCAACAAATCCCATCATTTTATGGATATTATGTCACTACTGTGAATTACAATATTTTGATATCGATGTTCTATCTCCAGCTTTTCAAACCATGAAAAATCATGTTTTCTTCTTCAGTCTGCACGCTTATTATATTGCATTCTGCGGTGCTCTCTGAGTTACCATGGAGCAGATTGCGAAAAGGGGAGATTGACAGCATTTGTTTTTATCATGTAAATTAGTCTTTTTTTAGGGAGAACTGTGCTGAACTGTAAACATTGTTTTCCCAATTGAAGCTGTTTTTTTTTAAGTATTGGTTCCAGTTCTGTTATATTCTGTGTACACATGCCTTCAAGCAACCTGTTACCCCAGTGAGTGTTTCTGCTTTACAGTATGGCGGTGTGTACAATTGTAAGACCGTATGATGTCGTTTATATCCATAACAACCACAGAGTTATGTAAACACAGATGCATTATACCAACAATAGAAGAGCAGAGCAAGGACATAAAACTGTCATACAGTTAAAATGGTTCTTAACGGCAGCATGTAAAGCAGAAACACACTCACTAGGATAACTAAAAAGCCTGGCTAGCTCGAACAAGAATGGATTTTAAACTAGGATTTAAAAAAAAAAAAACTTCTACTGGGAAAATTACCTAAAGATTACAGATAGATTAGGCACAATTCTTCTTTAAGCAGAACAGATTTCTGTATTACACAAAATAAAAAAACATAGGTGAGCTGCGATCACTGCTTACAACTCCATTGAAGGGTTGTGGTGACATCATCAATCCACTCAAGCTTTTCTGTTACGGACTGTGTGTTTTGCTAGACCTTTCAGTAGGATAACAGCCTTGGAATTCACTGTATTATCATTTATTATATAAACCTTTGACAAGCCTTGTATAGCAGTCGCTTTTACCGTAGCAGCGATTCACTTCATCTGACGAACAAGCACTGCGAGAATCCCTTCCCCCACCCCACTCCCCCAGTTTGCTGATTGAGTTCGTTGGTTCACCACACATTTGGCTAGCACCCCATCACCCCAGTAATTACAGTTTTAGGAAAAAGTGTATTTCACATTGATAGTCTTAGGGATGGACTCCCGCCACCCTGCAACAAAAAAATGGAATTCCAGTTTTGTCCTAAAAATACTACTGGCCATTTTTTAGACATTAGAAGAAAACTGGAAAGCACAGCATTTCCGATAGTTATGCATTTCCGATAATTACCCATTTCACTACCTGCTCTGTGATGCTGATGGCCAAAATGAAACTCCACTTCACTCCATGATCACTGTAGCCACCTTCTTAACATTACTTCCAATAGCTTCGTATGAAGTCCGAACTACCCATTGCTTACCTGACACAAAATGGCCGACGGGGAGATGATGAGTTTATGGTGCCTCCTTCCTACTGGACTCAGTAAAAAATTATTGCATGATTTTTTAGAGCAAAGTTCTGCTGAGAATTGTAGCACTTTCTGCAGTACTGCTGCATATCACTAGCACATTCTGAAAGTAAGAATTAAACAATAAAGATGACTTTCAACCTAGGGACAATATAAAAAAATAAAAACTGGGAAACATTTTTGTTGTCTCATTTTTATTACACTTTCATTTATAAACACCGGGAAAAGTGTTTTTCCAAAAACTAACAATACTGAAAAATGTTGAAAAGTAAACACCAGAAGTAGGGGAAAATACATAACGGCAAACACGAGCCCTAAAAATAAAATCCACACCAGTCTATAGCACTTGGAGTTTCAGGTCTCTGTTTGTTTGGGACATCAGTCCTTTCCAGTGCAGTGATGGTGAATGTCATAAGCAGGGGACTACAGCAAGGTAATAAGCCTCAGAACTAGATGAATTCTAAGGGACATAGATCTTGTTTTCATGCAAACACACTTAAAGAAAGGATTAATGGCTTGCTGGTTAGAATTGCTGAAAATGATGTGTGTTTCAGTTCAACTGATACCAGCTGATTTTGTGTTGCAGTTGGTAAGAGTTCTTCTGAAAAGAGCAGATGAAGGAAGATTATATGTATCTCAGTGGCCAAAAATGACTCCTTAAGGGCCAGTAAAAATGGTTTACTGTGACGTTGCTTCTTGCCCTCTCTATGATGATGATGAATTTTATCGAATGCCTTCTTTTGCAGAATGCGGTGCGCCACAACCTGAGCTTACATAAGTGCTTCGTTCGGGTGGAGAATGTGAAGGGTGCTGTCTGGACAGTGGATGAAATGGAGTACCAAAAGAGAAGACCACCAAAGATGACTGGGTGAGTGCCATCCTTTCTACATTGATAGACAAGGATCAGAAAATGTATCCAGGCTGTTGCTGTCTCTGCAAGGAAGCTGCCAGTGATGCTGCAGCTAGTGGCCACTGAGGAGGGTCAGGTATGTTAAAAAGCATTATTTATAAACAAAACCAAACAAAGAAATTGATCAAAGGGAAACTGGCAGAATGTTAAGTCCTATATCATGATGTAGAGCTGCCCCCAATTAGCTGTTTCATAGTGTTATTAAATTTATCCTTTACTCAGTTTTTACTACATTCTCTTTTATCTGGTTAATCTGGTTGCACCTGCCACTGTACATTTTACATGTGACACTGCTCAGGGCGCATCCCAAAATCCTTCACTGTTGATATCAGAGCCAGGGATCAGCCGTGGGAAATTAAATTAGCTCAGTTGATAGAGGCAGTATTAACAGCGCTGGTTTTGGGGACCACCAATCCCACTGCCCCAGTGAGACTAAGCATAGCTCACCTGAGCCTGAGTTGACCCTCTTATGGCATTCACTGCTGTCCAGATATGTGGTACCACCTATCCCCCTTTCCACCATGTCATGGCGTAATCAGGGTTAGAAGAATGAATCATAATGTTTAGACTCAGCAGTGGGGGAAGGGTGGGTCTTTTGCATTCTGAAGAAATGTGGGCAGTCATAGGTTCACACCGTCACACTACCATAAGGGAGTTTTTCTCATTTTTTCATGGTTTATTTATTTCTTTTATTTATTTAAGACTTTGATTACTGCTAGGTGCACTGGTCCGGTGGACCGTTTACAGGCATGACCCGGGCCACAAGGCATGAGTGGGCACAGTAGAAATAGTAAATCTATTACAAGGTTACATTTGAAAAGTAATCCATAACGATGATTGCACAATAGATTGGGTGCAAGGCAATATGATAACATGTACAGTATTTACAAGACAAGGCATTTCAGGAAGTTTAGTACAGGGATGCCAGTGTTCTACGGTAGATTAAATTGGGGAAACCCCACTTTATTTGAGGATTCACAATGAGACTGGCAATACCCAAACAAGAGTAGGAAGGGTAGAAGAAGGAAGCAGAATTGGAAACGAGAAAAGGCAGGAGAGTGGGTGGGGTGTTAGCGAGCGAGGCAGCCCATGGTCCCACACACCATGCAAAGTGGAAGTGATGACCTGGGGAAGGTACCACATGGAAAGTGGTTATTCTCATCATTAGTACCACCACCACCAGGCCTCCCCTAGGTGTCATTGCTAGAACAGCATCACAGAGTCACCCATCCTGGGAGGAGAGTGTCCTCATGTAAGCTCCTAACTCTGCTCCTAACCCTTCCTACTAGCCTCCACCCCTACTGTCTCAGGCTCAGGGTGTAAACCCAGTTTGCTAGCATTCCAGATAGCCCCATGCTGCCCAGTGCACAACTTCCAAGGACAGAGTTTTATACAGAATGCTTCAGTTACTGGGACACAAATGTTCAGGCCGCTCTGCACTAATACCCAGTGAAGTGATCCACGCTGCAGGAGCCTGCAGATAGAAAGATTCACCCTCCCTCCTCGCAGGCTAGCTGCATGCTGACTGATAGAACCATGGCCATACTCCATAACATTATGAGTTATGACTGTGTTTCTGTATGTCTTGTTTCCCTTTTTCATGAATCCATTCAAGTCTAGTAAGATCTGATTACTGGGAAAAGCCCTTCTACTGGTCAGTACATGGGGCCAGATTGAGGATTAAAGTGGCCCTAGACACACCAAGAAATTAAGCGCCCCCCCCCATTATTTTACCTCTTGCTCTCTTAGTGTGTTCAGACACTCCTTGATCATTTGAGCTCTATTACCCCATGAGGCAAATTCCTCTGGCAACTGGGAACTTCAGAACAAAAGGATAGGAAGGTGGTATAAATAATGTCACACACACAGACTTGTAGCAGCATTGAGATGAACCTAAATGGGACAGATTTAGTTAACCAAGAAGTAGAAGTTGCCATCAATGTCTTCAGTGGACTGTAGTTAGAGCACACATATTTGGCCAGGGGCCAGGAAGGATGGACACTACCAGTGTAGTTTTTTTCTACGTATATGAACCATCTGGTGTGCATCCAGTGTCCTGACTTTTCATCATAGGGCCTAAATCCCACAATTTGAAGCCACTTATAGGTCAGTTCTTGGCTAACACGAGACTGATGCAACACATTTCTGTATTTCAACTGTAGCTGTGAAGACTTCAGTTGTTTTTTCTTTGCTGTTGGACTTTGATGATTTTCTTCTGTTGCCTTGCAAATTCTGCTGCTCAATCTTTTCTCTCAACACATGCTTTCCTCCTGAAGGCTTGAACAAGTTCAGTGATAGTTGCAGACTTGGGCTTGTTAGTCTCATGATACAGGATCATTATTATAGCAGTGTGATGTCAGAAGGTAACATGTAGGCTAGCAATTGCAGACATACATGTGTAGTGACTGTCAAAGAGACCAATGACTCCTTCAGTCCTTGAAATACGCAATCTGGGGATGCATTGCTTTTTGTAAATAAAATTGGTAGGCATGGAAGAGTTCTCTTGTTCCATTCCAACTCCTTCTGGGGCCAGTCATTTTCTTTTTTTTTTAAATTGTAGGTGATAAAAGGGAGGCACGTTGGTTTACAGCTTGCATTTTATGGCCTGTTTGCAGAGCTGTTTTCAGGCCTTCAACGATATTCCTCCTTGCTGATCTGTCTCGTTTTTTGTACTGTTGTTCCTTTGTGTATCTTCAAGTTTTTTTTGAAGTTCAAGTTCTTCTATGCTGTACCCCTCATCTAAGTTAATGTTTTAGTATGGTTTAGTGTTTCTTTAAAGAGCATCTGACACATCCTGATAGGCAACTTAGGGCAGGGAGATGTCTGCTTGAGAACGTACATAGCCAAAATTTGAATTTTTTGGAAATGGATTTTTGAGTTATGGTGTTGAGTGTAACGTACTTCCGGCATGATCGTACTTCCTAGTATAGCCATGCTCCCACCATAGTCCTGACCCCAAATCCCACATTTTGATGTTGCAAAATAGGGAACAAGCTGCAGGGCTATCTCTAGGTACATAGTACAATCATGGGCAGTGCCAGCCTTTAGCTACTGTTATTTAACTTTGGAAGTGAGACAGGGAAAGGGGAAATTGTTTAACCAAGAAAGGCACGCTAAGCTGAAGCTTGTTTCCAGGCGTGACCTGGGAGCACAAGTAAGTTAAGTGACTTGCTCAGGGTAACACACTATGCAAGTGGAGACTATGGAATTCAAACCCAGGTCTCCAAGTTTGCAGCTCAGTGCCCTAAACCACAGCACTATACTGCTTCCTAATTAGTACATGGGTGACTACAGGTGGCAGTGCCATGGAGGCATAGTGGGAGGGAGGACACTGGATGGGCTTTGTGGCACCACTGTCTGTGTGCATGCACGTTTGTAACCTGTAGTGTGCCAGTGTCCTGGGGCTCAGGGAGCAGAACATGGAATGAACCCTGACACATAGCAGGATGGTGCAAGGGCACTCTTGGTCCCTCAGCTAGGGATTGGTCTGCTGCTGAGACAGCAGCCTGAAGGTTCCTGCCATGGGGGAGTAAGCCATGGGGAGTCCAGTGTGCATGTCAGCGAAAGCTAGGAGTGGGCTGGGAAGTTGCTATGGGTGGACAGGGGCAAGGGAGCATAAAGGATAAATTAAAGTCAGTAATAATTTTAGGAGTAACTTTTTTGTATTTCTTTAATTACAGGAGTCCAACTTTGGTTAAGAACATGATATCTGGTCTTGGCTATGGAGCCCTCAATGCTAGCTACCAGGTAAGGAATATGTTCTGGTTTTGTAGCACAGCTTCTTCTTTCATTACCCCTTGGCAGGGCTTCAGTTAACTCAATTTTGGAAGTGTCTGACTTCCAAGAATAAGGTAAAAACTTCCGAAAGAGAACAAAGAAAACCAGGTGACATCCAAGCTTTTAGTCATGGAACTGCTTTATTTTTCTGAAAGAGCAGTTATTTTATTTGTAATATTTGGTATATTACCCTCCAAACCTTGGTCTCTCATAGAATACTGACTTTCAGCAGTTCTGACCTAGGATGTATTTTGACTCCCAGAAAAGGAGTGACTTTCAAATATAGACCCATGGAAGTTTTTAACTTCTACCCCTCAAAAAACTGATCTGAACCCCAGCCCTTTGGTTCCCCACAACTCGTTAACATACTCCTGGTTTTGGGGGTTGGGTGCCTCTTAAATTTAGGGAGGGATATTTTAGGGTGGGATATTTTCAGTACAGCTGATTGCATTATCCTTTGGTCCCATTGGATAACACAGTTATGGATAAGATTCTGATATGTGGCAAATAATTGTATCAGATTGGGTACATGCTGTCTGATAACATTATCTAAATCCAGTAACCTCCTGTAGAGAATGGCAGTCTACAATGGGCATTACACTTTGAAACAACAAAGGTAAAAAGCAGCAGGTAACAACAACCCATATCAGCAGTTCACAATTTTAACACCACCACTCCTTAACAAGTCCTGACCTCCTCCTCCCAGTTCCCACCAGAGGCCCTAGTCTTTCTCTATCACCCACTATATGGTCTGAGTTTGGTCCACAAGATTTAAAAAATTCCACAGGGCTCAGCTCAGCAGTGCTGGTTGAGCACGTTGTACTCCCATGGTTGAGACCCTGGAGATGGCTGGCAGTATAGCCCAGAGGTTAGTTAGGGGTCAGAGTAATGAGCTGTCAATGAGCTAGGTACCTCCAGCAGACCTCGGTTTGATTCCTCCAACCTCCACTTGCATACTGTGTGACTCTAAGCAAGTCACTTAACCAGCCCAAATCTCCTGGGTTGCCCCTGACAACAGGCAAGTGTGCCTAGTGGGCCTTACCCAGTTAACAAAGAATGAATGAAATGAATGATGGAGTGCAGGGGTCTGTGCATTATTTGCTGATCTTATATACAGTCATAGTCTACTTTGCATCACTGAATATCATACCAACTGCTCCTTCCTTCCCCCTTCCACTCATCTCCTTGGCATGCTGCATAGGCTGTCACTTGATTGCATTATGGCTCTAGGTAGTGCACTTTAGGTTAGGGATGGGAAACCATCAAGTGTGGCCTAGATATTTAGCCTGGTATGCCCCCTAACAGTCATGGATCGAGGATGGGACTTTTTGGAACTGAGTAAGTTGGGCTATTTGCATCTTAAGCTAAACCAGTAGATTCTTTTATTTGTATATGTTCATTGCAAAAAAACTATTTAATGCATTTGTTAGGGTTAAAAAGCTACAAATGAAAGGAAATATAGTGTTAGGGTTTTTTGAACCCTAACACCAACCGCCCCCCTCCTCCCCATTGGGCCCTGCATGAAGAAGGATTTGAGTCTTCGCTTGCTTTACGTATGCTTTTTGGGACCTTTGTGAATCTGGAGGTGAGTCCTAACTTGCTCCAAGCAGGGCCATTTGAGCCCGGCACATAAGTCCTAGTTTTCTTTGCACGGGGCCCTGGAGGCCCTGCTTAAAGCATGAGATGAGAGATAATTTGTTTACTATTTTGTTCATATATGACTTTAATTGTGATACAAAATGCATGCAATTTTATTTGGTCATGTTCTTGACCAGTTTTTGTGTTTCTTGGCTTTTAGCATTTTATTCTGGTAGTATTTACAAAACGTTTTATGACTGGTTTCATGCATTAAACATTTTGTTCATGTTGCACGTACACACATTTTCACAATGATTTTCTCTTCTCTCTTTTGGCTGTCTGTTAGCAACTGCATGCACTATATGTTATGTGCACACTAAGTTCATTAACATATGTCTCGATGTTTCATAGAGTAACTCATGAAAACCTTTTCTAATAAAAATACTAATGTTTTTAAAGTTGGCTCAGATGTCTCAGTAGACTGTCTTCTGATGAACCCTACAACTGTCAACCTTTAAAGTTTTTGTTTGTGATGAACTTTAACTTGAAAAAAAAATATTTCATATTTTTCAAATATCTTTAAGGAGGATTGATATCTGTGTATGCACAAACTGTAAAATGTAAATAACTTAAAAACTAAAAAACATTTAATTTTTAAACCCCTCAAAGGCATTTCTTTGGAATGAACTCTAACATACCTGTACGTTTCATAATTTAAATCTGTGTAGTTTTTCCATTAGCAGATTAGAAAAACAGATTAAAAATAGGATGTATTAGCCAGCCCATCCGCATGGCTGTGGGGTTGCCACTCATGATGGTGGTGAAAAAAATGTAGGAAAACACCCCAGCTCTACCCAGCCCCCCTCCCTCCCCACAGGCACCACACGACCAACATGGCAGGCCACCCACCACCATGTGTGCTCCTTTGTAAGTGGGTGACAACAAGTAAGTCCATGAGAAGGAGAAGGTCGATCACAGGGCAGGGGTGGGATGCTGCAGGGACCAGGTGATGAAGGAGCAGAAATAGATGATGGGGAAAATACTGTGTGTATTTTACATAAATTGACTAATTAATAACTTGTCAACTGCAGAACTGACTGTCATCAAACTTGCCACAAAATTAGCCCCTATGACTGGGAAGGTGTACAGCTAAGTTCACAGTGCTAGGGGCTCAGATCACCAAGATGTAGCCAGTGAAAAATCCATTTTAAAACGAACACTAACTCAATTCTAGCATAAGTCACTACCGCACCTACCTTTATTATATATTGTATCTATAGCTATTTTATTTATATATATACACACACACACACACACCGAGAATAAATGCTAAGAAAGGGTTGTGTACAAGGAAATAATACCATTGATGGGGCTAACGAACTCATAAAGCCATGAGCCCAAAGGGTGAGTGGCCTTTATGAAAATTGTTATCCCCCAAGATGATATTATTTGATGAGTACACAGGTCTTGTCTAGCTTTTGTTTCATAATGTATGGTAAGTGCCCATTAACCACCATAATCAGTAATCATACAGCTTTGTTATGCACTGTTTAGAATTTTAAAAGTTGTTAACCACACTTCGGAACTTCAAAACAGTGGCATAACAAAAAAGAATGCACCAGAGTTCCATAATTCTCACACATAGAATGCAAACAGTGTTTTTTTTGACCATACACTATAAAAGATGATGGCTGGGGATCGGGTGACAACCATGCTGAAATTACCTCTTGTGGTTGCTAGGGCTGATAAAACTCGAGCTGCACTCTCAAGGTTTGCCATGTTGCCCTAGTAACCGCTCGAGGTGATTACAGCATGGTTATCACCCGACCCCAGCCATTATTCTATATATTGTGCATTAGACTGGACACTGTTTGCTATATCCAGTGTTTTTCTGTAGCATAGGGCTTTTCCAAAGTGTAGTTGTATAAAGGTAGTGTTTTTCTATAGTGTAGTGTTTTCCTCTCAGTGTATTGCATTTGTGTAGAGACTGCCTGTTTTTTCTTAATACTATTTCCATAGTGCAGAGGCCTCCTATAAAAGGAGGCATGGCTCCAGCAATCTTTCCTTTAGTGGCGTGATGGTGGGAGTAGCGTGTAAGGGTCTTGGGAGTGGCATGCAGTCAGCACGGTCGAGAGGAGCATGTGGCATGGTTTGGGGCTGGGAGCGGACTTGGAGCAGTTCTTCACATGGGCAGAGTGGCCTTTGCTAGCAGAAGAGAAAAACTACGGGAGCACAATGAGAGCACTGTGGGGCCTGCCAGAATTGTTTAGAATGGTGGCAGCACGGAGGGCCTTGGACTTGGATATTCGAGGGACTGCTTTGTAGGGTAGGTTTCTGCAGGTAGCATTTGGGGGAGGGAGGGAGGAAGGGTGTTACATATGTTAATAAGGGGCTTGTAATTTGTGTCATTAAGAGGCTTGTTGGATGTGTTATTAAGGAGACTTACATGTGTTATTGGAGTGATTTTTAGTGGGTTGGATATTAAAGGAAAACTACACCCTCATATCTTGTAAATGTTATTTGTGTCCTTGTCAACAGACAACTCTTTTCCAGTAGCTGATGGAGATATACATTTTTGCTTTAGTTTGTTTTCATTGTCCTTGCTAGTCAAATCACCCATTTATACCATGACAAACAGATTGTTTAGTTGCTGTATTGGTCCTTGCAAGGCTATCCAGAAGCAAATGGTTTGATACATTTTATTGGACCAACTTAGATGTTACAAAAAGAACAAAGTGCCTAAGCTTTCAGACCAACCAAGTCCTTCCTCAGAAGCTTATAGGCATTCATGCCACATACCTCTGTGTTGAAAGTACAAATATCCTGAAAAAAAAAACTCCCTGGAAACACACAAACTGAAAAAGCAATTTAATGGGAAAAACCCTGTATTACAACTCCGATAGCTTGCAAAGCTAACTAAAAGTAAATGTGGTATTTCACACTTTGCTGTGACTAGTTTTGTTGAAATCTAATTAAGCAGACAGGCATACTGTAGAGTCTAAAGGGTGCTTTCACATCATGTTCTCATATGCTACTGAAGCTCTCGGGCACAATGAAATTTCAACAGCCATAAAATGCAAACCCTCAGGATAGTTACAGGGACTGGTATGAACAGAGAAAATAAAGTAAAGCAATCACATAGATCCCCAGCAGCTACAGGAAAAGAGTTGTTTTGACATGGAAACAAATACAGTTTACAAGATACGAGGGTGTAGTTTTCCTTTAATGTGTTATTAAGGTGTTAATAACACATAAATACAGTGTAATTAGTTAATAGGCACCAAAATAGACTAATTGGTTACCATTAAGTATGGGAAAATATATGATAGCTTTTTCAATGGGGGAGACCCCAACTATGTGTTATATTTATATATACACACACACTTACACACACACACAGTCTCGCTCTCTCTCATATATATATATTTTTTTATGTATTCATGGCAAACAAAACCATTTAATTCATCAGTTAGGGTTGTTCCACAGTGACAAAAGCAAGGAAATTCGATGTTAGGGTTGAAAACCCCCTTTCACCACCCCGCCGTCGCCAACCAGTATCGAGGTGTTCAGTGGAGTCGTCTGTCCCAACTCTCACCCCATCCCATATGTAAAGAAGCCAAGCTGGTGAAGTATAGGAGAATGGGGTGAGAGTTAGAACCGACGACACCAACGCACACCCCGATGCCGGGTGGGGGGCGTGGAAGGGGGGGTTTTCAACACTAACATTGAATTTCCATGCTTTTGTCACTGTGGAACAACCCTAACTGATGCATTAAACTGAGTTTTTTGCCATGAATTTCCCTTCTTTTTAAGAATGAGGACTATAAATAGTGAATGGAATGTGGAGGTGGGAGCGTGGGCCCATCGGGCCCCACGCTTCCACCACGTGATTTTTTGTCGCATAGGAACGGTAACTGCAACGCAAACGCAAGCACAAACAGTAACGCACATGGTGACACAAACATAAATGGTAACACAAACGGTAATAGAAAAGCAGGTGCAAAGTGACGCCAAAGCGAACAGGAATGTAAACGGAGATGCAAACACAAGTGCGCACGGAAACGCAAGTGGTAACGTGCATGGTCACAGTACCGCAGTTGGAAATGCAAATGGTAATGGCAACAGCAACAATAACGCCAAAGAAAACAGAAACGCAAACGCAAGCGCGTACAGAAATGCAAACCGCAATGCGCACGGTCATGGTAACGCTATTGGAAACGCAAATGGTAATAGTAACAGCAACAATAACGCCAAAGGAAAGAGAAATGGAAACAGAATCGTGTATGGAAATGCAAACTATGACGTGCACGGTCATGCAATTGGAAACGCAAATGGTAACGGTAACAGCAACGATGACGCCAAACGAAAGACCAACACAAACGGAAGGGCGGCCACAAACGCAAATGAAAATGTGCACAGTGACACAAATGGAAATGCAAACACAAACAGTAGTGGAAACGCAAGTGGTAACAGTAACGCAAGCGCAAACCAAAACGCAAATGGTAACGCACATGGTGGCGTACACAGGAACGCTAATGCAAACAGGTAAGGAAACGCAAGTGGGAACGCTGAGTGTAACAGTAACGAAAGTGCACACCCTTTTTTCCCCCAAAAGCTGCATAGAGAAACACAGTGAATACAAAGAATGTATGCATAATGGGCCTCGGAGCAGAAAATGAGCACTTGGAATACTAAATTGCTTATATCTCAGGAACCGTACGACGTAGAAAAAACATTAAAATATCATATTATTTATGACTATCGTGGCTAGTTTTGCACTTCTCCCTCTATTGTGGGGGGGCTAAGCATTTTTCTGACGAAAAGTCCAGATCTCAAAGTGTTTCCTTAGATATTTGGCCGGAAGAAGTGAGCGGACGCCGGTGAATGTTAGTCTATGGGAAAAGTGTCAACTTCGGAGCACCATAACTTTGCATCCCTGCAATATTTTTTTCCACCAAACCACCAAAAAGCACATCTGTGGGATACTGGCTTTCATCCCTCCAAATTTCAGCCCAAAAGACCAAACCAGTGTTTTGCAGCAGGGTGGCAAAGAATTCCTGTTATTTTCCCCATAGTGTCGAATAGTAGTGTCTCACATCACGACACTTTTGCAAAAAAAATCATGAAAGTGTTGCAGGTGCGACGCTACTTCGTGACACTACTTTTCCCAAAAATTTCAAAAACATATTTCTGGGGTGTTTAACCCCAAAATAAAGACATGCCTAGAATCCACAGGGTCCGACTAGGTAAACACGAAAAGAATTGTGCCCCTAGAGGGTCCCAATTTTAAATGCCAAGCATTTCTCTGATCAGTAATTGAAAACAAAATGATGGATTTGCGACACTACAGGGGTCATTTGCAACACTAAAATCTGCATTTGCGACACTGTCAAACTTTTTGTTAACTTTTCCCATTGACTATAATGGAAAACTTGTTTTTTGAATAACTTTTGAACCGTTCAATATTTTTTCATGAAATCTTCAAAAGGCACATTGGGGACCCCGGGTGCATGTTCCCTGAAGTTTTTGGACTGGTCACACAAACTGTGCAACCTGTAGGC
The DNA here is from genome assembly GCA_016271365.2 of Neoceratodus forsteri. NCBI lineage: Eukaryota > Metazoa > Chordata > Ceratodontiformes > Ceratodontidae > Neoceratodus > Neoceratodus forsteri. The sequence continues at coordinate 143,988,492 of JADMNL010000029.1, read as the reverse complement.
GCGAGCAAAGAGTGCGCAAAAAAGCGTAAATGCACTACGGAATGTCGCTTAATAACTCCGCAACCATATATCCGACCGGTACAAAACTTGGCAGAGTTAACTGTCTTATAAAATGGTAAACTTGCAGGTGTGTGGTCATGCTCTGATATACGCATGGTCATCTGATGTGTTTCAACCAATCAGATGATTCCTTTTCTTACCCATTTTATAAATATATATATATATATATATATATATATATATATATATATAAAATACATGACTCAGCCCTTGTCCTCATAGAAAAACAATATTTTACCATATATGATGGTAGCCAATTAGCATATTATAAAAACATAGAAAGATAGAATTTGACAGCCGATAAGGACCGCTTGGCCCTCCTGTTCTGCCCATTTTCCCAACCAGTTCCATATACCACAGATCCTAAATGATCTGCGGCTTACCCTCTCTTTCCTATCACTAGAGTTTCTTTATGTCTGTCCCATGCGTTTTTGAAATCCCCTACAATTTTTGCCTCTACAGCCTCTGCCAGGAGGTTGTTTCATGGATCCACCACCCTTTCTGTGAAAACATACTTTCTCACATTACCCCTAAGTCTGCCCCCTTCTATTTTCATAACATGGCCCCTTGTTCTTGAACATCTTTTTTTTTTTTGAAAGGTGCTACCCTCTTTTACCTAATTTACACCCTTAAGGTATTTGAAAGTCTCTATCACATCCCCCTCTCTCCTCCAGGGAATACATATTGAGATCTTCTAGTCTCCCATCATATGACTTTTGGTGCAGCCTACATTATGTACGTCTGGAGATGCGGCCTCCAGAACTGGACACAGTACTCTAGATTTGGTCTCACCAATGTTCTACTCAGTGGCATCACCACTTCCTTCCTTTTGCTGGAGATACTGTACCTCTCCTCATGCACCCCAGCATTCCACTGCCCCTTCTCACAGCCTTCTCACATTGTTTGGTAACCTTTAGTTTATCAAACAGGATTACTCCCAGGTTCCTTTCATGTTTGGTGGCCATCAGTACCCACCCCCATCACGTACTCCTCCCCTGCATTTCTGTGCCCCAAGTGCATGATACAAACATATGAATTTGCCAGCAGATATAGGCCATAATGGTCTATTGAGTCTGCCCAGTTGTGAAGCTAGTTATTACTAAGTAGCTTCCCCCCCTTCCTACTACTCCTGGAGTTGTTTTCCCACCCACTCTCTCCCATCACTGTTCCCCCCCCCATGCTCCCTGTTGTCCTAATCATCTTCTTCACCCTGTCCCAACCCCTCTTGAAGCTGGTCAGTGTTCTTGCCGTCGCCACCTCCTCTGGCAACTCATTCCATCCTGTCACCACCCTTTCCATGAAAAAGTGCCTTCTCATTTCCCTCCTGAAACTGACCCCCTTCAGTTTTGGGTTATGACCACTTGTTATACCCCCTTCCCTAGGCTAAATAACCCCTCTATGCTGATCGTATTAATGCCCTGTAGGTACTTGAAGGTCTCCATCATATCCCCTCCCTCCTTTCCTCCAGGGAGTACATGTTCAGCTCCCTCAGTTTCTCTTCATATGTTCTGTCACCCATGCCAAGGATCAGTTTGGTTGCTTTCCACTGCACTGCTTCCAGTAGCTTGATATCTTTCTTTAGGTGGAGCACCTGAATTGGACTCAATACTCCAGATGTGGTCTCACCAGTGACCTGCACAGTGACAGAATAACCTCCCCCCTCCTAGACGTGATTCCCCTGGCTATGCATCCCAGCATTTCATTTGCTTTGGCTGCTGCCTAACACTGTGCCTGACGTTTCATGTCACCCTAACCATAACCCCCAGATCTTCTCCTCTTCCGATACTGTCACCTGTGTTCGCCCTAGCCAGTAACTGACCATTGGATTTTTAGCTCCCATGTGCATCACCTTACATTTTTTAGCATTAAAACTCAGTTGTCATGTGCCTGACCATTTCTCCAGCTTTGCCAGGTGCTCCCTTAGATCCTGTCTCCTCCCCTCTGTGTCCACCCTCCCACAGAGCTTAGTATCACCAGCGAAGAGACAGATCTTGCTCTTGACTCCCTCTGCTATGTCTCCAATAAATACATTGAGCAACACAGGTCCCAGTACTGAGCTCTGTGGGACACCACTGCTCACGGGCCTATGTTTGGAAAGCTCACCCCTTACCACCACTCTCTGGTACCTGTCCCCTTGCCAGCTCTGTACCCATCCCACCAGTTTGTTCCCCACCCCCAGGTCCCTCAGCTTGCTGAGTAGTCTGCCATGAGGCACTGAATCAAATGCCTTGCTGAAGTCCAGATAAAGTGCATCCACTGCTTGCCCTTTATCCAAGGTCCTTGTAACCCAGTCAAAGAAATCCACCATATTGGTTTGACACGATCTCCCTCTATGCTGTGGAGTGGCAGTCTTCTGGAAGGCATTCTGGAGGATGCGGTGTTGTCCCATCTGCAGACACCTCTCTGGGTTGAAGGAGGAAGTTGCTGGCCTCCAGGCTGAGTTGGCCAGGATTCAGGGGACCTCCTCTCCCACCCAGGGACCACCAGTGCTGTCACCACTGCCTCAGAGGGTGCCAAGAAAGAGGAGCGGTTGAACCACAGTGGGCTCAGGGAGGCTGAGGGTGTTGGAACAGAGGCGCATCTCTCCAGTTGTACCTCTCCACAATTCGTACGCCATTCTGGCAGAATGTGGTTCCTCTATGGAGACACTCATAATGGAGACCAAGGAGGATGCTGGGAACCTCCACAGAGGAGACCCACAGGTGGGTGGCATGGGACCCCACAAGGGAAGGAAACAACTCTTGGTTGGGGACTCCATTGTTAGGCGGGTAGAACTGGGGGAGGAGGGGAGAAGTAGGTAAGGTGTCTGCCTGACGCCATGGCTTGGAGGTACAAGGAGCAAATCCTCAGGATCGCTGGAGCAGCTGCATGGGGGAGGGAGCTGGATGTCATTGTCCACCTAGAGACAAATGACTTGGCTGGGAAAGGGATCAGAGCAGTGCAGGAGGAGTTTGTGGAGTTGGGGAGGAGTCTTAGACAAGTAGCACACACGGTAACCTTCTCGGAGGTGCTGCCTGTCTATGGCTTGGGTGAGGCTAGGCTGCCCTGCACCATGGGATTCAATCAGTGATTGAAAAACTGGTGCAGAGCTCAGGGTTTTGGCTTCATTAGGGACTGGGGGTCCACCTGGAGGGATGCAGGCCTATACTGGAGCAATGGTCTGTATCACTCCAGGAGAAGAACCAGGATCCTAGATGATAGGTTTAAATGCTTCATTGGCAAGCATTTAAACTAGCCAAGGGGGGAGGCACTGAAAAGGAGCAAGAAAATTGTAGCCCTCCAAAAAATCAGGGTAGTTAGAGAGGTAAACACCAAGATAGAGAAGTCGATAGGGAGAAGGGCAGGGGTAAATGGAGAAAAAGGCAAAGGCAGTAAGGACAGAGATGGGGCAAAAAGGGGTAAGGCCATCAAAAAATGGAGGGTAATGAGTATCAATGCCTGTAGTCAGGGCAACAAGCTCCCTGAACTGGTGGCCTTGATGGAAGAGGGGCACCTGGATATTGTGGCAGTCACAGAAACATGGTACACAGAGAACCATGACTGGGATGTCAACATACCAGGGTACACAATCTACAGGAGGCACAGGGAGGATAAAAGAGGAGGAGGAGGAGTAGCTCTCTACATAGGGGAAGGGATCAAAGTAATGGAACTAAAAGGTAAACAGGGAGGAGAGGAGGCACTCTGGGTCACCCTGGAGACTGGAAATGGCACCACAATCTGTACGGGGGTTGTATATAGACCCCCATCTCAGGGGGAGGAAATGGACAAGGAAATGATAGAAAGCATCCTTAGGATGGCAGAAAAAGGGGAGATATTGTTGATGGGGGACCTGAATATGCCAGATGTTAACTGGAGCACCTTTGCTGCAGCCACATCCAAGAGCAGGGTCATTCTCGATGCCCTACAGGGGGCATGCCTCAGACCGCTAGTGTTAGAACCCACTTGTGAGGGAGCAATCATAGATCTGGTACTCTCAAACAGGGATGGAGAGAGGATCTCAGATCTAGAAGTAGGTAGCCATCTGGGAACAAGTGACCACCAAACAGTGTGGTTCATGATAAACAGAGCCGCAGAGTCAAGCCATGCAAAAGTGAGGGGACTTTAAGAGGGCTGACTCTGTCAAAATGGAAGAGTGCCTCAGAAAGCACTAGCAAACAGGCAAGAAGGAGGGGTGGAGGAACAATGGGGAAACATCAAAAACTGCCATCACAGAGGCAGCAAGCCTTTGTGTGAAGCAAATAAACAAAAAAAAAAAACAACACTGTGGTTCTCAAAAGAGGTGGCAGGGAAGGTTAGGGAGAAAAAGATTGCATTCAGGAAGTATAAAGAGAAACAGAAGGAGCAGGACAGAGAACTGGACCAGTTAAAGCAGAAGGAAGCGGGGAAGGCAGTCAGAATAACAAAGGCCTGAAACCGAGGAAAAGATAGCCAACTGGATTAAGAAGGGGGATAAAACCTTTTATAGGTACATTAGGGAACAAAGAAGGACCAAGGAAGGGATAGTGAGGCTTAATAAAGGGGAGTTAGGGTGAGCAAAGAGGGACAGTGTAAAAGCAGGGATACTGAACGAATACTTCTGCTGAGTATTCACAAAAGAAGAGGAGGAGGAGGTACCTGATCCAAACAATAGAAGCACTCTGGATAGGGGGTTGATATCAGCCCTTTCACAGAAGAAAGGGTTTTGAAAGAACTCCTAAAACTGAAGGTGGACAGAGCATTGGGGACTGACAGGATTCACCCCAGAATTCTAAAAGAACTAAGGGGAGAACTAGTGATACCACTGACTACCCTTTTTATTTATTTATTAAATTTTGATGACCAGGTAGGCCCACTGAGCCCTGGAGGTCCCTTTTTCAGGGGTGACCTGGAGAGACATTATTTGGAGCATTACGTACAGAGACGAAATTACAGAGTGTTACATAGTATATACAGGTAGCGGTAAATTACAGTTATGCTTGGCATGGGAGGATGGTGTGTTACGTAAGGACTGGAGGAGGGCAGATGTGATTCCCCTTCTCAAAAGTGGGTGCAAAGCAGAGGCAGGAAACTACAGACCTGTTAGCTTGACCTCAGTGGTAGGTAAAATGATGGACTCACTTCTGAAGGAAAGAATAGCTGAGTACCTAGAGGCCAGCGGGGCACAGGATCCAAGGCAGCATGGATTCACAGCAGGAAGGTCATGTCAGATGAATCTAATGTATTTCTTTGACTGGGTGACCAAAGTAGTACACCAGGGAAGGGCTGTGGACATGGCCTACCTAGGCTTTAGCAAGGCATTTGACATAGTTCCACACAAAAGATTAATAAACAAATTAGCCAGCCTGGGAGTGGGTCCCAGGGTGGTAGCCTGGGTAAAAAATTGGCTGGACAGCAGGACACAGAGGATAATAGTAAACGGAGTCCACTCCAAAGAAAGGGGGGTTACTAGCGGGGTACCGCAGGGTTCAGTACTGGGTCCGGTCCTTTATAAGTGACATTGCAGAAGGACTGGAAGGAAAAGTATGTCTCTTTGCAGACAACACAGAGATCTGCAACAGGGTTGATACACAAGGTGGGGTGGAAAGGATGGGAAGAGACTTGGCAAGGTTGGAGGAACATTCAAAAGTATGGCAGCTTAGATTCAATGCAAAGAAGTGCAAAGTAATGCACCTGGGAAACAAAAACCCAGGGGAAGAGTACACAATTGGGGGGGTATTAACAACAAAAATGGAAAGGGACCTGGAGGTAGTCATATCAGATGACCTAAAGGTAAGCAAGCAATGTGAGAGGGCAGTAAAGATGGCTGGGGGGGATACTAGGATGTATAGGGAGAGGCATCACCAGTAGAAAACAGGAAGTTGTTATCCCTCTGTACAGACAGTTGGTGAGACCCCCATCTGGAGTACTGCGTGCAGTTCTGGAGACCCCATTTAAACAAAGCAGTCCAGAGGCAGGCAACCAGAATGGTACAGGGTCTGCAACAGAAGCCATATAAAGAGAGAGAGAGAGAGAGAGAGACTAAAGGAGCTTAATATGTATACCCTTGAGGAAAGGAGGGACATAATAGAAACGTTCAGGTACCTCAAGGGAATCAAGAGGGTAGCATCTTTCAGAAAAAAAGATGTGCAAGAACAAGGGAACATAATTTGAAGATGGGGGGGGGACGGCTCAGGGGCAATATGAGGAAGTATTTTTTCACAGAGAGGGTGGTAGACACATGGAACAGCCTTCCTCAGGAAGTCATGGGGTCAAAAACAGTGGTGGGAATTGCAAGAATGCATGGGACCGACATAAGGCAGTTCTGGTGGAGGGTAGGAAGAAGTAGGCTGTTGGTTAACTAGGATCTGCAGCTTATCCAGTAGGTAGGGAAATGGGCAGACTAGGTCGGCCAAGCAGTCCTTATCTGCCATCAAAGTCTATGTTTCTATGTAACAAACCCATACTGCTGATTATCCTGAAGACCATTTTCTTCAAGGAAGGACACAAGCCTTTCTTTCAGAATAGTCTTAGTTAATTTACCCACTGTGGAGGTTAAGTTGACTGGCCTATAGTTTCCTGACTCATCCTTAGGGCCACTCTTGTGGATAGGCACCACATGAGCTGTCTTCCAGTCCTGAGGGACACACCCCTCTTCGAACGAGGTGTTAAATAGGTCTGTCACTGGAACTGCCAGTATCTGCACCAGTTCTCTGAGATACTAGGATATCCCTAGTCCGCGACATGTCTAGGTTCGACGTAGACAGCTTTACCGCCTCCATCAACAGTAGTACTGACTGGCGACCGATTAATCCCGAACTCGCCCCCAGATGTTAACCATGCCCTAGGCTTCTTTATCACAACCTTCACTCAAATGGTTAACCACTATGAAAAAGTGCAAGTCCAAAGGCATCAAGGCTCCAGGGCTCTCCAAAGAGATTCGGATGCTCATGTCGAACCGTAATAAAGCGTGGAGGGCCTACAAAAAAAGTGAACTCCCCTCGAACTGGCAAGCATATAGACACCTCAGGAACACATGCAAATATTCCCTGCACAAAGCCAAGCACTTCCACTTTAAATCCCTTCAAACAGAACACCTCTGTATCCCAAAGAAATTCTGGTAACAAGTAAACTCCTTATTAAAAGGGAACGCTGTTAATACCCCAAGCTTAGTCCATGCCAACAGCTCAGACCTAACTGACTATACTTCCATTGCCTCTGGCTTCAGTGAATTTTTTTACAGATCTGCACAAATATACCTTGCTCTTCCATAACATCCCCTCTCCTAACACTGACCTGCTGTCCTCAACTTCCCTTGCGAACCGCCTCAAGTTCCACCAAAAACTTGCCACTCTCAAAGAGGTCCAGAAGCATCTCTCTCAACTAAATCCTGAGAGCTCATCTGGACATGACTCCCTTGAGGTAAAATTTCTTAAATTGGGTGCCCTTGCTCGCCCAGTTAGGGACCTACTCAACTGGTTTTTCATTTCCAGCTCGGTACCTGATAAATGTAAGGTGGCAGTGGTAATTCCAGTGCATGGGGGGGGGGTCCAATATTGTTGTAGACAACTACAGACCCATATCCCTCCTCTGCCATCTAGCGTAAATACAGGAGCGCATTCTTTATAACCACTTACAGGACTACCTGGAATCTCACAACCTGCTATCCCCTCATCAGCACGGCTTCAGAAGGAATCACAGCACTCTAATGGCCCTGATAAAAGTGACATTGGATATATTTCATGCTGTGGACAAGGGTTGTGACACTGGTGCCATCTTCGTCGACCTCACTAAAGCATTTGACCTGGTTAAACATGATCTCTTGCTCCACCGACTACATGTCTTAGGTCTGGATAAAAATGCCCCAAATTGGGCAAAAAGCTACCTATCTGACCGCCCCAAAGAGTTAAATGGGACAGCTCCCTCTCAGAACTTAGGCCGATAACCCACGGTGTGCCACAGGGATCCATCCTGGGGCCATTATTATTCTCACTCTTCATAAATGACCTCCCACGATTTTGTGGTGGTGCCACGGTACATCTATATGCAGATAATGCAATTATCTATCGGTCATCACCAGATTATGAACAGTTCAATTGAGAACTTGCCACTGACTTCGCCTCCCTCGAGGACTGGTTCAACTGCAAGCAGCTCATTCTCAATACCAGGAAAAAAAAAATGCATGCTCTTCTCCCCCCCCCCTCCCGTTCTACCTCCAAGTCTGCTCCTCTCACTCTTAACATAACATCGGTCATGGGAGATACCTTGGTGACAGTTCCATCCTTCAAATACTTGGGATTCACCCTGGACGCAACGCTCTCTTTTAACATTCACATCTCCAGTATAGTTAAACATATGCAGCAGAAGCTTGGTCTGCTCTACCGAATACGCCCATATCTCACCTCTGCCTCCTGCCTAAAAATTGCATCCTTGTCTCTTACTCCCCTCCTAACATATGGTGCCTGTCTGCTAATACCTCATCTCTATCCCTCCTCTCCAAGGCTTACCTCAGGATTGGTAGGTTCGCCTTGGGGCTAACTCACGATCACACCACTGTGATGTCCTCTCCTCTCTAGGCTGGTTGCCTTACGAAGCTAAGTTGAAACATTTCTCCATGTGCTTAGTGTTTAAACTTGTCCACCTCTTTACTCCATCCTGCCTTAGAGATTTGATGCACCTCCGGCAGGCACCCTGCACCCTATGCTGCTCCTCCTCCCTTCCCCTGCTAGCCCCCCACCGATCTACGTTTATCCCTCTCCAGGAGGTCATTCTCATTTGCTACTGTCTCTGATTGGAACGCCCTCCCTCCCCACATCCTGACTTGTCCTTCTCTTCCTCTATTCAAGTCCAGTCTGCATGCCTTTCTCACAACCTCTCACTACTGCTCCTGTTTCCACTGAAGCTCTAAACCTTCCCTCCCTAGCCTGACCTCTGACCCCTACCACCTCTCCCATTTCCTCCCCACCCCTCCTCCATCAGCCCTACTCTTCCTTTCTTTTTCGTGCTCAAAATGTGACATCTATTGCCTGTGTATAGTTAAAATCTTAATGTACATAGATGTAACCCCTAGGTGGCGCTATCCCAAGGGCTACTACCCCTGCCTGTTTGGCTAGTAGCAGGTTAAGGGGCATGAGTTCTGAAACGGGTGCCTCCACCCGGAGGTCAGGGTTGGTAGTGGTCAAGCTAACCTGGGCACAGCCCTCTGGGACACTGTAACCCCACTCTTTCCCCTCTAGTGGCCTGAACACTGTACGGTAATCACTTTCACAATACCCCTGGTACACCACACAAGTACCCACCTTGTTTGCACTTACCACAAGGGCTGATTCCTTTGGCTCAACCCTGGGGACCCCCTGTAAAACAAGGTTAAGCAGAGCAAATAGCAACAGTACAGTACTTTGAGTACAAACTGGAACCACAGTCAGATCACATGCAGAAAAAATTAGATCTGATTTATTCAGGGGACTTGAACAAGGGAGGGGCAAAATCAGGTTAATTAGCTTAAAGGTTATATCAATCAAGCAGTTATGCATGCGCTTTGAGTCCCCCCACACAGTCCACCTCTGGGTACCCAGGTAGAGAAGAGATGGGCTAGCCAGGACAGTTGCCCGGGGTTGCAGCTGGTAGGGGCCCTGTGATGGAAAACACAACATGCACAGTACACAACATTTGTAATCCGGAGCTAGAGGGCTCCGTTCGTAAAGGAAACTAAACAATAAGACAATTAGATGACACACTCAGATTAAGCTGCTGTTGTAGGGAGCTACCCTGGTATTTACTCATGATACCCAAGACTGGACACACGCTGGACAAAAATTGAGACTGCAGGTTGTTGATCTGGAATGCCAGGAGAAGCAGGGCCCACACAAGTTGCAGAGGCGTCATTCCTGTTCAAGCGTGGAGCAGGGGGCTAATCCCCAGGTAGGTCTCTCGTCGCTGGCTTCTCTGTGCAGTGGGTAGTCTGGCTGGGCCAGCCTGACAAAGCCCAGACCACATGGAAACAAGTTCGGAAGCAGTCCGTTTTGGGCTGGATACAGCTTCCAGCAAGCAGAACACAGTTCACACAGTGGGGAACAAACTAACAACCCACTAGCAGCTCATAGCACATTTACATGTACGAGAATTCTACTGTACCAGGCAAAGCACTCCCCGGGCACAATCGCAAAGTCTCTGCACACACCGGGAGCTTAGGGGTAGCTGGAACTCCTGACAGGCCAATCGCATTCAGCAAAAATATTCGGTCTTCTTCAGGTTGAGCCTGGCCTGCTTCAGTAGCTTACTTTAGTCACACAAACTTGGATTTAGTCCAAAATAATTCTCTTCTCTCCCTCTCAGGAGCAGCACACCGGCATGCAGGCCAAAAACTTAGCCTTTTCAGAGTTCTCCCAATGCGAATCCACTCAGGATAGCTGCTCAGAAACACTTCAGCTCCTTCTTGCTCAGCTTCCAGCTTAGTTCTGAACTGAAAAAGTGCAAGCAGCCCGGGACTTCCCCAAGATCCAAAAGATTTGGTTGGCTGATTTGGCCGTCAGTCAAAGCAAGAGCTCCCCCTTCCATTGCAAAAAAGGCGTAAAAGTTCAAACTGCAGTTCCTATAGATTTTGAATTCAGACAGCTCCTGCAGTCTGGCTATATTTTAGGTCCCACCAGAACTGATTGGTCCAGTTTGCAGTCCAGGACCAAGATAGTGGAGACAAATAAAACAGTTCTTGCTACAAAGAAAGCAGGTTAGACAAACTACATTATCATTATCATTCTAAAAGGTTTTCAGTAAATAGTTACATCTTTCAACAGAGCTCCCTCTCAGATTACTTAAGCTGCAATTAGGCAGCTCTTAAAGACACAGTACACAGAGGCTATACAAACTCTGGTAATCACATTTAAACTGCTAAAACGCAGGACACCAGCCTGGCAGTGAGCATTTAGGCAAGCTCGAGGAAGACTTTTTGGGAACCCCCATTTGTAGGGGGGTTACATAGAACTTATAGATATGTAGATATGGTGTACATAACTAGATCTAGAACATATAGAAGTTATAGATATGGTGTACATAGCTAGCTCTACATTATTGTGTCCACTGCACAATGTATGTCAAACTTGATACTGTAATGTACTGACTTCCTGTATAACTGCTCTGCTGTACCATGTATGTCCCCGGGTCAACCCTGAAAAAGGGACTATAATTGTCGCAATGGTCCTACCCAGTCACCAAAACTCAAATAAATAAATGAACCCTTGGGTGCACCCCATCTAGGCCAGGAGCCCTGTCCACCCGCAGTTTCCTAAGTCCTCTTAAAACCCTGTGTACCTCATACTCCTTCCTCTCCTTAAGGGGCATCCCAAATTGCCCCTTTGGCATCAGCCTGCTTGTCTCCCTGATGAAGACAGAGCAGAAATACTCATTTAGTGCCTCTGCTTGTTCCACACCCTTTTTCACCCATCTTCTCTCGCTCTTGATCCTAACTATCCCATCCCTTCCCTTCTAGTACTTTTCTCCTTAAAGTAGCGGAATAATTACTTCTCACCTCTCTTAATCTCCTGGGCCAGTCTTGGCTCTTTCTCTGCTTTGGCTGCCCGGACTTCTCTTCCTGCTTCACGAGATTTCACCTTGTAAATTTCCCAGTCAACTTCCCTCGCAGTATGCTTGAACCTCCAGAAGTCTGTCCTCGTATCCCTTAACTTTTCAGTTACCTTCCCAGTAAACCAACTTGGCCTGTTGTTTCTGGGGCTCTTTTTTCTGAGCCTTTGTGCAAGTGTCGATTGCCTCAAGCAGCTCTGTCTTGATAACAGTCCATTTTTGGTCTGTATTTGACTCTGGTTAGATCCTTTCCAGGTGTTCCTTCACTATGCTCCCCATCTTTTTGAAGTCTGCCTTCCTGAAGTCTACCACCATGGTTTGAGTTGTGCCCGCTTCCTTCCTTATGCAGACAGAAAACTAAATGCTTTGGTGATCACTTCCTGTGAGAGGTTCCCTCACCTCTACATCCTGGACTTGCTCTTCATTTGTTAGCACTTGATCTAACATGACCTCCTCTCTTGTTGGCTCCTTGACTCCCTGAGTCAGGAAACAGTCCTGGATAGCATCTAGCAGGACATGTTCCCTGCTGCAGTTGGTTGCTGGGGTACTCCAGTCCACTCCTGGCAGACTGAAGTAACCCAGAATAACATCACTATCTCTTCCTGCTGCTCTTCAGGTCTGTTCTCCTAGCACTCTGTCTAAATCACTTCCCTGGGAAGGTGGTCTGTATACCACTCCCATGCGAATTCTCCTGCCATCAGTGTTCTTTAGCACCATCCAAAGAGCTTCTGTCTCACCCTCTTCATCCTCCTTCTTCTCCCCCCTGCTGCACACTATCCCTTCTCTTACATACAAAGCCACACCTCCCCCTCTTCCTAAAGTCCTGTTCTTCCTGTGCATTTGGTACCCTGGAATCACTAGGTCACAGTTGTGGAACTGCTTTGCCCAAGTTTCTGTAATGGCAGCTATATCTACATTACCTTCTGCCAGTGGCGCCTCTAGGTCAGCTGCCTTATTTACTAGGTTCCTTGCAGTCAGGGTCACCGCCTTCCAGTATTTCCCATGACCTTGCACTACTTTGCATTGAATTTTAGCTGCCATACCCATGACCACTCCTCAAGCTTGCTTAGATCCCTTCTTGTTTTCTCTACCCCTCCTGAGGTGTCAACCCTGTTGCAGATCTCCGTGACCTCTGCAAAGAGACGCACCTTCCCTTCCAGACCCTATGCAATTCAGTTATGAAGACATTAAAGAGGACTGGTTCAAGCACTAATCCCTGTGGGACCCTGCTGGTAAGCTCCGTCTCTTTGGATTGAGATGATATCAGTTAGCTAATTACACTGTATTAATGTGTTATTAATACCTTAATAATACATTAACACGTAACAAGCACTATATATCTATACTACCTATGTGTATGTGTGTGTGTGTCTATGCATATACATATTAATGCTCTCTAATCTATGTAGTCCATATTCTTACGTACTTCAGATTATTGCAGCCATGTAAAGAATCCCATGTACTGTTATTTTCTCTAACTAGACATTATGATGTTGCTAGGTCATGTGGGCCTTCCCACTTATCTTCACTTTGTCTCTACTGCTACCGTATTTCCCGTTTTATTTTGTGCCTGTATTTTGGATGTCCTGTAATGGTCTCACATGTCTACTCTTCCAGGTCGTACCTGGTTATGGACCTTGGCTTAGTGTGCCTTTCATGGTTACCAAATTTTAAATAAATAAATAAATACCCCACCCCCCACCCCACCCCCATTCACTTAACTATACTTGACCTCTGGCCTCATGATTGGCAAAGTGACAATAATGTTCAAGTAAAAAAAAAAAAAACAATTAAATATAAGGGACAAAGCCTTATGAGTAACATACTGCTATTGCCATGTGCCTAATCTCAGAGTTTTCCTGAGACACAGAGATCTTTAAAGGCTGACCTTGAAAATAAGGAAGGAGGAATCGGTTCAGATTCTATTCTGGATCATCCACCTCTGTGGCCCAGATCGTCAAAGTCAAATTCTCAGAGATCCAAGCTTCTGTGAATGTAAATCTAAGGCAAGCTAAGGAGGGTTTGCTTATACCCCAACATTTGATCCAGCTCTGAGTCAGAGCTGTGCAGCATCCCCCTCCACCCTCAATTGGGGGCTGACTCAGAATGGCCCAGAAAAAAAATTCCCAGTAATCTGGGCCAGAATCAAAATGGAGTCACAAAAACCCACCCCTACTCTGAAGCAACAGGAGACAGCCAGAGTGTAAATCCACTGTGGATGGCCTGGTTAATGTCTAGAGAATGGACTGCCCTTCACCAGGGACTAAAGCACTGCAATGCAAACTCCTTCTGTTTTGTGCCCCCATAGTAAGTGCATGCAGGGAACTGTGAAAAAATGTTTTTTTTTTTTTTTTTTGCTAACTGGCTCTGTTAGATGCCAGATATTTAAACCATTGGAGAATTGGAGTTATGGGCAAAGGAAAATGGGGCAACCTTTAATGTGGACAAGTGTACGGTTATGCACGTCGGTAAACAAAATACAGAAATAAATTATAGTTTGGGTGGTAATTTCCTTAAAGTGGTACACAAGGAAACAGACTTGGGTATTAGGGTCAGCAATGACCTCAAATTCCACTCACACTGTAATTTAGTGATTAAGAAGACAAATGAAATTCTGGGATGCATACATAGACACATAAAAAGTAGGAAAAAAGAGGTGTTACTCCCTTTATATACCTCTCTTGTGAGGCCGCATACAGAATATTGTGGCAGTTCTGGGCACCAGGCTACAAAGGGGACATAAGAGGCCTGGAAAGGGTACAGCGAAGGGCTACTAGAAAAATCTATGAAGTTAAGGATATGGCATACGAGGATAGGTTGATGGAACTGGATCTATATCCCCTTGAATACCGTAGGATGAGAGGGGATATGCGTCTTAATTTATCGGGCATTATCTGATCACCAGCTTTGGGAGCAAATGGACCTACGCCTTAGGGTACACTCACATAACACCTGTGCCCATCCCTTACAGTTGCAGGTGGATAGATGTAGGACACAATCCCATACATTTTGGGCAGACTAGATGGGCCTAGCGGTCCTTATCTGCCGTCAAAGTCTATGTTTCTATTTTGGTTTTCAAATAGGGTGGCAAGAGTATGGAACGGCTTACCAATTGGGGTAGTAGCTAGTCAGACTATGATGTCTTTCAAACAGTCTCTGGATATATACTGTATTTAAGGGGCAGAAACATAGTGGGATATTAAACCTTAAGATAAGCGAGCCAAATGGACATTAGTCTTTACAGAGCTCTGTATTACCAGTGATACCAGTGATACTATAATTGAAGGAGACAACCTCCATTCAAATGGATGTATTCAAACACTGTTAAACTCCCAACACTTTAAATGCATTGTAGCCCGGCAGCATGCAGTTCTTGAGTGTGAGTATAGTAAGCGGAGTTAAAGAACAGTGTAAAACCTCGCTCGTGAGAGTTGGATTTTATTTACTGTATTTTTGCATTATTGTATTGGATCCCCAAGAGTAATGTTTTACATGTTCTTTTGATGTTTACATTTTGAACTCAGAGAACTACATGCTGTTGGGTTTTAATAATGCATTTGAAAAGATGTGGGAGTTTGGAGCACTCAAATCCATTTATTGATATTGTCTCCTTCAATTACTTATAAGCTGTCTAACATTCAAAAGCCCTGAATTCTTCAGTCTGTTATTTACAGTTGTTTAGCAGCATGCATCGGTCTTTGAATACCTGCTCCTAGATTAGAATTGACTTTGGTTTCACATGGCACCTTTTCATTCATTTTGTTTTTGTATTGTACTTTTCAAATATAGTTTATAGTTCATTGATGTTATTTATGGAACTCCATAAGCTTCCAGTTACTGTCGTATCACACTAGTGATGCCAGAATGCTGTTGTACCACAGTGGTAATGCCAGGATTCTCAGAGAGCGCTTGTTTGACTTCCTTGAGGAGAACAGACTCCAGGAGGACAAGCAGCATGGATGTATGTTGGGGAGGTCATGCCAAACAGATGTGATCAATTTCTTTGGGTTACAAAAGTGGTGGACAGGGGCCAGGCACTTGACATACTGTACATGGACTTCAGCAAGGTCTTTGACTTTGTCCCCCCAAGAGGTGGATCATAAATGCTGGAGGAACTAGAGTCAAGTGAAAAACAACCAGGTGGGTGATAAACTGGCTTGAGAGGAGGGAGAACCACAAGGGTGGTGGTAGGGGGAGGAGGATTCAGCAGTGATGGAGGTCACTAGTGGGGTTCCACAGGGGTTGGTCTTCAGTCCGATGTTGTTCAGTCTGTTCATAAACAACACTGGGGACATTATAAAAAGGGCACACTCTGTCTGTGTATTACACAAACCTTTTGAGGGGGTGGACATGGAAGAGGGTGTCAAGGATCTATGAGAGGACCTACTGAGGTTAGAAAGATGGTCTCGAATCTAGAGACGTGTTCTATGCAATAAAGTGCAAGGTCATGCACATAGGGTGCAAGATCCCAGGACTCAGATACAGTCTAGGGGGTGTGACTGTCATGGTGTTAGGGGAAGAGAAAGACCTGGAGATTGATATCACAAGCAGTCTACAACTCTGTGTGTAGTGCAAAAAGGCAGCAACATGGGCATACAGGATGCTGGATTGTATAACAAGGGGGTTCACCAACAGAAGGAAAGCTGTAATTCTACCTCTATACAGATCTATGGTGCGACCGCACCTGAAGTAGTGTGTGCAGTACTGGAACCCCTACTATCTCAGAGGGACATAAACCAGCTGGAGGCCATGTAGAGAAGAGCTACAAAGAGATCCAGGGTAAACAGGGACTCTTGTATGAGCAGAGACAGGAGAATCTGAACATGTACTCGCTGGAGGAGAGAAGGGAGCAAGGAGACGTGATTGAGACTGTGAAATACCTCAAAGATAGCAACAGCATTGAACCTGGAGATCTTTTTAGATTCAGTGATGATGATAACACAAGGGGACACAGCTGCAAATTGCCAGGTAGAAGGGTCAGGAAGGAAGCCAGGAGACATTTCCTCACAGAGAGTGGTGGCAAGGTGGAACAAGCTAACAGAGAACGTTGTCAACCAGATAATAGTTGGTGGATTTAAAAGGGGGTGGGGTAAAGTGAAGAGGAAGGTTATAGTGTCATGCAGCACAAATTGCATGAGCTCCACAACGAGCAGACTCATGAGACCATATGGTTTTCTGTCTTATCGCGTTGCACCACAGTAGTGATGTCACAATGCTGCTGTACTTCAGTGGTGATGTCACAATGCTGTTGCACCACAGCAGTGATGTCACAATACTGCTGTACCTCAATGGTGATTTCACAATGCTGTTTCACCACAGCAGTGATGGCACAATGCCATTATATAACAGTAGTGATGTCGCAATGCTGTTGCACCACAGTAGTAATGTCAGAATACAGTTTTGCTACAGCATTTATGTCAGAATGCTGTTGTACCACAGTAGCTGTGTTGCTACTGTGGTACAGCAGTATAGATTTCTGTGTTTATTATGGTTCCTCATGCTTCAATCAATCACTTTATTTAACCAGGCATAAACACCATTGAGCAAGCTCATTTTCAAGGTGGTCCTGGGCATTAATACAATACAGTACACTTCATAAGATTACAATTACGGTGGACAATGGTGAAAAAAAAAAAAAACATTGTGAAGGTGCCGGTCAATATGGGCCTATACATACTGGTCAACATAATTAACATGCAAAGGTACATAATGATAAGCTTTACTGAAATGAGAAGAGACAACAATCCCATACAGTCTCCGCTAAGTAAGAGCTCATACCTAAATGATAAAAAAATAAGGAGGTACTAAGGAATAGGGTAGAAATTGTGGTGAAAGGGTAGGCAGCCAAAAGGGAGGCCAGAATAGGTAAAAGGTAGAGAATAGGCAGGGCCATTTGGATTAAGGGAACTAGGCTTGTACGTCCTAGGTTTCTGTTGTTAGGAATGTGGGGTGGATGAGATACTTAGGTGTAGGATTTGAGAGTGGCACCCGGGGCTTAGGGATCATCGGTGTCTGAAACAGTTGCATGATTCCTTCAGATAATCCGTTAATAGAGCTTTGAATGTGAAAATGTTTGGAAGTGAGGATAATTTTAATGAGTCTTGCATAGTGTTCCAAAGTGATGGAGGTGAGAAGTTGATTGCTGCTGAGCCAAGGGTAGTTTTCACTCTAGGAATCTGGAAGCAGATTAAGGAGAAGCGTCTCAGGCCATATGAACCTTTAGCCCGTTTGAAGATGTTTGAGATGTATGCAGGGAGGATATCAGATAATGCTCTAAAAACCAGAGGAGAGCATTCCTTTTTCTTCTAGTTGAGAGAGAGGTCCATCCCGAAACCTGGTATAGATGACAGTGATGTGTACTACGGGGTAGATTTAAGATAAATCTTAAAGCCCGGTGGTAAAAGGTGTATAGTTTGTTTAGCATCGTTGATGGGCAATGACTGTAAAGGAAGTCAACGTAGTCCAGTATAGGTAGGAATGTAGTTTGTACTAGTCTCATTCTGGCTTCTAACGTAAGTAAGTGTTTAATGCGATAGAATAAACCTAATCGCTGTCTTAGTTTCTTCAAGGTTTCATTTAAGTGGCACAGAAAGTTGAGCTTGTTATCCAGCCAGAACCCTAGGTATTTAAAGGTATCAACTACTTCAACTTCAACTTACCTCCACTAAAGATTCCTTATAACAAAGATTTCAGCAAGGCTGGAAACAAGTGAACTGTTTGTTAAAAAATGAACTACTAGAAATGTTGCCAGGTCACGTAACTGTTACTTAAATCACATTAACTGTTTTAATCCCATATTGTTGTTTTCTGTTTATTTGACCACAGTTTAAGACAGAAGTAACAAGCATTTGTCAATGCCGAATGTTTGCTTGCTGGCACTGGCAGTGGTAGTGTAGAAGTTACAGAGCTGCGTAATAGGAATGGCAGTGAAGTATTGAACTGAAGCCAACCCCACCACCACCCTGCAGAGAGTGACAGGCATTGGGGTGTGCGTTTGGGTCGTCAGGCATAACGGCCACGCCATTTCACCACACCCCACCCTGCAGACACTGACAAGTGTCCGCGGTGTTCCCTTGGTCTTTGCCCTTATCGCACCCCATTTCATTGAAATATGGTGAGATGGGTGCGATATAGGAGAATGGGGTGAAGTTTGGGGCTGAAGAGTCCAAGGCATACCTCAGTGCCGCTCACTGACTGCAGGGTGTGGAATGGTTATGAGCATCACAGGCAAGAATCCCAAGTCACACCCCTGATGCCTGTCATTCTCTACAGGGTTGGGCGTTATAGTTGGAAACCCTAATACCTCAGGCATTTGTTGGCATTTTCACTCCAAATCTTCAACATGTTTGTTTTGTGACCCCACCTCATGAACAGGGGGAATATCACTTTGTTAGCTGAAAGCTGCTTATGTACAGTGACTACGGCATTTAGCACCACAGGTGCAAAAAATTCTGAACAGGATGTAAAAATGACAGCTGTACTGTTCATGGGGAGTAAAAAATGGCAATGTTGCAAATCTGTACTAAAAAATATTTAAAAAAATGGTGAAGTCACCGCGGCGTACATAGAAACTGTGCTTGCACCGTAATATAATATAGGGTTGGGGATTTTTTACAGCAGATTGTCAACTCGGGCATTTTGGTGCCTCCGATCATGAACAGTGTCACTGTGTTTTTCTTTATCTGTGCTGAACAATGATTTCCCACAGCGACCACGCATCTCTGCGCTGAAACTGTAAAACACACTTCAGCCATGTTGTGAAAAATGACAGCTGTACTGTTCATACGGAAGTGTGGAAAAATGTCACTGTGAAAATCTGGACTGAAAATATTACAAAGTCATGAAGTAACAGTGCGTGGAAACTACGCAATGCTCATTCATTATCACAGTCATTTTATGGGCTTTTTGTCACCAAATTTTCAACATAGCCATTTTAAGACCTCTGCTCATGAACAGTGTAACTGTGATTTTCTTAATCTGTCCTAAACATTGCTTTCGCACACCAACAGCACCATTGTGCGTTACATGTGCGAAAACACATTTTGGGCGACAAATGAAAAATTGCAGCTGTACTGTTCATAAGGAACTGTAATAAAATGGCAGTTCAAAATCTGGAGTAAAATATTGAAAATTCGCAAACTTACAAGCGTGCGTAGGAACTGTACAACGCATGCTCGTAAAACAGTAATTTTTTGGAATTTTTTCACCAAATTTTCAACATAGCCATTTTAAGACCTTTGCTCATAAACAGTGTCACTGTGATTTTTTAATTTATCCCGCACATTGATTTCGCACAGCAACTGCGCCATTGTGCGCTACATGGGCGGAAACACGTTTTGGGTGAGATGTGAAAAATGACAGCAGTACTACTCATAAGAAGGTGTGACAAAATGGCAATGTTGGAAATCTGGAGTGAAAATATTGAAAATTCACGAACTTACAAGCATGCATAGGAACTGTACAACACATGCTCATAAAAGTCATTTTGAGGAATTTTTTCACCAAATTTTCAACATAGCCATTTTAATACCTCACCTCATGAACAGTGTCACTGTGATTTTCTTAATTTGTCCCGTACATTGATCTCGCACACTGACTGCGCCATTGTGCGCTACATGGGCGGAAACACGTTTTGGGTGAGATGTGAAAAATGGCAGCTGTACTACTCATAGAAGGTGTGTGGTAAAATGGCAATGTTGAAAATCTGGGTGAAAATATTGAAAATTACAGCGACCCTTCTGATAGCGGTAGGAACTGCGCGCTTCGCTCAATAAAACAGTCATTTTGAGGAATTTTTCACCAAATTTTCAACATAGCTATTTTAAGACCTCTGCTCATGAACAGTGTCACTGTGGATTTTCTTAATTTGTCCCAGACATTGAATTCACGACACCGACTGCACCATTGTGCGCTACATGGGCAGAAACACATTTTGGGTGAGATGTGAAAAATGACAACTGTACTGCTAATAAGAAGGTGTGGTAAAATGGCAATGTTGAAAATCTGGAGTGAAAATGTTGAAAATTCAAGAACTACGAGCCCGCGTAGGAACTGCTACAACGACTCATAAAACAGTCATTTTTGAATTTTACATTCATTCTTGCAGATAGAGCCATCTCTTCATGAGTGATGACATTATGGAGATTCAGGCTTCAAAGGGTGATTTCGCACAGTGACTGAGAAATCACCCTTCGGGCCCGAATAACGCCATGACAGTGACATCATTCATGAGAAGGGGTCCCAAAAACCCCATGTTGAAAATTTGGTGCAAAAATTCCCAAAATGCCTGAGATATACAACAAAGTTGAAACCCCCTATCTAGCCTATTATACAGCTTACCGGCATTTCCTCAGTTCGCGGTCGGCTTTGAAGAGTGCAGACGTGTTCCCGGTCCACCGAAGATCGTCGCGCCCGAGCTCGGAGGTAAGTATGGGGTGAGGGATGTGGGAGGCTGGAGTGCGCAGTGGGTGAGGTGCGGGTTGTGGGAGGGGGGGAGACTACGTGGGACCGTTTTTCTTTACAGGGAAAGTAAAATAAAAAAAACGGACGATGTGGGACGTTGCACGCTGGGCCAAGGACGGGTTGGGTGCCTGCCGACGTGGGGATTGGGCACCCTGTCGCCTATGATTACTTGCCATGCTGGGTGGTCACCCAGCGGGCATTTCAGAAAGGTTTGGGGAGGCGGGGAACGAGCACAGCCGATGGGGATTGGGCACCCTTCGCGCTATACAGTAGTGCATGCGGGCGCGTACACTTGGCGTGGGCTTCTGTTCGTGGGGGGAGTCTGCCGTGAGCAGCCTTATCTTATCACTGCTCACCAAGCGAAGCTCCCTTTCAACTGTATGCCACTGCATTTTGGAGCATGTCATAGACAGCTCCAGAATGCATTGGCTTACAGGGCCGCACCCGCCAAACACACTGACTGAATTGGAAGGGGTGACACACCTCCGAAATCTCCGATGATGGCACTATGTTTCTTGCACATGCGTGCAAGCAAACATAAAAATGGTAAATGAATTACATAGTACCATGCAAAAAAATGTCCATGCAACCATAAACAGCAAACTAATATTTCCATCTTGGGTGTGAGATGACATGGGGATCTCTCGAGCTTTGCTCTCAGGGTCGGTGATGTCATCTCATCCACTGATGGAAACACAACCTTGTTGTGTATGACTGCCATACATTATCCAGTATGAACGGTATATATTATATAGAGCATAGAGGTTATGCAACTGTGTATTATGAATTTTGTTTTTACACACCCGAGGTTTATGAAGTCATCCTACACCGAGGGTGTGTGAAAAAAAAAAAATCCATAACACCACTGTTGTGTAAACTTTATTTTTTATATTTGCTGGTGCTGATGGTCTCTTCACTACATAGACACACGGACACATACACACACACGCGCACACATTTTCCTGTTCTCCCTCACTCTGTGACTGACCTCTTTTCCGTGAGCTGTGAGTCATGCTGGGGTCTGTTTGGGAGTGGAGTCAGCATCTGCCAATTCAGAGACACAGCTGGAGCAACCAGGTATTTCTTGTGTATTTTGGGAGGCTGGATCAACCAGATAAATAATTAAAAAATTGTGAGGGTAGTAAAGAAAAATGGCTTGCCGGTGAGCGGGAAGCTGACCTGCCATTTTTTTTTACGGACTGCTTGGCCTGCCCACATGCAGAGAATGAGCCGATGAATAATAATAAAATTTAATAAAGCGCCTGAAGAGGTGCAATACAGATTGTGCACAAGGAGACTGGTGCTGAGTTTCGAAAATGCCATAATAACTGGTTATTATGGCATTTCCTGGTTATTATGGCATTTGACAATCACAGTAAAGCCATATGTTAAAGGGGGTCACCAGTAATTACATGTAATGTTCCAAGCACTTTGCAAATCAAACTCACAAATACAATCGATAGTCATCCACACATGAAGATAAAAATGCAAAGTCAAATATAGATACTGTAGATAGACAGATACTGTAGATAGACAGATACTGTAGATAGACAGATACTGTAGATAGACATATACTGGTAGATATACAGATACTGTAGACAGATACTGTAGATAGACAGCTACTGTAGGTAGACAGATACTGGAGGAGAGGAGGGAGAGAAGGGATATGATAGAGACATACAAGTATCTTACAGGGAGGAACAGGGTGCAGGAAAACACTATTTTTAAGCGAAAAAGATGTTCCAGGACTAGAGGGCATGGGATGAAGTTGGAGGAGGATGATTCAGAGGAAACATGAGAAAGAATTTTTCACAGAACGGGTGGTGGACAAGTGGAACACCCTGCCAGAGGAAGTGGTGGGGGCTGAAACAATCACGGGATTTAAGAATGCATGGGATAGACATAAAGGAATTCTGGAGGTCAGGGGTAAGGTGCAACAGACTTCTAGGAAAACAAACTGAACTTGCAAGCTCAAATGGGCAGACTGGGTGGGCCATAGGGCCTTATCTGCCGACGCTGTCTATGTCTATGTATCTATGTACTGCAGATAGATACTGTAGATAGATACTATAGATAGATACTGTAGATGGATAGATTAGCTAGATAGATACATTAAAACTGTAATACAGTGCAAGTACAAATACAAAAATCATACAACAAACATAAATTATTGAATAAAATACACAGTGCATAATAATAATAAATAAATGTCATGTGTAACAGTCATAAGTTTTATCTAGAATTTTCCATCAAGCAGACTGGAATTTGTTAAGAGAATTCTTGGCTTTTATATCATTGGGCAGTAAATTCCAAGATTTTGCAACCCACATCTGTAATTTTCCCATATTTGTTATGCACATGTATATGAAGTAGAAGTTTCAAAGTTTTATTTATATTTAGACAGGATAAGGCACTAGGCATAGCCTGTTTTCGGGGCCATCCTGTAAAATTGTACTTAGTTCCATAGAATTACATAAAATAAACATAAGAACAATTTACAAACAATACAATCAAAAACAATGACAAGAAAATGGGGTCCACTCAGAAACAGGTAAATTCCACTCATTTGTCCTCAGTTGGTATCTTCTATTTCTGTGGGGGTTCAGTTGTTACCAAATTTCTCCGGGAATGGGCAACTTTTGATATTTTAATAACCTGAATCAGCACACCAGCCAATTTTACTCTCTTTATATTCTCTGGCCTTCACCAGTTTCGTGCCAAATAGATAACACAGTTATGTACATCAGATTTACTTGAACTGGCAAATCTTGCCAATCTGTAATACATACTGTCAATTTTTTCAACACCGTTTTAGTCAAATTTCTTTTTTTTTTTTTCTTTTTTTACTTGCTGTTTATACTCCCCCGCATAATGTGCTCCACTCCCTTCATGAGTCGCCTATGGCTTCTGTTCCCACCCTTTTAACCTGGAGCAGTTGGTCTCTGATGTAGTCGTGGTTTGCCCCCCCAAGTGGGAACGAGGTGGGGCCTGTACACCAGAGTTCCTTAGTGTTGTCTGGACACCAGTCCAGGACAGGAAGGGATGTTAGGGAGCTGTGCCTAGTGCTCCGTCTACTGAGAGCACAGTGGGCCATTTTCCTGCATTCTCTGCTGTGTGACATGCACCCTCACATCAAGGCGCAAGCGCTGATGTCCGTCATGCAGCCCCTGTGTATGTGGCTGGGCTTGCTCTACCTCACACCTCCACCTGGGGTCATTCAAACACTGAGCCCCAATCTCCCTCCCCTGGAGAAGGCGAGCGGTCCTGGGACTCTCAAGCCTCCTCACCCCCTGCTGGCCCTCCAGCTCTCTGGGCTCATTCCCAAACCCAGGTCACCGATATCACGAGCGGTAGTGCTACCGCTGTGCCAACGGGCTGGCCCTTTAGTCAAACTTCTGTGTAGCAAACTACCATATTCTAAAACTGTGATTTGTAGTTGTTTAACTCTGGACCCCTTTGACAGGTATGTGGACACCCTAGTAACGCCCTAAGTTTTTAGTTTGTCTTTTTAACCAATAGATTTACATCTTCAGCAAATTTCAATTTGTTATCAACATGAACACCTAAATATCTGTAGCTGTTCACATTCGTTACATTTTGCCTATTTTTAAACTTTATAGCAAAGCTCTGATCTAATAAATTATTCACCCCTCTGAGAACATGCATACATTGTGGGGTTTTTTTTTCCCATTTAACAAAAGCTCTGACCCAGTGAACCAGGTTTCCATTGTTTGATGATCAGATTGGAGCCTACACTCCAGCTCAGTCCGACTGCAAGTACAAGACCATAACAGTGTAGTTCCCGTAGTCGGATCTCACCACTACCCAAGACACTTGGCAGCTCATTTACATAAATGTTAAAAAGCAGTGGGGCCCAGAACTGAACCTTGCGGAACTCCTCTCTTAGCAATCTTTGGATCTGACATAGTAGATCCCTGAACAACACACTGTTGTCTATTAGACAAATCTGAATATAACAGTTGACATCACATAAAAATTTCAGCTCGGTAGCATTCTCACTACATAGACACATTAACACAGTGTGAGATATAGGAAAGAACCATTACTAATACCCGTATTCAAGTCTTAATTCAAAGAGAGAGTTTTCACCCACTGACCTGTATTCACAAACATTACCTACCACCAGTGGAAACACCACTTCACTTTGCAGAGTGCTGAGAATTTCTGCAGCTGCTCAGTGCACCTTGGGAGAGAGCATAAGCTCCTCCTCTGTCGATATGTAATAGACAGCTGTCACTGCTATGTATAACTTCTCACTTTCCAAGAATCTCTACATTTTTGCCCTCTACTACTGGCCCTCGATCACCTATTCCTTTACTATAATACCTCCTTCCTTCCTTCTACTCCTTCTATCTTACCCTCCTCCTCCTCCTCCCCACCATCTCTGTCCTGCAGTCTCTCCAGACCCAGCACCTCCTCACCGCCCTCCTATTTTCTGAACCATTGTCTGCCATTCTATTTGATTAGGCTGCTGCTGGCAGTACCTATTGTATGTGCGATTGTTTAGTGTATCACCTTATATCCTGTACTATTTAATGTATTGTTCTTTACTATGTACTCGTTTTGATTGTGCTTCCAATCCTTGTTTCAGTCCATCCAGGACCACCTTGCAAATGAGTTCTCTCAATGGCGCATTTTCCTGGTAAAATAAAAATTGAATTGAATAAGCAAAACAAACTCACCAGCTACATCCACCAAAACCACTCAGCTACATCTCCAGACTTAATTAAGAGTCTCCAACTCTTAGAGTGGGTTAAAAATAATTTATGATGTAACCCCTAGATGGCGCTATCCCAGGGGCTACTACCCCAGCCTGATTTGCCACTAACAGGTTGAGGGGCCTGGATCCAATGGCGGGTGCCTCCACCCAGAGGTCAGGGTTTGCAATAGTTAAACTAACTTGGTCACAGCCCTCTGGGACACTGCAACCCCCCTTTCCTCCCACTAGTGGCCCACACAATATATCAGAATTACCTTCACAGTATACACTTACCCCCAGGTCTGGTTCCGGCACTGGGACCTCCTGTGAAATGAGATACAGTGCAACAATCACAGTACAGTACTTAACATAGACAAATACTCAGGCAGTATAACTTTGCTGAAACAAGCAGCTCTGATTTATTTAGGGGGATATAACAAGGACAGGGGAAATCAGGTTAATTAGCTTATCACTCTAATAATTATTTCATGGCTCTGTGCACAGGCCTATCCCTTATCAGTTACTGTCCCTTGGGTACCCAAGCCCTAGTGGCTAGTCCAAACCATGGCAGCTGGTAGGGGCCCTTTCACAGAGAAAAGGAGAATTAAACAGTCAGCAGTACAGTAATTCCATTTGGATTTAATGTGGCAATTCAACAGGGAGCGACCCTGAATTAGTACTCACGACCTCCAAATAAGATAGGGTCCTTCAATGTCAGCAGGGCTCACTTGAGGTACACAGACCTCTTCACATCCATATAAAAGAAAGCACTATACCAGGCAGGCTGCATCTGTATCCCAATCGCAATTACTGCACAATACCCGGGAGAACACACAGCAGATTCAGTTCCTGACAGACCGAGTACAATTTTCAGCAATTCCTCCAGTCTTCTACAGGGTGAGCCTGGTTTCTACTCTTCAGAGATCCTTTGATTCTTTTCACAGGACGGATTCAGTCCTAACAAGCTGTTACACAAGCTGCAGACCGGAACTCTGGGCCTTGCACACGCTTTTTGACTAAAACTGCACACTGAAAAGCACAGGCTCCTTCCTTCTTCACTGCCAAAACTCAACTGAGACTCCAACCGAAAAACCGGCACTTCCTTTGAGTTCCTCCCAGTTCTTGACTGGATTGGCTGTCACTACAATAGACTGCTGCTGTTGGTCCAAAAAGGCACTGAAGTCTAAACTACATCTCCCAGAGTCACTGCCCATACAATCCTCTTGTGGCTGGCTCAGTTTATGAGTCCAAGTTCTGATTCGTCCAAGGCACCATTTTAGAGCTAGCTTACCCCACACTGATTGGTCCAGTTCAGCAGTTCAAAACTAGAATGGGAACTAGCAGACACAGTTCTGACTGCAAAGAAAGCAGGTTAGACAAACTGTAATTTCATTAGTACTCTAAATAATTTCTGGCAAACAGTTACATCTTTCAGATAGGTTCCTTTGCACTCTAGTGACTGCAAAATGAAGTGAATTGGCAGCAGTCGAGTGGTACTCTAGAGAAGCACACAGTCCCCCATACAACTAATTATGTCTGCAAGCAGACAGCTCTTAAAGAGACAGTACCAGAGGCTCTAAAACACTCACTGATAAATGGCTTAAATGCAAAACACACCATTCAGGCTTGGAGCATTCAAGCAAGCTCCTGAAGTCTTTTGGGAACCCCCATTTGCAGGGGTTACACCTTCCTGGTTTGGGAAAGCTTGAGCGTCCGCGTCAAGCAAGTACTCATAAGTTTCAACTGCAACCATATACATTTGCATTAGGCTCGCATATGTAATCATCAGTCAATATATCATTTTACCAAGAACACGTTTCTGAAACATTGCAGTACGTCCACTCTTTACGAGTATTATGTTACATTGTACCATAACTCAAGTTATTACCCTGTACATGAAACCTGAAGAGGGGGCCCTTCCTATCAGTTACCTTGAGGCTGGATGGGCAAGGGCACCATACTTGAGGGCAACACAAGTAACTTGGAGTTAGCACTGATGCTCAGTTTGGGCAATGAGCTCGGGACACATACACTCCTTTATGGACAACATTGAGAGGCAAGTCCACAGGCCTCCCAAGTGAATCATAACTGAGGTGCACCACAGGCTTTACAGCTCGACCAGTCTTTCTAGGCTGAACTGTTATAGTCTCTGCACCTGAGCCTCATTTTCAGCATTGTCCTCACTTGTCAGGGAGTCTCCATGGGGTAGAGAGGCTAGAACTTGGGGCACTTTCAGCTCCAGGAGTTACAGTTTCTGGAGTCCACAACATTTGGCTGCATGGGAGCTTCGGACACTGGCAGTGGACTGTCAGGGCACTCAAAATACTCTTCTTGTTCGGGTGTATCACCAGTCTGCCCCAATCTATCATTTTCTCCCTGAAAGCTCAAACAGTTCAACCATGCACAATGATTCCATTTCATCTGATCTGATGCTTTGCACTTCACTTCTGGGAGCATTGGCTCCAGGGATGAAGCTGGGGCTTAGACAGTCCAGAAGGCCCAGCTTTGTCTCCAGTATTGACTAGGGATTGCCCCAAACAATTGACTCAGTTCGTAAGAAGGATAGTATTCAAAGTCACTCTCACTTTCTTCCGATATGGACTGACAGTCATGCTCAACTGGGACTTGTGGAGGGAACACTTTAACTTTGCTTCTGTAGGTGCAGACTTTCTTGATCTTTTCTTAGCAGCAGCTCTGGTCACTGGTCCAGAGGGGCATCTTCCAGGGCTCAGACTCAATTAAGATTTGTCCAATGGGCAGTAAATGATTTCTATGCATTGTTTTTACATCTTTGAATTATTCTCAGGCCTTACTTTGTACACTGGCAGATCATCTAGTTTACCCACTACAATGTGAGGGAGATGGTGCCATCTGTCAGCAATCTTGTGCTTGCCATGCAGTCCCAGATTTCTTAGCAATACCCGATCTCCTCCTGGAGTTCCTGTGCTTTCACCTTTTATCATACCTTTCTTTGTTGGCCAGATTTCTTTGGCAGCCATGGTTTGAGCCAGTTGGTACGCATGAGTTAGCTGGGCCTTTAACTTTGCACATACTGTAAATAGTTGTCAGCTTGAACCCCATCAGGAGAGACCCCAAAACACACATCTACTGGTAGTCGAGCTTCTTCCAAACATCAGGCGTGTAGGGGAGAATCCAGTGGCATCACTTTTGGTGCAGTTATAAGCATGTACCAGGGTGCTAATTTGTTGGCTCCATCTAGGCTTGTCCTTTGGGTGCAGGGTGCCTAGCATATCTAGCAAAGTACGGTTGAAACGCTCAGGCTGTGGGTCCCTGGGGTGGTAAGGAGTGGTTCTGGACTTCAGACTCCCCACAGAGAAAGCATCTTTGATCAGACGACTCAAAGTCTCTCCCTTGATCAGAATGGATTCTTTGTGGAGCCCCATAGTGAACAAAAAGTTTTCTACAAGTACTTTGGCCACAATGGATGCTTTCTGGTCTTTGGTGGGAAAGCTTGGGCATATCTTGTGAAATGGTCAGTGACCACCAGCACATTACTGATATTTCTTTGATCTGACTCCAAACTCAGAAAATCAATACAGACCAGCTCCATGGGTGCACTGGTGGTGATGTTAACAAGGGGGGGCAGCCCTCTGGGGCAAAGCTTTCCTCTGTAAGCAGCGACTACAAGTTCGAATGTGTTGCTCCACATCAGCCCCCATCTTAGGCCAATAGAATCTGGATCTCACCAAGTCAAGTGTTCTGTCTATACCAAGGTGCTCCATGTGGTTGTGCAAGGACCTCAGTACTGAGTCTTGAAAGGCAGTGGGCAGCACTAGTTGTTGTTTGTCTACTTGTCCCCCTCTGTCTACTGTTTCTCTGTATAGCAGTTTATTGATCAGTTTCAACTTAGGACCTTCTTTGTATAACAAGTGCAGTTCTCAAATCAGTGGAGCGTAATTTGACACATCTTTTCCTGCATAGAGGGCTTCTAAAGCAGCTTTGATCATGGGATCGCGGGATTGAGCCCCCGAATACTGTCATTGTCCAGCTGAGGCAGTGCACCAATGTCTATTGCAGAAAAGTGGCAATAAGCAGCAGGTATACCCTCAGAGGGTCCCAAGCAATCCACCATGCAGTCCACTGCGCCTGTGGACATTTGTTCCTCCCTGTCAAACTTCCAGCAGAGTGCCCGAATGTCAGGTTCTGCTAATCGGACCCAACTATTCTGGGGAACAGGCCTCGGAGAGAGCATCAGCATCTATGTGGTTCAGACCTGCTCGGTATTCGAGAGCATAGTCATATGTAGATAATGCAGAAAGCCACCTATGGCCAGTGGCATCCAACTTAGCTGAGGTCTGCACATAGGTCAAAGGATTATTGTCAGTTTTACTAGTATTTTAGCCCCATACAGGTACTCATGGAATTGGTCAACAATAGCCACTTCAAAGCTAGGAACTCTAACTTATGTACAGGATAGTTCTTTTCGGATGGGGTCAGGCTTCTACTGGCAAAGGCCACTGGTCTCAGGCCATTCTCGTGCTCTTGGTACAACACAGCCCCTAACCCTCTGAAGCTAGCATCAGTGTGCAGGACGTAAGGTTTTCTTGGATCGGCATAGGCCAGCACTGGAGCATGGGTAAGTTGATATATGATCTCCTGAAAAGCAGTCTCACAATCAGGAGTCCAGCGGGCCCCAAATACTTCACTCGGATGAAAATACTCTTTCAGTCTTGAGGGACGCTGACTTTTGGTATTTTTTGTGGGTTGGGGGATACCCTTGAGTAAGGTTAAGTAAAGGGCGGATCACTCTTGAATAGTCCTTGATGAAGCGCTCGATATAACCACAGAATCCAGGAATCTTTGCAGTTCTTTTAGATTTTTGGCCTGTGGCCAGGTGGTCAAGGCCTCAACTTTACTTGGTCGGTCTCTATTCCTCGGTGGATACTATGTGTCCCACATACTTTACTGATGTTTGAAAGAATTGACACTTATCAATGGACAGTTTAAGGCCAAAGTCCTCCAGTCGGTCCAATACCTTAAATAATCTGCTCTCATGTTCCTCCAGTGAGCTGCCAAACACAATAACATCATCTAGGTATACCAGGCACTCTAATAAGTTCATGTCCCCACTGCACGCTCCATCAATCGCTGAAAAGTGGCTGGGGCACCTGAAATCCCTTGAGGCATCCTCATTGAATTCATAGAAGCTAAGCGGACAGATAAAGGCCGTCTTCTCACGGTCCTCTGGGGCCATCGGGATCTGGTAGTACCCACTGCGGAGATCCAGCACAGAGAACCACTTGTCCCGCTTAGGCAGTCCAAAGCATCCTGAATGCGGGCATTGTGTACTGATCAGGATAGTCCGCGGTTTAGGTGCGATAATCCACACACATCCTTACTGTTCCATTCTTTTTTCCTCACTACCACAATGGGGAAGCATAAGGGCTTCTGGATTCTTGTATTACACCAGCAGCTAACATCTCTTGCAGATGCCGTCTCACATCATCTATGTCAGCAGGTGCCAGGCGTCGAGACCTCTCACGAATGGTCTTTCGCATGCAGCCGGATATTGTGCTCAGCTCCTTGCACGATCCTACATCCCATTCCTTTAAAGAAAACACCTGGTCTCTCTGGGCAAGCTTCTCACTGATCCTCACTTTCCATTCAGCTGGCAGCGGGAGTCGCGAAATCAAACAAGTCGAGGCGTACTCTGTCATTCTTCCTTGAACTCTTGCTGCTGGGTAGCACTGCAGTGTCTGCACAATGCACATTAGCCAGGATGCAACCTCTGTTTACTCGAATGTCTCTTTTCAGACACATTATGAACTTGGACCATTACCCTTCTGGCATAAGCATGGGCTCTAGCGGGCAAAATACTAGGCTTGACCAGCAGTCCCTCTGGCAATTTTCCATCACCTGGTGCATCCAACATTAATATTTTATTCTTAACATCCTTTCTGATACGGACCTCTCCCTGTAAGGTACACTGGGCATTTGGCGCCAGGATCAGAGACTCAGGATCCTTCTTCCATACAATTCGACCAGTTCCTCTGGTTCTGTTTTTCAGCATCTCTCTGTGCCTCATAGGCCTTCTTAATTAAAGCCGAACTCTTAAAGCTCTACTAGTCTTTGACCCTGTTTTTCATAACACAACTGTGCCAGCCTTCCGAACATATGAGCATTTGTTCCAGTCAACAAAGGGACACCATCATACAGTCCAGTGGGGGACACACTAAGGCTAGGTCTCTACTTGTTCGCCACTCCAGCCACGGAGGTGGGAAAGACAGCCAAATTCGGATATACCCGGAATAGGGTAGGCCTTCTCACTTAACCCCATACATGCAGTCCTTCTAATGGTTGTAAGGGCACGCTGACAAATGCTTCTGATACCAATCCTGGAACATAATTGTCACTTGGGAGCCACTGTCTAATACAGCTCTTGTAGACACTCCATTCACCTTTACAGTGGTCTCCATGGAGGGACCCACTATTCTGGACCAGTCTGGAGAGGCAGGGGCCTGGGCAACTGACCTTGCCACAAAAGGACGTGAATTAGCATTTTGGTGCCCTCACTGGGATCATTTCGCACCTCTTAACCACTGATTTCTTCTCCAAGTTCTCCTTGTAGCCTATATGCAACTTTGTCAGTGTCTTTTGGGACTGGCATTCCCTTTCATGTGCCCATCTTTCCCACAATTATAGCAAAACATACTTTCTGGAGTTTGAGCTGGCCGAGGCGCCACACTGGGAGCCAGGGCGGGGTATTACTAACTGGAAACCTGGGTGCCATCTCTGTCTGCGGCGTGATAAGCATTTGGAGACATCTCGTCAGTTTCTCCACTTCCATGGTCAAGGAATTGAGTTTGGAGCTGTTATCAGCAGGAGATACATGGTGGTACCCCACCCCATAGCAGATGCAGTCGGATAGGTCACGGCCCGTGCTTGCAGGCGTGGCTTCATAAAGGGACTGTTTTTGAATTGCCGATCTCTCTCAACAGTTCACCCCATTGTGGCATATCTTTTTCCTTGTCAGAGCACTCATTGACTGTCAACCTCTGCCCCTGAACTTCACTTGATGGGTCACCCTCAGTCATCGGGTCGTAGCCACAGCTGTTGGTGCAGGTACTCCCAGGTCGCCTTTTCTCAACTCCTCAATTTCTCTCATTAACTCTTCATAGGAGGGTGGGATTCCAGTCGATTTGCCAGGCGTAACTGAAGCAACAGCAGTTCTGAGAAGGGGCAGATTTAAGGATTCTGTCCAGTCTGGTTCGGTCCAGTTCAATCGCTGGCAAACTACCCTTTCTGAGGCATTCTTGCAACAATTTTTCCAGCCAGAGACATACACAGACAACAATCCCCTTGGTACTGTTGTCATTTCTTACTCTCCACCATAGGTCCTCATCAGAATCTGGGCTCCCTACACATTCTCCAAGGCCTCAAGATAGCCTGTGCAGTCGCTTCAGGGTTACTGGCCTCATAGCACTGATGGTAGCCAGGGCAGGACCTCGGAGGCTCTCACTAACCCTCTTTGCTCGCCTCCCGGCATTGCCATTCTAGCACTTGGGGCAACATAGTCTATCCAGGTCTCCCAGTCATCCTCCCTTGGGGGTGGGGAGGTGCCAGAGAAGATCCTCAACCTTCGGTAAGAGTTGTGACTAATGGCAGGTGCAGAAATAGGAGTCTGCATTGGTTCAGCCACCATTATGGGCACTGGAGCAGGAGAGGGTGTTGGGGAGGAACACCCCAGGTGGCAAGAATAGTTTCTTCAAGTCCTCCACAGTTTTCCCTCTCCAGCAACCAGTCAGCAAATTCTCCTCAAAAGTTTCAGATAGTGGTGGGGCTGATTCCCGGTCTCTCATTGTCCTTAGTTATCACTTCCAAGCAGTGAGGGCTCCTCTGGGTAATGGTCTGTGGCACTTTGGAGCTATCTATGGGATCCTTAAACTCTACTAGGCCAGGAAAGTGTGGGTGAGCAGATTAGCATGCCGACCCACCACCACAGGGTTTTGTAAACCTTCCACCTTGGAAAGTACTCCTGCACAGTGTCCGTATTGATACCCAGGGGATGTCCAGGATAAGCATAGCATTTTGGGGTCGATCTCCTCCCAGTACACCACTCCACCAGCCGGTGCACAGCCACTTCTGTCGGGTACCCATTTTTTCTTAACAGTGGTTCGTAGAATATGGCCACTAGAGGACACACAATCCCAGCGGTGAGCCTCCAAGATGTAACCCCTAGATGGCGCTATCCCAGGGCTACTACCCTGCCTGATTTGCCACTAACAGGTTGAGGGCCTGGATCCAATGGCGGTGCCTCCACCCAGAGGTCAGGGTTTGCAATAGTTAAACTAACTCTGTCACAGCCCTCTGGGACACTGCAACCCCTTTCTTCCCACTAGTGGCCCACATAATATATCAGAATTACCTTCACAGTATACACTTACCCCCAGGTCTGGTTCCGCACTGGGACCTCCTGTGAAATGAGATACAGTGCAACAATCACAGTACAGTACTTTAACATAGACAAATACCTCAGGCAGTATAACTTTGCTGAAACAAGCAGCTCTGATTTATTTAGGGGATATAACAAGGACAGGGGAAATCAGGTTAATTAGCTTATCACTCTCATAATCTACCTATGGCTCTGTGCACAGGCCCATCCTCATCAGTTACTGTCCCTGGTACCCAAGCCCAGTGGCTAGTCCAAACCATGGCAGCTGGTAGGGCCCTTCACACAGAGAAAAGGAGAATTAAACAGTCAGCAGTACAGTAATTCCATTTGGATTTAATGTGGCAATTCAACAGGGAGCGACCCTGAATTAGTACTCACGACCTCCAAATAAGATAGGGTCCTTCATCAGCAGGGCTCACTTGAGGTACACAAACCTCTTCACATCCATATAAAAGAAAGCACTATACCAGGCAGGCTGCATCTGTATCCCGATCGCAATTACTGCACAATACCCGGAGAACACACAGCAGATTCAGTTCCTGACAGACCGAGTACAATTTTCAGCAATTCCTCCAGTCTTCTACAGGGTGAGCCTGGTTTCTACTCTTCAGAGATCCTTTGATTCTTTTCACAGGACGGATTCAGTCCTAACAAGCTGTTACACAAGCTGCAGACCGGAACTCTGGGCCTTGCACACGTTTTTTGACTAAAACTGCACACTGAAAAAGCACAGGGCTCCTTCCTTCTTCACTGCCAAAACTCAACTGTAACTCCAACCGACAAAACCGGGCACTTCCTTTGAGTTCCTCCCAGTTCTTGACTGGATTGGCTGTCACTCACAATAGACTGCTGCTGTTGGTCCAACAAGGCACTGAAGTCTAAACTACATCTCCCAGAGTCACTGCCCATACAATCCTCTTGTGGCTGGCTCAGTTTATGAGTCCAAGTTCTGATTCGTCCAAGGCACCATTTTAGAGCTAGCTACTCCCACACTGATTGGTCCAGTTCAGCAGTTCAAAACTAGAATGGGGAACTAGCAGACACAGTTCTGACTGCAAAGAAAGCAGGTTAGACAAACTGTAATTTCATTATTACTCTAAATAATTTCTGGCAAACAGTTACATCTTTCAGATAGGTTCCCTTGCACTCATAGTGACTGCAAAATGAAGTGAATTGGCAGCAGCTCAGTGGTACTCAGAGAAGCACACAGTCCCCCCATACAAACTAATTATGTCTGCAAGCAGACAGCTCTTAAAGAGACAGTACCAGAGGCTCTAAAAACACTCACTGATAAATGGCTTAAATGCAAAACACCATTCAGGCTTGGAGCATTCAAGCAAGCTCCTGGAAGTCTTTTGGGAACCCCCATTTGCAGGGGGGTTACATTATTAAAAGGTATAAAAAGTAACACCCCCCACTGAGCATCGATGTATGATATTGCACTGATGCATTTTCAAGATTCTCACTTTACTTTGCCATTACTAACCTAGCTCTGGAATCTCCCACAGTGTTCAAGGGGTGCATTGCTTGCTATGCCTAGACAAAGTAAACCGGTGAGAACACTGGAGGTGTAGTGGTTGTGAATATGTCACCGTCTCAAAGCACTTGACAGACCAGCGACTCTGATACTAGTAGAGCAGGGATTTATAAAGGCTAAGCCTGTATGTTCAGTTTGCTGCTAGTTTGGATAATTCTGAACTGTTTGCAGATCAGGAGTGGGTAGCACACTATTTCAGTTGATTATCCAGGCTATGCAGATCAGGTGTTTGGACAGTGCACTAAGCAAGCCTCCAGATAGTGCACTGTTCGAATCCGTTGTACAAGCAATGTGGATCAGACACATTTTTATAGTGCGCTCAGCACAGAGCTGCATGTAATGTGGAATTCTGCCAGAGAAATTTGGGCAGAATGGCAATTCCATTTCCAAAATGCTTTTTCTGAAATTCTGTCTTAATTGCAGTGAATTGTGAAACGCATTTCTATGTCAACCGAGGAATAACTTTCCATGAAGTATGCATTGTGGAAAAATAATTTACAGTTTATGTAAACTGCTATTACTAATCCACAAGAAAAAAATCCCACTTTCAAAATCACAGAATTGTACTACTGACAGAATTCAGTGGAGTTTCCTTAAATTCCACAGAATTCTATTCCATTGGGATCTGAAAACTCTGCACAGCCCTACTAAGTAAGCCTCCAGGTGGTGCATTATTCCACTCCATTATCCATTTTGCAAGGATCAGGTATGTTTGGATTGTGCGCAGAGCAGGCTTCCAGATTATGCACTGCGCTCACGGTGATATTGCTAGCAGACACTGCAGCCAGTGATTGCTCAACAACGCACACACACACACTTTACTCAGTCCAGGCAACAATGCCTGCATTTGAGTTGGCTTCTTCAGAGGCTGCTGGGTAATACCCTAGCAGCACCCCCCACCCTCGATTCTATACATTAGTGAGTATTTTCATAAAATATATTTTGATGCGGTTAGATTAAA
This sequence comes from Neoceratodus forsteri, assembly GCA_016271365.2. Lineage (NCBI taxonomy): Eukaryota > Metazoa > Chordata > Ceratodontiformes > Ceratodontidae > Neoceratodus > Neoceratodus forsteri. The sequence continues at coordinate 143,951,807 of JADMNL010000029.1, read as the reverse complement.
CTGTGGCTTGTGGGGCACAGTCCTACTGAATATCCAATGAAACCGGCTTTGTTAAATGAGTTTTCAATTTATTTGCCTTTGATAATTATTTATTTAGTTTTTGTTGCCCATGAAAGGAGGGCTAGACAGTCCTGCTTTCAGTCTTACCCAGGGGGAGAAGTTACAGATGCAAACCAAGGGAAATGGAACCAGATTAAGCTGCTGCTGTTGGCATTTTAGCGAATGGAGGACATTTGGACAAAACACTGGGAAAATTCCCCTACTCTTCCTGTGATGTGCCATGGGATCTTTATCATCTTGTGGAATAACCACCAGAAAAAGGCAGAGACAGGACAATACAGATTTTTGTGGCGATTCCCCCACAATTTGTTATGTCATGCAGAATTTTAGTTTCCAGTTTTCTGCTGATTTTGTAGAAACACAAACATGAAAGCAGAATTTGTCAGCAGAAGAGGAATGCTTGTCCCACCCAGTCTGCCTAGATGGTCCCTGCCTAGTCTGTCTCTACGGACACTAACTGGTCTCCAGGGACCCTCCTTCCTCCCTGCTATGTACTAGTATTCCCATATGTCTATCCTATGCGTGCTTGAAGCCCCTTCCTGCTGTTGTCTTCACCACTTCTGCTGGCAGTCTGTCCAGGCAACCACCACTCTTTCAGTGAAGTAGTGCTTCCTCACATCCCTCTTACCCCCCCCCCCCCATTGCACACCTTCTGGTCCTGGTGCTGTTTCTTATTGAAGGGACTTTGCTCTTGCAACCTGTTCACCCCCGTGAGGTAGTTGCAAGTCTCTAGTATGTCCCTCTTGCTCTCCATTTTTTCAGTGTGCACAGAAGCATGTCAGTTCACCATGGGTAGTTTGTCCAACAACAGTTCAGTCCCTCTCTCCTGAGTAATGGAATGCCGCAGTACGAATCTATTTATAGTTTTTTGAACCCCCTAAATTAATAACCTACCTTACATTGGGAAACGTTCACTTTCCTGTAATGGTTCCCAAGATCTGGAGGAAGCAAACTATCTGGGGGGGGGGGTTGAATAGCTCGTAATGGATTGTCATGTAGACGTTGAGATCCGCCAGTCTCTCCTCATAGGGCTATTGATGCAAACCCTGCACCATTGTAGTTGCCCTCCTCTGGACTGCCTCTATACTGTCTTATGTCCTTTCTGAGGTGCAGCCACCAGAACTGGACACAACACTCCGGTAGGGTCTCACAAGTGAGTGATACAGTGACAACAGCACCCTCCTTCCACCTGCTGGAGATACCTCTCCCTGTGCATCACAGCATCCCACTGGCTATATAAACTCCTTTGTCATACTGTCCTGCCACTTTGAGGCCATCAGATATGATACCCTAAAGGTCCCTGTCCTGCTTAGTGATAATCAGCACCTTCTCACTGCCCTGTGCCCAACTCCTGGGTTCCTATGCCCTAGGTGCATGTTTTTGCAGTTTTTGGAATTGAGCCCCAACTGCCATGCATGAAATTATGGTTTTAGAGTAATATTCCATGAAAGTGAAATCCTGCAATTTTGCAAAACTATACATTGTATCTTCTTTAATTCTTAGACACCCCCGTTACCCTGCGGAGAGACTCCGATCTCTCAGAAAGTTAAGCTGCAGTGAGAGCACTCCTCCCAGGATACAAATATGATCATTGAAAATGACTAGAAGCCCTTGCTCTTTATAGTCGTACACTACAGTAAACAAACCAAAATAAAATCTGAACCTCTTCTTTCACTAGACAACCTCCAGGTTCTCCTCAGAGTAGATGTGAACCCAGCCTGGCCTTTCAAGGTCCAGTTTACATAAAAGCAACAAGCCCCCGATACATGCAAACCATCCTTATGCATGCATAATCCTGAACAGGCATGAAAACATTACATTTTTGAAAGGTGCTGGTGACCAGCAGTGGGGTGGGGTAGGGGAGTCTATGTGGCTGGGGCCAGTGCACGTGTTTATGTGGCAGCATCCCCTCGGCCAACCTGACATCACAGGACAGGTTTGTTAATTTTGTAATAGGCCTGTATTCTTTTCCTTAGACTTAGTTTTCTCATAGGAAGGTCATGTTGTGATTTTTTTAGCACCATTGCCGATTTTGTAATAGGGCTGTATTCAATTCCATAGACTCTCTGTTTTCTTACAGGAAGGTCATGTTATGATTGCCTACCACCATCGGCGATTCAAGAGCTCATAATCAGTTACTTTTCAGTTTCTCTTTCACCTGTAATGGGGCTGCTTTCCTCTGCCCATCACATCCCAACACTACTGGTGTTGTTGATCCAGCACACAATCATCCTCCATGCTCCCCTGTGTCTTCTACCTTATGGAAGGGAAAGGGAAATTGTTTAACCAGGAAAGGCACACTAAGCCAGAGCTTGTTTCCAGGTGCGACCTGGGAGCACAAGGAAGTTAAGTGACTTGCTCAGGGTCACACAGTATGCAAGTGGTGGCTGATAGGATTCAAACCCAGGTCTCCAGGTTTGCAGCTCAGTGCCTTTAACCACTATGCTATATTGCCTCCATTGGAGGGGCTCTTTGGTCTCCCAGCAAAATCCAGTGCCACAGGGTATGGGGTTCTGGCATTGCTTTCTGATTACTGGGGCTGGACAGATGCATGAGGCAGCTGTGCAAACCTTTCACTATTTTCCCATTTAAAGAACAGCTCTGCACTTCAGTACGTACTTTCACAGACAAAATGTTTCATCTGTTACAGTTCACTCAGGAGTATCATTTTTTTTCACTTTGTTTCCTTTCCTGGGCTAAAGAGCAGCTTCTGTGTTTATGTGAAGCACCCCCCCCCCCCCGACACATATAATACAGCTGACCTTGCCAGGAGTCATTTTCCATAAATCTTTCCTTTGGGGACTGTCATTTAAAAAGTTATATGCCTCATAAATTTATTCCCAGACCCGCTGGCAAAAAATGGAGCCAGTTCCATATCCTACGGCCACGCCCCCACACAGGCACACACAGACCCATTTTGTGATGTCAGTAAACGAAGGCTGACTTGAATGGGGTGATTTTTCCAAAGGTTTTATTTTTTTTATTTTTTTTTTGGTCGTGATTTTTCTCCCGCTGGCCCCCCAGTTGGCTCTTCCTACGTGGCATCCATATCCTCCGTCCACCGTCCATCCCGTACTATCCTCCTCACTCTGGCCATCACTGCTGTACCCCATGACTTACCCCCCATGTCAGGGTGGCAGGGAGCCCCTCAATCTCTCCACCAGGACCGGATCCAGTGTTGGCGGTGATGCCCTCTGGAGGGGGCACGTTTCCAATGGATGACCATCAAGCTGCTCAACCTGGGCTGCTATTTTCACTGTTTTTCCTTGTCAGCAATGGAGTGTGCAATGTCAACGATGGGCGTGCCATGCGTGCATCCACACGTCACACACCTGCTGGCTGTTCCACCTCCATGCCCCGCTGTACAGGGCCAGGCATGACAATACGTAGCCTCTGCTAGGTGTCAGGCAATTACTGGCTTCTGTTCCCCACCCTCCCTGGGAGAGGAGAGCTGTCCTCCAGATGCTGTATCCTCTCCCACCCCAGCTGGCCCCCGACGACTGGCTCGCACCGTGAATATGGGTCACCTGTGTGGCTGGAGGTAAGGCATCGCTTCCTCAGCCCTCCCTGTCACTGGACCAATTTCAAGAGTTTTATACATATTTAATGTCAGGATTTTAAGAAATCAAAGTGACTGCTCGACTAACAGGGACCCTGTTATCTGAACAGTTGCTTTGATTTGTTAAAATCCTGACATTAAATATGTATAAAACCTTTGGAAAAATTGCCTCCATTCAAGTCAGTGGGGCATGCACATGCAGCCTTCATTTAGTGACATCACAAAACGGGTCTGCATGTGCTAGCATAGGGGCATGGCCCAGTTGCTTCGTTTTTTGCCTGCGGGTCTGGGAATACATTTCTGAGGGATATAGCTTTTTAAATGACAGTCCCTGAAAGAAAGATTTATGAAAAATGACTCCTGGCAAGATCAGTTGAATTATATGTGTCAGTGGAGGGCTAGTCGTGAGCTGCTCTTTAAACACATCTTGGCAGCCTGACTAAGCAATGCGTATGAAAAGCAGTTGACTGTCCCCAGCTGATCTCATAATGCATTTTTATGACATCATAGTGCTTCCCATGACAACTGCCTAGAGCTGTGTAGAGCGTGGAATTCCTCAGATAGAATTTGAGTCATATGGCAGTTCTGCTTCTGAAATGCTTTTCAAAATTTATTTTTTTGTTCTGAGGAATTGCTGAAAGCATTTCAATATAAACCATGGGAATAACATTCTGCAGCTTCTGTAGCCCATTTTGCAGGAAATAAATTTACTGTTTTCATAGATAGCTGAATTCTAATCCACAGTTTAAAAAAAAAAGATTCTGCTTTCAGAATTTTGAAATGCCACTTCTTACACAATTCCACGGAATTAGGTGGAATTTCTGAAATTGCATGGAATTCCATGGAAAGAGAATTTGAAAATTCCACACAGCTCTTCAGTAGACTGTGGTTTCACAAACAATAATTGTGATCATTATTGGGAACAGTCAGTCTTTGTAAAGACACTGTGAAATAGTCACTGCACTGTCTGAAACATTTAGTAGACCAGTAACAGGAGAAATGAAAAAACTTAGAAAACACAGCCGGCCCGGTGGCGCTGAGGGTTGAGCCACTGGACGCCACACCTCATGCTGTGCTGGGGACCCAGGTTAGGGAATAAGCTTGGGTTGTCGGGGTCAGCCAGGGGAAGGCGGGTGAGGAGTGAGATTGAGCTGACACAAGGCAGCTGTCTCCTCCTGGGAGGGACTGGGGCTCCCCGTCCACTGATCGCTACCCAGTGGAGGACGGATGGTGCCATCGACCTGAGGGAGCTCCGACGATAGCCATGGGTTGGGGCAGAAGGGGCTGAGCTGGTTTCATGGGGCGTACATGCACCTCCACGCACGCATGATGCCTGTGAGCTGGGGCCCCAGGAGTCGGGGGAGAAAATGGGTCAAAAACCAGAAATTGTAAATTAAAAAATAAACTTAGAAAACTACAAAGTTAAACATAATTGTTGTAAATATAGTTTTCCACCTTTTATTTTACTAGATGACCACTGTAAGATCTTTTCTTAACCTCCCCCTCATGAGAAACTGCTGGAGTAAAAAAATGCAATATGCTTGATGTCTTGTCAGCGCTGTTCCTAATCCCACCCCAGGAGGAGCTCCTATCAGCTGTTTGCTAAATTTCGGTGTTCCTTCAGTGGTTGGGCCTGATAAAAGAGCTGTATTAAGTAATGGTTGCCAAACTGCCTGAATCATGTGAAACTTGTTTTTAGGGACAATGCTTCCTTTTTGTACCCCCCATCCTGGATCCAGCATGCTGGGGGCAGTTACAGACAGAGTAGTGTAGCGGGTGACGGCTATCAGAGGAATACAGTGCAAAGCCAAACACCGCCTCACTCGGGCTGTAGCATTTCCTTCGTAGTCCAGCCCCGAAGTGCAGCTGCATTGCAGGGCTTTGTAAACAGCACATGGGTGAATTTAGATTTATGCGACCTTCCGATTGCTGTCAACCTTCTAAAATGTGACTAGGACTGGGCCTCCACCAAATAATGGATCCAGGACTGGAGGACGAAAAAGTATAATATTTTAAAGAATGTATGGGGAGGGCTTTATCGGAAGTGCTAGCTGGCAGTGCTGACTGGGAAGTAAAGGAAAGATGTCAGTGAGCACCAAGATAGGGAGGGAGACTTCAGTGGCCACCACAGTGGTTGTGCCATGAGAATTTTGGAAACTGCAGCTGGGGAGAGTGGGAAAGGTGTTGGTATTTGACTAGTAGGGTGCTGAGGCTGCCAGAGCCGGGACTAACTACCCTGGCAGCCCAAAAATGGGACTAGAGTTGCCACCTGGTTGGTTTTCAACTGGCATGCCAGTTTTTCTACGGACTTGCTAGTAAAGGGTTTAATTGGCTGTTTTTTGTCACCACTACTGCCAAGCATGAGAATGCATTTATGCTCAGGATTTATGCACTTCTGTGCCTGTGCACCATGCCGTCACAATGTGAGGGCACTCATTTGGTGGGGGCCGGTGTCACGGTGATCTGACAGTAGCGGGAGGAGAGCGAATGAGGAGATGCATCAACATGAGGTTAGTGCTGGGAGGTGCTCCTTGTGGTGTTTAAAACTAAACTTTTAAGCTTAGTTGACAGTTGGTACCCGTGTCTGTGGTGGTAGCAGAGGGTGGTAGCGAGGTGGGGGTTTGGTAGTAGCGGGAGGGGCACCTTTTTGTATTCCCAAGGTGCTAACCCTAGACTGACCAGTCATTTTTTGTCACCTCTAATTAGGCAGGGTTGGGGGGATATTTTGTAGAGAGTTGATTTCTGTTTTTTTTTTTGTTTTGTTTTGTTTTTTTTTATTTACAGGAACAGTGTTACTAATAGGATTGGATACATTGTATCCAGTCTGATGCATTCAAACAGGATAGCATTTGAATGAATCCAAAATTATCTGATTATATTCTTTTGGACAGAGTGTGCTACTATTCAGATAGTTTGGAAATTGTCAGATACTATTATATCTGCCCCAGCATCGTTTAAATATGTATCCACTTGCTTATTTCCTTATGACCTAATTTCAGGCAGAAATTACAGTCACCCCTATCACTGTCTCTTACACACACACACACACACCACCATTTAGAGTCTGTTATCTCCTTGCAGGGTGTAGCAAGGAAATAACATTTGTACACTGAAACCCTGCGTCATGCCCCACCCCAGTTTCAAACATAATCTTGTTTGTTGCCTCTCATTTGTATGGTTCTATGTGATAAACTGTGGAACAAGCTGTGGAACAAACTCCCTCCCTCCCTTTGTACAGGAAGTCCCCTTCCTCGAGACTTTCCGGACCAGACTCGGGAGCCCACTTGCTCGACGCTAGTACCTGTTCCTGCTACTGCACTTGATCTGACCACTGTACCACCTGCTGTCAACATATGGTGCATTTATGTCTTGTACACTGATCAAATATTCTGTACCCCGTTCTTATGTACTGCTTAACACTACTTTTATACCACTATGTATGCCTTATATCTGTACTCCTGTAAATAAGTATTGTTTAACATTCCTGTAAACCACTATGAATACCTTATCTCTGTTATTAACTCCGGGTCGCCCCTGAAAAAGGGACCTTTGGGGCTCAGTGAGCTTATCCAGTCACCAAAATTGAATAAATAAATAATGGTGAATGTACATCGCTGAAAATGAATTTCCGCGATGCACACTCGCAGCAACTGGGAAGAGAGGCACCCAAGATCCACGGGTGTGTATTTTTAATGCAGGGGCTGCACCCCCACTAAAGGATTTTCAACTCCAGGGATCTATGTCAGAGGCGAAATACTTTAAAAAAGAAGAAGCCATCTGCTGGCAAAAAAAAAAAGTGCCACCCCGGACCCGAACCCTGCACCTCCCAACCAAGAACCCTCCCCATCACGCTAGCGGACCAGCTCAGCAGCTGCCCACCACACACCTCCCACATACATTCCCTCCCCCCCCCATGCAGCTTCCTTTCCCCCTACCTTGCCCACCCCCGTATCTGGGCGCTACCCTGCCAGGTAGCCCTGAACACAGGCATCGTAACTGAGTCAGCATTTTTGTATGGCGCTCAATTGCAGAAACCGTGTTCACTGGATACCCATTTGTATGCTTCAGTGTTTTGCTATGTGTGTGAGAGAAAAGTAGAGCAGCACTCAGTTTTATAAATTTCTTGCATTGTGTTCTGCTTGGACCTCATTAATCATTTTATAGCATCAATAGTAGAGAAAACTAAGCCAGCTCAGTGGCATGGAAGGCTGAAGTACCGTGCACCTCACCTCCTGCCAAGCTGGTGCCACAGGTTTGGAAATGGACGTGGGTTGCTCTGGGCCCGACCAGGAGAGGGAAGATTGAGAGTCTGTAGGGCTGGTCTTCTGCCTTAGGGAGGAGGGTTGCTATGATTCACTGTCTTGAAGTGCATGCAAAGTCAGCAGGAGTGGGAAGGAAACCCATGTTCAGGGTGCCAGGGTGTCTCTGCAGAGGATGAGCTTGTACATTGAGCCAATTGCGTGTCCTGTGGGCCCAGGGAGAAAAATCAGTGGGAAAAACACCCTGGCTATAGAATGAAGACCAACCCTTCACAGGCCCCATGCTGGAGACTGGCCCCAGTCCTGTGGCAGACATTGACAGTGGGATGGTAAGTCCCAGAGAATCTGAGTGATGGGGCTGGTGGGTCAGTGGAAAGGGGGCAGCTGGTTCAGTTCAGGAGATAAGTGATGGAAAAAAAAAGTGGAGAAAACTGGTACCCATAGCTGGCCTAGGAGCGCAGTGGTAACACTACGACTTGACCCCTGGTGACCTGTGGTCGGGAATGGACTTTGATCACTTGGGAGCCAGCCAAGGAAGAAAGAACTGAGCATCCTAGAGACAGCTTTCCTCTCTTGGGGAGGGGAGGGGAAGGGAGATGCTGCAGACCCCTCCTTGGCTGCCACCTGTTGGAGACCAAATGACAGCACAGGTGGAGCACCTAGACGGGTAGAGGGACAGATGTCAGACACGCTTGCATGCCACTTCCGGCACATGGACCACTGACATGACATTCCACTCACCACTGTTGTGATCCTTGGGCAAGTGGAGGATAACTGGTTAGCTCATGAGAGGGACAGTGGTGGGAGGGGGAGGGGTGCCATCAGGTGAGTCAAGGGCAAGGAAAAGCTTGATTAAAAAAGGAAAAAGGGGCACTTATCCAGTAGATGAAAATGGGTACTCTTCAGATAGATGCAAATGGATAACTGTCAGGAAGATGAAAATTGGTACACCCTCTGGTGGTTGAAACTGGAACCCCTCAGGTACTGTAGATAAAAAAACAAAACAAAAAAAAAACTGTATCCCTCAGGTAGATGAAAGTAGGTGCTCCTGATATAAAGAAAGCTGGCACCCCTCAGGTAAATGAAAACAGGTACCCCTCTGGCAGATGTAAACTGGTACCCCTCAGATAAATGAAAAGAGGTACCCCTCTGGCAGATGTAAACTGGTACCCCTCAGATAAATGAAAACAGGTACCCCTCTGGCAGATGTAAACTGGTACCCCTCAGATAAATGAAAACAGGTACCCTTCAGGTAGATGAAAACTGGTACCCCTGAGGTAAATGAATACAGGTATCCCTTAGGTAACACTCAGGTAGTTGAAAGCAGGAACTCTTGATGTACTATAGATAAAAACATGTACACTTCAGGTAGTTGGAAACAGGTAGCCTCACACAGAAGACAACTCGCACCCCACAGGCAGATGACAACATGCACACCTCAAGTAGATGAAAACAAGCAACTCACAGGTAGATGAAACAGGAACTTCTTGGGTACAATAGATGAAAACCAGTACACATCAGGTAGATGAAAACAGGCACCCCTCATGTGGAAGAAAACTGGTACCACTCAGGCAGATGAAAAAAAGATACCAGTCATGTAGAAGAAAACTGGAATGTCTTGGGTAGATGAGAAATGGTATGCCTCGGATGAAAATATGTGCCACGCAGGCAGGTGAAAACTTGAACTCCTCATGTAGATGACTACTGGTACCCCTAAGGCAGATGACAACTGGAATCCTTCCTGTAGAGAAAATCTGGTACCCTTCAGGTAGTTTAAAACTGGTACTCTATAGGTAGATGAAGACAGGCACCCCTATAGTCGATAAATAGTGGTACCCCTCAAGTAGATTTAAACTGCTACAACTTAGGTTATGTAGATTAAAACTGATACCCCGAAGCAGATAAAAATAGAAACCCCTCATGAAGAAGAAAGCTAGTACCCCTGAGGTAAATGAAAATGGATACGCCTCAGGTAGATGAAAACGGGTACCCTGAGGGAGATGACAACAGGTACCCCTCAGGCAAATAAAAACTGGTACCTCTCAGGTAATTCTCAGGTAGATGAAAACAGGTACCTCTTAGGTAGATGAAAACAGGCATTCTTCATGTAGAATAAAACTGTCATGTCTTGGGTAGATGAGAACTGTATGCCTTGGGTAGATGACAACTGGAACCCTTCCTTTACAGAACATCTGGTACCACTCCAGTAAAGAAAAATGGGTACCCTTCAAGTAGGTGAACATAGGTACCCCTCACGTAGATTAAAACTGGTACCTCATAGGTAGATGAAATGCTATGGTAGATGAATACTGGTACCACTCAGGTTATGTAGATTAAAATTGATACCCCTGAGGTAGATAAAAATAGATACCCCTCAGGTAAATGAAAATGGGTATGTCTTAGATAGATGACAACTGGTACCCCTCGGGTAAATGAAAATGAGTACTCCTCAGGTAGATAAAACTGGTACCTTTAAGGTAAATGACAACTGGTACCCCTTGAGTAGAGGAAAAATGGTGCACCTCAGGGAGAGGGAAAATGGTGCCTATCTGGTAGGGAATGGTATTGCACCTCATGTAATCTTGTACGCCATGGCATATGCATTCCTACAACTGTATGTTATTGCCCTGTCAGCGATGTCAGTCCCTGCAGCATTTTAATTTGAAACACAATTATCTTAACAGTTGAAGGGCCTGCTGGCGGCACAGATGAGTCCCGGAACGATCGAGGCGTGCAGTCAGAGCACCCCAGAGCCGTACCCAGCGTGGGGGTCTTTCAACTCAACTATAGTATGATTTTTCTTTAAATTAAAATATTGATTGTTAAAGTTATATGCAAAGCAATAGAATTAGTTGTTCATCCCAAAAACATTTTTGAGTTTTTTTTTTTAAAGGCAAGAACATTTTTTTTTTTTTCAAACTTACCTGGCTACATGTAGAGAATCTGTGATTATCTCATTACAAAGTCAGTCTCTAACTGTGGCATAACAGTTTGAGTTTATGATGCCATCAAGGCTTCAACGATATCACTCTGGCTTTTCTCTGCTGCCTACACTTGTGTATATCTTTCTGATGTTGCAGCTCCCTCTGCAACCTGCACAGACACATGCACACACACACAAAATGAAAATTGTTGAACAAAGATCATTGTTTAATGAACAACTAACTTTATTGCTGTGTGAACAAAGTGATCTTTTAAAACTAAAAGTGGAACTGACCCTTTGTTTAGCAGCAGCGTGTTGCACTATGATGTGGGGAGATCAAAAGTTCAGTAGTGAGCGGGGTTTCTTGCTCTCTGGCCTGTCACTTGGCAGTAGTGCACTGCACTGCCATGTGGGGAATCCAGGTTCTGGAGTGACTGTGAGTCTCTCACTCTCTGGCTCCTCACTTGGCATTGGTGAACTGTGGTGCCATGCAGGGAATCCGGGTTCTCCAGTGACTGTGGGCCTCCCACTTCTAGGGACATGGATATGATGTTCTCTCTATACTTTCTGGCAGTTGCCTTTCCCTTTAAGACTGTCCGGAAACTTCTTCAAGCTGGCTTCTCCCACTGACCCAGGTGGTAACTCCTTCAGCTCCACCCCATGACACCAGATCTTCCTTTCCGCTGGAAGAAGCAGGTTCCCTCCTTACCACTCTCATGCTGAGTAGGCCCTTGCAACTGAAATCTTCAGATTAACTTCCTAAACAGTTTGAAATTCTTTGTCTTCAGCTCGATTACTGATCATGACTGCAAAGGACAAATCCACTCCCAGGTTCCGCTAGTGCCCTTGTGGGCAGAAGATGTCCTGAATTGATCTGCACTCCACATGCGTCTGCTGCCTGGGGCACAAGCATGATCCCCAGGCCTGCAGTTTTTGTCGCTCCTTTCATCCTACCATTCTTGAGGACCATCTAGCCTAGCTCACGTTAGGTGGACCAAGTGAACGGAACCCTCTGGTCAATTCCAAGGATGCTCACTGGGTGGTCTCCGTGGCTGCGGGGTCCGCAGAACAGCTTGTGACATTTGAGAGGAGGTGGCTACCCCAGCCACATCCCATTCCTCCTCGGCTTCTGCCTTCGTGCCGCTCCAGCTGGGCTATACTTTTATGGGGTCCTTCAAAGAATTGTGCCAGTCCCTGCCGACTTTCGTTCAGGGACCCTCCGAGCACTAATCAAGTCAAAGAAAGAGTCCAAAAAATGCTCTTGCCATTGTTTATGGGATCAGGAGCGCTCTTGGTCGAGAACTTTGGATTCCCATGCTTCCCCAGATCCGACCTCGATCGAATCCTCGGCCTAGGCCACTGGCTCCATGGTAACCCCATCAGGCCAGTTGGCTGAGATGCTGCTTGATCTTCTGGCCAAGATTTTTCTTGAGCTGGTCGAGCAGTTGTCGACTGAAGAGGCCGACACTTCTTTATCCAGGACTCCGGTCCTGACTCAGACCATTGGAGGGACAGATCAATCTACTGACCTGCCACCTTTGGTCTGTGACCAAGACCCAGAGGAACCTCGGCATTCGCTGACTCCCTCCGAGCCCCACTGCTGGCCCCCCTCAATGGTTGCCATTGAGGTCTTGGTCCTATTCGCGTGGGTTGAGCATTTCCCACTGATGTCAGCGCTACTGCTCTCAACACCATGGGAAGCGGCGCTGCTGCTACTCTTCATCCTCATTCTCCTCATGTGAGGAGAGGCTTTGGCCCAAATTGCGTCAGTGTTACAAGGGTCTCATGTGGCAACAGCTAGTGCTTATTGGTATGAAGCCAGCTGTGACTCCTACAGTGGCTATCATCTGACTTTCGCCTGACAAGCCGATGCCTTCTCCATCTCAGGAGTAGCCTAAGACAGTCCCGACTCGGCCAACCCTGGTGTCTCCACTGATTCATGTGGAGCCGCCACCCATCAAGCCAAAAGGCGGCACTCTGACCAAGGAGTCTCAGATGGCCAAGGGGCTTCCCCATCGGCTGTCTGTCACTGTCACCCCTGACCGACCGTCACCCCTCTTCAACGACTCCTTGGAATCAGAGATTCCTTCCTGCTCTCCCGTCTAGTTGACGATGAGTCAGTGGGAATCTCTCGATGGACAAAAGCCCTACTTCTTTTATGGGCCTTCTCTGCCTGATCTCTTGAGTCCACGGGTATGAAAATGGAGCCCGTCTGGAAACAGGCTCGTTACCTGTTGACCGAGATCCTTGACTGGGGAGATACTCCCATGGACGCTTTCCCATTAAAAGAGGCCATTCTTGGCCCTACCTTGGAGCTCTGGCAGTGCCCTGCTTTCTGCCTGTGCCCTCTGCCCAGATGGCCCGCAAGTATGCGATACCTACTGGTTCCTTCTTGAGATTCGCAGAACACCCCTCGGCCGAGGGGCTGGTGGCTGATTCTGTGTTTAGGCACTCCAGCAACACTGGGGATGTTGGCAAGCTGTCCGACAAAGAGTCCAAAAAGTTGGACTCTGCGGCTAAAAAGTTCTACGCTGCCTCCTTGCTTGGTCTTCACCAGGCAAGCGCAGCCCTCCTTATGGTCCACTTCTCCCATGCCCTGCTGGGCACCCTGGATGAGGTGCTTCCTCATCTGCTGGCAGACCTCCAGACCATGGTCAAGCAGGTCCTGGATCAGGGCTGGGCTGTAGCAAAACAACAGCTCCAGACAGCCATGGACATTGGGGACTCCTGTGCCTGCTTCGTGGTGGCTGCATTGGCCATGCACTGCAGGGCTTGGCTGAGGATCTTGAACTTCATGGCAGACACTCAGTACAAGCTGGCAGATATTCCTTCCTGGGCACTGACTTGTTTGGACCCGGAGTCGAGGGTCACCTCACCCGCATAGAGAAGGCCAGTGCTACCTTGGACTCCATGACATCTGCCCAAAAGGACTCCAAGGGCTCTAAGCAGCAACAGACGAGAAAGGCCTTTCGGTCCACCTCCACTCCTGCAGCCAAACCAGCCCAGCCCCAGGCTGGACAGCAAGCTCAGGCCTGGTGACCTTGGCCAAAGTCTGTGGCCTTGGTCATCCATAAGCCTGAGGGGAGAGGTTCCAGTGGCTCCTCAGCTGGACCCTCCTCCTCCTCCTCCAAGCCTGATCAGTGATGGGATGAGGGGTGCCTCCCTCATACTTGTCACACCTCCCCTGAGTCCTCCCATGGGGGACTGGCTTCCCCACTTCCTTTCTGCCTGGTGCATTGTCACCACAGACAGTCGGGTTCTCAATGTGGTCGGTCAGGGTCTGCCTCTGGAATTTGAGCAGTACCCTCCTTGCCGAGCTTGCGCCCCCATGGGAGGATTTTGGTATCCACATACATTCTGTCAGCTCTTTGAGATGACATTGCCCAGCTCCTCCGCAAGAAGGTCATGGTCCCTGTCGCAGATCCTCTAGAACACCCAGTGTTTGTCTCCACTTAACTTCCTGATGCCAAAGTGGACGGGGGTTGGTGCTCCATCCTAGATCTGAACAACCTGAATAAGTCTCTCAATCGCATAGCTTCAGGATGGTAACTCTGTCTCAGATCATACCATCTTTAGAGCAAAACATGTGGTTTTGCTCCCTGGATCCTCAGAATGCATTCTTCCACATACTGATCCATCCTTCTCACTGAAGTTTCCTCCACTTCCGAGCAGAGGGTGCCCTCTACGAGTTCCAGGCCATGCCATTCGGCCTGTCCTCGGCCCCCAGGGTCTTCACTAAGTATATTGCAGTGGTGGCAGCTTACCTGAGGCACTGAGGGGTCCAGGTTTACTCCTGTCTGGATGACTGGCTGATCACAGGTCGTTCCAGGCAGGAGGTGGGAACAGTCCAGGGATCTGGCCCTCTGGACCTACATCTTTCTTGGCCTCCTGGTCAATGACTCCCAAGTCGGAACTCGTGCCTTTGCAGGTGATCAGTTTCATCGGGGTGGAGCTCGACTCTTGCCAGAGCCAGAGCATGGCTCCCACCGGACAGGGCGGAGGCTCTCTCCTCCTTTGCCCAATCATTTCAGGTGGGGCAGTTGTGCACTGCCCAGGACTTCCTGCATCTGCTGGGTTACATGGCTCCCTGCACCAGCACGGTCCAATTGGACCACTGGAGAATGCACTACCTGCAGTGGGAGCTGGCCAGCCAGTGGTCTCAGCACAAGGGTCACTTCGACCAGCTGGTCACTATGACCCAGAATATGTGGGAAGCCCTCAAGTGGTGGTTAGTCCCAGAGCACATCTGCAGGAAGGGCTCCCGTTTGTCCACCTGGAGCTGACGGTCATCCTGACGATCAATGCTTCTCTCATGGGCTGGGGTGCCCACCTGGGGGAACACACAGTTCATGGACTCTGGTTCCTCAAGGAGTCCTGATGCCATATCAACCTGCTGGAGTTCCGAGCATTTCAGCTGGTGCTGACTGCATTCACTCCTCACATTTGGGTCAGCTGGTTCAGGTCCAGACAGACACCACGATCATATACCACCTCAACAAACGAGGGTGGGATGCACTCCCTGCCTCTGTGCAAGGAAGTTCTCCATGTATGGACTCTTGTGCACAGCCTGGAGGCCAATCTCCTTGCCCTCCATGTGGCAGGAGCCTCCAGCCAGCTGGCAAACACCCTCAGCCTTGTAGATGAGACGTCTCACGAGTGGTCTCTCCACCCAGAGGTAGTACCCAGCCTGTTCTCCCAGTGCTGCACCTCCTCAGGTGGACCTGTTTGCCTCCAGGGAGAGCGCAAAGCTGAGGCTGTTTTATGCCCGCCTCCCTCATCAGGGAATGCTGCAAGGGGATGTCGTCTTGAGGCCCTGGACCCCAGGCCTCTTCTATGCCTACCTTCCACTTTCGTTGATCCATTGGTGCTTCTCAAGGCCAGGAGGAACAAGGCACAGGTAATACTGGTGGCTCCGAACTGGCCAATTCTGGTATCCCGATCTCCTTAGCCTCAGCAGTAGGCTCCCGAGGCGTCTTCCCCTCCACCTGGACCTACTCTCCATCAATCAGGGGAGGGTTCAATCCCTGTACCTGACAACCTGGTTCCTGGGTGGCTAGAGTTCCAGGCTTTGGGTCTCTATGAAGATGTCTTTACTGTGGTGGAGGCATCTAGGAAGGTGTCGACCAGGAAATGCTGTGCCTTCAAGTAGAAGAGGTTCTCCATTTGGTGTCGGGGCAAGGGGTCGGATCCCTTGTCCTGTCCAGTGGCTAGCATTCTTGACTACCTGTGGTCCCTCTCTAAGTTGGGGTCTTTGGTCGACAACTCTTAAGATGCACCTGGCAGTGATCTCTGCTCACCGGCGTGGGCTAGTCAGCAGTCAGTGGCGCAGGAGAAGGTGGTCTGGTGCTTTTTCAAGGGCCTTGACCACATTTCCCCTCTGGTGCATGAACCACCACCACCACCTTGGGATTTATTGCTGGTTTTGCAAAGCTCATGGGCAACCCATGCATAGGTGCGAAATGTCTCGCCTGTCATGGAAGACCACCTTCTTGGTGGCTATCACATCAGCCAGAAGGATCAGTGAACTCCAGGCACTGTCGGTGGAGTCTCTTTACTTGGTCTCCCACAGGGACAGGGTTGTCCTGTGCCCCAACCCGAAGTTCCTCACAAAGGTTGTGTTGGATTTTCACCTTTACCAGGTGATTAATCTGACAGTGTATTTTACTAATTACACCTCAGAAGCCCAGCACAGGCTCCATACTCTGTACCTGTGGTGAACACTCGCTTCTTACAAGGAGCACATGACTGGAGTTTGGGGAGCGGTTCACCAGCTGTTTGTGACCTATGCTGAAGCTGCACCTGGCAGACATGCAATCAAGCAGACGATTGGCAGGTGGATAGTCTCCTGCATTGATCTCTGCTATAGATTGGCAGGTAGGAAGCCTCGTGTAGGGCTTAGGGCTCATTCCCCCACAGTACCGCTGCATCGGGAGCTGCTTCCAGGGATGTTCCTATCTAGGAAATCTGCAGGGCTGTTACCTGGAGGTTGGCAAACACCTTCATTTTTCATTACCACATTGACCTTGAGTCACGCCGGGATGCTGGTTTTGAGGCCTTAGTTCTCCAGTCTCTGTTCTCTAAATAGGGGTTGTGTACCTTGCCTCCCTCCTCCCAAAGAACTGCTAGGAGTCTACGAGAAAGTGTGGATAGAACATCATATCCGTGTCCCTAGAAAAATAGGTTACTCACCTGTAACAGTAGTTTTAGGAGTGGTATATGACGGTCATACACTTGGATCCACCCAACCTCCCCTGGCTTGGCGCACAACCCTGCTTCCATAAGACAAGATCTGGGGACATGGGGTGGAGCTGAGGGAGTTATCACCTGGGTGCATGGGAAGAGTCAGTTTGAAGACATTTCCGGCCAGTCTTAAAGGGAAAGGCAACTGCCAGAAACTGTGGATGAACATCATGTACCACTCCTAGAACTACTGTTATAGGTGAGTAACCTGTTTTTTCTGGTTCCTCACTTGGCCATAGTGTGCTGTTCTGCCTCTCAGGGCATCCAAGTTTAGGATTGATCATGGGTCTCTTGCTCTCTGGCCCCTTGCTCAACAGTGGTGAGAGATGTGCTGCCAAACAGGGAATCCAGGTTCTGGAGTGAATGTCGGCCTCTCACTGTCTGGCCCTTTGCTCAGCAGTAGTGTGCTATTCTGTCTTTTGGGGAGTCCGGGTCCAATTGATTGCAGGTCTTTTGCTCTCTGGCGCCTCGCTCAACATTCGTGAGAGATGTGCTGTCACACAGGGAATCCAGGTTCAGAAGTGATAATGGGTCTCTCACACTCCGGCACCTCATGCAGCAGTAGTGTGATGGGCTGCCACACAGAAGGCATCCAGGTACCGGAGTGACCGCAGGTCTTGTGCTCTCTGGCTGCTTGCTTGGTTCTAGTGTGCTGCCACACACAAAGTCTGCATTCAGGAGTGACCATGGCTCTCTTGCTGTTTGGTACCTTGGTTGGCAGTACTGTATGTGGCCTGCACTGCACTGCCACGCTGCGAGCTGTAGTCCTGTTTGACTGGCGGCATCTAGCTCTCTGGCCCGTTGCTCAGCAGTAGTGAACTGTGTTGCCTCATGGGGAATCCAGGTTCAGGAATGGTCATGGGTCTCTTGCTCTCTGGTTCCTGCCTCAGCAGTAGTGCACTGTGCTGCCAGGCAAGGAATCCAGGTTCAGGAGTGACTGTGGGTTTCTTACTCTGTGGCCTCTGACTCAGCAGTAGTGCACTGTGCTGTCTGGCATGGAGTCCAGGTTCAGGAGTGACTGTGGGTTTCTTACTCTGTGGCCTCTGACTCAGCGGTGGGGCACTCTGCTGCCACATAGGCAGTCGAAGTTCGAAAGTGACAGCAGACTTCATGCTATCTGGCCTTTTGCTTGGCAGCATGTGAGCTGCGCTGACATGCAGGGAGTCCAGGTTCTAGAATGACTGCAGGTCTGTTGCTCCCTGTCTCCTCACTTGGTGGTAATGCACTGTCACTCTGGTGGTCCAGGTTCAGTAATGACTGCAGGCATTTTGCTCTCCAGGCCAGTGTAGTGCAACTGCATCATTGAGATGATGGGCTTGCTTTCCATGGATGAATGGTAGGAAGGCTAGTGCACATCTCTCTGCAGCATCTCCTGCAGCTGAGCTACCTGGGGAGCTTGGGCAACCCTCACAGTACAGGTCGAGTGCCATGATGGGCTCTATTTGTCTTTGGAAGGAGACAGGGATGAGTGATTTGGGAATTAATTGGATGTAAAAGAAAACCCTGTAAAGAAAACTTTATTTATCAGGATTATTTGTTTAGCATTCGGAATCGGAGTTTACCAGAAGGTTATGGAATGAGTTTTGTAAACAAAGGTTGTAGGGGAGGTTGATGCTGATTATGTCCCATACAGTAGATTTTCTGTGTAGTGAAGAAGCACCCACTACCCTCTTAAACTAGCAAACAGTAGCGGTTTTAGCCTAACATGTTTCAAAAGGGAGCATATTAAATTGTTCTGAGAAAAATGCTAACCCTCCCTCCAAAGAATTTTTATTCCATTAATAATTCTGGTTCCACCTCTGATACACACTGGAGGGTTTGTTAAACCATCCCACTGTTGTAGATTACTAAAGTACTCTTTCACTGAGCCAGGAACAGAATGTGGTTCAGGAAAGAAGCTGGAGAGGAGGCTGAGGCACTGGACCCATATAGTTGACCTTGTGCAGTGCCAAGCAGCATAGCATTTAGCATCAATTGCTCCCCTAGGCACATTGTCATTACAGCTATCTGGATCGTGCAGTAAATGCTAGTTGGAGAAGAGGAGACCCCTACTGGCCAGTGAGGGTAAAATACACATTTTTAATAGAATGCCTTTCATGCTATCTGTATCCCAAAACAGGGGCTGAAGTCAGTGAAGTGCCTAAATCATATTACAGAAATGTACAATGGGATACGTATAAAAAAAGCACAATAACAGCAAACTGTTAGTGTATTATTTAGGAGAAGCTGAGCTCTGAACCCTTAGAGGTACGTTAGTAGACATGCAGTCTTCTCGCAGTCTTTTTACACAAACAAATGATGAGTTACTGGCCTCAGAAAGCTCATCCCTCTTAAATTAAATCATATATTATTTTGTGATCTGTAAACAAGAATCTTAGTGCTCATGCAGTGTTTATCTCTCTCCACACACGGCTACCCAGTACTGGAATTACATTTTAAGAACTTTGGGAGCCTAGTCCTTGGACTGAGACCCCCCCCCCCCCAAGTGGCTAAGTAAATGGCAGTTGTGTAAGAATTACTTTGGCCCAGCTCACTTTAGAGCTACAGGGGCCAGGAATTCCCACATCACCCTCACCCCGGTTTCTGTATTATTGCATTGTATCTGATACCTTGAGGGAATTTAAAGTGGAAAGAAACAAAGTTGAATAAACTTCACTGACTGGAGCTGACTGGAGTCAAGTGTGCCAGATACGTGGTTATACTACATGGTGGCCATGCAGAATCGAAGTTTTCATTCAAAGATATGCCATCCTGAGTGCTGTAATTCAAATGCAGGATGTCACAGGTGTAATTTAAAAGATCTTCGAGGACATCTCTTACATCAGGCCACACATTTGGAACACATCGCCATCAGGCAGTAAGACTACATGGAAACCTTTGCAAGCAGTGCCATAAGGGGCTGCCCATGACAACATCAGGTATCAGTATCCATATAAGAGTGGGCAACCCCTCCTCTCCTCAGTTCTTTTCCCACCGTCATTCCTACTCGTTGAGCCACTACATGAAGACTCTGTTGGTTACAATGCTGCTTTCTTTATTTTCTTATCAATGAAGTAATCACTTTTTAAGTGATTAGTTGATGACCTGTATGTTACATAGAAACATAGAATTTGACGGCAGATAAGAACCACCTGGTCCACCTAGTCTGCCCATTTTCCTACCTATCTACTGTATAAACTCCAGATCCTACTTGATCTGCAGCCTACCTCTTACTTCTAGCCCCTAGTGTTGCCTTCTGCCTGTTCCATGCATGCTTGAATTTGCCTACAGTTATTGCCCCCACAACCTCCTCAGAGAGGCTGTTCCATGGATCCACCACCCTTTCTGTGAAAAAATACTTCCTCACATTGCCTCTGAGTCTGCCCCTCTCCAGCCTCATATTGTGACCCCTCGTTCTTACACATCTTTTCTGAAAGATGCTGCCTTCTTGAACTCTGTTGATCCCCTTGAGGTATTTCAGTGTCTCTATCATATCCCCCTTTTGCTCTAGTGTATACATATTAAGTTCCCTCAATCTCTCCTCATATGGTTTTTGGTATAGCCCCTGCACTATTTTTTTTGCCCTTCTCTGGATTGCCTCCACCCTGTCGATGTCCTGTCAGAGATGAGGTCTCCAGAACTGCACGCAGTACGCCAGATGAGGCCTCACCAACTGCCTGTACAGCAGCATCACCACCTCCTGTTTTCTACTGGTGATACCTAGGGATGTAAGTTTGTCATGGCAGTCATACACGGCATTGATTCCATGACGTTTGATCTTTATTCAGGACTTCCATGACTTTCACTAGTGTCGTCAGAATGTAGCAATGATGACAGTGCCACAAGATTTACTACTGTTTACTAATGATTTCATGAACAAACAGTGAGTCAGTAAAACCTCATCCATGACAAACTTACATCCCTAATAATACCTCTCCCTGTGCACACCAGTATCCCCCCGGTTTCCTCACTGTTGTCAAAGAAGCCATCTAAATTATTTCATTATTGTGAGTGTGGTGGTGAAATATACACTGGTGACTCCCATGACATCTGTGTTTGTTGCCTAAGCCCTGACCGTGACATCAGCGACTGCAGTATCTGTAAGGGCTTCAACTGTGTCACAAGATGATGTTGCAGAGCACCTTAGAGAAGTTTTTACTGCAGAAAATAGTCACTAAAATGGAAAAGCAGCTCAAGGAACAGCCTGCTTCGAAGCAGGCCCGTGAGAAGTCTGTGTCGCCAGCCTCGTCGATCACCTCCAGGTTGTTGACATCTAAGGACAAGTACAGCCACAAACACAAGCATAGGGACAAGGATAAAATGTCCCTGCTCCACTCCAGGTCTCCTCACAGGCCTTCAGCAGGTATGTTTCTTTGCCGTCATCAGCCGCCCTGGCAATGGCGACTCCAGCTCCCCTCCAACCATTGATCTGACACAGAGATCAGGGCTAGGCATAGACACTACTGGCCTTTTACATCTCAGTGCATCATCGATGTTGATGGTCTCACAAACCACAAACTACCCTGTTGAACCCTGCAGTCACGCCTCTTTGCCAACCTGTCGCTGACGCTCATGCGGCTCTCCTAACATTCTCTGAGATGTTATGCCACTTGTTTTCTGGCCTACCTAACACTATGCTACTGTTGCTGGGGATGCAGACGCCTTTTCCCTCGATGACACCAGATCCATCTATGCCACAGTGGCCTCCTTCACAGCAGCCATCACTAGCGGTGACTTTCTTCTTTTTGCCTGTTGACACTATTGATGATACTTATAAATGTAATCCAGACCTTATAATGCAGGAGGAGGAGGATCTTGGGGACTAGGCGAGATTCCTTATGAACATGGTAACAGCTATACTGTCTTGATCTGTAGTGAGGACTCTGTCATTAAAACTCCCAGGTCACCTCCGGAAGACCCTTCCATTTTTCCATGATGTAGCAACTACAAGCTGCCATAGGTTTGCCCTGGAGGAACAGGACACTGCCTAAAATAATTTATTAAGACTTTTTGATGCTTCTCGAGTCTCCCACTATAGTTGTATCTCCTCTCTTAGCGGCTTTGGAGGATGCTAATTATGCTGCTTGGCACAGGCCAAACAACATCGCTGCAGTGCCTAGAAAGGCAGATAAATTGTACCTTGCCCTTCGAGGAAAACCATTTTATGCCACACAGCCTGAGGCAGATTCAGTAGTTATTGCTGCAGTCCATGACAGGTCTAGGGCTACCAAACACCTTAGCTCAACTCCCTCCTGACAAGGAGTCTAGAAAGCTAGATATCCTGGGCAAATGTACGTATGCCTCAGCATCTTTGGGCCTATGCATTACCAACTACCAGGCCCATATGATGAAATATCAAAATAACCTCTGATATAAGGCCAAGACTACTGCTCAGGCCTTACCTGAAAGCTCTAAGAAGCAAGAATTAAATGTCTCACTACAGGTGCTGATGTAGGCAAACATCTACTTCCAGCAACTCATGGTATCTCTGATGCCTCTGCGAGAGCTGCTGCTTCAGGCATCTGCCTTAGGAGATGCTCCTAGCTTTGCGTGGCAGGTTTTGCCTCTGATGTTCTGCAGGTTGTATCAAATGCTCCTTAAGGGCCCCAAACTATATGGACCTGATGTACAATACAACTTAAGGGATCTCAAAACATCAGGTAGAACCCTAAAATCTGTTCACTTCCTCCACCACATTCAGCCTAGGGGTCAGTTTCAGAGCTCCTACCATCCCACAGAAGTCAGAGGGCAACAACTCCCTTTCAGACAGCATGGTCAAGGAAAAATAGCAGGATTACCAACTCAGGCACATGCCCCTGGTGTTTACTCCAAAGCACCTCAAGGAGGTGGAGCAGGAGGAGCAGCCCCCACCAGTACAATCGGACTCCCTTGGTTCCCCCCCAGTCACTTTTACCTCCAGGAGTGGCTGTAGGGGGTTGTATCTCCCTCCACTTGCCCCAGTGGAGGGAGATCACTTCAGATGCATGGGTTCTAGAATTTATAGACAAAGGCCATGCTCTGGAACTCTTAGACAATTCTCCAGACCATCTGCCTACTCAGACAAATTACTTAGCAGAACACCTTGCTCTGTTACTGGAGGAAATTTGATTCCTCCTCCACAAACTAGCCTTTTAACCAGTTCCTCTAGAACAACGGAACACCAGCTTTTATTCCAGGTACTTCCTAGACCCCAAGTGAACAGGCAACATCCACCCCATTCTGGATCTCAGGGGTCTCATCTGCTTCATAGAATACAAAAAGTTCAGAATGGTCACCCTTCAGGGGTTCCTTCCACTGTTGCAGCAGGGTGATTGGCTGTGTTCCCTAGATATGAAGGATGCATACCTTCACGTCATAATCGGGAAATCTCACTGAAAATACCTGAGAGTTCTCCTTCTAGGGAATCATTACCACTTCAGAATACTATCTTTTGGCTTATCCTTGGTGCCACGTTTCTTTACCAAATGCTTTGCCGCAATGCAATGACCCTTTGCAGGGAAGGCCTGTATGTGTTTCTGTACCTGGACCACAGATTCCTAAAAGCCAACTCCAGGGATCGGCTCTTACATACTCTAAGTTTAACCAGACAACTTCAAAACACTAGGTATCAGTCAGTGTTCCAAAATCAGCACTGACACCTTGCCAATGCTTGTAATACATTGGGGCAATACTGTATACCTCCCTCAGAATGGCCTTTCTACCAGAGGACTGCACCAACTGCTAATTGCTCAAGCCCACTTGATTTTCACCGGTCGTTATGTCACCACCAGGTCATTTCTATGCCTTTTAGGTTACATGGTGGCACCCATTGTCACAGTCCCATTAGCCAGACTACACATGTGAGTACTCCAATGCACTCTCCGAGTCCAGTGGCACCAACTGACAGATGACTCGGACCAAATAATCCTTGTTACACCTCCTGTATGCAAAACATTATTACGGTGGGAGGATTGTGGTAGCCTTCTCAGGGGTATGCCATTCCTCTCTCCTCCCTCTCTGCATATCCTAACTACAGATGCCTTGGGCATGGGCTGGAGTGCACACCTGGGCCCTCATCATATACAGGGCACCTGGACCATCAGTGTGCTAGGACTATGTGCTGTCCTGTACGTCCTTTGTGCATTCCTCCCATCTCTGTCTCCAGGTCCTTTGTTAATACAAATGGACAACATCACTGTGATGCATTACATCAGCAAATGGGGGCGGACTCATTCCTACTCACTGTGCAGAGATGCTGTGAAACTATGGTACTGACCCCTGGCACACAGCTTCACCTTTTCAGTTGTTCATATTCCAGGCAATCGAAATGTATTGGCAGACATTAGATCCCAGTCAGTGATGCACAAGTGGGAACGCTTGACCTCTTTGCAAAGTGGGGTCAACCAGACCTGGATGCCTTTGTATCTATGCACAACACAAAACTGCAGAGTTTTTGCTCACCTGTTCCAGGGCCTGGAGTTTTCTGATGAAACACATTGTTCCTGTCTTAGACAGGGAGGTTTCTATAAGCTTTTCCTGCCTTTCCTCTCGGTCAGGAAGTGCTCCTCAACCTGCAACAGGAGGGACACTAATACTCATTTCCTCCTTCTGGCCTCAGCAGATTTGGTTCCCTCTCCTGCAGCAACTTGCAGTGGAGCCCACACTACCCTTGTCACTCTGCCATGACCTTCTGACACAGAATCATGGCACGCTAGTTCATCCTGATCTGAAGTCTCTTCACCTTCATGCCTTGCTCCTGAAAACCTAGCCACTGCCCACCTTGGTGTCTCACAAAAAGTGGCAGATATTCTGGTGGCTGCTAGGAAACTGTCCACCAAATGCACCTATGCCCCCAAGTGGAAGCAGTTTTCCATATGGGCTGCTTCATGCCATCTGGACCCTTCAACATGTCCAGTAAATTGGATTTTAGAATACCTGATCACACTATCAGATGCAGGCCTTCAATACTCTTCCCTTAAGGTACATCTCTTGGCTATATCAGCCTTTCGTGAACCTGTTGATGACGTCCAGTTGCTCAACTGGAGGTGGCACAAATGTTCCTCAGGGGCATTGTACACTTAAAGCTCCCTATACATAATCCATTGCCCCATGGGACCACACATTTGTTTTTGGAAGAGCTTACACTGGCTCCTTTTGAGTCTCCTGTGAGCTGCGGTTACGCTTTCTGTCTTGGAAAGCATTATTTTAGTTGCTATTGCTTCTGCTTGAAGCATTTCAGAGCTACAGGCTCTCATACTTGAGCTTCTTTATTTGATTTTCTACAAGGACAGGGTGTCTTTGTGCACTGTTCCCAATGTTTCTTCCTAAGGCGGTGTTTGAGTTTACTTTGAGTCAAGCCAGCCACCTTCCAATCTATTACCTGGAGCATGCCAATCCAGGGAAAGCATTGCTCCATACTTTAGATTTACACAGAATCCTGAGATGCTACCTCAGCCACACCAAAGCCTTTAGAAAGTCCTCTCGACTTTTTGTTTCATTCGCACCTGGGAAAGAGGGTGCCCCTGTTTCTAAACAATGCTTGTCCAAATGGCTAGCAAATTGTATCATTTTTTGTTAACGGAAGTAAGGCAAAGAACTTCCTGGTCCAGTTCATGGCCACTCCGCTAGGGGGATGGCCACCTCTGTTGCTTGTTTCAGAAATGTGCCTGCTGCTGAAATTTGTGTAGCTGCCAGCTTGAGTACTGTCTACACCTTCACTAAACATTACAGTCTGGACATCCACTCTCGCAAACGTGCAGGCTTTGGACTTGCTGTCCTGCAAGGCCTCATCTCCTAATTCCACCACCCAACCTTTTGGTGATGCTTGGTACTCATTCCAAAGGCGTGGCCTGATAAATGAGATGTCCTCAGAGAAGATAGTACAGTTATGTAGGAACTTACCATAACAGTACATCTTCAAAAAATCTCTTTCCTCAGGCCATACCATCCATCCCTCTTTCCCCCTTCAGGGCACTGCTTCTAAAGATCCTGTAGTTACTATCTCCATAGCTACTTTTCCTGCCCTCTGCCTCACAGAGATCTACACTCACTCCTGGTTCCCTTAAAGCCTGTCTTCCGAGTATGATTTCCAGCGGTGAACTGAGGAGAGGAGGTGCCGCCCACCCTTATATGGATGCTGACGCCTGACGTCATCAATTGCTGCCCCTGGCAGCACTGCTTGCAAAAGTTTCTGTGTGGGCCTCCTGCCTGACAGCTATATGTTCCAAAGGTGTGACCTGATGAAAGAGATTCTCTTGAAGATCTACTGTTACAGTAAGTTCCTACATAACTGTATTGTATGACATCACAAATGTTGTAATTCAAGAGTATGACATCGTGACTGTTATTATTCAAGAGTATGACATCATGAGTGTTGTAATTCAAGGGTATGACATTATGAGTATTGTAATCCGAGGGTATATCATGAGTGTTGTAATTCAAAGGTATGAAATCAGAAGTGTTGTAATTTGGGCTGGCCCGGTGGCACAGAGGGCTGAGGCATCCTTGCCTTACCTCACGCTACAACGGCAACCTGGGTTCAGGAATGACCTTGGGTCATTGGGGTGCCAGCATGGGGAGAGGGTGGGAGCAGGATTGAGCAATGGTTCTCCTCTCCTCTCCTTGGAAGGTGGGTCTCCTGTCCACAGTCCCGTCATCATCGAATGGAGGTCCGGTGGTGGCACAGGAAGCTGCGGGTGAAAGGTAGGGTGGGGCGTCCCGTAGTGCGTGACGTGCGCATGCATCCACACGTGCACACTCCACTAAGGACATGCGGGTGGGGGGAGTGGGAGAAAACAGGGGGAAAAAGGAATAAAATATATAGTAATAAAAAAAAGGCAGTGTTGTCATTTGGGGTAGGATGTCATACTTGGGAATTACACCTTTACTATGTTATGAGTCTCACTGTGACAACATCAGTGACATTGAGGTCTGCTACAAAATAAAAGGTACCATACTTCTGGGGCAAGGCTGGAACTTCTGACAAGGACAACAGCTTTAGTGTCAACAAGAAATGGGGAACTGACCACCCTGTGGCCCAGTGGGTTGCACAGTAACACAGGTGACCCGAGGTCAGAAGCAAGCATTGATAGGGAGGGGCTAAAGAACCTTGATTTAAGAAAACAGACTGTGTGAAACAAATTATTGGAACCCAAAGACATTTGGGAATCCACTGGTACAGACCCCCCCCCAACGGGATTTTACTTTAGTACTGCATTGACTGACTGATTTACTAACATTAATATATTTTGTCATCCTTAATCAGGGCCCCGTGTTCTCCACGGTACTTCAGTCCTGATTTCTATGGCAGTGCTCCCAGGCTTCTGTGGCTCCATTTGTTTATTTCTGTGGCATGAATTCATTTCTGTGGCAGTGTACAGCCATGTTATTGGTTAAAATGTGGGATGCTATTGATGGCATCAGGTGCTGCGCACACAGGAAGGGTTTCAGAATAAATATTAAGGGGGCAGGACCCAGGCACAATGGAAAAAAATGTATATTTAAATGCAAAATCACCAAGAACAAATAATTACGTGGCACTGCATATATTCTGTGGCATGGTGCAAGTTCATCATAAATGGGTGCAGCCTAGAAACCACAGAATACCAGGGGTTTTGTCCTAAATGTGATTAAGATTTTAAAAATATTTTCCACAGACCAGGTCTTTCCCAGTTTTTGGTAAAGTAGCATCACTCTGTAGGTAAACGAGACGTTCATAAAATAGAATCTTAGCCTATGTGTTTAAAATTGATCCCATTTCTCAGTTGGTACCTAAGGGGTCTAGAGCGAAGGTTAACGATAGACAGCCAAGACTATGATAGCTAATCAATGCAGTACACCCTTTTAAGCTATGAGGCAGTGCATTCTAGTGGTTAGAACACTGAGTTGGAAACCAAGAGATGGCAGGTTCAGAACCCGCTAATTCCAAAGCACTCACTGTGCAACCAGTATCAAGTCACTTAACCACTAAGTGCTCCAGTCACCCAGCTGCAGAAATGGATACAAGTAAGACGCCAGTGGAAATGACATATCTTCTTTGAGAATATCTCTTCCCTTAGACCACACCTTTGGAACTACGTTTGCTAGCCAGGGGCCACCCATGACGACATCACGCGTCAGCGTCTCTATAAACGTGGGCAGCCCTATCTCTCCTCAGTCAGTTTTTTTCCCACCATCGACTGTACTTGTCAACCTCCTGTGGAAATGAACATGACTAGCCATTGTCCTTTTTTTTTTATCACAACATTATTTATCATCACTGCCGCGGACCTGGCAGGGGCTATGACCCTCCCCCCCTCAGAGGGGTTCGTCCTCTGGCCCATTGGGGCCATCATGAGTCCTGCCGGGTCCCAGTATTTTCCTTTGTTTTTTTCTCCCCCACACCCGTGCAATAGGCGCAGCAGCTGTCTCGACCTCCATGGAGGCAGCCAAGCACCTTGGCTGAATCCCTCTTGCTGTGCACAAACCCCGCTCCCTGAGGAAGGAGAACAGTCTTCCAGACGCTCAATCCTTACCTGCCACAGCCAACTCCCGAACAACCCGATTCCGTTCCCAAACCTGGGTCGCCAGTGTGGTGCGAGGTGTGGCATCCAGTGCCTCAACCCTCAGCACCACCGGGCCTGCTCTACTAGCCATTGTCCTTTATTATTTTCTTATAAAGTAATCACTAGTAAATTAGTGTTATCACTGTTTCTGTATGCCAACAACATTATTCCGGTACTGCAAGTGCAGTGAAAAAAATCTACAAGGACAGTGCACACAAAGTGTGTGTCTGCTGTTTAGGCCTCTCTCACAATGTCATGACTTGTGAAATTAGCCAGGGCTTCAGTCAAGCAACCAGGTGACAGAGAAGTGGTAGCAGGGAGGAGGCGGGGAACTACAGACCGGTCAGTCTTACCTCAGTAGTGGGCAAGATTATGGAGGCACTCCTTAAGGAAAGGATAGTGCAACACCTGGAATCCATAGGGGCACAGGATCCAAGACAGCATGGGTTTACAAAGGAAGGTCCTGTCAAACTAATCTCATAGATTTCTTTGACTGGGTAACCAGAGTGTGGACCAAGGGGGCAGTTGATGTCGCCTACCTTGACTTCAGCAAAGCTTGACACTGTTCCACATAGAAGATTGATAAATAAGCTAGGTAGGCTCGGTGGGTCAGAAGTTGGTCAACTGGGTGGCAAACTGGTTGACTGGCAGAAAACAGAGAGTGGTGGTAAATGGTATACAGTCAGAAGAGATGCAAGTCACAAGTGGGTACCTCAGGGATCAGTCCTGGGGCTAGTCCTATTCAACATCTTCATTAGTGACCTCGCAGATGGACTAGGAGGTAAGGCTTGTCTGTTTGCAGATGACACCAAGATCTGCAACAGAGTAGATGATCCAGATGGGGTGGGCAGAATGAGAAGAGATCTGGATATACTAGCAGAATGGTCAGAAGAGTGGCAACTGGGATTTAATGCAAAGAAGTGCAAAATCATGCACATAGGAAGAGAAACCCTGAAGCCACTTATAGGCTGGGAGGGAGTTGCTAGCAGTCACAAAGGAAGAAGAGACTTGGGCATATCATCACTGATGACCTAAAATCATCAAGCAGACCTCTAAAGCAGTAGGTAAGGCTGGGGGTGTTAGGGTGTATTAGTAGGGTATCACTGAGTCGTAGAGGTAATAACCCTCTGTACAAGACATTGGTTAGGCCCATCTGGGTACTGCGTGCAGTATTGGAGGCCACACCTTCACAAGGACATTAACCAAATTGGGGCAGTCCAGAGAAGGCACCAAATGGTGCAGGGACTGCATCAGAAGACATATGAGGACAGATTAGCGGACTCAATATGTATACCCTTGAGCAAAGGAGGAGAGAGGTGATATGATCGAGACATTTAAACACCTTAAGGCATAAACAAGGTGAAAGAGTCTAACATGTTTAAATATAAGAAAAATAGCAGGACAAGAGGACACAGCATGAGATTAGAGGAGGCCGATTAAGGGGAATGTGAGAAATTCTTTTTCACAGAAAGGGTGGTAGATGCATGGAATGGCTTACCACAAGAAGTGGTGGCTATGAATACAGTGCAGGGCTTCAAACAGGCATGGGATAGGCATAAGGGAGCAATACAAATGACTATGAATAGATAGGTCACTGACAGAGCAAAGGCCGATGGCACATTTATAAGGTAGAAAAAGAAATGGGCAGACTGGATGGGCCTTGCGGTCCTTATCTGCCGTCAACTTCTATGTTTCTATGTTTCTATGTTTCTATGTAAGAAAGGCACTGAGGAACTTTTTATTAGAAAAAACTTTTGTGGCCGTTGAAAAAGCCCAAGGTCAGACAGCAGCATCACCAGCCCCATCGATTGATTTGTGGTTGTCAAAGTCAAAAGACCGTGAAAAAGACAGGTTATTGTTGGGACATAAGCACAAACATAAGGATAGAGCTGCTTCCCTGGTGAGATGTAGCTTGCCATTGTAGCCTACAGGTAGCTAGCCTGCATCATCATTGTCCACCCCGGTGGCAGTGATGCCAGGCCCTCATCGACTGTCAACCAGACACCAAGATCGGGGCTTGACTTAGACACTACCGTACCTACTACAGTTGGTATGTCACTGTCATCGCTGGGTCCAGGCTCAACATTGATGTCAACGGTCATGGCCTCTGATGCACAGGCAGTACTGGTGTTGTTTTTAGATATTATATGGTACATACTTCTTGGCTTGCATATGCTGCCTGTACTGCCATCAGCAGGAGTTCTTGCATCACATACCCTGTCAACATCATTAGCTGGTACACAACAGCCACTTCCTGAGCAGAGGCCCCAGTATCGCCAGTGAGATTTTCCATTTCCATCATCGACAGGGATGCCGATGACGAAGAGGAGTATAATCCAGACCTCATAACAGAGAAGGATTATGAGGAGAAGGAGGGATATGGAGAGGAACATTCTGCTCCATGTTCCTGCTCCGCTTGCAGTGAATATTCTGAAGTGCGTACACCCAGCTCCCCTTCTGAAGACCGTACCTTTCAAACAGTGATGCAGCCAATGCAAAATGCTGTGGGTTTGCGGTGGAAGAAGAGAATTTTACCAAAAATAATTTGATGATTTCTTGGATGTTCCCTGCACTCCATCCATCATTGTTTATCCTGCATTGGAGCATGCAACATTTGCTGCATGGTATCAGCCAGATACCATACCAGCTGTACCCAGGAACGCTGACAAGCAGCACCTGGCTCCTGCTGCCAAGCCTTATTATAGGAACTTGGTCTCCCCTGCAAAATCTGATCCCACTGTTGCAAACAGGGGACTGGATTTCTTCCCTGGACATGAAGGATGCCAGCCAGCCAGAAACAGATTAAGATTCTATGATTCTGTGTGCATAATGGCTACCCATGATAGATCCAGGGCACCAAAGCATATGAGTACCCTGCCACCTGATAAAGAATCCAGGAGGCTTGATGTGATGGGCAAGTGAACATATGCCTCTGCCTCGTCAGGCCTGCATATTGCAAACTATCAATCTTACATGATCAGGTATCAAAATAGCCTCTGGAAGGCTGCCAGAGCTGCAGCTCACACACTCCCAGAGCGCACTACCAAGAATTAACTGCTTAAAAAATTGGACTGTTCGAGCTGAGGTAGACAGATATTTGCTATGCTCAGCATATGATGTCTCAGATGCATCTGCCAGGTACTGCTGCCATTGGTATTTGCATGAGAAGGTATTCTTGGCTCAGGGTTGCTGGGATGCAACAGATGTGCAGCAAACAGTTCTGAATGCTCCTTTTAGAAACTCCAAATTGTTTGGATACCGTGTAGAAGAGGCATTGAGAAGCCTTAAAGTCTCAAAAATGACTTTCAGGTCAGTTAAATCCTTGTACCCATGCCTGTTAAACATCAAGATAAAGGATCCTTTTGCCAGCCTGCTGCTAGAGGTGGCCATCAAGCCTACTGTCAGCATGGCCGAGGTATGGGTGGTAGAGCCTTGCCAGCTCCCCCTTCCCTAGGAGCCCATTCCAAAGTCTCTAGAGTTGGTAGCTCTGCCCCCATCGACTCAGCATGACTTGTGTTGAACTCCCCCCAAACCACTTCACCTGCAGGAGGTGATGGTAGGGGGTCACATCTCCATTAACACTGTGGAGGAAGATCACTACAGATGAGTGGGTCCTGGAGATAATTGCAAAGTGACATGCTCTGGAGTTAGTAGACACCCCCCCAGAGCATCCCTGTCTGTTTCAATTTATCCCTCAGGACATTTGTCCCTGCTGAAAGAGGAAGTACAAGCTTTGCTAACCAAACATGCCCTAGGACCTGTACCGTTATGCCAGAAAGTCAAAGGGCTCTACTCCACATACTTCCTGGTCCCCAAATGGACAGGAGATCTCAGACCTGTGCTAGACCTATGAGACCTAAACTATATAGAATACAAGACAGTTCTCATGGGCTCCCTGCAAAATCTGATCCCCTTGTTGCAAACAGGGGACTGGATTTGTTCCCCAGACATAAAAGATGCATGTTTGTATCAAGATCAGACAGCATCACAGAATGTATTTGAGATTTGTCCTGGGAGGGGAGGACTTCCAGTTCAGAATATTGCCCTTTGGCTTGTCT
This sequence comes from Neoceratodus forsteri, assembly GCA_016271365.2. Lineage (NCBI taxonomy): Eukaryota > Metazoa > Chordata > Ceratodontiformes > Ceratodontidae > Neoceratodus > Neoceratodus forsteri. Next base: position 143,919,207 of record JADMNL010000029.1, on the reverse strand, counting down.
TCTGCACCTCGGGTCTTTGCAAAATGCTTGGTGGTGGTGGCTGCAGCCCTTCACAGGGGAAGGTCTGCATGCCTTCTCATACTTGGACGATTGGCTATTGAAAGCTAAGTCTAGGAGTCAACTCAAACAAACCCTGTCCCAAAAAGGGCAGTTCAGAGAGCTGTGGGTCACAGTGGATGTGTGTAAGTCAGTACTGACCCCTTGACTGAGGCTGTAGTATATAGGTGCAATCCTGGACACACAACAGGGCAGAGCATTTCTGACCCTGGACAGGGCAGAACATCTCATGACTCAAGCACAATTGGTGTACAGCAATAATTACGTTCCAGCCAGAATGTTCCTGTATCTCCTGGGACTCATGACAGTGGCCATTATGATAGTACCACTGCCTTGCTTGCACATGGCAGGTAGGTAGGTAAAATTTTATTTATACAGAAAATTATGCCATTAGGGATTCGAGAATCCCTGTTTACAAGGCATCCCTGTATGTGTACAATATAAATATACATAATACACAAAACACACCATAAGAATACAATAACATACAATTAAATACATACAAACATTTCATTTATAAATACATCCATTCATCATATGTTCAATACAAACTTCACCTGTTACACAAACATTTAAAAAGCAGCTCTTTTTTTACTGCTGACTTATATTCTGATAATGACAGGCTTGAGTCCCTAAGGGAGGCGGGGCCTATTCAACTCTTGAAACTTTATACTGAAGAGTCATTGTGCTATATCTGTTTTTGATTTTGGAGTAAGATATACTCTCGCTCCAGAATTTAGTAAGTTTAATCCATGTTCTGTTTTTTAAATTATACAATAAATGATTTTGTGATTTATTCTTATGTAAACCTTTATTTGAGTTAACCAAGAAACCTCTGCCCTCTGTTCTAAAGAGTTCCATCCCAACCTTAAATACATATCACAATGATGGGTACTGAAACGATCTGAACACAAATCTAGCTAATTTATTATATAAAACATCCAGATTGTGTTCTTGTTTTTTTGAGGTGTGTCTATAGATATGGGAACCATAATCAATCACGGGGAGAAGTAGTTGGTTTACTATACTCAGTCGCATTTCCCTTGTTAAACAATTCGATATCCGTCTCATAGCCCCTAATTTAGAGTTAATTTTTTTTATAAGTTCAGTCACGTGTTGGTTAAAATTCAATTCCTGATCAATTATGACCCCCAGATATTTATAGTGCTGGGTTTACTCTAATATTTTCCCATCCTGTGTCCTAATTGTCAGGTTTATACCCACACTATCCTTCTTCTCTGAACCGAAGTACATAGTCTGGGTTTTTTTATTGTTAATCAATAAACCAAGATTTGTAAAATATATTTGCATATTTAGAAAATCACCCTGTAATTTTTGTTCCAATTCACCCACATTTTTACCAGATGTAATCAAGACAGTATCATCCGCATACAATCTAATTTGTGAATTTTTAATAACTCTAGGTAAATTATTCAAATATACTAAAAACAAAAGGGGGCCCAGGATTGACCCCTGGGGTACCCCCCCTAGTGACCGTACCCAAACTAGAGCTGTATCCATGTACTGATACAAACTGAGTTCTATCCTCTACATAAGATGTAAACCAACCACATGATTCATCATCCACTCCCAGGCATCTTAACTTCTCGATCAAGACATGGTGATTTACTAGATCAAACGCCTTAGATAGGTCCACATATACTGCACCCACCGATCTCCCCTCCGCCAGAGGGGTGGCAACTAAGTCCAAAAGATCGGTGAGTGCAGTAGCTGTGGACCTACCCTGTCTGAAGCCTGACTGAAAAGGGGTAATTTTTTGATACTTCTCCAAATATGTAATTAGTTGCCCGTGTACAAGCTGCTCCAGTAATTTTGAAATTGTTGACAACAATGCTATTGGGCGATAGTTTGAAGTGTCCAGTGAATCCCCTTATAAATTGGAATTATTTTGCCTTCTTCCATAATGCAGGATACAATCCTTCCCTAAGGCTCCAGTTAAAAGATCCCTTAGAACTGGGGATATCACTTGGGCAGCTTCTTTTAATAACCTATTTTCTATTTTGTCAGAGCCACAAGCTTTATTTATATTTAAATTTCTTATTAATTTACATACTTCGGATGTGGTCACTATTTTAAAACGGAACTTTGGTGTCTGACAATTTTCAGAGTCAGTTTTTTGATCCACGAGCTGAATTTTTCCCAAATGGGTTTCAATTCCTACTTTTAAATCTGGGAGCTCAATAAAATAATTATTTAAATGCTCTGCAACTTTATCAGCTTCTAATATTTTCCCATTATATTTCAATTTTATCTCTGCTCGCCTTTTAACAGGATCTACTAAGTTTTTTTTATCAGTGTCCAATAGTTCCTAGGATCTGTTGCTTCTTTAATTTTCTGTTTATAATAAAAATCCTTAGATTTCCTTATTTCTTGAACCACTCTATTCCTTACCTTTTTAAAATTTTCCCATACATCAGATCTTAAAGATTTATTTGCTTTTTTCCATAATCGATTTTTTGATCTAATTAACTTTCTTATGGTTACAGTCACCCAAGGTAAATGAGTCTGTTTTTGATTAACTTTTTTCCATGGCACAAACATATCACATGCCTCATTAAACATTGTTGTAAATTCCTGAATGGCTAAATTCAGGTCGGGGGATTAAGAAAACTCTATGCCATGGTTGTCTCTGTAAATACTCACAAAACAGGTGTTTATCATATTGAGCATAATTTCTTTTATATTCACATGTGGATACCACAATGGACACTGAGAGTGCAGTGGGACCAACTGATGGACAACGTGGACCAAAAGGTGCTTGTGATGTCCCATTTATACAAAGTACTGCCGTAGTGTACAGCCCATAGCAACCTCTTGAGGGGCATTCCATTCTTAATTCCAATCCCAACTCAGATTCTTACCTCGGATGCTTCAGGAGCTGGGTGGGGAGCAGTTCTGGGCCCCTGTCAAACCCAATGGTTCATGGACTCGGGTAGAAACCAGATTACACATAAATGTCTTGGAGATGAGAGCTATCTTATATAGTCTCCAGGCTTTCTTGGAATATCTGCTAGTACAGACAAACAAAGTCCGCGTTATGCATTACGTAAACAAACAAGGGAGAGGTCTCATTCCTATCCCCTGTGTTGGGAAGCTATGAGATTGTGGTACTGGGTGCTGGAGCACTGCCTAGAGTTATCAGCCATGCATCTCCCATGGGTCCAAAATTTCTTAGCAAGCATGCTAAGCATTTCACAGTCCAAGATGCACGAATAGGAACTGCTGACTTCCATGGCAGATGACCTTTTTACAAGGTGGGGTCATCCAGAGTTGGACCTTTTTGCATACCCACACAATGCAAAACTGACATGTTTCTGTTCCTTTGCTCCAGGGCCTGGAGTTTTTTGGTGGATGCACTGTTGCTGTCTTGGAAAGGGAGGTTTCTGTTTGCATTCCATCCCATTCCCTTAATGCAGAAAGTATCACTGAAACTACAGAGGGAGGCGTGACCCTCATCCTCATTGCATTTCTATGGCCTCGACAAATATGGTATCTACTGCTGCAATACCTAGCAGTGGAGCCTCCAGTTCCCTTTCCTCTGTGCAGAGGCCTGTTGTCACAGGACAAGGTGGCTCTGGTCCATCCGGACCTGAAGTCCCTGCACCTGCATGCCTACCTCCTGAAGGCATAGCTGCATGGTTTGGGCTGTCACCAAAAGTAGCTGATGTCCAAAAATATGGACCCATTCACCTGTCCAGTTAGTGCAGTGTTGGAATACTTATTGTCACTGTCAGACTCCAGTCTGCAGTATTGCTCACTAAAGGTGCATTTTGCAGCTGTATCAGCATTCCCTGCCCCTGATGATGGGCGTATGGTAGCTCAATTAGAGGTTTCCCATACCTTTTTGAGAGGTATTCTGCACATGAAACATTCTGTTCGCAATCTGGTTCCCTCCTCCCCTGTAGGACCTCAATTATGTGCTGGAAAAACTTACTTTGGCTCCATTTGAGTCAGCCATGATTCATGGCTTATGCTTTTTTTTCATGGAAAGCATTATTTTTAGTTGCGATCACTTCAGCTCAAAGGATTTCAGAGCTATAGATTCTAACGTGTGAGCCTCCTTATTTGATTTTTCATAAAGACGTATTGTCTTCACAGAATAATCCTATGTTTTTTTTTTTCCAAAGATGGTGTCTGAGTTTACACTAAATCCAAACCATCCATCTTTCAGTTTATTATCCAGAGCATGCCAGTCGGGTTGAAGCATTGCTCCATACTTTGGATGTAAATAGAATTCTAAGATACTATGTCTATATGATGTGTACCAAGGGCTGCAGAAAGTCTGCTCAGCTACTTGTTTAATTCACCCCTGAGAAGGAGGGTGTCCCTGTCTCGAAACAGTGCTGTCCAAATGGCTAGCACGTTGTATTGCATTCTGGTATACAAAGTATGGTAAGCAACTTCCTGGTGTGGTATGTAGCCGTTCCACAAGGGATATGGCCACATCTGTTTTCTTGGTTTCAAAATGTCTCTACAGCTGATATCTGCACTGCAGTCACCTTACTGAACATTACAGTCTGGGCATTGTTTCTCGTAGACAAGTGGGCTTCATTTGGTCTTGCTGTGCTACAGGGCCTACTGTCATGAACAGAGTGCACTATCCTACCAGTTGGCTTTTGGGTCTGCTTTGGATTTGTTTCAAGGGTGTGGCCTAAGTGAAGAGATGTCCTCGAAGGTAGAACAGTTGTGTACTAATTGTAAGTGCATTAATATGGGCCCTAAATAAAGAAAAAAATAGGACTATTTCACAACAAACACAAATCTACACTGGCAGGAGCAATTAAACAGACTTCATACATGAACAAATTTACAATTATATTAACAAATGTAAGCAACAGGGTTAATGTTCCATTTAGTATTAGAAATTAGATATACTTGTCTTTCTTGACTGTCTGTACCAGAATTTCCCAGTTTTCTATGTCCCCTGCATTTACAAACTGGAATACTGTAAGTACCCATGTCATTGTATTTACCTCGCTGAGTGGCACTTTAACAGGCTGATGTTTTTATTCCATTCCAGGCTGCCTTGGCAGAGAGTAACCTGCCACTACTGAGCAGCCCCTCACTGGTCAGTAACACCTCCAACAGCGGGCTGATCCATGTGGGACACGATGATGTAAGCAGCACCGTGGAGCAGGTGAACAGTAATGGCAGCAGCAGTCCCCGCCACTCCCCTCAACATCAGCCATATGGGTGAGTCTTTCTTCTTCTCCTTTGCTGGGACAAAGTACTAAAAGATCTAACAGAGGCTAGCTACAGCTTGAAACCTGTTGAATATAGAAAAAAGACTTCTGATTGGAAGAATCCATACCACTGGATCTTAACATGTAATCGAAAAGTGAAACATAGAAACTGATGGCAGATAAAGGCTGCTTGGCCCATCTAGTCTACCCATTTGTATTGTGATTACTTATGCTGCAGATCCTGCTTGATCTGTGGCTCTGTCTCTTCCACCCCCTTCCTTAACCCTATGATTCTCTTGTGCCTATCCTAGGCATTTTTGATCCCTATCACTGTTGTCACCCCCAATGCCTCTGCTGGAAGGCTGTTCCAGATATCTACAACCTTTTCTGCGAAGAAGTAGTTCCTCACATCTCTCCTGAATGTACCCTCCTCCAGCTTCATAGCATGACCCCTTGTTTTAGAGCACCCTTTCCTCTGAATAATGCCTCCCACTGCACCTTATTCACCCCATAAGGTGTTTAAAAGTCTCGATCATACTTCCTTTCTCCCTCCTCTCCTTCAGGGTGCACATATTAAACTCCTTTATCCTCTACTCATAGGGCTTTTGATGCAGACCCTGCACCATCTTGGTAGCCCTCTTCTTGAGTGCCTCTACTCTATCTGTGTCTTTCCTGAGATGTGTTTCCAGAACTGGACACACTATTCCAGATGGGGTCTTACCAGTGAGCTATATAGGGGCAACACCACTTCCCACTGGTGATACCCCTACCTCTGCAGCCCAGCATCCCACTAGCCCTCCTGACTGCCTTGTCACATTGTCTGACCACATTTAGGTCATCTGATATGATTGTCCCAGGTCCCTTTCCTGCTTGGCCATTGCAAGTATCTCTCCTCCCATTTTGTGTTTTGCCCCGGGGTTTCTGTGGCCCAAGTGCATTATTTTGCACTTGTTTCCATTAAATCCTAGCTGCCAAATCTTTGACCACTCCGCCAGCCTTTTCAAATCTCTTGCCATCCATTCACCCACCCCATGGAGTGTCCACTCTGTTGCAGATCTTGGTGTCATCCACAAAGAGGAAGATCTTCCCCTCCAGTTCATCCATGATGTCACTAATAAAGACATTAAAGAGTGGTCCTGGCATTGACCCCTAAGGTACCCTGCTGGTCACCCATTCCTCCTTGAAGTGAACTCCATTTACCAGCACACTCTGACTCCTATCCTCTAACCAGATTCTTAACCAGCTGACCACCTTATTGTCCACCCCCTTGCTATCCAGCTTGTTTACTGGTTTCCTGTGTGTAACGGTGATGAAGGGCCTGGCTGAAATCCAGTGAGGCCACATCTACTGCTAATCCCTGATCCAACACCTTGGTCACCAAGTCAGAAAAGTGAGATTTGTTTGGCATGACCTTCCCTCATGAAACCGTGCTGCTTCGGGTCCTGTAATCCACTGGGTTTCCAGATATTCCACAGTTCTTTCCTTTAATAGTGTTTCCATTAATTTCCCCACCACTGATGTCAGGCTGACAAGACCTATAGATGCCCACCTCCTCCTTGCTACTACTTTTGTGAAGTAGGATTATGTATGTTTTTCTCCAGTCCACCAGGACCACGCCAGTCTCCAGTGATGATAAACAAGTCTGCCAGAGGTGCAGCTAGTACTTTCCTGAGTTCCCTCTGCACCTTTGGATGTACTCCGTCTTGCCCTATGGCTTTGTCCACCCTCAGATTAATGACTGCTTACCTGACCCTCTTCTCAGAAAAGGGACTAGTGTCCATTTCCTTCCCCTCAAAGCTCTTTGTGCCTTTTCATGGTCCCTCCCCTTCCCCTTCTACTCTGAACACTGAGTAGAGGTATTTGTTTAAGATATTTGCCTTTTCTTGATCCCCTTCCATACAGCCCCCCACTTTATCTGTACCGTTTCTCTCTTTGTCTAACATACCTAAAATTCGTTCCATTTTGATACTGTCTGGGCTATTCTTTCCTCAGTTTTTGCCTTTGTGAGCCTTACTGCTTTGCCCGCCTCCCTCTGTTTTTCCCAGATACACTTCCTTATAGAAACATACACTTTGACGGCAGATATGGGCCACTTGGCCCACTTAGTCTACCTATTTCTCTACCTATTGGATAAGTTACAGATCCTAGTTAATCAACAGCCTACTTCTTCCTACCCCCCCCCAACGGAATTGCCTTATGTTGGTCCCATGCATTCTTAAATTTCTCCACTGTTTTTGACCTCATGACCTCCTTAGGAAGGCCATTCCATGCGACCACCACCTTCTCTGTGAAAAAAATACATCGTCACATTGCCCCTGAGCTGTCCCCCCTCTACAAATTGTATCCCCTTGTTCTTGCACATCTCTTTTTCTGAAAGATGCTACCCTCTTGGACTTTGTTGACTCCCCTGAGATACTTGAATGTTTCTATCATGTCACCCCCTCTCCCTCCTTTCCTCAAGGGTATACATATGATGCTCCTTTAGTCTCTTCATGTGGCTTCTGTTGCAGACCCTGCACCATTTTAGTTGCCCTCCTCTGGACTGCCTCCATCCTATGTCCTTGCTGAGATGGGGTCTCCAGAACTGCGCGCAGTACTCCAGATGGGGGTCTCGCCAACTGTCCCTTCTAAACATTGTGTAGCCTCCTTTCTCTGGATCTCCTTATACATTCTGAATGCCACTCTTTTTGCCTTTACCTTTTCTCCCACCTCCTTTGAGAACCATAATGAACTCCTTATCCTTCTGCTTTTGCTTACTTACTTGCTTGATACACAGGTTTGTTGCCTTTACTGTGCCCTCTTTTATTTTGGCTTGTCATCCAGCACACCCAGCGCACCTCCTCCTGCCAGGTTCTTGTGGATGGATTCTCCCATCTTTGTGAAGCTAGCCCTTCTGAAATCCAGAACCCTCACCCTTGTTTGGCTGGATTCTGCCACTGTTCTTATATTGAACCACACTGTATGATGATCACTGGTCCCCAGATGACTTCCCACTCTGATGTCTGCAACACTGTCCTTGTCACTAAGCACCAGGTCCAGTATTGCCCCATCCTGAGTGGGTTCACTGACTGTTTGCCTGAGGAATGCCCCCTGCAGGGAGTCCAGGACATCTCTGCTTCTAGCTGATGCTGCAGCAGGGATGTTCCACTCTACATCCAGCAGATTAAAGTCCCCCACCAACACCACCATGCCCTTTTCAGCCATTTTGCCAGTTGCTTCTAGCATTTCTTTATCTATATCCTCCCTCTGTGTCGGAGGCCTGTAGATCACTCCTGTCTGAAAAGCAGCTCTGTTTCCTGACTCGAGAATGACCCACAACCCCTCGCCCCCTCACGTGATTTCCCTGTACCTCCATTGCTTCTGTGTTTTCCTTCACATTAAGCACCAATCCCCCTTCTTTCCTTCCTACCCTATCCCTTCTAAATATTGTGTAGCCTGGTATGCCCACATCCCAGGAATGGTTGCCAGTGCACCATGATTTGGTAATGACCAGAATAGCTAGGTCTGTCTCTTCCATGATGGATGGCCTCTAGGTCTGGGATCTTATTTCCCAGACCTCTAGCATTGGCACACACTGCCTTCCAGATTTTGCCGCCCTTTTCTTGTCCCTTTCCCCTTTTCACAAATGTACCCCCTTCCTTCCCTTTCTCTTTTGAGTGCTCCTCTGCCCCCCTCTTGTTAAACCCCTGCTACCTTGATTATCTTGCATCCTGGTGGGGTTCTCTCCTCTTGGGATCTCCCTACTCTCCATCTCAGCCTGTAAGGGGGCAGTTACTGCTGCTTCTTTGTCTTCTGCTATCCCCCTTAGCTAGTTTAAATGTCCACTGAAGTAACATTTAAACTGTCTACTGAGGACTGTGGTTCCTGTTCTGGATGGATACAGGCCATACCCCATTCCCAGTGCAGCCATACCCCTTCTCTCTGCACCATTCTTTCAACCAGGAGTTGAAAGCCTTAGTACAGAGCTCCTTCCCCTGTAGTTGACAGGCAGCACTTCCATTAAAGCTACAGCACATGCTACCTTCCTAAGACCCTTTCCCAGTTCCCAAAACTGCTACTGCACTCCTCTTGCCCTCTCTGTAGCTAGGTCATTTGTTCCCAGGTGGACAATGACATCCAGCTCCCCCTTCCTTCCTATTGCCCTCCCAATCCAATTGATATGCTCTCCATCCCTCTGAGCCATGGTACCAGATAGACACTTCACCTCCTTCTCTACCCTTTTTCCTTCCCCCAAGTTTGTCTCCTTGACAATTGAGTCCCCCACCGGAAGTTGGTTCCTCTGTCTCTGGTGTCCTCCCCCCTCAGAACCACTGGGGAGGACCATCGCGCCCTCACTGTCCATTACCTCGGGTGCCCCTACTTGGTGTAGGAGTTTTGTAGTGGTACCGGTTGAGAAACTTGCCTGTGACTCTCTCCTCTCAGCCTTTCCGATTCCACTACCCCCAGTCTCTTTGAGCACACCGTAGTCCAGAGTCACCACACAATTATAATTGAAAGCAATTTTTCAGAATCCAGGAACATTTTTCAAAAAATACTGTAGTATGTTTGCTCACTGCTGCCCAGAAGTTCATCTCATATTTCTACTTTCCCCCCATAATGCTCTGTTTGTAACTTCATAATCATTTCCACAGCAAGAGATTGTGATACAACAAACATAGGAATATGAAGAAAAAGCAGGAGGAACAGATAAAATCCAGGGGAGCTGGATCCTGTTTCCATGCAAATGTCCTCAGTAATAAAGAATGAGGGAGATAAATACAGAACATTAAAAATAAAATGGAAGCTATTACTAAAGTGACAAAAGTAGAGGAATATGGTGTTCAAACACCATGAAGTCTTGCTATATTAGGACCATTGCAGTCATTCCCCACACTTGAACTGCCCCGGAGAGGAAACAGTTAACTCCAGAGTGATCTGGAGTTCCACAGCGCGAAGGCGCTGTTCAAAGCTCTATCTGGCTAGTTTCAAATGAAACTGTCAGATTCTTTACTCCGCTTCACTGAACAGTCGCTCCGGAGATCAGCTCCTTCAGCTCGGTTCATTTCTCGGTTCAGCGGTATTTTCGGTTCATTGGAACCGCAAAAGTATTTATTTTACCGCATTTCGTTAAAAGCTCTATCTGGTAAACCGTAAGTACAGAAATTAAGTCTGTGTGAAATTCATTATCGGTTCGGTTTTGAACCGATCGGTTTGTTAAAATATATGTGTCAAACTGTTTGGTTGGGCTTTTAGAGTGCGGTTCCCGGTTCTTAGCGGTTCTAAAAACTAACTTTTATTTGGGTTTTTCAAATACCGTGACACAGTTAGGAACCGATAAGGGTGTCTTGCCTGGCACTGCCATCTAAAGGGCAAGTTTTTGGTTAGGCTGGCATTATGTCTGAGAAACCCAAAAGAAAAACCGGGCCCACTGGGTTTCAACACTGTGATGTCTGTGGGGAAGCCTTTGCCAAGGCTGACCCACACACCACTTGTGTTTATTGTCTGGGGGCTGACCACCTCCTGTCAGACTGCCAGGTGTGTAAAAATTTCCCTGCAGCCACCCTGGAAAAGAGATTGGGCCAGCTCAGGGAGCGAGAGGCCAAAAAGTCCGCTGACCGGATGGCCAGCCGGTCCAGTACCCACTGGACCAGAGGGAGTGCCTCTGACCAGGGAGCAGACTCGGCAAAGGAAGGCTGGTTCAGAGGAACCAGTCCCAGCAAAAAGACAAAGAAATCAGCAGGTCTGGAGTACAAAATTGTCTCTCTAACTGCTGCAGAGATAGCTAAAGCCATTCAGATTGTCCAATCTTTGTCTCAGGGATCTGTCGAACCCCCTGCATCTGGGAAAAGGGTGGCTCGTTCAGTCCCAGTGGTTCAGGATTATGATGTTGAGGATTCTTATGAACCACATGAGGGGGAGGAGGAATTTGATCAGTATGTTTGTGACTGGGAAGGTCTGGACGTGCCCATTGAACCGGACATTTCTCCAGATAGACCTTTAGAATCTCCCCCTATGCTGTCTGAGTCCCTCTCTTTTATGTTTTAAAAGGTTGCAGAAACCCTCCAGCTTCCTTTAGAAGAGGCTGTGGATGAGCAAGAGGAGCCTGATTATGTTGAAATGATGGATATTCCACAGTCTAGGAGGTTGTCTATTCCTTTGCATAAGTCATTTAGGAAGCAAACAACAAAGATTTTAAAAATCCTCATTCTGTCCCTCCTGTAGATAAAAAATGGACAGAAGGTATACCTTATCAGGCCCTGATACAGACTTCCTCTCTGAGCAGTGTAGTCATGTGGGTGTGGGTACAAGCTGCAGCCTGTGACAGGCTAATATTCCCTGGCCTCACATCCTCCTGATAAGGATTCCAGGAAGATTGATGCCTTGGCAAAAACAATATATGGCAGCTTCTTTGGGACTCAGGCAGGCTAATTATATGGCTTATGTGGCTAGATATCAGAAATCTAGATGGGACACTATATTGCAGTTAGCCAAGCAGGCCCAGGGCCAGCTGGCTAGTGAGTTGGAACAAGTGGCTGCTGATGGCATTGAAGCCTCTAAAGTTCAATTTCATACTGCTGTTGATGTTAATGATGTTTCCTTAGGGTCATGGCCACTTCTGTAGCTTTCCGTAGGTTGGCATGGCTCAGATGCACTAATCTGTCCCAAGATACTCAGTCAAAGGCTATGGATTTTCCTGTAACGGGAAATTCTCTGTTTGGTGATCAAACGGAAAATTATATGAAAAGATGGATGAATATAGAACTACCTACAAAAGTGCCCTGCTAAGGAGAGGCATGCCACTCCACAAAGGCATAGCCCCTCAGGGGTAGGGGTAGGCCTTCCACAGGCCCTTTACCAATCTCAAGCCTCCTCTGCTTTTTCACAGAGGGGTTTTTCAGAGGTAGAGGTAGACGGGCACAGGTAGACAGTCGCCTCCCTCAGCCTAAAGCTGCTGCCAAGCAGGCACCCTGATGGGGTGCCCAGGGCCGATTCTCCTGTACCAGTGGGGGCAGGTTGGCTTATTTCAGCCAGAACTGGCTGTCCCTAACTTCGACAGGTGGGTTCTGGAAGTAGTAAGCCAGGGCCTGGTTCTCAGCTTCAAACAGTTCCCAAAGATGAGAGCCAGGCAATTTCCACTGCAAACTCTTCAAAAGCCCTTGCTTTGGAAGCAGAGGTTTCTTCCTTCTGGATTGCAAAGCAGTGGAAAGGGTTCCCCTTGCCATCAGGGCAAGGGACTGTACTCAAGATATTTTCTACCCAAAAAGACAGGAGAATGGCAGCCCATCTTAGACTTAAGGTACCTGAACAAACATCTATTGAAACCAAAGTTCAAAATGTTAACTCTAGCAATGATTTTGCCTTCCCTGAGGCCAGAGGACTGGTTAGCTTCCCTGGACCTCAGGGACGCCTATTTCATGTCATGATCAGGCCTTCTCACCGAAGTACCTCAGGTCTGAACTGCTCTCTGGCCACTACCAGTTCAGAGCAATGCCCTTCGGCCTAACCTCGGCTCCAAGGGTATTCACAAAATGTCTAGCTGTGGTAGTGGCTCATTTAAGAAGGCAAGGGATTGCTGTGTTTCCTACCTGGACGACTGGCTCATAGTGGGTCAGTCTCCAGATCAGGTAAATCCCACTTGCAAGTCACCCAGCAGCTTCTCACTTCCTGGGATTCCTGCTGAACTTACCAAAGTCAGTTCTGGAACCTGTTCAGGTTCTAACTTTCATAGGTGCAGAATTGAACACAAAGTTAGCCAGGGCATTTCTCCCCTCGGAAAGAGTGGACAGGATCATTGCCCTGGCATCCTCCTTTACCCTGCGGGTCTCTCGACCAGCAAGGCACTTTCTGCAACTCTTAGGGCACATGGCTGCTTCCACAGCTGTCGTGCAAGGAGCAAGATTTCAGATGAGGGACATCCAGTTCCACTTGAGGTCCTATTGGTCTCAAAGGAGGGACCCCCTTACCAAATTAGTCCCGGTGACCAAAACCCTGATCCTGGCCCTTCAGTGGTGGCAGGATCAAAGCAATCTTACTCAAGGGGTTCCCTTTATACCCGTTTCACCTCCCTCACCCTCACCATGGATGCCTCCCTGTTAGGGTGGGGGAACTGAGCTACCTTTCCACTCAAGGAGGTGGTCCCCAGGAATCTCTGCTCACATCAATCTTTGGAACTCAGAGCTGTTCTTTAGCTCTTCAGGCTTTTTCAACTGTTGTCCAGAACAAAGTAGTTCAAATCAGGACAGACAACACCACAACAATGTGGTACATCAACAAGCAAGGGGGCACTCGGTCATCAGCCTTGTGCACCAAAGCAATGAAGTTGTGGTCTCTGGCTTACTCCCTAAACACCTCGCTGATCACAATTCACCTTCCAGGAAAGGACAATGTCCTGGCGGATGCTCTCAGCAGGATTTCCCAGGGCCATCACGAATGGTCTCTGAATCCTCAGGTATTGGGGTCGGTCTTTGCCAGATGGGGCACCCCTCAGATAGATCTCTTCGCAGCCCCAGACAACCATCAACTTCCTCTATTTTGTTGCAGGCCTCCAGTGCTGGGCTTAGTCCCCCTGGACGCCTTTCTGCTGGATTGGAAAGGGAAATTCATATGCTTTTCCCCTTCCTCTCCTCTTCAGGGTATTGGTAAAATCAGAACTCAGCCCTGCAAAGTGGTTCTGATTGCTCCAGACTGGGCCAGACAGCCCTGGTATCCTCTCTTCCTGTCCCTGACAATCCACCCTCCCCTGACCTTGCCCAGGACCCACGACTTGCTGACCTGTGCACAGGGGAGAGTGTGGTACCCGGACCTCAAATCCCTGCACCTCAAGGCTTGGTTCTTGAGGAATTAGAATTTGCTGATTTGCACCATTCTCAAGGGGTCCTGGATATTTTAAAGGCTTCTAGGAAGCCTTCCACTAGGGCCACTTACAATTCTAAGTGGAAGAGGTTTTCCTTCTGGTGTTCGGAGAAACAAATTGTGCCAGAATCTGCTGACTTGGCTACTTTACTGGACTATTTGGCCCATCTAAATTCCCTAGGCCTTAGACCAGCTACCTTGAAGGTTCATCTGGCAGCTGTTTCTGCCTTTGTTTCCGCAGGGAAGCCTGTTTCTCTTTCCTCTCACCCTGTGTTTTCCAAGTTTTTTAAGGGGTTACTTCTACACTAACCTCCCTTTCAGGAACCAGTCCCTGCCTGGGACCTGAATGTTTGCATTGCTCAGTTAATGCAACCTCCCTTTGAGCCCCTTTCTCGCAGATCTCAAGTATTTAACATGGAAAACTGTTTTTCTAGTGGCTATCACTTCTGCCAGACGTATAAGTGAATTGCAGGCCTTTCAGTGGAAAAGGATTTTATTCTTTTCACAGGGATAAGGTAGTCCTCAGGACTAATAGAAAGTTTTACCCAAAGTGGTTTCAGATTTTCATCTGAACCAGTCCATTTCTCTCCCAGTATTTTCACTGAGCATTCTTCCTCGGGTGAAAGGAGACTACACAGCTTGGACGCCAAAAGAGCCCTAAGCTACTATGTGGAAGTACTCAAGGGTCACAGGTTCAATCCCTCCAACTCTTCCTTACCTATGGAGAGGTTGGCAAGGAGACCTGCCACTAAGAGGACAATTGCAAGGTGGATTGTCGCTGTATCCAATTCTGTTACCAAAAATAGGTAGGGAACCCCTCAGGACTGAGGGCTCACTCCACCAGGGTACAGCTGCATCTCTAGTGGCTGCTAGAGATATTCCCATTTTGGAAATTTGTCAAGCTGCTACCTGGAAAACAGTTCACACCTTTACTAGCATTATTCCCTGGACGCCCAGTCCAGGAGAGATGCTCTGTTGGGCACAGCTGTACTCAGAGCCTATTTCCAAGGTTCTGACCCTCCTCCATGGAGGTACTGCTGTGTAATCTGCAATGGTTCCTAATATAGCAAGACTTCATGGTGTTTGAAGAAAAATTACTCACCTTAGTAATTGCTTTTCTTCTCATGGAGTCTTGCATATTAGGACAACCTCCTCCTACCCCTCTCAGAACTCCTACTTGGGTATGGGGTTGGCAAATTAGTGCAAGCACTGTGTCATGCCATTTAGTCTCTAGTTCCCCTTGTTTCCTTTGGGTTAGGGAACTAGGTATTTCTGTTTTTTGTTAAGTGGTAGATGGTCCCCTCTCTGGACTTGAGTCTTTTGGGGAGAGGGGCCCTATTAGTGCTTGTAAGGGGTGATCCTAACAATAAATATTGTTATTATTTTGTGATTGTTCTTATTCTACTAATGGTAGGTAGCCAATAGCTAGTGTAGAGCTTTTCCACACAGACTTGCTATGTTAGTTTAGCTCCGTAAAGAACCTGACAGTTTCATTTGAAACTAGCCAGATAGAGCTTTGAACAGCGCCCTCGAGCTGTGGAACTCCAGATCACTCTGGAGTTAACTGTTTCCTCTCCGGGGCAGTTCAAGTGTGGGGAATGACTGCAATGGTCCTAATATAGCAAGACTCCATGAGAAGAAAAGCAATTACTAAGGTGAATAATTTTTTCTTAGGGTTTCCAACCCTAACACCCCACCTCCACCCCCACCCTGCAGACACTGACAGGCATCGGGGGTGTGCCTTAGGGTCATCATCCCTAACGCTCACCCCATTCCATAAGTAAATGAGATGAGTACAGTATAGGAGAATGGGGTAAGCATTAAGCCTGACAACCCCAAGGCACACTCCCAATGCCTGTCATTGTCTGCAGGGTGGGGGTGGGGTGTTAGGGTTGGAAACCCTAACACCATATTTCCCTATTTTTGTTACTTTAGTAACAACCTTAACTGATGCATTAACAAAGTTTTTTGCAATGAACTTCCTTACTTTTTTCAGATGGTATAATCTTATCCTTATTTGTCTGTGGGACTGCAGGGCGCTCCCATTCCTCCATAGATGCACATATGTATGTAGGCATGGAAGCAGAGGGTCCTCTGGGCCATGTGCTTCCACTTATAGGACAACAGTGACCAAATTGTCAGCATAGCCATCTTATTACCCCACTTCATGTACCCAGTACAGAAAATGTTCACATCCACGCCAAAACGTAATTCTACGTAACTGCAATGCCATTCCGTGCCACAGGTGCAAAAACATGTTTTGGGGGGATGTGAAAAATGACAGCTCTACTGTTCATGAGGTGGTGTGAAAAAATGGCAATATTGAAAAGTTGGACTCAAAATATAAAAAATGACCAAAGTTATGTGCATGTGTACAAAACGTTCATAATACAGCTATTTTTAGGAATTTTTTCACCAAATTTTCAACATGGCCTTTTTGGGATCCCCACTTCATGAACACGGGTGGTGCTATTTTGTTACTTGGTCCCAAAAGGTTATTTTGGTCAGTGACCACGAAATCACCTTCCAGGCCCAATAAGCAAAATGTCAGTCATTGTTTATGAGGTGGGGTCCCAAAACGTCCACGTTGAAAAGTTGGTGAAAAAATACCACAAAATGGCAGAGTTATGAACATAAGTTCAAAACGCCATTGAAATACATTATATGGCACTTACCTTGATTCCTCAGTTTGCGGTTCGGTTTTGAAGAGTGCAGACATGTCCTGGTTCACAGAAGATAACAGCCTATGACCTCCAGAGGTGAGTATAGGGTAAGAATGGGGTGGTAGGTGCTCAGTGGGAGGGTCAGGATGGGGGATGGCAGGGGTGACGAGGGACCATTTTCTTTATTTCAGGGGGGAAAAGATGTCGGGGCACGGTTTTCTTCTGTACAGCTAAAAAGTAAAATAAATATTTCTGGACACTGGGAGTGGGCTCCTCAGTGTCCCACACTGGAAGTGGGGCTTTCAGAGCTGACACGGAGATTGGGCCCTGATGTCGGAAAAGAAGATAAGAGATATGGGGGGGGGGTATTTGACATCAGGGGTGTACATCCCAGTGTCAGATTATATTAATACTGTAAATAAATAAATTAGCAATGAGAATCGGAGGGTGGGGGTGCCACTAGACTCCAGGGAAAGATAAGGATGTGGGTCCACTAGACACCATGGATAGGGGACAGTGATCAGCTGATGGGGGTGCCACTAGACACCAGGGAAAGGGGGATCTCAAAGATAAACCTGCAGCCAGCAGCACAAGTTCCAGCTGTGGTTGCAGAAGTCAAGAAAATCCCACTGTTCTCATGCAGAGAATGCAGGGGAAGCGCTCCTTTCACAAAGCTCAGCATCTGGGATTTCAGGTGCCCAGGAAAGCTGTTTCTTGCTCCCAAAAAAAACAAGCATCAGAATGTAACTACACAGGTCCATTTAACTAGGTTCTGATGTTTGTTTTTTAAAATTCATTAATTTTTCTGTGTTTTCTGTATTTATTTATCTCGCTAACTGAAAAACAAGGTGGCGGACACAGGAGCCCTCTGCGAAAATGGATTGGGCTCCCTGCGGCACCTTATGACCCTGTCTGTAAAAATACAGTCGCTCCTGTGAAAATAAAAGTATTTTGGTGTGGAACCTCTAACTTTTCCCATGGGGAAATAATGGGAAACTATGACATTTAATAACTTTGGAACAAATTAATATTTGTTCACTAAACCTTCAAAAGGCACATCTGGGAGACACAGGCTTTCTACCCTGAAAGTTTCAGATCACAACCTAAAACAGTTTCTGAGATACAGGTGGACAAGAAAACGGCAAAACACATAAATTTAGGGTTCTAGGATCCTGGATATGTTGTTCATCCACACTTATTGGCATGTCCCTTTCCCCTTTAAATCTTGTCGGAAGTCTTCAAGCTGGCTCCTCCCACCCACCCAGGTGGTATATACCTTGGCTCCACCCCATGACGCCAGATCTTCCTTTCTGCTGGAAGATACAGGTTGCCTCCCTTGTGCTCACGCATTTTGTAGGCCCTGGCTTTCAAAACTTTGGTTTTACCGAGATTAAAACTTGTTCGAGTTAGCGATTGCGCTTTTGTTCCTCGATCGTGGAAGAGAAATCTTCTCCAGGATTTTGCCGGTGTCCTTGCGGCCAGAAAATGTTGCGCACCGATCCCCATCTCACATGCGTCTACTGCCTAGGTGTCGGCCATGACACCTCGTCCTGCAGTTTTTGCTTAGCCTTCCATCCCAATGTCCTGGACGACCACCTGGCACGTTTGAAGTTGGAGAGACTGGAGAAAAGGAATCCTCCAGTGAAGTATAAGGAGGCTAGGTGGGCGGTTTCCATGGCCGTGGGTTCTGCCGAGCAGCTGGAATTCATGAAGACATTCGAAGAAGCCGCCCGTGCTTCAGCAAATCGAAGCTTTTTCGTTCCACTCAACCTGGGCTCCACCTTCACAGGTTCTTTTAAGGAGTTGTGCCAGTCTCTCCCACCCGGGGTGAGGCACCCGCGGGCTCACACTCCTCCCGCTCTGGGAAGAGCGACAAAGAACCCAGCTTGTCTTCGCCTCGACAAAGGCGCTCTTAGGACCGAGAGAGGACTCAGTCCCAGGAGCATGCGGTCTCGACCTCGGTCAAGATCGCTTCCTCGGCTGCAGGCTTCACGGACCTTCCATCTGGCCAGACAACTGAGGAAGTGGCCAATGAGGTTGAGATTGTTCTCATCCCTCTGTCGCCGGCTGTGGCCAACGACGCCTTGGAGAGGAATCCGGTCCTCGTGTTCCCCAATAAGGAGACCCAGCCTGCTCGTGTCCCCATTGAGGTCCCGGTTCCAGACCCCCGGGTTTCACCGACCTCTCCAGCGTCTCCTAAGCGACCGAGTCGGCCTGCCCAATCTCGGTTGGGGTCTAGAACACCCTCAGCCAAATGGCCAAGGAAGAGCCATAAGTGCTCCAAAAAGAGGCGATGCCACAGGTCATCCTTGTCCTCCTCAGATGAGGAGAGGCACTGACGGAAACTCTTGTCTGCACTACGGGGACTTTATGTGGCAACAGTTGATTTTGACGGGGCAGAAGCCGGCTCCGCCACCTACCCTGGCCATTACGTGGCTCTTTCCTCCTAGGCCAAAGCTGACCCCCTTGGAACCGAAGCCTTTGGTTCCCCCACCCGCGGGGCTGGCCCGTCCTCCAGTTTGGCCTTTGTCGGTCTCTCCACTGATAGTGGTGGAGCCGCCGCCTAAGCAACCTGTGGGAGGGGCTCCTTCCAAAGAGGACTGACCAGATATCGGGCTTCCCCGATGTCTGTCGGTCACGGTCACCCCAGACCTTCCTCGACAGGTCGAGGGTGATTTGGGTGGCAGACCACTGTACCCTGACTCCTCAGACTCATATGTCACTGGGCTCCACTCTCATCCCGGGGATGATGAATCGTCCGTTGGCACAGGGATGGAGGAAGGTCCTTCCTCCTTCCAAGGGATCCTCCGTCTCATCTCTGATTCTACGGGGATGACCTTGGAACCCATCCAGAAAAAGGTAGAGTACCCTGTTATGGACATACTCAAGAGAGGGGCTACCCCGTCAGAGGTGTTTCCTGTGGCTGAGGCCATTGTTGGTCTGGCATCCTGAACTATGGCAGTGCCCTGCCTCATGTCGAGCACCGTCGGCCTGCAAGTACACGGTGCCCATGGGATCCGTTGAGGGGTTCACAGAGCACCCTTCAGCTGAGAGCCTGGTGACCACCTCTATGTTCAGACATACTGGCAGTTCTGCCAACACTTATCCCCTCGATAAGGAGTCCAAGCTTTTGGACCATTTGGTGTGGAAAGTCTATGCAGCTTCCTCCTTTGGCCTTCGTCAGGCCAGTTTGGCCGTCATCATGGCACACTTCTCTCATGCCCTTCTCGGGTCATTAGATGAAGTCCTCCCACATCTCCCAATGGACATTCAAACCACGGTTAAGCAGGTCCAGGACCAGGGCCATGCTGTTGCCAAACAGCAGCTCCAGATGGCCCTGGACATTGGGGATTGCAGTTCATCAGTCCTCTTACCAAGGAGGACAGCAGCATCAGCATCAGCTGTAGGCTGAAGCTTGGCACCCTCAGCCCAAGCCTGGACCCCAACAGGCCCGCAAAGGAGGCCGAGGCTCAGGTCCTGGAGCCTCCTCCTCCTCCTCTAAGCCTGCCCAGTGATGGGGTGAGGGTTGCCACCCCTATCTCTGTTGCTTCAGCTCTGGGTCCTCCCGTGGGGGGCCGACTCTGCCACTTGCTTTCCGCATGGTCCGATATCACTACGGACAGGTGGGTTCTCGAAGTGGTTGGTCAGGGACTGCCTCTAGAATTTGAGCAGTACCCTTCCAGCCGAGCTCGCGCCCCCTCGGGAAGAACAGATTTCCACATGCACCAAGTCGGCTCTTCGAGACGACATTGCTCAGCTCCTCCTCAAGGAGGCAGTAACTGTCATGGTGATCCATCTGCAGACCAGGCTTTGTCTCCAGGTACTTCCTGGTGCCCAAGTGGATAAGGGGATGGTGCTCCATTCTCGATCTCCATGACCTGATTCAGTTTCTCAGGTCATGTACCTTTCGGATGGTCACTCTGTAACAGATCATGCCATCCTTGGAGCGAAACATGTGGTTCTGTTCATTGGATCTGCAAGACGCGTTCTTTCTTATCCCAATCTGTCCATCCCATCAACGGTTCCTCTGCTTCAGGGTCGAAGGGACCCTGTATGAGTTCTGAGCCATGCTGTTTGGCCTGTCATCGGCCCCACAGGTCTTCACCAAATGCATTGCAGTGGTAGTGGTTCATCTTCGGTGTCGGGGGAATCAGAATTTACCCCAACCTCAATGATTGGCTCCTGGCAGGTTCCACCCAACAGGAGGTGGAGAGGTCCAGGGACCTGGCATCTGGCCCTCCAGACCTGCTCTCAACTCGGCCTCATGATCAACAAGGCCAAGTCGGAACTTGTGCCTTCCCAGGTGATGTGCTTCATCGGGATAGAGCTCGACTCTTGTCAAACCAGAGCCCAGCTCCCAGCGGACAGGGCAGTGGTTCTCCCCTCCTTTGCCTGATCATTTCTGGTTGGGCACTTGTGCCCTGCCCGGGACTTTCTTCGCCTTCTGGGTTACATGGCAGCATGCACCTCAGTGGTCCATTGGGCCCGGTTGCGTCCCCTCCAGTGGAATCAGCATCACAGTCATTTTGACCAGCTGAGCCTGTAACCTAGAAGATGTGGGATGCTCTCCAATGGTTTACCACCCCATACAGCAGGAAGGGATCCCATTTGTTCGCCCTGAGCTGACAGTCATCCTTACGACTGATGCTTATCTCATGGGCTAGGGAGCCCACATGGGGACAACAGTACCCACGGGTTCTGGACCCCAGAGGAGTCCCGATGCCACATCAACCTGTTGGAGCTCAGAGCAGTCAGACTGGCACTGTCTGCTTTCGCTCCTCAGCTCTGGGTCAAGTGGTTCAAGTCCAGACGGACAATACCACGACCATGTACTACCTCAACTAACAGGGCGGCTTGCACTCCCGTCTGCTGTGCAAGGAGGTGCTCTGCATCTGGACCCTCGGTAGCCGGTTGGAGGCGGATCTCTTAGCCATCCATGTGGCAGGAGCCTCAAACCAGCTGGCGGATGCTCTCAGCTGTATAGGCCAGACGTTCCACGAGTGGTCTCTCCATCCAGAGGTAGCTTACAGCCTGTTCTCCCATTGGGGCAACCTGATGGTGAACCTGTTTGCCTCCAAGGAAAACACCAAGCTGAGGCTGTATCATGCCCGTTCCCCCTCAGCAGGGCTTGCTGCAGGGGGATGCCTTCTCAAGGCCGTGGACCCCAGGCCTCCTCTATGCCTTCCCTCCATTTCCCTTGATCCACAAGGTGTTACTCACGGTGAGGAGGGACAAGACGAAGGTGACTCTGGTAGCCCCAGACTAGCCACACCAGTTCTGGTATCCAGATCTCCCCAGCCTCAGCTGCAGGCCCCAGAGCGGCTTTGTACACACCTGGACCTGATGTCTCTGAACCAGGGGAAGATCTTCCATCCAGACCTTCAATCCCTGCACCTCACATCCTGTTATGTGAGCAGTTAGAGTTCCAGGCATTGGGTCTTTCCAAAGATGTCTGCACCATGGTGGAAGCATCTTGAAAGGAATAGACCAGGAAATGTTATGCCTTCAAATGGAAAAGGTTCTCCATTTGGTGTGAGGGTAAGGGTCTGGACCCCTTATCCTGTTCTGTGGCTAACATTCTCAACTACTTTTAGTCTCTTTCCAAAGGGGGTCTGCGGTCATCAACCCTTAGGGTGCACCTGTCAGCCATTTCTGCTTACTGGGTGTGGGCCAGCCAGCTGACATTGGTGCAGGAGGCAGTGGTCGGGCACTTTTTCAAAGGCCTGGATCACATATCCTCTCCGGTGCATGAACCTCCACCTCCGTGGGATCTACTGCTGGTACTGGCAAAGCTCATGGGCAAGCCATTTGAACCAGTGCACAAGTGTGAGCTGTCACTCTTGTCATGGAAGATGGCCTTCCTGGTGGCTATCACATCTGCCAGAAGGACAGGGGAGTTCCAGGCACTTTTGATGGACTCCCATTATCTGGTCTTCCTCAGGGACAGAGTTGTCCTGTGCCCCCACCCGAAATTCCTTCTGAAGGCGATGTCAGATTTTCACCTTAACCAGGTATTGATTCTGCCGGTATACTGCCCTAATTACACCTCAGAGGCCAAGTAAAAGCTCCATACTTTGGACCTGAGCTGTGCTCTCTCCTATTATAAGGAGAGGACAGCGGAAATTCATGGAAAGGTTCACCAGCTGTTTGTTACCTACGCTGAAGCCGCTTCTAGCAGACTTGCAGCCAAACGGACCATAGCAAGATGGATTACATCATGCATAGGTCTGTGCTATGAGTTTGTGGGCAAGGAGCCTCCCAGAGGGATAAGAGCTCATTCCACCCTCCATACTGCTGCATCGGTGGCTGCTTCCAGGGACATCCCTATCCAGGAAATCTACAGGGCTGCCACCTGGAAGTCAGCAAACACCTTCATTACCCACTACCACATCAACCTTGAGTCATGCCGGGATGCTGGTTTTGGGACCTCAGTTCTCCAATCTCTGTTCCCTAAGTAGGGGGTGTGCACCTTGCCTCCCTCCTCCTGGAGAACAGCTAGGAGTCTGCCAATGAGTGTGGATAAACAACTTATCCACGATCCTAGAAAAACAGGTTACTCACCTGTAACAGTAGTTCTAGGAGTAGTATATGTTGTTCATCCACACGGACCCACCCGACCTCCCTGGCTGTGGACGCACACAACCTGGCTTCCAGCGGGCTAAGATCTGTCATCATGGGGCAGAGCCAAGGTATATACACCACCCGGCCGGGTGGGAGGAGCCAGCTTAAAGACTTCCGGCAAGATTTAAAGGGGAAAGGGACATGCCAATAAGTGTGGATGAAAAACATATACCACTCCTAGAAGTACTGTTACAAGTAAGCAACCTGTTTATTTGTAACACTCTGTATCTCAGAAACCACACAACAGATTCACATGAACATTGCAACCTCAAGAGACTTATGTCTAGAGATTTTGCATACCAGCTTTCAAGCAAATCCATTGAATGGTTGCAAAGTTATTAAGGTTCAACAATTTGGCTTGAACATAGAAGTGTGCTTTCAAACCCAACTATGCTGGTGCTACTGCACCAGTACAATTTGGAAATACTTTCTTGGATATTTGCAAAATTACTTTACAGAGACAGTTTACTTTAGGCATTGCTGGTGGAGTTTGTTCAAGTCGTGCCTAAGTAAGAATTAAACAGAGACGGGCAGCTTTTAGCTGATTTTTATAGCTCCAGTTAAAAACAAAATGATGCCAGGACATATAATTATCCTGTATATAGTAGTCACTGTCCCTGCTTATCTCAGAATCCACATTTGCGTGTTTCTCTCCCCCAGTTTTAGTATTTACCATGTCGAGTGAAATCCTTGGGCGGTCCATGCTGGTCCTGTGTGTGGACTTCTAACGTGGCGCTGAAGCTCCAGTAAACCTGTACATGAACACGTACCTCTCAATCTTTAGTCCCCCAAATGTGGAACATTGCCTCTCAAAATGTGAAATAAATCAGCAAAATGTGGAACACTTAAATCTTTTCCTAGGGAGCTCAGAACACTGTCTAAATGTTTGCATTTATGTTCAGAAAGTCTGTTATTAATTGAATAATATATTTTTGCATCATTTACTGTAAATTTTTGCTTTAAAATGTTAACACTGAATGTGGGACAAGTCCTCACAATGTGGAACAGGGAGCTTTTGTAAAGTAAAATAAGGAACGTTCCTCATAATGTGGAACAGTTGAGAAGTATGCACGAACGAGTTTTGATTTTTGTAGAAGGCATCAAGTTAAAAAGATATTCCAATTGAAGACACTATTCTGAGCTTTACAGTGTGATACATAGATACATAGACAGTGTCGGCAGATAAGGGCCTATGGCCCACCTAGTCTGCCCATTTGAGCTTGTAAGTTCAGTTTGTTTTCCTAGAAGCCTGTTTCCCCTTACCCCTGCCCTCTAGAATTCCTTTATGTCTATCCCATGCATTCTTAAATCCTGTGATTGTTTCAGCCCCCACCACTTCCTCTGGCAGGGTGTCCACTTGTCCACCACCGCTCTGTGAAGAAATTCTTTCTCATGTTTCCTCTGAATCGTCCTCCTCCAACTTCATCCCATGCTCTCTAGTCCTGAAACATCTTTTCGCTAAAAATAGTGTTTTCCTGCACCCTGTTCCTCCCTAAGATACTTGTATGTCTCATCATATCCCTCTCTCCTCCTCTCCTCCAGGGAGTACATGTTCAGTTCCTTCAACCTGTCTTCATAGGACTTGTGATGCAACCCATGCACCATCTTTGTTGCCTCCTCTGAACCTTCTCTACCCTGTCTATGTCCTTACGTAGGTATGGTCTCCAGAACTGTACACTGTACTCCAGGTGGGGCCTCACTAGTGTCTTGTATAGCGGAATTATGACCTCCCTTTTCCTGCTGGTGATGCCCCTGCCTATACATCCCAGCATCCTATTTGCTTTACCTGATGCCTTGTCACACTGTTTCCCCTACCTTGAGGTCATCAGAGATGACAACCCCAAGATCCCTTTCCTGCTTGGTGCATGCTATATCCTCACCCCAACTGATATATTGTGCCAGGGTTTTGTGCCCTATATGCATTATCTTGCACTTCTTTGCATTGAATTTCAACTGCCAAACCCTTGACCATTCTTCAAGTTTCTGCAGGTCCTTCTCATTCTGTCTACACCCTCTGGTGTGTCTACTCTGTTACAAAGCTTTGTGTCATCAGCGTAACAGTGAAATTCTGCCTTCTAGATCCTGTGCAATGTCACTGATGAAGATGTTGAATAGGACCGGTCCCAGCACTGATCCCTGTGGTACCCCACTGGTTACTCTTCCTCTGTGGAGTGACAGCCATTTACCAACACCCTCTGTGTCTGCCACCCAGCCAGTTACCTACCCACCACACTACTGTCCTGCCCACACCCATATTCCCAGTTTGTGTAATAGTCTTCTATGTGGCACAGTGTCAGGCCTTGCTGAAGTCCAGATAGGCCATGTCCACTGCCCTCCCCTGATCCACCTCCCTAGTCACCCAGTCAAAAATTCAATGAGGTTGGTCTGACATGACCTCCCCTGTGAAACCATGCTGCCTTGGGTCCTGTAGTCCATTGACAACCAGATGTTCCACCAATCTCTCCTTCAGTAGTGCTTCCATGATCTTTCCCACTACCGAGGTGAGGCTGACTGGTCTGTAGTTCCCTGCTTCCTCTTTGTTCCCACTTTTGTATAAAGGGACTACATCTGCTGTCCTCCAGTCTTTGGGTACCTCCTGTTTCCAGTGATTGGCTGAACAGGATAGCCAGAGGTTCAGCCACCACCTCTCTTAGTTCTTTAAGGACCCTGGTTGCACCCCATCTGGCCCCATTGCTTTATCAGCTCTTATTACTTCCAGTTCCTTCAGGACCTCTCTTTGTAAAGGGACTTGTGTCCATTTCTGCACCATTCTCACCCCTTGTACTCCCTTCAGACCCATTACCCCTCTTCCTTAGTAAAGACTGAGCAGAAATACCTGTTCAATATGTCAGCTTTATTGTTGTCATCCTCCACGCTGCCCCATCCTCCCCTTCAGTCTCACTATCCTCCCTTTGTCTTTCTTTTTTTTACTTATGTACCTGTAAAAGGTTTTGTCCCTTTACCCACTGATTTTGCAATGTGTTCTTCTGTCTGAGCTTTGGCTTCCTTACTGACTTCCCTGCCTCCCTTTGTTTCTCCTGGTACTTCTCCATCCCTTCTGCCTGTGTCTTTTTGTATTGCCTGAATGCAATCTTTTGGCTTTCACTTTCTTTGCTACCTCTTTTGGAAAACCATAATGGTCTCCTTCCTTTTCCTCTTGCTAACCTGCTTAATGCATAATTCTGTTGTTCTTATAATCCCCATTTTAAATACTGCCCACTGTTCCTCAACCCCGATTCCTGTCCCATCTCTTAATGCCTCTTTTCAAGTATCTCCCCATTTTCCCAAAGTCTGCCCCTAAAATCCAGGATACGTGTTTTGTTGGTTTGGTTCTGCTCATTCTGTGATTTCAAACCACAATGACTGGTGGTCACTGTCTCCTGTGTGCTCCCCACTGTTACCCCATCACATTGTCCCTGTTTGTGAGCACAAGGTCCAGTATTGCCTTCTGCCGAGTTGGTTCCATGACCAGTTGCTTGAGGAAGGCACCCTGAAGGGAGTCCAGGATAAATCTGCTCCTAGTTGATGCTGCTGCTGGGATGCTCCAGTCCACGTCTGGCATATTGAAGTCTCCAACCAGTACTACCTCACCCTTGTCTGCCATCCTTTGGATGGCTAGCATCAGCTCCCTATCTGTTTCTTCCTCCTGGGCTGGTGGTCTATAGACCACACCTGTGCGGATGGCTGGCCCCATTTTCCTTTCCAGCTTAACCCACAGTATCTCTCCCCCATTTTGTTCCTCCTGGATCTGTGTGGCCCTTATGTCATTTTTCACATACAGTGCCACTCCTCCTCCCTTCCTGCCTGCTCTGTCTCTTCTGAATATGTTGTAGCCAGGTATGGCCATCTCCCAGTCATGGTTATCATTACACCCAGGTTTCGGTGATGGCCACAATGTCCAGGTCTGACTGTGTGGTTGGGCTCATAAAATGAGTGCGTTAAGTTTAACTCAGTAGTTTTAATATAAAGTTGTAACTTCTGGCGGCACGTTGGCTGCATGTCCTAATGCACGTGCTTAGAGTCGTAGCTTTTTAGACAGTGCACTATCAACTGTTTAAAATAAAATGAAAATGAAATATCTATAAGGAATTTTGACATTAATGGCTCAGTGAGCTTCAGATGATACATTTAATGTAAGGGCTCTAAATCATTTTTTAATGATTAAATGCAGGCAGCAGATCCATGTGAAGGAGGAGCCATCAGAGCTAGAGAACGACAGCAGACCAGTATCTGCCTTGGCAACGGCCAGTCAAAATTTAATGATCCATGATGACAGAGACCTGGATGAGGAGATACCTGCTGAAGACTTGGCATAAGAGTTCTCCATCTTGCACCTCAACTTTAAACAGGGTCAGACCTCATACTGCTTTGCAAAAACTCACAACACTGTCCGTTCTGAGGCACTTATGTAGAAGCACCACCCGATGGCGTGACAAATTCAGCTGCTGCTGCTGCAAACTCACAACACTGGCACGAACAAAGCGTCTGATCTACAGTGGCTTTAAAAAAGTCATGAGCATAGTATGTCCCGTCTCCTCCTTTTGGATTGAAGCTCACTTCCTGTCATCAAGTTAAAAAATGTCAAGAAGGAACTTCTCAGTACATTTCATCAAGACAACAACCTTTCCGTTTCATTCTTAACACCTTACTCAGTGTTATGAAAAATCTTTGACAAACTGACCTCGCAGCCTTCTAAGAAATGGTCGTCTCTTTAACTGCCATTGGGGGAGGGGGTTGCAATACTGTATTGAAAAAAAGACATTGACTTTTTGACAGTTTCATTTTTAAAATACTTTTGTGTTTTTAAGGTATGATCAACTATCACAAATCAACTTGGGGCAACTTTGTGGGCACACCTGAGCAGACATTATGGTCCCTGATTCTGTGGATTTTTAGTGCTGGCACAAATTGCTGCTTGGATTTGTTGAGTTTGCATCAGTGGACCTCCTTATGCCAAAGCCTGTCCTGGTCCTCATAACCGCGCTCACTTCCATGCATTCTAACATTGACCAGGTGTCAGCCGTCAGAGCAATCAGGTCCCAGGTAGATCCTACTATCATTTTTTTTTCTTTTTCAGTTGCTTCCAAGCACAGCACATTTCTTGGTGATAGGGTGGTGGTGATTTTTTTCCATATTGTTTCAGTGTTCAGAAGATACCTCACTTTTAATGCTGGGCATTGATAACAAGCACACTTCATAGCTTTCAGCATTCCAAGTATCACAGAGCCCAGCCCCAGGTTTAACGTGATTGAGGTTTCCAGAGGAAATAATTTATAAAGCAAGAGAAGTTCATTTTTTGTTTCTGGAGTAAAATCACTATCAAATGTAATATTTCATTCACACATTGCATTATAAGTTTCTTCATTGGAGGGAAATGGTAACTTGTCTAACTAAGTACATAGTATTTGCTATATGGGAAACAAAATATTGATTTTTCATTGGGTGCAAAATCTGTAAATTGTATAATGCATACCAAAAGACCATGAACTACTTTCTGACACATTCTCTGCCAGGACTTATTTTACCAGCGGCCAAAACTGACTAATACTATAAATTTAGAGTTGGATACAAAGATCATTCTCACACTAACAGTACTGTAATATATACAATGTGCCACAAACAAACACACACACAGAGCTGTGTTTGTCTGATTCTTTTAAACATTGGTAATACAGACAAAACAGAAAAACGTTATTGTACAAGGAGCGATGAACCCTTTTTGTAAGGGTTTCTCCCATTTTGTGCCTATGGCACACATTTTTTTGAAAATGGGGCCTTAAGGCTGAGGAAGGGCAACGAGGAAGCCGATTAATTTGCATTTGCTTTTATGGATTTTTATTAGGCCTCTTGGGAAAATTCCAAACCTATAACTGACTACTGGAAACCTTGATGTTCATGCCAAAACTTGTACTTTCTTTTGGAGGTATGTAACATCAAATGCTATCGTGGTTCCCCAGCTTTAAAAAGCTCTCGTATTAAACACAGGGCCAGTAAATACCTGTTGATTGTTTTGGTGGAGTCTGCAGAAATATGAGTATTTCTTTTTGGGCAGGGGATAACTAGTGCTGACTATCGCCTCCCCCAGCTTCATTCTAAATGTGCGCAGAACAGTTGAACAAAGCAGAAAGAGACTGGTGTACAACAGTAAACCTGCATGCAGAAAGGACACAGATAGACAGGTATAGGCCCCTTGTTCTTATGATGAAAGGACACTTTGCCACCATGAGATTAAAGTACAGACTGACATTTTCAGGCTAGGAGTGTGTAGAACAGCCCAGCAGTATGGAGTTCAGGTGCTGACATCATTAATTGCCAAACCTGAATTCTTCATGCGTGTGAGAATGTGCCACATTTGCGTTATGTCAGAGTGGGGGTACTGATGATGTTTGGTTTGTTTGATTCTTCAATCCAAAGTGTACCAGTCCCTAGTTTCAGAAATTCAAGCAGTAGTACCACATACTGACTTGTTAATTTAGGTGAATGACAGCTTATTACTACTTGCCCCAATCATAAAGTTTATCCATGCAGATCCCAATGTGTATAGGAAATGTATCACTTCATAAACACTCATTTTGGATGGGTGAAGTGAAATGGTCAATATATGTATGCTAGGGCTGAATGCTGATGATCTTTGATCAGTGCCCAGTCTTGCATCCCATTTTCCAAATATAATTGGAAGCTACAGTAAGATAAAGTGAAGATTTTAGGTGTAGCTTCAAATCACCTAATTTAGGGGTTCACGGTTTTCATGCACTGCAGAACTTGTTTCCCTAGAAGCACCTGGTTTAAATGTCCTGACTGTATTATAACAAAGGTTACTCTTGAATCGCTTCTGATTCTGCCTGGTGAAGGTCACTTATGGTGGCTTCTTGTAGTGGAGTGGTGTTCTTTGCTTAGTGTTGCATACCTTACTCATCTAAATGACTGAATCTGTAACTGCTTCCTTTCAGCCTTAGCTTTATAAATCTGGTTTAAGGTTAGTTAACACAGTAGCTTTTATGTTGAGCTCTGATGAACTCCAGAAAGTTGTGACGTCACCACAGAATCCTGTGTTTGAAAAACTTGAGTTGCATTTGTCTTTCATGAACTTGAGTTGGCTTTGAAGTGCAGAGGCATTATAAGGGGAAAACCAAACACCTTCATAAATAATATAGACCTACTGTCATACCCAAGTAGAAATGTTTCTCTGTACAGCAGACTGTAAATCTATATAGAGATGCCATGATTTCTGGTGGCAATGCTGTACAACAGAAGTAAGGCTGCTACCACTACTCAGTCTAGTGTTATGTTTTATTCTTCTTCATTAATTGTGGGATTTCATTTGGAAGGAAACAAATGTCACTCCTAAAAGGCCAGCATGATCAATGCATGTATGCCACTTTGAATATCTCTGCTGTCAGTGCAGGTCAACAGTTGGAGCACAGAGCTGTGAATCGGAGGATCTGAGCTGAAATCCAGCCATAGCCAGTTACCTAGGTCTCTATTCCCCAGGGTCTTTTTGCCATAGACCCTAAATGAGACCAACTGTTTTATGAACTTGGCACTCATTATGGGAACTTGGGCAAATTACTTCGCAGTTCTTCAGTCCTCCTAGCAGTACAAATGGGCAGAACCAGGGCCAACACTTAATGGAGATGTTGAATTTCAACCGTGCTCCTCTGGGTTGGTAAATTATTTAAAGAACAAAATTTCCTCTGATGTGTTGCCTGCCAATCTAAGAGTTTCTATGCTGGAGAAATTATACTAATCCCTCTTCCTCTTGAGCGAAGCATGAAAGCTAATTTAATGTTACAAGCCAGTGAAAGATTTCTGTTGGTATCAAAATCTTTGTAGACTGTTTTAGGTGTAGTTCTGTCCATGTAAATGGTTTGTTATCTTTTGCTATGGAGAAAAAAACAACAACAAATAATATGTTGTGACTGGTACCATTTTATTGGACTGACAGATTTGTTTTTTGAGACTAGCTTTTGACAGTTATATACTGTCTTTATGAGGTATAACCTTTTGTTAGTAAATATAATTATGACTGGCAAACCTTGTTAGTTGGCAGCCCATAGTGCAGTCTGTATGGTATAAAGTTCCAATCTGGGGCAAACTCCTGCTTTGCTCTCCTCCATCAAGTCTAAAACCATCCTCAACAAACCATCAGGAAAGTACTAATAAACTTATGTGACTGTTCGGCCTCATTGCAATAATCCAAGTACATTATTGCAGTGCAAAAATATTAGTAGTTTAGTGACAGGAATCAAAACCTCCCAACCCACTCTGTGTTGAAAAATAAATCTAATCTAGCAATTGATCTGTGCTGTTTGATCATGACTGTAGGTGTTCCCGTTTTACAGGGAACTGTCCTTGTTTTTGCATCTCTTTCCATAACAGACATAGAATATATACAGTATGGGCTCACTGAGTATCTATGGCAAAGGGACACTATATAAATATGTTTTACTGTCTTGTGAGAATCAGATGAGCATTCCTGCACCATAGCTTTTTGCAAATATTGCCAAGACACATTGTCTGGAGTAGCAGCAGACTGTATCACAGACAAAATGGTTTTCTGTGGCTGAGGCAGGGACTAGAGCAGTTCTAAGATCCATAGAGAAAGTACTCCTGTACTGATGTCTTGCTTAACCAATAAGTCTACCCCTGGGCAGGCAGCGAGTAACTTGGAGATAGTGGGGCAGATGTATCTGCCTACCTTTTCCCAAAACAACACATGGAATAGGGATAGTTGCATCAGTCTGCCTCTAGCTCAGTCCACTAATCTGGTTGCAAACTGCCTTTTATTCTTAAATGCAGTCCCTGTGGCCATGAGTAGGGGGCTGGACCACACAGTAGGCTGTTTGAGGGCTGGGCCCTCTGTCTTGTTTTTACAGTATGCCTGTTAGACAGCAGTGAACCTTCAGAAAAACTAGCCTACATTTAATACGAGGAAAGAAGTGTACGAAATCTACACTAGATGTCCCCACTAAACAGTCATAGCAGCAGAGTTGCTCTGTTGGTTTTTGACAAGTCTTTTATTGTATCCTGACTGTTCCCTTAGTTTTCTTGTCTCCTTGCTAATCACCTCCCTGCAGGAAAAGCAGCTTAGAAACTAGCGTTAAGCTCACAGGCTCTACCTTAAAGAGCTGCTGATGCCTCAATGAAAACTTTGAAAAACATAATTATTAGGTACAAATAGCTTGCATTCTGAATATATTCTATAGATTTCTCCTCCCCATTATTACTGAGGAAATTTGCATGAATACATGAACTTTATCCCCTAGAGTTCATCTGCCTCTGTAGTTTACTCCTGTTTCAAGTCATAATGCTGTGTTGTGACATCACAGTCTGTTGCTATGGGAATAACAGTTATGTCACAAGCAATGCATGATGACCTCAGGTAGGAAGAAAGCAGCAGGAATAGATGAACTACTCAGAAGCAAAGATCCTGTTTTCATGCAAATGACCTCAGTAATACATAACTGTGATGAGAATAAAGAACCAATGTAAAATATAAGCTAGACTGTGCCTAAATATTGTGTTTTGATCAAGTTCTCCTGAAGGTGTCAGCTGCTCTTTAAGAAACAGTTTCTGTGGCCTCACGCACATCCCTAGGATGTTGTAAGGCCCTCTGTCTAGCATGCTGCTTCATACTGGAATCACAGACAACACAGAAATGGTGCAGTTTCCTAACGTTAATAGTCTTGCTGTGCACCTACAACTGCAGCACTCCCAGTTACAGCTCAGTGATCAAGATTATTTTAGGAATAGTCCTAACTGCTTTATAAAAATAAAAATAAAAACTTCTAGAACCTGGACAATTCTTAACTTTAGAACCAAAATGAAACTACCTTTAAAATGGTTTTAGTGACCCAAAATGCAAGCATGCATTAAGCGTGTGATTAGCATATAATTAAATATGAAAATGTACACACATTACTAGGTTTAACAAAAACCTTTTAGAACCATTGGGGTTCTCATTAGAACATTCTGAATTAAAATCAGAAAAGATTTGTCCATCTGTGGATTATTTACAGGGTAACTGCATACACACAGTAGAAATCTAAAAACATCCTGGTGGTATTGTATTGGGGTTCAGTCAGGTAAACACAGATACATGAACCCGTGTGACCTTCTTGGGAAGAGGTGGTGATTTCGAGCACAGGTGTCTCTTGATTCTGGCCTTACTAAGAAATACATCACACAGGTCAACACTGTATGTAGTGTTCTACAGTTAGTGATCACACTGAGCATGCCCAGCTATGGTGCAGAAGGTTAGGGTTAGTGGTTCTTTGTGCTGGGCACACTTACAATGGTGTCACGTGGTGTGTGACAATCTGGGCATGCTGTGCCTATAGGTTTTGGTATGAGTTTGAAACAATCTCAATTCGAGGGCATCTCCTGCAGCAGGCCACACTGGCAGAACTTAGCTGCCAGGCACTAGGACCACACAGAAACTTTCTAGCAAGCAGTCTACCAGAGGGGGCCACCCACCACTGACATCACCATCTGACAGAGTTCCTTAAACTCTCACCAGGGTGTGCATTTTAGACATACATTGGGGCTAGACTGTCAGGTTGAGGATCATGTGCCCACACACCCCAGCCCCATAGCACCCCTGCTTATACCACTAATGCTGTTCGGTTGGTATTACAGAGGTCTTGCAACCATTTCAGCCTTGTGAGATTTGTGGGCTACATATATATGTGTTGGCTTCCGTTTGTTTTCTGCTACTCTTTATTTTGCTTTTCTGTTTACCAAAGATCTCTCTATGACCAATGGCACAAACCAAATATTTGTTTTCATTTTCTGTTTAGTTATTTAAGTTCTGTACAAAACATTGTTTTATTTATTGGTCATTCAGCTTTCTTTAAGTTATTCTTCCTTTAAAACCAAAGTTACATATTTTCTTTCTCATTTTAGCCTTGCCATGTAAGATCGTAGTGCAGAAGCAATATGGTTGGGCGCAGCAAAAAGAAGGGTGCATTGGTAAATAAAGCTTATGTTCCCTCCCCCTGCAACCTCTTTATAGTCAAATGGTTTAAAGTGCACTCCTTGCTTCATGGTTAGGGAGATTATACCTAATTACTGTTATCCCCCTTTCCTCATAATGGGTGGTCAATCTTGCCCCCCCCCAAGCAACAGTGACTTAGAAAAGACAGATTTAATGGACTATGTAGCAAAAACAGATGACACAGTCAGTGATAAGTGAGTCAAAACATTTATTTGTGCAAGATATGCACAAAAATACATGGCTGTCCAAAATAACAAAATGGTCACTACAGATGGTGGCCCGTGTACCAGTGACCAACCAAACTCCGCAATGTTTTGTCTTGCTCTGAGACTTTGGCAGGGGGATTTAGTGGACTACATGGGCAGGAATTGGAAGCCTCTGTTTGCTTTCAGTTCCGTGCCTGAATGTTGTTGGGACAAATTTAGTTATACCACTGCAATCTCAGTTTTACATTTGGTCAACAACATACGAGTTACCTCAAACATGGTTCTACTCAGATCTCCCAGTTCGCAGCATTGTACCCAAAAAGATACTTCACCAGTTACTGTCTCATTTTGTACTGTAGTTAAATACAGCCTTCCAAAAATGTGCAAACCATCCAAAGATTATCTTGCTTCTTTGATGCACTATGGATATTCTCAAGTAGGCGATGCAACTTCTACTGTCATGTTACTGCCATCTGGCACTCAGGCTGGGTTAGGTTAAGACTGGAATAGACATAACCACCCCATTAGCCAGGACTCACATACCACTGCCAACAGTGGCTTTTGCTGAAATTAGAGCACTCCTCCCCTTATTTTTCCCTACACTTTTTTTTCTTCAGTGACTGGCAGGGAGAGATTGGGGCTGGAGCAGCTGTGAGCTCCCCTTCTGCCCGTACTCTCACCTTCTTGCCCACAGAGTAGAGGTGTGCCCAATATGGAATTCTGCTGGTGAAAGTCACACAGAATGGTAGTTCCACTTCTGAAATGCTTCTCAGAATTTTGTTTTTGAATTCCATGGAATTATGACAAGCATTTCTGTGTAATATGTGCAGTGACATTATATGGATTACATTACCAGTGGAATAAATTTCTGCAGATTGCAGGAAAGGAATCCACAGTTTATGTAAACATTCCACTTTCAAATTTTCAGAATTCTGGTACTGACAGAATTCCACAGAATTAGGTGGAGTTTTCTGAAATTCCGCAGAATTCTGTTCCATTGAAATTTGAAAATTCTTCACAGCACTTCTACAGGGGTTCCTGCAGGCAGGAAGAGCCTTGTACTAAAGAATCTATGAGCTCTGTCATGTTCTGCAATGCAAGACTGCTGCTAACAGCTGCCAGGAGCTGTTTCTGGGTCACCATCCTTGGAGAAAATGCATTTCAACACCACGACCGATAGAGCACCTCCAGTTTTGTCACAGCAGTATTTACAATGGTGTGACCATTTAAATAGTATTTATGGGGAGAAAGTTCATGAGGCCACTTAGCTGGACCCTCCTTCTTTCTGTGCCAGTGCCTTCTTCCAGCCTGCAGATCCACTCTGACCAGTACTCCTTGCAGACCCCAGGCAGCCCACAGCACACACGGATAATCCTCTTGGGCTTGCTCTCCCTCAAGGTGAGATCCACCTTATGCTCCTTGGCAGTACTCCCTGCTGTATCCATTTACCCTGGTGGAGGTCATCCTGGAGTTGCTCAGGGGCTGGTCAGGAGTTGGCCAGTGATGGTTCTGGGAGCCAGGCAGGACTTCATCTGTCCAGGAGTGCACCATTTTCCTTTTGCCCCTGAGATGCCACCATGCAGTAACCCTCAAGGCTCACTATGCATGCCTCGATGGCATCTACCACTCCTACCACTGCTCTTTTGGTTTCCTAGTCATCCTCACCTCCAGCTACCTCTGGAGGTCAGTAAAACACCAAGAGCCACATCTGCCCCCCGAGGAGAGCTGTCCCTCATTCTCTCAGTCCTCCCATCAGCAGGCCCTACGATAACTCAGGTTGTCAGTTTTGATAGCGGTAGCGCTACCGCTGCACCGGCAGGCTGACCCTCCCCTGCTGGCGTTTTCCCTCTCTGTAGTGCCAAATTCCATACAGTTTACTGGTAACACTTCTGATTTAACAGTGGCTACAGTTATAGCACGATACTGAATACTGCAGCTGCATGAATGACAGGAATTGAAAAAGATAGACTCCTGTGGTATTTTTTCTTGTATGTCATGTGTACCTTCTCCTTTAATCATCAGTTCTTTCCATTCTGTCCTCATTGCAAGGTCCCTTATACCAGAGTTGAGAGATTTAGTGGTGATTAGGGGTACTCAGATATTGCCTTTCAGGATGTGAGTGTCCTTCAATAGATAGCCCCACTATCCATTTCTGAAGTCATGCTTCATCTGATAAAGCTAGGATTTTGGATTCCTAGTCAAAATTTTGGGATCTAAGGTTGGATGTTGGGATCTGAGGTCAAATTTTGGATCCAAGGGTTGGATTGTAGGAGTTTTTCCTTTGATAGTTGTGATATGAGGCTTCTAACCATCAGCTCTGATTGGCTCCTATGATTCTGATCAGATCCATACACAGGATCCAAGGTGCTCGGGTCTTTGGTTGGATGCCCTAAGTATCTGATGTCATCCAAAGTCTGAAACAAGGGGTGCTATCCAGTAGTGTTCAACTTCAGTCCATATTATCCAAACACCACTAGTGGTGATCTGGGACAACGGATGCTAGCTTTACTGTGTGAGAATGAAAAAAAAATAGCCAGGAATCTGAAAACCTTCTCATTGGCATTCTTCTTTCCCCTTCTCCCAGGAAAATATGGTGCATAAAGAGAGGAGCCTTTGGGCTTCTGGGGCTGGGAGCCAAGTTGCTTTGCAACCCCCATCACAGAATGGATAAACTTTCTCCACCTTTGCAGTTACGCTGCACTGCCAGTCCACTTCCTGTTACGCACCTGCTCTGCCCTCTTCCTTGCCATTCTGAAAAGATAAACAGGAAAATGTTTTTAGGGATGAGCGCCCAGCAGATCAAAAGTGGGTTTACATTTATAAACCAAAAACGTCTCTTTCTTAAAGTAAGCCTAGCCAATGACCCCACCAGCACATCTACTGTACCTACAAGGCACCATAATGTGTCTGGTAACTGTATTGTTTTGTATGGAAAAAAATATAGCTTTAATGAAATAAAGTATTATAAGGCTGCTGGTTAACTAGGATCTGCAGCTTATCCAGTAGGTAGGGAAATGGGCAGACTAGATGGGCCAAGCGGCCCTTATCTGCCGTCAAAGTCTATGTTTCTATAAGAGTAGGTTCATTATGAAACTGCCTCAAAATTCGAAACAGATA
Source organism: Neoceratodus forsteri (assembly GCA_016271365.2). NCBI lineage: Eukaryota > Metazoa > Chordata > Ceratodontiformes > Ceratodontidae > Neoceratodus > Neoceratodus forsteri. The sequence continues at coordinate 143,881,511 of JADMNL010000029.1, read as the reverse complement.
CAAATGAAAAGTCAGCGTTGATCTGCCATCGAGTCATTGACCATTGAAGTAGTTATTGCTTTATGCTCAAAGTACCTCATTAAAAACTCAGAGCGCTTATATTAAGTAGAACACAAACTCACAAGTTGCACTTAGCTCCAGGTAAGTTTATTTCACAGTTTTAGCAAAATAAGTATGTCTTATTTTCTGTGAGGGTTTTTATTTCCTTTTTTTTTAAGGTGAACTTTTGATGTCTTGTTAAGGTGGCAGAGGCCACAGCCAGCTAAATTCGTGGTATTACTTCAGAGATGCTGCAGCTGACATATTGCATACTGTAATGGGGGATAGATAATATAGCACAGTAGTCATTTCTGGAAGGACATGTGTACCTCTTTATAAGAAGCTGGTATTTAGGGAAACCAAGGTTAACATGTGCTCCCCAGATCTCACACTAGGACCAACTGGGTGCTGCTGAGCACAGTGTGATGATATGATGTTCAGCTCTCAGGGTGGAAGGGGCAGGGCATGAAATGAACAGTGCTTATGCACACTCAGCCAACCAATGACAGAGGGACGTTGGGGTGGGCAGCAGTGGTAACTACATGCCTACCCTACAGTTGCCCCCAGTAGCTGGAATTTGGGGGAGGGGTTGTGTGCAAAAAACCAAAAGAAAAATGGCATAATAAAAAAATACATGGGATATTCTTTAGGACTTTTCACTTAGGAATGTTGCTATCCAGCCTTGCACCCCATCCAAACTCCTAATATGCACTACTCCACTCACCAGTCACAAGGTCTTCAATAAAAAGGATGTTTGACATTTGTATTCCAATTCCCAAAATAAGTATACACAGACTTCACATTGCGCTTCCAAAACTGCATCCCATTAACTTTCTGGCAGGACAGGTCCATACCTTAGTTTGGTGTCTTGTATTTCAAGTAATTTGTATGACAAAAAAAGCTGTACTCACACCACTGTGCTAAAATGACTTTGTCTCCAAAATGTGGGAACAACTTCCAAAAATATGAGGAATACTCCTTAGTTCAGGCCTATACAATCGCTATACTTTCACTGCAAAAGAGAGATCTTAGCCTATGCCTCAGATGGAAGTCATTTTTCAGTCTCTAGGCTTCTGCTGTCCCAGTTTACTGAGTTACAGACAGAAAAAATATCATCAGTTTTGGTTGTAGCTCTTCTAGTTTCAATTAATCTTACAGTCTCATGTGGAAGTAAAATAACAAAACTGTACAAAATAGCAGCACAAAACTGACTGCTTGTTGGCTGATGCCTGAAATATAGTGGAAGGGGACACACCTGCTTAAAAAGTTAGTAAAATTCCCAACCCATGGACAGGATTGCCATAATGGCATTAGGGTAGCATGTTGATATCTCCCCTTTGTGTTAGCATCCGTAGAAGTCATTGAGCCCCCGCAGAACCAGAATATTAACTGCCAGAATGTTGTAGTGCTGTTCTAACCTTCATACTTCTATGAGTAAAATAAACTTAATTTTGGATTTTGCAAGCTTTGACACTACCTCACTGCCAGTGACAAGTGCCTGTAAATACCTGATTGGGTAAAATGATGATGTACCCCATCCAAAATTCGTTTATAGCCCTTCACTTTTCCTCTTTTTGGGCCCAGTTGTCCAAAAGGTTTATCATATTGTGTTCTCTTGAAAATGAGATCCATACCGTATATTTATTTTAGGCTAATCCTGTAAAGCACTTATTCATTCAGCAGTGGAAGAATGGCCATGTTTCTAGACCTGAGAAGAATCCCCTATGAAGGGAGAGGTGTCATGCCTTTGTCTGCATCTGAACATTACGTTCACAGCTGGTTACACAGTCTTTGATAGCTCTAATAACAGAAAACTCTACGTTCATGGTGAATTCTTTAGTCTGTCATAGTATGAAATGTATTTTCTATTGGACTGTATTTTAGGATGCTGTGATGTGCAGCTCATTACATTGTTTTGCACTGAACTTCAATGTGAGAGTCTGTTTTTATATCTTGTTAAATTGTGGCTCATGTTCTGGATCCAATCTTTCAGGATATGAATCCAAATTCTCCAAACTTGCACCAGTGTTCAGTTTTGTGCCCGTCACTCTTATCCTCTGGAATGTTGTCATCCGGCATCCAAAGATAGTCTTTAGACCTGCACTCCTACTTTGGAATGATTTGCTTTGGTATGTCAGACTCAGAAGCAAAGGAAAAAGGGTCACTGTCTCCTTAAAAACACTCACACCCCTGTTCCCAAGAAAAACACCGCTTAATGCAAGCAAAACATTTTTGGGGAAGAATTTTATACTGATGAGGAGTAATGGCAATATTTGCTTTCCTGTAGATCCATTTCAACACAGTTCTGTTACCTTGCCTTTCTCCGTCCTTGTGAGTGGACTCCCAAGTACTGCGATTCACTTAAGAACATAAACATTTTCCCTTCCAGAAATATTCAGCCTTAAACCTATTACCTTGCTTTCATAAAAGGGTAGTATTGTAGTTTACTACTTAGATGCAGCATTTTTTAAGTCATTTAGTAGTTAATTTCAGTAGATGTATATTTCACATATGAAAACCCCATCATAAATAGTGGGGATGAACAAAAAGATCTGACAAAAATGGACCCACCCTGCCCCCCACCACACCATGAATGTGGCTGCTTCTAAAGTTCCGTGTTTAGATACCTATATTTTGTGAAACTGCAAACAACTGAATTAGGCAATTGCATAGATTTTCATACTAATCAGAGCAAATGATGCCAATTATCTGTTAGAACCTTTCTGTTTAAATTTTAAACATCCTGAATCTAAGAAGGTTTGCCATCCATAACAAAAAACAGTATTTTTTGGGGGGGGGGGGGGTGCATATTTTTTCAGCCTTGAACAATGTCTGTTATAGACTATACGTTATAGTACATGCAGAGCACCCGGGTTTCATGCAATGGAGACAGTGATGTAATTAGTTCTAACAGACCTGCCAAACTGGGGCATCCAGATGGCACTTTAAGAACACTAAATAGTCCATTGGCATGTGATGCAGATAACGTTTGCTGTAGCTCAAAAAGGTCGAAATGCTTTGAATCTGTGAGAGAAAGAGACAGGAAATCAGGGAACTGGTGTCAGTGGTTACAGGGACCTGTAACAGGACTAGTCTATCATTTTCTAAGTCATAATTTCTGAGTCCCCTGTTCCTTATTGGGATATTCACAGAGAAATCCTGACTTCTAGGGACATGGATATGTTGTTCATCCACACTATCTGGCAGGTTCCTTGCCGCTTTAAATCTTGCCAGAAGGTCTTCAAGCTAGCTCCTCCCACCCACCCGGGTGGTAAAACTCTCGGCTCCGCCCCATGACGCCAGATCTTCCTTACCGCTTGGAAGCTCAGGTTCCCTCCTTAACGCTCTGCGATTAAGTTTTGGGCCAAAAATCCTTCGGTTTAAAAAAAGAGAAAAAATTTTTATAACTTTCTCGGTCTTCTTCCTTCGCGGCTGCGATGGACAAATCGACTCCCGGATTTCGGAGATGTCCCTGTGGGCAGAAGATGTCTCGGACGGACCCGCACTCCACGTGCGTTTATTGCCTTGGCCAGGAGCACGACCCGCAGGCTTGCGACCTGTGTTCCTCCTTCTCGGTCTACATCCTCGAGGACCGCGCTGCCCGCTTACATCTGGGGCGTCCCGGAAGAAGATTTCCTCCGGTCAAATCCAAAGAGGCCCGACTGGCGGTTTCCGCGGCTGCGGGATCCGCCGAACAACTAGAGAGGTTGGAGCTAAGCAGCGAGCAGGCTCAGGCGCTGACTTCCTCTTCTGCAGCCTTTGTCCCTCTATCGCTCAGGACCTCATATTCAGCTTCCTTTAAGGAGCTTTGCTTGACCCTCTCAACTAAAGGCGAGGTCCTACTTCTTCGAGTCCATTTCATCGGTCGAAGAAGTCTAAAATAGAATCTCATCATCGGCTCTTGGGGCGGGAAAGATCCTCCCCTTGTCGATAATCGACTTCGGTCGACTTCGCCGCCACTGGCTTCACGGTGCCCCCGTCAGGCCAGGTGACTGAGACTCCCGCCGACGAGGTCGAGATTTTTCTCGACCCGTTAGACGGGTTGTCGGCTGGAGAAGCCGAGATTCCCTCCTCCCCGTTCCCCGGTGAGGGCTGAGGATATCGTCGGCTCTTCCGTACCGGTGAATCAGGAGCCGTCGGTTTTGCCGTCCGAACCGAGGGGATCGCCGATCCTCGGCACCCCGCCTCACCGACCTCGGCCTAGCCGAGATTCTCGGTCTCGGTCTCGGACATCTTCGTGGTCCAGCCATCCCTGTCGACATAGACGGTCTCGGTCTTGGCACCGCAGCAAGCGGCGTTGCCGCTCTTCCTCTTCTTCCTCCTCGGTCGAGGAGGGAAGGCTTTGGCGTAAGCTACACCGAAAATACGAGGACCTCATGTGGCAACAATTTTTTCTGGCCAATAAGCCGGCTCAGGCCTCTTCTCCGGCCATTAAGTGGTTGCCACCGGACCAGGTAGTGGTCGAGGAACCTGTTTCCAGGCCAGTGTCCGACCTATTCCAGCTGCCCCACCATTTGTGGAACTGCCTCCACCTCAGCCGACAGCTGGGGCTCCGACGAAAGAGTCACGGTTGGCCCAAGGCCTTCCCCGTAGGCTGTCGGTCACTCTCACGCCTGACAAGCCTCGGCAAGTGGAGGGTGGCTCAGGCTCCAGGCAGCTATTCGACAACTCGCCGGAGTCAGATGACTCCTCCCTGTTCTCCAAGCGTTTTGACTTGGAGTCCTCTGGGGGGCAGTCAGTGGACGATAGCCCTTCGTCCTTCCTAGGACTTCTTAGGCTCATCTCAGAATCCACTGGGATGAAGCTTGAACCCGTATCCAAATGGGCCAGATATCCCCTCACCGAGATTCTGGACCGAGGGGATTCTCCCACGGAGGCCTTTCCAGTGGCCGAAGCCATTGTCGGGCCGGCCCTGGAACTTTGGCAGCGTCCGGCTTCCTGTCCTGCGCCTTCGGCCAGGATGGCCAGGAAGTATGCGGTCCCTACTGGCTCTCTGTCCGGGTTTTCTGAACACCCCTCGGCTGAAGGGCTGGTCACGGACAGTGTTTTCCGGCGTGCCGGTAATGCCAGGGACGTGGACAAACCGCCCGACAAAGAGTCCAAGAAATTGGACTACTCGGGGCGGAAAGTGTATGCTGCCTCTTTCTCGGCCTCGACAGGCCAGTTCGGCCGTCCTCATGGCACATTTCTCCCATGCCCTGTTGGGTTCCCTGGATGAGGCGGTCCCTCATCTTCCCGCTGACCTGCAGACTACGGTCAAGCAGGTGCAGGATCAGGGCAGGGCAGTAGCCAAACAACAGCTCCAGACTGCTCTGGATATAGGAGACTCATGTGCCCGGTCAGTGGCGGCCGCTGTGGCCATGCATTGGCGGGCGTGGCTGCGAATATCCACCTTTACCGCGGATACCCAGCACAAGCTTGCGGACGTTCCTTTCCTGGGAACAGACCTGTTCGGCCCTGGAGTGGAAGGCCACCTCCAGAGGATCGAAAAATTCAATGCCACCTTGGATTCGGTCTCGTCCGCGCAGAGGGACAAGGGTCATAAGCCCCAGCCTAAGCCCTTTCGTCCCTCTACTCCCGCCGCACGCCCGGCCCAACAACAGCGTCAGGGCCAGCAGGCTAGACCTTGGTATTCCAAGCCCAAGCCATCGGCTTCCTCTAATAGGAAGCAAGGAGGAAAAGGCCCTGGTGGTCCCCAGGCCGGTCCTTCCTCCAAGCCTGCTAAGTGACGGGCTGAGGGGTGTCACCCCCATCCCCGTCACCTCGCCCCTGGTTCCCCCCGTGGGGGGACGGCTCTGACACTTCCTTTCCGCCTGGTCCGCTGTTACCACGGACAGGTGGGTTTTGGAGGTGGTGGGAAGAGGCCTGCCTCTGGAATTCGAGCAGGCTCCACCCTTCAGAGCCGTCGCCCGAGGCTTTGAGTCCCCAGAGTCTCACAGGCTCGTCCGAGCCGACATCGCTCCTCCTTCAGAAAAGGGTGATAAAGAGATAGAGGACCCTTCACCAGAACCAGCTCGTGTCCAGGTACTTCCTGGTCCCGAAGCGGACGGGGGGGCTGGCACCCCATCTTAGACCTACACGACCTGAACAAGTTCCTAAGGTCTCGAACCTTCAGAATGGTCACTCTGGCTCAGATAATACCATCTCTGGAACACGGCATGTGGTTCTGTTCTCTGGACTTCCAGGACGCGTTCTTTCACGTCCCTATCCATCCGTCTCATCAGAGATTCCTCCGCTTCAGAGCGGAGGGCTCCCTCTTCGAGTTCCAGGCCATGCCCTTCGGCCTTTCTTCAGCTCCCACGGTCTTCACCAAATGCATTGCAGCGGTGACAGCTTTCCTGCAGTGCCGAGGGGTCCGGGTGTACCCTTACCTGGACGATTGGCTGATAGCAGCCCCCTCCAGGTTGGAGGTGGAGCGGTCCAGAAATCTGGCCCTCCGGGTTTGCTCTCAACTGGGCCTCCTGGTCAATGAGGCTAAGTCGGAACTCGAGCCGAAGCAGGTGATATCCTTCATCGGGGCAGAGCTCGACTCTCTTCGAGCCAGAGCACGGCTCCCGGCGGACAGGGCCGAGGTTCTTACCTCCTTTGCCCAATCATTTCTGGTTGGGCAATCGCGCTGCCGGGACTTCCTGCGACTCCTGGGTCTTATGGCGGCCTGTACCAGCGTAGTCCGTTGGGCACGCTGGCACATGCGCCCCCTCCAGTGGGGTCTGGCCGGCCAGTGGTCACAGCGTTGCGATCCTCTGGACCAGCACGTGTGGACGACCCAGGAGATGTGGAACGCTCTCCAGTGGTGGACCGTTCCGTCCCATCTGCAGGAGGGTATCCTGTTTGTCCGCCCCGAGCCAACGGTCTCTCTATCGACCGACGCCTCTTTGATGGGTTGGGGTGCCCATCTGGGGGAACACCGAGCACACGGCCTCTGGTCCCCGAGGGAGTCCCGATGCCATATCAACCTGCTGGAGCTCCGTGCGGTCCGCCTAGCTCTCACCGCCTTTGCTCCGTTTCTCCGGGGTCAAGTGGTCCGAGTCCAGATGGACAATACCATGACCATGTACTATCTAAACCGCCAGGGCGGGACGCGCTCCTTGCCTCTATGCAAGGAAGCTCTCCGCATCTGGTCACTAGTGTGCAGCCTGGAGGCGGATCTCCTGGCCATTCATGTGGCAGGAGCCTCCAACACCCTGGCCGATGCCCTGAGCTGGATAGGGGCTGCATCGCACGAGTGGTCTCTCCTGCCGGAGATTGTACAAGACCTGTTCTCCCGCTGGGGCACACCTCTGGTGGATCTGTTTGCCTCCAAGGAGAACGCGAGGCTGAGGCTGTTTCATGCGCCCCTCAGCAGGGCTCGCTGCAGGGGATGCCTTTCGAGGCCGGGACCCCGGGCCTCTTTTACACCTTTCCCCCCGTTCCCCTGCTTCACAGGGTCCTGCTGAAAGCGAGGAGGGACAAGGCGCAGGTGATTCTGATAGCCCCAGACTGGCCTCGCCAGTTCTGGTACCCAGATCTCCTCAGTCTCAGCTCCAGGACTCCGCGGCAGCTTCCAGCTCGCCCGGACCTGCTCTCAGTCAATCAGGGGAAGGTGTTCCATCCGGACCTTCAATCCCTGCACCTGACGGCCTGGTTCCTGAGCGGCTAGAGTTCCAGGCCTTGGGTCTTTCCAACGAGGTCCTCAACGTCGTTGAGGCGTCCCGTAAGGAGTCGACCAGAAAATGCTATGCCTTCAAATGGAAGAGGTTCTCCATTTGGTGTCGGAAAAAGGGTTGGACCCTTTCTCGTGTCCTGTGGCGAGCATTTTGGACTATCTATGGTCCCTATCTAGTCAAGGGCTTAGGTCGACGACCCTTAAGGTGCACCTGGCAGCCATTTCTGCTTACCGGGCGCGGGCCGGTCAGCAGTCAGTGGCGCAGGAAAAGTGGTGGCGCTTTTCAAGGCCTTGATCACATTTCCCCTCCAGTGCGGGAACCCCCACCTCCGTGGGATTTACTGCTGGTACTGGCAAAGCTCATGGGCAAGCCATTCGAACCAGTGCACAGGTGTGGTCTCCCCCACCTGTCGTGGAAAACCGCCTTCTTGGTGGCTATCACGTCAGCCAGAAGGATGGGAGAACTCCAGGCGCTGAGCATCGAGTCTCCTTACCTGGTCTTCCACAGGGACAAGGTTGTCCTACGCCCCCACCCGAAATTCCTTCCGAAGGTGGTGTCGGAGTTTCACCTTAATCAGGTATTGACTCTGCGGTGTTCTACCCCAATCACACCTGGAGGCCGAAATAGGCTCCATACTCTGGACCCTAGAAGGCGCTCGCTATTATAAGGAGCGCATCGGCTGAAATTGGGAGAGGTTCGCCAGCTGTTTGTCACTCACGCTGAAGCCGCACCTGGCAGACCTGCAGCCAAGCGGACGATAGGCAGATGGGTCACCTCCTGCATAAATCTCTGCTATGAGTTAGCGGGCATGGAGCCTCCCAGAGGGATAAGAGCTCATTCTACCCGCCATACTGCTGCATCGGTGGCTGCTTCCAGGGATGTCCCTATCCAGGAGATCTGCAGGGCTGCTACCTGGAAGTCAGCACACCTTTATTTCCCACTACCACATCGACCTTGAGTCACGCCGGGATGCTGGTTTGGGGCCTCGGTTCTCCAATCTTTGTTCCCAAGTAAGTATTAGGGGTGCGCTTGCCTCCCTCCTCCCGGAGAACTGCTAGGAGTCTGCCAGATAGTGTGGATGAACAACATATCCATGTCCCTAGAAATGAGGTTACTCACCTGTAACAGGAGTTCTAGGAATGGTATGTGTTGTTCATCCTATAATTTCTCGACCTCCCGGCTCTCGACGCACAACCTGAGCTTCCAGCGGGCCAGATCTGGCGTCATGGGGCGGAGCCGAGAGTTTTACCCCCCGGGTGGGTGGGAGGAGCTAGCTTGAAGACCTTCCGGCAAGATTTAAAGCGGCAAGGAACCTGCCAGATAGTGTGGATGAACAACATATACCATTCCTAGAACTCCTGTTACAGGTGAGTAACCTGTATTTTCAGAAGTTGCTTGTGATGGTGTTAGAAGTTTAAAACACATCAAACTGCTTAAAAAAATTCCTTCAGCCTATCCCCACTTACATTTCATATTTTGTCTGCAGTTTTCTTTTATTCATGATGATTCAGTGGAATGATAGGCCTGCTCTCTTTTTAGCTAATCAAAATGGCAGTCCCAGCAATGAGCAGGGCTTCCACCCTGATAACCAGACAGCCTGTGGCACCCTGCTAACAGAATCTGCTTATGTTAATAATTACCCTAACTGTATAAACTTCCATATCTGCATTTTATATTCTTTGTTGGCATTTCTGTGAATTCCCAGTTTTTATACTCCTTTTGGGAAGGAACTGAGTTTTTGGTTTTAGATAGCACTTTCATATACAGTGTGTTGCAGAGAACTTTAAAAAGCAGTATAGAGACATATTTTGTCAGCAGAAAATGACTTTTAGGCCCATCCAGTCTGCCCCATGTCCATGCCTATTCTGTCACCACTGAGCCTAGTTGGTCATAGGTGTCACTCCCCCTGTTCCTCTACCTAATATGCCCCTGTGCCTATCCCATGCACGCTTGAGCTCCCCACAGTCTTTGCCCTCACTGCCTCCTCTGGCAGGCCATTCTTGTCATCCACCACTCTTTCCGTGAAGAAGAATTTTTCCATACGTCTTTCCTAACCTTCCCCCACCCAAGCTTCTTGGCATGCCCCCTTGTTCTAGTGCCTTTCTTCCTCTGACATAGACCCTTCTCTTGCATGTTGTCTGCTCCTGTGAGGTTCTTGTAGGTTTCAATCACATCCCCTCTCGCTTTCCTTGGTTCCAAGGAGTACATGTTGAGTTCCTGCAGCCTTTCCTCATATGGCTTCTTGAGCAACCCCTCATGATTTTGGTTGTCCTCCTCTGACTGAAATCCCTCTCCTATGCACCTCAGCATCCTGCTAGTCTTTCAGGTGATCAGATATGATGACCACTAGGTCTGTTTCTCACTTGGTGACTGTAAGCTCCACGCCCCCCATCTTATACACAGCCCCTGAATTCTGCAGCCCCAAGTGCATAACCTTGCACTTTTTGGTATTGAAACCCAGCTACCACCCCTATACCATTCCTCTAGTTTTCTTAGATCTCTTTCTATTCCCAAGCCCCTTCCCGAGTGTCAACCCTGTTACAGATTATTGTATCAACCACAAAGAGACACACCTTCCCCTTGAGTTCCTCTGTAATATCACTTATGAAGACATTAAAGAGGACTGATCCCAGCACTGAATCCTGTGACACCTCACTAGTTATTCTTCTATGGCCTGAGTGGCTACCATTTACCACCACCCTTTGCCTCCTATCCCTTAACCAGTTTGATACCCAGCTTGTCACTTTCTCCCCTACCCCCAAGCTGCTTAGTTTCTTAACTAGCCTCCAGTGTGGTATATTGTCAAAAGCCTTACTGAAATCCAGAAAGACCATGTCCACTGCTCTCCCTTGGTCCACCTCCCTGGTAACCCAGTCGAAGAAACTGATGAGATTAGTTTGACATGACCTTCCTCCTGTGAAACCATTCTGCCAATGGCACTGTAGCCCTTTTGTCCACAGGTGGTCCATGAGCCTCTCCTTCAGTAGTGTCTCCATTAATTTCCCCACCACTGATGTGAGACTGACTGGCCTGTAGTTGCTAACGTCTTGCTTACTGCTGCTTTTGTTCAAATGGACAACATCAGCCCTCCTCCAGTCCTCTGGAACTTCCCCTATTTCCACCGAGGTCCTAAAAATCACTACCGGGGGGGGGCAGCTCCGTACTCAGTTCCTTTAGGGCCCTTGGATGAATCCCATCTGGCCCATTTGCCTTATTCTCCATGAAGGCTTCCGATCTCTTCTGGACCCACTCCACTGAGAATGGACTTGTGTCCACTCCCCCTCTCCCTGATGGCTTTCTGTAGCATGCTAGTCTGTCTCCCCACCCTCTACCATGAAGATGGAGCAGAAGTAATCATTAAGTATTTCCACTTTTTCTTGATCTTCCTCTGCAATCCTCCCCTGCCCTCCTGATTCTCACTATTCCTCCACTTGTCTTTCATACCAGAAGAAGGTCATGTCCCCTTTTTTGACCTTCTTAGCTGTCCTCTCCTCATTAGTGATTTAGCTGCCCTCACCCTCCTCCTTCCCTTTGTTTTGTCAGATATACCTTCCTGTCTTCATCCTTTTAAGTCTCCTTGTACTTTTCTAAATGCTGTTTTCTTCTCCTTCACTGCCTTTGCCATCTTCTTAGAGAAACGTAGCTGCCTCTTCCTCCTCTTTCCCTTGCTCACTTCCCTCAAACAGCATGTCATTGTCTGGGCTATACCCTCATTAATCTTTCTCCATTGAGCCTCGACTCCCCCTCTGCCTCTTTCCTCCCCAATGCATTCCCTGAGGCTGTTTTCCACTTCTTTCAGATCTGCTCTCCTGAAGTCCAGACCCCCCATCTTAGTATTTTTTTCCCTGTCCTATCTGTATGACAAACCACACAATACGGTGATCACTTGTACCTAGGGGACTACCCACTGTGATGTCAGCAACACTGTCTCCTTAAGTACCATGTCCAGCACTACCCCATCCCTAGTGGGTTCCAAAACCAGCTGACTGAGAAATAACCCTTGTAAGGAGTCGAGCGAGGATGGCCCTGCTTTTTGATATAGTTGTGGTCAAAATCCCTCAGTCTACATCCGGCAGATCAAAGTCCCAGTAAGTCGGATACTGGTAGTGCCAGGACTGTATGCAGTTATTTGCAGCCTTAAAGCTTTTGGGAATCCCACACAGACAGGGACAGTTGCATTATGACATGATTAATGTGCATGGGGAATGTTAGCTAGGACTTTGCAGGTAATTCCATACTCCTATAAAACATGTAATTGCATATTTTACTTCTACGGGAACTATCAGAGAGAGAGAGATAGAAGAGACCTCATTTTAATATCTCACACAAAGGATGACTTCTCTGTCAGTGCAACTCCCCCCCCCCCATGATGCACTATCTGCAATATCAACTTTGGATATGCACTATGACCTTCTGACCCAGAAGTAGCCATTCTACCATCTGAGCCACAGAGTATGGTTCATAAAACATACTCTTCAAAGAAAGAAATTTTTTCCTTGCATTTCAAACATACCAAAGCAATACTGAAAGCTGACTTCTCAAACAATGGTGGTACCAGATGTCTAACACCTAAGGTAGGAATGACCAGGGTGCTGTAAATATATGTTGTAGATTGAGGGTATGCTCCCAACCTATTGGAAGGCTCTGTTCCTCTGCACTAGACACTTGTATTCTGTGAAGTGTCTCTCAAGAACAGCTGCACTAGAAATGGGCATGTTCAGGGCAGTTTTTAAAAACTTTTAATATACTGTTACACAATTGTGTTCAATAATATGTTAATACCCCCACTGAGACCACTTCTACAGTAATGAGCGGTTTTACTGCTCACCTTCAGTCCACAGTTCTTATACCTTAACTACAACTGTAAGAGTGGTCTCGGTGGTGGTTTTAACATACAAGCTATTGTATGAGGCTGCCAATCTTTATGAGCTCCTGCCTTAAATGGAAAGCCCCCCCTCAACATATTACTTGTATACCTGTGTAATCTGCAGGTGTGAGCAATGATTCCATCTCTTGCATCCCTCTAATGTCTTCCTATTTTAAATACTCTGTTTTTTGCCCTGGGGTATAAACCTGCTTGTCTCCATTCTAAAAGTCATGACCCCACTCATGCAAGGCATTGTGCGAGTTGATGATGCGTACATGCACAAGCCAGCAGGTTATACTCTCATTCAGTTCTTTTACATGTCTTGTGCAGCCCCTGTATTCTCTAAAAGCATTTTTTCTGACTCAGATATATTTCAAACTACAGAAGGGCACTTTCTATGCCTTGAAAAGTTTCATGGGCAGCATAAGACAAGAACATAGAGACTGCAGAGGACAGCAACAGACTGACTAATACAATATAACTACTGCAGGCTTTAGTACCAAGACGTACTAAAAATACAGGTTGTCTTACGTGAGTCAGGCAGGTTTTCACACCAGACTTAAGGTCCTTCATTTACATTTAAATCCTGATGAAATTAGGGTGCAATAGAGGCAATCCTTGTGCATGCGTACAAACTACACAGGCAGTCTGAGGGGACTTTCCCTTGAAAGAGCTAAGGCAGGATTTTAAAAGGATCCATCTGCCACTGTTTTCGCAATGGAAATTCATCCTAACTGTATGGCTATCTATTAGGTGGTTTAACAGTGCCCAGATTTTGTGACAAAAACAAAGATTCAGTTGTGGTAAAAATGTCATTTAGCACATGGCACATGCCATTTAGTTTGCTGCAAATCTGGAACTCTCTTGCAGACAGATGCATCCTTTGAAAATAGCTGGTTTGCTCTGATGCATTTGGGGAACCCAGACAAAAGGTAAAACACACATTTTTGTCTGCCTTTTTTAAAATCGTGTCCCCAGCTGTAAAGGTAAGCTGATATGTACACAGAATGTACCTAGCCATATAATTAAGGGATTTGGCACAATCTGAAAGCAAAGTAGAATTCATTTTGTTTTATTTTTCTTATTTAAAAACCCTCCCATGACTCCCCGTCACTGCAGGGCATAGCATGGAGGCCGAGCCACTTGCTGTGCCATCTCTAGTGATGTGTCAAGAACGAGTACCATGAAAATGAACCATGCAACTTTTTGGGGGGCTACTAACGGAAGTTCAAAAATACATGCATTTTGGAAAGCAGACTTTCCTCTCCATAATCTATATTTGAACTCTGATTAGTAACCCTAAAAGAAGCTAGATGGCCCATTTTAAGGGGTCCTTCCTATGTACTGCATAGTGATAAGTACATGCCGCCCCCCAAAAAAAAAAGTCACTAAAGGGAGTGGAATTAGAAGCTTTGCCTCCATTTTATATGATCTGCAAAGTCAGGAATGTCACTGTACAAAGATGTTTTTTAAACAGTGAAAATAAAAAAAACTACGGGATTATGGTTAATAGGTAAGTAGTACTGCATGTACCAATTGGCTTAACTTTGCAGCGAGCTCTTTTAAAGAAAAACACTGTTAATGCAGCACTGATTGATTAGATAACCAGAAGAAATACAAGAAATTCCTTGGTGGCTTGGAGGAGATGAGAAAAGGCACTGGTCTTGATTTGGCCTTGCCTCTGTCCCTAGGACCATGGACCAGGGCCAAGGCCAAGTTCCAGAATCTCAATAGAGTAACTGCATTTTAATGCACAGTTTAGAATTTACCCAAGTGTACGCTTAAACTTAAGACAGGAACATAATAGCTTAGAACTGCTGACTATACCAGCCAGATAGAAACATAGAATTTGATGGTGGATAAGGACTGCTTGGCCCACCTAGTCTGTCCTTTCTTCCTGCCTATGTTGTCATCGCAGACCCTAGCAGATGTACTTTATCTCCAGCCTCCCGCCCATCCTGCTTTCCATGGCAGTGGAATATATACATTTCTTTTCGAGGTGATTGTCATGTTATAGATAGAAGTAACCTTGACACAGAACAGACAGTATATGCTGAATTGAGGGGGCTGCTCTGCTGTGTTGACCATTGTATTTTGCTTATTTAGTACAAAGCAGGATGTCAGCAGATGAACTGCCTAATGTTTAAGATACTGTAGCAGCTGAAGTAAGACCACCTTTTAGCTTCTAATCATAAGGTGATGGTGCTGTTTGGAGCAGTACCAGCTGATGAATGCCAATCTGTTTCTAAAGCTGTGCAATCTAGATCCTTTTAGAAAAACTGTTTCATAATCATGCCAACCTGTTAAGGCAAGTAGATTAAAATCTTTGGCCATCTTTGCATCACCTGTCAGATTTCTGTTAGGTCTGTTCCCTTCGTCTCATGATACTGGCATTGGTAGTAGTTACATCCCTATCATAATAGTCACCGAATACTTCCAATTTGGGGCTAGTGTGGCAGGTTTAAGTCTTTAGGTGGTCATTGTTTTTCTCTTTCACCTCCTGTTGAATATAGAGTTAAATTCCCTTAATATCTGAGCCCTAATGTTATTTTGGAAGACAGCAAGTTGTGTGGTTTGGTGTAATTTTAAGTTGGGCTGAATGATCTGAAGTTACACATTGCATATGTGCAATTCTTTAGTGTGTGAGTACTTCATTGCAGTACAGTAGGTACACACACCACACACATGTATACAGACACACAAACACGCACACACACACACACTCTATCTCATGCCTCCTTTATGTCAGTAATCCCATCTGTGGTTTTGTAAATCTGATTTGGCAAAAATAAAACTTATTTTAAGGGTACATCTGCCATTTAAAATAAAAAGGCATTTTACAAAAATAGCAAATGATCGTGTTTTATAAAATGCAAACGTAGTTGACACTTAGAAATGTTATCTTTTTAAACTTTTTAATGTGTTCATGTATAATAAGACATGACTTGGCTCTGTAAGAGCAATATATAAATAGTATATATATAATTTTTTTTAAACTTTCACCTCCTTAGGTATTGTACGGCTCAGAGCTTGTGTTTTTTTTCCCCTCTTGTTTTGCTTATTATGCCAGTCAAGTGTGTATTTATCATTAAGTGCAGCAGGTATTATGGATAACTAGACTTTTTTTTTTTTTCAATAAAACCGTCTGGGACGATGAATATTTTATATATTATCCTTTAGCTAAAATAAGTGGTTTAGAGAGTCATGTCTGCTTGTATATTTTCTTGGCTAGGCCTAGTCTTTATATTATTTTCACTCCAACTACATTCAGATTTTTTAAAGAGGGAAAGTAAAACAAAAACAGCAAAAAAAAAAAATCAGTTTGATAGTCATTACCTCAAAAGGACTTTTTGCAAAGAAAGGACCAAAACCTTAAGACTTACAAGGAAGTAGTTACACCAGGGGAAGGGAAGGGGCATTATACTTGAAGACACAGTTGCATTTTTTTTCTTAAATGTGTACATGTGGGGTCCTTTACAAGCTAATGTGTCTAAATATATTCTAAGGAACCATTCCAGTATCTTTTGAAATTATATTTTAAACATTTGTAAGTGGTAGCTTTTTTTAAAAACATTGAATACTAAAATAAGGAAAGGGGTCAGTTTAATTCTACTTGTGAAAAAAATTATAAAACAACCTTTTGTAATTTGATATATGTATAGCTTTTCATATTTTTATCCATGCTTTAAAGAGGAGGACTGGACATTGTTTACCAGCTGCCAAATTTGGCTATGTCCAAAGCTGCCATCTTGACACCAGTAGTCATATTCACTACAACAGCAGCTTGAGACTGAATTTAATCCAGATATGAATTCTTCATCTTTTCAGACTTGTTATTCTCCTACCAGTGCTCTAATCAGGTAGAAATGAAGACAAAAAAGGGAAATGAAAGCATGCAATTATGCTTTTTTTTTTACCCTCTTGCAAAACAATCATTCTAAAATAGTTTATGTGAGCTGTTGGAGTTGGAAAAAAACTACCACTCACAACTTACCCTATTCTTTGTTTTGTAAAATTTGCTGAATACATGTATGTATCCTTTCCTGCAGTGACTCCTTGCATTTCTTTAGTTTAAATGTAGGGGTTGAGGGAAGCAGGCTGTGATTTTGCACCCCCCACCCCCACCTCACCCACCTGGGTGCACCTGTCACTGCCCTGTTTCCATACTGTATAAAGACAATATTTCTGTGTGTTAAATTGTATCACAAGACTCTGTGTGTCTGTATCTGCAGACAATAAACAAAGCCCTGTACAGTAGTCCTTTTGCATGCAATCTGTACTAATTATTGACAATGGCATTATAAAATGCAATTAAAAATACTTATTACACCAGAATCATCAATTCCTCTTTATTTGATCAGTTTCATTGCAGTAAAACAAGTTCATTGCTATTAATGTGTTCTTTAAAATTATAAGTAAATAGTTTAAGCAGCCGTAAATATACTTCTGTATTTGTCTTTTAGATTGTCTTCCTGTTATTGGCTCATCATGACCAGGACCCATAAAACCATCATAGGTCTGATTCCTCCATCCCCTGGGCTGAGATACAGATGAAGCACGCTGATGAGTTCTGAGAAGGACAAAACACATTTCTGTGTCTTCTGTGTTCAGCCTGTGCAGATGGTGTTAGAGGCCATTTGGTACCATACTGTTCTGCTTAAAGGAGAACCAGTGTAAATTCTTTCATGGTGATTTGCATATATTTCCCATTATGTTTTTGCATTATTGGGATATATGGAATATTGTACTTCTTTGAAACCTGAGTTTATTGACAATGTCCTTCCATGGCAACCCTTGCCTCAGTGCTTTTGCACTGAGGTCATTTATCTTATAGATTGATTTCTTATTTTGAGCGCACCAAGACCCAAACCCATAAAACCATCATAGGACTGGTTCCTCATTCACCTGTGATGAGATAAAGAAATGACACACTGATGAGTCCTGAGAAGGATGGACACACGTCTGTTTCTTTGGTTTTCAGCCTTCTGTTTTCACCCTTTGCAGATTATTGTAGGCCATTTGGCATCATACATTCCTATAAAGCATGCTGTTATTTTTTAATATTGATTGAAATATACTTCCCATCATGCTTTGTATTATTGTGGTATGAGGAATGTTGTATTTCATTGAAACCTGGCTTTATTGCCAGTGTCTGTCCTGGGTAACCCTTGTTTCAGTGTTTCTGTGCTGAGGCTCTTTGCCATTTAATAAACACACTTCTCTTCTTCCATGCTGCCTTTCTGGTGTACTACCTCAGAGTGTACTAAATGCTTAATAATCTGTCCATCATGTTTGAGCAAATTAGCCTAAAATATGGTAGATTTGTAGCTCACATTACTGACTTCCAGTGTTTTTGCAGGTTGATGTTACAGGCCACACAAGGTAGAACTGATTTTATTGTGACACGATTATAACTCTTTAGAATTGTGGAGGCCTCAGAATAACTAAGTCATTCTTATTTTTTGCATTAAAGATTAAACAAAAATTGAAACCCATTTTTAAAATGATTTTGAAAAATGTGATATCTTTTTTCTTTATGAGTATATAGAGCTTGGAGGTTTATTACTATATATGGACCGTATCAAGCTGATTCCATTTGTTCATTAAAGGGGCACTATCTATTTTTTTATTACATGTCAGCAGCCTGCCTCTTGGCACACACACGTATCACAGATTGCCCCTAGTATACCCTTATGTATTTTAAACTTAATCAATTTTAGTAGTTTAGCTGATTTTTGAATTAGTGGTTGGTTGCTCGGACCGATATAAACTCACCTGCCTACCAGAAGCATACGCTGGACAAGACTGCATGTCTGCCACAAGTGCGGTCCTGAAGTGTGATTTTTTTGGATATGGGAAGTGGAAAATGAAGTTCATCCTGTAGATTTGCCTTTTATAAACTGTTGTTGCTGTGTACCACCAAAAGCTGAGCACTGAGAGGAGAGCAAAATACTTTTTTATAACGGGACTGAAATCCCGCGCAAGCGCGGCATAAGTAAAGATTCCACGCATGCGCAAGAGCATGCCGCGCTTGTGCGGGATTTCAGTCCTGTTATAAAAAAAGCATTTTGCTCTCCTCTCAGTGCTCAGTTTTTGGTGGTACACAGCAACAACAGTTTATAAAAGGCAAATCTACAGGATGAACTTCATTTTCCACTTCCCATGTCCAAAAAAATCACACTTCAGGACCGCACTTGTGGCAGACATGCAGTCTTGTCCAGCGTATGCTTTTGGTAGGTGGGTGAGTTTATATTGGTCTGAGTGACCAACTACTAATTCAAAAATCAGCTAAACTACTAAAATTGATTCCGTTCCCGATACATAAGGGTATATTAGGAGCAGTCTGTGATACGTGTGTGTCAAGAGGCACGCTGCTGACATCCATGTAATAAAAAGTAGATAAGCAAAGCTGACCATGCCCCTGTCACAGCATGAGGGAATAAACTTCAGATGAGGCAAATTTACAGGTTTAAAGGGGACAGGAAATCTGTGCTAATTGGCAGCAGTTACCAATGTTCATAGTAAAGAAATTATAAATTCTGTTCTCCAAATGAACCACATTTAACTATACCTTAATATACATTGACGTGGAAAACTGTCTTTCAATTGTTTTCTTTTTATGAACAACATTCTCAATAGTTCTTTTCTGAACCAGTTATTTAAAGTGTTTACTATGTCACGGTTTGAGTACAGAATGCTAAACATGAGCTATTGTCCTATCAGAACCATGCTTAGAGTTCTTTCCTCAAACTGTGACATAGTTAAAAACTCCAGATCACTGGTTCTGGGGAAGAGAACTGCAACAGAATGCTGCCCATAAAAGCAAAACAATGCAAAATACAGTTTTTCATATCACTTTTATTCAGGTACAGTTACATATGGATCATTTAGGTTTAGGATATAATTTCTGCAAACTGGAACATTATAAACAGCTACCAATTAGAAATCATTTCCTGTCCTCTTTAAAACACACCTTGGTGTGATATTTATTTTTCAAAAGTTCAAAAAATAATAAATGAAAACAAAATTGCAAAAAAAATCACTACTTAACATCAGTAGTTTCTCACATAATACAGTCCTGGATTCTAGAGCTCCTAAGACCCTTCTCACCTGCATTCAACAGCTTGTCTGCCTCTCTTCTCCCTCTCCTAGGGCTGAGCCCCTCTGGGCTGAACTGAAGTAAACTCTGTGCAAAGGCTTTTATATTTTTTTGGTAGGGTCACCTGACATGTCTGGACATGTTTCAAAACCAAGGGGATGGGACTGTGTCAGGGGATTTCCTGGTTCAGTTAAAGGTACAGTGTGTGTGTGTGTGTGTGTGTGTATATATATATATATATATATATATATATATATATATGTGTGTGTATATATATATATATATATATATATATGTGTATATATATATACTGTATATATATATATCCACAGATATTGACTTTCTATATCTCTGATGCACAGTGACTAAACTCTTTTATACATGGAACCTTATACAGTAACAGGTTTATAGTGTGACTTTATGAAAATACCTTAGGATTTCTTATAACTGTATTAATCATGAAATTATTATTGTTTTATATGGCTTCGGAGTCTTTTTCTTTAAAAGGTTTTATTAATTGTATTCATTCCTGCTATCTCAAATAGCCTTCAAGCTTTTCATATACAAAATGCACTTTACACAACACCTCTCCAGGTGTTTGGTATCATTCCAGGGACTGGATGGATGGAAAAAGGAAAAGAGAGAAATTAGTAGGATGTTTAGTAGGAATAGTAAAGAGCTACGCTAGCTGGCCAACCTAGGGTGGGGGAGAGAGAGAAGCAAAGAGAAAAGCTTTATGGTTTGCTAGAAAATAAGGAGATAGAAAAGTGGGCCGAGTCACAGCCAAGGGTGTAGCCTAACTCCACCTCAGCCCCTTTAAAAACAAGTTCCTAGCCCTAATGGTTCCAAGGTTAACCACCCTTCAAAGAAATTCTCTAGGAGGGCTAACTTTGGAACCTGTAGGGCTAGGAACCTTATTGTTTTTTATGAAAGTGTGGGGCACAAATCATCATGTTACTGACATATCTATACAGTTTCACATGTTATTGTATGTTAAACTGTATCCATATAGTGCTTTCTTATATTTTAGCTGTATCAATGTTAGAGGTTCATACTGAGACAGACAAGGAGCAAAAAGTGTGCTGCCCATATTAAGCTCCCATCTCATCACCCGTAATAGTGTGTTCTCCCTCCAATCAAAATCCATTCATTCAAGCTTTTCTTAAAGATTAGATTTACTACCTCTTGCTATTATTGTGATGGTTGCTGAACTGGTAGTCAGCACTCTACTGTTGGACCCGGGGTTTCTTCATTCTGCATGGTGAAGGTAACTGTCACACTACCAACAGCGCCAGCGACACCCTCAGCAGGTGGGATGGTGAGGGGCTGCTTACGGTATGAATGGGGGTGGGTTGATGGAATCATCCAACAAGGACAGGCAGGAGTTGTACACAGAGATTGAATGAAGCAAAGATGTTTATTAGACAGGAGGGGAAGGAGGACATGGTTGTACAAGAAAATATCAACAGCAAACATAATAGGAATTATGGACAGCATTGTGGATAACAACTATCATACAGCTGTATCTAAACTCTATGTTATTCTTCTCTATAAGGCCTACAAACAAATGCTAACTTATACCACTTTATCACACTACAAGTACTTGCTTAAGGCCACTCTATAATATTCTGATCACTCTAAGATACCCTACTACGAGACCTACGTATCAAGAGTATAACTTACTACTTTATCATACCACGTAACAAGCATTCAATGTACAACCAACAAACAGTATCACACTCTGAGTCTATTAGATGCAGGTGTCTGTCATCTTCATGCACAATTGAAGAATATGGGTGAAGAGAAAGAGGGACTCCTACTTGGTGCCAAGCTCACAAGAAAACCTATGAGAGGCTGCAAAATGGGGATGGAGATATTGGTAAACAGACCATAGGCGTCTGCCAACACACTCTCCAGGGTTGCCGGAATACAACAGCATGAACGGACTGACTTGGGGTAATGCTTTTTCTTGGCACAAAACCCTCGATCTGGGCTGCCAAGGGTGAAGAACCAAAAGTGGCATGGAATCCACCCAGGATTGCTACAAGAAAAGGAATCTGCTGCTTTTCCTTGGCATCAACCTCGATCAGGGTTGCCAAGGATGAAGAAGAACTGCTGCAGATTTTCCTGGCACCTACCCTCGACTAGGGCTGCCAAAGCAGACACTGGACTTGGTGAAGAATCCACTAGGAGGACTACCAAGGATGAAGAAGACACTGCTGAGCTGCTTTGGTGACAGATCTGCTTGGAGGACCACCAAACTCAAGCTGCTACCCTGAGGATTGCACTGGCGAAGCAGGACAAAACAAGCAGGAAGGAATAGAAGATGAAGATCAGGATTCCACGAGGCTGAAGAACAAAAATAAGAAACGGCGGCCACAAACATACTTGACTATGATGGGCGAAAGGGCAAGAAGATGCTAAAGTCTTCTACTGGCTGAAGATGGCTATGGTGAAGAGTTGATGGAGGCTGTAGATTGAATCACACACCTGATACTGCACAGTGGTACTTCTTTTGCATACGATACACTGGAATGTTCACTTTCAGGGTGATTTGCCTGGAGCAGGGGCAAATTGCAACAATCCGTGGCAGTTGTTCACTGGCAGGGCAAATGACCACAATATTAATATTTGACAATACAGTCTCAGTGCTTCATGCAATAAACATAGCACTTGAGATGCTTGGAGCAATAAACAGTTCATGGAACAGTACAATAGCTGATAATCACTTCATAACAAGTTGTGTGCTTAAGCACCCCTTAGTGGACCCTTTTCCTCTTGGGGTCTGTCTTAGTTAGGATCTGGCTGCCCTGAGCACTTTAATGTAATTACCCCAGTTACTTAGCCTGGTTACACTAATTGCCACTAAGCCTGCTGCCCTTGATACACTGGGCCTGGTGCCGTAATTACATGGACCTGGTGCCCTTTACTAACACAGGCTTAGATGCCCTTTACTTGACTGGGCCCGGATGCCCTTGCTTGACTGGACCTTGTGCCCTCCTTAAACTGGGCCCGTGCCCTCTTTGAACTGGGCTCACTTTTCTGTTCCCGTTTAACTATACTGGGCACCTTGTAGCCTGGACCCTTTAAACCACTGGGCCCTTTCCAACTTTCAGGCTTTGTCTCAGCCTGCTGCCACTCAGTCCCTTTATCCCTCCTTAGACTCAGCCCCTTATGAATATTTACCAGGCCTTCACTGGCCTTGCCTGTTGGCTCCTCCATAGGCATTGTTATACCTGCCCACTCCAGAATATTAATTTAAGGGTCCTTGTACCCGACCTCCCCTGGCGCTCAGCCCTTCTCTATGACCTAGTGCAACTGTTTATTTAATTTAAACACAGTCCTTGCTTTTCTCTTGGGGTGGACAGCACAGATCGTATGCTGCCACCAACTCACCACTCCTGGCCACTGGAATTGGGAGGCGGGAGATGATCTGACAGTGGGAAGGCATGCACAGACAATGCAGTGGACGTCAGGGGGCCTCTGGAAGGCTGACAGGCAAACTGGTGATGTAGCCTTGCTAGCCGCGACGTGGACGAGAAACTTTTTAAAATAAGCGGATGGGGCTGCAAGCCTCAAATTGACTGAATCAGGGTTTTACTTCTTCATTGTGCCCATGGCACCACTGACCACGCCCAGACAGCTGCTGGGCAAATCTTCAGGCAGTGGAGTCAGAGCAGGCGACAGTCAAGTCCTCAGGGATGGCTTCAACACCAGGTAAGCCCTTTCCCTAGTCCCCTCAACTTACTGTGTACTTTCTCCTCAACAGCTGCCCAGGAACTAACAAACTGAACTGTAATTTTAAAACTAAACCCTTCTAGTTCTGGAATGGCTGGAGTGGAATGCTATGCATGAGCAGCTCAGCACAACATTCCATCCAGACCATTGTTGCTTGAGCTGCATGTGAAATCTATTTTTTGACAAGCTTTCAGTGCACAGGGCACTTTTCTATGTTTTTTCTAGTATTCACCTTACAAGGAGGGGAAATTTACTTACGAGGGGCCCCTTATGACTGTACCCTGCTGCCCACACATACAACCAGCACCCTGGGGACCTGTAAACCCCTAATTTTGTTTATTGCTTCCCCTTTTCTGTAGTGCTACCAACTTTAGGGCATTACATTATGTTTAGGGAAAGGGCGTTCCAGAGGTTTACTGTTCACTGGGAGAAGAAACATTTCCTTATAACACTATTGAACTTCATACTTTGCAATTGTAATGGATACTGTCTCATGTACAATAGGTTCTGTTTAAAACAAATCCTATTTATTAAATAAGTAAGGATCCTTGACAGTATTCCCCCCCCACCATGTCTACCTACACTTCCCTCCTCTATCTGGCTCTGCCCAACCTCTCCCCCCTCCCGTGTCTATCCACCCACCAAACCTCAATCCTCCCACCTTCTTTGTACTCTCCCACCCCCGCACTGTTCATCCACCCTCCTTCTGTTCTTCAGCCCACCACTCCCCACTCCTCCTCTCCCCCTTGTTCATTGCTCCACCCTTCCTTGTACTCCTCCTACCCTCCACACTACCTCCTCCCCTTCTTTCTTCCCATCACTCCTCGCTCCTTTCTACACCCTGCCTGCCAGCTGTCATCCCTTGCCACTCTTTCTAACCCTACAACAATAGCCTCTGGCTGGATTTCTACCCCCCACACTGCCTCCTCCCCTTCTTTCTACCCGCCACTCCTCTCCACACCCTGCCTGCCAACTCTCATCCCATGCCAGTCTCTCTTCAACCCCATGAAAGTAGCCTCTGGCTGGATCTCTACCCCCCTCTGCACTGCTTCCTCCCTTCTTTCTACCCGCACTTCTCTCTCCTCTCCATACCCTGCCTGCCAGCTCTCATCCCTTGCCACTCTCTCCTCAACCCGAAAAACATGGTAGATCACATAAATGCCTAAAAGTTTGATCTTTGTAAAAATAAATCTTTTGAACTCAGTAATAATTCAAACAGTCTAGGCTGAATTCCGAGTTCATACTAAGTTTACATATTCAGAGAGAGTAAACCATCTGTATTGGAATTTAAACTCAAACCCTCCAATTGTGCTTCTTTGTTTAGAGTTCAAAATACTCTGTAAAGGACAAGCAAAATAATCAGAGTTTAGTGGCTGTGTCACAGTTCAAGTAACAGGCTTTAAATTGATGTGGACAGTACCTCTGAACCCAAATGCTTCCAAATGTTTAAAGGAAAAACAATAACTTGACAATCTCACCACCTGGGAGTCCTTCAACCCAGTCCCGATATTAAAATTCAGTTCTTTCTGTGGGGCCATACAAAGAGATTTCAACGTTGGCTCAGTTTTCTCAGTCACCAAGTAACAGACTGACTGTTAAAATATATTAACGGTAGCTCACCTACCTAATATATTTCCCGGGTCAGTCAGAAGCCATTATCTTTCACCAGCATCCAATAGCTTACCATCTATGTAGGTATGTACCCTTCACAGCAGTTTTCTTGTATTTGAAGTACAAAATGAAGTACAACCCCTTAGGAACTCTCTGCTGCACACAGTCTCTAATTCGAGGAGTCTTTAGTACATTTTCAAGGTATGCACCTCCCATGGTGAAACCCCTGCAGTGACATACGTTGCTGCCGACAACAGAGCCATGTCACTGTAGGGGTTGCGCCCGGGACTGGGCAAACATGGGTGGTTTGGGGGGCAAAGCCCCCCAAAGAAAAAACAATCTCTGCTGTCCGTAGCTCCCTGCCGACTACAAATCACAGTCGACAGGGAGCCTGACACTGCGATGCCGATCGATGAGTTAGTTGTCAACTCGGCATCATAGATCCCATTTTCAACAGCTCCTATCAAACCAGGGGCATCACATCCCTCTCACTCCCTTCTCCAGCTCAGGTAGTGTCGCTACCTAACAAAAACAAAAAAAACCCAAAGAAAACGTACTCCTCTGAGTGTAGTAATTGTAGAGTTGCTGATCCAAAAGTCAAATAATCTGACCCCCTAGGCAAAGTTGGCATACCTTTAGCTGAATAAAACAATCCTTTCAGCATCTCAATCTATTCTAAGGAAATGGGATACCACCTACAACAGTATCTGCAGGTATGCCTCTGCTTCCCCCAGTTTAAACACCATTGCCAGCTCTATGCGGACCTAAACTGGCTTCCCCCCATCTCAGTCTGTACTCTGACCCTTAGTACCCTGACAGACAATATACTCAGAAATGGTATCCCGACTTCGCTTGCCTCCTTGTTATCTCCGCTGCCCTCCTCGCATGGCCTTCGATCACCTGATAAATCACTGCTGCTTATAACTAGATGCAAATCCAAGAAAGGGACCCTAGCTTTCGCACACTCAGCGGCCAAACTCTGGAACTCCCTACCTCAGGACATCCGCCTAGCTCCCAGTCATGCCCAATTTAAAAGCAAATGTCACTCCTTCCTCTTTAGTCAGGTCTCCTGTACCTGCTTCAGACCCCCCTGAACGTGCCATTCTATCTCCACAGTCTTAAGGTCCTGCTGGCCTACCTCCCACTGCTACTAGCCGAACCCTAAAACCTGTCCAGCCAGTCCAGTCCTGATATTCAAGGCACTTATGTCTCAACCAGTTATGCCACGTATACCAAACTTTTGTTTACTGTTATCTGTACCTTGTTTTGTATCCGAACTCTCAAACTTTAGTGTAAATAACCACGTACTTGTGTACCTTGGTTTCACTGGAGTACTATTCTCTCCCCTACCCAAATGTATTCCCATTATTTCTACCTCTTTGTCAGTTGAAATATTGATTATTGCTAAAGTATGTTATCAGCCACGTCTGTTTCTGTATGCATTGATTGTACTGTACACTCCCGGGTTGTGCCTGAAAATAGTCATTTCCATGGCTAGTGCACCTACCTGGTAAACAAATACTAAATAAATAAATAAAGTGTGCTACCATGGTCCTGGCAATCTTCTTTTGCTGTTTGGGATTCCAGATCCATTTTGGTAAATGAGCACTTTGAGCTATCCATTAGATAATTACTAGAGAATCACCTGCTCGGACTATTCCACAGCTCCGGCGGCCATTTAATTCAAATGCAAATGCCAATGACTCTGAAACATGGCATTTTTCTTGTATTAGATTTACTACTAGCCTTTACAGGCATTTTAAGCAATTTTACAACTATAACATTTAAGAAACTGCAATAGCAGATCATTTTCAAAAGAAACAGTAATTCCAGCAGAAAACTAGCATCATGTTAACAATCATTAACTATAGACTGATGCGAGTTCACTATTGCAGGTCTGCTAATAAAATAACATTTGTCTCATTCGGAAGATTAAGAAAAAAACTAAAAAAGTTAAAATAAAAATAGTGCTCATCTGGTGTGATGTGTAGCAGAGCAGCAGTGCAGTCATCTTACTACTCTGCCCCTCTGCTGCATTCAGAATTAATGCATATGCATAGACTTTGGTGTAAAAAAGGAAATTACATAGAAACGTATAAGTTGACAGCAGATAAGGACTGCAAGGCCCACAGTCTGCTTTATTTTTCTACTTTATAAATATACCATAGGCCTTTGCTCTGTCAATGGCGTATCTATTCATATTTTATTTTATTTATTTATTGATAAATATCGGATAACACCTTTGAGTCAAAGACTCTTTTACAAAGGTTCCATGTCATGCATAAGAAGAGACAACAGTGTGCAGAGTAACAAGTAGCATAGTAGTTAAACACAGTGGTTACAGAATGGTTGCAGATGATATACAGAAAATACAAAGAATACAAAAATAGCAGCTGGGAATAAAGGTTGCAGGTATATGCATAGCATTTCAGGACGATGGCACTAGCCATGCCCACACGTTATTCATTGGCCAAGGCTGGACAGAGATGTCCATTGTCATGGTATAGGTACGCTCAGGGGCGGCAGACCAGAGTTAGGTCCGTAGACATGGGAGATGGGAGGTGGTAGAAAAATGGAAGGTCAGGTTTAGGGGCAATCACATACTGATCCTTGGGTAATAAGGTCCCTTAGTTGGTACTTGAACCGACCAAGTTTGGGTTCAGTGAGAAGGGAGTTTGGGAGTGAGTTGAGCCAGGTTGGGGCCAGATATCGAAATGTTCTTTGGCCAGAGGCGGTTTTGCAGCAAGGTACCCTAAAGTGGGTAGTTGCTGACTGCCGTGTGAGGCAACTGGACAGTGGGGCCTGAAGTAGTGGGGTGAGGGCTGGAGGGAGTAATCCTGAGGTGATTTTCTTTTGCGAAGAGGCAAGCCTGGTACTTTAGCCTCCCATCGAAGTTGAGACAGTTTGCTGAGGCGTAGAGGGTGCATGTATGAGTGAGTCATATTCATTTGTATTGTTCCCTTATGCCTATCCCATGCCTGTTTGAAGCCCTGCACTGTATTCATATCCACCACTTCCTGAGGTAGGCCATTCCATGCATCCACCACCCTTTTTTGTGAAGAACAACTTCCTCACATTACCCCTTAATCAGCCTCCCTCTAATCTCATGCTATGTCCTCTTGTCCTGCTATTTTTCTTATATTGAAACGTTAGACTCTTTCACCTTGTTAATGCCCTTAAGATGTTTGAATGTTTCGATCATATCATCTCTCTCCCTCCCTCCTTTGCTCTAGAGTATACATATTGAGCTCTGTTAATCTGTCCTCATATGTTTTCTGATGTAGTCCCTGCACCATTTGGGTTGTCCTTCTCTGGACTTACTCCATTTTGTTAATGTCCTTGTGCAGGTGTGGCCTCCAGTACTGCACGCAGTACTCCAGGTAGGGCCTAACCAGTGTCTTATAAAGAGGGATTATTACCTTCCTCTTATGACTTGATACCCCTACTAATACATCCCAACATCCCTGTAGTCTGACCTCCTGCTTTAGTGGTCTGCTTGGATGATTTCAGGTCATCTGTGATGACGATGCCCAAGTCTCTTTCTTCTCTTGTGATTGCCAGCAGCTCCCCTCCCAACATATAGGTAGCTTCAGGGTTTCTCTTCTCTATGTGCATGAATTTGCACTTCTTTGTGTTAAACCCCAGTTGCCATTCTTCCGACCATTTTGCCAGTTTATACAGATCTCTTCTCATTCTGCCCACCCCATCTGGATCATCTACTGTGTTGCAGATCTTGGTGTCATTTGCAAACAGACAATCCTTACCCTTCTATCCATCTGGATGTCACTGATGAAGATATTGAAGAGGACTGACCCCAGGACTGATCCCTGAGGTACCCCTACTGACTTGCATCTCTTCTGACTGTATACAGTTTACCATCACTCTGTTTTCTGCCCGCTAACCAGTTTGCTACCCAGTTGACCAACCTCTGACCCACCCCAATCCTGCCCAGCTTATTAATCAATCTTCTATGGGGAACAGTATCGAAAGCTTTGCTGAAGTCAAGGTAGGCGACATCAGTTACACCCCCTTGGTCCACCACATAGGTTACCCAGTCAAAAAATCTATGAGATTAGTTTGACATGACCTTCCTGTTGTAAACCCATGCTGTCTTGGATCCTGTGCTCCTATGGATTACAGGTGTTGCACTATCCTTTCCTTAAGGAGTGCCTCCATAATCTTGCCCCATACTGAGGTAAGACTGACTCGTCTGTAGTTCCCTGCCTCCTCCCTGCTGCCATTGTTGTGGAGCGGGATAACATGAGCTCTTCTTCAGTCTTCTGGGACCTCTCCTGTGCTCAGAGACTCACTAAACAGTTCCGATAATGGCTCTGCTAGTTCCACCCTTAGCACCCTGGGATGTATGCCATCAGGTCCCATTGCCTTGTCCACCCTGAGCTTAGTGAGCTCTTGTAGGACCCTTCGTTTGTGAAGGGACTTGTGCAGACCTCCCTTCCCCGTGTCCATGGTGCTGAGCTGTAGGCCCTGCCCTACCTTCTCCTCAGAAAATACTGAGCAGAAGTATCTATTTAGGATAGATGCTTTTCCTTGACTGGGTGACCAAAGTAGTAGACCAGGGAAGGGCTGTGGACATGGCCTACCTAGACTTTAGCAAGGCATTTGACACAGTCCCACATAAAAGATTAGTAGTCAAATTAACCAGCCTGGGAGTGGGTCCCAAGGTGGTAGCCTGGGTAAAACATTGGCTGAACAACAGGACACAGAAGGTAATTGTAAATGGAGTCCACTCTGAAGAAAGAGGGTTACTAGTGGGGTACCACAGGGTTCAGTACTGGGTCCAGTCCTTTTTAATGTCTTTATAAGTGACATTGCAGAGGGACTGGAAGGAAAAGTATGCCTCTTTGCAGATGACACAAAGATCTGCAACAGGGTTGATACACAAGGAGGCGTGGAAAGGATGAGAAGGGACTTGGCAAGGTTGGAGGAATGGTCAGAAGTAAGGCAGCTTGGATTCAATGCAAAGAAGTGTGAAGCAATGCACCTGGGAAACAAAACCCAGGGAAGATTACACAATGGGGGGAGGTAGTAACAACAAAATGGAAAGAGACCTGGGGTAATCACATCAGATGACCTTAAGGTTGGCAAGCAATGCGAGAAGGCGGTAGGGAGGGCTGAGGGGATACTGGGATGTATAGGGAGAGGTATCACCAGCAGAAAACAGGAAGTTGTTATCCCCCTGTACAGACAGTTGGTGAGACCCCATCTGGAGTACTGCGTCCAGTTCTGGAGACCCCATCTCCGCAAGGACATAGACAGGATGGAGGCAGTTCAGAGGAAGGCAACTAAAATGGTGCAGGGTCTTCAAGAGAAGCCATACGAGGAGAGACTAAAGGAGCTTAATATGTATACCCTTGAGGAAAGGAGGGAGAGTGGGGACATGATAGAAATGTTTAAGTACCTCAGTGGAATCAACAAGGTCCAAGAGGGTAGCATCTTTCAGAAAAAGAGATGTGCCAGAACAAGGGGACACAATTTAAAGACAGAGGGGGGATAGCTCAGGGGCAATGTGAGGAAATATTTTTTCACAGAGAGGGTGGTGGACGCATGGAACAGCCTTCCTGAGGAGGTTGTGGAGTCTAAAACTGTGTGAGAATTCAAGAATGCATGGGACAGACAAAAGGCAATTTTTGTGGGGGGTAGGACGAAATAGGCTATAGGTTAAATAGGATCTGCAGCTTATCCTCTAGGTAGGGAAATGGGCAGACTAGGTGGGCCAATCGGTCCTTATCTGCCGTCAAAGTCTTTGTTTCTATGTTTCCTTGGTCCTCCTCCACACACTCCCTCTTATCCCTTTTGATCTTAGCAGTACCCCCTCTGGACTGTCTCCTTTCACTAATGTATCTGTAGAAAATCTTGTCTCCTTTTACTGTTCATGCCAGTGTTTCCTCGGTTTGAGCCTTTGCCTACCTTACTGCCTACCCTGCTTCCCTTAGGGAAGTTTGGTATGCCTCCCTATCTTCGTCCTGCTGCATTCCCTTATATTTCCTGAAGGCCAACCTTTTGGCTCTGATCTTTTCTGCTACTGTTTTTGAGAACCAAAGTGGTTGCCTCCTTTTGCTCTTGCTTTTCTAGGTAACACAATAGGATGTTGCTTCAAGTATTGCATCCTTAATGCTTACCCACTTTGCTTGTACCCCCTCACCTGTATTTCTTCTTGCCAGGGCTAGCTTAACTCTGTTGGCCATCTTACCAAAGTCAGCTCCTCTGAAGTCCCATATTTTTGCCTTGGAATGGGATGATTTAGTTCTAGTGGCCAAACTGAACCATACCATGTGATAGTCACTGGCTCCCAGGTGACCTTCTACCTGGAGATCTGTGATCCTTTCCCCATTAGTCAGTACTAGATCCAGGATAACCCTGTCTCTTGTGGGTTGTTGTACCAGTTGTTTGAGGCCCTCCCCCTGCAGGGAATCCACTATGTGTCTAGTTCTGGTGGATGTTCCTGCTGGTATTGACCAATCTGTATCTGGCATGTTGAAGTCTCCCATTATCAGAACCTCCCCTTTAGCTGTCATGTTTTCTATATCTTCTAACAGTAATGTGTCTATGTCCTCCCCCTGGTCTGGAGACCTGTAGACAACCCCAGTTCTTATGGCTATCCCATTTCCTGTTTCCAGGGTGACCCACAGTTCTTCTGGCTCCTTTTGTGTATTCTGAATTTCTGTAGCTTTGATATTTTCATTGACATAAAGGGCTACTCTCTCCCCCCCACCTTTTTTGCATCTCGGTCTCTTCTGAACAGTACATAGCCGGGTACTGAAGTCTCCCAAGTGTGGTTACAGGCGAACCATGTCTCGCTAATGGCTACAATGTCCAGTTTAGCCTCTGTCATTGTTGCCTCCAGGTCTGGGATCTTATTTCCCAGACTGCAGGCATTTGTGTACATGATTTTTCATTGGCCAGATTTCGATGCGTTAGTTGTTGGGCGAGGTTTGGCGTTTTCCCTACGCATTGTGTGGGGAGCCAGACCTTTTTCCTTACCTGGTGATGCAAATGAACTACAAACATGCTGAACTCCTGTTTGATCACTAACTGAGGGGGAGGAGTGTTCTTCCCATTCGATGTATCAGGTGCTGCACCCCTCTCCCCATTTACTAGTTTAAATATTCTGCAAAGACATCAAACTTCTGCCCCAATGCATGGACTTCCTCCTTAGTCAGATGCAGTCCATCGAATTTAAAGAACTTTTGCTCCCCAAACTGTTGCCAGTTACCTACAGATTTGTGTCCTTTTTCCTGTGCGCTGCTTTTTAGCTTTTGAAATTAAAACCAAATTTAAAAGCGAGTCAGGATTTTCACCTACCCAAATAATTTGTTTAGAAATGCATTCTGAACTTCCCGAGCACTACACTGGGAGGGGCTCCTTTTAAATTTGGTGCATCTTCCTTGATCGTAGCTGCTTTCTCATTCAGAGCAGGAGCTACTTCTGTATTCAGAGCATACTCCTTGCTCGAAGCAGCTTTTACTATCGGAGCTTCCCTCTGTATTTACTGGTGTGAGTGGGAAGTTCCAAGAAGCCCTTGTAGATCATTTTTGAGAATTTAATGCAGGGATCTTCTGAATTACATAAGAGTGCTTGCTGAAATCATTATCATTTTTATGTTCTATTTGAACGATCTCTTCTGCTGATTCAGTGCTGTATTTCATGAATTTGTATTAATTGAACTTGTGGCTTGCTGTAAATCATGAATTTGTGAACATATGCTGTGAGTGGATTTATATTACTGATGGTGCTTTGTGACCCACTCTCTCAACCCTTACTCCTCTGCTCCCCCCCATTTTTGCTATCTGCCCTTTCTCCACATCTCTGTCTCTCTCAGCCCTTCCTCCACCATTAAGCATAATCTTTTGTCCCTTTCTGTTCACAGTCTGCGCCTTGCCCCCCTGGGCATTCCCCAACCATGGCCTTAGCCATAGGAGCTGCTCCCCGTCTGCCAGCTGCCAAACCAGGTATGCCCACTGAACCCCAATGGACACTGTGCCCTACCTGCGCTTCTTTGTTTGAACTTGGCGCCTTTTTTCTTCTGAACTTTACCCTGCCTCACAGTGCTCGGGAATTAATGCTTATGCGTAGACTTTGATTTGGTGTAAAAAAAGAATATTAATTGTAGTGCACTGCTTGTTAGCTTTTAGAATTAAAACAAATTTAAAAGCAAGCCGGGATTTTTACCTGCCCGCATAGTTCATTTAGAAGCGCATTCGGAGCTTCCCCTGAGCGCTACACTTGAAGGGGATCCTTTTAAATTTGGTGCATCTTCCTTGATCGTAGCTGCTTTCTCATTCAGAGCAGGAGCTACTTCTGCATTCGGAGCATACTCCTTGCTCAAAGTGGCTTTTACTATCGGAGCTTCTCTCTATATTTAATGGTGTGAGTAGGAAGCTCTAGGAAGGCCATGTAGATCGTTTTTGAGAATTTAATGCACGACTCTTCTGAATTACTTAAGACTGCTTGCTGAAATCATAATCATTTTTAGGTTCTATTTGAACGATCTCTTCTGCCTTCCTGCTGCATGGTGGCTTCCCACCTGCCCCCCACCTCACCCACCCTTGGCAAGCCTGCCTTTTATAACCAAAGGGGATCATGTGACTAAGTGGCGACTTTCCCATTCACAGAAAATACAGAATCACCTATAGAGGGCAACAGGTTGTCCTACATCAAGTAACAGGCGACTCAGCCATATAAAAACCTAGCACCCCTGCCCCCACTCCAGTTGGTTTAGCCCACACACTGAAGCAAGAGTTAACCTCCTCCAACTCTAAACTTTCTTTTGTTTTACTGTTCTCCTCTGCTACCCCCCTGCCACATTTGTCATCCATTTCCATATCCTAGTTCCTGAGCAGGGCACTTGGGATCTGAAACCCAGCAGGCCTCTGACTCATTCCCCTTTTGGCAGCCCTAACCACTTGCCTAAAACTGCTCAGTGCCATCTAATGCACCACTAGCTGCATTGAAATGAGTGATGAATTCTACATTTATGCCAGTACTGGCAATTTCACTGCTTTGCACCCTTTGGGTGTTAGACTCATGTGCTGTGGTGTTAGCACATGATCAAGCAAACCTATCCCTCTATTCTGTCACTCAACAACCATTGGTCTTCCCCCCTGAACAAATTAGTTTGGAGAGCACCTCATATGGTCCCTTTACCCTCATGTTTCTCTCTAAACCAGAGTGCCGACTGCTTGGCTTCTTTCTGTACTCCCTCTCTCTTTCATCCTCCTGGTTGGTTTGCCCTTATAGGCTTTTATTCTCCCTGCTTTTACTTGCTGGAGATATTAAGAGTAACCCTGGCACTGTAAACACCCCCATCACCTCTTCTAACAGCATATGGGTCAGCCCCCCAGATGAAAAATCACTCAGATGATTATCTGCAGCCTCCCTTCCAAATATCCTGAGTCTGAAGCATGGGTATCCCTCCACAACCTCTATGTCCTCAGCCTGTCTGGGACCAGGTTAAAGCCACATCTCCCCCACACCTTTTATCAGCCGGCCAGCTACACCATGATATGACATGATAGGCCTGGGGAAAAATAATGGTGGTGGTGGTGTCGCTATCTACCAAAGAGAACCCCTCTTGGCCACAGTCCCCCTCTGCTCTAATCCTGCTTACCCCAGTGAGTGGCTCATCTCTGAGGTGAGCCTGGGTTCCACAAAGAAACTCTTCCTGGGGTGCTGTTACAACCCCCATGGGGGGGAGTGTACTGATAGCCTATAAAACCTCTTGGCTGGTTTCGGTTCACTCTCTCCTCCCAGGGATGCCATCCTCCTAGGTGATTATAACCTCAACTGATTAAGCACCCACAAACCAGACTATGCTAACCTGCTGAAACTGCATAATCTTGTTCAGACCATCACAATCCCCACCAGACACAACCCACGTACCTCTACCCTTACCCTCTTGGATTGGGTGATCACTAATAGAGATGACTTAGAGTAATCCAGGCTGGAACGCTGGCAGACTCATTAAATAATCACTCTCCCATGTACGTCATCTGGTCCTCTAAGACTAGGTGCCCCCCCCAAAGTACATTTCTTTTCACAATTTTAACTGTCTTGATGCCTCTCTCATCCTGGATGACATTAGGTCCATAAACTGGTCGGGCCTCTACACCCTAACTGACGTGAAATCAACATTGACTTTTTTTCACAAATGCCCTCATGGTGATCCAAGACCGCCACTTCCCTCTCACAACTAGGAGGGTGAGAGGTGGATGTTCCCAGTGGATTACTAAAGAACTCCTGACACTCATGAAAGCTAGGGACCGTAAGTAGGCAACCCACAAAACATCCCCCTCCCCTTTCCTGTGGAATGAGTAAAGACACCTGAGAAACCAGTGCGGGCACTTGGCCAAATCCCTAAAACCGAACAACTACCTCTACTTCCAGAGGGACAGCCCTGGTATTACTCAGAAATTCGGGGGCTCCATTAGCTCCGTTCTCAATCTGCATAATAACAGTTCTGTTATGAAACTTCATTCCCCCATTGGCCCTCTGACTGAGCCATCTGATGCAGCACAGGCTTTTAATATAAAATTCGCCGATCTCTCACCTCACCTCAACAAGCTTCCTGGCTGCCTACTTTTTAACCCAGGAACCAACACTAACTATCAACCCTCCTCCTCCTCCTCGCACCTAGCTATCCCCTTCCTCCTTCTACTTCAATGCCATCTCCCTAAAGGACAATGATAAACTTCTCGAGAGTCTCCCTAACCAGGGCAGCACTGGTTCTGATGGGCTCTCCACTGTCTTGCTCAAGCTCATCTCCCCTGCTATCTCCAAACCCCTCACTTTTATTTTTAACCTGGCCCTGTCCACATCCTCCATGCCTGACCCCTGGAAATCTGCTAAGGTGGTACCCATTTTCAAAGCTGGGGATCCCCACTCTTCTGACAACTATAGACCAATTTCTATCCTCCCCCACCTAAGCAAGCTCCTAGGGAAAATTGTCCACCATCAACTGCTGGAACACATCAAGAAACACAATTTCATGTGTAGCCAGCAGCATGGTTTTTGCAAAAATCACAGCAACACCTCAGCCCTGACTCTCTTTACTGACCATGCCTCACTTGCATGGACTGGGGTTGCGCCACCAGTGCTGTCTTCATAGATCTGACCCAGGCCTTCGACATGGTCAACCACACCCTCCTCCACTCCAAACTGCACTAGCTTGGTTTCTCTTTTGAGACCTCAAATTGGTTTAGGAGCTACCTCTCAGGCCACACCTAAACCGTGTGCATTGGTTCGGCCATCTCCCCTGCCCTCCCAGTCTCAATTGGCATTCCCCAGGGCTCCATTCTGGGCCCCCTACTTTTTTCTATTTTTATCAATTCCCTCCCCTCCGACAGCCTAAACTGTAATTCCCTCCTGTACGTGAATGATCTTGTCATCTTTCATAGTGACAAGTCCCTCTCTCTCGCATCTCCACTGTCCTCACCAGGAACTATGGCTATGCCCACAGTTGGTTCACATCTAACCTGCTTTTAGGTAATGGAAAAAAAAAAGAAGACCATGCTATTTGGGTCTAAACCCTACCTTGCCAAAATTCAAAAATCCTGCTCCTGTCTCCAAATTTTCTCCCCTGATGGTTTGTTTCTAGAGAAAGTCACCACCTTTAAATACCTGGGGGTAACGCTCGACCCGCCCTCTCTTTTTCAGACCACATCAACCTAGTAGTTCATATGGTAAATCATAAACTAGGAACTGCCTATCATCTACATCATCTCCTGACCCCAGAGGCTAGGCAAGCCATCGTCCAAGGCAACCTGCTCCCTATCATAGATTACTGTTCTTCCATCTATTTACGCGCGTCTTCTGTCCTCTGAGCTTGGCTCACCTCAGTCTACAACAACGCTTGCCACCTTGCTATCCTGGCCCCGTTCGCTACTCATTATTGTGACCTTTATTGGTTGCTCAGCTGGGTTCCTCTCCAAGGTCGCTTCGACTTTGCACTTGGATGTATTGTAGATAACACCATTAGATGTGGAAATGTGTCCCCTTTCTCAAACTCAGAACCATACCCAGAAGCCTATGCTCATCTGCTGTCTCTCCCCTTGAGATCCTGAGAGTCTCTACCAGCATGGGAGGGAAAGCCCTATCAGTTGCAGCCCCCACTCTGTAGAATGGTATTCCTGCACCTCTCTGTTTGTCTGACACCCATCTCATCTTAAAATCCAACTTCAAAGCTGGGCTTTCTGGGGTAAGACTAGTTACCAATGCTCACCAGGGTAGTCCCCTCCAACTGCAATGACCCTCTCTCCAACTTCTAGCTACCTTGACAGGAATATTTCCCATTCCCTTATTGCTTCTTGCTCCTCATTTTATTTCTAACTTGTTCTCTCTGTGAACCATGCTGTTATATTGGGGGGGGGACTGTCAAGTCATTACTGTTTCAATCAACCTGTATACTGTGCCATGGTATGCTAACACTCCCACATTGAATTGTGTTTGAGATCTGTATTTTGTTTCTTTGCCCTGTTGTTTTTCTTGATTGTACTGCTGTATTTCAGTGCCATATGTATGGCCTGGGTTGTGCCTGAAAATAGACCCTCGGATCAGTGCACTTACCTGGTAAACAAAGACATAAATAAAAGTAAATAAATAAATAACATCCAGTTTTGTTCAGTGATAGTTTTTTTTTTTAGCCATTTTGAGTGCTCACATACCTTAGAAACAGATGTTGTCATATCATTCATTGTTTCAGCTGCATTTCCAGGTTACAAACAAATTATGTTGTTCATATAGCCCTTTCTTTGTAAAAGCAGTCAGCCTGGGAGGTGTAACATATGGCCATTGAGACCATTAGCAGATACTCAGTCTAATCTTTACCACTCTGCATCTCAAAAGCAGAACAGCAGCAAAGCTGGCAGAAAAGTCTGACCCTACTTTTTGTAACAGTAAAAGATTCAGTTATCTTCCACTTTAATTTGCTGGTAAACTTTTTTATCTTTAAGAATTTAAGTATTTTGAAGTGTTTTAAATTATTTTTTTATAAAATAATTTGTTTCCACCAGTAAAAAGTATGTTCCCTTTTTTGCCTTCAAAGTAGTATTGTGGACATGAAAAGGAATTGGATCCAGGAAAAATGTAAAGTACATACTATAGGAAACAAGCAATTTGTGTATCATATATAATTGTATACTGTTTACACTATTTCCCTGTCTCCCCGCCGATGATATCTGTAAATGAGATTTCCTTTATTCCTGCGCGTTTACCTGGTAAAATAATTTCAGTGACTAAATAAGGTCAAACTGAGTAATGCCAGCCCTGGAGGTGTAACTTTGATGGGGGATGGGGTCGGGGGGATTTACGAGGGAGGCGGGGAGGGCAGCAATGGTGTCCTGACCTGGTGCTGATTTTTGAGCAGCCTTGATAGACCATTAGGCCTACCCTGCTGGCATCTTTGTATGTTAGTATATAAAATAACTAGAAAGAACCAAGAAAAGCAAATTTAACAGGTATAGCATGTTAACATTTTTGTTGAACTGCTGCTTTAAGTGTTGTCTTTTACTGTTCCATTGAAGTCTTCACTGATCTAACAATTGGCTTTTGAGGGGGAGCAATGCATGATCAATCATGAAAGGGGGTGGAGCTAGTGGCGGAGTTAAGGGTGTGGTTTAGTGTCCGCTTTTTGCCTTTTCCAAAAGTTGCAACCCTACTGCTGGTAGATGTTAGTCCCACAACAACTCTGTTCAGTAGATATGGACATGTAGTCATTCATGGAAAATTAAAAAAAAAATATGGTTCTTTGATCTCATGGGTCCAAAGTAAGAACCTTTTCATAAACAGTATCTCTGGAAAGGGTTAACTTTGGAAATTAGAGGTCAGAAGTTAATTTTTTTGAAAGAAAGCTTGGAGTTAGGTTGACATGATCATGTAATTTCCAAGCAGCTGGCACGTATCAATATGTGCCCATAGAAGGGATATGTATACATCTCAACCAGACCTCTCTGCAAACAGCTGCACCACACACTTGGGTATGAAACTCCATAAATTGTTTATAGCTTAACTTAAAGTTTATTATATTTTCAGACAAGAAAAGATAAAACAGGGAACAATAACAGTGTACCACTGTTCACACATACAGAATGAATAATGATTATATCACACGGTCAAAACAAAAAAGAATGACCAGTAGTACTACAATAACTTGCTGTGTAATTTTTTAATGTGTTTTTTTTTTTGTTTGTTTGTTTATATTTCATTCTAGCTGTATTGATAAGTTTGATTGGATCTGTGATGGGATACTGAGATTAAGATACTGTAACTGCCAGAGGCATCCCAGCCATCTGTGGACCATGAATACAATCTCTTTTTCCTGGTCAGTTAATTGGAGAGCTTCAAAGCCAAAACAGCCCTTTCATGTCACTGGAAGAAGCTCTAGCTAACAATTGGAGCAGACATTCCTGCTGTGTGAGACAGAAGGTAGGACAAAGGAGGTGTCCTTTGAATACCCAAACTCCTGAAGTCCAGATCAGACCAGTTTTCCAAGGGCACCTCTCCTTAGAGATACATAGATACATACAGTAGATACTGTCAGCAGATAAGGGCATATAACCCACCCAGTCTGCCCATTTGAGCTTGTAAGATCACTTTAAGTTTTTCTAGAAGTCTGTTGCCCTTACCACTGACCTTCAGGATTCCTTTCTGGTCATCCAATGTATTCTTAAATCCCATGATTGTTTCAGCCCCCACCACTTCCTCAGGCAGGGTGTTTCATTTGTCCACCACCCCTTCTGTGAAGAAATTCTTCCTCACATTTCCTCTGAATCACTCTCCCTCCAACTTCATCCCATGCCCTCTAGTCCTGGAACATCTTTTTAGCTGGAAAATAGTGTTTTCCTGCTCCCTGTTCCTCCCCATAAAGTACTTGCATGTCTCTATCATATCCCATCTTTCCCCTTCTCTCCTCCAGGGAGTACATATTCAAGTCCTTCAGCCTGTCCTCATAGGACTTGTGATGCAATCCCTGTATCATCGTTGTTGTCCTCCTCTGAACCTTCACCACCCTATATCCTTACATAGGTAAGGTCTTCAGAACTGGACACTGTACTCCAGGTGGGGCCTCACTAGTGTCTTGTATAGTAGAATTATGAGCTCCCTTTTCCTGTTGGTGATGCCCCTGCCTATGCATCCCAGCATCATATTTGCTTTACCTGCTGCCTTAATGCGCTGTTTCCCTACCTTGAGGTCATCAGAGATGATAACCACAAGGTCCCTTTTCTGCTTGCTGCATGCTATATCCTCATCCCCCAACTGATAGGTTGTTCCAGGGTTTTTGTGCCCCATGTGCATTATTTTACACTTTTTTGCATTAAATTTCAACTGCCAAACCCTTGACTATTCTTTAAGCTTCTGCAGGTCCCTCCTCTGTCTACACCCTCTGGCATGTCCAGTCTGTTACAGAGCTTTGTGTCATCAGTGAACAGGGAAATTCAGCCTTATAGGTCCAGCTCAATATCACCAATGAAGATGTTGAACAGGACTGGTCCCAGCACTGATCCCTGTGGTACCCCACTGGTCACTCTTCCCTCTGTGGAGTGACAGCCATTTACCACCACCCTCTGTGTCCTGTTGCCCAGCCAATTACCCACCCACTGCACTACTGTCCTGCCCACTCCTATATTACCCAGTTTGTTTAACAGCCTTCTATGCGGTACAGTGCCAAAGGCCTTGCTGAAGTCCAGATAGGCCACACTCACTGCCCTCCCCTGCTCCACCTCCCTTGTCACCCAGTCAAAAAATTCAATGAGGCTGGTCTGGCATGACCTCCCCCTGGTGAAACCATGCTGCCTTGGGTCCTGTAGTCCATTGGCAACCAGGTTTTCCACCAATCTCTCCTTCAGTAGTGCTTCCATGATCTTCCCCTCTACTGAGATCAGGCTGACTGGTCTGTAGTTCCCTGCTTCCTCTTTGTTTCTGCTTTTGTATAAAGGGACTACATCTACCATCCTCCAGTCTTTGAGTACCTCCCCTGTTTCCAGTGATTGGCTAAACAGGATTGCCAGAGGTTCAGCCACCACCTCTCTTAGTTCCTTTAGGACCCTGGGGTGTACCCCATCTGGCACAATTGCTTTATCGACTCTTATTCCTTCCAGTTCTTTTAGGACCTTTCCTGTGTAAAGGGACTTGTGTCCATTTCTGTGCCCTTACCACCCCTTGTACTCCCTTCATGCCCATTACCCTCCCCTTCCTCAGTAAAGACTGAGCAGAAATATCTGCTCAGTATGTCAGCTGAACTGTTGTCATCCTCCATGCTGCCCTGTCCTCCCCATTCAGTCTCACTATCCCTCCCTTCGCCCTTCTTTTTTCACTTATGTACCTGTAAAAGGTTTTGTCCCCTCTAACCACTGATTTTGTGATGTGCTCTTCTGTCTGAGCTTTGGCTTCCCTTACTGATCTCCTTGCCTCCCTTTGCTTCTTCTGATACTTCTCCTTATCCTCTTCTGCCTGCGTCTTTTTGTATTGCCTGAATGTGATCTTTTTGGCTTCCACTTTCTAAGCTACTTCTTTGGAAAACCATAATGGTCTCCTCTTCCTTTTCCCCTTGCTAACCTGCTTAACACATAATTGTGTTGCTATTGTAATCCCTGTTTTAAATATTGCCCACTGTTCCTCCACCCCCCGATTCCCTCTCCATTGTTATTAGTGTCTCTTTCAAGCATGTCCCCATTTTTCCAAAATCTGCCCTCCTGAAATCCAGGATATGTGTTTTTGTGTGGTTTGGTTCCGCTCCTTCTGTGATTTCAAACCATGGGCGTAGGCAGGCATACTTCAAGCACTCCTTGGTGTGCAATTTTATTTAAGGGGTAGCAAATAGGCTATGAACTGCTTGCTTTTTCCATGAAAACTAACAA
The DNA here is from genome assembly GCA_016271365.2 of Neoceratodus forsteri. Classification (NCBI taxonomy): domain Eukaryota; kingdom Metazoa; phylum Chordata; order Ceratodontiformes; family Ceratodontidae; genus Neoceratodus; species Neoceratodus forsteri. The sequence goes on along the minus strand of JADMNL010000029.1, from coordinate 143,839,640 downwards.
ACAAAATGCTGAACCTGTCTATTTTTATTCACAGGAGTTGAAACTAGAAGGACTGGTCACTAATACTGTCTTTGCATCCCAAGGACAATACAACTTTACAGGCTGTGGGCTGGTATGTGGGTGTCTTAGGGAGCAATGTATGGCATTTGTATTTACCCATGCATGGCTACACCCTGGGGGAGGGGAGCTCACCCTAACAAGGGGGAGGGGTAGCAGTGAGTCCACTTGGTGTGCAGATCTGAAATCCCTGGCTACACCCCTGTTTCAAACCATAGTGACCGGTGGTCATTGTTCCCCAGGTGCTCTCCCACTGTTAACCCTACCACCCTGTTACTCTTTGTGAGCACAAGGTCCAGTATTGCCTTTTGCTGAGTTGGTTCCATAATAAATTACTCAAGGAGCTGGTTCTGATCACTGTATCATTTTTGCAATATAAAAATGTGTTATTGACTGTCTCTCATGAGAGATGCTGAGACAGCATGTAAGATGACACACACACGCACACACACACACAGGTTTTAGCTACAAGGTGTTACCTGGAAGGCCAGGAGCTAATTACAGACTAGAACAGGCCTTAATCAAGGATCTCCTGTTTATCTAAGTTAACTGTAGCTTTAACTGCCAAGATAGATCATAAACTTTTATAACACTTAGAGGAAGAAGAGCGGGTTATGACGCTATAGTGCGAAGTCATAAAAGATGCTTTGATGTCCTGGAAAGGGGAAGCTGATCACAAGATCAAAGAAAGTCATATGAGAAAATGAGTTGTGCTGAGATCACAGAATTTACCTTTGATAAGACATCCTGTTTTTGCATAGATATATCTTTTTTATATTCTGACAGGGAGGTACTAGGTGACCTCATGCAAAGAGGTGGGCAAAGCCAGCTTTTAAACAGTATTCTGTTTTCCATTTTGACACACTTCTATCTACACTCTGACAAAAAAGATCTTTGAGCACTTTAAGCAAGTATACAGGTAGAGATAGACAAAATCCATGTACTGCAGTAGGAATTGCACTGTTAAAACCTTGTTCTTTTAAAAGATTGTATGGTTCTTGTGATACATGGTTCTGTATTTTATGTTTTACATACTTTTATCTATTTTAGTAAAACTCTATTTTTAGAGCCTACTTGGTCTGTCTTTGAATTTCTTTTCTTTGACAAGTGAAGTATATATGGATAAAGCAGACACTGTGCATAAGCTTGAATGGTGATACCAAACTGGAAAAAGGTAAGAGTAATCTGAGGTCTTTTATTAGAGTTTTTAAGGGTTCATTTCTGTACACCTGGTTAGGTGCCCATAGGCAAAGATATCTGGTCCCCCAAAGACTGAATTATCTGAGCCTGTGCATTGGGTACTCAAGCAAGAGGTGCACAGTTTGAATCCCTCCAAGACTTGAGACCAAAGGTTGATTCAAACCCACAAAACAGACAGGAGGGCTACCCTGTTTCTGTTAACTGTTCACAAGATTGCACTCGGAGGTTGGCACTTTGGGAGTAGAGGGTTGCCCTGCTGAGTTGGTTTGTGACATTCCCCAGGTGCTCCCTCACTGTTACCCCATCACACTGTAGGTAGAAGACTTGGTTTGCTGGCCAAGGCACCTAGCTTCACCTGAGCTCTTTCCTTCTAAGACTGCTTGAAAGGCAGAGTAGAGAAACTTACCAGAGCAAGGGAGAAGGATTAAGACTTAGTTTGGCTAAGCAGATTTACTGTGTGGTGGTGTTTTGATTTTTTACTCACAGGGATTGCTACTGTTTGTGGCTAACATTTCATTGCTTTATTTTTCTCTGATTCAAATTGTTGTTGCTGGTATACCTTCTTCTGCATTATTACAAGGTGTGCCTACAGGTGTGTGCTAACAGATTACTGCTGTAATCTTCTGATTCAAATTGTCTTTTGCAAGGTATATCTTCTGTTACTGCTTTATTTTTCTCTGGAGCAAAGTGTTTCTTACAGGGTATATCTTCTCTGAAATTACTGTATTACAGGTGGAGCTTACATTTTTGTGACTTTTTATCATTGGGCTAAGCAAAATTACTGTTTGACACTGTGTTTTATTTTATTCTTGATTGTTGAAAAGGTTTGTTGTCTCAGAGGTGTTTCAGTCTCCTTCTCACATTGAAGGAGCTAATTGCTTTTCCTCCCACAGCTCTTCCAAAGGATTAGGTGTGTATGTGGGGGTGGAGCTGGCAAACTGTCAGTAATTTCCAACAGAAAGAAGGGTTAAAATGTCAGGTTAGTTCATATCTTGGAGGTAGAAGACTTGGTTTGCTGGCTAAGGCACCTAGCTTCACCTGAGCTCTTTCCTTCTAAGACTGCTTGAAGGCAGAGTAGAAACTTACCAGAGCAAGGGAGAAGGATTAAGACTTAGTTTGGCTAAGCAGATTTACTGTGTGGTGGTGTTTTGATTTTTTACTCACAGGATTGCTACTGTTTGTGGCTAACATTTCATTGCTTTATTTTCTCTGATTCAAATTGTTGTTGCTGGTATACCTTCTTCTGCATTATTACAAGGTGTGCCTACAGGTTGTGCTAACAGATTACTGCTGTAATCTTCTGATTCAAATTGTCTTTTGCAAGGTATATCTTCTGTTACTGCTTTATTTTCTCTGGAGCAAAGTGTTTCTTACAGGGTATATCTTCTCTGAAATTACTGTATTACAGGTGGAGCTTACATTTTTGTGACTTTTTTATCATTGGGCTAAGCAAAATTATTGTTTGACACTGTGTTTTATTTTATTCTTGTTTGTTGAAAAGGTTTGTTGTCTCAGAGGTGTTTCAGTCTCCTTCTCACATTGAAGGAGCTAATTGCTTTTCCTCCCACAGCTCTTCCAAAGGATTAGGTGTGTATGTGGGGGGTGGAGCTGGCAAACTGTCAGTAATTTCCATCAGAAAGAAGGGTTAAAAAGTCAGGTTAGTTGATATCTTGTAGGTAGAAGACTTGGTTTGCTGGCCAAGGCACCTAGCTTCACCTGAGCTCTTTCCTTCTAAGACTGCTTGAAAGGCAGAGTAGAGAAACTTACCAGAGCAAGGGAGAAGGATTAAGACTTAGTTTGGCTAAGCAGATTTACTGTGTGGTGGTGTTTTGATTTTTTACTCACAGGGATTGCTACTGTTTGTGGCTAACATTTCATTGCTTTATTTTTTCTCTGATTCAAATTGTTGTTGCTGGTATACCTTCTTCTGCATTATTACAAGGTGTGCCTACAGGTGTGTGAACAGATTACTGCTGTAATCTTCTGATTCAAATTGTCTTTGCAAGGTATATCTTCTGTTACTGCTTTATTTTTCTCTGGAGCAAAGTGTTTCTTACAGGGTATATCTTCTCTGAAATTACTGTATTACAGGTGGAGCTTACATTTTGTGACTTTTTATCATTGGGCTAAGCAAAATTACTGTTTGACACTGTGTTTTATTTTATTCTTGTTTGTTGAAAAGGTTTGTTGTCTCAGAGGTGTTTCAGTCTCCTCTCACATTGAAGGAGCTAATTGCTTTTCCTCCCACAGCTCTTCCAAAGGATTAGGTGTATGTGGGGTGGAGCTGGCAAACTGTCAGTAATTTCAACAGAAAGAAGGGTTAAAAAGTCAGGTTAGTTGATATCTTGTAGGTAGAAGACTTGGTTTGCTGGCCAAGGCACCTAGCTTCACCTGAGCTCTTTCCTTCTAAGACTGCTTGAAAGGCAGAGTAGAGAAACTTACCAGAGCAAGGGAGAAGGATTAAGACTTAGTTTGGCTAAGCAGATTTACTGTGTGGTGGTGTTTTGATTTTTACTCACAGGGATTGCTACTGTTTGTGGCTAACATTTCATTGCTTTATTTTTCTCTGATTCAAATTGTTGTTGCTGGTATACCTTCTTCTGCATTATTACAAGGTGTGCCTACAGGTGTGTTAACAGATTACTGCTGTAATCTTCTGATTCAAATTGTCTTTTGCAAGGTATATCTTCTGTTACTGCTTTATTTTCTCTGGAGCAAAGTGTTTCTTACAGGTATATCTTCTCTGAAATTACTGTATTACAGGTGGAGCTTACATTTTGTGACTTTTTTTCATTGGGCTAAGCAAAATTACTGTTTGACACTGTGTTTTATTTTATTCTTGTTTGTTGAAAAGGTTTGTTGTCTCAGAGGTGTTTCAGTCTCCTTCTCACATTGAAGGAGCTAATTGCTTTCCTCCCACAGCTCTTCCAAAGGATTAGGTGTGTATGGGGTGGAGCTGGCAAACTGTCAGTAATTTCCATCAGAAAGAAGGGTTAAAAGTCAGGTTAGTTGATATCTTGTAGGTAGAAGACTTGGTTTGCTGGCCAAGGCACTAGCTTCACCTGAGCTCTTTCCTTCTAAGACTGCTTGAAAGGCAGAGTAGAGAAACTTACCAGAGCAAGGAGAAGGATTAAGACTTAGTTTGGCTAAGCAGATTTACTGTGTGGTGGTGTTTTGATTTTTACTCACAGGATTGCTACTGTTTGTGGCTAACATTTCATTGCTTTATTTTTCTCTGATTCAAATTGTTGTTGCTGGTATACCTTCTTCTGCATTATTACAAGGTGTGCCTACAGGTGTGTGCTAACAGATTACTGCTGTAATCTTCTGATTCAAATTGTCTTTTGCAAGGTATATCTTCTGTTACTGCTTTATTTTCTCTGGAGCAAAGTGTTTCTTACAGGGTATATCTTCTCTGAAATTACTGTATTACAGGTGGAGCTTACATTTTGTGACTTTTTATCATTGGGCTAAGCAAAATTAGTGTTTGACACTGTGTTTTATTTTATTCTTGTTTGTTGAAAAGGTTTGTTGTCTCAGAGGTGTTTCAGTCTCCTTCTCACATTGAAGGAGCTAATTGCTTTTCCTCCCACAGCTCTTCCAAAGGATTAGGTGTGTATGTGGGGGGTGGAGCTGGCAAACTGTCAGTAATTTCCAACAGAAAGAAGGGTAAAAAGTCAGGTTAGTTGATATCTTGGAGGTAGAAGACTTGGTTTGCTGGCCAAGGCACCTAGCTTCACCTGAGCTTTTTCCTTCTAAGACTGCTTGAAAGGCAGAGTAGAGAAACTTACCAGAGCAAGGGAGAAGGATTAAGACTTAGTTTGGCTAAGCAGATTTACTGTGTGGTGGTGTTTTGATTTTTTACTCACAGGGATTGCTACTGTTTGTGGCTAACATTTCATTGCTTTATTTTTCTCTGATTCAAATTGTTGTTGCTGGTATACCTTCTTCTGCATTATTACAAGGTGTGCCTACAGGTGTGTGCTAACAGATTACTGCTGTAATCTTCTGATTCAAATTGTCTTTTGCAAGGTATATCTTCTGTTACTGCTTTTTTTTTCTCTGGAGCAAAGTGTTTCTACAGGGTATATCTTCTCTGAAATTACTGTATTACAGGTGGAGCTTACATTTTTGTGACTTTTTTATCATTGGGCTAAGCAAAATTAGTGTTTGACACTGTGTTTTATTTTATTCTTGTTTGTTGAAAAGGTTTGTTGTCTCAGAGGTGTTTCAGTCTCCTTCTCACATTGAAGGAGCTAATTGCTTTTCCTCCCACAGCTCTTCCAAAGGATTAGGTGTGTATGTGGGGGTGGAGCTGGCAAACTGTCAGTAATTTCCAACAGAAAGAAGGGTAAAAAGTCAGGTTAGTTGATATCTTGGAGGTAGAAGACTTGGTTTGATGGCCAAGGCACCTAGCTTCACCTGAGCTCTTTCCTTCTAAGACTGCTTGAAAGGCAGAGTAGAGAAACTTACCAGAGCAAGGGAGAAGGATTAAGACTTAGTTTGGCTAAGCAGATTTACTGTGTGGTGGTGTTTTGATTTTTTACTCACAGGGATTGCTACTGTTTGTGGCTAACATTTCATTGCTTTATTTTTTCTCTGATTCAAATTGTTGTTGCTGGTATACCTTCTTCTGCATTATTACAAGGTGTGCCTACAGGTGTGTGCTAACAGATTACTGCTGTAATCTTCTGATTCAAATTGTCTTTTGCAAGGTATATCTTCTGTTACTGCTTTATTTTCTCTGGAGCAAAGTGTTTCTTACAGGGTATATCTTCTCTGAAATTATTACAGGTGGTGCTTACAGGTTTTACAGTTTTATCTAACATTAGGATAAGCTTTCAGGGTTACTCCATTTGTTGTTGACTGATTGTTTCTGCTCTTACCTCCTTGTTCTTTTCGTCTGTGGTTCTTCTTTTTAGGCAGGAAGGGCCCAGCCACCCACCCCATCCCCAACCACCCCACGCTACACTCCTTTTATAGGTACCACAGTTGTGACATTTCCTGTGGCAGAGCAGGAAGGGCGGATCAGTGGGGCCTCCACAAGGTGATCTCATTTACAGGGCACTAGTAATTTAACTTGTTATAACAAGTTAAACAAAGACAATTAAACCATTACTTGCATTTTTTTCCTTTTTTCCTTCTAATTACTCTGACTAGGTTACAAACCCAGCAACTTATTTGGAATGGATTTCATTAACTGCAGGTACTGTGGAACAATTTTCAGAAGGACAGTCTTACAGGATTTAGGACACTGTCCTACATGCTGGGCCTTTGGAGATCTTTCGTCTCCAGCTCCGGGCAGCATGGGCAGAGATTGCACTCAAATTTCATATTGAAGAGGAAATACATTATAAGAACCACCCGCCATTTCCCCAGCATCCAACAGAAAAACCTTGACCGCAGAGGGTAGTTGGTCCAGGAGGTTGGCAGGTGGTTAGAGGAGCAAATCAGGTGCCCCATCACTCTCTGCTCTCCAACATTACCTCCAAAAACCATATAAACGCTACAAACAGGTATCTGCCTCTATCTCTGAAATCAAATAAAGAGGCAGAAGACACTGCAGAGCAGGACACTGCGTGACAGGAGCTAGACACAACAATACTCACCCAACTCAGGAACCAAAACTAAACAAGCACAAAGGAAATCCAAAAAACTTCTGATCATAGGAGACTCCATGCCAGCCAGGGGTGATGGTCAGATGTCTCCCAGGTACATCAGCATGGAGAGACACTGACCGCATTGCTAAAATTGTTCACAAAGCAGGAGAAAACATTGATGTCCTAGTACACATAGGGACTAATGATCTTGCCAGCCGGTCAGTTGTGGAGACCAAGGAACACCTGACTAAGCTGGGTGACAAACTATCATCTATTTCGTCCGGCATCTCCTTCTCTGAGATCCTGCCAGTCTGGGAGAAGGGAACAGATGGACGGAAGGTCAGAAGAAGGAGATAGGGGAGCTAAACACGTGGCTCAAGGACTGGTGCCAGGAAAAGGACACAGATTTGTAGGGAACTGGCAACAGTTCTGGGAGCGAAAGTTCTTTAAATTTGATGGACTGCATCTGACTAAGGAGGGAGTCAGTGCATTGGGGCAGAAGTTTGACGTCTTTGCAGAATATTTAAACTAGCAAATGGGGAGAGGGGTGCAGCACCCCATACGTCGAATGGGAAGAACACCCCTCCCCCCTCAGCTAGTGGTCAAACAGGAATTCAGCGTGTTTGCCATTCATTTGCATCACCAGGTAAGAAAAAAGGTTTGTCTCCCCATACGATGCACAGGGGTAATGCCAAACTTCACCCAACAACTAACACACCAAAATCTGGCCAATGGAAAATCATGTACACAAATGCTCACAGCCTGGGAAATAAGATCCCAGACCTGCAGGCAATAATGTCAGAGGCTAAACTGGACATAGTAGCAATTAGTGAGGAGGGGTTTACCAGTAACCACACTTGGAGACTTCAGTACCTGGCTATGTATTGTTCAGAAGAGACCGAGGTGAAAAGGGGGGAGGAGTGGCCCTGTATGTTAATGAAAATATCAAAGCTACAGAAATTCAGAATACACATAAGGAGCCAGAAGAACTGTGGGTCACCCTGGAAACAGGAAATGGGACAGCCATAAGAACTGGGGTTGTCTACAGGCCCCAGACCAGAGGGAGGACATAGACACATTACTGTTAGAAGATATACAAAACATGACAGCTAAAGGAGGTTCTGATAATGGGAGACTTCAACATGCCAGATATAGATTGGTCATACCAGCAGGAACATCTGCCAGAACTAGACTCATAGTGGATTCCTGCAGGGGAGGGCCTCAAACAACTGGTACAGCAACCCACAAGAGACAGGGCTATCCTAGATCTAGTACTGACTAACAAAGAAGGGATCACAGATCTCCAGGTAGAAGGTCACCTGGGGTCCAGTGACCATCACATGGTATGGTTCAATTTGACATTACATCTAAATCATCCCATTCCAAGGCAAAATATGGGACTTCAGAGGAGCTGACTTTGATAAGATGGCCAACAGAGTTAAGCTAGCCCTGGCAAAAGAAACACAGGTGAGGAGGTACAGGCAAAGTGGGCAAGCATTAGGATACAATACTTGAAGCAACATCCCATTGTGTTAGACAGAAAGGAAGTGCAAAGAAGAAGGAAACCACTTTGGTTCTCAAATACAGTAGCAGAAAAGGTCAGAGCCAAAGGCTGGCCTTCAGAAAATATAAGGGAACACAGCGGATGAAGATAGGAGGCATACCAAACTGCCCTAAGGGAAGCAGGTAAGGCAGTAAGGCAGGCAAAGTCCCAAACTGAGGAAACACTAGCACTAACAGTAAAAGAAGGTGACAAGACTTTCTATAGATACATTAGTGAAAAGAGAAAGTCCAGAGGGGTATTGCTAAGCTAATGGAGAAAAGGGAGCATGTGAGGAGGAGGACCCTGTAAAGGCATCTATCCTAAATAGATACTTTGCTCAGTATTTACTGAAGAGAAGGTAGGGCAGGGCCCACAGCTCAGCATCATGGACACAGGGGAGGAGGTGAGCACTACTCCCTTCACAAAAGAAAGGGTCCTACAAGAGCTTGCTAAGCTCAGGGTGGATAAGGCAATGGGACCTGATGGCATACATCCCAGGGTACTTAAGGAGCTAAAGGAGGAACTAGCAGAGCCATTAGCAGAATTGTTTAGTGAGTCTCTGAGCACAGGAGAGGTCCCAGAAGACTGGAGAAGGGCTCATGTGATCCCGCTCCACAAGAGTGGTAGCAGGGAGGAGGCGGGGAACTACAGACCAGTCAGTCTTACCTCAGTAGTGGGCAAGATTATGGAGGCACTCCTTAAGGAAAGGATAGTGCAACACCTGGAATCCATAGGAGCACAGGATCCAAGACAGCATGGGTTTACAAAAGGAAGGTCCTGTCAAACTAATCTCATAGATTTCTTTGACTGGGTAACCAGAGTGGTGGACCAAGGGGGAGCAGTTGATGTAGCTACCTTGACTTCAGCAAGCTTTTGACACTGTTCCACATAGAAGATTGATAAATAAGCTAGGTAGGCTCGGGGTGGGTCAGAAGTTGGTCAACTGGGTGGCAAACTGGTTGACTGGCAGAAAACAGAGAGTGGTGGTAAATGGTATACAGTCAGAAGAGATGCAAGTCACAAGTGGGTACCTCAGGGATCAGTCCTGGGGCCAGTCCTATTCAACATCTTCATTAGTGACCTAGCAGATGGACTAGAGGGTAAGGCTTGTCTGTTTGCAGATGACACCAAGATCTGCAACAGAGTAGATGATCCAGATGGGGTGGGCAGAATGAGAAGAGATCTGGATAAACTAGCAAAATGGTCAGAAGAGTGGCAACTGGGATTTAATGCAAAGAAGTGCAAAATCATGCACATAGGAAGAGAAACCCTGAAGCCACTTATAGGCTGGGAGGGAGTTGCTAGCAGTCACAAAGGAAGAAAGAGACTTGGGCATCATCATCACTGATGACCTAAAATCATCCAAGCAGACCTCTAAAGCAGTAGGTAAGGCTAGGGGGTGTTAGGGTGTATTAGTAGGGGTATCACAAGTCGAAGAGGAGGTAATAATCCTCTGTACAAGACATTGGTTAGGCCCCATCTGGAGTACTGCGTGCAGTATTGGAGGCCACACCTTCACAAGGACATTAACCAAATTGAGGCAGTCCAGAGAAGGGCAACCAAAATGGTGCAGGGACTGCATCAGAAGACATATGAGGACAGATTAACGGAGCTCAATATGTATACCCTTGAGCAAAGGAGGAGAGAGGTGATATGATCGAGACATTTAAACACCTTAAGGGCATAAACAAGGTGAAAGAGTCTAACATGTTTAAATATAAGAAAAATTGCAGGACAAGAGGACACAGCATGAGATTAGAGGGAGGCCGATTAAGGGGAATGTGAGGAAATTCTTTTCACAGAAAGGGTGGTAGATGCATGGAATAGCTTACCACAAGAAGTGGTGGCTATGAATACAGTGCAGGGCTTCAAACAGGCATGGGATAGGCATAAGGGAGCAATACAAATGACTATGAATAGATAGGTCACTGACAGAGCAAAGGCCGATGGCACATTTATAAGGTAGAAAAAGAAATGGGCAGACTGGATGGGCCTTGCGGTCCTTATCTGCCGACAACTTCTATGTTTCTATGTTTCTATGTTCCTCTTTGTGAGCACAAGATCCAGTATTGCCTTCTGCTGAGTTGGTTTCATGATAAATTGCTTAAGGAAGGCACCCTGAAGGGAGTCCAGGATAAATCTGCTCCTAGTTGATGCTGCTGCTGCTGCTGCTGGGAGACTCCAGTCCACATCTGGAATATTGAAGTCTCCAACCAGCACCACTTCCCCCTTGTCCACCATCCTTTGGATGGCTAGCATTAACTTCCTATCTGTCTCTTCCTCCTGGGCTGGTGGTCTGTAAACCACCCTTGTGTGGATGGCTGACCCTGTTTTCCTTTCCAGCTTAACCTACAGTATCCTCCCCCCCATTTTGTTCCTCCTGGATCTCTGTGGCCTTTATGCCATCTTTCACATAAGGTGCCACTCTTCCTCCTCCTCCTCCTCCTCCCTTTCTGCCTTCTCTGTCTCTTCTCAATTTGTTGTAGCCAGGTATGGCCATCTCCCAGTCATGGTTATTACACCAGGTCTCTGTGATGGCCACAATGTCCAGGTCTGACTGCACCATGGCAGCCTCCAGATCTCCATCTTGTTGCTAAAGCTCCTGGCATTGGCACACATGGCTTTCCATGATGTAACTTCCCTGGTCTGCTTTGCTGTTCTACTCCATTCCTCTCCCTGGTTGTCCTTTATCACTGGTTCTCCCTGCTTTCTGCCCTTCTGTTGTATTTTGTCCTTTTTCTGCCTATCTTTTATTTATTTATTTATTTATTAACATCTCGGATTAACACCTTTGAGCTGAAAGCTCAATTACAGAGGTTCCACATAGAAGGATGAAACACATACAACAACAAGTAGAAGAGACACTACAATGTTTCATAAAAAGAGATAATTACAATTCGTTCTAGTTTTCAACTAAGGTGTAATTAGTTGCCTGCGATATTAAGCCTGGGTAACAGGAAGGAGAGAAAGAGGTGAGGGAGGTTAAAAATGAGAGGAGAATAGATGTATGATAGAGCAGGAATGGAACAGTAATATAGTTACAGGTAGGTAGGAATTCAGACTTGTTTAGAGAGGTAAGGAAGTTAGCAGGAAAGTAGCAGAGCAACCCACATGGGCCTTGTCAAACAAAGTGGAATGTAGGAGTGGACCTTGGGAGTAGGCAAGGATAGGGTAGATTGGGTTAGTGAAAGAGAAAACCTCTGTTAAGTGTGGAATGACAGAAATCAAAAGGGGAAGGGGCAAAGAGTGTAAGGGGGAGAGGGAGGGAGGCAGCAGTATAGGGGAAGGGAGAGAAGAAATTGAGTGCTGTTGTTGAAAGTTCTCCAAGAGGAAAGAAGTGTAGCCATTAGGTATTACAGTTGTACATGTTGGCTGTGGCAAGATGAGCACGGAGTTTTATTTTGAAAGGGCCAAGTTTAGGTTCAGATTGTAGGTCATCATCGAGAGAGTTTAGCCATTTAAGGGCCTTGTATGCAAAATACCTTTGCCCTAGAAACGTTCGGTGGAAGGGAACATGTAGCGATGTATCACAAGTTCCCCTGGTTTGCCTGAGGTGGGTGGGTGGATGAGCAGAGAAGGCTCTGTACCCTTGGTGGTGTAAGGCCTAGGGTGGTCTTCTTTCCAAGCAGGTAAACCTGAGACTGTACCGTTTTGAAGACTGAGCCATCTTATGTGGGCATAGAGCTCACAGATATGGATTAATCAATGCACACCTAATACAAGCCTATTGGCTTTGTTTAAGGCCAGTTTGATTCTTTTAGGAGCCGTGTTTGTTCCTGATTCATAGACTACAAGCCCATAGTCAATAATTGATAGTACAGAACTGTTGACTGTCAGCTTAAGGGCATCATCAGTCAGGCAGTGTCTATGCCTATATAATTGGCCAATACATGAATTGACAGCCTTGGCAACTTGATCTACATGTTGTGCAAACAATAGGGAGCTGTCAAGAGTGACCGTAAGGTATTTAAAACTATTTTTATGTATTTATTTAGTTTTTGTGGACTGGGTAAGAACACTAGACAAATTCTGCCTATTTTCAGGCACGATCCGGGGAAGAGGGATACAGATGAATGCCAACTGACCTTAAACCAGCTTAAGCTGCTGGTAGTATTTTAGTGAATGGGGGGAAATCTGGCCAGGGCACTGGGGAAATTCTTCTTCTTCTGTGGTGGATGGGGAGGAGGGGAGGGGAGGGTGGCCCTACAGGGGGATCTGGAGGCTCTGGAAAGATGGTCTAGAAAGTGGAAGCTGAGGTTCAATGCAGGGAAATGCAAGGTACTGCACCTGGGGGCCAGAAACCCGGGCCAAGTGTACACCCTGGGGGGGAAATGCTACAAGTCTTGATGGCTGAGAGGGACCTGGGGGTGGTGGTGGATGTCAAGATGAACAACTCAGAGACTTGTAGGAGGGCAGCAGCCAAGGCCAATGGGATGCTGGGATGCATCGCTAGGGGGATCACCTCCAGAAGGAGGGAAGTGATACTCCCTCTGCATAACTGCTTGATGAGGCCGCACCTCAAGTACTGCGTGCAGTTTTGGAGGCCACACGTAAAGAGGGACATTAAACTTCTCGAGAGGGTCCAGAGGAGGGCAACCAAAATGATTTGGGGCTTGGGGGACAGGACCTATGAGGAGAGGCTCGAAGAGCTAAATATGTACACATTGGAAGAGAGAAGGGACCGGGGGACATGATAGAGGTCTTCAGGTACATGAAGGGGGTAAATAGGGAGGAACAGTCAGGGTGCTTGAAGGAAGGAGGAGGGGCCACTAGAGGGCATGGTGGAAGCTGGAGGGGGAGATTCAGGGAGAAAGGAGGAGGTGCTACTTCACTGAGAGGGTGGTGGAGCCATGGAATGTGCCTAGGGGCTGGTGGAGGCAGAGACGGTGGAGGGGTTCAAGAGGGATGGGACAGGTACAGGGAAGGTTCTGGAAGCAAAACCAATGCAGCAAGAATATCCGAACTGGGAAGGGAGAAGCCAGAGAAGGCGAGGGGGGCAGCAAGGTCAGCTCCCAGGGTGGGGTCTGACCAAACGAGCAGACGCAAAAGACCGTTAGGCCTATTCTGCTGCCATTTTAGTATGTTAGTATTTCTGCGAGGTAGGGGGCGCTGTGTTGCTCTGGATGGAAGGATGACTGACAGTATGGAGTTGGGTGAGGTTGAAGGAGGTTCTCGGGGAGAGGAGCTCCCTGCAGTGCCCAGTATAGAGTTTCAGTGCTCGATGGACATTCTGGTAACTTTGGCAGAGGATGCAATACCAGATTTAATGGAAAATGTAGCGGATATGGATATGTCTGGAGAACCTGATGACTTGGCACCCGGGTGATCTTGAAGAGTGTAATTTCTCCAGGATTGGCAGCCACTTTGGAATGACATACCCTGCGGCAAAAGGAATCTACTGACTGTAAGCTTAGTTTGAGTGTCTCAGGGAGTTGCCTGCAGAGCAAACAGCAGGATGTAGGACCAGGAGAGGTCTCCCTGGAAAGGGAAAAAATGGACTTTGCACAAGGACCAGGCATGGATGGCTGTTCCCCAGAATGTGCACTTACAGCGGCAGGCTGGATGCTTGCATCTGATGACAAGAGTTGGCTCCCAGGGGACGTGCCCCCGTGGTTCAGATTATATCACCTTCTAGAGAAGTTCATGCAGATAGAGCTTTTCAGAGTGTGACAGACCATGCCTCTACTAGAGTTCAGGAGGGGACAGCAGATTCAGGCAATCCAGCTCCAAGGACAGAACATGCCAAAAGGATTTCAAATACGCCTATTTCAGGACCAGGTACTGTATCTTTTGTTGCTCATAATACTTACCAGCCTGTCAATTTAGATGAAACTCCTCCACTTATGGGGTCTGCAGGAGTTCAGTTGCCGGCTAGGCTGGTTGAAGGCAAAGTAATGGATGGTACAATTTCTCCTGATGAGGTCGTACCACACCCGGCCATAGGGGATGTGCAGACTAGACCAAGGCCATCTTGGGTCAAGGATATGGAACATCAGATGGGAGTGGAGACGCTGAGTCTCTCCAGACCTCCAGAACAAGAGGAAAGAGGCACTCCCTCTTCCCCCTTCCCCCTCGCCCACAGCATAACCCTAGACAATGGATGGCTGATTTATTTGCTAACCTAGGAAAACCTAGGGAATGCAGAAATGCTGTCCATATCAAATACAGAGGTGGGACAGATCATTTGCCGGACAGGGTGTATGTGGCCTGTAGGATCTTGAAGGAATCCATGCACTTTCAGGCAATTGATGTTCTTGCTCTGATTCATATCTCTGGGATACTGTGTTTGATGTCTGCTTTAATACACCAGTACAACTTGAAAAGTTTTGGACAAAGTATGGTTTATTGAAACAATCTCAGTTATGGGATCCCTTTGTGTTGATTCCCCTCACTTGGCCTGCTGTGAAATTCATTACCATCCTATTTCAAAATGAAAACGTACATGTTTCAGACATTTTATACTGGGTCAAACAACATGCAGATGTCTTGGATTGACCTGTACTCATCATTGATAGCGAGCATATATGGACTGGGGGGTGGAAAATCAAAATAAAGTTACAGATGAACGAAGCTGGCCCAGTACACCTTCCCAGCTGCTTCTACTTGGGACTAGATAAAAGCTTTTGCTTCTACCCGGGACAACCCAAAACTTGTCATCAGTGTGGGTCTTTTTCACATTTAAGTAATGCATGTGAGGCTTTAATATGTAACTTCTGCTCAGAAATGGGTCATACCCGTAACCAATGTAGGAACCCACCCAAATGTAACCTCTGCGAGGAACATGGTCATTTGTTTTTACAATGTCCCTGGGGGGTGCATAATAAAGGTTCCTTTTGGGATCAGGACACAGTTGTACACTCTGCACAAGAAAGACAGTTGGGGCAGCAGCATAGTTTTTAAACTTTACAAAATGATGTGGCACAGGTGGACAAGTCCGCTTTACCTCAAATGGATGCAGCAGATCCCTCTACTATGGATACAGTACCTACAGACATTAGGCAGGAGCCTGGTGAGGGGGGTCAGGGTATGGCTGTGCCTGCAGCAGATCAAGTGGGTGCCTCTGAACCCCCAATGGAAGAAGGGTTCACCATGGTGAAAGGGAAGAGATGATCTACGAGGACGGCTCCAAAGGCCAAACTGTCCCGTACTGTCTCCCTCTGACAACAACATATTTGTGGTTCTTGCACCTTCTGCAGAAGAGGAGGATGAAGATTCAGAAGCCTCCTCCATTGCATCATCCCAGAAAGAAACATCAGATATGGAGGGAGAGATACGGGATAGGATACGGACCCGGAAAAGAACTTGGAAGAAAAAGATGTGCCTTAAAATAATTATCCTCTCTTAATTTTCCTTTTTCTCTATGTCTCTTCCAGCTGCAGAACCCAGACAGCATCATAGTTCATTCCCTAAATGTCAACAGTATTAATAATTTTAGGTGTTAGGGGTATCACATTTCAAGCATTACAAGATATGTGTGCAGATCTATGTCTGGTACAGGATACTAGGCTCCGTTTGGAGGCTGATATTTATCAGGCTTGAAAGGCCTGGCTCTGGGGTTCCTTGGCTTGGTCCTTGGGGGAGGAAGCCCGCTCTGGGGTGGGCATCCTATTTCAGAGCTCGGTACAACATACCACAATTTTTGAGGTACTCCCAGGGAGGTTGTTATTCCTGGATGTCACCTATCATTCATAGGATTTGAGTATAGGTGTAGTGTATGCCCCACAAACGAAACAGGCTAGGGTTCAGCTTTTTCGATCTCTCCAACCATACCTTCATACTCATAGAAAGCTTGTTTTGGGGGGTGATTTTAATTGCCGGCTCGACTTACAAGGTAAGACAGGTTCTACCCCTAAGTTATACTGTGATACTAACCGTTTAAAATATCTCCTATGTACTGCAGACTTGAGAGACACATTTTGGACTATACACAGCAGGAGGGGTCATACCTACTATAGGGCCTCCCTGTCCTTTAGAATAGACTATATTTTTGTTTTCAAGCATTGGACTATTTTGCAGGCTACTACTATTCCCTCTGCTTCATCGGATCATTTTGGGTTTGAAACTAAGTTGGGTCAGTTACAATCCCATAATAAAGAACTCGGGTACTGGCGTCTCAATACCTCCCTATTAACTGACACAGATATACACCACAACATGACACAGCATTTGTTGGCCCGAGCTATGCTAGTAGCCTGGTATGACTCAGTAGGGGATTGGTAGATGAACACAAAGTCATTGATTTGCCAGGTATTTAAAAAACAGGGAAAGCAGAAGAGACAATTGTGATGTAGACAGCCAGTTCTGAGTTCTGTATAATATTTTTTTAATATAAAATGTATTAATGACTATCTCTGCTGAAAAATTCTAATGCTTTAGGAGTGACCTCAAAACCCCCCAGTTTTCAGCTAACAAATGCAAGCTAAGAGAAATGCTGACAGCATGTGTATCTCACACACACTCAGTTTTTAGAGACCGTGTGTTACATGGAAGACTTTAATCAAGGATCCTGTATCTCTGAGTTAATTACAGAGTTGTTCAAGTTAACTTTGTTAAGAGGGAAATCATAAAAAAGGTTTATGACGTTGAAGAGAAAACCCAGGTTATTACACAGAGGTGAGAGGTTGTAAATGCTCATATGAGGCCTGTGTGAGGAGGATGCAGCATGAATCAAAAGGGGTGTCATTGACATTGAGTTATGCTAAGGTTGCAGAATTAATACTTTGCAATTACATCCTGGGGTTGCGTAGAAATATATATATTTTTTTTAGATATTTTGACAGGGAGGAGCTAGATGACCTCGTGCAAAAGAGGTGGGCAAAACCAGCTTTTAAAGATTATTCTGTTTCACTACAGACACACTTTTATCTGACACTGACCAAGAAAACATCTGAGCACTGAAAACAGGTATTTACAAAGCTAGACAAATGTAAATATTGTTGTAGGATTTGCACTGTTTTAAACCTTGTTTTGTCTAAAGATATGTATGTCTTGTGATATGGGTTCTGTATTGTATGTTTGATGTATTATTATATATTTTAGTAAAACTCTAATTTTAGAGCAAACCTGGTCTGTCTTTGAATTGCTTTCTTTTTCTAAGAAATATTTATGGTTATAGCAGAGAGCAGACATAAGCTTGTATGGTGGTACCAAACTGGAAAGAGAAGCGTTTTAAATCTGAGGTCTTTATTAAAGTTTTAAAGAGTTCATTTCTAAATACCTGGTTAGGTGCCCGTAGGCAAAGATATCTGGCCCCCCGAAGACAGATATATCTGAGCCTGTATGCTAGCAAGAGGTTAACAGTTTGAATCTCTCCAGAACTTGAGACCAAAGGTTGATCCGAAATCACAAAACAGACAAGAGGGTTACCTTGTCTGTTACACTGTTCACAAGACTGCACTCAGAGGTTGACACTTTGGGAGTAGAGGGTCCGACCTGCTGAGTGGGTTTGTGACAACAATCTGCTTATTTAAATGTCCATGTCAGTGGCTCAATAGGTAGCACAATCGCCTCTGAGGCTGGGACATCAGAGGGCTGTGGGTTCAGTTCCCACATCTGGCACTTGGGTTAATATCCCAATACTGACACTGTAGTGCAGCATGAGGGAGATGCTGCACTTCTAAGGAGCATCTTTCGGATAAGACGTTAAACTGAGGTCCCATCTGCCTGGATTGGTGGTAGTTCAGGTGGATGTTAAAGATCCCATGGCACCTATCAAAAAGAGTAGAGGAATTTTTTTATTGGACAAAACTGCAATAAGACTCACAAAAAAAAACATTTGTACATAGCATAACAT
This sequence comes from Neoceratodus forsteri, assembly GCA_016271365.2. Taxonomy (NCBI): domain Eukaryota; kingdom Metazoa; phylum Chordata; order Ceratodontiformes; family Ceratodontidae; genus Neoceratodus; species Neoceratodus forsteri. The sequence goes on along the minus strand of JADMNL010000029.1, from coordinate 143,821,447 downwards.
TTCATCAGAACATTTTCTCCCAAAAGAAAAAAAAAACACTAAACCCCATACTAAATTTATGCATGCGAAAAGAAAAACATATAGCAATATCATCCCAAACACCCTTAATGTGGCACAAACCTTCCCTCCAATCCTCTCTTGCTCCAGCTCACAACATTTCTCTTATACTTTGTCTTCATCTCTGTGTGTACTATACTTATTAACTTATCCTAGCTATATTCTAACGCCCCATTTTTAGTTTCTGGGTGTTTCTCACATTTGACATTTGCTTGCTACTATGCCTATTCCTTAAGGCCTACATTAAATATCTGTAATAGTTTTAAGAAACATCCTATCATATGGATATCTAACAAATTTATGTCATTTACCTAGATACTCCTTTAGACTTATTCTTTAGACTATACAATCAGTGCCCACTTACTTATTCTTTCCTGTTTTACACAGTAGGCTGAAGAAAAGGGGCATCTAGCCAACCCTTCCACCATACCTTAATCACGGGTTGAGGTTGATTTGCACACTCTTTAATATATGTGGAATGAATCTCCTGTTCTGTTCTACTTTTCATACATAACAAAGTTATTTGTTTCTGTTGCAACATGTATTGGCACCTGGTTTGCCATATTAGCCATTTGCATATAGCCATAATTACTCTTAGTGTACCTTTATGGTAATTCCTCCATTCCCTCTCATCATACTGCCCATAGATTAATATGTCATTTGTCACATTTTGGAGTTGAAGGATACCCCATGTACTGGCTAGTAGTGGCCAAAAACCCTTCATATATGGAAATTCAAAAAATAAATGTGACATGGTTTCAATTGTTATCCCACATCCCTCCCTTAAACATGATCTATCTTGAAGGCTTTTATGGAAATGATTACCTCTTACATTCAGTCTGGAATGGCACCCTAGCCAAAGGGGGTCCCATATCTTTGGCGGAATTCTAGCCTCTATTAATTATGCAGTTATATCAGAGAGCTTGATGTTATCTGGTACTGAGACACATGGGGTCCCAAAACACTCCGTTTGTAAAATCTTTTGATAACATTTTTTCCTTGTAATATGTAAAACATCTGTAGTAGTTACATGCCAACCTTTTAATTTCCTACATATTTCCATTAAATAATTGGACATATTCTCAGGTATTGCCGGAAATCTCCCTCATTGTTGGTTCTCCCATCTTTGCCAAAAGTAGAAACACCTCTCTTGAAGCAAACATGCCCATTCCAGTTGTTTCCCAGTCAATATACAAACATTGAAAAAAAGAATATTACAGGATTCATTATATTTAGCCCTCCCTGTTTGATTGACCAGTATGTACTGTTTCATTTTATGGGGTTCAAGCAGCTCCACTAAATCAATTGAAAGGCTACACAATACATTTTGAGCTCCAATTTTACCGGTAAGGGAAAAATCAGGCTAACTGACAAAAAAAGAGAAACAATAAAAGTTTTGTACATGTATACCTGCTTTTTTGTTGTCATAGGATATCCTTTCCATCTACTTACTCTCTCCTCCGCCTGGGCTATGGCTGCTTCCCAATTGATGTTTGCCTCATCCTCGGTCCCAAACAATATGCCTAGAATCTTTGATGGTGGATCCACAATTTGTACTCCTCCTATCTCCTGTGTAGTCCCCCTAGGAACATGAATTCTCAACACCTTACTTTTTTGTCTATTAACATTAGATCCTGAGATCTTGGAAAAGGAATCAACCAGCTCCATGGCCCTTTCCCCTGAGGCTCTATCAGCCACTAAAATGTTAATGTGATCTACATAGGCCAAGGCAACTGGAAAGTTCAAATGGCTAGGCCCTGAAATGGGGGATATTCCGCCTCTCACATTCAAACTTTAAAGTAAAGGATATAAGGAGAAAACATACAACAAGGGGCTCAAGGGGCACCCCTGTCGTATCTCTATAAATTTTTACATGTTTCCCCATTCTACATTGACCAAAGGGGCTTTGAAGAAGCCCCTTTATAGATAATTCTGATCCACTGTAGAAATATATCTGGAATTCCATAATGTGACAGTACTTCGTACAAATATTCATACGGAACCCCATCAAATGCCTTAGCTTGATCAAGGGAGATCAAATATCCTGAAGTGTCTGAACAAAGACTTCTCTTATGGTTTTCACTAAGTCACCCATGGATCATTGGGGGATGGCATACACTTGACCAAAAGAGATCACTATCTGTGCCACCTTTGTGAGTCTGTTACACAATATTTTACACAGTATTTTCTAATCTACATTGATTAGACTTATAGGTCTCCAGTTTTGTATGTCTAACCTATCTCCCTTTTTATATAAAAATATCAATAGGCTCTCTGCCAATGCTGCTGGAAAAGGAACAGATCCCGGGGATCTCTAGGATATCATTAAAAATGGCCACCATATAGTCACTTAGTACGTCCATTGTTTTCTTATAAAATTCTCCTGGTAGCCCATCTGGGCCAGGTGACACCCCAATTTTTAGTTTAATGATGACCTCCTCCACTTCACCCTTAGTTATAGGGGATACTAGCTGTTTTTTTGTCAGCCTCTAACAGGCCTGGAATATTCAATTGTTGCAGAAATTCAGTTACATTTACTGATTGTGATTCCTGTCTACCAAAAGATTGTTACATGTTCTTGAACTGTATGCACAATTTCTTCCCCTTTATGTACCACTAGTCCTGTATTTGTTCTAAGTTTGGCCATACATTTTTAATCCACCCACTGTGCACAACTATCATATGGGTTTATGTTTTGTGCTTTTCCCTGGGTCCCAAACTTTTTTCAGTGAGCAGTGTTTGTGCTCTGTCATACTGGTAGTTACACATTTCTTTCTTGATATTCTGAATTGATTAAGTAAGATCCTCTCCCATTTCTACTGCTTGAGATAATAATGTCTGAAGTTTCTCTCAATCTTAAATAATTTAAATATTTGTTATTTAATGCTTTTTTAGCTAATGAATTGCATAGCACCTTAATGTCTGTTTTAGTGTCTTGCCACCAAAATAAAGAATTATCATAAAGCTCAAATACTGAATGCCTAGCCTCTAACTCAGATTTGATTGCTGGCCATATTTTGGCATCCTCTAGTGCAGCAACATTGAACCTCCATACCGGGTTGGATTTAAGCTTATTTATTGGTGTTCCCACTGTCATTTTGATTAGTCTATGATCAGAATTTTTGAAAGGAGACGCATGGAAAGTCACTACTGGTATCCAGTGGGAGGCAAACCAAAGGTCAATTAGTGCTGACAATCTTCCCTTAAAATACGTATGAACTGGTGTCTGGCCATTGGCAACCGCACAATCTATAAGCTGTTCTTGTTTGTAAAGTCTGTTTAAAAGGTTTGAGTTAGTATACATTTTTTGTGTCACTCCTGTTTTGTCAGATAATGAAATATACAATTGAAATTACCCCCCTAGAAAAACTGATCTAGAGGTGTATAAATATGACAGAATTTTTTTCTTAAGTTCAACCCTTTGATATTTTATTTGATAATTATAGATATTGATTAGGCAAAGATCATGAGCGCCTACTTTTGTGTCTAGGATACAAGCCCTGCCAGGCACCAGGTCAATCACCCGTGATACTCTAAGGTCAGGTGTCAAAATAAGAAACCCCACCCCAGAGCATGGTTCTTCCCCCAAGGACCAAAAGGAGGGGCCTCTAAATCACTCTCTAGATGCTCGGTGAGTTTCCCTAAGTGTTCTGCAAAAAGCAAATGTCCAAACGGTAGCTTTCAATAATAGAAAAAGTGGTTTGTCTCCTCTTCTGATTCTTTATACTGTTCACATTAATGAACCCAAGTGTAAGGTAGAACTCCATAATTATGTGATAGCACTTGAATGACCCTCAGCGCTTTTTAGTTCTGGAGATTTTGCCGTAGATCTTTCTGATTTCTTCTTTTTTTTCCCTCTACTCTGGTCTCTTTAAGGGACACATCCGAGTCTGTCATATTCTCTGTTTGTGAGGAAATCAGAGATGATGTATCCGAGTCCTCAGCATCTTCCTCCCATTGTTTCCTCTTAGCCAGTAATGTAAATCTGTTTTTAGTACAAATAGCTTCTTTCTTCTGTAAAGTAAGAAGCTCTCCTGTTTTTTGAGCATGGCTATGGGTCACTCTTCTGTTTTTTGTTGCTCCCATTCAGTTGTTTGGGGGGGGGGCATAACTTGCATGTGCCCCTTTACTGGCTCTAGCTGAATATCTTCCTCCCCTGCCTCATTCCCAGGCAATAAATTTTGGGATGGTTGGGAATCCTTTGTCTCAACAAGGGTGTCTCCTTCTGAATTTGCCATGGCTTCTTAGTCTCTCATAGCTGGGGCAGAGGAATGAGATTGTTTCCTTTCCATGAGTGCATTCTGTGGGGATATCATATGTTGAGGGGTAACTGAGGAAGTTTGTGTTGGAGTCTGTTGTTTTGTCCCTGGAGTCCTTTTGGGGTCCTGCTGATTCGAGGGAGTAGGATCTTCATCTTCAGATCCATCATCCGTGGCATTATGTGAGGCCCAGGGGCAATCTTTGAAATTATGACTCGTTTCTTCACACAAGTTACAGACCACTGGGGTAGGGCAGCTGATTGCAACATGGCCAGTCCCTCCACACAGAGAACACTTCATTCTATCATATGTGCTGCTAAGATGTGTATAATCTCCACAGCGGAAACATGATTTTGGTTGCCCTGAGTATAAAATAAAACCTCAGTCTCTCCCCAAATAAAAACAACTAGGCAAATGTTGGATCATTCCCCTCTCTTGTGGTAGGCGGACCCGAATACACCATCCCCCTGTCCAAATGTCTTCTGAGTCAATAATAGGGTCAGGTATACCAAGCAGCATGCATTTGGAGCGTAGCCAGAGCAAAATGCCAGATATAGCAACCCCTTTATTTTTAAACAGCACCGTTATTGTGCGATAAGCAGGCTTCTTGAGTGGGATGATAATAAAGGGACTCCATTCAGGGGTTTTCCTCGCTGCTTGGTATCTTTGCCGAAAGAGTTCAAGGCTAGCTGCTGTTTTAAAACTTACATCAAAGCTGGGATCCCCAGAGGTATAAATTAGGGCATAAATTTCTTGAGCAGAAAACCCCAGACTTTCTTTGATAATTGTGCGGCCAGCATAAATACGGTCAGGATATATGTCCAGTCCTCCTTTGTACTTAATACAGACAGCATTCCGTCTTTTAGCAGTTTCTGGAGGTGCATGAAAGAGGCCTGCGTATGTTTTATTTGTGGAAGGATGGCCCCTAATATATGTTGGCCAAGACTCATTATTAACAAAATATTGTGCCCCCGAAGTAGATGGCCGGAGCTCTGGAATTCATAGATTCATAGACGAATACAAGTTCAGAAGGCAGTTGCCCATTTTCGAACTTGCCACCCGTAAATTCAGCGATGGAAGAAAAATTTCCTATCACCCATATAGGAGTCCAATCTTTTCTTGAATTGTTCAGCATTGTTACTATTAACAATATCCTCTGGCAGTGAATTTCAGATAGGAGGCATTCTCTGGGTTAAAAATCTAGAACGCTTTGTAGTTTTACAAAGGAAGGTTTTAAGTTTAAAATTGTGGGATTGTGTGTTAGTAGTTACCAAGAATTTTTCAAGGCCAATTGTATGAAGCATATATTCATTTTTTAGAGATTTAAATACATAAATTAGGTCACCCCTAACAGCCCTATATTCTAAAGAAAATATTTGCAATGTTTTAAGTCTGCATTCATAATCTTTATCAGACATATAGCAAATTAATTTGGTTACTTTGCGCTGAATCCTTTCAGTCATACTTTGACATCCAATAGAAGTTGAAGCGCAGAAGGAATCACAGAAGTCCAAATGTGGACATACGAGACTAGAATATAATGGTAAAATGACTAGGGGATCTCTACTTTTAATATGTTTCAAAATACCAAGAATCATATGACATTTTTTAACTGTTTTATTAGTATGTGTATTGAATTTTAAATTATCAGATATTGTAATGCCTAGATCCTTTTCTTCTGTAGCTACCAGCAAATTAACATTGTTAATTTTATATGTAAACCAGAGATTGTTTTTCCCCATGTGCATCATTTTACACATGGCTACGTTAAATCTCATTCTATTGTTGGTTGTCCAAGTAAATAAGTTATTTAAGTTGTCTTGTAAAATTTTTGCAGACTGTGTGTTGTTAACTATACAACAAGTTTGCAATCATCAGCATATTTGCTGATCCAAACCTCTTTTGATGTTTGCATACTTGAAACTAATATGTTGAAGATTAGGGACCAAGGACAGATCCCTGGTGCACAAAACTAGTGACAGGATTCCAATTTGACCCATGTCCATGAATGACCACCCTTTGCTGTCTATTATGTAACCATGATGTGATCCATTTTATTAATTTGATGTCAAGATTTATGTTACGCAGTTGGTCAATCAAAGTCTTATGAGGTACTGTGTCAAAAGCCTTTTTGAAATCCCAAAAGACAATGCCTATGGGCAAACCTTCATCAAGAGCATCACTGACTGGTTCAAAGAAACTAATAAGATTAGTTAGGTACGATCTGCCAGAAGTAAATCCGTGTTGAGAGATGTCTATACAACCCGTATTCCCAATATGATTTATAATTTTGTTTTGTATTAGTCTTTCCAGAAGTTTACTAACAAGTGAGGTTAGGCTAATGGGCCTGTAATTACTGGTTGAGTGTTTATTACCACCCTTGTGAATAGGAGTAATGTTAGCCTCTCTCCATGTTTGCAACACATCTCCTTCTTTCACAGATCTATTGAGTAAGAAGGTAAGAGGTCCAGATAGTTCTTTTGAAAGTTCCTTTAGAAACACAGGACGTATACAGTCAGGGCCGGGAGATGTATTACATTTAATTAGTTTAATAGCATCCAAAATATCATGTTCAGTAAATAGAATAGAGGAATCTAATGTAGATTGCTTTTTAATAATTATTTCTTCTTTTGGACTGAAAATATTTCCAAAATACTTGGGTTGCTGATATTGGGAGACACAGGGCCCTAATTGCATCCGTTTTCCCTTCAGGGAGGTCATTTGGCTTATGTCTCCGAGTGACCTTTGGGGAAGATAAAAGTTTCCTCTGTGGTTTAGGAAAAAGTACTGGGGAATTTATAAGCTCTAATGATGGAAGTAATTCCAATGGGTCCAGATCTTCTATACAGGGCCTTTCAGGAGACACCCATGGTTGTCCTTTTGAATGCTTCACCCATCCTGCTGATTTTAGAGCTTCTGCCACAGTTACCCCTGTAATCAGCACATTCTCACCATAATCGGGTTGGTTTGAGACTGGTATCACTACATTTGCCCCATCCATAGCAGCAGTGTTGCCTAGTAATACACCGTCTACATTTTGCTTCTCATGTTTTTCAAGGTCTGCCACACCAACATGCCTTTTTTCAAACCCTTCTGGGCCCATCACATTTTTTCCTCCCACATTTGCCTTAGCACAAGTAAATAAGATGTTACTTTCCTAATTTGAGTGCAGTGCATTCTCCTGCATTGCTTCCTCATTCAGACTGGACTGCTCCTCGATCATAACCATCTCGCTCGCGGTTGCGTTTTTCTTCTCAGTCAGGAACATCACAGCAGCAGAAGGAGCTTCCCTGGCTGCCTCCATCTCCATCACCTCACCCATATCATGTAGGTTACCTGCTGTCCTCTCCTGCTTATGGCGTTCTTCTTCTGCCAATAACACCCTCAGATAATCACTCCCAGATGAAAAGCTTCTTTCAGTCTGCCAGGTTTTCATCAATTCACACTGCATGGGAAACACAGTTACTGTATCTCACTGTCCTGCCATAATATCCCTTGCTGGCTGAGCAATATGCAGTGTTTCCACAGGAGTCTTTTTCCTACTAGTTGTCCTCTCTAGTTTTGTTAAAGTAGAGGAGGAGGAGGAGGCCATCTCCTCTACTTCTTTAGCACACACTTGTCCACCTCCTCCTGGATCCAAAGGCTCTGCCATCTTGGCCAAGGACCAGGATGTAAGAGGTTCCCCTACAGGCGAGTAGAGGAATTTCCATGGTGTCCTGGCCAAATTTCCCCCATTCACTAAAAATACCAGCAACAGCTTACTCTGGTTCAATTTCAGTTGGTTACCATCTGTATCCCCCCTCCCCCTGGTTGCCCCTGAAAAGGGGACTTCTAGGCCCAATGGGCTTACTGGGTCAACAAACTTCAATAAACAATAAAAATGTTCAGTATCTGAAACTTCATAAATGCCTTTATCAACTCATTACCAGGCAAAATATTGATCAAGTAGATAATGCCTCTCAAATTCTGGTTATAAAACAGGAGATGTCAAACTAGTTATATACTAAGGCACAGTCCTTACGGATGGAGCAATCTGCAGGTACACAAGGAACAGAAGCCTCCTTAGGCATTTTTCAAGACTGTCAATCCTGGGTAGCATGGAAAGTGTGGGAAGTGGTCAGGGATGACTCGAGGTGTACACACACAGATTTTGGGGATATTTTACACACCCTCCAGACTCATTTGCAGTCCACGTTTGGAGCTTCCATGCCCATTGCATCACATTTTCACCATTTTTTTCTTCACACTTAATTATCCAGTGATGAACCCATGGGTGATTACTGGGATGGAGAGCCCAATTTTAGAGGAGGAAATCCGAACAGCTATAAAAAAATTGAAGGTTAACACTGCTCCGGGTCCTGATGGGTTGAGACCCCAATTTTACAAAACATTTCAAGATACACTGTTCCCTTTTTCAGTGGAAGTGTTTAATGACATTTTGTTCAATCTGGAACTTCCAGATGCTATGGGAAAGGCTTTTTTAATTTTCTTACATAAAAAGGGGATCGTTTGGATATTAAGAACTGGAGGCCTATTTCTTTGTTAAATGTTGACTTCAAAACTACTGTCTATGATACTGAGAGCATCTGGCTCAGCACCGCGGCTCAGATAATTATTTCCCCTTATCAAAATTGTGCCATTCCGGGCTGTACTATGAAAAACAATTTCATTTGTTTACGGGAAGTTTTTGCACGAGGGATTCTGGGGCAGTTACATGGATATATGATTACATCAGATCAAGAGAAGGCATTTGAACGCATTTCCCATACTGTTTTCCTATCTGACTTTTTTGGTATCCCACAGCAGTTTATTGCTTGGGTGTGTACCCTGTATAGTGCTACACATTTTCATTTCCTTGTGAATGGGACCCTGAGTACTCGCATTCTGCTCCAGAAGGGAGTGCGTCAGGGATGCCCTCTGAGTCCCCTGTTGTATGACTTTTATATTGATGTCTTGATAAAACATTTGGAACTTTCTAGCTCTGTAGTCAGTATGACTCCATTTCCTCGGAAAAATCCACTTAAGGTTATGGCATATGCTGATGATCTTTGTTTATTTGTGACTTCTCGGGTAGATGGAGGGATGGGCATATGAGATATTAGGGGCATACTCAGAGGTGACAGGGGCTAAAATTAACTTTCATAAAAGCCAGGCCTTGATGATAGGACACCCTTCCCCTTTGAATAGGATTTGTAATGTACCAATGGTCACAGAAGCTACCATATTAGGACTTTGATTTGGTCAGCAGGACATGGAAGTGGCAAACTGGGAGGCTAAAGTGCTATTGTGTGAAGCCCGTCTTCAGGCTTGGCAGGGTCTCCAGATTTCCAAGCTTAAACATGTTTACCTATTAAAAACATTCATTATCCTTATTTTGTTATTTGTAAGTTCTGTATTTCCCCCTCCTGATGCCTTGGATACCAGACTTTATAGTGTCTTTTTTCAGGTGATTTGGGGGAGTCGATTAAACCCAGTTAAACAGAATACACTGTATAGACCTATTCCTTTGGGGGTATAGGAATGGTAAACCTGTTAGTATTTTTCCATTCAATTTTGTGGTTTGGAAACGTACTGGGTTTCAGAAATGAGACACAGAATTGGGTTGCATGGGGAAGGGTTTGGTTCGCTCAGATTATGCTGATTTTGGAAAGGAACAAATGGTCCTCTAAGTTTCAGACCTAGACCACTCCTGCTTCTGTTCAGAATACATTTAAGAAAGTTAGGATTTGGAGAATAGCGATAACTGATTTCCAGACTCTTTCTAGACTTTTGTTAGATCAACAAATTATATGGGAGCATTTTACTGACCCTTTTGCTTTTCCTAGAGGGATAGCACGAAACCTTGAGATTACCACCCGTCAACTGTTAGATCCTAGACTCCCGAAATTTTTAAGGGATACTACCTGGCTGGCCTGCCATGATAGACTGAGGGTACAGGATAATCACAAGCAGAAATGCTTGGATGAACGGTATTGTCTTCGGGATACATGTAATGTGATCCTGGAAACTGAAAAGCATCTTTTCTTTCACTGTCCATTTGCAGTTTCCTTTTGGAATACGTTGAACTGTGTGTATGTTACTTTTATAACTAAGAAATATGAGGTTCTCATGTCTCTTTATTTTTATTTCTTTTGTTAACTGGGTTAACATATGAGCCAAGGCCCTGTTTGATATGCGACCCTGAGATTGTGATACAGTCACAAGATGTTAGATCAGATAAACAAGATAACTTTTACATTCACTTAATACAAACAATACAAATTTATGACTTACTAGACGTGCAGCAATAATGTTATCATTTAAAAATAGCAGTGACATTGCAAACTATTCACAAAATTATGCTTCAATTTCTTTTTGAATGAATTATGGCTAGTCAACGTTCTAAATTCACTTGGAAGATTATTCCAATGTTTAGGGGCTTGGATTGAAAAAGCTTGGGCACCCATTTTAGGTATCTATCAGGGGCCTTGGCAGAAATATATAGTTGGTACTCTCAGATTGATTTTTGGCATCCTCAAGTACCAACTTTGGCAAGCAAGATGCCATTGGGTTTTACATAACCAGTATATTTCCCAGTATGACTTGATTAAGATAATTAAGGGACAGGTTCAACAAAGGTATGAGTTTAATAAAATACATCTCTCCACACTGGACAGGATTTCATTGTGGTAACACTGTTTGGGGTGGGTGACCTGAGGGAAAAAAAAAACATAGTTACAAAAGAAAGGAAAAAAAAACCCAACAAACAATAAAAGGAAAAAATAATACAATATAGAGATATATTTATAAAAATGACAAAACAAAAAAAAAGGTGGAGGAGGGGGTTTTAGGTTACAGGTGCTGGGAAATGTGAGGTCAGAGTGGGCCCTTTCCTTGAGGTGTATGGGCTTGAGGTTTTAAGACACACACTGTATGATATACTAGAAGTCACTTGAAATGCAGGGACACATAGTGTAGTTTTCCTAGATGTATCTAGCTACATTTATTCTCATTAAAAGATTCCCTGAGTTGAGGTACACATATTGATACTGTGAGTCAGGTTGCCCCCATACATTCTTTTCTTTTACTACTTTGAAAATATTGTTCCCTAGTATTGTTCGATTTTCACAATACAAAACTTCCCCTACTCTTTTTGGGAAATGCCGTGGGATCTTTAACATCCACCTGAACTATCACCAGAACAGACAGATGGGATCTCAGTTTCACGTCTCATCTGAAAGGTGGCACCTCAGGAGTGGAACACCCTCTCATGCCACACTACGGTGTCAGTATTGGGATTAAACCCAAGTGCCTGGTGTGGGGATAGAACCCACAGCCTTCTGATATGCTGGCCTCAGAGGCGAGTGTGCTATCTGCTGAGCCACTGGCACTGCTATTGACCATGTCTAATGCTTCATTACAGTTATTAAGGATTTTGAGGTGATAGGACCTATGCCTGTTCTGAGTGGTGGCAAACAGCATAGTCTTTGTTTTCTTGTACTTTAGAAGGAGCTTGGAGTTAAAGAACCAGGTCTCCACTTTAGAGAAATTAGCCTGCATTTGTATTTCTAGAGCTTCAGGGTTGGGATGGCTGGTGAACAGCACTGCATCATCAGTGTACAATAGGACAGTGCCCTGACATGCCTTAGGGAGGTTATTTAGAAACAGTAGGGGCCCAAGATTGAGCCTTGGGGGGTCCCAGTAGTAACATTATGATGGTCTGAGAGAACACCAAGTATTTTTACTTGTTGTACTCTGCCAGAGAGCTAGCTCCAGAACCAGTTCACAGATTCATTAGAAAAACCAGTGCTGGCTAGCTGGTTTAGTAGTAACTCATGGTTTACCGAGTCGAAAGCCTTGGTATCTATGCCTTGGGTGCCTATCTCCATCTTTTGCACACTGCTTTGTAGTGATGTCTCCTCCTCCTGTTCTCTGATTCCACTGCTAGCTATGGGGGTGGGCAGTTAAGTACCCTCCTTGCTGACCTGCCCCCTGGCTAGTTTAAATGCTTGTCCATGTAGCATTTAAACTTTTCATTGAGTGCTTGGATTCCCCTCCAGGTGGGTCCCTAGTCACCAATGAATCCAAACCCTTCCTTGCAGCACTAGTTCTTCAACCATGTGTTAAAGTTCCTGGCGCATGTGCCCCTACTCTCTCCCATTCCTCTCACAGGTAGTACTTCCAAGAAGGTGACGGATGTAGCTATTTGCATGAGACCCCTCCCCAATTTTCTAAACTGTTTCTGAACTTCCTTAGGCTCCCTGTTTGCCAGGTCATTAGTTCCTAGGTGGATAATGACACCCAGCTCTCCCTCCCATCTTGCCTTTCTGGCGATCCCCAGGAGCTTCCTCCCATCCCTCCCCTTGCATGTTCCTAGCTCAATCCCCTGTACAATAGAGTCCCCCACCAGGATTTGCTTTCTCCTCCTCTGGGGTCCACTGCTCCCGCCACTGAGGTCACCTCCTCGGTTGACCTCCACATCCTTCCCTTCCACTTCTCTGGTTGCCTCTGTCTGGTTGTCCCCATTTGCCAGTGCGGCATATGAGTTCTGGAATGGAATAGGATTTGGGATGTGCCTCTGCCTGACCATCCTAACCCTCCCTGAGCCCACCAGTGTCCAAGTGCTCCTTGCTCTTGGCATCCTTTGAGGCAGTGGTGTTGGACTGGGTGGTGTCTGGATGGGGGCGAAGGTACTCCTGACCCTGTTTAGCTTTGCTCTGAGTCTGGCTGCCTCATCCAACAGTCCAGAGAGATGCCTACAGATAGGGCAGCACCTCAGCATCCAGGTCTGCCTGAATACGGCTGACCTGCATCCATTGCATTGCACCACTCCCCACATTATTCTGCATTTATACAGCTATTACACTATTTGTGTGATTACAATATTGCACTACATACAAAGATATAAAGAACTGATGTCAGGACATGTGTGCTGATGGTGGGTGGAGACTGCTTTTTGGCAACCCAGTTTTAGTTTCTATTTTATTTAAACATTCATTCATTTGTTTATTTATTTATTTATGTATTTGTATTTTCTGACCAGGAAAGAGACACTAAGCCAAGACGTGTTTCTAGGTGTGTCATGGGAACACAGGGAGGCTAAGTGACTTGCTCATGGTCACATATTATGGAAATGATGGTTGTGGGATTCAAACCCAGTTCTCCAGATTTGCAGCTCAGTGCTCTTAACTACTGTGCTGTACTCTCTCCCCTGAGTTTTGTGAGTGACTGGGCAGTTAGGTTGGAACTCTGAGCAGCTACCATCTGATGTTCAAGTCTACCTGGACTGACTAAGAGCCTGTGTGGTAAGAAGTCTTTCTACTTTGCTAAGAGTTAAGAAGTTAGTTTTTCCTATGTTTTTCTTCTGCTGTGTGCAAACAATTTATTTTTAATTTCTGTAGTAACCCTGTAATTCCCATAGTCTTTGTATATTATAATATCCTGTAGGTTGTGTAAATATTAAAAGTAGTAAACATTATTTTTATATAATTCATGCCTCTGTGACAGTATTTTTTGGGGAATAGGTAACTGTTGGTATTGACAAATCCACAATCCATCTCTGTAGGGGGAGCAGATGGCTACAGTTACCATATTCTAAGAAGTGAAGTGTTGTCTCAGGAGTGAGTGGCAGGGGAAGGCTGTCCATAGCCAAAGGAGCACTGTGCTGTGTGATCAGTGGCTCTGGTGAGATTTGGACTGAGAAGCTCTCCAGGTAAGAAAATCACTTCTGTGGGGTGACAGCGACTGAGGTGCCCTTTCAGGTGTAGAATGCTGTGGAAATTGGTAACCAGTTGCAGATTGCATCCTGAATGTGGACAGGTTGTGACAAACTGGTGTCAGTGGTATGAATTTCAAAAGGAATGTCAATAAACCCAGTTAACTATCTGATCACAGAACAGGATATTACATAAGGGAACACAGTGTACACCACTACTGACATTTTTGTTTTAAGTAAGAGTAATTAAAGAACTTTGTTAAACTTGCAAGAATTGTGCAAAAGGAGAAGTGTGGGTTATGAAGAAAGTCAATCAAAGGCAAAATGAATTAACATCTTTGAAGAAAGTGACCAGGGATGAGCTGTAAAAGTGGTCACTGCAAGCCGAAGTCACCAGATAGAGGCCAGAGAGCATTAAAGTGAGCCAGCACTGGAGCAGAGACAGCTTTGCAGGTGCAGAGGTTAAAGATAGAGCTTGCCAGGGTGCTGGTCAGAGCAAGATGGACGCATGTACCATTCCATAGCTCTGTTGCTTCAAAACCCTGATCTGCTCTTTTCTTTTGTTGTACGGTTCATATCAGAGGTCTTATGGCCACACAGAAAGCTATAAGAAGTAAAGAAGGTGCAGTGCAAAGGGCTGACTTACTTGATAAGTTCTTTTCCCCCAAAACAGGTATCGGGAAGCCAGCTCTGCAACAGGGGGCCACAGGTTAGCTTCTCCTGCCTGGAGTAATGTCTTCCCCAGCCGCATTGTGCTCAGACACAGGCGCTAAGGCAAAAACATCAGGGAAGCTGACATTGGCTTAAATACAGACCTTCCTTGTGGAATTCCAAGAAGACGTCAAAGACTTGTTGCAAAAAATGCAAAGTTCCCTCATGGACATCTCTACTCGGAAAAATATAGAGGCAAAAGTTACAACTATAGAAGAAGGGGTGGATATGGGGGAGAAGAATGTAGCCATGCTCACAACCAAGGTTCTAACTGCAGAAGCAGCAATTAACACTAGTCTTCATGAACAGCTGAACACCATGGCCAGGACTGAGAAAATTGAGAATACACTTCTACTCAAGAATTTAAGGCTTAATGGGCTTTCTGTCAGAATCTCTAATCCAGAATTGAAGTCCGAGGTGGAGAAGTTGTTAACGCTCGCCTTTTCACCGGAACAACCTGTTGTTCTTGAGTCAGTATTTAGACCTCAAATTAGAAGAGCCTTGCAGGAACAACAAGCTGTGTCTACCCCTGAACCTGTTGCTAGGTATGTGAGTTGTACCTTTTCTTCTATCACTCAACACAATTAATGCTTCAAGCTGCTAGACAGAAAAAGGGATTCATATATGAAGGCACCAAAATTCATTCATATCCAGATTTTTGTCTCACCACTCAGCACCGTAGAAAATGTTTTTTGAATGTGAGAGTTGAAATTTTACAAGCAGGTGCATCAGCGGTTCTTCAATCCCCTGTCAAACTTAAAGTCACATTTCAGAACAAACATTATTTCTTTTTTGATGTTGATGCGGAACAGGCTTTTTATGAGAAAAATGTTGCTATGCCTTTAGATTTGGGATCTGACCTGGATGAGCAAGAAGAAGGAGATACTCAATATATTCCGATGTCCACCTGATTTTATGAACTGGGACATGAAATCTGGTAATCTTGATGCATGTTGGATTATACTCCACATAAATTACAATTTAAGAAAATAATGTTTGCCTAAAATGAGATGGTTTAATTTTTTCTTTTTAGATGGGATGTCAAAAACTTGGAGCATGGAATAAGAATACATAATTTTATTTTTTCTATTGAAATATTCTCTCTATTTTGAACTAAATGCAAAAACACTTTTAACCCCCAAAACTAAAAAAATCTCCTTATACTTTATGATATTATCAATGCTTGTATTTATGTTTTTGAGATGTTTGAATATCCCAGATGAATTTAATGTTAATTTTTTTAATTTCTCTCTGAATAAAAAAAATAAACTATAAAAAAAAAATGGAGCTTGCCCTGGTTCAGGCAAAGGCTGCTACAGAAGATGAATCTGGAAGCAGAGGAGTGAGAGGAGGAGGAGGAGAACTGAAAGGCTGAGGTAGAGTTGCAGCAGATGCATCTGGAAGCAAAGGAGCAAGAGGAGGAGGAAAAGTTAAAGGCTGAGGCAGAGCTGTGGTAGATGCAGCTGAAAGTAGAGGAGTGAAAGAAAAAGTGAGACAAGCAAGGGAGGAGAAGTGAAAGGCTGATGCAGGGCTGGGGTGGCTACAGCTGGAAACAGAGGAGTGAGAGAAAGACCGCCTGCACGAGATACAGATGGAGTGTCAGCATGAGAGAGAACGAGAGAGAGATGCAGATTCTATGTCAGAAGACAACACCACAGATGGTGAGTAATGGCATGAAGCCAAAATTAATTCTGAAATGTTTCCCAGACATCAGGAGGGGGATCATCTTGATTTGTTTTTAAGATCTTTTGAGAGAATCTGTGGTCACTTTGAATTGGGCTGGGCTTCTAAGGTGACTCACCTATTGCCACTGCTTACAGGCAAAGCATTAGAAGCTTTTGTCATGATGGACAATAAGGACTGCATGGACAAATGATAAAGTGAAAAATGCCTTGCTAAAGCACACTGAGTTAACACCCAAGGCCTAGAGGCAAAAATTAAAGGGCTAAGAAAGGCACCAGGAGATTGGTATGCTGAAATGTGTGTGCAGCTAAGTATTTTGTTAGGACATTGCATACAGGGTGGAAAAGCTGGCTCTGTAGGGGAAATAAAAAAAGTTAGTCCTTCTGGAACAGCTCATAAAAACTGCACCTGAGGAACTGAGGATATGGTTGTTGGGTAGAACTCTGATCTCTGTGAAGGAGTGAGCTGAAAGGGCTGATGAGTTCATATCCAGCCGAACATCCTCTCTTCACAGCAGTAATGGGGAGGGACGTTAGGTGGTTTTAAGGGAACCTGGGTGGGGGGAACCAAAAGTAAACCATTTCATTCCTAATCCAAAAGAAATGCCAAGAGGTTTCATAGGTAGAGAGTCAGGGAATACAGGTGTTATATCTGTCAGAAACTGGGGCATTTGTCTTAGGATTGTCCCAAAAAATGTAACAAAAGGGGTTAGTGCAACAGGAGGGGGTAGTTGGGGGAGCTCACAGCAGGCAGTGGCCTGTACATAGAGTGCAGTGCTCTCTAACTCCACTGTACATAAGCACCCAGTGGTGGTGAGTGGATTTTCAACCCAAGGATTGATGGACACTGGGGTCTCCATTTCTATAATGAAGCAGGATTTGATTCTTGAGGAACAGATCCTGCTTGGCCAGTTTTCTTGGATTAGAAGGGTGATGGGTCTGGTGATCTCAGTACCAATGGCCCAGATCTTTCTTAGCTAGGAATATGGTCAGAACATATGGGAGCTGAGCGTCTTACCAGATCTGCCCATGGACGCAATTACGGGGAATGACTTTGATAGCAGGGCCAATATTGTGCATGTCACTACCTGTAGCAAGGCAAGGGAACAGATTTCTGAGGATGCTGAGGAGTCAGTGCAAGAGAAGCCACCCCTGCCTCAGTAGTCAGGGAAGATGTAGCTGAAGGATGTGCTGGGAGCAGCAGCTCTAAGCCACATCTACAGACAGAGGAGAGTCCAGCCAAGGGTGGTTCTTCTGCAGGAGAGTGTGTTTTGGGGAAGGTCAGGTGTGCAGAGCTGGGTAAAGTTCAGCACTCCAAGTCACACCAGCAAATGGTACATCTTGGTGGTTATAAATTATTCCACAAGGTACCCAGGTGCCTTTGTCCTCCATTAAGGCTGAGAAGGTGGCCGATAAAGTGCTGGGAATATTTAGCTGGGTGGGTTTTCTCTAAGAGACCAGGGCACCAGCTTCATGTTTCAGTTGATGACTAGTCTTTGGGAGAAGAGTAGAGTAAGGCAACTCTGGGCCTCCACATACCATCCTCAGACTAGCAGTCTTGTCTTGTGATTTAATGCATCTCTTAAGACCATGTTGAGAGCATTTGCTGACCAGCATGCATGAGAGTGGGACAAGTAATTACCCCATCTCTTATCTGCATTCGGGGAAGTCCTCAGGAGTCCACAGGGTTGTCACCCTTCAAATTTCTATTTGGCCATAGGGTGAGGGGACCCCTTGACTTGGTAAGGGATGAATGAGAGGGTGAACTTGCTCCCAAAGGGAAATCTGTTTCAGTGAATGTCCTGAACTTCAGGTCTAGGCTCAAGGAGCTCATGGGGTTCATCCAGGAGCACCTAGCCTCTTTGCAACAGAGACAGGAGACATGGTATGACCATGGGGCCAGAGACTGGGAGTACAAAGTCAGACAATGGGTGATGGTGCTCATCCCCATCCAGCAGAATAAATTGCAGGTGCTTGGTAGGGTCCGTACTCGGTTAGGAGGGGGCATGACATTAAGTATGTGGTGGAGCTGCCCGACAGGAGGCACAAGCAGCAGATCTACCATATTAACATGTTGAAGTCATGAGAAGAGGCTCTGGCTAAAGACTGGAGCAAACACTCCACCTGTGCAAGGCAGGGAGGTAGGACAAAGGAGGTGTCCTTTGAATTCCCAGACTCCTGAAATCCAGATCAGACTGGTTTCCCAAGAGAACCTGTTCCTAGAGACACAAAGAACTGGTCCAGAAATTATGTCATAGGACATGTGTCAAGGGTGGGTGGAGACTGTTTTTTGGGAACCCAGTTTTATTTTTTCATTTTACAATTTTTTTTATTTACTCTGCTTTTTCTGCCCCCAGCTGCCTGGTACCTCAGCCTGGTCATGGACCCTTCTACTTCCACTCTCTCATACTGGCCATGACTCCCTGATACCCCCCTGGCTTGCCCCCCCAGGGTGGGGTTGTGGCCCCAGCCTGAAGGCTGCGTCCAACAGGATAGGTCAGGGAGCTGGCCTGAGAGAGCTAATTGAAGCTGAGGGCAGGCTTCATCAAGGGTGACCGGCAGCTATTTCCTAGTCTACCCCAGAGGTGGGGATGTGCAATGACTTCTAGCATCCGCCCCACCTCTCTTGCATGTTGGCACCGGTCACCTGTGGTTCCCCCAACCTCCACCAAGGGCCCCTTGGGCGCCGGATATTGTACTCCTCCCTCCCCCCGGAGAAGGAAAGCAGTCCATGGGATGCTCAATCCTTCTCCCCCGGCTGCCCCACCCACTCCCCAGGTCTGTTCCCGAACCGGGTCGCCGGAGTTGCAAGCAGAAATCCAACCACTGCCCCAGCAGGCTGGCCTTATTCTACAACTTTTGACCAGGAAAGACACAGGCATGTTTCCAGGTGCATCCTGGGAGCACAGGGAAGCTAATTGACTTTCTCATGGCCACACAATATACATAGATACATAGATACATAGACAGTGTTGGCAGATAAGGGCCTTTGGCCCACCTAGTCTGCCCATTTGAGCTTGTAAGTTCAGTTTGTTTTCCTAGAAGTCTATTTCCCCTTATCCCTGACCTCTAGAATTCCTTTATGTCTATCCCATGCGTTCTTAAATCCCGTGATTGTTTCAGCCCCCACCACTTCCTCTGGCAGGGTGTTCCACTTGTCCACCACCCGTTCTGTGAAGAAATTCTTTCTCATGTTTCCTCTGAATCGTCCTCCCTCCAATGCCCTCTAGTCCTGAAACATCTTTTTCGCTTAAAAATAGTGTTTTCCTGCACCCTGTTCCTCCCTGTAAGATACTTGTATGTCTCTATCCTATCACCTCTCTCCCTCCTCTCCTCCAGGGAGTACATGTTCAGTTCCTTCAACCTGTCTTCATAGGACTTGTGATGCAACCCATGCACCATCTTTGTTGCCCTCCTCTGAACCTTCTCTACCCTGTCTATGTCCCATTAGGTATGGTCTCCAGAACTGTACACTGTACTCCAGGTGGGGCCTCACTAGTGTCTTGTATAGCGGAATTATGACCTCCCTTTTCCTGCTGGTGATGCCCTGCCTATACATCCCAGCATCCTATTTGCTTTACCTGATGCCTTGTCACACTGTTTCCCTACCTTGAGGTCATCAGAGATGACAACCCCAAGATCCCTTTCCTGCTTGGTGCATGCTATATCCTCACCCCCAACTGATATATTGTGCCAGGGTTTTGTGCCTATATGCATTATCTTGCACTTCTTTGCATTGAATTTCAACTGCCAAACCCTTGACCATTCTTCAAGTTTCTGCAGGTCCTTCTCATTCTGTCTACACCTCTGGTGTGTCTACTCTGTTACAGAGCTTTGTGTCATCAGTGAACAGTGAAATTCTGCCTTCTAGATCCTGTGCAATGTCACTGATGAAGATGTTGAATAGGACCGGTCCCAGCACTGATCCCTGTGGTACCCCACTGGTCACTCTTCCTCTGTGGAGTGACAGCCATTTACCACCACCCTCTGTGTCCTGCCACCCAGCCAGTTACCTACTCACCACACTACTGTCCTGCCCACACCCATATTCCTCAGTTTGTGTAATAGTCTTCTATGTGGCACAGTGTCAAAGGCCTTGCTGAAGTCCAGATAGGCCATGTCCACTTCCTCCCTGATCCACCTCCTAGTCACCCAGGCAAAATTCAATGAGGTTGGTCTGACATGACCTCCCCTGGTGAAACCATGCTGCCTTGGGTCCTGTAGTCCATTGACAACCAGATGTTCCACCAATCTCTCCTTCAGTAGTGCTTCCATGATCTTTCCCACTACCGAGGTGAGGCTGACTGGTCTGTAGTTCCCTGCTTCCTCTTTGTTCCCACTTTTGTATAAGGGGACTACATCTGCTGTCCTCCAGTCTTTGGGTACCTCCCATGTTTCCAGTGATTGGCTGAACAGGATAGCCAGAGGTTCAGCCACCACCTCTCTTAGTTCTTTAAGGACCCTGGGGTGCACCCCATCTGGCCCCATTGCTTTATCAGCTCTTATTACTTCAGTTCCTTCAGGACCCTTTCTCGTGTAAAGGGACTTGTGTCCATTTCTGCACCATTCTCACCCCTTGTACTCCCTTCAGACCCATTACCCCCCTCTTCCTTAGTAAAGACTGAGCAGAAATACCTGTTCAATATGTCAGCTTTACTGTTGTCATCCTCCACGCGGCTCCCATCCTCCCCCTTCAGTCTCACTATCCCTCCCTTTGTCTTTCTTTTTTCACTTATGTACCTGTAAAAGGTTTTGTCCCCTTTACCCACTGATTTTGCAATGTGTTCTTCTGTCTGAGCTTTGGCTTACCTTACTGACTTCCCTGCCTCCCTTTGTTTCTCCTGGTACTTCTCCCTATCCCCTTCTGCCTGTGTCTTTTTGTATTGCCTGAATGCAATCTTTTTGGCTTTCACTTTCTTTGCTACCTCTTTGGAAAACCATAATGGTCTCCTCTTCCTTTCCTCTTGCTAACCTGCTTAATGCATAATTCTGTTGTTCTTATAATCCCCATTTTAAATACTGCCCACTGTTCCTCAACCCCTGATTCCTGTCCCATTCCCTTAATGCCTCTTTCAAGTATCTCCCATTTTCCCAAAGTCTGCCCCCCTAAAATCCAGGATACGTGTTTTTGTGTGGTTTGGTTCTGCTCTTTCTGTGATTTCAAACCACAATGACTGGTGGTCACTGTTACTCAGGTGCTCCCCCACTGTTACCCCCATCACACTGTCCCTGTTTGTGAGCACAAGGTCCAGTAGTGCCTTCTGCCGAGTTGGTTCCATGACCAGTTGCTTGAGGAAGGCACCCTGAAGGGAGTCCAGGATAAATCTGCTCCTAGTTGATGCTGCTGCTGGGATGCTCCAGTCCACATCTGGTATATTGAAGTCTCCAACCAGTACTA
Organism: Neoceratodus forsteri; assembly: GCA_016271365.2. NCBI lineage: Eukaryota > Metazoa > Chordata > Ceratodontiformes > Ceratodontidae > Neoceratodus > Neoceratodus forsteri. Next base: position 143,799,646 of record JADMNL010000029.1, on the reverse strand, counting down.
CCTCACCCTTGTCTGCCATCCTTTGGATGGCTAGCATCAGCTCCCTATCTGTTTCTTCCTCCTGGGCTGGTGGTCTATAGACCACACCTGTGCGGATGGCTGGCCCCATTTTCCTTTCCAGCTTAACCCACAGTATCTCTCCCCATTTTGTTCCTCCTGATCTGTGTGGCCCTTATGTCATTTTTCACATACAGTGCCACCTCCTCCCTTCCTGCCTGCTCTGTCTCTTCTGAATATGTTGTAGCCAGGTATGGCCATCTCCCAGTCATGGTTATCATTACACCAGGTTTCAGTGATGGCCACAATGTCCAGGTCTGACTGTACCATGACAGCCTCCTGATCTTCCATCTTGTTGCTAAGGCTCCTGGCATTTGCACATAGCTTTCCATGATTTGACCTCTCCTAGACTGCTTCACTGTTCTACTCAGCCCCTTCCTTGGTTGTCATTTATCCCTGGTTCTCCTTGCTGTCTGCCCTTCTGCTGAATTTTGCCCTTTCTGCTTATCCACCTTTGGACACTAATTTCCATCTTTGCACACTGCTTTGCAGAGATATCCACTCCTCTGGTTCACTGGTTCTACTACTAGCTGTGGGGGTGAGCAAGTAGGTACCGTCCTTGCTGGCCTTCCACCCCCCTTTACTAGTTTAAATGCTTGTCAATGTAGCATTTAAACTTATCATTGAGTGCTTGATCCCTCCAGGATGGATGCAGGCCGTCAGGCTTGAACAATCCTCCATCCCTCCAGGTGGGTCCCCAGTCACCAATGAATCCAAACCCTTCTCACAGCACCAGTTCTTCAACCATGAGTTAAAGTTCCTGGTGCATGCACTCCATGTTCTCCCTTGCCTTCTCACAGGTAGTACTTCTGAGAAAGTGACAGAAGTAGCTACTTGCTTGAGACCCCTTCCCAGTTTCCTAAACTCTTCCTTAATTCCTTTGGCTCCCCATTTGCCAAGTCATTAGTACCTAGGTGGATAATGACATCCAGCTCACCCTCCCACCTTGCCTTCCCAGTGATCCCCAGTATCTTCCTTCCATCCCTCCATGCCATGGCACCTGGTAGGCACCTCACCTCCCTGTCCTCCCCCTCCTGTGTTCCTAGCTGGATCCCTCTTACGATGGAGTCCCCACCAGGATTCGCCTCCTCCTCCCCCTCTGGGGTCCACTGCTTTCCCCACTGAGGTCACCTCCTGCCTAAATTCCACATCCTTTCCTTCCACTTCCCTGGGTACCTCTATTTGGTTGTCCTCATTTGCCAGTGTGGCATATGAGTTCTTGAGAGGAATAGGATCTGGGATGTGCCTCTGCCTGACTGCTCTAACCCTCCTGAGCCCACTGTCATTCAAGTGCTCCTCGTTCTCGGCATCCTTTGAGGCAGCTGCATTGGACTGGGTGGTCCCTGGATAGGGGTGATGGTACTCCTGACCCAGTTTACTTCCGCTCTGAGTCTGGCTACCTCATCCCACAGTCCCGAGAGATGCATGCAGATAGGGCAGCACCTCAGTGTCCAGAAGGTCTGCCTGAATATGGCTGCCCCACAGCCACTGCATTGCACCACTCCCCACATTATACTGCAATTCCACAACTTGTCTGCTACTGAAGCTCTCTTAGTTCTCTTTTTATTAATTTACTGTACTAAAATCCTGTAACTGATCCTCAGATATATATATTTTTTTTGGAAAAAGAAACCAATAAATAAATAAATGAGTCAAAACACTTGTGCTGAGGGTGGTCTCTTCCCTTATGCCCCTCCTACTTCACACCTCTTACTATACCCTGTGTTTAGCTCCTGTCAATCAGATTTATTAGGAATATAATTAAGAGTTGGGGAAGGGGTGGAGGGGTGAAATTTGCAGCAATTAAAGACAGCACAGAATTACACCACCACTATGTTTTAAATTTTCAACAGCCCAAAACAATTATAAGTAAAGACAACACAGAAAGAAAGTATAGTGTCACTACAAGCCTACAATCTAAGTTTAAAAGAAAATACCAATTACCAGTTACTCTGAAGCACTGAATTGAATATGTTTCCTTCCTTCACCTTCTGGCTTCTTCTGAGAAGATGAACCTCTGTTTGCTGCTTTAACTGTGACTAAGCCCTACCTCCGGTTATCACGTAGCTGAGGTCAGAGGCCAGACAATTAACACCCTTCACCCAGCTACAGGACAGTCAGACAAGCCAAGATAAAATTTGCAGCAATTAAAGACAGCACAGAATTACACCACCACTATGTTTTAAATTTTCAACAGCCCAAAACAATTATAAGTAAAGACAACACAGAAAGAAAGTATAGTGTCACTACAAGCCTACAATCTAAGTTTAAAAGAAAAATACCAATTACCAGTTACTCTGAAGCACTGAATTGAATATGTTTCCTTCCTTCACCTTCTGGCTTCTTCTGAGAAGATGAACCTCTGTTTGCTGCTTTAACTGTGACTAAGCCCCACCTCCAGTTATCACGTAGCTGAGGTCAGAGGCCAGACAATTAACACCCTTCACCTAGCTACAGGACAGTCAGACAAGCCAAGATAAAATTTGCAGCAATTAAAGACAGCACAGAATTACACCACCACTATGTTTTAAATTTTCAACAGCCCAAAAACAATTATAAGTAAAGACAACACAGAAAGAAAGTATAGTGTCACTACAAGCCTACAATCTAAGTTTAAAAGAAAAATACCAATTACCAGTTACTCTGAAGCACTGAATTGAATATGTTTCCTTCCTTCACCTTCTGGCTTCTTCTGAATATGGAAGTTATGGCTGTGGGATTCAAACCCAGTTCTTCAGGTTTACAGCTCAGTGCTCTTAATCACTGCACACTACTCCCTCCTCTGAGTTTTGTGATAGACTGGGCAGTTAGGTTGGGACTCTGAGTAGTTAACATCTAATGTTGAAGTCTGCCCTGATTTGAATAAGATCCTGTGTTGTAAGAAATCTTTCTACTTTGCTAAGAGTTAAGAAGTTAAAGTAAGGATTTTCCTGTGTGTTTCTTCTGCTGTGTGCAAATGATTTCTTTTTGATTTTTGTAGTAACCCTGTAACTCCCATAGTCTTTGTCTGTTGTGATATCTTGTAGATTGTGTAAATATTGTGAAGTAGCAAGTGCTGTTTTTTATATAATTCATGCCTCTGTGCCTGAATATTTTGGGGGAATAGTCAACTGTTGGTATTGACAAATCCATGATCCATCTCTGAAGGGGGAACAGATGGCAGCAGTTACAACATTCTAAGAAGTGAAGTGTTGTCTCAGGAGTGAGTGGCAGGGGAAGGCCGTTTGCTTGTAGCCAAAGGAGCACTTTGTTGTGTGGGCACTGGCTCTGGTGGGATTTGGACTGAGAATGTCCCCAAGTAAGAGAATCACTTCAGACTGGTGGCATCTGCTGAGGTGATCTTTAAGGTGTGAAGGTCTGAGAAAACTGGAAACCTGTTTCAGACTGCGTCCTGAGTGTGGACGGGTTGTAACAAGTACATTGTGTTTGATAGTGCTACGCAGATGGTGTCTTGCAATCCCCACCCAACTGAAGACAAGGCAGGACCAATATCATGGCATTTAAAGGAGCTGCATATCATCAATCATCCCAGCTCAAAATACCAATTTTAGCCATTGCTGTTGAAACTGAGGATATCTAGTGTGGGAAAGGAAGGTGAGTTTTTCCATACAGTAAAGTGCATTTACAGTATTCTTCCACTGATTAAGAGTGGGTGGCTTAGGTTGCAACTGCAGTCTAGTGATTGCTTTTTTGCAGTGAATATTAAGATAAGACTCAAACGTCCACCTAGGTGAACCCCACGCATGGCACCAAAAATAATATCAAAGAGACATCGAAAAAAGGGGTGCTGGGAATAAGTTTGACATTCCCAATCAATATTTTGCCAGCAAGGCTGTAACACCAGGCAGTCCCAGAATATGTAATGATGACTTGCCAGCTCCAGTCTGCAATTTCACCAAGATTTCTCAAATGTTTGTCCAATAAATTTGATCTTTACATCTGTCATGTGGAAAAACCTATACAGCCTTATCACTCTGCCTGGCCACCTTTAGGTCATGAGAGATGATTACCCCCAGTTCCCTGTCTCCTGCTTGGTGGTTGTCAATAACCCTTCCCCCCATTGTGTACTCTGCTCCTGGGTTTCTGTGCCCCAAATGCATTATTTTATACTTTTTTGCATTGAAACCTAGCTGCCATATCTTTGACCACTCTTCAAGTTTTCTCAGATCTCTGCTTATCTTTTCCAGCCATCCTGGAGTGTCCACCCTATTACAGATTTTGGTGTTATCTGCAAAGAGGCAGACCTTCCCTTCCAGCTCCTCTGCAATGTCACCTATAAAGACATTAACAAGAACCTGTCCCAGCACTGACCCCGAAGCACCCCACTGGTCACCCTCCCTTCCTCTGAGTGAACTCCATTTAAGACTACCCTCTGTCACCTATCCCCTAACCAATTTCTTACCCAGTTTATCACCTTTGGACCCACTCCTAAACTACTCAACTTGCTTAACAGTCTTATATGCAGAACTGTGTTGAATGCCTTACTGAAATCTAGGTATGACACATGCACTGCTCCACCTTGATCTAATTCCTTAGTCACCCAATCAAAACAATCTATCAGATTGGTTTGAAATGACCCCCCCATATGAATCCATGCTGTCTTGGGTTTTGTAACCCATTAGATTTATGATATTCCATTATCCTCTCTTCAGCAGTGATTCCATTAAGTTTCCCACCACCAGTGTTAGGTTGACTCTCCTATAATTGCCAGCCTCCTCCCTGCTACCACTTTTTTGAAGTGGTGCTACATCTGCCCTGCTCCAATCTTCTGGAACCACTCCTGTTTCAATGGCACTGTTAAACAGGACTGTCACGAGGTGCAGCCAGCACCTCTCTGTGCTTGCTCAACCTGACCCTGACTAATCTCACATCTGGGCTCTACAAGCCCAATGGCATGTCATTTAAATGCTCACCAAAAGTTTTTTAAGATGACCATAGATGAGTTAGGTTTTTTGGATGTCTGGTGGGGTTTGTATCCTAATGCATGCTGCTATATGCACTACTCCCCCCAGCCGTGGCACTCAGGCCATGATTGATTACTTTTTTGTAATGGCTGGGATTTTGACTCTGTCCATGACCTGTAATATGGGCCTCTTCTGCTTTCTCATCATGCCCCCCTCTTTCTTAAATTGGTCATCGGCAACTGTATTAGGAGGACCAGCTGGCATGTTAATCTCTCCTTACTGAGAGATGAGACCTTTATAGAGTTAATCTAGGTAGAGATACAAGTCTTCCTAGCAGATGATGCTCATGGGGATGTTCCTGATCCCCTGTTGTGGGATGCCCTGAAAGCGGTGCTTTGGGGGGGTGAGTGTATGCCATGCCACTACCACAAAAAAGAAGCGAGAGGAAAAATTAACCTCTCTGATAGACACATTAAAGACTGCCGCAGCTGTGCATTGAGTGGGACAGATCCGTATACTTGGAGTAATACTTTGAGTAGTCAAGGTAGCAGTAGACATTACACATCCTTGTTTTAAGCACCATGATATTGAGTATAATACTCTTTTAAGTTAACACATCCATAAATTTACCTAAGTTTTGTTTAATATGGTTGCTAGCCTTGCTTGTAGAGCAGAAAGCAGCTAACTAAAAGAAAATACAAAATCACACATGCCCCCACAATGCAAAGCATCATGGGCTGCATATGCAAATCACCACAGAATGTTATGCTGGTCCAACTCTAAGCAGAATTGCATGGTGCCGAAAGGCCTCTCACACAGTTTGCAAAGGGTGTTAACAGAAGACATAGACACGTGTTTCGTCCTACCAGGACTCATCAGTATGCCTCATCTGTTTGACACCCCAGTGGAATGGACCAGCTACCCTTAAGGCAGAGTGCCTTGGATATATTGTGGTGAACCCATTAAAATAAAAAATCTGTTTAAAGATAAAGAACTCTGTCAAAGAATACTCGAGGAGCTTAGCAGATGAGTTGAAGTGCTCAGAGGTCACATGCTCCTTTGACATAGCATCATGGCTGCATATGCATATGCAGCCCATGATGCCTTGCATTGTGGGGGGCATGTGTGATTTTGTATTTTCTTGAAACTTGGCTTCCCAGCCAAATGCCCTTTGGGGTAACCCTTGCCTCAGTGTTTGTGCACAGAGGTTCTTTGTCTTCTAACTAAAAGAAGCTACATTTTCTTATTAGTTTAACACTTATATCTCAGCAAGAGTCAGGGTCTGTTGAGATTAAGCAGACAGATACTTCATTAGAAGTAGAAGGGGTCTTATTTAGGGTTAAAAAAATAAAGAAAGTCAGTGTGTGTTCTGTGCTGCAAAGGGTACTGTATCAACTTACTTTGCTAAACCAGTAGGAGGAGAGAGAGCTTAATTGGGTGCATGGCTTAGGCACTATGAAAGCAGGTGACTCAAATTACAACTTCTTGTTGCTAGCCTTTTTTCTTACTAATTACTCTCCATCCCACCCTAAACCAGTTCTACTTTATAGCCACTGGATTTGACTATCAACAGGAACTTCCTGTTTGGCAGTAGGAAGGAAAGGATCATAGAAAAACACTGGTTTTGTCAACCCTGTGTGGTACCATTTGCTTGTAACTAACTCTTCAGTGAATAGCAGAGCACTGTGGGAACCTGGAGGACTAGCAATAGGCTAGTATACCTCCTACCCCAAACAACATCTCTCTGTTAAAAGCACTGTTGCCTGGTGGTTCTCTTGCTCTTTTAAGGGCTTGTAAACCTTCAACTCACAGAATCTTGCTGAATTTAAGTAAATATTGTTATTTACTCACGCCAAAACCGGAAGGAACGGACGCTTACTCGCTTTTTCATTAAAACTGCTCTAGCTGAGCGCGTGTCTGCTGTTTCCACTGGGCAAGCTGAAACTGCTGGCATTAGACAAACTTGGATAAGATAATTTTAGCATATCCTCTACTTAGTAAATATACACCTTTAATAATGGAAAAAGAACTTAGTAAATGTTTGATGTATAGTGAGGGAAAGTATGGGAATGAGTATGTATGTGCTAATTGCCATCTGATTACTACTCTAAAAGCAGAGATAGCGTTTCTGCTTAATATTAAACCAGTTTCTACTGATATTAGGGAACTGGAAAGTTACATTGATCTTATGGATGAACAACTTCATTCTAATGAACAATTTCCTTCACATTTAGGTAGCATTTCTATGCCTCCTGATGAGGAGACAATTGTAACGACTACTAGTACTAGTATACCTGTTGCCTCTGCCCCCTCTTATAAGGTGGATGATTATCTGCCCTCTTCTCATGATAATGATGACTGGACCATTATCACAAAGCCTCTTGAAAAAAGGAGTGGCGGTCAAATACACAATAGTGCCCCTATTGAAACTCGAATAAGTTTGAGCAATTGACTGTATCAAATAATGAAGTGCTACTTGATTTATCCTGTGCATCACCCTCTGTTGATAATAATGGTTTAAAAACACTTTTCAATCAGGAGTTAATGCCCATGAATATTTGTCCTAGTAAGTCTCAAGCTACCAAATCAACACCTATTAAGTTAATCGCTCCAGAGTGTGTTAACCAATCACCTGTTTCTGATTCTTGTATCCCTACTGTCTCAAAACAAGTGTTATTCCTGGGAGATTCAATCATTAAGCACATTGACAGGGCAGTATGCAATAGTGAAAAGAGCAACCGCACTTGTTCTAGCTTCCGTGGGGCCAGGGTATCTGACATTACCTCCATGATGCCTAAAATTTTACAAAATGCGGGGAAAATCCACTGGTTATCATACATGCCAGTGTTGATATAAACAACACCCCATTTAATCAGTTACAACAGGACTGTGTGGCGTTATGTAACCTGTTACTTGATAGGGGATGCTGTGTATGTATATCTGAAATTTTACCTGTCCCGAGAGCAACATCTACCATGACACAGAAAATTAAAGCCCTAAATGAATAGCTGAGAAAGTGGTGTTTTAAGCAGAATATACCTTGTATTACCCACTGGGAATCATTTTCAGATCGCTCTTCCTTGTTTTGCTGGGACAGTTTACATCTCAGTCGTAGGGGTAGTACACTTATGGGGAAAAGTATCACTAAAATCGAAAATCATTGTTTAAACTAAAACAATGGGAAGAATGGGTCTATTCCCAAGTTTCTGAATACTTACCAAAATATTATTACAACTAAATGTAAATCTTAGCTTTGAATGCAAGATCTTTAAACCAACTCAAATTAGCAGAACTCGAGGCCAAATGTAAAACTTTAAATATAGGTGTGTGGAGTAACTGAAACTTGTGGGATACATCCTCACTTTGGTTCAGAAAAATTCCAGGTTATAAGTTATATCATATAAACAGATTAGATAAGCAAGGCGTGGAGTTTGTTGTACATACGAAATTATATTTTCTTTTGAAGTGTGTTCTCCTTCTTGGAAAGTATATGGTTAAAATCTTATTGAAGGAGCAGTCCTATATAACTATTGGTAACATCTATTGACCTCCATCTGCAAATTCAGATTACACAACTGATATGTTTAAAGAAATTACAATTTTTTCAGAATCTCAAGATACTGTAATATTTGGTGACTTTAACCTCCCTCATATTAACTGTGACTCATTCTCAAGACAGTCCTATGCAGAGAAAGGACTAATAGATGTGGTAGTTAGTACTGGATTACAACAACTTGTTACTGAACCCACTTGAGGTCCTAATATTTTGGATTTATTATTTACTAACATAGAGCAAAAAATTAGCAATTTACAAATTTGGGATCCACTTGGGACCAGTGATCATTCATCTATTCTTTTTGAAATTCAACAGTTTAAAACTACACAAAGGAAGTTATACTGTACAAAAAATTATAATAAAGCAAATTCTTCTAAAATCAATGAATACTTACAAAACATAATCTGGGAATCTAATCTGCTTAATTGTACAACACAACAAGCTTGGGACTTTTTTAAAAACATTGTACATTATTTGGAAAATACCTTTATTCCATCTAAGAGGAAATTTAATAATAAAGGAAAAATTCCCCTTGGTTCAACAAGACAATTAAAATCAGATTAAAATAAAAATTAAACTTTTAGGAAACTTAAGAATAGTTCTGTTCCATTTAAAACTACTCTATTACATAAATACAGACTATCTGTGAAAACTTAAAAATTCTATTAAATTGACAAAAAATAAGCTAGAATTTAAACTAGCTCACAGAAAAGACTGTCACAAATCTCTTTTCTGCTATATAAATAGTAAAAAAGGTGTATCAAGGACCATTGGTCCCATTATAACCAATGGCTCTTCTCTATCTGATATAGAAATCTTGAATTTCTTTAATAAATACTTTTGTTCTGTCTTCTCTCAAAAATCACCTATTATTACATTTAAAGTTCACCATGTAGATTATCATAGGTTCTATCCAACTGACATTATACAGGCTATCAAAAAACTAAAAAAATACTAGTCCGGGCCCAGACGGTATTCATCCATGGTTTCTGATCGAAACCTCTAAAAATATTTCTATACCTTTGTCAATTATCTTCAACAAATCCTTACAAGAAAGCATTCTACCAAATGATTGGCGTTCAGCAATAGTTACTCCCATATTTAAAAAAGGCAATAGAGATTCTGTGCAAAATTATCGTCCAATTAGCCTGACCTCAGTGGCTGGTAAATTAATGGAACGAGTAATGAAGTCTCTAATAGATCAAGATTGTAAAAAATTAGGAATTTATGATTCAAATCAGCATGGGTTTACTTCCAAGTATTCCTGCACCACCAATCTGATATATTTTTACAATAATATAAGTACTCTACTAGATGTGGGTATTCCTACTGATGTAATTCTTTTGGACTTTAGTAGAGCTTTCGATAAAGTCTCACATGAAAAACTCATTACTAAAATGCACAATCTAGGTTTGTCACCTGATATTGTCAACTGGACTTTAAACTGGTTGACAAATCATTCTCAAAGAATCAGAATTAATTATATCTTGTCTGATTCGGGTAGTGTGACAAGTGGTGTACCACAGGGGTCGGTCTTGGGACCAACATTGTTTAATCTCTTTATCAGTGATTTACAAACAGGGCCAAATAACTTCATGGTTAAATTTGCAGACAATACTAAATTGGGGGGCTAGGTTAATAATCAAGAAAATATTTCTGCATTAAAGAAGGATTTGGAAAAATTAACACTTTGGGCAAATGAAAATCATATGCAGTTTAATCAAGACAAATGTTTAGTAGTGCATTTCGGTGTAAATAATCCAAAAACGATATATTATATAAACGGACTACCACTTCACTCATCAAATTGTGAAAAGATTTAGGATATATGTTAATAATAAACTTACATCAAATGATCACTGTGTTAGAACTGCTTGCATGACCAACAGACCTCGAGGCAAATAAAACGCACTTTTGTTAATCGTACTGAACAATGCCTTATTCCATTGTATAGGGCATACATTAGACCGTATCTAGACTATGGCTCCCCTTTCTGGAATCCAAACCAAAAAAAAGACATAGCAATTCTTGAACAGGTTCAAAGGAGAGTAACTAGAATGATTCTAAGATTAACAAACTTGGATTATCAGAACAGATTAAAAGCTGCTGGTCTCTTCTCTCTTCAAACTAGAAGATTAAGAGGTGATATGCTTATGGTTTTTAATTTAATAAATTCACCAGATCTAATGGAAAAATGTGGTCTAACACTCTCGAAAAGGAGACCTGTTTTGAGACTGCATAATAAACAGCTTGAAGTAAAAACTTATAAAACCAGCAAAAGGGGAAACTTTTTTCCAATAAAAGCATCCATTGTATGGAACACCTTGCCACAATAATTGGTAGAGGCATCTAGTGCCACTGTCTTTAAAAACAAATTAGATGTTTGGTTGAGGGATAATAGATAAATAATGCCCCACATAGTGTGGGGAACAGTCTCGATGGGCTCTGGCCTTCTTCTGTTCTTTCATGCCAAGTAATACCAAGTAATTAAAGGAATCAGTGTTGTTTCATACACAACATTGTTATGACACCCAAGATTTACAAACTTCTAAGTGCAAGTGGGAATTCAGGTTGTCCTGATTTATAAGGTCAAACAAGCTTTCTTATATTTGAAGCATTACCATTATGATGGTTTAACACAGGAGGCACAACACTTGGCACAACTGCATGGTAAGAAAAGAAAAGCCTATATCTTGCAACTTAGAAACCTTAGAATATGAACTAAAATAAACAGAGACCATCCTGCTTACATACTACCAGGATATTTCTACTCTAGCTCACCCCCCCCGAGATAGTTTCAGGTTGCAGACATATTTGGCTAACCATAAATGGACAATATTGTGGAGTGCTAAGACATAATAGTTTATAATCTGCCTGTATTGGTGGTAGTTCAGGTGGATGTTAAAGATCCCATGGCAATTATCGAAAGGAGCAGGGGAATTTCCCGGTGTCCTGGCCAAATTTCCCTCATTCACTAGAAATACCACCAACAGCTTAATCTGGTTCAAGGTCAGTTGGCATTCATCTGTATCCCCCTTCCCTGGGTCATGCCTGAAAATAGGCAGAATTTGTCTAGTGCACTTACCCGGTCAACAAAAAGTAAATAAAAATAAATAAAATAAAATAAAAGGTTTACTAGGTTTGTTTAAGGAAAAAAGTCGGTCGTGGCCCATCTAGATTTTCCCCCACACACAGTGTGGACAGGTTTTAAGACAAAGGCACCTTAGTTAGCCAGTTGCCAAGACCCCTTTTAAAAGCATCAACACTAACAGATTCAATCAAGGTTTGTGGTAATTGATTCCATAGTCAGGGTGCCCTGACTGAAAAAAAGTTTTTTCTAAGATTAGTTCGTGCATGAGGAACAGATAGTTGTTTATTGTGACATCTAGGCACAATTCGACTCTCAGTAAAAAAGAGTTCACACTTGTTCATAAGATCAGGATTTTTCATTAATTTATAGACTAATGTTTGATCCCCCCTAATTCTTCTGTTTTGCAGAGAATGCAAACCTGATATCTGTAGTCTATCTTGATAAGAACTGTTTGATAGTTTTGGTACATCCTAGTTGCCCGTTGTTGAATCTTCTCAAGTTGATTTATGTCACTCCTGAGGTGAGGAACCTGTCGGGACCTAGGAGCTTGAGAACTCAGAACCCGTTGGGTCGTGTTGGTCCAGAGTCATGAGGAGCAGGTGCACAGTGGATCCGATTGAAAGGAACCCTCCAGTTGGAAGCCGCATCCCATCCATTATACATAGATACATAGATACATAGACAGTGTCGGCAGATAAGGGCCTATGGCCCACCCAGTCTGCCCATTTGAGCTTGTAAGTTCAGTTTGTTTTCCTAGAAGTCTGTTGCACCTTAACCCTGACCTCCAGAATTCCTTTATGTCTATCCCATGCATTCTTAAATCCCGTGATTGTTTCAACCCCCACCACTTCCTCTGGCAGGGTGTTCCACTTGTCCACCACCCGTTCTGTGAAGAAATTCTTTCTCATGTTTCCTCTGAATCGTCCTCCCTCCAACTTCATCCCATGCCCTCTAGTCCTGGAGCATCTTTTTCACTTAAAAATAGTGTTTTCCTGCACCCTGTTCCTCCCTGTAAGATACTTGTATGTCTCTATCATATCCCCTCTCTCCCTCCTCTCCTCCAGGGAGTACATGTTCAGTTCCTTCAACCTGTCCTCATAGGACTTGTGATGCAATCCATGCACCATCTTTGTTGCCCTCCTCTGAACCTTCTCTACCCTGTCTATGTCCTTACGTAGGTATGGTCTCCAGAACTGTACACTGTACTCCAGGTGGGGCCTCACTAGTGTCTTGTATAGCGGAATTATGACCTCCCTTTTCCTGCTGGTAATGCCCCTGCCTATACATCCCAGCATCCTATTTGCTTTACCTGCTGCCTTGTCACACTGTGTCCCTACCTTGAGGTCATCAGAGATGATAACCCCAAGATCCCTTTCCTGCTTGGTGCATGCTATATCCTCACCCCCCAACTGATATATTGTGCCAGGGTTTTTGTGCCCCATATGCATTATCTTGCACTTCTTTGCATTGAATTTCAACTGCCAAACCCTGACCATTCTTCAAGTTTCTGCAGGTCACTTCTCATTCTGTCTACACCCTCTGGTGTGTCTACTCTGTTACAGAGCTTTGTGTCATCAGCTTAACAGTGAAATTCTGCCTTCTAGGTCCTGCCATGTCACTGATGAAGATGTTGAATAGGACCGGTCCCAGCACTGATCCCTGTGGGACCCCACTGGTCACTCTTCCTCTGTGGAGTGACAGCCATTTACCACCACCCTCTGTGTCCTGCCACCCAGCCAGTTACCTACCCACCACACTACTGTCCTGTCCACACCCATATTCCCCAGTTTGTGTAATAGTCTTCTATGTGGCACAGTGTCAAAAGGCCTTGCTGAAGTCCAGATAGGCCATGTCCACCGCCTCCCTGATCCACCTCCTAGTCACCCAGTCAAAAATTAAATGAGGTTGGTCTGACATGCCTCCCCTGGTGAAACCATGCTGCCTTAGGTCCTGTAGTCCATTGACAGCCAGATGTTCCACCAATCTCTCCTTCAGTAGTGCTTCCATGATCTTCCCACTACCGGGGTGAGGCTGACTGGTCTGTAGTTCCCTGCTTCCTCTTTGTTCCCACTTTTGTATAAGGGGACTACATCTGCTGTCCTCCAGTCTTTGGGTACCTCCCCTGTTTCCAGTGATCGGCTAAACAGGATAGCCAGAGGTTCAGCCACCACCTCTCTTAGTTCTTTAAGGACCCTGGGGTGCACCCCATCTGGCCCCATTGCTTTATCAACTCTTATTACTTCCAGTTCCTTCAGGACCCTTTCTCGTGTAAAGGGACTTGTGTCCAATTCTGCACCATTCTCACCCCTTGTACTCCCTTCAGACCCATTACCCTCTTCTTCCTCAGTAAAGACTGAGCAGAAATACCTGTTCAGTATGTCAGCTTTACTGTTGTCATCCTCCACGCGGCCCCCATCCTCCCCCTTCAGTCTCACTATCCCTCCCTTTGTCTTTCTTTTTTCACTTATGTACCTGGAAAAGGTTTTGTCCCCTCTACCCACTGATTTTGCAATGTGTTCTTCTGTCTGAGCTTTGGCTTCCCTTACTGAATTCCCTGCCTCCCTTTGCTTCTCCTGGTACTTCTCCCTATCCCCTTCTGCCTGTGTCTTTTTGTATTGCCTGAATGCAATCTTTTTGGCTTTCACTTTCTTTGCTACCTCTTTGGAAAACCATAATGGTCTCCTCTTCCTTTTCCTCTTGCTAACCTGCTTAATACATAATTCTGTTGTTACATAGATACACATAGACAGTGTCGGCAGATAAGGGCCTATGGCCCACCTAGTCTGCCCATTTGAGCTTGTAAGTTCAGTTTGTTTTCCTAGAAGTCTGTTTCCCCTTACCCCTGCCCTCTAGAATTCCTTTATGTCTATCCCATGCATTCTTAAATCCCGTGATTGTTTCAGCCCCCATCACTTCCTCTGGCAGGGTGTTCCACTTGTCCACCACCTCTCTGAAGAAATTCTTTCTCATGTTTCCTCTGAATCGTCCTCCCTCCAGTTTCATCCCATGCCCTCTGGTCCTGAAACATCTTTTCGCTTAAAATAGTGTTTTCCTGCACCCTGTTCCTCCCTGTAAGATACTTGTATGTCTCTATCATATCCCCTCTCCCTCCTCTCCTCCAGGGAGTACATGTTCAGTTCCTTCAACCTGTCTTCATAGGACTTGTGATGCAACCCATGCACCATCTTTGTTGCCCTCCTCTGAACCTTCTCTACCCTGTCTATGTCCTTACGTAGGTATGGTCTCCAGAACTGTACACTGTACTCCAGGTGGGGCCTCACTAGTGTCTTGTATAGCGGAATTATGACCTCCCTTTTCCTGCTGGTGATGCCCCTGCCTATACATCCCAGCATCCTATTTGCTTTACCTGCTGCCTTGTCTTACTGTTTCCCTACCTTGAGGTCATCAGAGATGACAACCCCAAGATCCCTTTCCTGCTTGGTGCATGCTATATCCTCACCCCCCAACTGATATATTGTGCCAGGGTTTTTGTGCCCCATATGCATTATCTTGCACTTCCTTGCATTGAATTTCAACTGCCAAACCCTTGACCATTCTTCAAGTTTCTGCAGGTCCCTTCTCATTCTGTCTGTTGTTCTTGTAATCCCCATTTTAAATACTGCCCACTGTTCCTCAACCCCTGATTCCTGTCCCATTCCCCTTAATGCCTCTTTCAAGTATCTCCCCATTTTCCCAAAGTCTGCCCCCTAAAATCCAGGATACGTGTTTTTGTGTGGTTTGGTTCTGCTCTTTCTGTGATTTCAAACCACAATGACTGGTGGTCACTGTTCCCCTGGTGCTCCCCCACTGTTACCCCCATCACACTGTCCCTGTTTGTGAGCACAAGGTCCAGTATTGCCTTCGTCAGAGTTGGTTCCATGACCAGTTGTTTGAGGAAGGCACCTGAAGGAGTCCAGGATAAATCTGCTCCTAGTTGATGCTGCTGCTGGATGCTCCAGTCCACATCTGGAATATTAGTCTCCAACCAGTACTACCTCACCCTTGTCTGCCATCCTTTGGATGGCTAGCATCAACTCCCTATCTGTTTCTTCCTCCTGGGCTGGTGGTCTATAGACCACACCTGTGCGGATAGCTGGCCCCATTTTCCTTTCCAGCTAACCCACAGTATCTCTCCCCCATTTTGTTCCTTCTGGATCTCTGTGGCCCTTATGTCATTTTTCACATAGAATGCCACTCCTCCTCCCTTCCTGCCTGTTCTGTCTCTTCTGAATATGTTGTAGCCAGGTATGGCCATCTCCCAGTCGTGGTTATCATTACACCAGGTTTCTGTGATGGCCACAATGTCCAGGTCTGACTGCACCATGACAGCCTCCAGATCTTCCATCTTGTTGCTAAGGCTCCTGGCATTTGCAGACATGGCTTTCCATGATTTGTCCTCCCTAGACTGCCTCACTGTTCTACTTCAGCCCCTTCCTTGGTTGTCATTTATCCCTGGTTCTCCTTGCTGTCTGCCAGTCTGCTGAATTTTGCCCCTTTTCTGCTTATCCACCTCTTGGGCACTAATCTCCATCTTTTGCACACTGCTTTGCAGATAGCCACCTCTGGTTCACTGGTTCCACTGCTAGCTGTGGGGGGTGAGCAAGTGGTACCCTCCTTGCTGGCCTGCCACCCCTTTTGCTAGTTTAAATGCTTGTCAATGTGAGCATTTAAACTTATCATTGATGTTGGATTCCTCCAGGATGGATGCAGGCCATCAGGCTTGAACAAACCTCCATCCCTCCAGGTGGGTCCCCAGTCACCAATGAATCAAACCCTTCCTCACAGCACCAGTTCTTCAACCATGAGTTAAAGTTCCTGGTGCATGCACTCCTATGCTCTCCTTGCCTCTCACTGGTAGTACTCTGAGAAAGTGACAGAAGTAGCTACTTGCTTGAGACCCCTCCCAGTTTCCTAAACTCTTCCTGAACTTCCTTTGGCTCCCCATTTGCCAGGTCATTAGTACCTAGGTGGATAATGACATCAGCTCACCCTCCCGTCTTGCCTTCCCAGTGATCCCCAGGATCTTCCTTCCATCCCTCCATGCCGTGGCACCTGGTAGGCACCTCACCTCCCTGTCCTCCCCCTCCTGTGTTCCTAGCTGGATCCCTTTTATGATGGAGTCCCCCACCAGGATTCGCTTCCTCCTCCTCTGGGGTCCACTGCTTTCCCCGCTGAGGTCTCCTCCTTGGCTAACCTCCACATCCTTTCCTTCCACTTCTCTGGGTACCTGTATTTGGTTGTCCTTATTTGCCAGTGTGGCATATGAGTTCTTGAGTGGAATAGGATCTGGAATGTGCCTCTGCCTGACTGTTCTAACCCTCCCTGAGCCCACTGTCATCCAAGTGCTCCTCGTTCTCGGCATCCTTTGAGGCAGTTGCATTGGACTGGGTGGTCCTTGGATAGGGGTGATGGTACTCCTGATCCAGTTTACTGCTGCTCTGAGTCTGGCTACCTCATCCCACAGTCCAGATAGATGCATGCAGATAGGGCAGCACCTCAGTTATGCAGGTTTATCATCTAAGGCAGGACATTCTGAGTTCTTTGGAGCAGCCACAGGCAGATAAAAAAATCAAACATTAGTGTTATTTAAAAAATTGTTGAGAGTCTTCCAACTTCAGCTTTGTTTGGACCCATTCAGTTTTAGCCCTTTAATTTTTTTTTATTTGTGTAACCCTCTCAGAGGAGTGGGCCAGGAAAAATGCTGTTGATTTTTTTTTTTTTTACGTAACTATGTCAGATAATCAGGATAGTTTTGTTTATGTCCTTATAGTGGAAGTAGAAGCTGATGAGAAAAATATGAGCCACTACAACATTTTGTTTGTGTTACTGCCTACCCACTCACGTAGTACGTTCACTTGGCCCTCTTGTACGTTCACTTGGCCCTCTTGCTATCCCCTCTGGGGGTTTCTTCCATTGTGAAATAATTTTTGTTTCTTTGTAAAGACTGACATAGAACATAATCTTAAGAGCTTCTATCCTGGCCTGATCAACTAACCCCCAAAAAACACACATCTCTTAAAAAAAGGAAACAATTATGGGACATCCAATTTCTCCTTTTCCCACTGTGCCAGAAAGGGCAGTTTCAAACAAGGTCTGGAGATAAGGGGCTATTGGCAGGTACATATCCACTCCAGAGAAAGGTAAGAGTGGAGAAGGGTCATGAGGGGACAGAGAAGGAGCCGGTACCACAATCTGTAATGGTGTGGGAGGAGCAGAGGGGGAGGGTGGCACCTGTGTCCAGCAGGGAGAATGGAGTGCAGTTCCTATGTTCAGGAGGCAGAAGTGGGAGCACAGCTCCTGTGTTTGAAGGGTGCAGCAATTTTTGGGACAAAATGTGTATGAGCATATGAATTAGCCAGCTGAAGAAGGTCATCTGGTCTATCAAGTCTGCTAAAATTGCAGAGCCACTGATGTAGAGATTAGTGGACCCCACCCTGCCAACCCTAATATTTCCTGCCTTTACCCTGTTCTACCCCTTTTTGCCGCCCCCACCGTCTTCTTTTTTTTTTTTTTTTTTTTATGTACTCATTTATTCTTCTTACCAGTCTCAGACTCTCTCCATTTGGGGCTCTCAACAAGTCTTTGCTGCTCGCCTGAAGCCAGCCTGACATGTCCTCTGGCATTGTTTGTGCTCTCCCCCCTCCGATCGCATGACCCCCAGGCACTGAGTCCACTGGGGTGGAACTGCTAACTCCTCTGGCACTCTATCTGGGCATCTAGTGGAGCGACCGGAGAGAGGAGAGCAACCAGAGGCCAGCTAGGATAGCCCGGCATTGGGCATGGGTACTCATCACTGGACCCCACCATCACCTACCGAGGTGGAAGGGGTATTTCCTTGTTTTTTCCTCCCTGCAGGATATGGCATGCAATTTGTGTCCTGTGCAGCACCACCACCACTGGAGCCTGCCATCGTCCCACACCCTGAGTTTCTGCAGCCTGACATCTGCTCTGGGCCCCTAGTCTTCACCAGAGGCTGATACTTGTGTCGGGCACCCCAGACACCCTCCCCGGGAGAGGAGAGCAGCCTCCCGGGCGCTCGATCCTCTCCCTCCCTCCCCTGCTGACCCCTGAAGGTCTAGGCTCGTTCCTGTACCCGGGTTGCTGGCGTCCTGCGAAGTGTGGCATCCAGCGCCTCAATCCTCAATGCCACTGGGCCACCCACCATCTTCTTGACTAAGTCAGATGGGACTTCATTCTACCCCGACACCACCTGTTCTGTAAGGAGTGTCTCTTGACCTTCTTGAATCTCCCCCCCCCACCAGTTTGTAACAGCTTTACCACCCTGTGGTACTGTTGTCACTAAGATGGGGGATAAAGGCCCCTGATATCCACCTTGTTGGGTACTGGAAGGTTTGCTTTTTTAGAGGGGTGGGGGTTGGGGCTGCACATCAGTTATGTTGCAGTTTCTAGTCGGGGTTTAAGTAAGGACATATACCCCTGCCTCATCACTTCTCCACCCCAAACCCCCTAATTAGCCAGGGGCTGGATACTGTAGTAACCCTAGATGTATTTTGGTTGGGGCAACAGGAAGGCTGGTAGCAGAGGATGAGGCTACGCCCCCTACTCTGACAACTGAATGCAACTTTATTTTGATGGTAGGACCCAAAACGGCTTAAAAGCCCTGTTATTCGAAGGCTGGAGGGGGGATGGCTGAAGTTTCCTTTTTAATTCTACTACTGCCCCCCCCACCATCACCACCAAAGAAGAAGCCCATCTTAAAGGGGAACATCCATCACTAATTATACAACGGGTACAAAAAAACACACACCAAATCCTGCATTTTGATTGGCTGGCTGGCACCTTTTCAGCGTTGCAAATCCTCCAGTGTACCCACTGGAAAAGGTGCCAGCCACCAGTCAGCTGCATCATGAACTGGCCCCAAAATCACTCCAAACACACTAAGCACAATCCTAGCAAAGACTGCGACTGACAGTGAGAGGCTCCATCTCAGTAACCACCCACAGTAAGGAACTACTCCAATGCTGCTCCCTTTTCAATCCAGCAGCCCCAATTAACCAGACCACACACACAAAAACTACCCCGACTTCTTCTATTTCTATTCCCACTATTTTTTTTTTTAAGAGCTCCCTCTTTCCAGAACTGTCACTCATCCTCCATGTCCCAAACACTTACTCTCACAGCCCCATACCCCTGGAACCCTACGGAAGCTCCGCACTTCAGAACTGTCACTCATCCTCCATGTCCCAAACACTTACTCTCACAGCCCCATACCCCTGGAACCCTACGGAAGCTCCACACTTCAGAACTGTCACTCATCCTCCATGTCCCAAACACTTACTCTCACAGTCCCATACTCCTGGAACCCTACAGAAGCTCCACACTTCAGAGCTGTCACAGTTAGCCATGCGCACCAGCCAGCCTCTCAATTTTTCACATGCCGAAATGCGTAACAAAAAAAAATTTTCATTCCCGCTCCGCAGTGTCTTCTACAAGCCACACCACCACATTAAATGGTTCCATCTGCACCAGCACCACAGGACTTCGAAACTGAAAATTATCAGGTACTGCAAACTAACGAACTAGGAACTATTTTTTTCCTCAGGCACCAAATAACAACAAAACAGTGTAAAACCCTGAAAAATATTTTTTTTTAAACACACACAAAAAATGGACTTTGCATAATAGCAACATACCCCTCCAGGGAGTGGGTATACTGGTGGAGTTACCACTTCTGGTGTGGTTAAGTCACTTGGTTGCACCTCGTGACCGAACCACACCAGCCGTGGTAAATCCACCAGTATACCCACACCCTGGAAGGGTATATTACTTAAATATTCCACACCTTTGTATGGAGCAGCCCTCAGTTTTGGACTTTGATCGTTTTTCGCAAGTTACTGCTGCATACTATCTTTTATGATCCCTGTTACCAGGGTTGCATCCCAGAATATAAAGTTTTGCCTGCCACAAGTTCTGCTGCCATATTTTTATTTAAGTAGTCTACCACAACATGGTGTGGGTTACAAAAGGATTTAGAATGCCTGGTTGGCCTCATGACCAAAACACACCAGGAGTTGTAAATCAAGGCGTAACCCACACCCTGTCATGGTAGATTGCGATTATACAATGGCCCGCTGTACTTTTTGTAACATAATTTAAAAGAAAAATATAGTTTATTGCTATTTGAAATATATTTGATTGTATGTATTCTTGTGCCACAAAAAATAGTTCCCTGTTACTTAGTAGAATGATCAACCAAATGAGTTTTAAGAAAAGGGAGACTGTGGCATAAATGAAAGAGTGTAGTGGGTGGTACACAGCACGGGCAGTTGATTTGAAAACGGAATCTATGGCTACCAAAAATTAAAATGTAAACTACTGTTGAATGTGAACGTTTCTGTTGCTTATTGTCTAGGAATCAATACCTAGTCAGGAATGTGCATGGACTTTACATGAAAAGCAGTAGTCAGAGGTAGTAGTGCTCATTGCTGTCTGTTTTAATGCATGACAGCTGCTCAGGGAGTGCGAACTGTCAGCGGCAGGAAAATCTTTTGGGATGTTGGCAGCCTTGCAAGATTTGAATTTGGTACACGTTGCTTGCTGCAGTGTGGTACTCATCATCTGCTTGCATGGAGATCACCCTGGGGAAACTAATGAACGCCACCGTGTCTTGCACCTCCAAAGTCACTCAGTTTTCAAATATAATTCTGCCGCTGTGCATGCAGTGACACCCAACTGACCTACCGGTCTCCTTGTTCAGTAGTCTTGGGACCAGAGGGTGAAGAAAAATACATTGTTATGCAGTGAAAATGGAGGTAGAGTTGAAGTTTTTATTTGACGCAAAAAGTGAGTTATTTTCTGTCAGGTACTTTCGGGGGGAAGTCGTGCAGAACTGATCTGCGTGTTTGAAACTCAACCTTTAGTGGAATATAGTATGGAGGTTTTACACTTTCATGCTCTTTTCTTGTGTATGTTGTTGTTTCAGGTGGTTTACAGACAATTTGTGCGATTAGGAAAGATGGCAATTTGTTGGCAGTCGGGTTGATACATGTGTTGGGGTAGTGCATGTTTTGTATACTGTCATGGCTTAGTGGCAGTTTAGCAACTAGTCAAGGGTGAGGTGATTAGAGACTTCTCCATTTCCATTTTTAGGGGACTTGGAGTGATTCCCTGTGGGGGTTCCTGATGTGGCTGGGTGGCAGCTGGCACCTCTTCCCATTGGTACTGTTGAGGATTTACAACAGGGAAGGGGTGCCAACTTCTCAGTCACAGAGCAGCATTCTTGTACCCCATTGTATAATTTTTTCCCCCATATACATTTTATCTCTGGCCTGGTAGTCAGTCTACAGGGACTTGCCCTGTTCAGGCCAAGGTTCCCAACCACCATTTAGATGGGTACTGTCCCCCCCTTCTGTGGTATGGGCGATGGGATCTCTGCTTTGCACGTGCACACACACACACCTTCTGCAGCAGGAGCAAGCTCCCTGGCCCAGCCGCAGGGGGCAATGTGGTGGTGGAACCCACCACCAACTCTCCCTGGCCCAGCCGTAGGTGGCAATGTGTGGTGATGGAGCCACACCAACCTTCCTGACCTGGTCACAGGGGGTAATGTGGTGATGGGAACTCACATCAACCCTCCCTGCTCGCCGCAGGGGGCAATGTGGTGGTGGAACCCACCACCAACCCTCCCTGGCCCAGCCACAGGGGGCAATGTGGTGGTGAAACACACCACCAACCCTCCTCAGCTGAGCAGCAGCTGTCTCAGCCAAGATCTGCCACTCGATGACTTCCAAGGCTCACTTCCAGACCCGAGTCATCTACATGGTAGCACAAGGTGCTACCACTGGGCCATCAGGGAGGCACTCCTGCTCCCCTATTGAGACTAAAGTCTACCATTCTGCAGGAGATTTTGGGATGTACTGCTGAGCCATCACAGCTGCCCTCCTACTTCCCTATTGAGACTAAAATAAATATATACTCTGCAGGAGATTCTGGGATGCACTTCTGGTAGCAGGAATTGTAGGATATTGGGCGGGAGGGATGGCAGGATCAACTAGATAAATTTAAAATATGCAGCACCAATTTGGATGAAAGATGTCATTTTCCTATAAAAGTGTTAACTGGAGGCTGCCCCCACACTCAGGTGTGGGGCATTAGTGATGGATGTCCCCTTTAATTAGAACTTGTGTTCCTTTAAGGCTGGCTGGAGTGGGTTAGGGGT
The DNA here is from genome assembly GCA_016271365.2 of Neoceratodus forsteri. Lineage (NCBI taxonomy): Eukaryota > Metazoa > Chordata > Ceratodontiformes > Ceratodontidae > Neoceratodus > Neoceratodus forsteri. The sequence goes on along the minus strand of JADMNL010000029.1, from coordinate 143,776,859 downwards.
GATTGATTGCTGCCCGAGTAGCCCGTGTCCAATGAGTACCTTTTAAGGAAGAGGAAGATAAGCCATACCAGGGCCAGCACCATCTCACTTAAAAAAAAAACCCTTTACCGAGGTTCTGCCAGTTGTTGAGGGAGTGAGGAGTGGATCGCAGCCCACAGTCCTCATGGAGTGCTTCAAGCTTCGTGTGAGCTCGTCCTGGTCTCGCAGAGCTTCATCTGTGTGTTCCTTTAAATGACATTATTTCTTATGGAAAACATATGTTTTTACTTAGAAAAATGCAAGACTATGGGAACAATTTTTCTGGAGTCACTTTAGACATGGGAACCCTTACTGTGTTATCTGGGTCAGTTTGGCATAGTATTTCAAGCAAACAGTTGTGAACCTGGAGTTCCATCTAATAATTCACATGTACTTTAAATCCACTGTATGGTTGTTTCAGTCCTATTAAATTAATTTATTTTTTTTTCTTTTCCGGCATCTTTTCAGGCATCGCTCAGAATCATATCTGATGAGCAGGTCTATGGAGCAGCCTACATCATGTCCGATAAGTATTCTTCACCTGTTTTTCCTTTCCTGCCTTTATCTTTCCCAGAGAACTACAGATCCTTCTGACCCTTTTGATTCTTATTTTACAGGTCCCTGTCTACTTGGAATCCTCCTTACTTTAGGCTTACCTAGAATCAGGTAAGCAAAACCTTTAATCACTGCCTATATTGGATGGGGAATTACCCCTTGGATTAGAGATGGGTGAAACTGCAAAATTTTGTTATGTGAAATTCGCTCCAAAAAGGAAAGGAAGGGATTGTAATCTGCCCCTGAGGGGCTGGCTGCACAGTCCCTCTTCAGTTCTTGACTCTCCAATCCATCCCCGTGTACTGCCCTATTGTGATGTTTTTATAGCTCGAGAGTGGGGGCATGCTTCATTTACTTGAATGAAGCATCTTTTTCAAATGTAATTTCCATGTTGTAAAATCTGGTTTTGGCATGTATTGATGCCAGGGTTCAACTAAGAAGGCTCTTGGCAATTCCAAACTGTTGGAATACAGACTCTCGGGCTATAATTTTTGGGCTCTTGGGTGTCGGAATTTGGCATTTCGGTATGCTGTAGTAAATCTGATGAAGGTGCATGTGGGTATCTGGCCCCTGTTTTAGGGTCTTAAGGATGGTATGAGTGGGAGAAATGGATGCAGATGTGTTTTTAGACCCATGTGCTGTGGATCTAGGGGTGCTCCAGGTGGGAGAAGGGGTGGAGGTGAGTGTGGGACCCTTGTATAAGAGTCCTATGGCTGGTCCAATTATTTATTTATTTGCGTTTGTTAACCGGGTAAGCATGCTAGACAGCCAAGTACCTATTTTCAGGTGCGACCTGGGAGATTACAAGGTACATTCATGAACATCAGGCAAAACAAGTAAAAGTTACATTTAAGTGCATCAAGCAACAAGGTCAGTACAAGAAACATCAGGGGTTTACATAGCCGGCAGCAGGTAGAAATAACAGTATGGTACTCTCATGGTAAACAAGTATGATACTTTCATGATGAACATTGATCATCATGCCGGGCAGTAACACTGTTAAGCTTGCAGGTAGACAGAGAAGAAACACATTGGGATAGAGGAGGCCCAGAGCAAAATACAGAGATAGGAGCAGTAACTGTGCACACACTGCTTGAGCAGTTTGGTCTAAGTGGACTACTCCTACTAGTAAAACTGTAAGCTCGATATGGATAAAGGTGGCGAGGTCCACTGCCTTTGACAGATAAGTTAAGGTGGATAGGCAGAATAGGGGCAAAATTCAGCAGAAAGGCAGACAGCAAGGTGAACCAGGGATAAAGGACAACCAAGGAAGGGGCTGGAGTAGAACAGCGAAACAGTCTAGGGAGGTCAAATCATGGAAAGTCATGTGTGCAAATGCCAGGAGCCTTAGCAACAAGATGGAAGATCTGGAGGCTGTCATGGTGCAGTCAGACCTGGACATTGTAGCCATCACTGAAACCTGGTGTAATGATAACCATGACTGGGAGTTGGCCATACCTGGCTACAACATATTCAGAAGAAACAGGGCAGGCAGAAAGGGAGGAGGAGTGGCACTGTATGTGAAAAATGATATAAGGGCCACAGAGATCCAGGAGGAACAAAATTGGGGAGAGATACTGTGGGTTAAGCTGGAAAGGAAAATGGGGCCAGCCATCCGCACAGGTGTGGTCTATAGACCACCAGCCCAGGAGGAAGAAAAAGATAGGGAGCTAATGCTAGCCATCCAGAGGATGGCAGACAAGGGTGAGGTAGTACTGGTTGGAGACTTCAATATTCCAGACGTGGACTGGAGCATTCCAGCAGCAGCATCAACTAGGAGCAGATTTATCTTGGACTCCCTTCAGGGTGCCTTCCTCAAGCAACTGGTCATGGAACCAACTCGGCAGAAGGCAATACTGGACCTTGTGCTCACAAACAGGAACAGTGTGATGGGGGTAAGAATGGGGGAGCACCTGGGGAACAGTGACCACCAGTCACTGTGGTTTGAAATCACAGAAAGAGCAGCACCAAACCACACAAAAACACGTATCCTGGATTTTAGGGGGGCAAACTTTGGGAAAATGGGGAGATACTTGAAAGAGGCATTAAGGGGAATGGGGCAGGAATCAGGGGTTGAGGAACAGTGGGAAGTATTTAAAATGGGGATTACAAGAGCAACAGAATTATATATTAAGCAGGTTAGCAAGAGGAAAAGGAAGAGGAGACCATTATGGTTTTCCAAAGAGGTAGCAAAGAAAGTGAAAGCCAAAAAGATTGCATTCAGGCAATACAAAAAGACACAGGCAGAAGGGGATAGGGAGAAGTACCAGGAGAAGCAAAGGGAGGCAGGGAGGTCAGTAAGGGAAGCCAAAGCTCAGACAGAAGAACACATTGCAAAATCAGTGGGTGGAGGGACAAAACCTTTTCCAGGTACATAAGTGAAAAAAGAAAGACAAAGGGAGGGATAGTGAGACTGAAGGGGGAGGATGGGGCTGTGTGGAGGATGACAACAGTAAAGCTGACATATTGAACAGGTATTTCTGCTCAGTCTTTACTGAGGAAGAGGAGGGTAATGGGTCTGAATGGAGTGAAAGGGGTGAGAATGTTGCAGAAATGGACACAAGTCCCTTTACACGAGAAAGGGTCCTGAAGGAACTGGAAGTAATAAGAGTTGATAAAGCAATGGGGCCAGATGGGGTGCACCCCAGGGTCCTTAAAGAACTAAGAGAGGTGGTGGCTGAACCTCTTGCTATCCTGTTTAGTCGATCACTAGAAACAGGGGAGGTACCCAAAGACTGGAGGATAGCAGATGTAGTCCCCTTATACAAAAGTGGGAACAAAGAAGAAGCGGGGAACTACAGACCAGTCAGCCTCACCTCGGTAGTGGGGAAGATCATGGAAGCACTACTGAAGGAGAGATTGGTGGAACATCTGGTTGTCAATGGACTACAGGACCCAAGGCAGCATGGTTTCACCAGGGGAAGGTCATGTCAGACCAACCTCATTGAATTTTTGACTGGGTGAATAGGGAGGTGGATCAGGGAGAGCAGTGGACATGGCCTATCTGGACTTCAGCAAGGCTTTGACACTGTGCCATAGAAGACTATTGCACAAACTGGGGAATATGGGTGTGGGCAGGACAGATAGTGCGGTGGGTAGGTAACTGGCTGGGCAGCAGGACACAGAGGGTGGTGGTAAATGGCTGTCACTCCATAGAGGGAAGAGTGACCAGTGGGGTACCACAGGGATCAGTGCTGGGACCGGTACTATTCAATATCTTCATCAGTGACATTGCACAGGACCTAGAAGGCAGAATTTCACTGTTCGCTGATGACACAAAGCTCTGTAATAGAGTAGACACACCAGAGGGTGTAGACAGAATGAGAAGGACCTGCAAAACTTGAAGAATGGTCAGGGGTGTGGCAGTTGAAATTCAATGCAAGGAAGTGCAAGATAATGCATATGGGGCACAAAACCCTGGCACAATATATCAGTTGGGGTGAGGATATAGCATGCACCAAGCAGGAGAAGGGATCTTGGAGTTATCATCTCTGATGACCTCAAGGCAGGGAAACAGTGTGACAAGGCAGCAGGTAAAGCAAATAGGATGCTGGGATGCATAGGCAGGGCATCACCAGCAGGAAAGGGAGGTCATAATTCCACTATACAAGACACTAGTGAGGCCGCACCTGGAGTACTCTGTGCAGTTCTGGAGATCTTACCTACGTAAGGACATAGACAGGGTAGAGAAGGTTCAGAGGAGGGCAACAAAGATGGTGCATGGATTGCATCACAAGTCCCATGGAGGACAGGTTGAAGGCACTGAACATGTACTCCCTGGAGGAGAGGAGGGAGAGAGGGGATATGATAGAGACATACAAGTATCTTACAGGGAGGAACAGGGTGCAGGAATGCACTATTTTTAAGCGAAAAAGATGTTCCAGGACTAGAGGGCATGGGATGAAGTTGGAGGGAGGACGATTCAGAGGAAACGTGAGTAAGAATTTCTTCACAGAACGGGTGGTGGACAAGTGGAACACCCTGCCAGAGGAAGTGGTGGGGGCTGAAACAATCACGGGATTTAAGAATGCATGGGATAGACATAAAGGAATTCTGGAGGTCAGGGGTAAGGGGCAACAGACTTCCTGGAAAACATAAACTGAACTTACAAACTTAAATGGGCAGACTGGGTGGGCCATAGGCCCTTATCTGCCGACACTGTCTATGTATCTATGTATCTAAGTTAGGTAGCGACTCAGCCAGTCGGAGCAGCCTAGGTCAAGGAGGTTCATCTAGAGCAAAGGCAGGTGGAGGCCGATTTGAGAAAGCCCCAGAGGGAGGTTTTAAAGCTGTGGTGGGAGGGAGAGGAGCGAGTGCTTGATGGAAGGGAGTTCCACAACCTGGGTGCATACGTAGTGAAGGCCCGGTCGCCCATTTGGGTGTGGGTCTTGGGAACCAGGAGGGCAAGAGAGTCACTGGATCTCAGATGGTAGGAGTGGGTAGCCGGAATGAGGGATTCAGCGAGGATGAGAGGGGTGGCAGATCTGACAACACTGTCTATGAAGTTGCCCATGACATAGGAGTGGTGCATTTCCAGTGGGAGCCACTCAAGTCGGGAGTAGAGCTCACTGCAGTGGGTGAGGTGGGGAACTGAGCGCCCAAAGTGACATACACTGTTGTACGCCGTGTCCCATTTAGCGAGACTAGTTTTCGCAATGTGGGTGAAGGTGACAAGCCCATAGCAGAGTGTGGGTAGAAGGACTCCCCCGGCTAGGGCCAGCCAGGCAGCTGGGGTGAGGCAGTCCTTCACTCTGAATACAAGGCCCAACTTGCAGTTTGAGGCCTTACATGTATTGCATATGTGCAGATTTAGATCCAGTTGTGGGTCAAGTGTCACCCCCATATATTTGACAGCATCTGCAATTTGTAGTGGGGAGCCATCAGCACCTGAGATCTTGAGCGAGTCCGGGACAGCTTTTGTCTTGGCTGTTGAGCCAAAGAGCATTGCCTGCATCTTCTGCAGGTTAATCACAAACTTGTGGTCTTTTAGCCAGGTTTGGATTTGGTCAAAGTCAGACTTTAGCTTGGCATTGATGTTGGAGATGTCCCGGGAGCTGGTCATGGTGACTAGGTTGTCTGCGTACAGAGTTGAGCACCCATGTGCCAGGGCTGAGGTTAGCTCATTTATGAAGAGGGAGTACAGGAGAGGCCCCAGGACAGAACCCTGTGGAACCCCGCAGTTTACCTGAGCAGGCTCAGACAGGGTCTTGTGGAACTGGAGGTACTGCTGCCTGCCGGAGAGGTAATTATTGACCCAGGCAAGGGCAGTGGGGGAGAAGTCAAGGAACAGGAGAGAGGAGCACAGTAGTGCGTGGTCAACCTAGTCGAAGGCTTTTGAGAGATCCATGAAGATGGCCCGGTCAGTTTACCTTGGTCAGCAGCAGACCTGATGCAGAGGTAACAACTGCTAGGGCAGTGGAGGTACTGTGCTCTTTTCTGAACCTGTGCTCTGCAGGAGAGAGTAGGTTGTGGGTCTTCAGGTAGTGGGTGAGCTGTGAGGCGACTACCTTTTCAAGAAGTTTGCTGATCGCTGACAGGATCGCTATCGGACGGTAGTTCCTTGGGTCACTAGTGTCACCTTGTTTGGGGACAGGGATGATTTTGGCCATCTTCCAGACATCTGGGATTATGCGCGAGGTTAGTGATGCATTGAACACGTGGGCGATGGGTCGGACTAGAAAGGATGCCCCAAGCTTGAGTAGTTTGGGCTCAAGGCAGTCGTGCCCAGCACCAGTATGGGGGGAGAGGCCAGCAAGGAGCTTCTGGGTCTCCTTAACAGAGATGACCCTGAGGTAAAATGACAGATGGGGGTTTTCCCACTGGGTAGGTGGGCCTGATCCTTGGGATCAAGTGGCTGGTTGGAGAGAGCTGGCAGGTTAGTGAACAGGGAGTTAAAGACATTGGCAATTGTGAGGGAGTTGTTGCAGTTTACCCCACCAATGTGCATATCAGTAACCTGAGCTCTGGCAGACTCTTCTACTGCATTCTTAATATCCTGCCAGAAACTCCTCAGGTTTCTGGCTGTGTAGAGTAAGGTAGATTGGCAGAACTCACTTTTTGCAGAGCAGATGGCTCTTTTGCATGAGTTTCTCAGCTGTGCTGGAGAGGGAGTTCTTGTATCTCACCCAGCATTTATCCCTTTGTTTCATAAGAGAAAAAAGGCCTCCATGGAGCCATTTTGTAATAGTGCCCCTCACCCTCTTTTTTGTGAGAGGAGCATGTTTAGATTATAAGAGAAAAGGTGTGAGTTGGACACCCATCCATGAGTCTCTTGTCTGGTCCTGCTAGAAGAAGAGGGTAGAGGTGAGTTTAGGACACCTGTCTGGGAGTTCAAGGCTGGACAGCATGGGAGATGAATGTGGAGGTTGGTGTCAAATACTCTTCTAGGGTTTGCAGGACTGGTCCTAGTGGGCAGAACAATGGACATGCAGTAGGTGGGAAATGCCAATTTGAGATTGCAGACCTGGTCTGGGTGGGGAAAGAAGAGGGACTTAAATGAGGGAGGGCAGTATAGTATTCTCAGGACTGGTACAGGTGGAGGGATATTGGGACATAGGTGGGAAAAGCTGGTCCAGGTATCCCATGGGAGGTCTGGGTGGGCAGGCAGTGGAGTCATAGATGTGAAAGGCTAGTCTTATGGTTCAAGGGATTATCTTGGTGAAGGAACATGGTTACATACATGGGGACAGCCAGTATGGGTTTCCAGGGATAGTCTAAGTGGATGAAAAGGGGAGATTTTCCTAGGGAAAGCTAGATATTGGATCCTAATGCTGATCATGATTGAGGGACATGGAGGACATACAGTGAAGCCCGCCAGGATGAAGCACAGTGTCATAGTTTCCTGCATGACAAAAGGGCCTGACTACCATTAAAACTGCATTGTTTAATGTAGTAACTCTGCTGCAGCATGCTACAGAATTGGGTTTAATCCTGGCAAGCTTCACGTGTAGATGTGGAGGTAGATCTAGTCCTCCCAGGATGATCCGAGTGGGTGGGCAATGGAAACTTAGACAAGGGAAGCCATTCCAGTCATCCCAAAGCTGGTCCATTTGAGGATACCATGGAGACATAGGTGAGACAGACCAGTCCAGCAGGCCCTTGGCTGATTCAGGGTGGGGGACAGGGAGAATGTACGTGGGGAAGACTGGTCTGGGTTCCAGTTGCTGGTCAGGGTGGGCAGAGAGGGGACCTGTAGATAGGGAATGCTAGTCAGAGGTCCTAGGGCTAGTCTGGGTGGAAGAAAATGGGGCCCATTGGTGGGAGGGATAGTTTTTCTGATTTGATGGCCATTTGATTCTTGTGTTTTAGGACTGTATTAAATTTGCACATTAATAGGTATTTCAGGTACAGTTGAAGATCTTGTTTATAACAGCTTATTGCCATTATTTCAGTTTTCTTTTTGAAGGCTAATTAGCATTTTTCGTGCTTTTTTTGAAGGGCATTTGAGAAAAAATTGAGAAGTTTTCAATGGATAAAAACTGGTGTTTGAAGTACAAATGAAGTCAATTTGAATTACTTCAAAAACTGAAGTATATTTGAAGGCATTCATTTTAGGTGGAAAAGAAGGAAGTTCTAGGTGCAATTGAAGGGCTTTTTCATAATAGGTTTTTACAGTCTTTTAACTTTCTTTTTGAAGGCTAATTAACATTTTTCGTGCCTTTTTTGAAGGGTATTTGAGAACAAATTGAGAAGTTTTTATTGGATAAAAACTGGTGTTTGAGGTACAAATGAAGTCAATTTGAATGACTTCAAAAACAGGAAAATAACTGGATCAGTTTTTAAAAAACTGAAGAATACTTGAATTGAATTTGAAGGCCTTCTTTTTTTGTATGGGTAAAATGAGTGCTCTTAACCAGCACCCTCTGTCTCCTATCTGTTAACCAGCTTCTAATCCAAGTCACGACTTTGGATCCCACCCATAGGCTGCTCAGTTTCTCTGTCTGCCTTTCTTTCAGCACAGTGTTGATGGCCTTGCTAATCTCCAGATAGGCCACATCTGCTGCCCTCCCCTGATCTATTTCTGTGGTCACCAAGTCAAACCTGAGTTCTCTCAGTACCCTTGAGCCTACCCCATCTGGTCCCTCAGCCATGCCCACATTTAGAGCTTCCAGTACCTTCAGGACTCATTCCTATGACAATGAACTTATGTTCACCTTCCCCCTTTGTCCCTAATACAAAGACTGCATAAGGAGGGGGGTAGTTTCTAAGGTAGACTAGACCACACTGCCTGTCCGGGGTGGGTGAGAGACCAGGAAAAGGCAGCAACTGTTGGCAGTGTTTTGTTTCTTGTTCTTCACAATTTTATTTTCACAGGATGGTAATAGATCCATGTGTGATCTTGCTAACTCTGGGAAAAGAGAAACCAACACTGCTGCAGCACAAATGAAGGTACTCAGATAACTGTAGATACAGACCCACTCACCCAGAACTGTATGCAAAATATTACAAGATGTATTTAAAGTAAAAAGACACTCATGATTTAAAACAAAAAGTTTGTGATATGCATCACTTTTTCAGGGTACCACCAAATTGGCTTCAATGCCAAGAAATGCGAAGTTATGCATATTGGAGCCAAGAATCCCAGGACAGAGTATTACTTGGGTGGAGTCCGAGTATCTGCATCAGAGGAGGAGGAGAAGAACCTGGGAGTGATAATCACTAGTGACCTGAAGCACTTCATGCAGTGCAAGAAAGCAGCAGCAAAGGCAAACAAGATGCTGGGATGCATGTCTAGGGGGATCAGTAGTAGGAGAGAGAATGTTATACTGTCCTTGTACAGGTCTCTGGTAAGGCCTCATCTAGAGTATGGAGTTCAGTACTGGTGCCCACACCTCAAAAGGGACATTAACCTGTTGGAGAAGGTCCAGAGGAACTGGCCAATTAACCCCCAGAGAATATAAGTGAACTGCTGCAGTGGTTGGCTGTGAATCAGATGGAGATGGAGAAACAGAGAGAAAGTCAAGAAAGAGAGATAGAGTGAAAAAAATAGGATCAGAGTTGGGCTGATACAATGCAAGTGCTCCAGGTCATTGGGACCAGTCATTCTTCTGGTGGGACTGGTACGTCCCCAAAAGCCCTAAAACTTACCAGAATGACTGGCACAAATAATATTGAGTTCTACCTGACTACGTTCCAAAGAATTGCAAGAGCTTGTGAGTGGCCTCAGGCCCAATGCGCAGTACAATTTGCCTCATATTTAACTGGTCATGCTCAGTTAGCCTACAGTCATATAGATAGTAGAGACTCAGGTGACTATGAATTGGTAAAGAAGGAAATCTTAAAATGATTTGATATGAGCACTGATTTGATATCAACACAGACAAAGGTTTAGTTCACTTCATTATCAAAATGTGAATACTCTAAGAGAAGTGTATACCCGGCTAAAAGAGTTGTGCACAAAGTGGCTTCAACCTGAGGGGAAGATGATTGCCAAGATCCTGGAAACCTTGGTAACTGAGCAATTCTTACAAATAGTACCTGAAGATGTTCAGATGTGGGCTAGGGAACATTGACCAGAAACTGTGGAGACAGCCATCACACTGGCAGAGGATTTCCTAGCTGCCCGACAGTCTAGCACAAGAGGGTACAGAAGTACTGTTTTTTCAAACTCTACCATGCTAGTATGTTAGGACAAGCTCCTTTTATACCTTATCGGGCCCCAGGAAAAAACTCAGGAAAACCAGGAAAAGGAGGGAGAAGTTTTCCACCTGAGGGAGGTAAGGTGCCTGCCTGGCGCCATGGCTTGGAGGGACAGGGAGCGCATCCTCAGGATTGCCGGAGCAGCTGCACAGGGGAGGGAGCTGGATGTCATTGTCCACCTAGGGACAAATGACCTGGCTAAGAAAGGGATTAGAGAAGTGCAGGAAGAGTTTGTGGAATTGGGGAGGGGCCTTGGTCAAGTGCACGCATGGTAACAACTCTCGGAGGTGCTACCCATCTATGGCATAGAGGAGGCTAGGGTGTTCCATTCCATGGGATTCAATCAGTGGTTGAAAACTGGTGTGGAGCTCAGGGATTTAGCTTCATTGGGGACTGGGGTCCACCTGGAGTGATGCAAGCCTATACTGGCATGATGGGCTGCATCTGTCCGGGAGGGGAACCAGGATCCTAGGTGATAGGTTTAAATGCTTCATTGGCAAGCTTTTAAACTAGCCAAGGGGGGAGGCACTGGAAAGGAGCAGGAAAATCCTAGCCCCCCAAACAATCATGGTAGTAAGTGTGGCAAACACCAACATGGAGGTGTCGATAGGGAGAAGGGCAGGGGTAAATGGAGAAAGTGACAAAGGCAAGAAGGACAGGGGTGGGGCAAAAGGGGGTAAGGCCATCAGGAAATGGAGGGTAATGAGTACCAATGCCCATAGTCTGGGCAACAAGCTCCCTGAGCTGGTGGCCTTAATGGAAGAGGGATGCCTGGATATCGTAGCAGTCACAGAAACATGGTACACAGAGAACCATGACTGGATGTTAACATACCAGGTACATAACTTACAGGAGAGACAGGCAGGGGAGAAGAGGGAGGAGTAGCTCTCATGTAAAGGAAGGATAAAAGCAACTGAACAAAAGAGTAAACAGGGAGGAGAGGAGGCACTGTGGGTCACCTTGGAGACTGGAAAGGGCACCACAATCCGCACAGGGGTTGTGTACAGACCCCATGTCAGGGAAGGAATGGACAAGGATATGATGGTAGGCATTCTTAGAATGGCAGAGAAAGGGGGATACTGTTGATGGGAGACCTGAATATGCCAGATGTTAACTGGAGCACATTTGCTGCAGCCACATCCAAAGCAGGGGCCATTCTTGGCCCTACAGGTGGCAGGCATTAGACAGCTAGTTTCAGAACCCACTGTGAGGGAGCAATCTTAGACCTCGTACTCTCAAATGGGGGCAGTGAGAGGATCTCAGATCTAGAAGTGGGTTGCCATCTGGGGACAAGTGACCATCAAACAGTGTGGTTCACGTTAAACTCAGCTACAAGAGTCAAGCCATACAAAGTGAAGGTACTGGACTTTAGGAGGGCTGACTTTGGAAAGATAGGAGAGTGCCTCAGAAAAGCACTAGCAAACAGGCTAGAAGGAGGTGTGCAGCAACAATGGGAATTATCAAAACTGCCATCACAGAGGCAACAAGCCTTTGTGTGAAGCAAATAAACAAATCAAAATGAAAGAAAAAGCCACTATGGTTCTCAAGAGAGGTGGCTGTGAAAGTCAGGAAGAAAAGATAGCATTCGGAGTATAAGGAAACACAGAAGGAGCAGGACAGAGAGCTGTACCAGTTAAGGCAGAAAGAAGCAGGAGGGAAGTCAGAATAGCAAAGGCCCAAACTGAGGGAAAGATAGCCAACTCAGTTAAGAAGGGGGATAAAACCTTTTATAGGTACATCAGCGAGCGTAGAAAGACAAAGGGAGGGATAGTGAGGCTGAATAGAATGAACGGTGGGTGGGCAGAGGGGGACAGTGAAAAAGCAGGAATACTGAACGAATATTTCTGCTCAGTATTCACAAAAGAGGAGGGGGAAGTGCCTAATCCAATTAACAGAAGCACTCTTGATAGGGGGGTCGATCCCAGTCCTTTCACAGAAGAAAGGGTTCTGCAAGAACTCCTAAAACTGAAGGTGGACAAAGCAATGGGTCCTGATGGAATTCACCCCAGAATTCTAAAAGAAATAAGGAAGGAACTAGTGAAACCACTGGCTACTCTTTTTAATAAATCATGGGAGGATGGTGTGGTACCCGAGGACTGGAGGAAGGTGGATGTGATTCCCTTCACAAAAGTGGGACCAAGACAGAGGTAGAAACTACAGACCTGTCAGTCTGACCTCTGTGGTTGGGAAAGTGATGGAGTCACTTCTGAAGGAAAGAATAGTTGAGAACCTAGAGGTCAGTGGAGCACAGGATCCAAGGCAGCATGGGTTCACAGTGGGAAGGTCATGTCAGGCAGATCTAATAGATTTCTTTGACTGGGTGACCAAAGTAGTAGACCAGGGAGGGGCTGTGGACATGGCCTACCTAGACTTTAGTAAGGCATTTGACACAGTCCCACACAAAGATTATTAGTCAAATTAACCAGCCTGGGAGTGGGTCCCAGGGTGGTAGCCTGGTAAAACATTGGCTGGACAACAGGACACAGAAGGTAATTGTAAATGGAGTCCACTCTGAAGAAAGGCGGTTACCAGTGGGTACCAGAGGTTCAGTATTGGGTCCAGTCCTTAATGTCTTCATCAGTGACATTGCAGAGGGACTGGAAGGAAAAGTATGCCTTTGCAGATGACACAAAGATCTGCAACAGGGTTGATATACAAGGAGGCGTGGAAAGGATGAAAAGGGACTTGGCAAGGTTGGAGGAATGGTCAGATGTATGGCAGCTAGGATTCAATGCAAAAGAGTGCAAAATAATACACCTGGGAAACAAGAACCCAGGGGAAGAATACACAATGGGTGGGGAGGTAGTAACAACAACAAAACAGGAAAGGGACCTGGGGGTAATCATATCAGATGACCTTAAGGTTAGCAAGCAATGTGTGAAGGCAGTAGGGAGAGTCGGGGGTATACTGGGATGTATAGGGAGAGGCATCAGCAGCAGAAAACAGGAAGTTGTTATCCCTCTGTAAAGGCAGTTGGTGAGACCCCATCTGGAATACTGTGTCCAGTTCTGGAGACCCCATCTTCGCAAGGACATAGACAGGATAGAGGCAGTCCAGAGGAGGGCAACTAAAATGGTGCAGGGTCTGCAAGAGAAGCCGTATGAGGAGAGACTAAAGGAGCTTAATATGTATACCCTTGAGGAAAGAAGGGAGAGGGGGACATGATAGAAACTTCAAGTACCTCAAGGAATCAACAAAGTCCAAGAGGTAGCATCTTTCAGAAAAGAGACTTGCAAGAACAAGGGACACAATTTAAAGATAGAAGGAGGCGGTTCAGAGGCAATGTGAGGAAGTATTATTTCACAGAGAAGGTAGTGGATGCATGGAACAGCCTTCCTGAGGAAGTTGTGGGGTCTAAAACTGTGGGAGAATTCAAGAATGCATGGGACAGACGTAAGGCAATTCTTGTGGGGGGCAGGAAGATATAGGCTGTTGGGTAACTAGGATCTGCGGCCTATCCTGTAGGTAGGGAAATGGGCAGACTAGATGGGCCCAGCGGTCCTTATCTGCCGTCAAAGTCTATGTTTCTATGACATCATTTGCCACAATTGTCAGCTTGTTATTGTCAGAAAAAGAAATTGGAACCTACACATCTGTTCTTAGCCAACTGGAAACATTATTTAACTAATGTTAACATTGATAACAAGCAAGAGATGGGCTGATAGGCTGTGACAGTAAGCATACATTGATCCAATTGGATCTCCTGGACAATGTGCCAAACAGAGGTCCTTCTGCAGGTGTCACTTGTATTCATGAGGATACATACCATTACCCTATCACTGTTGTAAATATGACCGTACAAGGTTAACCAGCTAGATTAACTGCAGGAATTGTGCCTAGACTTCCTGTCTCTGTGGTTACTGGGCGTGCTTTTCCAGATTTTGACACTTTAATAACAAAGAATGAAACTGTGTCTGCAGTGACTACTGGGGCCCAGGCTAAGCAAGAAAATACCTTAAATGACACCTTTACTTTTGAAGGAGATGTAATAGGGACACCAGGGAAGGATAAACATTCCAGACAAGAAAAGGAAAGCCCAAAGAAGAACTGGAACTAAGAGCATAATGGGCTGTTTGAGGTTCACAGACAAAATGTTTGAAGGGTGTGATGTTGGGGTTGAAAAAAAATGATAAAACAACCCCTTTTTCCAACAGGTGGAGAAAAGCATGTGTAAAGGGACATCTGAGTGCAAGGAGAAAAAAAATATTTTATATCGGGTCTAGGTTACTCCAAACACAAGAGAAGTTGTAGAGCAGTTGGTTGTCCCTGAAAAGTTTTGTCCCCAGTTGTTACACTTGGCCCCTGATTTGCCATTAGCAGGGCATGCTGGGAGGGACTGTGCCTTAACTCACTTATTGCAAAGGTTCTTTTGGCCCAATGTCCATGAGCAGGTAGCTGAGTATTGTCCAGCCTGTGCAGAATGTCAAAATGTTGCACAGATGGGGAGGAAGGATATGGTGCCCCTGATGCCCTTACCTTTGGTGACTACGCCCTTTGAAAGAATAGCTATGGACATAGTAGGCCCATTAGGGAAAAGCTCTTGAGAGAACCACTTCCTACTGGTTGTGTGTGACTATGCCACCAAATACCCAGAGGCCATACCCTTACATACAATCACTACCCCAAAAATTACTGAGGAATTTGTAAAATTATTTAGCAGACTAGGCTGTGAACTGCAAATTGGTGACCTGGGTTCGAATTCCACAGCCCCCACTTGCCTACTGTGTGACCCTGAGCAAGTCACATAACTTCCCCGTGCTCCCAGGTCGCATCTGTAAACATGCTTTCCTGGTTAAACAATTGGTTAAACAAAAAAAAGTGATCCTGACTGATTAGAGAAGCAATTGTAATGCTACATTGTTTTTTTTTACTTTAGTCTTTGGTAACCGGGTAAGGCCCACTAGGCACAAGTGCCTGTTTTCAGGGGCGACCTGGGAGCACTGGGGGTTTAAGTGACTTGCTCAGAGTTGCACAGTATGCAAGTGGAGGTTGTGAGTATCAAACCCAGATCTGGTCTGCTGGATGTACTAAACTCGTTCACAGCTCATTACACTAACCTCTAGGCTATGCTGCTAGCCCAAAAGAATTGTACTGCCTATTGGGTGTAGTAGCAGTCTGGATGTCCCCCTACCATCGCCAAACAGATGGGCTAGTGTAAAAGTTTAATCAAACCCTTGAACGAATGCTAAGAAAGTTTGTCCATGATGAAGGAAAGGACTAGGATAGGTATTTGCCTTTCCTGCTGTTTGCATATCGGGAGGTGCCCCAAGCTTCCAATGGTTATTCCACCTTTTCGTTGTTATTTGAAAGAAACCTTTGGGGCCCATTTGATGTCGTCAAAGAATACTGGGAGGAGAGAAAGAAATCGGACAGACAAGTGTAGTGGAATATATGATACAGCTTCGTAAGCGGCTGGTTAAATATACTGAAATAGCACTTGACAACAATGGACAGGCCCAGAGAAAGCGAAAGTATCTTTATGATCAGGAAGTGACACATAAAGAATTAAATAAGGAGATAGTCTTGTTACTTCTACCCTCCTCTTAAAATGAGTTATTTATGAAATGGCAGGGGCCTTACCAGCTCCTCAGACAGACAGGACCAGTGACATATGAGTTAGAGACCCCAGAGAGAGAGAGATGCCAGAGTAAAAAGCTACGTCATGCAAACCTTTTAAAAGAGGGACATGGAAAAGACAACCCTTCTGATCTGAACCTGATAGTGTTTCCATAGAGAGAGGACACAGAGATGGGTTTGGCCTATAAAAGGTTATAAAAACCAGGTGGGTTGGAGGAACTGATAATTAACCCGACATTTCAGAGCAGACAATGGAATGAAGTAAAACAACTGTTAAAGACTTTTCAAACCACTTTTACGAGCATTCTGGGAAAAGCAGAAGGGGTGGAACATCAAATAGTTGTTACCCAAGCACAAACTATAAGGCAAAAACCCTACAGACTCTCTGAGAGGGTAAGAATTGAGGTTATGGCAGAGACAAAATAACTGGAACAGTTAGGCATCATAGAGTCATCTACTAGTGCCTGGGCCTCACCTATTGTAGTGGTTGGTAAGAAAGAGGGTGGAATCAGACTATGCTTGAATTTGCAGAAGCTAAATGCTGTATCTCACTTTGATGGTTGCCCAATGCCACAGGTAGATGATATAGTAGACCATGTAGGAAATGACAAGTATATTACCACACTGGATCAGACAAAACGGGACTGGCAAATCCCATTGGAGAAAAAAGCTAGGGATACGAAAGCCTTTATTACCCCACTAGGTCTTTCTCAATTTGTAACTATGCCTTTTGGCCTACATGGTGCCCCTGCTGCTTTTCAGTGGTTTATGGATCAGATTTTAACACCACACATAGAGTATTTATTTATTTATTTTATTTATGTCACATTTTGGATTGATACCTTTGAGCCCAGATGCTCTTTTACAAAGTTTCCATGTCAAAACAGCAGTACAAACATACAGAGCCATCGTGGAACAGAAAATACAAAAACACGAAATGGTAAAACATACTGAATCGAGGACGCATCAATTATTTGAAGTTAATGGGGTAAAATAAGAACATCAATTACTGTAAGATAAACATTTTTTAAACAATTCATATAGATTATTGCTGCAAGTTTTTTACATTTTTTTTCTCAAAGTGCAACCTTAGAAAAGAAAAAGCATTCTGGGTTTAAACTTCGTCAGAGACAAAGGGTGGGACAGGGATGAAGGGTGGAAATGGGAAAGGAACTTTTTTAAGAGGGACGAGGAGGAAGCAGGGAAAGAGGCAGTAAGGAAAGGCCACACCTTTGGAACCAGGTGCACTATTCTAGTTGCTATGGTTATTTTATTAAGTGTCAACATGTTTCAGCTTTAGCAGCCAATCACAGGCATTGTTGCATGGATGGGGACAGGGCTAGAGAGAGAGAGGAGGAGGAAAGGGAGGGGGTGGGCTAGATGAGGGGAGGATAGGATTGGGAGGGGTGTGGACAGGAGGTGCTGGCTGGGTATTTTCAGGGGAGCAGTAGTCAGTTAAAATCAGTCACAAGGGTTTGCTTGAGCCAGTAGCAGACAGAGGTCTTTTTTTAAAGGGGCCGATTTTCCCACATTCAATCAGTGAGGCTGTGAGTTCATTGAACCATTGCGGTCCCCTAACAGAAATAGCATGCTGTTCAAAGGTAGTCCACCTAAATGGTACCTGGAGTACACCTTTAGGTGATCTCTGGGTCATTTTTGCGGTAGTGGCACATTTGAAAATGTTGACCATTAGTGCAGGTGTTAATCCGAGCAGAGATTTCTTCCCAAGCAGGCAGGCCTGGTACTTGACCCTTTGCTGCAAAGGGTGCCAACCCGTGTCACTGTAGAGCTGACAGGTGTGGGTGAGACATTCTGCTGCCAGGATGAGCCTGCATGCTTTGTTAAGCAGGGTGTTTATCCGTTTTAAGGCAGGGTCTGAAGCAGCACTGTATATTAGAAGCCTGTAATCTACTGAGGGCAGTATGGAGTTCCTTGTTGCTTATGCTTATGGAGGATACCCAATTTGATATTTGCTGTTTTGATGATTTGATCAATATGTCCAACAAAGGATAGAGTACCATCAAGACGAACTCCCAAATATTTGAACGTGTGAACCTGATCCAGTGCTTTTCCTTTGCCACTAAGGATGCAAAGGGGCCCAGCTTTCTTCTTTTTTAATTATTTATTTTTATTATTTAGTTGTTTAACCAGGTATAGCACACTAAGCTGAAAGCTTTTTTACAGGAGCGACCTGGGAGCACAGGGAGGTTAAGTGACTTGCTCAGGGTCACACAGTATGCAAGTGGAAGCTGTGGGATTCAAACCAAGGTCTGGTCTGCTGGATGTCACCAGATTTGCAGCTCAGAGCCTTAGACCACTGCGCTGTACTGCTCTTGCTTTGGGAGAGAAAGAGAAATGCATTATCTTAGTTTTTTTTTTATTGTTTAGCAGTAATTTGTTTTGAGTGAACCATGACGCAAGGTTTCTGAAGCAATCCTGTAGAGAAGTGATGATGTTGGATGATTGGACACCAGGGACAGAGATGACTGCGTCGTCCTGATACACCATACTGGCAGGACAAGCTGAGGGCAATTAGTTTATAAAGAGACTAAAATGTAATGGGCCAAGTATGGACCCTTGTGGCACCCCCAGGGTCACGTTCCTAGGGTCAGATGTGACTCCAGAAATTTTAACACATTGCGACCTTTGTGACAGATAGCTACCGAACCAGTTAACTGTCTCATAAGACGTTCCTAGTAACATGAGGTTGCCATGCAGTGCATGATGATTCACCGTGTTGAAGGCTTTTATAGGGTCTATAAATATAGACCCTACAGATTTGTCACTATCTAGGGCATTGTATAGCAGGCTGGTGTATTCCACGAGTGCAGTGATGGTGCTATGGTATTTTCTGAAGCCATGCTGCTTAGCACATGGAAGGCTATATTTACTGAGGTAGTCAACCACTTGATCTGCAACTCTTCTTTTAAGGGCATTCAAGAGTGGAGGGAGTAACGAGATTGGATGCTAATTACCCAACAGTGTCCTATCCCCACTTTTAAATACAGGTGTAACATGGGCTATCTTCCATTTATACGGGAAGATTCCTGTTCTCAGGGAAATATTAAACAACCTGGTGAGGGGGAAGGCAATTTTGTCGAGGGTGAGGGCAGTCAGTTTCATATCCATATTATCACTAGCGATCCTGGTATTTCCAAGGACTCTTTTGATATATTTAATGGCTTTCTACTTTGAGATTTGTTGGAAATAGAATAATGATTTTGTGGTATTCCTAGCAGGATGTGGGTCATAGCTGTTGTATTTACACGGGGTGGGTTATTAAGGTAGTCCTGGGGTAGAATCGAACTCAAGTCTGTGAACGCCAGATTGAAAGCATTTGCTACATCCTTAGGGTCCTGTAAGGTGCTGGTGCCTGTGATAACCAATTCTGAGTAAACTTTGGGTACCTTACCAGTCAGTGACTTTAGATTGTTGCAGAAAAGCTTTCCATTTCCCCAGGTCCTCCCCACCTCTCCCCTAGACTAGTCTGCCTTGGCATTCCTGAGTGGTCTTGTGCATTTGTTCCTTGCCTCTTTATAGGCTGTAAATTCACTCATTTTCCCTTTGGCCTGAGCCTTATGCCAAAGATTATCCCTGTGTTTCAGTTGCTCTATGATGTGACCCATTAGCCATGGGTTAATTGTACCCCTCACTTTGGTCAATTTATAGGGTGTGAAAATATCACAGGCATTATTAAAGATGAGTGTGAAATAATCAAGGGCCTGATTAGTGTCTTCAGTGAAGTCCAGTGGCATCCAGTCTGCATTTTTCAGGAATTGCTTGAAATTATATAGTTGACTTTCTTAAGGCACCTGTTTCTTGAATGCTTCGGAAGTTTTTTTTTTAAACTTGTTGGACCACGTAAAGATCACTGGCGAGTGATCACTTAGTGAGTCAGGGAGCAAAGATATATTAGCTATATGCACAGGGCATGAGGTGAGCAACCAGTCAATAAGTGTGGAGGTACCAGTTCGATAGTTTCTTCTGGTCGCTTCAGTCACCATCTGCAAGAGGTACAAAGTGGCTATCTGGTCTCTAGTGGCCACCGTGTCCTGTGCCAGCCAGTTTGTATTGAAATCCCCCAAGATAATGTGCTCCCAGTTCTGATTGCATTGTTGACAGTAATTAATAAACTGCTCCATTCCTTTGACTTTACATCCAGGTGGTAAGTAAACTGTGGTGAGTAGGAGATTTTTTCTCTGCCTAGCTATTGTGCGTTTAATCGATAGGATCTGAGCTTTTTTTTGTTGAGGTACTGCCCTGCAGCATTGTTCGGCCTCCCTAGATAATATGGTAGTGTATAGCCCAGACTGGAGGACACACCTTACACAGTTAGCTGCTGTTATACAGTCTATAAAAACAGCAGGTTTGACCATCAACCCAATTAAACGTGCTGTGGCTATGGCTGAAACCAAGTACTAGGATTTATGTTGGGAAATGGACAAGCTAGGCTTGAGATTGAAAAAATAAAAGCTGTGGCAAGGTGTCCGATCCCACAAACCAAAAAACATGTTATATCATTCCTAATCTTGACAGGTTACTATTGAAGATTCATCCCTAATTTTGCCACAATAGATAATCCTTCAACAGATTTGGATAACAAAAGGTGTTCTAACAAAATCCAATGGATCCCAGCCTGTGAGGAAGCTTTCAAGTCAATTAAGGCTGTTCTGTGTTCTGCTCCTGTTTTAAAATGCCTAGATGTTACAGTTCCATTTGAGGTACAGACAGATGCCTCTGAGACTGGTCTCAGGACTGTACTCAGCCAGACAATATGGGCGTGGGGACAACATCCAGTTATATATACAGTATGTAAGTAGGAAACTGCACAAAAGAGAACAAACGTATTCTGCCATAGAGAAAGAATGCTTGGTAGTTAAGTGGGCCATAGAAACACTATGATTTTATTTGAGGGGGTGCTGAGTTCAAACTGACTACAGACCATAACTACCTTTGCTGGATACAACAAATGAAAGATAAAAATCCACAAATTATGAGGTGTTTACAGCGCTATTGTTTTACCGTGCAACATGCTTAGCATAAAATGCAGATTTTCTGTCTGGGCATAGAGCAGATACAAGACATGTATTAAATAATGCTATGAAAGGTATCTCAGATGTTAGATACTATACAACCTCAGGGTAAATGTGTGGGGGTGTGTATATATATATATATATATATATATATATATATATATATCCATCAGGATGAAGTGCAGTGTCACAGGTTTACGGCATGACAAAAGGGATTAACTCCCATTGAAATTGCATTGTTTGCTCCTCTACTACAGAATTCTGCAGCAATGAGCTTCATCTTGGTGGACTTCACTATATATATATATATATATATATATATATATATATATATATATATACACACATACATACACACACACACACACACACCCTGGGGTGGAGCTCCTGTAGAGAGTGGGTGGAAGCTCCCATTGCTCCATCATGCCTGAGTGTATGGTTGTCCTACCTTGGAATTAGAGGGACTCTATTCTAATTTATTTTTTGAAAGCCTGTTGCAACAGCGTTCTAACTATTTTATGCTGTACTGTTCCGTCTCTGTTCTGTCAGGATGGCCACCTGCAAAACCCCCCCCCCTTTTTTCCTTCTTCACTCTGTTTCCTTTTCAAGTCCCTCTAAAATGCACCCTGCATGGCCCAAAGTGACCAAACAATGTACATTACTAGCTAGATAGCACAGTTTCATATGCCAATATAAAAACAGATACCCATTGTTAAATATTTGAGCATTTAAAATATGAGCCATTTTTTGGTGCACTGTTGTTATGCAGCACATATTGTATAAAACATATTTGATTGCCTAAAGTACATTGAAAATGTTATATACTACATAGTGGTTTGGTGTCTGAGAAAGGCAGATTTAGAACAGATGAAAAGTTACGAACATACGCAAGTGCCAGCAGATACTGTCCACGTTACTCCTGGTTAAACAATTGGAAAAAAAAGAAGAGGTCTATCACGTCTGCTTGATTGTGTAGCTTGCAGCTTAGACTACTGTTGCTGTTTCCCCTTGAAAGAGAAAAGGCTGGAGAGAGTATTTGTTCTATTTTAAATTCATATTTGTATCTGTTGCGAACAGCCTTGGTTGTGCAGACTGCCCAGAGCCAGTTGCAAACAGCCTTGAAAACAGTTGTGAACAGTCTTGGTGTTTCAGACAGCCCAGAACTTGGGAGAGGGTATATAACGCCCCCACCCCCCAAAAAAAAATTTAGCTGGCAGAGCCTGGGATTTGCAGTCTGCCTGCAGCATGAGAACGGGAAGCACATGCAGTCTCCATGTCCTCAAAACAAGCTAGAGTACAGATGAGAAAAGGATCCCAGTGATGTTATGAGAGCCTGACTGTTGCATCCTGACAAATGCTATGTAATGAATTATTTATTTATTTATTTCCTTGTGTTTTGCATTTTGGGACCCTTGTTGAAATAAAATCACGTAGCAAGTGTGCCGTACATTATATAAACTTAATCAGTGTCTTTCTGTTGCACCCACACCCTGGGCAAACCCCTTTGGCTAGCTTTTCTTCTGTCTTCACCTTTTCTCCCCTCACCACCTTTACTGCTTCCCGCTGTTTTACTTGGCATACTTCTCTGTCTGTGTGTTTCCTTATACCTCCTGAATGCCACATAGAAACATGGAATTTGATGGCAGATAAGGGGAAAGGGGAAAGGGGAAATTGTTTAACCAGGAAAGGCACACTAAGCCGAAGCTTGTTTCCAGGTATGACCTGGGAGCACAAGGAAGTTAAATGACTTGCTCAGGGTCACACACTATGCAAGTGGGAGTTGTGGGATACAAACCCAAGTCTCCAGGTTTGCAGCTCAGAGCCTTAAACCACTGCCCTATACTGATAAGAACTGCTTGGATCATCCAGTCTGCCCATATCTCCTTACCTACACTATTTCTGCAGACTTTCCTGATCTATAGCCCTTTCTCCCTCCTCCCCTTCCTTTCCACTGTGATTCCCTTGTGCTTATCCCATGCATTATTGACTGCCCCCCACTGTTTCCGCCCCCCACCACCTCTGCTAAAAGGCAATTACAGGAATCCACCACTCTTTCTGTGACTCTTCTGAATCTACCCCATCCAGCTACATACCATGTCCACACCCTGTTTTCTTTCACCACCACGGCCACTTTCTTGAAGAACCATAATGGTCTCTGTTGCCTTTTGCTTTTAGTCATTTTCTTCATGCAGAGATTGGTTGCTTTAATTATGCCTACCCTTAATTTCCCCCACTGGGCCTCCACCGCTCCCTGGCAATTGCGTACTGGCTGAAGCAAAATTATTGGAAGAAACTAGTCAATCCTGGTTCAAATCCCAGTATGCAAGCAGCATATTCTTTTTTTTATTTAATTAGTTTTTGTAAGTGCACTAGACAAATTCTGCCTATTTTCAGGCACGACCCGAGGGAGGGGGATACAGATGAATGGCAACTGACCTTCCACCAGATTAAGCTGTTACTGATATTCTAATGCTTAGAGCAATGGACTGTGAGAAAGGAGATCTGGGTTCAAATCTCTGCTGCCACACTGTGTGGTCACCCCAGGCAATTACAGGCCTGTATCTATTCTCCCCTTTCTGGATAAACTGCAGGAGTCCCTTGTCTTCTCTAGACTCTCTGACTTTCTCAACTCCTCTGCCTTCCTGTCTCCATTTTAGTTAGGATTCAGGAAAAACCACTTCACCATCACCTCCCTCGTTCAAGTCGCTGACACTATTCTCTGCGGCATGGACCATGGCCATATCACCGTGGCTATATTCATAGACTTAGCCAAAGATCTTTGATTCCATGTCTCACCCTCTCATATCCAAACTCCTCTCTGGTTCAAGTCCTGTCTTACACGCTAAACACAATGCATCTACGCAGGTGCTACCCTGTCCCCCCTTCCCATTCAAGCAAGTGTTCCTCGAGGCTCCACGACTTTGCTTCACATATCATGTCACTCTCTCCCCTCCAGCCTTTTCCTAGCTCCCTAGTCTTCCACACCTGTGCTCTCCCAGCATGGCTAATTCTTCTATGCCTATGTCCCCCTAGAATTGGTCTCCAAAGCACTTCCTGCAATAATTCACCTCTGTTGTGCCATTATGTATGACTTTATTGTAAATTTCTGTTTATGATTTTAACTCTTCATATGATATTTTTTATTTTGTAACCACAGCTCCTGTATCCTATATTGTACCCTTGGTGTAGTCTTACCGTGTTTGTGCTCCTGGGTCACACCTGGAAATGAACGTTGGCACAGTGTGCCTTTCCTGGTTACCAACTTTTAAATAAATAAATGATGACAGAATTACATGGCTGAGAGGAGCCAGGACGGGAGGAGCCCAATTATTATGCTTGTTGTTTTTCAGCCTTTCCAGCTAAGCAGGCACAGGCAGGTCCTGTGCTCTAGATTTGGCTTCTCATGTGGTGGGCTAAGGCCCTGAGGAAATCAGCTGACACAGAATGTGAATGTGTCCAGTAGAGAGCAGCTCACCATACAGAAAGAAAGATGGCTGCATTACTTTAACTGTACATTCAATAACCAAAAAAAATCTGTACAGTTTAAAGAAAAATCAAGGGTAGTGTGGAAAAAGAAACCTATAGTATGAAAAATAAGGTTGGGTTACCTGGCCTGATGGCACTAGGAGTACTACAGTATCCTGTGTTATTACGTAGGAGAGCTAAGGTTCATTCTTGGAGTCCATCTCCTTCCACTGACCCTCTGGAGTCCTAGAAACAAAGAAAATATAATTTTTTTTTAATTCTCTTTTTTTCCCCTCCCTCTCCCCGGCCATGTTCAGGAGGGAGCCTCAGCCCCATCCCCCCAATGTCCAATGGTGGATGCCAACCATCTTCCCCCAGGGCATTCCCCCCCCGGCGGGGTTGGTGGGGATACCCCAGACTTCCACCAAAGACCGGATCCAGTTCTGGTCAGCACCACGGCTAGGTGGGGAGTGGGACCTGTGAGCCCCTCCTTCATCCAGCCAGGAGATCCTTTTTCCAGTGTTTTTCCTCCCTCTGAGGTAGGCATGCAATGACACCAGTGATGGTGCCGTGCATGTTCCCATACGTGTCCCGTCAAGTGTCTGCTCCACCTCTGCCCACTGTGAATAGCGTCAGTGTGCCAGCCCCCAGCCTCTGCTAGGGGCCAAGCAAGAACTGACAACTGATTGCCCCCATCCCCAGAAAAGAAGAGTTGTACCTGGGGTACTCTATCCTTCTTCTCCTAGGCGACCCACTCTCACCGTGAACATGAGTCACCGGTGTGGCAGGAATGTAAGGCGGGATGCCTCAGCCCTCCATGCCACCAGGCCAGTGAAACATAGAAAATAGAAAACATATAGAAAGCATGATGGCAGATAAAGACTCGTGGTCCAGTCAGTCTGCCCGAAATCCCTACCTACACCTTACTAGCCTATGGCCAGATAGGGTGGTTACTTAATGTTTCTCTCTCCCCTTCCTTCTTCCTGAAAAATCCCCACAATTTCCTTCTTCCCTGCTCATATCCCCCTCTCCTAGGGACAACCAGTCCCTTCAATCTATCCCAGCCTTCTTTGATGTTGACAGTAGATTTCGCTTCTATCACCTCCTTTGGTAATCCATTCCAGCCTCTCAGTCAAGAAGTGCTTCCTGATATCTCTCTTATAAATATGTAGCCTCCACCCATGACTTCTCATCACTGTGCTGTCATTGCTAGTGACTAGAACCACAATGTCTGCCTTGGTTATTCTCTTGGGGATTTGTAGATTTTGATCACTCCCCCCCACCCCTGTCTGCCACCTTGTACACATTTATATTCTGCAACATTTGCTTACAGGATCTGTTCTGCTGCCCTTGGATCACTTTTTGTTTACCTGCATTGCTCCACCTTTAGTCTGTCCCTGTCCTTCCTCAGATGCAGACTCCAGAACTGGGCACAGTTTTCAAAGTATGATCTAACCAAGAATCTGCATGGGGCAACATCATTTCTGTCCTCTGCCTGTCAAACCCTGCCCTATGCATCCTAGCATCTATAATGCCTTGCTGTACCACTTGTTGCACGGATAAGTGGTTTGAAGACTGATACTTATGATAGCATCCAGGTCCCTTTTCTCCACTGTCTTGGCCATCTGGAACCCCCCACCCCACTTGGTAGACTGTGGCTGGGTTGTTTTTACCAGTGTGCATCCCTTTCACTTCTTGGCCTTAAACTTCAGCTGCCAGTCTTTAGACCACCTTTTCAGGTGCACCACAGAGAAACATAGAAACATTGAATTTTATGGCAGATAAGGACTGCTTGGCCCACCTAGTCTGCCCATTTCCCTACCTGATGGATAAGCTGCAGGTTCTAGTTAATCAACAGCTTACTTCCTCCTACCCCTCACTAGAATTGCCTTATGCCTGTCCCATGCATTCTTGAATTCTCCCACTCTTCCTGACTCCACAACCTCCTCAGGAAGGCTGTTCCATGCATCCACAACCCTCTCTGTGAAAAAATACTTTCTAACATTACCTCTGAGCCATCCCCCCTCTATCTTCAAATTGTGCTCCCTTGTTCTTGCACATCTCTTCTTCTGAAAGATACTACCCTCTTGTACTTTGTTAATTCCCTTGAGATACTTGAAAGTTTCTGTCATGTCCCCCCTCTCCCTCCTTTCCTCAAGGGTATACATATTAAGCTGCATTAGTCTCTCCTCGTATGTCTTCTGGTGCAGACCCTGCACCATTTTGGTTGCTCTCCTCTGAACAGCCTCCACTCTGTCTATGTCTTTGCGGAGATGGGGTCTCCAGAATTGCACACAGTATTCCAGATGGGGTCTCACTAACTGTCTGTACAGAGGGATAACAACTTCCTGTTTTCTACTGTTGATGCCTCTCCCTATGCATCCCAGTATCCCCTCAGCCCTTCTTACTGCCTTCTCACATTGCTTGCCCACCTTTAGGTCATCTGATATAATTACTCCTAGGTCTCTTTCGATTTTTGTTGTTGTTATTAACTCACCCCCCATTGTGTACTCTTCACCTGGGTTTTTGTTTCCCAGATGTATTACCTTGCACTATTTTGCATTGAATCTAAGCTGCCACATATTTGACCATTCCTCCAACCTTGCTAAGTCCCTTTTCATTCTTTCCACCCCACCTTGTGTATCTACCCTGTTGCAGATCTTTGTGTCATCTGCAAAGAGACATACCTTTCCTTACAGGTGCTCTCCAATGTCACTTATAAAGACATTAAAGAGGAGAGGTCCCAGTACCGAACTCTGCGGTACCCCGCTAGTTATCCTCCTTTCTTCACTGTGGACTCTGTTAAGTATTACCCTTTGCGTCCTGTTGTCCAGCCAGTTTTTATCTAGGCTACCACCTTGGGACTCACTCCAAGGCTGGCTAACTTGTATATTAATCTTTTTTGTGAGATTGTGTCAAATGCCTTGCTAAAATCTAGGTAGGCCATATCCACAGCCCCTTCCTGGTATACTGCTTTGGTCACCCAGTCAAAGAAATCTATTAGGTTCGTCTGACATGACCTTTCTGTTGTGAAACCATGCTGCCTTGATTCCTGTGCCCCACTGGCCTCTACGTACTCAACAATTATTTCCTTCAGAAGTGATTCCATCATTTTCCCTACCACTGAAGTCAAACTAACTGGTTTGTAGTTTCCTGCCTCTGCCCTGCTCCCACATTTGTGAAGTGGAATCACATTTGCGCTCCTCCAGTCCTCAGGTACCACCCCATCCTCCCATGATTTGTTAAAGAGAGTAGTCAGTGGTGTTACTAGTTCTACCCTTACTTCTTTTAGAATTCTTGGGTGAATCCCATCAGACCCCATTGCTTTGTCCATCCTCAGTTTCAAGAGTTCTTTCAAAACCTTTTCTTCTGTGATGGACTGGTATCGATCCCTATTCAGAGTTTCTCTCTTGTTTGGTTTAGGTACCTTCCCTCCTCTTCTGTTGTGAATACTGAGCAGAAATATTTGTTCAGTATCCTGCTTTTCACTGTCACCCTCTGCCCACATTCCTCCCTTTATTAAGTCTCTGTATCCCTCCCTTGGTCTTTCTTCACTCCCTAATGTACCTATAAAAGGTTTTATCCCCCTTCTTAACAGAGTTGGCTATCTTTTCCTCAGTTTGTGCCTTTGCTATTTTGACTGCCTTCCCTGCCGCCTCCTGCTTTAACTGATAAAATTCTCTGTCCTGCTCCTTCTGTGTTTAATTATATTTCCTGAATGCTATCCTTTTCTCCTTAACTGTCCCTGCCACCTCTTTTGAGAACCATAGTGTTTTTTTCCTTTGTTTTGTTTTGTTGATTTGCTTCACACAAAGGCTTGTTGCCTCTGCGATGGCTGTTTTGATTATTCCCCATTGTTCCTCCACCCATCCTTCTTGCCCATTTGCTAGTGCTTTCCTGAGGCACTCTTTTATTTTCCCAAAGTCAGCCTTCCTAAAGTCCAATACTCTTGTTTTTGTATGGCCTGACTCTATGGCTGTATTTATTGTGAACCACACTGTTTGGTGGTCACTTGTTCCGAGATGGCTACCCACTTCTACATCTGAGATCCTTTCTCCTTCTCCATTTGAGAGTACCAGGTTTAAGACTGCTCCCTCCTGAGTGGGTTCCAACACTAGCTGTCTGAGGCATGTCCCCTGTAGGGCATCAAGAATGACCCTGCTCTTGGATGTGCCTGCAGCAAAGGTACTCCAGTTAACATCTGGCATATGCAGGTCCCCCATCAACAATATCTCCCCTTTTTCTGCCATTTTAAGGATGCCTTCTATCATTTACTTGTCCATTTCCTCCCCCTGCGATGAGGGTCTGTACACAACCCCCATACAGATTCTGGTGCTATTTCCTGTCTCCAGGGTGATCCATAGTGACTCATCAACTTCCTGTTTACTCTTTAGTTCTGTTGCTTTAATCTCTTCCTTTATATAGAGAGCTACTCCTCTTCCTCTTTTACCCACCCTTTCCCCGCTGTAGACTGTGTATCCTGGTATGTTGACATCCCAGTCATGGTTCTCTGTGTACCATGTTTCAGTGACTGCCACAATACCCAGGCATCCCTCTTCCATCAAGGCCACTAGCTCAGGGAGCTTGTTGCGCAGACTGCGGGCATTGGTACTCATCACCTACTATTTATTTTTTATGGCCTTACCCCTTTTAGCCCCATCCCTGTCCTTACTGCCTTTTTCTGCATTTATCCCCGTCCTGCTCCCTGCTGACTTCTCTACCTTGGTGTTTACCTCTCTAACTACTGAGTTTTGTGGGGGGAGGCTGGGATTTCCCTGCTCCTTTTCAGTACCTCCCCCCTTGGCTAGTTTAAATGCTTGCCAATGAAGCATTTAAACCTGTCACCTAGGATCCTGGTTCCCCCCCGGACAGATGCGGACCATCGTGCCAGTATAAGCCTGCATCCCTCCAGGTGGCTCCCCATTCCCCAGTGAAGCCAAAATCCTGAGCTCCACACCAGTTTTTCAACCATTCATTAAATCCCATGGTGCAGAATACTCTAGCATCATCCTTGCTATAGACAGGCAGCACCTCTAAGAAGGTTACTGTACATGCTACTTGTCTAAGGCCCCTCCCCAACTCCACAAACTCCTCTTGCTCTCCTCTGATCCCATTCACAGCCAGGTCATTTGTCCCTAGGTGGACAATGACATCCAGTTCCCTCCCTCATGCAGCTGCTCCTGCGAGCCTGAGGATTCGCTTCCTGTCCCTCCAAGCCATGGCACCAGGCAGGCACCTTACCTCTCTATCCCCTTCTTCCCCCACTTCTACCCCCTAATGATCGAGTCCCCCACCAGGAGTTGTCTCCTTCCCCTGTGGGGTCTCATGCCACCCTCTTGTGGGTCTACTTTGTGGAGGTTCCCAGCATCCTCCTTGGTCTCCACTGCAGGTGCCTCCATAGAGGAACCACTCTTTGCCAGAACAGCATATGAATTGTGGAGAGGTACAACTAGAGGGATGCACCTCTCTTCCACCACTCTCTTCCTCCCTGAGTCACCTTGGTCCAACCACTCCTCTTTCTTGGCAACCTCTGAGGTAACGGTGGTGGCCCTGGTGGTCCTTGGGTGGGGAAATAGGTTTCATGAATCCTAGCCTGGTCAGCCTGGAGATGGGCAACCTCCTCCCTCAGACCAGAGAGGTGCCTGCAAACAGGGAACTGGGCAGCATCGCAGCCTCCAGAATGTCTCCGGGAACACTGCTGCCCCACAGTCATTGCACTGCACCACTTCCATCTTGACTTATTTTGTGTCCCTGCTCCTATTGCTTTGTATGCTTACTGTTTTCTCCCTCTATGTATTTTTACACTTACTTTCCTACTGCCTATGTGCCCTTACAACTCTTGCCCATCCTGTTCTGGGACAGGAACTTCCTGTAGTCTTCAGTAGTCTCCTTTTTCTGTGCTTGGATTCAGACCTCCAGTAGCCCGGGGAGTGAAAGAGTTATTTTTTAAGTTCTTTCAAGGTGGATGAAACTAATGTGTCTCAGTGATCCTTCCCTTCCTACTGCCAAACAGGAAGTTCCTGTTGTCCATCAGATCCAGTGGCTATAAAACCAGAACTGGCTTTGGGTGGAGGGGTGGGAAGGAGGGCAATTAGTAAAAAATCTGTAGTTCTAGACTGCTGTTTCTTGCTCTGAAACCAAAGTTCTCCTCTGTCAAAAACAGCAGGAAGCTGTAATTGGAGACACCTGCTTTTGTACTCCTAAGCCACACCCCCACTTAGAGTTACTCTCTGCTCTGACTCAGTAAATTAAGTTGATACAGACCCCTTCCTCAGAGAAACACACAGTGACTTTCTTCTTTTTTTACTTAAATGAGACCCCCTTCTTCTAATAAAGTATCTGTTTGTTTAATCCAAACAGGTACTGACTCCTGCTGAGATAGAAGTGATTTATCAGTAAAACATCTGTAGTTCTAGACTGCTGTTTCTTGCTCTGAAACCAAAGTTCTCCTCTGTCAAAAACAGCTGAGGCAGCACACTTAGATGTGTAGGGTAATGAGTGGAGTCTATGTGCATCAACCTGCTACTTCAGCCTTCCCGCCCCCCCACACTGTATCCTTTTGCCTGCAGCTATACCTGTTTCATATGTTAAATGACAGCAGTGTGGGGGGGGCAGCATCTGAACAGATCTCTGGGAGCTGCTCATTTTTATTGGGGCAGGAGGCAAAAGAACAGATAGAGGAATGGCAGCCTCCATGACAGGGTAAAGGAGAAAGAACGTGTGACGGCTGAGATGAGGTGGCAAATGCAGTCCCTTCACAAACACTTTTCTCATCACCGGCACACCATTCATATTAGCAGTAGCAGGCCACAATCACACCATCTGTCACAAACCCACTCAGCAAGTCAGGCCCTCTGCTCCCACAGTGCCAACCTCTGAGCGCAGTCTTGTGAACAGTTAACAGAAACAGGGTAACCCTCCTGTCTGTTTTGTGGGTTTGAATCAACCTTTGGTCTCAAGTCTTGGAGGGATTCAAACTGTGAACCTCTTGCTATCATACCCAATGTATAGGCTCAGATAATTCTGCTCTTCGGGGGGGAAGATATCTTTTGCCTATGGGCACCTAACCAGGTGTACAAAATGAACCCTTAAAACTCTATTAAAGACCTCAGAAAAAATTCTTACTTTTTCCCAGTTTGGTAAAACCAGTAAACTTTGTACAGAGTCAGCTTTAACCATGTATGCTTCACTTGTCAAGAAAAAGAAGTTCAAAAGCACACCAAGTAGTCTCTAGAGTAGAGGTTTACTTCAAATTGGATAAAAAAAATTTAAAATGTAAATACAGAACCATATATCACAAAACATACAAATCACTTAAAAGAATAAAGTTTTAAAAAGTGCAGATTCCTACCACTAATACACTTAAACTTGTCTGTTCTAAGGTATTCTTATTTCACAGTACTGTAGATGTTTCTTTTTCAGAATCCCAACATATGTGTCTTAGTGGAAAACAGAATACTGTTTTAAAACTGGCTTTGCCAACCTCTTTGCATGAGGTCACCTAGCTCCTCCCCTGTCAGAATATAAAAATGATACAACCAGGATGTCATCACTCAGAAGGTAAATTAAATAAGGCTAATGTCTAACTCCTTCTTTCATCCATGAGCAACATTCTGCTTTTACAGACATCAGAGAAACATTGAAGACTTTGCGCCGGTGTGACATAACCTGGTTTTCCTCCTCTAAACGTCATAAAATGGATATATTCTATCCTGTCAGCTGGCAAGCTATAATAAAGCTAGATAAACAGGAGATGCTTAATTTAGGCCTCTTCTTGCCTGTAATTATCTCTTGGCCTTCCAGGTAACACCTTGTATCTAAAACCTGGGTGGGGGGTGGGGGGTATGGGTCATCCCACAGGCTGTTTCAGCATCTCTCATGAGAGACATTCAATAACACATTTTTATATGCAAAAATCATAGATTAATCAGAACCAGCTGTCTGAGTGTCATAATTCCTTCCCACCTAGACTGAATTTGTGGGGCTCTATCCCCTGCATGGGATGAGCTTCCCAAATCAGTTCACTCCTTGTACACACGAGACAGCCCATCAGAGTTCTGATTTTTGGCTCCAGCCCTATGTAATATTGTCATATCATACCCTTGCAAAGCAAGACTGCATCTTAACAATCTACCATTGTTCTTTCCCATCTGCATCAGCCAAACCAGGGGTTCATGGTCAGTCTGCACCACAAAATGCTGCCCATATAAGTATGGCTCCAACCTCTTTAGGGCCCACACTATGGCAAGACATTCTTTTTCCACAGTAGAGTATGCCTGCTCCCTGGGAAGTAACTTCCTACTCAGATACACTACTGGGTGATCTCTCCTTTGGCTGGATGTCTGACTCAGTACTACCCCAATACCCACATCTGAGGTATCAGTCTGAACTATGAAGGGTTTGCCATAGTCAGGATTTATCAAAACAGGAGCACTGCACAGTGCCTCCTTTAGTTTGGAAAAGGCTTCCTCACAGGCTGGGCCCCAGGTAATTTTCTTGGGCATCCTTTTCTTTGTCAGTTCAGATAGGGGAGCAGCCAGGGCACTGTAATTGGGTACAAATTTCCTGCAGTACCCTGCTGTCCCTTGAAAACTCCTGACCTGCTCCTATGTTTCTGGTCTGGGCCACATCCAGATTACCTCTATCTTTATTTGGCTAGGATAGAGCTGTCCTCTGCCTACTACATGCCCGAGGTATGCTACTTCTCCCATGGCCACCTGGCACTTCTCGGTTTTGACAGTGAGCCCGGCCCTCTGTATCTTGCCCAGCACTTCTCTAAGGTGGAACAGGTGTTCATAGAAACATAGAAACATAGACTTTGATGGCAGATAAGGACCACTTGGCCCACCCAGTCTGCCCATTTCCCTACCTACTGGATAAGCTGCAGATTCTAGTTAACCAACAGCCTATTTCCTGCAACCACCCACTATAATTGCCTTATGTCTGTCCCATGCATGTTTGAATTCCTCCACTGTTTTAGACCCCACAACCTCTCCAGGAAGGCGGTTCCATGTGTCCACCACTATCTCCGTGAAAAAGAATTTCTTCACATTACTCCTGAGCCGTCCCCCCTCTAACTTTAAATTGTGCCCCCTTGTTCTTACACATCTCTTTTTCTGAAAGATGCTACCCTCCTGGACTTTGTTGATTCCCTTGAGGTACTTGAAAGTTTCTATCATTTCCCCCCTGTCCCTCCTTTCATCAAGGGTATACATATTAAGCTCTCTCATTCTCTCTTCATATGGTTTCTGATGTAGACCCTGCACCATTTTAGTTGCCCTCCTCTGGACTGCTTCCATCCTGTCTATGTCCTTGCGTAGATGAGGTCTCCAAAACTGCACGCAGTACTCCAGATGGGGTCTCACCAACTGTCTGTATAGAGGGATAACCACTTCCCTTTTTCTACTTGTGATGCCCCTCCCTATACATACTAGTATCCCCCTGGCTTTCCCTACTGACTTCTCACATTGCATACCCACCTTTAGGTCATCTGATATGACTACACCCAGATCCCTTTCCATTATTGTTGTTGTTAGTACCTCACCTGCTATTGTGTACTCTTCTCCTGGATTTTTATTTCCCAGGTGCATTACTTTGCACTTCTTTGCATTGAATCTAAGTTGCCATATGTCTGACCATTCCTCCAACCTTGCCAAGTCCCTTCTCATCCTTTCTACCCCCTTGTGTATCAACTCTGTTACAGATCTTTGTGTCATCCGAAAAGAGGCATACCTTTCCTTCCAGACCCTCTGCAATGTCACCTATAAAGACGTTAAAGAGGACTGGATCCAGTACTGAGCCCTGAGGTACTCCACTAGTAACCCCCCTTTCTTCAGAATGTGTTCCATTCACTATTACCTTCTGTGTCCTGTTGTGCAGCCAGTTTTTTACCCAGGCTACCACCCTGGGACCCACTCCCAGGCTGGCTTACTTGATTATTAATCTTTTGTGTGAGACTGTGTCAAATGCCTTGCTAAAGTCTAGGTAGGCCATATCCACAGCCACTCCCTGGTCTATTTACTTTGGTCACCCAGTCAAAGAAATTGATTAGATTTGTCTGACATGACCTTCCTGCTGTGAATCCATGCTGCTTTGGGTCCAGTGCCCCGCTGGCCTCTAGGTACTCAACAATTCAATTGTTCCTCCCAGCTGGCATTAAAGATGGCAATGTCATCCAGGTACACTACAGCGCACTCCTCAGCACCATTTAACACCTGGTTCACCAACTTTTGGAAAGTGGCCAGTGTGTTCTTCATTCTGAAAGGCATTACTTTAAATTCAAATAAGCCTGTCGGAGTGATGAAGGCCGACCTCTCTCTAGCTCTGTCCGTCAACTCTACCTACCAATACCCCTTGGTTAGATCAATGGTCGTAACGTAGGTCGTACCTTACAACTTGTCCAGGAGTTTGTCCGTCTGGGGCATCGAATGGGCATCTGACTTCGTGACTGCATTCAGTCCACGATAGTCTACACAGAAACAAGTACAGCCATCTGGCTTAGGCACAAGGACTACAGGTGAGGCCCAGGGGCTGTGGGATATCTGGACTACCCCTAAATCCAGCATCTCCTCCACTTCCCTGGTAATGTCCTTTTGGACAGCCTCTGACACCCAATATGCTGTCTGCCGCATGGGCATCTGTGTCCCTGTCTCCACATCATGAGTCGCTAAGGGGGTTAGTCCAGACTTGGTGCTAAACAATGGGGCAAAGTCTGCTAAAACCTCCCTTACTTTCTGTATCTGGTCCAGGGCCAGCAGGGGATACAATTTTACTGCCTCCACAGAGGACTCTCACTTACTTTCTTCCAGCAAGTCCAGAAGGGGGTCTCCTTCATCTGTCCCCTTCCCAGGACTACACACTGCAAACACCATGTCAGTCCTATTTGCATATGGCTTCATCATGTTGACATGGTACATCCTTTCTGTCTGTCTTTCTTCGGTCAGGTAACTCTACAATATAGTTCACGTCATTTACTTTCCTAACCACTTTGCACAGTCCTGCCCACTCAGCCTGCATCTTGTCTTTACGGACCGGAATAAGGACCATGACTTCCTGACCCATCATGTACGAGCGAGCTCTGGCTCTGCGGTCGTACCACGCTTTTTGTTTCTGTTGGGCAGTTGCCAGGTTTCTCTGGGCTGTCCCCATAAGCTCCTTCAGCCTTTCCCTAAACCTAAAGATGTAATCCACAGTGGAAGTTCCCCGGGTGGTGTGCTTGCCTTCCCAGTCCTCCTGGATCAAGTCTAGGGGCCCATGTACACGGCATCCATATAAGAGTTCGAACGGGGAAAATCCTGTTGACTCTTGGGGCACCTCCCTTTATGCAAACAACAGGTGGGAAGGTATTTCTCCCAGTCCCTCCCATGCTGTTCAGCAAATGCCCAGAGCATTGACTTCAGGGTACCATTGACTCTTTCCACAAGCCCATTGGCTTGTGGGTGATACGGTGTCGTGCATCTCTGCACCACCCCACACTTCTCCCATAAACATTTCATCAGGTCCGACATGAAGGACCCTCCTCGATCGGTGATAACCTCCTGCGGAAACCCAACATGGGTGAAAATCCCAAGTAAGGCATCTGCCATTTTGTCCATCCTCAGTGAGGATAGGGCGACTGCCTCTGGGTACCGGGTGGCAATATCCACCACAGTCAGGATGAATCTCTTCCCTGAAGAGCTGGGGGTATTTAAAGGCCCCACAATATCCATTCCCCCCCTCTGGAATGGCTCCTTCACTATGGGCAATGGAATCAGGGTGGCTTGGGTTTTCTTGCCCGCCTTCCCTATTTCTTGGCACTGGTGACAAGACCAGCAATACTCCTTCACCTGCTGGGTGAAGTTTGGCTAATAGAAATTCTGGGCCAACCGCTGCATAGTGCGTGTGATTCCCAGATGACCAGACAAGGGAATATCATGTGCAATCTTGAGCAACTGCTCACGATACCCCTGGGGAACAACAAGCTGCCTGCCTAGCATCCTTCCCTCTGTCTGCATAGCCTGAGTATACACAAGTCCATTTTCCCAATTAACCTTATGTCTGCCGTCACCTCCCTGTGCACCATCCGAGTCTGCCCAAGCCCTCAGCTTCTCTAGACTAGGGTCACTTCTTTGAGCAGTTGCAAACCCCTCACACATTCCCAAGGCATGGGACAGGTCCCCTTCAGTTGCTAAATGAGGGTCCCTAGCACTAGCGTCAGGCACTCAGGATCACTATCAATCCCAACCCTCTGACAATGGGTCACTCCTCCCTCTTCAGAGTAACCCTCTGTAGCTGTGTGGTTACTTACTACTGGGGAAATTTCTACCCCCTTTTCATTAGTCTCCACATCTGGAGACACAGGCTGGAGAACCAGCCTCTCAGTGTTTTCCACAATGGCTTCTGTGGGGTCCAGGGAACTACAATTTTCCATTGCAGCTTGGCTACAGGAAACTGCACATACCATCCCCTGTTTGAGATTGTTGCCCAGGATCACATCCACTGCTAACGTTTTGGCTACTGCCACCTGTTGCACAGTTCCCCCTGTTTCACACCAGTCTAGGAGAACACTAGCCAGTGGCATTGTTTTCTCTTCACTAGTAAAATCCTGTACAGTGATGTATTTATTGAGTATAAGCTGACTAGGATCTACTAGATCCCCTTTTACCAAGATCAGGGATGCCCCTGTGTCCCTTAACCCTTGCATCTATACACCATTCACCATGACTGGGTGCATGTGTTCCCTCATGTTCACAGGCATGCTTCCAGGAACAAATAAACAACCCACTTCTTTTCTAGTACCATTCTGAATATTATTGCTCACCTTTCTGGGACACTGTCTGGTAATATGCCCAGTTTCTTTACACGACCAACATTAATTTCTTTTCTCAGAGAAATCTTTTCTCTGAAACCTGGGGCTAACTAGTTTTGGTGGTGGCAGTGAGGGTTTTAGCTGCCCTGAAGGTGTGCTTTTCCCTTTCTGTGCTGCCACGTCCACCCCAATGGCTCTCAGAGCAGGTCTGCTCTTGGCATAGCGGTCCAAGAGTTCAGCAGCCTCTTGCACTGTTTTGGGATCTCGGTCCTCCAGCCAGGTTTTCAGCTCTTCTGGGCATGCCCAGAAAAACTGTTCTAACAGAATCACATTTTCATTTTATCAACAGAGTTTGCTTCAATTCCTTCCCACCAACATTTTAAAAACTGATGTTGTTTCGTGGCTAGCTCCTCGTAGCTCATGTCAGGGCTTCTCCTGAGCTTACAGAATTTAGCTCTGTATGATTCAGCAGTTAATTCAAATTTCTTTAACAGTGCAGCTTTAAGTTTGCTGCAATCATCACTGTCCTCATTGTCCATTTTACCCTATGCATCCCAAGCTTTCCCGGTAAGTAGCGGGGATAGCTGGAAGCTCCAGGACTCTCTAGGAATTTTAGCCTGAATGCAAACTTTTTCAAAAGAATTTAAAAAGGCATCCATATCCTGCCCCTCTGTAAATTCGGCTATCAATTTGGAATTCAATTTGTAACCCAGTCATATAGTCCCAGTTAAACCCAAGCCACTTACCTGTTCTGGTGCCGCTGGTTGGAGTCGTAGCTTCTCCAGTTCATGTTGCCTCTGGTGCTCATGCTCCTCATGGTCTGCCTCTCAGCATTCTCGCTCTACCACCGGCTGTTCACAGTCCCTCTTCCTCTGGAACTCCAGCTCCATTCTGCACAACTCAATTTGCAGCCTGAGTACTTCTGGATCTAGGATACTGGTGACCTTCTCCTGCTGTTGTGTCCCTTTGCTGACAGTGGCCCTGCTGTCATCTTCACCGGATCTGGACACTGCACTGACTGCTAGCCCTGCCACATTCAAGGTTTGGTCCCTTACAGTCACCGTCTGTGACTCAGTGCTGTGGGTATCTGCTACCATCAGGGCATCCACAAGGTTCTGTTTGCTGGCTTTCACCTCGAATGGGACTCCTCTGTCCCCACACAACTGCTTTAAGTAGTCTACAGTGTGCCTGCTGTAGTTGGAAGCCATCGTCTTCCCTAACTATGGCTACTCTGACTTGCACTTTAGAAAAAAAAGTAAAATGGGTAGGAACTTGACTGCATGCCAAGTGATATAGTTCTGTCTCCTTTTAAAAAAAAATAAATCACTGCCTTTTTCTTTCTTTGCAAGTGAGCTGACGGTCTCAAGCTGACACACTGAACAATAAAAGCTTGTAATACCAACATTTTTTGCACCACTGCCAACCAGTCTGTCACAAACCCACTCAGCAGGTCAGGCCCTCTGTTCCCACAGTGCCAACCTCCAAGCACAGTCTTGTGAACAGTTAACAGAAACAGGGTAACCCTCCTGTCTGTTTTGTGGGTTCGAATCAACCTTTGGTCTCAAGTCTTGGAGGGATTCAAACTGTGAACGTCGTGCTAGCGTACCCAATGTACAGGCTCAGATAATTCTTCTCTTCGGGGGGCAGATATCTTTTGCCTATGGGCACCTAACCAGGCATACAAAATGAACCTTTAAAACTCTATTAAAGACCTCAGAATAAATTCTTACCTTTTTCCAGTTTGGTAAAACCAGTAAGCTTTGTACAGAGTCAGCTTTAACCATGTATGCTTCACTTGTCAAGAAAAAGAAATTCAAAGGCACACCAAGTAGTCTGTAGAGTAGAGGTTTACTTCAAAATAAATAAAAAAATGTAAAATGTAAATACAGAACCATATATCACAAAACATACAAATCACTTAAAAGAATAAGGCTTTAAAAAGTGCAGATTCCTACCACTAATACACTTAGACTTGTCTGTTCTAAGGTATTCTTATCTCACAGTGCTGTAGATGTTTCTTTTTCAGAGTCCCAACATATGTGTCTTAGTGGAAAAGAGAATACTGTTTTGCCAACCTCTTTGCATGAGGTCACCTAGCTCCTCCCTGTCAGAATATAAAAATTATACAACCAGGATGTCATCACTCATATGGTAAATTAAATAAGGTTAATTTCTAAGTCCTTCTTTCATCCATGAGCAACATCCTGCTTTTACAGACATCAGAGGAACATTTATGACTTTGCACCGGTGTGACATAACCTGGTTTTCCTCCTCTAAACATCATAAAATGGATATATTCTATCCTGTCAGCTGGCAAGCTACAATAAAAGCTAGATAAACAAAAGATGCTTAATTTAGACCTCTTCTAGCCTGTAATCATCTCTTGGCCTTCCATTTAACACCTTGTATCTAAAACCTCATCCCACATCCCACAGGCTGTTTCAGCATCTCTCACGAGAGACATTCAATAACACATTTTTATATACAAAAATTATAGATTAATCAGAACCAGCTGTCTGAGTGTCACACCATCCATTAAAAGTCCTTGTTTGGATGGTTTGTCATTGACATATGTAAAAAAATAACAGGCTGGCCCATGATAAAGCCAGAGGCATTGCCATTTTAATCAACAGAGGAAGGAGTGTAACTGTGTGTAAGTTGATGATAGGCACAGGTAGTATGGAAGGAGCTGCCAGTGGTGACATTTGTGAAAGCCCACTCTGCAGACACAAAAATTGTCACTGACAGTGGTGTTTGTGAAAGCCCACTTTGCGAGAACAGAAGGAGCCAAAAATGGGGTGTTTGTGAAAGCCCAAGATACTGATGGTGGGGAGGAAAGCAGCCGACAGTGGTGTTCATGATAATCCACTTAGCAGGCACAGAGGGACCTGCCAAATTTCATGTTTGCAAAAAGTTGGGGGTGGTATTATGCAAGGACTGGGTCAAGGGGAGAACTAAGCTATTAGTTTTCCTCAGAACAAGGCAGGCAGTGCTATTAGGGTAGGATAAAAAAGAAACCTAACAGCAGCATTTACAGAAGCATGCCATATTATAGGGGGGCACTCATGAGCCCCACTTACGTATCCATGAAGGTTGGTGGTATCTAAGATACCCACCAGGTTTGGTGCCATTCTGCCTTATGGTGCCAAAGGTATGGCTAGTACACTGGTGTACTGAAATAATTTCTACGTCTGTGCGCATGCACTGAATGTCCACATGTGGACTTAGTTATTTTGCTAAGACTATGTGTGGCAGATTGTATCTGGAAGTGGCGGTGAGTAGTGAGTAAGTGACAGACACCATCGCTGTGCAACGCCAGGTGTGTGTGGTTGGTATGCTGCCATGGGGATCAGTTTTTGGGGGACACTAGACTACTGAGGATATGTGTGTATTTCAGTGGCAGAGGGCTTGGGTGGGGAGTTGGAAGACTGCCAGAGATTTGTGAATATGTCAGTGGGACACAGATCAGGTGGGAGACCAGTCGATTACTCTTCCAGGGTGTACAAGTCGAGCTCCCTCAGTCTCCTTGTGGGACTTCTCATGTAACCCCTGCATGACTGGTTGAGGGGCCGCTAGATTAACTGGGATCTGTGTGTAACCCCCCTGTTACCTGGGGTTACTAGAATCCCAGTAAGACCTAGTGGTAGGCAGGGAAGGCAGCTTCTGAAACTCCAGTTAAATGGATTTCACACTGTCTCACTCTGTTCTCAGTTTCTGCTGAGACTGAGGGATGACATCACCATAGAACTCTCACAGCTGCATGAGCCACACTGAAGTGCTGCAGTTGGAAGTTAGGATAGAATGTTGGGGATTTTGAACAGAGTCTGAGTGCAGTCTTGGAGAGACAGCAGCACAGCAGTCTGTGTGCAGGCTCTTAGAACTTTAAGCTCTGTTTTAGAGCTACTGTTAAGAAGGTGTGTGTTTCCAACGTAAGAGGGACACAGAAACTTATTGCTGAAGTGGTGGAGACCGCTGTCACTGGTCCAAGTGCCCCCTCCCTGAGGGGACGGGGGGAAAAGGTTTGCCTGTCTTCCAGGGGCAACCCTCCTGGTTCTGGCTAAGGGAAGAAGCTGCCT
The DNA here is from genome assembly GCA_016271365.2 of Neoceratodus forsteri. Taxonomy (NCBI): domain Eukaryota; kingdom Metazoa; phylum Chordata; order Ceratodontiformes; family Ceratodontidae; genus Neoceratodus; species Neoceratodus forsteri. The sequence continues at coordinate 143,735,709 of JADMNL010000029.1, read as the reverse complement.
ATTTCAAGTTGTGCTGTGGCACCAGAAGATCTGAAAGAGAAATTCCTTTGAGGAATCGCCTGTGGGGCACCTGCAACCAAAGGGTGAGTTCACTCTGACAGAGAGCCAGTGTTTTTCACCTGAACTGTTGGAACATGGGGATTGGACTACTTAATCTGTAGGAGGTCTAGTGTAATAGACATTGCCAGTTAACTCAAGTAGGTTCAAGTCCAGCACAAAGAGTGAAGTAAAGTGGGGATTGGACTGCTTAATCAGTGGGGGACCTAGAGCAATGGGCTATGCCAAGTAAAAGTATGTTCAAGTCCAGCACAACGGGAAAGCAAGACAAGTAGAGGAAATGTGGCATACATTTAGCCTTAAACTACATTGGCAAGCTTTACAGTAGGAGGTGTTTATTCTCCAGAGAAATGGCCGGGTATGAATTGTGGAAGCGAGAGATGGGAGCCCCCCCATCAGTAGTAACCAAATTCACCTCTACGGATTTGCTCAGTGGCACCTTTACTTTCTCTCAGGTACTTGGCCAGTGCCTGAGGAAAGTACCCAGACGTGGGATTAAAAGAAAGTTTCCCTGATAGAGCTGAGGTGCTCTTAGGTGGTTTAGGGAGCCACCAGCAAATGTTTCCATGACATATGGAAGGTGTCAGAATGGCCGGCAAGGGGGCTGAGCCAGGGAAAACCCAGATCAGTGTACTAGTTCAGGCTGTGTACCCAAAGCAGCGTGCAAGTCCGGGCTATATGCCCGGTGGGTTCAGAGCCTGAGGACTGAAGTGTTGAAGAAGTATTCTTGATTCTTTTAATCTGCATTACCAGGGATGTAGCCTCGCGGGGGTCCATCTATGCTTTGTTTATTCTGTTTGGATGTAAATAAAAGCCACACTTTAGAATCCCATTCCTGGTATTGGACATTACAGTTATTGCTTCCTGAGTTCGGAGTTACTTGGGTGCCCCTGTGCAGAGTAGCCAAACCTAGTCTTTGTGCCGAGTGACCTATTCCTCCCCGAACCCAGTCCCCACCTGGTACTGCTGTCAGATTTAAACAGCGTACCACCTGTCATTTGCAAAATGATGGGGGTGGAGGTTATATGTGTATATGTCAACAGCACTGGGATTGTGCAGGAATGACTACACTACCATGGATCTGTCTACATGTCAAAAGCATAAGGATTGGGTGGGGGGGACTAGACTGTCAGGGATCTGTGTATACATTATGTCAATGGCACATGGATTGTGTGGTGGGCCACTAGGCTACTGAGGATCTGTGTATATGTCACTAGCATAGGGTTGGATGGGGGTCACTAGATTAATGAAAATTGCTGTATATGTCAGCAGTACAGGGATCAGACGGGCAATTAGACTATCAGGATCTGTGTATATGTCAACAGCACAGGGATTGGGTGGGGGACCACTAGACTACTGGGGATCTGTGTATGTGTCAGCAGCAATAAATCTGGGTGGGGTGGGGAGAACCAGACTACTATGGATCTGTGTATCCAGAATATCAATGACACAGGGATCGGGTGGGGGGGACTAGACTACCGAGGGTATGTGTATATATCAGCAGTAGAGGGACGGGGGGCAGTAGACTGCTGAGAACATGTATATATGTCAACACCACAGGGATCGGGCAGGGAGGGGCACTAGACTACCAAGAATCCATGTATATATAAGCAGCCCAGGTTTTGTCTTGGGGGGCCTCTAGACTACCAGGACGGTGGGCCCTAGACTACTGGGGATCTGTTTATATGCCACCAGCACAGGGAATGGGAGGGGGCCACTAGGCTACTAGGAATCTGTGTATATCAACAGCACAGGGATTGAGCAGGGAGTGGTACTAGACTACAGAGAATCTCTGTATATGTAAGCTGCACAGGGAGTTGGGGGCCACTAGACTACTAGGGATCTGTGTATACAGTATGCCAATAGCACAGGGATCAGGCAGGTGGCAGTAGACTACAGGGATCTGTGTACATGACAGTGGCACAGAGATCAGGTTGGGGGGTGACTAGACTACTGGGGATCTGTATATGCCAATGGCACAGGGATCAGGTGGGGGGACATTAGACTACTGGGGATCTGTGTATATGTCAATGGCACAGGAATCAGGTGGGGGGAAATTAGACTACTGGGGATCTGTGTATACTATATGTCAGTGGCACAGGGATCGGGTGGGGGGACACTAGACTACAGGGTATCTGTGTATATGTGGCTAGCACAGAGAGTCAGGTGGGGGCACTAGACTACAGAGGAGCTGTGTGTATGTCAATGGCACAGGGATCAGGCAGGGAGGTGGGGCTTACTGCTCTGTGCATGGTTAGTACCAGGTTCGTGGAGGCATCACCTAGCATAGAGCTTAAAGCTAATTAATGCCTCCACAAACATTTGAGTATGCAGACCGCCTGTATGCAAGGCACATTCTGGTGATTTGCACAGGCACCTGGCATGAGGACAACAAGCTGGACTGTGTTTGAAAAGAATGTTGTAATAATCGGGCAGTAATTATAGGAAAAACTGTGTATTACAGCATTCTAAAGTATGGTCAGTCAGTGTGTGTTATAAGAGGGGGCTCTACAATGCTGGTTTGACAACTAAGTTGAGACCACCACCACAGCGATAGATTTATGTTGACCGCAAATCTGACTACAGGCCCCGGCTATTTTTTTCAACGGGGGTCTTTACCCTCCCTGAACCCCCCATGCGGGGGTCTCTACCCACTACACCCTCTGATCTAAAGGATTCCAACTCTGAGTCAGAGTTGGATTAGGAAAGGGGTGCAGGACTGAGAGAGAGAGAGTGCCGGGGTCATGGGCGGACTATTACAGTGAAAACGTTGATGTTGTCAGCATCGATATTTTCACTGTAATAGTGTCAGTGTCCTGGGTGCATACCATAAGGGCATACCAGTGATTATATAAGCAATAAGACATGACGGGCCATTGGTTATGCTTGTTTTACTACTTAGCCAGGGGTGTAGTATGGTGCGAGGCTTCAGACTGAGTGTCTTCAGTCTCTGGAAGTATAGTAAAACCAGCACGGCAATCACCTGAAGTGTCTTATTGTGCTTATAAAATGGGTCCATAGGCAACTTTAAATAAAAAAAAAACATTCTAAGAAAGTTTTATTTTCATTGCCTAAATGAAGTTTTTACTAAAAGGATAAAGGTGGCAGCCATGTTTGTGATGGCAGTCAGAAATGAGTGAAGTGGCTCATGAATTCTGTATGTGAGTTGCCCAAATTCCAAATCTTACAGCCTGAACTTGTTCAAACCTGTGTAGTTGTGGAGAATTAAGATGTGGGTCTCAGAACTTATTAAGCCAATAAGGAAGCAAGGAAATTTCCAACACATTTTATAAATGTTTCTGCAGTTACTGTATCTCATATTGTTATAGGAGTACCTAGAATGTTTGTTTCAACAGTCATGTCTGGCTAAGAATGCTTTCTTAATTTGTAAATCTATATGTACTGGTAAACAGAATAGGTAGCCTCAGATGATTTTAATCTGGGTTTTTAGGACCTGTTGTCCTGTAAGTTCTCACCATTCAGTGCCAATGCCAATGAAAAAGCTAAGTCTGTGGCTCGATGGGTGGAAACAACCAGTTTGCACCCCACTTCCTGAGCTATATAAACCAGTGTCCTCCAACCTCATTCAGAAACTCTGTTTCTTTGCTGCAGCCAGAGGCTCTGCTGGAGCTCTGCTGCTTTTCCTTGTTGCTTTTGGGCTTTCTTTTGGTTTGTACCTTCAGCTTCTGTCTGCAGTGGGTCACTAGGTTAATGTCTTGTCTTTCTGTCTTCCCTGGCTGTAGCATTGTGTTTTCTACTTTTATCTAGGGCAGCCACTCATGCAGCTGCCATGTCCTGATTTAACTCCTGTGTCTACCTTCAGTTTTGTTTATGGTGTGCTGATACATTTCTATGTTCTACCTATGTCATTCTGCTGTATTTGGCTTATGTTTTCTCAGTCTGTTCTTCATACTGTCCATACCATACCACTTGCAAGCTTTTCTCTTTCATCCACTGCATTCATTTAATTAATTTCAGCTGCCTCCAGCCAGACAGCTGCAGCTATTTGTACTCAGTTAGTTTAGCCAGCCTTAAAGGGACACTGTCAGTCTTTCAACACAATTTCTAGCTATGTATGATCAGTCCGCCCCTTGGAACCTGCTTAGTAAGCAGAACTATTACCTTTTTAACCATTTTTGCAAGTCAGGTTCGGACAGTGTGGACCACCCAAGTAACCTCAGCCACTGGAAGCACACCCAGTTCGTGGACGTGTTTCTATGAAAGAAGAGGTCATTGTTAAAAAAACTTTGCAGTGTAAGTCCCTATTTTTATTTTTTTTTGGCCACTATGAACTAATAATGTTATTGGATTTAACAGGGGATCTCATGGCAGAAAATACTGGTTTGTGCCTCAAATGAGCACTAACAGTGCAAATAAATGAGATTGCAAATAGGGTCTGAGATCCTCCGCATCCGCATTAGCGAGACTGGAAACAGGGGCTGAGATCCATGATGCAGGATCTTGGCCCCTGTTTCTGGTCTTGCAAATGCAGATGCATAGAATCTTGGCCCCTATTTGCAGTCTCATTTATTTTCACTACTGGTGCTTGTCTGATGCACAAACCTGTATTTTCAGCCATGGGATCCCCTGCTAAATCCAGTGACATTATTAGTTCATAGTGACAAAAAAAACAAACAATAAAGACTTAAACTGCAGAGTTTAGGGACAGTGACTGCACCATTCATAGACGAGCGTCCCTGCACTAGATGCGCTTTCGGCAGCTGAGGTTACTTGGGTGGTCAATGCAATCTGAACTTGACTGGCAAAAATTGTTAAAAACCTAATCATTTTGCTTCAGTTCCTATTTGAGGGCATTCAGAAGTGTCAGTTTACTAAGCAGGTTGCAAGGGGCAGACTGGTCACAGATGACGAGACATCATGTTGCACGGCTGACACTGTTCCTTTAATTAGTAAGTCTCTTTCAGTATTTTCATCGCAATCATAGTTTTAATGCATATTTCTGCTTCTCCCAGTCATGGCTGAGTATTATCTATGAGTTTGGCATTTGATTTGCATTCATATTTTCAGTACCTTGTCATTCAGTTCTCTGTCTACCATATCAGTCATTCTTTTCAGTAGTCCACTTTTAGCCCATTTCAATCATATCAATTGTCCTTTAGGAGTCCTCATTCAGTCTAGTTCCACCTATCATTCATTCCTTCAGCAATCATTATTCACTCAGTCCATTCTGTATCGACACCATCACGCTCTATGAATACATCCCTACTGGCCATTACCATATTCCCAGAATCTTGCTGTCAGGGTTGCCCTGTGGGTAGACATGCTCACTCACTCCCCTTGAAGTCTGCATCTAGATGAGTCCATTGTCACAGGTGGGGGTCCTTCTCTGTCAGCCACTGTTCTTCTTTATGGGGGAACATCCTTTAGCTGCAGAGATCGACTCACAGCACCCTCACAGTGGTATACTGTTAGAGGGTTAAAGTGAGGGTTATCCCTCCCAGAAATTTTCCCTGAATTGGAATTCCAATTTAGCAAGGTGAGCTGTAATTATGAGTATCCATACCAGGAGGGATGGTGGCTGAGGCCATGGATTCCCAGTGATTTCCTCCACAGGTGTTTTTCCTCTCCGGAGTGCCAAAGACCATAATATAGTTTTTTAAATTTACCTTTGTAATCAGATTTCTGCTGTGAGTTGGAATTGGATGGTGACTCACTTTTATCCTTCAATCCTACCTTCCCTTTCTTCTTCTGGAAGTCATGCCTCTGTCTGCTATCAATTGTTATTGGTTAACAGCTGTTTATATCATTACTCCATTCACTCTGTCTTCACAGCCACTGCTTTGTAATTGGTTTGGCTCCTTCCTAAGGTAGCTATAGCCTAAAGAAATTATGTTCCCATGGCACCTGTTGGGGTGAAACCCTCTTCAAGAGGGTTCCTTTACCTTCATGGACAATTCAGTCATACAACCAGCCTTCTAACTGTAACTGCCCAAAGATGGGTCTTAACTGCTGAGCCATTGGAGGCTCAAGTTGGGCGCACCTGTGGTGCCTGCAACCTCTGACTGGAACTGGTGTTGGAGGCAAGGTGAAGAGGAGTTGCAGTTTTCTGCATTTCTTGCTCCATGCCACGGATGAAAGGGGTGCACTCATACCTGAAGAGGACTGGATGGATCACTGCTGATGTCATTGCCACAAAAATGGATTATAAATGCAACTGGCTGTCTTGTACAGTAAAATAATTTAACATCCAGCTAAAGAAATTGTGTGCAAGCAGTAAGTATTTTGAGAATGTAAACAGATGAACTTCACCATCTTGATGTGCTTTGATCCCTGGGATCAGCCAGCTGGAACCTGTGGGGTCCTACAACAAATCCAAGGCACTCTGGGAGCAAAGCAGCAGAGTGCTTGACACCCTTTCCACCACTGGGGAGGTGGGTTGGTACTGCATCCCTGGGGGCAGTGTTGTACTCATTACCTGGCCCACTATTTCTTTCTCTGGGTGGAGGCACTCTGCTATTCCCTTGTTCTGCTTCAGAACCAAAACACTCTTTTAAGGAGCTTAATGAGCCCAAGCTCCTCAACCTTGCTTTGAGCCCATGGTTGCAAGGCAGGGGTAGTAACCATGAATATTACCTTATCATCTGCCTGGCAACCCAATTACATCTTTGGAGGCATCACTGGGATCTCATGTTTCCAGCTGAACACACGTGGGATCACTGGAATAGGGTACAGTGGCCAAATGATCCAGTTTCTAAATAGTTTAAATGGTCTGGAATAACTGCATAACTGCTATCTGGTAACCAGGGATATTAAGGATCTCTATACCTCGATCCCTCATCACCTTGGGATAGAGTGTATGGGGGACTTCTTAAGTGGATGTCAAGTTGTAGCACATCCCAGAACCAGACTCTAGCAAATGTTGGCAGAGATAGCCCTAACAATAAATTTCTTTGGATTTGAAGGGCAATATTTTGAACAAATAGAAGGCCCAGCCATGGGCTGCACTGTGGCTCTGAGCTATGATAATGCCTACATGTATTCACATGAGTTACAACCTATATTGAACCCTGACAATAATCCCTTCCACACCAAAATTTTACGGCTGAAGTGATATATTAGTGATATTTGATTTCATTTGTACAAGGATCTCACAGGGCTCATCAGCTTCCAAAAATGTTTGATTAGCAGAAACCAAAATCTAAGACTCACTATAGATCATATGTCTAATTAAATATTCATGAGCCTAGCCAGGCTCCTGATTGGCTACTAGATCTGTCATTAATGTCTTAGAATTAACTGATTCAGCTGCCAACTGACTGATGCAGTGTGGCAAGCACGGCTTGCTCCACTTCTCAGAAAACCTAAAGTAAAAAATAAACTGTAAAAATGAAATGTGTTATTGCAATTAGACTTATAATTGCAATAACAACCTCAAAACTAGTCATTTCATTGAATTGACAACTGGCTGGAAGGAGGGGTCCCTTGGCTGCCCCTTAGGCCACCCATTCCCCAACCAATTTTTGATCCCTTGGAAATGACTGGATTCTTGGTTGTTATTGCTTAAATAAAACCAGATGGAAGTAGCATAACTGTATCTTAAAATCCAATTTAGAAATGGTCAGATCAGCACTGGGTTATATAAAAACCCCACTGACCATAACATGCTGCTACATTTAAATAGTTATCATAGTCCACAACTTACTAGATCTATTCCATTTTCACAACATGTAAGCATGAGTAGGAACTGCAGCCTTGAAGAAGACAGATTCATGGATAGCGGCTACCTAGTGAGGGTGTTGGCTCAAGTGAGAGAAACATTTTTAAACTCTAGCAGAGAAAGGAAACAGTGAAACACAAAATTTGATGGCAGATAAGGACTGCTTGGCCCATCCAGTCTGCCCATTTCTCCCTACCTACACTATTACATCAGACCATACCAAATCTACAGCTCTTTCTCCCTCCCCCTTCCTTTCCACTATGATTCCTTTGTTGCGTATCTCATGCATTCTTGAACCCTACCACTGTTTTTGCCCCCACCACCTCCACTAGAAGGCTGTTTTAGGAATCCACCACTTTTTCTGTGAAGAAGTACTTCCTCACATCTCTCCTGAATCTACCCCTCCAGCTTCATAGCATGTCCCCTTGTTCTTGAGTACCTTCTCTTCTGAAAAATATTCCATTCCTGTACCTTATTTACCCCCTTGAGGTATTTAAAGGTCTCTATCATATCTCCCCTCTCCCTCCTCTGTTCTAGGGTGCACATATTGAGATCCTTTAGTCTCTCCTCATAGGTGTTTTGATGCATACCCTGCACCATTTTAGTTGACCTCGTCTGGACTGCCTCCACTCTGTCTATGTTCTTCCGTAGATGTGGTCTCCAGAACTGGACACAATACTCTAGGTGAGGTCTTAACAGTGATGCATAGATAGGCTAAACCACCTCCCTTCTCTGCTGGTGATACCCCTCCCTATGCACCCAGCATCCCTCTTGCCCTCCCTACTGCTTGTTGCACTGCCTGGCCACCTTTAGAGTCATAGAATCATAGAAGCTTGACAACAGAAAAGGACCATACTGGATCATCTAGACTTCCCTTTTTTCCCCCCTACACCTCTCCCTCCCTGCCAGGCCCTGCCGTCCCTGATACTCAGTCCCATATGCTTGTCCCATGCCCTCTTGAATTCTTCCACCAATTTAGCCCCACCACTCTGTCTGGTAGTCTGTTTCAGGGCTCCACCACCCTCTCCATGAAGAAACGCCCTCTCACATTGCCCCTGTATCTTTTTCCTTGCATTCTGAGGCTGTGCCCTCTAGTTTTGACCCCCTCCTTCCTCTTAAGTAAACCCTCTTCTCCCACTTTATTGAGCCCCTTTATATATTTACAAGTTTCAATCATGTCTCCCTTTTCCCTCCTTGTCTCCAGCATGTACAGATCCAGCTCCTTACACCTCTGCTTTTATGACTTTCCCGGCATACCCTGCACCATCGTGGTTGCCCTTCTCTGAACCCCCTTCAATGCATCTATATCCTTGTGGAGATATGGCCTCCAGAACTGAACCCCATACTCCAGTTGCGACCTCACCATGGCTTTGTAAAGGGGCATTATTACCTCCCTCTTTCTGCTAGTAATGCCCCTGCCTATGCATGCCAGCATTCCATTGGCCTTTCCCGTTGCCCTGCTACATTGGATTCCTACCTTAAGGTTCGAGGAGACAATGATTCCTAGATCCCTCTTCTGTTGTTACTTTAATTTTCTCCCCACCTAGGGTGTACCCTGCTCTTCTGTTCCTACTCCCCAAGTACATCACAGTGCGCTTCTTGGCATTAAATTTCAGCTGCCACGTCTCAGACCATTTTTCAAGTGTCTTTAAGTCCTCCCTCATGTCCTCCCCCCTCCGGGGTGTCCTAATTTTAATTTTCTAGTTTTAGGTCATCTGATATGATTACCCCCAGGTTTCTTTCCTGCTTGGTGGTCATCAATACCACTCCACCCATTTTGTACTCCGCCCCTGGGTTTCTGCCCCTAAGTGCATTATTTTGCACTTTTTCACATTTAAACCCAGCTGCCATACGCTTGACCATGCCTCTAGTTTTCTTAGGTCTCTGTTCATCCTTCACACACCCCCCCCCGGAGTGTCCACCCTATTGCAGATTTTGGTGTATTCTACAAAGAGGCAGACCTTCCCTTCCAACTCCTCTACAATGTCACTTATAAAGACACTACAGAGGACTGGTCCCAGCACTGATCCCTAAAGCACCCCATTGGTCACCCTCCCTTCCTTAGAGTGAACTCCATTTACCAGCACCCTCTGTCTCCTATCACCTAACCAATTTCTTATCCAGTTTACCATCTTTGGACCCACTCCTAAGCTACCCAGCTTGCTTACTAGTTTCCTGTGTGGAACAGTGCCGAATGCCTTACTGAAATCTAGGTAGGCCAAGTCCACTGCTCTTCCCTGATCTAGTTTGTTGGTTATCCAGTCAAAGAAGTCTATCAGATTCATTTGACATGATCTCCCCCTTATGAAATCATGCTGCATTGGGTCTTGTAGCCACTGGATTCAAAATATTCCACAATCCTTTCCTTCAGCAATGACTCCATTAACTTTCCCACCACCAATGTCAGACTGACTGGCCAGTAATTGCCAGCCTCCTCCCTGCTACCACTTTTGTCTAGTGGGACTATATCCGCCCTTCTCCAGTCCTCCGGAACCACTCCTTTTTCCAGTGAGCTGTTAAACAGAACTGTCAGAGGTGCAGCCAGTATTTTCATGAGCTTCCTCAATACCCTTGGATGCACCCCATCTGGCCCCATTGCTTTGTCCAGCTTCAGATTGGCAAGTCCCTTCAGGACTCTCTCCTCCCAAAAAGGACTAGTGTCTACTTCCCTCCAAAGCTTTTGTTACTTTCTGTGGCCCCTCCCCTTCTCCTTCCTCTGTGAACACTGAAGAAAAGTATTTGTTCAGGATGTTTGCCTTTTCCTGGTCCCTGTCTGCACAGTTCCCCTCCCTTCCCTTTTTAACATTACAAGCCCACCCTTGGTCATCCTCTTTCACTTACATATCTAAAACATGTCTTGTCCCATTTTGTTATGTTGTGGGCTATTCTCTCTGCAGTTTGCACCTTTGTAATCCTTACTGCTTCCCTCTGTTTCCCCAATACACCTCCCTATCCTCCTCCTCCCTCTGCATCTCCTTATAGCTTCTGAACACTACCCTTTTAGTTTTTACCTTTTTAGCCACCTCTTTCAAGAACCATAGTGGTCTCAATTTCCTCTTGCTTTTGCTCACTTGTTTAATGCAGAGGTTGGTTGCCTTTACTATGCTCCCTTTTATCTTTGCCCACTGCTCCTCCACCCCACCCAGGTCACCCACCCCTGCTAAGTCATCCCTGAGGCATTCAACCATCTTTTTAAAATCTGCCTTCCTGAAGTCAGGACCCTCACCCCTGTGTGGTTTGATTCCACAGCCATCCTTATATTGAACCACACTGTATGGTGATCACTACTCCCCAAGTGGCCTTGCACCTTGATGTCTGCAACACTGTTCCTGTTAGTGAGTACCACGTCCAGTATTGCCCCATTCACTGACTATTTGCCTGAGGAATATCCCCTGCAGAGAGTCCAGGATGTCCCTGCTTCTAGCTGAAGCTACTACTGGGAGGCTCCAATCCACGTCTGGCAGGTTCAAGTCTCCCATCAGCAGAACCTCCCCCTTTTCTACTATCTTACCAATGGTTTCCACCAGTACCTTGTCTAATTCCTCCCCTCTGTACTGGAGGTCTGTAGGTCACTCCAGTGTGAATAGTGGCTCCATTCCCTGTCTCCAGGGAGACCCACAGTACCTCTGTTTCCTCCTGTATTTCCTGTATCTCTGTGGCTTTTATGCTTTCGCTCACATAAAGCACCACACTTCCTTCTTTCCTTTCCAGGCGGTCCTTTCAGAACAGAGTATAGCCTGGTATGACCATGTCCCTGTCATAGTTTTCAGTGCACCATGACTCAAGTAATGGCCACAGTATCCAGGTCGACCTCTGCCATGATGGCCTCTAGGTCTGGAATCTTATTTCCTAGACTTCTAGCATTCACATACATGGCCTTCCAGGTTTAGATTCCACTCTGCTTGTTGCCCCCCTTTGTTCTTTTTCACCCTCCCTGCTTCCCACCTCTCTTTTTAATGCTCCTGTTTTTTCCCTTTTATCTCTACCACCCTGCTCCCTTTATTAATTTGCACCCTGGGGGATTTCTCTCCTGTTGGGTTCTTCTTACCCTCTACTTTGTCCTGTGAGGGAAGCAGTTTCTGATTCCATGATTCCTTCTGCCACCCCCCTTGGCTAGTTTAAATGCTCTTTGTAGTAACATTTAAACCATCCACTGAGGACTGCGTTTCCCCTCCAGGATGGATGCAAACCATCACCCCTGTATAAGCCCTTATCCTCCCAGCTGGGTCCCCAGTTCCCAATGTAGCTGAACCCTTCCTCTGCACCATTCCTTCAGTCATGAGTTGAATTTTCTGGCCTGGAGATGGAGTTCCCACAATTGTCCCCTGTCGTAGACAGACAGCACCTCAGCAAAAGCCACTGAGCGAGCTACCTTTCTTTATTTTTTAACATGGAAGATTTTATTGTTTTTTCTGTAAACAGAACAAAGGCATAGCAGAGTACAGTTCTGTCATATATCAGACAGATGCAGTCAAAGACATTTAACATCAGTCTATCCTGAATGAGTGGAGAAGGATAACATGCAAACGATAACCAACAGCAACTGTAGTCAGTGACAAGCAGTACCAAATCAATTATGCATTATGCAAAACCTCATCCTGGGTGAATGAGGGGTCCCTGGGCCTAGGGTTGGTACTGAAGTTAATTAAAGAGGCGGATTCTCTGGCTGGGGAGGGGTAATGGAACAGAGGTGTGAAGTAAGGTATTTGCCCCATTTCTTGTAGTAGATGGGGAGTCTATTGTGAGATGAGTAGATCAGTCTTTCAAAATATAGCCAGTTGGGCCAATGTGTTATGCCAGATTATGAGTTAGGGAGGCACAGCCAGTCTCATCTCATAAGGACTGCACTAAGGCCCCTCTCCAGCTCTCTAAACTCCCTTTGCACTATCCCAGTCCCATCCCTAGCTAGGTCATTAGTCTCCATGTGGACAATGGCATCCAGCTGTCCCTCCTGTTCTGCTGCCTTAGCAATCCACAGGACTTGCTTCCCATCCCTCTGGGCTGTAGCACCAGGTAGGCATCTAATGTGCCTCTCCCTCCTTTCCTATTCACAACTCTACCTTCTTCACAGTTGAGGCCCCCACTTGATGTTGCTTCCTCCTCCTCTGCGGTCCTCTGCCACTGTTCTGGGGTCTCCACTACAGAGATCCCCACATTGCCCTTAGTCACTACTGCAGGTTCTTCCTCCTGGCAGTCCTGCCTCGCCAGAGCAGCGTAGAAATTTTGTAGTGGTACTGGTTGAGGAATGTGCCTCTTTCCCACCACCCCCACCCTTCCAGAGCCCACCATAGTCCAGCTGTTCTTCCTCACTGGTATCCTCTGAAGTAACAGTGGCAGACTTGGTGGCCTCCGAGTGGAAGCAGAGGTCCCCTGAACACAGTAAGACAGGATGACCCACAAAAAGAAGCCAGAGGCAGATAAGTGCTAGCCACTAAATACAATGAGACAATGGGGCTAGTAAAAAAAAAAAATTGTCAACAAATATTGTACTCTGCTGCAAAGATAGAGAGCTTAATCATCTGTTTAAAGAAAGACCCCACATTACTTTGAAGAGCAATGCCAAAATAAGGGACAAACATGTCCACACAGTACATCCTGTTCCAGGACCACCCAAAGGACAGCTCTTCTTGGGTCCCCTCAAACCTGGGATGACTAGATGTGGGAGGTGTACGGTGTGCAGCTACACCTCCAGAAAAGATGTTTCTGAAGATCCCAATACAAATATTAAATACGCACTCAGTTTGTATACAATGTAGATTGCAATACATCTGGAGTTGTTTATGTTCAGATGTGTCCATGAAAATCAGGTGTATGTTGGGAAAACTGTTAGAGCTTTAAAAAACATGATATTAGAACAGAAAGGAGACATTAGAAGACAGGAGGAGGAGTCCCCAGTAACAAGCCATTTTAAGAGAAAGAGGTGCATTGGAACATCCATATAGTTTTGGGCTTGGAAGTAGTACTACCATACCCCAGAGTAAGTAGTTTTAATGAGGACAGAGAGATGTGAAATTAAATGGATTCACTCTTTAAAAGTGATTTAAAGTGGAACAGGAATGAACGAGGACTCCAACTGGCAGGTGTGCTGGCAGTGAAATGAGATGCTCATTCTAGAACGTCTTGTTTCCCATGATTTATTGGGGAAGACATTTTTTATTCAGATCTCAGTAGTATTATGATCTGCTTGACATCCCTTTACAATAAAAGTGTCCCATCCCACCTCACTCCACTAGGGACTCTTGTTAGCTTTGAAGCCCCTCCTATCTCTTTCCAACCCCCCTCCAAAACTAAGGTTTTCCAGTAGAATAGCGCCATTTATATTGTGTGGAAATTGTAAAACCTTTAAGGTTCCACCCCCATCATATCTCTTTTGGATAATATTTTATTTACATTCTCTTTTATGTATTTTTTACAACTAGATGGAAGAAGTTCAAGAAAAGTAAGAATAAAGTTTTTGCAGGCCAAAAAGAGGTACTTTTTGCAATTCATGTTAAATTTTAATATCCTTTGATGTAAGATGGGATTTTGAGAGCTGAAAGCCCTGTATGTATTGTATTCACTGCCTACTGAGAAGAAAGAATAAGTTCCTTGTAGGAAATAATGTATATCCAGGTGCGTTTATTTTATACAGAGAACGAGCTCAATGAACTGCTTAACAATTTGAACATGATGCACTTATAGCGAGGTGACAGTCTAGTGTTACATGTTAAACCATTCAAAATATGTGATGAAATGTGAAGTAATAACTTTGTATCTTAAAAAGAAATGTTAGATATAGCTTTGTAAAAATAAACTGTTACTAACAGTTTAAACATGGTTCCCTTACGGTGCAGTGATGGTCTTGTGCAAGACTATTTAAAATGCAGTTATGATATGCAAAGTTATCTGTACTGCTGTTCAAAAAGAAATGCTTGCTATTTCTATGCCTAAGATAGGTATCTCATAGTTGAAGGCTGAATTTTGATAGCATAAAATTACCCACAGTATATTGTTTTTTAGAGGTGATTACTTCTGAGAAGCCAGGATAACCTCCATGTGAGCTGTAGTGTGCAAGCAGGTATGTTGATTTTAAAGAGCTGGTGTACTACATGGAATTAATAGTAACCTTTAGAAGTAGTTGTGTTGATTTTAAAGAGCTAGGGCTACATTTTCAAAGCCCCATAAAAGTCTGCAGCTTTGGGGAAAAAACTGGCACAAGTGAGTCACCACTTGCAGACCCTCAGTTTTTCCCACAGCTATGTTATTCTCAAAAGCAGAGTCAGTTTATGACCAGCTCCACGATTTACAGTCACTTATAGATGATGTTTCAGTGCAGCTGTGGGTAAAAGCTGCAGCTGGTGGGACCAGGCGTAACATCTCCCTGCAGTTGCCCCGGCTGAAAGTACAAAAATCCACGGGTGCAGAGGTTTCATCCTATGGCTTAACTGGTATTGGAAGAATGAAGATACAGCATGCGACGTAAGTAACAGAAAAAAAACATTGTACTCTTGTTGTGGAGACTGAGAAAGACCCTACGGTAATAGCACTACTTACATCATTGATGCCCAACGTGGATGGGATGTGGCATCTTTATAGCCAGAGGAGCCCTGCAGCTGACTCAAGAGGATCACCTTCTGCAGGGAGCTGGGAGGAGAAAGTAAAGAAATCATTGGGGCAGGAAGGCAAGTCATACCAGGATTTGAAGGATTTATGAAAGTTGGCCAGCCAGGAGAATTAGCAAGCCACTGACTTGCTTCATATTGTGGGTCACCTGATGGAAAAGGTACAACAACCAACAAAAGAATACAAGAAATATAGGAGGCTTTGATCATTGTCTGGATGGCCGAAAGTGGTCACCTCGGGCATCTAGAGAGCACTCCACCTGGTTGGGGGGATTTTAAGCAAGTGGAGGTAACTGAGGTCACTCGAGTTGCTCTCGGGCTGAAGCACACATATTGTGAACTGGACCCAGTGCTGATGCATTTCTTAATGAGATGTGTTGACACTGTTGGCCCGGTGTTCACCTTGATTGTCCGATGCTCTCTCTCAGAGGAGGTCTTCCTAGGTGCCTTGAAGGAGGCACTGGTCCAACCACTTCTGAAGAAACCATCTTTAGACCCCGACGTGAAGTCAAATTACCATCTGATCTCCAACCTTCCATTTTATGGAAGGTTATTGAGAAGGCCTTGGCACTTCAGCTTGAGGAACACCTTGTGGCCTTTGACTTGTACGAGCCTCTCCAGTCAGGGTGTCATGTAAGGCATAGCATGGAAACTGCATTAGTTTGGGTGCATAATGACCTCTTCAAGACTAGAGATGGAGCAGGGGGGACAATTCTCATTCTCCTCAACCTCTGTTCAGCTGTTGACACGGTAGACCATTGTGTGTTGCTCGGCCATCTGGGGGAATTATGTGGACTCAATGACACTGTTATCTGCTGGTTTGGTCCTATCTCATGAATAGGAGGCAATGGGTAGTGATGGGGAATTCCTCTTTCTCCCCTAGCCTACTGTCGTGTGGAAGTTCCTCAGGGTTTGGACTTGTTGCCTATGTTGTTTGCTGTGTATATGCTGCCCCTGGGAGAGTTAATTAGGAAGTATAGTTTGATTTGTCATTTCTATGTGGATGATACCCAGCTGTATCTTTCCTTTGCCCCAGGGACATCGAATGCAGTGGAAGTGCTAAATGCATGTCTTGCTGAGATCAGTGACTGGATGGCCTCCAGCTGGTTGCGACTGAACCCCGATACGATGAAGGTACTGGTTGAGTCAAACAGAGGGTGTGATAGGGTGTCTTCAGTTGCAGAAACAGGCTTGTCCTGGGATCTGTGCCTCTGAGTCCCTCCTCTAGGGTGCGAGATCTTGGTGTGACCATTGACAGGGGTTGACATTTGAAGTGCAGGTGTCATCCATTATCCGCACCATTTTTTATCATCTTAGGAATATCACCAGAATCAAGCCCCTTGTTCTGCCCCTGGACCTTCCCACCTTGGTGCATGCCTTTGTGACATCAAGGCTTGACTACTGTAATGTGCTCTACCTCATGGTCTCGGGAGGTACCCTCCGCAGAATGCAGCTAGTGCAGAATGCAGCTGCCAGGTTGTTGATGGGGCAGTCAAAATACTGCCACATCACCCCGGTGCTGCATGAACTGCACTGGCTGCTGGTCAGGTGGAGGATTCTCTTTAAGGTAGGCTTGCTCACGGTACTTTATAACTGAGCTGCCTAACTGTGTGATGCCCTGTAGTGTTCAGGCATGAACTCCTGGGCATATTTAACTATTTTAAAGGACAACAGTTTCAAGTGGCCTGTAACTAGGTAGTGCTGGACTAATTGGGACTTATTAATGAATTAGTATTCTATTTTATTTTTGAATAAGTATTAATTTTAAGTGTTTGGTTATATATATTTAGTTTTTTCAACGTGTGACAGTGTGTGGGTTTTCTTACCCCTCCCCATGAGAGAAAGTGGAGGAGTGAATTTTTTGGTTATTTGAGAGTGGTAGGTTTTGTTTTGTTTTATTATTTTTGTTATTATTTTATTTTTTATTCCTCTCCAGTTTATTTGGTTTTATTTGTAATGTGTTGGGGAGGTTCAGTGATGGTTGGGCATTATTCTTCCACCAGGCTCAAGGAATTATGTCCCTTTGAATGTCCCCCATTGTCATCCGACACCTACTTTAGGTGTTGTGCTTTGGGCATTCTTATGAAGCGTAAAAGAAGGTGGAGAGCTGGGCCTGGTGGGGGACAGGAAAGAGGAGGGTGGATTGGGGTTGTGGGGTCCAGGAGATGCCCTGGGGTGAAATGGGGTCAGGATAGAGGTTATTCTTGTTTTGTCCCCATACCCAAGGGCTCCAACTTTAGTGGGCAGGTGCTGAGGTCTTCCCCGACAGCTCATCCCACCTTGGCAGTGTTATGCAATGCCAGATCTATCAAAAACAAGACAGCTATTATAGCTGACCTTGTTGGATCAACTGATCTGGCTTGCATCACCGAGACCTGGCTGGATGAAAATCCAGGCCCTATATTGGCCTTGGCAACTCCAGCCGGGTTCTCGGTGATACACTGTCCAAGGTTGGATCGTAGGGGCGGGGGTGTGGCCATTATGTTTAAGACTGAGCTGGGCCTTGTGGATGTGCCATTGGGAAGTACCAGATCCTTTGAATATATCCTGGGAGAGAGTGTAGGTTGTGGGATTCTCCTCATCTACCGTCCACCAGGAGACGGTGGAGAATTCCTGCCAGAGATAGCAGACTTCATCGTCGACATGGTGTTGAGGTCCCCCAGATTGATAGTTCTGGGGAACTTCAATGCCTGGGTCAATGATGAACTCTCGCACTTTGGTCAAAATCTCCTCCAGCTGATGATGACGCTGGGCCTAACACAGGTGGTTACCTCCTTGACCCATGTAGGGGGTCATTCATTGGACCTGATCTTTCTTTTGGGTATGGAGATTACTGATTTGAGGGTGGAACCAGTCAGCTGGTCTGACCATCATGCCATAAGGTTCAGCTTCAGGGCTCCTCCTAATAGGTCTGCCCCTATGGAGATGGTTCAATACCGCCCTTTAAGGGGCATTAACCCCAGTGACCTAATAGTGGTACTGGATCTATTGGGCTTGTCGGGTAAATGCATGAGTCCAGATGATCTTTTACTAGCCTATAATAAGGCTGTGGGAGATGCTCTGGACAAGATTGCTCCTATTCATGTTCGGCTTCTCACCCATCGTTCAAAGAGCCCTTGGTTTGATGGCTCCTTGAAGGAGTTAAGGCAAGTTGGCCAAAGGTTGGAGAGAGCCTGGCGGAAGTACGGCCATGATGCTGACAGGCTTAGATTGGTGGCACATTATGATGGCTATCAATCAGAAATCACCCGTAAGAAGGCAGAATTCCTGTCCAGGGAGATTTCTGCTGCAAAGAATCGACCGGCTCAGCTTTTCTGCACTGTTGACAGATTGTGCAATCCAATCTGTCTCCAGCCCAGAGAAGCTTTTTCTCAGCTAAGATGTGAGGAGTTCGCTCAGTTTTTTGCAGATAAGGTTGCCAGCATCAGGTCTGGCATCGGTCCGACCTCCCCTATGAGGGATTGCAGCGATCGACAGGAAGTGGCATGCACTCAGTCTGTCTGGTCAGATTTTCACCTGCTGGAGTTCATTGACATTGTGAAGATCATCCAAACATTACGACCAACCAGTTGTAGTTTGGATCTGGGTCTTACACCCCTTCTAGTGGGATGTGTAGAAGTTATCTGCCCGATCCTTGCTGACATTGTCTCGAAGTCTCTGGAGAAGGGGGTCTTTCCTGACCCCCTCAAGCAGGCGGTCGTTCGACCACTCCATAAAAAACCCTCCTTGAATCCAGATTGTCTAGCCAACTACTGGCCTATCTCTAACCTGCCATTTGTTGGTAAGGTTATTGAAAAGGCGGTTGCACTGCAATTGGATGATCATCTTGCAACTCACAATGTCTATGATACTCTTCAGTCTGGTTTTAGGAAGAAGCATAGCACAGAGACTGCCCTTGTCCAGGTATTGAATGATCTCCTAATGGCTAGATATCGAAAGGCACGTACCATTCTGGTCCTTCTTGATCTCTCTACTGCATTTGATACTGTAGACCATGGTGTGCTGTTGGAGCACCTGTGGTTCTTTTGTGGGCTGTCTGGTAAAGTCCTCAAATGGTTCCATTCTTACCTCACGGACAGGTCTCAAAGAGTTGCCACTGGAATTTATTCCTCTGTTGCTCACTCCCTGCCTTGTGGGGTACCGTAAGGTTCCATTCTAGCCCCCATGTTGTTTGCAGTGATTATATGCTGCCATTGGGAGATATCATCAGGTGATACAGTCTGGGTTTTCACTGCTATGCAGATGATACTCAGTTGTATTTGTCCTTTCAGCCCAGACAAGATGATGCACTCTCCATGCTAAATAACTGCCTTGCTGAGATCAGATTTTGGATGAGTTCCAGCTGGCAGAGACTGAATCCGGATAAGACTGAGGTGCAGGTAGTGGACCCAGGTCATCCGGTGGCGGGTTTGGGGGCTGGACAACCATCAGGCTTACTACTTAGTGGTATGTCGCTCACTATCTCTGATCAGGTTTGCAACCTGGGCATTATTTTTGATGATGGTTTGACTCTAAAATCTCAGGTGTCAGCAGTTATCAAATCCTCTTTTTACCATCTGAGGAATATTGCCTGGGTGAAACACCTCGTTCCTCTGGGTGATCTTCCAACATTGGTCCATTCCTTTGTCACTACCCATCTTTATTACTGTAATTCCCTCTATCTAGGGCTACCCGGGGTTGATATCCGCCACCTGCAGCTGATGCAGAACGTGGCGGCCAGGCTTTTGACTGGGACTTCCAGAACCAGTCATATTATGCCTGTGCTCCGCGAACTGCACTGGCTGCCTGTTTGGTGGTGGATCACCTTTAAGGTTGGCTTGCTAACCTTTAAAGCCCTACATGATCAGGGACCCGGTTACTTGCAAGATCTCCTGGTACCCTACTGCCCCCTCCGTCCTCTCCGTTCCGCCAATGAGGGATTGCTGGAGATTCCCAGGGTACGATTGAAGACATCAGGATCTCGTGCCTTTGCTTTTTCAGCACCAACTCTGTGGAATTCTCTACCTCGTTGGTTGAGAGAATGCCCAACTGTCAATAGATTCAAAACGGAGTTAAAATTTTATTTGTTTAGTTTAGATTTCCCTAGCTACGGATGATTTGTTTTAATGTTTTTTGTTTTAAAATTTTATCTTTATGTATATGGTTTTTATGCACAGCGCCTTAGTTTTGAAAGGCACTATAAAAATAAAGATGATTTGATTTTGATTTTAAGGCCCTACATGGACTAGGCCCTGGATACTTGTCTGACCTTCTCTCACCCACTGCCTCAGTCTGCTCCCTCCGCTCTTCCTCTAGGGGCCTCCTTGTGATTCCCAGGACAAGGCTGAAAACTGCCAGCGATAGAGCATTTAGTGTTGCTGGCCTCGTCCTGTGGAATTTGCTTCCACCATCTGTGTGGGAGGCCCCTGCAATGGAGGCACTCAAGGCCTGCCTCAAGACCCACCTGTTCAATCAGGGCTTCCCAGATACTGCAGGGTTTTAAATAATTGATTAGCAGTTTTTTCTTGGGACAATACTAACTGTACAGAAAGTAGTTATATAGATTTTCTAGAAGTGCTATGTTTGTTAAACACAGTGAGGCAAGAGCTATGCATTTTCACAAAGATGTAGCACTTTTATGAGTAAAACGCTAATCAATTTTTAGAGTTAAATAAATCCCTGTACTGTATATTAGATCTTATTTTTGGGATGGCCAATTCTAGCTACTGTTTTTAGCTTAGGCCTTACTTACCAAATCATATGGTCTGTTATTTATTGCTGATAATTTTATTGTTTTATTGAATAGTTGTATTGTTGTGTATGGCGCCAATAGCCTTCGGGATTGACTGCCTAGAAAAATAAAATTTGCTATGCCTTGCCTTGCCTGGATTGAAACTGACTTCCATTGGGAAGGATTACTTTGATACCTGTATTAAAAAGGCCACACAGATGGTAGAAGACTTACAGGGCTCAATTCCCAAACAAGTTAGAATGCTGTAAGCCCCGAGTATGCTGAACGCATTTTGAAGGACTGCATTTGTGGGGGCTTGATTGATGACACATATCCTGGGCTCTCATGAGTATGGTTTAGGACTGATTGTCGACTGAACAGTAATGGTGCTCGTGCAACTGTGTACTTTGTCTTACGCTCTCTCTGTCCCTGCTGTGGGGGCTATCACCCTGTCAGGGTGTCGTAAGGACATGGGAGCCCTGATAAAGGTTCCATCCCTGGAGGAGTCATGGAGACAATGTCCCAGGACCTAAGGCACTTCAGAGGAGAAGGCTCAACCCCAAGGAGAGAGCAGTGATGCAGGAGGAGGAGGAGGAGAGAAAGATGGCAACCAAAAAATCAGAGCTTTCAAGGAACGCTTGTACATGCACAGTTTTGTACTACATGGAGAAGGCATGATGTGTATCACCAGCTGCCCTGCTGAACCTCAGGCATACCCAGTCTGTAACTGTCTAGCTGTAAGTCTGTGTCTGTCTGTCTAACTGTCTGTAAGTATGTGTCTGTCTGTCCGTCCGTCCTTCTGTCTGTCCATCTATCTATCTTTATATCTGAATTTAATTTTATGACTAGCTTAAACTAGTTGGTTTTAGTATTTATTTAATTGTACATCTTGTTTTATTAATAGTCCTATTGTATGTGGCCTGATTGTAATGGCACCCTGAGCCTCCCAGGGAAGGGTGCCAACAGTTACAAAAATCTCTACTGCTACTACTCTTTATTCATAGGGTCATCGGGCTGTTATGAGTGTGGTTTGAATTGACTGTAGACTGAATAGCAGTGGTGCTTGCACAACTGTGTAGTTTGTCTTACCCTCTCTCTGTCCTGCTATTGATTTATTTATTTAAAAACTGATGACAGGAAAGGCATACTGAGCTGAGACTCATTTCCCGGTGCGATCCAGAGAGTACTACTCTGTCAGGTTGTCATAAGGACAGGGGAACCCTGATAAAGGGTTCCATCCCTGGAGGTGTCACAAGGACTAAGTCCCAAGACCAAAGGCACTTTAGGAAAGAAGGCCTAAAGGTGCAATGGAAAACAGACAAACATGTTCTTCCCAAGGAGAAGAGAGCCAGTCAGAGAGCCAGACTTAGGTAACCACTACTAAGGCAGGGATACTGAGGCTGAATAAAGAGGAAGGTGGTTGGCCAGATTGCGACAGTGAAAAAGCAGGTATACTGAATGAATTCTTCTGCTCAGTATGCTATTCACAATGGAAAAGCAGGGGGAGATACGTAATCCAGTCAATAAAAACACTCTGGATAGGGGGGTTGATATTAGTCCTTTCACAGAAGAAAGGGTTCTGAAAGAACTCCTAAAACTGAAGGTGGATAAAGCAATAGGGCCTAATGGGATTAATCCCAGAATTCTAAAATAATTAAGGGAAGAACTAGTAACACCACTGACTACCCTTTTTAAGGGTCATGCCTGAAAATAGGCATTTCTATGCCTAGTGCACTCACCCGTTTTTCAAAAGCAAATAAATAAATGAATAATAAATAATAAATCATAGGAGGATGGTGTGGTACCTGAGGACTGGAGGAGGGTGGATGTGATTCCCCTTCACAAAAGTGGGAGCAAGACAGAGGCAGGAAACTACAGACCTGTCAGTTTGACCTCAGTGGTAGGGAAAATGATGGAATCACTTCTGAAGGAAAGAATTGTTGAGTACCTAGAGGCCAGTGGGGCACAGAACCCAAGGCAGCATGGATTCACAGCAGGAAGGTCAAGTCAAACAAATCTAATTGATTTCTTTGACTGGATGACCAAAGTAGTAGATCAGGGAGGGGCTGTGGACATGACCTACCTAGACTTTAGCAAGGCATTTGACACAGTCCTGCACAAAAGATTAATAAACATATTAGCCAGCCTGGGAGTGGGCCCCAGGGTGTTAGCCTGAGTAAAACACTGGCTGGACAACAGGACACAGCGGGTAATAGTAAATGGAGTCCACAGTGAAGAAAAGGGGGTTACTAGTGGGGTACTGCAGGGTTCAGTACTGGGGCTGGTCCTTTTTAATGTCTTTATAAGTGACATTGCAGAGGGACTGAAAGAGAAAGTATGTCTCTTTGCAGATGACACAAAGATCTGCAACAGGGTTGATATGCAAGGTGGGGTGGAAAGGATGAAAAGGGACTTGGCAAGGTTGGAGGAATGGTCAAATGTATGGCAGCTTAGATTCAACACAAAGAAGTGCAAAGTAATGTACCTGGGAAACAAAAACCCAGGGGAAGAGTACACAATGGGGGTGAAATGCTAACAGCAACAAAAATGGAAAGGGACCTGGGGGTAGTCATATCAGATGACCTAAAGGTGGGCCAGCACTGTGAGAAGGCAGTAAGGAGGGCTAGGGGGATACTGGGATGCATAGGGAGAAGCATCACCAGTAGAAAACAAGAAGTTGTTGGCCCTCTGTACAGACAGTTGATAAGACCACAGCTGGAGTACTGTGTACAGTTCTGGAGACCCCATTTCCGCACAGACATAGACAGGGTGGAGGCTGTCCAGAGGAGGGCAACCTAAATGGTGCAGGGTCTGCACCAGAAGACATAAGAAGAAAGACTAAAAGAGCTTAAGATGTATAGCCTCGAGGATAGGAGGGAAAGGGGGGACATGATAGAAACTTTCAAATATCTCAAGGGAATCAACAAAGTCCAAGAGGGTAGTATCTTTCAGAAAAAGAGATGTGCAAGAACAAGGGGGCACAATTTGAAGATAGAGGGGGATGGCTCAGAGGTAAGGTGAGGAAGTATTTCTTCACAGAGAGGGTTGTAGATACATGGAAAGGCCTTCCTGAGGAGGTCGTAGAGTCAAAAACAGTGGGGGAAGTCAAGAATGCATGGGACAGACATAAGGCAATTCAAGTGGGGGGTAGGAGGAAGTAGGCTGTTGGTTAACAAGGCTCTGCAGCTTATCCGTTAGGTAGGGAAATAGGTAGACTCTGTGGGCCAAGCGGTCCTTATCTGCCATCAAATTCTATGTTTCTATGTTTCACCAACAAACTTCAACTCCTGTGGAAGCAACCTATGTTTATGGCCTGCAGCACGAAGGAGAAGGAAAAAAAAGACTTTTTGTTAGGAGGAAACTCTGGGGGTCCAAGGCCTAGGCTGATTTCCATCCAGCATAGGGTTAGAATTATTGATGGCTCAGCAACTGTAATTTATAGACCCAATTCAGGGGAGATATTTTAGAGGAAGGGCCCTCACTCTATTCCTTGAAAGTAACACCATGTGGGTACTGAAAGTCAATCTCTGCAGCTAAAGAAAGTTCCCCACAAAGGAGGCTCACCCTCCAAGGTGGGAAGTTGGTGAGCAATGACCACTGAAAGGTACTAACCTGGCCTCCAAACTGAGGGGAAGCTTAGACAGGAAGTCAAGTCCTTGAAGGGAAGACATAAGAGGTGATCCCTCGAGGGCAAAGCATTGGAATAGTTGGATGATCCTCACCCTTGTGTTGCAGAGGAATTAAGATTGGAGGAGACCAGGTGCACCTGAGACAGCCGAGGGGGAGTAGCTTTTAAAGGTGCTGCTGATGTTGTCTGCACAGATACAAGAGCTCCCAAGAATTAGAGGCCTCACTCTCCAGTAGCTGAAGTCTTAAATGATACATCAAGAGGTGCCAGCAAGTTGATCTGCATGGTTAAAGTTTCCCCAAGAGAGTAAGACATTCACACCCCAAGGGCAGAAAGAGGAGGACCCCACCTTAGATGAGGGACTTCCCACAAGATGCAGAACTGATGGGAGCAGAGTGAGACCATCATCATTCAAGTCAAGGCAGGCCTGGAAGTCATGGATGGTCATGGAAGGCATATGTCCAGAGCCAGAAGGCGAGCATGTCAGTGTAGGAGGCTGATGGTAAGGCCTGATGGCCAGTGCCACAGAGTCAGAAAGAACAAGGTAGGCTAGACTGTGACTGACTAAAGCTTAGTATGTGACTGAGTAGTGGCTGAGGCTTGACTGATAGTTGAGACTGAAGGGATGGACCACAAGGATGGCAGACACATGCCAATCAATCCTATAAGGGAGGTGCTAGCCAGGTAGGTCTACAACACTGAACTAAAGGAGACACAGATGATAATGGAATGGCAATGGCAGCAAGGCTGCCAAGTAGCTGAAACAGGATGACCAGCAGAATGAAAAACAGGTGAGGAATGATGGCATGAAATGATACCATAGGATCCCACATGTTGCAACTGTGACTGAGTGAAGTAATGGGGGCTTACAGGCACTAGGACCCTGTGGCAGAGAGAAGCTGTATAATCAGTTTGGGATGGAGGGCTGTAGGAATCTGAAGTGGCAGCCTGTAACAAGCCACCGGAGGCTTTGGAGTTGGCGAGCTCCCAGCTCACCATTCCACTGGTTCCAGAGTCAGCAGAATGAAGAGGGGAGAAGCCAGCTAGAGGCAATCATGACGCTGAGTAGTAGAGTGGTCAAGGAGCCAGAGTCCAAAAGAACCAGGGGAACATAGATGGGAGTGGTGGAAGGCCATGAACGAAGAAGGCAGAATGCCCAGAGGCAGCTATGTGGTGGCCCAGATAGAGAGCGGAAGAGGGGGCAGACAAGCCGCTGCATGGCAGCAATGAAAAAAATCTGCGCATACAAAGGATGTATGAGCAGGCACGGATTTGTACTGCACAGAGTGTCGCATGACGTCTGCTGCCCCTCAGAACCTCAGGCAAAGCCTTTTGAATCTGGATCACATTTCCTCAAAATATGACTGGAGTTGAAGGACCAGTCTGAAACCTGTGCTTTGGTATGTCCCCAGACTAAGCTGTATGATAGCATACTGGTCATTATTGGAACCAATGCAAACTTGTTCGGGTGTTTGAAGCAATTATGTGAAGAATGAGAAAAACAAACTCTGGGAAAGAGTGTGAACTTGCATGGACTGGTCTGCAGAGCTAATGTTAAACACAGAGAAACAAAATAACCAGGATGATGACCTTGCTGACATTGTGTGGCATCAGGACAATGAAGAATTGATCCTACCACCGAATTCAGAGTGTGCCATGTGTGGTATGGTATGGTTAAAGAAGAATGCCAAGAAGCAGTTATTAATGATTAAAGATGTAAGTTTGTCATGGAAGTCATGGATACCATGATTTTTGGTCTTTTTTCAGAAATTCCATGACTTTCACTATTTTCATGAAAATGCATAGTAAGGATTCCTTGGCCATGATCAACTTGTGACTTTTTAAAAAATTACCCCTGACCAAATGGTATTTGTTCTAGCTGCTTAATCATTTCATCTGAAGTTTAATTTACTTTAATAAAAAATTAGGTCCAGCTTTCACATCATTTTCATACAGGTTAAAATAGTAAATTATGAAGTCCGTAACTGACAAAATTATGTAGAAATATAACATATATTTGTCTATTTTGTGTTGTGATATGCATGTTTGGTGTGACAAAAAAGCATAGAAATGTGGCTTTGCCTATGTTGTGCATTAAAAAGTAGCACCCATGACAATGCCAGGAATTTTAGTAATTTATCCATGACCAACCTGTGATTTTTTTCAAAAATTATCCTTGACAAAATTACATCCTTATTAATGATTGACACCCCAAGGGAACATGGTTTACCCTAGGGTTTACTTGTGAAGCCAAGTATTTTGCCTGTAACAGCCCATGCCTATGTACGATGAATAACTGCAGGGAAGAATGTTACTGAACACAACATTACCATGCACAAGCGGAGGACCTTGGCACAAGTATACACTGCTGACACTGTGGTACAACTCAAGTCAACCTCAACAACCAATGGGAATGGAACTGACCTGAACATGTTTGATTTTGAAGACACTCCAGTGCCTAAAGAATCTGAAGATCAAATGAAATAGAAATTGGCCCAGAGGACTCAAGTCTTCTCCATGAGTGAGTGAGTGGAATGCATGAAGCGAGAGCAGCACCCAATCCAGAAGAGTGATGACAGGCCTTTCAGATGCCTGGTGCCTGCTGAAATTAATGATATCATGAGATGTCTGCAAGAAATGTCAGTGGCTGGAATGAGAGAGTCACACAGCTCATACGTCTCACCCATCATGTTGGTATAGAAGAACAATGGCAGTGTGAGGAATTCTGTAGATTATTGCACCCTGAATAAGTGTGCAATCCCTGATGAGTACACCATGCCTAGGATCCAAATACTCAGGACTGTTTAAATGGAAGTCAGCTGTTCTTTATACGGGACCAGAGG
The DNA here is from genome assembly GCA_016271365.2 of Neoceratodus forsteri. NCBI lineage: Eukaryota > Metazoa > Chordata > Ceratodontiformes > Ceratodontidae > Neoceratodus > Neoceratodus forsteri. Next base: position 143,708,192 of record JADMNL010000029.1, on the reverse strand, counting down.
AGTGGGTATTACAAGATACACGCGGCAAAGTCAGACAAGGAGAAAATAACTAGTTTGATTTGCTTGTTAGGATTCTACGAATTCCTGAGGATGCCTTGAGAAATATCAGGAGCACCTGCCACTTTCCAGCAACTCACAGAACAAGCCATTGGTGATATGAATCTGCTTGAATGCTTTGTCTACCTGGCTGACATCATCATATTTATGAAGATGCTGGAAGAGCATGAGACCCATCTCTTCAAAGTACTGAGCTAGTGGAGGAGTTTGGACTGAAATTATCTGTGGACAAGTGTCAATACTTTAGAAGTTCTGTAAAGTGCTGCATGTTGGACAAATTGTTTCTTGAGAAGGAGTTTGCACTGACCCGACAAGGTCCAAACTCTGACCACCTAGCAAAAAGCAACTCAATTAAAGAAATTGCAAAGATTTGTGGGATTTCTAGGATTTTGTGGATACTATAGGTGATTCAAAAAGGGTTACACCAGAACTGTTCATCCACTGTTAATTCTGACACAAGGGTATCCACCAGCAAACGAAAGATGCAAGGCACCTGGGAATGAGCCTGCTCCCAAAAGTTACTATCAGATCAGTGAAACATTTGGATCCACATGATAAGCTAGCTGCAACAAAGCTTTTGAGGACAACATTAAACAACTGACAAGTGCACCTATTTTGGAGTAAGCAGACCCACACAAGGTATACAAATGCCAGTTTCCAAGGATTTGGAGCAGTAGGTGGTGGGACAGGTACAGGAGAAGGGTTCTGGAAGCAAAATCCAGTGCAGCGAGAATATCTGGAACTGGGAAAGGAGAATCCAGAGAAGGCGAAGGGGGCAGCAAGGTCAGCTCCCAGGGTAGGGGCTGACCAAACGAGCAGACACGAAAGACCATTAGGCCTATTCTGCTGGCATTTTAGTATATTAGTATGTTAGTATTCATCCATTCCAAAGGGACTGAGATCAATGACCTTTACAAGCAGAAGCCTGACACCATCTGAATGCAACTTTACAGTTCATAAACTAGACTTCCTGGCACTGAAATGGGCAACTGTGGGCCAATTTCATGAATACCTATATGGAGTCCATGCCACAGTAAGAACTGATAGCACTCCATAAAGTTCTGTCAACACCACAGCCAAACTTGACACCATTGGCAACCATCAAGGCCTCAAGTTTTCCACGTTTTTGTGGATGATCAGGAATTATCTGCAGAAGTTTCAACTGACTGCTGAAATTGAGGTCAACTGCAGAGCTCGCTGACAGACAATAATACTGTGAACCACTTGGAGCAGGTTTGTTAAAAGTAGAAAAGCCGTCCAGGGCTGAAACTGACTCTGAGTGGGAAGGCAAACAATCATAGCCCTTATGTTTACACTTAGCTTTTTCCATCCTGATATTTGTGCCACCCCATCTCAATATTCATGCTGATCCTAGTCCCCCTCAGAGCAAGGAATTCACATAAAGAAAAGCTCTCCTGGGCTGAGACCCACTCAAGACAAGAACAGTAAATAAAATAAAAAGCCCTTCCTGGACTGAGTGACCCCGCTGATACCCCGTTGTCCCTATTTTCAACCCACTCCCATTGTGACACTGGAGTACCCAATCCCCAGTGTCACCCTTGATCCCTTATCTTTTGTTTTAGAAATTTAAACCTGAAAATCAGAAAACCATCCATTGATGTTTTTTATGGCCTTCCCCACCAACACCTCCCCACATCCCACCTGACCCTCAATTCAGCACCCACCACCCTACATCCACCACATCCCTCACGCATGTAAAAAAAGTTCAGCACTGAAAATCCACTCTGTAAGGTAAACATGTCCTTCAATGCTGAAGAAACAAGCTAAGTGCAGTCAATTTATTTTTAAGCATTTTAAACTTTTTCTTATAACTTTGTCTTTGTTTAAACATTTTTCCACCAAATTCTCAACATGGCCTTTTTCTGAGCTCTCCTTATGAACAATATATATTCATTTTTTCAAATCTGTCCCAAAAGGTGACTTTGCACTCCCTCCACAAAATCACATTTTGGGGCAGGATTTAAAAAATCCCATCTACTAGGTTCATGAACTAGGGTCTTAAAAAGACTATGTTAAACTTTTGGGTCAAAATCTAAAAAAAAACCCACCAGCATTATGAAGGTACATTGACATTGTTCAATGTTCACTCGTAGCTGTAGTAATTTTCAATATTTTGACCCAAAATGTTCAACATAACCTTTTTTTACACCCCTCTTGAACATGGCAGGTGTCATTTTTATGGCTGTGGGTGCAGCCTACAGCCATATAGCTTTAGCTTGAAAAGGGGTTTCCGTGGAACACATTTTTTAGTAGTTTTCAGTGTATCCTTCCATAACACTGCAAAATCCTATGGCAGTTAAAAAATACTTCCTTCTTTCTTTTTAGAATGATGGACACATAACCCCAACCTGCTTTTCTCTGAGAGCAAATGTGCACACCATCCAAACAGATCTAATATCTTTAAAACTATTCAACGTGCACAAAAATAACCAGCATGGAAGTTGTTGAGGACAAAAAGACCTTTCACGTGAGGGTAGTCACTAATCTGAATTCTTTATATTTTGTAAAATGTGATCTTCCAAACAACCTCATTTTTTTTCTCTTTGAGTGAACACAGTAGCAACCATGCCAAACAAATGTAAATATCTCTGAAAATATAAAAGTTACCAATATACAACCAACATGAAAGTTGTCCAGGACAAAAATGACCTTTCAAATGACGATAGTCGCTAATCTGAATTTATTAGATTTTTTTAAATATAGCCATCCGAAAGGTGAAAATTGTGAAAAAAAGAAAATTCAGGTAATTAGATGGCCATAGTTTGAAAAATATAATTAATGCAGCTTAATGACTAGGCTCATTTGAAAGGTAATTTTGTCCTGAACAACTGTCATATTGATTGTTTATGTGTAGTTTGTATATTTTTTAGAGATATATATATTTGTTTGGCATAACTCATATTGCACTTGTAACAGCCTCATTTCTCTAAAGCACTATGCCAGTGAAATGAGACCAGACCATCTTGTCATGTCTAATTTAACAGTAGATCCTGACTTACTAGTATTTCAATGGAATTATTTAGTGCTTACAAACTTGAAACAAAATGATCTGCTTATTGGGGCCACATTAGCTCTTTTCAAGATGGGATCATGTTAAATCTTTTCAGAACAAAAGCAGCAGATTCATTTTAATAATTATTAGCCAGCAATATCGTATGAGATCTATATGTGAAGCTGACGCTGACCAGACAGGGGGAAGATGGAAGACAGAGAAGAAAAACAATGGCTGTCTATAAAACTTTTCGGCATCTATGCTGCAACACTGATTTTTTCATTTATTATGTCCTCTTTAGCAACTTCTATTATTAAAGTGCATTAAATGTATAATTTACAAAATCTTGACCTTGTGATAACTCTTGAATGACTCCTAAAAAGTTTTAAGCTGGCTGGCAGTATAGCCTAGAGGTTAGAGGAACGAGGTGTGAATGAGCTTGATACATCCAGCAGACTAGACCTGAGTTTGATTCTCACAACCTCCACTTGCCTACTGTGTGACTCTGAGCAAGTCACTTAACCGCCCAGTGCTCCGAGGTCACCCCTGAAAACAGGCACTTGTGCCTAATGGGCCTTACCTGGTTACCAAGGACTAAAATAAAAAAAAAATTAAGCCATTCCCTTTATGGGAGGTCAAGCCCTTTGCAAAAGGTCAAGTGTTATTTTTTTCATATTTTTTTTTTTTTTTTACAAATTTCTGAAGTAAAAGTGTGGAGAAATACAAACTTATGTACAACTAATCTCCTATGCATTTTCAACTGGGAGAGAAGTTAATATTTGCCCAAAAGCAAACCCAAAGTTTATACAGCTTTTGTTCTAAAGTAATTTTATTCTAAATCTTATTGAAGTATTGATGAACTGAGCAAAGAAATGTTTAGATAAAACAGATGGAGGACTCCAGGATTGGGAAGTCATTAAAATTGCAAAAGGTCAAATTATGAAACCTTAATGAACTCATGAAGGCCATTCTTCTTATTGTGTAATTATAATGAATTAAAGCCATTTGAATATAGACCTACAATTATACAACCATTGTGATACATATTTTTAGGATCAGAGGAATGGTGCAAGGCTGCCAAAATCAAGATGATCTCATTGCTTCAGCACTTCAATGTGCATGGATCAAACCAAAAAGCCATAATAAAAGCTCCTATTTTCTCAAAAATACAAAAAAAAAATAAACAATTATATTTTATTATATTGATTTAACCTGAAAATACAAGCTAGATATGAGGAAATAAAACAATCAAGATGAGATTTCAGTATTCTCCAACCATACATTGAAGCTGAGCCATAATGAAGGCTTCTATCTTCTTCAAAGCAATTATATTTTATTTTGATATATTTAATATTCTGTATCTAAGTAAACACTAGAAAAAAAGTTTATTGGGTGTTTGAAAACAGGCAAATACAACGAGACGCAGAAGGAAGTCAAAAGAGAATATCGGTTGCGGGGGCTAGTAACAAGTCGAGGAGCTCACTTGACCACTTCAACGGGGGCCACCCACCAACACTACTGACCATTGGTGGGCACTGGTAGCAGAGGAGGAGCTGGGCAAGTGCTGCAAGCAGTCAGTGTAGGAGGAGGAGGAGGCAGAGGACAGGATGCCTGCCATAGTCTAGCTCTTGTTTATAATCCCCGGTGGTGCCTGAGTGGCTGTAGCAATCATCTGTGCAGCAGCCCTCCATCTATAGGATTAAGGGGACTCAGTTTAGCTATCCTGTTGTATTCAGGCAGGTACAAGCTCCATTACAGCATCAGGTCTGAATGGAGCCCCCAACCCCCAACTCTGCTACTTGTACAGGACTGACTGCTTGAGAGTGAAGGATCCTCACTGCTTGCAGAGGAAATAGGAGGGGTTGCAGTTGGTGTTCATTTGCGTGCTGAGGTAGGCAGGGGGCTGGTTGGGCTGGGAGGAGTGCCTTTTTTTTTTACATTCTGTTTCTTCCTGCTCTGTGGAGTTGGCTGGCAGGTCATCCAGCTGCCAGCACCCACACCCCCGGACAGGGGTCTGGTCAGTGACTTGCTTTCCTCCACACAGGCTGGCATGCACAGTATCCTCCTCCCTATGTGGACCTGGATCCAATCCCTTGGGGGTGCACCTCTCTAGGTCCTGGGGATGTGGTGCTTGGCCATCAGCTGCCATGACCACCCCATGATTTTCCACCTAGTCTTACTCTCTTCTGGAGCTGGACATGCAGTGACATCAGCACACATGCATGCCGATGTCTGCTGCGCTCCAGACCCCTTCTGTGCGCTGCTCCTGTGGTGCCTCTGACTGACATCAGGTGCCACTGTAGAGTGACGTGACCCCCTTTACCCACCCCAGAGAGAGGAGAGTTGTTGTGGGATGCTCCATCCTCTCCCTCCCCTGCCGACCCCCCCAATGACCCGAGTCCATTCCTGAACCTGGGTCACCTATGTAGCGCGAGGTGTGGCATCCAGTACCTCAACCCTCAGCACCCCCGGGCTGGGAGGAGTGCCTCTAAGTGTAAGCATTGCATATGCCTGAACTGTTGTGGATTGCATGGGTGTAGGCAGGAAGGTATTCAGGGTGTTTAACCCCCCCCAAAATTACCTCAGAAAATTTCATATTCCTGTATTTTATTTTCAGGTTAGCTCAGGCTCAGCTGCTAAAAAACTCAGTGTCTCAGCAGTCTCCGTAGTGGTTGGAGCTAGCTGCAACACAGTGTGCCTGCATGGGACTGTTGATGGCCAGGGGAGATGGAGACATCGTCAACAGAGAGAGCCGGGGAAGGCTGGTGAGACATACTACTGAGCATGCTGCTGTGCTGTGTCATCTGTACAGTGCCGAGCGAGTTGTGGCGTTCTGTCAACTGTCATGGTGGTAGCCTGGGATTGTGTGCTGCTTTTCTCTAGCCTCAGTTGAACTATGAGAGAATTGAAGTATGGTCTACTAGAGAAAGCATTGGACTGTCCAGTGCAGAGCTGTGAGTAACGCACTGCACATTTTCTTGACTGTGCTGGACGCTGGCTGGACTGGTGGTGTGGTCCGAAGAGAAGACAGGAAAGGTTGAGGAAAAATCTACCCTGGCCTAGTGGCCTGTAGTCCTGTCTTGAGAGGGGAGTGACTGGTAAGGCAAGCAAACAAGAGGATAATCAACAGAAAAGTGGTGAGTGGAGAAAAAAATAAAGATTGATTTGGGGGGGACTTCTCTCATTCAGAGAGGTGGTGAGGGGTATTGGCACCATCTCCCAGGACAACCCACTCATTACATCTCAACCCCACCGATGTTCTGCCCAACTTAGAGCTTATCATAGGAGTGGGAATAGGTGTGGAAAGGCAGATGCCTGGCTGACATCTTTGTCTCTGGCTGTTGCAGAGTGCTCCCATGTAAAAAGGTGGAATGGGGTTAGGAGTTCTCTCTCTGTATGCAGAGGTGGTGGTAGAGGAGGAGTGATGCAAATGTGAGGAGGTGTCCCTATGTGTAGGAGTGGGATGGGTGGGGAGCAATGCTCCCCATGTAGGGGAAGGTGGATGAAGGAGTGGAGTGCTCCCCATGTACAGAGCTGAGGGGGGAGGAAATGGACAAGAAAATGATAGAAGGTATCCTTAGAATGGCAGAAAAAGGGGAGATATTGTTGAAGGGGATCTGAATATACCAGATGTTAACTGGAGTGCATTTGCTGCAGCCACATCAAAGAGCAGGGTCATTCTAGATGCCCTGCAGGGGGCATGCCTTAGACAACTAGTATTGGAACCCACTCGGGAGGGAACAATCTTAGACCTGGTACTCTCAAATGGAGATGGAGAGAGAATCACAGATGTAGAAGTGGGTAGCCATCTGGGAACTAGCGACCATCGAACAGTATGGTTCATGATAAACACAGCAGTACAGTCAAGTCATACAAAGGCAAAGGTCCTGGACTTTAGGAGGGCTGACTTTGCCAAAATGGGTGAGTGCCTAAGGAATGCACTAGCAAATGGGCAGAAAGGAGGGGTAGAACAACAATGGGGAATAATCAAAACTACCATCATTAAGGCAACACGCCTTTATGTGAAGCAAATAAACAAAACAAAACAATGTAAAAAACCACTATGGTTCTCAAAGGAGGTGACAGGGAAGGTTATGGAGAAAAAGATAGCATTCAGGAAGTACATGGAATCACAGAAGGAGCAGGACAGAGAACTGTATCAGTTCAAGCAGAAAGAAGCAGGAAAAGGCAGTCAAAACAGCAGAGGCCCAAACCGAGGAAAAGATCGCCAACTCAGTTAAGAAGGGGGATAAAACCTTTTATAGGTACATCAGGGAGTGAAGGAAGACCAAGGGAGGGATAGTGAGGCTTAATAAGGGAGGTGGGGTTGGGCAGAGGGTGACTGTGAAAAGGCAGAGATACTAAACAAATATTTTTGCTCAGTATTCGCAAGTGAAGAAGGGGAGGTACCTTAACCAACAGAAACACTCTGGATGGGGGGCTGATACCAGCCCATTCACAGAAGAAAGAGTTCTGGAAGAACTCTTAAAACTGAAGGTGGACAAAGCAATGGGGCCTGATGGGATTCATCCCAGAATTCTAAAAGAACTAAGGGTAGAACTAGTGACACCACTGACTACCCTCTTTAACAAATCATTTGAGGATGTGGTACCTGAGGACTGGAAGAGGGCAGATGTTATTCCACTTCACAAAAGTATGAGCAGGGCAGAGGCAGGAAACCACAGATCTGTTAGTTTGACCTCAGTGATAGGGAAAATGATGGAATCACTTCTGAAGGAAAGAATTGTTGAGTACTAAGAGGCCAGAGGGGCACAGGACCCAAGGCAGCATGGATTCACAGTGGGAAGGTCATGTCAGATAAATCTAATAGGTTTCTTTGGCTGGGTGACCAAAGTAGTAGATCAGGGAAGGGCTGTAGCCTGTGGACATAGCCTACCTAGACTTTAGCAAGGCATTTGACACAGTCCCACACAAAAGATTAATATAAAAGTTAGTCAGCCTTGGAGTGGGTCTCAAGATGGTAGCCTGGGTAAAAAATTGGCTGGAGAGCAGAACATAGAGGGTAATAGTAATTGGAGTCCATTCTGAAGAAAGGGTAGTTACTAGTGGGGTACTGCAGGGTTCAGTTCTAGGACAGGTCCTCTTCAATGTCTTTATAAGTGACATTGAAGAGGGACTGGAAGGAAAAGTATGTCTCTTTACAGATGACACAAAGATCTGCAACAGGGTTGGTCCACAAGGTGGAGTGCAAAGGATGAGAAGGGACTTTGCAAGGTTGGTGGAATGGTCAAATGTATGGCAGCTTAGATTCAATCCTAAGAAGTGCAAAGTAATGCACCTGGGAAACACAAACCCAGGGGAAGAGTACACTATGGGGAGTGAGATACTAACAACAGAAATGGAAAGGGACCTGGGGTAGTCATATCAGATGACCTAAAGGTGGGCAAGCAATATGAGAGGGCAGTAAGGAGGGCTGGGGGATATTGGGATGTATAGGGAGAGGCATCACCCATAGAAAACAGGAAGTTGTTAACACTCTGTACAGACAGCTGGTGAGACCCCATCTGGAATACTGCATGCAGTTCTGGAGACCCAGTCTCCACAAGGACATAAACAGGATGGAGGCAGTCCAGAGGAGGGCAACTAAGATGGTGCAGGGTCTGCACCAGAAGACATATGAAGAGAGACTTAAGGAGCTTAATATATATACCTTCATGGAAAGGAGGAAGAGGGGACATGATAGAAACTTTCAAGTACCTCAAGGGAATTAACAAAGTCCAAGAGGGTAGCATCTTTCAGAAAAAGAAGTGTGTAAGAACAAGGGGGCACGATTTGAAGATAGAAAGGGGAAGGCTCAGAGGTAATGTGAGGAAGTATTTTTTCATGGAGAGGGTTGTGGATGCATGGAACAGCCTTCCTGAGGAGGTCGTGGAGTCCAAAACAGTGGAGGAATTCAAGAATGTATGGGACAGACATAAGGCAATTCTAGGGGTTAGGGGTAGGAGGAAGTAGGCTGTTGGTTAACTAGGATCTACAGATTATCCATTAGGTAGGGAAATGGGCAGACTGGGTGGGCCAAGTGGTCCTTATCTGCTGTCAAATTCTATGTTTCTATGTTTCTAAATGAAGTGGGGAGAAAGCTCCCATGTGTGGAAGTTGAATGGAGGGGGGAGGAGTAATTCCTATGTGGAGGAGGTGGGATGCAGTGGGAGAAGCACTGGAGGGGTCAGGGGATGAGTGCTCACAATGTATGGAGGTGGAGCAATGATACCTATGGGTGGAGATGGAATGGAGGGAAGAGTGCTTTCCATGTTCAAGTTCATGTTTATTGTGACAGGATAAAACCCATTGAGCAAGCTCATTTGCAAGGAGGTCCCTTGTACAAGCAATGATAAAGACAATACATGGTGTGAGATACAAAAAGTCAGGACACGTAAAATAAATTAAAATAAAGAAATTTTCTTTACATTAGTATACACAATATGTACAATGTTGCATTCAACAAGGATTGAGACCAAATATGATTACATAAGACACTATGTTCACCATGTGGAAGAGGGCTGTAGTAGGAGAATTACTCCCCATATGCAAAGGAGGCATGGAGGGGGAGGAGTGCTCTCTATGTGCAAGTGTGTAATGGAGGGGGAGGAGTGCTCACCATGTGTGGAAGTGGGATGGGGGTGGGGACAATCACTTAATGGCCACCATCCTAGACCCCACTCCAGCCTGTGTGTGAAACTTTCTGGAATGGGCACAGTTTATGATGGGGCAGATGTGCAATCCACATCTCTTCTCTGGCTGTTGTAAAGTATTGGACTGATAGGTGGGGGTGCAAAAGGGGGCACCAGTTACTCAGGAGCACCCACTGTATCCTACCCCCCACCCAGCACTGTGGGAACAGTTGTGGAGAGGCAGAAACAAGATCCACATTTTTATATCGCAGTACCTCAGAGTGCTGTCTATGGTTAGAGCACGTTAGGTGGGAGAGCCTCTGGCTGAAGTGGAGTGTTCTGCAAGTGTAAAGGTGTGGCATGGGGTAAGGAAGTGTTAGTCACCCAAAGCTCACTCCAACCTTCATGCTAGCTCAGGTGGAGCAGGGATGGATATGAAGGGGCAGATGTGCAACTTGCATCTGTATTCCTGGCTGCTGCAGGGTGCTACCCTTATGTGGAGGTGGGATGGAGGGATGGGCATCATTCTCCCAGAGCCACCTGCCTGGAGCCCACCCAATGCCAGTGCCAGCTTTCATGGAACTCAGATGGATGAAGATGTACAGATGTGTGAATCGCATCTGTCACTGGCTCCTGCAGAGTGCTTGTAATGTGTAGGAGGTGGAATTGAAGGAGAAAATGCTTCACATGTGCAGAAATTTGGAAAGATGTGTTGGGTACTAATGGCCAAGGGCCACCCAGAGGATCTGGACAGCAACTCCATTTCCACCCACCTGGCATCCACCAGGTTGGATAGAAACAGGTGTGGTGTGGCAAATGTGCAACTCACATTTCTGTCTCCGGCTAGGGCAGCCAATGTGCAGTGGTGGGACAGTTGTGGAGGGGGCACCAGTCACCAACTTCTGCCAGGCCATAGTCCATTATTTACTTTGAGCTGCCAACCTGTGTGGAGTGGGGTGGGTGTGGAGGGGAAGATGAGTAACATACATTAGTCTGCGGCTACTGCAGATTGTTGTATATGTGCTGATGTAAGCTGGAGGTGTAGGGGGAAGCAACTTCCCAGGGGTGCCCACCCAGTGCCCACCCTACACTGTGCTAGTCAATGTGAAGGGGCAAATATGTGACCCACATATTTGTCTATGGCTCTGTCTGGGTGCTCCTTTTGTGCAGTGGTGAAATAGATGCAACAGGTTTGTTTTACAGTGTCTCTCTCCTGGTCTCTCTCTCTCTCTCTCTCTAACATCCGCTCCCCCACAGTGAAAGGAAAACTCTGAAGCACTGGTCTCTGTCCCGGTCATGGCATTCTTGTTGCCACTTTCTCTGCCTCTCTGTATGTGCTGTCTGCTTCTGCTGAGCTTCAGAAAGACAAACAGAGAGTCAGACTGACAGCAAGGAGCCAGAAGAGTGAGTGGAAATAAAATGGATGGCAACCACACTCGGGTGCACACAAGACCTGAACATATGTGCCACACTGGATGCAGCTCTCGCTGTTGCTGTCTCTCTCTCTCTTGGGAGGTGGGGGGTGGGAGTAGACACTGCTAGGGGACAGGCCACCCATTTAAATTAATGTTTGTTTAGGTGCAGGTCTGGGAGCCACAGGCCATTGTGGTTATGCTCACTACATTGCACTGCCCCCAATTTCACATTGCCAAGGTGGTGCTGCAATAGTGACAGCCTGTCACTTGGCGATCACTCTCATTCTGCTTACTCGCCACACCTCAGCATGATGCTGTCACTGTTTGGGGTCTCTCTCTCCACTCTGTCCCTGGCAGTGGTGCCACTTACCACCTCTTTCGATCCTGCACATTCTTTCGGAGGGGCACTACTGCCTCTCCTTCTTGGTGTCTGCCTCTGCAGCCTGTGTCTCTCTGTCCCTACTGTCTAGGGTTAAGCCACAGCTCTGCAAGCAATGATGTCTCACTTCTCAGCACTCTTGCTCCTTGTATTGTGCAGCGGGGTTGGGGGCACACTGAGGCAGCATGAACATTAGGAGCTCCATGGGGCGGGTCAGTGGGTACCATCACAGAGAGCAGTACTCAGGCTGGGCATTGTGGCACACATAAAGCACTGGAGAGAGAGGAGCTCAGGGACAAGAATAAGCATTCAGACAGAGACACAAACAAGTTCAATGCTGACATCTGTCTGGGGAAGGATAAATAATATTTATTTGTTCTTTACTGCTAGGACTGTTTACTGCTTATGGCACAGAGAGTGGGGGATGCAGTGTATGGCTGGGTACCCGGACATCTGCAGGATGGGTGGGGAGACAAGCAATAAAATCAGTAAGGGCATGAATGAAAGGAATGAAGCGCTTTCATTTGAGCACTTTATTTCTTTCAACTAGAGAACAGATTCCAGCTGTGAAACTGTGACTGATGTCACAGTCTGGCTGTGTGCTCATTGGTCTGCCAGGGACAAGCCCACTGTAGATTGCTGTGCATTGGACTCATCCCTGACACACCTCTGAAATGTCTTTCTACCACAAGATGCTTCTTGCACACTCACAAGGAAACATAAAAACTAAAGAATTTAGATTAGTGACACCCTCATTTGAAAGGCATTTTTGTTCTGAACACAAAAATGTAAAATAATGCACTTGGGGTACAGAAATCCAGGGGCAGATTACACATGGGTGGAGTGGTATTGACAACATTAAGAAAGCACACATTAAAAAAAAGAGAGCTTTTACATACAGTTGATTACTGTTTAACAATATTTTGCATCTATGGCTGCCACTGTACATCTGATGTAAACCCATAATGATGTTCCTCACTTGAAGGAGAAGGGGGGGGCATTACTGACTCCTTGTTTTTTGTCTTACAGGGGTCAGTTTCTTTACAGCAAAAACAAAGAAATGCATGATTTCTAAAATTACCACTTTTTCCAGAGCATGCTACCACCGGCAGCTACCACTTCAAGACTGCTACTACCCCCGCCTAATACAATCAGTGGAAAACCAGAAGTAGTCTACCAGCACTGAGATCATATGGTTAATGCACATTTTCCAGAAATTACTGCTTAGAAAAGAATGAGAAAGTGACTGTGATGACGAGCAAGTCCCAGACCACATCTCTAGGTTGTTAATAGACTCCTCCTGAGTCTGATTTGTACGGCTGCATGGGCCAAGCTCCATGGATGTTATGCTATCATCAGATTTGTATAACAGCACTGTGGAAGCACGTAACCAGACCACTGTCTGATGTGCTGCCACAGTGCTCTGACATAGTTTCCAGTGATTCTGTTTATGCAGCCCTTCCCTTCCATGGGCTGCATAAACGTACTCTCTTCCCGGTGCACTACTTTTCTGTTCTGCAACTGCAGTACTGATGGCCATCATGTGCAACGTGGTGACATTGTCTTAACTGTGCATGCATGACTATCATGCATACATGGTTATGTCAGCATCGCCATATTGTGCAGGCCTGACTACAAGACAAACTTCACATGTGCGAGTATCACGCATGTGCAGTACTGTAATTGCTGCTGTATTACTTACTGCTGACTCTGGTGCAGCAAAAGCACTGCATATTCTTTTCCATGCACTTGCCACTCCTAAAAGCTCTCCGCAGCCATATCAGCTCTGACTAGAGTTTGTTAAAATCCTGCCTGAAACGTGTTTTTTGCACTTCTGGTGCAAAATGATGTCTCAGTCAGTATTTTATAATAACTGTTGTGCTCGGGGGGGGGGTATTTTAAGGCCATTAGCCAGAGAGTCACTACCAAACTCCTGAAGGCACTGCTTTGTAGAGGTAGCCCCCGGCAGTGATGGTCTTTACCCAGCTTTCCTAAAACTGATTTCCTCCAAAATTGTCAAACCCCTTACTTTCATCTTCAACCTTGCCCTCTCGTCTTCCAATATGCCAGACTCCTGGAAGCTTGCACACATTATCCCTATTTTCAAAACCGGTGACCGACTTGTGCCAGAAAACTACAGGCCCATCTCTCTCCTCCCTCATCTCAGCAAATTACTTGAAAAAATCATTCATTACCAGTTATCTGAACACCTGGAAAAGTACAACCTCCAATGCCCCTTCCAATATGGTTTTCGCAAACATCTTAGTACCTCTTCTACCTTGACACATTTTACAGACTACATACTTAGAATTATGGACAAGGGGAAGGCCACAAGTGCAGTTTTTGTGGATCTATCCAAGGTGTTTGACCTAGTTGACCACCGACTTCTCAACTCCACTCTTCGCAGTTTTGGTTGCTCATTTAACACTATATCCTGGTTCCATAGTTATCTATGTGGTAGATCCCAGACTGTCATCACAGGCAAAGTACACTCTTCCAATTTACCTATTGGTACTGGTGTGCACCAGGGCTCAATACTTGTCCCTTTGCTTTTTTCCTTTTTTATAAATGCACTCCCAGCAGATAGCCTCACCTGTAATTCACTCAGCTATGCCGATGATTTAGTCCTCTACCATAGTGACAACTCGCTTGAATCTGTCTCATCCACGCTCTCTGTCAACTGGTTCCTCTCCAACAAACTGATAGTCAATAACAAGAAGACTAAGGCTATGCTCTTTGGCTCCAAACCCTTCCTGACCAAGGCCGACAAAGCCAACTCATCCCTCCTGGTTCACACCCCTGCAGGTCCCCCGCTTGACATTGTCCCCACTTTCAAATACCTTGGTGTTACCCTTGACCCCCTCTTACTTTTGTGGAACACAGCAGCAACACTGTGCGGAAAATCCACCAAAGACTTGCTAATACAAAATCACACATGCCCCCACAATGCAAAGCATCATGGGCTGCATATGCAAATCACCACAGAATATTATGTTGGTTCAACTTTAAGCAGAAATGCATGGTACCAAAAGGCCTCTCACATGGTTTGCAAAGGGTGCCAACAGAAGACAAAGACATAGACATGTGTTTCATCCCACCTGGACTCATCAATATGCCTTGTCTGTTTGACACCCCAGTGGAATGAACCAGCTACCCTAAGATGGTCTATCTGGGTTATGTTGTGGTGAACCCAATTAAAACAAAAAACAATTTAAAAGACAAAGAACCTCTGTGCGCAAGCACTGAGGCAATGGTTACTCCAAAGGGCATTTGGTCATGAAGCCAAGTTTCAAAGAAATACAAAATCACACATGCCCCCACAATGCAAAGCATCATGGGCTGCAAAATTTGGAAAAAATAAAAGATTATGAAGAAACATTGTGTAAATTGTGTACAGGGTTGTCCATTGGCCCAGCAGGTAGCGAGTTGTGCTCCCATGCTGGTGACTCAAGTTCAGAACAAGCTTAGGGTGCCAGCTGGGCAGCACAAAGATGAGGGCTAGCACTGTCGCATGCCACCACACTGAGCCTGGAAAGGTATTGCACAGTGTTCTGTCACATAGGTGATACCTTCAGTGACAGCCAAGGGGAGCCTTCCCTCATAAGGGATTGACATGCCTGTGATGGCCTGATGGGGTGATGCACCACGTCAGGAGAGGTGGGTTGGCATGAAAAATGGGTCTTGAAATATCTCAGCTGTTCTGTATATTCCATTTCCAAAAGGACCTGTATGAATGAGGATACAATTTCACTATCACAAAAAGGGAAATCGTTCTAAAAAGCAAACAAACCTATGGTTATATAGATAGATTGTATAAAAATATATAAGTAATACATGTGGGAACCTGTGTGATAAATTATTTATCTGCACAAATGCTGTTTGACCTCTGGTAACCTCACAAGTGGCATAAACAGCATGACTATAAATAGATTGTTTATCACATGAGGTTCCCTCTGTGTATTTGCACATTTCCCCATCCTGGTTGCTATAGTCATTGCTATGGACGCAGTGTCAGGATGACGAGCTGATACTGTGATGTGGCAGCTCATTGGTGCAGCACAGTTTCTGCAGAAATTGCAAACCACTGCAGCAGAAATTTTGTGGCAAATGACAATCCTACTGCAGAACTTGGTCCCAAAGGGCCACAGAAAAATCAGGGCCTTGGTCACTTTGGCTTTTGGCACATATGATTACTGTGTAGAATATCGTCCTGGACTGGGACACATTGTAAGAATATGCTTACCCACAAGCACATGATGCTACGCAAGGCACCTCATGACTACAACCTTACCAACACACACACACCAAGTGCACAAGGCATGTCATGATTACGTAGATGACACACAAGTACATAACCCAAAGCCATAAGTGGGACAGTCTTACACACACATAAGCCCACATCTATAAGTGGGGATACTTACATGCACGTCTAATAAGCAGGAGTACTAACAACCACACAATAACCACATCTATAAGTGGGGCATCTCACACAAAAGCAGACATAACGTAGTAATGTCTCACACAGATGTATCAGTTACACCACAGAGCTAGGGACACACACACACACACACACACACACACACACACAGTTGGGGGGAAAACACATTATATAAAGAGCTAGGGAACATCTACATAAGTTAGTGTAGGTTTACATACACATAAGACTAGGTGACTCTTTATTTTTGCATAGAACCTAGATACAAGCTATGAAACTGCACTGCTTCTGAAGCATGACCTTTACCCTACATATGATCCTGTAGGGGAGAGACAAAACACCACAAATTATATTCTAGGCTAGAACAGCACTGCTATTTTGCTGTGATAATGTCAGAAATATAATGATTGATGCACACGGGAGTGCCCTCTACAGCTAAGGTGTCATGTGCAGCCACAGCAATAATTTATGAACGGGCCTTTCGGAGAGCATGATGATACATTACAAAATGTTTCATCCATGAGAAACGCGTCATTGACATAAGCGTATTCTTATGACTAGAATGCTACACATTGTAGCAATCAAAAGGGCAACTGAGATAATACTCTGCTGCCTTCTAAATTGACTAATAGAAGTAATAGTAAGTGTGATCATCATGCACACATGAGCTGGTGTATCTATCACCAGACCTAGATTTTATCAGGGTATTAAACCCCCTTTCCCCATGCCACCTATCTGAGGAAATCACAGGCAGACCCTGCATGACACTGCAGTGTTCGAGAGAACTAGACTCCCAGGTGCGTATGTTACATAATTAGTATGTAATGTATAATGATTGTCCTATAAGCAAGCTGGTAGGACAATAAAAGAACCTTGGGTTGCTTTTTTTTTTCTTTCAAAATAAATATATTTTATTTTACTTTTCCTTATTTCCTCCATTTTGTTTGTAGGAGGAATTGACAGATCTTGTGTAGTAGACAGTGAACAGAGAAAAGTACATGCAAGCAGTACATATCAACATACTGTGTGATAAAGTCTTATTACATTATTTGCTCTGGAGCAGGTTACTTAATAATATCCCAATATTAAGTAAAGATCTAGTCTTAGTCTGATACACATAAACTGTTCACCTCGGTCAAGCAAATCCTTATCATGTCCCTCATCCAAACCATCCCAACCCCCCAAAATACCCCCCCATCAGGTAAGCGGTAGCAGTTGCCTATGTTTGCATTCAGCCTAGATATGATATTCGGAGAGGATCCAAACTAGTGTGCCCATAGTACTAACACTGTATCTACCCTCTACCTCACTAGAAAGTTGCTTGGTATACCGTGGATCATTAAATGGTCAGTAAAGTGTGTAGAGGCGCCCATACTTTCTGATAGTATTGTGGCCTCTTTGTCATGTGAACAATCGTGTTTTCAGCCTGTAAGGCGAAAAGTATCTCCTTTAGCCGTTCTGCATATGTTGGGATATTTTGGTCTAACCAGTGGCACATGACCACTTTTTTTTGCACATATGGATATTAATGTCATGTATTTCCATTGAGTGCCTCTTAATACTTCTCCATAATCTCCTATTATACAAATTTCTGGGCTGAAGGCTTCAGATAGCCCCAAAAGTGGGTTCAATTTGGACCTGATACTATCCCAAAAGGGTATAACTTTATTATATTCCCATAGTATATGCAACAACATGCCAGGCTTCTGCTTACAGTGAGAACATAAGTTTGAGGAAATGTTCCCCATTTGGTGAAGCCTGGCCAGAGTGTAATATAAGTTGTTTATCACATAGAACTGTAACATACAATATCTAACCCATTTCACATCTTGATACAAATGCGACCAAATTTTAGCCCGTGGTCTTGGGGCTGAGGTGCTAGGAGGTAGTGCTTGGTCCCAGACATAGTGAGGCATTCCTCATATTTCTTCAACTGCATCCCTAAGGAGGCGATAGAAGCAGGAAATGATATGAGAGGAGGGTAATTTGGCAGTAGCTGGTAAGAGGAGGCCAGCTAAATACTGCGTCCAGTACCCCGTTCCAAAGTGACGTAACAACATGTGTTGTACTTGAAGGTATTTGAAACAAAAAGAATTAGGGAGATTAAACAATAAACTAGCTGTGTGGAATGGTATCAGTTTGTGTTCCTGAAGTAGGTCCACTACTTTCAGTTGAACATTTCCAGGCCAAAAATTGTGCGATAGAGGCACTTCTCCAATTCTAAAGTTACGGTTTGCATTTATAGGCTGGGAAACATCCTTCACCAAAGATATCTGGAAAACGTTACACATCTAGGTGTGCATGCGAAGTGTCATACCCATGGGAAGGGTCCTGAGACCTTTGGGCAGTTTTTTAACAGGAGAAAAGATGAGAGTATTAAGAGATATTTTATACGGAGAAAGAAGATTCTGCTCGATTTTATACCACAAGGAGGTGTATTGAACTTGTTCCTGGCATGGGACATCCTTCATCCAGTGTGCAATAACTGAACAAGTAATGGATAACTGATAGAGAAGCAAATCTGGGAGTTGCAAGCCCCCATTCTTCCTACTTCTCTGCAGCTTAAAAAGGGCTCGCCGGGGTGTCTTGCCACACCATAGGAAGTTAGACATGAGTTGGTTTATCTGAGTAAACCAAGTTTTATTTAAAAAGAAATGTGTCATCTGCAAGGGGTACAGGATTCATGGGAGAACATTCATTTTCAAGACGTTTACTCGTCCCCAAAGAGTAAGTGGTAGCATGGCCCAGCGAGAAAGAGATCCGTTTTAATCTGAGTAAGGATTTTGTCCAGATTGTATTGTTTCATTTTGGGTTCCAAACTGGAAAGGTATATGCCCAGATATTTTAGTTTGTCCTTAGTCCAGCGAAACCCAAAGTGAGCAAATTCAGCTTGAAATGTGTGAACATTTAAAGGCATCATTTCTGTTTTTGTGATATTTAGCTTATAGCTGGAAAATTTACCAAAGGCTTTAATGATTTCAAGTGCAGCAGAGATCGATTTTAGAGGATGTGTTATATGGAGTAAAATGTCATCGGCATAAACCAAAATTTTATATTGGTTTGGTCCAATAGATATCCCAGAGATATCTGAGGAGCAATTGATGCCTCTAACCAGCGGCTCCAAGTATAAGTCGAACGGAAGGAGAGAAAGTGGGCATCCCTGCCTAGTTCCCTGTTGCAACTGAAAAGGTTGAGATAGATATCCATTACATAATATGTGTGCTGATGGACAAGTATATAATAACCTAACCCATTTTACATACTGTGTTGGGATATTGTTGGGATATTGTATAGATGCAATAAGTGAAATAGGTATTCCCATGATACCCTATTGAACGCTTTCTCTGCATCCAGGGAGACCAAGGTGGATGACAGACCCTGACAGACACTAGATAGCCGAGTGGCCAACATTTTTGCTAGTATTTTAATGTCAACATTGATTAGGGAAATTGGGCAATAATTAACGACTTGAAGGGGGTCTCTATCGGGCTTCGGGATTACCATGACCATAGCCTCAAATAAAGTAGGGTCTGAGATACCTTGCTCGAACATATAATTATAAGTGTCTAACAGAATTGGCACTATTTGCTCTTTAAAGATTTTGTAAAATTCTACAGTAAACCCATCTGGGCCTGGGGATTTATCTGTAGGGAGGGAGTCAATGACCTGCTTTATTTCCTCCTGAGATATTGGAGCTTTAAGCAAGTTCGCTTGACATGTGCTAAGTTGTGGGAGCTGCAAGGCTGCAGAAACTGTTCTAGCATATCCGGACTGAAAAAGGATAAAGAGGCAGTGAGAGTATAAGTTTTTATAGTATTCTTGGAAACAGTTAACAATTTCCCTCGGGAAGTGACTATTTGTCCTCAGGTTGCTGGATGCTTGGAATGATTCTGTTGGAAGCTTGTGCTTTGAGTTGGAGGCCAGAGCTTTCCAGCCTTGTCCCCCTGATCGAAGTACTTAATCTTAGAACGTACAAGAAGATATTCTACATGTTCGGTCAAAATAGAATTATATCGATCCCTTAGAACTTCTAGGGCCTTAACTTGATCCGATGTAGAGTCAGGAGAAAGTGACAATTCCATGGCTCTAATGTCTCGTAGTAAGACCGAAGTAACCTTGGAAGTCATCTTTTTTTTAACTGTGGCCATACGAATGATTTCTCCTCTAACTGAAGTTTTTAAAGCTCCCCAAAGTATATCTGCCTTAGGCATTGAAGGGGTATTGGTCTTAATAAAGTTAGTAATAAAATCGGACAATTGGTTTTTCAGGTATTCTGATCGAAAAAGCTGACAGTTAAATTTCTATACCTTATCTTTGGACAAGGGTGGACCGGGGCTCCAATGTAAAAGGATGAGATGGTGATCGGAAATCACTTTTGGGAGGTAATTACAGGATATTACAGTTGAGAGGTGTCCCTTATCTACAAGAAAATAATCTAATCAGGAAAATGAGTTATGTGGAATGGAATGAAATGAGTATTCCCGTTGATGTGGATAAAGGGCCCTCCAGAGGTCAATTAGCCCGATGGAGTCCATCATTTCTCTGATGGCAGCCTCTGCTGGAGAGGGAGACGAAGGACGACTTATACAGTGGTCCATAATATTACAATAAACAGTATTCCAGTCTCCACCTAACATAATAGGGAGTCGGGACCATGGGGCCAAGTCATTCATGAGGGATACAAAAAAGGACGGGTCATCTGTGATGGGGCCATATATGGAACCAAGCACTACCTCCGATTGACCCAACAAAGCCTTGATCAAAATGTATCTATGTTGGGAGTCTACAATAGTATCAACAAGATGGAACAGGATATTCTTTGTGATGAGAATCGCTACCCCCCCTTTACAAGTGTCCGGTCCAGTCCCAAGGGCCTGGCCTACCCAAGACCATTTTAATTGTAATATCTGAGAGGGGGGTAGGTGAGTTTCCTGCAGAAATGCTATATCAATGCCAAGTTTACGGAGATGGAGCAGTATTTTGGCCCGTTTGATTGGGGATTGGGACCCTTTTACATTCCATGAACATACTTTATATGAAGTCACTTTACTGCTAGTGTTTCTTACATATAAACCCTAGGCCAGAAGTGATCTTGTTTTCCAGGTTGTTAGAAAAACATCCCTTACTAAGACACTGTTGCACCGCATACCTGATCCCCCCTTCCTCCACTTCCCCTTAATTACCCAATTGTCCCTCCCCCCTTACCGTGTGTCAAGTCTTTCCTGCACACAGCTGTTCAGTAGAGGATCCCCCGGAACTGTCCCCCGGTCAGATCATTCTGTAAAATCCCAGCCAGGGCAGACATCAAGCGAGAGGACAATCTAGTGGATGCTCCACCGAGGAGCCACGCATACCTCCCTCCCTTCCTCCTGATTCGTAACACCCTTTGAAGTTGCAGTTTCCAGATTACCCCGCCCCCACCCCAACTCCAAGTAATGAGATTGTAGCATATAAAACAGTATTTTTCATGAACCAAGACTACAATCCTACATTGATCCTGTGCAACTAGTAAGTTGTAAAAATTGGTTTTCTCAGAACTTTATAAAGCTGGCAAAGTCCTCTATAGTCCATCATACAAGGTTAAAGAACCGGTTCCTCGAAAAGTTTGCACACCAATATTGCTCAGCCAGAGGAGATAGGTCAAGCGTACAGTACACAACAAAAAAAAAAAGAAAAAAGGGGGGAGAAATATGACCCAGATTTGGTTACACAGGTATTCCTCTTTCCTACTTGCATCAGATTATAATTGCTGTTTAAGGAGATCGATGACCCCTTTTTGCGTTTGTTTCATAATTATGTTTGTCATCATATTCCATACTGAAGGATTACAGGAACAATTACCCTCGTACTAAAGGTTAGCCCGATAAGTTCTTAACAGTACCCTCTCTCAAGATACCTTATTCCCCTAGTAAGCCTTGTTACCTCCGCTATCTACAGTCCAGAGTTATGTAGCCATCTATTATTACCTTCAGATGGGAGAGGAGCAAAAAGAATATATATGAGTAAATGTTCCCCTAGACCATTCATCCCCTCTATCCTCTTTCTGCTCCTTCAGTTCCTCCCATCCACCTGCTCTGAGTTTTAATGTACCGTATAATATTGGTGCAGCAATAGTCAGGTAAACATACATTCAACAACTTGACATTAACTGTGATGTGATGATAGTCATTTGGGACCATTATTTATTTTCTCCCTCTTGGCTTAAGAAGAGAAAAAAGAAGGAAGAGCGGGAGGGTGGGTTAAAAATGGTAAAATAAAAATAAAAACAAGTAAAAAAGAAAAGAAAAAGGGGGGGGTGACCAAAGTTTACAAGTCTAGCGAACTCTCTACTGATTTGGATTCCCATCAGAAAAAAGAAGAAAAAATGTTTTAAAGTACTTGCGCCATTATAAAGTCATCGTGGTGTTTAACATCTCTAAAGTTCACACTGTTCAGCTGTTAATCCACCAAAGAAGGATTTTCCAGACGTGAAGCGGAATAGATGCACCTCGCATTATATGGTCACACAAATGTTCCTCTTCAAAGTAGAGCGAGAACCACTTTCCCTACTCAAGCACAGGAAAGAATTGATAAGCATTGTAGCTCTAGAGTTTCCATATTGCCGTGTACAAAGTACTGGAGAGGTGATGTTCTTCAGGTAGATGCTAGAACTAAAAGAGAGATAAAACACCAGTAAAACGGGCCACAATTCGGTACACAGGACTAGGGCACCCTCTTGTAGTAGTAGTCTCGAATGTCACCTGGGTTAATTCAAGATACGATGGTGCGAGGTACTGAAAAGATGTTAAGGTGAAGAAGATTCAATGATCTACGGGTAGGGTATTGAACTAAATTGTGCAATCTTTCGTTTCTTGATTTCTTCCCCTTCTGAGGGAGGTGGAGGAAGCCAAAAGAAGAAGAAGGAAGTATCTGGGAGTATTTGAAGTTTAAGTCAGACCAGACTAGGTATTGCTGTATTGACGTTATTACTGTTAATGTTTACTCCTCAGATGTATTTTGAAGGACCCCCAGTAAAAAGTGAGGATGAAGCGAGGAAATACATGGCTTAAAGTCCCAAAAACGAAGGTTGCTAGATTGATGTCATAAATAAAATATATGTTCTCCCATTGCTTACACACTTTCCGTGACAGATAATATCATTTCTAGGGCTCAGTGTGGCTTGAACAAATCAGTCATCAACACCCTCAACTCGGATTGAGCTTGTTCGGCTGTATCAAAACTTTTCCAGGTATTTTGATGGTATACTGATAATTTAGATGGATACTGGACCTTGAACTTTATGCTGGCAGCAATTAGATTAGTAGCAATGGGGTGATATGCAGCCCTTCGCTGTCAAATAGTAGCGGGGAAATCTTGTGCTAAACGCAATTACTGACCTTCCCATAAGATTTCCTGAAGGCTCTTGACTTGCCCTAATATGTGGATTTTATCCAGGTAGTTGAGAAATTTTAGTATTAGGGGCCTTGGTGGTTGTCCTGTCACCGGTTTAGGCCTGAGTGAACGATGGGCCCTCTCAATTACATATGTGGTGTTGTTAGGTGAGGGGCCAGCCACTTTAGTTAACAATCTCTGCAGAAAAGTAATTGGGGTCGCTCCTTCCTAGCCCTCCAGAAGGCCAAAGATAAGGATATTAGTGCGATGACTTCGACCTTCTAGGTCCTCTAGTTTAGCTTCCATGCGGCTAAGTTTTTGGTGCAGTGTGGGAAGTTCAGAGTCGATTGATGTCTTCCATCCTTCCAGCGAGGTCGTCCTTGCCACCACGTCTTTAATTGCACGGTTGGTATCGGTAAGTTCTGTACGCATGGCCTTCAGTTCTGAGGTAAGTTCCTGGAGTGTTGCTCGAAATGGATTTAATTCCTCGAGAAATTTCTGTTCTGTTAGGGGGACAGCCAGTGGTACTAGTGTTGAGATTATGCCAGCTTTAGAAGTGGATCCTCGTTGCCCCCTGGAGCGCTTCGAATTCTTCTCCGGCGTCTGCGGCGGTGTGTGTGTGGGAGGCGCCTGGCGCATCTCTGCCTCCATGTTCGGCTAGGCCACAATCTACTTTCAATCAGATCTTCCAGTATATTGTCAGTAAAACTTCCGCTTGAGTCGCCACAAGTTCGAGGGAACGTTGAAAGGGTTTGCGGTAGGTATACTCTCGAGATTAGTGTACTGGAAGTTAATAAAAAGTGCTGTAAATCTTGGAGTTGAGGCGGTAATGGGCTCTCCGAGCTGCTACTCCTTCCGTGGCATCATGTGATCCCCGGGTTGCTTTTATAACTTCTATTTCTTTTTGTTATTCTTGCTTTAGTCCTAGAATCTGTAAGAGGGGTATTTTATGTTTTGTTATTGTTTAGTGATCTCCTGACATTTCCCAGGTGACTGAGGGTTTATTAGATCATAATAATGAAGTCAGAGGGTGTCCAACAGAGCCCAGCAAAATACCCAACTTAATTTGGCGATGATTGCTCAGGACTAGAACAGGATTGAGAGGCAGAAGCAGTTTTTCCTACAGTGACGCAAACTGTTCAGAGATAGAGTGGGGGGGGGACTGGTACACTGTTTACTTCTATTAAAGAGCAGAATATGGAAGGTGCTCTCAAAATGGCCATTAAAAATAGAACAACTAGTAGTATTAGTGCTTAGGCTAGATATTTCTAATTTTTGACCTCACATGGAGGATGGGGTAATTTTGCATCAGATGCAAATACCCACAGTAACCCAGTTAGTTATTTGGGCACACTGTATTCAGATACTAAACATGTGACGAGGAAAAAACAGGATCAGAAGGGGTTAATTGTGGCAGCTTTGTATGCTATGGTTCAAGCATTAGAAACTGAGAATTTATCTGTGAAGCAAGATTGTAGCCAAGCAACCAGAGAGAGATATGTAGGAATGTAGAATGTTGTTGGAAATGGTACAAAAAAGTATGTACTCCTTAAGGGCCATGTTAAAAGCATCTTTGTATGTATCCCCCATTGATCTTGTGTCTTCTGGGGATGGCAAAATGATCAACGATGAGCCCGAAGGCCAGCCTACTTGGGGTGTCAGAGACCCCAGGCATGATGCCGGAGAGGAAAAGGGAACTCCCTTCTTTCCAGAGCACGAGTCATGAAAGACCTCCAGCACTAGACCCAGTCACCAGCAAGCCCCCAACCCTAGAACAAACTGTAAAGGAAGGATTATGTTAGTAAAGAGCAAACTAGCCATGTAAAATATAGAATGCATTTGAAAAGGGTTATGTAAATGCTTTGCTGTATGTGCTGTTTATCAACCTTAATGTTTTGAATTAATATGCTACATAATGTTACACATAACTGTCCTGAGCAATCTTTCAAAACTAAAGTGTACCTCTCTCTCTCTCTTCCAAAAGAGAGATTGGCCAGTCGAACTACTGTATGCTTTCTGTTTCTTTACTGAGAAATAATTTTCTATCTCGTGAGCCCGATAAGCTCAGAGCAAAACAAGATACACAATACATACACTACAAGCTGTAAAGAATGAGTTTTATTCCTTTCTTGTTTTATTTAAATTTTCTGAAAACTAGCAGTTTTGAAACGTGCCAAGTAAATATGCAGAGAAAAGTTGAAGAAGCTTGTGTGATTTTACAGCATCAAGCTTATAGCTGTGCTAAGGAAAATAAGCTGCGTGCAGGAGAGCTCAGCTAATGCAGAGACTGTTTTCACTGTATATTGTTTTATAAATCTAGTCCCTAGAAAAAATGGGGAGAATCCCTATTCACAATGTTTTTTTTTTTTTTATAATTGGACTTGCTAAGAGAGAATTGGATTGGTTGATTTATGTTTAAGGAAATGAAGGTGATTAAAGGATGATGTAATTGGTTTGAGCTGTACGTGAAGGGAGTTAGCGATGGTCTTGGGTGCATAACGTAAAAAGATTAAGTCTGTGCAAGGAACTCGCAATTTGGCTGGGGTTTAATAGCAGCTTGAAATGCCTTTGTTGGTTTCAAAAATAGTTATTTTTTTTTGTTTTGCTTTCTCTCCTTTCAAAAAGAAAAATGTTTTAGTTTTTTTTAATATGGCTGATATGTCAGCCTAACACCATAGAAACATAGACTTTGACAGCAGATAAGGACCACTTGGCCCACCCAGTCTGCCCATTTCCATACCTACTGGATAAATTGCAGATTTTAGTTAACCAACAGCCTACTTCCTGCCACCTCCCACTACAATTGCTTTATGTCTGTCCCATGCATGTTTGAATTCCCCCACTGTTTTAGACCCAACAACCTCCCCAGGAAGGCGGTTCCATGCATCCACCACTCTCTCCGAGAAAAAAAATGTCCTCACATTACCCCTGAGCCGTCCCCCCTCTATCTTTAAATTGTGCCCCCTTGTTCTTACACATCTCTTTTTCTGAAAGATGCTACCCTCCTGAACTTTGTTGATTCCCTTGAGGTACTTGAACGTTTCTGTCATGTCCCCCTGTCCCTCCTTTCATCAAGGGTATACATATTAAGCTCTCTCAGTCTCTCTTCATATGGTTTCTGATGCAGACCCTGCACCATTTTAGTTGCCCTCCTCTGGACTGCTTCCATCCTGTCTATGTCCTTGCGTAGATGAGATCTCCAAAACTGCACACAGTACTCCAGATGGGGTCTCAACAACTGTCTGATCAGTTGTGGGAGCTAGCCAGGCCAGGAGGCATGACTAACTAGCTGATAACACAGCTGTGTTCTCTCGCACCCTTCATTGTCAAAAACTAAAGCTTTCAAAGCTTTGTTTGGTTTTTAAATCCTATTATAAATAGTTTTTCCTGTATTTTGTTTTGTATAGTTAAAATGTAAATATACCATTGTGTTTTAAACAAAAAAGGCCCATCCCTTTTCATAAGCTACTTTGTTTTACAGTTTGCTATACAATGTTAATTCTTTTTGCCAAATACAGTGTTTGCCATGAGAGGCATAAACCTCCTGTGGACTTCTAGTAAAAAACAGTTATCAACGGCACTCAGATACAAACGTGGTACCCTTGGTTTGAATCCCTCCAGCATCACTTCCACACTGTGTGACCTTTGCCAAGTAATTTGATCTCCTTGTATTCCCATGCCACATACCCCAAATCTCGGACATGGCATGCATGTCCTGGCTAAGCAATTTTCTTTTTCTTTTTTATGCAAGTGTTTTCAAAAACACACACTAACTAGTGATTTTTAACATTTTAGCTTTCTTATACAAAAGCATACACTTCACGCTTGTTCTCTGTCCAAAAAAGGAGGAGAGTCATTTTCTTCTGAAATTGCTGCCACTACCCTCTGCCTTATCTTTTAAATGCCAACCCTTAGATATGCTCTTCCTTCACGAAGGTTCATTATCACCAGGGATTATTTTATTTAAAATGTTTTCCTCAGTACCATTCACATGTGATTCCTTTGCCAAGCAAGGCAATCAGGGAGCAGGGGCATGGGGGAGACATGGAGTTTTTAATGCCCCAGCATCCATAACAAGCCACTTACTTTGACAGCTCACAGAAAAAAAAGCAAGGTCACTTGCCACGCAGTTCTAACCAGTAAAAGGAAAAATATTAGAGCTATATTTTTTTACAAATTTACTTACCTGCTGTGCCCATGAGATACACCAGGGGGCATATAATCTAGGAATGACACCCAAGATCAATAGGGAGAGTCTCCTAATCATTTTGACTTGTTTAACACTTTGTGTTACAGGTATGGTGTGACTCACTTAACATGTAAATAAAATGTACAGGATGTTGTGTGGCTCAGCTAAGACTGTTTTTATATACATTAAAACTGAGAGGAAAAGGGACACCTTTTTATCTCTGTTTTGATTTTATTTTATTTTTAGAAATTGAATAAGGTGTGGCTGGCAGCCACAGCACAATCTACCCTGCCAGTGGCACAGTTGGTAGGGGTAGCCGAAGGCATACATCAGTATATGGCTAACACAGCAGCATTTTAAAAATCAATGCTAATGTATTACAGAGAGATCTTGCATTCTGTGTTTTGTTTTTCTTTCTCTATCAGGAAGAAAAGGGTCCCTCTAGCAAGGGACTGAATCTAGACATAAGATCCACCCCTCCCGGGGGGGGGCAACAACACTCAATACCCTACAAACCACTTCTAATGTATGGAGTAGGCTAATTTAAAAATGTAATGCTGTTTAAAATTTGAAAAACATTGGGATACTCTAGGGCCATCCCAGCAATATCTATTCAGCAAGCACCTTTTAAGGTGCTGACTAATAGGCAAATAAGATTGCCAAAACTTTTGTGGTTAAATGTCCACACTCCTGCTGTCAATAAAGTGTAATCTGACATTTGTGCAAAACTGTTGCTGGCAACATTAATGGGAATTTACTAATTAGTTGTCTGGCCTCTGCTCCAGCATTGGCCAACCCACACAGACCCCTTCCATTACTACAATAACTGAACTGCCTCTCTCACTAAAGAAGGAGCACGGGGGGGGAGAGATATGAATCATGCCCACTTCCAGTGCAACACCTATGGTGGCTGCAAACAACAAAACAAAAGTCCCTCTGGACCTGACTGAGCCATAGCTGGCAAACACAGAAATAAAGGAAGTATACTAATATCTCTCCAAAGCCACAGAAAAGAAATGTCTACAAATAATCCATTTGTTGTTCACAGTTTGGCTTGTTCAGACATACACAAGCTCCACCTAATGGTACCTTGTCTATACACCAGGCCCAAGCACTACACACAGGTTTATACACACACACTGCACTCATAAACCTAAATTTGTGTGCTCAATTTCCAAGTGCTACTATTAGACAGCATTGTGCACTTCATTCCATTGCTAGCACTGTCATGTCTCCAACTCTTGTTCTCCCAACAGAGGAAGGACCCACCCAGTGTCCAATGCAGAAACCCAGACCAACTAGTGGTCTGGTTGCATTATCACTCCCTGGTACCCTTGTAAATAATGTGCAATATATGCACGTCCCCGTGATTTTAAATCTCACCAACTATAAAATGGCAGAATTTAGATTCTGCTCCAGTACTAAAACTTCTAGATTTCATAGTGCCATGTTACTGAACTTACTTGCATCCTACCAGACACATACTGAAGACCCAGTAGCAGGGCCCCACACTACTGAATAGCTAGGAGCATTTAAGCCAAAAAAACACAGCCAACTGAGAAATGGTGCCATGCAAATCAGTTGAAGCTGTTTAAAAGGTTTTTAAGTATACAACTATAACCCTTCCCACTTATTGGGGAAGGGACATGTATTTTTAACAGATGGCCTGTTTTCTGTATTTAGATGTTGAAAATAATAAATGCCAAAATCCATCGATGGAAGGCAATCCTGGGTAGGTCTATTCCAGTCCTACCTACTTATAATCCTGTTGCCATGCTTGGGTCACATAGGTTCAATCCAAAAACCTGACCAGATGAAAACATCTGTTCCTGTGCTGATGAGACCAATCCCAGATGACTATGCCTTGGAAGGAGACCATGACCAGAAGGATGCAGTTCCACCCCTGGAACTAGGACCGAGACCTGGTCCATTTCCAGTTCCTGTCCAGGTGAAGTCAATCCCAGGCCCAGTCCCAGATCCAGATGCTCCAGAGAAAGTCCAGATCACCCTGGAAATGAAAGAAGATTACCCTGCTTCATCTGTTTGGTTGACCCCTTGACCTCCTGACCATCCTTCCTATGCCCCTTTTAGGTTTTGATTTCCAAATCTTATTACATAACACATGCAGGTTCTGATATCAGTCTACAAGTCAATGTGACTGCTATTAACCCCCTTATTTTGCAGCTGGACATTATGTGGACATTTACTGACTCTAACGTACTTTTAAATGGTACTTTTTTTTAAAGTAGCCTGCCTTCACAAAGGAACTTTCAAAGATTGGCCAAACACTCAAATCACTTCTAATGGAACTTTAGCAATCCAAAATGTACACTTACAATATGCTGGACTCTATAACATTACCGTTACGGCAAAAATCCAGTTTTTGCCTTTGTTTTCACAACATCTCAATGAAGAGACTTTGCCAGCTGAACACTATTCTTACCAGATCTGTTTACCTTACTGTAATTTCTAAAACTGTTTCTGAAAATTATGAAACCTGCCCTATACTTGAACCTGGCCCAAAAAGTGGCCTAGCTGCTATTTCTAGTCCAGATCTATTAATTAATAATGTAAATTATATGCATGTGCCTGTAATTTTAAATTTATCTAACTGGAACATGGCCGGATTCGGTCATTGCTCCGAAACAAACAGCTCTAAATGTCATACAGTAACGCTGCTTGACATTCTGCCAGCATTTCAAACATGGGTGCAAGACCCTGTAGCAGGGAAGTATTCTACAGAACACCATGGGGGGTTCAGACCTAAACGTGGGAAAAGAGGGTTAGGTCTTCCTGATGTGACAGGCATTTTAGGGTCTGCCACAAGTATTTTTGGGACTGGTTTATCTATTTGGAATCATGCCAATTTGGCCAAAATTAGGAGACGTGCTAAATTATTTAATAGTAAATTAAACCAGGATGTAATACAGCCTATGCTACATTGCGTTGCCAGTCTTGCACAAGAAGAAAGGTTCACTGCATATAACATGCACTTTATTGCTAGGATTTTCAATCAGACCAGGCACGCATTAACACAGTTAATAAACTTTAATAATAGGGAGGCTAGACAACACCACATAGGTAGGGAAATCCTTTGCTCTACTTATGGAAGATTTTCACTCACCACCATTACAAATCTATTTTGAGATTTAGAAACTGGTAAAATCCCAGGTCTCATTAATGACAGATGTATTGCCAAGTGGTTTTGCCCCCACTGTGACAATATAGCATGTACTATGAAGTGCATAGGTCATATTGTCACATTTGCCATTGCCACTGCTAGAAACCTTGGTTATGTTACAGTGCATCCCAGCCAGGGCCCCTGATACAGCAGACATGACTGTAAAAGATACAATATTTGTCAAATTTATTGTTTCACTGCCTATATTTGATAAGGATGCTGCAGTATTTAATAAACTGGTACAGGTACAGTCACTTGGGCACTTGGAAAAGACATCTTTTGAGAATGGATAAAGCTGCCAGATCTCCTTGTTCATCACCATCACCTGAATGCTATCACTACCTGTGCAGGTGTGATGTCTTTACTGTGGTCATACATGTGTGCGGATATGAACTAGACTTCGGAGAAGGGTCAACCATTGACCAAGCTATGAACTTTGATGCAACTGATGGAAATCAGCTCACTGTTTTCTCACTATCCAGTACTGATACCCACAACAATGCTAATACTCGGGGTACCATACATGAAGGCAAGTCTGAGGGAGGGGCAATCCCTGACTTCAGCAGAGAAAATATTTCTTCGGATGTCTCTTCAATCAGGACTCCAATCAAGCACAGCAGTAACGCTTTCATCAAGGCTGCTGGAATTCCATTTTCTACTAAACTCACCAACTCCTCAGTTTTGTGCCCCATCAGACTTACCAAATGGCTTTTACCTGAAGTTCAACTTACCTACAGTTCTGAAGGTTTATACTGTGTGGTTACTAATCACGAGTCTTTTGTTTATGTTACTATGATTTGCAGTGTGACGAACCCTAATTTCTGCTTTGCACTCCATAAAAGCACTGTCATTAGCCATACAGTCAATACACTGGTGCCCCTCCATGACAAAGATTCAATAGATACAGAACCCACCCATTTAAAATATATAAGCCAATACTTACCAGTTTTTAATGTTCATATAGATCAATTGCACGTTGGTGTTAAAGGTTAATGAAAAGGAAAGACACACACATTATTCAATCCAAAAATAGTGTTCAGGAGACAGAGGATTCATTTAAAAACTATGCTTCATGATGGAGATGCACACACTGCACTTACCAACACATGGCGGGAATTCACATCTAAAGGATTTGTTACTGTTCAAGTTTTCTTATTTTCATACTTATTACTACTTTTCACCTTTGTAAGACTCTCAATTTTTATAGATCTCAACTCAAGTTTCTTTATGGTACCCAATCTATCCACTCTCCTGTTCACTAATTCTTTCTTTTTTCTGTGTTACCTGTATGTGCTCAGGTAACAGGGGGGGAATGTAAGAATATGCTCACCCATAAACACATGATGCTACACATGGTACATCATGACTACAACACACACACACACATATACACACATACATATATATATATACATATCATGCACAAGGCACATCATGATTACATGTATGCTCATGCAGATGACACACAAGTACATAACCCACAGCCATAAGTAGGATAGTTTTACAGACACACACAAACCCACATCTATAAGTGGGAATGCTTACACTCACACCCACACCCACACCTAATAAGCAGGAGTACTAACATCCACACAATACTCACTCTATAAGTGGGGCATCTCATGCACAAACAGACCTAACATGGTGACATCTCACACAGACATATCAGTCACACCACAGAGCTAGGGACACACACACACACACACACACTTGGGGGGAAACACATTACATATAGAGCTAAGGATGCACATGCATAGCTAGGGAACATCTACTGTACATAAGTTAATGTAGGTTTACATTCGTTTAAGGCTAGGTGACTCTTTATTTTTGCATAGAACCTAGATACAAGCTATGAAACTGCACTGCTTCTGAAGCACGACCTTTACCCTACATATGATTCTGTAGGGGAGAGACAAAACACACAAATTATATTCTAGGCTAGGCCCTGTTATTTTGCTGCGATAATGTCAGAAATATAATGACTGATGTACCTGGGAGTGCCCTCTACAGCTAAGGTGTAATGTGCAGCCACAGCAATAATTTATGAATGGACCTTTCAGAGAGCATGATGATACATTACAAAATGTTTTATCCATGAGAACACGGCATCAACATAAGTGTATTCTTATGAGTAGAATGCTACACATTGTAGCATTCAAAAGGGCAACTGAGATAATACTCTGCTGCTCTCCAAATTGACCAATAGAAGTAATAGTAAGTGTGATCATCACACGCACATGAGCTGGTGTATCTATCACCAGACTAGATCTTATCAGGGTATAAAATCCCTCTCCCCATGCCCCCTCTCTGAGGAAATTGGAGGTAGACTCTGCATGACACTGCAGTGTTTGAGAGAACCAGACTACCAGGTGCGTATGTTACATAATTAGTATGCAATGTATAATGACTATCCTATAGGCAAGCTGGTAGGACAATAAAATAACCTTAGGTTGCTTTTATAACCACTTCTGTTTCTTTTTGTTATTCTTTCTTTAGTCCTAGAATCTGTAAGAGAGGTATTGTATATTTTGTTATGGTGTAGTGATCTCCTGACTTTCCCAGGTAACTAAAGATTTATTAGATCATAATAATGAAGTCAGAGGGTGTCCAACAGAGCCTAGCAAAATACCCAACAACATCAATGCTGATGCTGTATTGAGACACCCTGATGGTGACACCCAGGATAGGGACTGGATCAGAATTCCTGAAACTACTTGGGGGTGTACTTGGAGGAGGTGGGAGGTCCGGATAGTCGGCAACATGGGTTTGTGCCAGGTAGATCATGTCAAACCAATCTTGTGGAGTTCTACAAATGGGTAACATCAGAACTGGACAGGGGAAAGCCTGTGGATGCATCATTCTTGGACTTCAGCAAGGCGTTTGACTCTGTGCCCCACAATGGTCTGGTGGAGAAATTGATGGGGTTAGGAGTAGGCCCTTTGATGGTCAGATGGATTGAAAACTGGCTAGCTGGATGCACCCAGAGAGTAGTGGTCTGTGGGGAGCTCTCGAACCCTAGAGAGATTGGTAGTGGGGTACCGCAGGGCTTGGTCCTGGGTCTGATCCTGTTTAATGCATACATATCAGACATCAGGGAGGGTATAGGGTGTGAAATGAGGTCTCTTCGTGGATGACTCCAAGATGGGAGCAGTAGTTGAGGGAGAAGAGGGAGGTTGGCCCTGCAAGGACCTGGACACCCTGAAGCTAGGCTCACACATGAAATTAAATTTCGGATATCACCAAGTGCAAGGTGTGCATCTTGGTCGGAAGCTCCAAACTGGGTACACCCTGGGAGGCACTGGAGGCCTCAATAGGGAAAAAGACCTAGGGGTCATGGTGGATGCATGTATGAATAACTCTGAGCAGTGCAGGAGAGTGGCTAGCAAGGCAAACAGGATGTTGGGATGCATCATAAGGGGGATCACCTCTAGGAGCAAGGAAGTGATTCTGCCACTGTACAATAGACTGGTTAGACCACACCTTGAGTACTGTGTACAGTACTGGAGACCACACTTGAAGAGAGACATACAGCTCCTGGAGAGGGTACAGAGGAGGGCAACTAAGATGATACGAGGGCTAGGGGATTTGACATATGAGGACAGACTTGAGGAGCTCTGCCTGTTTTCATTGGAGGAGAGAAGAGATGGGGGGACATGATTGAGGTCTTCAAGTACCTCAAGGGAATAAATAGGGTAAACATGGATGGGATCTTTAGACTAAAGCAGGGAGGTATCACCAGAGGGCATGGTTTGAAGTTGGAAGTTGGAAGGTGGAAGGAGGAGGGGGAAAAGAGGAGGAGGTTTTTCACTGAGAGGGTGGTGGACCCTTGGAATGCACTGCCTGGTGAGCTGGTTCAGAGATCCACAGTGGAGGCTTCAAGAGAGGGTGGGACAGACACAGAAAGTGGATGTATCAGATGATGGCCTGTCCCAGGGGGGTGGGGATGGATGATAGGGGTTTCTGGAGCACAAGGGATGGGAGGGCCTTGGCACCCAACTAAGGATCTAAGGTTCGAGCAGACTGGATAGACCATAAGGCCTAATCTGCTGGCAAATAGTATGTTAGTATGTTACTGAGCAAGCCTTGTATAAAAAGTATGACACTGATGAGCAACTGTCACCCACAAATCCAAATCACCTGGCTGATAATTTGGACACTACTGCCCATTGTTTGTCTGCAGCCTACAGTAGGTTCAGAGCTCTTCACAAATCTTCATTGCCATACCTGAACTAGAAAGAACTAAAGAAAGAACAGTTTTGAGACCAATGCTCCAGAGACATCACACTTGTGTTCCAGAGAGGGGAGCCTGCAGAACACGACTGTCATTCATCAAGATGCTCTATTGTTGCTCAGAGAATTGTCACATTTAAAACTTTGCAAGGGACTTGTGTACAGAGTGTTCCAAGGTGCTGATGAGCACAAGAAATGTCAATTGTTATTGTCTGCCAAATTTCACAAGCATGTCATGGTGGACTATATGCAAGATCTGATTCACCACAGATTCTACTGATACAGGACGGGAGTGGAGATTTAAAGATACAGTGCATTTGCCACATACAAAGAAAGACATTCACAAAGTCTGCAACACCACTTGTCAACATCATAACTAATGATTCAATAGAACTTGTTTACTTTGACTTTCTCAGTTCTGAACCAGATAGCAAGAATGTGGCCAATACACTAGCTGTGTTGGATTATTTTTCACAATTTGTGCAGCCTTTCTGACCAAAGACAAAAAAGCATCTACAGCAGCTAAAGTCCTGATGGAGAAGGTCATTGTTCACTATGGTACATCTCAGAGCATCCATTTGGATCAAGGCAGAGAATTTGAATGCAGACTTGTGAAATAACTTTTGTCCCCATGGGGAATTCATAAGTCAAGAGCAACTTCATATCACCTTCATGGAGATCTGCAAGCAGAACAATTTAACTGAACAAAGTAGAACCAACAAGTAGGCATCCTCTTGCATGCCTACAGTTGTACAAAAAGTGACCCAACTGGCTATCCACCATATTATCCAAAGTTTGAAACAGAAGTAAGCTTGCCTTATTCAACACTTTGGGTACATGTGCCCATTAAAACATCATTTGAAAACAGGGCCCAGTGTCTTATCTTATATCTAAGTGTAAATATAACACTGGCACCTTGGGAAATATATGATGACTAACTAGTAATGAAGATTTTTGCAATTTTTGTAACACAGTTGTAGTACATTACAAGTGTAACATGATTATGACAACTAATTGAAACTTTTACTTAGTCTGGTGTAAACAAAAAGTTCAAAAATGTTTAAAGCAGCAGTACAGCAAAGTTGAGCAAAGAAATCTAATCCTACCTGTTTTGAAATTAAAAGAGTCCAGACAGCATTCACATTCATTTGTTTTGCTGATAAAACATTTTTGTCATTGCAGAATTTAAGTATTTTTAAAATGTCCCTTATAGGCCTCAGCCAGTCCCCCTCCTTACACAAATGCCTAGCCAGCACAGACAGCACCCTCCTGGAGCAGGGACCATAACGAGCACCTTAAGAGGTAAAGATTACCTCCTCCAGCTGCATCTTTGTGAGGGGTGTTAGTCCATCGATGTGCTGCGTGTGTCGACTGACCCACCCATCCCAGCCAGCCTCCCACCCAAGCCAGACCCTGAAGAAATCAAGGATGTGTGCTTCCTTTGGTTTAGAAATAGCACTGTGTACCTGAGCATGGCTAGAGTTAAGGTTATGATTAAGACAATATATATTACCTAAAAAATCAAATTTAACAGGTGTACTAATATTTTTATCACTTGTAGCTACAGATTAACTGTAATTGTTGTGCTGCTGTGTAAGCAGTAAACTGTAAGTTTAAAAGAATAACAACAACAAAACAAACAAATGACAAATATCTATATTGATATAATTTTCAATGTTATCAAGATTTTTTAATATTTCGATACTGTACATGTAAACTGCTTTGCTGGAACATATCTGTAGTTAAAGGACTCCAAGCTTTCATTTAAAAAAGTTGTAGCCCTATTGTTTCTGAAGTTCATCTTTTTTACATGTTGTTTTTATTTCACCTTCTTCAGACGTAGCACCCCAATCCTTCAGGTCCCCCCCAAGGAGCACTGGATACACCCTGCTGATCTCTATCTCATGCTGCTTTAGAACCTTTACTAATTTTCAGAATCTGGGCTCTTCCTGCTACCACAAAGAAGGAAGCAGCATCTAGTCTTCTGACCAATGGCTGGAGAGGATGGAGCAGGGTGGAATGGAATGGGCTCCACAGGAAGCCATCATCCAGAGTGCAAGGGGTGTTTCACCTTTTTTCTGTCTTCCACAGCATTCTGGGAGGGGGGTGCATGGCAAGATGTGGTTACCCACGTCCCCATGGACACCTCCACTATGATACTACCAAGAGTTACTAAATGACAGAAGCAGCACAGTAGTCACTCCCTGAAAGGAGAGCCTCCAAGGGATGCCCTGAAGACCCCTCTGCCTGCCTCCATTGCAGATATGCAAGGCTCAGGTCATCAATGTACCAGAGCAGTATCTCATTGCTCCATGCCACAGAGGTGGCACGTTAGTCCTTTTTAAAGAAACTGGGCTGGAACAATTGCCACATGTCTTATGCTCAGAGTTTTGAAAATCCAGACCATTATCTTTGGAAAAGGGAAAACATGTCAGTATACCAAGGGTAGAGATGGTCTCTTTCTGTCACCAGATTGTATTATTCTATGTTTCTAAAATAAATTTTTTGTTAAATAAAATGTCAATACAGTTTTCATTATTAATATATTAAATAACACTGATACAGTTTAAAGGTACATCGATAATCAATATATATTTTTGCATGGCTTTTTAAAACAAAAATGTAATTCTTGGAAACTATCAGCATAAATTATTTTTGTTGACCTGACTACAAGCTTTCACTTCAAAAAAGATAATCTCGTAGTTATAATGGTTCCAAGGGTAGCGCTTCCTAAAGAAAATTTCTTTGAAAGGGCTAGCTTTCCAACTGTCAGGACTAAAAATGTAATTTTTAAATGAAATCATGGACTGAAGTGGATGGTTTTGTCTCATCAGTACAGTGTCCATGTACTAATATACTTTGATATATGATAATATATACATCAGTACTCTTTTAACAATGTTTTTGTTACACATGTATTGATGTATATCGATGTAGGCAGTGATGGCAGTCTAGTAGCTAGAGTACATTCTTGTAAAATCACAGGTTCAAAGCCTGCTAGTGTCCATGCTCACTGTGTGGCCTTTGGCATGGCATTTACTGCCCCAATTCTCCAGTCCACCAAGCTGTGGAAAAGGGTACAATTAGGACCCCACGGGCAAGGCGGACATGGCAGAGACTGGTCATAGTGTGAGAGTTGTGTTGCAGCAGGAATAATTGCTCCACTTTCTAATTTATGATTTGTTTAAAACTCTGCTACTTGGATTATAATGTATCGGGACTGGGTACGGGTGCTAAGGCTGCTGTTGATTGTAGTCCACTGAGCACATCCGTGGGCTGCAAATCATGGGACCTAATTTGTTGACTTCACTGTAAATGATAATTTAACAGTTTTACAAATATCATGCTGCTTTGGAGCTTAAAAGGACTCCATGAGGCTCATTCTGTGCATTTTTTGAGCTGTGAGAGAGAATGTTTAGAGTCTGAGTGGTCAGAGCCTTGTGACCCTTGGAACAGCACTTCTGAGTCACAGACTGTAAATCAAAAAGCCCTGTGAGCTGTCAGTGAGCACAGGTGGGGGCAGACATGGCAGAGGCAAGGGTCTGCCACATCAGTTGGATTAGGTGGACAGGCAGTGAGACCCTGCAGGAATTGGATTACGCATTTACTGGTAGAAGAATCTGAAGTTAACAGTAAGGGGCTAACTAGTCATCAGTCCTGAACTCTGCCTAAGTTCCTAAGACTTTTAAATCTGACTATAAATAGATAATGGATGGACAAACATTGTTAAAGAGCTACTGATGCTAAAAAGAAAACTTTGCAAAACATAATAATTAGGTACAATTCAGCTTGCATTCCATATGTATTCTATATATTTCTCTTCCTTGTTATTTATTACTGAGTAAATTTGCATGAGCACATGATTTTATCCTTTAAATTTCCCTTAGAGTTTATTTGCCTTTGTAGCTTATTCCCTACTTCAAGTCATAATGCTCTGTTGTGACATCACAATCCGTTGCCATGGGAGTATCTGTGATGTCACAAGCAGGGCATTATGACCTCAGGTAGTGAGAAAGCAACAGGAATAGATGAGCTCTTCATGAGCAAAGATCCTGTTGTCATGCAAATGACCACAGTAATAAATAACAGGGAGGAAGAATACAAAACTAATGTGAAATACAAGCTGAAATGTGTCTAAATATTGTGTTGAGTTAAAGTTCTCCTGAAGGTATCAGCTGCTCTTTAATAGAATGTGCAAATTACTAAATATTTAAAAGAGGAAATAAGGGAGAATCTACAGCCTGTTCTACTTGTGACAAGTGTATTTATATGATGGTCTTAGAGGAAGAGATCAACAGTCTAAGGGAGCATACTAGTACAAACAAAGTATTGCAAACCTACATAGTTTTGTAGACAGTTTCTACAATGCCCTAATTAGATGGAACAAAGTTAGGGACGCACGAGAGGGGAGCAATCAGAGCAGTAGGGAAGAGACAGTATTAGTAGCAGATTCTGAACACAACCAGGAGTGGATTGGAAACAACAGAGTTGCTGTAGAAAAAAGAAAGCAGGACAATGTAAGTAATGGTAAGGAGGACAGTTCTGAGGCTGTACCCTCATGGACACAGGCTGAAGGGAAGAAAAAGGCTAAGAGAGAGAGAGAGAGGGGGGGTGGTAGAGGTTCTTAAGGTTCCCCTTGCAAATGCATTTCAAGGATTAGAACAGCAAAAGGAGGAAAGTACAAACCTCAATAGAGATGCGTTAAATCCTAAGGCAGTAGATGAAGGTAAAAAGGAGACTGAGTAGGTGGAAGCCAGGTAATAAGAGAGCAAATCCATGTGTGAGGTGAGCATCAGATGGAAAATCAAGAAGTGGAGAATAACCCAGTGGTCATAGGTGATTCAATAATAAGAAACATAGATTGTTTTGTGTAGAGGGAGGAATGAAAGAGTAACAGTAAGCTGTCTACAAGGTGCCAGAATTAGTGGCATAAGAAGGAGCATGGGGGGTTGCTAAAAGTGGTGGGGAGAATCCTATTGTATTGCTCCCTATATGAACAAATGCTATAGGTAGTAGAACAGAGGAAAACATAAAAGCAGATTTTGAGGCAGAAGGCATGTACCTAAAGGGCAGAAAAGACAAGGTTATGGTTTCAGAAATTCTCCTGGTGCCAAGGACGAGTTCAAGAAGATCTAGTGGGATCATAAGGATGAACAGATGGCTTGAAAACTGGGCTAAAAGATAGGATTTTGAGTTTATTCATAACTGGGAAGTATTCAACAAGCAGGGAGATTTGTACTGGAGGGATGATTTGCACCTAAACAAATTTGGGTCAAGGCTTTTGGCAGATTGTTTGCTCAAGTATGCAGATAAACATTTAAACTGATAGTGAAGGGACATGGGGAAGGGGAAACATTGATTAAGAACAGTACTGAGAATAATATAGTATTTAAGAAAACACTAGTTAGAAATGGTCAGGGTAGTACATGGAAATGTATTCTAATTAATGCTCATAGCCTCAAAAATAAAATAGGGGAATTAGAAATACTAGCCACCTCAGAAGATTTTGTAATTATAGGTGTAACTGAAACATGGTGGACCAACTATGATGACTGGAATGAAGAACATGAGGAGTATAGGCTGTTTAGGAGGGACAGAATAAGGAAAGGGGGGAGGAGTGACACTTTTTGTGAAATATTCATTATGGACAGACGAGATAAAAGATTATGATGCTGATGGCAATGAGAGCGTATGGATAAGGGTAGGATCCAATACCTGAGACTAAGCAGTATCTGGAACAGACCACCTGAGCAATTAGAATCTGTAGATGAAGCTCTCATAGGTAATCTGGAAAATCTGATGAATAAGAAAAAACATTATACAATTTGGGAATTTAAACTTACTGGGAATAAACTGAGAGAATGGTGAAGGAGGTTGTCCACAGGATAAACGGTTAGTGATGAATATTTTAAATCTTAATTTAGAGCAGCATGTTAGGGACCCAACTGGGGCAACAACATTCTTGTACTAAGTGATTTGGGAGACAGTATTAAGCTCTGCAGAACACAGAACTGACAGGGGATAGTGACCACCAGATGGTAACTTTTACAATAGAAAAGTATAACATGAAGGATGTAGGAACAACTAAATATAGCTGTTACAAAAGGGCAGACTTTAAATCAGCGAGGATGAATTTTGATAACTGGAAATGGAAGGAGGACATCACTAGCAAAAATGTCAATGATACATGGGAGATACTAGAAAGCGAAAAAAAAAAAAGACTTAGAAAGCAAATATGTACCGCAAAGGAACAACTATAGCAAGAATGGGAAGATACCATTATGGGTAAACAGGAAAGTAAAGAATAAAATAAAGAAGAAAAGGAAGTTGTTCAAAAGTGCAAAAGAGACAGGGAAAAGAGATTTATAGTACATGTATTTAGTAGTAGTCAAGGGCCCAGATATTCAAAAGGGTTGCGCCATGCGCAACAGGGTTGCGCATGCGCAAGTCCTACATTGCGAACATTCTGCGATATTCAGCAGGAGGCAGTTACGCCACTGACAACAGGTTGCGCAACAGCGCAATGCAAATGAATGCATGCTCAACAGGAGGGGAAGGAACCATGCATAAACTCCGCAACCCGATATTCAGTCGGGTTGTCGCAGAGTTGTGCATGCGCAACCCCCAACCTGCGCCTGCACAACTTTGAGCCAAAAAAAAAAGGATCAAGTTGAGGGCCACCCACAGGTGAGCTGCTGTATTGCAGGGCGCAACACACCAGCTGCCACCCGTGGCTGGCCTCCAACTCAGTCCCTGTGCCCCCCCACCAGCCCGATCGCGGGCAGAAAGTATCATAAAACCCCCCCCACACACATCTCCAATGCCCCGATCGCGGGCAGAATGTCAGATTACAACCCCTAAACATCTCCTGATTATCAGGTGTCCCCCACCCACCCACCCGAAACCCCTCCACCCGCTCCCCCGGCGGCGGGTGGCAGCATCACCGCCTGCCGCCCGCCGCCCGCCGACATAGAAAACGTCCAGTCAGCAAAAAATAAAAGAAAAAAGAAAAATACTTAAGAAATAAAATGTTACAACTGACTACTTTTTAAAATTTGTATCGTTTTCCTATCTGCCTGTGTTGGTTCCACTAGCTCTTTAAGGCATAGGTGTGTATGCACACTGTCATCTACGGCACCCGGTGTACAGGCGCGCATCAGCCATATTCATACACCGGAGCTGCGCATCTGTTTTATGTCCGAATCATGGCGCTCTCAAACTGACATTTCAT
This sequence comes from Neoceratodus forsteri, assembly GCA_016271365.2. NCBI lineage: Eukaryota > Metazoa > Chordata > Ceratodontiformes > Ceratodontidae > Neoceratodus > Neoceratodus forsteri. Next base: position 143,666,059 of record JADMNL010000029.1, on the reverse strand, counting down.
TAAATAAAGTTTGCAGTTTGTTAAATAAATAGCCAGTGCTTAAGAGCAGGAAACTTGTGGAGGAGGAAGAAGTCATTTCATTGAAGTAAACAGCAGTAAAATGCACATGATGAAATCAACTAATCCCAGAGCCGCTTTGGCTGCTGTTTACATTAGTCTGCGTACATCTAGAAACCAAAATAACAAAATGAATATCTTGACTGTTCGGGAGTCAGTTTACAGCGCAGTCAGGTCACTGCTCTCTGAAAGATAAGCTGCTGCCTGACACTTCACAGAGCACAAACAACACTGGCATTATGTGATTTTAAAACGCTGAATGTCTGCAATTAAGCAGCATGGGGTAAAATGTAATGTGTCCTGTATTTTAAAATGTGAGGCAGACAGTTAAAGGGACATAAGAAGCTCTGTCAAATGTGTGATGGCACGATGTATGATTTCAAAGGGAGATGGCAAATGTGTTATTACTTCAAAGTTTAAACAGCAGAAGTGTACTACAAACAGAAGACATGTACTGTAACACAGATAATCACATATAGCTAGGGCGCCTGACCAAGGAGAGCACCACATTATCCCTGGCTACTTAGACAAAGATCCACATGTACAGCCTGAAGGAGATTGGAGACTGCCATGATCATTCTGGAAACAGCGCCCTCTGCAGCACTGGGAGGGTCTTGTGTTTGCCCTACTAAATCTTTTGAGTGGAACGCCTGATCAACAAATACACAACAACATTCACAAATATACATGGGTACAAAGTCATGTCTGTGTCCTAAGGGTGTGCAGGCACCTTTTTTCAAATACATGTTGAATATTCGTACTGGGCACCTTCTAGATACTCGATGCCAAAAGTAAGAAAAATGACACAAAAGTCTAGTCCTCCCCAGCTGATGAAGGCTATTTTTTATTTATTTATTTATTTAATTTATTCATTTTCCAAAGTAAATGTAACAAATAATAGAAAGTACTTGGTATTCCTATTATTCATTATACAGCAGCTATGGAAAGAAATGCTACAGAATAAAACTGATATTTCTGGGCCCACTCTGCAACATACTATGACATCTTGCATTTTAGGGTATATTCCAACTGATGTCTAGCAAAGTTAGCTACAACACAATGGAATACTGAACCAATCAGAGAGCAGCTCGCACAGTGCTGATGATATCACAATAGCCACGTGCAGTACTGAAGCCAGCAGTTTAAAGGGGACAGGAACCGATTACTTATGTGCAGCTGTTTGCAATGTCTCTATTTTCATAAATTATATTCATACCTCTAAAGGATCACTATTTAACTGTGCCTGAATAAAAGCTGAAGCTGTCAGTTGTGTTTTGTATTGTTTTCTTTGCATGGGCAGGATTCTGTGCAGTTCCTTTCATGGAACCAAGAATTAGGAGTTTTGACTATGTCACTGTATCATTTCAGAAATGTGAGCATGAACTTATCAGTACAGTGCCAAAGGTTCTGAAACCATGAAGTGACATAGTCAAAACTCCAAATTCTTGGTTCCATGAAATGAACTGCACGGAATGTTGTCTATACAAAGAAAACAAAACAAAACACAACTGACAGGTTCAGCTTTTATTCAGGCACAGTTAAACAGGGATCCTTTAGAGGTATGAATATAATTTACGAAAATAGAGACATTTCAAGCAGCTGCACATAGGTAAGCAATTCCTGTCCCCTTTAAATCAAAGAGAAACAGTTACATCTTTTGTTATTAATTTTTTTTTTTTGAAATTTCTCTTTATCCTCCTCACAGCCTGCCTCCTCCGACCCTTCAGTGATGACCCCTGGACATCCCACTGCCCGGAACCCTGCCCACACAGACCCTAGATCCCCAGCGAGCCGCGGTTTACCCAGGCGGGCAGGGTGGGGGCTCTAACCCAGTAACTTACATTTCCGTGGGTCTCGTGGTCTGTTGGGCGGGCACGGGCACATTGTGAGCACGCCTGGTCCTCCATCTTCCCGGACGAGGCAGGCTCTTTTTCCTCATGTTCTCCCTCCCCGAGCAGCCGACCACCTCCCCTGACGTCATGACGCGCACGTCGACGTCCGTGCTGCTCAACGGCCAGCCATCCCCTGATGGGGCTTGCAGTTCCCCAAGCCTCCACTCGGGGTCATGCAAGTGCTGGGCATCGGCCAAATCCCTCCCCGGAGCAGGCAAGCTGTCGTCAGACGCTCAAGCCTGTCTCCCCCCGGCCGACCCACCGACTACCCCAGTCCGCCTCCAACCCGGCCGCCGGGCGTGAGCGGGGTGACGGCCCAGCGCCTCAACTCTCAGTGCCACCGGGCCGCTTTTTACACTAATTTATCAACTGGTAAATTTCACGGTGTCAAGGCACATTTTTTAGGCATGACCTACGTACTAAAAAGTTTGATTCGAATACAGAACAAATATTCAATAAATACAAGCAATATTATATATAAAATACAGCTTTAACATTGAAGAATACAACAATTTAAACACATATTCAGTTTGGCTAGAAACACAAGCAAAAATTTGTTTAAGAATTCTCTATAATTAGAGAAGAAGGACTTTGGAGTATTTGCAGTTCCAATGGACAGTGGAATACTGTGCAATACAAACAGAAGATTTAGAAGTTGTAACTATTAAACTGATGTTGCATAAATTGAGGTATGCAATGGGCTAAAGAAAATATGAGGTTTATCATCACTTGTAAGGGGTAAAACTCAGCGTGGCTCTGCAACTCATGAGTTATGGTCTTGTCCCTTGCCATTTGAAGATAAATTACACATTTTAGTCAAGACGCTGCATATCACCTATTTACTTACACCTGCCTACTGTGTCCTATACTATCCTATCCCCCCGCCTCCGAATGATCATTTCTTATCTGAACTAGTCCTCTGCACACGGTCTCCTCCAACTCTTTCCTTAAAGAGGAACATTCAGCAGTGAGCACTAAGATTTCTACACCCAAGTGTGAGGCTGGTCCCGATTTGCACTTTGTGTGCAGATTTTTTTTTTTACTTGCTGTTTACTTCAGTATCATCGTAGGTTGTATCAGACTGATTCTGCTGACTTGAATGCTGACATTTTCTTTAACTAGGAATCCCAGAATCCTGTGCAGCTGACATCAGGGAAGGGCTGCAGCAGTGGGAGATTCAATAGCTTGCAGTGCATGTAAGAGCTTTAATAACCTCTGATCAGATGTTTGCTGGTCCCACTGTTATCTGGCAGCTTACTAACTGCAACCCTCTGTGACTGTACTCAGCCCAGGAGAGAACAGCAAGATCAGCAAAAAAAGATCAGAACTTATACCAACTCTAACACGCCCAGGTTATTGATGTGCCTCTACTGCTGCAGCGCCTCTGAGCTCAGCTGCAGGGGATTCTGGGGTTTGTGGTTATAGAAAATGTCAGCTTGCAAGTCAGCAGAATCAGTCTGATACGATCTACTATACTGCAGTAAACAGTAAGTAAAATATGCTTTTGCACATGTAACCCCTAGATGGCGCTATCCCAGGGGCTACTACCCCTGCCTGATTTGCCACTAACAGGTTGAGGGGCCTGGATCCAATGGCGGGTGCCTCCACCCAGAGGTCAGGGTTTGCAATAGTTAAACTAACTTGGTCACAGCCCTCTGGGACACTGCAACCCCCTTTCTTCCCACTAGTGGCCCACACATATATCAGAATTACCTTCACAGTATACACTCCCCAGGACTGGTTCCGGCACTGGGACCTCCTATGAAATGAGATACAGTGCAACAATCACAGTACAGTACTTTAACATAGACAAATACCTCAGGCAGTATAACTTTGCTGAAACAAGCAGCTCTGATTTATTTAGGGATATAACAAGGACAGGGAAATCAGTTAGCTTATCACTCTAATAATCTACCTATGGCTCTGTGCACAGGCCTATCCCTATCAGTTACTGTCCCTGGGTACCCAAGCCCTAGTGGCTAGTCAAACCGTGGCAGCTGGTAGGGGCCCTTTCACACAGAGAAAAGGAGAATTAAACAGTCAGCAGTACAGTAATTCCATTTGGATTTAATGTGGCAATTCAACAGGGAGCAACCCTGAATTAGTATCACGACCTCCAAATAAGATAGGTCCTTCAATGTCAGTAGGGCTCACTTGAGGTACACAAACCTCTTCACACATCCATATAAAAGAAAGCACTATACCAGGCAGGCTGCATCTGTATCCCGATCGCAATTACTGCACAATACCGGGAGAACACACAGCAGATTCAGTTCCTGACAGACCGAGTGCAATTTTCAGCAATTCTTCCAGTCTTCTACAGGGTGAGCCTGGTTTCTACTCTTCAGAGATCCTTTGATTCTTTTCACAGGGGATTCAGTCCTAACAAGCTGCAGACCGGAACTCTGGGCCTTACACACGTTTTTGACTAAAACTGCACACTGAAAAGCACAGGGCTCCTTCCTTCTTCACTGCCAAAGCTCAACTGAAACTCCAACCGACAAAACCGGGCACTTCCTTTGAGTTCCTCCCAGTTCTTGACTGGATTGGCTGTCACTCACAATAGACTGCTGCTGTTGGTCCAAAAGGCACTGAAGTCTAAACTACATCTCCCAGAGTCACTGCCCATACAATCCTCTTGTGGCTGGCTCAGATTATGAGTCCAAGTTCTGATTCAGTCCAAGGCACCATTTTAGAGCTAGCTTACCCCACACTGATTGGTCCAGTTCAGCAGTTCAAAACTAGAATGGGAACCAGCAGACACAGTTCTGACTGCAAAGAAAGCAGGTTAGACAAACTGTAATTTCATTATTACTCTAAATAATTTCTGGCAAACAGTTACATCTTTCAGATAGGTTCCTTTGCACTCCTAGTGACTGCAAAATGAAGTGAATTGGCAGCAGCTGAGTGGTACTCAATCAAAGAAACACACAGTCCCCATACAAACTAATTATGTCTGCAAGCAGACAGCTCTTAAAGAGACAGTACCAGAGGTTCTAAAACACTCACTGATAAATGGCTTAAATGCCAAACACCATTCAGGCTTGGAGCATTCAAGCAAGCTCCTGAAGTCTTTTGGGAACCCCCATTTGCAGAGGGTTACACACAACTACAAATTGGGAGCAGCCCACAGTTTTAGGGACAGAATTAGTTATCCTTGGGTAGGGGAGTGGAGTGTGCACACAGATACAAATTTGATTTTGTCCCAGGTTGCTCCTGAAAAAGGGACGTATGACTCCGTAAGCCGACCCGGTTAACAAAATTCAATAAAGAAATGAAAATTATTTTCAAAGCTCCCTAAAACTGTTGCATTTGGATTTAGAGCCAAATGTTTTCTTTAATTATAAAACACTTAGGTGAATTCAGCCAATCAGAGTTGAAAACCACAGGACTGCTTATCCCACGTAGAGCTGTTGTCTCGTATCGGATCGTTAAAGTGTGGTATTTCACTTCAAAAGCAGAGGAGTGTTACGCTCATTTTTCTAAAATAAATAAATTGAACATGACGTTCATGATAAATCACTCTACCTGACTTGAATGACTTATGATTAGTTAATAGTGCCTCAGAGGGATATCTCTTATTGTATATGAGAGTTATCTCCTGAGGATTGGGCAGCCAGGACTGCTCACCTTCGCAGTACTCTTGCCCAAACCTCAGGAGATGACTCTCTCTAATGTAAGTTAACATGGCTCCTGTGACAGCTCTTAGGGTTGTAAGAATAGTGTCATGTGTGTGCATTCTTAGGGTACCCTGAGAATAAAAAGTAGAGCTTTGTTTCAATAGGAAGCAGAGTCTAAGCTGCTGTATTAATATATTATTGAATGAGCATAATCAATAACATATTACACATTTTGAAAACTCCATGAATATGCTTGTTTCCATGCCACCTGCCTGTCAAACACTCTCTACAATATAAGAACGTCTCAACGCAGGCCGACTCGTTGGTCCAGCAGTAGTGTTACTGCTTGTCACACTGCCGACCAGCATTTGGAAATGAGTGTGGAATGGTGGGGGCCGCCTGGGGGGGTGGAAGTATTGAGCATTCAAGTGACTGCTCTCCTATCTCAGGGGTGGGTGATGGTATTGTTTCTGCTGCACAGCTGTCACTTGGTGGCACAGTCATGTGACACAGTGTTGGTGTTACCCCAACGTAGTCACCCTCTGTGCAAGCACTGGTGTGTCATTTACTCAGTATAACAAGGCAATGCCAGCATTAGGTAACGCCAGCACTATGTTGCATGATCACTCAAACTCTAAGGAACACCACGCCCTAGAATTTGCCAAAGCTCCACAGATGTTTTCCCTAATTTCTCATTCCCATCTTTATACACTTTGCACTTCAAGCCTAAAGATGCATAATGTAGTTTTTGCAATTAATTCCTTTCTTTTTGAAAAAGATATAACGGACCCCTTTAGCTTTTGCCTGTCTTGTATTCCATGCTGAACATTGCATAGTGACACTCACTATTCTCCACTTGCAGCTTGTTTTATGAGTGACACGGCAGGGAACGTTACTGTACCAGACCTGTTACTTGTTTCATGAGTGACCCGATAGGGAACATTACTGCACCAGACCTGTATCTTGATTCATGCGTAACCCGATAGGGAACGTTACTGCACCAGACCCGTTACTTGTTTCATGAGTGACCTGATAGGGAATGTTACTGCACCACACCTCTAACTTGTTCATAGGTAGCCCGATAGGAACGCACTGCACCAGACCTGTTACTTGTTTCATGAGCGCCCGACAAGGAACGCCACTGCACCAGACCTGTAACTTGTTTCATGAGTAACCCGATAGAGAACATTACTGCACCAGACCTGTTGCTTGTTTCATGAATGACCCGATAGGAACATTACTGCACCAGACCTGTAACTTGTTTCACAGTGACCCAATAGGAGCGTACTGCACCAGACCTGTTACTTGTTTCATGAGTAGCCCGACAAGGAATGTCACTGCACCAGACCTGTAACTTGTTTCATGAGTGGCCCGACAGGAAACGTTACTGCACCAGACCTGTAACTTGTTTCATGAGTGACCTGATGAGAACATTACTGCACCAGACCTGTAACTTGTTTCTTGGTGACCGATAGGGAACGTCACTGCACCAGACCTGGTACTTGTTTCATGAGTGGCCTGACAAGGAATGTCACTGCACCAGACCTGTAACTTGTTTCATGAGTGGCCCAATAGTGAACATCACTGCACTAGACCTCTAGCTTGCTTGAAGAGCGGCCCTGCTGGCCAATCAGAAAGCAGTTGCATAGTGACGTGCACTGTGCCAAACCTGTATCTTGCTTCGTGAATAATCTTAAGGGCATTCATGAGCAGCTGATAATGATGCTAACTGTGCCAGACCTGTAGCTTGCTTTGCAGTTGGCCCTGTGGGCTACTCACAAAGGAGCTGCACAGTGACATTCACTGGCTACGTAGCAGATTTCATGAGTGGCCCTAAGCAGCTGTAGCATTACACACACTGCACAGGAACTGCAGTAGATGCCACCACTCACCAGCGCCCATGCTATCCACTTAGCACACATGCCTTCAGTCCACTCAGCTCCCATAGCCACTCTACTCCACAGGTGGCACCCACCTTTACACTGGGTGCCCAATCTCAGTGTCTTGTTATCAGTAACACCCCCATGAAGTAGCACCAATGCCAGTCACCCTCTGCCTGAAGAATTTAAAAAATCACCACAATCTCCACAGCTCATTTAGAATCTACTACCCACTGTCCTTCCCTCCAGCACCCACCTTTTTAAAGGTGATCCACTGTTGAAGTCCAGCATAACCCTCCCTCCACCTCAGCTGACTAAGGTCTACAAAAGGAAATACAAACATGTAAAGAAAGAAACAAAATTGAAGTCCCAAAATGTGCTTTGCTTAGTTTTTTTCAGTGTTTGTTTTGTTTGTTCATGACTTGGCCATTGTTGGCCACTTTAGGCCTACATTTTCAAGAAGCTCATGTTGCTTCCCACTTCCTGACCACATAAATGACTACTTGTAAATCTTACTGAAAGCGCTTTTTGATGGGAGGGAGGTCGACCTCAAAACATATTTCAGGTCAGATTTACAAGGAACCATTTATGTGGTCATTGGAAGGAGGTAGTTTGTATACATCGTAAATATTTGGGCCCAAAGTGGCCAAGTTAATGAGTTGGAATGGGGAGAAGAACATGACATTGGTGCTAGTGAATGGGGTGAGTTTATACACCGCCCAGCACTGGGATTGGGCAACCAGTGTCTGGAACGCAATGGGGAGGGTCTGTAGCAAGTCATCAGGGGTGCATCGTGGCTGACCCAATTATTTTCCAAAGACTATGAATGCAGCTTAAAGTTTTAGCAAATTCTATTCAATATACTGATGCTCCCGCCAGTAACATTTTTAGGTCCTGTTTGCACTTCTTAACGTGGAACGGAACAAAGCCTGTCTCATAGGGGCACTGTTTTCATGCAAGCTGTAAGCTGGTCGCTCACCGCTGCAGCTTGAATGAAAAATTGCACAAAAGTGGATTTGCGAGTCATGAAAACAGGTTCCACACTGACAAAAACCATGGCTTGTTTTCTTGCTTCAGAACAGTCTAACTTCTTTTATAATTTAAAAACTGTCTATTGTTTCACAAAAATTATACTTGAAGAATTAACCTTACACTCTGCCCTATAGACCACATATCATTCAAACTTTCAACTTGTTTCCTTGTTTTTGATGTGCAAAGGTTTCTCAAAGCAAACAGAATGCTGGGATGTTGGGAAGCAATAGAAATGGAAAGTGATCCTCCCACTATGCAAGTCACTGGTGAACCATCCCTGAATACTGTCAAGGTATTGGAATCCGCACCAAGGAAAGACTGTAGCAAGGGGAGACAGTAGAGCACAGGGCAACTAACGTGGCAAATGGTGTTGGGGAAATTGTGTATAGGAGAGGCTGCAGAACTTACCTTACTTAAAACAAAGTTCTGCTTTTTTTTCAATAAAATGTCATTACATAGATTACGTAGACAATACTGAGCATAAAGACATTCATCTGTGAGCTCCAAGTAACACCTAATTATATCCTTCTATATTCTTCCTTTCCAAGAATTTATCTAGCTGTGTTTTAAATTCCTGCATTGTACTGCTTTCGACAACCTCTCCTGGTAGCATATTCCAAATTTCTGTTACCCTATTACTTAATCAGTATTTCCTTCTATTTGTTTATATCTATCCTTAACCAGTTGGTAACAATGTGCTCTAAGTGTCATATATTTGAGCCCTTTAACCAAGCCCAGTAAGTCCCATAAGTTAGTATCGGTCCATGCCCTATATATCAAACACATATCGCCTCTCATTCTACGATATTCCAGGGAATACAGCTCCAAACCCTGCAGTCTCTGCTCATAACTCAATCCATCCAATCCCTTGATTCTCTTTGTAAGTCTCCTCTATACCCCCTCCATCCGTGCAACATCCCTCCTCTTATACGGGGCCCAAAACTGGACACAGTAATCCATGTGGGGACGTACCAATGCATTATACAGAGGCATCACAACCTGCCTATCTCTACTTTTTATGTGTCTCAATATACAGTGTGTTATACTACCCACCTTTTTATGTTGCTTGCACGCATGTGCAAGAAACATAGTGTCATCATTGGAGATTTCGGAGGTGTGTCACCTCCTCCTCCAATTCAGTCAGTGAGCTGGCAGGCGCGCCCTGTAAGCTAATGCATTTTGGAGCCGCTCTATGACACGCCCAAAATGCAGTGGTACATAGTTGAAAGGGGGAGCTACGTTCAGTGAGCACCAACAAGCGTGAGCTCCCCTCCAACGCAGGTGTGTGCGCTCCCACGTCCTGTGTAGCTGATGGGTGCCCAATCCCCGGCTGAGCTGCTGTGTCCCCGGTAGCTGGTGCCATGCTGAGCCCACCCCAGCCGCGTGGAAAACGGGTCCATCGACGCCTTTTTTGTTTTAAACCTGTAAAACAAAAACGGTCCGCTGCACGCCTCCACCCCCTCCCACAACCCGCACCCACCCACTGTGCACCCAGCCTCCCACACCCCCACCCCATACTTACCTCCGGACTCTGGCGTGACGATCTTGGTGGACCGGGAACACGTCTGCACTCTTCAAAGCCGACCTGAACTGAGGAAATGCCCGGTAAGCTGTATAATGGGCCTGAGCGGGAGGGTTCAACTTTATTCATATCTCAGGCATTTTGGGAATTTTTGCACCATTTTCAACATGGGGTTTTAGGACCCTTCTCATGAATGATGTCACTGTTTCGTAGTGTTGTCGGGCCGAAGGTGATTTCTGCAGTGACTGCGAAATCACCCTTGGCCATACCGCCATGACAGTGGCATCATTCATGAGAAGGACCAAAACCCCATGTTGAAAATTTGGTCCAAAACTTCTAAATGACTGTTTTACGAGCGTGTGTTGCGCAGTTCCTACGCAGGCTCGTAAGTTCGAGAAATTTCAATATTTTCACTCCAGATTTTCAACATTACCATTTTACCACACCTTCTTATGAGCAGTATAGCTGTCATTTTTCACATCTCACCCAAAATGTGTTTCCCGCCTTAGCGCAGAATGGCGCAGTCGGTGTGCGAAATCAATGCACGGGACAAATTAAGAAAATCGCAGTGAAACTGTTCATGAGCAGAGGTCTTAAAATGGCTATGTTGAAAATTTGGTGAAAAAATTCCTAAAAATGACTGTTTTACGAGCGTGCGTTGCGCAGTTCCTACGCAGGCTCGTAAGTTCACAAATTTTAATATTTTCACTCCAGATTTTCAACATTGCCATTTTACCACACCTCCTCATGAGCAGTACAGCTGTCATTTTTCACATCCTACTCAAAATATGTTTCCGCCCATGTAGCGCACAATGGCGCAGTCGGTGTGCGAACTCAGTGTATGGGACACATTAAGAAAATCACAGTGTCACTGTTCATGAGCAGAGATCTTAAAATGGCAATGTAGAAAATTTGGTGAAAAATTCCTAAAATGACTGTTTCACAGTGTCGTTGCACAGTTCCCATCGCAGCCTCTCGTTAAGTAAGTTGCGAATTTTCAATATTTCCACTCCAGATTTTCAACAATGCCATTTTACCACACCTCCTTATGAGCAGTACAGCTGTCATTTTTACACCCTGCCAAAACGTGTTTCTGCCCATGTAGTGCACAATGGCGCAGTCGGTGTGCAAACTCAATGTATGGACACATTAACAAAATCACACTGACACTGTTCATGACCAGAGGCCTTAAATGGCTATGTTGAAGATTTCGGGAAAAATTTCTAATAATGACTGTTTTACGCAGCATTGCGCAGTTCCCACGCACGCCAGAAGTTCACAAATTTTCAATATTTGCACTCCAATGACTTCCAAATACCTAAACAGCACATAGAAGCAAGCAACATTCGCATTGACAAATGCTTGTTAATAGCTGTATTACAGTGTAAGCTGAAGCCAAGATCTTTATTAACCATAACCCCAAGTCTTTCTTCATCCACTACTTTTAGTACAGATCCTCCTAAATTATACTGGAATTTGTTATTTGTCTTTCCAAAGTGCATAACATTACACTTTACGATGTTGAAAATAGATTGTCATTGCATTTCATCCACAATTAAAATACACCATTACATGCAGCAAAAGTGCAACATTTCCAAAACATATTCCGTAACAACCCCAGTAACAGAAAACATTAAAATGCACAATCTATATCTGAGCTAACAAATCTAAATAAAAGAGGTGTCTAAACATTATAATCCAAGGTCTGCTGAGTCATCAGGTTCACAGCTTGCTGTTCTAATCTCTAGTACCTAAGTGCCCTAGCTGGGATTTGAAACCAGGACTGCTAGGAATATCATTTCAGTGCTCTACTACTTGAGCTACCAAGACAACTGTAAAACTAGACTCCCTTAGGCACCATCTTTCTCAGTGCACAACCTCAAGCCTCATAAATGGATAGGGGTTAGAAGTTTGTATATATGAAATACATTTAAAAATAGAAAGAAATTGAGGTACCCTACACAAGTTTAGACAACCTACTCGTAATACTGTTTGCTGCTCCACTAGCACTCTGATTTATATTCCAAACAGGCCTGAGTTCAAATCCTGGCAAGGGCAATTAATTTATTTCTAATTTCTAAATTGTATTTACATGCATCACTCACACCACTTGCAAATCAAATTGGGTGTATTCAGTGCCATGCAGCAGGAGGGGTGGACAAGATGGAAGCTATGTCCCTGAAGACATCACATAAAGCTGTGCTACTACGTGTTTTAAGCACTAAGGTCACAAAAGGGAACAGAAGAAGAACATTTATCACACATGTGGTTACTGCTCAGATGTGGAATGCAATGTCACATGTAGATGTAGATGCTTCATCTTTTACAACCCTTAAAAAGGAAGTAAATAATTACTTTATTTTATAATTTAAATTTAAATTAAACAACTATGTAGCTAATGATGCTAATTCTATAACAGCATTTAAAACAGAGCAAGAGCATAACTTTAAATATTTTATAATTAAAATTTAAATGAGAATGACTTTGGAAAAAATTTAAAAGTACAGTATATGGGGAGAAAGCAGGGGGATGTGATTAGTGTAGATACATACAGCTCAGACAGGAATATCTACAACAATGCAAGAAAATACATTTTACTGTTATATCTTCAAAAAAAGAAATAGAAAACTAGCCAGGCAGAGGAGGACAGGATGGTGTATCTGAACAGGGTGAAGGAGGCCAGAAAGGCAGTGATGACAGCAAAGTCAGACACTGAGTTGAGAATACCAGAATGAAAGAAGCAGGGTACTGAAAGTTTCTTTCATTACATATGGAAGAAGCGCAAAACAAAGGAGGGATAGTCAGGCTGAGGAAGGGGAAAGGTGGGAGGATATGGACAAAAAGGTGGCCATACTGAACCAGTATTTCAGTTCAGTGTTCCGGTTGGAGGAGAAGGGCTGCTGCTGACTGTGATGTCAAAGCCATGGTGGAGTGGGTTAATACAGAACTAGTTTCAGAAGCATGGGTACTGAAAGGATTAAACTCACTAAAAGGGAGACAGTCAATGAACCTGGACAGCCTACATTCTAGCGCACAATGAGATGGGACCGGTCCCAAATGCACTGCAGGGACTGCTCTTTAATAACTCACTGGGGAGGTTCCAGGGACTGGAGGACAGCAGATGTAGTGCTAAATTCACAAGTGCACAATGAGATGGGACGGTCCAAATGCACCTGGCACTGCTCTTTAATAACTCACTGGGGACTGGGAGTTCCAGAGGACTAGAGGACAGCAGATGTAGTGCTAAATTCACAAGTGCACAATGAGATGGGACAGGTCCCAAATGCACTGTGGGGACTGCTCTTTACTAGCTCACTGGGGAGATGTAGTGCTCTTGCACAGGAGTGGAAAAAGGCAAGAACCAGGAAACTCTAGAGCAGCCAGCCCGACTTCAAGTCACTAGAGTCCATAAAACAGAAGATGCTAAACAGTTTCCTGCAAGCAGATGAACTTCAGGACACCAGGCAGCATGGGTTCATGGAAGGGAGGCCGTGTCACATAAACCTGACTGACTTTTTTGATTGGGCGATGAAGGTGGTGGACAAGGGTCAGGCAGTGGTAGAGACAGTGCTAGGCACAAGAAAACCAAGGGGCAACTTGCCAGCACCGAAGGGGTATAGAAACTAAGAAAGTACAAGCAAAGATCAGTATCAAATGCAAAATCTGTGAACAGGAAAACAAAACAATGTCACCCTTGTAGTTACAGAATTGTTACTAATTTTGGATATAGAGTGGCTAATAGGGAGGAGAGGGGTGGTGTGAGTGGTGAAGGGGCACCACTGGTATTTCTGTTTGGGGTGCCATTAGTTCAAAGACTAATCCTGAGCAGTGGCCGCTTTGTACCTTGATTTCAGCACAGCATTTGACAGTCCCACATGGATAGTTGGTCAAGAAAATGAGTAACCGGGTGGTAGGGGATGGGATTATATGATGGGCAAGGAACTGACTCAGTGGGAGATTCCAGGAGCTTGTTCTCAGTGGGAAGCACTAAGGGCGGGGGGGGGTCACCAGTGGAGTGCCACATGGTTTGATCTTGGGAGCAGTTATATATATATGTGTGTGTGTGTGTGTGTGTATTTTATGCTCCTGCTTCCCAGGCAGCCCCCTTCCAACCAACCCCCCCCCAGCCCCATCACCTGGCTCCTCTGAGACTTACTTTCCACCACTGGACCTTGTGGCATGCACCCAGCTACGGTACAGAGCTTGCAAGGGGTCGATCCTCATCTTGCCGCTGGAGGGTATGTCCACTGTTTCTCCCCTTAAGCCACAGAGCCCCAGCCACACAGAGATGCACATGCGCACTGGCACTGGAGATGGCTCCAATCCACCCACCTGGCCTAGTACCTAGCCCCCCTCACCCGACGCTACCAGAGCTCCACTCAGTGGCAGCCAAGAGCCGAGGAGGCCTACCACAACTACCCAAGAGGAGAGAGCAGCCGACCCTCCATCCCTCTCCCAGCCCCCCCGACCAACCCCGAGCATCCCATGCTTATTCCTGAACATGGGTCGCTAGCGTGGCAAGAGGTAAGGCATCCAGCACCTTTGCCTCTGTGCCACTGGGCCAGCTTTACAGCAGTCTTCTTTAACATTTCCATTTGTGATATTGGGGTAGGGCTCCAAGGGAAGATCTGACTCTTAGCAGATAATGCCGAGATATGTGGAAGAGTGGATAATAAGGAGAACAGAATTCAGGATGGTGTGGAGGGAGGAGGGTAGCTGCCGAGAGAATGACTGAGGAGAGGGACCGGGTAGGGGTAATAATATCAAACAACTTAGAAACATCAGCTCAGTGCATCAGGACAGAGGGGAAGGGGAACAGGAAACTGGTATGCATAGGAACGGGGTTCAGCAGCTGGAACAGAGTGGTGATTCTGCCCCGTACAGATCCCTAGTGTGTCCTCACCTCTAGCACTGTGTGCAGTTCTGTAGCCTGCACTTCAGGAAGGACAGGGACAGGGTGGAGGCTCTGCAGAGTTGGGTAGCCAAAACAATTCAGGGACAGCAGCGAAGGACTGACATGGGCAAGTTGGAGGACCTTAACATGTACACACAGAAACACGACAGCGGAAAAAGATCAAAGACCCATCTAGTCTGAAGGCAAAAAGGGAGAGGGGGGACATGATCGAGACATACAAGTACCTCCGGGGATAAATTAAGTGGATAATAGAGACCAGAGAGTCATTCACACTGAATGGAAACACAAGCACTAAGGGGAAGTCAATGAAGCTACCAAAAAGCCCTATAGGAGAGGCTAAAAGACCCCCAATATACGAACATATGAAATTTGCCAGCAGATAAAGGCCTAGAGGTCTATCAAGTCTGCTCGAATGTGCAGCTAGCACCCCTGGAAGAAAGGAGGGAGCGGGGGTATGATAGAAATATTCAAATACCTCATGGGTATAAACTGGGTACAGGAGGGAAGCATTTTTCAGAAAAAAGATCCTTAAGAACAAGGGATCACACTATGAAGCTGGAGGTGAGGTAGATTCAGGGGAAACATGAGTAAGTACTTCTTCACTGAAAGAGTGGTGGATGCCTGGAACAGCCTCCTAGTGGAGGTGGTTGGGGCAAAACTGTAACAGGATTCAAGAATATGTGGAATAGGCATATTGTAATCTTATTGGTTGAAAAGGGAGGGTAGAAGGTATGGGTTGAGGTTTCACTGCTATGCTGATGATACCCAGCTCTACCTTTCTTTCGCACCAGACCGGAATGGAGCTGTCTCAGTTTTTAATAACTGTCTGAAAGAAATCCAGGCTTGGGTGGTTTCCAGTTGGCTAAAGTTGAACTCAGACAAAACTGAGGTGTTGGCTGTGGATCTGGGTCACTGGATGGGGGGGGTAGGTGGTGGGTTTGCCATCAGGAATTTTTCTTGGTGGTGTCTCACTCCTGACCTCTGAATGGGTGCGTAGCCTGGGGTTAATTTTTGATGAAGGGCTGACCCTACATTCACAGGTGTCGGCCATCATCAAAATTTCCTTTTATCATCTTAGGAATATCGCCAGGATTAGGCATCTGGTTCGTCCAGCGACCTTCCTACACTGATCCACGCTTTTGTGTCCTCTCATTTGGATTATTGCAACTCCCTTTACCTAGGGCTTCCTGGGGTAGAAATCCACCACTTGCAGCTAGTGCAGAACGCAGCGGCCTGGTTTTGGTGGGATCTTCTCGATCCTGCCATATTTCGCCGGCGCTGCGCGAACTGCACTGGCTGCTAGTACAGAGGCGGATCACCTTTTAAGTTGGTTTGCTGACTTTTAAAACCCTACACAGACTGGGCCCAGACTACCTGAAAGAGCTCCTGGTTCCCTACTACCCTGGACGATCGCTCTGTTCAGCCGGCGAGGGGTTGCTAGAGATTCCGAGGGTATGTTTAAAATCTTCGGGAGCGAGAGCTTTTGAGTTTGCAGCCCCTACCCTCTGGAATTCTCTACCCCATCGGATTCAGGAATGCACAACTGTGGAGGATTTTAAGCAATCATTAAAAACATACTTATGGCATCAAGCATTTAATAACTGAGCCTCCTGTTTTAGCATATGGATACTTTTATGGTTTTATTGATGTCTGTCATGTTTTATACTGTTATTGTTGTTTTAAATGTGAGGCGCCTTGGTTACAGATAAGGCGCCATACAAACTACATTTTATTATTATTATTAAGCGGAGACAAAGTAAGGTCTGCTGTATTATAATACGTAGGAAAATGGGCGACTAGGTGGGCCGAGTCATCCTTATCTGCCATCAATTTCTGTTTGTCTATGTTTAAAGGAGAGATTCAGTAGGAACGTCAGGAAGTAGTTCTTCATGAAAAGAGTGGTGGATGTGTGCAACAGACTACCAAGGGATGTTGTCTATGTGAAATCAGTGGGATAATTCAAACATGGGTGGGCCAGACACATGGGACTGGTAGGGACATCACTAAACGGGGAAGGGAGGGAAGAGGAGTGAAGGGTCACTAAGGCACTCTCAAACAACAAAAGGTAGAGCAGGGTGGACTGGATGGTCTGCAAGACCTTTTTATGCCAACATCTGCGTCTCTCTGTTTATATATACTTTGTATAGTGTCTCTCATGCAAAAAGCTTGCTGACATGTTCATACTGTAAATTCCACAAATACTGAAGTTAATACCAGTAAACAAAAAATGAAGTAAAAAATATGCTATTGTACTAAGAAAGAAAGAAAGAAAGAAAGATGAAGTTATGTCTTAAAGGTCAGGTTGAATAACTAAGTTTTCAACTTTGATTTGAATACAGGGCAAGAATCAAGCATTTGGATGCTGGTTGCGAGGCTATTCCAGATTACTGGCACAGGCAAGAAACACCAACTTGCCTTGGGCGCTTCAATTAAGCAATAACACATGACAGGGTGTGCTTTATCATAGGATACTGGCATGCCTTGGGTGAATTGTGAGGCACGAGGTGAAGCTGAGTGCCTTACACACCCAAGAAGTGCCAATAATCCTAAAATGACACACACCCTGGAGGGTGTTATTGTGATTATGCACTGGACCAAAACAATAAAGTAAAAAAAAAGCACAAACACAGATCTAACAATTAATTTTGTTACTGTTTTTAAACTGTGGAAGTACATTAGCACATAAAATAGTCCAATGCTGGAATCATTAATCAGGTAACCGCCTTTAAAACTGATTAGAAAAAGTTTTGAGAGGGCTCAGGGATACTGTTTTCTGGTCAGGGGTCTTGTGTTTAGCCATTCCGTTATGAGGGAATAGAAGTATAGGTCTAGAATGCTGCCAACCAATCAGTTTCTCAGATTTTTCCTGTCCAGTACATAAAATCTATTATAAAATGCGTAAGAGACATACTTTACTGTGATTGGTGGAATTCAGTCACATGACCGCGGTTGTTATCCTAGCACAGGTCAGAATGCTGCATTGTCTGAACTTCGTTACTTGGTCCTAGAACACAAAAATCAGGAAGCTGTTTTATAATCATAATAACGCATTCCAGGGTGTGTGTAATTGAGGGATACCATTTCTCTGGTGCTAAGAAAGCCCTTGGCTTCACCTCAGGCTTCAGTTCCTGGCGGTGTGCCGATATCCCACAATAATGCACAGCCTGTCATGTCTTATTGCTCAGTAATTCTGCTGTTAGTAGATTCAGTTCATATCCACACTTAAGCTGTCTTTCACTGAGCGTCCGCTGTTAACGGAAACAGTCTTAAGGCTTGACTCCTCCTACCACCCAATCATGTGTCCTCAGACTCTGCCCATCCTGCTCTCATATGTGCCTGCTGGAAACAGGAACCAGAGGAAGCTGGGTGAACTGTGTAGCTGTAAATACAGGCAGAGGAAATGTGGTTACAAGTAAGTGACCTAGTCTTCTAACTACCTAGGTTCAGTTAATAACAGTACTTAAGCAGACTCAAAGCAGTCCTCCAGGAGGAGGGAAATAGGTGTGCACCTCAAGTTTGTATGCATATGGAGACTCAAGAACTAAGGATGCAAAAGCAGCATCCTGGTCATTGTGTTATGTCGAGGGCTGTAATGGAGTATAAACATGCTAACAGCAGCCCTAAAAATCTCTGCAACTGGGATGTAATTGGCAACAGCAACAGAGGTAACAGTATGTCTGGTTGAAGTGAGCATGTGAACCATCAGGTGGCTCCTTCCCAGCCAATTGCTAAGAGTGTAATACAGGATGTGATCCACATGCAAATGGTCTGTTTGGCTCCAGGTATGAATTGAGGAGCTTCTGCATATGTGACAAACAGCTGATAAGCCTAACCACAAAATTCTAAATTCTGCTGCATGATCTGAAGAAGAGCACAGTCCTGAGAACAACAAGCATGTAGTGTCCACTCAGCATCTGAAGCATGAGGCTTGAAAAACACGAGCAGCATCGAGGTCTGGTTCAGATGGAATTCAGACACAACCTTGGGAAGGAATTTGTATGGGGGCTTTGAAACTTGTCCTTGTGGGAAATTACATAAGATGGCTCCACAGAGAACACCTGGAGCTTACTTACCTGTCTGGCCGAGGTGATCGCAACCAAAAAATGGTCTTCAGTAACAAAGGTGATGGATGAAACTTGCCAATAGGATCTTGGAATACAAATTACCAAAGACCTTGGCAATCTGGAGCTCCGAAACTATGAGCCTTTCACGCTGACCCTAATTGAAGACCTAGCACACTGGAGTCATCTTCCCCTATCTTTTTTCTCTAAGATAGAGATGATTAGGATGAACATTCTTTTCGCATTCTTTATCTTCTGCAAACTTTTCCTGTCATTCCCTCCTCTTGTTATTTTTACCTCCTGGAACAAACTCATTTCCCAATTCATATTGGGAGGGGGCACCATCAAGAGTGTGTTTCTCCTTAGTACAATTCCTCACCCAGCGGAAGGAATCAATCTTTCAAACTTCATTAGTTATGCTAGGGCATGTCATCTTTGCATGGTTTATATACAGCTTCATCCACAATTAAACCCTCCCTGGAAGCAACTGGAATTTGTTCTACATAATTTATATGACATAGGGTGTTTACTTTTTTTCATCAACTTCTCAACGTCCTCGCCTAGCTGACTTCACCTTATTTACAGTTAATACTCTGCCGTTATGCTATAAAGTGCAAGATTTCATCCAACTCTTCTTAGTTTTTATTTTTGTAAGATTGTTGGCATCTGATGTGGAATTTCTTCCTTCCCAGACTGACCAGACCTTCTCTCAATGGAGACGACTGGGTCTTGTACACATATTTCAATTCCTAGATGCACAAGGAGTGGTTTCTTTTGAATGTCTACAAACTCAATATGGCTTAACAGGGAGGGAAAATGTTTTTTCCTTGCAGACCTGTACATATTTACTTCATAAAACGGCAGAGTGTGGACTAGATGCCCAGACTCTGTTCCTCTGCTTTTGACCCTTCTTACAAGGGCCATTCAGGGCACAAATTGTGGCCATCTGATTGGCAACTTCTATTGGGTATTACGTGACCTACTAGGGACTCTACCAGAAGTAAACTGGCTAAATGAAACATGGAACTGGGTATGGCAGTGTAGTATGATACCTGGATGTTCTATGCTGGTCCAGCACTGAAAATCACCTCCTCCCCAAAATGGAGGGAATTTGCGTGGAAACATGGTTATAGATAATTCAGGACTCCAGCAGTATTGGCACTCTTTCTTCCATCTGAATATGACAAATGGTGGCATCTCTCTCTGGCCAGCTCATGGCCAACATTCACATGCTCTATGGTATTTATTTATATATTTGTTAACCGAGTGTGTGCACCGATCCAAGGACCCTTTTCAGGCATGACCCAAGCCATACAGATGACACAAACAAGGTAAAAAGGAAAAGAGTTGCAAATCATTAAGAAAAAAAGAGAGTAGTGTACAATATGTAAGTGAAACATTAAGTGATACGAAACAAATGGTACAGGATTGAGCAAACTGGGTATAACGTGACCTCAGTGCACGCCAGTATAGTGAACAGCGCTTAAGTCGCAGCACAGTGCCCAACATGTATAATTACGTTGACAACAGTTTCCAGAGTCACACATCAAATATCAACAATCTCCAGAGTCACTGTGGCTCTCCAGTTTTCCAACATTGCCTATTTAGTATAAACATTTGGCAGGAACTTGCCCAGCAGTTTGAACAATTGCCTTTTTCTGGGGACCTGATTTGTGCATCGATGGCCCTCCTGTCCATACCTCCGCTTGGATGCCAACTAGGCAATAGAGCACTTGCTTATGTTTATATTCTAGCTGCAAAAAAAGGCAGTTTCTTGGCTTTGGATGCAAGTGATGCCCCCTCCATAGATACCTGGAGAATTACGGCTTCAGAGATTTATTATCTGGAGTGTCTTACTGCCTCCATTTATGACCATTTGGAACGGTTTCGTACCAGGTGCCAGTGGTGCCTAGTATCTCCGTGCACTAGACCCTGCTTTTATAACATAGCCCCCCCTGACTGACTGCCAATTGGCCTTTTGTGTTTCTGGGACTTGTTGATATAATTTATCCGTGACCTAACTGATGCTTGTCTTTGTTTCTGTCAATCTGACTTCCCCTTGCAGTGTCAATTCCATTTATCTTTCTCCGTATTCCCCAAATTGATAGGCTATGTATCTCTGTTATGTGTAAATTGTCTGTACCTCAAGAGGTATTGCTATTGAATATGTATTTGTATATCTCAAAAAAATGATTAATTAGAAAAAAGGAAACTTGCCAAAAGACTCCAACAGCTTAACCATGAGCTGTAACAACACCAGCAGTACCCATGGGACGGGCAGTCACACACAGGATGGGGCAAATTGTTTAGGTCTTTGAAAAAGCAGGAGTTTATTTTCTCCTGGGCCTACACTGGCATACCTGCCTTTGTTCAGTTTGCCATGATCACAGCCAGGAGCACTGTCAGGGAAGAAATGAGCAGCCCTGACTTAAGGCAGGGAACAGAGGTAATGGAGAAAGTGATTTATCAAGCAGGATAGTGGAGACAGACCATACTCTTTACAACAGCATTAGTACCTCTTCTTTTTTTTCTTTCAATGTACACTTTATTTCCCTGAGTCACTGGTGCTGCCCACCCCTGAACTGTGCCCAGTCCCGTCCCCTTATGTCCCCAGCACTTATCCCCTCCTTGCCCTAAGGCTTACCTCCCCCCCATCCCAGTGGCAAGGTCTGGCCACAGTCAGTATCATCTGCTCCTTCCTTGGTGGAGGGCTGGAGAAGCCCTGCTGGAGGAGGCTAGAGACAAGAGGCAGGAACCAAGCACTCCTAGGGTCACCTTGCATGCATCAGGGTGTTTCTGCTTTCCTGGTTCCACCACTGGGATGCCTGCAATACATAGAGCTCCAACCATACACATGCATGTGTAGCATGCAAAGCTCAGCCAAGCATACCCCATTTGCAGTACCTTCACTGCACTGCTACCTGTGGTGACCCAGGTGGCAGTATCGTAGCAGAGGCAACGATCCATCCTGGAGGAGGACAGTACCCTCTGAGACACACAAGATCATGTCTTTCAGCAAGAGCACATCTTCCAGTTGTACATAGGGCTAACATGAGAAAAGAGTCCCAAATTCCAGAGAGAACCCAGGCTTACCACTTCTAGAATCTATCTGCCTGAGTTGATGGTGGACCACTGCAGGAGGATTTGGGAGAGTCAGCCCTGGAACAGAAGCTGCAGCAGGACCTGTGTTAGGGAGGGGAAGGGGCACTTCATCCCAGCACTTCATGCCTATTGAGGTAGATCCAGAGGCCAGGAACTGCCACTGCCATAGCAAGATTTGTTTTTCGGTGAAGGACTTGGGTGGGTGGTTACTACTAATATTGCTGCCTCTGTGGCTGCTTTGACAGCTGATTGGCCTAAGAGTCCTGAAAGGAACCACGAAAGGAGCTGCTGCCTTGTAGACACTGCCTGTTGGTCTATTTGGTATTGTTAATTAAGCGACCAAGTCTATGGTGATGCTGGACTTCTCAATCCTAGCCAGGTACCCCTGGGACTCTGACCCAAACAGACAGTGAAGGGAAGGTCTGCCACCCTCTGCTGAATCTCTAAGGAGGGTTCCAAGCTTTGCTGCTAAACTGCCCCTTGGGTGACTACAGGGGGCAGATACAGCTGAGGCCAAGAGATGGGGAGGGGAGGAAGCCACTGAGGTTGACGTGCATGCATTCACATGTGTATGAATGTGTCCAACGATATTCTGTGATAGTATCCTCAAGGGCTTGGAGTAATTGGATGAAAATATTTCTCACCTAAAGCAGCATGATGAACAATGCCTCTCACCCACAGGTTCTGCAACCACCAACTCAAGTAGCCTTCCCAATGACAGTTTCCAGAGGGGCTTTGGCCACCCCAAAGGTCCTGCAATTGGGTACAAACCACAGTAGTTTGTTGGAAGGAGGTAAGCCTCAGGAGAATATAATAATAATAAAAATAATCTTTATTTTTATTGTGCCTTTCAAAAAATCAAGGCACAGAACAGGCTTTAAAATACATCCAAATACCATATCATAAAATAATTAATGACATCCCCTTGGGTGAGAAGGTGGAGCGACAGAGCTGTGATGATACTAAAACAAAACAAAAAAACAGGACACAACAGAAAAAGAGGTGCAACATCTCAGCTATACTGGGTAATAACAAAATGCATATAAATAGGAAAAAATGTAATAAGATGTGGCTCAGGGTTGTGGATGCTCCCCGCCCCAAGGTATCCCTTTTATGTGCTTGCTTACAAAACTGCATTAGTGAGTATATGTGAATGTTTCTGTCCATTAGAAAATGCATATACTCTGTGGGCATATTGAGTGGTGCTTGATGAAACCTCCTGGCTACACAAGGCATACTGCAATTTCACAGCAAAACAGAAAAAAACAAAAGACACATCCGAGTTCCAGAGCACATGGGGAAGTGAATATCGGTTTGGACATGTTATCATTTTGCCTCCTGTGTGTGATAAACACTGTCAGGTTAACAAGAGCCAATTGCTAAGTGGAATAATTCAGTGTCTCAGTGCACTGGCTCTTCACACAAGGGTGAAACAGCATCTTCCTCCAGCTCAGACCCTGGCTGCAAGAAGGCTACATTCTGACCCTGTCAGATACCTAAGAAGAAGGGCTTCTGTGGCAGAGCACTTGGTGTTCAAGGAGAGGATCCCATGCACAACACTATAATACTGTACTTTGTGATATGATATTAAAGGTTCCATGTCATAACGGCGATCACAAAATAGCGGTCGCCGTTACAGGGAGTGTACATCACTGAAAAGAAAAACAGCAACATACACTCCCCAGCAAGCACAAAAACAGTGAACACAAACTATTATATCTATGCGGGGGGGTGTCCCCCCTTAATTTACACTCTCAGCTCCAGATCGGGGAAGGGGAGAAACTCAGGGGAAAAAAATGTTAAACTCCCATAGACACTTCAAACAAAAAATCATACCCCTACCCAGCCCGAACCCTGAATCTTCTCACTGCAGCCAGCGACCCTCATCACCACACCACACCACACCACACAGCCAGCTTAGCAACACCAACCCACACTACCTCCCAAATATCTTCACCATTATCCCTCCTGTTCCGTTTGCCCTCCTCTATGGTTGCCATTCTTCCCGTCATTTGTGCTATAACCGAGTGTCGCTGCCCTTTCAGGGTAGCTCACATAACTGGCGCTCAAACTGAGTTGCTCAAAACTGAGTCACCCATATGACGGGTTACCATATTAAAAGGCACCCTGCTGACAGCCTGGGGAAAGGCATAATCAAATACAACAGTAGGTAGAAACTCTTATGCCACACCTTTGTTTATATAAACTGTTACATTTTTTGTGATGGTGGGGTAGTAGAGGGAAGAAGACATCCTGATAGAATTATTGTTATCGCTCCGGTGACACTTGCCTACGCAGATGTGCTTTCCACTCAGGCGAGCCTCTTGTTGGAAAGACACTTTTTACACCCACTGAAGGAAAATGGTCCTGTTCTGCTTGCAAAGCTAAGTATACTGTAGGTCACAGCAACCAGCAAAACTGAGCTTTTTAAATCTCTCAGTCTAATTATTGCTTATTTAATACCCCACTGCTGCTCCCTGACCAGGACATCAGCCATGGTAGATTGTGGGATGACGCTAATAATAGTTATTTACCTTGTGAGGGTTGGGGGAATGAAAGCGGTTAACCAAACTGTTAGCCAAGTACAGTACGTGAAACGTTTGATGTTGCACTAAAACAATAGGTGTAGGGATGATACAGTGAATGTATCCCTTTATTACAGCATAGTCACATGCTAGTTGCTACTGTAATTTACATTTCAAACCACACAAATATGCTCTTTAAAGGAATCTTTTTTAGTTCTAAATATTAGAACTAGCCAGTTTGTACGGGGTCCTTTTTCAATAACCAGATCCACCCCATCCCTACCCTTTATCTCAACCACGGCTTTGACTTGCAGAAACCCTGATTCTATTTGCATTTTGCAATGCAGATTTCCGTGTTATAAACACTGAATACTATCAGTCCTTTACTTTGCACCAACATAAGATACAGCATCCAGCACAGTACAAGTCTTGAATTGAAAGTTCATGAGACTAACTTACAGCACCGCCTTGTGGTTCTTCAAAGTTTGCTGGAGAGAGCTTCTTTAGAAAAAATGTGCATCATTACGTTTTACAAATTTTACACCAAGCATCACAAGGCAAGACTTAACAGTATGCAAGCAAAAAGGAATCACATCAGTAAAACCCATTCTGAGTGAGTCCAAAATAACAACAAAAAATTAACAACATATAGTAAGATGTTGCTCAGAAGTAAATAACAAACAGAAACCAATCGTGATTAGCAACCTATACCATAGTGTAGGAGGGCCCAGTCTTCTCATCTTCCCACATCCAAACCACATACCCAATCAAAGTCTCACCTGGTTAAACAACTAAATAAATAAAAATAATAAAGTGAAGATGAACTGACCACCAAGTTACTAGATTCCCCAAAACAACAATGAACTCTAATTTTAAGAGTTCAGCATGGTCAGAAAGGGGAACAAGCTATATGGAATGAGATGTAGTTATCGACCCTTTCTTTTGCCTTACAGACAGTGCTGTCTCTCGCTTTGTACCAAACCATTTGCTGTTGTTTTTAAACTGTTTTGCAAAACATTTTTAAGCACCACTGTTGGCAAGGGCTTTTATATAATGTTAGCCATATTAGTGAGTATCCATTAAAAATGCTAAAATTGTTAAAACAACAGAGGCAGTGGCTAAAGAAAATGTGGGCTCTAGTCAGGCTACATTTTGGCATCTAGTGCCACCACTCTGCTTACTAGCCTACGCTCCAGTGGCAAAGGCATAACATGAGAGAACTTGTAATGTTAATCCTGCAAAACATAAACTAATATAGAACTTGAAAAACATTTCTGAAGGAGCCAGCAGCATCCCTGCAAACCAAGTAATAAAGTGCACTACCCTTCCTTCAAACAATTCAAGAGACATTGTAGGTAGTTCTTGTTAGCTAACTAGCTCAGCTCCAACAAAACCATCACATAATTCAGCACAACAGGCAGACTTTGCTCAAAAGCTGAGCAGTCGTGCTTGGGAGGGGAGATGTGCACCCCCCTCCCCCCAGTTCTCATTGAAGTAGTGCTTTCTAGAAACACAGAAACGTAGACTTTGACGGCCGATGAGGACTGCTTGGCTCATCCAGTCTGCCCATTTCTCCTTACTACACTATTACTGCAGACCGTACCCGATCTACAGCTCTTTCTCCCTCCACCCCATTCCTTTCCACTATGACTCCCTTGTGCTTATCCCATGCATTCTTGCACCTCACCACTGTTTTTGGCCCACATCAGCTGGAAGGCTGTTCCAGGAATCCACAACTCTTTCTGTGAAGAAGCACAGTACTTCCTCACATCATTCCTGAATCTACCCCCAGCTTCACAGCATGTCCCTTTGTTCTTACGTACCTTTTCTTCTGAAAAATACTCCCCTCCTGTACCTTATTTATCCCTGTGAGGTATTTAAAAGTTTCTATCATTTCTCTCCTCTGGTCTTGCAGAGATTTTGATGTAGACCCTGCACCATTTTAATTATCCTCCTCTGGACCACCTCACTCTGTCTGTGTCCTTCCAGAGATGTGGTCTCTAGAACTGGACACACTACTCTAGGTGGGGTCTTCACGGTTATCTATACAGAGACACCACCACCTCCTCCTCTCTCTTTCTGCTGGTGATACTGCTCCCTATGCCCCAATATTCCACTCACCCTCCCCACTGCCTTGCCACACTGCCTAGCCACCATTAGGTCTTGATATAATTACCCCTAGGTCTGTTTGGCAGTTGTCAATACCATGCCACCTATTTTGTACTCCACCAACGGGTTTCAGTGCCCTAACAGCATTATTTAGGCTGGGGAAGACTGTAAAAGTTTCCTTTAGTGTTCCCCCTAGACTTTTTTCAATTATGTACCCCCCCCATGAATTCTTTTGGAATGATGTCCCAGCTCATAAGTGCAGTATATGACCACAGAGCCCAAGCTGCTTTTTCACCCACTGGGTCACTACTGGAGTCCACTACGGCCAGAACTGGGAATGCTGTACTCTTCCCATCTCCTTATATAGTGCCAGCTACATCTGAAGACATTTCAATTAGAAATCTAAAATGGGTATTTCAAGGGTTAAATAAAATTAAGGTTGCTTTTCTATTCTAGTGCCATCAGTCCTTCATCATTCAGCCATATTTACAGCATCAGTGACATCAGCATGCCAAGAAACCGGCTCCGTACCTGCCCACACTGCACCTAACCTGCGTATAAACAGAAAGTATCGGCCTCAAAGGTCCTCCCCATTAACTCATCACAGTGTGGGGAAGCCTACACTTCTCAGCCCACTCTATAACTGGCTCTCCAGCTAAACAGAGGCTTTGTTCCATGTTTGTCAGCTCCTCACCTTTATATGTATTGCACGGTCAAAAACCAAATGCCCCAATTAAGCCTACCTTCCACGTGGCGGTGTTCCTCCTGAAATAGGCGAACATTCTTGTAAACCAGTTGTAAATTTCATTCAGTGTTAGCTGCCTGTCTGGGGCTTCCAAAATCGCCTGTAGTTGAAGAACACCAACAGTTATCCGCTATGAATTTTAATTAAATGGCAACACAGCATTGTAACAGCCAACTTTAATACTGGAAAACCTAACAGTGACACCAAGCAAATGAGTACATACTGGGAGGAAGAGTGGATTGCCAGAAATACTAGCAACAGTAGGGTTCATGTTGGAATAAGGGAGAATAGAAACTGATGCACTCAGTCACTGTACAAAGAATCGCTGGCTTTCCCTTTGCTTGTAAACCGCAGTATTATAATGTTGTTGGGATAAGCAGGGCACTCTAAATTAGGGATGGGCCATTGTTAGGAAAGCTTGTAATGGACCAATTCTGATTTGATTGGACTGTTGAAGAATTTAGGAATTTCCAATTCCAAATTGAATTACTATACGATTCTGAAAATGACCATCAACATTGGAATCCTAAATTCCCTGTGTAAAAACACGGTTTAACCTTAAATTTAGGAATAAGGATTTTCAGTCTGCAATTCTGAAAGTCCCAGTTCCAAAAATTAGGTCAGAATCTGACGAATCTGATTCTGTGACAAGCGTAGCCTAAATCTATTTTCAGATACAGAGATGCATCTAAACATCAGTGTTCAAATTTAGTAAAAATGAACATTATGCTTCCAAACTAGTTGCTGTAAAAACAATGTAAAACCTACCTCCTTGACAGCCTAGAGGTAAGATGTTGCCACACTGTGGGAGACCTGGGTTAGGATTCACAAGCCTTTGCCCAGGCATGAACCTGGATTTGCATGAGCAAACCGGGTTTTGCCCTGAGTTTCTATTCACAGAAGCCAGGTTTGCGTTCGGGTAAAGTGTGAGAGGGACCTAATGCAGATGAGGAAGGGGACCTGCATGTTGGAGCAGTCTGAGTCACAGGACACTTGATCTGCGAAGGGCCCTTTGCCTAGTCCCTCTTGCGCAGAGCAAATACTGCCAACCAAGACTCACCCTTAATACCGCACAACCCTAGTAGTTGGCGGAGGTACTGTGGCCCCCCCCGACACTCAGCACAATAGTCCCTGGTGTCTAGTGGTCCCTCCCCCATCTGATGCCCACCCCAGTTAAAAATATGTTTTCCTTGGTGTCTAGTGGTCCCCCCCACCAGTCGCCACCCCAACTGTGCATATGTATCTGTCCCTGTTGCTAGTGGTCCCCCCCTCGCCAATTGCTGGCCCAATTTTTAATACATATCTCTTCCTGGTGCTAGTGGTCCCCCTGCTGATCGCTGGTCCAACTGTAAATATATAATTGTTCCCTGGTGGTAGTGGTCCCTCCCCCCCCACCACCACCAATTGCCGGACCGATGTTAACACACATCTTCCCCTGGTGTCCAGTGGTCCCTACCCCCACCTGCACCCATGCCCCATGTGTCAGTCATAGGGACCAGTGATCCCACCCCCATCCAGATCCCTGTACAAGAAAATTACATCATTCCTTGGTGTCCATTGTTTTCCCCATCCCCGATCACCTGTATAGTAACAGGTCACCATTCCCTGGTGTCTAGTGGACCCCATACACTGGCAGGTGCACCCACCACGCTCCCCATCTGACCCCGTTAATAACTGGCACAGCCACCATGTCCGCCACTGACTGAGCTGTCAATGAGTATATAATTCAGTATGCGCTCATTGACAGCCAGCAATAGTGGAGAATGGAGGACTGTGTAATGTAACAGGGTCAGGATCAGGGGCTGGTGGTGAAACACCTGCCAAGAACTGGGGTCCGCTAGGCAACACAATATGGTGACCTGTTAGTATACAGGTGATCAAGGATGGGGGGAAACAGTGGACACCAGGGGATGGTGTCATTTTCATATACAGGGGATTGGGATGAGGTACAGGAGCCCTGGACACCAGGGAATATGACTGACACATCGGGCATGGGTGCAGGTGGGGGGACCACTGGACACCAGGGAAAGATGCATCTTAACATCAGTGCAGCGATTGGCGGGGGGGGACCACTAGCAGCAGGAAACAATTATATATTTACAACTGGGCTGGCGATTGGTGGGGGGACTACTGGCACCATGGGCACAGGGCTGCCTATGGGGCAGGGGCTGGGTGGTGCAATAAACTCTGGTGCAGCCTATGTAAATGGGCCCATAATGGGCAAACAAAGGGCCACCCACCGCCTTGCATGCCCAATGGGCTCATTTACATGGCTGCATTTGTGAATTGGAAATAGCGCACCTGCACTATTTATTGTAGAGCCATACTCCTGGCTCCATGTCAGGGTGGCACCAATGGGGTTAGTGCTGACTCGCCCTGGCAATATTCTCAGCTGGATGGTGCAGGTGCACTATCAGACTGAGAATAGCGCCCTTAGACACCAACCTGGGCAAACACAAAGTGCCTCATAAACTTTTGTGCTGTGCTTTGCTACTTTTTGAGAACTGGGCTCCTGGTCTTGGAACTGGACCAGCTGTGTCCATGGTGATTTGGTCTCAAACTGGAGATGATACCAAAGACAGTGCATTCTGGTCTGGAGAAGAGCATTCTGGTGACCCCTGTAATGGGCCTACTTTTCACCTCCTTCACAGGGGCCGCTGCAGATTGAAGCACAGTGTGCCCCCACACCCCACCCCGGTGGGGCCAAGCGGGTAGAGAATAAAACAAGAGTGAAAATACTCCAAGACCATCAGAATGACAGCAGCAAGAAAGTTCGGCCCTATGTCAAAGCTGTGCTGTAGCCGTGTGGTGGTGGTTGGGGGCTAGGAGGAGGCAGGTGGCACTTGTGTTGGAAGAGCGAACGATGTAAACACTCAGGTTACCATACTTCTCATATGGTAATATAGATATAAACTGGGAGGAGGGAACTGCTAAGACCAGGGGAAGCCGGCAATTTGGGGGTATTATAGAGGACAACTATCTGGTACAATGTGTCAAGGGAGCATGCAATTCTTGACCTGGTCTTTAGCAATAAGGATGATTTGGTCAGAGACATGGAAATGGAAGATACACTTGAAAACAATGATTATATCATCAGAAGATTCAGGACAGGAAAGAACAAGGGGAAAATGAAGTGAGGGGCATACACCATGCTTCTGCCCATGGCAGGATCTGGAAAAATGAGGAAGCTCACAGCACAGGTGCTGCATCCTGGGAAAGCAAACTAAAGGGCTGAAGTGTTCAGCAACAATGGGACACCCTCAAACTCCGTCTAAGTAAGGGCCACTGGATGGGTCAATAGAAGCATGTTCAGCTTCCATGGCAGTGACCCACGTTTGAGAGAGGAATTGAGGAGGAGGGGTCAGAGCAGCCAGGGCTTGAGAGTTATTCTGAATGCAGCACAAGCCAGCCCAGACAGGGAGACATCTGGGTTCTAGAGTTGTACAGGCCTTGTATGGTGAGCCAGGGAGCCTGCTTCCTTGCAAAGGGTGACACCTGCCCTGCGATGTCAGAGGCTGCAAAGAGGTATGGCTTGATGTCATGGGAGGTGGGAGGGACTTAGAGGGTGAAAAGGGAGAAAATCTAAAAATGATGTGCCTCGAGCCCTCCAAATGATGGTCACTGGCTCCCTCAGGCCCCATTCTTTGTTGATCCCATGGGCTTCAACAGTGAGAGGGAATGGTGGTCGCAGCTGAGGGTAGTTGGCAGGGGCTTGAATGGAAGGAGAAAGTGGCTAAACATCATATAGAAGAAAATCCATATAGACAGCTTGAAACAGAAATGTATTACACAAAAGAGAAAGTACAAGAGAAGATGTAAACCTATGTGAATGGTGAAGGAAACACTCAACATAATCAGGGAAAAAAGGGGTCATGCAAGATGAGTAAATTGCAGGACACCTGTGAAAACTGAACAAATCAACAGACAGAAGCAAAGAGCGCAAACATAACATTGAGGTGCAAAATAAATGAGAGAAGAACAGATAGCACTTTCAGTCAAATCCAACAACAAAAGGTTCTTCAGATTATGTTAATGACGAGACAAAAACACCTATGACTGTTTCGCCACTGAAGAATCAGAAGTGGTGACATATCACCAAGGAGGAACACACGGCTGAATGTTTAAATGCGTATTTTGCATCAGTATTCACAGAAGAAAGAGAATGGGATGATGATGGATAGTAAAAGGTTGTTCACAGGAGCAAACAAGATACACAAGAGGACATTGTGTGTGATGGCAGTTGTAGTTGAAAGAATGCTGAAGATGTTAAACATAAACAAGGCAATGGGGCCTGATGGAATGCACCCAAAACAAATACCAAAGGAGCTAGGCAAGGACCTATCTGTCCATTGGATTACGTCATTGAGGACTGCATGTATGTCCAATGACTGGAGGGTGGCAGCAATTTTCAAGAAATGCTCCAGAGCTGAGCCTAGGAACTATAAGGCAGTCAGTTTAATGTCAGTACCAGGAAAGAGGTGCCAGACAATCATAGGTAACAGAACTGTTGAACTCTTACAGAAAAAAATAACTGGGACTTTGTGGCCCAATGTGGATTGTGCAAAGGGAATTGTGTCAGACTAGTCTTATTGCATTTTTGATAATGTCACCAAGGAGCTCGATGACAGGAAACCTGTAGATACTGTGTACCTGGACTTTAGCAAAGCCTCTGATACTGTGTCACACAGGAGGGTAGTTCCTAACATTGAGAACCTCGGTATAACCAATCATATAAAGCAATGGATTAGGAACGAATTGTAGGGCAGGAAACAAAGGGTTATTTTATTTAGTTTTCTGTTGACCAGGTGAGTGCACTAGCCATAAAATGACTATTTTCAGGTACGACCTGGGAGAGTACACAACACATCATCATACAACAGACCAATAGTACAAGGCAAAACAAGTACAGTCAAAGATGAACAAACCTAAGTTACATAAGCCAAAAATAAACAAATCATGACAAGAGACATTACATAAACATAACTAACCTAGCACATATAATCATTCAACAGTCCAAGAGTACATGGCATAACAAATACAGTCAGTGATGAACAAACGTAAGTTACATAAGCAGGAGTAAGCAGATCATGACAAAGAGAAATTACATAAACATGACTAACCTAAGTAGCATGAAACAGCAAAGTAAGATACATGTGCAATTCAGGTAAGCAGTTATTAGGGAAAGAGAGAGACCAGGAATAGCATGCGAGAGCTAGAGGTAAGAAGGAATGTCATAACAGATGAATCAAGTAGAAGACTGAAAATATGGAGGCCTAGGTGAAGTATCAGAGAGGACTAAGGATGTGACCCACCTGGAGGTTCAGCAAGATAACAGTCTTGTTAAGGGGCTTTTGGGTAGAGAAGAGAGAGGGAAGAAGGGGGGAGGGAGAGAAATGGAGTGAAGAGTAGTGGAAGTGATTTATTATAATAAAGGAAAATCTATCCAAATGGACACATATGACCAGTGTAGTCCGACAAGCTTCTGTGCTGGGGCCAACGCTGTTTCACATATTCAGACATGTTCTGGTGATGGTCCCCAGCAGCTGGGGTGCTAACTTTGCTGATGGCACCAAAACAGAAAAAGCTGTTACATCACAAAACAAGTAGGGATCTGGACATGCTTGGGAACTGAGCAGCAAAGTAGCAGATGAAATTCACAGTACCAAGAGTAACATAATTTTAGGTCAGAAGACACTCTAGATCCCCACTTCAAGCAGAGGAGAAGAGAGTATGCTGTCCAAACACATTCAAATTTATAGGATTCGCACTCATTCTACCACCTAGGGTACCCAGTGATTGCTTTGTGTGGCGGAAATTTCTCAGAGCTTACCATAAAAGACCTGTACTGTCTTCACATGCTTCTGTCTCTGCCAATATGCAGTGGCACAGGTTCACTGCCCTTAGGAGAAAAACGTTCTACTATTACTTGCAAACAAAGAGCCACACACACACACACATCAGAACATCCACAGTTATTCCTCTCAGAAAGTACCAGGAGAGGCAAAACATATCGGGCACCTGTGGGACCTACGGGTTGCATTCTTAGTTGAGTTTGCACTCTTGATGTACTGTAAGTAAATACAATATTTTGTACACTATCATTTGACTGTGGATGCTTACTTGGGTGTAGTGTTTACGAGGTTCCCGTTTGCAAGCATTGTTCTGAGCTGCCTTCTGCAACACTGTTGTTTGTGAGCAACACTGTCCTGCTTTTCTCTTCTACTATACCCCTTAATTTACCCCGGGCTTCAGTACTGAGAAATGTAAACTGATGCATCTACTGTAGGTCAGTAAAATAGGAGCGTGCATTGATACTCTCAAGTAAAGTGGTCCATGTTACAAAATTGACTTATAAAAGATCTTACTGGCATTCTTCAACTCAGAGAACAAAGGTTGCATTTGTTAGGCTCTCACCTTGAGTGCATGTATGTGGGTGGGATACGGGCAAGTACTTAAGTAAAGACCAGGTGGGGAACCCAGGTTTGTACCCAGAGTGTATATGGCTGCTGGTGGCTGAACAGAAGGCTTCTGCCTGCAGTGCTGTCACTCGCTCCCTTTCAGCAGCACCACATTCATCACAGTGTGGGGTCCAACATTGTATGCGGCCACTGGACTGCAGATAAAGAAGAGGCTTCTGATTACACTGCTATTAGTCCCTCCCTTTCACGGTACCAACTTCTCTGCATTTAAACTGCTTTGCTCTGTGCGAACACTCAGTCTGTCTATATTCCTATTCCTCATGCATCTAAGGATTCAATTTACTGGAAAAGAGGCCTACACTGTTTTGAAAGCTGGATTAATACAGTTTCTCTTTTTTCTTCTTCCCATCCTGGCACCCTCATTCCTGCAGTCCTCCCAGCCCCGACACCCCAGCTTCTCCCAGGACTTACCTCCCGAGGTCCCCATGACTTGCCCTCCATGGCAGGGAGTCCTCAACCCACCAAGACCAAATCCAGATTTCCAGGAGTGCCTGAGTCGCGAGGTGCGGGGGTCTGAGAGGCAGCGGGTCATCCTACGTGACCAGGATTTTCCATTTTCTTTCCCTCTTGGAGATGTGGTGTGTGCTGACATCAAGGCTCATGCATCAGTGTCTACCAAGTCTTACCCACATCTTCAGCTCTGGCTGCCTGTTGAGTACCGAGCTCTTCCCACCCTTCTCCCAGGTATCTCCCCCATGCCCTCTGACACCTCAGGTTTGTTTCAACCCAGGTTGTCAACATTCTGGCTAAGTACCACTACTGCTGTGTCAGCAGGCTGGCCCACTGTTTCTCTTTTTCATATAAAAGTTTAATACCAACAATGCTGTTTTCAGCACAACGTTTAAAATGACAAATGTACACCAATCCTCCCTCCTTCCTCAATCATGGCTCACCTGTCGGATGAGGAAGGCATAAATAAAAGCGGCGGACATCTGCATTCTTGTAAAATTCATGGATTGTGCAAGCTCTGTAATGATACCACCAACGGAGAAGGGTTATGATCTCAGGAGTTATTTAATTCTTTTATTAGAGCAATTTCAAACTTTTAAATAGCCATTTTATGTTGACTAGAATATGGTTTTATATAGAATTTTTCATACTCATTGTATCCCAAAGCATTTCAAAAGTCATGAATTATATTCAGTAATGCAGGAACTGTATCTAGTATATATCTAGCACAAAGCATCTTACTATTCACAGAAATAAGGAGCTAGAGCCTGTTTTATTCAGATGTGCAATGTTTGGCAAGGCACCAGAGATAACTTCCTTCACAGCTCTTTCGAAAAGTGCCCTAAGTTCTTTTATGTCCATCAAGATAGCCACCAGAGATGGGCTGAAGGGACCTCAGTCTATGCAGGACCCCTAGAGTAGTACTGCATATCAGTGTTGGGGATTCTATCAAAACAGGTGCCTGGTACAGGAATTTAATATGCAAAAATCCAATGTCCCTGGCCCCGTGGCAAGAGTGCAAATAACTGGGAAACTGACATTGTCATTCTTCATAATTCCTCAGTTTTTCAAACTGAATTGTAATAGCCCTACTTAATATGTAATAGCTCTATCTAATATGTATTAGCCCCATTTAATATGTAATAGCCCTATCTAATATGATTAAAAGTTAAAGCATGAGAAATAAGTGACACTTAATGAAATAATACTTGACAAATATAAAGGCAGTGATTAAGACATTAACTATTCAAGTATTTCTACATATCTTTACATCATAAAATGGACCCTGAAAATCCTGTAACCTTACTGGTCAAAAATATCACATGACCATTAAATATTTTCTGGTAACCATACACCTCATCTGAACTATGTATTTTTTTAAACAAACAATTTTATATGTGGGACAACACTCCATGGTGTGTGGTCATAAGGGAATAGTGTACTTCTGGGGTGGTTATGGTACTCTGTTACATCTCCTGCCTAACCACCACCCAAGGTGTGCATTATTCCCTTGGAACCACACACCCTGTTATGTGTTATCCCCTACATTCAGAATGGGTCAGCCACTCTAAGAAAACTACAGTACTGATTTACTATCTGTATACATGTTAAGTAACAGTTTATTACACAATGGCAGGAACATTTCTTGAAACTTGATTGGTCAGTGTGCCCCTGAGCCAGTGATGTTATTATTGCACAATAACATCACCGGATCAACTCTAGGCAAACACATCATCTCACAACACATATGAAATCCCTTAATCACACAGCAGCACAGAAATCTATATCAAGCCCACATCAATATACAGAACCCCTCTGTGCTCACTTCATACAGAACCCAGCCTCCAGCAGCCTCAACCAACAGTGAACCATCACAGATTCACCTCCCCATCACTCGCTCCTCCAACTAACCACGCAGCCACATTACAAACAATAAAAGAAAGAAAATCTCTTTTCCACACTGCTGCTGTATGTGGCTAAAGATGGCTGCCAATGCATGCCTGCTTGGCCGTCTCTGTTGCTGAAATGCCACAAGCAGTAGTAGTATGTTACAGAATACATTTTTTTTTTTAATTTTAGTTTGTGCAAATACTTTCGGCGATTCTCGGCATAAAAACTGACCTGCATAAGTCCTATGCTCCATTTAAATTCTGCTACTCAGTATCACAATCACTTCACTGCATATATAACCTCTAGGTGGCGCTATCCTATGGGCTACTACCCCTGCCTGTGTGACTAGACACAGGTTGAGGGGCCTGAGTTCGGTGAACGGGTGCCTCCACCCAGAGGAATGGTTTTGGGGTAGTGTAACTCTTGTTGGTATAGCCCTCCGGGATGCTATAACCACCCACCAGCCCTTCTAGTGGCCCAAACAGATCAACATATAAACAATCACATATACCACATGACAGCAATACTGAACCCTCACTCTGTATACTTACCACCAGGGCTGGATCAGCTGCAAATGCCCTGAAGACCCCCTGTAAAATAAGATCTGTAAAGTAACAGTTCAATGGCAGTGCAATATCCCCTCCAAGAAGGTACACACTAGCGAGGTTAAATGCAGAAAGAACAGAATCTGATTTATTTAGGGGTAATTGAACATGGGTGGGGCAGCAGTCTAGCCGATGATTATTAGATCTGATAGATTCAGGCTGAACATGTATGTGCAAGGAGCCCCGTTGTCACAGTCACACACCCTGGGTACCCAGCTGTTAAGCAGGCTAGCCTGAGGCGTTGCCTGGGGTAGGGCGGCGTTGCAGCTGTTGTTGGGGATGTTAGGAAAGAAAACAATTAGCATGCACATCAACCCAGAATTTGTAATCCGGAGCCGGATGGCTCAGTTCACTGCAACAGACCCAAACAAATAAATCAGATGACACACAATGATTGCAGCTTTGTTGCAAGGAGCTACCCTGTTTAGTACTCACACTACGCAGACCAGGAGGCAGAACTGTCGGGATTTTATTTATTTATGACTTTGAGCACCGGGTGAGTGCACTGATCCCAGGGACCGTTTTCAGGCCCGACACGGGCCATAACACATGGCAAAGGGTGACAGTGAATACAAAGTAACTGTAGTGCACATGAAACAACAATAGATACAAGCAACAATATTGAGCACAGTGTACAAGCATGCTGTACAAATCCATTAAGAACAGGGAGTACAAGGTTCCAATATGGGACACGAAGAGATCTGACAGAAAACAACAATCGTGAGCACAGTGTACAAGGTATGATACACAGAGCAGTGGGCCTGTAACACACTGAAAATACAGTAAGAAAATATATACAATATGTACCCACAAAACGATGTAATACACGGAAAATACAGTAAAAAAAATATATACAATATGAACAGGCAAGGAAGTCACATATACCATGGAAATGTAATTAACAAGGCAATGCAGTAACAGTTGTGGGCTGGGGAGTAGCTGAAGTAGTAGATGAAGACCTCTGGATGTTGTACTGGATTGCCAGTGGAAGCAGGGCCCACCACGACTTACCATGGTGGTAAGCTACCTGTTCGATGGTGTTGAACAGGGGCGAATCGAGTCTTTCGTCAGAAAAAGTCTCTGTGGTGGGAGCGGCAGTCTAGGGCTGAGGTGGCAGGCCCAGACAGAGCAAGCTGTTCGGATTTAGTCCGAGCAAGGCTGGAGCAGTTTCCAGCTAGCATAACAGAAGCAATAGTGGGGAACCAAATCGCGACCCACACTACACATTCAGCACACTTACAAGCAGCACAGCTATCAGCCACAGATCGGATAAAGTCCATTTGCAATTTAACAGGGTTTCTGCACGCACCTTTCATTCTGAGGCTCTCTTTGGTACCTGACAGGCCAGTCGGTTCTGGAGCAGGTCTTCAGTCCACACACAGGCAATGATCACTCACTTTCTTTTCAGGTTTCATGTCTCGATAGAAGTTTTCGGAATTAAGTCCGATTTTACTCTCACACACTTCTTCACACTGGAAGATGGTGGCAGAGCAGGCCAAAACACAGCCTTCCCACCGATTCCCATACACTACTTTTGCAGAAGCTAGCTATCGAATTACTCAAGCTGTTCACCTCCAAACTCCAACTCTCGACTGTCTCACTGCTGCGGGCAGCTCTGGCTTTCCAGTGATCCAAAAGGTTCGGTTGGCTGATGAATCTGTCTGTCACAGCAAGAGCTCCCTCCAGGTCCATTTAATCGCCAAACCATGAAAACTACAATTCCTACAGAAATTTAATCCCACAAGACCTCTGGGACAGTCTCCATTTAAAGTCCCTGAGGTTCAATTAGTTCAACTCTGGCAGTCCAGAACCAAAATGGTGGCTCCTAAGCAAAAGTCCATGCTACTATGAAAGGCAGGTTAGACAAAACTCCTATATTATTATTAGTATTAAAGCAGATAAACAGCAAACAATCACAGATCCTATGAGGGCTCCCTCTGCACATATAGTGACGGCAGAATGGAGCAAAATACCACTCACCGGGCGGGTCATGACCCTTAAACTACTCATTCCCAACCCAGACTAACTGTCTCACATAGAATAGATAGCTCTTAAAGAGACAGGCACAGAGGCTAAATAGAGCACTGTCATGCAGACACATGAAACTACTGCAGACACAGGACACCATCCTGACAGTGGGCATTAGGCAAGCCCAGGAAGACATTATAGGAACCCCATTTTGTAGGGGGGTTACACATGCCCTCATCAAAACCGCTGCTCTTAGTCCACAGACAGCTCTGCTGCCAAAAGTAACGGCCGCGGTCTGAAAACGGGAAATCATACTTTCTCCTGGTACACACCCAAACTGCTTCACAAAGTACCAGGAGAAGCAAAAAGAGAGAGGAGAAGCGTGTATGTTGGGGATGGGAACAAGTGACATAGATCTGTGCAGAGCCACCAAACTACCACACCACCTACTGGACAAAACAAAAACTGTGCACTTTATTTTATTTAATGTACCTACACATAAAATCTAGTTAAAATTCAGTTTTAAAAGTTTTTTTTTGTAATCTTTTTTTGTTCATTAATAAACGAGCCATTATGTAATAGCAATAAGGCACTCCAGAGATGTGTTTATTATTAATAACGTCACCCTGGGTAGGAAGCACTCTGGCTTGCCTCGAAGCTTCAACCACCCATGAGGACATTATTACACACAAACACACACCCTATCATGCCTTATTGCTTAATTATTTAAGAGACAGTACAAGAGAGTATGGGGTTATAAGAGGAGAATAATGAATGCCTCAGTGGTTCTTTAATATGTTGTTCATACGAGGTGCACGGCTGTCAGAAAGTAATTAATGTGATGATGTGTTTGACCAATAAGACTGTAGGATTTTCAAGGCCCATTTTATAGTGTTAAATCTTTGTCTGTACTCAGTTGATGGGTAACTGTACCCAAAACCACTAGGGCATGCTAAACTAAAGAGACACATTTTAAAGTGTGACGAGACCGCTCTTGTGAGATTGCTAAAGGAGGTACCTAACACTTTCTGAGGAATACAACTGGCTCATGTCATTTCAGGAAGATAAAGCAGATGTTTTTTTTTTCTTAAATTTATTTACACAGGCTAGTCAAGTTGAGATGTAACATTTCCTTTTAGCGGGGCCTTTCTCCTACCAATTTCCACAGCTGGAAAGGACTGAAACACTGAGAGGTTGATAGATTTGCCCATGGTCACAGTTGAGTATTTGGTTCTAGGGGATTTGAACTGCACACTCCGATTTTCAGCAGCTAGTAGCTCTAAGCATTTGGCCACACTGCCTCTATTTCATATATTTTATTGGACCTATTCTTATCTGGGTCACACCTGGAAAAACAATTCAGCACAGTATGTCTTTCCTGCTCCACAAATTGCAAATGAATAAATAAACAGTGATCACCTGCACAGGGGCTCTGTGTAGGCCTGAGCAGCTGTGCACTGAAATTACTTGTTAGTCCAATAAAAAGTGAATTAAGCAACAATATATGACAGTGTGTGTTGTGCTGGAATAATGCCATGCCTTGGGTGGTTGGGCATGAGGCCACATGCTGAGTGCATCCAACACCGCAGAAATGACTGACGTTATCCTGCATGACACACCCTGAATGCACTACTGAAATTATACAATGGCTCATTTTCATATATAAAATAGGTTACAAATTCATTTAATTTACATTTTATCTCAATTTCTGTAAGGGATGTATATCTAATGAAAACAGTGCACAATTTTTGATTTGTCCTGTTGGTGGTGCTAGTGCTGGCATTATCTCTCTCCCTGTTTCTCTCTGTTTCTGTGGACCCATGTGTGTGTGGTGTCTCTCTCTCTCTATCACCGACTCCCACTCTCTGTTTTATTTCTGTTTCTCTCCCTGGTTTTGTCCTTCTGTTTGCAGATCTGAGATGTGACCTGCTGTCCCCTTCCCCTCTGTGCCGAGTACAGTTCCTTCTAGCTGTCCTGAGTGCAGTTAGCACTCTACTTTCTCCCCCCTGCCCCAACCCGCTGATTTGCAGTTCACATGATGATGGTTCTCAGGTACCATTGGTGTTTGTACCAGGAGAAAAAATCACCGGACAGCAGCAAGCTGATTGGTAGGCCAGCACACAGTATTGTGGGAGATCAGTAGTGGGAGTGACACCAATCACAGTGTCAGTGGCCAGGCATGAGTGAAGTTTATTGTGATGTTGCCTTCTATTTAGATTTTCGTTTAAAAAATGGGAAAAATAAAAAGCAAGTTGTGCAATTCTGTATCCTGTGGACACACTACATGGGTGGGATGTTTCGAAGGGTTTAGCGCCCAACACAGGTCATCATGCAGCCACTGATGCGCCCGGTGCGATATTCAAAAGGGGAAAGTGCATGGCACAAACCTGCATGCCGGGTCGCAGCAGTAATGTAGTGGCTCATGTGGTGTGTGGGTGCCTGCACTCCGCACATCCTGATATTCAGCCTGGGATGTGCTGAGCAGATGCAGGCGCAACCCCTACCTGCACCGCACACAGCTGAGCCACAAAAACAGAGTAACAGCTGGCCACCCACAGGTGAGCTACTGTATTGCAGGGCACAACATGGCAGCTGCCAGCTGTGGGTGATCACCCGAGCTCCGGCGGCACTGTCCGTTGTGGTAGCGCCCCCCCCAGGCCCAACTGTAGGCTTAGGTAAATAAATGTAACCGTCCACTATCCCTGGTAGTCCAGTGGACCGCTTCCAGCCCGACCACGGGCATAAGTAAATAAATGTAACCGTTCACTATCCCTGGTAGTCCAGTGGACCGCTTCCAGCCCGATCACGGGCATAAGTAAATAAATGTAACTGTCCAATATCCCTTGTGGTCCAGTGGACCGCTTCCAGCCCAATCGTGGGCATAAGTAAATAAATGTAACCATCCAATATCCCTTGTGGGCCAGTGGACCGATTCCAGCCCGATCGTGGGCTTAAGTAGCAAAATATAAACGTCCAATCCATCTCTGGTGGTCCAGCAGTACCCACCCTCACCACCCACCGAGCCTACCCGCTCCCCCCAGTCAGTGGCGGGCGGCAGCTCCCCACCCGCCAAACCGCCCGCCGACTGACTGCGCACAGTATGGCTGTCGCCCATTGGTCCACAAGCGTGAGCCAGTGACATCTGGTCATACCGCAGTACAACACAGTCCAGATTCACATATCTGGACTGTGTTGTAAGCTCCGCATGCCCATTGCCACACTGTGGACCAATGAATACAGCCCGTCTCTACGCAGTCAGTAGGCAGGTGGCCGGCAGCTTGGCGTGGACAGCTGCCGCCACTGCTGACACAGGGGAGCGGGTGGTAGGGCCTCAGTGGATGGGCAGGAGGGGGGGTACCGCTGACCACCAGGGATGGAATGGACGCTACATTTTGCTACTTGGCCTACGATCAGGCTGGAATCGGTCCACTGGCCCACCAGTGATATTGGACATTTACATTTATTTACTTCTACTTATGCCCGCGATGGCTGCTGGAAGCGTCCACTGACCACCAGGGATATTGGACGATTATTATAATACCATGCCCGCGACTGGGCGCTAGAGCACATTGCCGTGGGGGCAGAGGCGCCAGTCCCTGATGGCTGCTGCCTGACAGGGCTCCAGGCGCAAGTCGCCGATCGCACACCTGCATGCAAATGGGACCATAATGACATGCTAATGGCCCCATTTGCGCCTTTGCATGCATTATGCCCTATTTGCATGTCCACCACTGAATGTCGTGGTTGCTGAGCCTAGCGTAATGGCACTTGTGCTAGCGCATCCCCGCTCCTCCTCCGCCACTTTGCGTGCAGTGCAGTGTCACTGCGCCACGCGCAATGCGGGTGGCCACAGTGCCATACTCAACGGTGCTGAGCCATGGCGCAGCACCATTAAATATCACCCTGGCACATCCCAGTTGCGCTGCGCCCGGCTTGCGCCCCTGCCAGACACAGTTCTGAATATCCCACCCCATGTGTTAAGGAGTATTTGGCGCTCACTTTGTGGCAGTGGTAGAGGGAGGGATTTACATTTAAAGAATTTGTGAAGTGCTGGCAAACTGCACAATATCAAGTGTGGGTAAATTGGACATGGCATATGGAGTGATTTCTTTTACATTCGATGCGGTCTTGTGTGTATTGAGACTTGGTATGTGATGTTCTGCAAGGATGCCTTATAAGATGTATTTGTTATAGGCCAGGTGTGACTGAAAAAGGGCTGTGCTCAGTTCACCTCCTGGTGAAAAAGAAAACACTTCACAGGTCAAGGTCTAAGATATCCAATCAGGTTTCAGGATTTATTCCTGCCACTGTACAAACTGGAATAATCTTCTTACACTCTGAATCCCTCCATGTCAAAACAACACTTCAGGTGTGCGCTCTTAAATAATTTGGGGGGTATTTTCAACTGTACATGTGCTTTGTAACTGCACCATGAAACGGTACTATTCTACTTGTGTACAGAGTCTGTAACATGTTGAAATAATGTAGCACTGCTACCATGTACACAATGACTGGTTACTATGTCTAGTCCCTTTCCCCCAGGCAAAGCTGAAAGTGACACACATGACTCAGTACGCCTCCAGCTAAACAACAAAATAGCAGCCGCTTACTTTGCCTGTTTGCACAAACTTCTTAGTGGTTTGGCGAGAATATTTCAGGCTTCGATGATAGTTTCTTTTTCAAGGAATAGTGCTTTAAATTAGAGACAGTCAGATTATTCAAAATATTAATTTGACCTGAGCTTTCCTATACTCTGTGTAGAATTCCTATAGGAGTAATTATATGTCATGTTAAAAAGGGATGGACATGTACCGCTTCAGGAGATCAAGGAAATGTGCATTGATCTGACCACTGAACTTTTGACCTTGTATGTACATGGAACTAAATCAAAATCTAAAGTCTACCAAGTATCAAGGGTTGGTTGAAAACATATGCCGAAAAATAAAATGAGTGGGGATTCAAGTGAGGGAGGGACAGGTGTATGGGGCTGGTGAGGAGAGCAAGGAAGGTTGACATGGGGGAGGGGACCGAGTAACCACTAGGACATTTGCATCGTACTATTTTGTAGTGCTGAACAGGTTAGAGGGCCTGTGATCTTTTTTCTGTTGTCAATCTCTATGTTACTATCTGTGCTAGCCCAGCAGAGATGCAGCTGCAGGGCGGCTACCATTTTGGTACCCATGTAGTGCACCCTGGTCTGTAACATTACAAGCCAGATAGCTATAATATCCTGTTTAAAAACACACCAAAAGATAGAAAACAATGAAAAAAGAAATGTCTACAATCTTAGGAGCTCTGCCAAGAATCGCATTATCCTGTTTCTTCTATCAAAACGCATCACAGATTAAGTCTACTGCATATCAACATTCTGACTGACTAGTGGGAACTGCCAACTGTTGGAAGCACTGCTTAATGCATGATAGTAACACAATAATTTAAGGTCAGAAGGGCAATAGGACCCTAATGTCTGTCTCCCCTGCTTCATATACAGGGATGAAAAAAAAAGTATTCTGCGCAAAC
Organism: Neoceratodus forsteri; assembly: GCA_016271365.2. Classification (NCBI taxonomy): domain Eukaryota; kingdom Metazoa; phylum Chordata; order Ceratodontiformes; family Ceratodontidae; genus Neoceratodus; species Neoceratodus forsteri. Next base: position 143,621,687 of record JADMNL010000029.1, on the reverse strand, counting down.
ATTTAATAATGCATTGGGATTCCCTACTTACTCTACTATGCAGGGCACCCATTGATATCCTAGGCGAGCAGGAATTTCACAAGGCTTGCCTTGAATGCCTGTTCTTTTTTCATATCCACTATCTCCACAGGTAGACTGCTTTAAAGGTTCATCACCTTCAGGAGAAAACGTGCCTCCTGATGTTACCCTGAATTCACCACCTCCAAGTTTCAGGTCATGCAACCCCCCCCAATCTTGCTAGAAGATACCAGATTAAATATATTTGTATAGTTAATCTTGCTGGGTACCTTCAGCATGTAGAAGACTGAGCATGTGTCCCCACTCATCATCCTCTCCTCAAGGGTGATGTGATGGAACCTCAAGCCTCTCCTCATAGGTCTTGTCCCCATGCCCCTGATTATTCTGGTGGCTCGGCTGTGCACCTTCTCAACCGCATTAATGTCCTTTTTGTGCTCAGGAGCCCAGAACTGCACACGGGTCCCCAAGGTGGCCCCCTGACAAAGTGCTGCTGGAAGCACAAATCACCAGGGCATTGGGAATAGTTCTGCTTTTTTTACTCTGTTCACAGTAAACCCCTTGTGATTGTAAAGAATATTAGTCTGCCTCACGTTCATTACTCACCTTCTGTTTCTATGAGGCTTGAGCAGGGCTCTGCAAACTGTCAGGATTATGACTGCTGCTCTGCTAACCAGCCCCCTTTTGACATGCCCCAGCATTTTGCACTGGCCCTCTTGACACCAGCTGCACACTGCTTCTCATACCCCTTATCTATCATTACACCCAGGTTTTCGTCTCCTCTGCTGCACCAAGTGGAGCTCCACACAGTGTATAGGACCTACCTGTTTTCCGGACAAAGTGTAGCAGCATGCATTTGACTACACTGAAATGACTGAATGGCTTCCAGTTGGCTCAGGATGCATTCAAACAAGACTGAAGTGTTACTGGTGGATTCAGAAGTCTAGGGTATGATTGGACAGAGGGGGAGGCTTTGTCTGGATTACATCTGGGCCCCACCAAGCTCACAACAAAAGATAGGATGAAGAATCTGGGTGTCATCATAGACCGAAAATTGACACTAGGACATCAGGTGGTGACGGTGGTCCAAGGTCGATTTTTCCACCTTACGAATATCACTCAGACCGAACCCTATCTTAGTTCTCAGGACCTGAAGTACCTAGTGCACACCTTCATTACATCCAGACTGGACTAATGTAATGCTCTTTATCTCAGGCTGTCTGGAGGTTTGACATGCCCCGCAGTTAGTGCATAATGCTACGGCTCGACTGAGTGCCAGGGTGTCCCACTCACAGCATATCTCTCCTGTTGTGCAGATGTTACACTGGACTGGTTGCCAGTGAAACACAGAATAAGATAGCAGATAAGGACTGCTTGGCCCACCTAGTCTGCCCATTTCCCCTACCTGTGAGGTGGCGTGTCTCCTTTCAGACAGGTTTTTTAACATACAAACCTTTGTATATCTCTCTCTCTCTCTCTAATATTTGTTACTGTTATATATTATCTGTTGTGAAAATCAATAAAGATATGATACAAAAAAAAGACATACAAACCACTACATGATCCTGTGTCCACATGCCCTGATCCTCCCAGTTCCCCGATGTGCAACTCGAGGTTCCCAGATCACATCTGAAGCTGTCTTGGGACCATGCATTTGCGGTGGTAGTTCCAGTCTCTTAGGATCAGCTGACCTGCAAGCTTAGGGAGGCCCCCTCGGTTAAGTCATTTAAGCAGGGTCTGAAACATCATTTGATTTTTTTTCTTCTACCCGCACCTTGTACGGCACCCATCCACCTGAATCCCACCCAGCCCTATCACCCCGACATCGACCGGAACTTATCACCTGGCAGTACCCCCAGGGACATACCCCCCACGTGGGGTTGGCGGAGTCCCTCAATCCACAGCTGTGAACTGGATTCAGTAGTTGGACCAGCGAGCCCAGCTAGTCGGGTGCAGGGCCTGCAGGAGTCTATGTACCATCCTGCTACCAAAGGATTTTCCTGTTTCCTTCCCCGAGGGGAGCAGTGTGCAATGATGCCATGACCTGTGCACCCGTGTGCTGTGTGTCAGCATCTGCCCACCCCCCTGATAACTCTGTGGCAGTCACCAGTTCTGGAGACCCTATCTCCACAAAGACATAGACAGGATGGAAGCAGTCCAGAGAAGGGCAACTAAAATGGTGCAGGGTCTGCACCAGAAGTCATATGAAGAGAGACTAAAGAAGCTTCATATGTATACCCTTGGGGAAAGGAGGGAGAGGGGAACATGACAGAAACTTTCAAGTACCTCAACGGAATCAACAAAGTCCAAGAGGGTAGCATATTTCCAGAAAAGAGATGTGCAAGAACAAGGAGGCAGATTTGAATGAGGGGGGATGACTAAGGGCAATGTGAGGAAGCATTTTTAATGAAGAGGGTGGTGGGCGCATGTAGGCCTTCGTGAGGAGGCCATGGGATCAAAAACAGTGGAATTCAAGAATGCATGGGACAGACATAAGGCAGTTTGGGTGGAGGGTAGGAAGAAGTAGGCAGTTGGTTAACTAGGATATGCAGCTTATCTAATAGGTAGAGACATGGGCAGACTCGGTGGGCCAAGCAGTCCTTATCTGCTGCCAAAGTCTATGTTTCCAGTACCAGGTGCTTTCCTCCTAGCTTACTGCTAGGGGCTAGGTATACACTGGGCTCTATAATCCCCCCCCCCCCGGAGGAAGAGAGCAGTCCTCCAAACATACGATCCTCCTTCCCCGGCCAGCCCTCTGATGGTCTGAGCTCACTAACAAACTTAGGTCACTGGCATCATGAGCCGTAGCACTACCGCTGCGCCAGTGGGATGGACCTACATCATTTGATTTCAATGGCTTACCCCACCTATGCTTAAGTACTGTACCAGTGAAAATGTTATATTACAATATCTAATTTATTGATAATGCTGCAGTATTTGTATTTTGCTCATGTTTTGTAAGGTAGTCAGAGCCTGTGCGATTGAGAACCTATGAAATAAAAAAACACTACTACCTCTAAAATTCAGGGGTCCTTCAGAACTAAGATTAGAGATGGATTGCAGGACAGAAGGCAGCATGGATTTGTGTGGGGCAGGTTGTGTCAAATGAGTCTGATTTGTTCATTTCGGTGAAATGTAAACAGAGGCCAGGTGGTAGATATCCTTTGCTTGGAATTCAGTAAGGCCTTTGATTCTGTTCCACACAAGAGGTTGGTACAGAATGTGACGGAGTTAGGGTTTGCAGATAAACTAACAGATAGATAGGGAATTGGTTGGTGGGCAGGACTCAGAGGGTCACCCTAAATGGTAAGTTCTCTGGGGTAAAGGAGGTTATACCAGTGGCGTACCACAGGAGTCAGTTCTATGCCCCACCTTCTTTAATATGTACACAGAAAGGGTTACAGGGCAAGGCGCGTCTTTTAACAGACAACAACAAACTCTGCATTAAGATGGGTAGTGTGGAGGCTGGCCCGGTGGCGCTGAGGGCTGAGGTATCTGCCTTAACTCACGCCATGCCAGCGACCCGGGTTAGGGAACGAGCCCAGGGAGCTGGGGGTTCGTTGGGAAGGAGAGGACTGAGCGTGTGATGGACTGCTCTCCTCTCCTGGGAGGGAGGGAGGGGGGTCCCATCCTCGATGCTAGTGGCGCCTAATGGAGACTGGGTGCACTGCAGTTGGGGACTTGCAAGGGGGACGACGTTAGGCAGCCATCCTGTGGACATGGGCAGGAGTGCGCATGTCACGTGCTGGATGGCACTGTACATCCTGCGTTGAAAACCCCGGTACCTGGGAAGCAACACTGGAATGCCAGTGGCCAAGCCCACACACCCAGTGCCAACCCCAACCCTAACTTGACTCTCCATGGTCCCTACCTCCTTCCGTAGAGGCTGGTGGGAGACGAGGGAACCAGCACCCAATTCCTTGGTTGGGGGAGGGGTTCAGGCGGGTGATGGAGGCAAGGTAAAGCAGATCCACGAAGAGATGCCTCTGTTGCGGAGAGGAGGTATAAAGAAAGTTAAAAAAAAGATAGATAATGTGGACAGTGTAAGGAATATGAAATGGGAAGTAGAGAGGTTGGAAAAAATGGTCTAGCATACTGCCACTAAATTTCAATGCAAAGAAATGCAGAGTCTTGCACATTAGTAGCTGAACTCCGAAAATGGAAAACTGGATCAACTGTGTGAGAGTGAAGCAATCAAGGGAAAAAAGGGACATGTGATATCCGAGATGATATGAAGGCTGCCTCACAATACAACAAGGCAAATGGGAAAGCCAATAGAATGCTGGGGTGTATAGGGTGGGGTTTTACCAGCCATAGTAAGGAGGAGATTTTGCCACTTCACAGGTCACTTGTGGTCCCTCACTTTGTGTCCTGTGGTCAGGTCTAGGGCCAACACCGAAATAAGGATACAGATAGACTGGAGACCATACAGTGGAGGGACGCTAAAATGACCCCAGAACAAAAAGGAAAATCATATGAGGAAAGATTAGGTAGCCTTAATTTGTACTCTCTAGAGGCAAGAAGGAAGGGGGAACATGAAAGAGACCAAGTTTTTGCAAGAATATGATAGGGTCGACCATTGCAAACTTTTCCAAGTGAATAAGACTTCGACCACAAGGGGACATAACCTTAAATTTATAGGCAGCAGATTCAAAAAGGACGTGAGGAAGTTCTTCTCCACAGAGAGAGAGAGAGAGAGAGAGAGAGAGAGAGACAGAGATTAAGAGGAATAACTTGCCTAATGCGGTGGTGAATGGTGGGCACAACTGCTAGGTTTAAAGCTGGCTGTGATAGTTTCAAAGGGCTTTTTAAAGGTGAGAAATTGGTGGAATAGAAAGGCAGTAGTTTCAAGGAAGGGTTCCAGAGCTGACTGGCTGGACTTTGTGATTTTATATGCTCATACCATTCTGTGTTTCTCAACATCACAGACTATTCTGGACCAGTAGAATCTTCTGCAAATTCTGTCCTAGGTCTTCTCAACCCCCAGCTTGTCACATGTCGTCATGCATGGCTCTCAGAGTAACTGTTCTGAAACTCAGCAGGTGTGACAAATTGGTTTCACATGAATGCTGTAGATCCAGGAGTCCATTACAACAACTCATTTTAAACTCAAATGTGCTCCATTCAAGTACCAGAAATGTCAAAACAAGGTGCATGATTTCACATGAGTAGCAGTTTTGCCTTACTTCAGAGCATTGATGTCCTCTTTAAGGCTATATCAGGGTTGTTGGGGATGTTACATGACCCTTTTCTGAGATGTGGCAGGGACAATTGATCCAGTGTTGTGAAGTGCACACGCAAGTCAGGTATGGCATGTGGGTGAACTGCCATCATATAAACAATTTGGTCCTCAATTGAAGGAGAAGAGACAGTGGAATGGTATTTGTGGAAGCCAGACTGGAAGGGCCAGAGAAAGAAGGAAAAGCCAAAATAGGAAGAAAGTGTGGATAGAATGTTTTTCCCAATACTTTAGCAAGTGCAGGGAGTTGGGGTGATAATTCCCTAGGGTGGTAGTGTTGCACCCTTTGAGGGAGGAGAACATTTGCATGCTTTCAGGACCTGCAAACCTTGGTATGATGAAAGGAAAGGTTGAGAAGAGGAGATGTCATCAATAGTAGGAAAATATGTGCAGGAGTTTAGGGTCAAGCATGTAAGGGTGTTACCCTCGGGGGTTGAAAGATAACAGAACAGTTAGGGTAGCTGCAGGGCAGATATGGGAGGAGAAAGGTGGGTGGGGGTGTGAGAAGGGGAGAGTGAGGACAGCAGGGCGGTAGAAGAGGGGGATGGGAGGGGAAACAGGTAGAGGGTTTAAGGAAGTTTAGTGGATGGAGCAGGAGGTGAAGTAATCTTTAAATGAGAAGGCAGCCTCAGCAGGGTAAGAAAAGGGGGAGCTTGCGGGTTTAAAAAAATGGGGTAGTAGACTGGTGAGATAAAAAAAAGAATGCATCACTTTCCAGACTTCAGTTGAAGGTGTTTGAGAAGATTTGTGGAAAAGTAATGGGAGCTGACTTTCCTAATAGATCCTTTCCTTTCCAGGTCGTATCCAAATCGAGCATGTTGCTCAGTATGCCTTCCTGGTAAATCTCGTAAATAAATAAATAATAGCCTTGGCAGGAGTCTTGGCATTGTTTACACTTGAATAAGTCCTCCAGGACTTCTGGAGATTAGTATAAGGCAGGGTCTCAGACTTTTAGACACGTGACTAGGACTGCTAAGATCCAGGGACTGTTAAGACCCTCTCACATGGCTTCTGGAGCTTCAGGAGATAGGTTTGTCCCAGATAGACATGAAATTGGTGTGGAAAACAGAGAGGGCATCTTCAGTGTCATTGGATGTAGAGATGAGTAATCAGTTGGTGCGGTAGAGGTCATCAAGCAAGGAGAACTGACTGAAAGACCTGAACCAGATTTTTTTTTCTTTCTTTTAAATATCTTGTTTTTAACTGGTTATTATTCAATATAGGTGTTTAAAAAATGATTTTTCAATGTATTTTGTTTTTATTTGGGGGCTTTTATTTCACTGAGGGCACTGCATATGCATTACAAGCTGCCGATGAGTGGGATCAATTAAATGTCTGATTATTCCATGTCTTGTCAGTTAACCTTAAGAATTCCCTCTTGAAAATGATACATCACACCTATATTTGAATGCACTGAGAAATGTGACCTATGGAATGTTGGTTTTAAAATATTTTGTTTAAATGGTCTTAAATTAGGGATTTTGTGTTCTCAAATCTTGACTGTTACTTTGAATTTAGTTTTGTTACTGCTGGCTGGTGATACTGCGAGCATCTCTGGGCCTGCTGCTGCCCCAGGCTTGCTCTGGTATCAGTCTCATGGACTGAAAATAATGAATTCTAATGCACTGAGTTTGGTGCCTAAGGTAGCTGAATTAGAGGTTTTGACTAATTGATTTACCCCAGATACAATTGGAAAGACAGAAACTTGGTTGAAGCCTCATATTCCTGCTTCCCTTTGCTACTTACCTGGTTTTACTTTGATTAGGCTAGACAGAGGAGGTAAAAAGAAAGGAAGGAGGTGTAGCTATTTATTTTAAAGAACATTTGGATGTAACTTTGGTTTCTAGCACTGCTCAATCTGATTCAAAGAATTAATGGATGTTAGTTAAAATATTAACTATTACTGGGGGTAGAAAACTGTTTACATTTGTAGATTTTATAATCCTTAGATAGGTTTGCCTGGTTTAGTTGATTATTTGGAAAATCTGGAACAAATTGTTAAGATCATGATATGGTCATAGTGGGTGATATGACTGTAAACTAGTTATCTAAGTAGAGGGATCGTTACAAGTACTTGGTGCAAAATTTTCAATCAACACAAATTATTTCATCTACCACAAGGTTAAATAATTTAGGAAACAGACATTCCCTACTAGACTGGGTGTTAACCAATAAAGCAAACAGAATTACATTTTTTCAGAGTTGTGAAAATGTCCATTGGTGATTATTTTGCTACATATTGTGTTTTGCATTTTTGCCCTCCTAACAGTCCTCCTAGGATTATAATGTCACTTAACATTGATAGGGGCTGATTTAAATGAAGTTAAATTTCAGGTTAAAGTGCTGGACTGGTCTGTTTGTTTTAGACTGCATCACAGTGGTTGACTGTGCTCTTAATTCTTTTATGCTCAGTTGCTTCCAATACAAAATAAATTATTTCCCCAAGCAAAAATGCATCTGAGAGGGTAAAACAACAGGTGGTTTACTAGTGAAATCAAGAGCATAATTAACCTAGGGATAGTATCTGAAGAAAAGATATGTTAATTCCCTTCTATTGATTACATGAATATTGTCAAATTGAAATAGGTACAATTTCTCATTAGGTCCACTAAAGCTCAGTCCGTAAAAGATCAATTAGATGATAATTGAAAGACCCCAAACTTTCTGGAATACTGTATTACTATTTTGAGTAGTCCTAAACAAAGAGACACATTGAAAAGAATAGTAGTTAATTACAGAGAAGTTATTAATCCCTGTGAATTTGTAAACCTGTTAAACATTAAATTTACTAATCTTTCTGCATTTGATGTTCATGAGGCAACTCAACTAAGCCTCAAATACTGCAAATTACTTGTCAAATTTGTTTACCGTTTGACTGTCCAAAATGTATTTAAATAATAACTGCCAGGAAACTCTAAAACAGATTACCTGACTTCCTAAAGAGAGTGGGGACAATTTATTTTATTTAGTTTTTCTTTGCCGGGTAGGTGCACTAGCCAGAAAGACTATTTTCAGGCACGACCCGGGAGAGTACAGAGACAAACTTCAAAGAACATCATGATACATAGTGCAAGGTACAGGAACATTGTGACACACAGCACAAGTTACATAGCAGCAATGTGACAAAGAATTGAGATAGATAAAAATAAGCATTTAAGTTAACATAAGACAAAATACATCAGGTCAGAATAGGCAACTGAGGTAGTAAGACCAAAGTACAGCATTAATATTTACACAGGACAATACATTAAGGTCGGATTACGCAACCAGGCAACTGTGCAAGAAACAAGGTGCTGTGAGAGCGATAGCCACCAAGCAAAGATAGATAAAGGGAGGAGCTTGGGAGAAAGGTGGGAAGGATGACAGGATAACCTGGAAGGGAGAGAAGGGAAGTGGGGGATGAAATGAAAGAAATGAGGAAGTGAAAGTAGAGAGGAAGAGTTTCACTGACTGGGGTGGGCCCTAGGCTCCTAGATGATGACAGGTGGAGGGGTAGGATTAGAGAGTAAGGGCTAGGGTGGTTTGAAGCAGGAGCATATGTAGGAGGAGAGGAGATAATATTGAAGTTCTTCTTGAAGGAATTGTGGGATACAGATTGGCGTGGGTTACAGGAAGTGAGTTCCAGTAGTAGGGTGCATGACAGGCAAGGCAAGACCACCTTTATTAGTGTGATGTCTCGGGATGAAGACAGGGATATTTACCACAGAGCACAACGTATAGTTGGTTTTCTGGTAGGGGAAGGAGACAGGCCAGTGAATTTTGGATACAGGATCTGATAATGTTATCAGTAATGGACCCAAGCGCATAGGACCTGAGTTCAAGTGGTGGAAGCCATCCTAGATCCGAGTAGAGGAGACAATGATATTTGAGCCGGGGGGAGCTGGATACAAAGCGACAGATGTTATTGTAGGTGACGTCCCACTTACAAAGACTTGAATTGCTGGCAGAGGCATACGCAGCAACCCCGTAAGTGAGAGAGGTAAGTAATATCCCACGGGCTATAGCGAGTCTGGCTGAAGGAGTGAGCACATACCTTGTTTGGTAGGCGATCCCAAGTTTGGAGTTAACCTGCTTACAGAGAGTATGAATGTGGAGGTCGAAACTCAGGGATGGGTCAAGAGTGACCCCAAGATACTTGAATGAATTAACCACTCCAACAGATGTGCCATCAAAGGAGGAGACATTAAAGTGTGTTTGGGAGTGTTTGAGCTTGAGACTGGAGCCAAATAACATAGTTTGGGTCTTTGCTGTGTTTAAGACTAGTTTGTGATTTACAAGCCACTGTTGTAAAAGCTGATAATCACTGCAGAGTTTTGTGTTAATGTCCGCGATGCTATCTGAAATGCAGTACAAAACAATGTCATCCGCATAGAGTAGGGAGGAGGTACTGAGGAGATTCGTGGTAATACTATTAATGAAAATAGTGAAAAGCAGAGGACCTAAAATAGACCCTTGAGGTGCACCAATGTTAATGGTAGCCTTGTCAGAGAGGGTGAAGTTGAATTTCACGTATTGAGATCAGACAGTTAGCTATCAAACCAGTTTACAACATTTAGCGCAAAGCCTAGAGAGTTTAGAGTAGAAATGAGGATGGAGTGGTCAACAAGGTCAAATGCCTTGGTCATATCAATAAAAATGGCCCTGGTGAGCCTGCTAGAGTCCGTAGCCACTAAGGTGTCAGATGTGAGTTTGAGTAGGGCAGTGATGGTGCTATAACCCTTGCAGAGACCGTGTTAGGCGTCAGTTAAGAGGTCGTGTTTCAGTAGGAAGTCGGTGGTCTGGGTAGCAACTATTTTCTCAAGAATTTTAATGAGAATAGATAGGATGGCAATAGGACGGTAATTCAATGGGTCAAGTGGGTTGCCTTTTTTGAAAACAGAGGCAATTCTGGCTGTCTTCCAAATATTCGGGACAGTACTTTGACACAGAGAGAGGGTAAAGATTTTAGCAAGGGAGCAGCTATTTGGGAGCAGCCAATTTTAGAAGCTTAAGTTCCAGGTTATTGGACCCAACAGCTGTATGTCTAAGATGTTTTTAAGTGTCAGAGAGACCACACTAGTTGGGATGGACTTGAAATGGAAAGTAGGCTTGGAGTAGTTAGCAGGTGAGATGGGGTCAGATGAAGTAGGAAAAGTGGAAGTATATTGGGTGAGGTCAGCAAATTGCCTGTTAAAGTTTGCAATAGTAAGGGATTGTTGCAATGGGTGCCATTTAGAGTCATGTCATTTGGAGTGGATGACTGGTTTGATCCCAGGAAGGACTTAATATGGGACCAGAATTTTTTGGGGTCCCCCCTGGGAGTCTATTAGAAGGTTATTGCAGTATGAGCTTTTTAGTTGTTTGATTTCTTTCTTACAAGCATTTCTTAATGCTCTGTACATACTAAAGTCTGCAAAAAGACCTGATTTCTTGTAGTGAAGTCAGATTTTGTCCCTCTGTCTTAATTTAGATAATAGGTCAGATTTTAGCCAGCGAGTCTATTTCGAACCCACCTTGTGACAAGTTGACAGCGGATTTCTTGCAGTTCTAAGAATTTTGTCAGGAAGATATTTAGGGCTGTCTGGACATCTGATGAGCTATGAGAGAGGGACCAGTCAATGCAAGCTACATGAACAAGAAGGACCTGTGAGTCAAAGTTCCATGAAATTGCATCTATAAAGTAATGAGCGGGGCTTCATAAGTTCAAGCCTACCTTTGCCCCAAACACAGAAGGTGGGGGAGTGGTCAGTGATGGCGTCAGTTAGAATTCCTACATCTACAATATTCTCGGGGCAGTTTGTCATGATCCAGTCCAGCAGGGTGCTAGTATTGGAATGAGGGGCAGTTCTGGTGGGCAAGGGGATAACTTGATGTAGGTTAAAACTCTGTAGTCTAGTCAGGGCTGTCATGTGTACGTTACCCAACCAGTTTAAATTGACGTCACCTAGTATAAGGACTTCAGTGTTTCCGGAGTGAATGGCAGTTTGGTCAAGAAACTCATCCAGTCCTTTTAGGCCATGGGTAGGGGGACTGTAAGCACAGACAATATGCAGTTTCTTTGTGCCAAGGGTGAGGAGGGCATGAAGTGCCTCACAATGGTTCATTGGGGCCGAACTGATTTTAGAGAGCTGGAGGTGTGATTTATAATAGATGGCTGTACTCCCTTTGGGGACTGATCTATCATTCCTCAGCAGATTATAGGATGGTAGAACATACCATGAGTTAGGGTGGATGGCTTCAGCCATGTTTCAGTAAGGCACAGTATATCAGGCTTATAAAGTGCAGTCCAAGATTCAAGTTACACAAAATTCTGCTCTAGGCTCCTGATATTATGGTGTGTTATAAGCAGGCCTATAGCATTTGAGATAGGAGCAGCTAACGAGGTTAGGGGGTCCAGGGTTTGGCTGTCTATCCCAGAGAGTAGAATGGCCAGTATGAGGAGGTACCATAGCTACGATGCAGGAAAGGTGAAAGGGTACAGATTTGCAGGGACTCGGAATTGAGGGCAAGGGAAAAGAGACGAATCCAGGCCTTGCTTAGAAGTAATGGTGTGGGATCATAGCGTACTGCAGGTGTTACCAGTAGATTTGAGAAAGTGATGTGGTGGAGTTGATAGTGTGGGACAGCAGTTTGGCAAGGAGGATCACAAAACAGATAAATGTAACAGAAATGGAGTAGATATGAGAAGCATTAGCAGCACCTGTTTATTCATTTTCAGCTCTGGCGTTAGGAGAGGATTCAGTAGAAAAAGGAGGAGATATACAGCAACTGGTCTGTTTTACTAAGTGGCAAGTTAAAATGATTAGGAGTTAGGGTGACTGAGAGGGTGAAAGTGAGAAAAATTAGGGCAGGTCTAGAGAGGACTAGACCAGATAGACAGGTAAGGAGGGTTTGGCCAGAAAAGATGGGATTAACAAGGGGTCAGCAAGGGCAGTAGTATAAAACAATTTAGTTGCAACAGGGCAGTGGACTGGAGGCTACAGTGTATAGGGACAGAGGTGGGCTACGGACAGAGAGAAATGCTTCTAATAAGTTCCAGGGTTACTAAAGAGAAGCTGGAGGAGGAGGCAGGATAAAGAGTGGTGACAGAACAGTGCAAGGCGGTTTAATGGAGCAAATAGTTTTCACGTGGCAGTAGGGAGGGGCAGAGAAGACTGTGAGAGCAAGTAGGACTAGAGTAAGCCGTGGGAGGCGGGGACAGATAGAGTATTTAATAGGAGACCTGAGTGGGGTGGGGCGGGAGAAAATACCACTACAAGTGTTCAGACCCTGAGCCTGGAAATCTAAATTAGCAGCAGGGAGAAGCGGTTTGGAAGGCCGGTTTGCAGGCGTGCCAATCAGAGAGCCTGAGGATGACCGCTTATCAATCCGGACTTAGGAGCAAAAAAGGTGCACCAATAGAAAAGCCATCGCTGTAGTCGGCCTGACTCTGGAGAAAACAGCAGCTGTACCTTCAGAAGGAGTCCAGGGAGCAGGACCAGGAGGGTAGCAGGGAGCCAGCAGAATCCTCGGTGATGGCGGTGGCCAGAGAAATGGCTGGAGGCACCGCCGTAACGAGCGCCACTCGGTGCTGCGCTGGGACCGTCTAGAAGAAAGAGAGGAAAAACAAGTGTAATTATAGGGATACAGAGACAAGGGGCGGAACAGCTGGCGACAGACCATCAGCGGGGGGTTGGGGTACTTTAGTAGAAGACAAAAGACAGAAATTAGCAATTTAGAGCAAGGTAGGGAGAGGTCACGGGGGAACAATGAAAGGATGTGAGCAACACAGAGTTTTGACTCAGGTAGGGGGATGGGGTAGGAGACAGGGGCAGGTTAACAGTAGACTGCAGGGAGGGTTTGGAAATGGAGAGAGGAAGAACAGTAAAGAGCAGGGGACAGGCAGAGTAGAGGTACTTTAGGAAGGGCAAATCGAGGGGTTGAGAGAGAAAATTTAGGCACGTTTAAGTAGGCTTAGATAATGCAAGGACAACAGTAGAATACAGCTTTGGCTAGCAATTGCAGTTTGATTAACTTTTAATGCTCTAAATGCCGTAAGGGCCAACTTCTCAGAGTTAGGCAGTAGAGAAATTAAGAGTCAGTCAAAATTAATCATGCACAAAAGCGCTAACAGTCACTAAAATGCAAAAATACCACTGCAAGTGTTCAGACCCTGAGCCTGGAAATCTAAATCAGCAGGAGGGAGAAGCGGTTTGGAGGGTCCGTTTGCAGGTGCGCCAGTCAGGAGCCTGAAGATGACCGCTAATCCAATCCGGAGTTAGGAGCAAAAAAGGTGCACCAATCGAAAAGCCGCCATAAGTGGGCCAACTCTGGGAGAAAACAGCAGCTGTACCTTCAGAAGGAGTCCAGAGAGCGGGACCAGGAGGGCGGCAGGGAGCCAGCAGAATCCTCAGCGATGGCAGCGGCCAGGGAAATGGCCAGAGGTGCCATGTAACCACAAGCGCTGCTCGGTGCTGTGCTGGGACCATCTTCAGAAGGAGTCTGGGAGCAGGACCAGGAGGGTGGCAGAGAGCCAGAGAATCCTCGGCGATGGCGGCGAGTGCCGCCGTAACCATGGGCACTGTTTGGTGCTGCGCTGGGACCGTCTTCAGAAGGAGTCCAGGGAGCAGGACCAGGAGGGCGGCAGGGAGCCAGCAGAATCCTCGGCGATGGCGGCAGCCAGGGAAACGGCCGGAGGTGCCACCGTAACCACGAACGCCACTCAGTGCTGTGCTGGGACCGTCTTCAGAAGGAGTCTGGGGAGTGGGACCAGGAGGACGGCAGGGAGCCAGCAGAATCTGCAGCGATGGCGGCGGCCAGGGAAACACGGAGAGCACTACTGTAACCATGAGGTGCCACTTGGTGCTGTGTGGACCATCTTCAGAAGGAGTCCGAGGAGTGGGACCAGGAGGCGGCAGGGAGCCAGCAGAATCTCGGCGATGGTGGTGGCCAGAGAAACGGCTGGAGGTGTCACGCATAACCACGAGCTCCACTCGGTGCTGCGCTGGGACCATCTAGAAGGAAGAGAGGACAAACAATGATGCTATAATGGTCTGGACTTTCATTTCCTAAAATTGATTGCTCCTCAAATTGGGACCCCCTTGTGTAAAATTTTTAACTTGTCTCTTATAACTCAACAATTCCTTTCCAGCTGGAAACTGACTCATGTTGTCCCAGTTTCTAAAGAGGAGAATGCTTGCAATTTGAAGGGTTTCTGGCCTATTTCAATTCTGAATCCCCTGAGTAAGATCTTAGAAAAGACTGTGTCAAACCCAATTAACGCTTATTGGGAAACTATCGTTTATTTTGTATGCAGCAACATGGGTTTTTGAAGGGGAGAGGTACAGGCACTACCTTGGTCAGATTCACTGACATGGTCCTCTGTGGGATGAAGAAATGATGCTTGACGGGACCATGTTTGTGAACCTCACCAAGGCACTTGAACTGATTAATCATAAATTGCTATGCTGTAAATTGAAAGTTATGGGAATTTCAAGCAATGTTGTATCCTGGATTGGTAACTATCTTTTGAAATCATGTTCAGTCAGTTGTTATTGATCCTATAATGTCATCTCCAAATTCTGTTACCCATGGGGTCCTGCAGGGGTCCATTTTAGGACCCCTTTTATTTTGTTTCTTTTAACATAGAACAGGAGAGGGATCTGGGGATCATAGTCTCCTCGAACTTTAAGGTAGGAATCCAATGTAGCAGGGCAACAGGAAAGGCCAATGGAATGTTGCCATGCACAGGCACTGGCATTACTAGCAGAAAGAGGGAGGTAATAATGCTCCTTTACAAAGCCATGGTGAGGCCGAGCCTGGAGTATGGGGTTCAGTTCTGGAGGCCACATCTCCGCAAGAATATAGATGCACTGAAGATGGTTCAGAGAAGGGCATCCAAGATGGTGCAGGGTATGCAGGGAAAGTCATATGAGCAGAGGTGTAAGGAGCTGGATCTGTACACGCTGGAGACAAGGAGGGAAAGGGGAGACTTGATTGAAACTTTTAAATATGTAAAGGGCTCAATAAAGTGGGAGAAGAGGTTTACTTAAGAGGAAGGAAGGGGTCAAAACTAGAGGGCACAGCCTCAGACTGCAAGGAAAAGGACACAGGAGCAATGTGAGGGCGTTTCTTCATGGAGAGGGTGGTGGAGCCCTGGAACAGACTACCAGACAGAGTGGTGGGGGCTAAATCAGTGGAAGAATTCAAAAGGGCATGGGACAAGCATACGGGGCTGAGTATCAGGGGAGGGCGGGGGCTAACAGAGAGGGAGAGTTATAGGGGGAAAAAAGGCAGACTAGATGGGCCATACTGGTCCTTTTCTGCCGTCAAGCTTCTGTGATTCGGTGATTCTATAAATTCAGTTCCAGAGGTTTGCATAAAGTGAGACACTATTTTATACACAGATGATTTGATTATTTTTGAAAGTTCTAAGTGCTCTTCTGAGACTGAATATTTTTTTAACTTTGATTTTGGTGCAGTCAACACATAGTTTAAAAATAATTAGGTTTTAAATTCTTCAAAAACAAAGTCCATGTTGTTTGGCACCCCAGTTTCTTTGAAAAAGAGTTCATTTTTACTGGTTCATCATTTGGATGATTCTCTGAGCAAGCCATCCTTTTTAAACATTTAGGAGTCCTTCTGGACCCCTCCTTATCTCACTCTGAGCATACTGGGAAGTTATGTAAGGATATTAACCAATGTCTTGGGCCAGTATGTAAGCTTAAAGGGTACTTTTCAATGGAAATTTGTAAAGCTATTGCTTTGAGATCCATTTCCTTTTTTATTTTGCATCAGTTTTGTTCCTCAATATTAGACAAACAGAGCTTCAAAAACTCCAGATTGTTCAAAATTAAATTGTGTTCCTCACTTTGTTCTTCTTGTTCCCTCCCATTCTCATCATTGCTTGCTTTATTCGCAATTGAATTGGCTTTCTCCAATATTTTGAGTTCAGTACTCTTGGTTGTTTAATCCACAATGTAGTTTATTCACCTGCATTGTCCCCTCTTGAAGATTCAGTAGATATCCTGCATCAAGAAAAGTTGCTCTACAATCAGAGTGTGTTCATTTAGTTACCCCCATGTGTAAAACTAAAATGGGATCCAAGGCCTTTTCATGTCTGCTCCTGTTTTGGAAATGTTTTGCCTGTTTCAAGTTCAAGGTTATTGCAGGAAAAAAAACTCCACTGAAAAGCTCATTCACAAGGAGGTCCTGGTATACATGTACAACAAAGCTAACAGGAAACATACAGTAAATCACGTACAACAGAAATTCAAGTGCTGGCAAGATACATAAGAGACAAGTGTACAAGCGTTGTTCAGTGCATTATAACAAATCATATAAATTGGTAATCATATTCAAGCAACAGAGTGCAGCTTCAACCCATACAGGCGTGGAAACTCAGTTTTACTGACAGTTACAGACATCTTTTATTTTTCAGAAATTAACTTTTGATGATACTAGTTTAGCCAGTTTCAGAAGAGTTGGAGCCTGTTCAGATGACTGGAAAGGCAGTGGAGATAACATGTTTACCGAAAATGGTGCGGGTTTTGGGGCGTCCAGGAAGATAAAATCTGATTTCCTGAGTGCATAGGTACTACAGCAGGTATAGATGATAAAGGTTAGATAGTTCGGTAGGTTGTTTAGGAGAAGCTTTAGAGTCCAGATGCTGACGTGGAGAATACGTCTAGTTGTAAGGGACGTCCAACCTACAGCTGAGTAGAGGTCGCAGTGATGTGTCCTATATGGGGAGTTCATAATGAAGTGCAGTGCTCGATGGTACAGAATGTCCAGTTTATTAAGTTTTGAGGTGGTAGCAGAGTTATAGATTATGTCCCCGTAGTCTAATAATGGTAGGAATGTGGCTTGGACAAGCCTAGTCCTGATCGCGGGTGGGAATAGGGACCTGTGGCGCTAAAGGAAGCCTAACCTGATTTTTAATCTTTTACATAGGTCATCAAGATGTTCAGAGAAGGCTAGTTTGCTGTCTAGCCAGAAACCAAAGTATTTGAATTTATCAATGACTTCCAAGGGCTCACCTAAGGAGGTAACTATAAAGTCTTTCTGCAGGGTGGCGAGAGCGGGCGGCAGAGAACTAGGGGGGGGGGAAGATCATAGCTTTAGATTTCTTAGCATTTAAGAGGAGTTTGTCGCTAATGAGATTGGATTCAAGTAGAGCAAAGTCAGCTTGGAGGATGTCCCTAACCTTACTCAGTGAGGCATTGGATGTATAGAGAAATGTGTCGTCAGCAAAGAAGTGCAATTTTGAGTTGGATATATGGTTATCGAGGTTATTAATGTATAGAGAGAGAAGAAGATGGGGCCTAAGATGGAGCCTTGAGGGACTCCTCTGCTAATTGATAGGGGGGGAGGAGAACAGGTCACCTGCTTTGATTTTTTGCAGCCTTCCCGAGAGATAGCTCCTAAACTACTGAATGGTTGGCAGGGTGGCACCTATTTTAGCAAGGTTGGTTTCGACTAGGCTGTGGTCTATGGTGTCGAAAGCTTTGCTGAGGTCTAAGAAGACAGCTCCGTGAACTTCTTGGAGTCCATACCAGTGATCAATCGTTGGTTACTTTAGCCAAGGCAGTGACAGTACTATGATTAGAGCGGAAGCCAGATTGGGCTGGATTCAGAAGTGAATAGGTTTCTAAATGGTGCTTTAGTTGAGCGTAAACCAGCTTTTCAAAGACCTTTGAAAGGATGGGCAAGATAGAAATGGGTCTATAATTATTTAAGAAAATACAAAATTACAAGTGCCCACACAATGCAAAGCATCATGGGCTGCATATGCAAATCACCACAGAATGTTATGCTGGTTCAACTTTAAGCAAAATTGCATGGTGCCGAAAGACCTCTCACACAATTTGCAAAGGGTGCCAACAAATGACAGACGCATGTTTCATCCTACCAGGACTCATCAGTATGCCTCGTCTGTTTGACACCCCAGTGGAATGAACCAACTACCCTAAGATGGTCTGTCTGGGTTATATTGTGGTGAACCCATTAAAATAAAAAAACTATTTAATCATCTGTTTGCACCCTTTGCAAATTGTGTGAGAGGCCTTTCGGCACCATGCAATTTTGCTTAAAGTTGAACCAGCATAACATTCTGTGGTATTTGCATATGAAGCCCATGATGCTTTGCATTGTGTGGGCATGTGTGATTTTGTATTTTCTTGAAACTTGGCTTCCCAGCCAAATGCCCTTTTGGGTAACCCTTGCCTCACTGGTTGTGCACAGAGGTTCTTTGTCTTTTAAATAGTTTTTTATTTTAATGGGTTCACCACAATATAACCCAGACAGACCGTCTTAGGGTAGCTGGTTCATTCCACTGGGGTGTCAAACAGACGAGGCATACTGATGAGTCCTGGTAGGATGAAACACGTGTCTATGTCATCTGTTGGCACCCTTTGCAAATTGTGTGAGAGGCCTTTCGGCACCATGCAATTCTGCTTAAAGTTGAACCAGCATAACATTCTGTGGTATTTGCATATGAAGCCCATGATGCTTTGCATTGTGTGGGCATGTGTGATTTTGTATTTTCTTGAAACTTGGCTTCCCAGCCAAATGCCCTTTTGGGTAACCCTTGCCTCACTGGTTGTGCAGAGAGGTTCTTTGTCTTTTAAATAGTTTTTTATTTTAATGGGTTCACCACAATATAACGCAGACAGACCGTCTTAGGGTAGCTGGTTCATTCCACTGGGGTGTCAAACAGACGAGGCATACTGATGAGTCCTGGTAGGATGAAACACGTGTCTATGTCATCTGTTGGCACCCTTTGCAAATTGTGTGAGAGGCCTTTCGGCACCATGCAATTCTGCTTAAAGTTGAACCAGCATAACATTCTGTGGTGATCTGCATGTGCAGCCCATGATGCTTTGCATTGTGTGGGCATGTGTGATTTTGTATTTTCTTGAAACTTGGCTTCCCAGCCAAATTCCCTTTGAGGTAACCCTTGCCTCAGTGTTTGTGCACAGAGGTTCTTTGTCTTCATAATTATTTAAGTTGCAAGGATCCCCAGACTTAAACACAGGTAGAATGTGAGCTGATTTCCAGCATGAAGGTACTGTAGAGGAAGAGATAGAGAGGTTGAAGATGTGTAAGATTGGATCAGTAGGTGAGTGAACAACTTTTAGGAAAAATGGTTCAATTCAGTCATCCCTGCACTTTTCTTGGTATCCAAGTTCATAGAGAGAATCTTCCACTTCTTTGAAGTTAAGGGGAGCAGCTGAAAGGGATGGCTCATTTTGGGATTGATGGAATTTGTACCATCCAGGCTATTAACACGTGCAGCATACGGGGATGAATCAAATGCTAGGCCAGCAGTAACAAAGTGAGAGTTAAATTCTTCAAGAATATGGGTACTGTTTTCCATGGCCGTGCCTTTTATGACTATCTTAGTTGGCAAGGGAAGGGCCACTGACTGCCCTTGATGGACTTAAGGGTCTTCCAGATTTTTAAGGGTTACCTTTGGCCTGCTGTAAAGAGGAGATGCAATAGTTGGCTTTGGCAGATCAAATACATTTAATGCAGGCATTCCTGACTGCTCTGAACACTTGTTAATCCGCCGGGCTTTTAGTGTGTCTAGTTTTAGCCCACAGCTTATCACGGTTAGAGAAGGCGGTTTTTAGATCGGCAGAGAACCAGGGGTGGGATGTATTTCTCATCCTAACCTTGATGAATGGAGTGTGCTTGTTTGCTAAGATGATAAGGTTGTTGTTCAGGCCCGTGACTGCTTCATCAGGCGTTTTAAAAAGATAGAGGTTTTGCCATCTAACCTGGCTAAGGTCTTTCAGGAAGTTCGACTTGTTGAATTATGGAATGACCATTTGGTAACTATCTTGGGCTGACGGTGATTCTTAGTTAGTAGTCTTGTACAGACTACAATGTTATGGTCGCTCACGTCATTATGAAATGCGGTTGAATGGAGTATTTTGTGGGGATGGGTTGATAGAATAAGATCAAGAAGTGAGCTGTTAGCTGGGTTTGTCTTATTGACCCTGGTGGGTTCAGACACTAGTTGGGTAAGACCAAGTTCATCACAGAGAGACTTTAGCTTGTGGGATTTATGTGTTAACCAGTCCATGTAGAAATCCCCAAAGATTATAACTTCGGAGTTAGCAGCGGCTGTTAGCGTTTTTAGGATATCAAGGAGATCAGTTCCACCACTGGGGGTCTGTAGCAACCTATAATTGTAATATGCTCCATGGAGAGAAGGTGTAACTTTAGGAAACACTCAGATTCAGTTATGCTTTGAGCTGCAAAGGATGTCACTAACTGAGAACCTGGCTTTAGTGTAAATAGCTACCCCCACCCTGCCCCCCATCTGCACTATACAACTAATAGCCCATGAGGGTGACTTGATGGTCCATATTAGCTTTTCTTAGCCAGGTTTCTGTGAAAATAATGAGATCAGGCTTGGTATGTGGAGCCCATACTTGAAGTTGGTCAATTTTCTTGGGCAAGCTTAGGATATTAACTAACATTAATTTAAGGCCTGGAGCTGATGCGAATTCAGTAGGTGAGGTGAAAAAGTGGGTGGGCCAATGTTAAACTCTACGTTTCCTGAGCATAGGAGGAGTAAGATTAACAGCTGCTTAAGAGTCCTCAGGAGAGACCCAAGTGTTTTACTCCTTTTGTCACATTTAATTGTAGTTATTAAGGGCCACCTATTTTTGTTGGAGTGTGCCAATGAGGCATGTTTCTCTTTGGTTACCTACTTAATTTAGCTTATTAAACACACATTGCATCATTATTTGTTTGAGTCCAACACTTGCAATTGTTCTCGATTTTGTAAAGTTTTGTATCACTGTAATGTTGAATGTTATTGATTTTGTAATACAATGATACATTTGTAAGCCTTTGGCTTGGGTCGAACCTGAAAAAAGGTCCACTGGCACAGTGCTCCTTGCCTGGTTAACAAATTAAAAATAAATAAATTCAGGTGAAGGGGGCTTTGTGCTAGCTTCCCAAGGCAGTAGGTATGGGATGACAGAACCCCATCAATATTGACACAGGTTGGAGAAATGGGAATGAGACAGGTGGGCTTTGAGGCAAATTGTATGAGGCTGAGGGATCAAATTAGATGGGCAAATTGTTTAGCCAGGGGAGAACTAACAGACATCAAGGTAATCTAAAACTAGCAGCTCACGGAAGAGCAGAGAGTAGGCCAAGATGCTAGGCGACCAAGAATAAAATCAGGTTTGGTAGCAGTAAATGCCACCAATGAAAACTGGGAGACAGCAAGGGAAACAGAGTTTGCACATGAGGAGTTTGTGTGAGGAGGGAGTGGTAGATATATGTATGACCTCACAGTTGAGACTGGCATACTGTACTTGGCCACTCCATCCACCCCTTACTTTCCAAAGCCTTGTTTGGGGACTGTATAACAAGCAATGGACATATCCATATCATTAATTATGGCAAGAGTCAGGATTCAGAGATGGCAAAAACATAGGACAAAGCTCCAAGCATTGATGTGGAAGACACTCAAACCCTTAGAGAGTGGAGAGGGACAGTGACAGAGGGTGGGGTTATGCATGACATCTCCCACAAGCAGGAGCAGAAGGGTGATAATGAGACTTAAACATGGGACCTTCTCTGATGGGGGGGAGAGGATTGGGCGGTGAGCAGGAAATAAACTCCCAGACAGCTTCAATGATTGAGGGAAGGGGAGACTGGAGTAGGAGTCAAGATGAAGAGAAGGAAGTGATGGAGGGAAGAAGCAGAGAGAGGGAGAAGAGATGAAGAAGAGGGCAGAGTAACATAGTGAGGAAGGGACATTAGGGAAAACAGAGGAAGTAGTGAGCTGAGGAAGGAACGGGGAACAAGAAGTAAGGCAAAGGAATAGGAGATGGGTGCGGTGGAGAAATTGAGGAACATGTGAGAGGCAGATAGGTTGGGACACAATATGGCAATAGGTATAAAGGAAGGGATGGTAAATGGGTTTCAGGTTCCAACAAGCCATAGGGGAGGAAGAAAGAGCAGGAAAGGGTGGGAGTGTGGGGGAGAGGAAGAGGGTGTAAACTGCACATGGGCATATGTGGAAGTGGGCAACCAAGAAGGGAAGCTATCTAGGGGCCCGTGGTAATCAGTGGGACAGGAGAAGGCAGAAGAGGGCAAGCAATTACTGCAAATACAGCCCAAAATTAGTGAATACAATAAGTAAAGTAAGTAAATATTTTTATTTTTAAACAGGATAAAACACTTGGGACCCGTGGTCCCTATCTACAGTCAGTACATGGCGTGGTGGGCAAAATAGGCAGCAGTTGTGTTACAAAGGTGGAGAATAAAGCAGACAATCTGTATAGGGAGGGGATTACTGCAAAAGCTACAACAACACGGGGAGCTAGGCAATTTAAAGCCAAGAGAAATGCAAGTAAAACAGGAAGTTAAAAACAATACTGTAATTTACAAAACCTAACAGCTTCAATGTAACATCTAAATTTTTAGGGTGATCTTCTCTCTTAGTGAGTTTTTCAGTACGTGAACCCCTTATGGTGAAATCAGCATGAATAGCGTCCATAGAAGTGTACTTACAAGAAAGGCAACTGCTGACAGATGCTCCCCCACCCATGAGAACTGCTTATTTACTTGACTCTTGTTCTTCAACTTAGCTGGTACACAGTAGAGCATTAGAATGGATTTCATGGTGCCCTGGGCCAAGCCCTCCTAGGTCTTATTTCTTTCTTATCATATATCTATGCACATTGATGTATAACAAGAAATCTCCTTCTTGTCAATCCCGTCACTTCTCAGACAAAGCATAATTCAAAAGGTAGCATTCCTTAAAAAAGAAATATAAAAACAAAATTAGCCGGATCTGTACCTGAAGAAATGGGTGTGGTGAATTTCTCAGAAATCCTCCTGTGGATGGGCCCCACACTGTGTAAACTGGAGGAGCTGATGACTGAGGGTCCCTGCCGAAGGGGGGTGATTGGAGCAGTGGCTGACGTTGGAGGATGAGGTAAACTGTCTGGGAAAGGGTCAGATGTGTTCTTGGATAATGTGGCACTGGAAACCAGATTCAGGGGCTGGCTGCAGTACAAACAGAGGATTAAAAGACACTGTTAGCATTTTTTGATTCGTGTTTCTCTTTGTCAGAGCTGAGGACCTATGCAGCTCTACTGTCCTCTCAGTGGAGTTACTGCCTTTGAAGAGGTGTATGCACAAGGCCTGAATATTTAAACTATAGGCCAGGGATCTGGGTGGCACCTATTCTCCTATAAAAATGTATTTATTACACACAAGATCCTTTAGGCAGAGCCTATTTTCAAAGGATCTAGGGTCATATCACAGAGAGCAGAAGGTACATGAAGGTAGTATACTTTCAACAAACAGTAATACAGTAAAGTAATAAATACAGAAATGCATGAATACATAGATACATTGGTAATTGTTATGGCATCTAAAGCAGTTAAACACAGCATGGTAGACATAAGGGATGGCAGCTGATTAATACATCATGGGTGTTCAGGGTATAGTTTGACATAAGGCAATGAATTGAGCATTGTACAACAGGGATTTAACAACAAATGGCGTGGAGTACTCCAGGCTATAAGAAAAATATTCATTAAGGGAGGAATAGACTGAATCAGAAATAGCAGTTGCAGGGATTGAGTGAGGCAAGCAGCTGGGACTTAAAGGAGGTAAGTGAGCCTGTGATTTTTTAGAGGGGGTGAGGAGGTGCCAAAGTTTCAGAATGCTAAAAAAGGAACAAGACTGACCCAATGAGGTTTTCCTTTTAGGTAGGATCAGAGAGTTGTGCTGTTCCCTAATGTGGGGGTTTGGTGCATTTCTGAGGGTCATTCATACAGGATTTACTACCCTGCTACCCCTATACAGCCCAGAAAGTTGCATCTGAGCCCCACCTCCATGAGCCTAGAATGCAGCTCCCTAGCTCCCCTCCCCAGTGTCCCCCACCCTTCCCCAGTGCAGCATGCAGCCCCCTTTCATCAGCCACACAGGCTGAATCTGAGATCCCTCTACCAGCCCAAGTTGCCCCGAGCCCTCCTCCCTTCAGAAGGTTGCCCAGAGTCCCCTTCCCCACAGTCTAGTATGTTCCCCAATCCCTTCCCACAGACCAACAAGATGCATCTGAACTCCTGCCTCCCTACCCAAGCAAATTGTTCTAGCAGCATCACAGTACAACCAGAGACAGTAATTCAGGGTAGGGTACTTGGTGAGGCTGAGCACCCTGGGAGAGAGCTAAGGCAAGGCTACTCAAGTTGTTACTTGGTCACCATGCTTCTGTCTTTTGACACCTCATGGTGGGCCCCACCACCACCACCCAATGATGTGCCTACCCAAGAAGTTGCTTGACTCAGAGTTGGCCAGCCCAGCAGCGGTTTCACTGGAAGTGGGCTCTTTACTATTAGTCTATCACTAGTCACAACTGCCCAGAGGTTTTGTATAACATTGTTAGTGGATGGACCACTGTGTCATCTGTCTCAACCTTACTGCATCTCCACCCTCCTGTCTGCTCAATGGAACCTCCCAATGAAGGCCGCAGTTTCTGTCGGGATCAATGACCTCACTGTCTCTGTCCGACAGTCCAAATCGAATGGCTACTCCTACCTGAGCAACTTGACATACCTGTTTGAGCCCACAGCCAATGATGGGGTCAGTTACTTCCCTCTATCAATCCTTCTGTATCCTTAGTGCTAAGAGAGGGCATACAGCATGTACCACCAAGTGCTGTATTGGCATAAGTTACTGCCAGCTACCTGCTCTAGTGAGGGTGAGCCAGTCTCGTGAGAAGGAATGAGCCAAACATCTATGCTGCATAAAACACTGAACCACACTTAGGTGGCTCAGGATTAGCAGGACCTGAGCCAAACTCCTCACGGTTTGACTCAGTTATACTTTTCTTTTTAAGTTGGCTGCTTCATCATCAGTGCTCACCCCTGCATGCCACGTGACTTCAGGCTACTGAGTTCTTCTCTAGTCACATGACAGGCTGACAGCAGTGCTCAAGAGTCAGATGACACCTCTGTGTTCATGCAACTGCAGATGCACCTACCAGTGCATACAAGGTGCTTGCTTGGCTGCCTGGTGCCATTTCCACCCAAACAAGGACAGAGGAACAGCACTGACTGAGTTAGGCAGGAGTGAGCGAGTGGGAGAGCATGGCCACAGCTTGTAAGAGAGGGAGGAGTGTGTGGGCAGCCAGCAGTGATGGACTGCTGGGGGGGGGGTTTACAAATTAATAAATAAAAGAGTGAATGGGCGTGGCCTGCTGTGCTGAAGATGGCTGCTTGATTCTTTATCTCCCTGGATTCACCAAATATCATCATCCATCCTACAGATTCCAGACTTCCTACCTTCACCAACATCTGAGATCTCACTATACGTACATCGCAGAACAGCTCTGGTACAGTATTTTTATTGCCTCATAATTATTGAACGAGTTATCTACAGCTTTTCAATTTCTCTATTAAGGCCTACAATAATGATTAGGCGGACCAATCTCCACATAACAGTTCTCTTAATAGAGTGGAGGCAATGTTCCAGCAACTAATAACTGAAATCAATGTATTAAAAATTGCACCTCAACAAAATATCAATAATATGCAGGCACTTGATCAAAAAATCAGCGCTACTGATGTTACAGCATCTCAAAATGAAGATTCCATTAACACATTACAGGCTACCATCAGGGAGCAGGACAGAGTTATTAGGAACCTTCAGGACAAAATAGATGATATTGAAAATAGAAACAGGCATAGCAACCTTAGATTTCTCGGATTTCCTGAAGGTGTTGAACTAGGAGATACCAGTGCTCTTCTAACTCATGTACTTCCTTCTTTGCTTAAATTACCAGCTGGCCAAGACCTAACCATCGAGAGATCTCACACACTTTGTAAATCCGAGGCCTGGACCGACCAGAAACCCAGGCCCATCATTGCCCAGATTTCTAAACACGCACATACTGAACTGATTCTTCAAAAGCGAGGCAATTGGGTGCACTTACTTGGCAAGAAAACAGAATCCTAATTTTCAGAGACTATTCTAAAGAATTATCTAACAAAGGAAAAGCTTACAACCCCATTAAAACGATCCTTCATCAGCGTGGAATTAAGTTTGCACTGCGTTACCCTGCAACAATGTGTCTCTTTTTGAATGATTCTACCAGAGATTTCAGTACCCCAAAATCTCTCTCTGAATTTCTGAATTGAACACAGCCCGCACTTACATTGCCTTGCGATGCTAATGCAGCTCGTTCCTGCTCCAGCACAAGCACTTCACAATTACAATGTCTTGCCCTTCCTGATGAAACTGTCCTTCAGGTCCCTGACAAATCTGCAGCCATCATATCTGCCACTGTAGCTCCTGCCAGAAGCTCCGCACGCATACAAGAAAAAAAAGCATCTGGTTCTTCTCTAAATAATAATACCTGCTGTTTAAATAATATTTCCACCTCTCCAGCTTCCCATGTGGAACGTCACATCAGTTTTTCTACTCCTCTTACCTTGTCTAACAAATTCTCCCCACTCCAAGAAGATCTGCACTCATCTACGGAGGATCTGAGACAGACTGTATCCAACATGTTTACTCAAGACCCGAAGAAGCTCTCAATGGGTAATGACTCTCCCGACTCTTCCTGGGCTGATCTTGTGTCCAGCTCTCCCTTTAAATCGTCTGAACCACCCAAAAAGAAAAGGAGAAGAAAATGAAGAGCAAGGCTACCTGAGGCTTTTCCCATAATTAGATGTGGTATAGCAGTTTCTCACCAGAATCCCTCCTCTTCACACCACCTCATTCGATTCCCTCGGCACATTTACATAAGCGCCAGTCTCTATCTACCCAACAGGTTTGGAGCACTTAAATGCAGTAAATCGCTATCGCTGTTGAGAAGCCTGTATCTGTATGTGGGAGGTAAGCCAGTTGACACTGGTGGTATTTAATCTATGCAGGAGTTACTCTCAATGTATTCAATAGAAAAAAAAAATAAGAGAAAGAATAAATATTACAATGTTTGTAAGATCTCTTATAATTAATCCTTGTGTGGTGCCAGACATTATATATAATTGCTATTTACATTCTAAGTTTTCATAAGCTTCAGAGCCACCGTGTAGTCAGGCGCATACATACATATATAGAGTTCTGTATTTCATATCAGTGTGCCCTTAACCCTTACTATTATAGCATTTTTCCACATAAATCCTATCATTTGGAATGTGGAGGATGATTAGACAAATACTCTAAAATTATTTACTTATTTAATATTTATTTTGCATCACTTCTGGCATGTAGTGCATCAGGTGCATTCCCATTATATCTCACAGATTTTGCACAAATTATGCTTCCAATTGTATTTCTATACATTGAGTTTTCCACCTTTTCACATTATTCTTAGTCCCATTTTCTTCCAAATCATTGGAACTTATAAAAATGATTCCACAATACACTGATGCACTATGAACCAATAGTATATACTGCATTCCCTAACCTAGCTTATGTGGATTAATACACATTGGGCATCCTTTTATCTGGCTCACACTGTTCCAGCATTATCTGCCATCATGTTGGTATACTTTATTTAATATTGGACTTATTGCTAGGTCCAAGCTAATTCATTATGTTTGGAATTTAACACTATTAAATAATTATCCTTGTTTATTTGGTAGAATGATATTTTGGTCTTTTCCAGGGTAATGCTTTAATTACCTCAGCACAAATCTCAAATACACTTCTTTAATATACTGTTATGTGAAGTTTAGTATCTTAAGATGATAGGGTAAACTGTATCTTGAGATTCACTAATTACTCTACGCCCTAGTAGTGTAGAGTGAGAGTCCTATTATATTTACCGACTCTTATTGCTCTGCATTTCATAAAAGTTTCAAATTAATATTCTTGTTACTGAGTTTATACTAACGTTTGTTGGTTCTAATGTTTAATTACTTGATATTCCTATCTCTATACTCTCCCTCTGCGAGACTAAATGAATACAAATACTCAATCATCTCGAACCCATACAAGTTAGGGCCCTGCATACATTTGTTTATTATATATATTTACCTTTTGAATCTGGACATCCTCCAAATTAATGGTATTGAGTCCCTCATTCCTATTTGTAACTAATTACCTTATATCCTACTTTGCAGTTGTCTAATCTTACATTCATGGAATGTCAAGGGACTCAACTCACCTTGTAGCGTAACAGTACTTACCTATCTTAAAAGCATAAAACACATATTGTTTTTACAAGAAACTAAACTTCTATCAGAGGATGTCGACAGACTTAAAAGGGACTGGGTGGTCAAGTATATCGTCATCTTCTCTATCCAAAAACATGGGTTGCTATCTTAATACATAAATCTCTTAATTGGCCCCCATAAAATCATTAGAGACCGGATGGTAGGTGGATTATAACCCTATTAAACACCACAGCAGGTCCGCTTATGTTTGTGAATGTATATGCACCCAACTTTGATTCACCCATTTTCTTCCATAATCTATCCCAACAAATTATGATTAATAATAAAAATAATTCACCTATTATTATTGGTGGTGACTTTAACTTAGCACTACAAGCATATTTAGACAGAAGTAACTCATCACATGATGCCCACCCCCGTAGTATTAATGCTCATGAAGGATTTAGGTCTCGCTGACGTTTGGAGATTACATCATCCCAGACAACGAGATTACACCTTTTATTCCTCTTTACATAAATCATATAGTAGGATTGATTATTGGTCTCTTCTCCCCTTATTACTGAAAAGATTATTGATACATCGATTCTCCCTATCGTTATATCTGATCATTCCCCTATCAGTTTGCATTTACTCTGGGGTCCACCTTCTTCTAAATCCCCATCTTGGCGTTTAGACCCACTTTTACTCAGAGACCCTGAATTCACTCCTTGGATTAAAACCAGATTCAAGATTTTCTTTCTAATAATGATACTCAGATATGTTTCAAGGTACTATCTGGGAAGCATTAAAAGCCACTATTAGAGGTAAAATTATTTGTTATGCAGCGCATAGAAAGAAATTAAGAGAACAACAATTAGCTAATTTAGAAAAATCCCTTAAAGAAAAAAAAACCCAATACTAAAAATTAAATAAACCTAATCATAATTCACAGCTTCATCTGGAAATTCTACAATTAAGAATTAAAATTAACGAGTTGATATCCAGGAAAGCTGAACTTGCCCTTTTTAGGATTAAACATGGTTATTGGGAACAAGGGGATAAATGCGGAAAGTTTCTCTCTTACCAGCTGAAAACACAACAGATGCAGAGACATATAGCAGGTCTAAAAGATTCATCAGGTCAGACACACACAGACAACCTTTCAATCAATCGTATTATGCAATCCTTTTACCATCAACTATACTCGCAACCTAATACTACAAATCCCAACCTAATACAACATTTTCTGGAAAAATTGAATCTACCCCACCTATCCCCTCAGGACAAAGCTATGCTTGATAAACCAATCACTTTACAGGAAATCCAAATTGCTTTATCATCATTAAAAAACGGTAAAGCACCTGGCAATGATGGGTTCCCTATTGATTTTTATAAAACCCTATCTGACACTCTTTGTCCTGTATTAGTCAATGTATTCCAAGAAGCAACCTTAATAAAGAAACTCCCATGCACAATGGCAGAAGCCATTATAACAGTCTTACCAAAAAGACAAAGACCCTTTTCTTCCTTCAAACTATAGACCGATCTCACTTCTTAATGCTGACGGAAAATCTTTGCCAAATTATTAACTCTCCGCTTAGAATCTTTAATGACTAAACTCATCCATACTTCTCAATCAGGATTTATCAAAAATAGAAACAGTTCGATCATCTTCGCTCATTACTCAATTTAATTCACAAAGCAAAAACTCTTAAAACCCTGCAGCTGCAAAGCCATTGACTTTGAGAAAGCATTTGACTCTCTCAATTAGGAATATCTATATCAGGTGCTATCTCATTTAGCTTTACAAATAATTTTTGTGCTTGGATTCAATTATTGTATACCTCCCTTCAGCTCGAGTTCTCACGAACTCTATTTTGTCCCCCTCCTTTTACTTAGCAAGAGGCACCAGACACGGATGCCCCTTATCGCCTTCATTGTTTATACTTGCCATGGAACCTCTTTCTGCATCCCTACGTCAATCTGGTACAATTAAAGGCATTACTATTGGTAACTCTCACTATACTTCACTCTCATATGCAGATGATCTCCTTATTTTACTTGAAAACCTCGAAAGTTCCGGGCAACCTTTAGTTAAACTACTGAATGACTTCACCTCCCACTCCGGACTAGCTCTAAACCTTAACAAATCCGAAATGCTACCATTGAATACCCTTTGTAGTCCCCTCACGAACAACTCATTAGGCTTTCGTTGGGCCCCCCAAGGTATATCTTATCTTGGCATTCGGATCATCCGACATTGAATAAATTATGGGATGCTAATCTTTCCCCTCTGTTAACCAGTATCCAAACAATACTTGATAGATGGAAGCTACTTAAACTTTCTTTTAATGGTAAAATTTCCGCCATTAAAATGTCTGTAACTCCTAAAATATTATGCCTATTTTCCAATATCCCTTTGATACTTCCCTCTAGTTTCCTTACCAAAATAGACAAAATTATCGGCAGCTTCATTTGAGAAGGTAAAATACCTAGATTTAGTCATAATAAACTTAGATCCCATTGGTCAAAAGGTGGCTTTGGCCTTCCTTGGTTCCAAGCCTACTTATGGGCTTTCCGTACATCTCAAACAATTAAATGGTTTAACAAAACCAACATCCAGTCTCCTTTATGGGTCAATATGAAAACATCCTTATGTCCTGGTAATATGGCGACTTCTTTCCTTTATAACACCTTTACCTCTTCTTTAAAGTCTCACCCTACCATAGCTGCCTCTATATTCTATTGGAAAATCATTCACAAGCATATTAAATCTAACCTCAAACCCTTAGCTTACACCCCCATCTGGGGTAACCACCATATATCTCTTGATAATCATCCCATTTTTTGTCGTACCTGGAAAATAAAAGTATTCTCTTTTGCAGGATATACTTGAACCCAAGTCATTAAAGTTAAAATCTTACACCGACCTATGAGGCATATGGAATCTTCCCCACCAGGATTTTGGAAATATCTACAGCTAATATCGATGCAACTCTTACCTCACACCCTTCTCTATCAAGTCTCTGTATGATAAGCACATCTCTAAATGGATAAAAACAACATCCAATTTAAATAGTACTGTTTACAAAGATATTTGTGATATCCTTCCTGACTACTCTGTCAATGCTAAAAACAGATGGAGTACTTTGCTACAATATAATATCATCAATGCACAATGGTCCAGATGTTGACTCTCCTGTCACAAATCTTTTAATGATAAACACAGTTCCCTAATTCAAACCAAGATCCTTCATTTGTGGTACAGAACTCCTGTTGTATTACAAAAAATGGGTTTATTGAACAATAACAATTGCTGGCGCTGCAATTCCCCCAATGGGGATTTACTGCATATCTTATGGCGCTGTCCCCTCATACACAAGATTTGGCACTGTACTCACAGATTTGCAATGAAAGTGGTAGGTCAACCTTTTTCACTGGACCCTAAACATTGCATTCTTGGTATTTTTAATCACTGTTCTTATAAAATTTCATATTCGCAGAGCAGATGGTTAAATATACTCTTCCTTCAAGTTAAACGCACAATCCTCGTGCATTGAAGATCCAACATAATCCCTACCCTTCCTGGTATCATTAACCAACTATTGCAATACGCCTCTCTGGACCGTACGACATATATCTTGTCTGACCGACTTATGTTATATAACAATTGTTGGCAGGGCTTTTTTAATTTTTTGGAATCAACTAAATCTTCCAGCACCAATGTATGGACGTAATATATATGGATTTTCCCCTTTTGCTGATATATCATTGTAGTCTCGCTTTTTTCCCCCTTTTTTTTATAGGTTCCCTCTCTCTCTTCTTAATTTCTTATATATCTTTTCTTTCCTATACTCTGTTCTCAATCATTCTTTATTACTCCACAATCCTTTTACGAATGTACTTTTTTCCCTTTTGCAGCATCATATATAATTATGTAACATTTTAATATAAACCGTATCTAATCATACTATCCGCTTTAAGTTCACTACAAATGTCAAGTTTATGCTAATTACATGACCTGTATTGTTTACTATATTTTAAACCAAAAGCTCCTTGTATTATTGTAGCAATGTTCTTATTATATGCTGCCTCAATTTCTTTTTTCTTTTAAAAATCCTCACATTGTACTGTACTGTAAGAGGTTTGTCTGTATATCTTATGAAAAATTAATAAAAAAGTTTAACTGTAAAAAAAATAAATAAGCATAAAAACAGACAAACAAAAACGAAAGCCTGCCTGAGAAAAGACTGTGTGGGGGAGGACTGGGTATTGGCTGGCCCCGTGCTGTATGCTCAAGCAGGCTGGTGAGAAGATAATAAAATCAATAAAAGGAAGTAGATAAAATTAAAAGCTGTCCGAGAGAAGAGTGGGGAGGATGGGACAGGCTCTGCCTGAGCTGCAGACTCTGGTGCAATCATGGTCAGGCAGAGCACAATAAAATGCAAGTGAATAGCAAGAGAGTACGTGAGAAGAAAATCCCTTTCACCCAAATGCTATATGAGCTTGTCTTACTGCTAGCCTGCTACATTAAAAAAAAGTTATCCATAGCCCGGCCTGGTGGTGCTGAGGTTTGAGGCGTTGGATGCCACATGTGTGCTATGCCAGTGACCTGGGTTTGGAAACGAGCCTGGGACATCAGGGGTCAGCATGGGGGGAGGGGGCACAGAGATAGATTGAGCAGTTGTGGGCTGCTCTCCTCATCTGTGTAGGGACCCAATCATGCCTGCTGGAAAGCTGCCCCTGGTGGTGGCCGAGGCAGTGCAGATATGAGTGGCTAGCATAGGGAGGTGCTGTGGATTGCTGCGTGCATGTCTCCACACACACATGAGCAACCACGGCAGGGGAGGGGCAGAAAAGTGAAAAATGAAGCTGGCAGGCTCCGTGATTGGCCCACAGTGCCCGCACCGGACCCCTGGAGTCTGGATGTTGGTCTCTGGGGGAGGAGGGGGAAGTCGACGCCCTTCGCCCTCTGCCCTGTCACGGGGCAGGGGGCAACCCGTGAGGGATTGCCGTGAGGGTCAGATGCAGGAGAGTCGGGGACCAGAAAGTGAGCCCCTCTGAGGGAGGGTACGGAGCCGCCTGCCAGCTCTGAGGAGAGCATAAAATGTATACAGAAAAAAAAGTTATCCATTACTCAACCCCAGCATATTTGTGTATCCTGCTGTTTAAAGCAACAGCACATGAAAGCAGTGAAAAGGTTGACCTATATATATTTTGTTTTAACAGTGCTACATCTCTCTCTTGCTTAAATTATACCTTTTTGCCACATTTTGCCACATTTATGAGCAGAATCTGTTGGTGCGGTTACTGATGCGTTGGGGAGTAAATGTTTTGAAAGGATTGTTCAGCACCATTTCAGTCATTATTAACTGCTGACAACCTGCAAGGTGCCATATTTTAATAAAATAAACACTCACTGGTTTTGATACAGTTTAGAAAGCATTTACAAACTAAACTATAGCAAGCACATTGTGCTTGTCAATCAAATGCTAGACAACACCAGCCTACAGGTCAAATAGGGCCTACGCGCAAGGCAAAATGACAGCTTTCACTAAGAATACAAAGGAAAGACAGTCACCGATACCACCACATACACTATGCAAGGAAACATTCGGCATTGACAAATGCTTATTACATATTGTGATTATGACCCCTTTCTCCTCCAGCCCCATTCAGGTTCTTGCCCACCCAGCCTCATGACACACCATTTTGGGGCTTACCTGACCTCTGATGATTCCCCCGGATTTACAACCCACACTGGATACAGGGAGGGAGGTCCATCCTACTCACTCCCAGTGACCTTATCCAGATGGGATGCCAGGGCCCAGTTGGTGGTGTGGGACCTGCGGCAGGCAGGAGTGTTCTTATTTTCTAGCCCTGCCCACCTCCCCGATGCTGGTCCTGCCACGTCAGACCGTGGCAAGCCAGCATACCCCTGCAGGAGACGCAAGCTCCCTGGCCCACTGCAGGGGTCACTTGTGCTGCAGAACCTGATGTGATCCCTTCCCAGCTGGGGGAGCTGTTGCACTGCAGTGCCTCCCCAGCCCTCGGGGTCACCAGGCTTGCCTCTGAACCTAGGTCGCTAGTGTGGGAAGGCGTGCCGCTACTCACTGGGCCATCACGGGACACAATATTTTTTGTTTCCACCAACCTGCGAAGCAAAAAACCCTTAGCTGGAGTATATTAACATTTGATGTTTTTTCCTCCTGATGTCTTTTGTTTCTCCACTAAATGCATTTTTTTTTTTTGTTTGTTTTTACAATTTTTGACCTGGAAAAAAACACTAAGCCAAAGGCTAATTTCCAGGTGTGCCCTGGGAGCACAAGAAAGTTAGGTGACTTGCTCATAGTCACACTGTATGCAAGTGGTGGCTGTGGGATTCAAACCCAGTTCTTCAGGTCTACAGCTCAGTGCTCTTCACCACTACACTATACTGCCAAAGATTTGAGCCATGACAAGGCAAATCTGAATCTCTCCCAAAATCATATCCAAACTTGGCTTGGATTTGGCAAATCCAAAACCGGTTCCAACTTGGTTTTGCCATCCCTACTGCACAGAGATGGAGGTGGAGTCCATGAAGCATAGCTCATCTGCTGGATCAGAGCTCTGCAGCTGGTGGCGCTAGTCCTTATGCACTGTGTCTGTATGAGCCACATGTCTGCCACACAGTGATTCTGCTTCCCCCTCTACCTCTAAGCGTCTTCAGGAATGGAGCTTCAGCAACCATATCAGCCATGGTACCAACATTAAACAACAACAAACCAAGAACTGGCTAACCAAATGTTTGCTTGCCTGTATTTGCAGTATGGTTGTTGGGCATACATAGTGCAGCGGTTAAAATTAACAAATTAATCACATGAATGAAATGGTCATGACTGGGAAATGAGGAGGTTCACAAGTAACACTTGTTTTCTTAAGATTAAAGTTATGTGCCTTGTGATTGGGCAAGGACTTCAAAGCAAAAGGAGAAAGGCAGAAGTGGGCAGGTTTAGAGAAGAAATGCAATATTCTGATGGTGTGACAGGTGAAGAATGGGCACCCACTAAAAGCCTCTTATAGTTCAGATTGATACCAATTTCTTGACATTTGTACAAACATAGGGTCCTATGCACAATCGCTACGAATGAATGCCATGGAGCGGGATCCCGTGGACCCTGTGTGGCATTCACGGGGAATGTGTGTGCAGTTACACCCATTTCCCTGGCCGCACAGACAGCAGCGTGCTGGGGGTGGGTGGGGGTGTGCCGTACTCCACGCCATTCACAAAGTTGTGGAGTGCTGGGTGTGGGGTGGGTGGGCACCTTATGCTGGATAACACCCAGCCGTAGAAGGATATGCACTCCCCAGGACACTGGTGCCAGCTGTGGTGCCAACATGGGGCAATGCAGACCCCACCACATGCTACCACAGCCCATGGGACAACAAGGAGGGCTGGGTGTGGATGATCGGGCACCCATCTGCGCTGTGCTGGCGGCACACATCACGCTCTCTGGTGACATCTGCCCCCCATGGGCGCAAGGGATCTGTTAAAGGTCTGGGCATCCCATTGGATGCATGTCTGGTCCATGGAAATGTCATCTGAACGCTGAAGGGGTGGAGCCACATATAGGTGCACCACGGGTGCATGCGGTAGTGAATACCATGCACTCTGCACTTGTCCGGGGCAGCAGAGCTACTCAGATGGGATACGAGTCTCTGGTGCATACCCCCACCTGCATCGTGCATAGTGCTCATAATCTGTGTGATTCCTGGGGTATATGCTGAGCCTTAATTATATATTTTGTAATGCTCAAAATGTTTAATTTTAGTGTTCAAAACACAGACAAGCAGAGCAACACAGCTTCTTACCTAATGCCAGCTCACTTGTGGCCCCTGCCACCAACTGGTCAATCAGTGTAGGAACATATTAGAACATCTGGTTTACTTGCTTTTTACCACAGTATGAAATATATTAATACCATGAGCTGTAAGCACTGCATCATGGATATGCAAATGAGAAGGGTCTTGCAACATCTCTACTATTCCCAGAGCAACAAACTTCTAAAAAGTGGTACACATGAAAGTAGAAGACGACAGCATATCGGGAATGAAAAGCAGGGTACAATTTCAAGCAGGAACTAGAGTTGCTGAAAATTCTCTACCTTGCATTTTCCAGCCTTGTGATGAAGTAAGGACTTCAAATGGATAAGCAGGAGGAAGAAAGAGAGTGGGTGAGATGATGGAAGAGAATCACTATCCTGGAGCTGTGATGGGGAGGGCGCCCCCATGCCCTCCACAACTCAGGCTGAAACCAATATGCTTGCATGCTTTGCAAGTGGACATACTGCTGTTTTAACAGAAGAGAACTTTGGTTTCAGAGCAAGCAGCAGCAGTCTAGATCTACAGAATGTTTACTATTTGCCTCCTTCCCACCCTCCACCCAAAGCCAGTTCTAGTTTTATAACCACTGGATTTGACTGACAACAGGAACTTCCTGTTTGGCAGTAGGAAGGAAGGATCACTGAGACACATTAGTTTCATCAACCTTGAAAGAACCTAAAAAATACCCTCCCGGCTGGAGGTCTGAATCCAAGCGCAGAAGAAGGAGACTACAGGAACTTTCTGTCCCAGAACAGGAAGGGCGAGAGTTGTAAGGGCACATAGGCAGTAGGAAAGTAAGTGTAAAAATACATAGCGAGAGGAGACAGTAAGCATACAAAGCAACAGGAGAGGGACACAAAATAAGTCAAGATGGGAGTGGTGCAGTGCAATGGCTGTGGGGCAGCAGTGTTCCGGGAGACATTCTGGAGGCTGTGATGCTGCCCTGTTTGAAGGCACTTCTCTGGTCTGAGGAGGAGGTTCCCATCTTCAGGCTGACCTGGCTAGGATTAGTGAAACCTCTTCCCCACCCAGGGACCACCAGGGCCACCACCGTTACCTCAGAGGTTGCCAGGAAAGAGGAGCGGTTGGACCAAGGTGGGCTCAGGGAGAGAAGGTAGAGGAACAGAGTGCATCCCTCTCAGTTGTACCTCTCCACAACTCATATGCTGTTCTGGCAAAAGTGGTTCCTCTATGGCGGCACCTGCAGTGGAGACAAAGGAGGATGCTGGGAACCTCCACAAGGAGACCCACAGGAGGTGGACAGGACCCCACAGGGGAAGGAAACAACTCTGGTCGAGGACTCAATCATTAGAGGGATAAGTGGGAGGAAGGGATAGGGAGGCAAGGTGCTTGCCTGCCTGGCAAACAGCTGAGGGACAGGAAGCGAATCCTCAGGATCGCGGGAGCAGCTGCAAGGGAGGGAGCTGGATGTCATTGTCCACCTAGGGACAAATGACCTGGCTGTGAATGGGATCAGAGCAGTGCAAGAGGATTTTGTGGAGTTGGGGAGGGCCTTGAGACAAGTAGCATGTGGTAACCTTCTCGAGGTGCTGCATGTCTATGGCAAGCATGATGCTAGGGTATTCCACATCATGGGATTCAATGAATGGTTGAAAAACTGTTGTGGAGCTCAGGGTTTTAGCCGTTGGGGACTGAGGAGCCACCTGGAGGATACAGAGCTTATACTGGTAGCGATGGTCTGCATCTGTCCGGGCGGGGGGGGAGACAGGGTCTCGTTGACAGGTTTAAATGCTTTATTGGCAAGCATTTAAACTAGCCAAGGGTGGAGGCACTGAAAAGGAGCAGGGAAATCCCAACCTCCCCCCACAAAACCCAGTAGTTAGAGAGGTAAACACCAAGGCAGAGAAGTCAGTAGGGAGCATGACAGGGGTAAATGCAGAAAAAGGTAGTAAGGACAGGGATGGGGCTAAAAGGGGAAAGGCCATAAAAAATAAATGGAAGGTGATGAGTATCAATGTCCGTAGTCTGTGTAACAAGCTCCCTGAACTAGTGGCCTCAATGGAAGAGGGATGCCTGGATATTGTGGCAGTCACTGAAACATGGTACACAGAGAAACATGAGTGAAGCCAACATACCAGGATACACAGTCTACAGGAGGGATAGGGTGGGTAAAAGAGGAGCGGGAGTAGCTCTCTATATAAGGGAAGGGATTAACACAACAGAACTAAAGAGTAAACAGGAAGTTGATGAGTTGCTATTTATCACCCTGGAGACAGGAAACAGCACCACAATCCACACGGGGGTTGTGTACAGACT
Organism: Neoceratodus forsteri; assembly: GCA_016271365.2. NCBI lineage: Eukaryota > Metazoa > Chordata > Ceratodontiformes > Ceratodontidae > Neoceratodus > Neoceratodus forsteri. The sequence goes on along the minus strand of JADMNL010000029.1, from coordinate 143,583,191 downwards.
CCCATCTCAGGGGGAGGAAATGGATAAGGAAATAATAGAAGGCATCCTTAAAATGGCAGAAAAAGGGGAGATATTGTTGCTGGTGGACCTGAATATGCCAGATGTTAACTGGAGTACCTTTGCTGCAGGCACATCCAAGAGCAAGGTCATTCTTGATGCCCTACAGGGGGCATGCCTCAGACAGCTGGTGTTGGAACCCACTCAGGAGGGAGCAATCTTAGACCTGGTACTCTCAAATGGGGAAGGAGAAAGGATCTCAGATTTAGAAGTGGGTAGTGATCTGGGAACAAGTGACCACCAAACAGTGTGGTTCACAATAAACACAGCCATAGAGTCGAGCAATACAAAAACAAGAGTACTGGACTTTAGGAAAGTTGACTTTGGGAAAATAAGAGAGTGCCTCAGAAAAGCACTAGCAAACAGGCAAGAAGGAGGGGTAGAGGAACAATGGTGAATAATCAAAACAGCCATCACAGAGGCAACAATCCTTTGTGTGAAATAAATCAACAAAACAAAGCAAAAAAAACACTATGGTTCTCAAAAGAGGTGGCAGGGATGGTTAAGGAGAAAGGGATAGCATTCAGGAAATATAAGGAAACACAGAAGGAGCAGGACAGAGAACTTTATCAGTTAAAGCAGAAGAATGCAGGGAAGGCAGTCAGAATAGCAAAGGCACAAACTGAGGAAAAGATAGCCAACTCTGTTAGGAAGGGGGGATAAAACCTTTTATAGGTACATTAGGGAGTGAAGAAAGACCAAGGGAGGTATACAGAGACTTAATGAAGGGGAGGGAATGTGGGCAGAGGGTGACAGTGAAAAAGCAGGGCCACTGAACGAATATTTCTGCTCAGTATTCACACTGGAAGAGGAGGGGGAGGTACCTAAACCAAACAAGAGAGAAACTCTGAATAGGGGAGTCAATACCAGTCCATTCACAGAAGAAAGGGTTTTGAAAGAACTCTTGAAACTGAGGTGGGCAAAGCAATGGGGTCTGATGGGATTCACCCAAGAATTCTAAAATAACTAAGGTTAGAACTAGTGACACCACTGACTACTTCTCTTTAACAAATCATGGGAGGATAGGGTGGTACCTGAGGACTGGAGAAGAGCAAATGTGATTCCATTTCACAAAAGTGGGAGCAGGGCAGAGGCAGGAAACAACAGACCAGTTAGTTTGACTTCAGTGGTAGGGAAAATGATGGAATCATTTCTGAAGGAAAGAACTGTTGAGTACCTAGAGGCCAGTGGGGCACAGGACCCAAGGCAGCATGGTTTTACAGCAGGAAGGTCATGTCAGACGAACCTAATGGATTTCTTTCACTGGGTGACCAAAGCAGTAGACCAGAGAGGGGCTGTGGATATGGCCTACCTAGATTTTAGCAAGGCATTTGACACAGTCTCACAAAAAAGATTAATATACAAGTTAGCCAGCCTTGGAGTGGGTCCCAAGGTGGTAGCCTGGATAAAAAACTGGCTGGACAACAGGACGCAAAGGGTAATAGTAAACGGAGTCCACAGTGAAGAAAGGAGGGTAACTAGTGGGGTACCGCAGTGTTCAGTACTGGGACCAGTCCTCTTTAACGTCTTTATAAGTGACATTGGAGAGCACCTGGAAGGAAAGGTATGTCTCTTTGCAGACAACACAAAGATCTGCAACAGGGGTGATACACAAGGTGGGGTGGAAAGAATGAAAAGGACCTGGCAAGGTTGGAGGAATGGTCAAATATGTGGCAGCTCAGATTCAATGTAAAGAAGTGCAAGGTAATGCATCTGGGAAACAAAAACCTAGGGGAAGAGTACACAATGGAGGGTGAGTTAATAACAACAACAAACATCGAAAGAGACCTAGGGGTAATTATATCAGATGACCTAAAGGTGGGCAAGCAATGTGAGAAGGCAGTAAGGAGGGCTGGAGGATACTGGGATGTATAGGGACAGACATCAGCAGTAGAAAACAGGAAGTTGCTATCCCTCTGTACAGACAGTTAGTGAGATCCCATCTGGAGTATTGCGTGCAATTCTGGAGACCCCATCTCCGCAAAGCCATAGACAGAGTGGAGGTTGGTCAGAGGAGGGCAACCAAAATGGTGCAGGGTCTGCATCAGAAGACATACGAGGAGAGGCTAAAGCAGCTTAATATGTATACCCTTGAGGAAAGGAGGAAGAGGGGGGACATGATAGAAACTTCCAGTTATCTCAACGGAAGTAAAGTACAAGAGGGTAGTATCTTTCAGAAGAAGAGATGTGCAAGAACAAGGGGGCATAATTTGAAGATAGAGGGGGGACGGCTCAGAGGTAATGTAAGGAAGCATTTTTTACAGAGAGGGTTGTGGATGCATGGAACAGCCTTCCTGAGGAGGTTGTGGAGTCAGGAACAGTGGGAGAATTCAAGAATGCATGGGACAAGCATAAGGCAATTCTAGTGGAGGGTAGGAGGAAGTAAGCTGTTGATTAACTAGAATCTGCAGCTTATCCATTAGGTAGGGAAATGGGCAGAATGGATGGGCCAAGCGGTCCTTATCTGCCACTAAATTCTATGTTTCTATACAAAGGAACAGTTTTTATACACTAATGCATACAGGGCACGTACCTAGGTACACCGCTGGCTAACCTGTGCTGCACTAACAAAAGATCCAACTCGGGTGTAAAGGTAATCGACAGAAAATATCTGAGGTACAAAGAGATAGCAGGAGACGAACGCCTTGTATTATCCTTAAGTTTTTCATCCATTTTAAAACTAAAAGCCAATGCCTAGCAGTTTGCTAAACACACTGGAGCAATTAAGAAAGGTTTGCAGCCACAAAGTAATGGAAGCGAAAGCCTTCCCTCACCAATAACATTCATACTCTGCTCTGCCTCCTACATCAATTTCTACCCACTCCTCAAACTCTGTGTATATATAACATTGTTACTCAAATGAATTTGGCTTGCATGCTATTTTGTGCATGAAATATTGCTGTCTGCAGCTTGCAAGATACTGGGATCACCGAGCAAACATGAAATTAAGAATTCTGCAGCTGTCATGGTTTGGTAAGTAGTACAGCAAGGATGCAACATGGTACCCTGCAGTATTGCTGCAGAGTGCTGCATTATACTGCAGGGGGCAGTGCAATTCCATGACAATGAAGCCCGTATGTCATGCAGTATTTTATGACATGACAGTTACGGCAAGGTACTGCACTGCATCCTCGGTGTGTCCACTTGTACTTTGTCATGTGACTATGATTACCAAAATAAGAGGGAAGGTATTTATTTCATCTGAAAGTGAATTCAAAATCCAAAGTCTTTAAAAGTTATTTAAAAAAGCTAATGTGAAAACATCATCTAATTATTGATATTATTTGAAATGATCAATAATTGCTAGTTCTATGGATGCTAACTACATCCATATAACTATTCTATGTTGTCCTGGTTCCAAGCATTAATGAAAAATATCCCTGACTTTTCTAAAGGTAGCTCTTTCTAAAGCTAATTTCTTTGAAAAACCTAACCTTGACCCGGTGGCATGGAGGTTGAGGCTGGATAATACATCATTGCGCCCGCCAAGCAACCCGGCTTTGAGACGAGCCTGGGTTACTGGGGTCACGGGGATGGAGGGTGAGGAGGGACTGAGCTGTCGTGAGGTGGCTCTCCTCTCCTCTCCCAGGGAGGGATAAGGGGTTTCCTTGACCCTTTGCTGCCACCTGGTTGAGGACGGGTGGCAGTTTGGGAAACGGGGAGCCCAGTGACAGCCGGGGTGGGGCAGAAGGGGCAGAGCCAGTACCCAGTGTGCATGTCCTCCTCCACACACACGCACGTCCGTATCTGCTGGGGTCCCGGGACAGGGAAGAAACCCAGGGAGAAAATGCAAAAATTAAAATTAGAAAAAAAAAGGCAAAACTTTAGAACTATTAAGCCTAGAAATGTCATTTTTTCCCCCCACTAAAGTTTCATGTCAGGGCAAAACAGAATAGCTATACTGATACAGTTTGCAATTACTGATATTTAAAAATATGAACAAGTTGAAAGATTTTTCCATCAATATATCTAGTCCTCAAGGCTCCAAAGTTAGCCCTTTTCAGACATTGGCTATAGAAAGGGCTACCTAGCCAGCTCCATGGTTAACAAGCCATCAGCGAATAATCTGCCATGCTGGGAATTGGGATTATGCCTTCTGCTAGGGATATCATGAGCTGAGAACGACAGGGAGGATTTAGAGTGTCCCTTGGGTGCTCACCCCTGAAGCACGAGGGCTGTGTTGCATTACTACTGTATGCAGGAAATCCTGGTGACAGGCTTGGCGTGGGCTCACCAGTCAGTGTGAGTGGCCAAACATTGCAGAGCATCCCCTTATGATGTCATACCATACATGCACTGCGGTGGTGGACTGCGAGACAAAGTATGACAAGCAGCCCGTAGAGCTCATGCCTGACTTCATGGGAGTGGATGATGACTTGAGGAAGTCTCCAGACACAGTCCAACCCTGGCAGGTGGGTCAGACAGGCAGCAGGTCACAGCCCACTGAATACCTGAGGGAGCGATATGCTCAGGGTAAGAGAAGAAAAAAGAAATTACAGAAAAATGACAAAGCTAATTTTGGAATCATTAGGGCTAGGAATCGAAGTTCATTTACTTTTATAACAAAACCTTGGCGTCATGTTCAATGCAACTGCTTCGCCTAATGATACTACCACCTGTGTGCACTCCAATTCCCTCTTTTCCACCCCAAAGTTTTACCTTTCCAACCCTTGCAAAATCCTCCTACCCTCCCCCGACTCTCCCACCGCCACCACCTCTCCTCCTACCTACTTACTACCCGCACCCCCCCCCACCCTTTCTACTCCTACTGACAAGGTCTTCTGGCTGCTTACCCCTCTTCTTCTGTCATATTACACCCCCCGCTCCTTTCTTCTCCACTACTAAAGTTATTAATTCTAGACAATTAAAATATGTACTTCACTGTTTTTTAAACCTAGTCTTTGTATTACCACCTCTGTATGTTTGATCACCCCTCCCCACTGACATGGAACCTTTGCAAATGAGCACCTTGCGCTCAAAGGTATTTTAATCCGAGACTGAATAAATAAAATGTTAGATAGCATCATAGTAGGGAGTCAGAAGATGGCATGTGTTGATATAAATTGCCTAGTGGTCCTTCACCAGTTTTTGCCAGGTACATTTATACACTGGCATGATTTGTCGTGTTAATACAGTTTGCCCTCTTGATACAGTTATAGTAATATTTTTTTTTTTTTTTAACGTAGCATTATACTTAGAGGTGTACTAATGTACAGTATATTGATGTATACCGCCTCCCGTAAACTGTATTAGGACATATATTAATGAGGTTGATCCTGTATCTTTTCCACCACTTAGTTTTCATGATCCCGTGCTACAAAAATGGGAAAAGTGTTGGTTCCCTAATTACCAGTGTGAAGTCAATAAAATAACCAGTACAAAGAGTACGTCATCAAGGAGAACTACACCGTTTCTAGTTTGTGTACATATTGTATAACAGGAAATACTGTCTTTTTTTAATTTCTCTATTTTCACTGGTTTCATAGTAGCGAAAAATAAAAAGACAGTAAATATAGTAGGTGAATCACTGTACAATAGCATTGCTAGTGTTCCACCAGTGAAAATAAGATGACGGGACATGCCAGGTGTGCTTGGAGAGCTAAATATAATGGTTGTGAACTTAAGCTGTTATACAGTATAATTTTTTCATCCATAAAACTTTTCTCTGTTGGTCACGTGGGCCCTGTCCCCACCTCCTCCCACCTGGCACCTATATCTCTTGTCCACTGAGCCCTAGATCCCATGGATTGTCCTGTGGCAGGTCTGGGTAGGTGAGGCACACCCTCCCCACCCAGTGACTCTCTCCCAGATTGTCAGGCCAGCCACCAGACAACGGCACGGGGATGGAAGTGGGCAGGCAGAGCTTCATGTAGCCTGTGCCGAACAATATTCCATTTTCTCCTGCAGTCCCTCCCCATCGGCAGCAACACGTGGCATGCATTATATGGAGGTACACACACTCACGGAACCATGGCCCTCGCCCGTGCCGCCTTGAGGCCACTAAGCGCTACCTCCAGGCCTCTACCTGGAGGCAGCCAAGTCACAAGCCTCCCGCCATGGTAGAGGAGAGTGTCCTTCGGATGGTTAGCCCTCTCCCCGGCACCAACCCCTGTCGGCCCGAGCTTGTTCCTCAACCCTAGTTGCCAGTGTGGTAAGAGATAAGGCAAAGTGCCTCAGCCCTCTAAGCAACTGTGACGGTGGTATACAGTATATCTGACCTTGTAGATAACCATGATATTTTTACTGTATTTTGTAACCGTCTTATTTGAGTTAACTTGTAACACCTCCGCTGCTTTAAATTCTTCTTGAAAAACAGGTGTTTTACTTAAATGAGGCTTTCCCTCGTTGCGGATGGTGCGGTGGATAACACAGTAGAGTGGCTGGGGCTGCAGGAGGATCTGACAAAATTTGAGGACTGGTCAGACACATGGCAGCTAGGGTTCAATGTTAAAGTGCAAAGTCATGCACTTGGGAGCAAGGAAACCAAGGAGGTGTTATCAGTTGGGAGGGTGCATACAGCTGCTACAGAGGAGGAGAAGGATCTTGGGCTGATAATGAAGGGGTAATGAACCACTAGTACAGTGCCAGAAGGCAGCAGCTAAAGCCAACATGATGCTGGGATGTGTTGCTAGAAGAATCATCTCCAGGAGGGGAGGTTATCCTGCCTCTGTACAGATCATTGGTGAGGCTGTACCTGGGTACTGCGTGCAGTATTAGTGCCCATACTTAAAAAGATGTTGGATTACTGGAGGGTCCAGCACAGAGCAACGATGATGATCATGGGATAGGAAGACAAACCCTCTGAGGGAGGCTGAGGGAGCTTAACATGTACTCTCTGGAAGAAAGGAGGGATGGGGTGATATTATTGAGGCTTTTAAATACATGAAGGGTATAAACAAGACTGGTACAAGTGGATTTTTAAGTTGGGGTTACACAAGGGGCATGGTCTGAGACAGGAGGGAGGAAGATTCAGGAGAGAAATGAGGAGGCAGTTTTCACAAAGGGTGTTGTCCATGTTAATTAGTTAAAATTTTATTTTTAAACAGGATAAAACTTTAGAGTAGAAAATAGGCGTATCTACAAAGTTGTCCTGTACACATTCATATAGACAGTCATCAGTAAAAAAGGTAACATTAATACATTAGACATATATAAAAATAGACAATTGTTGTCAGTTGTGGAATGCGCTGCCTGAAGAGGTGGTGTCCTGTAAGTCGGTGGGCAGTTTTAAAAGGGGATGGGACAAAGTGAGGGGAGGGTCACTGTGGTGGGGAGGGAGGGAGGGGCAGTTGCAGTATAAGGGATTACTAGCTGCACCTCGAGCAGACTTGATAGCCATATGGCCAGTAAATTAGCTGGCAGTTTCAGTATGTGCATATCTCTCTCATAACTGAGCCTCCTTTTAACTCTTAAAGGTATTGCATCTTATAATAGGTAATATTTATTTAGTTTTGGATTCCTGTATATATAATGTGTATGCCTATACACAAGTTAATGCTACCCACATTGGGTCTTGGCCCATACTAGTGATCCTGAATTGTATACCTTTCTGAACTGCAGGTGTACACTCCGATGTTTGTAACTGTTGTTACATCTTATAATCCACATCTGTACATTTTCTGTAACAGTGCCCTGCCTAATGCCTCAGGTCGAGCCTGAAAATAAGCCAACTCTTGGCCCAGTGTACCTACCTGGTTACCAAATAAATAAACCCCAATGTGTATACACTCTAACGAAGTAAATACATAGAAAATGGGCACAGAAAGCCTCAGAAATCCAAAATACTTTTGTGAAACAATACCAGGGAATTTATTACTGAGAAACATTTAGTGCAGGAATAGAGCTGGAGAGTTACAAGTTCTCTCATTCTTACATCTGAAAAATGCAAAGAGCAACTAAAGCACGTGTACGTAAAGAAATTAACCCAACAGGGCTGCAGGGTTACAACTAGCTGCAGAGCAAACTAGGAAAAATCCCATCAGAATAACACACACCCTGTGGTGAGACAGAAATTCTGTAGATTCTATCCGATTTTGTACAGCACTGTGTGCAATGTATAGAATTCCACCTGGCAGGATTCCATAAATGACTAGAGAAAAATACATCATGAAGATGGGACAGGCACCAGCGAAGGAACTGTCAGTCACATCATGTAACGCAGAGCACAGAATCAAGAGACGCCAACAGTAAACTGCAAAACATGGTGAGCCTCTGACAGTGCACTGTCCAACATGGTGAATCTCCATCAGTGCACTGCAAAATGTGGAGAGCCTCCCATAGTGCACTGCATAATGTGGAGAGCCTCACACAGTGCAGTGCACAACATAGTCAACCTTCCACAGTGCACTAGACAACATGGTGCACCTCCAACAGTGCACTGTCCAGCATGAAGAGCCTTAGGCAATGCACTACACACCATATAATGTCAGTGGGTCAGCAGGTAGCAAACTCACCTCTGAGACCGGGAGATCAGAAGGCTGTGGGTTCTATTCCCACACCGGTCACTTGGGTTAAATCCCAATACTGACACTGTAGTACAGCATGAGGGGAGTGCTGCACTCCAGAGATGCCGTCTTTTGGATGAGATGTTAAACTGAGGTCCCAGCTGCCTGTTCTGGTGGTAGTTCAAGTGGGTGTTAAAGATCTCATGGCACTTCTCGAAAAGAGTAGGGGAATTCTTTTTTGACAAAAATAAAACCACAGCTGTTCAGTGAATACATTTAAAAAAAAAATGTATCAGTTTAAACTTTATACACACTATGTAAATTCAGTCATAAAACAAAAACAATAGCTGAAGAAAATCATGTAAAGCCAATATAAAAAACTTTAAGCTAAGCTCATAACTTCATCAGTGGAACTTACCAAAAACAATCATACTTTTCTAGAACAGTAACCTTTCCATCCAGATTAAATGCATTATACCTATGCCTACTTTCTACCAGATCTATCGGTCTGTATAAATCTTACTTGGCACACCCTTCCAACATTTCAGCAATATGGCACTTGTACAAATTTTAGCTTCATATCTCCAAATTTGCCATATTTCTTTCTCAATCGTTTGGACCACAATTCTAGGCAACAAATCCACCTGCTGTATAACATATTTACATCTCTCTTGCCACAAGCTGAATTTAATACATGTTAAAAGTATCGTTGTGTACTTTCTTCCACCCCCTGAATTTGAGCTGTATAACCTGTTATTATTTCTTCATAATTCATCTCATTCCATGCAGTATTTCCCCACGCTGAGCTTATAGCAGACCGTATCTCTCTAGCAGCAGGACACTGGATAAGGACATGTTCTCAAGTTTCCTCTGTCTGGAAGCATGTACTCCTTGGGCGACACCTTTCCTCCATTTTTTTGTGTTCAGCAATCCCTTTCATCTCTAGTCTACCACGTGCACATAACCACACCGTGTCCCACATTTTTTGGGGGATCCTTTTATCAGTTAGGTATTCTACCATCTTAATATTTAGGTTTAATCGTACCCCCTTATAAACGGTATCAATATTATATCCTGCCATCTATATTGTTTTATAAATAGTTTTTCGATCAAGACATGATGCTTGAGTTAATGTTCAATGCCATTTCCTAATTTTTTCAAGTACAGGCCAAAAATATTGTACAGCCGGGATTGAAGATTTTCTTAAAAGTTTTGGTGACTTCTTCCAGTTTCCAACATCGAAGGAAACCAAATTACTGCTACTTTCTTCCACTCTGCAGGAGAAGGGGATTGGAATTTTGTTATACTACTGTGCAAAAATAAGCTACAGAAATGACTTATTGGGTTAATTAAATTAATTCCCCCTTGTTTATACTCTTTATACAGATACTCCCTCTTAATTGGGTTTAACGTAGAACCCCATATCAATAAAAATACTAAACTTAGTAGTTTTAAGTCAAAGTCACTTGGACCTGGAAAAACTATACTCAGAAATGCAAAGAGAGGATCAGAAACATTTCCACTGTCATCGCCTTTTTTGTTTGTTTGTTGCAGTTTTTCCATTTAGTTACTTTTCTAAACCTATATTCAGTTTTACATCCAGTTTAGTGTAGCCATATCACCTCTCCCAAACTGAATCCCTAAAATATTTATCTGAGACTATGATATTTCAAGTCCCCATCTTCTCCTGGATTACCATCTCATTAGTTAATGCATGCCCTTTACTTTTAGTTTGATTTATTCTAGCTCCTGACACTTCAGAGTACTTCTGAATAATGTTTAAAGTTAGTGCAACATTTTCAACATCAGGAAATATAAGAGTTGCATTGTCTGCATATGCTATAAATTTTACTACGGAATCACCTGTATTTAAAATTATGGGATTCACAGTTAGTTCCTGATTAATAAGCTTTAACGAGGGGTCTATGCAAAACACATACAGTAGCGGACTCACTGGACAGCCCCACCTGACTTCTCTATTTATTTGAACCATACAACCTAAATGTCCATTAACCATTGGTACTGCGAAGCTACCTTATAAACCAAATCTATCCATTTTATAAATTGCTGAGGTATTCCATGAGTTCTTAGAACTTCTTGCAAGAACACATGGAAACCCTGACAAATGCCTGTGCCTGATCCATAGCAACAGTGAAGCCTTCTAGCTTGTTATTGTTCCCTAGAAACCAGTTCTCTTATTAATAGTAAATTATCATGTATGTTCCTCCTTTTATCGAACAAGTCTGACTCTGTTTGATAACATGAGCCCTACTCCACTAAATTGGATGTTTGAGACTTTCATTAAGATTTTCAAGTCTGTATTTAAGAGTGCTAGTGGTCTCCAGTTTTTCAACAATTCTCTCTCATTTTTTTTTTTTTTTAAAAAGTTTGTGTGGCTAACGCCATTTGAGGTGGACTCTAACCAGAGTCCAGCATTGAATTAAAAAATACTTCTAGAATTTCCACAAGTTCATTTTTAAAGGTTTTTATAAAACTCTGATGTTAATTCATCTATTCCCGGGGATGTGTTGTTTTTTAAAGTCTCTATAGCTTTCCTTTTGTCTTCTTGAGGTATAGGAGCAACCAGATTTTGCCATATGGATTCTGGCATCTCCTAAATGTTTAACTGTTTAAGTGTATCTTGTATCGCGCTTTGATTCAAATTTGGATCCTAATATAATGAAGCCATATAAGATTCTATTGTGCACATAATTTGTTCTTGTGTAGTTACTCTGGTACCTACTTGGGGGATTAGACTATTAATGTTTTTATTACTCTGCCTTGTTTCACAACTTACATATATGTCCCCTGAAGTAGTTTTCCCTGGGATGCTGATTCTATGTTCATGCAGTAAAGAGGCAGCCCTTGAGTATTGCATTTCTTCCATTTTTATTTTAATTTGTTTAATTTGGGCCAAAAAATCCCCATAACCTTTATCTAACTGGGACCTCAACGTCAAATGAACTTTACACTGATCTATGTATTTATTCCTAGCAAATATCACAAATTCATTCTTCAAATCTTTTTTTCTATCAACCCACCATCTCCCTATATCCTCCTCTAAACAAGCAACCGACTTTCTATCCTGGAGCACCCCAACAACCAGGAACAGAAGGGAGCAAGTACTGCTGGATGCCTTGCAGGACAGCTTCCTGCTGCAAATGGTCAGTGAACCAACCAGGTTAGGGAATACCCTTGACCTTGTGATGGCAAATGGGGACCTTGTGAGAGAACTTACAGTGGAGGAACTGCTGTCAGGGAGTGACCACTACTCAGTATGGCTCACATTGGATATGGGCAAGGAAGGAGTGGAATCTGGCTCAATAGTGCTGGACTTCAGGAGGGCCGACTTTGGGAGGATGGGGGAAGTGGTAAAAGGGTACCTGACCAGAATTCAATCTAGTATGGACACTAACCAGAGGTGGGAGCTCATAAAGCTGGGGACAGTGGAGGCAACCAAAACCTACTGCAAAGCCCAGAGCAAGAAGGCTAGGGCTAAGAAACCGATCTGGTTGAGCAAGGAGGTCATGAAAAAGGTAAGGAGGAAAAGAGCTGCCTTTAGGAAGTACAAGAAACAGGGAGGGGGGAGGACAGGGAGGTACTTGACAGAATCAAAGGAGGTGACAAGGGCAGTAAGGGCCAAAGCATCTATGGAACTCAGGTTGGCACAAGGCATTAAGAAGGGGAGAAGGACTTCTTTAGGTACATCAGGGAGAAAAGGGCTGTAAGGACCACATAGTAAGAGATTAGGAAGGAGGGGTTGGGTAGAAGCAGGGTGCAATAAAGGCGGAAGCACTAAATGAGTATTTCTGCTCAGTATTTACTAAGGAGAAGAGGGGTGACACCCAAGGTGGGAGAAATGGCAGAAGCAGGGTGGGGAAGTGGTGATAGATGGGAAATCATGGAGAGCAGAGTTAGGAGGGTTTGAAGGCACTGAAGGTGGACAAGGCGCCAGGCCCAGATGGCATCCACCCCAGGGTACTGAAGGAGCTGGCAGAGGTCCTTGCAGGACCTTTGGCAGACCTATTTAATGCCTCACTACATTCGGGGTGTTTACCTCAGGACTGGAGGATGGCTCATGTGGTGCCCCTCCACAAGAGTGACCCCAAGGATGAACCGGGAAACTACAGACCAGTGAGCCTCACATCCATCATGGGTAAGCTAATGGAGACTATCCTGAAGGAGAGACTGGTGGCCCTCCTAGAGGCCAAAGGACTACAGGACAGCAGATAGCATGGCTTCATATGTGGCAGATCCTGCCAAACCAACCTGGTCGAGTTCTATGACTGGGTAACTAGGCAACTGGACAGGGGCCATGCAGTGGATGTCCTGTATCTGGACTTCAGTAAGGCATTCGACTCAGTGCCACATGGAAGGCTGGGAAGGAAGTTAGTAGACACAGGGGCGGGTGCAAAGCTGGTGAGATGGGTAGGAAACTGGCTGCAGGGAAGGCAACAGAGGGTGGTGGTGGGTGGGGAGCTCTCACACCCAAGGGCAGTGATGAGCGGTGTTCCACAGGGCTCGGTGTTGGGACCAGTGTTGTTTGGGATATTCATTGCAGACATATCATGGGACATCAAGAGCAAGATCAGTCTGTTTGCTGATGATACCAAGGTAGGCGTGGTGGTGGATGACCTAGGGGGATGGCAGGGGTTACAGGATGATCTAGCAAAGGTTGAAACCTGGTCAGACACCTGGCAACTGGGCTTTAATGCCAAAAAGTGCAAGGTGCTGCATTTTGGGATGAAGAACCCAAGGAGGAGTTACCAGCTAGGGGGAGTGCAGCTAGCTCAGACAGAGGAGGAGAAGGATCTGGGGGTGTTCATTACAGGGTCAATGAACAACTCGGCACAATGTAGGAAGACAACGCAAAGGCCAACAAAATGCTGGGTTGTATTACAAGGGGTATATCCTCGAGGAGAGAGGAGGTGATTATGCCACTGTATAGGTAATTAGTTAGACCACACCTGGAGTACTGCGTGCAGTACTGGCATCCGTATCTGAAGGGGGACATTAAGTTACTGGAGGGTGCAGCAGGGCGACAAAAGATGATCAAGGGGTTGGGGGATTTATCATACGAGAGGAGGTTGAAGGAGTTGAAGGAGTTTGGTTCTGATTCTAGAACTCTGCGCTAAGTGGCTGTGTTTGAGAAGAGCTCCCAAAGCTAAGTGCTTTTTGATATAATTTCCAGTTTAAAAATTGTTTTGTTTTATGTAAATTTAGGTGATTGTGAAAGACAACCCTGTAGGCTCCAGGAAGATATAAAATTTGTGCGGTAGATATTCGTTGGAAGTCAGAAGGATCAACACATTTATTTAGTGTGATCTTTCTACTCTGATGTGGTTAATTTTAATACTATTTTAATACTATAGTTTAAACCCTTTCTGTATGTGCCTTTGGTGGTGTCTGATATTGAGAACCTAAGTGTCATTTGTGGGTATCCTGTCTGTTTTGGTAGGTACTTTATTTTCTCTGATAAACAACTGAGTATACCCATTGCCTAATACTTTATAGTACATTTAATCTTTTTGCTCAGTCTCTAATTTTTTCTCTTCTTTCTCCAATGTTTTAGAACTGTTTAGTTATTGTGGCAGAGGTGTGGTACTGTGTTCTTTCTTGTAGTTCAAGGTGCTTTTGGAACTGCTGATTTCTATTGGTTTAAACAATTACATTTTTCTTTTCTATTTTATAAAAAGCTACATCAACTTGGTATGTTGTCACCTGTTTGTTGTTGCTAAGTAGCAGATGTTTTTGCATTGTGCTCTGATTCTGTGATAGAATCTGTATTAGTAGAAGGTAGATTATTGTGATTGTAGTTACCTTTTGATTGTAAGGATAAAGAGCTTAGATAGAAGTGTATGTATTTTCAAATATTATAGGGGAACAGTGGCAGGATTTTTAGGACAGTAAATTAATAAAAAGTTAACTAGGAGAGCTTCAGTAGCAGACAAGTAGTGGAATTGCAGTATAATGTGGGGAGTGGTGCAATGCAGTGGCTGTGGGGCAGCCATATTCAGGCAGACCTTCTGGACACTGAGGTGCTGCCCTATCTGCATGCATCTATCTGGACTGCGGGATGAGGTAGCCAGACTCAGAGCGGAAGTAAACTGGGTCAGGAGTACCATCACCCCTATCCAGGGACCACCCAGTCCAATGCAACTGCCTCAAAGGATGCAGAGAACGAGGAGCACTTGGATGACAGTGGGCTCAGGGAGGGTTAGAGCAGTCAGGCAGAGGCACATCCCAGATCCTATTCCACTCAAGAACTCATATGCCACACTGGCAAACAAGGACAACCAAATACAGGTACCCAGAGAAGTGGAAGGAAAGGCTGTGGAGGTTAGCCAAGGAGGTGACCTCAGCGGGGAAAGCAGTGGACCCCAGAGGAGGGAAGCGAATCCTGGTGGGGACTCCATCATAGAGGGATCCAGCTAGGAACACAGGAGGGAGGACAGGGAGGTGAGGTGCCTACCAGGTGCCACGCGCATGGAGGGATGGAAGGAAGATCCTGGGGATCACTGGGAAGGCAAGACGGAGGGTGAGCTGGATGTCATTATCCACCTAGGTACCATAACCTGGCAAATGGGAGCCAAAGGAAGTTCAGGAAGAGTTTAGGAAACTGGGAGGGTCTCAAGCAAGTAGCTACTTCTGTCACTTTCTCAGAAGTACTACTGTGAGAGGCGAGGAAACATGAGTGCATGCACCAGGAACTTTAACTCATGGTTGAAGAACTGGTGCTGTGAGGAAGGGTTTGGATTCATTGGTGACTGGGGACCCACCTGGAGGGATGGAGGTTTGTTCAAACCTGACGGCCTGCATCCATCCTGGAGGGAATCAAGCACTCAATAATAAGTTTAAATGCTACATTGATAAGCATTTAAACTAGCAAAGGGGTGGCAGGCCAGCAAGGAGGGTACCCACTGCTCACCCCCACAGCTAGCAGTGGAACCAGTGAACCAGAGGAGTGGCTATCTCTGCAAAGCAGTGCAAAAGATGGAGATTAGTGCCCAAGAGGTGGATAAGCAGAAAAGGGGCAAAATTCAGCAGACGGGCAGACAGCAAGGAGAACCAGGAATAAATGACAACCATGGAAGGGGCTTGAGTAGAATAGTGAGACAGTCTAGGGAGGTCAAATCATGGAAAGCCATGTGTGCAAATGTCAGGAGCCTTAGCAACAAGATGGAAGATCTGGAGGCTGTCATGGTGCAGTCAGACCTGGACATTGTGGCCATCACTGAAACCTGGTGTAATGACACACGACTGGGAGATGGCCATACCTGGCTACAACATATTCAGAAGAGACAGAGCAGGCAGGAAGGGAGGAGTGGCACTGTATGTGAAAAATAACATAAGGGCCACAGAGATCCAGGAGGAACAAAATGGGGAGAGATACTGTGGGTTAAGCTGGAAAGAAAATGGGGACAGCCATCCTCACAGGTGTGGTCTATAGACCACCAGCCCAGGAGGAAGAAACAGACAGGGAGCTGATGCTAGCCATCCAAAGGATGGCAGACAAGAGTGAGGTAGTACTGGTTGGAGACTCAATATTCCAGGCGTGGACTGGAGCATCCCAGCAGCAGCATCAACTAGAGCAGATTTATCCTGGACTCCCTTCAGGGTGCCTTCCTCAAGCAACTGGTCGTGGAACCAACTCGGCAGAAGGCAATACTGGACCTTGTGCTCACAAACAGGGACAGTGTGATGGGGGTAACAGTGGAGAGCACCTGGGAAACAGTGACCACCAGTCATTGTGGTTTGAAATCACAGAAAGAGCAGAACCAAACCACACAAAAACACGATCCTGGATTTTAGGGGGCAGACTTTGGGAAAATGGGAGATACTTGAAAGAGGCATTAAGGGAATGGGGCAGGAATCAGGGGTTGAGGAACAGGGCAGTATTTAAAATGGGGATTACAAGAACAACAGAATTATGTATTAAGCAGGTTAGCAAGAGGAAAAGGAAGAGGAGACCATTATGGTTTTCTAAAGAGGTAAAAGAAAGTGAAAGCCAAAAGATTGTATTCAGGCAATACAAAAGACACAGGCAGAAGGGGATAGGAGAAGTACCAGGAGAAGCAAGAGGGGCAGGAGGTCAGTAAGGGAAGCCAAAGCTCAGACAGAAGAACACATTGCAAAATCAGTGGGTAGAGGGACAAACCTTTACAGGTACATAAGTGAAAAAGAAAGACAAAGGAGGGATAGTGAGACTGAAGGGGAGGATGGGGGCGTGGAGGATGACAACAGTAAAGCTGACATACTGAACAGGTATTTCTGCTCAGTCTTTACTGAGGAAGAGGAGGGTAATGGGTCTGAAGGGAGTACAAGGGGTGAGAATGGTGCAGAAATGGACACAAGTCCCTTTACACAAGAAAGGGTCCTGAAGGAACTGGAAGTAGTAAGAGTTGATAAAGCAATGGGGCCAGATGGGGTGCATCCCAGGGTCCTTAAAGAACTAAGAGAGGTGGGGGCTGAACCTCTGGCTATCCTGTTTAGCCGATCACTGGAAACAGGGGAGGTACCCAAAGATTGGAGGACAGCAGATGTAGTCCCCTTATACAAAAGTGGGAACAAAGAGGAAGCAGGGAACTACAGACCAGTCAGCCTCACCTCGGTAGTGAGGAAGATCATGGAAGTACTACTGAAGGAGAGATTGGTGGAACATCTGGTTGTCAGTGGACTACAGGACCCAAGGCAGCATGGTTTCACCAGGGGAGGTCATGGTCAGACCAACCTCATTGAATTTTTGACTGGGTGACTAGGGAGGTGGATCAGGGAGGGCAGTGACATGGCCTATCTGGACTTCAGCAAGGCCTTTGACACTGTGCCACATAGAAGACTATTACACAAACTGGGGAATATGGGTGTGGGCAGGACAGTAGTGTGGTGGGTAGGTAACTGGCTGGGTGGCTGGACACAGAGGGTGGTGGTAAATGGCTCACTCCACAGAGGGAAGAGTGACCAGTGGGTACCACAGGGATCAGTGCTGGGACCGGTCCTATTCAACATCTTGATCAGTGACATGGCGAGGACCTAGAAGGCAGAATTTCACTGTTCGCTGATGACACAAAGCTCTGTAACAGAGTAGACACACCAGAGGGTGTAGACAGAATGAGAAGCGACCCAGAAACTTGAAGAATGGTCAGGGGTTGGCAGTTGAAATTCAATGCAAAGAAGTGCAAGATAATGCATATAGGGCACAAAACCCTGGCACAATATATCAGTTGGGGGTGAGGATATAGCATGCACCAAGCAGGAAAGGGATCTTGGGGTTGTCATCTCTGATGACCTCAAGGTAGGGAAACAGTGTGACAAGGCAGCAAGTAAAGCAAATAGGATGCTGGGATGTATAGGCAGGGCATTACAGCAGGAAAAGGTAGGTCATAATTCTCATACAAGACACTAGTGAGGCCCCACCTGGAGCACAGTGTACAGTTCTGGAGACCATACCTACGTAAGGACATAGGGTAGAGAGGGTTCAGAGGAGGGCAACAAAGATGGTGCATGGATTGCATCACAAGTCCTATGAAGACAGGTTGAAGGAACTGAACATGTACTCCTGGAGGAGAGGAGGAGAGAGGGATATGATAGAGACATACAAGTATCTTACAGGAGGAACAGGGTGCAGGAAAACACTATTTTTAAGTGAAAAAGATGTTCCAGGACTAGAGGGCATGGGATGAAGTTGAGGAGGACTATTCAGAGGAAACATGAGAAAGAATTTCTTCACAGAACGGTGGTGGACAAGTGGAACACCCTGCCAGAGGAAGTGGTGGGGGCTGAAACAATCACGGGATTTAAGAATGCATGGGATAGACATAAAGGAATTCTGGAGGTCAGGGTAGGTGCAACAGACTTCTAGGAAAACAAACTAAACTTACAAGCTCAAATGGGCAGACTGGGTGGGCCATAGCCTTTATCTGCCGACACTGTCTATGTATCTATGTAACATGTACTCACTGGAGGAGAGGAGAGACAGGGTTGACATGATTGAAACCTTTAAATACATGAAAGGAATAAACAAGACAGGTACAGAGGGGCTGTTCAAAGTAAGGGAGGGGAGGGACACCAGGAGCCATGATATGAGACTGGAGAGAGGAAGGTTCAGGAGGGAGATGAGGAGACACTTTTTTACAGAGAGGGTGGTGGCTGGGTGGAATGCGTGCATTGCTGAAGTGGTATGCAGTAGAACAGTGGACTGCTTCAAACGAGGATGGGACAGGACAAGGGGAGGGTTAATGAAGGGAAGGGTGGAAGGAGGGCAGCTGCAGAATAAGGGTGCTATGCACATTAGAGCAGACTTGATAGACCTCTAGGCCTTTATCTGCTGGCAAATTCAGATGTTCGGAAGAGATCTAATATTCGTGTCTTGCAATCGTGGTCTTTTTTTTTTTGAAATTCAACATCTTTATTTATTTGTCAAACTGTTAAACATACAGGCATCTTGTACGAGATAAACTATCCTCAGATAAACTATACCAAGGAGTTAATATAACCCCCTTCCCTCCCCAACCCACTACTCTTCCCTTAACCCCCCCCCCGCCGGAGCGTACCAACTAAACCCACTCTACAGCTAATAGTCAGCGAGCAGTATACAAGCTATAATCAAGATATACAAACATAATAATTAGAGTAGATATAGGGCATATAATTTGCCCCATTTCTTGGTGAATCCTTCCTTGTTGTTACGGGAACTAGCTACCAGACTTTCAATGTTGAAAAACGATGACACATCCGTCAGCCAGAATATGAGATGACTAGCTGATCCATCCATCCAGTGTTTAAGTACCAATTTCTTAACTACAATTGAAATTAGAGCCATGTGGAATTTGCGTTCTTTAACTTCAATACTGGAGAACATTCCCAAGACACAAATCTATTTAGTGAACAGATCCCCTAACCCAAGTATTGGATCTAGCCTGGATCGAACTGTTTGCCATAAAGGGACAATTTTTTCACAATGCCAAAATACATGAATCGGATTCCCTTCCTCCTTGCCACACCTAGTGGTTGGCAGTCTGCCCATTTTAGTTAACCTTACTGGCGTGTAATACATATTATTTAAAATGTGATATTGGGTGAGCCTAAGTCTGTCTTGTGTGAGGTATTTATGAAGATCCCTCCAAATTTGACCCCAATTAGGGGTACTATCCGGCATAAGAGTCCTCCAGACTTTGGAACCTGGAAGGACCTCAGGGAACTTGCAATCCAACAGGTAGGAGTATATTCTTGAGATCCCATGAGCCCTGTTAGCGTATTCCTGGAACTGAGTTAAAATGTGCCTAGCCTGGGAGTCTTTGGGTGAATTACTAAAGAGTGAGCCAATTAAATGTGTCAATTGGAAGACTAGGAAGATGTCCTTATGGGGAATCTTAAACCTATCCAGGATAACAGGAGAAGAGAGAAGAGAGCCCTGAAAGAAGAGATTTTCTATAAGGGCTCCTTGTAACTGAGGAAGCCAGTCTGAAGAAAGCAGTGACCAACCTATTTTAATATTAGGGTTGTAGATAAGTGGCTGGCCAAGATCAAATTTAGTAGAAATCCTGAAATAGCACCAACATTGGGACAGGACTTTAAGCGAGGTGGCAATAGCTGAGTCTTTTAACGGGATAGGTAACGTTGAGCAGGGGAGATAGAACATAACAGACGACTTGAGGTTATGCGATTCCAGCCATAGTATTTCGAGTTGGAGCCAGGCAGGAGTATACTTATTCTCCTCGACCAAGAGCCATCGTCCCATTTTGAATAAATGACTAGCCCAGTAATACAGAAGTAAGTTAGGGAGGCAGAGACCCCCCAACTCCTTAGGGAGGCTGAGCTTAAGAAAAGAACATCTGGGAAGTTTGCCCTGCCAAATGAATTGAGAGATGATTGTGTGAATACGCTGAAAAAAAGATAATGGGAGCCACAAGTTCATTAAATTTAATGGGTAGAAGAGGCGGGGTAGAACATTCATTTTAATAATATTTATCCGGCCCCATAAAGAGAGAGGGAGCTTTGTCCACCTCTGAAGGTCTTGTTAAATAGTTGCCAGTAGATCATCAAGGTTAAGTTTCCTGAAAGTCACTGGATCCTTAGTAAGATATATACCTAGATATTAATTGATTTTGGGGACCATTTCATCCCAAGGTGGGCAAAGTCCACTCTATAAGCAAGTTCGTTTAAGGGAAGATTTCCGCCTTTGCTAAATTCAACTTATAATTGGATAGAGATCCATATTGTGCTATAATTTCTAATGCCTGCATTAGAGATGTAGCTGGTATTCGAGATGGAGAAGGATGTCATCAGCATAGACTGAGAAAGACAAGGTTCATTGTAGTATTGAAATGCCCTGTATTTGGGAGGAGCATTTGAGGTGAAAAGGAGAGGTTCTAAGTATAGATTAAACAAGAAAGGAGATAAGGGACAGCCCTGCCTGGTTCCTGAGTACAGAGAGAAATGGGAAGAAAAGACCCCATTGCAGTAAATTTTTGCTGAGGGAGATCTATAAACCGCCTGTATCCATTGGATAAAAGAAGAGGGAATCCCATTTTCTTAAGAGTTAATCACAGAAAATCCCAGCTAACTCTGTCAAAAGCCTTCTCGCATCCAACGCAAATCACGCCATGGAATCTGGGAGGACTGGGCTGTATGGAAAATATGTGAGAGGGTTCTAAGATGGTCAGTTGACAAATGGCCCTGTACAAAGCCTACTTGTTCAGGGCTTAATAAGTGGGACCAATATGTTTTATCTGAAGGGATAACATTTTCATTAATATTTTAATGTCACAATTTAAAAGAGAGATTGGTCTATAACTGGCAGGATCAGTATGTGACTTATTCGGTTTGAGAAGTAAAACTATTGTAGCTTCCAACAAAGTAGGATCAAGCTTATCAACCCTAAACATGTACTCATATAGATTAAGAAGCAAGGGAGATAGTTCTTTACAAAAGGTCCTGTAAAAATTGGAGAGGAAACCGTCAGGCCCTGGTGCCTTATCTAGTGTAAGACCCACGATTGCCTCCTCAGCCTCCTGTAATGTAATGGGGGAAGATAAGGAAGACTTGTGGGCATCTTGTAAACAGGGCAAATAGAGAGCCTCTAAGTATCCTTCAATACTAGATGAGGAAACAGGGGAAGTATTGTTACTATAGAGTGAGCTATAAAAGCTCTCAAAGACCTGGGCTATGTCCCGGGGGTTGGTTTTGATGGTGCCGTCTGGAGCTAGTAAAGAAGGGATTAGCCTTGAACTCTCTAATTTCCGTAATCTATGTGCCAGCAGTCTGCCCACTTTCTCCCTTGATCCGGTATTTAGATTTTGTTTTTAAGAGATGGCGACTCTGCTTTCTCCCATATTAGTTTGGAGTATTCATTCCTTAAACCTAATAGAGTTTCCAGGGAGGTTGGTGAAGAAATTGCCGATAAAGCATTTTTAGCGTCTCTTATTTGTACTAGCAGGGACATTGCCCTCACCTCTCTGGTTTTTCCTTCTGGACGCTAATTTTATGAATTCCCCCCGAAGATAACACTTAAAAGTACACCAGAGAATATCCTCCCCTGATGTGGATCCCTTATTAATATCCATGAACGAGGGGATTAATGTCCTAATATGGGAAACTATATGTTCCTCTTTAAGGGGCTGGGTATTTAACCGCCAAGTGGTGTCTCTTTCTAAATCTTGCAATTATGGTCTTGTAATAAGGTGGTATTAAGCCTCCAGTGTCCCCTACCCCTAGGAATCTTTACATTTTCTGATACCACCATCAAAACCATGAGATGGTCTGAATTTTCAACTGGAATCATATGGGCTTGTATTATTTTCACAGCCTGTGAAGAAAACAGCAAATCAATTCTTGTTGCTAAATTACCTTTATAAAAAGTATACCCATCCTTAGGGTGGATAGATCTATAACAATCTTTTAGGCTACTTTGGTCTAAAATCTGGTTTAATGCTCTGGTATCACAAAATTGTTGTCTAATTTTTGCACCTATGTCCTTGTGTCCTGAACACAGTTAAAATCTCCTTCCCATACCAGCTGTCTAGAAGTAAACAGATAGGGTTTAATTAAATTAAACAGATCTACACATTCTTTTTTAGTTTGTGTCGCGTAGATATTTATTAGTCTCCAAGCAACCTGTTGATAATTTACATCCAGTGGCAGTGCTCTCCCAGGAAGCTAGTCCAAACCGTGTGTAACTTGAAATTCAAAACCTGAAAACAAAATTCCCACCCCATCACATGTTGAGTCCCCCATTGAAAAAAGAAGGAACCCCAACACCACAATTTCTCTGCTGCTGTAATATCACTTGTGGAGGATAACGATGTGTCTTGCAAAATGCAGAAGTCCAGTTGCAAGTCTTTATTATAGAAAATGTCACAGCCTTCTCCTAGGATTCTTAATACTATTTGTATTAAGTGTGGCAACTCTCAGAGGTTGTATAGCATGCATCACATTAAGAAAGAAATAACACAAAACACCAATAAACCACTTAGTTCTCAGTCTTTGGTTTTATCTAGCCTTCTACTTCCTCGAGGCCTGACTCTAAGCTGTTTAGTCTTG
The DNA here is from genome assembly GCA_016271365.2 of Neoceratodus forsteri. Taxonomy (NCBI): domain Eukaryota; kingdom Metazoa; phylum Chordata; order Ceratodontiformes; family Ceratodontidae; genus Neoceratodus; species Neoceratodus forsteri. Next base: position 143,560,152 of record JADMNL010000029.1, on the reverse strand, counting down.
GATTAAGCAGCTATAACTTTTTCTTCAAGAAGCTCCTCCTCAGATTCCGAAGAGACTCCCTGGAGTGAGGAGACTCTGATTCTTCCTCAGAGTCTTGTGGGTGCAAGATCTCATATCTGTTCGAGAACTGAATGTCTTGGGATGATTCTTAAGTTTTTGGTTGCTTGGCTTTCGGGATTATTTTCAGTATCCTCTGTTTTTTCCTTAAAAGATCTTGTGAAGCTGAGGGGCATAATGTCTTTCTCATTACTGGATTTAGAGGTCTGAGTCAGCGGATTTACAACTGCATCAGTTTGAATTATGCCTGTTCGTTTGATTGTAGGGGTTCATCCTCATATTTTCAGTTTCCATCTGTGTTTCCGATCTCTACTACATCATCCGGTGGTTGTTCAGAGGCTCTGTTCTCTCTCTCTCCCCGCTGGGGTTCCTCACTCTGTCCTTGCCTGTATTTTCTTCATTGACCTCTCTTTGTTTTCAATACTAGTTTTGAGCTTCATTCAATATTTGATCCTGATCTGGGCGGTCGGTCCTATTGTGTTGTGAGTGGCCCATTCACAATCTCTATAACCGTGACTGTTTCATCACAGAGACTGCAGTGCGACTCATTTGTACACTGACCACGGGCGGCCCAAACTCCCAGCACAAGTTACATTTTATTTGGCACAGGCATTGTTCAAATGAGATACAGACCCACATTTAAAGCATGTTTCGCTGCCCGGGATAAAAGCAGTGACCTCTGTCTCTCCTAAAAAAAAGGAACTTGAGATGTTCAGGGCCTTGAGGCCCCATTCTGAGTTTTGCCTGAAATTTCCAGCCCCCAGTCCAAATATGCTCCATCTAAAATTGGAGTGGTTCCCCCAACACATCACTTCTCTGCATTAGCCAAGGTTTGATGGCATTTACATTTATACTTTTGTTCCTGGACAGTATTGTGACTTGTCTAATAGCTGGTTTTGTGAGGGGAATTACCCGGAATGGAATCCACAAAGCTGAACATTTTAAGCATTCCTAAAATGCCCAAAATCTGTCCAGTCCAACCGGCATTTTAAAGCTATTGTCAAATATAGTATCACCTGAGGCATGAATTATTGCACAAATCTCACTGAAAAAAAAAACATAAGGAATTTTTAATTAATGTACGACCAACATACAATCTGTCTGGAGGTTGCTCTAAGCCTCAAGGTACTGCAGACATACTGCGTCTGTGCTGGAGCTGCATTTGGAAAGTGTTTTCTCTTCTTCTAAACTGAACCCATAATTGGGGCAGAAAGGGTTCTTTCCTTACATTTGGGTCTGAAGTATCATTTCCATCCTCTCCCCTCCCAAGTTAAATCTTTGGGAGTGCAGCTCTGTTCACTGTGTGCAACATTTATTACTTGAGGTCTGGAGAATTAGGCCTTACATCCTCAGAATGTGGGTCCAAGTCTGACTCTGTACAAAATGCTTTGTACTATCCAACACTGTCACTTGAGCGCTAGAGTAAGTTGGATCAATCTGCCAATTTCCTTTTTCATCTCTTTCCAGCCAGCTCCTGAAAGAGCTTCATCTACTGACCAAGTGATCTTTTCAGGTTCTGTTTCTCTACAACCAGTTCTCAAAATGAAATTTGAGGAGCAGCCTTTCAAAGCATCAACATTAGACTGCAAATTAGGTCTTATCTCAATTTCTGCATTGTCATTAGGCAAAGTGGCTCCCACAGTTGCTTCCTCATTGCTAATATCTGGCATAATCAAAGGTTCCTTTGCTGTATTTTGCTGAAATTTTAAGTAATACACTGTTTCAGTTTCTCACAGCTTCTCCATCACCGTATCCAACAAGGGTGTTGCCTGCTGTCTGTTCGCTCTCTTTTGATGCAACTGTGTCACAGGCTTTGAAGTTTCACTGACAGCTCTATCTGCTTGCTGTTGTAAGATGCTGTCTCACCTGAACCTATGCAAGTTCGTTGTCTCGAATGCAACTCCTTCTCATCTTCTGAAGCTTTTAAAAGTTGCAATAATTTTCTTCTTTGCTCTGGCAGCAATCTTTCCACTAAGGCTTCTTCCATAAACACCTCTTCTCATTTAGAATCCATTTCTGCACATAAATCCTCTGATGCAACTTCCAACAAGTTTTGTATCTCCAAAGCTGGACCTGCAGGGAGGGAGATCTGCTCTCCTGCAGGTACACCAGCAGACTATCTGAAATAGCAGAAATTGATTTCTTAGGCAAATCTCCAGCAACTCCACCACCAACTACCCTGTCCTCCGCCATCTTGGTACTGCAGACAAAAGGGTCCCCTCTGCTCACAGGAAGAAAGGCCCCCTGAAGACAGAGTAGGGGAATTTCCCCAGTGCCCTGGCCAAATTTCCCATTCACTAAAAATACCAACAGCTTAATCTGGTTCAAGGTCAGTTGGCACTCATCTGTATCCTCCTCCTGAAAATAGGCAGAATTTGTCTAGTGCACTTACCTGGTCAATAAAAATTAAATAAATAAATGGAGATCCTCTGGCAGGGCACTACACAACATGATTTGCCCCTGACACTGCACTGTCCAATGTGGAGCGCCTCTGCTGGTGTAGTGTATAACACAGTGAACCTCCAGTAGTGCACTTCTCAATGGGCAAAGCATCCAGGCTACAACAGTGCAATGCACAATGTGGCAAAGCTCCAACAGTGCACTGCACAATGTGGCAAAGCTCCAGCAGTGCACTGCACAATGTGGCAAAGCTCCAGTAGTGCACTGCACAATGTGGCAAAGCTCAGCAGTGCACTGCACAATGTGTAAGCTCCAGCAGTGCCCTGCTCAGTGTGGTGACCCTCTAACAGTGTGCTGTGGTACATGGCAAGCCTTTAACAGAGCAGTGTGGAGCATGTGTTCACTAAGTGTACTAAGCGTAACTGCCTCTGACTGTGCACCGCACAATGTGGTACATCTCAGACAATGCACTGCATAACATGGTGAGCCACTCACAGTGCACTGAATGATGTGGTGTGCCTCTGACAGTGCTCTACACAATGTGGTACACCTTGGACAATGCACTTTCCAATGTGGAAAGCCTCTGATAATGCACTGTACAATGTTGTGAGCCTCCAGCACTGTACTGTGTAACACAGTGAGCCTCTTGACAGTTAACTGTGCAACATGGAAAGCCTCCAACAGTACAGTGTGCAATGTGGATAGCCTTTGACAGTGCACTGCACAATGTGGACAGCCTCCAACAGTACACTGCGCAATGTGGACAGCCTGTGACAGTGCACTGCACAATGTGGACAGCCTCTGACAGTGCACTGCACAATGTGGACAGCCTCTGACAGTGCACTGCGCAATGTGGACAGCCTCTGACAGTGCACTGCGCAATGTGGACAGCCTCCAACAGTGCACTGCACAATGTGGACAGCCTCCAACAGTGCACTGCACAATGTGCTGAGCTCACAACACAGCACTAAACAAGGTGGTGGGGCTCCCCCTGACAAAGAGGCAGAGCATCCCCGAAGTGCCAGGGGTGGTAGTGCTGAGTGAAAGTTGTGAATTCTGCTTTAGCAGAACTTACATGACACTTCACAACTTTTGTGGAATTTTCTGAACTTTCGCCTTTGGCAAAATCAGAAATCTTCCAAAAGTGTTTGGTGAATTTCTGCCTTGTTCTATGGAATTTTTTCACTGAACTGCAGAATAAAATGCATGAGCTGCAGAATTAACACATTAACCAGCAATTCATGTGATTATTCCCCAGTTCAGCGATCAGTTCTGTGCTGTCCCCAAAGGAAAAAGAAAAAAAAAAAAAAACTGGTGTCTAGTGGCACCCCCCACCCCACACTCCAATCACTCGTCCTGGCCATAAATCAAGTTGCCTGGTGTTTAGTGGCATCCCCACGCTCTGATCAATCACCTCAGCTGTAAATCTTGTTTCCCTGTTGTCAAGTAGCACCCCCACCCTCTGATCACTTGCCCTGGCCATAAATCTTGTTTCCATGGTGTCTAGTGTTACCCCCCACCATCTGATCACTTGCCTCGGCCATAACTCTTGTTTTCCTGGTGTTTAGTGGCACCCCCACCCTCTGATCATGTGCTCCAGATGTAAATCTTGTTTCCCTGGTGTCTAGTGGCACCCTCCCACCCTCAGATTACTTGGCCCAGCCATAAATCTTGTTTCCCTGATGTCTAGTGGCACCTCATCCTCCGATTGCTTGCCCTGGCCATAAATCTTGTTTCCCTGGTGTCTAGTGGCACCCTCATCCTCTGATCACTTGCCCCCGCTGCAAACCTTGTTTTCCTGGTGTCTAGTGGCACCACTCCAACTGCTTGCCCCAGCCATAAATCTGGTTTCCCTGGTGTCTAGTGGCCCCCAACCTCTGATTGCCCACCCTGGTCATAGATCTTGTTTCCCTGATCTCTTGTGGCACCCCCCACTCTCTGATTGCTCACTCTGGCTATAGATCTTGTTTCCCTCATGTCTGGTGGCACTCCCACCCTCCGATCACTTGCTGCAGCTGCAGATCTCATTTCCCTGGTGTCTAGTGGCAGCCCCCATCCTCTGATTGCTCGCCCTGGCCATAGATCTTGTTTCTCTGGTGTCTAGTGGCACCCCCCACCCTCCAATCACCCACCCTGGCCGTAATTAATATTTCCTTGGTGTCCAGTGCCTCCCCACCACACCGGGTTGGGTACATCAACCTACCACCCCCACACTTCCGTACATAGTCATCTGGGGTCAGAAAATGGAAATTGGGAAGTCCATACTGTGACTGGCACAGCCCTCCTCTCACCACCTTGGCTGGCCACTATATACAATGACAGGGGACTCATGCGCTCCCTGTCATTACATATGGCAGCTGGATGAGGAGGTGAGAGAAGGACTGTGCCAGTCGCCGTATGGGCTCCCCAATCCCTATTTTCTGACTAAAAATGACTATGTATTGAAGTGGGAGTGGCAGGGTGGTGTACCCAAACCAGTGTGGAGGGGCACTAGACACCAGGGGAAATATTAACTACAGCCCGAGCGGGTGATCGTAGGGTTGGGGGGGTACTACTAAATGCTAGGGAAACAAGAACTATGGCTGGGGCGAGAGATTGGAGGGTGGAGGTGCCACTAGACACCAGAGAAACAAGATCTATGACCAGGCCAAGCGATTGGAGAGTGCCACTAGACACCAGGGAAACAAATTAATATGGGGCCAGTGATACACTACACAATTCATACTTTCTTTCTGCAGTTGAGTGACTCACTGAACTGCAGAATGAAAGTATGAATTGCTGAGTAATTATATTTAACTGCTGAAAGAAATATCCGCAGAACTTACCTCTGATAGTGATCAGTTCTGTGGAATTTATTTCCACAGTTTAATACATTATTCTCCGCTGTTCATACGTTTATTCTGCCTTTCTAAATTGGAATTTCTGCGTAAGTTGCTAATTTGATTTCTGAACTTTCACAGAAGCAGAAGTCCGACTTTTGCACAAATTTAGCTGGTGGAAGGGTTTTTCTTGCACAGCTCTAGCCAGAGGAGATCACTGTTATGTCAATCTCCAATTTATATTTAATAAACTTCTTTTGCACTTTTGCTACAAACTGTCGGTTTGAGATGCCTTTGTGCACTGCCACCACTTCCACCTTGTGTGTCTTGGCATATTTGCAGTTTTAGCAGCTGCACTCAGCTTCTCTTCCCTGAGGCTCTGACATTACACTGCACAATGTAGTAAGCCTCAGAGTGCCCTGCAGAATGCGGTGTGCCTCTGAAAGTGCACTGCACATGTTCAGCCTCCAGTAGCACACTGCACAATGTAGTGAGCCTGCAGCAAGCACTACACAAGATGGTGAGGCTCCTCCTGACAAAGAGACAGCATTCTCGAAGCACCAGGGGAGATCACTGTTATATCCGAGTCTCCAATTTATATTTAATAAACTTCATTTTGCACTTTTGATACAAAGTGCTAGTTTGAGGTACTTTTGTGCTCTGCTACCTTGTGTGTCTTGGCGTAGTTGCAGTTTTATCGGCTGCCCTACTAGCAGACTGCAAAGCTTCTGTTCCCTGAGGCCCCAACAGTGCACTGCACAACATGGTGAACCTCTGACAGTGCACTGCAGAATGTGAAGAGCCTCTGACAGTGCACTGGGTAATGTGGTATGTTCTGACAGTGCACTGAAGAATGTGGTAGGCCTCCAAGAGGGCACTGCACAACATGAAGAGCCCCAGACAGTGCAATGGATAATGTGGCGTGCCTCTGACAGTGCACTGCACAAAATGGAGAGCCTCCAAAAGTGCACTGCACATTATGAATAGCCTCCGACAGTGCACTACACAACGTGGTGAATCTCTTGACAGTGCACTACACAATATGGTGAATCTCTGACAGGGCAGGAGCTCCTTCACAAAACTCCAGATAAACAGCTTTACAGCTTCTGGTTTTGTGATAATTCAGCTACAAAAACATTTCCCATCACAGCCTATCAGCTGCTGGAGACAGCCAGGCTGTTTCTCTTAACATAAATATTTTTTTATTGCTGCAAATGGTTTACTAAAAGCAATATAATAGAAGAACAGCGTATCTCTCTTATGTTGTGATAAACAGGCATGGGGAGCGAGACATGGAAAGCAAGAGCTGCACTCAGATTTCGGAGCTTTGATTTCTCTGTACTTTTTTGGTACCATAGTTACATACTCTCTGTGTGGGGCTACATTCTTGTCTGCAGGCCATGGTCTAGATGACTGAGAAGCACAGTCAACTTATGCAATTTTTAATGGCTGTAATATAGCTAGTTCTATTACCACCAATGTATGTACATGCCTCATCATACAATACGAGAATAACAGATAGTTATGCACAGCAAGACAGTTTCCATCGAGGGTTCTGATGACTCTGCTTGACTATGATTTTATCAGATTCCTAGGATAGAAACTTAGCCTTGTTCGCTTCATAGTTACCTATCATTATATACAGTAGACATGTATCTACAAAAGTGCCCCCTAACTAAAATAAACTTGTCATTTACCATTTATTTAGGAAAAATAAACTGCACCCCACACTCGGCTGCTTGGTACCCACCCAGTGCCCAAAGCAGTACTTCTTAATTTGTGAAAAAATGATTTAATGTTTTCCTTTATTGAAAAGTCCAGCACAAGGTGATGATCTTCACTTAACAAGTGCTTCTGTTTTAAATACACTAATTCAAACAGAAGCACTCAGTTAGTGTGACTTGCCACCCCACATCAGAATTTTCAACAGAGGAAAACACTTTACCATTTTCACACAGTTTACAAGGTACAAACCTGGGCACTGGAGGGTACAGAACGGTCGAGTGTTGGGCGGTTCATTTTTAAAATGAAAACAAACTGAAAGTTTGTTAGTACATGCCAAATGGGTGGTTGAGTGGGGAGAGGGAGAAGCAGCTGTCTTGTGCTTTGTAACATAGCTACTGTGGTACAACAAGCCACTGTACCACGGTAGCTACGTCACTACTATGGTACAAAAGCATTTTGCAGTACACTGAAATCAATGCACGAGGGCCCTAGAGAGCCAGCATCCAAGATGTTCACTCTTAACAGGAGCTCTATTCAAAGCTCCCGATTTTCATGATAAAACCCACTAAAAACTTATTTTAAAAGCTTCTACTTGTTGTCCCCGGATTCCTGTGTAACAACCCCAACCCATGAAAGCCTAGAGATGGTAACTGGCAAAGTCTGTTATGGCTCTGAGTGTCTGGCGCTTGGGTTCATGGTTACAAATGGGCTTGGAAAGTGGCGTGGTGCCTCCACCTATGGGGATTCTTATGACAGAGCACTGTCAGGGTATTTCCCAACAGGAAATAAATGCAACCCCTACCCTCTGTGACAGGGAACACAATAACACAATCCCCTCCTCACTTACCACCTGAGCATGCAACAAACAGCAAGGCAGAAATGGAAAAATACTTCAGCAGTTGCAAATAAATAACCAATGGGTTTATTTTGGGATTAGAGAACAAAGTAGGGGACAAAGGAAGCACAGGTAAAAATAACTAAAGACCGCAGTTTGCATTCACTCGCGATAAGGCTATCTCAGCACCTCTCCCTCCACTGGTACACCAGTTAACCACACAGTCCCTCTGAGAGCTCCCAATTACAGTTCGAGTGTGCACATAGATGCAGAATTGCACGCCTGTGATGCTTGGACCTTGGTGTGGTACCGTGTAAATTTGGTTCCTGACTGCAGTGGCTGACTGGTAAACAACACAGCTGGATGGGCAATAAAACAGTGACTCCTGGCTGTAAGCTGTAGCTGTGGGCTTCATTCTAAGGTCATGCAGGAATGCCCAGAAAGCATCCAGCTAGTTAGCTAATTAATAGAAATGATAAGTTCTGTGGGTAAAACTCAGTACTCACGACCTTTAAATGACAGACTGGTGCTGTTTTCTTGGGGACGTCTCCCCCACTTAGGCAGCGGATGGCTGGATGGTCATTTATGTAAGCTGGATACAGGTGCAGCAGACCCAGCATGATCCTACTGGCAAATGGTGCAGCCATGATGATTCTGGATGATGGGAGCTCTGTTCTGTAAGCTGCTTATAGATGGGCAGACCCAACGTCTTCCCGTGGTGAGGGGTGCGGTTGTGATGTCTCGAGAATGACGATCCTATTCCCTCACAATGGAACTTGCCTTCACCCACCCTGACAGACGGGTTGTCACTCGACCCTCAGCTGGTTTGATCTCGTCAGGATAAAATTCTAACAGCAATAGAAGGCAGTGGCTCACCACCTTCCCTGATACAGAGCAGTTTTCAAGGCCACCCCTGCCCTAATTCAGTGCTAGTGCCCAGGCTTGACACTCTAGCTTCATCAATCCCCTTTTCCAGGGCTCTCAAGTCTGTTTTGGACAAACTTTTTAGTCAGACAGGAATAGCAAGTGACAGCTATTCACAAACACTGTCCTTTCCTCAGTGGTTTTTGTTTCAGAAAAATCTGCTCTACTCGCATGTTTCTCCCTCGTGCAGAAATCCAGGGATTAAATATCAGTGACTAGCAACTCATGCATTGTTCATCATGCAAAACCCCTGGATCTCAGTAGCTGCCAGCTCTGGGGAAAAGAATGTACACAAGCCCTGAGCCAGCTTGTTATTCACAGCAGTTTTGCAGAGCTGACCTCCAAACTGATGTCAGTTTTACAAGGACAGGATGCACCAATTTAGTTGTTTTGCACTTTGTGCAGCTTTGAGAGCCATTTCAATCTCAGCAAACTCCTTGCTGTGGGCTTCTCGACTTGACGGCAGTCTGTGGGCCAGATGAGCAAAGAGAAGTGGCAGTGCATCGGCCACAGTGATAAGAGCACTGAACATGCCACAAATACAAATGACAATGTCCAGCCTAGCCCTGGGTCCCACAACTGCAGTTGAGACTGGAACTGGGATGAAGAAGCAGTACAGGCAAAGCAGCAACAGTGCTCCAGAGAGAGCAAAGGCAAACCCCTTTTGGAGGGGTTACACCTACAATGCCTAGATTTTAGGAGATACCACTTTCATCATGGTGCAGCCACTAAAAGGAGGCAAAAACAACCACAAGCTGTTGGCAGGTCTGGGGATCTCACAAGCACTGTGGGGCCTGGTGGATTAGACACGGTGGAGCCACCAAGGCAAGTAATGATGTAATCCATGAAATCGATGGGTTCCGAGATCAAACAGATGTTGGCTAAACTGGAAACTCAAGATGCTGCCATAAAACCATTTACCGGCACAGCACAAGAAGCCAACTAGTACTGACGAATAACCCAGGCAGCAATTTCTGCTCTCACACAGGAGAATTTCCAAATGCACAGCAAGATCAAGGCCCTCAAAAAAGAGGAGAGGTCTTGGAATCTTGTGCTGGTTGGAGTGCCAGAGGCTGCAAAAGGCACTCATTTGCTGGACTTTGTCAAAATTGGGTTTTAAGAATAATCCCCTGACTTTAATTGGGACTCTCTGAAGAAAGCATGCCAGGTTAACCCTCAGATTTGCATACAGAACGTAACCCAACACAGAATGATGTTGGTTTACACTTCTGGAATGGATGTCCAAGATCTTCTCTCAACAGCATGGGTAGCTTACCCACTGCCTATAAATAATGCACACATAAAAGTTGTTCCTGACCTGTTTTTCCAAATGCGAGTGTAAAGAAGCAGTTCAATGGGGTGCAGTAGCACCTCTGTAGCCTGGGAATTATCCACACTTTCCTCTTATCAGCCCAGCTCTACATAACATATGGAGGTAAAAGCTGTAATTCTGTGATCCCAAAGATGCGAGTCAGGGGCTGGAGCACACAGAGAGGGAGTCTGCAGCACGTTCTGCAGTGGATTCATGGCCTGAACACAAGGATTCGAATGGGAACTAAAATTGATTTTTTCAGGTGAACTACACTAACCAGTTATGTCTGAATGACTTTTCTGTGTTTAAAATTGAAGTCCCTATGTTTTGGGAGCTGAAGGACATCTACCTCAAGGGAATCCCAGTGAGAAGGACTCTTCTGCTGACAGGGATATTTTTGGACTTTGGGGGCTGGGGGAAGGGTCAGAGTCTCGACTGCAGGTGGTTTGGCCATTTCTTTGAGGCCCTGTGGCACAGGTGTTGTATTCAGTTTGCACATAAACTCAAGCTGCTCTAATATGTTTTTGAGGTAGTTTTTATGCTTGCTTACCAATGGTTCGTCATTATAGTTATTGAGTTTATGTCTATGAAGGTTGGGAACATGGAGGCTGTCTGTACTTCCTCTATGTTTAAACCTATCGCTTTACAGGTTTAAGCAGCAAACTGGGTGTTTGTGTAACATTCTGTATTATTTATTCTCCCTACAGGAATTGTACCTCTTCCACTAATGCAGCTTTCAGTTACTTTTACTTCTTTGGACACTAATCTAAGGTTTCCCCCACCTCTAATTAAAAGAATGCAAGAACATGTACTTCATTATGAAGTGAAAAAAGTCAGGCAGCAGGGCACTGAATAGATATTTGAGATGCCGGGTATCATTAAAAAAATGATTTCCTCCACAAACAATTAAAAAAAAACAACAACAGGAACCCCCTCACCCTGCCAACATTTCACAGTATACTCCCCCTTTTTCAAGGTGAAAGGTGGAAGTATCCCGTGAAATGCTGGCAGAGTGAAAATACCATTGTTGCTATTTTAACTGTTTATGGAGGAAATCCTTTAATACCGGCATCTCAAATATCAATTCAGTGCCCTGCCATTTCCACTCTACTGGATATTACTACTAGGCATGTATGGATAAAGGAAGGCCATGGTCGATTGAGATTGTCCCCCACAACAGTGGGAAATTAGACCCGTTGAAAATTCTCAGAAAGCCATTTGTCAGTCGCAGCCTTAAATGCTTCAAAAATGTCACTGCCAACTAGATCCTGGGGGAGTTTATTCCAAAGCCTTGGTGTTCTTACCGAAACAAAATGCACCTTTTGTTGGTTCTTGCTCTGCTGACTATTAATTGCCTGTTGTGGAGCCCAGGCACTGTTGTTCTTTGTGACATGCTGATGCTGCATTGGGCCATAAGAGAGGGTGATTTTAGATTTTATACAAAAAAAGAAAATCACCTCTACATCGCCTAAACTTAAGTGAGTGGAGGCCTGTTATCTGCAGTCTCGCTGGGTAGGGTAATGATGCTAGATAAGGAACCATCTTTGTTGCCCTCCGTTGGATTTGTTCAATAATGTGTATATCTTTAATGAGATAAGGGTTCCATACGGGTGACCCATAATCTGCATAGGGTCTAATGTGAGATCTAAACAAGGGGATGATGCAGTCCTCTCTTCTTGATATGAACGTGCATCTGATTCTACCTAGGAGTGAACTTGCTGTTTTAGCTATGTGGCTGCAGTGATTGGTGGAGAAGAGTCTGTCGTTTATTCAAATCCCCAGATCTTTTTCACAGGTGGAGGGTTTTAATATTTCATTATTTAACTTACATGTTTGTTTATGGCTGTTATGACCTAAGTGGAGGACTGAACACTTATCTGTATTAAATGTCATTCTGTTTGTGTGGGCCCATAATTCCAATAGTAAGAGGCCATTTGCGAGTGCAGCCCTATTTATATCAGAATCTACCATGCCACCTAACTTGGTGTTGTCTGCAAATTTAGAAAGTGTATTCCCTGAGCTGATCTGCATGTCGGAAATGAAAATATTAAACAACACAGGGCCCAGAACCGATCCCTGGGGCACACCGCTAATAACATCCACCCTGATGGACAATATTCCATTAATTCTGACACATTGGGATCTGCCTGTTAGCCAACAATCAATACATTTGACGATATCGTGGAAAAACAAGATGTATAAACTAGCTATGAGAATACTATGGGTTACCTTATCGAAAGCCTTGCTATAGTCCAGGAGGATAACATCCCAAGGTGTACTGTTATCCAAACCCTGGTTGATACTATAGAAAACAATTAGGTTAGTAGTGCAAGAATGTTCATGTTTGAACCCGTGTTGGGAATAATCGTTGATGTCGAGTTCTTGCATTTCACTCTCCAGGATACCCTTAATTATTTTCTCTATTAGTCTGCATGGAATAGATGTCACGCTGATTGGACGATAGTGGTTTACTAATGTACGATTACCCTTTTTTAGTACTGGTACGACTGTTGCAGTTAACTAATCTGCTGGAACTGATTTTTTCAGTAAGGATTTATTGAATAATACAGTGAAGGGGAACAGCTATCTCATTTATTGTTTCAATCAGGAACACAGAGCTAATAAGGTTAGAACTACTACTCGTATTCTGTTTTAAGTTTTTTAATATGATAATAGTATCAGTAATAGTTATAATGTAGTTGTTAATTCCTGATGTAGTGGAAAATGTGTTTGCACTGGGATCTCCACCTTTAGAAACTACAGATGAAAAATAGTTGTTAAAGTTATCTGCTGTCTGTTTGTCAGAGGTGATTATAGAAGTACCTTTGATAATAGGACCTGTCTATTGTTACATCTTTTGCTATTAAAGTAAGAAAATAAGGACTTATGATTATCCCTAGAGTGAGCTATATGAAATTCTAGGTTGCATTTAGCTTGTCTGATTGATTTTTTTAGGTTACTAACTGCGGCCTCATATTTCCCTAATATTAGCTCCTTCTTGTTAGTTGTACACTTTTTAGAAGTAAACAATGTTTCCTTATTTCTTATCTGTTTGCAGATTGTATTATTTAACCAAGGTGGTATTTTCCTTTATCACTGTATTTTTGCGGACAGGGATAAAGGTTTTTCAAGGTCTAATATTCTGTTTTTAACAAAATTCCAAGCATCTTGGAGTGGTAAGGAGGATACTAAGCTAGCCCATGGAGTGTTTCTCAGACAGCTGTTAATTCCATTGAAGTCTGCTTTTCCATAGTTGAATACTTTTAGATTATTAACAGGTTTATGAATTTCGGAATCCAGAACAAAAACAACAGATCTGTGGTCACTGTTTCCCAAAGGGTCAGAAACTGAGAGATTATGAATTTTATCATCAGTATTGATTATTATTAGGTCCGTTATGTTACACTCTCTGGTGAGGTCTCTGACAAGTTGTTCTAATCCTGATTCATGTAATATGGTAATAAAAGTTTTTGTCAGTGACAGTGGAACCAATGCCAGAAAGCCAGTTTATTGTGGGCATATTAAATCTCCCAGAATCAAAGTACTGCCCTTTTGGCTATATGGGCAATATCCTCTAGTAATACGTTAGTATATTACGGCATCAGCAGTGGGTGGACAATAGCATGTACCAATACGGATCTGTAGGTTCCCCTGAAACTGTATGGATGTCCATACACTTCCAGTAAGGGATTCATATGAGCATTCGTGTGAATGAATAGCATCTTTAATATAGAAACAAACTCCTCCCCCTTTTTTATTAACTCTGTCTTTGTGAAAAAGTTTAAATCCAGGTATTTCCTTAATTCAAGTGGAGTCTGAGTCCCACCAGGTTTCTGTAACTGAAATATCATCAGTGTTTTGTTGGTGGATTCTGGCTTCTAGTTCAAACAGTTTAAGCAAATTAAGTGATCTTGCATGTAAGGATAGTATTCTGCAAATTTTGGTAGAGGGAACCCTATTTGCTTGAGACCTGGGTGTTATCCCATTCTCCTCCGTGCGTGCTAGTTTAAACATGCATTCACATGGGACAGGATTTTTCTGCCTAGGATGGAAGGTGGAGCCCATCCCAACAGAAGAGGATGGTCTGTCCACAAAGTTTTCCAATGAGTAAGACATTGAATGTCCTGAGAGAGACACCAGTTCCTCAACCAATTATTAAACGTTTAATTTTATTAGTAACATAGCTGGTAGCTCTAGGTGCTGGTAGGACTTCAGAAAACGGACATTGCAACCTGCTTTGACCAAGATGTTATTTAGGCCTATTGACATTTTGTTTCATCTGACCTGGGTGGCATCTGTTAATATCGCTTGTGCCTGCATGTATCTTTACTAGGCATTCCCAGCAGCATTTCCTAGTATTTTGGTACCATTGATAATAATAATAACTTTATTTTTAGAGCTCCTATCAAAATATCAAGGCTCTTTACATATCACATCGTAACATACAATACCAATTTCAAACATATAAATAAAATAATTGTGATAATAAGATGTGATATCAGAGGTCCCTGCCCCATGAAACTTGAACATGTGCAGTTGTTTTGTCTGGGTTGCACACAATCCTGTCTAAATGTTTAAAATTAATAACATAATCCCCAGTACAAAAATATGTTTGTATTTGGCTATGAAGTTAAAAGGGGCATCATGGTTACTGTGTGTCTTGAGATAATATCGGAAATGAAACAGATAATCTGGAGGATACTGGTATTGGGTTCATCCTGCCTCAACGTTTGTGAAGGGACATCAGCACTATTATGCAGTGAATCAAATAAGTGGGGATTATCAGAATGATCTTTATCCACACAGAGTGCGTCGTGTGTTAAGGCCTCAAACCTGTTTCTGGTTTGTATAACAGGAGCACTGTGGAACACTTGGCCACCTCTGTGTTTAGTTTTTCCTTTAGGTACCTGAAACCAAACTTCCTCTTCAATGCTAACTACAGTGGGTAACACTGGGGGGGGGATTCTATAGTAGATGGGTCAATTACTGGGCTTTCATTATTACAAGATAGATATAGAGATACCATTTTGTCAATGTATGATTTGTGTAGAAATATCAGTGTTATTAGTATCATTTGATTGTAAACACATCAGTTCACCTTGCAGAACTTTTATTAATAAATATTTGTCACACTCAAAGTTTTTGGTTTGTGGTCCTACTGCATACATTTGGCAAGAGTCACAATAATTATCTGCCATAGTTTGTATGGTGTATCTACCCCACAGGAATAAAAGACACAAATTCCAAGGCTGAATTGCAGAATAGTTTCTGCACACATGCTGTTTCACCTAGTAGCTGGAGTACACTAACTACTTTGTCCTACCTTCCTGCTGCTCCTGCTGCCACTGCAGACATGCAGCTGAGGCGATGCATGTCTCAGCACCCGAAGCCAGCTCACCCTGCTCCCGCTCGCTCGTTCATTTACCACATCTGAGGCACTGGCTTAGTTCTATGTTGCCACCTTTTACTCTGCAATTGATGTATTTGATTATCAACTTGACTGGATACAAAACTTGTTTTTTGTACTGCATGGTTCCTTTGCGTGAGGAATGTGATTGATCACATTACTGAAAATTAATAAACACAATAAAAAAAAAAATATGCACAACCCTATATATATACATAAATATAAAGGGATAACTGTGCACATCAATCTAGATTCCATCAAGGGTCTGTGATGTCAGCAAAACCCAAACTGGAAAAGCACACCTTTACATGCATGATTTTGCATCTATTATTTTAAACAGGATATTGTTTCAGGATGATTAGTAATCAAACGGCAGAAAATCAAAGTTTTACCTCTGCAAACTTCTGCCCTGTCCTGCTGGCTCCAAAGCACATTGCACTGATAGGAGATTTTAATGACTGAAGAATATCAACTGCAGTTTTTTAAACTTATTTCCACACAGCAGAACTCACACATGCCTACTCTACTCTGCCTCTAACATACTCGGCTTTGATGAACGGCTGCAATATCATACCTGCTTACTGGCAAAAAAGGCTCTATCTGGGCTTTGCCTCCCAGGGGTCACTACACCCTTGCAACAGGCCTCCCACCTGGCACTCACCCGTAATGCCACCAAAGCCACTTTCCAGGTACCTAGAGCCAGGACCTCACTCTGCCAAAGATCCTTTCACCAAACAGCACCTGCTTGGTATAACTCACTCTTTGCGCACATCACAAAATCCCCAGAATTGGCCCCTTCAAAATAGCCCTACACAAATACCTCACTGATATTCGGAGCTGTACTTGTCCTTAATAGTACCTCTCAGAGCACCCCTGAACATCCCAGCTTACTTAGAACTGGTCTCTGTCACAGAGTATGAATAAGTCTTGTATAGTTACTGCTTCTTGTTTTTTGCTTTATTGTTTTACACCTGTATTGCTTACCAATGTCTTACCTCACAATTTTGTTTGTCCACCCTCCCTGCAACGAGGTACCTTTGTAAATGAGTCTCTGAGTCAAAGGTTTGTAAATCTGATTTTATAAATAAATAAAATGAATAAATATTGGGAAGGAGGAAGAAGGGGCATATCTGACCAGCAGTCTGTGTGAGGATTTTAGGCGGGGTTAATGTTTGCTCAGGAAGGCTACTTCCAAAGTTTCTGTCTGTATGAAACATATTTAGGAGCACTTGGGCAGAAGGTATGGACAGAAGGTTGCCATTAATTTAAATTTGAATAAAATGGACCCCACTTCTAGTTGCTGCTGAAATTTAGCGGTAACATAGTTACTGTGGCACAATAACTTACTGGCGTCAGTACTATGGTACAACTGCATTTAGGAATATGGGAAATCCATGCACAATGCACCCTTACCATGTACTATAAGAAGCTTGTCCTTTCCTGTCTGGTTCATTAGGTCCCATTTGCACATCTTCCATACCCATACCCGTCCACACTTTACCTTTTCCAATATATTTGAAGTGAAAGTCCTACAGTACTTCTGACAGAGCTGTGAGATGTCAGTCAGTTTACCATAAACTGCCCCATTATAGCCTTTGTGTGCTTACATGCCTGTCTGAAGACATGCGACGTGACTGAGAGCACAGTCCGTGTTGGCACGTTCCAATACATATAAATTCAAACAATCCTGTTCTTGACAGAGTGTAAACAGTCAGTATCAAATGGGTTCTTATAAAAATATTTAATATAAAGAAAATTCAGTTTTAAAAAGGATATGATATAATTTATTTTTGATTTTACATTTTACTTTTTTCTTAACCCAGGATAGCCCAGCTGGAGATGTAGTATCTTGTTTCTAGTGAGATACTGCTTCTGTTCATTTCTGCAGCTGGGTGCACAGGAGCACTGAGGAGTGTACTTCTCGAGGTCACACTGTGGGTATTTGGCCTAGTGAGGTTTGAACCTGTGACCTCCTGGTTTCCAAAATGATGCTCTAACCACTAGTACACATTACCTATAGCCTTGTTACTGACAGTTTCCCATCTATTATTCCAGTGATATATCACTGCTCATTGGGCTAGCTTTCAACAGCACCAGTATCACTGCTAACAGGTTGTAGCGCTTTAAGTGCAGACAGCACTGCGTACTACAGCCAGTGAAAAGGGCTAGGCCTTAGAAAATATCTGTGAAAATTTACAGGAATTGAGTTATTGACTTCGTCTAAGTAACTTGAAGACTGGAGTCCTAGTACCTGATAAGGGGTCCAACATTACTGAAACCATTAGTGATATGGGGGGGCTTCAAACCAATTGGAACACTCCTTTCCTTCACAGATGAGACACTCTTATTCAAAATGGGCTCATCTGGGGGAATTTTCAAAAAAGTTTAATATATTACTGTTCAGCCACAGTCATTAATTTATTATTACTACCATGGAGACCACTCTTACAGCTCTAAGAGTGGTCTTGTGTTTTTTGTACTCTTAGAATATGCATGAACCCCTTCTTATAACCAAGAGCTGTCTCTGTGGCAGTGTTAACACACATGAGAAATTATCAAGTTTACTGGCCCGGTGGCGCTGAGGGTTGAGGTGCTAGACGCCATATCTTGCACCATGCCGGCGACCCAGGCTTGGGAGTGAGCACGGATTGCCGGGGTTCAGCAGGGGAGGGAGACAATCGAGCATCCGATGGACTGCTCTCCTCTCCCAGGGAGGAAGGGAATGTTGTCCTGCTCCTGGCTGCCTCCTAGTGGAGGCCAGATGGTAGTACCAGAGTTAGGGAGGCAAGAATGTGGCACATGCTGCACATGTGCCTCCACGTGCTCACGGCCACGGAAGGGGAGGGATGAAAACAGAAAATGGAGGGGCACTAGTAGGCTGCATGTGCTCTCAATCCAGGGCTCAACTCCTGGCAAGCTGGATTGTGTACCGGGGGGAGGAGGACAGCCCTCCCCCCCCTCCCTGGCCCTGACACAGGCAGAAAATCCATGAGGGATTCGCCAAGATCTGGGCTGGGGATCACGAGACATATATGCAGTGTCAGGGTGGATGTGAGCTCTCTCTTGAGAGAGCCAGAGTCCCTACCAATCCTATAGGGGAGAAAACAGATGATGAAAAAAAAAGAAAGAAGCAAAATCTGGCCTGAAGGAGATAGGTGTTTTGAACTCTCTCAGTTTAAAATAACATTACCTTGCATAAGTATTGCTTACCTTACACGTGGCAAGAACATTTTTCTTCTTTTATTTTTCTTCCTTTTTATTTTTATTTACTGTTTTTCCCTATCAGTGGCCCCATTCAGCCTGGACACCTCAGCACCAAAAATACTGACGTCCACCAGGACTTACTGCCAGCCAGTACCCCCAGAGCTTGCCCCTTGGTGGGGTCGGTGGGCCCCCTATTCCTGCCATGAACCGAATCTAGTAGTTGGACAGATGAGCCCCACTAGTCAGGTGGGGGCCTGCAGGTGTCCAAGTCCCATCCTGCCACCGGCATCTGTTTTCCCTTTTTTGTCCCTGAAGCGAGGGCATGCAATGGTGCCATGATGTGTGCATGTTCCTACACACCCCACTTGGCAGCTGCCTGCTGTTCCTGCTTTGGATACAGTCTCGGTACAGTTCCCTAGATGCCAGGTGAACACTGATATAAACCCCTACAAACTGGGGTTTACCATAATGTCTTCCTGGGCCCCTAATGCCCACTTCCAGGCTGGTGTCCTGTCTTAGTGTGATTTTGTGTATTTGTGTGAAAGTGCCTTGTTGAGCCTCTGCACTTGTCTCTTTTAAAGAGCCATGTCCACAGCCCTCCCTGGTCTACTACTTTGGTCACCCAGTCAAGGAAAAGCATCTATCCTAAATAGATACTTCTGCTCAGTATTTTCTGAGGAGAAGGTAGGGCAGGGCCTACAGCTCAGCACCATGGACACGGGGAGGGAGGTCTGCACAAGTCCCTTCACAAACGAAAGGGTCCTACAAGAGCTCACTAAGCTCAGGGTGGACAAGGCAATGGGACCTGATGGCATACATCCCAGGGTGCTAAGGGTGGAACTAGCAGAGCCATTATCGGAACTGTTTAGTGAGTCTCTGAGCACAGGAGAGGTCCCAGAAGACTGAAGAAGAGCTCATGTTATCCCGCTCCACAACAATGGCAGCAGGGAGGAGGCAGGGAACTACAGACGAGTCAGTCTTACCTCAGTATGGGGCAAGATTATGGAGGCACTCCTTAAGGAAAGGATAGTGCAACACCTGTAATCCATAGGAGCACAGGATCCAAGACAGCATGGGTTTACAACAGGAAGGTCATGTCAAACTAATCTCATAGATTTTTTGACTGGGTAACCTATGTGGTGGACCAAGGGGGTGTAACTGATGTCGCCTACCTTGACTTCAGCAAAGCTTTCGATACTGTTCCCCATAGAAGATTGATTAATAAGCTGGGCAGGATTGGGGTGGGTCAGAGGTTGGTCAACTGGGTAGCAAACTGGTTGGCGGGCAGAAAACAGAGTGATGGTAAACTGTATACAGTCAGAAGAGATGCAAGTCACAAGTGGGGTACCTCAGGGATCAGTCCTGGGGTCAGTCCTCTTCAATATCTTCATCAGTGACATCGCAGATGGATAGAAGGGTAAGGATTGTCTGTTTGCAAATGACACCAAGATCTGCAACACAGTAGATGATCCAGATGGGGTGGGCAGAATGAGAAGAGATCTGTATAAACTGGCAAAATGGTCGGAAGAATGGCAACTGGGGTTTAACACAAAGAAGTGCAAATTCATGCACATAGAGAAGAGAAACCCTGAAGCTACCTATATGTTGGGAGGGGAGCTGCTGGCAATCACAAAGAAGAAAGAGACTTGGGCATCGTCATCACAGATGACCTGAAATCATCCAAGCAGACCACTAAAGCAGGAGGTCAGACTACAGGGATGTTGGGATGTATTAGTAGGGGTATCAAGTCATAAGAGGAAGGTAATAATCCTCTTTATAAGACACTGGTTAGGCCCTACCTGGAGTACTGCGTGCAGTACTGGAGGCCACACCTGCACAAGGACATTAACAAAATGGAGTAAGTCCAGAGAAGGACAACCCAAATGGTGCAGGGACTACATCAGAAAACATATGAGGACAGATTAACAGAGCTCAATATGTATACTCTAGAGCAAAGGAGGGAGGGAGAGAGATGATATGATTGAAACATTCAAACATCTTAAGGGCATTAACAAGGTGAAAGAGTCTAACGTTTCAATATAAGAAAAATAGCAGGACAAGAGGACATAGCATGAGATTAGAGGGAGGCTGATTAAGGGGTAATGTGAGGAAGTTGTTCTTCACAAGAAAGGGTGGTGGATGCATGGAATGGCCTACCTCAGGAAGTGGTGGATATGAATACAGTGCAGGGCTTCAAACAGGCATGGGATAGGCATAAGGGAACAATACAAATGAATATGACTCACTCATACATGCACCCTCTCGCCTCAGCAAACTGTCTCAACTTAGATGGGAGGCTAAAGTACCAGGCTTGCCATGCAAGAAAATCCCTCAGGATTACTCCCTCCAGCCCTCACCCCACTACTTCAGGCCCCACTGTCCAGTTGCTCACACGGCAGTCAGCAACTACCCACTTTAGGGTACCTTGCTGCAAAACCGCCTCTGGCCAAAGAACATTTCGATATCTGGCCCCAACCTGGCTCAACTCACTCCCAAACTCCCTTCTCACTGAACCCAAACTTGGTCGGTTCAAGTACCAACTAAGGGACCTTATTACCCAAGGATCAGTATGTGATTGCCCCTAAACCTGACCTTCCATTTTTCTACCACCTCCCATCTCCCATGTCTACGGACCTAACTCTGGTCTGCCGCCCCTGAGCGTACCTATACCATGACAGTGGACATCTCTGTCCAGCCTTGGCCAATGAATAACGTGTGGGCATGGCTAGTGCCATCGCCCTGAAATGCTATGCATATACCTGCAACCTTTATTCCCAGCTGCTATTTTTTGTATTCTTTGTATTTTCTGTATATCATCTGCAACCATTCTGTAACCACTGTGTTTAACTACTATGCTACTTGTTACTCTGCACACTGTTGTCTCTTCTTATGCATGACATGGAACCTTTGTAAAAGAGTCTTTGACTCAAAGGTGTTATCCGATATTTATCAATAAATAAATAAAATAAAATATGAATAGATACGCCATTGACAGAGCAAAGGCCTATGGTATATTTATAAAGTAGAAAAAATAAGCAGACTGGGTGGGCCTTGCAGTCCTTATCTGCTGTCAACTTATACGTTTCTATGTAATTTCCTTTTTTACACCAAAGTCTATGCATATGCATTAATTCTGAATGCAGCAGAGGGGCAGAGTAGTAAGATGACTGCACTGCTGCTCTGCTACACATCACACCAGATGAGCACTATTTTTATTTTAACTTTTTTAGTTTTTTTCTTAATCTTCCGAATGAGACAAATGTTATTTTATTAGCAGACCTGCAATAGTGAACTCGGCATCAGTCTATAGTTAATGATTGTTAACATGATGCTAGTTTTTCTGCTGGAATTACTGTTTCTTTTGAAAATGATCTGCTATTGCAGTTTCTTAAATGTTATAGTTGTAAAATTGCTTAAAATGCCTGTAAAGGCTAGTAGTAAATCTAATACAAGAAAAATGCCATGTTTCAGAGTCATTGGCATTTGCATTTGAATTAAATAGCCCGGAGCTGTGGAATAGTCCGAGCAGGTGATTCTCTAGTAATTATCTAATGGATAGCTCAAAGTGCTCATTTACCAAAATGGATCTGGAATCCCAAACAGCAAAAGAAGATTGCCAGGACCATGGTAGCACACTTTATTTATTTATTTAGTATTTGTTTACCAGGTAGGTGCACTAGCCATGGAAATGACTATTTTCAGGCACAACCCGGGAGTGTACAGTACAATCAATGCATACAGAAACAGACGTGGCTGATAACATACTTTAGCAATAATCAATATTTCAACTGACAAAGAGGTAGAAATAATGGGAATACATTTGGGTAGGGAGAGAATAGTACTCCAGTGAAACCAAGGTACACAAGTACGTGATTATTACACAAAGTTTGAGAGTTCGGATACAAAACAAGGTACAGATAACAGTAAACAAAAGTTTGGTATACGTGGCATAACTGGTTGAGACATAAGTGCCTTGAATATCAGGACTGGACTGGCTGGACAGGTTTTAGGGTTCGCTAGTAGCAGTGGAGGTAGGCCAGCAGGACCTTAAGACTGTGGAGATAGAATGGCACGCTTCAGGGGGTCTGAAGCAGGTACAGGAGACCTGACTAAAGAGGAAGGAGTGACATTTGCTTTTAAATTGGGCATGACTGGGAGCTAGGGCGGATGTCCTGAGGTAGGAGTTCCAGAGTTTGGCCGCTGAGTGTGCAAAGCTAGGGTCCCTTTCTTGGATTTGCATCTAGTTATAAGCAGCAGTGATTTATCAGGTGATCGAAGGCCATGCGAGGAGGGCAGCGGAGATAACAAGGAGGCAAGCAAGTGGGATACCATTTCTGAGTATATTGTCTGTCAGGGTACTAAGGGTCAGAGTACAGACTGAGATGGGGGAAGCCAGTTTAGGTCCGCATAGAGCTGGCAATGGTGTTTAAACTGGGGAAGCAGAGGCATACCTGCAGATACTGTTGTAGGTGGTATCCCATTTCCTTAGAATAGATTGAGATGCTGAAAGGATTGTTTTATTCAGCTAAAGGTATGCCAACTTTGCCTAGGGGTCAGATTATTGACTTTTGGATCAGCAACTCTACAATTACTACCTCAGAGAAATCGTTTTCTTTGGAGTTTTTTGTTAAGTAGCGACACTACCCAAACTAGAGAAGGGAGTGAGAGGGATGTGATGCCCCTGGTTTGATAGGAGCTGTTGAAAATGGGATCTATGATGCCGAGTTGACAACTAACTCATCGATCGGCATCGCAGTGTCAGGCTCCCTGTCGACTGTGATTTGTAGTCGGCAGGGAGCTACGGACAGCAGAGATTGTTTTTTCTTTGGGGGGCCTTGGCCCCCAAACCACCCATGTTTGCCCAGTCCCGGGCGCAACCCCTACAGTGACATGGCTCTGTTGTCGGCAGCAACGTATGTCACTGCAGGGGTTTCACCATGGGAGGTGCATACCTTGAAAATGTACTAAAGACTCCTCGAATTAGGAGACTGTGTGCAGCAGAGAGTTCCTAAGGGGGTTGTACTTCATTTTGTACTTCCGAAATACAAGAAAACTGCTGTGAAGGGTACATACCTACATAGATGGTAAGCTATTGGATGCTGGTGAAAGATAATGGCTTCTGACTGACCCGGGAAATATATTAGGTAGGTGAGCTACCGTTAATATATTTTAACAGTCAGTCTGTTACTTGGTGACTGAGAAAACTGAGCCAACGTTGAAATCTCTTTGTATGGCCCCACAGAAAGAACTGAATTTTAATATCGGGACTGGGTTGAAGGACTCCCAGGTGGTGAGATTGTCAAGTTATTGTTTTTTTCCTTTTTAAACATTTGGAAGCATTTGGGTTCAGAGGTACTGTCCACATCAATTTAAAGCCTGTTACTTGAACTGTGACACAGCCACTAAACTCTGATTATTTTGCTTGTCCTTTACAGAGTATTTTGAACTCTAAACAAAGAAGCGCACAATTGGAGGGTTTGGAGTTTAAATTCCAATACAGATGGTTTACTCTCTCTGAATATGTAAACTTAGTATGAACTCGGAATTCAGCCTAGACTGTTTGAATTATTACTGAGTTCAAAAGATTTATTTTTTTACAAAAGATCAAACTTTTAGGCATTTATGTGATCTACCATGTTTTTCGGGTTGAGGAGAGAGTGGCAAGGGATGAGAGCTGGCAGGCAGGGTATGGAGAGGAGAGAGAAGTGGCGGGTAGAAAGAAGGGGAGGAAGCAGTGCAGAGGGGGGTAGAGATCCAGCCAGAGGCTACTTTCATGGGGTTGAAGAGAGACTGGCATGGGATGAGAGTTGGCAGGCAGGGTGTGGAGAGGAGTGGCGGGTAGAAAGAAGGGGAGGAGGCAGTGTGGGGGGTAGAAATCCAGCCAGAGGCTATTGTTGTAGGGTTAGAAAGAGTGGCAAGGGATGACAGCTGGCAGGCAGGGTGTAGAAAGGAGCAGGAGTGATGGGAAGAAAGAAGGAGGAGGTAGGTGGAGGGTAGGAGGGTACAAGGAAGGGTGGAGCAATGAACAAGGGGAGAGAGGAGGGTGGGGAGTGGTGGGCTGAAGAACAGAAGGAGGGTGGATGAACAGTGCGGGGTGGGAGAGTACAAAGAAGGTGGGAGGATTGAGGTTTGGTGGGTGGATAGACACGGGAGGGGGGAGAGGTTGGGCAGAGCCAGATAGAGGAGGGAAGTGTAGGTAGACATGGTGGGGGGGGAATACTGTCAAGGATCCTTACTTATTTAATAAATAGGATTTGTTTTTAAACAGAACCTATTGTACATGAGACAGTATCCATTACAATTGCAAAGTATGAAGTTCAATAGTGTTATAAGGAAATGTTTCTTCTCCCAGTGAACAGTAAACCTCTGGAACGCCCTTTCCCTAAACATAATGTAATGCCCTAAAGTTGGTAGCACTACAGAAAGGGAAGCAATAAACAAAATTAGGGTTTACAGGTCCCCAGGTGCTGGTTGTATGTGTGGGCAGCAGGGTACAGTCATAAGGGGCCCTCGTAAGTAAATTTCCTCCTTGTAAGGTGAATACTAGAAAAACATAGAAAAGTGCCTGTGCACTGAAAGCTTATCAAAAATAGATTTCACATGCAGCTCAAGCAACAATGGTCTGGATGGAATGTTGTGCTGAGCTGCTCATGCATAGCATTCCACTCCAGCCATTCCAGAACTAGAAGGGTTTAGTTTTAAAATTACAGTTCAGTTTGTTAGTTCCTGGGCAGCTGTTGAGGAGAAAGTACACAGTAAGTTGAGGGGACTAGGGAAAAGGGCTTACCTGGTGTTGAAGCCATCCCTGAGGACTTGACTGTGCGCCTGCTCTGACTCCACTGCCTGAAGATTTGCCCAGCAGCTGTCTGGCGTGGTCAGTGGTGCCATCGGGGCACAATGAAGAAGTAAAACCCTGATTCAGTCAATTTTGGGCTTGCAGCCCCATCCGTTTATTTTTAAAAAAGTTTCTCGGTCCCACGTCGGCGGCTAGCAAGGGCTACATCACCAGTTTGCCTGTCAGCCTTCCAGAGGCCCCTGACGTCCACTGCATTGTCTGTGCATGCCTCCTGTAGATCATCTCCGCTCCCAATTCCAGTGGCCAGGAGTGGTGAGTTGGTGGCAGCATACGATCTGTGCTGTCCACCCCAAGAGAAAAGCAAGGACTGTGTTTAAATTAAATAAACAGTTGCACTAGGTGCATAGAGAAGCGGCTGAGCGCCGCGGGGAGGTCGGGGTACAAGGACCCTTAAATTAATATTCTGGAGTGGGCAGGGTATAACAATGCCTATGGGAGGAGCCAACAGGCAAGGCCAAGTGAAGGCCTGGTAAATATTCATAAGGGGGCTGAGTCTAAGGAGGGATAAAGGGACTGAGTGGCAGCAGGCTGAGACAAAGCCTGAAAGTTGGAAAGGGGCCCAGTGGTTTAAAGGGTCCAGGCTACAAGGTGCCCAGTATAGTTAAACGGGAACAGAAAAAGTGAGCCCAGTTCAAAGAGGGCACCGGGCCCAGTTTAAGGAGGGCACAAGGTCCAGTCAAGCAAAGGGCATCCGGGCCCAGTCAAGTAAAGGGCATCTAAGCCTGTGTTAGTAAAGGGCACCAGGTCCATGGTAATTACGGCACCAGGCCCAGTGTATCAAGGGCAGCAGGCTTAGTGGCAATTAGTGTAACCAGGCTAAGTAACTGGGGTAATTACATTAAAGTGCTCAGGGGTAGCCAGATCCTAACTAAGACAGACCCCAAGAGGAAAAGGGTCCACTAAGGGGTGCTTAAGCACACAACTTGTTATGAAGTGATTATCAGCTATTGTACTGTTCCTATGAACTGTTTATTGCTCAAGCATCTCAAGTGCTATGTTTATTGCATGAAGCACTGAGACTGTATTGTCAAATATTAATATTGTGGTCATTTGCCCCTGCCAGTGAACAACTGCCACGGATTGTTGCAATTTGCCCCTGCTCCAGGCAAATCACCCCTGAAAGTGAACATTCCAGTGTATCGTGCGAAAAGAAGTACCACTGTGCAGTATCAGGTGTGTGATTCAATCTACAGCCTCCATCAACTCTTCACCATAGCCATCTTCAGCCAGTAGAAGACTTTAGCATCTTCTTGCCCTTTCGCCCATCATAGTCAAGTATGTTTGTGGCCGCCGTTTCTTATTTTTGTTCTTCAGCCTCGTGGAATCCTGATCTTCATCTTCTATTCCTTCCTGCTTGTTTTGTCCTGCTTCGCCAGTGCAATCCTCAGGGTAGCAGCTTGAGTTTGGTGGTCCTCCAAGCAGATCTGTCACCAAAGCAGCTCAGCAGTGTCTTCTTCATCCTTGGTAGTCCTCCTAGTGGATTCTTCACCAAGTCCAGTGTTCGTTTTGGCAGCCCTAGTCGAGGGTAGGTGCCAGGAAAATCTGCAGCAGTTCTTCTTCATCCTTGGCAACCCTGATCGAGGGTTGATGCCAAGGAAAAAGCAGCAGATTCCTTTTCTTGTAGCAATCCTGCGGGTGGATTCCATGCCACTTTTGGTTCTTCACCCTTGGCAGCCCAGATCGAGGGTTTTGTGCCAAGAAAAAGCATTACCCCAAGTCAGTCCGTTCATGCTGTTGTATTCCGGCAACCCTGGAGAGTGTGTTGGCAGACGCCTATGGTCTGTTTACCAATATCTCCATCCCCATTTTGCAGCCTCTCATAGGTTTTCTTGTGAGCTTGGCACCAAGTAGGAGTCCCTCTTTCTCTTCACCCATATTCTTCAATTGTGCATGAAGATGACAGACACCTGCATCTAATAGACTCAGAGTGTGATACTGTTTGTTGGTTGTACATTGAATGCTTGTCACGTGGTATGATAAAGTAGTAAGTTATACTCTTGATACGTAGGTCTCGTAGTAGGGTATCTTAGAGTGATCAGAATATTATAGAGTGGCCTTAAGCCGAAGTACTTGTAGTGTGATAAAGTGGTATAAGTTCGCATTTGTTTGTAGGCCTTATAGAGAAGAATAACATAGAGTTTAGATACAGCTGTATGATAGTTGTTATCCACAATGCTGTCCATAATTCCTATTATGTTTGCTGTTGATATTTTCTTGTACAACCATGTCCTCCTTCCCCTCCTGTCTAATAAACATCTTTGCTTCATTCAATCTCTGTGTACAACTCCTGCCTGTCCTTGTTGGATGATTCCATCAACCCACCCCCATTCATACCGTAAGCAGCCCCTCACCATCCCACCTGCTGAGGGTGTCGCTGGCGCTGTTGGTAGTGTGACAGTTACCTTCACCATGCAGAATGAAGAAACCCGGGTCCAACAGTAGAGTGCTGACTACCAGTTCAGCAACCATCACAATAATAGAAGAGGTAGTAAATCTAATCTTTAAGAAAAGCTTGAATGAATGGATTTTGATTGGAGGAGAACACACTAATACGGGTGATGAGATGGGAGCTTAATATGGGCAGCACACTTTTGCTCCTTGTCTGTCTCAGTATGAACCTCTAACATTGATACAGCTAAAATATAAGAAAGCACTATATGGATACAGTTTAACATACAATAACATGTGAAACTGTATAGATATGTCAGTAACATGATGATTTGTGCCCCACACTTTCATAAAAAACAATAAGGTTCCTAGCCCTACAGGTTCCAAAGTTAGCCCTCCTAGAGAATTTCTTT
Source organism: Neoceratodus forsteri (assembly GCA_016271365.2). Lineage (NCBI taxonomy): Eukaryota > Metazoa > Chordata > Ceratodontiformes > Ceratodontidae > Neoceratodus > Neoceratodus forsteri. The sequence goes on along the minus strand of JADMNL010000029.1, from coordinate 143,531,812 downwards.
GAAGGGTGGTTAACCTTGGAACCATTAGGGCTAGGAACTTGTTTTTAAAGGGGCTGAGGTGGAGTTAGGCTACACCCTTGGCTGTGACTCGTGGCCCACTTTTCTATCTCCTTATTTTCTAGCAACCGATAAAGCTTTTCTCTTTGCTTTTCTTCTCTCTCTCCCCCCCCCCACCCTAGGTTGGCCAGCTAGCGTAGCTCTTTACTATTCCTACTAAACATCCTACTAATTTCTCTCTTTTTCCTTTTCCATCCATCCAGTCCCTGGAATGATACCAAACACCTGGAGAGGTGTTGTGTAAAGTGCATTTTGTATACGAAAAGCTTGAAGGCTATTTGAGATAGCAGGAATGAATACAATTAATAAAACCTTTTTAAAGAAAAAAAGACTCCGAAGCCATATAAAACAATAATAATTTCATGATTAATACAGTTATAAGAAATCCTTAAGGTATTTTCATAAAGTCACACTATAAACCTGTTACTGTATAAGGTTCCATGTATAAAAGAGTTTAGTCACTGTGCATCAGAGATATAGAAAGTCAATATCTGTGGATATATATATATACAGTATATATACATATACACATACATATATATATATATATATATATACACACACACATATATATATATATATATATATATATATATATACACACACACACACACACACACACACACTGTACCTTTAACTGAACCAGGAAATCCCCTGACACAGTCCCATCCCCCTTGGTTTTGAAACATGTCCAGACATGTCAGGTGACCCTACAAAAAATATAAAAGCCTTTGCACAGAGTTTACTTCAGTTCAGCCCAGAGGGGCTCAGCCCTAGGAGAGGGAGAAGAGAGGCAGACAAGCTGTTGAATGCAGGTGAGAAGGGTCTTAGGAGCTCTAGAATCCAGGACTGTATTATGTGAGAAACTACTGATGTTAAGTAGTGATTTTTTTTGCAATTTTGTTTTCATTTATTATTTTTTGAACTTTTGAAAAATAAATATCACACCAAGGTGTGTTTTAAAGAGGACAGGAAATGATTTCTAATTGGTAGCTGTTTATAATGTTCCAGTTTGCAGAAATTATATCCCTAAACCTAAATGATCCATATGTAACTGTACCTGAATAAAAAGTGATATGAAAAACTGTATTTTGCATTGTTTTGCTTTTATGGGCAGCATTCTGTTGCAGTTCTCTTCACAGAACCAGTGATCTGGAGTTTTAACTATGTCACAGTTTGAGGAAAGAACTCTAAGCATGGTTCTGATAGGACAATAGCTCATGTTTAGCATTCTGTACTCAAACCGTGACATAGTAAACACTTTAAATAACTGGTTCAGGAAAAGAACTATTGAGAATGTTGTTCATAAAAAGAAAACAATTGAAAGACAGTTTTCCACGTCAATGTATATTAAGGTATAGTTAAATGTGGTTCATTTGGAGGCAAGTTTATAATTTCTTTTACTATGAACATTGGTAACTGCTGCCAATTAGCACAGATTTCCTGTCCCCTTTAAACCTGTAAATTTGCCTCATCTGAAGTTTATTCCCTCATGCTGTGACAGGGGCATGGTCAGCTTTGCTTATCTACTTTTTATTACATGGATGTCAGCAGCGTGCCTCTTGACACACACGTATCACAGACTGCTCCTAATATACCCTTATGTATCGGAAACGGAATCAATTTTAGTAGTTTAGCTGATTTTGAATTAGTAGTTGGTCACTCAGACCAATATAAACTCACCCACCTACCAAAAAGCATCGCTGGACAAGACTGCATGTCTGCCACAAGTCTTGGGTCCTGAAGTGTGATTTTTTGGACATGGGAAGTGGAAAATGAAGTTCATCCTGTAGATTTGCCTTTTATAAACTGTTGTTGCTGTGTACCACCAAAACTGAGCACTGAGAGGAGAGCAAAATGCTTTTTATAACAGGACTGAAATCCCGCTAAGCGGCATGCTCTTGCTTGCATGCGTGGAATCTTTACTTATGCGGCGCTTTGCTTGGCAGTTTCAATCACGTTATAAAAAAAGTATTTTGCTCTCCTCTCAATGCTCAACGTGGTACACAACAACTGCTGTATAAAAACAAATCTAAATGGTTTCATCAAAATCACACTTCAAGACACCACTCTGAACTAAGTCATAATCATATCTAATAAAACAGAGTGGTTATAATAGATCGACAACCAACCACTAATTCAAAATCAATAAACTACTAAAATGATTAAGTTAAAACCCATAAGGAAATACTAGGAGCAATCTGTGATACGTGTATGCCAAGAGGCAGGCTGCTGACATGTAATAAAAATAGATAGTGCCCTTTAATGAACAATGAATCAATTAACGGGTCCATATATAGTAATAAACTCCAAGCTCTATATACTCATAAAAGAAAAGATATCACATTTTTCAAAATCATTTTAAAAATGGGTTTCAATTTTTGTTTAATCTTTAATGCAAAAAATAAGAATGACTTAGTTATTCTGAGGCCTCCACAATTCTAAAGAGTTATAATCGTGTCACAATAAAATCAGTTCTACCTTGTGTGGCCTGTAACATCAACCTGCAAAAACACTGGAAGTCAGTAATGTGAGCTACAAATCTACCATATTTTAGGCTAATTTGCTCAAACATGATGGACAGATTATTAAGCATTTAGTACACTCTGAGGTAGTACACCAGAAAGGCAGCATGGAAGAAGAGAAGTGTGTTTATTAAATGGCAAAGAGCCTCAGCACAGAAACACTGAAACAAGGGTTACCCAGGACAGACACTGGCAATAAAGCCAGGTTTCAATGAAATACAACATTCCTCATACCACAATAATACAAAGCATGATGGGAAGTATATTTCAATCAATATTAAAAAAATAACAGCATGCTTTAAGTAGGAATGTATGATGCCAAATGGCCTACAATAATCTGCAAAGGGTGAAAACAGAAGGCTGAAAACCAAAGAAACAGACGTGTGTCCATCCTTCTCAGGACTCATCAGTGTGTCATTTCTTTATCTCATCACAGGTGAATGAGGAACCAGTCCTATGATGGTTTTATGGGTTTGGGTCTTGGTGCGCTCAAAATAAGAAATCAATCTATAAGATAAATGACCTCAGTGCAAAAGCACTGAGGCAAGGGTACCATGGAAGGACATTGTCAATAAACTCAGGTTTCAAAGAAGTACAATATTCCATATATCCCAATAATGCAAAAACATAATGGGAAATATATGCAAATCACCATGAAAGAATTTACACTGGTTCTCCTTTAAGCAGAACAGTATGGTACCAAATGGCCTCTAACACCATCTGCACAGGCTGAACACAGAAGACACAGAAATGTGTTTTGTCCTTCTCAGAACTCATCAGCGTTCTTCATCTGTATCTCAGCCCAGGGATGGAGGAATCAGACCTATGATGGTTTTATGGGTCCTGGTCATGATGAGCCAATAACAGGAAGACAATCTAAAAGACAAATACAGAAGTATATTTACGGCTGCTTAAACTATTTACTTATAATTTTAAAGAACACATTAATAGCAATGAACTTGTTTTACTGCAATGAAACTGATCAAATAAAGAGGAATTGACGATTCTGGTGTAATAAGTATTTTTAATTGCATTTTATAATGCCATTGTCAATAATTAGTACAGATTGCATGCAAAAGGACTACTGTACAGGGCTTTGTTTATTGTCTGCAGATACAGACACACAGAGTCTTGTGATACAATTTAACACACAGAAATATTGTCTTTATACAGTATGGAAACAGGGCAGTGACAGGTGCACCCAGGTGGGTGAGGTGGGGGTGGGGGGTGCAAAATCACAGCCTGCTTCCCTCAACCCCTACATTTAAACTAAAGAAATGCAAGGAGTCACTGCAGGAAAGGATACATACATGTATTCAGCAAATTTTACAAAACAAAGAATAGGGTAAGTTGTGAGTGGTAGTTTTTTTCCAACTCCAACAGCTCACATAAACTATTTTAGAATGATTGTTTTGCAAGAGGGTAAAAAAAAAAGCATAATTGCATGCTTTCATTTCCCTTTTTTGTCTTCATTTCTACCTGATTAGAGCACTGGTAGGAGAATAACAAGTCTGAAAAGATGAAGAATTCATATCTGGATTAAATTCAGTCTCAAGCTGCTGTTGTAGTGAATATGACTACTGGTGTCAAGATGGCAGCTTTGGACATAGCCAAATTTGGCAGCTGGTAAACAATGTCCAGTCCTCCTCTTTAAAGCATGGATAAAAATATGAAAAGCTATACATATATCAAATTACAAAAGGTTGTTTTATAATTTTTTTCACAAGTAGAATTAAACTGACCCCTTTCCTTATTTTAGTATTCAATGTTTTTAAAAAAAGCTACCACTTACAAATGTTTAAAATATAATTTCAAAAGATACTGGAATGGTTCCTTAAGAATATATTTAGACACATTGGCACCTTAAAGGACCCACACATGTACACATTTAAGAAAAAAAAATGCAACTGTGTCTTCAAGTATAATGCCCCTTCCCTTCCCCTGGTGTAACTACTTCCTTGTAAGTCTTAAGGTTTTGGTCCTTTCTTTGCAAAAAGTCCTTTTGAGGTAATGACTATCAAACTGATTTTTTTTTTTTTTTGCTGTTTTTGTTTTACTTTCCCTCTTTAAAAAATCTGAATGTAGTTGGAGTGAAAATAATATAAAGACTAGGCCTAGCCAAGAAAATATACAAGCAGACATGACTCTCTAAACCACTTATTTTAGCTAAAGGATAATATATAAAATATTCATCGTCCCAGACGGTTTTATTGAAAAAAAAAGTCTAGTTATCCATAATACCTGCTGCACTTAATGATAAATACACACTTGACTGGCATAATAAGCAAAACAAGAGGGGAAAAAAAACACAAGCTCTGAGCCGTACAATACCTAAGGAGGTGAAAGTTTAAAAAAAATTATATATATACTATTTATATATTGCTCTTACAGAGCCAAGTCATGTCTTATTATACATGAACACATTAAAAAGTTTAAAAAGATAACATTTCTAAGTGTCAACTACGTTTGCATTTTATAAAACACGATCATTTGCTATTTTTGTAAAATGCCTTTTTATTTTAAATGGCAGATGTACCCTTAAAATAAGTTTTATTTTTGCCAAATCAGATTTACAAAACCACAGATGGGATTACTGACATAAGGAGGCATGAGATAGAGGTGTGTGTGTGTGTGCGTGTTTGTGTGTCTGTATACATGTGTGTGGTGTGTGTACCTACTGTACTGCAATGATACTCACACACTAAAGAATTGCACATATGCAATGTGTAACTTCAGATCATTCAGCCCAACTAAAATTACACCAAACCCACACAACTTGCTGTCTTCCAAAATAACATTAGGGCTCAGATATTAAGGGAATTTAACTCTATATTCAACAGGAGGTGAAAGAGAAAAACAATGACCACCTAAAGACTTAAACCTGCCACACTAGCCCCAAATTGGAAGTATTCGGTGACTATTATGATAGGGATGTAACTACTACCAATGCCAGTATCATGAGACGAAGGGAACAGACCTAACAGAAATCTGACAGGTGATGCAAAGATGGCCAAAGATTTTAATCTACTTGCCTTAACAGGTTGGCATGATTATGAAACAGTTTTTCTAAAAGGATCTAGATTGCACAGCTTTAGAAACAGATTGGCATTCATCAGCTGGTACTGCTCCAAACAGCACCATCACCTTATGATTAGAAGCTAAAAGGTGGTCTTACTTCAGCTGCTACAGTATCTTAAACATTAGGCAGTTCATCTGCTGACATCCTGCTTTGTACTAAATAAGCAAAATACAATGGTCAACACAGCAGAGCCGCGGCCCCCCTCCAATTCAGCATATACTGTCTGTTCTGTGTCAAGGTTACTTCTATCTATAACATGACAATCACCTCGAAAAGAAATGTATATATTCCACTGCCATGGAAAGCAGGATGGGCGGGAGGCTGGAGATAAAGTACATCTGCTAGGGTCTGCGATGACAACATAGGCAGGGAAAGAAAGGAGCAGACTAGGTGGGCCAAGCAGTCCTTATCCACCATCAAATTCTATGTTTCTATCTGGCTGGTATAGTCAGCAGTTCTAAGCTATTATGTTCCTGTCTTAAGTTTAAGCGTACACTTGGGTAAATTCTAAACTGTGCATTAAAATGCAGTTACTCTATTGAGATTCTGAACTTGGCCTTGGCCTGGTCCATGGTCCTAGGGACAGAGGCAAGGCCAAATCAAGACCAGTGCCTTTTCTCATCTCCTCCAAGCCACCAAGGAATTTCTTGTATTTCTTCTGGTTATCTAATCAATCAGTGCTGCATTAACAGTGTTTTTCTTAAAGAGCTCGCTGCAAAAGTTAAGCCAATTGGTACATGCAGTACTACTTACCTATTAACCATAATCCCGTGTTTTTTATTTTCACTGTTTAAAAACATCTTTGTACAGTGACATTCCTGACTTTGCAGATCATATAAAATGGAGGCAAAGCTTCTAATTCCACTCCCTTTAGTGACTTTTTTTTTTGGGGGGCGGCATGTACTTATCACTATGCAGTACATAGGAAGGACCCCTTAAAATGGGCCATCTAGCTTCTTTTAGGGTTACTAATCAGAGTTCAAATATAGATTATGGAGAGGAAAGTCTGCTTTCCAAAATGCATGTATTTTTGAACTTCCGTTAGTAGCACCCCAAAAAGTTGCATGGTTCATTTTCATGGTACTCGTTCTTGACACATCACTAGAGATGGCACAGCAAGTGGCTCGGCCTCCATGCTATGCCCTGCAGTGACGGGAGTCATGGAGGGTTTTTAAATAAGAAAATAAAACAAAATGAATTCTACTTTGCTTTCAGATTGTGCCAAATCCCTTAATTATATGGCTAGGTACCTCCCCAACCCTGTATATATTTTGTACATAGTTATTGTAAATAGTTGAATTTTATATGTTTGTTCAATACAGTTATTTTGATATGAATACTGTGGTGGTCTCTGATTTGCAGTGGGCTATAGGTGCTCAGCTGCAGTGGTGTCAAGGGTGGTACGGTCATGGGTATGTGTGTGTGTGTCCATGTGGAGGTGACTATAGTGTGGGGGTAGCTATCAGTCAGTGTCTGTGGTGTGTCTGTTGTGCCCTGTGCACTGGATGACTGTGTGCAGTGGTCCATGGTGCATGCTCTGTGTCCATGGTGCACCTATCAGCCCATCCATGGCCTGTGCAGCTGACACACATGCATGTCTGTGACCTGCACGGTCCACTGGCATGTCAGTGGTGGCAGTCCCTGCAGGGCAGCCACTGTACCCGTCACATTGCTGGTTTGCCTCCTGTCACTGGTGTGGTGCATGTCTGCCTCAGGTGACACTGTGGCCTCCACAGTTGTTGTCCCACCTACATGCTGTGCCTTGTGTGTGTTGCAGGGGGTGTGCACCACTGACTGTGACTTGTGCTCCAGGCGAATGATGGTGGTGTATGGGTCCACAGTGCCTGCACAGGGTGGCTGGCACTCCAGTGCCATGGAGGACTGCAGGTTGTGTGTACACAGTTTACATGGGCCCACACTAGGGGCTTGGTTGCCCCACCACTGCGTCCCTGTGTTGGTGTGCCCTTGGGTATGGGTGGGTGTCTGTCCATGCACTGTGTAGCATCCGGTGTGGTGCATGCTTCCACGCACCACTGTGGGTGTCTGTGCTGGCTGTTGTGGCCAGTGGTGGGTCGGGGTGTGTCATTGGAATACTGTGCAGGGTGCTGCACCACTGGTGGTGGTGTCCGGGGCAAGCCCTGTCCCATGTGGGATACCTCATGTGCCGACGCATGGTTGGTCTCTCAGCAGTACCTCGGGGGGACTGTGCGTGGTGGCACTGTGTCTGCCATTGTTGCATTGCTGTGTGCTGCCACCCGCTGATGGGTGCTTGTGGTGGGGCTGGCTTGCATGGTTCTGTGGTGCACAGGGTTGCAGTGTCACAGTGGGGGTGGTGGCATGCATGGGGTTTCCTGCTGTGGTGGTCACTGCTCATGGGGGTGTCTGGGGGTCACGGTGCAGGGTGTGCTCTGCATTGGGGGGATGGTGTGGCACGGGGTGGTCAGCCCTCCTTGTGTGCCAGTCACAGCTTGCCGGGAGGTGTGATGGGGCACCATGGCCCAGCTGTGGGTTGTTTGCTTGTCTCCATGGACTGGTGGTTATTCCAACCCTCCCAGTTGTGCAGTGCATGGGGTGTGGGGTGACAATGTCTGTTCTGCTGTGTGTTCCTGTACCCATCTGTGGCATGGGTGGTGGGCCCCTACCTCCCTGGTTGTGCAGTTGCATTGCTCTGCTGCTGGGGAGTGTCCCTGGTTGCACTATGGCACCTCTGGACTGCTCAGCTGCACATCCCTTGTTGCGCTATGGCGCATCCGATCTGCTCAACTTCCCCTCCTAGTTGCGCTATGGTGTAGGTGGTGCGATATTCAGTCGTCGGCTGTAAAGCAGTTTGACCTGCTCCGCTTTTGAATTTCGTGGTCTCTTATGCATGGCGCTAATGGACTGCGCTTGCTCCTCTGGGCCTATGTGTTCACTTCTCCACTAGGTATTTTTTCTTACTCTTTTGCATGATTATCCCCACCCCCAAAAAACATCATGCTTGGATCTCCAGTATGTATTTGTATATATATATATATATATATATATATATATATATTAGGTAGCACTGTAGTGCTACCATAGTTAGGATTGATAGCCCTTTTAAGGTTAAAGGGTGAAACTTTGCACCTTAATAACTTTGCCACCATTCAACAGCTTTGCCTGAAATTTGGTAGACATGGGGCATAACCATAGATCTTGGGATCTGCCAACTTTTATACCAGTCGGATATACGGCTGCAGAGTTATTAAGCAACATCCATGTGCATAGTTACGTTTTTTTGTGCATACTTTGCTTGCGCCTACAGGTCACATGGTTTGTGCGACCAGTCCAAAAACTTCAGTGAACGTGTGGCTGGGTTCCCCGATGTGCCTTTTGAAGATTTCGTGAAAAAATATTAAACAGTTCAAAAGTTATTCAAAAAACAATTTCTCATTATAAGTCAATGGGAAAAGTTAACAAAAAGTTCAACACTTTCGTAAATGCACTTTTTAGTGTTGCAAATGGCCCTAGTAGTGACGTGAGTCATGGTGGGCAGGTCATGGAACTCGTGTCCCTTGGCTACGCCATAGAGTTCACTCAAAAGATAATTCCACACAGATCAACGATATCCCCTATGCCCCGGGATCCCCCGGAAGTGGCAGCAATCAAACAGGCTGTCTGCAACCTCATCAGGAACCGGGCAATCATCCCCATTCCACCTCAAGAGAGAGACACAGGGTATACTCTACATTCTTTATGGTCCCCAGGACAGGGGGCTTCCCCCAAGTCCTAGACCAAAAATTCCTCAACAAGTTTGTGCACTACAAAAAAATCTAAATGGAAACCCTTCAGTCAACCCTGACTGCAGTTCAGCTGGTGACTTTCTGGCCTCAATAGACCTGAGGACACCTACTTACATATTCTAATTTGCCCTCAACATCACCATTTCCTCAGATTCCAAATCCATGGGCATCACTTTCAGTACACCTGCCTCCCATTTGGCTTGGCATCGGCACTGAAAGTCTTTACAAAGATGCTCATAGTAGTGATGGTGGACCTAGGAAAAACAGCATACATGTCATCCTGTATCTGGATGATTGGCTTATTGCACCAGGCATCAGACCAAGCCTGAAAGGACACAGAGGCCATGGTTTGGCCTGCAACACCATGGCTGAGTCATAAACTGGGGCAAGAGTCAGACAGACCACAGGGCATCACACGCGTGCCAGGAATGACATGGTTGTGGGTCAGGTTTTCCCTACTGAGGAAAAGGTTGCCAACATAATTCACCTCCTGAGCTTCCATACAGGCCAGTACACATCTACCTCCAGTTGTTGGAGCTCATGGTGGAGGTGATAGCCATGGTGCTATGGGCATGCCTACACATGTGTCCATTCCAATGGTTTGTGCTAAACACATGGGATCAGTCAACCCAGGACTTCAAGTTCAAACTTGAGCCTAACCCAGACATCCTTCAGAGCACTGATTGGTGGATGGACTGGTGCAACCTGACAAAAGGGTGTACCACAGTCAATGTCACCATCGGTGACCATTACAATGATCGCCATTCTCCTCAGGTGGGGAGCCATACTGGGGTGCCACGTGATGCAAGACAAGCGGTCTCCACTGGAAGCTCATCTTCCCATCAACATCCTAGAGATGTGAGAGGTGTACAGGGCCATGTTATCTTTTTTCCCTCAGATACAAGATCAGCCAGTGTTGATTAGAACTGACCATCAGGTCACCATGGTGCACATAAACAAGTAAGGCAGAACCCGAAGCAGGGCAATGCTCCAGAAGGTGCTTCAGACCTTATGTTGGGCAGAAAACACCTGCTGATGATCTCTGCCATATCTGGTGGGGAAGCTCAACTCGTGGGTGGATTGGCTCAGTTGAGTGACCCTTGACCAGGTGGAGTGGCAGCTGCACCTCAGGTATTTCAGATTCTTGACCAGTGGTGGGGGCCATTCCAGGTGGACCTCATGCCCTCAGGGCACAACAATCAACTGCCCTGTTTTCATTCCCGATTTATGGACAGTCGAGCGGAAGAAGTAGACATGATGGCAGTGACATGGAGATTCAAACAGGCTTGCATGTTTTCACCTCTTCCAATGATTGCGAAAGTGCTGCTCAAGATCAGTGCCATGAAAACTATCATGCTGATTGCGGCCCTGGACTGGCCGATGAGATAATGGTACTCTCTACTCCGAGAGATGCTGAACAACTCACTTTGGCACCTCCAGCAACATCAGGACTTATTATGCCAGGGGCCAATATTGCACCACAGCCCCCAGGCCATCTCCTTGATGGCTTGGATGCTGAAAGGACAAGACTGTTGAAGGAAGGGTACTCCTCCATGGTGATGGAATGTCTGTTGAAGTCGAGGAGAAATTCCACTAATAAGACCTATCGGAGACATTGACAGATTTGTTTGTAAGTGGTGTACTGCAAAGGGCTCATCTCCTTCTGTGGTGGGCCTTCCTCAGATCCTTGATTATCTTAACAGTGGTGCCAAAAAATGTTTTGCCTACTCCTCCTTGAGGGTTCAGGCATCAGCTATCTCTGCTATAAGGGGATACTTGCCAAAGGTGGGACCAATGGGTTCAAATCTCAATGTGGTTCACCTACTATGGGCAGTGCAGATCGCATCTCCCCGTGTGTGACCCACGTATCCACCATGGCAGCTGAGTTGGGTATTGGAGGGCCTACACAAACCACCATTTTTTCCTAATTCCCCTTATTGAACAACTGTTTAGACAGTGTTCCTCAGAGCCATGTGCTCTGCTAGGCTGGTGAGTGAACTGCAAGCACTCTCTTGCCCGGGATCCATTTCTTACATTTCATAATGACAGGGTGTCCCTTTACGACAGTCCCATTTTTCACACCAAAGGTGTTGTCATCCTTTCACCTAGAGCAGGCTATTCATCTACCAGCCATACTGGGGGAGAAAGGAGTCTGCCTGGGGAACCTCACCCCCTGGATATGGTCTCCATGCTTAGGGATTATCTGACTATGACTGAGATTTTCTGTATGCTGGTTAGGTTGTTTGTGTTCTGTTCTGGAAAAAAGATGGGCCAGGTGGCATCAAAAGAAGGCACTGCTGGCTGGATATGGGGGGTGATTGTGGCCGCCTATCAAGGGGTGGGTAAGGACCCCCCTAGAGGCATTTGGGCACATTCCACCAGAGTGCTCTCAGCATCTTGGGTAGAGTGGGGTGATGCTTCTGTGCAGGATATCTGTGCAGCGGCTACCAGGTCCTCTGTCTGCACTTTTGTCTGCCATTACAGGTTTGATGTGGCTTCTGTGGATAGAGCTATGTTTGGCAGGGCTGTGCTTCAGGTTGCTGTAAGGTTCCCCTATTAACGATGTTCATTTTTTTTCCCACCCATGTTTTTTTTTCCTGGGTACTGCTACAAAGACCTATATGTGATGATTCTCTCAGCAGTAGAAAGGTGGTAGGGGGTAATGGTATTTACTCACTTGGTAAAGGTGATTATACCTGCCACCTTTATAGTGCTCAGGGTCCCTCCCTAGGCAGATGAACCGGACGCTACAGCAGCCCGAATCCATTAGAGCCATTAATCTGCTGCATTGCTGCTGGACCATGTAGTTTAAGTCTGGTGAGGCTACTACCAAATGTATTGTGGTAGTTCTTTTATTACTGTACTTACTACAAATCTGACTGCTGTTATGTATTCACTGCAGGTATCTTTTTCCTATACCATGCTTGCTGAGCAGCGTGCTTTGTACGCTCTTGATATTAAGTGTGTCTACTGAAGTTTATATTCTTTTGTTATCACAAGTACATGACCTCTTTATAGCACATGACAATATTGGTGTTTGTCATTTTTTTCAGTTTTTTTTCAGTTTTTTAGTGGGTGGCCTGTTCAGCTGGGTATTTTGCTGTTTTTGTATTTTTCTCTTCTCTCTGCTAGGGAAGTTTCTTACTGGCTTTACTGGTTGTAGCTCAGGGAATTGGCCTCTGGCAGCTAGAAAAGACTTAGGATCATGTATTGACCAATAGGATGGATGGAGGATAACCCGTATGTGATGATTCTCTGAGCACTATAAAGGTGTCAGGTATATTCACCTTTACCAGGTGAGTAAATACCATTACTTCTAGTATGGGGGAGGCTATTCACTTTAGCAAGTCCTGAACCCTGGTCTCTCTCTCTTTTTCCTGGGCTGCTGCAAAGCCACTAGAGCCAGGGTAGTTAAATATACATGCATGAGTTCCTACAAGTGTTTCTGCTCACTATCACCAGGGAGGTGAAATGATCCCTAAACAACAACACAGGAACATTTACACAGAATGAACCTGTCTTCACTTCCATAACTGTGGGGGAGTGGGGAGATAGACAGAAGAGACAAGACAGTCCTATGGGGTGATCAGTCCAGGAGGGGCAGTAAGAAATACAGATACAGACAGGACAGAAGCTGTGCAGCTAAAAGATAAAGAAAAGACGTTTTTGAGGTTTGCTTGTTTTTTTTTTTAGAAAGCAGTCCCTAAACTGAGAAAGGACTGCTGTGTGACTGGACTTCTTTGCTGGGACTAAAGTAGAAGAACTTTTGTACTTGGACCTTTAATTTAGGGTAAAAAAAACTAACATACAAAACAAAAAAAAAAGTGTGTGTTTGTCTGGGTTAACTGAACTGAATGGGTATCTGAACAGTTATCTAGGTGTAAATCTCAGGTGATTGAAAGGACTTAACTGCTGTGAGGTTTAAATTACTTGTAGAAAGACCTAGTAAGTAGGAGGAGTGGCTTAGCTAGAAGGAAGCTACATTTAAAGACTGCCTTAGAAAGATTCTGCTAATAGCTTGGCAGCAGACACCAGGAGAAAGGACTGCTATGTGACTGGACTTCTCTGCTGGGACTATATTGCCCTCCTTCCCTCCACCCCCCCACCCAAAGCTAGTCCTATTTTTATAGGCACAGGATTTGACTGACAACAGGAACTTCCTGTTTGGGAGCAGGAAGTGAGTGATCACAGAACCACCAAAGACCCACCATCCTAGAAGGGCAAGAGTAGCTCTCTGGCCCCTCTAGCTGCTGGAGGTCTGCCTCTGAACAAGTAAGTGGTCTACTGAGAAATATAGGATATTCTTGTCTCAGAACAGGACAATCAGGAGCTTAAAGGGCACACAGGTAGAAAGTAAGGAGAGAGAAAAAAAACAGAGGACAGAGTAAGGATTGCAAACAGTTAAGGGGCAAGAAATAAGACATGATTGGAGTGGTGCAGTGCAGTGGCTGTGGAGCAGCAGTCTTCCGGGAGACGTTCTGGAGGATGCGGTGTTGTCCCATCTGCAGGCACCTCTCTGGGTTGAGGGAGGAGGTTGCTCATCTCCAGGCTGAGTTGGCCAGGATTTGTGGGACCTCCTCTTCCATCCAGGGACCACCAGTGCCACTGCCATTGCCTCAGAGGTTGCCAAGAAAGAGGAGCGGTTGGACCACAGTGGGCTCAGGGAGGGTGAGGGTGGTGGAACAGAGGCGCATCCCTACAGTTGTACCGCTCCACAATCCCTATGCCATGCTGGCAAAGTGTGGTTCCTCTATGGAGGCACCGCAGTGGAAGACCAAGAGGATGCTGGGAACCTCCTACAAAGGAGACCCACAGGAGGGTGGCAGGGACCCTGCAGGGAAGGAAACAACCCTGGTGGGGACTCCATTGTTAGGAAGGTAGAACTGGGGAGGAAGGGGAGAGAGAGGTGAGGTGCCCACCTGGCACCATGGCTTGGAGGGACAGGGAGCGAATCCTCAGGATTGCCGGAGCAGCTGCACAGGGGAGGGAGCTGGATGTCATTGTCCACCTAGGAACAAATGGCCTGGCTAAGAAAGGGATTAGAGAAGTGCAGGAAGAGTTTGTGGAATTGGGGAGGGGCCTTAGTCAAGTAGCATGCACGGTAACCTTCTCGGAGGTACTGCCCATCTATGGCATAGGAGAGGCTTAGGGTGTTCCACACCATGGATTCAATCAGTGGTTGAAAAACTGGTGTGGAACTCAGGGATTTGGCTTAATTTGGGACTGGGGGTCCACCTGGAGTGATGTAAGCCTATACTGGCATGATAGGCTGCATCTGTCCGGGAGGGGAACCAGGATCCTAGGTGACAGCCAAGGGGGGAGGCACTGGAAAGGAGCAGGGAAATCCTAGCCCCCCCAAATAATCATGGTAGTAAGTGCGGCAAACACCAACATAGAGGTGTCAATCGGGAGAAGGGCAGGGGTAAATGGAGAAAGTGACAAAGGCAAGAAGAACAGGGATGGGGCAAAAGGGAATAAGGCCATCAGGAAATGGAGGGTAATGAGTACCAATGCCCGTAGTCTGGGCAACAAGCTCCTTGAGCTGGTGGCCTTGATGGAAGAGGGATGCCTGGATATCGTAGCAGTCACAGAAACATGGTACACAGAGAACCATGACTGGGATGTTAACATACCAGGACATACAACCTACAGGAGAGACAGGCAGGGAGAAGAGGGGAG
Source organism: Neoceratodus forsteri (assembly GCA_016271365.2). Lineage (NCBI taxonomy): Eukaryota > Metazoa > Chordata > Ceratodontiformes > Ceratodontidae > Neoceratodus > Neoceratodus forsteri. Next base: position 143,516,711 of record JADMNL010000029.1, on the reverse strand, counting down.
GAGTAGCTCTCATGTAAAGGAAGGGATAAAAGCAACTGAACAAAAGAGTAAACAGGAGGAGAGGAGGCACTGTGGGTCACTTTGGAGACTGGAAGGGCACCACAATCCGCACAGGGTTGGGTACAGACCCCATGTCAGGGGAGGAATGGACAGGATATGATAGAAGGCATTCTTAGAATGGCAGAGAAAGGGAGATACTGTTGATGGGAGACCTGAATATGCCAGATGTTAACTGGAGCACATTTGCTGCAGCCACATCCAAGAGCAGGGCCATTCTTGATGCCTATAGGTGGCAGGCATTAGACAGCTAGTTTCTGAACCCCACTCATGAGGGAGCAATCTAGACCTGTCTCAAATGGGGGCAGGAGAGATCTCAGATCTGAAGTGGGTTGCCATCTGGGGACAAGTGACCATCAAACAGTGTGGTTCACATTAAACTCAGCTACAGAGTCAAGCCATACAAAAGTGAGGTACTGGACTTTAGGAGGGCTGACTTTGGCAGATGGGAGAGTGCCTCAGAAAAGCACTAGCAAACAGGCTAGAAGGAGGTGTGGAGCAACAATGGGGAATCATCAAAACTGCCATCACAGAGGCAACAAGCCTTTGTGTGAAGCAAATAAACAAATCAAAATGAAAGAAAAAGCCACTATGGTTCTCAAAAGAGGTGGCTGTGAAAGTCAGGAAGAAAAATATAGCATTCCAGAAGTATAAGGAAACACAGAAGGAGCAGGACAGAGAGCTGTACCAGTTAAGGCAGAAGGAAGCAGGGAGGGAAGTCAGAATAGCAAAGGCCCAAACTGAGGAAAAGATAGCCAACTCAGTTAAGAAGGGGATAAACCTTTATAGGTACATTAGCGAGTGAGAAGACAAAGGAGGATAGTGAGGCTGAATAGAATGAACAGTGGGTGGGCAGAGGGGACAGTGAAAAGCAGGGATACTGAATGAATATTTCTGCTCAGTATTCACAAAAGAGGAGGGAAGTGCCTAATCCAATTAACAGAAGCACTCTTGATAGGGTCGATCCCAGTCCTTTCACAGAAGAAAGGGTTCTGCAAGAACTCCTAAAACTGAAGGTGGACAAAGCAATAGGTCCTGATGGAATTCACCCCAGAATTCTAAAAGAATTAAGGAGGAACTAGTGAAACCACTGGCTACTCTTTTAATAAATCATGGAGGATGATTGTGGTACCCGAGGACTGGAGGAAGGCGGATGTGATTCCCTCACAAAGTGGGACCAAGACAGAGAGGAAACTACAGACCTGTCAGTCTGACCTCTGTGGTAGGGAAATGATGGAGTCACTTCTGAAGGAAAGAATAGTTGAGTACCTAGAGGCCAGTGGAGCACAGGACCCAAGGCATCATGGGTTCACAGTGGGAAGGTCATGTCAGATGAATCTAATAGATTTCTTTGACTGGGTGACCAGAGTAGTAGACCAGGGAGGGGCTGTGGACATGGCCTACCTAGACTTTAGCAAGGCATTTGACACAGTCCCACACAAAAGATTAATAGTCAATTAACCAGCCTGGGAGTGGGTCCCAGGGTGGTAGCTTGGGTAAAAACATTGGCTGCACAACAGGACACAGAAGGTAATTGTAAAATGGAGTCCACTCTAAAGAAAGAGGTTACTTAGTGGGCACCGCAGGGTTCAGTTTTGGGTCCAATCCTTTTAATGTCTTCATCAGTGACATTGCAGAGGACTGAAGGAAAAGTATGCCTTTTGCAGATGACACAAAGATCTGCAACAGGGTTGATACACAAGGAGGCGTGGAAAGGATGAAAAGGACTTGGCAAGGTTGGAGGAATGGTCAGAAATATTTCAGCTAGATTCAATGCAAAGAAGTGCAAATAATGCACCTGGGAGACAAGAACCCAGGGAAGAATACACAATGGTGGGAGGTAGTAACAACAACAAAAAGGAAAGGGACCTGGGGTAATCATATCAGATGACCTTAGGTTAGCAAGCAATGTGATAAGGCAGTAGGGAGGGCTGGGGTATACTGGGATGTATGGAGAGGCATCAGCAGCAGAACACAGGAAGTTGTTATCCCTCTGTACAGACAGTTGGTGAGACCCCATCTGAGTACTGTGTCCAGTTCTGGAGACCCCATCTCTGCAAGGACATAGACAGGATAGAGGTAGTCCAGAGGAGGGCAACTAAAATGGTGCAGGGTCTGCAAGAGAAGCCAATGAGGAGAGACTAAAGGAGCTTAATATGTATACCCTTGAGGAAAGAAGGAGAGGGGACATGATAGAAACTTTAAGTACCTCAGTGGAATCAACAAAGTCCAAGAGGGTAGCATCTTTCAGAAAAAGAGACTTGCAAGAACATGGGGACACAATTTAAAAGATAGAAGGAGGGCGGTTCAGGGCAATGTGAGGAAGTATTATTTCACAGAGAGGGTAGTGGATGCATGGAACAGCCTTCCTGAGGAGGTTGGGGTCTAAAACTGTGGGAGAATTCAAGAATGCATGGGAGAGACATAAGGCAATTCTTGTGGGGGGTATGAAGAAATAGGCTGTTGGTTAACTAGGATCTGCGGCCTATCCTGTAAGTAGGGAAATGGGCAGACTAGATGGGCCTAGCGGTCCTTATCTGCCGTCAAAGTCTCTGTTTCTATGTAACACTCCCTACACCAATTAACCACTACCTTGAGGAAGGCTTTATTGTGGCAGTACCATTTACAATTTCTAACTCTGAGCCTTTAGTCATAGGGTACAAAACAACTGCAGGGGTCCTCCTGCCACAGGTAGCATATTCAAGGCAAGCGCGTGCTGTGATGTGCTGTCCAGTTATGAGCCATATAGCTCTATAATAGTTTCAGAGGATGGGGGTAGGTATTCTGGGCAGACTAGATGAATCAAGAGGTCCCCTTCTGCCAGCAAATTCTTATGTTCTTATGTTCATACTGTATAGATGGAGGAGAATGGGGGCTATTTGTGTAAATAGAGTCCCCGCAATCCAGCTGTGGTAAGAAACTGGCCTACATTAGTCATCTCCTGGCATTATGGGAGTAACAATTTTTATGCCTGTAAAAAAAACTCATCCTAACTTTTTTACAGAGTCTGTCGATGTGTTTAGAGAAGGACAGCTGATTGTCCGCCCATAGGCCAGGGTACTTAGATAGGTCTGCTTGGGGTTGATAGCGATGGGCTCCTCTTCACTACTTGATTATTCTCGACTGCAGAAAGGAGCAGAGAGGCAGAAGATGTGCCGTGCTAGCCACCGCCACTTTCAACACCATTGTTAGTTATTGTGCACCATGGCCTGATACCTTTGTTCAAAGCTGAATTCAGATGAATGTGGCATTTCTGGTATTGGGATTTGCCATGGCACGCCATTTTTGTGCACTATTTTTGAAAGTGATAGTTGTTGCTACTGTAGGTTAACCAGTTAGGCTCTGAGGACTGAACTTGTGAAAGCATTCTGGTACTGTGATCAGCAGTTGTGCCTTTTGCTGGGAGGCCTTTTCTCCAGTTGGGAGGATGGAGTGCAGGTGGGCAGGATTCAGCTGATGGTCAAAGTGGCATTCAAACACTGCCCATGAGACTGCTTATAATCAGCTGTTCTTGATTGTAGGGAGGAATGGAGAAGCAGGAAAAATATGTTTATTTATTTATTTGAAAATTGGTGACCAGGAAAGGCACACTGAGCCGAGGTTCGTTTCCAGGTGTGACCCAGCAGGAAGTGGACTGGGGATACAAAATACATAACACAGACAAAAATCACAGTGACAACAAAGTGCAATCAGAACAACTTGATTATGCAGGTATAAGTGCAGAACGAATAGGCTATGCAGAAAACAATAGATAAGCACCTCAGCCACACCTCCACCATTTTAGCATAGCGATTACAGGTGCAATGTGAGGGAGAGGGGAAAACAGGAGGGGGGAAGGAAAAGAGTTTCAGCTGATACCTGAGGGAGCCATGGGAGGCAGTGAAGCAGAGGAATGTGGAGAGTAGGTTCCAAAGTCTGAAAAGATGATAGGAAAAGGTTGATTGCCCATCATGGAAGCAAGGATGAGGAATGGCAAAAGTGTGAAGATCCCTGGAGTGGATGGTGCAGGAAACCGAGGGGATGAGGGAGAGGAGTGAGGAAAAGTAAGAGGAAAGAGACCCAAACCGCTATTTGGATAAGAAGGAGAGGCTGTGGATCTGGAGACGTGAGAGCAAGTGGAGACTGGATAAGGAGGAGTAAAGTGAGCAGTGATGAGCATGAGGGAGAGAATTAGTAGCAAAGTGGCAAAAGGAGTTGCAGAGGGTGTCCAGTCTGGCCAGGGAGGTAGAGGGGGTGGCGCCATAGAGCAAGTCTGCTTAGTCAAAAACCAAGAGCACCATTTTGGTAACTAAATCTTGGCAGATCTGTGGAGACAAACAGTCTTTATTGCAGTACAAGGCACCAAGTTTAGGGCAGAGCTTAGCATGGATGGTGTCAATGTGTGCTGAGAAGTCAAGCTTTCTGCCTAGCCACACACTGATGTACTTGAAGGACTGAACAATGTCTACAGGGGAGCCATCTAAGGTGGAGAAGACAGCAGAGTAGAGAGTCTGACCAGTTTCTGGCTGGTGCCAAAGGTCATGGACACAGTTTTCTTTGTGTTGACCCGGAGCTGGTTAGATAGGAACCAGCACAGGCTGTTGTGGAAGTCTTGCTGGAGTAGACCTTACACGGATGTAGAACAGGGATTGGAGATGTTGCTGACTGTGTCATCCACATATTAATATGATGACTGTGTCATCCGCATGTGAATATGTGAGTTGACACAGGCAGAGGGAGATCATTAAGAAAAATGGAGAAAAGTATGGGACCCATGATGGAGCCCTGTGTGATCCCAGCCTGGGTGGGAAATGGGGTTGACAGGGTGCAACCACCCTGTACCGACTGTAGATGGCCCATGAAGTATGAGTGGAACAAGTCATCTGTGGGAGCTCAGAGACCAGCAGAGCTCAGCTTGTTCAGGAGGAGTGGGTGGGACACCGAATCAAAGACTTTGGCCAGATTGATGAAGATAGCAGTCATGATGTGTCCCAGTCCGTCCTTGAGAAGACAGAATCAGGTACATGCAGAAAAGAGGAGATGGTGGAGTGATGCTTCTGGAAGCCAGACTGAAATGGGGAGAGGAAATTGGTAGCAGAGAGGAAATCGGAGAGTCTGGTGTAGACAAGTTTCTCTTGCAGCTTAGCAAGAGATAGGAGGAGGAGGGAGACTGAATGGAGGTTTCCATGGAATGAATGGTCAACCCTCTGTGAAGTGGAAGAATTTTGGCCAACTTCCCAGGCTGAGGAACAGAACTGTGGGTGAAGGAGAGGTTGCGTAGGTGAGTTAGAGTAGATGCTGGTTAACATGGTTGAGCCAGTTGGGCTTGTGGAAGCAGTCTGGGGCTTTTGTTAGCAGATGTGCATTTTTCTGGAAGCCCTTGTCCTCCAGTCGGGAGGTTGGACTGCAAGTGGACAGGGCTCAGCTGATGACTGGAGTGTCATTTAAATGCTGCTTGTGAAACTGTTTGTGGTCAGCTGTTTTCAACTGCAGAAAGGAGCAGAGAGGCTGGAGATGTGGGTAAGCCAGTCGGTCTCTGTGGACTACACTTGTGGAAGCAGTCTGGGACTATTTCAGTATCTGTGTGTCTTGCTGGGAGCCCTTGCTATCAAGTTGGGATGTTGGACTGCAAGTGGGAAGGGCTCAGCCTCACAATTTGAGGAGCATATTCTTAAGCCACCCCCTGTGTAGTGGACCATAGCACAAGGGTGGGTGCATAAGGGTGTCACACTAGGAGGTGGCAGCTTGGGGCATCAGTTGGCAGGACACGTTACACACCAGGTGTGAACTCTCCAAATTGACAGGGGTGGAGAATGTGAAGAGAAGAGGGATGGTAGGCTGGTGGGGTCTAGTAGGATGCAACAACAGTGGAGCAGCCATTTTCAGGGAGGTTCTCTGTAAACATTGCTGCTCAGTGTGCAGTAGGGTTGCAGCACTTGTCGAGGAGCTAATTTTGGTGAAGGCTGAGCTGAAACTTTTCCAGAGAAGGGCAGAGTTGGGTCTGATTCAAGAAGCCACTACTCCACTTCCCTGGAGGCCACCAAGAGTCTGGAAAAATGGGTGGTAAGTAGTTGGCAAAGGGAAGGGTAAAGAAAGGTCCAGTTGGAAGGGCCGGGGTACCAAAGGTAGCAACAGCTAATCATTTTGCCTCCATAGCAGCACAGTTTGGCTAGACTACCCCCTCAGGCAACCAGACAGTGCTGCCTCACAAGTACTCAGGATCTTCCCTAATACAAATTTAATGTCAATGGGTAAGGTAGGGACCAGAAGAGAATTAGTACCAGGGGACTCCATTCAAAGGGGGACAGAGGGAGCAGTGTGTGCAGGACAGTAGGGAACAAGGATGGTTAGGTGCCTTCTGGGGGCTTCAGAAGGGAGTGATGTGCACATTGTTGAGAGAATAGTAAAGAGCATGGGGGAAATAAGGCTCCTAGATGTCATTGACTACCTGAGGACAAATGACTTTGCTAGTCTAAAACGGACTCACAAAACTACCGACCAATAACACTCCTATGCATCAGCCTTAAACTATTCTCCAGACTTATTCGCTCAAGATTACAACATTGCTTGGAAGACACAGAGATAATATCAATATTTCAATGAGGCTTTCGGCAAGGGAAATCGACACTGGACCCATTCCTAACTCTAAACCATTTAATCTGCAAATATGTAAAAACAAAGAAAAGAAAACTATATGTAGCCTTTTTAGATCTCAAAGCTGTATTTGACAGCATAAATAGAACCATTCTTTGGGATATGATGAAAGGAAAAGGCATAAATCCTAAACTGCTGGCAATATTAAAACTACTACATAATAACACAAAGATAGTTATTAGGTATGGGAAAGATGGAGCAGAACCAGTGATTGTCAAGCAGGGTGTCAGACAAGGATGCATACTGGCCCCAACTCTCTTCAACATATATATCAAGAAATTAGTAGAAGACTTATAGGTCATAGAATCCTTCCCCCCAATATGAGATAAGACCCCAATCAAGATACTATTGTACGCAGATGATGAAACAATAATCACAGCCTACTCTGTGGCACTGAGTGATGGGGCATTGCTCTGGCACGCTGGCAATCTGGGTTTGTGTTCTGAGCCCAGATACAGGAGCAGAGGCTGGCAAGGAGGGAGGTGAAAGCATCCTTTGGATGCTTCCCTCCTAGGGGTAGGGCAGTGGTATGCCACTATTGCAGTGGCTCTGGCAGTGGTTAATGGAGACAATCTTGGAAGCATGGGTGACCACAGGCTGCCAAAAGCCCCTACCCCCAGAATGTGGCCACATGCACTGGGAGAGGAGGGTGGGTGCCCCACAAAGTGGAAATGTGACCACCCTGTAATGTCGGATGATGGCCTTCAGTGGGCCTCCATAGTGTCACCCCACTGACCAGCGTACCACGCCTGGTCCCCAACCAACCTCCCTGGTGTCAAAGGTACTGCCTATCCCCATTCACCTTCCTGGGGTGGCCCCCAGCAGGGATAAGCTGGACCACCTGTAGGAATGTCAGCAGAGCTCTGGGGAAGCCAAGGCAGATTTAGCAGTAGGAGGTGGCTCAGATGAGCAGAGGGATCCGGCATGTGGGAGTCTGCAGGAGTGGAGCTGTAGAGGTCCCAGAGGAGAAAAAAGAACCCCACAAATAGTAAGTGCACAAGAAGGCTGAGTTTCCATCTTGAAAAGTTTGAAATGTCTTAGACAACTCAAGCTTGACTGTTATGGTTTATGATGACACAAGGTTCCCTTGATGGTAACCTAGCTTTGTGCGCCATTATGCAGCTGTTGCTCTTTTTAAGGCTCATAATTAAAATAAGCTCTGAGGTGGCAGAGATAACTGAGGACAAACCCACCTGGGCAGATTTCCAAGAATTAAAAGAACGATGCTCGATTTCCTCAAAACAGTCCCAGTTCAGCTTCTTTCTTTACAGAATGCATTCAACAAAATTAGACATGTGTTACCAGGACTGATGGCATTGGGGGTGGATGTGGGTGCACAATGCATTATCACACAGGAGACCCAGGTTCAGCAGTGTCAGTAGCTCAGCAGGTTGCACACTCACCTTTAAGGCCAGAAGATCAGAAGGCTGTGGGTTCTATCCCCATACCAGGCACTTGGGTTAAATCCCAATACTGGCACTGTGGTGCAGCAAGAGGGGGGTGATGCACTCCTGAGGTGCCATCTTTCAGATGAGACTTGAAACCAAGGTCCCATCTGCCTGTTCTGGTGGTTGTTCAGGTCAATGTTAAAGATCCTATGGCAGTTCTTGAAAAGAGCAGGGGAGTTTATTAAAGGATAATAAATCAAACAATGTTTACATCACAAATGATACTGAAATATTTCTGTACAAAATTATAAACATTACATTTTGAAAATAAAAAGAATAATATCAATCTTAATGCATGAATTAGTGCATACGTTTTCATCTACTGTTTACATAAGTCTAACAGGATAAGGAAAGAAAGAAACTCATAATAACATACAAAGAAAAATAAGGCATAGTAAATTATGCCTAGATCCTTAGAAAAAGCCCCAAAAGAATACATAAATTGCTCTACACCTGACTGTTCAGCGTTTTATGGTACCATGATAATTTTTAAGCGATCAGCACATCTGAATTTGTTATCCAAAGCATATTTCTCCAATGTGCCCCAAGGTGCCTTTGTGTCATATTTGAGCCTCTATGCCATAAATGGTCTTTAATTCATTATTTGTTTCCTACTCCTTCTGGCCCACTGGCTGGCCACTCCTTCGGGCCACCTAGGAACACTGCTTGCTACCCTGCCCTGACACCAGTCCCCCCACCCCACATCACTGCCCCCTGGGTAACCCTGCAGAACCCTTTGCCAGATGGGTCCCCCTCCTCCGAAGGAGAAGGCACTAGTGGGGTTAAGCCAGTGCACACAGTCTTGGCCTGGGTGCTGCTGGGGTGGTCTTGGGCTGTCCAGGGCTTCTGTGGCAGCAAAGCCTGGCAACTGTCATCTGGCCGACCAGGGAGCATTTTTTCCTGTTTTTCTCCATGGGGGTGTGGCATGTCATGAACATCAAGGCAGATGCCAATGTTCACCACGCCCCCCAACCAGCAGGACCCAGCGTGTTGTTCCCCTGGCCTCCACTAGAAGCCAGCAAGCACAGGGTTTACATCCACACCTCTCTGGAGGGAAGATAGAGGGGATGGCTCAGAGGTAATGTTGTTATATTTTCACAGAGGGTTGTGGATGCATGGAACAGCCTTCCTGAGGAGGTTGTGGATTCAGGAACAGTGGGAGAATTCAAGAATGCATGGGACAGACATAAGGCAATTCTAGTGGGGGTAGGAGGAAGTAAGATGTTGATTAACTAGAATCTGCAGCTCATCCATCAGGTAGGAAATGGGCAAACTGAGTGGCCAAGCGGTCCTTATCTGCCATCAAATTCTATGTTTCTATGTAATACATTTCAGACAGGATGTGTAAAATGACAGTTGTACTATTCATAAGGAGGTGTGGAAAAATGCCAATGTTGAAAATCTGGAGTGAAAATATTACATATTTGTGAAGTTACGAGCGTGCGTGGAAACTGCGCAATGCATGCTCGTAAAACAGTCATTTTTTGAATTTTTTCACCAGATTTGTAACATAGGCTTTTTGAGAGCCCAGCTCATGAACAGTGGCACTGTCATTTTGTTAATCGGTCCTGAAAGGTGATTCCACACAGTGACCACAAAATCACCTTTTGGGACAGAATAATGCCATGACAGTGACTGAATTCATGAGGTGGGGTCCCAATAACCTCATGTTGAAAATGTAGTGCTAAAATTCCCAAAAATGCCTCGAGGTATGCACCAAAGTTGAAAAAAAACTATGTATGCTATTATACAGCTTACTGGCATTTCTTCAGTTCGCGATCGGCTTTGAAGGGTGCAGACTTGTTCCCAGTCCACCAAAGATCATCATGCTGGGCTCTGGAGGCAAGTATGGGGTGGGGGTGGGAGGTGGGGTACACAGTGGGTGGGCACAGGTTGGGGCAGGGGGCTGCAGACACAGAGGGACTGTTTTCTTCTTTACAGGGTTAAAAAAAAATCACCGACATTGCGGGATGGTTTTTCCATTTCACAGGTACTTTTAGCACGCTGGGGTGGGCTGCCAGCATACCACCTGCTTATTTTGGGGGGGGGAACTGGTGACAATGGGGAATGGACACCCCCATCAGCACATACTGGGGGGGGTCGCATGAGCCGAGAGGGATTGGGCACCCCTCGCACACAAGAAATGGGGGAAAATGCCGACAAGGATTGGGCACTCCGTCGGTGAATTAAGATAGGAGGGGGTATGCCAACAGGGGGATTGGGCACCCTCGTCAGCTTTATGAAAGACTGTGTGAGACAGCAGCTGTCCCTCGGCTTCCCCGTCACCGCCGCCACCGTGTTGCTTACAGGGACATCAACAGTAATTGGCTGCTGCAATCATGGACCGCTTTGTGGTGCTCCCTGATTGCAGGGGCTAAATTCTTTCAAGGTGGTGGCACGTTTTCTCAACTGCTGTCATAGACAGCGTGCTATGCCATTGGTGCCACAGAGCCCGGCCACAAAAAGCAGTGGTGCCATTGGCTGCAGCAGGACCGCACCTTCAAAGCCCACTTCTCAACTGAAGCAGCCTCAATATGTTGTCTGCGATGCGTGCGCAAGACAACACAAAAAGTGACAGTTTATTGGAAATGCGTATTCCGGATCCATGCATAAAGTTATTTTCCTTGTTTGGTTGATACCATTAAACTAGTGATCTTCCATTGTTTTCATTTTAAAAATGTCTTGCTAATAAAATCAGGGGCTGCCAAAGAATGCTTTAATGTCCTAAAAGATCCCTGTTCCCACTGGTGAAACCATTGTGCACTGGATTACATTAGAAAGGTAGCCCAGCCTTGTCCTGTATATACTAATAATGGTTTAAGATTTGTACATAAAAAATACTAAACAAAAAGGCAATGGGGTTAATCATTCCCAGTCCACCATTTGTTACTGGGAGGTATGTTATGTTTCTTTTAATGGGGTTGAGTCTGCTCCGCCAAACAGCTTGAAAAAATATACTTAAAATTGTTATTTCTAGTACGTTGGGGGGGGGGGATGTGACTGATATATAAAAATACTGGTATTAATAATAATAAACTTTATTTATATTGTGCCTTTCAAATACCAAGGTGCATTCCAAAAAGATTAAATACAAACAAAGTATACAAACAATAATATAAAAACTGTTAAGGTATATCTTAATTAGGTATAGCCTTTAATTTTTACTCTATTTCCATTTTTCCATCCTGTCACAAGTTGCTGGCCTTGTTGAATTTTTGGTTCCCAGTTTACTCATGGCCCTGTCCACACTAAACATGGGGTTCAGCCTCAATGTTTGTAAAAATATTTTAAAACATACCGTGCTTGTGTGTCCTCACTTGTCCTACCATGTTTTAACACGTTTACCAATTGAGTCCACACTTCAAAGGCAAACCCAATTTCTGATCCGATCCATGTTGACTTGAGGGGGCAGTGAACCATGGCTCTTTGCAGGACTACATTGGCAGCAGAGGCTGAACACAGTACCGACGCCTGTCCACACTGCTGATGTAAGCGTGTTTGTTTTCAAACCATGTTGGAGTGCTAAAACCCTGATACGTTCAGGGGTTAAACATGGTTGTCAAACATGGTTTGAAAACGTTACGTGCGTGGACGCGAACCATGTTTCAGAGCACCTGTAATGTTTTACCCTGCCAGTAATGTTACAGGTGCCCTAGTGTGGACAGGGCCTATCAGACTGGTCTGCCCCAAATATGACCCCCAATACTTTAATCAGCTCAGGTGACAGGTATATTCCTGATATTACTGGTAACTCTGGATAAGACTTTCCTAGCTGTTTTCCTCTGCACTTAGCGATATTAAGGGATGTTCCTGAATATGTTCCATATGTGTTACAAATTTGTATGGCAGCTTCTGCTGAATCTGGATCATGTACACACACAGAGATTCACAGATCATCTGCATATGTTCTAGCTTTAAAATGTGTATTGATCTGACTTGTTTGAATGTTTAGCAAATTTGGGGCTGAATTCAAGATTCATAACAGCGGGTCTATGCAGAAAGCATACAGCAGGAGATTTAGGGGACATCCCTACCTAACTCCTTTGCCTAATGAGCTCATAGGTCCTTTCCAGCCCTGTATCATGGGTGTGACCATGGCTGATTTTTACAAGCACTTAATCCAATTGATAAACGACACAGGAATCCCATAGTGTTTCAATACTGCCCATAAAAAATTGTGATTTATAGAGTCAAGCACCTTCCTCTGATCTAGAGATAAAATTGTACCTGTCAACACTCCCCTCTTTCCCTGCTCAAATAATTCCCTTAATGGAATTAACTGACCGGCTATTTTTCTTTTGGGGACTGCACGTGTTGGGGCTGATTGTATTAAATACTGTGCTGTTTTTAACAATCTTGTGTTTAAGATTTTGGCTAGTATTTTAAAGTCTATCTTTAAAAGGCTGATGGGCCACCAGTTCTATTTGTCCTGTTTGCAGCCTTTTTTTATATATATTTATATATATAAATACGCTGCCCATTAGTCATTCTTAGGGATGGAGATCGGTTTCTATAGGATAAAAGAGAAAACTTCTGCTAATTCAATTTTTAGCTCCATTCCTATGATTTTATAAAGCTTGTTTGTCAGACTATCAGAACCAGGTGATTTATTATTAGACAAAGTACCTATTGCTTGTTCTAGTTCCTCGGTTTGAATGTTCTTTGTTAGTAAGTTTATATGCTCTTGAGAACACTTGGGATTATCTACGGTGGGAAGAAATTCTCCTAGATCTATTGCCTGTGTTTGGTCAGATTTATACATCTGCTGTGTGTGCTGAGTAACTATTTGAATGATCTGACCTAAGTCTGTGTGCATTATACCATTCCCATTTTTTAATCCTTCCATCTGTTTTTGTTGATTAGTTTTATTACAGGAATCATATGGGCATGTATGTTCTTTTCTACCTTGTGTTCCAAACTGCTGCTGATTTTGCAAATTTTGTGCCTGGCTTTGGTGGACATTGGTCATCTGTTGTTTAATGTTATGTATTTGCTCACTGAAATTCTGACCTGTAGTATATGACAGTGATAGTAATTTTTACAAATGCTGTCTGTTTTGTAAATATTGATGATATGCTTCATCCCTGACAGTTTTACTACAGGTTTTAATCAGGGCAGTAACTTCTATCATTGTGTTTTCCCACTATAAAGAGGGGTCCTCATACAGAATATAGACTGACCTCCTAGCCTCTAAAAGATAGGCTAGAGATTGCTTTCTTTTGTGTAAATTTGATAAAGAACAGTTACATTTCCACATCCCTGTACCGTAAGAGGCTTTTCTAGCTTTTCCAGTTTTTAACTGCAAGACTTTGTGGTCTGAAAACTCTGACACTAGTACCTAGGCCGCCTGAATATGTAATGATGGAGTAATAAAAAATGATCTATTCGCATGGCCAGTGGCCCCTTGTAAAACGTTGGCGCCGCTTTACCTGTAGCAGACACATATGCATCCATCAAATTGGTGGCCTGTACCATCTGCTTTAAAAAGGCCATGTTACAATATATATTTTTTTGTTTTAGTATTTCTACCTCTGTCATTCAATAACAAACTGCAATTAAAATCGCCTCCAAAAACAACATTCTGGGAGGAATAGAGGTAGGGCTGAACTGTTGTAAATAATTCTATTCTTTCTGTTTTTGTCTGTGCAGCATATATATTTCTAAACTGGTATAAAACATTTTGAGCCCTTGCTTCCACTATCAGAGCCCCCCCTGGTAACAAATCAATGAGTTTAATAAGCTGAAAAGGAACAAGAAACAAGAAACAAAGTTGCAACTCCTGAGCACTGATCAGGCCCCTCAGACCAGTAAGATGGGTCTGCATACCATTGTGAAATTGCTGCATTTGTATCACATAAAGTAAGCAACCCAGTATCCTGCAGGAAAATATCCCTTCTTGGAAGGCTCTTAGATATGAGAATACTGCTAGCTTTTTCTTAAGATTTTTTATACTATTCAAATTGAAGTCATATTAAGGGATTTGATGCTCCATTTATAGTATGAGGTGCAGAGCTAGTCTCAGTGGGGCTGCTTCTTCAAGCTCCTTTTAAGCCTTGCATGTTTGCGCTTAGGTTTGGCTGGAGCTTGTCCTTCAGGGGACTGTTGTGTTTCTGCTGCAAGAGGGTAATCTCTGTCAGAACTTACATCCAGCAGAGAAGACCAGACTGAAGAGTCATCAGAGTCATCCCCAGAAGCCTCAGGGTGTCCTGTCAGGGCTTCAGACCTATTGATTAATGGTATATCTGAGGTTCTGAGCACTTTAGGGGTGGGTTGAGACCATGTTTGTCCATGTTGGGTGGATGTTTTACCTTTCTCCACTACTTTGGTCACTTGGGGGGGGGGCATGTCCACTTGCCTTATGGATTCTGTTTCCAGGAGTATGACACTGGGTTCAATTGAGTCAATCACTTGAAGGGGGGCCTCCTGGGTTTTCTGCTGTACTGGTGCTGCGCTAGAGGAATGGGGTCCTTCAGCACTACTTTCCTCTTGCAAATTTCCACTAGGGACTCAATCTGGGGAGGGGGGAACTGGGGAATGTTCTACCTCTAGTCCTCTGGGCAATAGCAATGAGTAAACTCTGCTCTTCACTCTCTGATTGGTTGGGCTGATTGTGAGCTGCCCAGGGACATGTGTGATATGAGTGACCTTTGGTATCACACAGATTACAAATTTGCTCATTTTTGCAATGGCCACTAGTGTGTCCTAATTCACCACATAATGTGCATTTCAGTTTGTCACACAAGCTACTGATGTGTTCAGTTTCACCACAAATATAACAAACTTTCAGCTGTCTTGCATAAAACAGTACGCCCCTGTCTCTTCCTAGAAAAAAACAATTGGGCAGGTGTCGAAGCCCACTCTCTGTGGTGTGTAAGATCACCTGAATTTTCCATCCACCAGTCCAGATTTTTGCTTCATCAAAAATTGCTTTAGGGTTCACCAACACCGTGTACCTTTGTTTCAACCAGTAAATTAAATCAGTCACACTGACCCCCTCATTTCTGAAAAGGACAGTTATTGTTCTGTTTGCAGGCTAGGTGAGGGGTATGGCCTCAAAGAGGGACCATAAGGGAGTTGCTTTTAAAGACTGGAATAGTTCCCAGAATTTCGGTAAGCCACTGCTGAATTTAAAGCTGATGTTGAAGGTTTGCTTGCCAGAAACATAGATAAGAACATATATTTCTGCTGGTGTATAATTCATATATCCTTTGAGTAAGGTTTTGGCTACAAACAGCCTGTCAGGAAAATTATCCATGCCACCTTTATAGATGAGATGCAAAGCATTGTGGCATTTGGCTTGGAAAACTGGTTCTTTAAAAAAAGAAGCATAAGACCTATTGTTTCTTGTATTTTGTGTCCCTTCTGCAGAGTTTGCATGGGTTTGTTCAGCTATATGTGGTCTAGAAGGTCCAGATTCTGTTGATCCAGGGCAAGCCTGTGAACTACCTTCCTGAACATCATTTGGATGGCTAGTAGCCATAAAGGCTCTGTTAGGTAATTGTAGCCATGAGTTTTGGGTTAATTATAATGAATCAGGTAAGTGTAAAGGGGAGTTTTGCAAGTTTATTTCTGAGCCATCTACTGATTCCATTGCTGTAGTTTTAATTATTTGGACATTTCCGTGGGGCCCCAAAATAATTTTTATTTCATCTCTGCTTGGTTCTGACATAGCTGATGAGTTACAGACCCATTGCCTGTCTTGACTTTTCTCCCATCCAGCTCCTAAAAGAGCCGATTCTACCGACCAGTCAGTTGTTTGTTCGGTCACAGTACAGGAGTCGCATCTTGGGGTTTACTTATGCCAACACAACATTGTTGTTGACGTTAGGCATAAATTAATTTCACTCATCAGACATCAGTCCGTGTTTCTGTAGGGGGCTGCACCCAAACTCCCCATCACGGGGCTGTGCCCCATGCCCCCTTCTATGGATTGTTAATTCTGAGTCGGAGTTAACATGAGGGTGGGGTGAAACTTGGCGAAAGGGCGAAATGTCTGTGGGTCCCCACAGTGACAATTTTGAAACTTAGGGAAAATGTCGCTGTGGGGGATTTCGCAGATCCGGGTTTGCCCTCTGACCGCACACCTGCCTTAGGCCAGGGTACAGTTGCACCTGTTGATGCCATTCCAGGTGTGGCCCCTACAACAGTATTGCTTTTGTTGCCATTAAATACAAAGAGTGGTAAATCGGAGATACTTTCCATAAATGAAAATTCCTTCTGTTATGGCTTTTCTGCAGACCATGCATTTTTCTGTAGCTGCTGCTGCAAATTTATTGTCAATGCTGACCTTGCTGCCTCAGAGGTTTGTAGCTTGGCCTGGGGAGCTGTACTTTGCATCTCTTGTGGTTCTTGTACCACGGGTTCCTTTTGTTTCTTTTTTGTTCTATTGCCATTTTTAATTCTGCTGCTGCTTCTTGAAGTGCTCTTCCTCTGCGCTCAGCAGAGCTTCCAATTCCGCTAAGGACTCTATGTCAATTTCCATGGTGATCGCTGTCTCCATTGCAATGGTAGGCCTTCCCATTTCACCTTTTTTTTTTTTTTTGGTAGTATCTATTACTTTATTAGGAGCTGGATTATCAGGTGTGGAAGGGTGTGGGAAGTCAACAACACTGACATGGTTTTTAAGTTTTTGAAAAACACATTGGTTCTGTGTGAATTTTATTTTCTTTAAAAATTCTTAACACAGAATCAAAAATGAAATGAACGAAATAAGAAAACCAAAATAAAGTGGCTCTAATTGAGCATCAGCTCAGCTCTACCCTAGCAGTGCTGCCACAGAGTGGATCATAAACTCCAAACAGTATCTCCACTATCTTCTGTGCGATTCAGTTCAGCAGTACTTACTTCTCTACTGCTTACCTAGGCTCATCTGACTGACTGAGCACCAGAGGTGGTTATATAGGACCAACCTCTGACATCACAAGGTCAGCTGATCCACCGCTATTGTACTTTACAGAAAAAAAACTATTCTAATGCAAAAAAATGAGGATCCGCTAGACCAAACAATACAAAAGATTAAAGGCAAACTATATTGTTATTTTCAAACCCTATGTCCCACTGCAGCCAGTGTTCCGACTTAAAAATGCTTAAGGGTCTCTTGAGGGACTTAACTCCTCCCCCTAGACAGTATTATGGACTCTCTGTGTCCTTATAAATAAGCTTCAGATTGGGGCTGCTGCCTCCTAAGGACAAATCACCATAGAGATGCTGGATAGCATGAGCAGGTAAGAACCTAGGGTTGTCCCCCCCCCTTTTATAGGTTAAACTTCTTTCTGTGAAGCCTGATAACTGCACATGTTTACTCCCCTCAATATGTCTGCAGAAACACAATAACTGTAACATAGTAAGTATTTCGTCAGCTTAAATTGTCAGCCGAAGGCCTCAATATTTCATTTGGGCCTTTATGTGGTCACTCTTTTGATGCTGGGCCTTTTATGTCCATTTAGACCATATAGTAGCCCATTACTTTAGGGCACTTATTTCTAAGCCCTTTTTCTTTTTCTTTAAATTAAGAAGAGCGAGCAGCTCTTCAATGTGCGACTCCTGCCCATGTTTGATTTCAGGAGCCTAAGCATTGCACCTTGCGCAATTGCACCACCACCAGAGCTTTTCAACACTCTTCTGCTCTCCTGGTGAGCCACAACAAGCGCTCGGAAGGATACACAGAATTGTATTCCGTTTCGGAGCTTTAATCAGCTTTGCTCCATTTTACTTCTTTTACACAATGCAACTGGGGCTCTATTTGCTTATGGAGACTGCATTAACTACCTGAAAAGAAACTACATAGTAAGGCGTGGCCAAAACAAAATAGTGCATTTAACTGACAAAATGTTATTTTCTCTTGCAGCTGTTACTGTTTATATCACTTGCCTCTTTCAGGGCACTGTCAGGAAGTGGCAAATAATATCCTAATGCTGCTAAAGGGATAGGATTCACCTACTTCTTCCCTATTGCCTACTACTATTATTTTAACCCTCACTCTTGGGGTTACTGTAACCGCTGAAAGCTGTCTGCACTTTGATTTCATGCTCCATCAAGAGCTAATGGGGCACTGGTCTGTATTTTACCTCACATTTTACGCCCTTGCACCATATCTTTTCATACTTCTCAATGCACACATACCATTTGAAGGGTGAAATATACCTGGAGCCACCTAGCTCCTTAGTCATTCAGCCCATCTCAGGGTTCTAGGTTCGATTCCCGTTCTTCCTGGGAACCAGAAAGAAGCACCCTGCATTAAAGGTACCCTTTACAGGTGTTTGCTTGACACTTGACAAAGCTTTTTATTTAAGGCAAGGAGGCAAAACACTGCTTCTACCACAATACCACCCAGGACATAAAATTATGTAGTAATGGGATAGAATTGCAGGGCAGACTATGGTGGGAGGCCACCCCATCGTAGTGGAAAAGGGAAAAAAGTCAAGATAGACTACAAGAACAGAAGGTGCTACTGCAGTAAGCTAAAAGAGGGTAAAGCTGAAGAGAAAATGTCCTTGTGGTGAAAGCAATCCAGGGGGTACTCTGCCACATCAGCCATCAATACTTTTCCTGTTTGTAAATCCAGAGTAGTAGGAGCATCAAAAAAAATTTTGGTTTCAGCCACTGTTGAGGCAGAAGAGGAGATCAACTCCTCTACCTCCCGCACATCCACCTCCTTTGCTGACATGAGGAAAGTGACTGACCAACCAGCCAGAGGGGAATTTTTATTGAAAACTGGACTTCATTACAATCAAGTGCACATTATATAATTCAAAGGAAGATACACTCTAATTGACAAAAATTAAAAAAACAGAAATTATAACAAAAAAAGTTACTTCATAGCGTTCAAAAAAGATAATCAGTATTCAGAATTATTAACACCTTATGCAATCCAGGCATCACAGTTAACCCATAGATGTTTAACCTTTTCTGCAGAAAAGCATACTGTATCCAGTTGTAATGTTCTCCTTGTGGCTTTCTGAATGTTAACAAATAATTTTGAGTGGGGAACCATCCTTTGCTGAAGGACTCACATACAGCAAGCTTGCCAAATAAAATATCTAATTATTGCAAAACAACAGATATTGTAACATGGCTAAAATAAGATGACCAAAAGCAAGGAAAGGATTGGTAGAAGAGGGTCAGCTGGTACAAGAGCAACACAGCATTATGGCATGATAATGCCATGTTGTTTGAAATTCAAGAAGTAAGCCAGAGGTGAGAAATGAGCAGTGTAGGGAAAGAGAATAGGGAAAAAAACAAGAGCATGGAAGGTTTTGAAAGGAAGTAGGGAGAGACAATGGATAGGAGAACTATGAGGGAGACACAAAGAGAGAAAAATGGAATAGGAGACAGACTGAGACAGGGTGACAAGCCGGGAAGATTTTTGCGGAGCAGGAGCCTTTCACTGGAGAAACAGCAGCGAAGCGTCTGAGAGCAGAAAACGCAGAATGAGGAAGTGGAGGGGGCAGAGCAGTATACAGAGAGGCATATGAGGAACCTGTGTGAAAAGTAGCCAGGAAGAGTCTGGAGAACGGAACGCGGGACAGAGTCAGGGGAGGAAGAAACCGGAAACGCATGTAATGTCGAGTAGTTCACGGTATATGGCACCGTGAAGTGTAATAATGCTGCAGTATCAATGGACACGGATGACAAGAAGTAGATCAGGAAATGGACAGGCAGCGAATAGAAGCAGGAGTGTAAACACGACCGTCAGAGGTAAACCGGATGATGTAATGTGAGTAAGCGGGTAACGATGTATGCAAATGAGCAAAACACTGTGAAGCCGACTGAGTAGAAGTCGCAAGTTGGGGTCCTCCTGAGTATCATAACAGAGAAACAGCCGTCAGGAATATGAAAAAAGGCAGAGTAATCATCAAGGCATGCATTACTTGAGTTAGGTATAAATGTATTCAACTGACACATATGTATGTTACAGAGCACGATGTTAACCACTCAAAATAACAGTGAACTTTGCTGTGTAAGAGAAGCAGCTGTGATGGTGTGAATCATTACAGCAGTATAGATAATCTAGCACAACCATACCAATGCACAGACCATATTACAAAAGCATTAATCCACTCCAAAGCATCTAATGGGAATTAATGCATGATTGTATTGTTATAGGAACAAGGTCATAGTCTCAACCATGCATTAACTCCCCATTAGATACCATCTTCATCGTGGATTAATGCTTACCTGTATCTGTATGGTATATACCAAAGGTTCCCACCAGGGTTCCATAAACTACATTCTGATAAGAGAGATTCAAAAAAGAGATGCCTTCCATTTAATAGTGAGAAAGTCCCAAAAAGGTCTTACATAATCACATTCCAAAAATAAATGTTGTGTTTCAAAAACCTGACCACAGGTATCCTTGGGGCCATACCTTTCCAGAATCTGTTTATGCTTGTTGTTCCCTTTAACGTGCAGCCTCCCATAATTGCCTAACCAGATACTATCCCAAGAAAAGTGGGGATTCTTGGGTTAGCTAACTGCTTAAGGACCCCTTTAATCTGAGTGTCCTGACAAAAAGGAAATACCATATCCACCTGGAATTCAATTTGTAGGTTAGCCCTGTAAATAGATTTCCAGTCTTGGGTCTGTAACTGAATGGGGGAAAGACACCATCTCATGGCATTATTTAAGCTATCCAAACCATACTGTGGAATGACCATATTCTCACCCAATAACTTGGTCTTGTTCCATTCCCATGGGAGAAGGCACAGCTGGAGCCATGCATCCACCAGATAGTCCCACCCTTTTAATCCAGGTTTCAATGTGAGGCCAATATCGTAACACAGAAAAATGGTAAAATAAAAGGTTACATGGGGCACCATGCTTATGTCTCCTTCCAGAATAGGATGATTATGTAAAGTCCCTCTTCACAGGATTCAACCTTGATCCCCAAAAGGCTTGAAAGAATACACTGTATAACCCAGTTATTACCCCTTGTGGGGGAGGGTAGATATAACAATCAGAACCACCCTTATTTTTTTGAGAGTTGTTGCCCCTTCCAGTCATTAACCAACCTGTTAGCATGTCATCCCCTTTTCCCAATTATGTAAGGCAATATCACCAGGCCCAAAATTTATACCCAAAACTGATATGGGATCCTGTGACACCATAATCCCTGCAAGCTGCCCAGAAGGCGGTAAAGGGGTAGTCCCCAGTATAACCCCTTTACTTTTCCTTATATTAATGCTAGAACCAGACATGGCTGAAAAGTTGAATAATGAATCTGACAAAGAAGTCATCGAAAATTAAGTGCAAAAGATTAAAACCAGGTCATCTGCATACGCTAATATTTTCACTGAGAGAATTTGGAATGGCTACTACCTCTTTCTCTCTATTGAAGAGTAACATACGAATCAGGATATCAATCCCAAATGTGTACAATAGGGACATCCTGTCTGACGCCTTACAAATAGTGATTTTTTGCCATACAAAAATCGACATTTGGCACAATGGATGCCCCTAGATATATGTTCTGAATCCATGCCACAAATGTATTGGGTATCCCAAAGGCAGATAAGGTGGAAAATAGGAACTTATGTGACAACCTGTCAAAGGCCTTTTCTTGGTCCAGTCCTACAGCAAAGCCCTGTAGACCTTCCTGTTCCCCTCTGAAAAAAGAGTTTCCTCAGTGTCATCAAATTGTCTTGTTGTTTCCTACTGGGAATGGCACAAGTCTTGGGAGAGCTAATGAGGTACTGTGCAACCTTTGCTAACCTAACTAAAAGTATTTTGCTTAAAATTTTCAAGTTAGTATTAAGTAACCTAAGTGGCCACCAGTTACCAATATGATTTCTAGGGCCTTTCTTATGTTGTAACACCAAAACAGCCTCCTGCCTGGATGCCGCATATTTGGAGGAAATCAATATATGATTAGAAAGAACAACCAATGCGGGGGCTAGTTCATCACTAAACAATTTGTATAACCCTGCCCCCAGGCCATCGGAACCTGGAGTCGAATCCTTAGCTAGCTGATTAATGGCATTAACTACTTCTTCAATAGAGATGTCTTGAGTCAATTTTTTTGCATCCAAATCTAAAACTTGAGGCAAACCCAAAGTAGCTAAAAATCAGTGGACATCTATTTCCTGGGTGGAGGGGGTTACCAAACAGGTCCTCTATGTGGTACTTAACCACTTCTAAAATCTTCTGGGGAGTCTGAGCAATGTGCCCAGTTGGGAAAATAAGCTCAGTGATCATTCTATTATCTACTCTATTTTTACGTTCCTTATAAGGATCCAGGGATCCTTTATGCACATGTGTACCAAACCTAAGTTCCTGGCTGAGAGATTTTGCACTGTCATACTATATCTCACCTATTTGTTTTTTTAATGTTACTAATCTGGGAACTATATTCTGATTGAGAAATAAGATGTTGCAGCTGATGTAACTGTGAATAATGCAGATAAACTTTATTAGTTACATAATGGGCTCTATTTTGGAATAGGACTTGCCAGGATTTTTTTGTGTCTTCCCACCTATCAGAAATCTCTTCATATCACTCCACCACCAATAGCTGGGCCACCCATTCTCCCTTCCTCACCTGTTGTACCCTTGAGTCATCTAATAAGGGCTCATTAAGCCTCCATTTATTTTTCCTACAAAGAGGCGCTGAGTCCCATACGACCTGCATCTTAATTGCAACATGGTCCAAAAATTCACTAGGATGCATGGCAATGTTTAGAATTTCCAGTACTAGGCATACAAACATAAAATCTATATGGGTTTTAAGGGGACCCCTAAAATAAGTGAATCCCCTAAAGGGTGCATTTATTTATAGGCATCAAGTAAACCTGCCATATTGAGAATTTGCTGCAAAGCAGTGGAATCACAGAACAATTTTGAAGTTTCTAGACCCCTATCTGATTGTTTCAAGCCACAATTAAAGTCCCCTAACCAAACTAAAAGGTGAGAAGTGTTAAGAAAAGGCTGTATTTCCCTGAACAAAGCTACCCTCCGGGCCTTGGTTTTGGGGGCATAAGTTGCTATTAACCAGAATTTTTCAGAGTGATAGGAGATATCTAAGAGCAGAGCCCTTCCTGGGCAGTATCTACCAACCTAGAAACCCTTAAATGGGACTGGACAGAAGAACACCCACCCCATCACAGGTATCTTCTCCTGTGGACCAGAAAGATGGCCCCAAAGTCCATGCCTTAGAAGTCTGCTGGAGCTCAAAATGTGTTTTTAAACATGTATCTTGTATGCAAATAATGTCACTGTTATACTTTTGGAGGGGAAAAATAAAGCTCCTACTCGTTTTCTCTCACTCCTAATGCTAATAATAGTAAATGTAGTGATTGTAAGGTTATGCATCAGGAAAAGTTATAAAGGGACCGAGTGGCAGGTAATAAAAAGGGGACAAGCCTCCGACATCTTAGAAGCATGTCATTGTCTCGTTCTGGTTGCTGTTGAGTCCTCTCCCCCACCATCAGTGTCTGTAGTAGATGCAGCTGAGGAAGTATCAGTACCCTCATCATCTGAATCC
The DNA here is from genome assembly GCA_016271365.2 of Neoceratodus forsteri. NCBI lineage: Eukaryota > Metazoa > Chordata > Ceratodontiformes > Ceratodontidae > Neoceratodus > Neoceratodus forsteri. The sequence goes on along the minus strand of JADMNL010000029.1, from coordinate 143,493,095 downwards.
TTTTCTGTCCCCTCAGAATTGAGTACAGCACACTTATTTCTAAATTTCCAGGAAGCAGAGCTAAATTCCTGCCTAATCCCTATGTCTCTGGCCCTTTGAGGTACCACCTTCCTCAGTCTGGTCCTCTTTTTCTGGGTCACTAACTAAAAGGGCATGTCCTTCCTCCCTGGGGGGGAGGGGGAGGCATATCTGAAGCAGCAATCTCAGCTTCCTCAACCCGCAGAGGAGCCCTGTTCTCCACAACTGCAGTATCAAGAATGGAGTCACAATACGAAATCCCCACAGGCCGGGGGGGGGGGCAGCGGCCCTCTGCTCAGGGGGATCATGTATTGAAGAAACGTCTCATGCACTTGGGTTATTGCTAGCTGTCCCAACATTTTGCTCAGCTATTTGTTTAGCCTGCCGATGTCGGGCCATGTTAATCAAACCTTAGTGGGAGGGGCAGTCTTCCCTATTATGGGAGGACCATGGACAGCACCCATAGGCCTGGCCAGTGCGTTCACTAAGGTTGCACTTAAATAAATTCAAACAGGTGGAAGTCACATTACCATACTCTAGACAGTGGCTACCATGAGAGGTGTCACAAGCTGAGCTCAAACGTGCACCGGATCCACATTTAAAACAGGAACGTGGTTGCCCTATTTAAAATATAGAGCCTCAATCTTTACCTAAGCAGAAGGAGCTAGGAAGGTATTAGTAGAAAACAATTTCACACGAACCCTCCAGCCGCCACCCCAGATGTACTCACTGTCAAGGGTGGGAGTAGACTTCCCCAAAACTTTGCATCGCTGCCTTAGTCAAAAAGGATATCCTCCACATTCACTGTGTGGAAACCTTTATTTTTGTATATAAACCTGATTTTACTGTGTTACTAACTGAGCCCTACCTCCTTGTAAAACAGGAAGCAGGAAGAGAGCAGTGGTGGTTCTCAGGCACAAAGCAGAACTACTAACCCGCTGAAACTTCATTTTTTACATTGTTTTGGGCTAAGAGCTAGTCTCCTGTGTCTTTGCCATGTATGATAGGCTGATGCACAGTAAAAGTTATTTTATTTAGCAATGTTTGCTGTGAGGGACCTGCAACCCCCCACAGTGACTTCCAGATCATTCAGACCTACAAATTTCGGCCCTGCTGCAATCAGGGCATGCTTTGCCGTGCATGGAGATGCGCAGAGACACGTGCTAAAGTGCATGTCGGCTGTATCAGCTAGGACAACTGGGAACTGGGACCACCACTGTAAACTATCCAACGTGCAAGGAACAGCGACAATATGAGGTTCTGGAACAAATGCCGTATGTATGCTGAAGGGAAAATTACTCCTGAGTTTGTGTGTGATAAATGTATTTTGCTAGATGTGTTACAGGCAGAGATTGTAATCCTCCAACATAGGGTTCAGCTCCAGGCAGACAGTAGCACACTAGAGCACTTTATAGACACAGCGGAAGACAATATTGTCAATTCACTTCAGCAAGAATAATATATATCGTTAAAAGAAAACAGTCCAAAACAGTGGGGGCAACCACCAGGGCTGCAAAGACACCCAATTAAAACAACCTATATGGTTTAAAATAAATGCAGCTAACCTTTCTTAAGTTATTTAGCTTTTAATGTTGCTCCTGGATGCGCCATGTCAAAAGTGCCGCCTCACTGGAAGATGGAGTGTGCCCCTGGCATCTTGTCCTATGCCGGAAGGCTCGTAAAAATGACGAGCGAGGTGTATCTACACCGGAGAAAAAGAAACATCATGGCATGTAGAGGCATGTTAACGGAACCTCTACAACCAATTCCTGGTGAAAACGGAGCTGTGTAATGTACTTAAAATAATTATTAAAGTTGCAGCTCTGAGTTCAGTCATTCGCAGTAGCACCTAGTGCTCCAAGTTCGGGCATGCACAGTAGTGCTAGGTGCTACTGCACATGACCGAATTCGGAGCTGTAACTTTAATAATGATTTTAAGTACATTACACTGCTCTGTTTTCACTGAGAATTGGTTGTAGAGGTTCAGTTAACATACCTCTACATGCCACTATGTTTCTTTTTCTCCGGGTGTAGATATGCCTCACTCTTCATTTTTACAAGCCTTCCGGCACAGGACAGGATGTCAGGGGCACACTCCGTCTTCCAGTAAGGCGGCACTTTTGACATGGCGCATCCAGGAGCAACATTAAAAAGCTAAATAACTCAAGAAAGGTTAGCTGCATTTATTTTAAACCATATAGGATGTTTTAATCGGGTGTTTTTTGCAGCCCTGGTGATTGCCCCCACTGTTTTGGACCATTTTCCTTTAAAACCTGATGAGCCGAAGATGGTGGAGTGTGGGGAAAATGATGACTTGTGCATGGTGCACAAAACCTCCAAAAAAGGCAGATGAAACATAGGGGGGTCTTTAAATATACTGACACCTAATAGATTCAATGCCCTACCAATTGATACAAACCAGAGTTGTGAGGAAGAATTAACCATCCAGGAGGTACTGATGTTACCTAGTAGTAACGAATCAGCAGTCCAGATAACAGATAACATGGTAAACCATGAGAGAGATAAATCATTACAGATAGGTGAAAATGTACCCCATGATGTCCTGGTGATAGGGGATTCCATGCTCTGGTATACAGATCACACAATGTGCAAAAATTGCAATAAGCACACTACAGTCGGTGTCCTACCAGGAGCTGGAATATGAGACATCAGGCAACTCTTGCCAGGTCTACTTGATAATACAACAAAACCAGCAACATTAATACACATGGGGGTAAACGATATAGGAGAAACATAGAAACATAGAATTTGACGGCAGATAAGTACCGCTTGGCCCACCTAGTCTGCCCATTTCCCTATCTAACAGATAAGCTGCAGATCCTAGTTAACCAACAGCTTACTTCCTCCTACCCCCCACTAGGACTGCCTTATGTCTGTCCCATGCATTCTTGAATTCCCCCACTGTTCTTGACTCCACGACCTCCTCAGGGAGGCTGTTCCATGCATCCACAACCCTCTCTGTGAAAAAATACTTCCTCACATTACCTCTGAGCCGTCCCCCCTCTATCTTCAAATTGTGCCAACTTGTTCTTGCACATCTCTTTTTCTGAAAGATGTCACCCTCTTGGACTTTGTTGATTCCCTTGAGGTACTTGAAAGTTTCTATCATGTCCCTTCTCTCCCTCCTTTCCTCAAGGGTATACATATTAAGCTCCCTTAGTCTTTCTTCATATGTCTTCTGGTGCAGACCCTGCACCATTTTAGTTACCCTCCTCTGGACAGCCTCCACTCTGTCTATGTCTTTGCGAGATGGGGTCTCCAGAACTGCACACAGTACTCAGATGGGGTCTCACCAACTGTCTGTACAGAGGGATAACAACTTCCTGTTTTCTACTATTGATGCCTCTCCTATGCATCCCAGTATCCCCCCAGCATTTCTTACTGCCTTCTCACATTGCTTGCCCACCTTTAGGCCATCTGATATAATTACCTCCAGGTCCCTTTCCATTCTTACTGTTGTCAGTATCTCACCCCCCATTGTGTACTCTTCCCCTGGGTTTTTGTTTCCCAGGTGCATTACCTTGCACTTCTTTGCATTGAATCTGAGCTGCCATACATTTGACCATTCCTCCAACCTTGTCAAGTCCCTTCTCATCCTTTCCGCTCCATCTGCTGTATCAACCCAGTTGCAGATCTTTGTGTCATCTGCAGAGATACATAGTTTTCCTTCCAGTTCCTCTGCAATGTCACTTATAAAGACATTAAAAAGGACCGGTCCCAGTACTGAACCCTGTGGTACCCCACTAGTAACCCTCCTTTCTTCACTGTGGACTCCATTTACTACTACCCTTTGCATCCTGTTGTCCAGCCAAATTTTTATCCAGGCTACCACCTTGGGACCCACCCAGCTAGCTTAACTTGTGTATTAATCTTTTGTGTGGGACTGTATGAAATGCCATGCTAAAATCTAGGTGATTTCATGTCTACAGCCCTCCTCTGATCTACTACTTTGTCCACACAGTCAAATAAATCTATTAGATTCATCTGACATGACCTTCCCATTGTGAATCCATGCTGCCTTGGGTCCTGTCCCCACTGGCCTCTAGGTAGTCAACAATTCTTTCCTTCAGAAGTGATTCCATTATTTTCCCCTACCACTGAGGTCAAACTAACTGGTCTGTAGTTTCCTGCCTCTGTCCTGCTCCCACTTTTGTGAAGAGGAATCACATCCACCCTCCTCCAGTCCTCAGGTACCACCCCATCCTCCCATGATTTGTTAAAGAGAGTAGTCAGCGGTGTCACTAGTTCTAGCCTTAGTTCTTTTAGAATTCTTGGGTGAATCCCATCAGGCCCCATTGCTTTGTCTACCTTCAGTTTTATTAGTTCTTTCAGAACCCTTTCTTCTGTAAATGGACTGGTATCGACCCCTGTCTTCAGAGTGTTTCTCTTGTTTAGTTTAGGTACCTCCCCCTCCTCTTCCTTTGTGAATACTGAGCAGAAATATTCATTCAGTATCCCTGCTTTTTTCACTGTCACCCTCTACCCACATTCCCTCCCCTTTATTAAGCCTCAGTATCCCTCCTTTGGTCTTTCTTCACTCCCTAATGTACCTATAAAAGGTCTTATCCCCCTTCTTAACAGAGTTGGCTATCCTTTCCTCGGTTTGGGCCTTTGCTATTCTGACTGCCTTCCCAGCCTCTTTCTGCTTTAACTGATAGATTTCTCTGTCCTGCTCCTTCTGTGTTTCCTTATATTTCCTGAATGCTATTGTTTTCTCCTTAACCTCGTTGATATTCAGAGACTTTGAACAGGTAGGGATGGCCCTAACAGCCAAGGGGCGTGACTTGGTGATCTCAGAACTTTTGCCAGTCCCTCGAGCTAGTCAAGAAAAGACCAGGGACATACTGAGGCTAAATGACTGGCTGAAACATTGGTGCTTTAGGGAGGGATACACATATGTAGACCACTGGGACAATTTTCAAGGATCCCGGCTGTTTGCACAGGATGGTTTACATTTAAATAAACAGGGGGAAGCATATTTTTGCACACAAGTTAAGACAGGTAATTGATAACCATTTAAACTACACAGAAGGGGGGATGTGGGGGTCCCCAAACCTAAGGGCACAACCACCAGGCAGCTGGAACCTCCCAAATGGAACTTCCTATAAATTAATGCCAGAAGCCTCAGCAGTAAATTTGACAAACTTCTCTACATTTTACATGGGTCTAATATACACATCTGTGCCATAACTGAAACCTGGTGGAAAAACGAGGACACCTGGGACAAGAATATTCAGGTTTCACTCTATATCACATGGATAGGTCACATTCCAAGGGAGGGGCGTTGCTGACAACATCATAATGGAAAGTATAGAATCCACTCACTGGAAACTGCCAAAGTATTATGGATTAAATCTCCCCCACCACACAATGCCAAGATCAATAGAGGACTAGTGTATAGACCACCGTCCATTTCACATCAGGATGACTTCCTTCTCCTAGATTTCATTAACAAAATAACCTCATCAGACAATGTTATACAGCTAGGTGATTTTAATCTCCCTGGGATTAACTGGGACACACTGAATGCAGAAATTCCACCTGAGCCTCGATTCTTGGAAGCATTTATACTGGCTGGCATGGACCAGTTTGTAACCAAGAATTATTACTTGGTTACTTGGTATGAAAGAACAGAAGAAGGCCAGAGCCCATCGAGACTGTTCCCCACACTATGTGGGACATTATTTATCTATTATCCCTCAACCAAACATCTAATTTGTTTTTAAAGACAGTGGCACTAGTTGCCTCTACCAATTCTTGTGGCAAGGTGTTCCATACAATAGATGCTCTTATTGGAAAAAAGTTTCCCCTTTTGCTGGTTTTATAAGTTTTTACTTCAGGCTGTTTATTATGCAGTCTCGGAACACATCTCCTTTTGGAGAGTGTTAGACCACATTTTTCCACTAGATTTGGTGAATTTATTAAATTAAAAACCATAAGCATATCACCTCTTAATCTTCTAGTTTGAAGAGAGAAGAGACCAGTAGCTTTTAATCTGTTCTGATAATCCAAGTTTGTTAATCTTGGAATCATTCTAGTTACTGTCCTTTGAACCTGTTCAAGAATTGCTATGTCTTTTTTTGGTTTGGATTCCAGAAAGGGGAGCCATAGTCTAGATACTGTCTAATGTATGCCCTATACAATGGAATAAGGCATTGTTCAGTGCGATTAACAAAAGTGCGTTTTATTTGCCTCAAAAGTCTGTTGGTCATGCAAGCAGTTCTAACACAGTGATCATTTGATGTAAGTTTATTATTAACATATATCCCTAAATCTTTTTCACAATTTGATGAGTGAAGGTGTAGTCCGTTTATATAAATATCGTTTTTGGATTATTTACACAGAAATGCACTACTAAACATTTGTCTTGATTAAACTGCATATGATTTTCATTTGCCCAAAGTGTTAATTTTTCCAAATCCTTCTTATGCAGAAATATTTTCTTGATTATTAACCTTGCCCCAATTTAGTATCGCTGCAAATTTAACCATGAAGTTATTTGGCCCTGTTTGTAAATCACTGATAAAGAGATTAAACAATGTTAGTCCCAAGACCGACCCCTGTGGTACACCACTTGTCACACTACCCGAATCAGACAAGATATCATTAATTTTGACTCTCTCAGAATGATTTGTCAACCAGTTTAAAGTGCAGTTGACAATATCAGGTGACAAACCTAGATTGTGCATTTTAGTAATGAGTTTTTCATGTGAGACTTTATCGAAAGCTCTACTAAAGTCCAAAAGAAGTCCTACATCAGTAGGGATACCCTCATCTAGTTGAGTACTTATATTATTGTAAAAAGATATCAGATTGGTGATGCAGGAATACTTGGGAGTAAACCCATGCTGATTTGAATCATAAATTCCTAATTTTTTACAATCTTGATCTATTAGAGACTTCATTACTCATTCCATTAATTTACCAGCCACTGAGGTCAGGCTAATTGGACGATAATTTCCACAGAACCTCTATTGCCCTTTTTAAATATGGGAGTAGTTATTGCTGAACGCCAATCATTTGGTACAATACATTCTTGTAAGGATTTGTTGAAGATAATTGACAAAGGTATAGAAATATTTATAGAGGTTTCGATCAGAAACCATGGATGAATACCGTTTGGGCCCGGACTAGTATTTTTTTTTATTTTTTTGATAGCCTGTATAATGTCAGTTGAATAGAACCTATGATAATCTACGTAGTGAACTTTAAATGTACTAATAGGTGATTTTTAAGAGAAGACAGAACAAAAGTACTTATTAAAGGTATTTGAGGTTTCTATATCAGATAGAGAAGAGCCATTGGTTATAATGGGACCAATGATCCTTGATACACCTTTTTTACTATGTATATAGGAGAAAAGAGATTTGTGACAGTCTTTTGTGTGAGCTAGTTTAAATTCTAGCTTATTTTTTGCCAATTTAATAGCATTTTTTAAGTTTTTCACAGATAGTCTGTATTTATGTAATAGAGTAGTTTTAAATGGAACAGAACTATTCTTAAATTTCCTTAAAAGTTTAATTTTTATTTTAATCTGATTTTTAATTGTCTTGTTGAACCAAGGGGGAATTTTCCTTTATTATTAAATTTCCTGTTAGATGGAATAAAGGTATTTTCCAAATAATGTACAATGCTTTTAAGAAAGTCCCAAGCTTGTTGTGTAGTACAATTAAGAAGATTAGATTCCCAGTTTATGTTTTGTAAGTATTCACTGATTTTAGAAAAAAATGCTTAATTATAATTTTTTATACAGTATAACTTCCTTTGTGTAGTTTTAAATTGTTGAATTTCAAAAAGAATAGATGAATGATCACTGGTCCCAAGTGGATCCCAAATCTGTAAATTGCTAATTTGTTGCTCTATGTTAGTAAATAATAGATCCAAAATATTAGGACCTTGAGTGAGTTCAGTAACAAGTTGTTGTAACCAAGTACTAACTACCACATCTATTAGTCCTTTCTCAGCATAGACTGTCCTGAGAATGAGTCCCAGTTAATATGAGGGAGGTTAAAGTCACCAAATATTACAGTATCTTGAGATTCTGAAAAATGTGTAATTTCTTTAAACATATCAGTTGTGTAATCTGAATTTGCAGATGGAGGTCTATAGATGTTAACAATAGTTATATAGGACTGCTCCTTCAATAAGATTTTAACCCATATACTTTCCAAAGGAAAGGGAGAACACACTTCAAAAGAAGGAATATAATTTTGTATGTACATACAAACTCCACCGCCTTGCTTATCTAATCTGTTTTTATGATATAACTTACCACCTGGAATTTCTCTGGACCAAATTGAGGCTGCGTCCCACCAAGTTTCAGTTACTCCCACCACACCTATATTCATACCTCTCAACTGTCCCTGATTTTCAGGGATGTCCCTGATTTTGCCTCAAAATTTTCCTCTGTCCCTTGTAAATTTTGTGTTTTTGTGATAGAACAGTAAGGATTAAAATCACAAAATAATGTCAGACATTAAAGTTACAGACTTGTTCTTCTTCAGAAAATGCATCTTAACACACATCTCCCTATTCTATTAGCATTCTGAGTGAATAGTACCAATTTTTAAGATGTGTCCCTGATTTGAGGTCTTTGTCCCTGATTTTTTTAAGCCTTGTCCCTGATTCAGGAGGCAAGATGTTGAGAGGTATGCCTATATTTAAAGTTTTACATTTGGCTTCGAGTTCTGCTAATTTGAGTTGGTTTAAAGATCTTGCATTCAAAGCTAGGAATTTACTTCTAGATGTAATAATATTTTGGTAAGTATTCAGAGACTTGGGAATAGACCCATTCTCCCCCATTGTTTTAAGTTTAAACAATGATTTATGATTTTAGTGATACTTTTCCCCATAAGTGTGCTATCCCTACGACTGAGATGTAAACCGTCCCAGCAAAACAAGGAAGAACGATCTGAAAATGATTCCCAGTGGGTAATACAGGGTATATCCTGCTTAAAACACCACTTTCTCAGCCATTCATTTAGAGCTTTGATTTTCTGCGCCATGGTAGATGTTGCTCTCGGACAGGTAGAATTTCAAATATCATACACAGCATCCTCTATCAAGTAACAGGATACATAACGCCACATAGTCCTGTTGTAACTGATTAAATGGGGTGTTGTTTATATCATTAACACTGACATGTATGATGACCAGTGGATTTTCCCCCGCATTTTGTAAAATTTTAGGCATCATGGAGGTAATGTCAGATACCCTGGCCCCATGGAAGCTAGAACAAGTGCGGTTGCTCTTGTCACTATTGCATACCGCCCTGTCAATGTGCTTAATGATTGAATCTCCCAAGACTAACACTTGTTTTGAGACAGTAGGGTACAAGAATCAGAAACAGGTGATTGTTTAACACACTCTGGAGTGATTAACTTAATAGGTATTGATTTGGTAGCTTGAGACTTACTAGGACAAATATTCATGGGCATTAACTCCTGATTGAAAAGTGTTTTTAAACCATTATTATCAACAGAGGGTGATGCACAGGATAATTCATGTAGCACTTCATTATTTGATATAGTCATTTGCTCAAACCTATTATGAGTTTCAATAGGGGCACTATTGTGTATTTGACTGCCCCTCCTTTTTTTAAGAGGCTTTGTGACAATGGTCCAGTCATCATTATCATGAGAAGAGGGTGGATAATCATCCACCTTATAAGAGGAGGCAGAGGCAACAGGTATACTAGTACTAGTCATTACAATTGTCTCCTCATCAGGAGGCATAGAAATGCTACCTAAATGTGAAGGAAATTGTTCATTAGAATTAAGTTGTTCTTCCATAAGATCAGTGTTACTTTCAATTCCCTAATATCAGTAGAAACTGGTTTAATATTAAGCAGAAATGCTATCTCTGCTTCAAGAGTAGTAATCAGACGGAAATTAGTACATACATAATCGCTCCCATACTTTCCTCACTATACTTCAAACATTGCATACACTTACTAAGTTCTTTTCCATTATTAAAGGTGTATATTACTAAGTAGAGGATAATACCAAAATTATCTTTTCAAGTTTGTCTAATAGCAGCAGTTTTGGCGTGCCCAGCCGGGCCGCAACAAACAGCGCAAACATAATAATATCTGTGCGCATCTCCATGCATGCACCTCTAACGCTCGCCCCACTCGCTAGAGGGGCAGGTTTTAAGCCCAAAAACCGGAAGTAAGTGTCCGTTCACTTCCGGTTTCGGCGCAAAGTAAAAATAACAATATTTACTTAAATTCAGCAAGATTCTGTGAGTTGAAGGTTTACAAGCCCTTAAAAGGACAAGAGAACCACCAGGCAACAGTGCTTTTAACAGAGAGATGTTGTTTTGGGTTAGGAGGTATACTAGCCTATTGCTAGTCCTCCAGGTTCCCACAATGCTCTGCTATTCACTGAAGAGTCAGTTACAAGCAAATGGTACCACACAATACAGTAACAGTTAAAACAAATATATTAATGGTATATCAAAGTATATTGGTGCACCACACTACTCCACCTCTCACCAGAGGTTTGCTATAATAGTAGCAATGCCACTATTAAATGCCCCACTCAGTAGAGGGGCAGGTTTTAAGCTAAAAAAATGGAAGTAAGCATCTGTATACTAGGGGCAATCATATACTGGACTTGGTCCTGAGCAATATGGTCAACAATATTCAAGACTGTAGAGTATTGGCTCCCATGAGCTCAAGTGATCACTCTATGGTGGGTTTCAGCTATACAGGAGTAAAGGCCAATGTCACAGGTACCACTACAATCTACAGCTATAGCAAGGCAGACTTCCACAGTATGAGAAGGGAACTGGCTGAATGGGATTAGGAGGTGGATTTTGAAAATCAATCACTTCAGCATATGTGGGACTTTTTAAATAAACTGCCAAAGTATTATGGATTAAAATCTCCCCACTACATAATGCTTCCTCCCTAGACCATCATGTCCAACCCTCTCCTATCTCATCTGACCTTCCTTCCCACTCCCTATAACCCCTCCTTTCCCACCCCACTTGCCAGGACATGCCTACAGTACTTATCAAAGGACTCTTCCATCTCAATCTTCTTCACACTTTGACGCTAGAGGAACTGCCACTCCTGCTCACTATGACTCCTCCAATGATGTTTACTGTATAAACTTTAGCTCATTACCTTACATCCATATATCTGTATCCATGCAATTGTATTTAAATGGCACTACCTCCTGTTGAACCTATTGCTATGTTCTGGTGCAAGTATCTTGTCACATGTGATAGTTATATGTTATTATGTTGTTATTATTACTAGGTAATTGTTATGTACGTTCACTCAACCTGTTATGTCTTAACCCTGTTGGAAATTGTTTTGCCCTAGGTCTGTCTTGTAAATGAGCTTGTCTCAATGATGTTCTGCCTGGCAAAATAAAGATTTTGATTGATTGATTGAAATTACCAACTTGGGGCAAACTTACATACCATCCACAAAAAAATATAATGGGCCAAAAAAAACCCTCCCACCATGGTTGACACCCTCGTCAGAAAAACCATCAAAAAGAAGAATAAGGCTTATAAAAAGGCCAAGAAAAGTGGTAATAAAGCATGCTGGGAAGGATACAAAAATGCTTAAAGCAAACTAAAAAGAACATAGAGCAAACCAAGAAGAAACATGAGCTTAGACTGGCCTGCAAAGTTCAGGATAACTATAACTCCTTCTGTTCATATATCAATAATAGGAAGGGAGGCAGCTAAACAATTTGCCCACTGAAAGGTTCCGATGGGATATTGATTACCGATAACCACATAATGGCTGAGCAGTACAACTGCTATTTTTCCTTAATTTTTAATAAGGGAACACATGCATCTAAAAACCATCTTGACCAACCCATAGAATCTGGCCTGTTACTGGCAATAACTGATGTTAAATTAAGACTCCAGAAGATAGACCAAAAATAAAGCACAGGCCTGACGTCACCACCCGAAGTAATTAAAGAGCTGGCAGAGGTACTGGCAGGACCTATAACATCCATCTTTCAGAAATCCTTCAAAGAGGGTGAGGTCCTGGAGGTCTGGAAGCAGGCAGTGGTGGTACCTATCCATAAAAAGGGAACAAGGCAGTAGGTGGGGAACTATAGACCAATCAATCTGACAGCGGTATTGGGGAAAATCTTGGACGGCATCATTAAGGACCATATTATTGAATTCCTACTCCTGACTCAAGATGTGGACTGTACACAACATGAGTTCACCAAGGGAAGGTCGTGCCAGACCAATCTCTTGGAATTTTATGGCAAAATCAGTAAAGCAACAGACAACAGAAATTCAATAGATATCAGCTTTCTGGACTTCTCTAAGGCTTTCGACAAAGTCCCACATGGGGAACTTGTCGACACTTTAATTGAGCATGGGATTCATGGGAATATATCCTGTTAGATTGATGCATGGCTTTCTAATAGAAAATAGAAGGTATGCATCAAAGGATCATACTCCAAATGGTAGGAAGTGACCAGAGGGTGCCCTAGGGATCTGTGCTGGGCCCTTGTCTTTCAATATCAACATCTCTCAATGAACACCAAAACAGGAGTCTGGGAATCTAAATTTGCTGATGATATCTGAATCTTGCAGACATCTTGCAAACAGCTCTGAGGAATTAGAACATTAGGACAAAGTAAATAGGTTAACCTTTAATACCGATAAATGCACGTGACACATCTCAGGAAAAACAATATGCAGCTAAAATATACATTAGGTGGGTTAGTATTAAAGGAAGTGCATGACAAAAGAGACCTGGGCATCAGAATTAGTAATGACCTCAGTTTCAAGATGCACTGCAACCAGGTCATCAAAAAAGTCAGCAGTATAATGCACTGCATGAATAAACATATGAAGAGTAGAAACAAGGAGGTTTTACTCCCACTCTACACCTCATTGGTGCATCCCCATGTCAAGTACTGTGCCCAGTTCTGGGCACCAGGGGGCAAAATGGAAATAAAAGCCCTTGAAAGGGTGCAGAGAAGGGCTATGCACAGAATAAAAGAGGCCAGGGGATTCAACTATGAAAGAAGACTTGAAACATTAGGACTGTACAGCCTGGAATTTCGCAGGCTGAGGGGAGACAGGTGTCTGATCTACAAAGCCCTAACTGACTTGCAACTGTGTGAACAACTTGGCCTTATGCTAAGGGATCAGGTATACAGTACCAGGGCTCACCCATTACAGCTAGGTGGGGAAAAATTCAATACCAACAAAAGAAAGCATTGGTTTAGTATAAGAGTGGTCAAGGTATGGAATGAGCTTCCAGTCGAAGCAGTGGCCAGTACAAATATGAATGAGTTTAAGACCCGTCTCGACACTCACCATGTTGCAAACAAAATTTTGGGGTATTCTTGAATTTAGTTGTGAGCTACAATGGACCACTGGTCTTCCAAGACCTCTGTAAAAACCTATGTAATCTATGTAACTCCCTCAATTTTAAGCATAACCGTGATATTTTTGACCAGGTGCTTTGTCAGAGAATAGCATGAAACAGTATCCAGACCGGATTGTTTTTTAAGGTCTGGCACTGCGTCCAAAAATGATCTAAACTAGACACATTTTTAAAACTAATATCATAGTTGGCATTACCAGACTAATGAGGGCAAAAATTTCAGAAGAAAAGAACTTCATCAAGCCTTTAAGCAAAACCTTAGCTATGTGAATCCTACCGAGTGGGTGTTTCTAAGCCTCCCTTGTACAACAACCTGACTGCATTGCACCTAGGGGTTGGCTCTCCCTTATTTGCAAATAAATTAGAACGTTGAAACATGGGATCTAAGTGAGCCCTTTATTGTGGGATTCATAGTACTTCTTCATATGGACCTAGCTGTATGGGCTCATCTTCCACATGTATACCATTAGAAGAAGAAATCTCAGAGGAAGTCTCCGTAGAGAATGCATTATTCACATTTTCAACAGATGTAATACTATCAGCATTAGTATTAGTATCAGTAACAGTATTTTTACCCCTGAGTTGGTTGGAGCTCATGCAGGATCCGGAGTTGGTGGCCACAACTATCAACGGAGCAAGAGTCATTTTCTGAAAGGAGGAATCTGAAGGGTCTGGGGTCCACCACCCAGTCAGGCCCTGTATCCAGCCTGCATCCTCCAAGGCATGAATGAGGGACCAGTATCCAGACCCAATTTTGGTATTCCGCAGAGCTGTAGTCCAGTCCAGGGGTTTCTACAATAATTGCTTAATCCAGCCAGCTAAATTCTGCTTCTCAGGAAAGGAATAAACAGACTCCAAAGCACTCCCATGCTCTGGCTGAGTGGTAGTAGTAACTGTTTTGGTGGTGGCAGTGGATTTATGTGATATGGGTGACTCTAGTTGCATGAGTCCCCAGTGGGAGTGTACAAGAGGCAGACCACTAGAAGGGTGAGGAGTCCAGAACGGTGACATGTGGTGAGAGCGCAGGCAGGAGGGCGAGACTGAATGGGCATGCAAGCATGCGGGTGTGGGCCAAGGTCCCAGGAACAAGGGCGACTACAGGTGACAAATGGCACCAGGTTTGTCGAAAGCACAGCACAGTGCACAGAGCCCAGGAACATGAGTGAAAGGGCAGCAGGCAGGTGGTAGGGGTGACAGGAGGTGGCGGGCCAGCCCAAGGGGCAGTGTATGGGGTGGAGAGGGTGGGATGCAGGACAGGCTGAGTGCACACCATCGGTGCAGCAGTTGCCAACCCAGCGAAGGCTAGACAGCCAACAGGGCACTAACATGGCCAACCATCATGGTGGCATGTGGCCACAAGGGAGGGACAGGCATGCGGATCAAATGAGCGACTCACGAGGATGTGGGAAATGAGCGGGCACCTGTGCAGGAGCCACCACTCCACTGCTGGGTACAAGAGCTGACTGCTGTGCACATGCCACATGGCAACAGGTGGCAGCAGCAGGGACAGACTCGCAGGATGATGGGATGTGCACAGCAGATGGCAGCTATGCCAGGAGGCAACACCAGGTTGCATGTGCTGGCTGACACGATGAAAAAGTAAAGTTGTGCACCAGGCCACAGGAGATAGTCGTAATGACTCCGTGTGCCATACTCCACCACCACCGTGGCAATGTGGTGTTTAGATCATGGTAGTGGTGCCAGGGTTGCACAGCCTCAGCCACCAAGACCAGCTGCTCGGATCACACCACAGCCATGCACTCTTCCTCCCAGAGGCAGTCAAGCAGCCACCAGATGCTGGGGTGGTATGACCCAATCTGGGTGTTGAATGCCCTTTGCCACCCCTCCATGGCATTATTCATCCTGCCAAGTCCCTGAATGGTCACCCCATGGCAGTTCCACTGGGCAATGGGGAAGGTGGCATGCCATCAGCCCAACCATCCAGTGGGGCGACCGATCTAGGTATCCTCATAGTAATCAAGGATTGGCTGGAGCAACTCCTCATGCACGCTACATAGTCCCACTCTGCATCTCCTCAAACACCGCTGGCACATCTGCGGCAGGATGCAGGCCAGTGCCAGCAGCATCCAGAGGTGGAGAGTGAAGTCTGGGTCTGTGGTGTACCACTGCAGGACCTCAGGGCACTGCTGTACCTTGCATCAGATGGCCTGTGAGTAGTGGAAGAAGCAGCCATGGACGTGGGCATCAGGGAACACAGTTGAGACGGCACACCAGCTGGCACATTGAAAGTCCATCAGGACTGTGGTTGGTGCCAGTGCTGGACAGTGGGATTTCAACTGGCCCAGCAGCTGTATGTATGTTTGTGCCCTCCGGGTGCTGGTGAGGGCAATATAGCCAGTAGGACTGCACCTGATTGGACAGCATGGATGGTATACAGCTGGTCGAATAAGCTGGGGCATGCCCGGAATGTACCATCCATGAATCAGTCAGGACAGTATGCCAGCTGCTGCAGTCCATGGTCAGTGGCATATATGAGAAGCCTGTCCCACTCCTGACCACTGTCATACAGGAGGAATCATGCCCCAACCCTAACCACGGTGAACTCCTCCAGTATAATCAGGTCAGTGACGGTCATTGGGGTCATGGGCCACCCCCATGCCACATGCCAAACGTGCTGTACCATTCATCGCAACAGCTGAACACCTGGCAGACGTCCAGCCATGGCCTCATGTATCCCAGATGTGCTGGCCACTACGACCTGCGACGCACTGTCTAGCGACTAACGTGCACTGTCCTGCAGCGTCCCTAGCACACATTGCATGCCAGTGTCCACAGCATCTGATGCATGGTTGTGGTCCCTGATGGTGGCAACCATGGTGTTCTCTATGGTGTGTAGGCGGGTGAGGCAGTTGTACTTGCAGTCCTCTGAGCACCACTACCAGTACACTTTCTCTGGTCCAGCCTTGTCTTTCTGGTACACATAGCCATTGTGCATGGCTAGGGGCTTGCCTTTTTGGCTCTGGATGTATTGCACAGTGTTAGACATCCTCCTATCAGGGCAACAGGTGCTGGGTGTTTGTGTGCAGTGCTCCTTTATGGGGCAGTGTCTGGACATGCCCTGTGTTGCCCTGTTGCCGCACCTTCCTGCCAGTCCCCTATTTCTCCTGTTCTGCTGCCCGGGCCCTGCCCCAGGTCCTGTGGATGTCGCCTGTTGTGCCACTGTGCAGCTGCCCTTCATAAGGTGAGTGCCCATGCGCTGGCTGTGTCAGGGGGTTGCTCCACTGCTGCTGCTGTTGTGCTGGGCTGGGAGGGTGTCCATCCTGTGGTACCTGGTAGATCTCTGTCTCCCAGCAGCTGCCTTCCTTGCAGCCCACACATACAGTTAGCTTCCTTGCCGCCTAGTCTTGTCAGTGTCGCCTGTTGCCATTGTGCTGCTTGGGGAGTCACGTAGCAGTGCGGCTGTCATTCTCAATGTTGTACTGTCGTTCTTTCACACAGTACTGTCGCTCTTCGGCAGCCACTCTGCTTGCCTCACCCTGCCAGCACACACTGTTATTTTTATGCCATTGTTGGATGCTACGGTGGCAGCATGGGCCTGCTGCCCAGTTCAAGCCACTGTCTTGCAGGTTTTGGGTTTTGCATTGCAGCAGAAGAAGCCGGGAGAGGTGGCTGTTGGCACATGGCCTCAATGCCATTTTCACTGCCAGCCACTTCCAATGCATCACCAGCTCTACCATAGAAGCAGAAACTTTAGGGAAGATTCACCACAGAAGCCATAAGCTTTGATGCTTGCTAGTCATCAACAGTCTGACTCATGCCTTGTCTGTCAGCCGATGCGAGGGAAGTGACAGCAGCTTGGTCAGATTTTAGTGAGTTTCTAGTTCTTGGGCTTTTTCAAGCATTTTCCTTTTCAGCATGTAAAAACTGCAAGGTCAGCTTGTTGCTCAATGTGACCGCTTAATACAACTAAATCAGAGTTAGTAGATACCTGATCACTTCTTACTGTAGTAGTGTTCTCCTAATATCCTCCAAAGAAAAGCCATCCATTATGGTGTCATCCTCAGAAAACTCAGCAGCAGCCAAAGCCAGATTGACAGCCTCTTGGGTTGAGAGAATGGGAGGAGGCCTTTTCCCCTGCCTCATCGACATCCATCCTGTCCACCGGCTCCTCCACAGTGGCCATCTTGGGGAAGATGGCCAAGGGATCCCTCTACAGAACAGTAAGGGAATTTTTTATTTAGAACATAAAAGAAGCTACAAACCAAACAGTGTTTCATCACACAAAAGCAAAAAAAAAAAAAAAAAAAATAAGTATTACATCATACATAGGAACATAATATACTCTAAACAATATCCCCCTCTAAAATTATAAGAATGAAAAGGATAGCCTACATGAGTATTACAACATGCTGCTACCAAAGAAAACAGGGAATATGCAGAACTCCAAAATTAATAATGGGAAAACCACTCTCCCTCTATGGTAAATCATGTTCATGAAAGCAAAGCATTATTACATCATACAAACAGATTACAAAAGGAAAGAAAGAAGAAATCCAGAAGAAAAGGTACAGCATACAATGAACCCAAGATAGAACCTCCCCTCCTCCCACTGAAATATTATGGGAATAGTTATGTACTACAGACAAAGGGGGAACAAAAAACAAATTCCCCACAGAGTAGTGAATCATACTGCAAGAAAAAAAAATGTGCAAGCAGAGATGGAAAAAAAACATAAATGCAAATGCAGAATAAATCATACATAAACCTAAATATGATCAAAATTTTCCAGAAGTGAGCCCAGATACTAGTACTAAAACCATACAGTTCTGTCTGCTTCCATTTACCTAAGTCAGTACAAATCATATGGAAAAGTTCCAAAGCCAGTATATGTTGTTGTTGTAATACCAAGCGACAATGACCTATCCACATCCAATACAGAAAATGGACATATATGATACGAAAAGTTCCATGATGTACTGCAATATTCAACTGTGGAATCATCCCATAATATAGCAAATTAGGGTCTGAGGAACCGGACCCACCCACTTCCATCTGTTTTAAGAATGTCCCACAATTGTATTGCATATGGACAAGAAAAATATAAGTGGTCCATTGTCTCAATTTTCAAAATACAATGATCTCTTGGGCAATATCGGTCTTGCAAAGCCTTATGTTTGTAGCTGCCTTCATTAATCGCCTGTGTATACCCAACCACACTGTATCCCACATTTGTACCAGGATTCTGTCAGCAGTGATATAGTCTGACAATTGTCTCTGATCCACCTGCGATAACCCTGTAAAAATGTTCTCATCAAAACATCTCAGAATGATATCCTCATACAGAGCCTTCCTGGGAAGATGAAGAGAAGTATCCACAGTTACTCCCCATTTCTTTAAGGCATCAAAAACCCCTTCCCACCTCTTAGCCAAATGAGGACGTTATTTGTTATTATGCAAAAAAAATTAGATGTCCATTCCTCAAAACCCTGTCAAAAGCAGCATAACCCCATTTCCCCAAAGTTGCATAGTCCTTTCAGTAATGGAATGATGTTAATATAGAAAAATATTGTAAGGAAGAATGCATTCAGATGTAACATGTGTCAACCCCATTTTTAGTGTTTTGTGCAAGATATTGTGTTTAACAGGATTCAGTCTACTCCCCACACAGAAAAAAAATATCTCATCAGTGATGTTTCCAATTTTTGAGGCAAAAAGAAAATCGAACTGATAAATAAAAACACCGGTACCAGAAATGTTTTCAACAAAAAATACATCTTTTTTTGACAGCTTCCACCTATTTCACATCTTCACCTTAGCATGCCCAAGAGTCAATGCCCATTCCCAGTTAAAGCTAGCCATATTGTCACCCCCAAAATAAATCCCCAGGATACAACAAGGGGTCTCAGAAACTGGGATACCACCAGCCAAAATGTCCGGACCTGGAAATCCAGAAATATCTGAAAAACGAGTCTTCAACATATTAATACTTGCCCCTGTAATTTTACCCACTTCCTGAATCAAATCACAGGCCAGAAGTATAGAGGACTCATCTCTCACAAGTAGGCAGACATCATCTGCATAAGCCAATACTTTATAATCTGGATCCCACCCTATCCTTAACCCAGAAATCAAAGGAGAATTCTGAATCAAGCGGAGCAAGGGGTCTAACATAAGTACATATAAAAAAGGGCTCAATGAGCAACCTTGTCTGACACACCTCTGAATTCTAATCTTGCTCCCCATCCACCCATTTTCATAGGGCTTCACATATGCCAAAGCATAGCAAAATTGTAGCCATTGAATAAAAGTGTCTGGGATTCCATAAGCCCCAAGACACTGCCACAGAAACGAATGAGACACACCATCGAAAGCCTTTGCCTGATCCAGACTAACAATATACCCCTCCCTATCTGTCCCAGCAAGTAAACTGTGGATCTCCAGTAATTCTCGTAATAATAGGAGAGCATTTGTCATTCTCCAACCAGGAACGGAGCAAAACTGAGTATGTAGAATAAGACCCTCCATTACAGAAGCAAGTCTGTTGCTCAACAATTTGGTAAAGATTTTGAAATCCGTGTTTAACATAGAGAATAAAGTATGGGTCGGGGTTTGTAATGAGATTTACACACACCGAGTTGTGGAATGCTCGTAAACTTTGTTAAAGCATCCCACAATGAGGGTGTGTCATCATCAGATACTGCCCGCGATCAGGCTGCAGGGTGTTGGTCCCCGATGGCTGCTGCCTGGCAGGGCGGCCAGGCGCAAGTCCTCGGGGATCAGCGCCTACATGCTAATGAGCATGCAAATGGAGCCATAAATAGATGCAAATAGCCCCCTAAACTATGCATAAATTATAGCCCCATTGCATGTCACCTTTTGAATATCGGATTTGACATGGTACCAATGGTACTTGCGCCACCCGAAGATTAATGCTCAAGTCTGGCAACTTGCGGTGGGCATGAAGTTCCACTGGCGCCATCGCGCAGTGGTTGTGGTTGGGTGATATTCAAAGGAGTTGCTCAATAGCGCAACTCCTTTGAATATCGCCTCAGCCACACCCCCTGCGAACTATTTTGAGCAGCGCAGGGCTTGCGTCAGCCGAATGGCGCAGTTTGAATATCTGTGCCAAGGAGTGTAAACCTTTAATTAGGAAAGCTAAAGGGGATAAAGAGGAGGATATTGCCTGAAATGCTAAAACTAATCCAAAGTTATTCTGTGTATACGTTAGTAAAAAGAAAGGAGGGTGTAAGATGGCGGGACCCTTAATAGAAGGGAATGACAGGATAGAAATAATGTAGAAGTGGCAAACATACTAAATACATTTTTGGGGTCAGTGTATTAGCCATCTGAGTTAAATATGCTGGAAATCAAAAAACAGGACATTACACCATTGATTACATAATCAGAGGTGTATAAGGCTTTGAATAATTTCGATGCAAACAAATCTCAGGGACCCAATGGGACACACCCAAGATTATTAAAGGAGTTAGCCGACATACTGAAGTGACCAGTTTCTTGGCTTTTTAATAAATCATTGGAAACAGGCAAAACACTGGATGCATGGAGATCAGCTATTGTCATCTTGATTTATTTATTTAATTTATTTACTTTGTTAACTGGGTAAGTACATTGAGCCAAGGCCACTTTTCAGGAATGACCCAGAGCCACTACAAATGCGGCTGAGATGGCACAATATTATGCACAATAAACAAATACAATACAATACATCAATAATATATAACATTAAAAACAGTTACAATTGTTTTGTTATATCAAGTGAGACTTTAGCTGAGTTTTAAAAATTAAATGGCTGCTTGCATTAAGGCAGAATAATGGTAGTGTATTCTAAAGTTTAGGTGCCTGCACAGCAAAAGCCCTCTCCCCATTTGTTGTTGATATCTTTGGAATAGATTGTTGTGTGCTAAAAGAAGATCTTAATGCTCTTTCTTTTCTAAATTCAATAAAGCTAAATAGTGGAGATGAATGTTTTGTTCTTGTTATATTATCTCATAAACAACCAAGATTATATTAAAAATGTAACCTTGGTGACGACCAGTCAGTTTCATTGTATGAATGATGGGAGCTATATGGCTTAAGTAAAGCATAATGACAAATAGTATTAAATATCTTAGTTTTCGAGCCATCTTTTGGGAGGCCAGGAAAGCCTTCATGAGGGGGGCTATCATAGCCTATATGGCGAGATTGAGATGGCAAAAGAGGGATAAACGGCTGAAGTTAGAAAGACAATTAAACGATTTAGAGAAAAGAGTGGAAATGGGGGAGCAAGGAGAGGCACCTAAGTTGCTGATGGTGAATGGGGAAATAAGCCAGGGCCACTATTGGTGAGATTAATGAAGGGTGGTAGGGGCCTAACACGTGTTTTAGGGGTTAGGAACAGAGAGGGGAAACCCTGCACAGATCCTGGAGGTATAAGAGAGCATTTTCGGACTTTTTATGAAGACCTGTACAGGACAGAACATAAGGGGAAAGAAAACCAAATACAAAGGTTCCTAGCCAGCCTTCAGCTGCCTGTAACCTCTATAACTCAGAGAGAAGAACTAGGCCAGCCTATTACAAGATCTGAAATCCTGAGGGCCACACAAAAGCTGCAACAGGGGAAAGCTAGTGGTCCAGATGGCTTCCCAATAGAGTATTATAAGATCCTAGCGGGCCGGGTGGCAGAGGCACTGAGTGGGCTCTTTGAGACAGAAGAGGAGGGAAACCCACGAACTACCAGACACCTGTTATGATGCTACCATATGTCTGATACCCAAGCCCGGTAAGGATGGAATGGATTGTGCAGCGTATAGACCTATCTCCCTGCTTAACTCTGATTTAAAGATCTTGGCCAAAGTGTTGGCTATTAGATTGGAAAATATATTGCTGGACCTGATTCACCCAGACCAGACTGGGTTCATTAAAGGCCGCCAATCATATCATAATATGCGCAGGTTACTTAATATAATATGGCGTGTGGGTAGAAAGCAAGAGAAAGTGGATATTGTTTCAATGGGCACAGAAAAAGTGTTTGACAGAGTGGAATGGGAATACCTCTTTGAGGTGATGGCCTGATTTGGTCTGGGTGACTCTTATGTGGGATAGGTGAAGACCATGTATAAGAAACCAAGGGCTCGAGTCCTGGTTAATGGGGGTCTTTCAGGATGGTTTGCTCTAGAGAGGGGAACTAGGCAGGGATGCCCCCTGTCACCCCTCCTGTTTGCTCTGGCGTTGGAGCCTCTTGCACTGGCAGTGCGGCAAAAGGAACGGGTGGAAGGGTTTGCTGGGGCTTGGGGTTCTGTGCATAAGATCGCATTATATGCTGATGATATGCTCCTATTTGTTAGGGACCCACAGAGGTCCATGGTGCCGCTGCTGTCCCTTATTGAAGAATTCACCAACTTCTCTGGCTATAAGGTGAACTTGGAGAAATCCGAAATGATGTGTTTCCCAGAAGACGATAGGACACTAAGGGGGCTGGGGCTCAAGGTTGTGCAGAATGGTTTTAGGTATCTGGGGGTGCAGATAGGATGGAGACTGGGGGATCTATATAACTTAAATTTCCCCTACTTGATTAAAACTGTGCTTGGGGATCTCAGGAGGTGGGCACAACTTCCGAACTCATGGCTGGGAAGGATTAATGTGATTAAAATGAACATCCTTCCCTGGATTTTATACCCCATGCAAATGTTACATCTGGGATTAACAAAGGGGGATATCAAGCGACTGGAGGCAGGATTCTCTGAGTTTATATGGCATGGGAAAAAGGGTTGAATCAGTCTTAAAAGACTTAAGGCAGAAAAGAGTAAGGGAGGGCTTAACTTTCCAGATCTAGGTAATTATTATCTGGCTATTCAGCAGAGAGGGATTGTGGACTGGGTGCATAGATCACCGGTGGCTAGCTGAGTGGAGTTGGAGCAATGGGGGGTCCCAGGGAGGATCACTGCATATTTGCATAGTAAAGGGCCCTGGGCTTATAGAGCACTGGGAAACGGCAACCCACTGGTTCAGGCAGCACTCAAGGCCTGGGAATTGCTTGGGAGGCAAAAGGTGCATGCACAGGGAGAAACTCTACTGTTACCGGTGGCTAGAGATCCCTTCTTCTTGCCAAGTATGGAAAACAATGGTTTCAGTGATTGGGAGATACAAGGAGTGGACACTGTGGGCAATCTAGTAGTGAAAGGGGAACTCTGCACCTTTGAGACTCTAAAGCAGCGGTTGCAACTGGAAGGACCCCATCTATATAGATTTCTGCAGGTAAGGAATTTTGTGGGAAGACTAGGCAGAGAGGGTCGGGAGGGACTAAAGCCAGATCTGGTAGAGCAGCTGGTGTATCATGCTGGGAAGGATACTAAGGGAATACTAGGCAAGGCTGCCAAACATAGCAAACAGGGCCTGCTAGATCTGACTAAGAGCACAAGGGCTCTGTGGGAAAGAGATCTGGAACAGCACATATCCGAAGAAAATTGGAGGGTGGTGCTGGATATGCTAGGAGGGATAATGGTTTGTAACAAGTTCAAAGAGGTGTTTTTTAAATTCCTGCATAGATTGTACTACCCACCGGCCACTGTTCATAAAGCTCACCCATCAGTATCCCCTATGTGTGGTAGATGTGGAAGGGAAACAGGTACATACATTCACTGTTTCTGGACTTGCTCAATTTTGGTACAGTATTGGGAGGATGTGGTTACAGAGGTGGCTCAGATAGCTGGTCTGCCACTGAAGAGGGACTCCCTGACCTGTCTATTTGGTGTAGAGGTAGTAGAAGGGGGGCGAATGGATCCCACTCCCCAGATGGATGAGAGTCTTGTTTGTGTTGGCTCATCTTTGCATCCAGAACACTTGGGTTTCGGAGTGGCCAGCTCATGGTTTCTCTCTGGCGCCAGGTAACGGTGTGCGCCTTAGCACTGGAGAGACTGACGTATGCTGTCTGGGATAGGGAAGATGCCTTCCTGGGGGAGTGGTCCCCCTTCCTCTCCTTATTGAGCATGGCCGAGAATATGGTGCTGGGGACAGGAATGAGCACATGAGTCATGTGGGGGAAGGTGTAACCTCATGGAGGCTTTAAAATATAAGAAGGCCCCTGATGACTTCAGGTGGGTGGGTGACAGTATGTTTATGTAAGACCTATTCAAAGGAGAAGATTGTATTGTAATGAGGAAATGTGACCCTTTTTTTTTAGATAAGATCTATTTGCATATCTGACTGCATCTACTTGTTTGTTTGTTTGTGTATTGTACATCTCTATATGGATGTCTTTGTTGTTTACAAAGAAACTTAATAAAGAGATTATTAAAAAAAAAATCTTAGTTGGCAAGTATAAATCAGAACCAGACAGCTGTGTAAATAGAAACAAATTATAATTTAAGGTGGGCAAGTGTATCCCTTTTGAAATTATTGCCCTAGCTTCTCTAGTTAAGCAAACTTTCAGTTTAAACAAAGCACCCCATTTCTGATTGATTTTCTTACTAATATTCTTCATATGAGCAGTGAAAGTCAGATTTGTATTACGATCTCCAAATATTTGAATTCAGTTACCTGCTGCACCATCATTCCCTCCAAATCAAATATTTGTAATTGTTGACAAGTGGATAATTCTGGATAAGATCCAAATACTATACACTTAATCTTCTTAGTGTTTAACAATAATCGATGTTGTAACAACCAAGTGTTCAGAGCTGCAAAATCAGCATTCAGTAATGAATTTATTACACCTCCATATGAGACGCTAGTATAAAGGATAATGTCATCAGCATACAATAACAGGTCTGACTGAGTCAGAATCTTTGAGATGTTGTCTATATATAAAGACAGTAATAGGGTCCCAGGATGGACCCCTTGGGAATTCCCTCCTCCAACAAATGAGTATTGGTGTATGATCCACCATACTGAACCTTTAAAGGATGATCTGTAAGGTAACTTTGGAACCATACACAAGGGGATTCTGCCAGGCCAATGTATGTCAGTTTTCAGAGCAGCATGGTATGGTCTACTAAATCAAAAGCCTTTGACAAATCTACAAACACCGCACCAGTAAGTCTACCCACATCCATAGATCTCAAGGCACGGCCCATAAAACTTGCCTAGGCTGTACCTGTGCTAAACCATTTCTGGAAACCATGCTGCTCCAGATAAAGAAGACAGTTAGCCCCTAGATATTGAACAATTTGTCCATTAATTAATTTTTCCAATTTCTTACTTAGGGCAGACAAAATAGATACTGGGACGGTAATTGTCCAAATCCACTAAAGAACCCATTTTTGGAATTGGTTGTATTATGGCATGTTTCCAAAGCTGTGGAAATTCTCCTGTAATCAGGGAAAGGTTAAATGTAGTTGTCAATGGTTGATAAATGGACATGGTAGCAAGTTTCAAAAATGTTGGTTCTAATCCATCCAAGCCAGCACTTTTATTAGTAGGCAATTGTCTTAAAAGCTTGAGAACTTGATTTGGTTTGATTTTTCAAAAATAAAAGGGTGGTGTGGTAAAATTAGGTGGAGGTGAAGCAAATCTTCTAGAATAAGTATGATTATCTGTTTCTACTCTATATTTAGAAAGATCAGTAAATTTATGTAAAAATGCATCACTAATATCAATTGTGTTTTTTTTTTTTTGCTCCTTCCCTTCATCTCCACAGCCCACCTCTCCTTCAGGACAGCCTAGGGCACCACTGACACACACTCACCCTGTCCCCTCTACCTCAGATTGCATCCACCCCAAGGGTAGTCCAGTGTCACCCTTCACTGGATGGGTCCCTCTCCTCTGAGGGGAAGGTGCCAGGGGGGACAACCAGCACACTCCCTATTTGGTCCTTGGGTACTGCTGAGGTGATACTGGAGACCCAGGGCTTCCATGGTGCCAGAGGCTGGCAGCCGGCATCTGGCCAGTGAGGAAGCTGTTTTCCCATTTTCTCCTGGGGGACGTGGCATGCCACAGATGTCAAGGTGTATGCCGACATCCATCACGCCCCCATGTTAAGCGAGGTTCGCCAAAATGCTATGCTCCCGGTCTCCACCAGGAGTCAGCACACACCAAGCCGCATTCCCACTGTCCACCCAGGAGAAAGTGAGCAGTTGTCAGATGCTTGAGCGTTCTCCCCCCGGCGACCCAGGTCCATTCCCAAACCCAAGTTGCCGGCGTCACAAGCGGAAATCCAAACAATGCACTGATGGGCCAACTTCAATTGTGGTTTTTAACTGTTCTCCGTTATTTTTAATGACTTCAGGAGTCACATTTTTACAGGGGTCAATTAAATTTTTTATGGATGCCCAAACTTTTCTAGGATCACCCAGTGACCGATTTTGTTTTTTCTTGAAGTAATTGGATTTACGTTGCCAAATTAAAGACTTACATTTATTCCTTAGTTGTCAGTACTTGTTGAATTCTGTAATACTGTCAGAAATATTATAAGATTTCCATGTTTTGTCCCTCTGTCTCATTAGATCATAAAGTTCTGGCGATATCCATTTGTTATCCACCTCGTTTACTCATTTTGTTAATACAGGAACATATTTATTTTGTATTTCAATTAATGTACTGACAAAATAGTCAGCTACAGCATTTACATCTGGAATAACATCCATATAGGTCCAATCTGTGGAGTATAATTCTGTATTTATTTTTGCCATCACAAATTTTGTTTTTTCCATAGATTAACAAACATCAAAATAACATCAGAATAACAGAGTACAGTGTCAAGTAAGATTACACAAGTACTATTATAATTGACACAATATAATTGCACAATCATCAAAAATAGTAAAACTATACAGAAAAAAACGAAAAAAGAGAGCACCTAGATTTTCTTAAAGCTTCAATACAAATATCAAGATATCAGATTATCAGAATATAGATCATTTTACAGAGATCACTAGAAATAATATTTAGTAATAAGTAAAAGAAGTTAAAATTCCTGACTGTTCCCTCAGATGGGTGACCTTAACATATTACATCTAAAAAGGGGGGTCTAGATTCTATGGAACAAATCAGGTCTGTCCACCATGCTGTGACTAATGTGTTTGTTATTGGCTAGTACTGCCACATTATTATACCAATATTTTAAAAGTGGAATGTTTTGAGATTTCCAATTCCTCAGCAAAAGTATTTTTAAAGTTAAGGAGGCCAAACAGACCCATACATGCTCATGTGTATCTAGGTTACAACTATCTAAAAAGCAACCTAACATATTGATTTCTGGCAAAAAAGCAAAGGAGGTGTTTGTAAATGAACTACATATCCTATGTATGGCCAACCAGATGTCCGTAATAGCTGCACAATCCCATAATATATGTGCAAGTCCAGCATCTGTTTAATTACAATGCCAACAGTAAGAGTTTGATGCTGGGCCCAAATTGTACAGTTTAAGTGGTGAATGATAAAATCCATGCAATATCTTAAACTGGATTAGCCTACCTTGAAGTTCTTTATAGCTCCAGCAGGCCTGTTTCCAGGTACTTTCCCATTCTTCCAAACTGATGGATGTGCCTAATTCTTCTACCCAGAACTCTTTTGATCTAATGGCGAAGTTTAGAGAAAATGCAGTAGATGTCAGGTGCTTGTAAAGAATGCCTGCATTCTTCTTGATGGTGCCCAACCAAACTCTTTGATCCCTTTCTATGTTTTTTTCTTGCATAAATAATTCTGAGTTGGGCAAAAGCTCTCCAGACTGGTCTCCTCCCCCAGTTTTCATACTCTGCCAGGGTCCAATCTGGACAATGTCCCCTCCTGTAAGTATCTTGGGCTGTAGCTAGACAAAAATCTAGACTTCGGTGTACACATTGATGCCATTCACAAAAAAATCCTCCCCAAGCTCAGTGCCCTGTACAGACACTGCAGCTGCCTGCCCATGTGAGCCAGGCATGAAATTATCCAAAAGATGATACTCCCAGTCTTTGACTTTGGGCACAGCGTCTACATTTCTGCCCCTAAGATCACTCTAGCCAGGCTGGACTCTCTCTTCAACTCCTTCTGCCACTTTGTCCTTGGTTGCCTCCCTCTCACCCACCACTGCAATCTCTATACCTCCCTCTCAGTGGCTCAGTAGGTAGCACACTCACCTCCGATGCCGGGAGATCAGAGGTCTGTGGGTTCAGTTCCCACATCTGGCACTTGGGTTAATATCCCAGTACTGACACTGTAGTGCAGCATGAGAGGGGTGCTGCACTTCTGAGGTGCCGTCTTTCAGATGAGATGTTAAACCGAGGTCTCATCTGCCTGGATTGGTGGTAGTTCAGGTGGATGTTAAAGATTCCATGGCACTTATCGAAAAGAGTAGGGGAATTTTATTGAGAAGTGGACTTCATTACAAGAAACAAACAATAGTCAAATATACAAAGAAACAAATCAACAAGAACAATCATTGAACAGTAAATCACAGTTAAGCCACATCAAGTCAATTTGGTGTTTGTTATAAACATGAAGATCTTGCTTTTAATTGAACATAAAGCCTTATATATATTGCCAATAACTTCCTGTTTATGTATAACTTTTGATGTAGAACAAGCATACATCTTGCTTGCCATAAGGAATACTTAATTAAAGCAAGATTATATATAACGTATCTAAATGATACTTAGCATTCAAGTGAGCATTGGTGCAAAACATAATATGTTCATAAGACAATTGAAGGAAGGAAGGTTCCGACCACATCATAGCTAAACTAAACCAAATATCTGAAGAGAATGGGCACTCAAGAAATAAGTGTTGTTGGGTTTCGGGAACATCAAGACAGTCAGTTCTAGGACAATAACGTAAATTCAAAGCTTTGTGTTTGTGATTATTCCTGACCCCCAATCTGTCGTAATTACTTAGCCATACCATGTCCCATACATATGGAGGTAGGCGAGGGTTACGGAGTTGTAAAAGAACCCAAGAGTGATGACTGATAGGACAGGAGGGAAATAGTACCTCTTCTTGGGCTTCCATCTCCAAATCTTATCATATAAAGACCGTCTAGATAAAATACAAAGATCTGGTGGAAAAAGATTCCAAGATAAGGCCAATTTGAAACTTTCTTTACCATATGAAGGTATTTCTAAAGAGCGAGAAAGAATGTTTCTCCCATTAAGATCCCATTTGCCAATACACAGAGAGAACCAATCCATAAATTACGGTCTCCAAATTATATTCCCAGGTTTCAAAGCATTACCAAAATTATAATGGAAAAACAAGCTATAAAAGAAAGCAACGGGATGTACCATATTAATACCTCCTTCATGTATAGGTCTATATGTAATGTTGCGTTTTATAGGGTTTAGTCTAGATCCCCAGAAACCTTTAAAAAAACACCCAAACAATTTAGTGAAAAGAGCAACAGGGGTGGAAATATATAACTAAGATATAAAAAAGGGAATAACTAAAGATTTTAACAAAATAACTCTTTTTTTACCAATGAGGTAGACTTCCAACTTGCAACTAATCTGTCAGCTTTATCCAAAGCTTTAGTCCAATTATAGAGGCCATATTCGTTGTCCAAAATAAATCCCTAGATATTTAAAAGCCTCCAGTTTAACAGGAATCCCCGAAAAAAACCCATTTTCCGGAAGAGAGTCATGGCCAATCGGAATCCCTATACTTTTACTAAAATTAACTGATGAGCCAGATACAGCTGAGAAAGAGTTTAATAGCTGGATGAGATCCTCCTGTTTCGTTTTCAGGTCTAATGTTAAAACCAAGTCATCAGCATAAGCTAACAATTTGATAGACGGAGAAGAAAGAGAGCCTGTCAGACCAATAATCTGAGGAGAAAGCAAAATGGCTCTTATTAAGGTATCAATATAAAATTATAAAGCAACGGACTCAATGAGCAACCTTGCCGCATACACCTCGGGAGAGGAATGGCTTACCTATCCAGCCATTAACATTGGGGAGTATAACAGCGGTTTATATAGTGAAAGAATCCAAGATAAAACGTTTCTGGGAAACCAAAGGCTTTAGAACTTGAAACAAAATTCATGAGAGACTTTATCAAAAGCTTTCTCTTGATCTAGTCCTAATATCCAACCCGAAATGCTTTTTTCTCCTAAAACAAACAACTCTCGTAAAGAGAATGAGATTATCCTGCTGAGCCTTCCTGGTATGCCACATTTGAACAGGGCTAATATATTTGGCAACTTTGAGGGTTCTAACTAATAAAATCTTAGCTAGGATTTTTATAGTCGACATTTAGCAGACTAATAGGTCTCCAGTTGGAGATATCAGTGGAATCACCTTTTTTTATATAGAAAAATTAAAATAGCTTCATTCATAGATTTAGATAGGGTTTCTGAAGACAACATTTCCCTAAATAGTGGTCAAACAGGGTTAATTCCACAGAAAATGTTTTGTAAATTTTTGCAGTAAGGCCATCAGATCCTGGAGCTGAATTTGAGCACAGGAGTCAATGGCCTGTTTTACTTCACTTTCAGAAATATCTGCTGACAACAATTCCTTTTCAAAGTTAGAGAGTTTGGGCAAATTCAATGAGTTTATAAAAGGTCAGCATCCTTGTAAATAGGTGAACAACCAAATAAAGAAGAAACATGTTGTTCAACTATATCAACTAAAGCTTCAGGTGAAGTCATAAGTTCACCCGTCGGTGATATTAGGGATGGAATTAATTTAGAGTCCACCCTACCTTTACACGTTTTGAAAGGGTCAAGGTTATTTTTGCTTGACTGGGAACCAAAACGAGCTTCTTGGTCTAAAGAACTGGCTCGGTCGTATTGAAATTGTCTCATTTGGGAGCAAATAGTTTCAATCTGTTTGCTGTAATCGAGATGATTAGAATCAGCCAAGGAAATCAGATGCTGCAACTGCTGTCGAAGAGACAAATAATTTAGGTATTTATTATTTTGGGCAACTGCAGCTTTTTTTTTAAAGGCCAATTTCCAGCTCGACTTAGAGTCTTCCCACCAATCAATAACAGAGTCGTATAATTCAAGGACTGATATCGCGAGCCTTAAATTCCTTATGCCAAGAATTTAAAAGAGGGTTCTCTAATAAAGAGTCATTTAGTCGCCAAATATTTTTTACAACGGGGGTTGAACCTCAAGTAAATGAGGCTTGAAGAGCCACATGGTCAGAAAATTCACACCCCACTGTCTGACATGAAAGAATTGACAATACTTTAGACAAAAAATAAAATCAATTCTGGTTCGTAAGGGACCTTTAAAAAGGTGAAACCACCAGTTTTATGACAGTACCTATAGGCATCTACTAAAAGAGCTGTGGATGTTATTTCCCTTAAAGCAACTGAATCACAAAAAGCTTAGGGTTTGTAAACCTCTATCTGATTGATGCAAACTACAATTAAAGTCACCGACCCATAAAAGTAATCTAGAGGTATGTAAAAGGGCCTCACAGTATGAAAAGAGCAACTCTTTGGGCTTTAGTTTGTGGAGCATAAGTACCTATAATACTGAAACCTCTCTTGTTTGTAGAAAAATCCAATAGCAGGGCTCTACCAGGTACAATATCCACCAGTCTAGAGACATGAAATTCGTGCTGGAGAACAGAATGCCGATGCCATCACAGGTATCCGGGCAGTTGACCAAAAAGAAGGGCCACTAGACCAGGCATGGGAAACTTGTCTAAGTTCAGCATGGGTTTTAATCTTGTGTCAACCAAACAATAAATATCATTTTAAGGTCTTTAAGAGTCAAAAGCACACTCTAACTTTCTCTTGCCTTTAATGCTGTTAACATTTAAAGAGCAGATTGAAAGGAAGCCATTTATGAGCTATTTGGAGATTTACCCTCTGAGATTGCCGTGTACGTTTAGCAATTGGATCAGTGTCAAGTGCTCCTTCTAGATCTGGAAAGGAACGGACAGAAGAAGTATCCGTATCATCCCCACCAGAATCTTTGTCAGAAAATCCATAGAAAGAATAGCTAATTTATTATTGGATTGCCAATTAAGGCTATATTATCTTTGATTCGGCAAACCACAGCCAGACCTTTCCTAGTCCTTTTATGAGTAACAGGAACAAAATCAGAGTCAGGAATAGAAGGTGGGGAGGAGGGGAGGGGCATTATAACATCAGATGTTTTAGCATTACTTTCTTTAGAGAGGTCATTAGACTCAGGAGAGATAATAGCTTCCTCCTGAATATGAGGATCTGAAATAGA
The DNA here is from genome assembly GCA_016271365.2 of Neoceratodus forsteri. Taxonomy (NCBI): domain Eukaryota; kingdom Metazoa; phylum Chordata; order Ceratodontiformes; family Ceratodontidae; genus Neoceratodus; species Neoceratodus forsteri. The sequence continues at coordinate 143,460,611 of JADMNL010000029.1, read as the reverse complement.
GTTTGAGGTAGAGTCTTTAGCTTTAGAAGTTATCAGAGGAGGAGGTCATCATGGAAGGTGGTCTTTTGTGCTTGCAGCTGTTGGGCAATTGTAATTAACCGTCATGTGAGGGCAGTCTTCCTGTTATGGGATGCCCAAGGACAGCGACCATAAGAATAGCCAACTTCTTCGCATAAGTTACATTTAAAGGAATTAGAGCAGGTAGAGGAATTATGTCCATATTCAAAGCAGTGACTACATCTTAGAACATCACAAGCAGAACTAAGATGTGTTCTAGAGCCACATTTGAAACAGGATTTAGGTTGACCAGCATAGAAAACAAAACCTTTATCTTTACCCAAAAAGAAAAAATTAGGCAAATGTCTCGGCCCAGTATTAGTGGGGAATAATTTAACCCGAACCTTCCAACTGCCGTCCCAAATCTGTTCGCTGTCTAATGTAGGCGTAGGTCGATTTAAAACTTCACATCTCTTATTAAGCCAAAAAAGAATATCTTCAACATGGACCCCTCATTTTTGAAAAACTATGGTAACGTTTCTAATTGCAGGTTTAGTTAGAGGATAGCTTGAAAGGAGGACCAAATGGAGAAGTCTGTAATTTATCATATTGAGCCCAGAATCTATCCAGTCCTGAGATTTGTTTGAAACTTACATCAAAATTAGAGTTCCCCAGATGAATTAAAGCAAATATTTCAAAGCAAAGAATTTCATAGACCCCTTTAATAACGTCTTGGCGATATAGACCCCTATCCGGGGGTACTTCCAGTCCCCCTTTGTATATTAGACGTACTGCGTTCCGCCGTGGAGCAGGTTCACCTTTAGAGTGAAATAGGTCAGTCAGTTTAAAACTGGCTGGCCGACCCAAATTTAAATTTTTTTTCAGTTGCCAACAGGGGAGTAGAAGCATTAATAGAGGGTTTAGCATGCTGGAAAGAAAAAACAGTATCAGGGGCATTATTGCCTTTAACAGGAGAAACACCATCGTCAACAGTGATACCATAATTAACAACCATATTTTAACTGCAGTCCAGTGTGAGCAGGTGAAGCGATCTTCACCCCGGGTTCATTGGAGTCAGTAGAAACAGTTTGCAACATGTTGAGATATACAGGATCTTGAGAGTCTGGAGACCAAATCCTCCTTCCCTTTTCCCAGCCAGCGTTTTAAGGGCCACATCAGGGGACCACGCTTCGTGGGGATCAATATTAGAAGGAGAAAGAGGCTTTCCTGGGACCTTGAATAAAGTACCCCCACATTTAGACCAGCCAGGGGTTTTATCCGACGAAAAAAGGAACACTTCAGATTTAGAGGTAGTCTGTGGACTAAACTGTAAGGTGGGAGAAGAGAGGACAGGACTTACAGAGTCAGCGAGATGGTTGCGTTTTGTCAGGCAGTCAGTCCCCGGAGTTTGAAGGTCTGATTCAGGCTCTCGACACGGCGAGGAATCCTCGAAAAACTGCCAGCCTTTCCGTGTGAGCGCTGGTGCTGGAGATACACAGAAATCCATTCGCAGCTATGGCGTTGACAGGGGCTTAATCAACGTTGCGACGTCCTTTGGCTGTTCCGGAGGTGCCGGACCAAATGCAGCAATTTCCGAATCGATAGACTGTAACTGGAGAGCAAGAACAGAGCGTTTTTCGAGGAGCTCTGAACAAACTGGGGTGAGCAGACATTTCTCTTCTTTCTCCGATACAACAATAGTGTCAGCATATCCGTGCGCTATAACCAGACGTTCCTCAGTGGCCTCTAAGGTAGATAGCACTGGGGAGGAGGCCCACTCCCCAGAGCTGCCGACGTCCAATTCCTCCGAGGGATTGTGCGGACTGGCCATCGCGCGACCAGCAGCAAGGCTCCACCTACACAGAGTAGGGGAATTTCCCCGGTGTCCTGGCCAAATTTCCCCCATTCACTGAAAAAATACCACCAACAGCTTAATCTGGTTCAAGGTCAGTTGGCATTCATCTGTATCCCCCTCCCCCGGGTCATGCCTGAAAATAGGCAGGATTTGTCTAGTGCACTTACCCGTTCAACAAAAACTAAATAAAAATAGATAAAATCCTTCTCCTCCCTTACCGCCAGGTGCTTATCTCACACAGCTAAACTAGTATGTAAATACTTGCTTGGTTCACTGCCATCTTATCTGTCTTCCCTCTTGTCGATGCCCCCCCCCACCTCCTCCTATTCACTTTGATCCTCAACACACAGAATACTCACCCTCCCACTGTGGCGCACATATTATGATTGCAATGATGTCTCATACTCATTCTTTAGCTCCTGGAACATCCTCCCCCTCGAAATTCGCTCTGCCCAAATGCGCTAGTCCCTTGGTCACCTACTTCGGAAACACACAGCTCACTGCTGCAATTGCAACTAACCCACCCCTACCAACCCCTTATCTTCGGAAGCACACAGCTCACTGCTTCTATTACTACTAACCCTCCCCAGCCTACTTCCTTTCTCTATCTTATCCCACCTGCCGCACCCTTCTAGTCTTCTTACATTAACTTCCCCTACCTATCCCCTTTCTTTGGAAACACACAGCTCACTGCTGCCATTTCCACTAACCATCCCCTACTATAGCTAGTCTTCATACACTAACTTTCCTACCTACCCCCTTTCTCTATCTTATTCATCTGCTGCACCCCTCTAGTCCTCATACATTACTTTCCTACATCCCTTCCTCTACCTCACCCTCCTTCTCACTTCCCCCTTCCCCTCCCCCTCTCCTCTTCTCTACATCTCTACTTTCCCCAGCCCACTCCCTGTTCCCCCTTGCAGGGTTCTCTGCATCCTGAAGGGGTGATGGTCCTGGTTACTCACTCCTTTACCTTTTCTCCTATAAACTGCCCCCATCCACCACTACTCTGACATCTCCCATTTACCCTTCACCCCATTTCACAACTCTTCTTCTCCTGCCAGCTTCACATTCTCCTTGCAGGGTTCCCAGCATCCTGAACCTGGCTCCGACATCCTCCATCGATCCTTCCCCCCATCTCCATTTCTGTTCTTCTTCTGCCAGCTCCTAGTCCCCCTTTGCAGAGTTCTGTGCATCCTGAAGGGGTGATGGTCCTGCTACCCACCCCTCTACCTTCCCTCATCCTCCTCCTTGAATGTCTCTCCTCACCCTCAAGGGGTGATGATCCGACTACCTTACCTCCCATTATCTTACATCCTATAAACTGCCCCATCTCTGTTCCTCTTCTGACGGCTCCCAGTCCCCCTTGCAGGGTTCCCAACACCCTGAAGGGAGTAGGTCCTGGCTACCCATCCCCCCGGCAGGGTTCTCTACATCCTGAAGAGGAATAAGTCCTGTCTATCCATGGAAGCCTAAAATCCCTCCCACCTCTAAAACAAGCACTTACACCCCTTACCTACCCCAACCTCTACTAGCACTGTCCTTGACTGCCCCCACCTTGCACTGCCAGCTTTACTCTCAGCTACCTACTCACCCTTTAATGGGTTAGTTACTATGTTTATTTCAAATGTGTGTACTTAAACAAACAAAACAAAATGCTGTCCGATATATAATTATGTTTTTGTGATGTGCTGTGTTTTAGAATATCTGCTTATTCTACCCCACTGTGTCTATTTTATGTACCAGTCTTTATTGCCTGGATTGTATGTGGAATGCTTGTGCTATGCACAGCTGTTCTAGTGACTGCTGTTTTCTCCTACTCCCAATGTAACCCCTCCCTCCTCCCCAGGATGCTTCTGGAAATGAGCTGTTCTCCATTCAACTGCCTTCCTGGTGAATTGCTTTTAAATAAAATAAAATAAACATTTTATTGAGTACATCCCTCAGTAGTAAGTATTGATAAAAACATGATTTATGAATCCCAAACTTAGTCCGAATCTCTGTAATGGAAAACAGAACACCATTTTTCTTGTTTACCATACCTCTTTTTTATTTTTATTTTTTATTTTATTGATTCTAGGATTATACAACCTTTGAGCTAAAAGCTTAGTTCCTTGGAAACCATTATTCTTGGCGACCTGAACTATGATTGACTATCAAGTGCATCAGCTACCTTGAAATCCTTTTGTGACACTCTAGGGCTGGTGCAACTCACTGGTGAGTCTACTCGCCCAAATAAAAAGAACCTTAACAACAGCTCCCTCTTAGATGTAATTTTGGTTAGCAAGCCACACCTGTTCTCTCGTGGCAGAACATTTTTCTCAGACATTAGTGATCATTGTATAATCACCACCATTAGATCCGTGCACAACTCACAGTTTGTGGCAAAGTTCTCTATCAAGAGGTGCAAATGCAAAATTTGTTTGCTTACGTCCACGACTTGAAACATTCACCGTGATGGCAGGAATTCTTCCTAGCCAAAACAGTTAACAGGGCATATACTATTTTTTACGATATTTTAAGTGAGGCTTTAAATAAGCATACACCCTTGGTTAGGGTGTGGGTCAGGAGCAGCACCTGCCATTGGTTCTTGCCTGAGCTCAAAGCTACCCTGTTAGAAAGGGATACTTTATGGAAAAAAGCACGAAGAAGCAAGAACGACTTGGATTGGTGTCTTTTAAGAGAGCATGTAACAAGTGCACCAAGTTGGTCAGAGCAGCCAAGGCCACCTACTATCGTTCTGAGCTAGCCTCTGCCTCAAAAAATCCTTCAAAGCTCTGGAAAACATTAAAAGACATGTCTGGACACACACCTGGTAATTCCATTCCAGCAAAAATGAAGTCCGGTGGCAGCGTTATCGCTAACTGATTGGAGATACTGGAAGCCCTCAATAGCCATTTTGCAATGGCAGGGCTAGCATTTTCTACTTCCCCTGCCAATGACCTCCGCACAGCTCAGGGCCCACCAACTCATGAGTCCCCCTCTACCGAAGGAGGCCTTCTCCCTCCTGCCTGTCTCTCTAAAAGAGGTGGAAGACCTACTGCTGCAACCGGACACCAGGAAGGGAGCAGGCTCCGACTTCATAGAGCCATACTATCTGAAATATGCCTACCATGTGCTTGCAGTGCCAGTCACCCACCTATTCAACATGTCACTCTCCCAGGGTAGCCTCCCCCCTCAATGGAAAATAGCCCATGTCATCTCTCTATTAAAAGCAGGTGACCCCTGCGATCTAAATAATTACAGACCGATCTCCCTCCTCCCCATCCTGTCTAAATTACTAGAAAACATAGTGTGTGGCCAGCTAGGGGTATACTTAGAATCCAGAAGCCTATTAAACCCAGTTCAGTCTGGATTCAGAGCAAAGCACAGCACCATAACAGCCCTAGCAAAGGTGACCAATGATTGGCTCCTAGACCTTGACAACAAGAAGCATGTCTGTGCTGTTTTTTTGGATCTTAGTACGGCATTTGACACAGCTGATCACAGCCTGCTTCTTTCCTCCCTAAGCACCTTAGGTCTGGACCATAAATCTATGTACTGGTTTGCAGACTACCTCGGAGAACTGAAACAGCAGGTTAAAGCTGAAGGTGATCTTTCTCCATTAAAACCTATGCTGAGTGGCATGCTCCAGGGCTCTATCCTTGGTCCCTTCCTCTTTGCAGTCTACATTAACAACATCAATGACCCCATCAAAAAAGCCAACATCCACTTATTCATGGATGGCACTGTACTGTACTTGAGTTGTCCCACACCAGAAGCAGCCTGTGAAGACCTTCAAGCTGAATTTAACCTTCTACAATACCAGCTCATAAACAAAAAGCTTTTGCTCAATGCAAAAACGACAAAAGCCATGCTATTCTCCCCCTCCTTGCATGTGGCAATTCCTGCTGGGGGGGGTACCCCACAAATTACCACTGTTCTTGGAGAAACACTAGAGTATGTAGCCAAATTCAAATATCTAGGAGTTTGGCTCGATCATAAACTTTTCTTCGCCGACCATCTCGAAGAACTACAGAAGAAACTAAGGCAAAGATTAGGACTATTCTACAGAATTAACCACCTGCTCACAAAGGAGGCCAAGATTCAACTGGTTCAAGCTACCTTCCTATCTTTAATAGATTACGTGGACCTGCTCTACAGCCACTGCACTGCCTCTGCACTGGCTAAGTTGGACACCCTCTGCCACAGAGCTATCAGGTTCATTACTGGCCTTCCACTTTCCACACACCACTGCTCCCTGTACTCATCGTTAGACTGGACTTCCCTTCACTATAGAAGGAATAGAAACACCGCCCTATGGGCCTTCAGAGTGGTGACCAACAAGCTCCCCTCGTATGTCTCAGATTGTATTCCCCGGAGTGTGTTAGGCACCTACGCTCTAAGAAGCTATTCCCTAATTGCCCTCCAAGTTCCCAGGGTCAAAACTCATTTTGGCAAAGCTGCTCTATGCTTCTCTTTACAAACAATTTACAAAAGAACTTGAAGCTGAGCTGCCCTGTTAGCCTGAATGTCTTCAAGGCACTCTACGACTGCTGCATGAAAGCACCTTGAAAATGTTTTCCTCATCGCTAGCCCACTAATTCTGCAACTCCCGCTTTCCATCCTGACGCTTGCCATGTTTCTATCCCTGACTCTCACTCTTTCCCTATTAACTCTTCCTGCTGCACCCACCCTTCCCTGTCCACTCCAGCCTGGCTAAAGTCCTACCACATCCATAGTGGTGTCCCAATTACCTACCCCTCCTCCGTCATTATCATATTAAACAAGTATGCAGCAGCCATCATCACTTTCTGTGGTTTTAGCTCAATTTTTCCCCCAGTCATCAGTAATATATCCCTCCTCTTCTTTACCTCTCTAACCTGCCACCCCCTACACGGCCTCGTTCCCCTATATGTGTAGTTGCTGGCTGCCTCACTCAAAAGATCTCTGCTTATAACCCCTGTATGCTTATGGTTGATTGTACATCTGCTGACTTCTCCAATTGTAAAATACTGCTGTTTTTTTTTTATTTATTTCAACCTTGTACTGTACTGTACTGTATACACTGTATATAATTTTTCTTCCTTGCATATTATTGCTTTTTGTATACCTGCTTTGTACTGTACTGTACTTTGATGTATTCATGACCAGGTCCACCTTGCAAACGAGCCTTGCTCAATGGTGCCCGCCTGGATAAATAAAGATTTTGATTGATTGATTATTTACAGAGGTTCTGCATCAGGGTACAGACAGGTAAAACAATAAATACACAAAATTACAATAAGATACTAAACAACAATAAGACATAGAGCATATCGTTACATACAAGGTAATTACTCTTGGTTGCAGAATATACAATGTATATAACAAGGAGCTAAGGTTATCAGAGGTAGTAGTAGTAGTAGGTAGGGTCAAGGGGGAGACAGACAAGTATGGCTGGGCACAGTTGAGCTAGGTCCTTGTCAGTGTGTGCAGGTAGGGAAGAAAGGAGCAGCTAGAGGTAAGCCCTGCCTAGGATTATGGTGGGTAGATTAGTGACTGCAGTCACACTTGGCATTGTTGCTCACCAGGAGGACCTTCAGATTGGTCTTAAATTGGCCAAGCTGGGTGCAGGCCAGTAGGTCAGGGCAGAGTGAGTTTCTCCATATAGGAGCTCTATACCCAAAGGATCACTGACTTTGGGAGGTCTGGTGAAAAGGGACATTCAACACATGATTCAACACATGATTTCCCTCACTTCTGGTAGCCCTGACACTGCTGTTGGGATGGAGGAGGTTTTGCAGCCCAGGAGTGGTGAGATCCATAATGGACTTTTTGACAGTTAGACAGGTTAAGTATTTGATTCTACAATCTAGGTTGAGCAGCCTGCTACGTGAATATAGCTCACAGGTATGCATTAATCAGTGGGCCCCTGGGAGAAGCCTATAGGCTTTGTTGAGGGCCAGCTTAATGCTCTATAGGGCTGTGTCAGTTGCGGCTCCATATACTACGAGACCGTAGTCGATAACTGAAGCAATGGAGCTGGTCACAGCGAGTCTGAAGGCTTCATCAGTAAGACAGTGCCTGTGCTTATATAGGATACCAATTCTGGCATTGATATTTTTGGCAATGTGATTGATGTGTTGAACAAAGGACAGCGAGCAATCAAGGGTGACCCCTAAATATTTGAATGCGGGGACCATTTCCAGTACTTCATTTAGGTTGTTTCGAATCTGGAGTTGGTAGGCTCTGTTTTTGTTTTGGGGGATGCAAACAGCAGTGTCTTTGTCTTCTTGTAGTTGAGGAGTAGCTTGTGATTCTGAAACCAAGATTCAGCTGTTGCAAAGCTGGTTTGCACCTGCCTCTCTAGGTCAGTTTGTCAGGTTTGGCTCGAGAACAGCACATCATCAGCATATAGGAGAGTTTTGCCAGGGCAGGGCCAGGGGATGTCTGTTTAGGAATATGCTGAATAGGAGGGGGCCCAGGATTGAGTCCTGGGGTACCCCTGTTGTGACAAAGCAGTGGTTGGAGATTGTGTCATGAATTTTGACATGCTGGGTGCGTTCGCTAAGGTAGCTATGGAATCATTTAACTGATACTGGAGATATTCCAGTGGAGGACAGTTGGTTTACCAGAATCTCATGACTGACTGTGCCAAAGGCCTTTGTTAAATTAATAAATGTGGCCCCAACCATATGATCCCAGTCTAATGCTTCACAGATAAAGCTAGTAAATTCTATGAGTGCAGAGGAAGTATTGTGCTGCTTCCTAAAACCATGTTGTTCTGGACATAGGAGCTTAAATTTGTCTAGGTATTCGACAAGTTTGTCACTGACTACCCTTTCAGGTGCCTTAGAAAGGGGAGGGGAAGGAGTAAGATGGGTCAGTAATCTCTTACCCTGCTAATGCCTGCTTTTCTCCATCTATCATTGTTCAACTTTTTTATTGTGTGCTAATAGAGGATTAGAACAGAGGGGCATAATGTCTAGTGTTTTTTTTTTGTCTAGGTTAATAATATTAACCTGTTTCAGTGTATGAATAGAAAACAATAGATAAGGATTGTCTTTCCAGCTAATTGATTTAGTTAAAAAAAAAGTCTATGAGGACATTAGATCCCAACAAGAACTGCTCCATTTGTAATCATAAAGGTGTATCCAGAGTTTGTTGAGAGGCAGTGATCAGATGTGGTAGTGTCTGCTTTAGTGCAAAGGCCAAGTGGTACATTTCCCACCACAGTAAAGCTAGCCCTCCCATTTCCTGGGTGTTCTCAACTCATTAACACCCAGTCTGGGTGGGGACCCATTCCAGAGAAATTCCCGAATATTTCTCTCAGGACCTTTAAAAAATCATTTACCAAGGTATATTGGAATGTTTTGAAAGAAATAAAACAATTTAGGAGCTAACATAATTTTAATTGCATTACTTTTCCCCATAAAGATAGATTAAGTGTGGACCGTCTAGCCATATCCACCACCATTTCCTTCAGAACAGGGGTGTAGTTTAATTCTACAATTGTGTCTAGGTTAGTGGAAATATTAAGTCCCAGGTAGACAATGGAGTTTCTAAACCACTTGGAATCTAGTATTTTTTTAGTTCAGCTTTGATAAAAGGTGAAAGATGTCTATGCAACACTAGTGTTTTATCCCAGTTCATTATCAAATCTGAAATTCCAGCAAATCTCTCTAAAAGGTCACACAGTGCCTTGTAAGAGTCTACTGGTCTTGTCACAGTCAGTAGCAAGTCATCAGCAAAGGCTAGTGATTTATGATCAGTTCTTTCTAATTTAATACCTGATATATGTTGGTCTCTATTGATGGCCTGGATAAGCAGTTCTAAGGCTAAAATAAACAAATAAGGGATAAAGGACATCCTTGTCGTGACCCACCGTGTAAATTAAAAGGGGATGAGAGTACTCCATTAGTAATAACTTGCACAGTAGGATTTTTGTAGGGCATAGAAATCCAGGAAAGGAATTTCTCTCCAAATCTAAATGTTTCTAGTGTCTTATTCAAGTAGTCCCAGTGAAGGGTGTCAAACGCTTTAACTATATCTAGTGATAATGCTACATAAGGTTCCTTGTTTTTGTTTGCCAGCCACAGTGAGTTAAAAAGCCTTTGTATATTATCCAATCCCAACCTACCATGTACAAAACCTACCTGTTCTTTGTCTATCAGCTTGGTAATTATGTTTTGAACCCTTTTTGCTAGTATCTTCATCTGAATTTTTTAGTCAGAATTTAGCAAGGAAATGGGTCTATAATTGAAACATTCAAGCACATCTTTTCCTTTCTTGGGTGTAAGAGTTATGAAGGCTTCCTGTATAGTGTTAGTAAGCACTCCACCCTCCTGCAGACCTAACAGAATAGAATGAAATACAGGAGCTAAAGTGGGGCATGATCTTTTATAAAACTCACCCAGCAGGCCATCAGGCCCTGGAGTTTTACCAGAGGAAAGAGAATTAAAAGCCCATTCAACTTCCTGCTGTGTAATGCCTCAATCCAGGTCTAATTGGTCCTGGTCAGAAAGGGAAGGTAGACCCAGGACATAAAAAAAAATGTCAAATTTGTTAAGGTCATTCTTTCCAGGGTGAGTATAGATATCTTTAAAAAAAGGAAATAAACTCCTTATCAATGTCCTTATTACTAGTCACCACTAACCCTGCTTTTGTTTGAATATCTGGTATTAAATTCTGCTGCTGCATTTTTTTTAAGTCTTGAGGCTGGCTTTTCCCCCGCTTCCCAGTATGCCTGTTTGGCCCTAATTAGTGCATATGCAGCCTTTGCTGAGTATACTGAATTTATATTGAATTTGATGCGGGCTATTTTTTTCAGTAGATTACCCATTGGAGTGTTTTTTTCATTTGGAAAGAGCTTCTAATTGTTTTAAGTGTATTTTCCTTATCATTTAATTCTTTCTCTCTTTCCTTTCTTTTCTGTGAAGCATATGCAATAATTTGTCCTCTAATAACTGCCTTATATGCTTCTCACAGGGTAGCCTTGGAGACAGTGTTGTTCTCATTGATTGCAAAGTAATCCTTAGTCTTAAATTCCAGAAATTCCAAGAATTTCTTGTACTTAAGTAAATAAGTATTCATCCTCCACCTGTGTGCTTTTTCACCCCTATTATCCCAACCAATAACCACACTAGCCAGGGCATGTTCTGAAATGAATATATTATCTATATCAGCTCCAATGATAGAATTCATTTATTTGTTTGATAGGAGAAGGTAGTCTAGCCTGCTGCAAGACTGATGTTGTGATGAAAAAGGGTATAGTCTCTACCTTTAGGGTGGACTAGCCTCCAACCGTCTTTTAGGGAGAGATCAAGAAGTATTTTCCTATGGGAGACTCTGGCTTTAGTCTCTAACTGCACTGTCTTATTCAAGGATCTGTCTAAGATAGGGTCTATAACCAAATTAAAATCTCCCCCAAAGATAAATTTGTAGTCCAAGGATTTGGTGAGTTTTATATACGGTTGACTAAAGAAACCTTCCTGACCACAATTAGGAGAATATATGTTACATAACGCTACTTTCCTCCCATCTAGAGTACCTGCTAGAATTTGGAAACATCCATTCTGATTTGCTATATGTGAATGTTTAGAAAAAGTCACCCCTTTTCGTATCAGAATGGAAGTCCCACATTGTTTGGTGTTAAAACAGCTATGCTCCTCTTGACCCACCCAATGTTGTTTAATTTTCTCTGCTTCATCTTGGGACATATGTGTTTCCTGAATAAGAGCTATATCTGCCTTGTTTTTTTCAGATATGTTAGCACTTTCTTCCTCTTAATGGGGTTACCCAGCCCTTTGACATTCCAAGAAACAAGTTTATAGTTGACCATAACTGTAAAAGGGATTTATAAAAATGTAAAAAGGAAAAGAAGAGATCAAAACAAGGAAGTCAAAAGGTGAATACCAGAAGCACGTGAAAATCTCTAAATCTAAATTTCATAGACCAGAAATGTTCAACTAGGTGCACTATTTGTTAGCAGATAATGAATATATAATGTCAATTTAAAATTACTAATGTGGCAAAAACAAAACACCCTGTTATTTATACCCTAAGTTACTATCAACAGAATTATATAATTACAGTATGATTAATTTAAACAAATTAAGACAAATAGTTAACAGATACTAAGTGAAGTGAAAATGGTAAATGTACATAACAGCAAAATCACCTATTGTTTGAGTAAAAACGATATCAAAACCTTAACGATTAAAAATACAGTTAATTTACAGTGACCAAAACTAAGTACAATGTCATATACCTAGAAGGCCTGTTATCTGCGAGACTAAATGTCCAATGCAGAAAGGCTACTTAAACCTAAACAGTCTATCGAGAGATATCAACTTTAGTCCATTTTAACAATAAGAAAACAATGAACAATAGAAAATCTTTGTTTTAAAGGATGGTGGTAAGACATATTCAGTATTCAGTTCAGGCTCACCAGTCAGAATCTATACTATCATACTCAGGAAACTAATGTACATTATGGTAGCCTGTATGAGAACAGGTAAGATGCTGATTCACATAAATACACTAAGAGGAAAACGTGTGTGAGCCCAGGTAGTATTCCTCATCATTATTCCTACTACATCAATCAAATTCCAGTGGTAAATGGATTGACCAAACATCTTACATCCTGAGTTATAACTCATCACAGTATCAGCATCAGTGAGAAAAAAAAGAACTGGAACTAGGAATGGCATGAGTAACACAAAACCACAAGCCCACATGAACTCCCCATAATAGAGCTTAAGAATGGTCACCACATAGTCCACTCCTTCCATAATTAACACATCAAAGTATTGTATCTGGACCATTGCACCTGTGAGATCTGCCAAAAAGAACCAGCTACCTGATTCCCTTTAACACTCTTCCCATTGGCCCTTCAGAACTCAACCAGTAGTTATCCAAGTCGAGAATTATTAGAATCCAGGATATTCTATATCACTGTGTGATCTGCTAACACACCCAGCCTTATATTCGGAAACTGTCATGGAAGGAGTCGGCTACCTGACCCCCCCGACATTCTTCCCACTCATGTTATCTAGGTGTAATTATTAGCTTCCTGTGTCATTCCTTAGTTGATGTCCAAGCACTCTGCTACACCTCAAAGTCTGCTAACACATCCAGCTACATAGATGCTAATAGCATCACTCCTATAAATTATTTAACAACAAGCCTGATTCGTTTAGTGGAAAACCAAAGTCTATAGCTAAACTCACTAAGAGTTCAGTAGTGAGCATGAGTCATGACTCTTCTCTTTGCCTACTTCCTCTTTTACCATTCTTACTCACAAGTAATGGAGTACTATTAGAGTAAACAGAATATAAACATTTAACATCCATTTGAAACCACTAAACGTTAAACAGACATTCTGCTGTACCATGTATCATACTCATAGTTACCCATCTCTCACATCCATGCTCACTCCTCTTGTCATTAAATTAAACCAATAGTTAGATTTAAAGATATGCAATTTAGCATACAGATTAATCCTTTCTGTAGTACACTATTTGAATATTTGAGTGTCAGTGCACCATATATAGTGGCAAACAGTGCATAAAATCAATTTGTTTGGCAGCAGATTTTTGCATTCATTATTGAGTTTTGTTTTAATAGTCAAAACTAGATGGTGCTAGAGGCCACATGGTCTATTTTATGTTGCAGTCAAAAAAACGACCAGCAAGTGCAGGACACATGCATGACCAAGAGTACAATACCGTCTGTTCTGTTTACAAAATCAGATAGAGAGTTGGCTTTGCAGTGCAAAAGAAATAGTGGCTTTGTAATCCTCCGTGTTCATGGAGGACCCACCCAACCTCTGACCTGCGCATCAGTCATTTCCAACCCACTGGAAACCTCTACTTCCATTTCTTCAGTGATTTCCATGGCAGCAGTTAGATTAGTAGATGGTAATGCCTTGGGGGAAAGAGATTTAGTGTAAACATCCGGGTCAGTAGAGTGTTGGGCTGAAGGTCTAGAAGGAGCTTGCATATTTTCCTTGCTTCTACTGCCTTTTTTTTTGGTTTTTTCTTGCCCAGCACTGGAATCTGCCTAGAACAAAATATAACATTCTGAGTGGATTTAGGCTTCCTCACGATGCTCGACTCATCATTCAAAAGGTCAGAGTTTTTAACTATCTGAGAGCGCAAATGTGGATTCACAACAGTATGGTCCATATTAGAATGTTCAGCAAGAGAAGTGGTTGCATTTCCATCCTCACAAGTTAAGCTGTCTAAGACAGCTTGAGGGCAGTGATTAGAATGACCTGCTGAGGGAGGCTTGTGCCTTCTGTTTGAAAAGTACTGGGTTCTCTGAGGTAACTGAGACCCACTTTTATCTTGCACATCAGAACTGAGACACAAATAATCCCATACATCATCTGGTGAATTACAAGCTGCTGTACCACTCCTTGCATCTGTTATAACCAAAGTTGCTGGATATTTAAAGTGGTATCAAATATGCAGCTTTTGTAATTCCTGTTTAACTTCAAATAAAAAACCATTCTCCTCTCCACAAGTGCTCCTGAAAAATCTTGGTAAATCAGTATTCTCTCTCCATTGTAATGTAGTGCCCTCCTTTCCCTAACTGTTTTAAGGATTTCTTCTTTAATGGAGAATCTCAGGAAATATGCTACCGTGGGTCTAGGTTCTGATTTATTTGTTAATTTAGTACCAGTTGTTCTATGAGCTCTCTCTATTTCCAACTGCCAAGACCACTGAAAGCCCAACAGCTCTTCAATAAACTTTTGTAGGAACTGAATCATGTTGTTTTCCTCCCAGCCTTCAGGTATCCCTAAAATTCTTAAATTATTCCTACAACCTCTATTCTCCAGGTCATCTACTTTATCTATCAAGAAATCAATTGTTTTGTTTGGTGTGCAGCCAAGTCATGTAAATCTTGAATAGTTTTCTTAAGTTTGTTGAGCTGTAAGTCCAGGGAAACCACCTTGTTAGACAGCAAGCAGGTTTCTTGTTTTATGTCCTTAGAGACTTTTTTAATAGTTTGAAATTCTAAGGTGAAATTACAAAAAAACCTTTTTAAGTCCTCGATATTGCTTTTACTTGCCAGTCCTTCCTTATTGTGTGATTATGCAAGCCCTTGTTCAGCACCAGGTTTCCTTCTGTCAGTTGTTTTTCTGGCTGTAATGGATGTCATTGTGAATCGGGACTCCCAGGGTAGACTCACTGAAATGATGAAAAGAGGAAAAGTGAGGAAAAAACGCTGTGACAGTCCGTAAAAATATGAAAAAACAGTGCTCTGACACTTAAACTATTAGGTTTATACTTCCACCAATCGAGTCTGTGAAAAATAGTCATTAATTAATGAAATGTAAAGATGGATGAAATTAGAGCTCTCTTCCAACCAGCCATCTCAGTCAGAGTGTTGAGCACTCTCCCTACAATCCTGTATTCAATTCCTCCAAAGTAACATTTGCATAATTTCTGTAAGAAATCAACCTTGGAGGAGTTTTAGATTTTATGTTGTTCCAGACACAAAAAGTGAGAAGATAGTCACTTATACCATCAGAGAAAGTACCACATCCAGCAATTTTACCAGGACTGTTTGTTAAAATCCAATCCAAAATGTTATGGTTATTATTAACAAGGTTCATTCAGATGTAGCTAGAAATAATCTGAGAAAAACCTGCATTTAAAGTTATTATTTCAAGATCTGACTGAGCTACTGTGCCACACTCTAAGTTAAAGTCTCCCATAACTCAAATGTTTTTATCAAATGTTGCTAACTGAATACACTCTAAAAATTCAACCAGACCCTTCTGTCTCAGTTTTGGAGGATTGTATGCTGTGCAGAAATGTACCTTGGAAAAACCTCCTAGTATCAGTTCCAGAAACATGCGTTCACATCCAGTAGTTCAATTAAGTAAGATATCTTGTCCCACTACTTCTAGATGCTCTCTGAAATAAACCATAACTCCCCCCCCCGGGGTTTAAGCCAAGTTTCAGTTAAGCTTAAACTATCAGGCTTATACAATGAAAGCCCGGCCTCAATTTCTGCCTTCTTATATAAGAAACGTCATCTATTTAGATACAAATCTAGTGCCTTTTAAGTTCCAATGTAGTGCTGTAGGTTCTTTGATGGGGGACTTGGGTTAACCTTGACATCCCCAGACATTAACAGAAGCAGCCATGTGAAAGAAGATGTATTAAAAGTATCAAATATTAAGTCTGAACAATTTAACTTCATTTTTTAGAAATCAGACCATGTCCCATATCTAATACTGCCTGACTTGAAAGACACGCAAACAAAACTGGGGGCTCTAAAAAGAGATAACAGGACTGTGATAAGTTGGAGAAGACAAATTCTTCCCTACACCCACCATGTCCTTCTTCTTCAAAATGATTTGGCAGCGTAATATAATAAAAACTTAGCCCCAACAATGATAACCCGGTAAACAAGTAAAATAAAACTAATATTAACTTTCCCATTTTGAGCTAGAAAAATGAATAGTACAGAAAGTAAACTAGAATTTAAGATAAAATGAAAACTTATTAAAAGGAAACAGTAATCAGTTTAGTAATTATAAAACTAAGAAAAACCTAAAATGTTGTCCGAAGAACTATAATAACCATTTTCAATGAGAAAGGGAGCAGGGCTGATAAAGGAAATCACAGACCAGTAAGCCTTATGTCTGTTTTAGGGAAAATAATGCAGACTATTATTAGATGTACTGTACAATGGAGGAATATCTGACTAGTAATGACCTCGGGGATGAAACTCAACATGGCTTCAGGAAAGGGAGGTCTTGCCTAACAAACTTAATTAGCATTTTTGAAAGGTTACGTCTGGCATCGGATGAGAGAAAGTCAGTGGATGCATTCTATCAGGATTTCAGGAAGACGTTTAACATCATGCCACACACCAAACTAATTAAATGCCTAGGAAACATAAGAATTAATAGTAAGATTATAGCATTGGCAAGATCTTGGCTGAGTAATAGATTACAGAGCGTGTGAGTGAAAGGGGAAGATTCTGGGAGAACAGAGGTAACTGGGAGGGTCCTGCAAGGGTCAGTGCTGGAAACAACTCTTCACCATTTATGTATGCAATATGAAAATAGACAGAGGGGGTTTGCTATCCAAATTTGCTAATGACACAAAGCTAGGACATATAGTGGATACGAAGGAACAGGTTAGGTCATTGCAGTGCGAATAGGATAAACTACATGAATGGTCAATTAACCCTTAGGCTGCCACCAGAATTAGAATGTATAGGAATTGTGGACTGATATATCAGTCCATGGCACAGCAAGGGTTAAGTACAAAAGGAGTGTCAATCTTGATATGCGTGAAGTAATGCACTTGGGCCATAAAAATGTTAAGGCAGAACATAGCCTAGAGAATACAGTTCTCAAAGTCACTGAAACTGAAAGAGATCTGGAAATAACTATGACAGACTAGTTAAAATTTACTAAACTTTGTAATGAGACTTTCACTAAATGTAACAAGATAATGGGATGCATTAGAATATAAAGAGAAGGAGCAGAGATGTGGTGTTGCCGATGTATAGGCCTTTGGTGAGGCCACATTTGGAATACTTTGGGTAGATCTGGTCACTACAAATTGCGATGGACATAAAAAACTGGAAAGAGTGCAGAGGAGGGCTACAAAAATGGTGAAGGGTTTGGAAAATCACTCACATAAACAGAGATTAGGTAGCCTGGGTTTGTATTCACTGAAGAAGAGAAGACTAAGGGGGGATCTTATTACAGTGAATAACGCTTTAAAGAGGGACTATGGTAAAAATTTCTGGCATCAATAAAATCAGAATATGGATCAATACAGCCCCAATCAGCCTCATGCCAAAACTGAGCTCTCTAAGTTACTTTATTTAAAAGTTAAAAGTCATTTTACAACCCTAAATTCACTTCCTGTTCAGAATAGTCAGTTTCAGTGAAGAGCTGCTGCTGATGTCATCTCCTGAACTCACAGTCTAGTCCTCCATGTCAGCAAGCTTATCGGACCTGTTTCTCCAAAGTTTAATGATCACGTGCAATGGTTTTCACCAGTAAAACAGGCAGCACCATTCAATAAACATTGCTTTAAACACTATGTGTGTTTCAGGTTTTGTAATAAAGTTGACAAATTTGTATGACGTGGCCTATCTGGACTTCAGTAAGGCCTTGCACACCGTTCCCCATAGGAGGCTGGTGAGCAAGATGGAAAGCCTGGGGTTGGGTGGGAAAATAACAAGCTGGGTGGAAGAAGAACTCAGAGGGTGGTGCTAAATCAGGTGCACTCCAGGACAGTGAGGGTGAAGAGTGGAATGCCACAAAGGTCAATTTTGGGTCTGCTTCTCTTCAAAATCTACATCAGTGATATTGCTGAAGGTTTGAGGGGGTGGATGTGCCTATTTGCTGATGATACAGTAATGTGCAATAGGGTGGACACCCCAGATGTTTGAAAAATGGTCTGAGATGTGGCAGCTGAAATGTAATGTTAAGAAGTGCACTGTGATGCACTTGGGGAGTAGGAACAGAAGAGCAGAGTACACCATAGGTGGGGAGGAAATTAAAGTAACAGAACAGGATAGGGATCTGGGGATCATAGTCTCCTCAAACCTTAAGGTAGAAATCCAATGTAGCGGGGCAGCGGGAAAGACCAATGGAATGTTGGCATGCATAGGCAGGGGCATTACTAGCAGAAAGAGGGAGGTAATAATGTCCCTTTACAAAGCCATGGTGAGGCTGCACCTGGAGTATAGGGTTCAGTTCTGGAGGCCACATCTCCGCAAGGATATAGATGCACTGAACAGGGTTCAGAAAAGGGCAACCAAAATGGTGCAGGGTATGCAGGGAAAGTCATACGAGCAGAGGTGTAAGGAGCTGGATCTGTACACGCTGGAGACAAGGAGGGAAAGGGGAGAAATGATTGAAACTTTTAAATATGTAAAGGGGCTCAATAAAGTGGGAGAAGAGGGTTTACTTAAGAGGAAGGAGGGGGTCAAAACTAGAGGGCATAGCCTCAGACTGCAAGGAAAAAGATACAGGGATGATGTGAGAGGGCGTTTCTTGATGGAGAGGGTGGTAGAGCCCTGGAACAGATTACCAGACTGAATGATGGGGGCTAAATTGGTGGAAGAATTCAAGAGGGCATGGGACAAGCATATGAGGCTGAGTATCAGGGGGAGGATGGGGGCTGGCAGGGAGGGGGAGGTGTAGGGGGAAAAAGGGCAGACTAGATGGGCTGGTATGATCTTTTTCTGCCATCAAGCTTCTAGAATTCTATGATTCTATAATTTTTTTGTTTGTTTTTGGTGCCTTTTTGTTGTGGTCCTTTTCTCCAGGATTGCTGGATGCTGAGTCATAGCACAGTGCTATGAGATTTGCAGACTGAATATCTCTGATGTGGGGAAAGGATGTGATCATTCACACCTGTCATTCAATTGAGGTGATTTACCAGGATGGCACTTTAAAACAATTATTCCATCACCATGTAAATGGGATGAGAGAGATAATGCTGTTCTGAAACTTTACTACAAGTTGCTATGCAGTAGCCAGCTCAATGTTCAAACAATCAATAACTGTTTTATTCGTCATCAAAGTAAGAATGAATGGATACTCAGTTGAGCACAGCTCATTTTCTGTTTTCTCCCTGGCTGGCTGTTATCTGACCTACATTCAAGCTCATCTGTGTTGTACTCCACATTAAAATGATCATTTTCCAGGACTAACACTTCCACCCCTAGTAGCAATTAACACATATTAGAATTAATTGTAAAGCAGACACTGACAACAGCAATGAAGTTACCAACATTACAACAGTAGTAGCAATACAACCTCCCAACAGGCACTGTACAGTAGCACCCCAAATGGT
Source organism: Neoceratodus forsteri (assembly GCA_016271365.2). NCBI lineage: Eukaryota > Metazoa > Chordata > Ceratodontiformes > Ceratodontidae > Neoceratodus > Neoceratodus forsteri. The sequence goes on along the minus strand of JADMNL010000029.1, from coordinate 143,440,952 downwards.
ATCAGCAGCCTGGAGGCATGCTGATTCAACATCCAGCAAATTTAGGGAAATGAACCACACCAAAAATACATTAAAAATACACATTTTTACAACTTTGTTATAAAACCTGAAACACAGATTTTATAGCAATGTTTTTAGAATGGTGCTGCCTGTTTTACTTGTGTAAACTTCTGCACAATGATATTTAAACTTTGGAGAAACAGGTCCTATAAGCTTCCTGACAGGGATGATTAGACTGTGAGTTCAGGAGATGACATCGTCATCAGCAGCTCTTCACTAAAGCAGGCTTTTTTGAACAGGTAGTGAAATCAGGGTTACGAAATAGCTCATAACTTTAAAATGAAGTAACACAGAAACCTACTTTTTATGTTTGCTTGCACGCATGTGCAAGAAACATAGTGCCATCATCTGAGTTTTTCAGAGGTGTGTCAGCATCTTCCAATTCAGTCAGTGTGTTTGCAGGCGTGGTCACAGTTCTCCAATCACTGCTGGAGCTGTCTATGACAGCAGTTGAAAATGCAGTGGCATACAGTTGAAAGAGGGAGCTACGCTTCAGTGATCAGCTCCCCCCCCACACACACAGATCAACTGTGTCAGTTACCTGATAGGATGGTGTAGTCTTGTCTAGCTTAGAGAGACAAGCCACACATCATTACTTTAATAAGCTGTTCCCTGCCACATCACGACCACCAAAATGTGTGGGTGCCTAACAGTCATACACACGCCCAGCTCTCCAAAGCACACCTTCATGGACTCCATGGGTTCTAATCCTCCAGAAAAAAAATACCTCAGCATTTGATGTGAAAACTCAGACTTCGTTGTATGTGTAATTCCAAGCATTTTCTCTTACTAGACTCTGTCAATGTGAACTCCCCGCTGCTAAAACCTATGCAAACAAACTTGAGCGTACTGTACTACCCGCAGCTGAAGCAAGGAACAGCCAGAATGCACAAAGGAGAACATCAAATCAAATCAAATCAAATCAAATCTTTATTTATCCAGGCGAACATCATTGAGCAATGCTCATTTGCAAGATGGACCTGGTAGGGTCAAGATACAATTTGTATGACATATAACATAAAAAGAATACACAACTTTGAAAGGATAGCAAATGAATACAAAACAACAACTCCAAGATATATACATGATTCATTAAGTAGCCAGCTTGTTAGTGGAGGATATTTTAGAAACTTGCACTTTTTGGCGAAGGTTAAATGTGTCAGGGGAATTATTAGAAAGTTTTTGAGCTCGGGTGATGAGCTGTATGGACAACTGGAAGATATATCTACAGGAAATAATTTGTAGGAGGCAAATACCGGCTGAAGCAGTGACAGGGGGGATGAAAGGAGTGTATACAGAGTGTTGTGGCCAGGGGTGGATATACTGCTATGCATTTCGGCAGCAGCCAGTGGGGGAGGTTTTCATGACTGAAGCACTTTAATGCACCTTTTAGTGCTGTCATATACACACCCCTGTGTGGCAATTCACTAAACTGCACACTTAGGGCCAGATATTCAAAACTTTGCCCCGGGGCAAAATTAGCACTGCCTGGTGGGCAAACTTAGCCCAGAGCACAGAGCAAGCTATATTCAAAAGGAATAGCCCAGGGCAAACAGCTTCTGAATATAGCATGGGAATGAGGCCAGGCAAACTGGGCTGGGAGTGCAGGGCAAACTTAGCCCTGGAATAAGACAGCTCTGAATATGGCATCCAGGAAGTGCAAAACCACAACAGCAACACAGTGCACAGCGATGTGAAGGTAGGTAGAGATGAACTATGTGGCCAATGTGTGTGCCAGCAAAAGCGTGGACCCAGTACAGCTGCAGGCAGCAGTGCATGTGAAAGTACAGTGTGCAAAACTGTAAAATATTCCCCGAACTGTCAGCGCAGCGCTAACACGTTTGCGCGGGTTTAGCGCAGGGCTAAACCGTTAGCCAGGAGCAAACACGTTTGCCCAGAGCTAAACTTTGCCATATTCAAAAGTGACATGCCAATGAGCCTACTTAGGTAGTCTGTGGGCAAACATCCAGATTAGCATCTGATTATGACCTGATTTGCATGCAGTTTGCACCGGGCTAACTGTTTAGCCCTGCGCTAAACCCGCGCAAACGTGTTAGCGCTGCGCAAACAGCTTGGGGAATATTATACAGTTTTGAACACTACTTCCACATGCGCTGCTGCCTGCAGCTGTACTGGGACAACACAGCATAGGCACAGATGGTGCTGGTGCTGCATGCAACTGTCACATTGTAGGTCATGCTACAGTGCACAGCAGAAACTACAGTAGCAAGGGGGCCAGTAGTGTGTGGACACAGCATTGCCTATGGTGTGTAGGGCAGTGATGATGACTGCACTATACACAGTGAGAGGCCCAACCTGCAGGTGTTTACTGACAGTGGACATTACTGTTACGCTGTTGTGTGACCCACAGATGCTGTACCTGTGGCATGGGATGCTCACAGTGACATGCACATTTCTGGCTTTGTGTGCTGTGGCAGTTGTACAGCTGTGCGGTATGTGGCCGGGGGGCATATATTATCCTAAAGACACACTGGTGTTGGGGTATTCCCAATACTGGCCCATGTGCACTGCATGATGTGTCCCAGCCTTGTGGCCACATCTGGTCTGTGGCACAGCCTCGCCACCCATACATACTCCCCTCAACATCCTCCATGCCCACAGTGCTGCATGTGTGTGCTGGCATCTATTGGTGTCCACAGAAGTGTGGTCCGCAGGTGTGTGCCGTATGGCCACACTGCCATGCTGTCCATTGGCAGCAGGGTCACCACTTACTGCCTGGCATGGCTGGGACTGGTGGCAGATGATGGCATCATTGTGATGCCATCAGTTAGCAGCATGCTTCCTTTATGTTTGGCTTTATCTATGTGTCATATTTCTTTGTTAGGGTCGCGCAAAACTCGCGCTAAACCCGCGCAAACACCGCACAAAGCCACAGTGTCGCGCAAAGCTGATTGCCCAGGGTTAAGACAAGCTTTTTCTGGGCGGTAATGTACACCGCGCTAAGTGTCGCACTAAGTCACGCAAAACCACTTAGCGCAGCGCTAATCGCTGAATATAGCATTGCGCCTGTATTCATGTCAGTTTGCCCCTTGCATACATTATAATTTTGCCCAGCGCTAATGCAGTTTGCACGCACTATTTGGCCTTTTGAATATAGCAGACCCGCGCTAATCCCGCGCTAAACCTGCGCAAACGGTTTTTGCCCGGCGCAAAGTTTTGAACATCTGGCCCTTAGTCTGGTAATGCAGCTTCAAAATATTTTTTTTTCTCTGAATTGCCGTGAGCTGGCATTTAGAAAGAATCACACAGCTCTTTCTCAGATCAGATGCTCAATGAAGTCACATCACCTTGTGACCCTAAACATCTTAGGGTTGGACATGTGCCCTAACAAAATAGCGAAAACTAGGTATAGAAGAAGAAAACACAAATTCAACCGTAGTTCACAATCGAATCCACCCTTTCCTCCAGCGAATCTGAAGCCGCTTAACAGCCCACCCCTGGGTGCTGTTGCACTCCCTCCACCCACACAACATATGGCCGATGGGGGCGCTGTTGCATTTTATTTCATAATTTCCTGATCCCATTGCTACCACCATACTGATACAGTAATTCTTTTTATGGCTCGAAAACTGATTGACATTAGCTGAATTATAAATGGCATCCCTGTTTGACGCTGAGCTGCGGAATATGGTGGTGCTCAAATTTTAAGCCAAGTATTACGTGCAGATATGTTGTTATTGACTCATGTCACTTACCATTTTATACATCTATTGATTTTTTCAATTCACTTTTGCTGACAAATGTTGATCGCAGGGATTCTGGTGTCACAATTCAGTTCAGCGACGTGTAACATTTTAGTGCAGATGCTAAGTAACTGTTTTAAAATGCTGAAAAAGTTAACAGCCATGAAAATGCATGAACTTCTTTCTTCAGTGTCTGGAGCTGTAGTGGTGTTATTGGCAAGTGCATGTCCCTTTGCTCCAGATCTATCAGTGAGATGTCTATTCTGTGCTATGGACAGTGGCTGAATATTATCAGCTGACAGTTTTCATTTCATTACCAACAGATAAATATTCAGGGCTTTGCAAATGCAACTTTGCTGGTAGCACAGTTTCATGCCCCCAAGTGTCTGTCATCAATTAGTGGTTATATCTTAACCGATGATCACAAAAAGTATGAAAAAGATTTGCCGCTGAGTAATGTAAATGCCAATCCACCTAAGCACCTTTAGGCTGCAAACAGAATTTGAACGTATAGCGATTCTTGACCGGTGTATCACTCCACGACACAGCAATGGTTAATAAGTTTAAGCACATTCTCAGGACATTGTTTCACTTGCCCCCTCTCCCCACTACGATCCTGGTCCCCTGAAATAAACCTGACATTTTAGTATCTGTTTTACATCTTGGCTCAGTTAGGCAATCAGCGCTGTAAGAACATAAATGGACATATAAATGGGGACTATAAGAACATGCCGTGGGTGCTTGTGCCTCAGTCCAGCTGTGCAACATCAGCCTGAAGCTCAGGTAGGGCTTACTGTCTACCACTTTGTTCACCCTCCCATGTACTTGTACCTGTACCATTTCACATCCTCCCTTGCCTTAGTCCAGCTGTGCTACATCAGCCTGAAGCTCTGGTAGGGCTTACTGTCTACCACTTTGATAACCCCCCCAAGTACCTGCACCATTTCACATCCTCCCTTGATCTACAGTGAGTGGATCCCTCATTCATACGTCACATATGCATGCACAAAAAACCCGGTCTTCAAAAATTAAGATACATTTATTATGTTTGTTATGTTTGCTTGCACGCATGTGCAAGAAACATAGTGCCATCATCCGAGATTTCGGAGGTGTGTCACCCCTTCTTCCAATTCAGTCAGTGTGTTGGCAGGCGCGGCCCCTGTAAGCCAATGCATGCTGGAGCTGTCTATGACAAGCTCCAAAATGCAGTGGCATACAGTTCAAAGGGGGAGCTACGCTTCAGTGAGCAGCGATAAGATATCGCTTGCTCATGCGCAGCTCCCCACACACACGCACACGCAGGCGTGCGTGCCCCCCCGCATGCACACACACACTGTATAGCCGACAGGGTGCCCAATCCCGTGGCTGTGCTGCGCCCCCGCCCTCAGTTTTTCCAATGCCATGCTGGGTGCCCACCCCAGCGGGCAACTCATGATGTAGCCGACGGGGTGCCCAATCCCCATCAGCTCCACTGTCCTCACCGAGTACTGGGTTCCACGCTGAGGAGCCCACCCAGCATGGCAATTGATGCTTTGGCCGACAGGGTGCCCAATCCCAGTCAGCTGAACTCCCCCAACTGCCTTGTGCCATGCTGGGAGCCCACCCAGCATGGCAAGCGTCCTGCGTTGTCATTGGAAACAAAAGAACACCTGTAAAGAAAAACGGTCCCACGTAGTCTCCTGGCCCCCCTCCCACAACCCGCACTCCATCCATTGTGCACTCTGCCTCCCAAACCCCTCACCCCATACTTACCTCCAGACCTTGGTGCGATAATCTTGTGGACCGGAACACGTCCTTCACTCTTCAAAGCCGACTCGCGAACTGAGGAAATGCTGGTAAGCTGCATAATGGGCTAGATAGGGGTTTTCAACTTTGTTGCATATCTCAGGCATTTTTGGAATTTTGCACCAAATTTCAACTTGGGGTTTTGGGACCCCTTCTCATGAATGATGTCACTGTCGTGGTGTTATTCGGGCTCGAAGGTGATTTCGCAATCACTGCACAATCACCTTTCGGGACCGATAACGAAATGACACTGCCAGTGTTCATAAGGTGGGTTTCAAGAAGCTTATTTTGGAAAATGTGGTGTACAAATTTCAAAAAACAACTGTTTTACGAGCGTGCGTTGCGCAGTTCCTATGCACACTCGTAAGTTCGTGAATTTTCAATATTTTCACTCCAGATTTTCAACAGTGCCATTTTACCACACCTTCTTATGAGTAGTACAGCTGTCATTTTTCACATCTCACCCAAAACGTGTTTCCGCCCATGTAGCGCACAATGATGCAGTCGGTGTGCTAAATCAATGTACGGGACAAATTGAGAAAATCACAGTGACACTGTTCATGAGCAGAGGTCTTAAAATGGCTATGTTGAAAATTTGGTGAAAAAATTCCAAAAAAATGACTGTTTTACGAGTGTGCATTGTGCAGTTCCTATGCACGCTCGTAAGTTCGCAAATTTTCAATATTTACACTCCAGATTTTCAACATTGCAATTTACCACACCTCCTTATGAGAAGTACAGTGTCATTTTTCATATCTTGCCCAAAATGTGTTTCCGCTCTGTGTAGCGCACAACGCGCAGTCGATTTTTAGAAATCAATGTATGAGACACATTAAGAAAATCACAGTGACACTGTTCATGAGCAGAGGTCTTAAAATGGCTATGTTGAAAATTTGGTGAAAACATTCCTAAAAATGACTGTTTTACGAAAGGCATGCTATGCAGTTCCTATGCATGTCTATAGGTTTGCAAATTTAATGTTTTCACTCCAGATTTCAACATTGCCATTTTATTACACTTCCTTATGAACAGCACAGCTGCCATTTTCATATGCCACCCAAAATATGCTTTAGTACATGTAGCGCATAATGGTGCTGTTGGTGCGCGAAAGCAATGTTTGGGACAGATTAAGAAAATCACAGTTACACTGTTCATGAGCAGAGGTCTTAATATGGCTATGTTGAAAATTTGGTGACAAAAGTCCATAAAATGACTGTGTTTCAAGTGAGCACTGCGCAGTTTCCACGCACCCTCGTAAGTTCATGACTTTGTAATGTTTTAAGTCCAGATTTTCACCAGTGGCATTTTTCCACACTGCCTTATTTACAGTACAGCTGTCATTTTTTACAACATGGCCGAAGTGTGTTTTCACACTTTCAGCGCAGAGATGCGTGGTCGCTGTGGGAAATTATTGTTCAGGACAAATAAAGAAAATCACAGTGACACTGTTCATGATCGGAGGCACCAAAATGCCTGAGTTGACAATCTGCTGTAAAAAAATCCCCAACCTAATTATATTACGGGTGGGCGTTGCACAGTTTCTATGTACGCTCGTGACTTCACCATTTTTTTAAATATTTTTATTGCATATTTGCAACATTGTCATTTTTTACACCTCCCCATGAACAGTACAGCTGTCATTTTTTATATCCTGTTCGGAATGTTTTTGCACCTGTGGTCCTAAATGCCGTAGTCGCTGTGTATAAGCAGCTTTCGGCTAAGAAACTGATATTCCCCCTGTTCATGAGGTGGTGTCACAAAAAAAAACATGTTGAACATTTGGAGTGAAAATACCAACGAATGCTGAGGTATTAGGGTTTCCAACCATAACGCCCAACCCTGTAGAGAATGACAGGCATCAGGGGTGTGACTTGGAATTCTTGCCTGTAATGCTCATACCATTCCACACCCTGCAGTCAGTGAGAGGCATCGAGGTAGGCCTTGGACTCTTTGGCTCCAAAGTTCACCTCATTCTCCTATATCGCACCCATCTCACTGTATGTCCTAATGGAATGGAGTGCGCATAAGGACCAAAGACCCCAAGGAACACCGTGACACTTGCCAGTATCTGTAGGGTGGGGTGTACTGAAATGGCGTGGACGTTATGCCTGACAACCCAAAGGCACAACTCAATGCCTGTCACTCTCTGCAGGGTGGTGGTAGGGTTGGCTTCAGTTCAATACTTCACTGCCATTACTATTATGCAGCTCTGTAACTTCTACACTACCACTGCCAATGCCAGCAAGCAAACATTCGGCATTGACAAATGCTTGTTGGTATGAGGTTTATTGGGGATGTGCTTATTTTAATTCTGCAATGTAGCACTTTTGGCCAGAGTCCCCTCTTTAAAGAGTGAAGATATGAAAAATGTTTGGTATTTGGAACAAAGGACTTTTAGTAGGGAAACAAGAGGGCATATATTCCAGCTGCAGGCTAAATATTTTAGGGCTGTAGGGGGAGTACAGTGGTTTAATCAAAGGGCAGCACATCTCTGGAACAATTTGCCTGAGGCAGTAATTACTACAGAAAATCTGAATATCTTTAAATACAGGTTGGACAACTTTCCTAAAATAGGGAGGGTTTGGAGGTCTTATCATTGAGAAATTGCCAGAGAGGCAGATGGTCATTAAGCTCCATCCTGTCTGTATTACCTGTGTTTCTATAGACCTGTTTACACAGCTGGTTCATTCCTTCTGTGGAACATTGCAGCATGGCCCCAGCCGTAAAAGATGCTCTGCTGTTTCTTCCACACAGCCCCTCTCAGCGCAGATGCAAGATACACTGGAGAGTGTCTGCGAGTCAGTGGGCAGTCTGCTGAAAAAAGGAAAAAAATGCCTGTCCACACAGCCGCTTAAATCACTCACTCCCGAATGTATTCCCACATTTGATGAGACTGCAGGGGCGGAATAAGGACCAGCTTACCGCAATCCGGTAAGTGTCCACATGGTGGCATTTGCACCACAGCAACCTAAGTGCTCGGATTGCTATGGTGCTAATATGACCGTGTAAACAGGGCTTTAGTTCCTATTTCAGCTGGGCTATCCTGCATAAATAAAGTGTATATTGATGCATCCAAGTTGCATTGATAGAACTGATGAAGATGACCCTGTAGCCATGACAGCTGAATCTTTTCATAAATCTTTGCCAAAAATGAGAAAAGTGACATTTCCCTAAATAGCTGGGATCCAGTACTGTGTGTGGATAATACTCGTGATATTCTGTCAAGGGAAGTAGTTTTATGGTAGGGCCCCAATGCAGGCTGGATAGACTTTGTGTCTTTATCTGTCCTTACCTTTCTATGTTTATAAGGAGGACCACATTCAGGGCCCATTTAAAAGTTGCAGTGCAGGAAACCACAAATCAGGGTGCAAATAGCCACCCCTTTGGTACCCCCCACATTGTGGTTATCCATAGATGTCTAATTTGAGGATGGGATGGAAATTAGGGTTGCTAGATGTTAAGGGCACAAACAAGGCTTGTGCCAATTAGCACCTACTTTATGACCCCCTCAGGCTTCTGTGGATTGCACAGCACCTGTTTCATGGCACTGGGCCATATGCAGATGTCTGCAGCAGATGCACTATCACCTAACATTTCCCCACACTACACAAATCATCTCTGAAGGAACGTTTGAGGACAGAAAGCTTTTTCATTTTCTGACCTTCCTCTAACCCTCCCAGTGGCTCCATGCCCCCACCCTAGCCCCAGCCCAAGAAAAGGTTCCTTGCTTCTTTCCCTCCATGTGGCTGCCTCCATTATTCGGTCCCTCAATGATCACCATATCCTGCTGGGTCCGTTGTTCTGTGGTGTTTTTTAGGGACACCCCATGGAACTGCATTTTACAGTTTTAATTTAGGAGATGTCACTAAAGATGGGACAGCATCTTGCCATGGTCGACTTGCTCTGTGGATGGTCTTATGGGCCATTTGCATGGCAACTCGACCCTTCTGTGTGCTCTCACAAGGCAGTTCTTCACCATGTTGAGAAGAGCTACAACCATCTTTGCGGATAGTTCAGAGGTTCACAGGAAAATGACCACTGCATAATTGTCACAATCATTCTGGAACAGTACCCTGTGACTGTGAATTGCCCCACCTCTCTCTTTCTCTAGTTGTAGTGATCATAACAACTTTGTTCCCTTTATGGCAGCAGTATGGTATAGTCCACAGCATATCATCTGCGATCGTATCGCCTCTGTGAGTGACTAACTGAGCTCAGCCCAAGCCAGTGGAGTCTGAAAGTCATTATTATTTGATAGCTCTTTTCTGGCCTGTAAAAATCTCAGTCCAGCCAATAGTGGACAGTTATTTACATCAAAACAATCTCCACATTAGCAGCGTACTGCTACATGTGTTGGCAGTCTCTCATAAGAAGCCCAAGGAGTATGGGGACATAAATCTTGTGTGTCTGCCCTGCTCTCGCTTATTAGAAGTGGTCCTTCCAGGACAGCATTGAAACATGCAAGTGACATTGTGAGGTAAGGGGACTTTAGGCACACTGCCCATGCTGTATATATTAAGAAAATAAAAAAAAATTCCCACACTGAATGGGGGGGGCAGTGTCCATAGTAACTACTAACATCTTACATTTATTGGTTGTTTGGGGGCTGTTTAGCATTGGAATGTTCAGCCTCTCGTAAACATCACAGTAACAATGTTGTTTGCAGGAGCTGGTCACTTGCTATCAAACAGTCCCCAGTGCTGTGAAGTCCCGGCTGCCAGGAAACAATAAAAAATACAGGGGGAGTTGCAAGTTAATTTCCTTACCCCTACACTGATTAAATTCAGGTTTTGTTTGAATTCCTCAGCAGCACGTAGCACCATTTCTATTTCTACAGTGCTTTTCAGGTTTACTCTTTAAGGTACTGGACAAACTGAAGGGAAACAGAGGGCCATGAAGTGTGTATTTCTTTACAGTAATATGAACTGTGCAGCAGATTTTCTGGATGGTCTCCATAGATACAACAAATATCTTGTTTTGGTGGGGTCTCTTGGGAAAGCAGAGTACAGCAAGTTCTCAGTATGTAGTGCCATTCATATAAGATACAGTGCAGCTCACTTAGTAGTGAACACTTGCTTTAAACACGGATGGAATTCATTTGCCAAAAGCAGTTGTCATAAGTGACAATGTTCATCCTGCTGTTTATAATGGATTAAGCCATCCGTTTATAGCAGAAGGCTGAGAATATTAACACCACACTTGGCCCAGGAAGTGGATGGCAGTACTCGGCCCCTAAGGGCTGCTGCTGCTGGAACCCCCCCCCACACACACACACATATACACAATACCACATTCAGCCTGGGAAGCAGACACCAGTACTCGGCCCCTAAAGGCTGCTGCTGCTGGACCACCCCTACTCACACAACACTACACTCTACCCGAGAAGTGGATGGCAGTACTACACCCCTAAAGACTGCTGCTGCTGGAACCCCCCTACACAGCACCACACTTGGCCCGGGAAGCGGACAGCAGTACTTGGCTCCTAAAGGCTGCTGCTGAACCCCCCCCACACACACACACAACACCACACTCAGCTCGGGAAGTGGATGGCAGTACTCAGCCCCTAAAGGCTACTGCTGCTGGAACCCCCCCCACAGATACACACATAACACCACACTCGGCCCGGGAAGTGGACGGCAGTACTCGACCCCTAAAGACTGCTGCTGTTGGAACCTCCCCCACACACAACATCACACTTGGCCCAGGAAGTGGACGGCAATACTCGGCCCCTAAAGGTAGTTGTGGAACTGCAGAGCTTACTCAGCAAGGGTGTATCGGCATACAGCAGGAGATTGTTTTTGCAGCTTTCAGACCGGATTTCTCAAAGATTTCAGCATCTGACTCGGGGAACCTTATAACTGCTGTTTGATCTCTCTCTAGCTGATATTTGGGACCTGAATTGCCTGAGTGCTGTCGGTGTAGTGGCTAGATGGGCATGATGTTATTTGTCTTAAATGTAGTTTAATTTGTGCTATTGCAGGTTATGGCAGCAGTTGGTGCTTATAGAGGACCAGTATATTTATTTTTAAGTTTGGTGTTTTACCGACTGCTGCGCATGCGCAGTTGGACTAGGTAGAGATTCTCCCCAGTAGAAGCTGTGTAATCTAATCCCCTCCTTTGTACCCACTCCTTAATAGGCTGCTACTGCTGGAACCCCCCTCCCACACACACACACACACAAAACACCACACCACACCACGCCTGGGAAGTGGACCGCAGTACTCGGCCCCTAAAGGTAATTGTGGAACTGCAGAGCTTACTCACTCAGGGTGTTTACCCATTGACGCTTCATGTCGACTCCCCACCCACCCAAGATTGACCCTCTTTTTATTGTGTTATCGGGTCACGTGACTTTCTCTAAGTGTCTACTTCACCATTTGCTAGTTATCACCTCCTACCACAAGGTGTCAGTATTGAGCCTCCTAAATCACTTATTCACACTGCCTCTATTCCTTCCTCAATACTCCGTCACCTGGTTCCTGACCCTGCATCCTGTGTGAGTCAATCACAGATTCTGGTCCCATTTCTTTCTCTCTCTCTGCTCTCTCCCCCTCTGAGCCTTGAACCCAGTACCTTGTGCTTTGGAGGTGGTGATGCTTTCTCTGCTCCACTTGACCTGATTAATACTGGTTGGTATTTGGCTAGCCTTGTTACCTCAGACTGATCAGACACTGTCATTAAATGTCGCAGACTTTCCAACATCTTGTTTGAGACAATGCCTTTACCCACATTTATTTTAACTTTGTTCTCCTTACTCTCTCCTCCTTATACCCCCATCCCCCTCATGGCACTGACTGCACCAATCATCCTCCCTTTCTCTCTGTCAACCCTGAGGAAACTATCAGTGTCCCTCCTGCTATGCATGCCAAGCTCGTCCACAAGGGCCCCCGTCCCACTCGCTCCAGCCCCACATATCACTCCTACTTGCTCCATGTGTTCTAACACTTCCCATCCCTACATCAGGTAGTAATATTCCCCACCCCTCCCTCACAACAAAAATAAAACCTAAGCTTCTAAAACGTGCCCTACTCTGGCTTGCCGTCTTACTCCTACTCATATTAGGTAATGTGCACCTTAATCCTGGACCCCCTTCTACCCCATCGGCTACCTGCAGTAAGGTGGACAGACTCCTATTAGCCACAATGAATATCTGCAGCCTGCAAAAAAAATATGACTCTCTTCAAGGCTGGATGGCCCAAACCCTACCTGATATCCTTGCGGTAACTGAAATGTGGCTCAACCCTGATACCCCTGATTCCACCATTTACCTACCTGGGTACACCATCCTAAGAATTGACAGACTGGGTAAAAGGGGTGGGGGCTGTGCCCTCTACTATTGGGACCCATTACAAGCCGCTAAAGTCTATATCACCCCCCCTCCCATGGGACCCAAACTCTCGCAGTTAAACTCCAAGTTGCTCAGGCAAATTCCTCTGCATTGTGACCGTGTATGTCTTCCCCCTCATAATCAAAAGCCAGCCTTTACCTTGGTCCTCAATAGCTTCTCCCAGTTGCCCAACAACAGTGAATTAATTGCGCTAGGAGATTTTAACATAAATTGGCTTGCACCCTCCTCAGCCCCTTACTAGGACTCCATTGCTGCTATGGACCTCACTCAAGTGGTTCTATACCCCAACAAGACTAAATCATAAAAAGGGACAGCCACTCTCCTAGACCTCATCCTTACTAATCGTCCTGCCAGAATAGCTGGACTTACTGTACTCCCCGATGCCCTTAGCGACCATTTGCTGGTAATTTGCCAATGGTCAACTAGGATCCTCAAACCCCTGCCCAAGTTCACTTTTCAATGCCACCTTAAAAAGGGATTCCTTTCACACTTCAAACATCACCTACTGCACTGTGATTGGTCACCCATTAACTCTTCTGCCTCAATTGACGTTGCTCTAGAGCACTTTATAACCACCTTCAACTCAGGCTGTGATCTCTATGCCCCTATCACCAAACAGGTGATTAAAGTCCGAGACTCACCCTGGGTCACTCAAACTCTGCTTGAGCTCATGTGCTATCGAGATAATTTGTGGCACAAGGCCAATGAATCTCACCTACCCCATGACCGGCAACTCTATAGAGAGGCAAGGAATAAATGCACCTGGGAAATCCATAAAGTAAAAGCCTTCTCCTCCTCCTGGGGTTTTGGACGCAGGTTCTAGGACAATATTAAAGAGCTCAATCACAAAGCCATCTCCTCTGCTCCTACCCAGCTCCTTGTAAATGGGCCTCACCCAGGAGCCCCAGCTTATTGCTGATACCCTTAACTCAGCTTTCTCTGACCTCAGCAGTGCCCTTCCCACTAACTTATTTGACCCCCCTTTGAACCAGCTCTGACCCCCCCCACCTACTAATATCACTTCTTTCAGACTTAGGACTATCTCCCTGAGGCCAGATGCTACCTCTCCACAGTTCTGGGAAAATCCATCACAGAGGTGTTTGCTCACTGCATTCTACATCCCTCTGGTGAGAGGGTTGGCTATGAGCTGACAAGTTTGACAAACACAGCGACGTTTTGGTCACTGTATTCTGCATCCTTCTGGTGAGAGGGGGCTTCATATTTGTGCTTCTGACATAGTGCTTAGTGATACAGGAGCAAGGGTGCAGCTCCTCAAATTAGAAGACCACCACATGAGGTGGCAGTAATTTTATGGTTTTTTAAAATGTCACAGTACAGTGTGGAGTTACGTTGCACAAAGGAGTCATAAAGTGACTTACACAGACTTCCTGCTCCTCTCCTATATAACTGATGCTCCTAGCGAGCGGGGTGAGCTTGAGCGGGGTGTCGTGGTGCAGCTCGCAGAGATGGACACAGAGACACATGTGTCCAGCGTGTGTCAGCTGTGTCCGCTAGGGAGGCTGGGCCTAACATATGTAAACCACCGAATATATTTCAGTAAGTATTTTTGAGCTAATATTCATAATGATGGATGGTAACTACATTAAGTGCTTAGAATGCTGTATGTATTGTGAGGGTATGTTAGGGGATATATTTACCTGTGAGAAATGTTTGCTTCTTAAAACCCTCCAAGAGGAAATAGCAAGGTTGCTAAATAGAACAAAGCTGTCAGAAGACATCGAGAAATTAGAAGACTTTATAGATCACATGGCTGAGCAACTTGATATTACTCAGCACATCCCCTTCCTTTGTGATGTTATCTCCCCTCTTATTAATCAGGATTACAAATTACCTATCACCAACAATGATGATTGGGCCTTTGTATCGAAACATCCCAAGAAAAAGAGAGGTGGGAAGATCTTCAATAGTGCACCCATCTCACTTCTTAATAGATATAAGCATCTGTCTGATTTAGAAATTCAATCAGAGTCCACTATTGTCACTAGTCCTATACTAGGAAAACAAAAAATATGTACGTCTAGCCATGTTCCATCTTCTAACAAATTGTTAAACAGTCCTATTCAGTCATCATCTATAATTATAAATCAGAAAGATATTATGCAAGCCCAAATTAAGGTTGTACCAAAAGATCCTATTTTGCAAGATCTCAATGCCCACTATCAGCCTTCAAATTTACAGTATCTGGTCATGCATTAACCTGCCCTTCATCTACTAATATTCTCCCAAGACAGGTATTGGTATTAGGGGATTCTATAATTAAACATATAGACAGAGCTATATGCAACCCGGATAAGTTAAATCATACATGTTCTAGTTTCAAAGGTGCAAAGGTAGCGGACATTACTAAAATGGTACCAGAGATTTTAAAACAAGCAGGAACAAATCCCTTTGTTGTAATTCATGCTGGTACAAATGATATAAATCATTCTGACTTAATACATCTACAGCAGGACTTTGTAGCACTAAACAATTTACTAGTTGAAGATGGATGTACAGTATGTTTTTCAGAAATATTACCGTACCCAGAGCCACACCTGCTATTACACAAAAAATCAAATCTATAAACGAGTGGCTTAGGAAATGGTGTTTTTCACAAAATATTCCGTGCATTACACACTGGGAGAATTTTCATGATAGAAACTCCCTTTTTTGCTGGGATGGCCTGCACTTTAGTTGAACGGGTAGCTCTTTGCTGCATAAGAGTATTACAACCATTATAAATCAGAATTTAAACTAAGAAGGATAGGGGAGAATAGGACGTTGCCCAAGTCTCTAAAGCACAATTTAGCAACCTCACCTGACAACATATGTAAATTTCTTAGTTTAAATGCAAGGTCACTTAATCTACTTAAATTGGGGGAACTTGAAGCTCAATGTAACATAATGAATTTGTGTGTCATTGCAGTGACTGAAACCTGGTGGGACTCTGCATCTATGTGCTCTAGAAATATTCCTAACTATAAACTTTATTATAAAAACTGCCTAGATAAGCATGGTGGTGGAGTATGTATTTATGTTAGGAATTACATCCCTTCTTATGAACTTCATCTTCCTTCTTCCACTGAGAATCTCTGGGTTAACATTCAATTAAAAAAATCAGTCACATATTACCATAGGAAATTGTTATAGACCTCCATCAGCAAATATGGAATATACCTCTAATCTCCTTGAAGAAATTCCCAAATTGGCAGATAAGGGAGATGTTATCATCCTGGGAGATTTCAATATGTCATCAATTGATTGGAGTACTCTTGTACATACTAATATTGAAAAGTATTTAATAAATATCATAATGGAAGCAGGGCTTGAGCAACTTGTTAAGGAACCTACAAGGGGTCAAAATATTTTAGATCTTCTCCTTACTAATACTGAACAAACAATTAATAATCTTCAAATTAGGGACCCCCTTTGAAAAAGTGATAATTTCTCCATTCTGTTTGAAATTCCCTATGACTTTGTACCCCGTAGAGGGCTGCTATTTATGAAAGATTATAACAGAGCTAGTTTCAAAGCTATAAAAAAATAAATTGCAAATATCATTTGGGAAACCTTGCTCTCTAAATTACCAACTGAGGAGGCCTGGAATTCATTTAAACACATAATAAGTAAATTAGAAAATCAGTACATACCAATTAAAATAATTTATAATAATAAAGGGAGGATCCCAATATGGTTAAATAAAGCCATTAAAACCCAGATTAGACTTAAAACTAAATTGTTTAGTAAATTGAAAACCAGTTTACAGCCTCATAAAAGCATATTATTAATTAAATATAGAACAGAAATTAAAACATTGAAAAAAATGATAAAAACGGCTAAAATTAATTTGGAATTTAAATTGGCCCATGCAAAGGACTGTCATAAGTCACTTTATTCTTATCTGAATAATAAAAAAGGAAACTTCAGGGAAATAGGCCCAATATTTAATATGGGAACTAAATGTGAGTCAGAAGTTGATACTGCAAATCTTTTTAATAAATACTTTTGTTCAGTTTTTCCTCTATTTGATAAAAATGTTTATAGAGCATCTCATTCTCTACCTTATTCAATCACTCAAGTAATTAATATGTCTGACATTTTGCAAGCACTTGGTAAATTGAAATCAACAACAAGCCCAGGCCCTGATAACATTCGTCCAAAATTTCTGAATGCGGCTTCCCAATTTATTTCCCTTCCATTGTTAATCATCTTTAATAAATCACTACAAGAAAGTCAAATACCTGATGATTGGTGTACAGCAATCGTTACACCAATATTTAAAAAGGGAAATCGAGGAAATGTTGAAAATTACCATCCCATTAGTTTAACCTCTGTTGTAGGGAAACTTATGGAGAGGATTATTAAAACAAAGTTAGCGGATGAGGTTAAAACCTGAGGTATTGTAGATTTAACTCAACATGGCTTTATGCCAGGTCACTCATGTACTACAAATTTAATTGCTTTTTATAATATCATTAGTACACACCTTAATAATGGGATTTCTACAGGTGTAATACAACTCGACTTCGGTAAAGCATTCGATAAGGTACCACATATTAAACTCCTACAGAAATTAAAAACATTTGGCATCTCAACATACCTTGTTGACTGGATAGCTGATTGGCTATTTAATAACATGTTATCTGACTGGGGCTTGGTTATGAGTGGGGTTCCTCAGGGATCAGTGTTGGGACCAACACTTTTCAATATATTCATTAGTGATATGCAAGCCGGACCAAATAATTATCTTTCAAAATTCGCTGATGACACCAAATTGGGGGGTAGGGTTAATGACCCCAAACATTTTGAAACACTTGTTATGGACTTAGGGAAAATAGAACACTCGGCAATCGAAAACAAAATGTTTTTCAATCATGATAAGTGCGTGGTTCTTCATTTTGGAAGAAATAACCCAATGCATGATTATTATCTTAATAATATTAAATTTAAAACATCAAGTTGTGAAAAAGATTTGGGGATATTGATATCTAACAAACTTACATCTAGGGAACACTGTTTAAAAACAGCTAAAATGACCAATGGTCTCTTAAAGCGAATTAAACGTACGTTCATTACCAGTACTGAATAGTGTATTATTCCCCTGTATAAGACCTTTATAAGACATTATGTTGATTATGGCTCCCAGTTCTGGAACCCCTATCTTAAGGGAGATATATCTTGCCTGGAACAGATACAGAGAAGGGCAACTAAAATGGTTCCAAGGCTTACACATCTTGATTATACTACAAGATTGAAACTTACTGGTCTATATTCATTAGAAACAAGGAGAAAAATAGGTGATTTATTACTAATCTATAAATTATGCCAATCACCCACTCTTATGAGCCAATGTGGACTTGTTTATTCAACCAGAAGGATAGTACTTGGATTAAAGGAATAATGCATGACCGGGTGTGTGTCGTGCTGGGATAACGCCACGCCTGGGGGGGTTGGGCACGAGGCCGCAGGCTGAGTGCATCCAATGCCCCAGGCGTGACGTTATCCCAAACGACACACACCCTGGAGTGCATTATTCCTATTATACAATGGCTCGCTGTTATATATAAAATAAAAAAATAATTTTAAAGAATGTTTTTATTAGTGTGGAAAAATATTTTTCTTTCTTAAGAGGAGATGCCAAAAAACGGTGGTGGTCCATAGCCATATCATCCATATTGGTTCACAGTGAGGCTGAGACTAGACCTGTGGCGTCGTGCTGGGATAACACCATGGGTCTAGCCCCAAACTGACCAATCACAGTCCAAGTTTCTTTCTTGCCATTGTATAATACATAATAAGCAGTTAGAAATACAATCCTTTTAAACTAACAAAAGGGGACATTTTTCACCATAAAAGCACCAAGGCTATGGAACACTCTGCCCCAAGAATTAATCACTATATGTAGCTTTGATGCATTCAGAAATAATTTGGATTTATGGATAAGGGAGAACTTATGTTAAGTTTGAAAATGATCCACAAATTGTGGGAGACAATTTCGATAGGCTACTGCCTTCTTTTGTCCCTAATACCAAATAATACCAAGTAAAGTGGTGACACTCTAGATCTAAAAATCCTCCGTCTCACTCTAGACTCTGTCCTTGCACCTCTTACATATCTCCTTAACAGGTCCCTCTGCCTCAGACAATTTCCTACCCTCTGGAAATCAACTTTTATTACTCTGAACTTTAAAGGCTGTGACCACTCCTCCCCGAGTAATTACCACCCAATCTCCATCCTTCCACCCATCTGTAAGGCACTTTAAAAAATAGTATCCGATCAACTCACTGATTATCTAACAAACTACAATCTGCTCTGCCCTGAACAACACGGCTTCAGGAAGGGACACAGCACCACCACCACTCTCCTTGAATATACAACATTTATCAATAGGACCCTCGATAATGGACACTTAGTTGGTGCTGCATATGTTGACCTAACTAAAGCATTTGGCACTGTCAGTCATGCTCTCCTCATCCAGTCCATGATCGCCTTTGGGCTATCCTTGGAGGCAACCTCTTGGTTTAAAAACTACCTCAGTGCCAGATCCCAAGAAGTCAAACTTAACTCCTCCATTTCCTCCCATAGATTGGATCACTCTGGGGTTCCCCATGGTTCTATCCTGGGCCCCTTCCTTTTTAGTCTATTCTTAAACTCTGTCCCTAAGGCCTCCTCTGGACAGAGACTACTCTATGCAGATAATGCTGTAATCTTTACCAGTCACTCTAACCCCATCTCCCTTCAATCCTCACTTCAGCAATCCTTCTCTGAGGCTGAAGCCTGGTTCTCCGAACACAGACTTATGCTAAACTAGTGTAACTCCTTTGTTACCCGGGGTTACTAGAATCCCAGTAAGACCTAGTGGTAGGCAGGGAAGGCAGCTTGTGAAACTCCAGTTAAATGGGTTTCACACTGTCTCACTCTGTCCTCAGTCACAGCTGAGACTTGAGAGATGACATCATAATAGAACTGTCGCAGCTGCATGAGCCACATTTGGAATCTTCAGCTCAGAGTAAGTTTAGAATCTTGGGAATTCAAAGTCAGTCTTCAGTTTGTCCTTACAAACAAGAAGGACACCAGTAGTTGTCTTTTACCCCCTCCCTCTGGGGGAGGAAAAGTTCTTTGTGGGTTCCAGGGGCAATCCCCTTCTCCCACCCTGGGAAGAAAGCTGCCTGTTTTAATTTAAGTTCAGTCTGTTCATGTATAACAGCAAAGGTTACATTTCTTCACCTGTGGGGCACCTGCAACGAATGGGTGAGTGTTTGGCCCCATTGGAAGGGGCAAAAAACTTCTTTTCTTCAGTTGGATTTCAAGTATTGGGGACTGCTATTTGGGAGGACTATGTCAACTAGAAAAAACAAATAGAGCAGTCATCTGTTTAAAGTGTTAATGGATTTAAAGTTCACTGTAGAGGGGGTGCTTCAGGTCATCCACCGTCAATCTACATTTTAAAGTCTAAAGTTCTGTGTGTCCAGAGAAATGGCCGGGTATGGGCTGTGGGAGCTGGAGGTGGGAAAACCTCTCATCTTTAGTAACCAGGTCCACCTCTACAGATTTCTTCTGTGTTTTTGCTACTTGCCTCATGCGCTTGGCCAGTGATGGGGTGGGTACCCAGATGTGGGTCGCAACTTGAAAATATCTCTAGGAGTCACAGACTTAAGTGGTGGGGAGCCACAGGATGGGAAAATTACTCCTTGTTGGATGGGAGTCTCCTTGTTGGATGGGAGTTTCGAATTGGAAGTCGAAACAAAATCTCTCTAAGAGTCGCAGACTTCAAGTGGTGTGGGGAGCCACCGTTTGGGAGCCTCCTTGTTTGATGGGATGTCTTTCCAAGTAAAGTTTGGGTTCATTTGCCAAGTGGACCGTCAGTAGTGGCCAGCAGGGGAGCCAGGCCAGTCGGGCTATGTATCCAATGCGCATGCAAAGTCTGGGCTGAGTGCCTGGTGGGTCCAAAGCCAGACAACTGTTGTATTGTGTTCATTCCTCAAATGGACCGCTGTGTTTAACCTCTAATCTGCATTACAGTTACGTTGCCCTGTGGGGGACCATGCAGTGCTTTGTTTATGTTCAGTGAGTTAATAAATAAAGCCACACTGAAAAATCCAAATTCTGGTTCTGGACATTACAGTTATTGCTTCCTGTAGTTGGATTTACTTGGGTGCCCCTGTGCAGAGTAGCCAAACCTAGGTCTCTTGTGCCAGGTAACCTCATCCTTCCCCGAACCTGTAGAGACATATGTATATCCATGTTACAAAAATGGATATATGATTTACACTATAAAAAGACTAAGGCAATGATCTTTACCCACTGTCAAAGCAAGCTCAGGGACTTCCCACTTAAGATTCTTAACTACCAGCATAACCCGCTGGGACTAGTCTCCTCATTCAAATACCTGGATATCATCCTTGAATCCTGCCTTACATTCCATGACCATATTGGCCTGCTAAGCTTGACCATCAACTATAGGCTAGGGCTTCTGTACAGGCACAGGACATGTATGCCTCCAGAGGCACTTTGACTAGCAGTGACCGCCTTGATCCTTTCCCTAGTTGATTAAGGGATCATTTTCTATGGTGCTGCTGATAAATCCACCCTCCACTGTCTTAAGGTCTCCCTTAATAAAGCCTGTCACCTTGTCACGGGATGTGACAGGTGGACTCACACCTGTGAGCTCTACTGATGCACTGGTTGGCTAAACTTTGAAGGCAGGCTTAGATATCACACCTGTCTCTTTGCCAGAAAACTGTCCCTTAGTCTCTCACCCCTGGCCTCTGACACCTGCTACAGCCAGTCCCTCACTCCAGGAACACTAGAAGGACCACTCTGGCCTCCTTTCAAGTTCCTCACTGCAGAACCTCCCTGGGCCAATGGTCCTTTTTCTACAGAGCCTCTCTCTGGATGAATGAACTACCCTCCTCTGTTTCCTCTGAAGTGAGACTTGGACCCTTTAAATCCTCTCATTGCTTTGAACTCCTCACCCGCGGTGCCTGTGATTGCAACTAATTGAACCCCCCCCATCACCAACAGCAATGATACCTAACCCATTGTCCACTTTGGCCCTGTTACTGGCCTCTCTAAATTCCAATTGCATAGTATTAGGTACTGTTTTGTTAGCTTAATTTGACTTGGGGTTTGCCATTGCACCCCTCGATCCTGTCACTCGCCTGTTTGTATGTTATGCTTTTCTGTGTTTGGCCTAAAGTGTGTTATATTTTTGATGTGGAGCCTTTGCAAAGGAGTCCCTGACTCAAAGGATTGTAATTCTGAACTCTCTATAAATACATAAATTAAAACTCATGTTAATCTGCCTACCCACCTCTCATTGTCACCTCCCTTGCTCCAGCCAGAAGACAGCTCATAGCGAAACATGCACAATGGACCCTATTCATAAATGGTGTGGATGGGAAATGTGCCGCATAAACCTGACACATAGCCCACCTGCACCTGGCTGCACACACTGCACCCCCTGCATGCCATTCAGGATCTCGTTATTCTCCCCGTACGTAGGGATGGCCTGAGGACAGGTGCAGGGGTGTGTTCGCACTCTGTGCCATGTACGACGGCACGGGTGCCTTTCACGGGGGGAGGCGATGGCTAGATCTTCTGAAGGCAGCCATAACTATTACGTGCCCCCCCAAAAGCCACCACTGGTTGATGTAGGGATGGTGGGGATCAAAGGACCCCTCAGTGTGGCCACTCCTGTTGGGGCACATCTGGAAGGCTGGGGGACTGTCAACTAGGGTTCCCCATACCTCATAGCTCTGGCCACTTACACGCCAGTTGTCAGCATGGTGACCAACGGGTGCAAGGGATTCAGTACTGGTCCCAGTCTAGGCAGCAGATTGGCTGTGCGGGTGTGTGCACAGCCCCACACCACCCTGCCCCAGCAAATCGCTACACTGGGGGGGTAGGGCTGCATAAGAGAGGTGGGCGGGGACTGCTGTTTGTGAATGCAGTCCCTGCACAGATAGGGGTAAAAGATTTTGAGATGCCAAAAAGAGGACACTTAGTCCCTCCTCCGATGAGCCCTTGTACCAGACCGCGAGTAAATAAGTTTAAAGTATCCACCATCTTCACAGCTCATTTACAAGGAGGTCCTGGGTAGGAAAGAGTAACAAAATTATAATAATACAACAGGACAGAGAAGGTACATGAAGAATATTTGGCAGCTGGAAAAGAGGACATGTCCTCATAAAAGAGGACATCTGGCAACCCTAGGCGCAGATCTCTGGTGGGGCAGAGCTGCACAGGGGGGATATGTGCAATTCATGCTTATCCCCTGGCGTTCATGAATAAACCCCAATGAGATGTCAGCCTATCATTGAGAGTGGTTTTGGTTGCATACAATGCACCTGGAAGTAAGATCATAATCATGATCAAGCCATAAGAAAAACTAAAATTGAAAAGAAGATTTTATGTTTACTCCTGCTCTAGAAATAAGACTCTTGCTGCTAAACTGATAGTGGAGCTGGGATAGCAGCAGGCTATGGGTGTGAGGGTGGGCGGCAATAGATGTTAAACTGGAGAACAATGTACTGTCTTTTAATTTTTGAAAGAAAAAGTTTAAAGTTCTATCTGAAGTTCTATAGATTACGCTTCCTGCTCCTGAACTGAGCCATAGGTTGTGGGATACAAGCAGATGGGTGATGTTAAATCAGAAGCACAGTGCAGTACAGTATTTTTACATCAGGTGCTGTTTTGACCCTCTACTAAACACAGATTGTGAGACAGCCATACACTAAGGTATAGAGCTCAGTTTAGAGATCAGGAGCTATGAAGAAAGTTTTGCTGATCACTCATACTGGCAACATAGGTTAAAGTGGACACCTCCTATACTGAACAAAAACACAATGCAAGGAGGTGTCCAGTATGAGCAGATTTGATTGTAATGCATAGGACATAGTCTATTCTGAGTTTTTGTTACATACCCAAAGTGTGTGATGTCCATAAACCTTGAGAGTGAAAGCTGAGGGGTTTATGCAGGCATCACACACCCAGGATAGATAAGAAATAAAGAATAATATATGGGTAGGTGTGTATAACCAGAATTGTATACATATCAGACATGTGGAATGCTACATAAACCATGAGAGCAAAACTTGAAGGGTTTATAGAAGCATCAAAAGCAATATGTAAACTAACTCCCACAACAGCCAGTTATTTTGCTTAAATTTGGTAGCTTCTTGCAGTTAATTCACTTCACCACAACATGTATAATCCTTAAAGTTTCACTCTTATAAATGAGCTTTATCAAGGGATATGGTCCTCTTAATACAAATGTATTTACTTTTGAGTTCGTTATTCCTTATTCACTCATCATAAATGTCATTTAACATAAATTTACCCACTGTTTCTGGTCTGACAATTAAACATGCACTCACCAAGATGGTTGCAAATTAAGGTTTTCAGATAACACAATTGGAGCCATGCCCTCCTCAATGCTAATCCCAAATTTGACATGCTTGTGTAACCCCCCTGTTACCCGGGGTTACTAGAACCCTAGTTATATCTAGTGGCAGGTAGGGACAGGCAGCTATTGAAGCTCCAGTTAAATGGATTTCACTGTGTCTTGCTCTGTTTTCAGTCTCTGCTGAGCTGGGGCTATGACATCATTTTGAATTATCGCAGCAGCATAAGCCACAAAGGAATGTTGCAGCAGGGAGTTAGGTAGAATGTTGGGGAATTTTCAAAGTCAGTCTGGAGTAGGCTCAAGAGAGAGAATGATGTAGATCCTGCTGTGCAGTGGAGGGAGGGGGTGCCCTGCAGGGGCAGGCGCCCCTGCCCTCAGCTCTTACACAGAGCTACTTTAGGGTGTGTGCTTCCACCATAAGAGAGGCACAAGGAACCAACTCCCAGGGGTAACCCCCTGGCCTGGGAAAAGGAAGAAGCTGCCTGATGGAGAGTGCTGGGGCACTACAGTTTTTGAGGAATGAGATTCATTCAGAGTTTTGGACACCTGCAATGTGGAGGGTGATGAAGCTTTGACAAAAGGCCAGTGCCATTCACCAAAACAGTGAGTAAATAAGTCTCTGGGGCTGTGGGTCAGTCAGGATGCCAAGTCCAGGGCTTATGGAACAGTGAGATGTAATGACTGTTGTATGTGGGGGGGTCTTCAAGGGAAAGATAGTTTCTGCATTACAAAGCCATGTACAGTCTGCACTATAGTAGCCAAGGAAGAGGCTTATGGAACAGTGAGATGCAATGACTGTTGTATGTGGGGGGATCTTCAGAGAAAGACAGTTACTGCATTACAAAGCCATGTACAGTCTGCTCTACAGTAGCCAAGGATGTGTGTGTGTAAACAAAGGAATGGCCGGGTATGGGTCTATGGAACAAAAGGTGGGAGACCCCCCCCACCTGGTGTAACAGAGCTCACCTCTACAGATTCACTTTGAGACACCAGATACCTTTCTGCCAGGTATTGCCCAGTGCCTGAAGAGGGTGCCTTGACATTGGGATGGAGTAGAGGGTGGTAGTGTGCCACTAGTTAAAGAGTTCATGACATATGGAAGTTTAGGATCCAAGAATGGATTGTGTCTGTGTCAGCACCTTATCTGCATTACAAGGAGTGTAGCCCCATGGGGGTCCATTTATGTTTTTATTCAAGAGTCTTATTGAATGAAGCCACACTTCAGAATCCCATCTCCTGGTATTGGACAATCGGTTATTGCTTCTAGTCTCTGGATTACTTGGGTACCCCTGGACAGAGTAACCAAACCTCGCCAATATGCCAAGTGACATTTTCTCCCCAATCCTAGGTTACAAAATGGAGGCACCGCTAAGGATTGGGTTTGGAATTTTGGGAGAATAGCAAGAAAGGTTGCTTGGATAGTGGCTAGCATTTTGGCTATCTAGCACGGGTAGCCCTACAACTGAAGCAACGTTTAACTAATGTGTCACTGTGTGCTGTTATCCATGTGCTGCTATTAAAATGCCAACTATTTACCAAGGAGCAGTAAAGCCTGAGAGGGTTGCCCTTGTCCTGCATCAAATTACAGTGTTTGCCAGATTTTAAAAGTAATTGTGACAAAGAAAAGTGTGGAAAACTGTGGGTAGCAAAAGGAAAATTGTGCCCTAGATGTTGGAAATGCTTTGTGTGTGGACTCAGAGACTGGTTATGCTTAATGGCCATGAAAATGGTTAAAATGGGCTCCCGCTCAGGAGTCGTTGAAGAAAAAAAAAGTGTGGTTTGCAGTTTAAATTTTGCCTGCTTGACGACCGCCGTGAGAAGAGCACAAGAGAAAAGAGGCTCATTTGCATGACGTTGAGTGATTGGTGAGACTGCAATCATTCCCACCCCCCAAGCCAGCTCTAGAGTGACTGCACAGCATTCGAGAGGGAAAGTGAGTGAAGTGTGTGAACTGGCTTACCAGGAGGAGTGTTGTGGTGACTGAAAGTGCCATAAAAGTTTAAAAAACTGACTTTTCTGTTCAAATTCGGGCTCAACCCACATCTTGATCGACTGGACTGTGAGTGTGGTGTTCTGAGGGACAATTGGCAGGACTGCCAGCCTGCTTCCTTCCAGAGGCTTCCAAGACTGGCTACAGGACGTTTTTTTCCATCGCAGCAAACAGCTACTGCTAACAGTGAGTACCAACCAAAATATTGCTCAAACTGTGTGATTTACAACAAAAGCCAGCTCGATCTGTGTGCAGCAGTGTCATCACTTTTTAAAGAAGGACTGTGCCAGTTTAACCAGCTAAAAGCAAGAATTCTAAGCAAAAGACTGTGAGCATAATGATAGATTCAGCATCAGTATAATTTTCAAAGCCAAGTGAGAGACTGTTAGTTGTATAAGAGATGCAACGTAGATGCAGGCAATCCTGTGCTTGAAATACTGAGGCTTTATGGGGCTGTAAGCTAGAGCAGTGTCTTCAGCAAGTAAAAAGCTTGTGGTAAATCATACAAATGTGCTACCAAAAGAACAGTGCAAGCTGGTGCAGTCTGAGTAAAGTTATCAATAGTGTGTGTAAATCGGATGCGCAGTGGCTTGACCCATTTACAGAATGTTGATGCGCAGGAGTACTGCCACTGCCATGATAGGGTGGGGCAGGCATGTAAACACAGCAGCAAAGAAGACATTTTATAGAACGTTTCTGAGCAATGTCTGGGACTTGAAATAACCAAGTGTATTGTTTGTTTTCTTTGCAGTCATGGCTTCGGGACCAGCCCAGTACCTGGATCATGCCTGGGCTATGATAGTTGAGGAAGTAAATAAACTGAGAAACATTGAGAAGTACCACTATGGGGGAAGACTGTCTCCTCTTGAGGTGATTCCTGGTTATCCAGTCAGAGTGTGTGTAATGTGCTTAAGGGCTGGAAGAGATGTCTTTGTGGTTCCTCACTGCTCTGGGTGCCTGGAAGTGTATGGATTGACAGCAGCCCCCAAGATTCATTTGGCTCTTACATGGACAAAATTACAAGAACCTGAAGTTGGCAGCATGCAGCACCAGGGAGAGCCTGAAATGGGAGGTTCAGAGGAGTGTGGTGAAAAGCTAGAGGGTGCAGATGAACAGGCAGCACAGACAACTGATAACTCCATGTCCAAGCCACTAGGAGACAGTGGAGGGGAAGCATCAGCCGACCCATGGATAGAGGGGCCTAGTCCAAGTCTCATGGGAGAGGACAAACTGAGAGAGGCCTTTGAGTGGGAGGTCTCGACCCCCGCACCTAGTGAGGAGTGGACAGTATCTGGAATGAGGATGACTGCTCACTCCTAGGCACAGATTCTCAGCGAAGATGATGAGGGGGAATCCATTTGGCCTGAAGAAGAAGGCGTGGGTTCACAACCTCAAGTTCCTGGTTTAGAGGGACGCATGGAAGAGAGTGGTGTTTCCACAGCCCTGGCTGAGCAAGAAGGAACCAGGGATCCATTTTGTGTGTCGTTAAGTATGCGAAGCTGGCAGAACCAGGACTGGCCACCCCCAAGCCAGGCCAGAGATCTCAATTTGACCAAATCTAGCAAAAAGGAAAGACTGGTTTGTAGGAAAGCGAATGAGCTCTTCGGTATTTCATTTCCTACCTTTTCTAGAAAAGTCTTGGAAGAAATAGAGAGGTGCAGAAAATCCTGGATTATGGAAGAGGCCATGAAACATGTGCATTCTGGGG
The DNA here is from genome assembly GCA_016271365.2 of Neoceratodus forsteri. Classification (NCBI taxonomy): domain Eukaryota; kingdom Metazoa; phylum Chordata; order Ceratodontiformes; family Ceratodontidae; genus Neoceratodus; species Neoceratodus forsteri. Next base: position 143,412,950 of record JADMNL010000029.1, on the reverse strand, counting down.
CAAATAAATTTATTAGAGATCGTATGTTGCAAGAAAAGTTCAAGCAATGGAAGGTGGGCAGGACTCTGCTTATTGACACTGTTCAGATCGTGGATAGCAAGGGACATGAATCCTTTCACAATGTGAACTATGAACGCCCAGATGGGGTAATAATTTATGCACCTGACCCATTGTGCTATTTCCCACAATGCAAAGACCTTCCTGCGAATGTGCCCATGTACCAAAAATGGAGAGCAGAGCAGTGGTAGCCAGTGCTGCCATTCCAGCAGTTGCCGTACCTATGTTGTTCCACCAGTCTGGACGTCCAGGACCAAGGTGCCCTGATTCTTCAGTAATTGCAATAAAGTCCCATGTCCATAAAATTATGAACTGGCTATTCCAGAAGATGTCAACTCCAGAGAGGACACCAGCCCAGCTGTTGCCGGATTGGATGACTTCAGTCCAGCTGTGTGTTTCTTCTTCTTTTTCCGCCCAAAGGTACCATCTCCTAGATGACATCATCCCAGCTGTTTCCCAGAGGCATCATACTGTTGTGTTTCGGACTATGTCTGCCCAGCTGTATCAGAAGAATGCTGCCAGGGAGAGTCTTCATCAGGGACACAGCTGTCGTATGTTTTCCATTCTTCAAGGGACTGGTGGGTCTAGACTTTTTCAATTTTTCTGACATTTGCAGTACACATCCTACACCAGCAGACATTCATTGTGACTGTCCTCAAAGACTCTCCCCTACGGGACATTTGCCTGCAGAACTTTGCTTCACCGGGCTCCGGCCCAGGAGAGACTCTTTATTGGACTTGCCTTCGGGCCTGTATTTAGTCACTACTTGGGACTTTGTAGGGCCTTCCATCCAGAAAGAACTGCTAAACGTGTGTGGTAAATAATCTGTATATACTGTTTCTATTTTCTACCTTTTCAAAAAAAAAAATAATGCTTTTTTTTGGGATTCTCCAGTGTTAGATGGATGGGGCTTGATGGTTTGTTTATGTCTTAGTTAGACAGGATTGTAATTGCAGATTAGGGAGGATGTTTTTCTTTTTGTTTTGCAGGTACTCCTGGAGAAGCAACGAAGACAAGACAAGAAGTTGATTGGAACTCATCGGAGTTCAATTTTGCTTTAGTTTGTAGTAATTAAAGTACTGTTGTAAGACATTAACTGTGTTTTAACTTGTTTTCTTCCACAGATGTGTGGTTACAGGTGTCCAGGGTTGGGGGGAGGCCCCCTTTAGTGTTTTTGTTTGGATAAAAAGGCAAATAGGATTTCCCTAGAGGGCTAGGGGGTATAGACAGACTGTGGTCCTGATCTGCAGTAGGGGCCACAGGTTGAGCTATTAGGGCTATGCTCTGGACAATTCTACCACAGCCACTAGGTACCCTTAGTCAGTGGGTAGAGTACAGGCTGATGCATCAGCCGAAGGCCTCTATGCCCTTAGTGTTGTCTGCCTGTGCTGGCAGATGGTAGGGGAGAAGGTAGCGCTACCTCCCCATAGTCAACACATAGGGTGAGATGGCCTAAGCCAGGTGGCTAATGACTGTGGACAGTCATTTTTCTGGCCCAGCTGGAGTGTAACACCCCTGTTACCTGGGGTTACTAGAACCCTAGTTAGATCTAGTGGCAGGCAGGGACAGGCAGCTAGTGAAACTCCACTTAAATGGATTTCACTATGTCTTGATCCGTTTTCAGTCTCTGCTGAGCTGGGGCTATGACATCATTTAGAATTATCGCAGCAGCATAAGCCATAAAGGAACGTTGCAGCAGGGAGTTAAGTAAAACGTTGGGGAATTTTCAAAGTCAGTCTGGAGTAGGCTTGAGAGACAGGAATGTAGATCCTGCTGTGCAGTGGAGGGAGGGGGTGCTCTGCAGGGGCAGGCCCCCCTGCCCTCAGCTCTTACATAGAGCTACCTTAGGGTGTGCGCTTCCACCATAAGAGAGGCACAAGGAACCAATGCCCAGGGGCAACCCCCTTGCCTGGGAAAAGGAAGAAGCTGCCTGATGGAGAGTGCTTGGGCACCATAGTTTTTGTGGAATAAGATTCATTCAGAGTTTTGGACACCTACAACGTGGAGGGTGATGAAGCTTTGACAAAAGGCCAGTGTCATTCACCAAAACAGTGAGTAAATAAGTCTCTGGGGCTGTGGGTCAGTCAGAATGCCAAGTCCAGGGCTTATGGAACAGTGAGATATAATGACTGTTGTATGTGGGAGAGGGGGGTCTTCAAGGGAAAGACAGTTTCTGCATCACAAAACCATGTACAGTCTGCACTATAGTAGCCAATGAAGAGGCTTATGGAACAGTGAGATGTAATGACTGTTGTATGTGGGGGGGGGTTCAAGGGAAAGACAGTTACTGCATTACAAAGCCATGTACAGTCTACACTACAGTAGCCAAGGATGTACGTGTGTGTAAACAAAGGAATGGCCGGGTATGGGTCTATGGAACAAAAGGTGGGAGACCCCCCCACCTGGCATAACAGGGCTCACCTCTACGGATTCGCTTTGAGACACCAGATACCTTTTCTCTCAGGTATTGGCTAGTGCCTGAAGAGGGTGCCCAGACATTGGGATGGAGTAGAGGGTGGTAGTGTGCCACTAATTAAAGAGCCCATGACATATGGAAGTTTAGGATCCAAGAATGGATTGTGTCTGTGTCAGCACCTTATCTGCATTACAAGGAGTGTAGCCCCATAGGGGTCCATCTATGTTTTTATTCAGAGTCTTGTTGAATAAAGCCACACTTCAGACTCCCATCTCCTGGTATAGGACAATGGGTTATTGTTTCTAGTCTCTGGATTACTTGGGTGTCCCTGGTCAGAGTAGCCAAACCTAGCCAATATGCCAAGTGACATGTTCTCCCCGACCCTAGGTTACACTTGCATCATTCAGAACTGGTGCCATGGCTGTGTGCATGTAGTTCCTTACTGGCTGCCTCCCTCAAGTACTGTTGTGCTGATGTCACTAGGTGTGGACAGTGGTGCACCCTGTGCATCACGTGCAAACCAGCATGATGACATCACGCACTGCACATCCCAGGCACAAATTGCACTCATGCCTTTGAGTTCCACCCATTAACTGGCGCACCATATTATCACCATAATAAGCTGTTAGCAGGTTCTGCTTTAAGATGGAAACTCGCTTCCCCTAGTCAACTGGGGCAACTGCTGTTGCCACGTCACCTTTAACACAGTATTAATTGGTTATAAAGCTGCTTAAAACAAGCTTTCTAATACAAATAATTACCTCTGTATTACTAAGCTAGTCAGTAGTTGTAAACTGTATGTAGAGAGGCTAGACAGTACAAGAAAGCATTACATTGAATATACTCTAAAACAAAAATTATTTTATGGGCCATTCTTTCATTAAACAAAAAATTACAGCAAGATTTATAAAATAATAAAATGAACAGATGTTGACCATAAAAATATTACAGCTTGTTTTAAAGGAACACTGTCAACCCCTTAGGCCTGAAGGTGTCCCTAGTGTAAAAAACTAATTCCATGATTGATCACATTCTGTAGAGACTGCTGATGTGGCTGGTAGTTTGATTCTGATTCCTTTTTTTCCTTTTAAAAGTGAAAAAACAGGTGACCCGCTAGTGCAGAAGCAGGACGTCCACCTGCGATGCTAATGACCCAGGTTCAGAAACGGACTCAGGACGTCAAGAGGGCCAGCTTGGGGCAGAAGGACTGAGCATCCTAGTAACTGCTCTCCTTGTCCGGGGGAAGGGGGGAGAGTGTCCAGCACACCACAGACCTCTGGCAGAGGCTGGGGGGATCCATTTGTGCCAACGCCATCACCTGAGAGGGCAGGGTGAATGTGGGTTATCATTGTATGTCCCCTTCCCCAGATACTGCTGCCATACTCACAAAAGAATTCTGTCCCCAGAATATGATGCTCTGTTCCGCTGCTGCCCCCACTGCCAACAGTGTGCTTGGGGGGGGGTCTTGCTCTCTTGGCTCCACCCTGGAGGGTAAGCCAGGGCACGCTTTGACAGACCGCGGGAAGGAGACGCTCACCTGGTGGCCCAACCCAGGAGGGTAAACCTGTGCATGGAGGGGTGTGGCGCATGGGTGAGGCTGAGCTCCTGTCAGGGAGGGGGGGGAGTCAGACTAAAAAAATAAAAAGAAGTGAAAAACCAACTGCTCACCAGTCTGGTTTTACCACACAAAAAATGTGTTTGCTTGCAGTCCTTTATAAACCTCAGTTGCATCTTTCCTGGATTGGAAATATCCCCAACACAGCCACTCATGATACAGAGGGAAGAGAGGAAACTATTACTTCATGAGTGGCTGCACTGTTTGTGGGAGTTCCTATAGTTCAGGAAGTATGCAGCATGAGTAGATCAAGGATTTCAAACAAAACAACATTGGGTATTATTACACCATTAGCATGTATTTCAGTTTTGTTAAGAAAGGAAGCAAATAAAACAACCAGCAAAATCAATGCATTTTAGACAGGTAAGCAATCATAAAATGTGGGTTTTCAATTAGAAATAATATGATGTAAAAATTATTGGCAGTGTCCCTTTAAGGCAACTGTCCAGTAATACTCCTGTATTCATTAATATTCTCATGTATAACTTCCCAATGAATGTGCTAGCAAAGAGGTTATACAGTAGTATGGGGCCCCAGTCAATTTCTTCATTCATTCCCCATTCAGGATCCTAAGTCCTAAACCTCTCCATCCATGATGCAGCTCTTGTCAGTAGGAGGCATTCCTAGTCCCTACTCTTCCTCGGTTGGTCAACTCTTTCTGTACCATAGGATCTAAGGAAAGATACCTGATGGTTCTCAGCACTGAAGTGGTGGGTCACACTTAGATTTTTTGATTGACATCTAATATTCTGATAATGTTCACTGCTGGTTACTTTAAGGGTATTTATTCCCTTAGACCCAAGGTGGCATATCGGTGCAGCTGTAGAGCTACTGCTTGTAATGCTGGTGACCCGGGTTTGGGAATGAGCCTGGGTCATTGGGGTCTGGCTAGAGGGGGTAGGGCACTGCATCCTGCTTCACTACTGCCTCCTGTAGACATATGGTTTCAGAGCGCATGGGATACAGGGAGGGAGGGATGCATTGCACTGTATATCGTATTAGAGTGCCAGTGCATGCTTATGTCGGGAACTGCGTCCCAACTGCCAGTGTCCCTATGGGGCAGGGGGAACATGGCATAGAAAGAAAATGGAGAAACTAAAATGAATGAGAAAAAAAAAACCCTCCTCCCACATTTCCATGAAGTCTGATACATCAAGATCCAAGGCAGGTAAATCCACTAAGCTGGAGGACAGAAGGCGAAGAAGCAGAGAATTAAAAAAAACTGAGACCAAGAGTGAGCATACTTCCTTTATGATGGTACCTGTTTCTTGAAGCTTAATATTTTGAAGGCAACTTGTGGGGTTCCCATCTGGGTATAGATAATGAATTCCTTCCACCACCAGAATTGTACTATACGTGAGCTTAGGGATTATCCAAAGAGTATCCAGTAGTTCAACATGTACAGATGAATTTCTTTTCTTTTTCTTTTTCTCCTTAGCTCAGAAATGGAGGTACAATTGGAATCCTTACAAAAGTATCTTACTAATGACAAATCATATTAAGCAGAAAAGAAATCTAAACCCTACTGTATATGTTTTTACATTTTATTGTTGAGTGGTCGTTTTACAATATGGGTCAGTGGTATAAATTTGGGATCTGGTTAGTACACTAAGGATGTGATAATTGCACTTTTGCACTTTTTTTTGTCATATTTCTGTTTATGCCCCTCTTCTCTCCAGCCTCCTCCTAGTCCTCAGGTCTGCCAGCTACCTCTCAAGCCTCAACCAGCCATGGTCAATTACTTCCATTGAGCTCTGGCTTGTACCCCCAGGTGGGGTCGAGGGGGGGACCCTACCCCTGAGCTCGCTCATTTCATCAGGTTGTGCCAGGCTGTGGAGGGAGCTGCCCAGACCTTCATCATGGAGGTACTAGGACCTTTTTTCTAGTTCCTCTCATCTCCCTGGAGACATGGCATGCATGGATGCCAATGTCAAATCAATCAGTCAATCAAATCTTTATTTATTCAGGCGATCACCATTGAGCAAACACATTTACAAGTTGGACCTGCTGTTGGCAGGGAAAATTGTACAGTTACATATAAATATACATAATACAAAAGGAACAACATGTTTACAATACAGATAGGAGCAGAGTATTTACATTCCAAGTCACATGTACAAGAAAGATATACATAACACAACCTGAACGTAATATATATATATATATATATATATATATATATATATATATATATATACAGTTCCCACAGGAGCAGGATGTGTATGGATGTCATATACAAACCATGGAAGAAAAGGAAAGATTATTTATGTTCCTGTCCAGTGGAACACATTACAGGCCTGGATGGAAATTCCTAAGCTATGGAGATCGCATAACAGTGTGTAAGCCTTAGGTAAATGCGGCAGAAGGGGGTGGTGAATAAGAGAGATGCAGAGGGTGCTAAGGGCAAGTGGGGCAGAGGAGGGGGGAGTAGTAGTGGCAAGGGCTGATTTGGATAAGCAGCTGGGACTAGTGTTGAAGAAAAGAAGAACAATAGTCAAGCTGCTAGGAGCGATAGAAGCAATTACAGATTTCAGCAAATGTTTTGTCATAGAGGGTCTTAAAGAAGGCAGGATTGACAGGTGAGCTAAGTCTCAACAGTTTTTGTATCCTATTCCAGAGATGTGGGCCCGTCTATACTATGCATGCATCTGCCTGCCAGTGTCAGCTGTGTCCACACCCTTCCTCAACCCTACCAGCTGCACTGCCACCTGTGGCCACCCAGGTGACAGTGTTGTGACAGAGGATGCCACCTGTGATCGCAAAATTCTCTCACTGTAAGTATTACCTGAGCAACCGCTCCCGTCGTCACGGGGCAAAAACCACACCACTGGGTTTTGTCTTAACATCGCTTTATTTGATCAAATCTTTCACATGCATGCGGGAGTTCTGCAAAGGAGAAAGCTCCCTGATTACAATTTACAGCAGCTTTTTATAAGCTAGATTCTGCACTTCTTATCTTGAAAATACCAACATTTCAGTATAAGCCAATCATAAAACAGAATAACAAGTTGATACCAATGTAACAGAATAAAAGTTGATACCAATGTATGGGGTACTTTTCCACTGCTTATTTCATTTCTTTCCCAATACTTCTTGATACATATGCCTGGGTCAATCTGACCTGAGTGAAACAATGAGTTTCCTCACACCATAACAACATACAACAACGTACAGCTTGCCTTCAATGCCTCAACGTGCTGTTATCTTATACTTTGCCCAAGCATGTTGTTATCTTATACTTTGTCGAGCCTGTTATTCAGGCTGGTACAACCAGTTCTGCCTAGTTTTATCTTGCTTTCTGTGTCTACAAATGTACCTCAAGTAACCTCAATAACATTCTATAACCCTGTAGAAAACAGCATGAACTCAGAAATTTCTACTACATTCATTATGACTTTGTTACAGCATGGCTTACAAAGCAAGCATAGCTTCAAGGCATATAATAGCAAATATAGCTTTAGGATATATAAAAATTCCCTCACACTCTCCCCCCTTTTGATACTTTGTATCAACTTGTGAAATATTACATCTTAGTCATGTCTGGTACATCATAGAATGGGAACACCCCAACTAATTCGCTAGGGTCTTGGTCCTTGGGGTGTAGTAAGGGGTGCAGCTGGGTGATGGCATGTGGCGACAAGATGCTACACAGTCGTCACAAAAGAAATTTGAGCAACACAGTCAGGAGCCATAATGCCAGTATCACCACCACGATTACTGCCACCCAGTGGAGGAGGGTAGTGCCCCAGTCACCAAATATGCTTGAGAACCATGACCAGGGGTCCCAGCCCTGCGATATAGGTGCATGCTCACTAAGAACACACTGCTGTAGCGTTTTTATTCCCTCAATCACTTGCTCCAGTTCCTGGGAGTTATCTGGTATATAGGTGCAGCATTCCTCCCCTATAGTGGCGCACACCCCCCCCTTGCGAGGCTAATACATAATCAAGTGCGGCTCTATTCTGCAAAGCTACGATTCTAAGGGCTTTAATTTCAGCTGTCAGCAAGGCAGTTGATTTCAAGGTATCATTAATTAACATTTCCAACTCATAACTTAACTGGTCAATGTAATGCATGATCTGAACAACACCCCACCATGGGAAGATTCCTGCCCCAAATTTTTCTCCCACTGGGACACGTTTATTCGGCGTCCAGCACCTCCTTTTTGAACTTGATTTATATAGCTTACACGCTGATGTATAGCAGATGCATTGTACATATATACATGGGCGCAGGGGGAGTGTGGTGGCTAGCAGCAGCCCGTCCACCCCATAGGTAGAAAAGATAAGCCCTATCCCAGATACCCAATATAGACCGGACAGACTGCCCACGCAGTGAAATCAGGATGTACTCAGGTGGGCATCTGCTTGACAGCAGTTGGTTGGTGGTGGACTCGGACTTGGTGGTGCTGTTGTAGTGCCTACAATATTGGCACGTGGACCATCCCAGTGGCGCTAAACTCGCGGTTAATTGCTTATTACACAGGCAGAGCCTGGCTGATATATTCTGCTGTCTAACGTCTAGATACAACGGGGTTGACACATTTGTATCATTCGGTGGGCTGTACCATGCAGTAAAATCGTGCCCCTGAAACACAGTTAGGTTTTTTATTTTGTTTGTAGCATAATCTGGGGCATTAGTGATGTTTCTTCCCCTGATGGCACCGAGAATCTGGGCTGGCCTCATGCTATTTACAGGCCTGGTTTTAGGTGAGCCCCACTGGCTGCAGAGAAAGGAGAGCTAGTGCATACATAGCAATCAGAGACATTAGCATTATTAGCATGTAAGTTCATTAAAGTCCACCAAGTGTTCGAAATGTGCAATGGCTCTGTGCTGCGGCGGGAGCAGTTGCCCCCCTCGTATCCAGAGCCCCATAGCAAAAATAGCAGCAATAGTCCGAACGAAAACAGAATGATAATAATTTTCATGGTTGCTCAGTTCACTGTGCAATGGTATCGACTGTAGAGGCTGTCACCAAGCGACAATGAGTTGCGTGAATCCACGTTTCTCTCCACGATCTTTATGGCGATGGCGGTGAGTCAGGAGACGAAGCGGTCCTCGCCACCTCGGACGCACTTCTTTCTTCGAAGTCCTTGATAACCACGAAGTCTCCTGGCTGTATCCTATGCAGGGTCCCTCCAAGGGAACTGAAGTACAGCTTTTACCCTAGGATAGAGAGATCTTAAAACAGCATTAAGAGATAAACAGTAGGCAATCATTTCATTATCTAAACCATGCAATGTTATTCGGTTTTGTGGGAAGGGGACATTTGTCATTCTGAGGGGCCTTCCCATCAAAATTTCATGAGGTGATAAACCCATGGGGCCAGCTCTTCCCCTCATACTCATTAGGGCTATTGGTAGTGCCTTTACCCAACTAAGGCCAGTATCTGCCATAATTTTGGTCAATTTCAGCTTTAATGTCTGATTTGCCCTTTCTACTGCCCCTCCCGATTGTGGGTGATATGCACAGTGCGTTCGTAAATCCACTTGCAGTGCCTCACACAAGGTTCTGATGACTTCATTTGCAAAATGCTAGCCATTATCGCTGGAGAGCCGGGTGGGAATCCCCCACCTTGGTATGATTTCTCTAATCAGGGCCTTTGCTACTTTATAGGCCGTGGTTTTCCGTACTGGGAACGCCTCTACCCACTTTGAAAACATATCTACAATCACTAAACAATATTTATACCCTTCACATGGGTTTAGCTCAATAAAATCCATCATTAAATGTTCAAAAGGTCCTGTAGGAAAAGGATGGGCAGAGGGGGTTACTTGGAGTCCTCTGCCAACATTATTTTGCATACATACTACACACTTTTTACAAAAATCTTCAGCATATACGGTAAAGCCAACAACATACCAATGTTTATTTACAAGATCGACTACTCCACTTTTTGAAATATGATCGGCCCCATGGAGCCAATTTTTGCCAAAAGGAAATATTGCTGAGGGCAGGCAGAGCCTGCCATCGGGGTTGTCCACACCTTAGTGCTAGCATCAAATTTACAGTTTGTTTGCCAGTTATGTTTCTCTTTTGCACTGTCGACTGTTGTAAAGTTGCAACATCCTTTACTGGAGAATAAATCAAGTTGGTTAGTTACAGTCAAAGACATTTAGTATCTGAACACTCCCAGAAAGAGCTGCTTCCTTTGCAGCTGCTTCAGCCCTCGTATTTCCTGCAGAATCAAAATCTTGGTTAAGTATGACTTGATATTTTACAATTGCTAACTTTTCTGGCTTCTGGATTGCTAATAAAAATTTTTTACCAAATTGCATGTGCTAATAGGTTTTCCAGCTGCTGTTAAAAACCCTCTGTGTTTCCACAGGTGCCAGAATCATGAGCTACCCCAAATGCATATCGACTATCTGTATATATGTTAACTGTTTTACCCAAGCTATTACAAGCTCGTCAAGAGTTATGAGTTCAGCAGTTGGCTGGCGTTCGTGGGGGTAACTTGCTCCTTCCACGACATAGTTTTGAGTACACACTGCATAACCTACCAAGGGGGATCCTTTTTCGTCTCTTTGTGCCGAGCCGTCAACAAATAATTCTAAGTCTGCGTTTTGTATAGGTACATCAGTGATATCCGGTCAAGGCTTACAGTCTAAGTCAATCACTTGCCCACAGTCATGCTCCTCCCCCTCCTCCGAGGTGGGGAGCAACGTCGCTGGGTTTAAAGTGGTGCACCTTTTCAAAGTTATGTTAGAGACTGGTTAGTAACACATTTTGATACTGAAGCAATCGTGCAGGCGTTAAATGAGCTGTGCGAGTTGTGTAGAATAGAATGTACAGAATGAGCACATGCAACGTCAAAGCACAGAATCCTACCAGATCCACGCATGCCAACACTGCTTCAGTAGCCGCTGCCACCAACTGCAAACAAGACACCATCCCACATACCACTGAGTCCAAACGCTTTGAGTAATATGCTATGGGCCTCTGTCCCCCTCCATGTTCCTGTGTCAATACAGCTGACATGTAACCTCCTTTACCATTCACAAACAGATTAAAACCCTTCTCATAATTTGGTAGTCCCAAACAAGGACTTGTAAGCAATACATTTTTAAGTTTCATAAAACAGATCTCTAGATCAGGTGTCCACCTGATCTCCTCAGTCATCTGCATTTTCTTGCCAAATATAGCTTCATGGAGGGGTTGTGCCAACATAGCATAATCCACGATCCAGGCTCTACATGGCCCACCATACCCAAAAGACATCATTTGCTGCTTGGTAACTGGGCGGGCTGCTGTTATGTTCTTAATTCTCTCAGGGTCTAGCTTCTACCACTGCCAGACAACACATGACCCAAATATTTTACTTGCTTTCTACACAATTGCAATTTTCTCGAGACACTTATGCCATTCTCAGCCAAGAAAAGTAATAAAAGCTTTGTCATCTGTTCATTTGCTTCCTTACCAGGGCTAGCAAGCAATAGATCATCCACATACTGTATTAGGGTACTCACGATGGGGCCACAAAAGTGGATAGATTCTCTCTCATTTGAGCTGAGAATACTGCTGGGGACTCAGCATGGCCTTGGGGCATGCAGTCCAGGTCCATTTACCCTTTGTGGGTGAGATGCAAAACATTCCTGGCTACTGGGTTCTACGGGGATACTATAAGCGCATTTGCTAAATCAGTGACCATGAAATAACAGCTGTTATGTGGAATGGATGACAATATGTAATCGGGTTTGGCACTACGAGTGCGTACATGTGGTGCTTCGTTTACGCTCTCAGGTCCTGCAAGCGGTAACTTCCATTTAAACTCTCACTGGTAAATTGGTGTATTTACCGTTACATATGGGCAGGGGCGATTGCTCCCTTTCCACTAATGCTGCATGCACTGGGCTATTCCCTCCTCCGCCTCTTTACCCAGCGGATATTGATGCCTCGGTCTGTAAGAGGACTTTGGCTTGACCATAAGGGTTATGCATTCTTCAGTAATCCACATCATACTTTGATTCTGCCCATAGCTTTGCTGGTAACTCATTTATCCAACTTACACTCTCCTGCATGCCTAGTTCTTCACAAACCTTCGCACATTCACTTCTCTTTCATCCACTCGTCCCTTAACCTTTCTGTTAATTATGTATTTTTCACAGTTTTCAGCCCTTGATATTAGCTTGTTTCCTACACATTCCCAATCACACAACTGTACCATTTTGCTACCCATGGCTAATTCCTTCTCCACTCAAGGGGGGGTTCTCTTGCCATGGAAATGTGCGGGTATGACCCTGGCTCTTGGAATACTTTTAATTGCTCTGCATTCAGCCTCACTGAGGCTGCACAATGATCCTTTGCCACATATATCTCTGACACCCAGATGGCCTGTTCTACTGGCTGTTTTCCCCACTCTTTGCACTCATAAATTAGGTCCTGACCTCCCACTGCATAATGTGTTATACAATGCAAATCTGTCTGTAACTGCAACTGGCCATGTGTTACTACTTCTGCCCATTCTTGTAGCCAACCCACCTCCTTTGGTTCTATTAATTCCCAACTATACAGCCAATCCCCTGTTCTTTCTGCTAAACATGGATACAAACCCACCCCCCGGCGCTTCTATATTAACCCCCTCTGGGGTACAAGTAATGTGTGCATTTACCTTTGACAGGAGATCCCTTCCCAATAAATTCACAGGACAGGTCATGCTACTGAGGAAAGTATGTTGTAATTCCATTTTTCCACACCAAACTAGTAATGAGATTTTAATTGCTCTCTTTGTGGTACTCCTGATGCCCTATTGTTTGTCACCATTCGACTGGATAAGGGTGCATTTAACTTGCTTCTTTGGATTACTGACACTCAGGCACCTGTGTGTCTATCAAGAAGGTCAACTTGGTGTTCATGATTATTAAGTCTATTACTGGACTACCTTCTCGGCGTTGTTGAAGCACATAGCATTTGTGAAAAGGGGAGGAGTGTTCCTCTAACCTTCAGCTGTCATTGGCAAAGCCAACATTATTAGTCAGAACTGAGGATCCGAGGGATTTCCACCCGACCTTGCTGGCTGGTTGGCTGCCACTGTTGTGGAGCAGGAGGGGTGGCGGAGGAAACAAGGGGCATTGGAATCTTGATTCGCTGCCACTGGTTGCCTTACACAATTTCTTGCTATGTGCTCCTGTTCTCCACAAACAAAGCAGATGAAACCACCTCCGGTCCGGGTCTTTGTCCTGCCGATCCTTCCGATGGTTGCCCTTTTCCCCCTCCTCCCTGTGGATAACCTCCATTATTTCGTCCTCTCTGCCTTCTTCTGTTGCCATTTCCACCTCCCAGTTGGGGCTGCTTATTGTCTCTCTCAAAGTACATTAGCTGAGCCTTTTCCAGCTTTTCTTTCTTTTCCTTTTGTATCTCCTTCTGCTGTCTCTCAGCATGTTCAGCATACGGCACTAGGTCGGCCATTTTCTTTGTCTCCCATCCAATGCACACTGTGGTAACTCCCAATCTAATTGGCTCACTCAGTCTGGTGCAAAAAGCCATACCCAACTGATGCTGGTATGCGGGATTATCCGGCCCAATACCGGAAAATTGCCTAAAGACCCCCTCCAATCGTTCCTTGTAATCGCGTACTGATTCCTCATCTTTTTGTCTCGTATCCCTGATGCGAGACCAGTCTGTCACATCTCTGTATTTTTCCCGTAGTTTTATGCACACCGCATTAAATTGTGGCATAATTTGGTCCCTTGGCTTCTCTGGGTCCCAGGCCTCTTTTACTTCCTCCCACCTGCCCTTTAATGTCCGTCTAAGACACTCTCCAACCTCAGTCGTAGACAGTTCATACATTTTTATTAAGTTTGTTAACTCCTTTATATATTCTTCTAAGTTATCTTGAGGCTTTGGTACATCTTTCAGGGCCTCTCTCAACTCCTCAGGATTTCATGGGCGGTCCACTTCAATGTATTTAGGGACTGCAGGCTGGTCCTCGGCAGCCAGTCTTCCTGCCTTGGGGTGTGGGTTGGGATAACGTATCAAAGGCAACTGCTGTGTTAGTTTCTTTCTTCCCCCTGCCTGTTTTGGGCCCTTAGTCCTTGCATCAGTTTGCCTAAATACCCAAGGCTTCCCATCTCCCTTGCCATGTACCTTCCCATCCAGTGACATAGATCCCAATGCTTCAACCAGGTCCTCTTCCCCCTCTTCACTCCCTACCTCCTCATCTGACTGCACTGCTTGGCCCGGTTGGACTATCAGTGCTTGTTGAGCAGGTAGGGCAGCAGGCACAGCCAGAGTAACCTGTTCTGGTGGTGCATCTGGCACAACAGTTGGGGGAGGGGGCCGATATGGTGGAGGGGTATCGTTAGGATGAAACACCCTCCTACGGTGTTCAGTATCTTCCCCTTCTTGTTTTACCATTAACCCTCTCACTTGATTTTCATGTCGCCTTTCTGCCTCTCTTTCCCATGTTCTAAACCTTGACCAGTCTACCTTGCACCCTTTTTGTTTGCTCTTTCTTTTCTTCCAATGCTATCCTTGCTTCCTTTAGTACATCTATACTAAAGTACCTATAAGGAAATATTCCCTGGTCAACTTATGCCATTGTCCTATCTCAGAGACCGAATCCTGGCCAAACTTATCAACCATACATTTTGCTGGTCCAGATAATACTAACTCTGGACCTAGGTTATCTTTGTTCCTTGTTTTCCCATTTATCTAGGCCTGTCCTTTAGAGTGCCGCTTTCGCTCCAAGGTATTCTTGTACTTACAGTGATGATGAGTGTCGCGGCCCCTAGGCGCCACGCCCTGATAGGGGTTCCACAAAATGTCCTTCTTTTTGTCCACAGAAACAACCCGATCACGGGGTGACACGGACCGAAGAACTCATCCTGCCGACTACGCCAAAACTGTGATCGCAAAATTCTCTTACTGTAAGTATTACCTGAGCAACCGCTCCCGTTGTCACGGGGCAAAAACCACACCACTGGGTTTTGTCTTATGTCGCTTTATTTGATCAAATCTTTCACATGCATGCGGGAGTTCTGCAAAGGGGAAAGCTCCCTGATTACAATTTACAGCAGCTTTTTATAAGCTGGATTCTGCACTTCTTATCTTGAAAAATACCAACATTTCAGTATAAGCCAATCATAAAACAGAATAACAAGTTGATACCAATGTAACAGAATAACAAGTTGATACCAATGTATGGGGTACTTTTCCACTGCTTATTTCATTTCTTTCCCAATGCTTGATACATATGCACCGGTCAATCTGACCTGAGTGAAACAATGAGTTTCACTCACACCATAGCAACATACAACAACGTACAGCTTGCCTTCAATGCCTCAACGTGCTGTTATCTTATACTTTGCCCAAGCATGTTGTTATCTTATACTTTGTCCGAGCCTGTTATTCAGGCTGGTACAACCAGTTCTGCCCAGTTTTATTTTGCTTTCTGTGTCTACAAATGTACCTCAAGTAACCTCAATGACATTCTATAACCCTGTAGAAAACAGCATGAACTCAGAAATTTCTACTACATTCATTATGACTTTGTTACAGCATGGCTTACAAAGCAAGCATAGCTTCAAGGCATATAATAGCAAATATAGCTTTAGGATATATAAAAATTCCCTCACACACCCTCCCACCCTGGAGGAGGACAGCATCGACTGGGATACTCAATCCTCCTCCCCCAGCTGGTCCCTGACGACTCGAGTTCATTCCCAAACCTGGGTTGCTGGCATCAGGAGTGGTAGCACTACTGTTGCTCTGACAGGTCAGCTGCACTGTTGCACTTTTAATACCATAAATATTTGTATTTACACATCTCATTTCTATTATAGCCAGTATGTATTTTGTAAGGCTGCAAAACAGAAACTGCACTACCACTTTAAATCGTTGTAATTGATGCTGCTATTTAAATGATGTCCTCTGGATGGTGTACTACACATTGACAAAGCATTGAAATAACAGTGTATAATGCTGGTGACTACAGGTGATTGTCTGTATGCTATATCTTTAAATAAAACTTTGTTTGCACTTATATGAGCCTATGAGGGTTTTGCACAGTTTCATTTGGTGCTGAGTTTTTTTTTTTGTTTTTGTACTGACTGTGCTTCTAAATCTAGTACAAATCAGCCATGGTACTGAGTGAGTCTTTTTGTCCTTGCATTTAACATCTGACTTATGTACAGATATTCTCTGACATAAGGGTCTGCTAGTTTTCTCCACATATCTCTTATCATAGGGACATTTCAACAGATATACACAACAAGTGCTTAAACAGGTAATTTTTTGCCTTACTTTTACTTTTTTGTTCCTGTGGGAATTGTTAAGTTCATATGCCCTTTGAGTAGTTGAGCAAGGGGCACACATGCCGCAGGGAAAATTCTCTAGTGGTGGTGCACCAATGTAATTCCTCTTGGTCCTTGTGTTGGTTCCATATCAGAATGTACCTGTTTGTCCCTTAAAGTGGGACTATGTTTAGCCACAATTAATGGGGGAACTGAAGACAGACCTTTACACCTCTCTACTGTTGATAATATTAACCAGTAGTTTTGCATTATTCCTCTTAATTTTCCCAAATCAGGAAGGAATGGATTCAGAACACTGTTCTTTTAGGCATTTCAAATTGTTTTCTAGAGGATGTTAAAAGGGATCTTTATTCCACATTCATTATTACATATTCATTATCTTATTCACTGTGTTATTCAAAATATTACTAGGATAACCTCTTTCACCAAATCATTTAGTCACAAGTTTGATCTAATTTTTGAGATCATCCTGGTCAGAAGAGCTTCTCCTCGACTTTAGCAACTGACTATAAGAAATGTTATTGATCAGTTTTTGAGGGTGGCAACTATCGTCATGTAAGAGCATATTTCTTTCAGTGGGTTTTCGATAAAGCCTACTCCTGATCCTCTGACTATGTAAGAAAATTTCCAGATCCAGATATTAAATCCTTTTATCACTGTATTCCAATGTAAATTTTAGATTGATGCTGCACTGATTCAAGTACTGGTGGAAATCCATAAGATCTTGTGTGGCCCCCTTCCAAATACAAGCTCTAGCAGAGCCACTACGACTGTGAATACATTAACTAGATAAGGGTGTTTCATGGGCTTAAACATAAACATGAATTGCTGTTGCATACACTAACCAAATCCAAGTACAGTACATTGAGAAAGGGCATATTTAAAAATAATGCTACTGTCTGTATTACAGTTACCTACATGTTTCACATGTTATTCTATTCACTGTTATAGCAATCAACTCAACAGAACCAGGCCATCATACACATGAAGGTACTGTACCTTAATTGCAAACACTGCTGAGACAACTAGATGCTGTGTACAGATGGATGAAGAGTCAAACCCACTGAAGGTTGAAGTTTCAGAAAACCATTATGATAAAAATACCAGGACCCACTCCCTCACCCCCTCAAGTCACAATTAATCCTCTACCAAAGTCATGCATAAATACCGGTGCCTCTAAAGCCACACCACTTCTTTTAAAGCCAACATGCCTCTCCCACTGCCATGAGCTCCCCCATCCATGAAGTCCCATTCTGCTTGTGGCAGCCTCCCCCCCAACTAGGTAATTTTCCAGGGAGCAGCTCTTTACACCATATCAACTAAATTATTGCTAAACTCCTTATTTTTAAAAATTTTGTTGAGAAATATTTATTTATTTATTTATGTTTTTGTTAACCAGGTACATGCACTGATCCAGTGGACCATTTTCAGTCATGACCCAGGCCACAGGGTGGCAATACAGGGAAATCAGCAGTGGACACAGTTTACATTATAGTATACAGTCAAACAACATTTTAGGCCAGTGAGAAAGTCATTTTTACATGATGTATACAGGCATGGAGGTAACATTAGACAGAGAATACAGGCAGAGATTAGAGGGGAAGTGGTTAAGCATATGCACAGACTAGTTAAACATTTACACAAAACTAGACAAATGAGCAGTTTGAAACCGGCAGACTGCTTTTAATCTAGTCTAGGTAGACACACCTGTCCTGTCAGGTTGCCAGAGCAGGCCGAGTAGGGGGAGCATGTAAGGTAGGCTGTGCTAGTCATCATGAGAGTCATGCATGTTGGTAGTGCTCAGGAGAGAAGGGGGCAAGTTGTTTGTTTTAGTATATCCATGGTCAGGAAAAACACATTTGTAAAGAAACCAAAATCACCATTTATCAGTTCATTGAATCACAATACAGCATGTTATGAACTTATCAGATTCTATGTGTACCCTACATTAAGTCAACTAGAAATTAGACTCACAAATGCCTACCTATTTACAAGTTAAGCAAATGTGGTTACTATCATTCAGTTGTAAACACCTGTAGTCACAAATTGCAGATTAAGAACATTTAGTAGAATATAAACAGTAGCCCAGAACTGCCTGCCTGAGAATGAAGTTGGTGTATTATTTGGAAAAAGGCAACACTGGGACTCCTGCTATGCAATGTCCTGCAAAGTAGCACACTGACTGCTCTTAGGATGGTGGTGTCAAATAACTTAACGAGATGTTGTGTTCATAGGGGCCTAGGGAAACTTGTTATGCAGAAAGTTCCAGGAAGTGTTTAACCCATTCTACTTCCAATAGCTTTCTATGATGTTTGTACTATCCATTGGTAATCTGACACAGAATGACTGCCAGAAAATAATGAGTTAACTTTCTGTGGGCTCAATTAACTCCTCAAGCCAGAGGAAAAATAATGCTCTAAAGCTTGCTATACACACAGGCAGTGTAGTAATGAGGCTTCATCAAATGAATCTATTTTTAACACTCTATCATGTTGTTTAGTAGCTAAGATGACATCAGCCCTTTTCTGAATGCAATACTCCTGTTGGGCTACGCCCACAGTTGTAAAAAAGGAGATCATCCACATGTCGCTTGTATACCACTATACGATCCCTCCACTTGTTCACAGTCCACAGTACCATCCAGTATGTATTTTTGTTCAAAACTGTCCATGTAAAGGTTGGTGCATGATGGGGCCATGGTGTACCCCATTGCCTTCTCCTTTATCTGTTTGTAATAAACAATTTCAAATCTAAAATAGTTATTCAGTGCTATTTCTGCCATTTCTAACAGAAACTGTGTGGGTGGAAGGTCACTTAGGTTTCTCAGATCTAAGATTGACTCTAGCACATTCAGTCCCTCATTGTGAGAGATCGATGAGTACAGGTCAACAACATCCATACTTGCTAAGATTCCAAATTCTGTTTATGTAAAGCTTCCAGTAGATTTAAAACACCCCGGGTGTCCTGCAAATTCATAGGCATGTTTGTGACAGGCTCACAAATATGGAAGTCTACAAAAATTGATAAGTGCTTCAAGATGGAATTTAGCCTAGACAAAATAGTTCTGCCTGGCGGTGAGGTAATGACATGCCCGTATGCACCTTTGTGAGGCACTAAAACACAGGGGTGGTTGGATGTTCTTTCCCCAATCCCTCAGCAGTACATTCTTCAAGCCACCCTGAGCCATGCCTGTTTTTGACCAGTGCACCCATCATCACCTTAATTTCAGGAAGATAGTCTTTTTTTTAATTGTCCTGGTCTAGACCCCCCCTTACCTGCAGATTTTATAATTATGGTCCGATCACTTTACAAGTCTTTCAAAGCTTATGTCTCTTTATAATTCACATTTTCAGAAACATTCACATTCTTTTGTTGACTTTTTGTTTATAAAAGCATCCCACACAAAGGATGCTTATACAGCTCTGAATTACACATACCTACTCATTTTTGTTATGTAATTACTGTCCAACATTTTAGTAAGGGAGCGATTTAGTGAGACATTGAGACAGTTCAGTTATATAAACTCATTATGCAAGTCATAGTTCAATTATGTAAACTTTAACTTGTTTGTTTTTAAACTGTAAAAACAGCTGCTTTTCAGTGAGGGACACTGATTGAAACAAGAGACAGTTGTGCTACTCAGGCGTGTAGCTTCAGCAGCATGAGTCTGACAGCTTGTGGTTATACATGACCAACTGAAGAGAAAAACTGCAGCATAGTATTTAGCTCATTCACGAGGGTGTGGTGAGCACATACATGAAACCCAGATAAACAGAAGAGAGAAAGAAATAACTATCTCAGTTGATATTTGAATCCAGGACACTCAGAATACCATTCTGATTGTGCTACCAACTGCACCACCAAGGCAGTTAGAAACCTAAGACTCCCAGAAGCACCGTACTTGTTCTCTAATGCACAGCCTGGTGCTGCACAGATAACATTTTTTTAATTCACAAGGGAGCGGTGTGCACATATACAGAGAAAGAAAGAAAGAAAGAAAGAAAGAAAGAAAGAAAGAAAGAGCCTCAGTAGTTATTTAGCTATTACAAGTGCTGGCCAGTAACTACTGTGTCCCACCCCATCTACACACAGTGCCTCCACTGTTAAACCCCCCTAAAATCAATACTAGAATTGTGCTCCTTGTTTGTGTCATCGCCAAACCCTCCACCTCACAAACCATTTAATTTATTATGTATTTACTTATCTAATTGATCCTGCCATTTCTGCGATGCTTTTGATTTAAAATAAGCAGAGACTCACAGTGTGATCCTTTTTGCAACCACGAGTAAAGACACAACTGGCAGAAATGGGCCATGGCTCAGTGCTGAGAGTTTCTGTTTATTTTAAACTCAGAAGCAAAGCAGAAACAGCAGGATAAACCAGATAAGTAAAACAGTTAAAAAATACAGTGGCTTGGGGGGAGGTTGGAGGGTTTGGCACCAGAATACACATAGTGACAAGGGTAAGTAGGGTATTATGAAATGCCATAATACATGGTTGTAATATTATTATGGCATTTGAAGGGGTCATCAATAATTATAATACAAGACAATGAGTGTTTCTTAAAAAAATTGATATACCTTGGAGGGAAAGTTGGATCACTTGGCATCAGGTTGCCAGAGGTTTTCACCACTGGCACTTTGCTTTAGCATCATAATTATTTCTCATGATATTGAATGATACACTTGTTCCAATGCAATGTTATCAGTGGCGCTAACATAAGCCTGAAGAGCATGCAGTAGTAGTAGACAAATGTTCTGATACCTGCGTGCTATAACTTATATTTAGGGATAACCTGCAGGCAGACCTCACTGATGTGCATAAAGGTCAATGTGTAGGCTGTAAGAACAGATGGCTCATTGAGATAGATGGTCTTGGTTCACAGAGACCATAATAAGTTAATCTTCATATCTAAAGGTCTATTCACTGAAGAACTGTGAGCCAGTGCAATGAGCAGATCAAAGAAGGGTATGGTCCACTCGTCTGGCATTTTATACACCAGAGAACTGCATTCAATTGTAGAAATCTAGGGAACTTTGAGCCCTTTGTGCAGCTAACTGCAACTTTACTTCTGTTTCATTGTTCTGTTTTTCCCACCACTAACCTCCTTGCACCTACCTCAGTCTGGTCAAGGTCCTCATATCCATAGTTATCAATCCAGGCTATGGAATATATGGACTATGAGGAAAGACTGGAGGCTCCCAATCTTTTCCCCCTGGAATGCAGAAGACAGAGAGGTGATATGTGTATGTTGTTTCAAATCACACATTATGGGGTGACCTTGGATTAGAACTTAAATCACAAATTGATAACACCTGAGCCCACCCCTTGCAAACAAATGGAACCTCCTAAACAGAAAAAATTGGCATACCAGCGAGTGGTCCCATTATGGAATACACTTCCACTAGAAGTAGTGGGTAGCACATCCATGGAGTCCTTTAAACTTAACTTAGATACCTACTACAGGTCTGGGGTAAGATCCCATAGTTACACAAAAAGCAAGCATAATGGATGAAAGTCTAAATAAGCTTGGTCTTTCCTATGAATCCTATGAATATGCACCTTTGGCATACTTACTTTCTGGCCACTTGAAGCAAATACCCTGGATCTCTTGCTGGACTCCACAAACCCCTTGACTTTTCTCCACAGCAGGACCCAACTGGCATGGACATGAGCCATTTCACAGTCACCTGGTCACATGAAAACATATATGTAATGCTCTTCTCTCTCCAGTAGGGAAAGGAAGTTTGCACTGTTCCCAAAAACTGCTGCTAGTTCAGTACAGAATGGGTTAAGGCCCTGAAGTTTTTATTTATTTATTGAATGATTGAGATTACAACCTTTGAGCAAAAAGCTCTTTTACAAAGGATCCTCATCAGAATAAGGGAGGGTAAACAAATACATGAGTAGGGAGACAGGAGCAACCAATAGGCATTGTCAATAATCAACACGTAAGAACATGGAGCAATCGATACACCTGGATAGGGGGAGACAGAGCAACCAGTAGACAAATAACACTGGGTAATCAGTAAAGCACAAACTAAGACAAAAGCATAACACATTACACTGAATGAGTACAGGATACATGGGGATGCCGTACACACAGCAGCATAGGTAAAGAAGAGTGTACTACACCATAGTTGGATGCCCATAAATAGTAGCTGTACAGACTTGTTAATAACTAATGGGTACAAATGTAACATCAACCAGGAGAGTCAGCACAGTCGATAGGGGAAGTAAGGGAGTGAAGGGGAAGAATCAGAGTAACAGATCTAGATTCAAGAGAGAGAAGCCGGCTGAGTGGATCAGGTTGATGGGGTGAGAGGAGGAGGGGTAAGTGGGTAGGCAGGTAAGGGTACATAAGAGGGAAAGTGTTGGGAGCCAGGTAGAGGCTAAAGGTAGGTGGGTAGGGGTTAGTAGGGAGTAGAGTACTTCAAGGACCAAATGAACAGTTTGAGGTGAACCTGGGTGTGTCCAGGGGTACAAAGAGGCTGGATTACAGCGGATTAAGTGTGACAAAAGCAGCGTACGGGTGGGGAGATAGAATTCCTGAGCTCAGACTTAAAGGTGCTGAGGTGTGTGAGGCTTGTGGTGGTGTGGGGGAGCTCATTTAACCAGGTGGGAGCCCTTACTGCAAAGGCTCGCCTCTCCAGGGCAGTGTTCCTGAATGGCACTGCTAAGGCATGCTTGGAGACACTTCTTGTAGTATGTTTGGATGGCGCAGGATTGAATAAGGATTGTAAAGAGGGAGGTGCAGGTCCTAAGAGGGCCTTCTTATCTAGAAGGCAGGAGTGGAGTTTAATGTGATCCATAAGAGGAAGCCATTGTGTCCTGATGTATAGGTCATACATATGTGTTCGGCGATCGGCATCTAAGACAAATCTACAGGCTTTATTGAGGCTTCTATGGGCTCTGTGCAGGCTGGTATCAGAGGCTGCACCATTAACCTTGTTTCCATAGTTCAATATAGGGAGGACTGTCCCTTTAACTGCCAGGTTCCTAGACTCAGGAGTTAGGCAGAACCTGAGCCTGTACAGGGTCTCTAGTTTCCAGTTGGCTGCAGTGGTGATAGTGCGTATGTGTTCATCAAATGACAGGGACTCATCTATTGTGATTCGTAGATATCGGAATGAAGTCACCTGCTACAGGGTGGTGTAAGGGCTGCAGGTAATTGAGAGGGGTGAGATAGATCTCCTCTTTTGACGCCCGACAAAGAGCATTGTCTCGTTTTTTTGTTTTTTTTTGCTGTTGAGCACTAGCATACTACCTTTGAACCAGTCCTGTAGAAGGTTAAAGTTGTACTGCAAAGCCCTTGTGAGGGCTTCTTGGCTGGAGTTATGGGAGAATACTATTGTGTCATCAGCAGAGAGCAGGATCTTAGAAGAGGGTCATGCATCAGGGAGGTTGTTTACAAAGAGGCTGAATAAGAGGGGCCCAGTATAGACTCCTGGGGGACTCCTACTGTGACATTGCAGGTGTTGGAGATTGCACTGCTCAGTTTTACTTGCTGGGATCTTCCAGACAGGTAGCAAGAAAACCACTTGACTGTGATGGGGGACAGCCCTAGGCAACTTAACCTGTGGAGCAGCAGTTGTTGTTCCACAAGGTCGAAAGCCTTGGTTAGGTCTATAAAGATTGCTTTGACCAATTGGCCCTGGTCAAGTGCCTCGTGCACGAAGCTAGTGAATTTAATTAGAGCGGTATTAGTGCTATACATAGAAACATAGAAATGTAGACTTTGGTGGAAAATAAAGACCGCTTGGCTGACCTAGTCTACCCATTTTCCTATGTGTTGGATAACCTGCAGATTCTAGTTAACCAACAGCCTACTTCCTCCTACCCCCCACTATAATTGCCTTATGTCTGTCCCATGCATTCTTGAATTTCCCCACTGATTTTGACCCTATGACCTCCTCAGGAAGGCAGTTCCATGTGTCCATCACCCTCTCTGTAAAAAAATACTTTCTGACATTGCCTCTGAGCCATCCCCCTCTACCTTCAAATTGTGCCCACTTGTTCTTGCACATCTCTTTCTCTGAAAGATGCTCTCTTCTTGGACTTTGTTGATTCCCCTGAGGTACTTAAAAGTTTCTATCATGTCCCTTCTCTCCCTCCTTTCCTCAAGGGTATACATATTAAACTCTTCAAGTCTCTTCTCATATGGTTTCTGTTGCAGACCCTGCACCATTTTAGTTGCCCTCCTCTGGACTGCCTCCATCCTGTCTATATCCTTTCGAAGATGGGGTCTCCAGAACTGCATGCAGTTCTCCAAATGGAGTCTCACCAACTGTCTGTACAGAGGGATAACAACTTCTGGTTTTCTACTGGTGATGCCTCTCCCTATGCATCCCAGTATTCTCCCAGCCCACCTTACTGTCTTCTCACATTACTTGCATACCTTAAGGTCATCTGATATGACTACCCCAGGTCCCTTTCCATTTTTGTTGTTGTTAGTACCTCTCCTCCATTGTGTACTCTTCCCCTGGGTTTTTGTTTCCCAGGTGCATTACTTTGCACTTTTTTGCATTGAATTTAAGCTGCCATATTTTTGACTATTCCTCCAACCTTGCCAAGTCTATTCCCATCCTTTCCACCTCCCACCTTGTGTGTCAGCCCTGTTACAGTTTTTGTGTTGTCTGCAAAGAAGCATACTTTTCCATCCAGCCCCTCTGCAAATGTCTCCTATAAAGACATTAAAGAGGACTTGATCCCAATATTAAACCTACCAATGGTACTAATGCCACCCTTTCTTCAAGCGTACTCTGTTTACTATTGCCCTCTACATCCTGTTGGCCAGCTAATTTGTTGTTATTAGGCTACCACCCTGGGACTCACTCCCAGGCTGGCTAACTTGTTTATTAATCTTTTGTGTGGTCTGTGTCAAATGCCTTGCTAAAGTCTAGGTAGGCCATATCCATAGCCCCTCCCTGATCTACTACTTTGGTCACTCAGTCAAAGAAATCTATTAGATTCATCTGACATGACCATCCCACTGTGAATCTTTGTTGCCTCGGGTCCTGTACCCTGCTGGCCTCTAGATACTCAACAATTCTTTCTTTCAGAAGTGATTCCATTATTTTCCCTATCATTGAGGACAAACTAACAGGTCTGTAGTTTCCTGCCTCTGCCTTGCTCCCACTTTTTTGAAGAGGAATCACATCTGCCCTCCTCCAATCCTCAGGTACCACATCATCCTCCCATGATTTGTTAAAAAGGGTAATCAGTGGTGTCACTAGGTCTCTCCTTAGTTCTTTTAGAATTCTGGGATGAATCCCACCAGGTCCCATTGCTTTGTCCACCCTAAGTTTTAAAGGTTCTCTCAGGACTCTTTCTTCTGTGAATGGACTGATATCGACCCCCCCCCCATCCAGAGTGCTTCTATTACTTGTTTTAGGTACTGCCTGTCTTCTTCTTTTGTGAATACTGAGCAAAAGTATTCATTCAGTATCTCTGCTTTTCCACTGTCATCCTCGGGCCACCTCCCCTCCCTTTTATTAAGCCTCACCATCTCTCCCTTGGTCTTCTTTTGCTCCCTGATGTGACTATAGAAGGTTTTATTCCCCTTCTTAACTGAGTTGGTTATCTTTTCCTTGGTTTTGACCTTTGCTATTCTTACTGCCTTCCCTGCTTCGTTCTACTTTAATTGATGCTGTCCTCTGTCCTGCTCATTCTGTGATTCCTTATACTTTCTGAATGCTATATTTTTCTCCCTAACCTTCCCTGCCACCTCTTTTGAGAACCATAGTGTTTTTTTTACTTTTTGTTCTATTTGCTTCACACAAAAGCTTGCTGCCTCTGCGATAGCAGTTTTGATTTTTTCCCATTATTCTTCCACCCCTCCTTCCTGCCAATTTGCTAGTGCATTCCTTAGGCACTCACCCATTTTGCCAAAGTCAGTCCTCCTAAAGTCCAGTACTTGTGCCTTTGTATGGCTTGACTCTACAGCTGTGTTGATCGTGAACCACACTGTTTGGTGCTTACTAGTTCCTAGATGGCTATCAACTTCTAAATCTGTGATCCTCTCTCCATCTCCATTTGGGAGTACTAGATCAAAGATTGCTCCCTCCTGAGTGAGTTCCAACACTAGCTGTGTGAGGCATGCCCCCTGCAGGGCATCGAGAATGACCTCACTCTTGAATGTGGCTACAGTACATGTGCTCCAGTTAACATCCAGCATCAGCAGTATCGCCCCTTTTTCTTCCATTCTAAGGATGCCTTCTACTCATTTCCTTATCCATTTCCTCCCCCTAGATGGGGGTCTGTTTACAACCCCCGTATGGATTGTGGTGCCATTACCTGTCTCCAAGGTGGCCCACAGTGCCTCCTCTCCTCCCTGTTTTCCCTTAGTTCTGTTGCTTTGATCCCTTCCCTTATGTAGAAAGCTACTCCTCCTCCTCTTTTACCCTTCCTGTCCCTCCTATAGATTGTGTACCCTGGTATGTTTACATCCCAGGCATGGTTCTCTGTGTACCATGTTTCTGTGACTGCCATGATATCCAGGCATCCCTCTTCCATCAAGGCCGCTAATTTAGGAAGCTTGTTACCCAGACTAT
The DNA here is from genome assembly GCA_016271365.2 of Neoceratodus forsteri. Classification (NCBI taxonomy): domain Eukaryota; kingdom Metazoa; phylum Chordata; order Ceratodontiformes; family Ceratodontidae; genus Neoceratodus; species Neoceratodus forsteri. Next base: position 143,386,055 of record JADMNL010000029.1, on the reverse strand, counting down.
GGGCATTGGTACTCATCACCCTTCATTTTTTGATGGCCTTACCTCTTTTAGCCCCATTCCTGCCCTTGCTGTCTTTGACTTTTTCTTTATTTACCCCTGTCCTGCTCCATATTGACTTCTCTACCTTGGTGTTTACCACAATGACGACCCTGTTTTGTGGGGAGAAGCTGGGAATTCCCTGCTTCTCTTCAGTGCCTCCCCCCTTGGGTAGTTTAAAAGCTTGCCAATGAAGCATTTAAACCTATCACCTAGGAGCCTGGTTCCCTTCCTGGACAGATGCAGACCATCTTACCAGTATAAGCGTGTATCCCACCAGGTGGAGCCCCAGTCTCCTATGAAGCCAAAACCCTGTGCTCCACACCAGTTTTTCAACCATTCATTGAATTGCATGGTGTGTAGTACCCTAGCCTCACCATGCCATAGACAGGCAGCACCTCTGAGAAGGTTGCCGTGTGTGCTACTTGCCTAAGGCCCCTCCTCAACTCCACAAACTCTTCCTACACTGCTCTGATCCCATGACCAGCTAAGTCATTTGTCCCTAGGTGGACAATGATGTCCAACTCCCTCTCCAGTGCAGATGCTTTTGCAATCCTAAGGATTCGCTTCCTGTCCCTTCAAGTCATGGCACCAGGCAGGTATCTCATCTCCCTCTCCCCTTTTTCTCCCAGTTCTGCCCTCTTAATAATTGAGTCCCCCACTAGGAGCTGCTTCCTTCCCCCGTGGTGTCCCTTGTCACCCTCCTGTGGACCTTCCTTGTGGCGGTTCCTAGCAACTTCCTTGGTCTCCAGTGTGGGTGCCTGCACCTGATTACACAGGGAGTACAGCAGGGTAGGCCATTGTTTGTAAGAGAGCACTAGAAATTGTGCCTGCTACTATAAGAGGTTCTTATATTTGTTTACACTGGGAAAGGGCAGGGTAGTCCACTGACTCTTGTGAGAGCACTAGAAATTGTGTGGCAACTTTAAGGGGTGGACAGTTTGAGAGGAATCTTTTGTTAGGAGGACAGGATTAAAAGGTGGTATCAGAATGAGAGAAAGAGTATTTAATTGAGGTCAGGACCGGGGAGGCTGCGTGGGAAAAATTAGTAGAGATACTGTGCCCTGAGTATGAAATCCGCTAGGTCCTGATTTACAATTAAACTCCAGTTTAAAAATAGTGCCTAGATTGAGAGGTTAGTCCGATGGAGAGAAACACTGAGTTTGGTGGCCAGCGAGGACCTGTTACAAGACCCTAAGTGCCAATAGAAATTATGGTTTTCAAGCTGAGCAGCTCCATTAGTTTGTCTGTACCTGAAGTCTGGACAAGTCGGCAGGCATATGGAGGAGGGCTCATAGCCAGCTGAGTTCAGAGCTGGTGTGCCAAGCCGCAGAGCACCCGATCAGGGTGATGCACCTACCTGAGGATGGGATGAATGGGTGGGCATGTGGAGGAGGGCTTGCAGCTGGCTGAGTTCAGAGCCAGTGTGCTGAGCCTCAGGGTGCCCTATCAGGGCAATGCACTGACCTGAGGTCTGGATGAGTGGGTGGGCATGTGGAGGAGTGCTTGTGGCCAACTGAGTACAGAGCCAGTGCTCCGAGTAGCAGGGCACCAGGTCAGGGCGATGCAGTGACCTGAGGTCTGGATGAGTGGGTGGGCATGTGGAGGAGTGCTTGTGGCCAACTGAGTTCAGAGCCAGTGCTCAGAGTAGCAGGGCACCAGGTCAGGGCGATGCAGTGACCTGAGGTCTGGATGAATGAGTGGGCATGTGGAGGAGGGCTCATGGCCAGCTAAGTTCAGAGCCAGTGTGCCGAGCCACAGGGTGCCGGGTCAAGGCAATGCAGTGACCTAGGAAGGAAGGGGAGAGAGCGAGAGGCCAGGGATATGGCAGAAGACACAAAGACAGGCAAAATCAATGGGAGTGGTGAGGTGTGGGAGCAGTAGTTTGGGGAGGGAGTGTGGGAAGGAGGTAGAAGACAAGAGAGCAGCAGAGCAGAGCCAGGACTTTGGTACCAGGGCAGAACAAAGGAAGGAAGGAGAGAGTTAAAGGTTGGGTGTCTGGGAGCTGGTGGGGGGACAGAATTACAAACTATGAGGAGGAAGAGGAAAACAAAGGGGGCTGAAGAGCATGGGGAGGAAAAGCAGAGTGAGCAAGGGTAGAAGGCAGTTGAGGGATTAGGGAAAAAAAGGCCCGGGAGCAAAAAAGTGGGGTGGGGGGAGAGCAGGTAGAGTAAACAGGTCAATTCAACTTAGACCTTAGATGCTAAACAATGTTTGAACTAATGCAACATCTAACAATTATAGCTTCAGAAGTTGTAGAACCTTGCCCCTGGATAATGTTAAAGCTACACAGTACAATTTTACAGTAAGCAGACTGTGATCAAGTAGAAATTAACAATCAGTCAAAACAGCTAATTAACTTTAAACAGCATTAAGACAGGCTAATCTGAGTAGAGGAGTTACTTTAGCAGACATAAAAAAATAAAACAAAATTAGCAGAGGTACTGTGCCCTGGGTATACAATCAGTGAAGCCCTGGTTTACAATTAAACTTCAATTTAAAAATAGCATCTACAGCGAGAGGTGAGTCAGATGGAGAAAGACTGAGTTTGGCAGCCAATGAGGAGCTGTTACAAGGCCCTAAGTGCCAATAGAAATTATGGCTTTCAAGCCGAGCAGCTCCAGCAGTTTCAGTCTTTACCTGAGGTCTGAACAAGAGTGGAGGAAGGCTCGTGGCCGGTTGAGTTCAGAGCCGGTGCGCTGAGCCACCAGGCACCTGGTCAGGCCGATGCAGTGACCTGAGATCTGGATGAGTAGGTGGGCATGTGGAGGAGGGCTCATGTCTGGCTGAGTTCAAAGCTGGTGCATCGAGTCACAGGGCATCCATTCAAGGTGATGCAGTAACCTGAGGTCTGGACGAGTGGGTGGGCTTGTGGAGGAGGGCTTGCAGCCAGCTGCGTTCAGAGCCAGTGCACCAAGCCTCAGGGTGTCTGGTCAGGGCAATGCAGTGACCTGAAGTCTGGATGAGTAGGTGGGCGTGTGGAGGAGGGCATGGGGCCGGCTGAGTTCAGAACCCTAGTGCCAAGCTGCAGGGTGCCCGGTCAGGATGATGCAGTGACCTGAGATCTGGATGAGCAGACAGGCATGTGGAAGAGTACTTGCAGCCGGCTGAGTTCAGAGCTGGTGCGCCAAGCCGCAGGATGCCCAGTCAGAGTGATGCAGTGACTTGAGATCTGGATGAGATGGTGGACATGTGGAGGAGGGCTCACAGCCAGCTGAGTTCAGAGCCAGTGTGCTGAGCCACAGGGTGCTCGGTCAGGGTGATGCAGTGACCTGAGATCTGGTCGAGTGGGCGGGCATGTGGAGGAGGACTTTCAGCCAGCTGAGTTCAGAGCTGGTGCGCCAAGTGCAGGGTGCCCAGTCAGCGTGATGAAGTGACTTGAGATCTGGATGAGATGGTGGGCATGTGGAGGAGGGCTCGCAGCCAGCTGAGTTCAGAGCCAGTTCTGAGTTCAGAGCCAGTGCGCTGAGTCGCAGGGTGCCCGGTCAGGGTGATGCAGTGATCTGAGGTTTGGATGAGTGGGCAGGTGTGTGGAGGAGGGCTCACGGCCAACTGAGTTCAGAGCCAGTGCACCAAGCTGCAGGGTGCCTGGTCAGGGCAATGCAGTGACCTGAGATCTGGACAAGCGGGCGGGCATGTGGAGGAGGGCTGAAGTGTGGCTGAGTTAAAAAACAATGCACCAAGCTGCAGGGCTCCCGGTCAGGGTGATGCAGTAACCTAGAAAGTTAAGATGGAGATGCTTAGAAGTACAAAAGGAAATATAGAAGACATTTTATTGAATTGTTCCCCGGTCGGGGGTCCCACCATTCAGAGCGCCGGCGTTAGTGCGCCTGGTCATTAGAGTGCCAAGTCAGAATTTCACCAACCCCTGTTTCTGCAGGGGCTGTGCCTCCCATGCTCCCCCTTTATTATTATTCTAACTGCAAGGAGGGGGTGGACCTCAGGTAAGAGGCGTGAATCCCAAAATCAGCACCCTGATGTGCCGGCACACTAATGCCAGTGCTTTGATGGCCGGAAATGGTCAGAGGGACTACAACCTACTGCAGGAAGTGTCCCTGAGACCAGGCAGTCTGGAGCCTTGGCCTACTGGAGGCATGAGAGCTGCAGTCATGGGAAGGTGTCTCTTGACCAAAGAAATACTCATAGCCAGAGTGCCAGCCCAGGTGTGGTGGTGGGGGGTTGGGGCTTTGGGCTGTTCTCAAGATACTGTGTCATGAATGTGCAGCACAAATGATGATCCTTAGCACTTCTGCATAGGTCAAGTGGCCAACTGTACCAGCCACCAGCCATATGGATCTAAAGAATTAGGGAGGGATCAGAGTGGAAACCTTACTAAGATGGTCACATCAGCAATGAAGAATGTCTATGCAGTGGGAATTAGGACATTGAGGCATAATGCAATTCGGGACATCTGCTGCATATTTTTTTGTTTTGTTCCTCCCTGACTCCCTGGCCAACCACTACTTTGGGCTGCCCAGGGACCCCGATGGCACCCTGCCCTGACACCAGCCACCTGCACCCCACATAGCAGCCCCCCTGGGTAACCTGGTGTAATCCTTCACCGGATGGTTCACCCTCCTCTGAGGGAGAAGGTGCTGGTGGGGTCTGGCCAGCACAATCAGTCTTGGCCTGGGTGCTGCTGAGGTGGTCTTGAGCTGTCCAAGGGCTTCTGTGGCAGCGGGGGGTGGTGACCATCATCCAGCCAGCCAGGGAGCAATTTTTCCCATTTTCTCCCCAGGGTCATGGCATGCCACTAACATCAAGGCGTACACCAACATTTGCCATGCCATGCCCAGTCAGCAGGACCTGACATGTTGCTGTTCCTCGGCCTCTGCCAGGAGTCAGCAAGTGCCGGGTTACATTCCCACCCTCCTCCTGGGAGAAGGTGAGCAGTCATCAGACGCTCAAGCCTTCTCCCCTTAGCCAATCCTCCGGTGCCCCAGGTCTGTTTCCAAACCTGGGTTGCCGGCATTGCAAGCAGAAATCCAACTGCTGTGTCGATAGGCCGACTTATCTACTGTGTCTTTAATGACTTGTACAAACTCTTGATCTCATCTGTGATGACAGCAAATAATTACATCAGCACTATCTACTGTGTCCGAAGTGTTTCTTAGGATAAAGTGGGAGACAAAGAGAAAGAGACCTGTGTGACCTGTGCCCAGTGATTGCCTGGTCTTTTTACCACAGATCCAGGGAAAAATATATGAACATACAACAGTGCCAGCAGATTTAGGCCATAAGGTCCATCGCGTCTGCTCGACTGCAGCCATAGCAGCCAGGTTTGTAAAATCTTTGGTGGGGCCCAGAGGTCAGGGGTCAAAGCCCCGCCCCCTGGCCCAGGGATCAAAGCCCCACCCTCTGGTCCAGGGGTCAGAGGTCAACCTCCCATCACCAGGGGGTCAGGGGTCCTACTTCATCTCTGGCTTTTACCCTGTCATTCCTACTGCTAGGTTCCCCTTCCCTGATCTTGTGCCCATACCATGCATTCTTAAATTTCCCTACCGTTTCTGTCCCCCACCTGCGCTGAGAGGCTGTTCCATGAATCCACAGTGCTTTCTGGCTTTCTATGAAGACATACTTCCTCATGTTACCCTCTAGCCTCATATCATAACCCCTCATTCTTGAACATCCCTCTTGTGCCTTATATATGCCTTTATTTCTGCACACCCCTCACCCATCCATCAGTGGTGGTTACTGTCTCTCCTCCAAATAAAGGGTCTGTTACAACTCTGTGCACATCATGTGCTGTGCTGGCCTGTAATCATACTTAGTACTGCACTGTGCCCCAATCCCCAAATACAGTACTACTATATTTAGAAGCTTGTGCTATCAACCCACACTGGACCACCGTAGCACTGAAGTTATAGTACTTTGGCCTCTTACAGCACTGCACGCTGTATGCCACATCAGGCTGTCAGCTGATTTTTTTATTACGTTGAGTTGGGAGATTTCCCCATACACACACACCTGGCCCCCCTTGGGTGGAAGAAAAGTCCCCCCAACTCAAACCAACAACACCCAATCCAACAGCCAGCAAGCAACGAAAGTAGCCTAGCACTGATACAGTACAGTACAGCACAGCACAGGAAACGTGACAAAACTACGCTATATTCTCTGTAGCTGAATTAAACTGGACAAGCAGGCAGAGGCCCACTGGAAATGCATGAAGGGGAAAACAACTTGAAAGTTCAGTACCGTAAATCGTCCACATCTGGTTCTACTAATTTACAAAATGCACTTCAGTACAAAATTATAATCTCTTAACAGTAAACTGTGTGATTAAAGCTCCTTTTCTGCAGTACACTCAGTTCGTATTTCTGTCCCACATGGATGAGAGGCTTTTTTTTTTATATAACCCCACCGAAACAGTACTTACTGATTAACTGCATCAATGGGCTATTACGGGAGCTTCACTAGCGTGGGGCTGAACAGAAATATGAACTTTAAGTGTACTGCAGCAGTAGCAAAGAAGCTTTAGTCACCTATAGCTTACTACAGTGTATGGTAGAATGATTTTATGCATGGACTTCCTTACCTGGAATTTGCTTGTGCTGCAGTAGTGACATCATTATATAGTGTATGATGGAATGCTGTTATTGTTAAAAATCCATCACTTTCAAAATGTTGTTATGCTGTAGTAGCTACGTCATCGCAGCTGTTAAGCTGCACTAGCTACGTAGCTACCATATTATAACAAGATCGAACGAGCTAGCACATGCGTGTTATAAGACCAGGATGCGGCGGTAAAAAAAAACAGTGAAATGAGTGGCAAAGTGGAGAAATAAAACAAAGTAAGTTGTGCTTCGTAACAGCATTCCATCCTACACAATAAGAAAGCAATGTATTCCCAGCTATCCGTAACAAGCTGGGTTATTTCATCTTGAGGTCGCCAATGGCGACCGAACCTCTCGAGCTACGCTCTCGAGGTTCAAATGGTCACCATGACAACTTCTCGATGAACTAACAAGCTTGCTACAGATAGCTGGGTATACATTATTCTCTATATACTGTATGATGGAATACTGTTACACATGGAATTCCAGCCTGGAATATGCTTGTTCTGCTGCAGTAGTGATGTCACTACTACAGCAGAACAACTTGAAATGCTGCCACATAGTTGCTTTTCTTTATCCAGTTAAGCTGGAAGTTTTTTGTTTGTTTTTTTAAACATGAACTTGCAGAAACATCTACAGCACACTGTGAAAGTTAATGATTGTTAAAATTTCTATTCTCCATTGTCTTTACTATCTGGTTTTGTGTGATTTTCTATGCTGTGACTGCCCATACACTATAAAAGATTGTGTATGAGCAGTCATACACAAACAAGGATATTCTTGTATCTCGAGGTTTCCTTGGTAACAGAGCACCTCTTGAGCTGCGCTCTTAAGGTCATCTGTTACCAAGGAAACCTCTCGATACAAGAATATCCTTGTGTATGACTGTTCATACTACTACTCCAGCACAATGACCAAGAATGTTACCACACAGCTTTTGTAAACTTGAATTTACAGAAAAAGCTGCAGCACATTAATTCAGTAATTTGAGCCCACCAGCAACCATCAAGTGCCCCCCATTCCCAGTTCACTTAAAGGCAGAGTGTCTGAAATAGCCATGGATCATGCCACTACACTATAAAACATAACATATAGGGGGACAGACAGTGAGAATGGACAAAGTAACTACAAATTACAGTCAACAATCCAGTCATATAACTAGCCTTTGCCTAGCAACATGTTACTCAACCAAGCCGGCTCCATGGTGCTGAGCAATGGGGCATGATCGCCCTGGCACACTAGTGATCTGCATTCATGTCCTGAACCTAGATGTCAGGAGCATGACCAGCAGAGAGGGAGCCAGAGCCTCCCTCAGACACTTCCTTCCCAGTGGCTCCTGGTGGGGGCCTAGCAGGGGCTTTCTTGGTGGTGTGGGTGACCACATGCTGCAGAGTACACCTCTCCAGATGCCGCTGCAGATGCATGCATGTGGGAGGTGGGTGGGGCCCCAGAAAACAGAAAATTACCACCTCAGCCAACCAGATGACAACTGCCATGTCCCACCACACCACAGTCCCCCAGGTGCACCACTCCTGTGCCCCATGCCTGCTGTTCCGGAGGGGTCAGAGCTTGTTACTCCTCTCCCCCATGCCCTCCCCCTCGGTAAAGGGGGGGCCCCTGGCAGGGATAGACCAGAACACTCCAGATGCAGGTATAGTGTGGGAATCAGGTGGCAGGAGCTGGCAGTGGAGGGGTGAGACTGGCGGGCAACAGTATCAATGTGCGGCTTGATGGAGTGGTGGGCTGACAGGCAAGGGTAGGCGGGGAAAAAAAGTTACACAACCATTACACCACATTGTGGTTGCATATTCCTCTTAAATGAACATACAAACAAGCCAGCAGAAGAAGGCCATTTGATCTAACAAATCTGCTCGTATTGCAGGGTCCACAGCTTGAGCTACTGTCCCTGCACTCCTTCCCTTCTCCTTCCAACCTCCCTACACATGATCCTTACCTTCCTCTTATGCCTATCCCAGCCTCTCTTAAAGCTGCCCTCTGTCTTCAATGAGATGACCTCCTCCGGCAGCGAATTCCAAATGTCCACCACCCTTTCTGTGAAGAAGTGCTTCCTGATCTCCCTCCTAAACCTCCCACTCTCCATCTTAAGACTGTGCCTCCTTGTGTTATGGTTGCCACTCAGCTTAAAGAGACTCTCCTTATCAACCTTATTTATCCCTTTCAAGTACCTGAAGATCCCAATCATGTCCCCTCTCTCCTGTCTTCCAGGGAGAACATGTTCAGTGCCTTCAACCTCTCTTCATATGCTTTACCCTGCTGACCTGCTATCATCTTTGTAGCCCTCCTTTGGACCTTCTCCAGCAGGTTAATGTCCTTTTTGAGGTGTGGGCACAGTACTGAACTCCATACTCTAGATGTGGCCTTACCAGTGACCTGTACAAGGGCAGTATAACCTCCTCTCTCCTACTACTGATCCCCCTAGATATGCATGCCAGCATCTTGTTTGCCTTTGCTGCTGCTTTCTTGCATTGCGTGGAGTGCTTCAGGTCACTAGTGATCATCACTTCCAGGTCCTTCTCCCCCTTTGATGCAGATACTCGGACTCCACCCAGGTAGTACTCTGTCCTGGGATTCTTGGCTCCAATATGCATAAGTTTACATTTCTTGGCATTGAAGCCAAGCAGCCACATCCCTTTGCTCTGGGCACTCGTTCCCTCAGGCTGTCCACAAGGCACACCCCTGCAGCCTGCCAGATTCACCTTGTGCTGCTGGACCATTCCCCCTTATCTCTAGTATCTCTGCCATCAGTCAAATCTGACATCCCTGTCTGGGGGAGGGGCCCTCCTGCTGCCACCAGGAAGGAAGCATCTTCTGTCAGCCTTCAACAGCCGGAGGTGGAAGGGCCATTACCCCTTTGAAGGTCTAGTAGCACTGAAGGTTTTGCCAGGGAGGCCATCACCTAAGGTGCACAGTGCAACCCTCACTGCATACGTGCACCCACAGTGGCATCCTGGGGCCAGAGACACTCAACAGCATGTGGTCACCCTTTCTGTCAAAAGCACCACCGCAAGCCACCACCAGGAGCCACCACTGAAGTGGAATGCAGGAACCCACGCCATGGGAGGGAAGTGTCCGATGGATGCTCTGAATCCCTCTCTGCCAGCCTCTGCTCTATTTATCCTGGGCTTGGGATGCAAACCTGGGTTGCCAGTGTGCCATAGTGATATCCCATCATTCAGCCCCACAGAGCCAGCCTCCACTAGCTCTTTAACACACGATAGCGTTCCACCCCAGACAGGAGTTTTGGCTTACTGTGGTTTCACGTAGAGTTCAAGCAATCCTTAGCATAGCTTTGTTAAATCTTGTACCCTTCCCTTCCCTTCCCTTCCTCCTTGTGAGTTACCCTTTACATCCTAGATATTTCACATATTGTAGCAGCATTCCAATACATAACAGTAAATACTTGATAACAGTGTCACAGTTGGGGTTCAGCATCTCCTGCCATCTGCTACCCCAAACTGCCACCCCTAAGTGGGACACCCTTATGCTCCATCAGTTTCACTTTTGTCCACTCTATGGTTGAGCCACTTGAACAATGCTGCAGCTTAAATAAAGGAGTCCGAACAAGTCCCCTTCAGCCACGTCCTCTGGATCGGGGAGAGGCTCCACTCAGACACCAGCAAAAGTCCCTAAAATCAAGACAGCTCACTGGAAGTAACTCCACAATGACCCAATCACCCAAACCAGTTGCAGTAACTTGACTTACTCCCTCACCCAGAGCCAGCAGCAACACAGATGGGAGTTAAACCAAGAAAGGAGAGTACCAATGAATACAGCACAGTGCCTGAGACAGTCGAGGATTTGGTGTTCAACTGTATCAAATGCTGCACTCAAGTCAAGCATAAGTAAGAAAAAATAAAATTATAACAATAATTAATGAATAAAATAATTTTAACTCTCAACTCCCCCACCTCTCAGCATCCAAAGCCCTCCCTGTCCCTACTCTTCCTTAAAGCACCTGCTTTGATAAAGTAACCTCCCACTTCTTGGCACCCCATTCCCTCCCTTCCCCCAACATGCCTACTTCCCACTGAAATAATATTCTCCCAGAGATTGGGCAAGCACCCAGAGACCATCCCCAAAGTCAGCAGCCCACCCCCCGACATTAGCACTCCCCACCAGATAGATGCTAGCGTTGGGATCCCATCCCCAGTGCTAGCCTACCCAGAAACTGGTGTAGCACCATCTACACATCCAAACACCCATCTTATAGATCAGTAACTCCCTGCTCACCTAGAGATCAGACTAGTACTGGGAGCCCACCCCTGAGTCACAACACCCCAGTCCCCACCCCCCAGAAATTGGTCTAGTATTGTGTGCCCAGCTCTGTTGCCAGTAACCCTTCCACCTCAGAGATTAGTAATTCCCTGCACACCTAGAGATCAGGCCAGGGCTTGGAGACTATCGCAAGAAGCAGATCCACCCTAGAGATATCCCAGCACTGGAAGCCCACCCCTGGTGCCAGTAACCTCAACCCCAAGACTGGGTCAACACTGGTAATCCATCCTTGCTGCCAGCAACCCTTCCTTCCCCAGAGATTAGGTCAGCACGAGGTGTGCATCCTCAGTGTTATTAGCCCCCTCCCCATGAATTTCAGAAGGCCTCCTGTACCTCAATATGAGGCCCACACTTTGATCCAATGCCACACACAGTCCTCATCATCTCTTTTAGGGTTCTGGGTCTATATGTTGGTATTTGCACTCCATAGTGCTTTGCAGAGGTGGACTACGTGGATTGAAAAGTGGACCTCATATTGAGGTACAGGAGGCTCAATGGTGAGTTCTTCTGTGTTCAGGGGGTGGAGAACTGCTGGCATGAGGGATGGGCTCCCAGCACTGGTCCAGTCTGTTGGCCTCCTGGCTGTGAGTGTGAGACCTTGAAGAGGGGAGCATATACAACTATGTCTTCAAAGATAGTAACCTGCTGAAGGTAAGGGGTGGATACCAAAACAGGGTTTACATGGCGAAAAGGTTGATTTGCAAGGGTTAGAGAGGGAGGGAGAGGGATGTAATGGTGAGGACAGAACAGCCTGGTTATGCCTGGGATGTGTAGTAGAGTACATGGGTGTGATGGTCACACCTGTGTTTGGCTGCTGCACATTTTGGTGGCATGTTATTGTACAGCTCTATCAGCCAGTATCAGGCTGCTCCATTGCCCTGAGCGCCCTCTGCTCTACACTTTCTGCCGCAGCCTCACTAGTCTCTCAGGCAGCAGGCCTCTCCTCGACTCTGCTACCGCTGGTGCCACTGACTTTCTCTCTCTTCTAGGGTCCTTACCTTGGTGAACAGGTCCGTCTCACCGGTCAGTGGGTGCTGCTCCCCCGCTGTGACTCAAGAGTCCTCCATCCTTCCTCCTCCTTGATTTGAATCTCGATGGATGGACAGGAGCAGCTCAGCCCTACTGCTTCTTTGGGGAAGTCCTCGCACTGTCTTCAGCCCTCCTAGTCACTACCGCTACTGCTCTGTACTGACACCCGCTCCGACCGCTCACACCCTGCGCCGATGAATGATTACGCCCCAGCCCTTGCTCACCTCTCCGCTCCTCGAAGCCCGCTTTCATTCAAACTGTAATGCTGCCCAATCAGAATACAGCTCCCTCTCATTCAGTAAGCACATGCTTGCACAGACGGGAATTGGGGCTAATGGAAAATGACGCCACCATGGACCACCAATGATAGAGGGATAGGGTTGGGATTGCTTGGGGTGGGGGGATTGCTCACTGCACCTATGCTGCCTTGCCCAGCAGGGTCACGCACAAGCACAATCACATGCCCAAAATGGTGCAAGTTTAAAAAAAATGCCTCCGTATCCCACCAATAAGAACGGAGCCTGCTGGGGACAGGGACAAGTGACGATGACCATGGCCTAGGACAGGTCACGGGGGCATGCAGATCCAAAAAAAGATGGGGAAAAAAATGTGCATGGGAAGATATTGCTGGGGCTGAGCCCACATCCAAAAATATTGATGGGGCACATGCCCCATGGGCCCATACAACCCAGCACCTATGAACGCAGCTCACAGTTAAATTACTGCAGCTGCCCCCCTCTTTACCCTCCCTCTTTCCAAAAATGACTGTTTATTGTTTACAATACACAAGCACATGGCACTGGCACGTGGGCAGCTGTGAGTGGCCAGAAGAGCATACAAACACATGGTCCCTCATGTGGGGCCAAATCATCCTGTTTTCACCATTTGCCAGTTTCATGGGGGAGGGGGGCTGCCCAGATTGATTTTCTCTGAGGGAGGAGTTTATGTGGAGTTGTCTGTGAGCCAAATGACTTGAAAACAATGACAGAGCACATATGTGTGAGCAGTATGGTGCAGTGTTCAGCATCAAGAGACAGAGCACCTGAGAGCAGCCACAGCGGTGCTTTGCAGCATGGAGCCCAGCTGGTTGGGGAAAAAAAAGAACTATCTATTTGGATAAAAAAGAAAAAAAGACATAACTATTTCCAGTTAAACCCCTTGACTGTGGTGTCTGAGGTAATGAAAGAGACCAGTGCTAGGTGGAGGAAGGTCAGTCTGTAAGGGAACCATTATCACCAGTGTCCAGCAATGGTAGGCGAAGAAACCAAGCACTCAAGAACTGACTTGCAGACAGGCTTCCAGCGAGTACCTGCAGTCTATGTCAATGAAAAGGGACATCACACACTGAAACCAACACTTGAATTAAACAGCTCAGCCCTATAGACTGTGATTTAATCGCTAAGGGCCAGCAGTCTAATTGAACTGTATGTAGTAGTAGTAGCTCTGAAGTAGTAGTAGTAGTAGTAAAAATATTTATTTTTATACAGGAACAAGATGGCACTTACACACCATTAGGAACAAGATGCTATTGTCAAGGTGGTCCTGTTAACAGTATGAGCACAAGAAGGTACATAAAAACGAATTACTCTTAGTACACTTACTTAGCAAACAGACATAATAAAGTCCTGTTTCCAGGGTAGTGCAATAGCAATGTAAAATACAGTAAGATGTATAAAAAACAGGTTACACTTAGTAGACGTGTTTAAAAGATAGGCATGACAGATAGTGCATTTAATTCAAATGACTTTATCAAGCTTTCTAGAAAACTGGCTAACTTACGTTAATTAACCTATTCTTTTAATCACTGGAAACAGTAGAGAAATAAAAAATATCATATATAGAGGCTACAGAACCCAATAAATGTTTTATGCTATCTAACCATTCAAGGTGCATTCAAAAATATAAGTAAAAATGAATTACAAACATAATATGTCTTATAAATAAACACAGTGCATGGATATAGAGATACAGGTTCATGACAAACATATTTTAAGTACTATCATCCATTACGTATGCATCAAATATCCAGTTCCTGTTTCATCATTGTCACATACATTTTTACAGTTTTAGCAGAATGTTTGACATGTTTGCTTACGTTATTCCACAGTTATTGCTACAAAAAGGAATAGTCATTTCTCCATATTAGTTATTTGGTCTTGGCAGTATGTAGTCCTAAATGCTACTGTTTCATAAACAATATTTATGTTATCTTTTTGTGCCATGCTCACTGGTGGATAGCAAAGAGATTAAAGGACATGTGGTGGTACACTTTCCTCATCTCACTACATAGACCTGCCATAAGGTAGACAGACATTGAGAGCAATGGTTAACTGAAAAGGCCATCCAGAAGTTACGGTGAGGTAGCATGAGCCAAATTATTGAAGATCATGTTATGAAGCATGCAAGGTGAGTTGTGGAGTCCTGGAACATTGGATTAAGCAGGATGGGAGCTGCTGTCATGATTGAGGTAGTTGAAAGAATTGCGGCCAAATCTCTGTCTCTTTCTTCTGGTTCAGAGGATGAATGTATCTATAAGTCTCATCTAGACTTTTATACATGAAGATGGTTTCCTGCAACTGATGATAATTGGCGCTGTCAGGCGAAGGGACTTTAGTCATTTTTTCCTGATACCTGTTGTATGTTTTCTCTTTTCTTTTTCTGCAGAGACTCCAAGATTTGACTGGTCTGTGAGGAGGAAAGGTAGCGTAGAGAGAAGTTTGACAGAGGCTAGGACATGGACTTTAACTTCCTTAATGTGGACCCTGTTGGGTCTTGATTAATTTATCTACTTTATTATTTTTGTTCTTATTGCCTAACAATATAAACAAGAGTTGTCTCTAGCCAATGGGCTGCTTTGCCAATGGTAATACTGTGACAAACTTACCCTTTGGACCATACGAGCTTCTGGGGTAAGTTGGTCTATGTCACTTCTCCGCTGACACCACCTGATTCTATTAGAAAATACCTCTGTCCTGATCAGGAACTTTGAAAATAAGACACAATCTTCTATTTGGTAGAGTGCTTTTTGAAAGGCAGATTTTAAACAAGGCAGCTAGCAGAGATCTTGAAATCACTCTTGCAATAATGATGCACAGCCACTGGTTCTATAAAAATAGATTCTTTACTACTAAACACTACAGATATTACAAACAAATAGGATATGTACAGCAAACCAAAAAGATATACACATTTAAGGAAAGAACAGTAAAAACAGGTGAACAGATAGCTGACTTAAAGAATAAGCTCACAGTCTAGTCTCACACTAGGATTTATATTTATTTGCCAGCTAACTTGAAAGAACATTCACCTAGACTACCCTTCCCTCACGCAGATAAGCTAGCTATTGATCAGTGCCCTTTGTCCTCTGGGATCACTCACCAAGATAGTCCTATGGTCCTCTTCAAAAAGTTACAGGAACTCAGAGACAGTGAGTTAGGGTTCAACTTTTCTATTTATGTGCTCAGGGCTGTGGGATAAGATCTCCGTCTGTAGTGACAGCTCTCACCAGTATTTCCCACCCATATGAGTGCATGCGTTTGTGTGTGTGTACATGTGTCTACATTTGCCAGGCTAATTTACCCTTTTTCCACCTAGCAACATCTTCACTCACAGCTTTTATGACCCTGTTTATTTGCTAGCTGCTTAGGGTGTCTCAGTGAGAAAAGTCACACCCTCATGTCTGCAAGTCCAAACTACAACACTCCCGGGCACTAAAATGTTTCACAACACAATTAAAGTTCAAAAAGCAGTTGGTATATTTATTTTGGAAGATAAAAGAGCTACAGCAAGAGTCAAATTACCCTGGCGCTTCAGCAAACCACCTTCATTAGGGTGTGTGGCTAAGACAGAATAAGCATAATTTTTATATCACCCTAAGTCAGTGTTCACAGGTTTAATCAATTATAACAAGTCAGAAAAACAAAGTAAAAAATATCAATGCACTATTGGACTAGACATCAGAATCAGTCAGAAATTGAAACCTGAGTGTGGTACAGAGACTACATAATACCTGAAAATGAATTTGGGGATTTATGGGAGGAAAGTCTGGTTGTCTCATGCATATACATTCTGCCAAAAATACATAAACATATACAGGACCCCCCCCCCAGGGTGATCTGTCATTTTGAGGGTGAATTCCCTTACTTAGAACCTCGGTGAATTCATTTATTTTTTTCCGTTTAAAAATCTGTTGTAACATTACCATCTTATGTAAGGGACACCTTGGATAGTCTCAGGAAGTTGTATAAACATGAACATGAGACAGAGACAGGATATTTTAGGAAAAACAGTGCAACTAATTTGTGTGGAGATGTGTGGCTCACCATTGATGTTGAGGCATTGTACACATCTACCAAACACGATTTGGGGATCAAAGCATGTAGACATTTTTTGGAAACACACTCACAAAGGCATGGCATCCCCACAGAGTTTATCCTTACATCATTGAATTTTATTCTTTCCCATAACTCATTTAAATTTAACAGTGACCACTGTTTGCAGACATGTGGTATGGCAATTTGGGCCTCAATGGTCCCTTCTTATGCCAATCTATTTCTCAGTTATTGGGAGGAGATGCTTATTCTTGGCTTTGAACAAAATCCCTTTTTTACCAAGATAACCAAATGGTTTAATTATATCAATGATATCCTATGCATATGGAGGGGGGACATCAGTGAAATTAAGCCATTCATAGATTGGCTTAACAATAATTATCTAAATTTGCAGTTTACCTACACCATTGATTACAACAGCATTGACTATTTAGATCTCACTTTAGCAAAATCTAGAGAACAGGGGAACAAGACAGAGACAGGATGTTTTAGGAAAAACAGTGCAACTAATTCATTATTGCGAGCTGAAAGCACCCACCCACATAATCTCAAGCAGTCGATTCCATATAGTCAGTTCCTGCATCTACACAGGACTTGTTCTAATTGACTAGTGCTTCTTAGAACCACCACATAAACTTCTATTCAGATTCTGAGGGGGGGGGGGGGCCTGATACATTGTTTCAGGAGGCATTGAAAGGGCCTTTTCAGTAGACAGAGGGAGTTTACTAATGATAAAAACAAAAGAGAGTGAAACAAAAGTTGGATTGGTCCCTTTTGTGACTGAATATAATGACTGGGCAGGAAGAGTAGGTGATGTTCTCTGATGAACCCGACCTGCCAGACTGCCACCCACAGTCCAGGTCTGAAGCCACCAGCCCCTCACAGAAACGCAGGTATGGACTTGCCCTCAGGGACTGATTACCTCCAGGAAGGGAGCCCTAGCTGCCAATTTTTTTGCTTTCTTTACATGAGGACAGTTGTCTCTGGGTTTAAATCCAGAGTCTTTTACTGCTGTGGCCCACTGGCTGCAGTCAGCTCCAGGAGCACTCCGATTGGCTCCATATAGCTCTGCACTGTTAATGTTTGATTATATTGTGCTAGATTATGTTTTCTGTTAAAACTGTCTTGTTTGTATTTTATAGCTGAAGTTTTCTGATTTAATGTAAATGCCTGTATTGTGTTCCTCATAAGACCAGTAGTGATCTCAGCTCAGGCCTTTGAAACCCCTGCCTTCACCTTTTTACGCTAGTATTGTGTTTTAAATAGCCCTATTATTGCCCACTCAGACTTAGAGGCACCTTGCCTAACATTTTGGTCTGCAACAACCCCCCCTGTTTAAGCCAGTCTGCATTTCTTTTTAGCTCCATGAGCAGCCCCACCACCTCTGACTTTCTTATTTAATTATCCTCTGCCTTCTTCTTCCAGGTAGTCTGAGAGCCACAGCCGTGGTTCTCTGATGAACCCAACCTGCCAGACTGCCACCCGCAGTCCAGGTCTGAAGCCACCAGCCCCTCACAGAAACGCAGGTACAGACTTGCCCTCAGGGACTGATTAGCTCCAGGAAGGGAGCCCTAGCTGCCAATTTTTTCGCCCACCCGGCGGTCCTGATTAAATACACATAAACCCCGCCCCGGCCTTCTAGCTCACTCCTACTGGCTATTGCCAGCCATGCCTCATTAGTTATCTAGGCCTTAATTTTTCATTGGAACCCCATCATCCCACAAGATCCACTCATTTCCTTGGCCCTCTCAAGGAACTGTTGCAAATCCTGTGTTTATTACTGGTAAAAGGAAATATCTCCACGTTAAGAATTCCGTCTGCACCTATCCTTCTCTATAGTTGCCTTATATTACTTTGTTATACTCTACCCAAAATTTCGGTTTGCAACACGGACAAAGGCCAGTTTCTCTTCTCTATCATCTACCAAGATATTGCCTCTCACATTAGACCATGGCATCCTACATCAGGGATGTCTCCTCTATGGTCATGCCCCTCCTCCCACCAGGCCATAACTATAGAACACGTGCAATTCCCAAGGATGGTGACGGCTCTATCAGTTCTCTATGTTTTATCCCTAGCAAATAGCAATCCTGCCCTTAACACAGCCACCACTAAACCAATGTACGCTAGAAGGAGTAACAAAAGAATATTTAGCAGGCTAGGACATCACCTTAAAAAACTACTACTGCTTCTCCTACTCTGTTTGGGAAATGTTGAATTAAACCCAGGTCCACCTATTTCTGTGGACGCCCCTTCGGACCTCCCTCAATATAAAGGGATTAGCTTTCTCCATATCAATGTCTGTAGTTTGCTAAAGAAGACTGACTCTATACAGACCTTGGCTCTACATGCATCTCCTGATTTCATCATGATAACTGAATCCTGGCTCCCACACCTCGACCCGGACAAATCTATCAGCGTACCTGGTTATATCATACCACTGTGATGGAGCCGACTAGAGAGGGGAGGGGTTGCAATATATGTCAAAAGCAAATTCACAGTCTTTGACTGTACCTCAAAGGCTAAGGAATTTGAATGCCTTGCTCTAAAATTATCACTTTCCAGCGAGAAATCACTTCTTATGGCAGCATGCTACCAACCACTGTCTGGTGGCTGGGCACTTCTGCCACACCTTCAAAACCTTCTTGGCTCTGCTAATACTGAGTATATCTTAATGTGGGATTTCAATCTAAATTGGAATGATGACAGCTCTAAGAAATTGAAGGATCTATGTGATGTTAATGGTCTGTTACAAATGGTGACTGCTATAACCAGACCTAACAGAAAAAACCCTGAACACAGCACCCTCCTGGACCTTATGTTAGTAAACAAACCTCACACTGTCTTGCATACTGGAGCATTCTTCAATGATATAAGCAACCATTGTGCTACTGCCTGCATCGGACATCCTTCCCAAATAAAAACGGCCTCCAAATTCAAACTGAAAAGATGCCTGAAAAAGTTCTCCCAGTACACTTTCCTGAAAGATCTAAGCAACATTCGTTGGCAGGATTTCTATCTAGCCCCCACCTTTAACGAGGCATTTAACATCTTTTACAGCCTCTTACTGGGGTAATAGACAAGCACGCCCCACTAAGACTGATCAAATCAAAAAATAAAACTCCTGGCTGTTTCTCTCCCATCCTGAAGAAAGCACTTAGGGATAGGGACTACTGGTGGAAAAAAGTGAGGAAATCCCACCTGGAGGCTGATTGGTTAGCATTCCGTACCACTAGAAATGCTTGTACCAAGCTAATTAGGTCAGAAAAAGCTAGGTACTTCCAAAACAAACTAGAAGACAATAAAAACAACTCTGCCAAATTTTGGAACATCCTCAAAGAAGTTGAAGGTCAGTCCACTGCAACACCCCTTCCAAACAAAATTGTATCTGATGGCACCACCTATACGGACAAAGCTGGTGTACTAGAGAAGCTTAATGATCACTTTGCCACTGCAGGGCTTGCCTTTGACACTTCACCTATCAGCAAACTTAGCCTGACAAGAGACTACACTGTTGGCTTCACTGATAATCACAACCATAACCAACCGCATCCCACCCCCTTCAGCTTCCTCACAATTACGTTCAAGCAAGTGGAGGACCTCCTCCTTTCTCTGGATACAACAAAGAGTGTGGGTGCAGATAACATTGAACCTTACTTCCTAAAACTTGGCCATACCTATCTGACCGCCCCCATTACACACTTATTCAACACCTCTCTGATTCAAGGTGAGCTACCTGTCTTATGGAAAACTGACCACATCCTACCATTATTCAAGACTAGGGATCCGAGTAATCTGAACAATTACCAGCCTATTTCTATACTATCCGTCCTCTCTAAATTACTTGAAAAAATTGTCAACATCCAACTTAGAGAACATTTGGATTCACAAAAGTTGCTAAACCCGGCTCAGTCCAGCTTTAGAGCCAAACACAATACAGTATCGGCTCTTGCCAAAGTAACTACAGACTGGCAAATGGCCTTGGACTCTAAGAAGAATGTATTTGCCCTCTTCCTTGATCTAAGTAAGGCCGTCAATACTGTGGATCATACCATCCTGCTTACTGCACTGAGTAACATCGGACTTGATAGTTCTGCCACTAAATGGTTCACCAGCTACCTAATAGGTTACAACAAGTCAAAGCCATAGGAGATCTGTGCCCACAAAAATCCTTGTTATGAGGAGTCCCACAAGGCTCCATCCTGGCCCTATCCTCTTTGCAATATACATCAATAATCTGGACTCGCAGCTGGGCACAGCAAATGTGCACTTATTCACAGATGATACTGTACTCTATACCACAAATTCATCCTTAGATCTGGCTCATGAGTACTTACAGAAAGACTTCGTCACCCTCCAATACAACCTTCTCACTCATAAGCTCCTCCTCAATGCCAAAAAGACTGAAGCAGTGATTCCCTCACCAAAGTCTACTTCCGGATGTCCACATATCACACAGATCCGAACACTCTTAGATGAACCCCTTAAAGTAGTTGATACCTTTAAATACCTAGGGTTCTGGCTGGATAACAAGCTCAACTTTCTGTGCCACTTAAATGAAACCTCGAAGAAACTAAGACAGTGATTAGGTTTATTCTATCGCATTAAACACCTACTCACGTTAGAAGCCAGAATGAGACTAGTACAGACTACGTTCCTACCTATACTGGACTACGCTGACTTTCTTTACAGTTATTGCCCATCAACGATGCTAAACAAACTGGACACCCTTTATTACCAGGCTTTAAGATTTATCTTAAATCTACCCTGTAGTACACATCACTGTCGTCTATACTAGGTTTCGGGATGGACCTCACTCTCAACTAGAAGAAAAGGAATGCTCTCCTCTGGTTTTTTAGTGCATTATCTGATAACCTCCTTGCATACATCTTGAACATCTTCAAATGGGCTAAAGGTTCCTATGGCCTGAGACGCTTCTTCTTAATCTGCTTCCAAATTCCTAGAGTGAAAACTACCCTTGGCTACAGCAATCAACTTCGCCCATCACTCTAGAACACTATGCAAGACTCATTAAAATTATCCTCACTTCCAAGCATTTTCACATTCAAAGCTCTATTAATGAATTATCTGAAGGAATCATGCAACTGTTTCAGACGCCGATGACTCCTAAGCCCCGGGTGCCACTCTCAAATCCTACGCCTAAGTATCTCACCCACCCCACATTCCTAACAACAGAAACCTAGGACCTACAAGCCTAGTTCCCTTAATCCAAGATGGCCCTGCCTATTCTCTACCTTTTACCTATTCTGGCCTCCCTTTTAGCTGCCTACTCTTTCACCTCAATTTCTACCCTATTCCTTAATACCTCCTTATTTTTTATCATTTAGGTATGAGCTCTTACTCAGCAGAGACTATATGGGATTGTTGTCTCTTCTCATTTTAGTAAAGCTTATCATTATGTACCTTTGCATGTTAATTATGTTGACCGGTATGTATAGGCCCATATTGACCGGCACCTTCACAATGTTTTTTCTTTTTTTTTTTTTGCACCGTTGTCCACCTTAATTGTAATCTTATGAAGTGTACTGTATTGTATTAATGCCCAGGACCACCTTGAAAATGAGCTTGCTCAATGGTGTTTATGCCTGGTTAAATAAAGTGATTAATTGATTGATGTGATTTACAGGAATTGGTACATTCTCACAAGCGAACCCTGGTTTGCAGTCTCTGTGGGTGCAAACCCACACATTGCTTTTAGTAGGGCACCTAGCCTTACAGACAAGTTCATTCATAGTAGACTGCCATCTGAGCATGAACCTGCTGCTAATTCTTACTGGCTCCCCCAGAAATCACAAGGGATGCAAAAGTGCAAAAGATGCAATGTATGTGAACATCGTATCACAGGAAAATATTTTGTACACCCTGGGAACCCAAATCTGAAAAGTGAAATTTGCGAGTGTATAACTCGTGATACTGTGTTCACTATTTATGTGTTATGGTGTCCCTGCAATTTGTTGTACATTGGCAGGACTGCCAGGAATCTCAGAACAGGTATACAAGAACATATACGTTCAATTTCCAGCATGAGGAAGGGCAAACCGGTAGGGTTGCTGCACATACAGAAACACAATTCTGACCCCAAAGTTTGCGGTTTGTGAGAATTGAACATGTGGCAGCACTGAAGAATGGGAGTGACAGAGTGAATTTGCTACTGCAAAAAGAGAGGCAGTGGCTATTCAGGCTAGAAAGCATGAAACCAGTAGGACTGAACAATGATTATGATCTAAAACCTTTTTTACATAAAAAGTGAAGTGCCTTTAAGAGTTAGTGCCATTCAATATTCTGTTAGTATCACAAACTATGGTAAAAGATGTACTGCTTTAACAATCCTGCTAGATTTAGTTGTATTCACATTTTTGTTCTTTCTGTTCTTTTTTAGGTTAATTCAGCCATTCCCAGGATGTGGATCCCCATGAATTTGAAAGGAGTTTATCCAATGAATTTTTCTGGGTGATCACAGTATTTCTGGCACTCGGCTGCTGGTTCAATTAAATGTATTTCGATGTCAGAAGCCTTAGTTTCGAATTTTGAATAAAAATTATATTTTAGCCTGTAACTTTGCTCTGTGTCAGAAATGACTACTCTGTTATGAATTGAACGACCGTAATTAATTGCAATCTTATGTAGTCACTGTACTAAGCTCAGGTTACAATTTCTGGCTGATTTTGATGTCTAGTGCAATAGTGTTTTGATCTTTTTTGCTTTGTTTTTCTAACTTTTTAAAAATGATTACACCTGTTTCCATTGACTTGGGGTGATATAAAAATTATGCTTATCCTGTCTTTGCCACACACACTGACAAAGGCACAGTTTGCCCAAGTGCTGGGGTAATTTGGCTCTTGCTCCAGCTACTTTATCTTCCACAATAAATGTAGCAATTGCTTTTTGAACATTTTGTTGTGGATCAGTTTAGTGCCCAAGAGTGCTATAGTTTGGGCCTGCATTTACGTTTTGGGCTGAGTGCCTTTCTACAGCACCCACCCTGCCCTGTGGTTCATAGTGGGTGCTCATGGACCTGCTTGCACCCTCACATCTGGCAGCTGTCCTCCCCCTATAGATTTCATAGGGTGGCTGCTGGGACATGTAACCTGGACTCTGTTTTGTGTGTTCTATGCCATTCTAGTCAGAAATAATTTACAGGAGAATAAGCAGAAATGAAAAATGATTGCATGGACAAAGAGATCAAATTAACATGGTTACATTCCCATCACAAATACAATAAAAGCAGAAGAAATTGCTTTTTCAAGAGAATAAAGAGAAAAAAGTTGGAAAGATGTTTAGAAGGAAAGATAAAAGTGAAAGGGAGGCATATATAATAGTTAAACGACTGCCATGTACTTTCACCCTTCCCCTCAAAGACAGGCAAATGTTAGCTTTGGGATTAGTGCCTGGGTCTCCTGTTTTGCTTCTAACATGTTTTTTTCTTCCTAGTCTTCCACCTTCTTGCTGATCTAACATACTAACATAATAAAATGCCAGCAGAATAGGCCTAACGGCCTTTCACATCTGCTCGTTTGGTCAGCCCCCACCCTGGGTGCTGACCTTGCTGCTCCCCTCGCCTTCTTTGGCTTCTCCCTTCTCAGTTCCGGATATTCTTGCTGCATTGGATTTTGCTTCCAGAACCCTTCCCCTGTACCTGTCCCACCCTCTCTTGAACCCCTCCACTGTCTCTGCCTCCACCAGCCCCCTAGGCAGCGCATTCCATAGCTCCACCACCCTCTCAGTGAAGTAGCACCTCCTCCTATCTCCCCTGAATTTTCCCCTCCTCCAGCTTCCACCCATGCCCTCTAGTGGCCCCCTCTTCCTTCCTTTGAAGCATCCTGACTGCTCCTCCCCTATTTACTGCCTTCACATACCTAAAGACCTCTATCATGTCCTCCCAGTCCCTTCTTTCTTCCAAGGTGTACATACTTAGCTCTTCGAGCCTCTCCTCATAGGTCCTGTCCCCCAAGCCCCAAATCATTTTGGTTGCCCTCCTCTGAACCTGCTCCAGGAGTTTAATGTCCCTCTTTAAGTGTGGCCTCCAAAATGGCACACAGTACTCGAGGTGCAGCCTCACCAAGCAGTTATACAGAGGGAGTATCACTTCCCTCCTTCTGGAGGTGATACTCCTAGCAATGCATCCCAGCATCCTGTTGGCCTTGGCTGCTGCCCTCCTACAAGTCTCTGAGTTGTTCATCTTGACATCCACCACCACCCCCAGGTCCCTCTCAGCCATCAAGACTTGTAGCATTCCCCCCCCAGGGTGTACACTTGGCCCAGGTTTCTCGCCCCCAGGTGCAGTACCTTGCATTTCCCTGCATTGAACCTCAGCTTCCACTTTCTAGACCATATTTCTGGAGCCTCTAGGTCCCCCTGTAGGGCCACCTCCCCCCCTCCTCCCCATCCACCACCGCCCCCAATATTTTGAGTCATCCGTAAAGAGACATCTTACTCCTGATACCTGTCCTTATGTCAGAGACATAGGCGTTGAACAGGAGGGGCCCAAGGACTGATTCCTGTGGGACTCCACTAATGACCCTCCTTGGGGATGAGACTATCCCACCAACTATACAGTCCTGGAGCCAACTGCCTATTAATCTGATCATCTGGTTCCCCACCCCCATTTCTCCCAGCTTATCCAACAGGCCCTCATGAGGAACAGAGTCAAATGCCTTGCTGAAGTCTAGAAAGAGGACATCCACTGGTTTACCCAGGTCCAAGGCACTCATCACCCAGTCATAGAACTCAACAAGGTTTGTCTGACATGATTTCCCCGGGATGAATCCATGCTGTCTATTGTCCAGGCACCCTGACTTTTTCAGGTCCCCCAGCCTCTCCTTGACAATGCCCTCCATCACCTTGCCCACCACCGATGTCAGGCTGACAGGCCTGTAGTTTCCTACCACCTCCTTGATGCCTCCTTGTGGATGGGCACTATATGCACCACCTTCCAGTCCTGGGGCATCCACCCTGTCCTCAGAGAGATGGTGAAAAGCTCCACCAGGGGTTTTGCCAGGACATCCGCAAGTTCCTTCAGCACTCTGGGATGTAATTTATCCGGCCTCGGTGCTGTCTCCATCTTAAGGGACCTGAGGGCTTCCCTCATTCTCTCTGCTGTGATTTCCACTTCTGCTACCTCTTCTCCCTGCTTAGCCTTCCCCCCCTCCTGCCAGTGATGCCTCCCCCTCTCCCCAGACCCACCGATCAGTTAGGGTCCCCCACTTCTCAGTATCACTGTCTCCTCCCATGTATGATGCAGCACTCCCATTTACCTTGGTGAAAACTGAAGTGAAGTACTCATTTAGTACCGCAGCCTGCTTCCCCGGGTCTTGTACCCATATCTCTCCTGTTTTAATCCTGATCTGGCTGCTCCTTCTTTCAGGTGCTTCACTTCAACTAGCTATCATGCTCCAGCTTACTCACACTGGCCTGTCTCCTCTTCCAGACCCTTGCTCATCCTCTGTATTCCTTTGTGGTTTGTACCCTATGGTGGGACCCCTATGGCCTGCTTAGCTGCTCCCGGGTAGCAGCCTCAGACAGAAGAGGATGAGCTTGGGGGAACAGTGGTTTGTTTTGCGGCATTGAGGTGGGTGGGCAAAGATGCCATCATGAAAGTGTGGTGGACCAATGTTTTTTCTCAGTTTCTGCCCTCCTTACTTCCCTCTAGGCATCTGCCTATGACCTTCTGCAATGCTTTCCTCTGGGTGTGGGTGTGGCAAATGTCACATGGTCACCCTTGATGTCAATGTCACCTCAGATCCCATGTAAGAGGCACTCACACAGTCCCTCTCAGAGGGGCAAATAAATAGAATCACTAAAAAAAAGGCCAGCTCCACCCACTCCAGTGATGCCATCTGGTGGTGCACTGAACCACCAACATGTAGGAGATCTAGGTTCAAGAACCATTCAAATCCCCCCACTCTGGCTGGTGTGGTCTGGAATGCTGTGCAGAGGCACTTCATACCAACCCTGGGGACAAGAGTGGTGAGAGTCCTGCTCTATTAGCACCTCTTCTGGTGTGAAGCACTGCAGACTTTGATGCAGTGGGTGACTATGCTGTGTCAGCCAGCATCAACCACATGGGTGGTACTGCAGGTTTCCATTGGCTAAAGTCAGGGGTGGAGGGCAGGCAGGACAACCAGGCAGAAAATCATTAGCTGGACAAACAATGATGCAAGAAGGCCCATCTTCCTAGATACCACAGAATACTATAGAGGCCCCCTGTCCTGCAGAGATGTTGGCTGCTCTTTTGTACTGGATGGTGTATGGACTGAGTATCAGGGTGCCACTGGGAAAAGACAGGAGCAAACTTTGGGGTAATGGATGTAGAAATTTTGAGTGCATCGGACAGTAAGTGGTATGTGTGTGGAGGTGAGTGGGATCTCTAATGTAACATAAAGCTAAGTGAAATAATGAATACACTTTTTTTTAAACAATTGCAGCTCCTGACACTTGCCAGGAGCCAACACCGTTGTTTGAACTAACATTATTTTAGTACCAGGCTCCCTTCACCCCAATCCATAATTGGGTGGAGCACCAAAAGTATTAAAACCGGTCATCCCCTGCTAAACAGTGCATCATGTGTTTAGTCTCTGTCCATCATTGATTATGCACAAGAATGTGCAGAATTAGGAGGAAGGGAATGAGTGGTATACTGATGATGCAAACAGCTCTGCAGCACTTCCCAGGTTGCTCATTCCCTTGTGCTGCTACAGACAGAAGCATAGATACATAGACTTTGACAGCAGATAAGGTCAGCTTGGCCCACCTAGTGTGTCCATTTTTTCCCCTGCCTATACTGCCACCTCAGACCATACTTTACCTCTGCCCCCCTTGCTTCCCACTAAGATTCTCTTGTGTGTACCCCATGCATGTGAAGTCCACCACTGTTTTAAACCCCACCATATCTGCTGGGAGATTGTCCCAGGCATGTACCACTCTTTCATCGAAGAAGTGGTTTCTCACATCTCTCTTGAATATCCCCTTCTAGCTTCACTGCATGTCCCCTTGTTCTTGTGCATCTTTTTCTCTGAAAAATACTCCCCTCCTGTACCTTATTTACCCCCATGAGGTATTTGTAGATTTCTATCAAATCCCCCCCAACTCTTCTTTCTTCCAGGGTGTACATATTGAGGTCTGTCAGCCTCTTCTTGTAGGGCTTCTGATGCAGATCCTGCACCATTTTAATTGTCCTGCTGTGGACTGTCTCCACTCTGTTTATGTCAAGCCTGAAATGTGGCCTCCAGAACTTGACACAGTACTCCAGGTGCATCTCACCAGTGATCCACACAGTGGCAACACCGCCTCCACGTTCTGCTGGTGATACCCCTCCCTATGCAACCCATCACACTGGCCCTACTTACTGCCTTGTACTGCCTTGCCACCTTGAGATCATCAGATATGATTACTCCCAGGCTCTTTTCTGATTGGTGAACAGCCCACAGCGATGGAAATGTTGAATTCCAGGGGCCTAGAGGCAGATCTTCCTTTCCAGCTCATTTGCAATGTAATATATAAATACATTAAAAGAGGACAGGCTCCAGTACTGAGCCTTGTGGCACTCTGCTGCTCACTCTCCATTCCCCAGAGTGAAGTCCATTTACCACCCCCCTCTGTCGCCCATCCCTTAGCTGGTTTGTTACCCAATTTATCACCTTTGGACCCACCCCAAAGCTGGTCAGTTTTCTTATGGGCCTTCTATATGGAAGGGTGTTGGAAGCCTTACTGATATCTAAGTAAGTGACATCCACCGTCCCACCCTGATCCATTTCTCTGGTCACCCAGTCAAATAAATCTACCAGATTTGTCTGAAGTGATCCCCCCCCTGCAAATTCATGTTGCCTTAGTTGCCAGCTTCTTTCCTGCTACTGCTTTTGTGAAGCAGGACCACATCTGACCCCCCCAGTCCTCTGGAACCACATCTGTTTTCAGTGAGTTGTTAAAAAGGACTGTCAAAGGTGCAGCCAGTACCTCCCTGAGCTCCCTCAGTACCCCTGGGAGTACGTCATCTGGCCCCATATCTTAATCCACTTTCTGATTTATGAGTCCCTTCTTCCTCTTTAAAGGGACTTGTGTCTATCTCCCCCCTCCAGTGCTCCTATTCTTTTTATGTGGCATAGCCCCTTTTCCTTCATCTGTGAAGACTGGAGCAAAAGTATTTGTTCTTGCACTTACCTGTCCAATGCAACTTCTAATGCACTTGCCCTGTGTCTGTCCTGACAAGACCACTCGGCTGCCTCACCCTGACCCTCTACAACTATGCCTTCCCCTACCCTCTGCCTTGTCCCCTTCTTGCCCTCTTCCTCCTATTGTTTCTTGAGTTACTCAAGGTAAGCGTTTACTTGCTGTTGAGCGAGTATCTGCTTTTGTTGTGGAGTGAGTCATTGTAGAGCTCACTGTTGCAATAGAACTCTGTTTTCTTTGGATGCACATGTTACACCAAGTGAGATTTCACATTGAATATGTTTGAACGCATTCTAATTCAGATAATGAAACCATTTCAAACCATTCTACATCTGAACACAAAGACATGGAACATTTCACAGAAAGAACTTGTTAGATCTCTAAAGGGTTCCGTGATGTATCTCTCACTTCCTCTACAGGAAAATGCGGAAGCAATCTCTATGGAAAATAGTTTGGTGAGTCTTGTAAATGGTGTCCCAACAAAGTCCAAGGTCATCCAACAAGATGTTGTCAACATACAGAAGGTAAAGCTTACTCTTACTTATCTAAAGAGTTACAATCCCTTTTATATAGACCTTGACATAGATAACATGACTAGTCTCTCTGTCCAACATGATCTCTTAGAAAAAAGTAAACCAATGATTGAGAAGGTCAGTGGACAGACAAGTGACAATGTGTATGAACAGTACACAATTCACCCACTACATGGCAGAGATCCAGTAGGAGACAACATTGATCTCTATCAAATGAAACAGGTGGAAGATGAGCCTGTCAGCATTTGGGAGGCAACACTAGAAGCAAGCTGTTTCCCAGACTTATTCTCAAAAGGGTCAGGTGGATGCCTAGATGAAAGAGAAGTGCGTGTACAGGGTGCTGAGTACTGCACTAGCCGTGTGCTCAGTAAAGACGGCAAATTCAGACGTAACATACAGTACCTGTATCATCTCCTCTGGGAGAGTGAACTTAGCATTCTGTCTGCGTCTATTGCACATACTATTCATCTCACAGCTTCACTAGATGGAATAAAAGCTGATCAATTTCTAAAGAAATTAAAGGAGAAAGATGAAAATGTGCAAGTGAATCTGTCTTCCATTCTTTCAAGTCTTCGAGGCATCAAAGAATATTGGTATCACAGACACTCCGAAGTGATGACAATGCTGTGAGAGTATGGTGCAGCCACATGGTTTGTCACACTTAGTTGTGCTGAATATGCCTGGGACGAGCTCATTGAACTGTTGAAGTGGGCAAATTCTGATGTCGATGGCATCTCATCAATGACTGACAGAGAAATGTGTTCACTTGATCCCGTGTCTGTCACAAGACATTTTCACAAGTGGTTCCATGACATTCTGACTTTCATACTGTCATAGGACAATCCACCTCTTGGTATTGTGGAGCATTACTTTTGGTGGATGGAGTATCAAGCATGGGGTGCCCCTCACATCCATATGTTGTTGTGGATCAAGGATGCACCATGCATAGGTGAACATGAAGCAGCACAAGTGCTATCATTCATCAAGAAATATATCACTTGTCACATTACAGACAAGTATGACAGTCCTACACTATGGAAGTTGGTTCAAAAATTCCAGTGACGTATTTGTACAAAATACTGCTGGCGAGTAGTAAAGAACAAATCTAATTGATACACACGATGTCGCTTTGGATTTCCTAGATGAGTTTGTCAGGATGGTTCCATGAATGAGCTTTTACCAGCAATGCAGCAACACTTGAAGGCAAAATCAACCAAGAGGGTATACGAGTTACCCAGAGATGAGAAAGAGGTGTACATCAATGACTACAACCCAACTCTTCTCCTAATGTGGCAAGCAAACATAGATGTTCAGTTTGTGGCTGATAACTCATTGGCCCTGGTGCCTTACATGACTTTGTACATTACCAAACATGAGCAGACTAGCTTGAAAGATCTTTGGGAAGATATTGCCAGTTCAAGCAGAAGCCTGACATTTCAGCTCTGATCATTGGGCTTGAAGACTCTTTCACACAGAGAATGTGGAGCTTATGAAGCCAGTGACAATTTAATGGGTACACATCTGTACGTGAAGTCTGATGCTATCTGGTTTCTCAGTGTGAACTACAAAGAGAAACGCAAATGTGTACTGATTCCCCATGCTGAAATTGAGGAACTCACTGCCAATAGACCTTCTTCAAAACATATCTTGAAGAATAACCTGATAGACACATACTACCCCCGTAGACACAATGACATGGCTGACATGTGTCTCTTTCAGGTGACTAAGTGGTATGACTACAAGGCAGATATATCACCTGACTCAACACACCAGATTTACAAGGTGAATGGAGTGGATGGCTGTCTCGTAAAGAGACACAAGCCATAGCTCACAGACCACAGTAAATTGCATCTAGGCACATAAGAGAGCAGAGAACATTACTACTTTGCTCTCCTATTCCTATTTAGACCCTGGAGGAATTAATCTGAATTAAAAGGTGACTGTGACATTCGAGGAAGAATTCAATCTCAGTTACGAGACTTTCAAAACTGAATACTCAGAGACATACATACAGAGACTGGAGGCTGAGATAGAACAGCTTGACAAGACAGAGAAGCAGCTTCAGGAAGACACTCATTTTAGTTCACAAGACAACCTTGATCCAGAAGGACAAGCTGTTCTAGGTGAACCTCTGCCTTTAAATGCCCCAGAAGTGTTGATCTCAGAAATTGAGACTGCCATGGAACATGGAACACACTCTACTGTCAACCCAACTGACTTGAGAGAAAGACTAAATCAGCAGCAGCATACAGTTCACTCTCAAGTAATAGTCACTGTACAACATGGCCTACTACATGAAACAAAAAAATTGTGACTGTCATGTCTATAAGCCACTACTAATCTTTGTTAGCGGTTCAGCTGGTACAGGAAAGAGTTTCCTTACTGAAGCCATAACTGCTGAAATACGGAGCTTGACAGGGTCATCATTGCCTGTTGCTGTCACTGCTCCCACAGGACTAGCTGCCAACAACATTGGTGGAGTTACATTACACGTCTCTTTATGTTGCCAGTGGAACATGGCAAAACTGAAGAGTATCGTAAACTGTCATTTGAGGTTGCATCTCAGCTCCACTCCATGTTCACAAAGATGAAGTTACTCATCATTGATGAAATCAGCATTGTCTCCAATGTCATGCTTGCCTGTATTCATCTACGTCTACAGGAGATCTTAGGTACTGACGATGGAGTACCATTTGGTGGCAAAAGTATTGCAGTTTTGGGAGACCTTTTACAGCTTGCACCAGTTGATGCAGAACATGTGTTTATAACTCTAACTGTCAAGCAAGCTAAGAATATTCTCAGCTGCATTGCAGGCTATAACATTTGGAAGTTATTTACCTATGTTGAGTTGTATGAGAACATGCGCCAAAGTGGTGATCTGGCTTATAAATCACTTTTAGATGAAGCTCATACAGGTTCTCTATCACCAGAACATGTTGCTATGTTAAACGATCGGAGAATCACAGTAAACACTGCATCCATAGAAACAGCATGTAATGTTTTCAGCGACGTATACTCTATAGGGACACAGATAGTGTGCCTTATGCCACGACTAAAGAAATGCACTGAGTTCAACAGTGTAATGCTGCAGAGAGAAAACCAAGAAATTCTAACTCTGCATGCTGTTGATACAGTTGATGGTGTCATTCTTAATCACAACCTAGTAGCAAAGATGACTGAATGACTCAGTGAACTCAAGTCAGATGTTTCATGCACAGCTGGCCTAGAAGTTGTTCTTACACTTTGTAGGAATGCACATATCATGCTACGAAGTAATCTAGATGTTGAATGAGGCATGGTAAATGGTGCCATGGGAAACATCACTGACTTTGTCTACAATGTCCAGAAGACATATATTGAAACACTTGTAGTTCAATTTGACAACATGGAACAGCCTGTACACATAGAGTGCACCTGCATAAAATTCTGGTATTTAAGGTTATCTATGTAAACAGGAAACCGTTTCCATTATGCATTGCATATGCTGTTTCTATTCACAAATCTCAGGGCTTGAGTTTGGATTCAGCAATGATGGACATAGGTACAGACATTTTCAAGGATGGCATGAGCTACGTTGCACTTTCACGTGTCTGCAGCCTTTCTGGGTTGCACATTATAACTCTAGCACCTCAGAAGATACGAGCTGACAAGTAATGTATTCTTGAGTACAACAGGTTACGTACTCTGCATCAGCCACAAATGTCTTTAATACCATTGCCTACATATCTGGCTGTCTCACATTGTACAGTCAAATCTACACCTGTCGGCAAACAGGCACAAGCTTCCAGAAGTGATTCAACTCAAAAGAGTTCAACAAAGGTCCCAACTTCAAGTAAACATTCAGAGTCAGCAATCCATCAGAAATCAGTTGGTGTAGCTGCTGTACCAGTCTTTGACAACAGCACTAGAGTGAACTGCTATGCTAACTCAGCTATGCAAGTTTTTCTACACATGCCACACTTTGTACAGGCAATATCTGCTTCACAAGACAATCCCCTATCAAACGCTTTGAAGCAGATTATCAACATGACTTCTGACCAGTCTAACAATGTACAGTCACTAACACTACTACACCAGGTGTTAGGTACATATGATGGATGTAGTACATTTGCTGCTGACATACAGCAAGACACTAGTGAATTTATAATGGCTATTATAAACAGCTTGGATGTAGATGGCACTCCAATGCACCACTATTTCACAGTGTCATATGTAACCAAATATGTATGTGTTTCATGTGGCCATTCACAGCGTGAAACCACAGAAGACATGCTGTGGATTAGTCTTCTTGTCTCTCAAGCCAAAAGTGTCAAATTTTGACAGCTATTTACCAATGCTCAATGTGGTCACTCCTGTAAAAGATGTGGAGGCAGATGCACTCAGTTCATATGTCTCAGGAGTTCATCTCAATATCTGTTACTTATGTTGCACAGATTTGACTCCAACGGGCTCAGAGTTGACACTCCTATCACAGATTACACAGCTGGTAGAATAGTTTTTAACCAATCAGTGTTTGACACTCACAGTATAGTCTAGCACCATGGTCAATCCATGCATTCTGGCCATTACACCTGTTTACTAAGGTACAGAACTGGATGGGTAGAGAGTGACGACTCTACAAGCAGTTTTAAACAGAGATTGCCATGACACTTAAAAAATGCATATCTTCTAATATTGAAGAATTATGATGACCTTCATATTTCAGAAGAATAGGAGATAACATGTTGCATTTTTTAAATGACTACTTTGTGACAGAAACAGTCGTAGGTCAGTAGAATTGTTTCCAATCTACGACTCTCAATAAACCATAGCATTTCAACAAAATGCTATACTGGCAGAGACATTTCATGCACTATGACATCTAAGATCTTGTGTGGATCAGTGACAACATGGAAGCTGTTGTAGTGGCTTCAATCGGTGCCAACAGTATTCACATTCACTAAAGAAACCGTGCTTACATGTCTATCAAAGATTGTACATCTCAAAACAGAGGCATTCCTGGCTCTCCTCTTCTGTACATATCTTTTCTTGTAGCTGTATCATACCCATACATAACAAGAAGTTGTTGTCATTTTCTAATTTTTCTCTCTGCAGAGAAACAAAAGTTCTCGCTTATCATCTTAAATAACTGTGCAACACATGTCTCATTCACCAAAGGGCACAGTCTATCACAAGTTGTCTATCACCAGTTTTTTTTTGTCTATTAGCTGTTGACATATAGACAACAGCATCATTCATTCACCATGCAACAGTGTTGAACTATGCGTGCTTTATTTGTTATACTGAAACTGTACATATGTAAAAATAACACTCTTCAATCATAATGCAACAAGTTAAATGAAGCAAGTGTAAATACTGAACGATTGCATCTTATTATCAACTGACTTTGACATACCTTTGTAATTACATGTAAATAATCTTTACATTCTTATTCCATCTCACCATTGTTGCTAACTAGTTTTATTGTTCTAGTAAAAGTATTACTCTAAGAGTAAAGTAACAATAAATCTTTAACATATAATACAATACTATACTGATTAAGTTAAATGACCCATTTGTTTGATAAAAATAGCATAACATACATATTTTTTACTTACTAGTTCAGAGCTAACATAGAAACCAATGTAACAATTGAAAGAAATGTATATTGTACCTGTAATAATATGAAATCTTTTTGCACTTGTCATACAAGTAATTGTAACCTATTGTAAAAAGACTGAAAATTGTAAATCAGACACTGTTACTGATCACAATGCACTTCATACCTGTTCCTGACAATATTTATGATCGCCTCTATTGAGGGGTCATGTGGGAATTTTCCATATGCGCCTAGTCAGTGATATATCTTAAAATATTCAACTGAACATACCAGTTATCTAATGTCACTGAAATCAGATTGTTTTTATATTCTATTACTTGAACACTTAGCATCCGTTTTTTCGCCCACCCCAGGAACATACACATTATCAGTCATACAATAACAACTAAACATTACTGTTTCATGTGTGTAATCACTGCTTAGAAACTCCTGACATATCTTTATTAATATAGGACACAACTAATGCACGACACATAATTAGAACATTCAATTACTTAAAACATATAAATAATATTGTTAACCAAAGTCTCTTCAAGATCAGTAGAAAATATATAATGAAGAGCCACAGGTTCAGCTTCAGTGTCACAAGTTCAGGAGGAATGTCAGAAAGCACTTCTTCCCACAAAGAGTAGTGAACACTTAAACTTCACTGCTAAAACAGGTCACCTCATTAAAGATAGTGACCAGCTATTAAAGAACCAGGTATATGCATAGAAGGAAGATAACAACCATGCCAACAGAAGATGGGAGAACACTGCAGGAATAGCCAACACTTTACCTCAAGATGTGAACCCTGCAACACAATCGCACTTAATAGAGCAAATTACCTTCTTATGCTACCTTCTTTCTATGCTGTATTACAATATGTACATACTTGTTTCAATTCATATAACCTAGTTGCTATAAATGTGACACATTTAGAGATATTCCAAGCAATGATTACACACATGTAAGGATTGTATTGTGAGACTGATTTTGTAAAAAAAATACAATCTTAATTTGGCCTTTTTCAGTTTCACCAATTGGCAATAAATCTTTTTAAAACATAACCACCTGTGTTGAGTCTTTACTGAAACCTAGCATAATGTCATTAGAACATAACTGTTGTTTCTATTAGGCATGCAAATCACCTGCAACAAATAGTACCACAACTATGTGTCCATGGACTTATTTTTTTGCTATGCTGTCCACTCAGTATCCACAACATAGGCTGTGATATGGCTCATTGCATGTCACACTTCCCACAATTTCTAAGAGTGTTAAGAAGTTTGCAATGCACTTGCTTTTCCTGTGTCTCTCCATTCAGCATGTAGTAATTACTATAGCAAGGTGTCGGACATCACTACCTAACACTAAGCA
The DNA here is from genome assembly GCA_016271365.2 of Neoceratodus forsteri. NCBI lineage: Eukaryota > Metazoa > Chordata > Ceratodontiformes > Ceratodontidae > Neoceratodus > Neoceratodus forsteri. Next base: position 143,350,132 of record JADMNL010000029.1, on the reverse strand, counting down.
GCTGTGGCTATACACTTAGGATGCAGTGACTGCTATATCTACTGCAATTCCCTGGCTGAGCTCATGCAACTCCTAACTGTGGTAACTTCACTGTACCTACAATTACAGAAGTGTGCCATTGATCTCCAGTCCCCTATAGTTCCTATAGATAACCAGTTATAATGCACTACAAATATTGGGAGGTGCAGCAGCTCTAGCTACTTAAATCCATGCACATCCTAACTGAGGTAACTTCAGTATCCCTGCAATCAGTGATGTGTACCATTGATGTACAAACCCTCACCCATGTTGTGTATCTCCACTAAGATGTTCATTTCCTCACCTGTGTTGTGTATCTCCACTTACAATGTAGTACCTACTGTCACGTTTGGAGACACATTGCCTGCCTGAATCCATTCAAGTGACAACTGTGCTAACTGGACTATTCCTGTAATCAGACAGCTGTACAACTGGTGTACATTGCCTATCTTTTCCTGTGGCTGTTTACTTAGGATGCAGCAAGTGTTGTGGAAGTGCAGGTTCCCCATCACACTATTCACCTCCATGTTTTTTTTGTTCTGTACTGTCAACTCTACTGTACTGTACTGTACTACTCAACTGTACTGTGTGCAATATGTGGCCGAGGTGTTCAGACATTGAGTTACAGATCTCCTGTAATTCCTAAGTTAACTAGCATGTATCGCACTTACATTTACTGTCAGTCTACAGTCAGAGTGCAGTACCTGGTGTAGAGAACTGTGTGACATTCTACCTAATGATATACAGTTGTGGCTGTACAGTCAGGATCAGTAACTGGTATGTGTGGGGAAATTGCCTGTGTGAAGCCATAGAAATCCTAACTGTGCTAACTTGTGTGTACCAACAATTACAGAAGTGTACCATTGAAGTCGGTTGCCTCAGTCTTGCTGTGCATCAGTACTCATGATGCAGTACAAATTTTGGGGGTGTATTACCTGTCTCAGCCAACACAACACTAACTGTGCTAACTTGAGTGTCCCTGTAATCACTGATGTCTACCATTGATGTCCATACCCTCAGCTCTGCTGTGAGTCTCTACTGATGATCCAGTACCTGGTGTCACAGTTTGAAGAGGCATTCCCTGGCTGAGGCCATTCAAATGACAACTATGCTAACTACACTTTACCTGTAATCAGGGAGATGTACAACTGATCTGCATCACCCTTCTTTGCCTTTGGCTCTTCACTTAACATGCAGCAAGTCTGTGATTGTTCCTGTTACCTTGGCTCTCCCCCCTACTTCTGTGTGTGTCTGTCTCTCTGTGTGCCAGTGTTGCTCTTGGAGGTAGGGGCCATATGATGTCTTCACACATACTAACACAGTGGCAGCAAACAGAAATGTTAATGCACATAGTTGCACAAATCAAAACACAAAGATAAACAATTCTGAAAAATACTGAATGTAATACATTGACGGGAGTGCAGGGCCCTCTGGGCCCCATGCTCCCACCTTGCAAAACACAAACAGAAACAGTACTTTAAAATAAAAAATGTGCTAGTGACAGGAGCACGGGGCCCATAAACAGCACTAAAAATACTGAATGTCATACAGCAGCGGGAGTGCGGGGCCCTTCAAGCCCCATGGTCCCACCATGCAAAACACAAACATAAACAGTACTGTAAAATACAGAATTTGATAGTGATGGGAAACACAGACATAAACAACTTAAAAAATAATGAATGTGATACAGCAGCATGCGTGTGGGGCCCTTCCAGCCCCACAGTCCCACCAGGCAAAACACAAACATAAAAAGTACTAAAAAATACTGAATGTGATACTGACGGGAGCATGGAGCCATTTGGGCCCCCTGCTCCTGCCACACAAAACACAAACATAAACAGTACTGAAATATACTAAATGTGATACAGCAGTGGGAGCGCGGGGCAGTGCCAGCAAACACAAATGTTAATGCACATGGTAGCACAAACCAAAACACAAAGATAAACAATTCTGAAAAATACTGAATGTAATACAGTGATGGAAGCATGAGACCCTTTGGGCTCCGCGCTCCCGCCATGCAAAACACAAACATAAACAGTACTGTAAAATACAAAATGCGCTAGTGATGGGCCCCGCGCTTCTGCCACACAAAACACAAACATAAACAGCACTAAAAAATACTGAATGTCATACAGCAGTGGGCGTGCAGTCCCACCACACAAAACACAAACATAAACAGTACTGTAAAATACTGAATGTGATAGTGAGAACAGCACATGGCCCTTCAGGCCCCAGGCTGGTGCCACATAAAACACAAACATAAACAGTACTGAAAAATACTGAATGTGATAGTGACGGGAGCACAGGCCCTCCAGGCCCTACAGCCCCGCCATGCAAAACACTAACATAAACAATACTGTAAAACACAGAATGTGATAGTGACAGGAGCGTGGGGCCCTTTGGGCCCCGTGCTCCTACCACACAAAGCACTAACCTAAAACAGTACTGAAATATACTAAATGTGATACAGCAGTGGGAGCACAGGGAAGTGCCAGCAAGCACAAATGTTAATGCACATGGTAGCACAAATCAAAACACTAAGATAAACAATTCTGAAAAATACTGAATGTAATACAGTGATGGGAGGGCCTCGCACTCCTGCCACGCAAAACACAAACATAAACAGTACTGTAAAATACAAAATGCGCTAGTGACGGGAGCGCGGGGCCCGAGCTCCTGCCACATGATGTCTTCACACATAGTAACACAGTGCCAGCAAACACAGATGTTAATGCGCATGGTACCACAAATCGAAACACAAAGATAAACACTACTGTAGACACAAATAGATAAAATTACATAAACACAAGCGCAAATGAAAATGCAAATGACAACACACAAGATGGCATAGACACAAAAAAGTTACTGAAACAGGTACAGAACCACAAAGAGAAGCACTAAGGATAACAGTTATACAAAAACACACAATAGTTTTTCCCAAAATCTGCATATAGAAGGACAGTGAGTACAAATAATGTATGTGTACAATGAAAAGTCCGTATCTCGCACCGTTTCCGAGATACGGGCCCTGAAAGACACGGCAAACGCCGTAATGTTATCCTATGGAAATAAAAGAGACGTTTGGAGTGCCATAACTTTGGCTCCCTGTAATATTATTTCACCAAACCACAAAAAGGCACATCTGTGGGATGTTAGCTGTGTTCCCTCCAAATTTCAGCCCAAAAGACCAAACCATTATTTTGCAGCAGGGTGCCGAAGGATTCCTGTAATGCGTCGGATGCTGTAATGTTATCCTATGGAAAAAAGCATAAACTTTGGAGTGCCGTAACTTTGTCGCCATTTAATATTTTTTCAACAAAACACTGAAAGGCACATCTGCGAGATGTCGGCTGCATTCTCTCCAAATTTCAGGCCAAAACACCAAACTGTTCTTTTGCTGCAGGGTGCCAAAGAATTTCTGTCATCTTCCCACAGCCTAGGAAAGTACTGTCGCAGTTTGCAAAAGCTTTTGCAAATTCATTCGACAGTGTTGCAAGTGCGACAGTACTTTGCAAAAGTACTTTTTCCAGAAATTTGAAAAACGTATTTCTGGGGTGTTTTGCCCCAAAACAAAGACATGGCTAGCATCCTCAGGGTCTGACTAGGTGAATACAAAAATAATTAGGTTGCTAGGGGGTCCCAAATTTAAATGCCAAGCATTTTTATGATCGCCAACTGAAAACAAAATGGCGGATTTGCAACAGTAAAAGGGCCATTTGCGAAAGTAAAAACTGCATTTGTGACACTGTCGAACTTTTTAACTTTTCCCATTGACTTATAATGGGAACCTGTTTTTTGAATAACTTTTGAACCGTTTAATATTTTTTCACTAAATCTTCAAAAGGCACATTGAGGACCCTGGCTGCATGTTCCCTGAAGATTTTGGACCAGTCGTGCAAACCGTGTGACCTGTAGGTGCGACAGTAGAATTCCAAAAAAGCGTAAATGTGCACACAGATCACGCTTAATAACTCTGCAGCCTTATATCCGACCGGTACAAAACCTGACAGATCCCAAGGTGTATGGGCCTTGATCATGTATTCTAAATTTCAGGCAAATCCATTGAACGGTTGCAAAGTTATTAAGGTGCAAAATTTTGGGTTTAACATGTAAATGGCTTCTCAACCTTAACTATGGTAGCACTACCGTATATCATATAATACATACAGTATATATATATATATATATATATATATATATATATATATATATATATTTATACAACAGATGTCTGCATAAACAGAGTGTGATAAATCCATTTATCTGAGTAACTCTGTACATAAAGGCCCCCCCCCCACTGCCAGCCGGCACTACTTCACAGCTTTCATTTTCAGTTTACTTTCCCTGCCAGTCAGCCTGCCTGCACATTTTGGTGTATCACTGCACAGTTATACACACACACACACACACACATATGCTATTCATGATAGTGTTCTGCACTGTACCAGTCACGTACTATAACTTTAACAGCACCTCCACAGTAAAGGTGCCAAAAACACAGACGCACAGGAAAAAAAAGGTTTTTTCACTGAAGTCCATGCTGCCGCTCACTACCGACCCACCCGTACACTGGTGGCCCAGCTCTTACTAACTTGCCTTCGCTGCTGTTTTCTTAACCTTCATTCTGGTTCCCAGTCCAGATAAAAATAATCTGTACCTTTTTTCCAAAAATAAACTCTTTCTCCAGAACTGTTGATGACTTTCTATTCCATCTCTAGCTGCTCACCTCTTCTCTCACCCCCAGGTCTCTTACTTTAACTGCACTTGAACTTCGGACTGTAGCATGACTATCCACCGCTTGATCTTGCACAAACTGTTCCAGCCTGAAAAACAGCTATTCCCTGTCTTACACACCAGCTGACTGGGAAAAAAAGCCAATACTTTTTCTTAAAATAAAACACAACTGTGATGTGCAAACAATCAAGCACAACCACTGCCATGTTTTGGAAACTTTTCAATCCAATAGAAATCCATGCACAAGACACTTGTAACCAATAGAAATCCCAACTCAGAGTCCCATTCAAAGATCAACGCCACCGTGGAAGATTAAAACCGCAGAGTATCCCTGCAAACTAATAAAAATATAACAACAACACTCTCAGTCCTACACAAAACTGACATAAACTAAGAAAGGCCTGTTGCATAAATGGAATATGTGTGGGGGGGTGACTTTGTGAAAACTCATTTATCCGGTACAGTTGCCAGTGACCTCTCAGAATCATCACTCGTGGCTTTGCTAACCATGAGGTTACGGAGGTCTCCCGCAACAAAGCAGAAAATGAGTTATCTCACAGTCACCTCCCATATATCCCTTATATACTGTATGTATAATATTCAGTTATTATTAAGAATTTGGCCACAAAAAGGCCTTTTGACAGAAAAAAGCAAAATACAGGTTTAACAACACTATTCCTCACCCTTTCAATGTGGTGTAGTGTGTGGTGTTTAGCGTATACACCACTTCTTGCTTTAACCAGCGCTTGTCATTAACATTAACCTAATGGTTACTACTCATCCTTGATCCACTGTGTCTAGTGATGCCATCAATTCACTTTCACTGCTGGACTCCATAGTGGCACAACCAAAGACCATTTCTGGAGCTCATAGAAGCCAAATCATGTCATTGTCTCCCTGTCATGAGGTAGAGAAGTAGAGACAGATGTGTCTGAGATGAGCTCTGTAGTAAGGTGGTGAGACCAAAAGCTTTCCAGAAATAATGATTTGGCTACAATCTGTTTAAGTCAGACTTTTGTCAGATTGCTGTCAATAAGAGAGGCTTGGCTTATGGACAAACATGAATAACATTTTTTTGCTCACCTGTTACTGGGCTCAGGTGTGACAGCAAACAAGGAGTCCAGTCTGCTGACTTTCCTCTCATTCTGATCACAATGCACACCTAACTCCACTGTATGTGTTTGGTGTTTTTGGGTGAGGCGATTGTTTTCCAGTTACAGTACTACTGTAATCTGGTGCAGTGCTCAGTTCCATATGCGAATGAGAAGGACAATCAGCTGATCCCCCCTCCCACAGATCACCATGAATGACTTAACTGTGCACATGCCCATGTCACTCTCTTAAGATGCAGAAGCCAAAGAAGGAAAGATGATGTGTGTGACTGCCAGATGTTGACCTTTTTTCCACCAACAAGTGGGGCCAGTTGACAGCAAATTACACTAGCCCACAGGTGCTTGTACTAGTCCACAATTATAATGGATAATTTTCACACTCATAAAGTATATATATATATATGTCAAGAAATAGTCTATGTTTATTGCACGTTTATTCCAGTCCTACTACACTCCCTGAAAAAAGATATGGCATGCAAGCACCCATAATCTGCCCCCCCATAGTTTTGTGCTCTCTTCGCTTTGCTGTACCTAAGTATGCTCTCTAGATTCCTGACTCTCTCTCTCCTCCTTAGAGGGCTGCTGCCTTTCCCGTTGTACATCCCACATTGCCAGATTTTGGATTGGCTCCTTTTCCTGCTACTTCAATCAAGCTTGGACTGATCTGCAGGAAGCCCAGTGATAACCCTGGGGGACAGCCCAAGACTACGTACAGTAGGCCCCCTTGTGTAGCTACACTCTTTCTAGGGGGGCAGGGAGAGGAAAAACAAATGACACCAGAGTAATCAAAGAAAAGCCATAGGAGAGGTAAGAGACAAAAATAGAAATTAAATTGTAGGCAAAATTCAAGATATTTATGGGTCATAGTTAAAATTTAAAAGAAATCTTCATGCCTCTCTAGGGGGACAGACAGATGGCAAGTAAGCATATTAGATGTGGCTAGGGAAGGATGCACGTTTGCTGTGCTTCTGCAGATGCTGAACTGGGTCCCCAAGGATAGTTCCCCTGTGAGCTCCAGGTATCCCAGTCTACCTTAACCTCAATACTTTAATTACCTACTTCTACACCCTCAGATGCCATAATTCTCACATCTTCCTCTCCTAAAACCTTTGCCAGACAAGCTACTTTTTTATATAGACTACTACAGCTCTAGTCTAACTTCCCCCTCTCCCTTCAATCATCCTCTTCTCTTATGGTCATAAAAGTTTCACTCTATGACCACATTACTCACATATGTTCCTGTATTTTGTACCCCATAATGGATAGCCAGCAGCTGTACACCATGCCAATGCCTCTCAGCTCCCCTGAACTACAGTTCTAAATTTGTAATTCAGTCTTGCCCGTGTCCCTTTACATTGTATAATGTAGCATTGTAACTTACAACATTGTGTATGTATTGATTGTTTTTAAAGCATGCTAATGTACTATTTATTTCGGTATGTTTTCTTCCCTTCTTTTCCCCTCTGTATTCCCGTCCCCTGGGTCACACCTGGAAATGGTTCTTGTCTCAGCATGCCAGTCCTAGTCAATGAATTCTAAATAAATAAATAAATGAATAGAAGATTGGGCAGAGGCATGTCTGCTGCTCAACCTTCTCCTCCCAAGAATCAGTGAGCCAGGAAGGGAAGAGGTAATCCTTGACCTAGTGCTAGTGAATTGCCACTACGTCAATGACATAAAACTGGGGGAACTATTGGGTAACAGTGGCCATCTATTAGTGTGGCTTGTTATCGAACTAAGTAAGGAGCATGTCAACTCCAACACTAGAGTCCTGGCTTTCAGAAGGACAAACTTGGGGAAAACAAGGGAGAAGCTTAAAAGAAGTTTGGTGGGTGAAGTGGAAGGCCAAAGAGTACTGACAAGAAATGGAGCATCAAAAAGAACAGTTCACAAGAGGTCACCAGCTCCTGCTTCAGACATGTGGGGAGAAGAAAGAAGTACAGAAAATCAACAGAGTTTACAAGGGAGGTGGGGGTTGCAGTAATTTATAAAAGGGTGGCATTTAGAAGTCTTAAAAGGTACCAAGTAAAGGGAGTGGCAGGAAATCATACTGTACCTAGAAAAACTGGGGGGGGCAACAGGGTGGCGAGTAGAGCTAAGGCAGAAGACGTGGAACTGGGGATAACAGAGAAAGTTATGGAGGGTGATAATGGTCTCCTTTTGCTGCTTTAAAGAAACAAGACAGACAAGGGAAGACTTACTCAAGCTGAGACAGGCTGAGGGATGGGTGGAAGAAGAGAAGGATAAGTCATAAATACTGAACTACTGTATTATTTCTGTTCAGTGTTTATGAAGGAGAAGTAAGGTCCACTATGAGGAGAAGGTTAGAATCAGATCAGGGAGGAGGCATCAAAACTGAGTGTGGAACTGATAGCTGCTGAAAGAGTACTCAAGGGGCTTAAAGTACTGAAAGTCAAAAAATCTTCAAGGCAAGATGGGTGCAGCGAAGGGTATTGAAGGAGACTACACGGTTGCAGGCAGCCCCCCTGGCAGGTCTCTACAACAGCTCCCTAGAGTGTGGAGAGGTACCTATGTAATAAACCAGAGTACTCCAGGATCCCATTTAGCCCCAGTGCCCAACCTGTGTCCCCAGACTATGGGGGGATGGGTGCTGTGGGCTGTGTGTGTGTTTTGTATTTTATTTCCTCTTCCTAGTTGAGACCTACACATTAAAGGTAACGAAATTGGAGCTTTGCCACAAGAAGGTGGCTGTGGTTGCGCAGTGTGTGAGCATTCTCTCACAAAGTATTCTGGAGTGGCTTGAGAGGAGAAATAGAAACTGAACTAGGAACCTGTTTTAAAAAAAAAATTGTAAAATAAAACAGCTGGAGGCAGTCAGCACCCAAGTCAAGAGGAAGACAGCAGCAGCATGAGGAGAAAGGGGCGACCAGCTGACCTGGTCAAAGCAAGTAAGGGGGAAACTTACCTGCTGTTCCTGCATCATTTCTGATGTTCCGCTGGTCTTGAATGTCAGTGGCTCTCCCTCCTAGCCTTCTGTATGTGGTAGTAAAAGTCCAGTGGTCCTCCAGTTTCAGCAGTGGCAGTGAAGTCTGGGAGGGCAGCAGTAAAAGGCCATTCCCTCCATCTACCTGCGGCACCAATCAAGCTTGGCAGGAGGGGTGGCACCAACAGCTCATGCCCTCTACTCCCTGACAGGAGCAACTTAAATAGAGGCCTGTGGGAGGGTTCAGTTTCAGGCCTCCTTCCCACGAGTGCAGCAGAGGCCAGGCCCAGAGGACTGAAGTGGGTGGCAGGGTAAGTTGCGGCAGCACTGGGTACTGGCCACAAGAAACAAATTTTCTTTAACTTACAGTATTAAACAAACTTTTACTTAAGAAGCTGTCCAGCGGTCAGTACACAGTTCCCCCCATGCTCAGCACACCCCAGTGGGGCCCACAGAACTACCCATAACCCCAGCCAACGCCCGTGGGTCGCCGGCCAGAAATGTGGCAATTACACTCTCTGCTAGTCCAGTGGCCACCCCAACCATCATAAATGAAAGATTGATCGTTCAAATTTCGGTAGTCTAGCCCCTCAGCAATATAAATACATATTGTAAGTTTTATATCCCCTGTAGTTCTAGTGGCTTAAATTGTATAACACACTGATTCAGGTTCTGTGAGCCTGCGTCTTCATCTAACCATGTTAGTTCATTTGTACTTCTTCCGTTTTCAGTACTGGTTAGCTCACCTTCACATCAACGTCACGACTGAGTCCAGTATCAGCTTGTACTGCGTCACACCGATATTACTACCTGAGTGTATCTCACAGCACGCATTGGCGCCCAACTCAGCTGGTGGCTGGCCATGGTGGTGAGAGGTGGTGTGCCAGCTGCCAGCTGAGGACAGGTGGGGGTGCTGGGTGGCTGGCATAGCTGGGTGGGGCTACCAGACTACCAGGGATATGGGGATTGATTAATTATTATACAGTTCAGAGGGCAAAACTACCAGGGATTCGGGATCGACACTAACATACACTTTGGGGGTACTAGACTACCAGGGATCAGGGATCAGATTAATTATTATACAGTTCAGGGGCACTAGACAACCAGGGATACGGGATCGATTAATTATTATACAGTTCAGGGGGCCACTAGACTACCAGGGATACGGGGATCGGATTAATTATTATACAGTTCAGGGGGGCCACTAGACAACCAGGGATTCGGGGATCATATTAATTAACATACACTTTGGGGGGGCACTAGACTACCAGGGATTCGGGGATCAGATTAATTATTATACAGTTCAGGGGGCACTAGACAACCAGGGATACGGGGATCGGATTAATTATTATACAGTTCAGGGGGGCCACTAGACTACCAGGGATACGGGGATCGGATTAATTATTATACAGTTCAGGGGGGCCACTAGACTACCAGGGATACGGGGATCAGATTAATTATTATACAGTTCAGGAGGGCAGTAAACTACCAGGGATTCGGGGATCGTATTAATTAACATACACTTTGGGGGGGCACTAGACTACCAGGGATACGGGGATCAGATTAATTATTATACAGTTCAGGGGGGCCACTAGACTACCAGGGATACGGGGATCGGATTAATTATTATACAGTTCAGGGGGGCCACTAGACTACCAGGGAATTGGAGGGTTGAATATTCGGACATTGATGGGGGGCACTAGACTAGCAGGGTATATGCCGCATATGTGGCTGGTGACTCTGGGTCGGGCACAGATGGGGGGTTGCCCGCACCGCCCTGCTGTTGCGTCTTGCGACATGCTCGCCAGGTACGCCCACAGTTCGGAGTATCTGGCCACATGCTGCAAGTCGCAGAACTTAGCTGTGATGACCCTGCCCCTTCTACAATAGGATGCAGGGTCAATTTAGCAGTTGAGGGTGGTGCAAGTTGTGTTCTGAGGCAACTTGAGCCACCCTTCTAGAATCTGGCCCTTTATCTCAAATCACTTTTTTCTCTTTCCTACTTCACTTCCTGCTATTTTTTAAATTGCTCCACCGTAGATAGATAGATAGATAGATAGATAGATAGATAGATATACTGCTTATGTTGCTCAGTTGTGCTGTTCACCTGAAGAAGGGACCTGTGAGGCCCCAAAAGCTTGTGTATAATTCCATCTTTGTACTAGACACTTATTGGTCCAATAAAAGGTATCAAACCTTCCAACATTTCTTGTTTATTTTACAAATTTCTGGCCATAAAAAAGACACTAAGCCAAGACTTAGAAACATAGAAATTGTTGGCAGATAAGAGCCCTTGGCCCACCTAGTCTGCTCTATTACCACTAACAATTGCACTGAATCATGCACTGCTGGCATTAGGCTGTATCCCTCCTCAACTACCAGCAAATCCTCTATGCCTCTCCCAAGCATGTTTAAAACCTGTAAACATTTCTGCCCCCACTACCTCCTCCGCTGGCAGGCTGTTCCACTTGTCCACCAACCTCTCTGTGAAGAAGTACTTCTTCACATTCATTCCTTCTGAACCTCCCTCCAGTTTCATCTTGTGCCCCCTCATCCTTGAGCATCTTTTTCTTTGGAGAATAGTATTTTCCTGTACTTTATTCTTTCCTGTGAGGTACTTAAATGTCTCAATCATATCCCCCCTCCCTCCTCTCCTCCATGGAGTAAATATTTAATTCCCACAGCCTATCATCATAGAGTTTGCAGTGCAGTCCCTACACCATTTTGGTTGCCCTCTTTGGAACCACCTCCACCCTATCTATGTCCTTATGTAAATAAGGCCTCTAGAACTGGACAAAGTATTCAAGGTATGGCCACACTAATGTCCTGTATAGTGGAATTATTACCTCCCTTTTCCTGCTGGTGATTCCCTTGCCTATGCATCCAAGCATTCTGTTTGCCTTTCCTACTGCCTTGTCACACTGGCTACCTACTTTGAGGTCATCAGAGATGATCACCCCAGGTCTCTTTCTTGCTTGGAGCATACTATTTCTCCCCCCCCACTCCCCAGTTGATATGTAGCTTCTGGGTTTTGTGTCCCATGTTCATTATCTTGCATTTTTTTGCATTAAGATCTATCTGCAAATCCCTTGACCAATTCTCCAGCTTCTTTAGATCTCCCCTCATTCCATCCACTCCCTCTGGTGTGTTCACCCTGTTGCAGAACTTAGTGTTGGCAGTGAACAGGCAAATTTTCTCTTCCTTGCCCTCTGCAATTTAACTGATGAAGACATTGAAGGGGACTGAGCTCAGCACTGATACCTGTGGTCACTTTACCCTCTGCAGAGTGAATGCCATTTACCACCACCCTCTAGGTCCTATTATCCAGCCAATTCTCCACCCACTTCACTACCTTCTTTCCCATTCCCACTTGTTTCCAAGTGCATCCTGGAAGCACAGGGAAGTTAAGTGACTTACTCATGGTCACACAATATGCAAGTGGGTTCTGTGGAATTTAAACCCAGTTCTCCAGGTTTGCAACTCAGTGCTCTTAACCACAATGTTATACTGCCTCCCAGTTAAAAAGAAACAGTACCCAAGTTATCATGCCTGTTTAGAGACTACTGGTTCATTATCTACATCTACATCTATATCTAAAAACAGGACACCAGCATGCACCTTCCCAAAGGTGGAGACTCCACCCATCCTGGCAACTACCACCCTATCTCCCTGCTCCCCACCTTAGCTAAACTACAAGAACCCCTTGTGTTGGCTCAGGTCTCCCCCTTTCTTGACTCCTCCTCTTTCTTCATCCCCTTCTAGTCTGGGTTTCGAAAATTCCATTCCAACTCCTCCTCTCTTCTCTGGCTCACTGACTTTACTCTCTCAGGCATGGATCAAGGTCTTATTACCTCAGCCATCTTTGTTGACTCAGCCAAAACCCTTGACACCATAGCCCACCCCAAGATGGTGGTTGGGAGCCAGAAAGTGACTGGATGGACTTTTCACAGATCTGCACTTTGGACCTGGAGGCTTCCAAAAATAGGAAGGTAATGGGGGGATAGCATGAAAGAGGGTGACAAGCAGTTACAGAGGAAACAAAATGGGAAGGAGATTCAAAAGGAAGGCTTGCTTCTAGGAAAAATTGGGCAGGAGGAGAAGGGGGAGAAGGAATGAGGCAGAGCTCCCCATGTCAGCAGGGACAGGAAAAATAGGCAAGAAGGCCTAAAAGATTTAAATCCTATGACAGAAAGAGGAAAGAACAACCAGAATGATAGTTCAGAAGCTGGTAAAGAAAACAGAGGGAGGTTATACTCTACAGTACTAAGAAGTGGGGTGACTGGGAGAGAGGAACAAGAAAGGTCAAGGGGAGCATAGAACCCCCTGAGAGGAAGACCCAGAGGGCAGAGGCCAGAAGAGTATGTGCAGTTTACACCTCAAAGGTTTGCAGTTAGGTTAAGATACAAAGGAGGGCTGGAATGTTTTCCAGAAAGAACTTATGTGGTGAGAACACCATTGAAGGATTCTATGAGGTATATAGCCTCAGAAATATATGCCTTGATTCATATATCAGTAGAGGACGTGTTTGATGTAAGCTTTAAGACAATGAGAGGGCTTGAGAGATTCTGGGTAAAATATGAGCAGCTTAAACATATCCCCATATGGCAACCATTTATGGCAATGTCTGTAACAAAACCAGCAATTAAAACTGTGACTGTTCTGTTTTGAAATGAGTGCGTTCATGTGGGTGACATAGTACATTGGCTGTCTCAGAAATGTGAAATTGTGAGTTCACCTGAAGTCATAGTGGACTTGGAATTCTTGTGGACAGGTGGATGGAGGTTCAAAGTTAAGCTGTATCAGTCAGAAGATGGCATAGTGCACATCCCCAACAGTGTTTTCCTTGGAAGAGAGAGAGGGGGTGATTTTCTATCTGGGACAGACCAAAGTCTGCTACAGGTGTGGGTCTCAAGGTCATCTCTCAAATGTCTGTGATGCCATAAGATGTGGTTATTGTGGGGGAATGTGTTCATACTAATTCTCAGTGTAGGAACCACGTGAAATGTAATCTCTGTGAGAAATACAGGCACATGTACCAAGAGTGTCCATGGGCAGCCAGAAACAAGGCTAGAAGTATTAATCCACAGGTACTCATTAGAAATACCCAGCAAGAGAGGCCTGCCAGAAACCCAGAACCTTCAGCTGAGAAAAGTACAGACCAAGAGCAGAAAGAACATGAGGCACAGGAGAAAAATTTGCAGGATAAGGAAAGAGTTTCAGGAGAAAAGGAAGGAGAAGGTGGAGATAAAAATGAGCCCTCAGCCAGGATAGTAGCTGAGGCAGAATTGAACACAGAAAAAGAAAATGAGAGAGTCATAGAAATGGAAGAAGAGAACATGGGCCGAGTTCCAAGTTTTTGAAAGATGCCCACACCCTTGGCAAATATAAAAGGGCCTGACTTAGGGTTAGAACGAAGGAAAAGTTTGAGGAGCAACAAAGAAAGTATTGGAGAGTTAATGAATGAAAATCCTTTTAAAGTATTAAGAACACAAACCAAGGATGAAGGAAACCAGGAAAAAGGGTCTCTGACAATGGGTCTATACAATCCTCACAACCAGGGTCTATAAATAGAGATGGAGTGGAAAGAAAGAAAGGAAAAAGAAGAAAAAGAAGAAAAGAAAAATAACTTAAGGATTGATAAATGTAAAGCTAGTTGGCTACAATTAAACTGTATGGTTTTGTTTTCATTTGCCTCTGCAAACATCTGCAGTATTTTAAATGGTAAAAAGAGAGGCAGTGTGGGCTAAGTTAAGAGATTCAGCATGTAAAGTAATTTTTTTTCAGGAAACTTGGTTAAATTAATTAAATACTATTGCTCAGGCACAGAGAGGGTGAGTGTGTGGACCTTTCTATTGGTCCATTGGTTCAGATAGGGCAGATGGTGTGGGAATTTTATTTTCAGGAAATAATTAGAAATTAAAAAAACTAGTAGCTATTCAGCCAGGGAGAGCCTTGTTAGTGGATGGACTATGGCATAATCAGTCATCCAGATTTATGGTTATTTATGGCCCAGAGATGAAAGCTGAAAGGGTTAAAGTACTTGAAGCAGTTCAGCCTTATTTAAGTACCAGTAGGAATGTATTTTTTGGTGGAGACTACAACTGTACTCGAGGTAAAAGAAAGGAAAAATTCAGGTAAAAAAGTGTATTGTGAGTCATATGCCTTAAAGAAATGTATAGAAACAGTAGAATTAATGAATTGCTTTAATAAAGCTGAATCAACAGTAAAATACACATATGCCAGAGGAAGAGTATTCTCAAAAATAGATTACATCTTCATTTCTAAAAGAGTAAATGTGGTAAAAGTAAAGGTTGTACCTTTAGGATTTTCAGACCATCTAATGATACAAGACATGGTGAGTACGAAGACAGAGAGATATCAACCAAGAACTAGATGGAAACTAAATTCTACTTGTTTGATTGAATCAACAGTAAAATAAGGGCTAGCATCTCTATTTATGGATAAGGCATCAGTGGTGGGGATGTATGAGGATTTGTGTCAATGGTAGCTTGACATAAAAAAATAGGTGTGTAGTTGACTGCAAAGATATGGGAAGACTAGAGTGAGAAAAACATTTTTTGAATATCTAGGGTTAAGAAACAAGTTGTATAAAGAGCTGAAGAAAACATACACCGGGAAGCAAGATGGTAGATTAAAAAAAAGAGGAGAAAAAAGAAGAAAATGCAGGAAGTGCAATACAATAGGGCTGCAGCACTCACAACTGAGTTAAGCTATGCTACACAAAAGACACATTTCTCTGACCCCTGTGAAGCATGCAAAGAGAGGAAAAATAGATCCAGTGTGATGGTACTAAGAAATAAAAAAGGAGAGGAAGTTAGGGATACAGAAGGAATTAAGAAAATAATAGAAGAACATATACAGGTAGTAAGAGAGGGGGAAAACATTTCAGAACAAGAAATTGAAAATATTTTAAAAGAAATAGAAATACCTAAACTTCCAGAAAATAAAAGGAGGGAAATGCAAAAGGAGATGATAGAAGAAGAGGTAAAGGAAGCAATAAAGGATTTAAAACAAGGGGTAACACCAGGGCTGGGTGGGCTCCCCAATGAGATGTATAAATATTTAAAGGTTTCTTAACCATTATTTTAGTATGGGTATTCAATTATATCTGTAATATGGAAATAATTCCTATAGAAATAATAAAAGGACTGATAATTCTTCTCCACAAAAAAAGGGATAAGAGGGAAATAGGAAATTGGAGGCAAATTAGCATAATGAACTCCGATTATAAGTTATTGGAACAAATTATACAGAAAAGAATAAAAAAAATGCAGCTGAAGTGATACGCCCAAGTCAGACATGCGCAATATCAGGTAGGACAATACAAGAGAATTTAAACATGTTAAGGGATATAGTGGAATACTATAATAGGAAAGAGAAATCTGGAGTAGTGATTTCACTGGATCAAAATAAAGCATTTGATCGAGTAAACCATCAATATCTTTTTAAAGTTATGAAACATTATGGGATACCAAAAAGGTTAATAGGTTGGGTCAGGAAGTTGTATGAGAGTGCAGAAAGTATTCTAGAAAATGGACATGGGAGAAGAGAGCCGAGTAGCAGTAAGACGGGCATTAGACAGGGATGCCAGTTAAGCCCATTACTGTATGTTTTTAGTATAGATCCGTTAATTAGATTAATCAGTAAAGCAGAAGGTTTATCGTGGGATAAGCGTGGGTCTGCTATATTCAAAAGGCCAAATAGCACTGGCAAACTGCATTAGCGTGGGCAAAATCATAATGTATGCAAGGGGCAAACTGACATGAATATAGGAGCAATGCTATATTTAGCGACTAGCACAGCGCAAAGTGGTTTTGCATGATTTAGTGCGACACTTAGGGCGGTGCACATTACCACCCAGGAAAAGCTTGTCTTAACCCTAGGCAATCAGCTTTGTGCGACACTATGGCTTTGCAAGGTGTTTGTGCGGGTTTTCCGTGACTCTAACAAATAAATATGACACATATACAAAGCTAAACATAGAGGAAGCATGCTGCTAACTGATGGCATCACAATGATGCCATCTGCCACCAGTCCCAGCCATGCCAGGCAGTAAAGTGGTGACCCTGCCACCAGTGGACAGCATGGCAGCACACACCTGTGGACCACACTTCTGTGGACACCAACAGATGCCAGCACACACATGCAGCACTGAGGGCATGGAGGATGTTGAGGGGAGAGTGTATGGGTGGCCAGGCTGTGCCACAGTCCAGGTGTGGCCACAAGGCTGGGACACATCATGCAGTGCACATGGGCCAGTACTGGGCATACTCCAACACCAGTGTGCCTTTCTGATAATATATGTCCCCCCCCAGCCACATACCGCACAGCTGTACAACTGCCACAGCACACAAAGCCGGACATGTATATGTCACTGTGAGCATCCCATGCCAGAGGTGCAGCATCTGTGGGTCACACAACAGTGTAACAGTAATGTCCACTGTCAGTAAACACCTGCAGGTTGGGCCTCTCACTGTGTATAGTGCAGTCATCATCACTGCCCTACACACCATAGGCATTGCTGTGTCCACACACTACTGGCCCCCTTGCTACTGTAGTGTCTGCTGTGCACTATAGCATGACCTACTGTGTGACAGTTGCATGCAGCACCACCACCACCACCTGTGCCTATGTTGTGTTGTCCCACTATAGCTGCAGGCAGCAGCACATGTGGAAGTAGTGTTCAAAACTGTATAATATTCCCCAAGCTGTTTGCGCAGCGCTAACACGTTTGCGCGGGTTTAGCGCAGGGCTAAACCGTTAGCCTGGTGCAAACAGCATGCAAATCAGGGCATAATGAGATGCTAATCTGGATGTTTGCCCAGAGACTATGTAAGTAGGCTCATTTGCATGTCACTTTTGGATATGGATTTTTTTTAGTGCCGGGCAAATGTTTTGGCACCTGGCTAACGGTTTAGCTCTGTGCTAAACCCGCGCAAACATGTTAGCGCTGCGCAAACAGTTCGGGGAATATTTTACAGTTTTGAACACTGTACTTTCACATATGCTGCTGCCTGCAGCTGTACTGGATCCACGCATTTGCGGGCACACACATTGGTCACATAGTTCACCACTACCTACCTTCACATCACTGTGCACTGTTTTGCTATTGTGGTTTGCACTTCCTGGTTGCCATATTCAGAGCTGTCTTATTCCAGGGTTAAGTTTGCCCTGCGCTCCCAGGACAGTTTGCCCAGCCTCATTCCCATGCTATATTCAGAAGCTGTTTGCCCCAGGTTATTCACCTGGGAAACAAGAACCCAGGGGAAGAATACACAATGGGTTGGGAGGTAGTAACAACAACAAAAAAGGAAAGGGACCTGGGGTAATCATATCAGATGACCTTAAGGTTAGCAAGCAATGTGGGAAGGCAGTAGGGAGGGCTGGGGATATACTGGGATGTATAGGGAGAGGCATCAGCAGCAGAAAACAGGAAGTTGTTATCCCTCTGTACAGGCAGTTGGTGAGACCCCATCTGGAGTACTGTGTCCAGTTCTGGAGACCCCATCTCCGCAAGGACATAGACAGGATAGAGGCAGTCCAGAGGAGGGAACTAAATGGTGCAGGGTCTGCAAGAGAAGCCGTGATGAGGAGAGACTAAAGGAGCTTAATATGTATACCCTGAGGAAAGAAGGGAGAGGGGGACATGATAGAAACTTTAAGTACCTCAGTGGGAATCAACAAAGTCCAAGAGGGTAGCATCTTTCAGAAAAGAGACTTGCAAGAACAAGGGGACACAATTTAAAGATAGAAGGAGGGCGGTTCAGGGGCAATGTGAGGAAGTATTATTTCACAGAGATGGTAATGGATGCATGGAACAGCCTTCCTGAGGAGGTTGTGGTGTCTAAAACTGTGGGAGAATTCAAGTATGCATGGGACAGACATAAGGCAATTCTTGTGGGGGGTAGGAAGAAATAGTCTGTTGGTTAACTAATATCTGCGGCCAATTCTGTAGGTAGGGAAATGGGCAGACTAGATGTGCCAACAGGTCCTTATCTGCCATCAAAGTCTATGTTTCTATGTTTCTATTCCTTTTGAATATGGCTTGCTTTGTACTCCAGGCTAAGTTTGCCCGCTGGGCAGTGTTAATTTATCCCCAGGGCAAAGTTTTGAATATCTGGCCCTAGGAATCTAGTTTGGGAAAGGAGACATGAGGAAAAAGAATTGAGAACTGTCAATAGCAGAAGGGGAAAAAGAGTGTCAAGCTAGAAAGGATGGAAAATGGCAAAGCTTAAAAGAGTTTACGTAGTAAAACAATTCTTAATTCCATACTTTTTATATGTATCAACAATCTTTCCATTACCAGTAAATATGGAGACCAAGATATTGGGGATATTTTTTCAGATGATCTTGGGGTGCAGGTTGAACCCGATAAAAAGAGAGACTACATATCTGGAAAACGAAATAGGGTGGGGGTCTGGGAATGCTAAACCCAGTGGTGTTTTTTCATACTTTATTTTGGTA
Organism: Neoceratodus forsteri; assembly: GCA_016271365.2. NCBI lineage: Eukaryota > Metazoa > Chordata > Ceratodontiformes > Ceratodontidae > Neoceratodus > Neoceratodus forsteri. Next base: position 143,330,839 of record JADMNL010000029.1, on the reverse strand, counting down.
AAAAAACATAAGAATAGACGTAGAGGATCAGGAAAGTATAAAAAGTAAGTGGGCTTGGAATATAATGGGGAAGTTTTATGAGTGTTAGGATGAAGAAGTACCTAAAGGATTCAGGAAACCTGAAGTGCCTGGGTACTATCAAGATACAATGATGAAACTGCAAAAGTGGAAAATTAAAAGGCTACAAATGCATCAAATAGCAAGGAAGGGCATGTATAAAACAATAATAGAGGAGAATGGAATAAACAAACCTGAATTTAACAGAGGGATGCCAAGCAGTAATAGATTCACAATCAGAATGTTTAATAACCCTAGGGTATTCAGAAAGATGTGAGACACGCAATGATTGATGGCACTTGGGAGAATATGGGTGTGGAAACCATAAGCATAAAGCTACAGGAGAGAAATTGTTTATACCCAGAATGTCAAGCAGAGGTAGAAACTCAAGAGCATTTTCTATTCAAATGTGAGTATGCGAAACAATTATGGGTATTCTTGGCTGATAAATGGAAGATGCCATGGCTAAAGAATTTAAGCTATGAAAATCTAGTTTTAGGAATTTATCCTACACTAGTAAGACACTGCAATAGTAGTACATTGCAGGTGTTGTTTGCAAGTTTAAAATATTATTCATGGCAGAGTCGTTGCCAACTGCTACTACAACAAAAAGAGATGTCTTATGAAGGATTTAGTGTGCAGTGTGAAAAGATTATGGTAGAGGTGTTTAAAAAAGAGTGGAAAACACATCCAAGAGAAAAAGTGATGATGTGGTGGAAAGAGTTTTCGGATTTTAGAAAATATGCATAGAAGGAATAGTGGGAGGAAAGTGATGTTGTGATAGTGGAAAGTAAGATAAATTTTGGTATTAGGATTTGAATTTTGTTTTTATTTATTCGTATGAAATGTACAGTACTTTTGTGACTGAAGTGTATTATTTTGTCCATATGTTTGTGTATGTTGTTTATTGGTTTCTTCATTATATATGTATTTTGATGATTTGTTGGGGTTCTTAAATAAAAACTCCCCTTCTCTTTGGCAAGCTTAAGGCAGAGGGGCCCTCTGAATACTCTACTAACTGATTCCACTCTACTATACCTTGAAGGTAGGTCTGTTAGAACTGGAGATTCCCTATCCCTGCATGCTCTATCAATACAGGCATCCCCCAAGGGTCTGTCCTTGGTCCAATATTCTTTTTAGTCTTCCTGAAGGACCTACCTGCTGCTCCATCCACAAGTATGCAGATGATATGGTACTATTTACCTGTGGTTCTTTCCCCTCTGATCTGATGGCCAGGCTCCAGCTAGACTTCAACAATGTCCAGCAGTGGTTCTGGTCTAATCAGTCATCACTCAATGCCAAGAAAACAGTCTCCATGACTTTTGGCACTAGACAGACGCTCACATGACTTACTGCCCTCCCCTCCTTCCACATCTTGGATGTGGCCTCAGTTGATGACACCATCTCATTTAAGTACCTATTAGTCTGGCTTGACTGTCACCATGACATTTCTGGGCACGTGGTGCCGTCCACAAAAACTTGAACCTAAACTTGATGTGTTATACAGGAACAGAGGCTGCATTCCTCTTCCTGCTCGCTGAGCTGTTGTTCAGAAAATGATTCTCCCCATCTTATACTTTGGTGACATTGCCTACAATGCTGCTCCCAAATCTATTTTTGCCAGACTGGATCGCCTCTTTCTCTACTTGAAGTCTGAAGTTTATTTATATTTAGACAGGATAAGACACTAGATGTGAGCCTGTTTTCAGGGCCAACATGTAAGTGCACTCAGTGTTACATAGTTGCATATAAGGAAACAAAGTACAATATTAAAACAATAAAATCAATAACAATGACATAACAATTGATTCCATTCAGAAACAGCTGCCATAAAACTGTAAAGTGGTGCCATATTTCGCAGTTTTGGTGAGAGTGATATCCAGGTAGTAGCAACAATATGGTCAAAGATCATTTGCCCATATCTGGTTCTTTTCTGAGGAATTATTAGGCCTCTTCCAGTAACATCTAGCAGAGAATAAATAGATGATACCAGGGTAAATCTTTTCAAATGGTACCATGGGGCAAGTCCTTTCATGCATTTAAAAATAAACTTACACAGACGTCTCTCCCTCCTGATCTCAAGAGATATCTAATCCAGTTGAAGAAGTAATGAACAATGATGAAACATTGAAGGTGGGCCTACTAAGCTCAAAACACATTTAGCTAAGTGATATTGCAACCTGTCTAATTTCTGCAGACTATTTTTGCATGTAAAACTATAGACTATACAACAGTAATCTATTATGGAAATATCACCAAGGTCAGAACCTTCACTCTCATTTCCCTAGACATGCATAACTTGTGTCTACAGAGAGCACCACGTTTTGGGGAAACTTTTTTACAAATGTTCTCTATGTGGCCATCAAATTTCAATTATGAGTCAACCCAGACCCCTAAACATTTGTAAGAATTAACCTGTTCAGTCATAGGTCCTTTGACTGAATATATTTCAAGTTCATCTGACAAGGTGCCACTCCTCTGCACCCCAGACCTAAACAGCATTGTGTCAGTTTTTTTCTCATTTAAAACAAGTTTATTTTCCACCAACCAGTATTCTAATTTGTTGAATACACACTGCACATTTAATTCCACACTGTGTCAGTCATTGGCAGGGAAGAGTAGGACCATATCATCGGCATATAATTTCACTGACACTTAGGCCTGGATATTCAAATGGCTTGCACATGGTGCAACAGGGATGCACCATGCACACCCCAGCAATGTGCTCTGGCATGATATTTAAAGGGGCAAGTTGCGATGTGCAACTCCTGATGCGCCGGGACGCATTGGTAATGTATGGGGCACAAGTGCGGGGGTTGTGCCCATGCATATGCGGCACATTCTGATATTAAGCCGGGGATGTGTGGCGCATATACGCTGCACAACCGCCACCTTGCGCTGCTCGGGGGGGGGTGCAAAGATGTGTCTGGGAAAACCAAGAACAATTACAGGCCACCCACAGGTGAGTTACCATTTTGTAGGGTGCAATTCGGCAGCCGCCAGCTGTGGGTGGCCACCCTCCCACCCAGAACACTGACCACATGCTCCCTTCCCTGGGAGTGTTGTGCCCCCCCACTCTGTCACCCAATCATGGACATAACAACTGAAGACTCCCTGGTAGTTCAGTGAGTACCCTCCCATCGCCCGATCGTGGGCAGTAGAGTTGAAACCTCCCTGGTGGTCCAGTGGCTACCCCCCATCATCTGATCACGGGTAGTAGAATTGAAACCTCCCTGGTGGTCCAATGGCTGCCCCCCCATTGCCCAATCATGGGCAGTAGAATTGAAGCTGCCCTGGTGGTCCAGTGGATGCCACCCCCGTTTCCTGATCCCAGGCAGTAGAATTGAAACTTCCCTGGTGGTCCTGTGGATCCCCCCCACTGCCTGATTGTGGGCATATGTAATAATAAATCACCTGGTGGTCCAGTGGTGCTCCCCTCCCTACCCACCCACTGAGGTCCTCACCACCCAGCACCCCCCTGTCATCGGCGGGCAGCAGCACCCTGGCCACATGCCACCAGCAGAAAGACAGCGTACAGTATGGTCTGTATGCCTATTGGACCACTGCTTGGACCAATGGGCATGCAGACCATACTGTACTACACAGGCCTGATATGTGAATGGACATGTTCATTCGCATATTGGGCCTGTGTAGTAAAGTATGGTCTACATGCCCATTGGTCCACTCAGTGGTCCAATAGGCGTACAGACTGTACTGTATGTTGTCATACGGCGGGTGGCTGGGTGGCATGTGGGTTGGGTGGCTGCTGCCCCCCAGTGACAGGGGAGATGCTGGGTGGTGGGGACTTCAGTGGGCAGGTGGGGAGGAGGGCACCACTGGACCACTAGGTGATTTATTATTACATATGCCCGCAATTGGGCGATGGGGGGGTCCACGGGACCACCAGGGATTGTTCAATTCTTAATAAAAACTGCCATCACAGAGGTAACGAGCCTTTGTGCGTAGCAAATAAACAAAACAAAATGATGTAAGAAACCACTATGGTTCTCAAAGGAAGTGGCAGTGAAGGTTCAAGAGAAAAAGAAAGCATTCAGGAAGTACAAGGAATCGCAGAAGGAGCAGGACAGGGGACTGTATCAGTTAAAGCAAAAGGAGGCTGAGAAGGCAGTCAGAACAGCAAAGGCCCAAACTGAGGAAAAGATAGCCAAATCAGTTAATCAGTTAAAAAGGAGGATAAAACCTTTTATAGGTACATCAGGGAGCGAAGGAAGACCAAGGGAGGGATAGTGAGGCTTAATAAAGGGGAAGGAGGGTGGGCAGAGGGTGACTGTGAAAAGGCAGAGATACTAAACAAATATTTTTGCTCAGTATTTACAAATGAAGAGGGGGAGGTACCTAAAACAAACAATAGAAACACTCTGGATACAGAAGTTGTTATCAGCCCATTTACAGAAGAAAGGTTTCTGAAAGAACTCTTAAAACTGAAGGTGGACAAAGCAATGGGGCCTGATGGGATTCAGCCCAGAATTCTAAAAGAACTAAGGGTAGAACTAGTGACACCACTGACTGCCCTTTTTAACAAATCATGGGAGGATGGGGTGGTACCCAAGGACTGGAGGAGGGTAGATGTGATTCCCCTTCACAAAAGTGGGAGCAAGGCAGAAGCAGGAAACTACAGACCTGTTAGTTTAACCTCAGTGATAGGAAAATGATGAATCACTTTGAAGGAAAGAATTATCGAGTATCTAGAGGCCAGAGGGCACAGGACCCCTAGGCAGCATGGATTCACAGCGGAAGGTCATGCCAGATGAATCTGATAGATTTCTTTGACTGGTGACCAAAGTAGTAGATCTGGGAGGGGGCTGTGGACATGGCCTACCTAGACTTTGGCAAGGCATTTGACACAGTCCCCAAAAGATTAATATGCAAATTAGCCAGCCTGGGAGTGGGTCCCAAGATGACAGCCTGGGTAAAGAATTGGCTGGAGAATAGGACACAGAGAGTAATAGTAAATGGAGTCCACTCAGAAGAAAGGAGGGTTACTAGTGGGGTACCGCAGGGTTCAGTATTAGGACCGGCCCTCTTCAATGTCTTTATAAGCGACATTGCAGAGGGACTGGAAGGAAAAGTATGTCTCTTTGCCGACGACACAAAGATCTGCAACAGAGTTGATGCACAGGGTGGGGTGGAAAGGATGAGAAGGAACTTGGCAAGGTTAGAGGAATGGTCAAATGTATGGCAGCTTAGATTCAATGCTAAGAAGTGCAAGGTAATGCACCTGGGAAACAAAAACCCAGGGGAAGAGTACACAATGGGGGGTGAGATACTAACAAAAACAAAAATGGAAAGGGACCTGGGGGTAGTCATATCAGATGACCTAAAGGTGGGCAAGCAATTGAGAGGCAGCAAGGAGGCTGGGGGATACTGGGATGCATAGGGAGAGGCATCACCAGTAGAAAACAGGAAGTTATTATCGCTTCTGTACAGACAGCTGGTGAGACCCCATCTGGAGTACTGTGTGCAGTTCTGGAGACCCAATCTCCGCAAAGACATAGACAGGATGGAAGCTGTCCAGAGGAGGGCAACTAAAATGGTGCAGGGTCTGCACCAGAAGACATATGAAGAGAGATGAAAGGAGCTTAATATGTATAGCCTCGAGGAAAGGAGGGAGAGGTGGGACATGATAGAAATGTTCAAGTACCTCAAGGGAATCAACAAAGTCCAAGAGGGTAGCATCTTTCAAAAAAAGAGGTGTGCAAGAACAAGAGGGCACAATTTGAAGATAGAGGAGGGCATCTCAGAGGTAATTTAAGGAAGTATTTTTTCACAGAGAGGGTTGTGGATGCATGGAACGGCCTTCCAGAGGAGATTGTGGAGTCAAAATCAGTGGTGGAATTCAAGCATGCATGGGACAGTCATAAGGCCATTCTAGGGGGTGGGGGTAGGAAGAAGTAGGCTGCTGGTTAACTAGGATCTGCAGCTTATCCAGTAGGTAGGGAAATGGGCAGACTGGGTGGGCCAAGTGGTCCTTATCTGCTGTCAAATTCTATGTTTCTATGCCCGTGATTGGGCAATGGGGGGGTATCCACTGGTTCACCAGGGATTCTTCAATTCTTATGCCTGTGATCAGGCAATGGGGAGTATCCACTGGACCACCAGGGTTTTATCAATACTTCTGCCTGTGATCAGATGTACAGGAGTGGGGGAACCACCATGGAACCCCAGGGCATCGGTATCCGATGGCTGTAGCCTGACAGGGTGCGCCAAGTCGCCGACCGTGAACTGCATGCAAATGGGGCCATAATGACATGCTAATGGCTCCATTTGTGCCTTGCATGCATAATGGCCTCATTTGCATGCCCAGTGCTGAATATCATGGGTGATGCACCAAGCGCAACTGCAGTTGCACTGGCGCATTCCCCTGCTCCTGTTCTGCCACTTGCGCTGGTGCAGTGCCACTATGCCATGCGCAGTGCATGCACCATTAGTGCCATATTCAATGGTGCTGTGCCATGGTGCAGCACTGTTGAATATTGCCTGTTCCATGCCCTGGTGCAGCCCAGTTGCGCTGCACCTGGGCTTGCACCCCTGCCCAACGCAGTTTGAATATCCAGCCCTTAGTACACAACTTTGCAAGCTCATCAATATAATAATCAAAAGTGGTCCCAGAACTGATCCTTGTGGAATGCCTTTGTTTATTCATCTAACTTCTGACACAATTCCCCCTTACAACTACCATTTGACAGCAGTCATAAAGGTACAACTTGAACCATTTAATACATCATTACCAAAACCCTTTGCAGCTATTTTCTGCAATAACAATGGACAGTCCACTGTATCGAAGGCCTTAGGTAGCTCTACAAACACCACCCCCATGTACTGTATGTTTTCCAGTACATGGGAGACTGTGCCCACAAAATCTACCAAGGCTGATTGTATTGAGCGTAATGATCTAAAGCTGGACTGCTGGAGAGAGAGAGGAGACTGTACTCAGACAAGTATGCATAGACCTGCTTATGAATTTCTCTTTCCAGTAACTTAGATACAAGGGAAAACAAAACTATTGGTCTGTAGTTTTTTTCTGGGTAGAGTCCCCACCTTCAAATATTGGGACAATTTTAGAGAGATTCCACAGCAATGGAAAGGAACCTGTGCATAGGCTTCGATTAAAATGTTTTGTTAGTGGCAGTGCCCATACATCAGCCCTCTCTCTGAGCAGTCTGGCCTCATGGCCATCCACACCATTGGATTTTGTTATATTTAGTGACTTAAACTGCTTTCAAATATCCTTTGGGTCTAAAATTCTGAATCTAAATTGAGGGCAATTGATGGCCTGAGTAGCAAGTATTTCATTCTTGCTATTGGGGAAAGCCTTTTGATCCTCACTAAGGTTCTCCAATAAAGGTAGATCAGTAACAAAAAGTGTTAAAGGCCTCGGTCATTTGTTTTGTTTCAGTTACTATTGACCCATCAATGCTAATAGAGCCGGGAGAAGTAGGAACCACAGGGGTCTGCAATTGTATAATGACTTTTCAAAAGTCTCGGGAAATAGTTGCTGATTCAAATCTGTGTTTTGAAAAACTCCTTCTGCAGCTTTGCTTTGGACTCTCTGCCCCTCACCCACCACTGCTGTCTCTATTCCTCCCTCTCCCTTCCCTCCCTTGAAGCCAGACACCTTGTCAGTGTACCTCATTTACCTTTAAATACTGGCTAGGCTTCCTCCCATCCTACCTTAACTCTCTCCCCTCCACCTCCCCACCCTCCTCTAACAATCTTCGTAACTATGGCTATCGCTCCCTTACACCCCTTTTAAGAAAATCTTCAGCTGGCAAGGCTGCTTTCTCTTGCCATTTCCCCCAAACTATGGAATTCCGTCCCCCTAAACATCCACTCTGCATCTTCCCAGCGTTAACTCATCATGCCTCTCTGCTCCATGACTTCTCCACTCACACCTGCAATTGCACCTGATAGCTGTCCCTTTTTCCTCTACTTCCTTCCTGCTACCTCCATCCTCTATTGATCTTCTCTTGACCACCTCTTCTGTATCCCCCGCTACTGGACCTGCTCTTCCTCGAATCCCAATGGATAGCTTTCTCTGCCTCATTATTCTTACTGCACTTTGCACTTTACTTGTACCTCTTTGGTTCCTCCTCATCCTTCAATAAATTGCACAAATATAACACTAATATTGTACAATGTGCTTATATGATTGTAGCCTACCTGCCATGTAATTATTTTTGCTTATGATTGTTATACATTACTCTCTTTTTCTCCCTTCCCCCAGGATGCATCTAGAAATGAGCTGTCATCATCTCAGTGTGCCTTTCCTGGTGAATATATACCGTATGTATATGTGTGTGTGTGTGTGTGTGTGTGTATGTATATATATATATATATATATATATATATATATATATATATATATATATTATATATATATATATATATATATAGAGCAAAAACTCCATTTAATGCATCAGTTAGGGTTGTTCCACAGCGACAAAAGCAAGGAAATTTGGTGTTAGGGTTGAAAGCCCCCCCTTAAAACCCCCAGCCAACCCCCCTAACTGGCATCAGGGTAAACGTTGGGATCGTCATCCCTAACTCTCACCCCATCACGTGTGTAAAGAAGCAGAGGTATAGGAGAATCGGGTGAGAGTTACGACCGACGACCCCAATGAGCACTCCGATGTCAGCTGGGGAGGTGGGCTGGGTGGTCCAATGGGGGCTTTCAACCCTAACACCAAATTTCCTCACTTTTGTCACTATGAAACAACCCTAACTGATGCATTAAACAGAGTTTTTTGCCTCTAATTCCCTTCTTTTTGAGAATGAGGATGATAAATAGTGAATGGAATATGGTGGCAGAAAGGGCCCCGTGCTCCCACCACGTGATGTCTTGTTACATAGTAACAGGAACTGCAAAGCAAATACAAGTGGCAATGGTTACACACATGGTAAAGCAAACGTGAATGGTAAAACAAACGTTAATAGAAGTGCAAGCGTAAAATGACGCCGAAGTGAACAGTGATGCAAACGGACATGCAAGTGTGTACGAAAATGCAAGTGGTGACATGCACAGTGACAGCACTGGTATTTTAACACAAATTTTAAGTGTTAGAGCAACAAGAATGCCAAAGGTAACAGAAACGAAAATGCGAATGGGACCATGCATGTAAACATGAACCGTAATGCGCACAGGCACGGTACCGCAATTGTAAACACAAATGGTAAAGCTAACATGAACAATAACACCAAAGGAAACAGAAACATGAACACAAGCACAAACGCGTATGTAAACGCAAACCGTAACGCGCACAGTCACGTTACCGCAATTGTAAACGCAAATGGTAACGGTAACAGCAACAATAACACCAAAGGAAACAGAAAAGCAAAAGGAAATGCAAGCACATATGGAAACGCAAACCATAATTCGCACGAGCACAGTAACGCAATAGAAAATGCAAATGGTAACAGTTACAGCAACAAAGACGCAAAACGAAAGACAAATGCAAACACAAATTAAAGGGCTGCCATAAATGCAAATGGCAATGCACACGGCGATGCAAACTGAAACATAAACAGAAACAGTAGTGGAAATGCAAGTGGTAACAGTAACGCAAATGCAAGCGCAAACGAGAACGCAAAGGGTAACGCACACAGTGGCGTAGACGGTAACGGTAACGCAAACGGGTATGTAAACGCAAGTGGAAACAGTTACTGTAACATCAACAGAGATGCATACCCTGTTTTTCCCCAACAGCTGCATAGAGAAACATAGTGTGTACAAAGAATGTATGCATAATAATGGACCTCGGAGCTGAAAATGAGGTGTTGGAATACTAAATTGCTTATATCTTAGTAACCGTACGACATAGAAAAAAAAATTCACATGATTCATGATTTTCCTGGCTACATTTTCACTAAATGTGTAGCCCAACGTCATGACAAAAATTCCCTATCTTGCACCGTTTCCGATATACAAGCCCCGAAAGGAGCAGCAGATGCTGCCATGTTAGTCTATGGGAAAAAATGCCAAATTTGGAGTAGCATAACTTGGCAGTCATGCAATATTGTTTCACCAAACCACAAAAAGACACATCTGTGAGATGTTGGCTGCCTTCTCTCCAAATTTTAGCCCAAAAGACCAAACCGTTCTTTTGCAGCAGGATGGCAAAGAACTCCTGTCATTTTGGACATAGTCTGAAAAAGTAGTGTTGCAATTTGTGACACTTTTTACAAAAAATTTGTGAAAGCGTCGCAGGTGTGACACTTCTTTGCGACACTACTGTTTCCAGAAATTTTAAAAACACATTTCTGGGGTGTTTTACCCCAAAATAAAGACATGGCTAGCATCTTCATGGTCCGACTAGGTGAACACAGAAAGAATTGTGTCCCTAGAGGGTCCGAATTTTAAATGCCAAGCATTTTTCTGATCAGTAACTGAAAACAAAATGGTGGATTTGCGACACTACTAGGGCCATTTGTGACACTAAAAAGTGCATTTGCGACACTTTCAAACTTTTTGTTAACTTTTCCCATTGACTTATAATGGGAACTTGTTTTTTAAATAACTTTTGAACCATTCAATATTTTTTTTATAAAATCTTCAAAATGCACATTGGGGACCCTGACCACATGCTCCCTGAAGTTTTTGGACTGGTCGTGCAAACCGTGCGACCTGTAGGTGAGAGCAAAGAATTTGCAAAAAGTAATTGCGCTTTTGGTTGTCGCTTAATAACTCCGCAGCTGTATACCCCACTGGCAAAAAAGTTGGCAGATCCCAAGATCTACCATGCCCAATTGTGCATACCAAATTTCAGGCACAACCGTTGAACGGTGGCAAAGTTATTAAGGTACAAAGTTTTACCCTTTAACCTTAAAAGTGCTACTCAACCCTAACCATAATATATATATATATATTCTTTGCAAAAACTTCATTAATGAATCAGTTAGGGTTGTTTCCACACTGACAAGAATGTGGAAATTCAACATTAGGGTTACCAACCCCACCACGCTACTGCCACCCCCACCCTCCACCCTCCAGACACCAACAGGCATCGGTGTGTGTGTTTGGGGTGATCAGCCTAACTCTCACCCCATTCCAGAATGTAATGGTGTAAAGAAGCTGTGGTGGTGCAGTATAAGAGAATGGGGTGAAAGTTAGGTAAGACCACCCCAATGCACACCCCAATGCCTGTTGGTGTGTGGAGGATGGGGAGGTGGTGGTGGCGTGGTAAGGGTGGTAACCCTAATGTTGAATTTCCACACTTTTGTCGGTGTGAAACAACCTAACAATGCGATAATGAAGTTTTCTGAAAATTTCCTTTCTTTTTAAAAGTGTAATGTAAGTAGTAATAAAATGGGCAGCTTGGTGGGACTGCCTTTGGGCCCCAGCACACCAAGCCACCCATTTATGCATAATGGTATATGTGGGTTGGAGCGTGAGCCCTCCGGGCCCTGCGCTCCCACTTACGGATAAGCATGGAGCCATATAGCAGCCCTATAAGTCAAGGAGGACTTGTAACACTAATTTGCCCATATCTTGTGAACTGTAGCTGCTAGAAAAAAATTCAAGTGTTGTTGTAATGGTGAGAGTGAGTAGTTGTTGCGACAGCAATTGACAGAAACTGTATCTCACATTGTTTCCAAGATACGGGAACTGAAATGCAATTGAGTGCTAAGTCTGAGGGCATAATAGTGGCCCACGCACATGAAAATGACCAATGGAAACAGTTGTAAATAATGCAGGAACCGTACACGCTAGAAAAAAAATTCAAATTTCAGGGGTTTCATGACTTTGTAACCTAGTTCTGAAAGGGGGACTAAGAAATTTTGTGGTGAAAAGTCCATCTCTCGAACTGTTTTCGAGATACAGGCCCCGAAAGGTGACACGGGCACCACAATGTTATCCTTTGGGAAAATTTCTGAACTTTGGAGTGTTGTAACTATTGTCCTGTTAAATTTTTTGTACCAAACCACCAAAAGGCACACCTGTGGGAGTAGAACTTTCCACCCTGAAACATTCTGGGCAATACTGCAATCCACATTGCCACAACGAGGGACAAAGAAAAAGCACCGCTGCAATGTTATCCTATGGGGAAATGTCCAAACTTCACAATGCTATAACTATGGCCATGTTCAATGGTTCCATTCCAAACCACCAAAAGGCACACCTGTAGGACTAGGGCTTTGCACCCTGAATATTTCAGGTCAATACCACAATCCACGTAACCACAATGAAGTGACAAAGAAAATGACTCCCACAATGTTATCCTACGGGAAGGTTTGTAAGTTCGGAACGCTATAACTAGGGACGTGGTGAACGTTTTCGAAGCAAACCACTGAAAGGCACATCTGTGGCAGTAGGGCTTGGCACCCTGAAAAATTCAGGCCACTATCATAATGCAGCTTGCCACAATCAAGTGACAAAGAAAACAGCATTTTTGAAAATGTGGTCATGCAGTGTTACCACGATCATTTAAAATAAGATTGTGACACTCCTATCTTTATAATGGGAAAATGACCGCGAAGGTAAAAAATAGTGTTGCGGTTATATTTTTTATGATCGCGCATATTGCCGTGGCAATATATTATAGTGCCGCAATCATAAAACAGCAAAATGGTGGGAAAATTCTGAAAACCACATTTCCAAACCAGATGGTGAACAAATAATGCCAGATTCCTGTTCCTTAGGGCCTGAATAGGTAAACCCAATGGTTGGTGTGTTGAAAAGTGCAGTATTTTTTGAGTTATGTTGTTTTTTTCTCTCTCACGATCTGAAAACAAGATGGCCACAGCACGACACTATTTTTGGCGAGTTTGACACTAAAAAATATGATTGCGGTGAGCTGCACATATAAATTTTCCCATAAGCTATAATGGGACACTAAAATTATATAACTTTGGAACAGAACAAGATTTTTTCATGGAATCTTCAAAAGGCACCACTGCTAGCTAGGACCCATGCAGTCCACCCAATTTGAACCCACTCCAATGCATTCTTCAGTCCAATATGCACATCTAAAGAAAATGGAATGTTGGGGATTTTTCACTTTTTGAGAGCATTACGATTCCGCAACCATACATCTGATTGACACAAAAAATGTCCAGATCCAGAGATCTACAAAAAATCTTCCTACATTCCAAATTTCAGGCAAATCAGACAAATGGTTGCAAAGTTATGAAAGTGCATACTTTGAGGTTTAACATAGAAATGGCTACGCAACCCTAACTATAGTGGCACTACTGTGCCACTATAATACATATATATATATATATACACACACACACATATACAGTATATATATATATATATATATATTTATAAAATGGAGATGATAATATCCTCCAAATCCAAACTTCTTATTGCATAAAACACATCACATGACCGTGCGTATATCAGAGCGCGACCGCACACCTCCACTTTTAACCCTCTCCAAAGCAATTTTGACATTTTATAAGATAGATAAACCACTTTGAGGTGTGCGGTCGCACTCTGATATACGCATACCTCAGGTGGTTGACGTGTCGGCCTGCGGCCTTGTGCATAGCAACAATATATTACAAAGGCGATACAGCCTTTCAATGTTAAATCTCAATGTTTGCACCTTAATAATGTTATCATTTTTCAACCAAATAACACAAAAATTGGTGTGTTCTGTCGTGTTGTCAGTGTCGCAAGATTCTGAAAGTTTCATGACAGCAGCTTTTACAGTTTTGGAGATATAAAGTGATCAAAAACACAAAAAGAAATGTTTTTTTCCCCCATAGGATAACATGGGAGTTTTTGCTCTCATGTAGATCACACATGGAATTACGTTTGCTTCTGATACTTTCAGGGCTGATGGGGTGTATGCCAAGGGTGTGCCTTTGGATGGTTTGGTGAAAACAGATATAACCATTTTTGAATCATAATGATTTTTGTGATAGATGCAAGACAGGCAGTGCACAGGGTAAATAACATTTACCATTCGAACAGTAAATTGTGAATGGCAAATTACCAAATTTACCATTCGCACTTTACTGTTTGTGGTCACAGTTTTCAGTGCTGATTGCCGCCATCTTGTTTTCAGTTAGCAAGGCTGGAAACTGAAATATTTTTAAAAATAATGCCCTTAGATAAACAGTAACAGTTGTGTTTCCCTGAGGGGGGCCTGAGGAACATGCTTCTGACACTTGTTTTTTATTGTGAGTCCCCCGACGTGGCTCAGGAATGATGCTCCATCCTGCACTGAACTGCCACGCTTTACCAAACAGCATAACAGTTCGATGCAGGATGGTGCATGGCAATTTGATGCATGATGGTGCATCTATATATTTTATGACATGGGAGTACCCATTCCCCATGTTGGTAGAAGTTCTCCACATCCCCCTCAGTGTGAGACACTGAATAGTCCACTCCCAGTGTCTTGATGTCAGTGTTGCCCCATTTATTTAACCCTATTAAAAAAGAAAACAGTCCCCTGAAGTGGCACAGGTGTGATGCACCATCCGACATGGGGGTACTCATTCCCCATGTCAGCAGTAGGTCTTCCCCTTCCCAATAGTGTGGAACACTGGGTAGCCCACTCCCAGTATCCCCAGTATATGCTTCCCAGCAGTGTTCCCCTTATCTGTAGTTTACCGACAGTAGGGTGCCCAATCGCCGTGCTGGCAATAGCCCTCCCTCCCACCCGACTGTGTGGGACACTGGGTAGCCCACTCCCAGTGTCCCCAGTTGTTCTTTTCCCACTCCCAGAGTCCACAAACATGGGCTGGCAGTATAGTCTAGAGATTAGAGTAATGAGCCGTGAACAGGCTTGGTACATCCAGCAGACCAGACCTTTGTTTGATTCTCACAACCTCCACTTGCATACTGTGTGACTCTGAGCAAGTCACTTAACCACCCAGCACTCCCAGTTCGCCCCTGAAAACAGGCACTTGTGCCTAGTGGGCCTTACTTGGTTACCGAAGACAAAAAAAAAAATCAAACAAATGAAAAAAAAACATTAAAAAATCCCAGAAATAAAGAAAACTGCTCCCCAAGGTCTTTTTGCTTTCCTAAAAAGAAGAAAATGGTCCTCGTCATCTCCCCACACCCTTCCCCATCCCCACCCTCCTCTGCACACCCCACCTTTCATTATCCCCCCTTACCCCATACTTACTGTACCTCCAGTGGTCGGCAGCTGTGATATTTGGTGGACCGGGACACGTCTGCACTCTTCAAAGCCAAACCAGGATCTGAAGAGATCAATGGTAAGCTGTATAATGGCAGTCAATGGGGGGGTTTAACTTATGTTGATATCTCAGCCATTATTTGAGATTTTAGCACCAAATTTCAAAATGGGTTTTTTTGGAACCCACCTCATGACCAATATTGCTGTCATCTCGTTACTCCATCCAGAAAGGTGATTTCATGCTTGCAGCCCAGAATCACCTTTCACGACTGATTAACAAAATGACAGTACCAGTGTTCATGAGGGGACGTCTCAAAAAGCCCATGTTGAAATTCTGGTGCAAAAACTCCAGAAAATGACCGTGTTACGAGCATGCATTGTGCACTTTCTACACATGCTCTTAACTTCACCAATTTTTAATATTTTCACTCCTGATTTTCAGCTTTGCCATTTTTTCAAACCTCCTCATGAACAGTACAGCTTTCATTTCTCACGTCCTGCCCAAAATGTGTTTTCGCATCTGTGGTGTAAAATGGTGCGGTCGCTGTGCGAAATCAATTTTCGGGATGGATTAAAAAAATCACAGTGACAGTATTCATGAGGGGATTTTCCATAAAGCTCATGTTAAAAATTTGGTTTAAACATACCCAAAAATGTCCATCGTATGAGCATGCATTATGCCATTTCTATGTGTGCTCGTAACTTCGCCAGTTTTTCATATTTCCCTCCTGATTTTCAATATTACCCTTTTCCACAACTCCTCATGAACAGTATACAGCTGTCATTTTTCACATCCTGCCTAAAGCGTGATTTCTCACCTGTGGTGCAGAATGGCATGTTCGCTGTGCAAACTCAACTTTCGGGACAGATTAACAAAATGAGAGCGATATTGTTCATGAGGTGGGCTCCCCAAATGGCCATGTTGAAAACTGGGTGAAAAAATCCTGAAAATGCCTGAGTTCTGTGCATCCATTGAATAGTGGTGCCTGTATCTTGAAATCAATTCGGGATATGGATTTTTCGCTCTCTACAGCTTAAGCACCCATGGAGGTTTCGAAGTCATCATTACAATTGCAGTAGAATTTTTCCTTAGTTGCAATGGTTATTGAGATATTGCCAGATTAGTGTTACAAGGGTTACTTTTCATGACTATGGGGCTGCGGTATGTCCATACTTATGTGTAAGTGGTCCTCTGGGCCCTGCGCACCCTCTTATGCATATCATTATGCAGCAACGTGTAGCATGAGGGGAGCGCAGGGCCCGGCGGGCCCGCGCTCCCACAACCACATACCAGTTACGTTACACTTTCTCAAAAAGAATGGAAATTCATTGTAAAAAACTACGTTAATGCATCAGTTAGGGTTTTACTAAAGCGTCAAAAGCTGGGAAATTCAATGTTAGAGTTACCAACCCTACCACCCCACCCCCACCCTCCACACACCAATAGGCATTGGAGTGTTCCTTGGGGTCATTGGGCCTGTCACCCCATTCTCCTGTACTGTAGCATCTCATCTTGTTTACTCATGGAATGGTGTGAGAGTTAGGGCCAGTGACCCTAAGGCACACCGCGATGCCTGTTGGTGTGTGGAGGGTGGGGTGGTAGGGTTGTTAACACTAACATCAGCTTTCCCAGCTTTTGACACTTTATTAAAAACCCTAACTGATACATTAACTTCTTTTTTTGCAATATCATATATATATATATTATATACAGTATATATATATTATATATGTATATATATATATATATATATATATATATATAATTTATTTATTTTATTTATTAAATTTTGTTGACCCAGTAAGCCCACTGGGCCTAGAAGTCCCTTTTTCAGGGGCAACTGGGGAGAGGGGATACAGATGTAAGCGACTGAAATTGAACCAGATTAAGCTGTTGATGACATTTTTAGTGAATATATATATATATATATATATATATGTATATGTTTGTCTATATATATATATCTATGTCTGTCTGTCTGTCTATCTATCTATCTAGGCATCAGCACTTCACATGGTGTACAGTATAATTAATTTGCGTTCGCTGATATCTGACATTCATATTTTCATATTAGTAAGAAAAACATTTGATAAGTATTACTCATGTGACTTACAGTCTTATATTACAGAACTAATATAGTCATCAGTTATCATCAACAATCATCATTTGATCATCCACAGATCATCAAAAACCATCACGCTAATTTAAGCTTATACAATATAATAATCAGTTGGTGATTTGAAAGTTACATGCTTGATGATTAATTCATGATCTAGATGATGATTTTAAATCATGATCTTTCTTGATGATCATATGGTAACATTTGAAGATTAGTAATGATCTGTCATGATCGACTTTTAAAAAACCATGATTGGTGATTTACCAATTCTCCTGGGGTGTAAAACAAACCTGGTTGACCTCTGTGATTGGTAACAAAGGCTGTTGACAAAGGACCAGGGACTGACATACTGCATTTGGATAGTAGGAAGGCATTCAGCTCAATTCTGCACAGGTGGTTGGTCAAGAAGCTAGAAGACCTAGGATGAGGGAACTGGCTAAGAGTGAGAGCACAGAGGGTAGTGGTAAGTAGGGAGGACTCTGGAGTGAGGGATGCCACTAGCAGAGCCCAGCAATGGTCAGTCCTCATGTCAGTACACCATAACATCTTCATCTGTGATATACAGTAGGGGAGGGTATAAGACGGGAAATTGCAGACATTGGTGTTAAACTTCTACCAGGTACTCTGCATCTTCAAATTGTTGATGTTATTTGATGCTGTTTGCTTTTTTTTTTTTTGCATTATTTGTTTTTCCACCCCCCATACCAGGGCTGATCACTCCTTCGGGCCCCTCAGAGGATCTTCCCAGCCTGGCAGTCTCCCGACCCCACTGCCCCACACTGCAGCCTGCCCAGGTATCCCCGATGTATCCCTTCATTGGGCAAGTCCCTTACTTACGTGACAGATGAGCCTTCTGGCCATACTTCATGACCCTGGGTACTGCTAAGGTGGCTGATGGAGGTCCTGGATTCCCTAGCTGGAGATCCGGCAAGGCCGTCACCCAATCAGTCCTGGCACCATTTTCCCATTTTCTCCTGAGGAGCGATGTGCCACTGACGTCACGGCAAGTGCCAGATGTCTGTCGCTCTATAGACATCGTGGGTCGAGCATCACACTGTACGCCCAGCCTCCGCTAGGGGTCAGCAGATGCCGACCGCATCCCCACCCTCCCACCTGGAGAAGGTGAGCCATCAGTGGACGTTCCTTCCTTCTCCCCGTGGTCGGCCCACCAGCGACCCAAGTCCATTCCCGAACCCAGGTTGCCGGCATCACAGATGGAAATCCAAGCATTGTGCCAACGGGCCAGATGCTGTTTGCTTTTTGCAAAGCTAATGGCTATTTGGGCCAATTGATTTCTAAGGCATGTTGCTCATGCGGACCTTTGTTTAATGCATCTTGTTTTGCATGTTACGAAACATAACTTACGTCTTGCTAGGAATTTGGTATGGAAAACTTAAATACTGCATTTTTTTCTTTCAAACCTAATTCTCAGACACTGTAAGAGTTTGTGAATGCAAAATGATACACCAAAGAGCCACACTTGCTGTTACCAGACTTCATGGTGCAAGCAGCGTTTTCTTGTTAATCAGCAGATTTTACTTTTTGGGGAGACATAGTATTGCTATTTTAATATATTAGTTTGGTGGGAATAAGTGTTTTACATTCAGAACAGTGAAGTGGCGTTGATAACAAACAAATCGTGCAAATAAAACACTGCTTGAAGCACAGCTTGGGTTAATTCCTTAACAGAGTTTAAATGTGCATTTTTTCATTTTTTTCCTGCATAGTATAATTTTTGACACATGTGGTCTATTAATTTGATTATCTATGTTGTTGCATTGTGTTCTCAAAGAGCACAATGGTTGTGGTGCCAGGGAGTATGTTTGAAATGTTTTCAATACTATTTCTGGGCTCCACATTGTAGGTGCAGGAAAAACTCCCAAATAAATTACAAATTAAGCAGTGGAGCGCTGTTTGATTTGTATGATTCAGCTGGGCATTTTAAATCTTTTCCTGCACAATATCATTTGAGGTTGCGTGGTCTATTAATTTTGATATGTGTTCTTGCATTGTGTTCCCAAGCTGCGCAATGGTTACAGTGTCTGTGAATAAGTTTGAAATATTGTTTCTGGGCTCTTCGTCTGCAGGAAACGTGCCCAAATAAACTAGAAATAGAGCAGCAGAGCAGTGATTCACATAGTTTATTTGGGCATTTATATATTGCTTGAAAAACTATGATTCTGACTATTCTGGTTAGTTAATTTGGTTACATATATTCTTGCACTGAGTTCCAATATAGAGCTATGGTTATGGTGCCTGGAAATAAGTTTAAAATGTTTTTAAACACTATTTCCAGGGTCCAGCATTGCTACCGAGATGCTACAGTTTTGGGGTGTGGAAACACTGCAGACATTTTTACATAGAAACATAGAAACATAGATTTTGATGGCAGATAAGGACCGCTTGGCCCACCCAGTCTGCCCATTTCCCTACCTATTCGATAAGCTGCAGATCCTAGTTAACCAGCAGCCTACTTCTTCCTACCCCCACCCCCTAGAATTGCCTTATGACTGTCCCATGCATGCTTGAATTCCACCACTGTTTTTGACTCCACAACCTCCTCCGGAAGGCCATTCCATGCATCCACAACTCTCTGTGAAAAATACTTCCTTAAATTACCTCTGAGCCGCCTCCTTCTATCTTAAAATTGTGCCCCTTGTTCTTGCACCTCTTTTTTGAAAGATGCTACCCTCTTGGACTTTGTTGATTCCCTTGAGATACTTGAAAGTTTCTATCATGTCCCCCCTCTCTCTCCTTTCCTCGAGGCTATACATATTCAGCTCCTTAAGTCTCTCTTCATATGTCTTCCGGTGCAGGCCCTGCACCGTTTTAGTTGCCCTCCTCTGGACAGCTTCCATCCTGTCTATATCATTGCGGAGATTGGGTCTCCAGAACTGCACGCAGTACTCCAGATGGGGTCTCCTTGTTTGGTTGCCTGCCACCACTGCAGCAATGTGCCTTCTGGTTTTGGGTGTGAGGTGAGGAAAACACTCTTACCTGATATGAAAATGCAGAAGAAAGCAGACAGAGAAGTTTATTTCTGTTTTTATGTATGGTAAAACAAGCAGGTGTCAACTTCAGGCCCCTCCCATCCCTAAGAGGCAGCCTGTCACTATTTACAGCTGCTCTGTACTGGAAAGAGGACTTGGGGGATACAGATCCAGGCGAAACCAGCTATAGACTGGGACAAGGTGCTAAATGAGATCACATTTAAAACCTGCATTATCATGGAAAAAAATCTGTCCTTATGGTGCATTTTATGCCTTAATAACTGGGACCTAAAATATATAAAATGCACTATTTCACATCTACATTTTCAAAAATTCCTGGGAGAGGCACATCCCTGGCCACACCCCAGGAAAGTTTGTCTTTTTGTGGCAAGCATGCTCTCCCCAGTTCTTTAAATTTCTGGAGCTGCCCCAGTATGTTTTTATGTATTTATTTTTATTTAACTTTTTGGTTCCCATCGCCTCCTCCTGCCAACTGGCGATGGGGACACATATGTATTTCACTGATTTTTCCTCCCCTAATCCCCCCCCCGAGGCCATGGCACATGGTCGTTGAGAATGAGGTATGCTTGCACCCCATGGTGCCAGCTTTGTACTCCCTTCCACATCCTGATACTTTGTCGCTCTCTCTACGCCTACTCTACCCACGAACCTTCACCTGGTGGGAGCGGAACTATGGGGAAGGGGCACCAACCCACCCCCACCACCCTCTGGAGAGCTGCTCACTGGCATGCTCAATCCTGCCCCCCCATGCCTGCACCCCAATGACTCAAGGTCATTCTCGAACCCGGGTCATTGGCGTAGCATGACGTAAGGCGTCCTGCACCTCAACCTTCCGCACCACCGGGCTGGCCACCCCTGTATGTTTTTATGTTTCTCAGAAAACTAAGAAATTGATCCAGCCATTTTCTGTTGTTCTGGGTGCTCCATTGCAAGGCTGTGGGCTAAGTGCTGCACCTGTTTTGGGAGTGGGGGAGTGGGAGGACTGGGTGCTGCACCTTAGTCTGGCAGTGCCGCAGAAGTGCTGGTCTTCATCACAGTATGTGTGTGTGTGTGTGTGTGTGTGTGTGGAGGGGGTCTGTGTCCACGGCAATAAAAATTATGAGTAGCTGAGTTTCTCTGTTGTAAAAGATGGTATGACTAAGGCTATGTGCTTATTGTGCCAGTATGCCAGAAGCTGTGGAAAATGCAGCTCAAACCTAAATACCACATACAGTATATAGTTCCTAGTCATGTGCCTATCAGCCCTTCTTCTGGTACCAGTGGTCCATCTCATCCAGTAGCAGCAGTGTTGACAGTGCATTGTCAGATACTACTGTGTGTCTTCTACCCCTTTACACCAGTCATAGTCAGTCCCACCATACCAACATCACCCACCATACCAACATCACCCACCATACCAACATCACTCAATGCATGGATTATTCACAAGTAAGTCTATATGAAGTTGAGGTTCCCAGTCATCCTACTGCAACACATTCAACACTGGCATCCTCCTTGTCAATAATGGCTTTGATTCTCATAATGCACACCTTCAATGCCAGGACAAAGTATAATATACCAATTTTCTGTCAGCACTGCTGAGTAGGGAGATGATGGTGTTAGATCCGCAGCCAGTTTCACAGTTGGAAGATTCAGGTTTTTAGTAGTTGTTGCAACATTTGCACACACAGTACTAGGTATTTTCCCATTCCACATTTTTCTAGCACTGTTGTTTCCAAAATATTTCAGGGAGTGCAAAGTGCATTTGACTGTCTACAGGTGCAGGTTGTTTGTAGTGTTTTCCACCATGCCTCCAACATAATTTATTTATTTAGACTCTTTTGACTGGGAAAGGCATGCTGAGCTGATACTCCTTTCCAGATCTAACCTGGGAGTATGGCAAAGCAGAAAGAGAGAAACCATAATAAATTATGGATACCAGTTTGCCATATTTGTTCAATATGCTACCCCTGCCCTATGGACTCTAATAAGGTTGAGAGGACTGGGTTGTTAACTCCTGTGTGGATACATTTCTTATTGATGTTGCTGTATTATAAAAAATTGCATGGTACCGTTAACCCACAATATATTACAGGTTAGGCACAAGAATACTACTCCCAGGAAATAGCACCAACCCACTGTGGTCCTCAATGATAGAGACCACCCAATCCACACATGATTCAGTAAGTCTGACTCAATAATACTTAATTTACAGAAAACAAACTAGAGTGTCACTAATGCAAATAGGCATGAAACAGATTTATTGGGGTCAGGAATGATGTCCTAAGGTGAGGAAAGGCAAAGATTAAGGCAGACAAAATTATAGGCCAGCAGTACCCCAGCATTGTTATTAGACTTTTCGTTCAGCCTGTCCCTATAACCAACACAAATTGCCTTCCAAGTGTAGTGTCTGGGCCTCTACCTCACTCCTTCACTGGTACAAATATACTTGTAACATGGGAGTGAATAGCACACAGAAATGGAGAGCAGCTACTGGTGTAAACTGGTCAGCTGACCGAAAATCAGCAGGCATTAATCCAGCGGTTGAGCCCGCTGCTGTAGTACTTGTAATAGCCACAAGAGAAAGAGTGAAGTCACAGGGTACAAGAGCACGCTGAAGTAGGTCTGTGAGTGACTAGAACAGAATGAGAAAGCACTAGGTTGGAAAGCAGGAGTAGTACACATAGACAACCGCTATAGATAGCGCCACCGAAACCAATAAAAGAGCGTGAGCACTGCGCAATGTATGGATTTGATAATGTATGGGTCAGAGTACTGAGGTAGAAACTGCAAACATGGATAATTGCATAATGACATTTTCATTGTGTGAAATAAAATAAATAATCCGGTGGGTAGAAGATGAGTATGGTGAGAGTGGACAGGGAAGTAGCAGCACGCTGAGCTGCAGCTATGGAGAGAAAGTGAGAAACATTGTTGTAGGACAATGTGATATTGAGAAAGGCAGCACGCAATTCATATCAGACAGAAAGCAAGACAAACAGGTCAGAGATGAAGCAAAAGTTCTAAATATCAAAGCAGTAGAAGTAGAGAGAGAGAGAGAGAGAGAGACTGAAAGTGTCGGTGGGAAACTTAAGGAAAAAAAGAAACATACTGGGAAAGTAGCAGGAAGTAGAAGAGAATGTATGGGATGGCATGTAGTTATCACAGATGATGATCTAGACAATCTAGAGAGAAAAAAGGTGGAAGCCAACATGCACAAGAATATGGCGTGGGCTTGTAATATCTTTAGCGAATGGCTGAAAGCAAATGAACAAAGCATAGATATAAGTACAATATCTGCAATGGAGCTGGGAAAAATCCTGAGACAGTTCTATGACTCTGTTCACACAGAACAGAGAAAACACTATAGTGTGAGTTCCTATATTGCCATTCATGCTGGCTTACATAGGTATATCACGGGTGTAGAGGTAAAGAGGTAGAATAATATTATTATGGACATAGAATTTGTTGCAGCAAATAACGTGTTTGTCGCTGTTCTGAAAGAATATAGATACACTGGACAAGATGTCACTAGTCATCATCCTAAAATATCTGAAGGAGATCTAAGAAAGATACAAACCTGTGACAAACTGAACCCAGAGTCTCCGTGTGGGCTCATTCGGAGACTCTGGTTTGAGATCCAGCTGGGGCTTGCATGAAGAGGGAGAGAGAGGGCCAAAGACAATTGAAGCAAGATTCTTTTGTAGTGAAACAGGATGAGGACGGGGAAGAGTACTTAGCACTAGCGTTCAATGAGAAGACGAAAAATCATATTGGGATAAACAAGCGCAATAACGAGTCTCTCCGAGGAGTGATATATAGCCAGCCCGGAAGCAAAGACTGTGTTGTGTTAATGTACAAAGAGTACATCGGGACATGTCCCACTAATGCTCTGGCTTTCTGTCTGCACCCCTTAAAACTAGATGGTAGCTCTGCACAGCAAAGAAGTTGCTGGTTCAGCAGACAACCTATGGGTAGGAACTACATTGGAAACCTCATGCCACAAATGTCAGCAGATGCACAGCTGAGTGCCTATTATACTAATCACAGCATTCACAGCACCGCTGTCCATATGCTGTCTCAGGCTGGTCTCACATCCAGAGAGATCATCTCAGTTACCGACATCGATGCAAGACCAGTCTGAGAAGCTACTGGTCTCCCTCCAGTGCAGAGAGAAAGAAGTGGTTTAGTATACTCTCCTCATCTGATAGTAGGAGTACAGCACAGGCAGAGACACATGGGACTGTAGAAGACAGTAATAGAATAATAGTAATGGTAGATGAGAAAAGAAACTCCGAGACCCAGACGAGACAAACTGTAGCGCAAGTTGCCGGAGGTAGCAGTGTACTGATGCTGCACAGTTGCAGCAACATAGCCGAGCAAGGCACCACATATAGCCAAGAAGGGGCATGAAGAAAAGATACTGAAGAACATGGAATTCCAGGTCATGCAAGACAAGAGACAGCAGTTTAAGGAATGGAAGAAAAGATAACACAGTGCGTCACTGAGAGCATGCTAAAGAATGCCTTCCACGTTCACCATCTCACTGTGAACGGCCCTGTAACATTTGCGTATCATGCTGGACAAGACGCAGCAACCTGGAGGAGCGATGTTCACATGGGAGAAAAGTACAGCAGCGAGTACTAGACAGCAATCTCTGCAAGAGACAGTCATAGGCATTATGCAAATGAGGTGCGCCACCGAGAACACGAGCAGAGAAAAACGTCAACCCATCGCAGACGAACAAACTTCCTGGATGCTTGGTCGCATCAATATGCCTGCAAGCACAAGTAGCTGTACAAATTGATAGCACAGTGAAAAATAATAACCTTCTATTTGTAACTGTAAAATAAGTACGATATTAATAAATGTTGTGTTTTCAAGCAAAGTACGTGTCAGCATTTCTTGGACGACACAGTCCATGTATGTTAGTACAAGAAGTAGACACACCCACATTATCCAATATTTCCAGCACTTCCACCCATGTTACAAGTGTATTAATCCCCTCCAGTGTTGAGCTGTACCGGTGGATTAATGCCCGGTGGGTGGTTGGAAGCACTCGGCCTTCGGCCTCGTGCATCAACCCCCCCACCCAGGTATTAATCCACCAGTAGAGCCCTCCTCTGTCGGGGATTAATGCTTTCTTATATGTCTCTAGGGAGCTCATAGGGCTTCACTAATTTTCCAGCTGGTGGAATGTTGTAGGCTCATTACAGCTGCATCAAGGATGTCCAACCTTGGGGGACTTATTAAACAAACAAACATTTTTAAACAGTGGCACCTAGTAACACCAAGCATTGCAACTAATTACAACCGATGCCAATGTGACAGAAGTATCTGGCTATCTTTAATCATGATGGAACATGGTGCTGGCCATCTTTGTAGCAGAAGTGTTGGAGAGACATTGCAAGGCCATGATGCTTGTTCAGATAAGGTGATTTTCCTACCTTCATCACAAGTCAAACAAATGTAGTAGTAGTCAGTGATGCAGCGAATTTAAATTTCGCTGGTGAAGTGGCCGAATTCACCTTGCACAGCAATTCATGAAATTTTCCTGCGGAAGGCGGAATTTTGCCTAGGTGAAATTTCACCTTCCAGGGGGTGAAATTTCACCTTCTGTGGTGGGCAATTAAATCCCTGGTGGATAGCGCAAGCCACCCAATGTAAAAAAAAATTCTTTATAAATAGCACCCTCCTCACCCAACAGTGCCCAATCATCCAAATGCCCTTGTACCTTGGTGGCTAGTAGTCCCTCCCCTACACCCCTTCACCCCAAGTCCTGTACAGGAATGTGCTCATTCATTAAAGTTCAGTCAGTGGGTGGGCCGGCCATGGAGGAGAGGAGGAATGTTCCTGTCCACCCGCTGCAGGGTTTAGGGGTGGAAGGGAAGCTGGGAGGTTGGTTGGACTGACTTCAGCTGGAGAGGGAGATGGGAGGCACTAGACCACCAGGAACTGGAAGGACTTGGTGAAAATGTGATGTGACTGGGCTGGGAAGGGATTGGGATGGGAGGTTGGGATGGGGAGGGCAGTCTATTATGGAAACCTCAAACCACTAGACCAGAGCAATTTTTTTATGACTGCGGTATACTAGGGAGTGGGACAGACATGAAGGGTACTATAAAGTTATACACTTGGGCTTGGGGTGAATGGGTGTAGGGGAGGGACCACTAGCCACCAGGGCATAAGGGCATTTGGATGTGTGGGCACTGTTGGGCGGGGGATGCTATTTATAAAAAAAAAGTTTTATGTTGGGTGGCCGGCAGGTGAACTGGTGGGGGATGACCACTAACCACCAGGGATTTACTGTGTACCTGTGGGGCGGGTGGGAGGGACCACTAGCCACCAGGGTTTGTTTTTGAAATGTGGGTGAAATTTCACACATAAAATTGCACTTTCGCCTCCCTATCTGGGGGCAATATTTCATCACTGTGAGCAGAATTTCACCATGGAAGGTGGAATTTCACAGTGGAAGGCAACATTTTGCTGTGGAAGGTGAAATTTTGCCGCAGAAGGTGAAATTTCACCATTCCGCCATGTGAGATTTTGGTACTCTGCCAGGTGAAATTTTGCATTTTGCTTCACAAAATGGGTGGAATTTCACGGATTACTCTGCAAAGCGAATTTCGCCCACTTCGCCCACCACTAGTAGTAGTAGTAAAAATGTTTGTTCATTATAATGAATTGGCAGCTCAACTGAGTTTAAAAGAAAACTCATTTCCAATGAGATCTGTAGTGAATGTGATCAATTGTCAAGTCAAGGTGGACTGCAGTTCTGCAAAAAGGGAGGGGGTATGGTAATTTTAATGTAAAGAAAGTCAAGGGGAATTAAACTATAGGGGAGGTAGCTAGTACAGGAGTCATCAATGGCTGGAGTTAGATGCATGGGATGAACAATGGAAGGGCAGATGGACTGAGTAGCAAAAGAGTAGTAGACTGCCAGACAGAGCAAGGAAGCATACAGAGACAATTTTTATTTGAGAACAGGACATATGAGAACAATGCCTGCAAAATTGACCATTCTAAACATCAAATGAACTTCGAAGTCCAGAGCTTAGAGGAATTCAAAGAGACCTGCTGGGGGAAGAAAAAGACTGGGACACCAAAAAGGAGAAATTGTGGCTATTCCAAAAGGATAGGTCCTATGGGCAAATGAGTAGGTGGCTCTCTTTTGGAGAAAGTGTGTTTCTGAAAAAAAAAGGGAGGAAGGCAATCAGTGTGACAAGCAGATCCACTGAATGGACTGTCTGGTCATGCTCAAAGAAAAAAGCATGGTTAAGGGACAAAATAGTACCCCAGAAAGGAACTACAGGACTTCAAATAGCTCAGCACAGCCAAATGGATTCAGTTGTGAAAAGTTAAATCCCACACGTAGAATTCTGGTGGCATTACCTATTATGCATCCATGAACTTTTGAGCATATGTTTCCAATTAGTAATTTGTAAATGTTCCATGGTGAATTTTAATGTACTAAACCAAATTTATCCATCTATGTTAGATTCCAGGATCAATTGACATTGGGTATTGCATGCAAAATGGGCATTGAGTATTGGCTGCATACTTGCAATAACAGTGGGGCTACAAACATCTGAGCCAGAGCCAAAAGGCTGGCCTTCAGGAAATATAAGGGAACACAGCAGGATGAAGATAGGGAGGTATACCAAACTTCCCTAAGGGAAGCAGGGAAGGCAGTAAGGCAGGCAAAGGCCCAAACCGAGGAAACACTAGCACAAACAGTAAAAGAAGGTGACAAGACTTTCTATAGATACATTAGTGAAAGGAGAAAGTCCAGAGGGGGTATTGCTAAGCTCAAAGGGGATAAGGGGGCATGTGAGAGGAGGACCATGTAAAAGCATTTATCCTAAATAGACACTGCCTCAGTATTTACTGAAGAAGGTGGGCAGGGCCCACAGCTCAGCACCATGGACACGGGGAGAGGTGTGCACTAGTCCCTTCACAAAAGAAAGGGTCCTACAAGAGCTCGATAAGCTCAGGGTTGAAAAGGCAATGTGACCTGACGGCATACATCCCAGGGTACTAAAGGAGCTAAGGGTGAAACTAGCAGAGCCATTATCAGAACTGTTTAGTGAGTTTCTAAGCACAGATGTCCCAGAAGACTGGAGAAGGGCTCATGTGATTCTGCTCCACAAGAGTGATAGCAGGGAGGAGGCAGAGAACTACAGACCAGTCAGTCTTACCTCAGTAGTAGGCAAGATTATGGAGGCACTCCTTAAGGAAAGGATAGTGCAACACCTGGAATCCATAGGAGCACAGGATCCAAGACAGCATGGGTTTACAAAAGGAAGGTCCTGTCAAACTAATCTCATAGATTTCTTTGACTGTGTAACCAGAATGGTGGACCAAGGGGGAGCAGTTGATGTCCCCTACCTTGACTTCAGCAAAGCTTTCAATACTGTTCCACATAGAAGATTGATTAATAAGCTGGGTGGAAACAAAATTGGGTCAGTTGGTCTTCAAATTTGCTAGACTGGTTGACGGGCAGAAAAAGAGAGTGGTGGTAAACGGTATACAGTCAGAAGAGATGCAAATCACAAGTGGGGTACCTCAGGGATCAGTCCTGGGGCCGGTCCTCTTCAATATCTTTATCAGTGACATTGCAGATGGACTGGATGGTAAGGTTTGTCTGTTTGCAGATGACACCAAGATCTGCAACAGAGTAGATGATCCAGATGGGGTGGGCAGAATGAGAAGATATCTGAATAAACTGGCAAAATGGTCGTAAGAGTGGCAACTGGAGTTTAACGTAAAGAAGTGCAAGATCATGCACATAGGGAAGAGAAACCCTAAAGTTACCAATAGGCTAGGAGAGGAGTTGCTGGCAGTCACAAGGGGAGAAAGAGACTTGGGCAGCATCATCACAGATGACCTGAAATCATCCAAGCAGACCACTAAAGCAGGAGGTAAGACTAGGGGGATGTTGGGGTGTATTAGTAGGGGTATCACAAGTCAGAAGAAGGAGGTAATAATCCCTCTTTACAAGACACTGGTTAGACCCCATCTGGAGTACTGCATGCAGTACTGGAGGCCGCACCTTCACAAGGACATTAACCAAATTGAGGCAGTCCAGAGAAGGGCAACCAAAATGATGCAGGGACTGCATCAGAAAACATATGAGGACAGATTAACGGAGCTCAGTATGTATACCCTAGAGCAAAGGAGGGAGAGAGGTGATATGATCGAAACATTCAAACACCTTAAGGGCATTAACAAGGTGAAAGAGTCTAACATGTTTCAATATAAGAAAAATATCAGGACAAGAGGAAACGGCATGAGATTAGAAGCAGGCTGATTAAGGGGTAATGTGAGGAAGTTCTTTTTCACAGAAAGGATGGTGGATGCATGGAACAGCCTATCTCAGGAAGTGGTGGATATGAATACAGTGCAGGGATTCAAACAGGCATGGGATAGGCATAAGGGAGCAATGCAGGTGAGTATGAATAGATAGGCCATTGACAGAGCAAAGGCCGATGGCACATTCATAAGGTAGAAAAAGAAATGGGCAGACTGGATGGGCCTTGCAGTCCTTTTCTGACGTCAACTTCTGTGTTTCTATGTAAGTTCCAACCAATTCCTTGGCACTTAAGCCTTATTAGCTACTGGTGTAACAGTAGATTTAGTGGAGCTTCCAACATCTGGGGTTCCAGAGAGCTCCTTTATTGGGCCCCATTGAAGTTTCGCGGTTTCTCAGCTCTCTTTCTGAGCTGGTCTGTAACATTGCTTGGGTTCTCAGAGGATTAACATCCCTTCATTATGTGTCCAAAAAATCTTGCTTCAGCTAAGTTGATTACATAATGGTCTACTCATAGGTCTCTGGTGCATGTCCCCCACCTTAGGATAATCTCTTCTAGGGGCTGGGCCAAGTTCACTTATGACAGGAAGCTGGATCTCACTGGTTCCTTCCAACAATGGCCTCACTAGCTAAGTGTTATGAAGTGAGTAGCACAGTCTCATGTCCAACTATGTCAAGTCCTTCATTTTTTGTGTATGTACCTGCTGCCAACCATGCATCTACACCTGCAGATCACTGAGAACCACCCCAATTATATCAGTAATAGTGGATGTAATGGTTA
Organism: Neoceratodus forsteri; assembly: GCA_016271365.2. NCBI lineage: Eukaryota > Metazoa > Chordata > Ceratodontiformes > Ceratodontidae > Neoceratodus > Neoceratodus forsteri. The sequence continues at coordinate 143,300,462 of JADMNL010000029.1, read as the reverse complement.
GGGACTTTAATGCCATCCTGGAAGGTGCTCAGGCATTTCATCTTAGGTGACCAGCCCTCCTACTCCCGTATCACATGAAAAGAATCTCCATAGGGTGGTAGCAGATTCAAGTGATTCCTCAAGTGCAACTAATCAAAATCAGACCTGAATATGCAGCTCAAACCTGCCTCACACTATGCACTCTGCTTGAACGGTGGTCAGGTGCTGAGTAAGAGTGCCTGGCCTCGACTTCAAACATGCCCAAAATACTCTGCACTCTAGCTGCCAGAAAATGAGACTGCACTCTTCGATATATATATATATATATATATATATATATATATATATATATATTTTTTAAAGGCTTTATTGCAACTTTTAGATTCGGTATCAGTTACCAAACCTCCACACAACTGCCTTGATGCTACACTCATTAGAGCTTCCTCAGGAGGTGTGGTCCTGTGTTGGTAACACTTCATTAAATAGTAATCAAGCACCAGTAGTGTTAAACAATGCAAATGTGAGTTCTTAACCCATTGTTAGACAATACAATACGCATTTAAAAAGACAGTACGAATTTATGCTTTGAATTGTGATGCTGTTAAAACCAATTTTTTTGCCATCAATAGCCTTGAATCCAGGACCAATGTTTAATCAGTAACCTCTAATGAACCTAATGTTCATAATTTTTTGTATATTTAATGTTCAAGTCTCAGTTCTTCATTTACTTTCTTGACCCAATGTTTTTTTATAACAATGGTGGAAATTGAGCCTACCTAATAACTATAATATCATTTTTTATTTAAGTGAATTATATAGAGAATAATGTATAGGCAGGTGGTTATTATGAGAATTTTACACACACCCGAGGTGTGGGATGCCCCATAAACCCCGAGGTAAGCCCGGGGTTTATAGGCATCCCACACCGAGGGTTTGTGTAAAATTCTCAGAAATAACCACCTGCCTATTACTTTATTTTTTATAATTGCTGGTCAGCAATTTTTTCCCACATTGATGCTTCTCGTCTGTGATTCACTCACATACATACATACACACACACACACACACACACACACACACACACACACACAATCTTTATTAGAAAAATAGATTTTTGTTAGGCATCTTTTTGTTTCTTGCAAGTGTTTCTTCGTGCTGTGGTTGAATTTTGTTTAAGTTGCTGCAACAGCTTACCTCTGTTAAGCGCTTGAACGTTCAGTCTTGATGTTGTTGTGTTTAGGAGGCATTCTCGGGCTGTACAGGTTATGGACAGCAGGATCAACCAGATAAGAGATTTAAAAAAAAAAAAACGAACTCCGTGTGAGGGCTGGTCTGTAGCAGCTGTCGTGTAAGCTGGACGAGGAGTCGCCATGTTTGTTGAGTGTTTAGCCCACCCATGAGAAGAGGAGAGCCAATCAGGATGTGGCTGTAGTCCGATTGAAGTGGCGCGTGTTTGAAATTATAACTGGTTCAGCCTATGGAAAGAATTGCTGACCAGTCTAGACAGAGGTGGCGCGTGTTTGCCGTTATAACTAGCTGAGGTAGTTATAACGGCAAATTACAACTCGATTTGACAATGTAAAAAAATTGTGACCAGTAATTATAAATAACTTAAGGGGTAATGGTCAGATTCTAACCAATTTGGCAAGCAAGGTATTACATGTAGCTTTCAAGTAAAGTGCATTGTTTAACACTGTTGGTGCTTGATTACTATTTAATGAAGAGTTACTAGCACAGGACCATGCCTCCTGAGGAAGCTCTAATGAGCGAAGCGCCGAGGTGGTTGAGCAGTCTCATCTTCTGGCAACTTGAGTGCGCAGTTCTGAATACACAGCTCATTGCAAGATTTGCTCAATGTAGAATCTGTCCATGTCCTCAGCTGGGAAATTACCCTTGTGGTAGGCTTGCTGTACTATTCTATTTTCATTGGGAAACCCAAGAGCTTCCCTCTTTCCTGCTATTTCATCAGAGCAAGTTTCATCAGTACCTTATCTCACTTCTCCACACTTCTGAACATACCTTCAAGCATAGATAGATAGTCAAAAGATGTAGCTGTGGGTCTGGTAGCTTTCAAGACCTGTATGGAGTCCAGTACCAGTCCCTACAGACATTCTCTCATCCTTTTGTTTCTCATCATCTGAGCAAGTAAGATTCTGCACCATCTAGGTAGCTTGTTCTATCTACATAGCAAAGTTCTGTTCCTCACTGGGAACAGGCTTGATTCTGGGAAAAAAATCAGCAGCCTGGGATGTATTTTACACTCCTGTTGGGGTTTCTGCATTTTTCCATGAACAGCCTTACTGCATTCAGTAGTTGCTATGCTGATGTCACAGCACTCTTAGCAGGCATCACATCTGTCTGCAAATCCAGCATAGTCTTTCCCTCACTGGCAAGCAAGGCTTTTATTTTTTACACCAAGCTCTCCATCTGAGGTAGAATTAGAAGGGTATTCCTGTGCTAACCCCAGCTAATCAAGTACCACACCCCCATGGTGCCCTTTGGGGATAAAAGTAGATGGAAACTATAAAGAATCTATGTCCTTATCACTCTTGATGGCAATAGCTGCTGTTTTTGTAGCTCCATCATAATTCAAATGTTGTGCTTTCAGTTTCCCAATCTCTTTGACTGTTTTTACCAGCACTCCCACAATGTTGTCTCTAGTGGACCTGTTGGGGACACTGACAATCATAAACATCTTCTTGTGATCGATGCACTCAATATGACAACATGCATTGATGTACTGGAAGGCCATTCTGTCTTTCAAGAAAATTAGAGAGGGGTTCCAAACTGTTCCCACTTGCACTTGGAGTCCTCAAGGGTGTCCATGTGATAGGCAGGAGATCCCGGTGGTAACTCCAGATATGTGCATGGGGTCACCATAGATGTTCATTTTGTTTCCCCTGTCTTATGTGCTCAAATAAGGTTGAGGGGCCTTGTGTGTTAACTCATGTGGGAATTCATTACCCATAGGTGTTATAGTCTGATGATAAGTTGTGCGGTGCCTCCACCCAGGAAAACATTAAGTGGCCCAGGTCACAAGCTAGTACTACCCTATGGGAAAAAGTACCAATCCATTGAGGTTCCCATTGGTTGAGCCCACCCAGTTCACACACAATGCAATAACCATTTGACCCAACGGTACGTAACACTCTACAAAGAACAAACTAGAGTCAATAATGCAAACAGGCATGAAAGGGATTCATTAGGGGTCAGCAACTAGATCCTAGGGAAAGGAAATGCAAGAGTTAATACAAACAAAATTATAGGCAAGTAGTGCCATGGCAGTGGCTATAGACTTTCAGTGCAGCCTGCCCCCACAGCCAACATAATTCCCCTTCCTAACTGTACTGTCCTGGCCTCTACTCCACTCCCCTCCCCTCCCTCATTGGTACTAGTATACCCAGATTTCTCTAGGGTTTCCCTGATGTGTCACTGGATACAAAGCCAGTGGCAGGTTGTAGGCCCACCACAGCTGCACATGGCTGGATGGCATTGGTACACTTACATTAAAAAAAAAAAAGCTATTTGTGGTAAACCCCCTAAATTGAAATCCTAGTTGGATGACCTAGTCCATCCAATTTATAACTAATTGTAGCCTGCTTCAAGTTTATACCAATGTGCATGGGAGGACCAGTGGGTCCTGTTCACTAAAAATACCACCAACAGCTTAATCTGGTTCAAGGTCAGTTGGCATTCATCTGTATCCCCCTCCCCCGGGTCGTGCCTGAAAAATAGGCAGGATTTATCTAGTGCACTTACCCGGTCAACAAAAACTAAAATAAAAAAAATTAAAAATAAAAAAATAAAAAAATTACAGTTACACCTGACAATACATCAACAGCAGCTGTCTCCCTCTCACTGCAGTCCTGGCAGGATCTATTAGTTCCTTTCTTCTGCGGAGTATATCACACCTCTGACACCTCAGATTTCCTTGGCCATCACCTTCAGTGCCGATCAGCTGGGCTCTTCCCTGGTTCTCTTGCTTTCTTTTTATCTTTTGGGGTGATCAGGTGGATACAAGATTGAGCTCACCCACTGCAGTCCAGACTGTCACCAGGCTGTGATGAGTGGCATGGTGACTCTGTCCTCAATGTAATAGTGCATGCGCTGGTCCCTCTTGCCTTGAGTGGAATAAAGTCTAATTTCTCCTACTCTCACTTCCTCTGTCTTTCCCTGCAACAGTCTTAGTGGTGAGGCAGCTTCCTCATTGATTGATGGTATAGCTTGCATTGGAAATATTAATTGCAGATATCTTGCATGAAGCAGTTCTCCTTAGCAGCTAAAAAAGCACCCCTTTCTCACTTTCTGTGCATGCGTGCGTGTGTGTGTGTGTGTGTGTGTGTGTGTGTGTGTGTGTGTGCATGCAGTGCTGGCTTCACTCACAGATGGTAATTCTGCATCTCCAGACAGACAGGCACAAATGTCTTAAAATTGGAAGTTCTACATAAAGTCAAGCAGATAGCCTCCCATTGGCCGAGGGCAGATGTCAATAACAAGAAAGGACCAGCCCATTGACTTCTTTACAGCTGATCGGGTCCTTCGAACACGGGAAAATTAATGAAATCCTCTGGTAGTCTATGAGCCCTCGGTGGCTCTGGAATAGGTTCTGCAGTCTGTCTGGTTGATTGATATCCTTTGACTGTGGCTGGCCACAATTTAGGGAAATCCCACCAACCATCATCAGGACTGGCCATGCTATTCATAAGCAGAAGGGAAAAACACTTGATGCTTCCATATAAACAATCAGTCCAGGAACAGGAGGCATCAAAGAGGTGGAACTCCTCTTCACTCACTTCATGATGCCCACTGATGCAATTCACAGGCTGGTCCTTCATTTCTCCTATTCTCACTTCCTCTGTCTTTCCCAGCAAGGAGCAGCAAAATGTCCACAGTGCAAAAGGGCTTGAGTTTCAGCAATACAGCTCCACTGATGGGTGAAGTGGGATGCAGATATAAAATTGTGCATTCACAGGGTTAAAAACCAATTATATACACAAAGTTGAGAGATATAATTACTACAGTATTCATTGACAGGGAAACAGACAAGACCAAATTACACATGGCCTGAATTCCCTACTAAATTGCTATGGATTCTTTGCATCGAAAATTCTCTGCTTTTCACAGAGCCCCTTAACAACCAGGCTTTCTGGAATTGGGCACCTCTGAGCCTATACCTAATACCATATATGGCCATATGCCCTGCACCAGAATTTCACTTGGTCCTACAGCTACTTGGCCCTTAACATTCTATGTTTTGGGTTAGCATCACACTCTAGTATACATGCCTGCTAGTTAGCAGAGACAGATGTCTCAAACTTTCATTGGGGCTCATCTTTTTTAATTTTACCACTTCCTACTCAATTACACCTGTTGTTCCTACTTTATCTACTGCTCTGTCTTTCATTTGTCAAATGCCATAATGCTTATCTGCAGCAGCGTAATGTTTCCAGGCACACACCCCAACACCTCGGCAAACACCCAACTTCTCAAAGGCTGTGCTGTGCTGTACTACTGCCAAGATCTAATGTCAAAATACTCTGGAGCTGGGTCCCTCAAGTGCCCAACTCCAGGGGTACATACTGCCTTGCCCCTCAAGGGCTTGGCTCCTTCCATATATCCATGAGCTTTGTACACAGAGGAGAGTTTCAAGGCTGCCATGCCTGAAGCAGCTGCACCAAAGGTCCTCTCCATTTCTCTTGGCTAATTTCTAAACCTGAAGTTCCTTCTATATTCAGACATAGCCTTCATGCACATCCCAATGGTAGAGTCTCTGCAGCAGCATGGGTTCTTTCAGCTGCAGAGCTACACCCTGCAGCACCTTGGTGGAAGTCACAATGAGAGAGAAAGAGTGAACAGTATTCATTCTTGCTGTTTAGTGGTATCCGACAGGTTCACTAGCATGCTTAGGGTTAACAGAATCATTAGGTCCTTTCATTTGGCATTGGCATTTTCAGTAACAATGTAACTAAATCAAAATTATGCTGGGAGGGATGGTGATCACTCTGTGCCAAAGGTCATAATATAAATATTTATACAAATGCAGTAGTTTTATAATTAGAAAAATATCAAAACTGAGTTGGGGTTGGATGGTGACTCCTTCATACTACTTATCATCATCATCAGCTGTTGCCTGTCTTAATACAGGAAATCATTCCACAGTCAACAAACTTTGCAATATCGCCTTTGACTCTGATCTTTTGGGATCCTTCTTTAAGGTACCTTTAGCCTAAATGACCTTGTTCCTGTGGCACCTCCAAGGGTGGACCCTCCTCAATAGGGTACTTGTACCTTCCTGGTACCCTAAAAGTGTGACAGTACCAATCTGTGACAGAGTCTGAACAGCCACAACTTCATTGTATAAGCATTCAAACAGATTTCTGAGACACAGACATCTTCAATTACAAGTATCCTATCAGAATAACATATGGTACTATTTTGCAGAAGCACCATTCCATCTAACAATACTTAGTTGCTCACTGACCCAGTGAATTGCAAAGATATAGCCTAGGGATAAGTAGGACAAAGAGTGATGCATGCCATGTCCCTCCTCCAGTGTTATTTAAGGTTGTATGCTTATGCTTCAATCTGAAGTTCATTTTCTTTGCTTTCACCAACTCCACACACACACACACACACACACACACACACACACACACACATATGCACGCACACACACACTGGTGGCTTGCCTCTGTCATTTTGGACTCCATCCCAAAGATACCCTCACCTAAAGGAACTTTGTTTCTGCAGCAAATCTGGGGAAATAACACTCCTTTAGAGTGTTCATGTGCCTTCCTAATACCCCAAAACAGTGGTAGTTCCAATTTGAGACAGAAAGTGTGAATCACCACAACTGTGCTATATAAATAAGCATTTAAATAAATTTCTGTTGTACAGACATCTTTATTTACATGTATCCTACCAAAATGACATACTATGTTGTACAAGCACTGTTCCATCTACCATTACTTTGTCACTTGCTGATTCAGTGAACAACAGATCTCAGTACTGTTAACAGGATATTTCAAGACTTTTATAAAAAAATATGTATACTTGCATTAGATGTAGAAACTCAAGGTATAAGCCCATTTTTAGTAGGGTTACCTCTCCCTATCTAGAGGACAATGGTGCTGAAAGTCTTGGTGCAGCCATTTTGCTTGCTGAAATGTATTCTGTCATTTGAGATTTATCTAATAGACAGGATCCCAGCCCAGACATATTTTCAGCAGAGTTTCACAAGTACTTAATGGACCTGCCACCACCTTTGCTTCTGAAATTCTGTTCTCAAGCTTAGACCTTAAATTAGTTGCCTATTTTCCTCAAAGATGTGACAATACATCTAATACTGAAAAATCTAAAATAAATATCCAATAGAATGCAACTGTTCTCATCCAATATCTCTGCTTAATAATGACTATTACATTTTTGCACAACTGTAACTGAATAGATATGTGAAGGTTATATATTAATTAATCCATCAAAACTAAACTGGCCTCACTGGGGGAGGAGGTTATCATATAATATTAGACAAGTGTTAGATATATTATAGAAGGCCCCTAAAACAGGAACAGCAATAACATCCTTGGATGCTGAGAAAGCCTTTGACATGGTGTCTTGGCAATTTCTTAAAAAGCATTTGGAAATTATGGGTCTGGGCCAGGAACAAACATCATAATAAAATGTGTAAGGTATACAAGTTTCCAAAAGCCCAGATTAAAATGAATTCTACCCTAACAGTATAACTTTATCTAAGGGAACCAGGCAAGGTTCCCCTTTATTTCTCCTTCTCTTCTCCCTATTTATGAAGCCTCTAATCATTGCACTCTGCTCAGATAGGTACATTCATGGTATTGCCCATAACAGTATGTCCCAGCTTGTGTTGCTACAGTATGTGCAGATGATAGTCTGTATTTGAGTCAAACTAGTGACTCAGTCCCTGCTGTCCTAGATCTAATTGCTAAATCTGACTTTGTATCATGGTACAAAGTTAAATGGAATAAGATTAAAACACTTGCCTTTAATGAAGTTTGGATCCAAACACACCCACTTGCCCTGCTCTGGATGTGACCAAAAATAGCATTAAATACCTGGCTGTCATTATCCCAAAAAGACAACTCTAAACTTTTCTCAGCTAATTTCTCCACTCATGGAAAAGATTACACATGATCTGGTAAGATGGGAATCATTCCTACTGACTAGGTCCAGGTGAAGTCAAAATAGTTGCAAATCATGAATCTCACTACTAAGTATGGACATTTGCAATGCAATATGATTCACAAATTCAACACTTTGTGGAATTGCAAATTGTGAAATCTATGTGAAGTGTGCAAAGTCACCACTATGCAGCTATTTTTTACATGTAGTAGTGAATTACTTTCCAAATTGTGGCATAGTGAGAAGTACTACACACACTGCGTAGTGTGCTAACTTCACCGGCAAACTTTAATCTTCACACAGTCCTACCCTTATAGGTAGAGTAAAGGTAATTAAAAAAAACTTTTTGCTTACATTATTATTTCAGTGTCAGTTTCTCAAAAATCTCTTACCTGAGCAATTATTTCCCCATAGATAAAAAAAATCCACAAATTCCTGCAGCAAAACTGGGCAGCACAAATGAATTTTGGCAAAACCTACTGATTTCTTGAAAAAGGCAAGGCTGGACTTAATCTCCAAAATTATTGGTAGTGACTATCTTTGAAGCCCTGACAGATAAATTTAACCTTCCAAAATGGCTCCCTGCTGATGTACTAGCAGATAAGAATTTTCGTAAGAAAAAATTGGCAGAATCTTGAGAAGCCAACTTCTTCATTGGACTAATTATTTTGCAGTTTAGAATCCAAGTCAGATTTGATTTGAAAGATCTATTTACCTGTTCACAGTATGAAACATCCCACCTTTGATAACCTGAAGACATTGTGTGAACATGATTGACACACATTTACCAAAAAAAAAAATGGTTGTCCTTTTTTAATCATCCACTGCAAAAAGGAAAAATATGGACTCAGCTAAATTCAGTCTAACATACTTTCACCATTTGTACTACACTTCAGTAAGAATGAACAGGGTAAATGTAAATTTATTGGCAAGGTGTCTAAGGTGCCCTGAACCAGAAGGATCTCTCTTGCAAGTTTTTCCTTTTTGCCTGCCCAAAACTGAAAGAGTTTTGGACTAGGATTCAAAATACCTTTGTGCAAATGATAGGCTTAGAAATTCCATTTGACTCTGGTGACCATACAACTGGCTGCTTGGCCCACTTAAATCTTTAGTTGGATTCGAAAACACTTTTGAATTTAGCTCTCGTCAGTGTCTGGAAATAAATCCATCTTCACTGGAAGGGAGCAAATCCTTCTTTGTACAACCTGTGGCTGAATACTGTGATCAACAATTATAGAGGAGAAAAGCTTATTATGCACTTGAAGGTGAACAATATTTATATAAATTTATCCCCCTTTTCTTAGCAAGTTTGAAAAACAATAGAGGGTAAATAGTCTGGTGCTATAGTTGAAACTAAGATTGAACTCAGTAATTGGGTAGGCCCCCTGTCCTTGCAGCAACAATGCACCTGTCATTTTGTTATGATGATGGTTTATATAAATCACTGAGTGTTTATGCCCAAATTCACAACACATCTGAACAATTAAAATAAAAAAAATAGGTTTATGCTTTGAAAAACAGCCTGAAGTTGTCAACAACATTGGATGTTGTTAAGCTTGCAGTGGAGAGGATAATCAGTAATATGGTAGTAGTTAATGATAAAAGGCTGACTCAGGTATCAACTGTGGACGCATGTTTTTTACTACTTTAGAAAAATCACCAGACTATGCCCTTTTCTAGAACCTGCCTCAAACTCTTGGTGCATGCATTCACTTCCTCATGCCTTAACTACTACTGCACAAGCTACAATTGCCTGCCTTATGGCTAGATCCAGCACCCACAGTTGGTTGGTGCAGAGCACTGCATCTCCCCTTCTAAATTCTGTAAGAAGGTCAAAACCTGTCACCCCAGCACTGTGCAGTCTGTGCTGGCTGCCTAATAGATGGAGGACTGACCATAGTATTTTTGTTACTACATTTCAGGCCCAGGATGGAATGAGTCCTACTTACTTCTCAGAATGCCTGATCCCCACCACCCACTTAAAGGTTTCTATTAAAGAGATTACAGACTGCTGGTAGTCCCTCACTCACGATTAAAATCAGCAAGGAATAGAGAGTTCTTGATAGTAACCCGGATCCTCTGGAATTCCCTTTTGCTGAACATCTGTAGGTCAGCAAATGTCAGCTGGAGAGCTGGAAGTGGCTCTTCATTTCTGGCTATCCTGACTCATACCATGGTTTTCCATCTCAAACTTTCATGAGGGTGATTGCTTTGCACTAAAAAAAATGTCAGCTTGCTTTATTTGCTGTAGGTTTTATAATTACTGTATGTGGTACTGAAGATTGTTTAAATAGTTATGTATATATGATGTATATTGTTTTGTTCATTTTGAGATGCAAGGCACTCTGGATCTTTGATAAGGGCATTGAATAAATATTACCTTAGTCTATCCTAAAGATCAAAGCAGAATATCACAGATGAGTTTTTGCATACTTTAGAGCTCCCAAAACAGATAACCTACCAATGGAAATAAAACTAACCATGAGTATTACTCTCACTAGATTTTGTAAACTGTAAATAACAGTCAAAGCAGTGCTAAGTAATGGCTGCAGCAAAAGAGACCTCTAGTCATAGTCATTGATGCTGCAAACATAAAAGTCATAGGGGCAGTCCCACCTTTCAACTAAGGAAATTTCCTTCTTCATTTGAAGTATGTGTGGTTCTGGTTACTGAATTGCAAAGGGCATAAAGGAGCTGGAAAAACTACAGCACAGGGATAACAAGCATTTGTCAATGCCGAATGTTTGCTTGCTGGCATTGGCATTGGTAGTGTAGGAGTTGCAGAGCTGCATAATAAGAATGGCAGGAACAGAAGGGAGCAGGTACTGCTGGATGCCTTCCAGGACAGCTTCCTGCTGCAAATGGTCAGTGAACCAACCAGGTTAGGGAATACCCTTGACCTTGTGCTGGCAAATGGGAACTTTGTGAGAGAACTTACAGTGGAGGAACACGCCGTCAGGAGTGACCACCACTCAGTATGGCTCACATTGGATATGGGCAAGGAAGGAGTGGAATCTGGCACAATAGTGCTGGACTTCAGGAGGGCCGACTTTGGGAGGATGGGGGAAGTGGTAAAAGGGTACCTGGCCAGAATTCAATCTAGTATGGACACTAACCAGAGCTGGGAGCTCATAAAGCTGGGGATAGTGGAGGCAGCCAAAACCTGCTGCAAAGCCCAGAGCAAGAAGGCTAGGGCTAAGAAACCGATCTGGTTGAGCAAGGAGGTCATGGAAAAGGTAAGGAGGAAAAGAGCTGCCTTTAGGAAGTACAAGAAAACAGGGAGGGGGGAGGACAGGGAGGAGTACTTGACAGAATTGAAGGAGGTGACAAGGGCAGAGGGAGCCAAAGCATCTACAGAACTCAGGCTGGCACAAGGCATTAAGAAGGGGAGAAGGACTTTTTGGACATAAGGGAGAAAGGAGCTGTAAGGACCACATAGTAAGGATTAGGAAGGAGGGGGTTGGGTGGAAGCAGGGTGCGATAAGGTGGAAGCACTAAATGAGTACTTCTGCTCAGTATTTACTAAAGAGAAGAGGGGGGTGACACCCAAGGTGGGAGAAATGGCAGAAGCAGGATGGGAAGTGGTGACAGATGGGGAAATCATGGAGAGCAGAGTTTGAAGGCACTGAGGGTGGACAAGGCACCAGGCCCAGATGGCATCCACCCCAGGGTACTGAAGGAGCTGGTAGAGGTCCTTGCAGGACCTTTGGCAGACCTATTTAATGCCTCACTACATTCAGGGTGTATACCTCAGGACTGGAGGATGGCTCATGTGGTGCCCCTCCACAAGAATGGCCCCAAGGATGAACCGGGAAACTACAGACCAGTGAGCCTCACATCCATTGTGGGTAAGCTAATGGAGACTATCCTGAAGGAGAGGCTGGTGGCCCTCCTAGAGGCCAATGTACTACAGGACAGCAGACAGCATGGCTTCATACATGGCAGATCCTGCCAAACCAACCTGGTTGAGTTCTATGACTGGGTAACTAGGCAACTGGACAGGGGCCATGCAGTGGATGTCCTGTATCTGGACTTCAGTAAGGCATTTGACTCAGTGCCACATGGAAGGCTGAGAAGGAAGTTAGTAGGCACAGGGGCGGGTGCAAAGCTGGTGAGATGGGTAGGAAACTGGCTGCAGGGAAAGCAACAGAGGGTGGTGGTGGGTGGGGAGCTCTCACACCCAAGGGCAGTGATGAGCGGTGTTCCACAGGGCTCGGTGTTGGGACCAGTGTTGTTTGGGATATTCATTGCAGACATATCATTGGACATCAAGAGCAAGATCAGTCTGTTTGCTGATGATACCAAGGTAAGTGGTGGTGGATGACCTAGGGGATGGCAGGGTTGCAGGATGATCTGGAAGCTTGAAACCTGGTCAGACACCTGGCAACTGAGCTTTAATGCCAAAAATGCAAGGTGCTGCATTTTGGGATGAAGAACCCAAGGAGGAGTTACCAGCTGGGGGGAGTGCAGCTAGCCCAGACAGAGGAGGAGAAGGATCTGGGTGTGCTCATTACAGGGTCAATGAACAACTCGGCACAATTTAGGAAGGCAGCTGCAAAGGCCAACAAAATGCTGGGTTGTATTGCAAGGAGTATATCCTTGAGGAGGGAGGAGGTGATTCTGCCACTGTATAGGTCATTAGTTAGACCACACCTGGAGTACTGCATGCAGTACTGGTGTCCGTATCTGAAGAGGGACATTGAGTTACTGGAGGGGGTGCAGCACAGAGTGACAAAGATGATCAAGGGGCTGGGGGACTTATCATACGAGAGGAGGTTGAAGGAGTTGAACATGTACACACTAGAGGAGAGGAGAGACAGGGGTGACATGATTGAAACCTTTAAATACATGAAAGGAATAAACAAGATGGGTACAGAGGGGCTGTTCAAAGTAAGGGAGGGGAGGGCCACCAGGGGCCATGACATGAGACTGGAGCGAGGAAGGTTCAGGAGGGAGATGAGGAGACACTTTTTTACAGAGAGGGTGGTGGCTGGGTGGAATGCGTTACCTGCTGAAGTGGTATGCAGTAGAACAGTGGACTGCTTCAAATGAGGATGGGACAGGACAAGGGGGAGGGTTAATGAAGGGGAAGGGTGGAAGGGAGGGGCAGCTGCAGAATAAGGGGTGCTAACTGCACATTCGAGCAGACTTGATAGACCTCTAGGCCTTTATCTGCTGTCAAATTTCATATGTTTGTATGTTTGTAAGTATTGAACTGAAGCCAACCCCACCACCACCCTGCAGAGACTGACAGGCATCGGGGTGTGCCTTTGGGTCGTCAGGCATAACGGCCATGCCATTTCACCACACCCTACCCTACAGACACAACAAGTGTCACGGCGTGCCTTGGGGTCATTGGGCCTTACGCGCACCCCATTCTGTCAGGAAATACGGTGAGATGGGTGCAGTATAGGAGAATGGGGAGAACTTTGGGGCTGAAGAGTTCAAGGCACACTTTGATGCCTCTCACTGGCTGCAGGGTGTGGAATGGTATGAGCATTACAGGCGAGAATCCCAAGTCACACCCCTAATGCCTGCCATTCTCTACAGGGTGGGGCGTTATGGTTGGAAACCCTAACACCTCAGGCATTTGTTGGTATTTTCACTCCAAATTTTCAACATGGTTTTTTTTGTGACCCACACCTCATGAACAGTGGCAATATCAGTTTGTTAGCCAAAGGCTGCTTTTGCACAGTGACTACGGCATTTAGCACCACAGGTACAAAAATGCATTCTGAACAGGATGTGAAAAATGACAGCTGTACTGTTCATGGGGAGGTGTAAAAAATGGCAATGTTGGAAATCTGCAGTGAAAATATTAAAAAAACTGGTGAAGTCACGAGCGTGCATAGAAACTGTGCAACGCACACCCGTAATGTAATTAGTTTGGGGATTTTTTACAGCAGATTGTCAACACAGGCATTTGGGACCTCTGATCATGAACAGTGTCACTGTGATTTTCTTTATATCTCCCAAACAATGATTTCCCACAGCGATCACGCATTTCTGCGCTGAAAGTGTGAAAACACATTTCGGCCATGTTGTGAAAAATGACAGCTGTACTATTCATAAGGAAGTGTGGAAAAAAGCCACTGCTGAAAATCTAGACTGAAAATATTACAAATTCATGAACTTAGAGGGTTCGTGGAAACTGCGCAGTGCTCACTCACAACACATTTTATGGACTTTTGTCACCAAATTTTCAACATAGCCATTTTAAGACCTCTGCTCATGAACAGTGTCACTGTGATTTTCTTAATCTGTCCCAAACATTGCTTTTGCACACCGACTTCAACATTGTGCACTACATGTGCCGAAACACATTATGGGTGAGATGTGAAAAATGGCAGCTGTACTGCTCATAAGGAAGTGTAATAAAATGGCGATGTTGAAAATCTTGCGTGCAAATATTAAAAATTCGCAAACTTGTGAACGTGCTTAGGAACTGCACAATGCACGCTCATAAAACAGTCATTTTTAGGAATTTTTTAATCAAATTTAAACATAGCCATTGTAAGATCTCTGCTCATGAACAGTGTCACTGTGATTTTCTTAATGTGTCCCATACATTGATTTCGCCCACTGAGTTCGCCACTGTGCGCTACATGCATGGAAACACATTTTGGGCAAGATGTGAAAAATTACACCTGTACTGCTCATAAGAAGGTGTGGTAAAATGGCAATGTTGAAAATCTGGAGTGAAAATATTAAAGTTTCGTGAACTTACAAGCGTGCGTAGGAACTGTGCAATGCACGCTCATAAAGCAGTCATTTTTAAGAATTTGTTCACCAAATTTGCAAAATAGGTTTTTTGAGAGCCCACCTTATGAACACTGGCACTGTCATTTTGTTAATCGGGCCCAAAAGGTGATTTCGCACAGTGACTGCGAAATCACCCTTCGGGCCTGATTAATGCCATGACAGTTCAAGAATACATGAGGAGGGGTACCAAAAACCCCATGTTGAAAATTTGGTGCCAAAATCCCAAAAAATGCCTGAGATATGCATTAAAGTTGAAAAAACCCTATTTATCGCATTATACAGCTTACCGGCATTTCCTCAGTTTGCGGTCGGCTTCAAAGAATGCAGACGTGGTCCCGGTCCACCGAAGATCGTCGTGCCACGCTCCGGAGGTAAGTATGGGGTGAGGGGGGTGTGGGGAGGCAGGGTGCGCAGTGGATGGGTGCAGGTGGGCAGGGAGACCGCCGAGGGAACTTTTTTTATTTACAGTTTTTTCTTTTTTTTTTTTAGGAAGATGGCACGAGACATTTGCCACGCTGGGGTGGACTCCCAGTGTGGCAGCTGGAAGGTTGTTTGGGGGAGCAGGAACCAACAGGGGATTCGGCACCCCCGTCAGCCATACGGACTTGTGCCACATTGGGGTGGGCTCCCAGTGTGGCAGCTGGAAGGCTGTTTGGGGGGGAGTGCGGCCGATGGGGATTGGGCACCCCCAACGGCCATACAGTATGTGCGTGGGGGGAGCGCATGAGCACGCAATATGTGTGTGTGCGTGTAGAGGGGGAGCGCTGCTCACTGAAGCGTAGCTCTTCCTTTCAACTGTACAGCACTTCATTTTCAACTGCTGTTATAGACAGCTGCAGCATTCATTGGAGAACTGCTGCCGCACCTGCAAACACACTGACTGAATTGGAAGACGGGTGCCACACCTCCGAAAACTCAGAAGATGGCACTATGTTTCTTGCACATGCGTGCAAGCAAACATAAAAAGAGGATCATGGGGCTGGAAAACATGCCATACACAGAAAGCCTGGAGCATCTGGGTTCATTCTCCTCAGAAAAAATAGACTGGTGGAACTATGAATGAGGATTTCTAAATCATGCATGAATTCATTGATACGTAAATGTCTGAGAACAAATAAAGATACCAGTCCATTCTGTTTGCCCTGTTTTACCTACCAGGGCTTACTCAAACATATCAAAACTCCCTGTGCTCCCATCAAACTTCTGGATTTTTCTTTTATCCTTTTAGCTACCAGTTTCAGTTTGGGACCACAGGAGTTTACTGGCACTGTCCATGTCTTTAGGCAGTTTGTTTCTTCTATCCACAACCTTTTCAATAAATAAATGCTTCTTTTTTTGTCTTTATTGAAATTACACCCCCTTCCCCCCAGTTTGGGGTTGTGATCCCTGGGGATCATCTGCATTTTTGTCTTCAATAAATCCATGGTGTGTACCTTGCTATGCTCTTGTATGTCTTTGTAAGAGCAACCAACCTCTCACCCCCTTATGGTTTCAGTATGGTAACTAAATAGTTAATAGCATTTATCAGAAATGTCTGAGTCCTGAAACCCACCAAGCCCCTCCAAAGGAAATAATTTAGACTGCCAAGTCACTGTGCATGCCTGCACATGTACTCAGTGCCTATGCTAATATGGTTTGCTGCCTACCCCAACCCCTGCCTATATAGCGGAGAGGGCAGAGCACATGGTTTAGTCCTGAGCCTCCATCTCAGATGAGTGCATCGTTTAAGAGAGAGAGAGGGAGAGAATAAGTGAGAGAGAGCAGGGCAGACCCTAGAGGAGAGAAACAGGAGAGAGAATGCTCAAAGCAGAAAGAGTAGCTGACAGAGGAAGAAAATGAGATTAGCCATCAGGAAGCTAAGAGGAGCAAGGGAGAGGATATGAAGCTACATTGTCTCACTTGTCCAGTGGTGACAGTTGAAGAGTTGTGAGGGTCTTCATTTAAGGGAGTTACCCCTAGCCTCTGAAGTCCTGGTCTAGCGTTCGTAGTGGTTGAGATGCCCTAGTCCATGAGGCAGAGCTACTGGGTGGTCTAGGAGAAATCCTCCATCATGCCTGCCAATACTGTAAGCCCTGGGAGGAGTCACGTGTGCCAAATGTGGCCAGTCAGTTATGTATCTGTGCTCTGGTAACTCAAGAAAAGTTTACCCCTCATGAGCTGGAGCTGAGAGTAGAATATCAGGGAGCCTGGGGTGTTAGCAAGTAACATTAGACCTCTCTGGGGAAGAGCAACAGCAAAACATCAGATGAGTATACCCAAGGGGTGGGTGCTACAACACTATAGTTCCCTGCTTCCCCCAATCTGATATTGTCATGGGTGCAAACAATAAAGAATATGGAAAGGCAGAAGGAGATATGGACAAGAATCAAAAATGTAGAGGGATTCCTGCTATCAAGGGACCCTGCGTAGTGCCCAGAAATGTCTCATAATATCTGTCTATGTAATGTCCTTAGGGGGACTCTATGATTTGTGGTGTTCAATAAAATAAATTGTGTGACTGGCTCTACTTCCCAAGTAGGCAATGGCATTTGTGGTTTTAAATTCTTGATTGTTCTGTTTAGCATCCTATCAGGGACCCTGCTGTAGCTCCTAGTGCCTGGACACTAACAAAAACCCTGGTCAGTTCTCTGCCCTGATGGGTGAGGCTCATAGTGCCTGGCATCCAGTGGACATGTTACACAATTTTTTTTACTATTTCCCCTGTCTACTCCTCTCCTCCAATGAGTATATGTTTTGACTGTTCTGCCACTCCTGGTTAAACTCGTAAATAAATAAATAAATAAAAATATATGCTTCCCCTGTTGACCATGACTCCTTTTTGTTGCTGTCTCATATTTTCCAGCCTCTCTTCATCCTTTTTCAGATAAGGGTATCAAAATTGTGCACAGTATGCCAGGTGTGACTTAACTATTAACCTGCACAGTTGCAAGGCCACCACCTTGTTTTGGCTATTGAATCTCCATTTCATACACCCCCATTTCCTATTTGTTTCCATATGCGTTTTCATACTGAGATAAAGATATCATGCTATGTTTTATTATTACCCCAGATCCCTTTCCTTTATCATGGGTTCCACCATGATCCCATTTACTCTATATTCTGTTTGTGGACTCCATTGCCAATATGCATCACCTTCTATGTTTTGGCATTGAACTTTGACTGCCATGTTGTTGACCACTGTTCAAATCTCTTTACATCACTCTTCATGTTATTTATCATCTCATCAGTATCTAACCTTCCACAAAGCTTTCTGTCATCTGCAATTAGACTCATCTTGCCATGACATCCCACTCCTATGCCACTTATTTGAACATACGAAGAAGCCAGCAGAAGAAGGCCATTTGGTCTATCAAGTCTGCTCCTATTGCAGGGTCCACAACTTGAGCTACTGTTCCCTGCCCCCATCCCCACTCCTCCTATCCTCCCTACCCATGATCCTTAGCTTCCCCCTATGCCTATCCCAGCATCTCTTAAAGCTGCCCACTGTCTTCCATGAGACTACTTCTTCTGGCAGCACATTCCAAGTGTCCACCACCTTCTCTGTAAAGAAGTGCTTCCTGACCTCCCTCCTAAACCTCCCACAATCCAGCTTAAGACTGTGCCCCCTTGTGTTATGTTTGCCATTCAGCTTAAAGAGATTCTCCTTATCCACATTATTTATCCCTTTCAAGTACTTGAAGGTCCCAATCATGTCCCCTCTCTCTCTCCCTCCTGTTCTCCAGGGAGTACATATTCTGTTCCCTCAACCTCTTCTCATATGCCTTACCCTACTGACCGGCTATCATCTTTGTAGCCCTCCTCTGTACCTTCTCTAGCAGGTTAATGTCCCTTTTGAGGTGTGGGCACCAGTACTAAACTCCATACTCTAGATGTGGCTTAACCAGAGACCTTTACAAAGGCAGTATAACCTTTCTTCTACTACTGATCCCCATAGCTATGCATCTCAGCATCTTGTTTACCTTTGCTGCTGATTTCTTGTATGGAGTTGACTGCTTCAGGGCACTAGTGATTATGACTCCCAGCTTCTTCTCCTCCTATGATGCAGGACTCCACCAAAGTAGTACTCTGTCCTGGGATTCTTGGCTCCAATATCATAACTTTGCATTTCTTGGCACTGACACTGAGCTGCCAAGTACTTGACCACCTCCACAGCTTTTCCAGAGCATCCTGTAGGTCCTATATCCCTTCAGCTGTGTCCACCCTCCCACAGAGCTTGGTGTCATCAGCAAATAGACACATATGCCATCCCCAATGTCATTGATTAAGACATTGAACAACACAGGCTCCAGCACAGAGTCCTGTGGGACCCCACTGTCTCTGGTGTCAGATAACTCTCCCCCCTGCAATCACCCTCTGGGTTCTGTCCCTCAGCCAGTTTTCCACACATCTGGCCATCTTATCCCCAGCCTCGAGATCCACCAACTTCCAGATCAACCTTTTGTGGGGCACAGAGTCAAAGGCCTTGCAGAAATCAAGATGGAGGATGTCTACTGCTTGGCCATTGTCTACTGTCTTAGTGACACAGTCAAAGAAGTCAATCAGAGTCATTTGACATGATCTCCCCCCATGAACCTATGCTGCCTTGCATGGTCGAGACCATGCTCCTCTAAGAATTCCACCAACCTTTCCTTTAGAATGGTTTTCTTGAGCTTGCCCACAATTAAGGTCAGATTGACTGGTCTGTAATTCCTTGGGTCATCTTTGGGACTGCTTTGTGGAGGGGCACCACATGTGCTGTTCTCCAGTCCTGTGGTACCATGCCTGACTTTAGTGAACTATTAAATAGGTCTGCCACTGGCCCTGCCATCTCCTCAGTCAGTCCCCTTTGTACCTTTGGATGTACTCTGTCCAGGCCTGGTGATTTGTCCATCTTCAGTGCCAGCAGCCCCTCCCTCACTCTATGCTCTTCTGTCACTACATCTGTGTTCAGCTCCTCCCCCGGCCCCTCTTCTCCCTCCTGCAGGCTCTGGTCTTTCCTTCTCTCTGGTGAAGATGGAACAGAAGTATTCATTTAGTATCTCTGCTTTTCCCCCCATTATCCTCCACCCATTCCTCCCCTTTTGTAAGCCTAACAATCCCTTTCTTCTTGTCCCTTTTCTCACATATAGTGAAAGAAAGCCTTTTCTCCCTTCTTTATTCCTTAAGCTATCTGCAGCTCCTTCTGTGCCTTTGCTAGCCAGAATTCCTTACTTGCCTCACTAGCCAATCTTAGGTATTTTTCCCTTTCTACGTCTCTCTTGGTCTTCCTGAATTTTCTATAGGCCAATCTCTTTTCCCTTACTGCCGGGCAACACCAAAACTGAACCAGCTGGGCACTTTGGCCCTTGTATTTTTCCCCCTGAGACTAATGCACTCCTCTGTGCCTACCAGTATTCCTTCCTTAACGATGAACCACCTTTGATCCACCCCATATTTGCTTTGATGCCAGCCAGGTGGCTCTTTAGCACTTCACTCATTTTCCTGAAGTCTGCCCTCCTAAAATCCAAGATCTTCATCTTAGTCAAGATGGTTTCCTTGCCCATATCCAACTGGAACCACACTGTGCAATGATCACTCCCACTCAGTGGTTCCCTGACCATTATTTCCTTTGCGTGCTCCCCATTTGTGAGCACCGGATCAAGAATTGCCTCTGCTCTTGTTGGTTCTGTGACATCCTGAGTCAGGAACCCACTCTGTAGTCCTTCCAGGAACAGTACCAGTCCCAGCTACAACCCTTAGGGCACCCCACTCATAACCTTTCTGACATTTGAAAATTTGCCATTTAGGGCACCATTCTGGGTCCTGTCAGACATACAGTTACCAATCCACCTAGTTAATTTCCAAATCCTAATTCCCCTATTTATTTAACAATGTTTGGTGTGAGGCACTGAAGGCTTCACTAAAGTTGAAGTAAAAGATGTCTAGTGCCTGATTCCCAGCTGCTATCTCTGTTACTGTGTCAAAGACATCAAGCAGACTGGCTTGACGTAACCCCCTTTACAAACTCATGCTGATTTCTGTCAATGCATTTTCTTCCCGTTAGTCATCTACAGAACATGCTCTTTGATGCTTGACTCCAGCGGCTTTCCCACTAGCAACATCAAATTTAAAGGCCAGTAGCTGCCACTGTATCGCTCACTGGTGAGACCCCACCTGGAGTATTGTGTTCAGTTCTGGAGGCTGCACCTTAGAAAAGACAGACATAGTGGAGGTAGTCCAGAGAAGGGCAACTAAAAGAATGCAGGGGTTGCAACAAAAGCCCCATGAGGAAATATTTGAGGGATCTCAACATACACACTCTGGAGGACAGGAGAGCAAGGGGGGACATGCTAGAGCCATAAGAGCCATGTAAGTACCCCACAGGGGTGCAGGAGGGAGTCTCTTTCAAATGAGGACCAGAAGGCATGTGATGAAGCTGGAGAGGGGGAACTTTAAGAAGGATGTGAGGAAGTATTACTTGACTGAAAGAGTGGCAGACACCTGGAGTAGACTACCAGCAGAAGCAGTGGAGGTGGAAACAGTAGGGGGCTTCAAGCATGTGCGCGACAGATGAAGAGGAATATTAGTAAATAGGCAGGGAGGGTCAGCAGAGACCAGTTAGACTCTGCAGAGACAGACTAGGCAGAAACATAGAAACATAGAATTTGATGGCAGATAAGGACCACTTGGCCCACCTAGTCTGCCCATTTCCCTACCTAGAGGATAAGCTGCAGATCCTATTTAACCAACAGCCTATTTCTTCCTACCCCCCACAAAAATTGCCCTATGTCTGTCCCATGCATTCTTGAATTCTCCCACAGTTTTAGACCCCACAACCTCCTCAGGAAGGCTGTTCCACACATCCACTACCCTCTCTGTGAAAAAATACTTCCTCACATTGCCCCTGAGCCGTCTATCTTCTCTATCTTCAAATTGTGTCCCCTTGTTCTTGCACATCTCTTTTTCTGAAAGATGCTACCCTCTTGGACTTTGTTGATTCCACTAAGGTACGTAAACATTTCTATCATGTCCCCCTCTCCCTTCTTTCCTCAAGGGTATACACATTAAGCTCCTTTAGTCTCTTCTCATATGGCTTCTCTTGCAGACCCTGCACCATTTTAGTTGCCCTCCTCTGAACTGCCTCCATCCTGTCTATGTCCATGCGGAGATGGGGTCTCCAGAACTGGACGCAGTACTCCAGATGGGGTCTCACCAACTGTCTGTACAGGGGGATAACAACTTCCTTTTTTCTGCTGATGATACCTCTCCCTATACATCCCAGTATCCCCCCAGCCCTCCCTACCGCCTTCTTACATTGCTTGACAGCCTTAAGGTCATCTGATATGATTACCCCCAGGTCCCTTTCCATTTTTGTTGTTGTTAGTACCTCCCCCCCATTGTATAATCTTCCCCTGGGTTTTGTTTGCCAGGAGTATTATTTTGCACTTCTTTGCATTGAATCCTAGCTGCCATACTTCTGACCATTCCTCCAATCTTGCCAACTCCCTTCTCATCCTTTCCACGCCTCCTGTGTATCAATCCTGTTGCAGATCTTTGTGTCATCTGCAAAGAGGCATACTTTTCCTTCCAGTCCCTCTGCAATGTCACTTATAAAGACATTAAAAGGAATGGACCACTGCTGAACCCTCAGGTACCCCACTAGTAACCCTCTCTTTCTTCAGAGTGGACTCCATTTACAATTACTTTCTGTGTCCTGTTATCCAGCCACTGTTTTACCCAGGCTACCACCCTGGGACCCACTCCCAGGCTGGTTAATTTGACTATTAATCTTTTGTGTGGGACTGTGTCAAATGCCTTGCTAAGGTCTAGGTAGGCCATGTCCATAGCCCCTCCCTGGTCTACTACTTTGGTCACCCAGTCAAAGAAATCAATTGGATTCGTCTGACATGACCTTCCCACTGTGAACCCATGCTGCCTTGGGTTATGTGGCCCACTGGCCTCTAGGTACTCAACAATTCTTTCCTTCAGAAGTGATTCCATCATTTTCCCTACCACTGAGGTCAATCTGACAGGTCTGTAGTTTCCTGCCTCTGTCTTGCTCCCACTTTTGTGAAGGGGAATCATATCTGCCTTCCTCCAGTCAAGAAGGGACCATCTGGGCAGACTAAGTGGCCCAGGGTCCTTTTCTGATGACAAATTCTATGTTTCTATACACTTGGGTTGACCCTTTTGCATACTGTAGCCCCCAGCCTAGAATGGAACCAGTTCCTGCGAAGGGCTGGGTTCCATACCTTTCATCAAGTTTTATTGATTTAACTGATCAGGTACTGACTCCTCAGATGAATCCTTTTTATCAGGACCATCAAATAAACAGGAGCTGACCTCCACCAGACCTAACAACCCTAACAACTCTAAATGGGCAACCTCAAAAACAGAATGAGCAAGGATGCCCACATCTACCCACTTTCAAAGAACCCATTAGTACCATTTGCAGGATTTCCCATCCCAGAAATTTCTATTTTATTTTGTTCTTTTGTTTGCATCCTTATTTTCTATTAATGGAATCATTAACTTTCTTCATGTTTCGGAATGACAACTCTGCCTAATGGCTATACTACTAACAGAGATTTTCTACAACATGGTAACTCATTTAACTATTGTTCCCACTCTCAGGTCTAATACCCTCACATTCTTTTCCTTTTTTATCTAGAATTTCTTATTTCTCATCCCAGTCTTCAGTCTCCAACCCTTTTCCCTAGGATTACACTATGATTCAACATTTTCTCAGAGTACACATTACATTTCATGCTAACTTCTAAGACAGAAACTATATTTAGTAGGTGCTTCCCACTTCCAAGAATCTCTCCCCTGTCCTAATGCCAAAGGGATATGGGATTCCATCCTTGCAGACTCCTCCCACATGGTATCACTGGAAGAGTTTTACTCTACCAACCCTTAACTGGCTCTAAATGAATTTGGGTTGGCTGTCTCAAGCTCATACATGTAGTGGGTGCACTTTTTACAGAAATCCATTTTTATTCCTTGGGAATATTCTGGCTGCTACTCTAGTGGTTGCCACCACACTGACAAATTATACAGGTCTTGCAGAACCTCACAACTTGTCTAAATAGCCCTGGCCGGTAGAAATAGGATAGTATACGATTTAACATCTTATGTCATCTCAAATGCCCTTTTCTGGGGTAAAAATGTAGTACTTGACCATGCCAACTGGTCTTCAGTACATTGCTCCCAGAAATGTTTATGACACCTGTACAGGACCTCATTCTTTGTACAGTAATAGGCTCTAGTACTGTCCACTCTTTCAGCATCAATAGGCACATCACCTACCATTTTTATGAATGCAAAGCATGAGTCTACACAGGTGTCATTCATTTGGAGAGCACTACATGTTTGAAAGTCAGTTTTAGATTTGGGCATTAAACACTCAATCCCTTCTAGTTTCAAAAGGACCACTGGTTCTCCATACCTGCAATCCACTGAACTTCCAGGACTGTTCTGGACACTGGCACCCAAGTCCTGAAAATGTTCACATAGCTGACTTGGCTCTCTCTCTCTCACCATTCAGGGTCTATTATTCCAGGCAATTTTACCTGGACTCTGAACCTTCTCCAACTTTGGCAACTCTACCATTTCCAGAACAGCACACCCTTCTGAAGGGGGCACACCACAGAACTCTTCATCTGGGACATTGTTGTCATTCTCCTCAGAAGAAGTAGATGGAACTGTTCCTTCTCCAGCAGCCTCATGGTTTCCAGACAGCACTTGATTAGCAGTTACAGCTTCCAACTGCTCCAGTGTCTGGATTCTTTGCTGTGCCACAGAACACAATTCCTCAGCCTCTAGCCACTGTTGAATCAGCCACTGCACCATCTATGAGACTCATCAGCATCTTTCTGTCAGACAGCACCTCATCTGGGTCATTCTGCCATTTTGGTGGTGCCAACTCCACCATGGACTTCGCTTTCTCATGCACAGTTACCACAGGAGCAGTCTTTGTATTAGCAAACTGTTCTGATTTTCAGCTCTAGTGACTTTCTGCATGTCTCTCTTCCTTCACTACCAGCACATCTAGTACCTAACCAACCACACTTCCCTTGTCATTGTGGGTTCTGGCAGTCCCACTGCTGACACCATATGTGGAAGTGTGTGTGTTGATGAAAGACACAGCAGGCAAGAATTTAGGTAACAGTCCCACAGGATGGCACAATTTATTTACTTTTGGCAGTCTTCGGATGCTTTAACAGATGTAGAATAATAAAACAGTTTTCTAGATGTGGCTACTTCAGAGACTTGCTTTTTTTGTCTGCACCAGTGAAACCTAGTTACGGTGTCAGCTCCCACTTACCAAAGTTACACTAGGGAGGATCTTTGCTAAGGAGGAGGACTCACAGCCTTTTCACTTTCCTATGAGTTCAGTCTATCTAGAGGTAACCAGCTCCAATCTGTTGGAGTCTGTCCTCAGTTCCCTCATGGCTAGTTGGCACTCCCCTTAGTGCTCTTTGAGAGGCCTAACCAAAGAACCCCTCACTTATGTCCTTCGGTTCCAGTGGTCCATACCCCTATGCCAAGACAGCACTACAACCAAACAGCTCAGCCAGCTGTCCAGCACCAAACCCTCCCACTTTTAGTTTTTCATAGGCTTTTCCACACTCTAGTCTCTCTCTCTCTCTCTCTCTCTCTCTAGGAGTTCTGCAGCAGACTGTCTAAAAGTTGCTGAGTGAGCCTTCTTACAGCTCAGAGAATCACACAATCTGTCAGTCAGATTCACATTTGACATCATTTATATTCAGTGTACTAAAAATCACAAAAGAAACAGAGATAACTAAACACTCATTACAATGGAAAACAACAGTATTATACATATTCACTGAACACATGATTCAGCTTCACTTTATGAAAGAGTTTTTTAGTATATTCTCTTAATTACTAGGAACCTCCTCCTTAACTGCCATAACTCTCTGATTCTCTGTTTTATAAAGCCATCAATTTTAGGTGGGGTCAGGCTTACAGGGAAATGTCAGTTAGCTGGCTTTTTAGAATCAACCCAACCCACTTGCAGCCTCCCACTCAGGTAAGTTAATGGAAACTCTTGTTGCACTGAGAAACTGCCTTTTAGATGGACTTTCTTTTAACAATTAAAGGGTAATAGAAGCAAGCAGGAAGAAAACGCTGTTTGTTCTACCTTCAAATGATGTCTTTTAAATGGTTACTCATACTTTTTAACTATTCCTATATTGATTATTATTTCTTCATTTTACACCAGGGTACCAGTTTTGCATGTTTTTATCTTTTAATATTTATGCAAAAGTCTTCGCAGGGAAATTATATTAGTCATCCCCTGCCACCTTTCTAGTGCTCAGAGAATCATCACATATGGATTATCCTCCATCCATTCTATTGGCCGTTGTATGATCATAAATCTTTTCTAGCTGCCAGAGGCCAATCCCCCCAGCAGCGACTAGTAAAGCCAGTTTACTACATGCATCTCTGGAGGTAGGTCACAATCTAGTTTGTTTACTATACTCTAAGGTATTTATTTATATTTGAAATCCTAACTTTCCCTTCTAGACTAGGGCAAGTCAATAGACTATGGTCCAGATATTCAAAAGAGTTGAGCCATGCGCAATAGGGTTGCGCCTGCGAAAGTCCGAAATTGCGCCATTCTGCGATATTCAGCAGGAGGCAGTTGCACCCCTGAAATCATGCTGAGCAACAGCGCAATGATAATGAAGGCATGCGCAACTGAAGGGGGAGGAACCATGCATAAATGGCACAGTGCGATATTCAACAACTTGCGCCATGCGCAATAAAGGGACAAAAGCGGAGAGGATTCTTGCCATAGCAGAAATGAGCCAAAATAAAAGGAGCAAGGGAGAGGTGCAAGAACGCTACAGGAAAGCCACATAAGGCAGAACTCTAGCCACCCAGACAGGGCAGGAGGGACACACAGGGCAGGCCAGGGAAAGGGCACCCTGAACACACAGGCACAGGGAAGGTGTGGGGAGCCACAGCCAGTGCAGAAGGGGGAAGTGCCACACAGCACAGAGGCCAACTCAGGCAGGTGTTCCGTGCAGGGAAGTAGCAAGGAGGAAAGTGGGGGAATACAGGTAACAGCTGCTGGGGTGAACACAAGCCAGGGACATGGCCAGTGCCACCTTCCAGATGGAGCCATTATGAGGGGTGAGAAGGTGGGGGCGACAGGGGCGGGCTGTGGAAGGGCCCATCGGTGTGCCCCAACAGGCAGTACCGAGCCCACACCAGCTTCGAGCTGTACACCGATACTAAGATTGTGGGCCGGTACCGCCTGAATAGGGCAATTTTGAGGCTCTCTGTGAGCTGTGCAGTGATGTGATGCAGGCACTCACACGACAGAGCCATGCCCTGCCAGTGGAGACTAAAGTAACAGCCTGCATGTTCTTGCTCACCACGGGTACCTTCCAGAGACCAGCTGGGGACACCACAGGCATAACCCAGTTGGCTACATCACGCCACCTCACCCAATTCCTCAGTGCACTGCTGTCACATGCTGCGGAGTACATCCATTTCCCCAGCACACTGGTGGAATGCACAGTAAACATACAGGAGTTCCACAGGGTAGCACGTATGCCTGGCATGCTAGGGGCCATAGACTGCACCCAAGTGGCCATACGCACACCATCTGGCCCTGAGGGGGCCGCATACATCAATCACAAGGGCTATGCCAGCATCAACTGCCAGGTGGTGTGTGATGCCAGGGGGCGCATAATCAATGTCTGTGCCACACACCCTGGGGGAGCACATGATGCCTTCATCTGGCACCAGTCGGCACTGTGCCACAGATTTGAGAGTGGGGACATCCCCACTGGCCACCTAGTGGGTGAGTATGCAAACCACATGGACAATCATAGGGCCTGGGGGGCATGGCCAGAGGTGACATGGGTAGTGGCCTACATGGCCCGGGGCAGGGCGATGCTGATCACCAAACTAAATTCCACCCTCTACACACAGGTGACAGTGGATACCCACTATATCCCTGGCTGCTCACACTCTACCGGCAGCCCGCAACCCCATCACAGCAACGCTACAATAAGGCACACGCCACCACATGTAATGTCATTGAGCGGGTGTTCAGGATGCTGAAGGCACATTTCCATTGCCTGGACACCTCCAGCGGTGCCCTACAGTACAGCCCCTCAAAGGCTTGTGGGCTATTCCTGGCCAGTTGCATCCTGCACAACATGGCCAACGAATGTGGGATAGCCATACAGGTCGAAGAGGGGGACAGCGATGGGGACGATGAGGATGCCAGTGACGATGGTGATGGGCAGCCCCCCTTGGGCAACGGGACCCCCAACTGATCCGGCTGGCTCAGCTGCACCGGGACACTTCAGCCAACCCAGGTAAGTCATGGGGCCATGTGCAACCACCAGTGGCTAAGGCACAACCCACAAACACGCATGGACACACACCAGGGGTGCATGCCATCAAAGGAAGTGGCAGGGCACAGAAGCACACACACAACCAGGGATGGGTGAGGATTAACATGCCACATGGATGGACACACACACACACGCACACACACAATGCACCAAATGTGCACAGAGGGCAGGAGGCACACTGACCCAGAACGTCAACCCTAGCCACACACATGTCCACAGGCCACCACGCCCATTGCCTGTCCATGTGCATGTGTCAGATGCTGAGCACCATTGCACATTGGTGTAGAGTGCAATGCAGGCATCATCATGCACATGCAACTGCAGACAGCAGCCGGGAGGGTGTGCAGGTGGACTGTGTGTCTGCATGCAGGGCCAGGTACCCACCCGTGCACTGCCCACTGAAACACACAATGCACACAGGGCAGCACCAGACAGTAGCCATGCTGGGAGACAGGTCAGTCATGTGACACAGTGCCCCGGCCACCACAGATGCATGGGCGGCCCCGCCGAGACCTGAAAGCACTGACAGGCTGACCACTGGCCTCATGGGGTGTCACCAATGGTCCCCCGGGGTTCCACTGTGTGAACGCGACCGTGCTTGCGCAGGGGTCTGCAGCACACCAAACATGCCTGCACCAGGAGTGCTCGGGATGCTCACAGCTGAACCCGGCATCGACAGGGAGGGAGTCACATGATGCCGGGAACAGGGGGTGGACAGTGCACTGCATGGTGTCCATGATGCATGGGCACCTGACTGTGTGCCCATTGTGGCCATGACAGCAGTGAATGCCTGTGCATGCCTGTCAGTGACAGTGGTCACATCCTCCCACAAATGATCCATCCCTGCCAGGATCAGAGCGGTGTCCCTGCTGCAATGCTCCTCTGCCCGCTCCAGAGCTACACGCAGTGCATCAACTGATGTCGCAAGCCACATCTGCTGCTGGACTGATGCTTGCAGTAGGTGGGTGTGCTTGTCCAAGAGGTCATGTGCCTCCTCAGCATCCTGTCCCTCAGGGTGTGTGCAGCCCTGATGCTCAGCACCCCTTGAGGGTGGGTGCTGCACACCAGGACCAGGTCTGGGCATGTCCACAGGTGGTGCACAGACGCCGCCGCTGAACCCTGTACCCCCAAGCCCATTGGCTGACTACTGATGCTGCCCCTCCAGCTGCCACTCCCCAGGGCTCAGTGGTGCTGCCACAGTGGCCGTAACAGTCCCACTGTCCTGAACAAACACCAGTGCTGCCCCACTAGGGCTGACAGGCACAGGCTGGGACTGTGCTGACATGCAGACCTCCACGGCAGCACCACCCACAGCCATGGGCGCGATGTGTCCTGCTGTGTGGCCATCCCGTGGCACACACTTGTCACTGCCCATGACGTTAGTGACATCATCATCAGTGACAGACTCTGCACCGGCCCCAGTCACAGCAAGCTGGCATCCATGGACGCCGGCACGCTGGGACACAGGCAGGGCTTCCTCCACACCTGTTACAATGATATCAGTGTGGACAGCCAGGCGGCCCCACTGTTGCACTGATCCACGTATACCTGTGGAGGTGGATGGGCCCTCCTCCATCTCTAGCTGACTGTCCTCAGTGGACAGGCCTACCACCGCTGACCCATGCAGATGCTCAGGATCTGTAAGGGAAAGCAAAGTTGTGTTACTGCATGTGGCCTACCCTGCCCCCCATAGACAGACCATGACTTACCATGCAGTGATGGGCCACCGGCCGTCTGGAAGCCACCACCTGGAACACCTCAATGGCACTACGTTGCATGCTTTCAGCAAGTCTCTCCCTCCTGTGGGGTCAGCTGTACCACCTCCGGCTGTCCCCAACCTGTTGCAGCTCATGCTGCCCTGATGGCAGCCACCTTCTCCTTTATCCTCCTCCTGTCTATGCCCATCTTTTTCTTACACTCCTGCACAGAATGCTGGTGGCTGCCATGCAGGTTCACAGCACGTGCCACCTCCTCCCATGCAGCAGCACGGGCTTGAGGTGTTCCCCGCCGTCCACTGAGAAGCGGCTCCTGATCCAGGTAGGCCTCAAACAGGGCTTCGGTCTCGGCCTTGGTAAAGTTAGGCCTCCTACTCCTCCCACCACTGTGTTCCTCCTCTCCCACAACTTTCTCGGTCATTATGTAGCCTGTAAGAATGGCAGTTGTTACCTGTGACTGTGCAGTCCCATGCATGTCCCTAAATCCACAGTCCACACTCCCAAACATCACGCAACTCACCAATAGACTGCAGTAACCAACTATGGCCACTGCAGCCCAATGTCGCACTTTTATAGCGCAACCCATGCAAATGAGGTGAGGCGCAACTTCAAGTGGATGCAAATTGCAGTGCTGAGCCATTGAATGGCTGATTAGATGATTTGCATATGACGGCTGAATATCGCACTGTTGCGCTTTGTGCATTTGTGTTGAACGTGCTGAGCCAATGGCGCAGTTCTGTGACATGCGTAGTACACACCTCACTGCGCATGCCCAGGTTGCTGATGCAGGCATCTGCCCTGCTGATGACGTGCTGTGTGTGGTAGGCAATGCAGGGCATGACCACCATTGTGCCAGTGGTGCTATAGCGATGGTCACTACATGGCGGTGTGGCATTGGGTCATCATAGGCGCACTGGGCCAACTGCGCGGTAGGCCGCTAATGGCGGTGGCACACAGGCAGCCAATCATGCTACACGCATTGGGTTCCAGTGGTGCTGTGCGTGTCCATGCGCCATAGACCCTTGTCCCTGTGCCCGACCTTTTCCCCCTAGGCTCCATGCATCAGGCATGGGTGCACCTCTATCGCGCTGTTCGGTGACAGTGCGATAGGGAATGGTAGTGCTGTACCGTGCAGCATCTGCACATGGGGAGCTGCGCTGCAGAGTGCCATATTGCCAAATCAAGCAAAGAGCATGGCACCCAGGAGGGCAGCTCAGTGGTCTGCAATAGAACTGGCCAACCTAGTGGCCATTGTGAAGCCACACCATGGGCCACTGTTCGAGGAGGTGCACCTGGACAGGTCCAGGACCCAGGTGTGGGAGGAGGTGGCCACTGTGCTTGAGGAGGCCACAGGATGGGGGAGGAGCACCGAGCAGTGCCGCCATAGGTAGGGGGACCTGCGGCGGAGGGAGCTGGAGCTACTAGCACGCCTGCGGGCACGTGCCAGGAGGGGCATAGTGCCATGGCCAGGTAGGGGTTATGTCAACACACTTTTATCTTCCATATGGGTAACACTGTTGTATGTGTCCAGCACATGGGGGAGGGACCGTCGTGGTTGGCTGTGGTGGTGTTATCAGGGTGTGGGGTGGGTGGATCTGGTTGGGTGGAAGGGCACACACCTGGGGGCAGGGGGACTTTGCTATGGGATTGTATTGATGTTCCTCTCTCCATGTTCGCCCCACAGGCCCGGAGCAACACCGCCGTGCCCATGAACTTTGGCGGCAGGAGGAGCAGAGTGCAGCAAGGCGGGTCAAGGGCCCTCACCGCCCACTGGACTGGCCCGATGAAGGTGAGTGCCATACCTCTATGATTTTTATTGCATGCTGTGTAACAGGGTGGGCAGCGGGGCATGGCCACCATCCATCAACACCACTGTCATGCACGCGACTTGTTACAGTCAACACTGTCCAGTGGCAATGCATGTCTGGGAGTGCGTCAATGGTGGTCCATGCGTGCACCAGGTACATGGTTGTGCCACTGCCTTTGCACCACATAGCCATGTCACTAAACAGCCATGGTGGTGCTGTGTGTGACTTGGCCAGTGGGTGTGTGCAGCATTCCGCATGGCTGTATGCGCCTGAGTGGGCAGGTCATGTGGACATGATCACTACAGGTGGTCACACACCATCACAGAGGTATGTCCCACAGCCGTATGCCATGCACAGTGGGCGGGCTGTATGGGGTTGTGCATTCACACCTATTGACTGTGCTCCCTTGTCCTAGGTACACGCCATCTCCGGGAAATAAGGGAGGTGCTGCGGGAGATACTCCAGGTGGTGAGGGCTTCGGTTGACATCCTCCTCAGGATTGACAACACCGGGGTCCTGTGGAGGCATACAGCTCGACGGAGTCGGAGTGGGGGAGGCGCCCGCTTAGGGGGTCTCTCTCCAGTCCCTGTCATCCCTCACCCCTGGAACCCACCCTCACACCTCCTTTCCCATCCCATTTGTCCACCCTGCCCCTACCCACCCTCAACTTGTTTGTGGCCCTCCCCAACCCTGTATATATTTTGTACATAGTTATTGTAAATAGTTGAATTTTATATGTTTGTTCAATACAGTTATTTTGATATGAATACTGTGGTGGTCTCTGATTTGCAGTGGGCTATAGGTGCTCAGCTGCAGTGGTGTCAAGGGTGGTACGGTCATGGGTATGTGTGTGTGTGTCCATGTGGAGGTGACTATAGTGTGGGGGTAGCTATCAGTCAGTGTCTGTGGTGTGTCTGTTGTGCCCTGTGCACTGGATGACTGTGTGCAGTGGTCCATGGTGCATGCTCTGTGTCCATGGTGCACCTATCATAGCCCATCCATGGCCTGTGCAGCTGACACACATGCATGTCTGTGACCTGCACGGTCCACTGGCATGTCAGTGGTGGCAGTCTCCTGCAGGGCAGCCACTGTACCTGGCTACATTGCTGGTTTGCCTCCTGTCACTGGTGTGGTGCATGTCTGCCTCAGGTGACACTGTGGCTCCACAGTTGTTGTCCCACCCACATGCTGTGCCTTG
Source organism: Neoceratodus forsteri (assembly GCA_016271365.2). Lineage (NCBI taxonomy): Eukaryota > Metazoa > Chordata > Ceratodontiformes > Ceratodontidae > Neoceratodus > Neoceratodus forsteri. The sequence goes on along the minus strand of JADMNL010000029.1, from coordinate 143,267,488 downwards.
TGTGTGTTGCGAGGTGTGCACCACTGACTGTGACTTGTGCTCCAGGCGAATGATGGTGGTGTATGGGTCCACAGTGCCTGCACAGGGTGGCTGGCACTCCAGTGCCATGGAGGACTGCAGGTTGGTGTACACAGTTTACATGGGCCCACACTAGGGGCTTGGTTGCCCCACCACTGCGTCCCTGTGTTGGTGTGCCCTTGGGTATGGGTGGGTGTCTGTCCATGCACTGTGTAGCATCCGGTGTGGTGCATGCTTCCACGCACCACTGTGGGTGTCTGTGCTGGCTGTTGTGGCCAGTGGTGGGTCGGGGTGTGTCATTGGAATACTGTGCAGGGTGCTGCACCACTGGTGGTGGTGTCCGGGGCAAGCCCTGTCCCATGTGGGATACCTCATGTGCCGACGCATGGTTGGTCTCTCAGCAGTACCTCGGGGGGACTGTGCGTGGTGGCACTGTGTCTGCCATTATTGCATTGCTGTGTGCTGCCACCCGCTGATGGGTGCTTGTGGTGGGGCTGACTTGCATGGTTCTGTGGTGCACAGGGTTGCAGTGTCACAGTGGGGGTGGTGGCATGCATGGGGTTTCCTGCTGTGGTGGTCACTGCTCATGGGGGGGTGTCTGGGGGTCACGGTGCAGGGTGTGCTCTGCATTGGGGGGATGGTGTGGCACGGGGTGGTCAGCCCTCCATGTGTGCCAGTCACAGCTTTCCGGGAGGTGTGATGGGGCACCATGGCCCAGCTGTGGGTTGTTTGCTTGTCTCCATGGACTGGTGGTTATTCCAACCCTCCCCCAGTTGTGCAGTGCATGGGGTGTGGGGTGACAATGTCTGTTCTGCTGTGTGTTCCTGTACCCATCTGTGGCATGGGTGGTGGGCCCCTACCTCCCTGGTTGTGCAGTTGCATTGCTCTGCTGCTGGGGAGTGTCCCTGGTTGCACTATGGCACCTCTGGACTGCTCAGCTGCACATCCCTTGTTGCGCTATGGCGCATCCGATCTGCTCAGCTTCCCCTCCCTAGTTGCGCTATGGTGTAGGTGGTGCGATATTCAGTCGTCGGCTGTAGGCGCAGTTTGACCTGCTCCGTTTTTGAATTTCGTGTCTCTTGCGCATGGGCGTAATGGACTTGCGCTTGCTCCTCTGGGCCTATGTGTTCACTTTCCACTAGGGTATTTTTTTCTTACTCTTTTGCATGATTATCCCCACCCCCAAAAAAACATCATGCTTGGATCTCCAGTATGTATATATATATATATATATATATATATATATATATATTATGGTAGCACTGTAGTGCTACCATAGTTAGGTTGATAGCCCTTTTAAGGTTAAGGTGAAACTTTGCACCTTAATAACTTTGCCACCATTCAACAGCTTGCCTGAAATTTGGTAGACATGGGGCATAACCATAGATCTTGGGATCTGCCAACTTTTATACCAGTCGGATATACGGCTGCAGAGTTATTAAGCAACATCCATGTGCATAGTTACGTCTTTTTGTGCATACTTTGCTTGCGCCTACAGGTCACATGGTTTGTGCGACCAGTCCAAAAACTTCAGTGAACGTGTGGCTGGGTTCCCCGATGTGCCTTTTGAAGATTTCGTGAAAAAATATTAAACAGTTCAAAAGTTATTCAAAAAACAATTTCTCATTATAAGTCAATGGAAAAGTTAACAAAAGTTCAACACTTTCTTAAATGCACTTTTTAGTGTTGCAAATGGCCCTAGTAGTGACGTGAGTCATGGTGGGCAGGTCATGGAACTGTGTCCCTTGGCTGCATACAGAGTTCACTCAAAAGATAATTCCACACAGATCAACGATATCCCCTATGCCCCGATCCCGGAAGTGGCAGCAATCAAACAGGCTGTCTGCAACCTCATCAGGAACCGGGCAATCATCCCCATTCCACCTCAAGAGAGAGACACAGGGTATACTCTACATTCTTTATGGTCCCCAGGACAGGGGGCTTCCCCCAAGTCCTAGACCAAAAATTCCTCAACAAGTTTGTGCACTACAAAAAAATCTAAATGGAAACCCTTCAGTCAACCCTGACTGCAGTTCAGCTGGGTGACTTTCTGGCCTCAATAGACCTGAAGGACACCTACTTACATATTCTAATTTGCCCTCAACATCACCATTTCCTCAGATTCCAAATCCATGGGCATCACTTTCAGTACACCTGCCTCCCATTTGGCTTGGCATCGGCACTGAAAGTCTTTACAAAGATGCTCATAGTAGTGATGGTGGACCTAGGAAAAAACAGCATACATGTCATCCTGTATCTGGATGATTGGCTTATTTGCACCAGGCATCCAGACCAAGCCTGAAAGGACACAGAGGCCATGGTTTGGTGCCTGCAACACCATGGCTGAGTCATAAACTGGGGCAAGAGTCAGACAGACCCCACACAGGGCATCACATACCTCGGTGCCAGGAATGACATGGTTGTGGGTCAGGTTTTCCCTACTGAGGAAAAGGTTGCCAACATAATTCACCTCCTGAGCTTCCATACAGGCCAGTACACATCTACCTCCAGTTGTTGGAGCTCATGGTGGCGGTGATAGCCATGGTGCTATGGGCATGCCTACACATGTGTCCATTCCAATGGTTTGTGCTAAACACATGGGATCAGTCAACCCAGGACTTCAAGTTCAAACTTGAGCCTAACCCAGACATCCTTCAGAGCACTGATTGGTGGATGGACTGGTGCAACCTGACAAAAGGGTGTACCACAGTCAATGTCACCATCGGTGACCATTACAATGATCGCCATTCTCCTCAGGTGGGGAGCCATACTGGGGTGCCACGTGATGCAAGACAAGCGGTCTCCACTGGAAGCTCATCTTCCCATCAACATCCTAGAGATGTGAGAGGTGTACAGGGCCATGTTATCTTTTTTCCCTCAGATACAAGATCAGCCAGTGTTGATTAGAACTGACCATCAGGTCACCATGGTGCACATAAACAAGTAAGGCAGAACCCGAAGCAGGGCAATGCTCCAGAAGGTGCTTCAGACCTTATGTTGGGCAGAAAAACACCTGCTGATGATCTCTGCCACATATCTGGTGGGGAAGCTCAACTCGTGGGTGGATTGGCTCAGTTGAGTGACCCTTGACCAGGTGGAGTGGCAGCTGCACCCTCAGGTATTTCAGATTCTTGACCAGTGGTGGGGGCCATTCCAGGTGGACCTCATGCCCTCAGGGCACAACAATCAACTGCCCTGTTTTCATTCCCGATTTATGGACAGTCGAGCGGAAGAAGTAGACATGATGGCAGTGACATGGAGATTCAAACAGGCTTGCATGTTTTCACCTCTTCCAATGATTGCGAAAGTGCTGCTCAAGATCAGTGCCATGAAAACTATCATGTTGATTGCGCCCTGGACTGGCCGATGAGATAATGGTACTCTACTCCGAGAGATGCTGAACAACCTCACTTTGGCACCTCCAGCAACATCAGGACTTATTATGCCAGGGGCCAATATTGACCACAGCCCCAGGCCATCTCCTTGATGGCTTGGATGCTGAAAGGACAAGACTGTTGAAGGAAGGGTACTCCTCCATGGTGATGGAATGTCTGTTGAAGTCGAGGAGAAATTCCACTAATAAGACCTATCGGAGACATTGACAGATTTGTTTGTAAGTGGTGTACTGCAAAGGCTCATCTCTCTGTGGTGGGCCTTCCTCAGATCCTTGATTATCTTAACAGTGGTGCCAAAAAATGTTTTGCCTACTCCTCCTTGAGGGTTCAGGCATCAGCTATCTCTGCTATAAGGGGATACTTGCCAAAGGTGGGACCAATGGGTTCAAATCTCAATGTGGTTCACCTACTATGGGCAGTGCAGATCGCATCTCCCCGTGTGTGACCCACGTATCCACCATGGCAGCTGAGTTGGGTATTGGAGGGCCTACACAAACCACCATTTTTTCCTAATTCCCCTTATTGAACAACTGTTTAGACAGTGTTCCTCAGAGCCATGTGCTCTGCTAGGCTGGTGAGTGAACTGCAAGCACTCTCTTGCCGGGATCCATTTCTTACATTTCATAATGACAGGGTGTCCCTTTACAGTCCCATTTTCACACCAAAGGTGTTGTCATCCTTTCACCTAGAGCAGGCTATTCATCTACCAGCCATACTGGGGAGAAAGGAGTCTGCCTGGGGAACCTCACCCCTGGATATGGTCTCCATGCTTAGGGATTATCTGACTATGACTGAGATTTTCTGTATGCTGGTTAGGTTGTTTGTGTTCTGTTCTGGAAAAAAGATGGGCCAGGTGGCATCAAAAGAAGGCACTGCTGGCTGGATATGGGGTGATTGTGGCCGCCTATCAAGGGGTGGTAAGGACCCCTAGAGGCATTTGGGCACATTCCACCAGAGTGCTCTCAGCATCTTGGGTAGAGGGTGATGCTTTGCAGGATATCTGTGCAGCGGCTACCAGGTCCTCTGTCTGCACTTTTGTCTGCCATTACAGGTTTGATGTGGCTTCTGTGGATAGAGCTATGTTTGGCAGGGCTGTGCTTCAGGTTGCTGTAAGGTTCCCCTATTAACGATGTTCATTTTTTTTCCACCCATGTTTTTTTCCTGGGTACTGCTACAAAGACCTATATGTGATGATCTCTCAGCAGTAGAAAGGTGGTAGGGGTAATGGTATTTACTCACTTGGTAAAGGTGATTATACCTGCCACCTTTATAGTGCTCAGGGTCCTCCCTAGGCAGATGAACGGACGCTACAGCAGCCCGAATCCATTAGAGCCATTAATCTGCTGCATTGCTGCTGGACCATGTAGTTTAAGTCTGGTGAGGCTACTACCAAATGTATTGTGGTAGTTCTTTATTACTGTACTTACTACAAATCTGACTGCTGTTATGTATTCACTGCAGGTATCTTTTTCTATACCATGCTTGCTGAGCAGCGTGCTTTTGTACGCTCTTGATATTAAGTGTGTCTACTGAAGTTTATATTCTTTTGTTATCACAAGTACATGACCTCTTTATAGCACATGACAATATTGGTGTTTGTCATTTTTCAGTTTTTTTCAGTTTTTAGTGGGTGGCCTGTTCAGCTGGGTATTTTGCTGTTTTGTATTTTCTCTTCTCTCTCTTTAGGAAGTTTCTTACTGGCTTTACTTGGTTGTAGCTCAGGGAATTGGCCTCTGCAGCTAGAAAAGACTTAGGATCATGTATTGACCAATAGGATGGATGGAGGATAACCTGATGTGATGATTCTCTGAGCACTATAAAGGTGTCAGGTATATTCACCTTTACCAGGTGAGTAAATACCATTACTTCTAGTATGGGGGAGGCTATTCACTTTAGCAAGTCCTGAACCCTGGTCTCTCTCTCTTTTTCCTGGGCTGCTGCAAAGCCACTAGAGCCAGGGTAGTTAAATATACATGCATGAGTTCCTACAAGTGTTTCTGCTACTATCACCAGGGAGGTGAAATGATCCCTAAACAACAACACAGGAACATTTACACAGAATGAACCTGTCTTCACTTCCATAACTGTGGGGGAGTGGGGAGATAGACAGAAGAGACAAGACAGTCCTATGGGGTGATCAGTCCAGGAGGGGCAGTAAGAAATACAGATACAGACAGGACAGAAGCTGTGCAGCTAAAAGATAAAGAAAAGACGTTTTTGAGGTTTGCTTGTTTTTTTTTTTAGAAAGCAGTCCCAAACTGAGAAAGGACTGCTGTGTGACTGGACTTCTTGTGGACTAAAGTAGAAGAACTTTTGTACTTGGACCTTTAATTTAGGGTAAAAAACTAACATACAAAAACAAAAAAAAGTGTGTGTTTGTCTGGGTTAACTGAACTGAATGGGTATCTGAACAGTTATCTAGGTGTAAATCCAGGTGATTGAAAGGACTTAACTGCTGTGAGGTTTAAATTACTTGTAGAAAGACCTAGTAAGTAGGAGGAGGGTTGCTAGAAGGAAGCTACATTTAAAGACTGCCTTAGAAAGATTCTGCTAATAGCTTGGCAGCAGACACCAGGAGAAAGGACTGCTATGTGACTGGACTTCTCTGCTGGGACTATATTGCCCTCCTTCCCTCCACCCCCCACCCAAAGCTAGTCCTATTTTTATAGGCACAGGATTTGACTGACAACAGGAACTTCCTGTTTGGGAGCAGGAAGTGAGTGATCACAGAACCACCAAAGACCCACCATCCTAGAAGGGCAAGAGTAGCTCTCTGGCCCCTCTAGCTGCTGGAGGTCTGCCTCTGAACAAGTAAGTGGTCTACTGAGAAATATAGGATATTTCTTGTCTCAGAACAGGACAATCAGGAGCTTAAAGGGCACACAGGTAGAAAGTAAGGAGAGAGAAAAAAAAAACAGAGGACAGAGTAAGGATTGCAAACAGTTAAGGGGCAAGAAATAAGACATGATTGGAGTGGTGCAGTGCAGTGGCTGTGGAGCAGCAGTCTTCCGGGAGACGTTCTGGAGGATGCGGTGTTGTCCCATCTGCAGGCACCTCTCTGGGTTGAGGGAGGAGGTTGCTCATCTCCAGGCTGAGTTGGCCAGGATTTGTGGGACCTCCCTTCCATCCAGGGACCACCAGTGCCACTGCCATTGCCTCAGAGGTTGCCAAGAAAGAGGAGCGGTTGGACCACAGTGGGCTCAGGGAGGGTGAGGGTGGTGGAACAGAGGCGCATCCCTACAGTTGTACCGCTCCACAATCCCTATGCCATGCTGGCAAAGTGTGGTTCCTCTATGGAGGCACCCGCAGTGGAAGACCAAGGAGGATGCTGGGAACCTCCACAAAGGAGACCCACAGGAGGGTGGCAGGGGACCCTGCAGGGGAAGGAAACAACTCCTGGTGGGGGACTCCATTGTTAGGAAGGTAGAACTGGGGGAGGAAGGGGAGAGAGAGGTAGGGTGCCCACCTGGCACCATGGCTTGGAGGGACAGGGAGCGAATCCTCAGGATTGCCGGAGCAGCTGCACAGGGGAGGGAGCTGGATGTCATTGTCCACCTAGGAACAAATGGCCTGGCTAAGAAAGGGATTAGAGAAGTGCAGGAAGAGTTTGTGGAATTGGGGAAGGGCCTTAGTCAAGTAGCATGCACGGTAACCTTCTCGGAGGTACTGCCCATCTATGGCATAGGAGAGGCTAGGGTGTTCCACACCATGGGATTCAATCAGTGGTTGAAAAACTGGTGTGGAACTCAGGATTAGGCTTAATTTGGGACTGGGGTCCACCTGAGGATGATGTAAGCCTATACTGGCATGATAGGCTGCATCTGTCCGGAGGGGAACCAGGATCCTAGGGTGACAGCCAAGGGGAGGCACTGGAAAGGAGCAGGAAACCTAGCCCCCAAATAATCATGGTAGTAGAGTGCAAACACCAACATAGAGGTGTCAATCGGGAGAAGGGCAGGGGTAAATGGAGAAAGTGACAAAGGCAAGAAGAACAGGGATGGGGCAAAGGAATAAGGCCATCAGGAAATGGAGGGTAATGAGTACCAATGCCCGTAGTCTGGGCAACAAGCTCCTTGAGCTGGTGGCCTTGATGGAAGAGGATGCCTGGATATCGTAGCAGTCACAGAAACATGGTACACAGAGAACCATGACTGGGATGTTAACATACCAGGACATACAACCTACAGGAGAGACAGGCAGGGAGAAGAGGGGAGGAGTAGCTCTCATGTAAAGGAAGGGATAAAAGCAACTGAACAAAAGAGTAAACAGGAGGAGAGGAGGCACTGTGGGTCACTTTGGAGACTGGAAGGGCACCACAATCCGCACAGGGTTGGGTACAGACCCCATGTCAGGGGAGGAATGGACAGGATATGATAGAAGGCATTCTTAGAATGGCAGAGAAAGGGAGATACTGTTGATGGGAGACCTGAATATGCCAGATGTTAACTGGAGCACATTTGCTGCAGCCACATCCAAGAGCAGGGCCATTCTTGATGCCTATAGGTGGCAGGCATTAGACAGCTAGTTTCTGAACCCCACTCATGAGGGAGCAATCTAGACCTGTCTCAAATGGGGGCAGGAGAGATCTCAGATCTGAAGTGGGTTGCCATCTGGGGACAAGTGACCATCAAACAGTGTGGTTCACATTAAACTCAGCTACAGAGTCAAGCCATACAAAAGTGAGGTACTGGACTTTAGGAGGGCTGACTTTGGCAAGATGGGAGAGTGCCTCAGAAAAGCACTAGCAAACAGGCTAGAAGGAGGTGTGGAGCAACAATGGGGAATCATCAAAACTGCCATCACAGAGGCAACAAGCCTTTGTGTGAAGCAAATAAACAAATCAAAATGAAAGAAAAAGCCACTATGGTTCTCAAAAGAGGTGGCTGTGAAAGTCAGGAAGAAAAATATAGCATTCCAGAAGTATAAGGAAACACAGAAGGAGCAGGACAGAGAGCTGTACCAGTTAAGGCAGAAGGAAGCAGGGAGGGAAGTCAGAATAGCAAAGGCCCAAACTGAGGAAAAGATAGCCAACTCAGTTAAGAAGGGGATAAACCTTTATAGGTACATTAGCGAGTGAGAAGACAAAGGAGGATAGTGAGGCTGAATAGAATGAACAGTGGGTGGGCAGAGGGGACAGTGAAAAGCAGGGATACTGAATGAATATTTCTGCTCAGTATTCACAAAAGAGGAGGGAAGTGCCTAATCCAATTAACAGAAGCACTCTTGATAGGGTCGATCCCAGTCCTTTCACAGAAGAAAGGGTTCTGCAAGAACTCCTAAAACTGAAGGTGGACAAAGCAATAGGTCCTGATGGAATTCACCCCAGAATTCTAAAAGAATTAAGGAGGAACTAGTGAAACCACTGGCTACTCTTTTAATAAATCATGGAGGATGATTGTGGTACCCGAGGACTGGAGGAAGGCGGATGTGATTCCCTCACAAAGTGGGACCAAGACAGAGAGGAAACTACAGACCTGTCAGTCTGACCTCTGTGGTAGGGAAATGATGGAGTCACTTCTGAAGGAAAGAATAGTTGAGTACCTAGAGGCCAGTGGAGCACAGGACCCAAGGCATCATGGGTTCACAGTGGGAAGGTCATGTCAGATGAATCTAATAGATTTCTTTGACTGGGTGACCAGAGTAGTAGACCAGGGAGGGGCTGTGGACATGGCCTACCTAGACTTTAGCAAGGCATTTGACACAGTCCCACACAAAGATTAATAGTCAATTAACCAGCCTGGGAGTGGGTCCCAGGGTGGTAGCTTGGGTAAAAACATTGGCTGCACAACAGGACACAGAAGGTAATTGTAAAATGGAGTCCACTCTAAAGAAAGAGGTTACTTAGTGGGCACCGCAGGGTTCAGTTTTGGGTCCAATCCTTTTAATGTCTTCATCAGTGACATTGCAGAGGACTGAAGGAAAAGTATGCCTTTTGCAGATGACACAAAGATCTGCAACAGGGTTGATACACAAGGAGGCGTGGAAAGGATGAAAAGGACTTGGCAAGGTTGGAGGAATGGTCAGAAATATTTCAGCTAGATTCAATGCAAAGAAGTGCAAATAATGCACCTGGGAGACAAGAACCCAGGGAAGAATACACAATGGTGGGAGGTAGTAACAACAACAAAAAGGAAAGGGACCTGGGGTAATCATATCAGATGACCTTAGGTTAGCAAGCAATGTGATAAGGCAGTAGGGAGGGCTGGGGTATACTGGGATGTATGGAGAGGCATCAGCAGCAGAACACAGGAAGTTGTTATCCCTCTGTACAGACAGTTGGTGAGACCCCATCTGAGTACTGTGTCCAGTTCTGGAGACCCCATCTCTGCAAGGACATAGACAGGATAGAGGTAGTCCAGAGGAGGGCAACTAAAATGGTGCAGGGTCTGCAAGAGAAGCCAATGAGGAGAGACTAAAGGAGCTTAATATGTATACCCTTGAGGAAAGAAGGAGAGGGGACATGATAGAAACTTTAAGTACCTCAGTGGAATCAACAAAGTCCAAGAGGGTAGCATCTTTCAGAAAAAGAGACTTGCAAGAACATGGGGACACAATTTAAAAGATAGAAGGAGGGCGGTTCAGGGCAATGTGAGGAAGTATTATTTCACAGAGAGGGTAGTGGATGCATGGAACAGCCTTCCTGAGGAGGTTGGGGTCTAAAACTGTGGGAGAATTCAAGAATGCATGGGAGAGACATAAGGCAATTCTTGTGGGGGGTATGAAGAAATAGGCTGTTGGTTAACTAGGATCTATGGCCTATCCTGTAAGTAGGGAAATGGGCAGACTAGATGGGCCTAGCGGTCCTTATCTGCCGTCAAAGTCTCTGTTTCTATGTAACACTCCCTACACCAATTAACCACTACCTTGAGGAAGGCTTTATTGTGGCAGTACCATTTACAATTTCTAACTCTGAGCCTTTAGTCATAGGGTACAAAACAACTGCAGGGGTCCTCCTGCCACAGGTAGCATATTCAAGGCAAGCGCGTGCTGTGATGTGCTGTCCAGTTATGAGCCATATAGCTCTATAATAGTTTCAGAGGATGGGGGTAGGTATTCTGGGCAGACTAGATGAATCAAGAGGTCCCCTTCTGCCAGCAAATTCTTATGTTCTTATGTTCATACTGTATAGATGGAGGAGAATGGGGGCTATTTGTGTAAATAGAGTCCCCGCAATCCAGCTGTGGTAAGAAACTGGCCTACATTAGTCATCTCCTGGCATTATGGGAGTAACAATTTTTATGCCTGTAAAAAAAACTCATCCTAACTTTTTTACAGAGTCTGTCGATGTGTTTAGAGAAGGACAGCTGATTGTCCGCCCATAGGCCAGGGTACTTAGATAGGTCTGCTTGGGGTTGATAGCGATGGGCTCCTCTTCACTACTTGATTATTCTCGACTGCAGAAAGGAGCAGAGAGGCAGAAGATGTGCCGTGCTAGCCACCGCCACCTTCAACACCATTGTTAGTTATTGTGCACCATGGCCTGATACCTTTGTTCAAAGCTGAATTCAGATGAATGTGGCATTTCTGGTATTGGGATTTGCCATGGCACGCCATTTTTGTGCACTATTTTTGAAAGTGATAGTTGTTGCTACTGTAGGTTAACCAGTTAGGCTCTGAGGACTGAACTTGTGAAAGCATTCTGGTACTGTGATCAGCAGTTGTGCCTTTTGCTGGGAGGCCTTTTCTCCAGTTGGGAGGATGGAGTGCAGGTGGGCAGGATTCAGCTGATGGTCAAAGTGGCATTCAAACACTGCCCATGAGACTGCTTATAATCAGCTGTTCTTGATTGTAGGGAGGAATGGAGAAGCAGGAAAAATATGTTTATTTATTTATTTGAAAATTGGTGACCAGGAAAGGCACACTGAGCCGAGGTTCGTTTCCAGGTGTGACCCAGCAGGAAGTGGACTGGGGATACAAAATACATAACACAGACAAAAATCACAGTGACAACAAAGTGCAATCAGAACAACTTGATTATGCAGGTATAAGTGCAGAACGAATAGGCTATGCAGAAAACAATAGATAAGCACCTCAGCCACACCTCCACCATTTTAGCATAGCGATTACAGGTGCAATGTGAGGGAGAGGGGAAAACAGGAGGGGGGAAGGAAAAGAGTTTCAGCTGATACCTGAGGGAGCCATGGGAGGCAGTGAAGCAGAGGAATGTGGAGAGTAGGTTCCAAAGTCTGAAAAGATGATAGGAAAAGGTTGATTGCCCATCATGGAAGCAAGGATGAGGAATGGCAAAAGTGTGAAGATCCCTGGAGTGGATGGTGCAGGAAACCGAGGGGATGAGGGAGAGGAGTGAGGAAAAGTAAGAGGAAAGAGACCCAAACCGCTATTTGGATAAGAAGGAGAGGCTGTGGATCTGGAGACGTGAGAGCAAGTGGAGACTGGATAAGGAGGAGTAAAGTGAGCAGTGATGAGCATGAGGAGAGAATTAGTAGCAAAGTGGCAAAAGGAGTTGCAGAGGGTGTCCAGTCTGGCCAGGGAGGTAGAGGGGGTGGCGCCATAGAGCAAGTCTGCTTAGTCAAAAACCAAGAGCACCATTTTGGTAACTAAATCTTGGCAGATCTGTGGAGACAAACAGTCTTTATTGCAGTACAAGGCACCAAGTTTAGGGCAGAGCTTAGCATGGATGGTGTCAATGTGTGCTGAGAAGTCAAGCTTTCTGCCTAGCCACACACTGATGTACTTGAAGGACTGAACAATGTCTACAGGGGAGCCATCTAAGGTGGAGAAGACAGCAGAGTAGAGAGTCTGACCAGTTTCTGGCTGGTGCCAAAGGTCATGGACACAGTTTTCTTTGTGTTGACCCGGAGCTGGTTAGATAGGAACCAGCACAGGCTGTTGTGGAAGTCTTGCTGGAGTAGACCTTACACGGATGTAGAACAGGGATTGGAGATGTTGCTGACTGTGTCATCCACATATTAATATGATGACTGTGTCATCCGCATGTGAATATGTGAGTTGACACAGGCAGAGGGAGATCATTAAGAAAAATGGAGAAAAGTATGGGACCCATGATGGAGCCCTGTGTGATCCCAGCCTGGGTGGGAAATGGGGTTGACAGGGTGCAACCACCCTGTACCGACTGTAGATGGCCCATGAAGTATGAGTGGAACAAGTCATCTGTGGGAGCTCAGAGACCAGCAGAGCTCAGCTTGTTCAGGAGGAGTGGGTGGGACACCGAATCAAAGACTTTGGCCAGATTGATGAAGATAGCAGTCATGATGTGTCCCAGTCCGTCCTTGAGAAGACAGAATCAGGTACATGCAGAAAAGAGGAGATGGTGGAGTGATGCTTCTGGAAGCCAGACTGAAATGGGGAGAGGAAATTGGTAGCAGAGAGGAAATCGGAGAGTCTGGTGTAGACAAGTTTCTCTTGCAGCTTAGCAAGAGATAGGAGGAGGAGGGAGACTGAATGGAGGTTTCCATGGAATGAATGGTCAACCCTCTGTGAAGTGGAAGAATTTTGGCCAACTTCCCAGGCTGAGGAACAGAACTGTGGGTGAAGGAGAGGTTCATGAGGTGAGTTAGAGTAGATGCTGGTTAACATGGTTGAGCCAGTTGGGCTTGTGGAAGCAGTCTGGGGCTTTTGTTAGCAGATGTGCATTTTTCTGGAAGCCCTTGTCCTCCAGTCGGGAGGTTGGACTGCAAGTGGACAGGGCTCAGCTGATGACTGGAGTGTCATTTAAATGCTGCTTGTGAAACTGTTTGTGGTCAGCTGTTTTCAACTGCAGAAAGGAGCAGAGAGGCTGGAGATGTGGGTAAGCCAGTCGGTCTCTGTGGACTACACTTGTGGAAGCAGTCTGGGACTATTTCAGTATCTGTGTGTCTTGCTGGGAGCCCTTGCTATCAAGTTGGGATGTTGGACTGCAAGTGGGAAGGGCTCAGCCTCACAATTTGAGGAGCATATTCTTAAGCCACCCCCTGTGTAGTGGACCATAGCACAAGGGTGGGTGCATAAGGGTGTCACACTAGGAGGTGGCAGCTTGGGGCATCAGTTGGCAGGACACGTTACACACCAGGTGTGAACTCTCCAAATTGACAGGGGTGGAGAATGTGAAGAGAAGAGGGATGGTAGGCTGGTGGGGTCTAGTAGGATGCAACAACAGTGGAGCAGCCATTTTCAGGGAGGTTCTCTGTAAACATTGCTGCTCAGTGTGCAGTAGGGTTGCAGCACTTGTCGAGGAGCTAATTTTGGTGAAGGCTGAGCTGAAACTTTTCCAGAGAAGGGCAGAGTTGGGTCTGATTCAAGAAGCCACTACTCCACTTCCCTGGAGGCCACCAAGAGTCTGGAAAAATGGGTGGTAAGTAGTTGGCAAAGGGAAGGGTAAAGAAAGGTCCAGTTGGAAGGGGCCGGGTACCAAAGGTAGCAACAGCTAATCATTTTGCCTCCATAGCAGCACAGTTTGGCTAGACTACCCCCTCAGGCAACCAGACAGTGCTGCCTCACAAGTACTCAGGATCTTCCCTAATACAAATTTAATGTCAATGGGTAAGGTAGGGACCAGAAGAGAATTAGTACCAGGGGACTCCATTCAAAGGGGGACAGAGGGAGCAGTGTGTGCAGGACAGTAGGGAACAAGGATGGTTAGGTGCCTTCTGGGGGCTTCAGAAGGGAGTGATGTGCACATTGTTGAGAGAATAGTAAAGAGCATGGGGGAAATAAGGCTCCTAGATGTCATTGACTACCTGAGGACAAATGACTTTGCTAGTCTAAAACGGACTCACAAAACTACCGACCAATAACACTCCTATGCATCAGCCTTAAACTATTCTCCAGACTTATTCGCTCAAGATTACAACATTGCTTGGAAGACACAGAGATAATATCAATATTTCAATGAGGCTTTCGGCAAGGGAAATCGACACTGGACCCATTCCTAACTCTAAACCATTTAATCTGCAAATATGTAAAAACAAAGAAAAGAAAACTATATGTAGCCTTTTTAGATCTCAAAGCTGTATTTGACAGCATAAATAGAACCATTCTTTGGGATATGATGAAAGGAAAAGGCATAAATCCTAAACTGCTGGCAATATTAAAACTACTACATAATAACACAAAGATAGTTATTAGGTATGGGAAAGATGGAGCAGAACCAGTGATTGTCAAGCAGGGTGTCAGACAAGGATGCATACTGGCCCCAACTCTCTTCAACATATATATCAAGAAATTAGTAGAAGACTTATAGGTCATAGAATCCTTCCCCCCAATATGAGATAAGACCCCAATCAAGATACTATTGTACGCAGATGATGAAACAATAATCACAGCCTACTCTGTGGCACTGAGTGATGGGGCATTGCTCTGGCACGCTGGCAATCTGGGTTTGTGTTCTGAGCCCAGATACAGGAGCAGAGGCTGGCAAGGAGGGAGGTGAAAGCATCCTTTGGATGCTTCCCTCCTAGGGGTAGGGCAGTGGTATGCCACTATTGCAGTGGCTCTGGCAGTGGTTAATGGAGACAATCTTGGAAGCATGGGTGACCACAGGCTGCCAAAAAGCCCCTACCCCCAGAATGTGGCCACATGCACTGGGAGAGGAGGGTGGGTGCCCCACAAAGTGGAAATGTGACCACCCTGTAATGTCGGATGATGGCCTTCAGTGGGCCTCCATAGTGTCACCCCACTGACCAGCGTACCACGCCTGGTCCCCAACCAACCTCCCTGGTGTCAAAGGTACTGCCTATCCCCATTCACCTTCCTGGGGTGGCCCCCAGCAGGGATAAGCTGGACCACCTGTAGGAATGTCAGCAGAGCTCTGGGGAAGCCAAGGCAGATTTAGCAGTAGGAGGTGGCTCAGATGAGCAGAGGGATCCGGCATGTGGGAGTCTGCAGGAGTGGAGCTGTAGAGGTCCCAGAGGAGAAAAAAAGAACCCCACAAATAGTAAGTGCACAAGAAGGCTGAGTTTCCATCTTGAAAAGTTTGAAATGTCTTAGACAACTCAAGCTTGACTGTTATGGTTTATGATGACACAAGGTTCCCTTGATGGTAACCTAGCTTTGTGCGCCATTATGCAGCTGTTGCTCTTTTTAAGGCTCATAATTAAAATAAGCTCTGAGGTGGCAGAGATAACTGAGGACAAACCCACCTGGGCAGATTTCCAAGAATTAAAAGAACGATGCTCGATTTCCTCAAAACAGTCCCAGTTCAGCTTCTTTCTTTACAGAATGCATTCAACAAAATTAGACATGTGTTACCAGGACTGATGGCATTGGGGGTGGATGTGGGTGCACAATGCATTATCACACAGGAGACCCAGGTTCAGCAGTGTCAGTAGCTCAGCAGGTTGCACACTCACCTTTAAGGCCAGAAGATCAGAAGGCTGTGGGTTCTATCCCCATACCAGGCACTTGGGTTAAATCCCAATACTGGCACTGTGGTGCAGCAAGAGGGGGGTGATGCACTCCTGAGGTGCCATCTTTCAGATGAGACTTGAAACCAAGGTCCCATCTGCCTGTTCTGGTGGTTGTTCAGGTCAATGTTAAAGATCCTATGGCAGTTCTTGAAAAGAGCAGGGGAGTTTATTAAAGGATAATAAATCAAACAATGTTTACATCACAAATGATACTGAAATATTTCTGTACAAAATTATAAACATTACATTTTGAAAATAAAAAGAATAATATCAATCTTAATGCATGAATTAGTGCATACGTTTTCATCTACTGTTTACATAAGTCTAACAGGATAAGGAAAGAAAGAAACTCATAATAACATACAAAGAAAAATAAGGCATAGTAAATTATGCCTAGATCCTTAGAAAAAGCCCCAAAAGAATACATAAATTGCTCTACACCTGACTGTTCAGCGTTTTATGGTACCATGATAATTTTTAAGCGATCAGCACATCTGAATTTGTTATCCAAGGCATATTTCTCCAATGTGCCCCAAGGTGCCTTTGTGTCATATTTGAGCCTCTATGCCATAAATGGTCTTTAATTCATTATTTGTTTCCTACTCCTTCTGGCCCACTGGCTGGCCACTCCTTCGGGCCACCTAGGAACACTGCTTGCTACCCTGCCCTGACACCAGTCCCCCCACCCCACATCACTGCCCCCTGGGTAACCCTGCAGAACCCTTTGCCAGATGGGTCCCCCTCCTCCGAAGGAGAAGGCACTAGTGGGGTTAAGCCAGTGCACACAGTCTTGGCCTGGGTGCTGCTGGGGTGGTCTTGGGCTGTCCAGGGCTTCTGTGGCAGCAAAGCCTGGCAACTGTCATCTGGCCGACCAGGGAGCATTTTTTCCTGTTTTTCTCCATGGGGGTGTGGCATGTCATGAACATCAAGGCAGATGCAATGTTCACCAGCCCCCCCAACCAGCAGGACCCAGCGTGTTGTTCCCCTGGCCTCCACTAGAAGCCAGCAAGCACAGGGTTTACATCCACACCTCTCCGGAGGGAAGATAGAGGGGGGATGGCTCAGAGGTAATGTTAGAAGGTATATTTTCACAGAGAGGGTTGTGGATGCATGGAACAGCCTTCCTGAGGAGGTTGTGGATTCAGGAACAGTGGGAGAATTCAAGAATGCATGGGACAGACATAAGGCAATTCTAGTGGGGGGTAGGAGGAAGTAAGATGTTGATTAACTAGAATCTGCAGCTCATCCATCAGGTAGGGAAATGGGCAAACTGAGTGGGCCAAGCGGTCCTTATCTGCCATCAAATTCTATGTTTCTATGTAATACATTTCAGACAGGATGTGTAAAATGACAGTTGTACTATTCATAAGGAGGTGTGGAAAAATGCCAATGTTGAAAATCTGGAGTGAAAATATTACATATTTGATGAAGTTACGAGCGTGCGTGGAAACTGCGCAATGCATGCTCGTAAAACAGTCATTTTTTGAATTTTTTCACCAGATTTGTAACATAGGCTTTTTGAGAGCCCAGCTCATGAACAGTGGCACTGTCATTTTGTTAATCGGTCCTGAAAGGTGATTCCACACAGTGACCACAAAATCACCTTTTGGGACAGAATAATGCCATGACAGTGACTGAATTCATGAGGTGGGGTCCCAATAACCTCATGTTGAAAATGTAGTGCTAAAATTCCCAAAAATGCCTCGAGGTATGCACCAAAGTTGAAAAAAAACTATGTATGCTATTATACAGCTTACTGGCATTTCTTCAGTTCGCGATCGGCTTTGAAGGGTGCAGACTTGTTCCCAGTCCACCAAAGATCATCATGCTGGGCTCTGGAGGCAAGTATGGGGTGCGGGGGTGTGGGGAGGTGGGGTACACAGTGGGTGGGCACAGGTTGGGGCAGGGGGCTGCAGACACAGAGGGACTGTTTTCTTCTTTACAGGGTTAAAAAAAAATCACCGACATTGCGGGATGGTTTTTCCATTTCACAGGTACTTTTGACACGCTGGGGTGGGCTGCCAGCATACCACCTGCTTATTTTGGGGGGGGGAACTGGTGACAATGGGGAATGGACACCCCATCAGCACATACTGAAAGTCGCATGAGCCGAGAGGGATTGGGCACCCCTCGCACACAAGAAATGGGGGAAAATGCCGACAAGGATTGGGCACTCCGTCGGTGAATTAAGATAGGAGGGGGTATGCCAACAGGGGGATTGGGCACCCTCGTCAGCTTTATGAAAGACTGTGTGAGACAGCAGCTGTCCCTCGGCTTCCCCGTCACCGCCGCCACCGTGTTGCTTACAGGGACATCAACAGTAATTGGCTGCTGCAATCATGGACCGCTTTGTGGTGCTCCCTGATTGCAGGGGCTAAATTCTTTCAAGGTGGTGGCACGTTTTCTCAACTGCTGTCATAGACAGCGTG
The DNA here is from genome assembly GCA_016271365.2 of Neoceratodus forsteri. Classification (NCBI taxonomy): domain Eukaryota; kingdom Metazoa; phylum Chordata; order Ceratodontiformes; family Ceratodontidae; genus Neoceratodus; species Neoceratodus forsteri. Next base: position 143,249,281 of record JADMNL010000029.1, on the reverse strand, counting down.
CTATGACATTGGTGCCACAGAGCCCGGCCACAAAAAGCAGTGGTGCCATTGGCTGCAGCAGGACCGCACCTTCAAAGCCCACTTCTCAACTGAAGCAGCCTCAATATGTTGTCTGCGATGCGTGCGCAAGACAACACAAAAAGTGACAGTTTATTGGAAATGCGTATTCCGGATCCATGCATAAAGTTATTTTCCTTGTTTGGTTGATACCATTAAACTAGTGATCTTCCATTGTTTTCATTTTAAAAATGTCTCGTTAATAAAATCAGGGGCTGCCAAAGAATGCTTTAATGTCCTAAAAGATCCCTGTTCCCACTGGTGAAACCATTGTGCACTGGATTACATTAGAAAGGTAGCCCAGCCTTGTCCTGTATATACTAATAATGGTTTAAGATTTGTACATAAAAAATACTAAACAAAAAGGCAATGGGGTTAATCATTCCCAGTCCACCATTTGTTACTGGGAGGTATGTTATGTTTCTTTTAATGGGGTTGAGTCTGCTCCGCCAAACAGCTTGAAAAAATATACTTAAAATTGTTATTTCTAGTACGTTGGGGGGGGGGGATGTGACTGATATATAAAAATACTGGTATTAATAATAATAAACTTTATTTATATTGTGCCTTTCAAATACCAAGGTGCATTCCAAAAAGATTAAATACAAACAAAGTATACAAACAATAATATAAAAACTGTTAAGGTATATCTTAATTAGGTATAGCCTTTAATTTTTACTCTATTTCCATTTTTTCCATCCTGTCACAAGTTGCTGGCCTTGTTGAATTTTTGGTTCCCAGTTTACTCATGGCCCTGTCCACACTAAACATGGGGTTCAGCCTCAATGTTTGTAAAAATATTTTAAAACATACCGTGCTTGTGTGTCCTCACTTGTCCTACCATGTTTTAACACGTTTACCAATTGAGTCCACACTTCAAAGGCAAACCCAATTTCTGATCCGATCCATGTTGACTTGAGGGGGCAGTGAACCATGGCTCTTTGCAGGACTACATTGGCAGCAGAGGCTGAACACAGTACCGACGCCTGTCCACACTGCTGATGTAAGCGTGTTTGTTTTCAAACCATGTTGGAGTGCTAAAACCCTGATACGTTCAGGGGTTAAACATGGTTGTCAAACATGGTTTGAAAACGTTACGTGCGTGGACGCGAACCATGTTTCAGAGCACCTGTAATGTTTTACCCTGCCAGTAATGTTACAGGTGCCCTAGTGTGGACAGGGCCTATCAGACTGGTCTGCCCCAAATATGACCCCCAATACTTTAATCAGCTCAGGTGACAGGTATATTCCTGATATTACTGGTAACTCTGGATAAGACTTTCCTAGCTGTTTTCCTCTGCACTTAGCGATATTAAGGGATGTTCCTGAATATGTTCCATATGTGTTACAAATTTGTATGGCAGCTTCTGCTGAATCTGGATCATGTACACACACAGAGATTCACAGATCATCTGCATATGTTCTAGCTTTAAAATGTGTATTGATCTGACTTGTTTGAATGTTTAGCAAATTTGGGGCTGAATTCAAGATTCATAACAGCGGGTCTATGCAGAAAGCATACAGCAGGAGATTTAGGGGACATCCCTACCTAACTCCTTTGCCTAATGAGCTCATAGGTCCTTTCCAGCCCTGTATCATGGGTGTGACCATGGCTGATTTTTACAAGCACTTAATCCAATTGATAAACGACACAGGAATCCCATAGTGTTTCAATACTGCCCATAAAAAATTGTGATTTATAGAGTCAAGCACCTTCCTCTGATCTAGAGATAAAATTGTACCTGTCAACACTCCCCTCTTTCCCTGCTCAAATAATTCCCTTAATGGAATTAACTGACCGGCTATTTTTCTTTTGGGGACTGCACGTGTTGGGGCTGATTGTATTAAATACTGTGCTGTTTTTAACAATCTTGTGTTTAAGATTTTGGCTAGTATTTTAAAGTCTATCTTTAAAAGGCTGATGGGCCACCAGTTCTATTTGTCCTGTTTGCAGCCTTTTTTTATATATATTTATATATATAAATACGCTGCCCATTAGTCATTCTTAGGGATGGAGATCGGTTTCTATAGGATAAAAGAGAAAACTTCTGCTAATTCAATTTTTAGCTCCATTCCTATGATTTTATAAAGCTTGTTTGTCAGACTATCAGAACCAGGTGATTTATTATTAGACAAAGTACCTATTGCTTGTTCTAGTTCCTCGGTTTGAATGTTCTTTGTTAGTAAGTTTATATGCTCTTGAGAACACTTGGGATTATCTACGGTGGGAAGAAATTCTCCTAGATCTATTGCCTGTGTTTGGTCAGATTTATACATCTGCTGTGTGTGCTGAGTAACTATTTGAATGATCTGACCTAAGTCTGTGTGCATTATACCATTCCCATTTTTTAATCCTTCCATCTGTTTTTGTTGATTAGTTTTATTACAGGAATCATATGGGCATGTATGTTCTTTTCTACCTTGTGTTCCAAACTGCTGCTGATTTTGCAAATTTTGTGCCTGGCTTTGGTGGACATTGGTCATCTGTTGTTTAATGTTATGTATTTGCTCACTGAAATTCTGACCTGTAGTATATGACAGTGATAGTAATTTTTACAAATGCTGTCTGTTTTGTAAATATTGATGATATGCTTCATCCCTGACAGTTTTACTACAGGTTTTAATCAGGGCAGTAACTTCTATCATTGTGTTTTCCCACTATAAAGAGGGGTCCTCATACAGAATATAGACTGACCTCCTAGCCTCTAAAAGATAGGCTAGAGATTGCTTTCTTTTGTGTAAATTTGATAAAGAACAGTTACATTTCCACATCCCTGTACCGTAAGAGGCTTTTCTAGCTTTTCCAGTTTTTAACTGCAAGACTTTGTGGTCTGAAAACTCTGACACTAGTACCTTAGCCGCCTGAATATGTAATGATGGAGTAATAAAAAATGATCTATTCGCATGGCCAGTGGCCCCTTGTAAAACGTTGGCGCCGCTTTACCTGTAGCAGACACATATGCATCCATCAAATTGGTGGCCTGTACCATCTGCTTTAAAAAGGCCATGTTACAATATATATTTTTTTGTTTTAGTATTTCTACCTCTGTCATTCAATAACAAACTGCAATTAAAATCGCCTCCAAAAACAACATTCTGGGAGGAATAGAGGTAGGGCTGAACTGTTGTAAATAATTCTATTCTTTCTGTTTTTGTCTGTGCAGCATATATATTTCTAAACTGGTATAAAACATTTTGAGCCCTTGCTTCCACTATCAGAGCCCCCCCTGGTAACAAATCAATGAGTTTAATAAGCTGAAAAGGAACAAGAAACAAGAAACAAAGTTGCAACTCCTGAGCACTGATCAGGCCCCTCAGACCAGTAAGATGGGTCTGCATACCATTGTGAAATTGCTGCATTTGTATCACATAAAGTAAGCAACCCAGTATCCTGCAGGAAAATATCCCTTCTTGGAAGGCTCTTAGATATGAGAATACTGCTAGCTTTTTCTTAAGATTTTTTATACTATTCAAATTGAAGTCATATTAAGGGATTTGATGCTCCATTTATAGTATGAGGTGCAGAGCTAGTCTCAGTGGGGCTGCTTCTTCAAGCTCCTTTTAAGCCTTGCATGTTTGCGCTTAGGTTTGGCTGGAGCTTGTCCTTCAGGGGACTGTTGTGTTTCTGCTGCAAGAGGGTAATCTCTGTCAGAACTTACATCCAGCAGAGAAGACCAGACTGAAGAGTCATCAGAGTCATCCCCAGAAGCCTCAGGGTGTCCTGTCAGGGCTTCAGACCTATTGATTAATGGTATATCTGAGGTTCTGAGCACTTTAGGGGTGGGTTGAGACCATGTTTGTCCATGTTGGGTGGATGTTTTACCTTTCTCCACTACTTTGGTCACTTGGGGGGCATGTCCACTTGCCTTATGGATTCTGTTTCCAGGAGTATGACACTGGGTTCAATTGAGTCAATCACTTGAAGGGGCCTCCTGGGTTTTCTGCTGTACTGGTGCTGCGCTAGAGATAGGGGTCCTTCAGCACTACTTTCCTCTTGCAAATTTCCACTAGGGACTCAATCTGGGGAGGGGGGAACTGGGGAATGTTCTACCTCTAGTCCTCTGGGCAATAGCAATGAGTAAACTCTGCTCTTCACTCTCTGATTGGTTGGGCTGATTGTGAGCTGCCCAGGGACATGTGTGATATGAGTGACCTTTGGTATCACACAGATTACAAATTTGCTCATTTTTGCAATGGCCACTAGTGTGTCCTAATTCACCACATAATGTGCATTTCAGTTTGTCACACAAGCTACTGATGTGTTCAGTTTCACCACAAATATAACAAACTTTCAGCTGTCTTGCATAAAACAGTACGCCCCTGTCTCTTCCTAGAAAAAAACAATTGGGCAGGTGTCGAAGCCCACTCTCTGTGGTGTGTAAGATCACCTGAATTTTCCATCCACCAGTCCAGATTTTTGCTTCATCAAAAATTGCTTTAGGGTTCACCAACACCGTGTACCTTTGTTTCAACCAGTAAATTAAATCAGTCACACTGACCCCCTCATTTCTGAAAAGGACAGTTATTGTTCTGTTTGCAGGCTAGGTGAGGGGTATGGCCTCAAAGAGGGACCATAAGGGAGTTGCTTTTAAAGACTGGAATAGTTCCCAGAATTTCGGTAAGCCACTGCTGAATTTAAAGCTGATGTTGAAGGTTTGCTTGCCAGAAACATAGATAAGAACATATATTTCTGCTGGTGTATAATTCATATATCCTTTGAGTAAGGTTTTGGCTACAAACAGCCTGTCAGGAAAATTATCCATGCCACCTTTATAGATGAGATGCAAAGCATTGTGGCATTTGGCTTGGAAAACTGGTTCTCTATAAAAAGAAGCATAAGACCTATTGTTTCTTGTATTTTGTGTCCCTTCTGCAGAGTTTGCATGGGTTTGTTCAGCTATATGTGGTCTAGAAGGTCCAGATTCTGTTGATCCAGGGCAAGCCTGTGAACTACCTTCCTGAACATCATTTGGATGGCTAGTAGCCATAAAGGCTCTGTTAGGTAATTGTAGCCATGAGTTTTGGGTTAATTATAATGAATCAGGTAAGTGTAAAGGGGAGTTTTGCAAGTTTATTTCTGAGCCATCTACTGATTCCATTGCTGTAGTTTTAATTATTTGGACATTTCCGTGGGGCCCCAAAATAATTTTTATTTCATCTCTGCTTGGTTCTGACATAGCTGATGAGTTACAGACCCATTGCCTGTCTTGACTTTTCTCCCATCCAGCTCCTAAAAGAGCCGATTCTACCGACCAGTCAGTTGTTTGTTCGGTCACAGTACAGGGGTCGCATCTTGGGGTTTACTTATGCCAACACAACATTGTTGTTGACGTTAGGCATAAATTAATTTCACTCATCAGACATCAGTCCGTGTTTCTGTAGGGGGCTGCACCCAAACTCCCCATCACGGGGCTGTGCCCCATGCCCCTTCTATGGATTGTTAATTCTGAGTCGGAGTTAACATGAGGGTGGGGTGAAACTTGGCGAAAGGCGAAATGTCTGTGGGTCCCCACAGTGACAATTTTGAAACTTAGGGAAAATGTCGCTGTGGGGGATTTCGCAGACGGGGTTTTGCCCTTCTGACTGCATACCCGTCTTAGGCCAGGTACAGTTGCACCTGTTGATGCCATTCCAGGTGTGGCCCCTACAACAGTATTGCTTTTGTTGCCATTAAATACAAAGAGTGGTAAATCGGAGATACTTTCCATAAATGAAAATTCCTTCTGTTATGGCTTTTCTGCAGACCATGCATTTTTCTGTAGCTGCTGCTGCAAATTTATTGTCAATGCTGACCTTGCTGCCTCAGAGGTTTGTAGCTTGGCCTGGGGAGCTGTACTTTGCATCTCTTGTGGTTCTTGTACCACGGGTTCCTTTTGTTTCTTTTTTGTTCTATTGCCATTTTTAATTCTGCTGCTCTTCTTGAAGTGCTCTTCCTCTGCGCTCAGCAGAGCTCCAATTCCGCTAAGGACTCTATGTCAATTTCCATGGTGATCGCTGTCTCCATTGCAATGGTAGGCCTTCCCATTTCACCTTTTTTTTTTTTGGTAGTATCTATTACTTTATTAGGAGCTGGATTATCAGGTGTGGAAGGGTGTGGGAAGTCAACAACACTGACATGGTTTTTAAGTTTTTGAAAAACACATTGGTTCTGTGTGAATTTTATTTTCTTTAAAAATTCTTAACACAGAATCAAAAATGAAATGAACGAAATAAGAAAACCAAAATAAAGTGGCTCTAATTGAGCATCAGCTCAGCTCTACCCTAGCAGTGCTGCCACAGAGTGGATCATAAACTCCAAACAGTATCTCCACTATCTTCTGTGCGATTCAGTTCAGCAGTACTTACTTCTCTACTGCTTACCTAGGCTCATCTGACTGACTGAGCACCAGAGGTGGTTATATAGGACCAACCTCTGACATCACAAGGTCAGCTGATCCACCGCTATTGTACTTTACAGAAAAAAAACTATTCTAATGCAAAAAAATGAGGATCCGCTAGACCAAACAATACAAAAGATTAAAGGCAAACTATATTGTTATTTTCAAACCCTATGTCCCACTGCAGCCAGTGTTCCGACTTAAAAATGCTTAAGGGTCTCTTGAGGGACTTAACTCCTCCCCCTAGACAGTATTATGGACTCTCTGTGTCCTTATAAATAAGCTTCAGATTGGGGCTGCTGCCTCCTAAGGACAAATCACCATAGAGATGCTGGATAGCATGAGCAGGTAAGAACCTAGGGTTGTCCCCCCCCCTTTTATAGGTTAAACTTCTTTCTGTGAAGCCTGATAACTGCACATGTTTACTCCCCTCAATATGTCTGCAGAAACACAATAACTGTAACATAGTAAGTATTTCGTCAGCTTAAATTGTCAGCCGAAGGCCTCAATATTTCATTTGGGCCTTTATGTGGTCACTCTTTTGATGCTGGGCCTTTTATGTCCATTTAGACCATATAGTAGCCCATTACTTTAGGGCACTTATTTCTAAGCCCTTTTTCTTTTTCTTTAAATTAAGAAGAGCGAGCAGCTCTTCAATGTGCGACTCCTGCCCATGTTTGATTTCAGGAGCCTAAGCATTGCACCTTGCGCAATTGCACCACCACCAGAGCTTTTCAACACTCTTCTGCTCTCCTGGTGAGCCACAACAAGCGCTCGGAAGGATACACAGAATTGTATTCCGTTTCGGAGCTTTAATCAGCTTTGCTCCATTTTACTTCTTTTACACAATGCAACTGGGGCTCTATTTGCTTATGGAGACTGCATTAACTACCTGAAAAGAAACTACATAGTAAGGCGTGGCCAAAACAAAATAGTGCATTTAACTGACAAAATGTTATTTTCTCTTGCAGCTGTTACTGTTTATATCACTTGCCTCTTTCAGGGCACTGTCAGGAAGTGGCAAATAATATCCTAATGCTGCTAAAGGGATAGGATTCACCTACTTCTTCCCTATTGCCTACTACTATTATTTTAACCCTCACTCTTGGGGTTACTGTAACCGCTGAAAGCTGTCTGCACTTTGATTTCATGCTCCATCAAGAGCTAATGGGGCACTGGTCTGTATTTTACCTCACATTTTACGCCCTTGCACCATATCTTTTCATACTTCTCAATGCACACATACCATTTGAAGGGTGAAATATACCTGGAGCCACCTAGCTCCTTAGTCATTCAGCCCATCTCAGGGTTCTAGGTTCGATTCCCATTCTTCCTGGGAACCAGAAAGAAGCACCCTGCATTAAAGGTACCCTTTACAGGTGTTTGCTTGACACTTGACAAAGCTTTTTATTTAAGGCAAGGAGGCAAAACACTGCTTCTACCACAATACCACCCAGGACATAAAATTATGTAGTAATGGGATAGAATTGCAGGGCAGACTATGGTGGGAGGCCACCCCATCGTAGTGGAAAAGGGAAAAAAGTCAAGATAGACTACAAGAACAGAAGGTGCTACTGCAGTAAGCTAAAAGAGGGTAAAGCTGAAGAGAAAATGTCCTTGTGGTGAAAGCAATCCAGGGGGTACTCTGCCACATCAGCCATCAATACTTTTCCTGTTTGTAAATCCAGAGTAGTAGGAGCATCAAAAAAAATTTTGGTTTCAGCCACTGTTGAGGCAGAAGAGGAGATCGACTACTCTACCTCCCGCACATCCACCTCCTTTGCTGACATGAGGAAAGTGACTGACCAACCAGCCAGAGGGGAATTTTTATTGAAAACTGGACTTCATTACAATCAAGTGCACATTATATAATTCAAAGGAAGATACACTCTAATTGACAAAAATTAAAAAAACAGAAATTATAACAAAAAAAGTTACTTCATAGCGTTCAAAAAAGATAATCAGTATTCAGAATTATTAACACCTTATGCAATCCAGGCATCACAGTTAACCCATAGATGTTTAACCTTTTCTGCAGAAAAGCATACTGTATCCAGTTGTAATGTTCTCCTTGTGGCTTTCTGAATGTTAACAAATAATTTTGAGTGGGGAACCATCCTTTGCTGAAGGACTCACATACAGCAAGCTTGCCAAATAAAATATCTAATTATTGCAAAAACAACAGATATTGTAACATGGCTAAAATAAGATGACCAAAAGCAAGGGAAAGGATTGGTAGAAGAGGGTCAGCTGGTACAAGAGCAACACAGCATTATGGCATGATAATGCCATGTTGCTTCTGAAATTCAAGAAGTAGCCAGAGGTGAGAAATGAGCAGTGTAGGGAAAGAGAATAGTGAGAAAAACAAGAGCATGGAAGGTTTTGAAAGGAAGTAGGGAGAGACAATGGATAGGAGAACTATGAGGGAGACACAAAGAGAGAAAAATGGAATAGGAGACAGACTGAGACAGGGTGACAAGCCGGGAAGATTTTTGCGGAGCAGGAGCCTTTCACTGGAGAAACAGCAGTGAAGCGGTTGAGAGCAGAAAACGCAGAATGAGGAAGTGGAGGGGGCAGAGCAGTATACAGAGAGGCATATGAGGAACCTGTGCGAAAAGTAGCCAGGAAGAGTCTGGAGAACGGAACGCGGGACAGAGTCAGGGGAGGAAGAAACCGGAAACGCATGTAATGTCGAGTAGTTCACGGTATATGGCACGTGAAGTGTAATAATGCTGCAGTATCAATGGACACGGATGACAAGAAGTAGATCAGGAAATGGACAGGCAGCGAATAGAAGCAGGAGTGTAAACACGACCGTCAGAGGTAAACCGGATGATGTAATGTGAGTAAGCGGGTAACGATGTATGCAAATGAGCAAAACACTGTGAAGCCGACTGAGTAGAAGTCGCAAGTTGGGGTCCTCCTGAGTATCATAACAGAGAAACAGCCGTCAGGAATATGAAAAAAGGCAGAGTAATCATCAAGGCATGCATTACTTGAGTTAGGTATAAATGTATTCAACTGACACATATGTATGTTACAGAGCACGATGTTAACCACTCAAAATAACAGTGAACTTTGCTGTGTAAGGGCAACGCTGTGATGGTGTGAATCATTACAGCAGTATAGACTAATCTGGCACAACCATACCAATGCACAGACCATATTACAAAAGCATTAATCCACTCCAAAGCATCTAATGGGAATTAATGCATGATTGTATTGTTATAGGAACAAGGTCGCGGCCCCAACCATGCATTAACTCCCCATTAGATACCATCTTCATCGTGGATTAATGCTTACCTGTATCTGTATGGTATATACCAAAGGTTCCCACCAGGGTTCCATAAACTACATTCTGATAAGAGAGATTCAAAAAAGAGATGCCTTCCATTTAATAGTGAGAAAGTCCCAAAAAGGTCTTACATAATCACATTCCAAAAATAAATGTTGTGTTTCAAAAACCTGACCACAGGTATCCTTGGGGCCATACCTTTCCAGAATCTGTTTATGCTTGTTGTTCCCTTTAACGTGCAGCCTCCCATAATTGCCTAACCAGATACTATCCCAAGAAAAGTGGGGATTCTTGGGTTAGCTAACTGATTAAGGACCCCTTTAATCTGAGTGTCCTGACAAAAAGGAAATACCATATCCACCTGGAATTCAATTTGTAGGTTAGCCCTGTAAATAGATTTCCAGTCTTGGGTCTGTAACTGAATGGGGGAAAGACACCATCTCATGGCATTATTTAAGCTATCCAAACCATACTGTGGAATGACCATATTCTCACCCAATAACTTGGTCTTGTTCCATTCCCATGGGAGAAGGCACAGCTGGAGCCATGCATCCACCAGATAGTCCCACCCTTTTAATCCAGGTTTCAATGTGAGGCCAATATCGTAACACAGAAAAATGGTAAAATAAAAGGTTACATGGGGCACCATGCTTATGTCTCCTTCCAGAATAGGATGATTATGTAAAGTCCCTCTTCACAGGATTCAACCTTGATCCCCAAAAGGCTTGAAAGAATACACTGTATAACCCAGTTATTACCCCTTGTGGGGGAGGGTAGATATAACAATCAGAACCACCCTTATTTTTTTGAGAGTTGTTGCCCCTTCCAGTCATTAACCAACCTGTTAGCATGTCATCCCCTTTTCCCAATTATGTAAGGCAATATCACCAGGCCCAAAATTTATACCCAAAACTGATATGGGATCCTGTGACACCATAATCCCTGCAAGCTGCCCAGAAGGCGGTAAAGGGGTAGTCCCCAGTATAACCCCTTTACTTTTCCTTATATTAATGCTAGAACCAGACATGGCTGAAAAGTTGAATAATGAATCTGACAAAGAAGTCATCGAAAAATTAAGTGCAAAAGTTAAAACCAGGTCATCTGCATACGCTAATATTTTCACTGGAGGGGAATTTGGAATGGCTACCACCCCCTCTTTCTCTCTATTGAAGAGTAACATACGAATCAGGATATCAATCCCAAATGTGTACAATAGGGGACATCCCTGTCTGACGCCCCTACAAATAGTGATTTTTTTGCCATACCAAAAATCGACATTTGGCACAATGGATGCCCCTAGATATATGTTCTGAATCCATGCCACAAATGTATTGGGTATCCCAAAGGCAGATAAGGTGGAAAATAGGAACTTATGTGACAACCTGTCAAAGGCCTTTTCTTGGTCCAGTCCTACAGCAAAGCCCTGTAGACCTTCCTGTTCCCCTCTGAAAAAAGAGTTTCCTCAGTGTCATCAAATTGTCTTGTTGTTTCCTACAGGGAATTGCACAAGTCTGGGAGAGCTAATGAGGTACTGTGCAACTTTTGCTAACCTAACTAAAAGTATTTTGCTTAGAATTTTCAAGTCAGTATTAAGCAAACTAAGTGGCTACCAGTTACCAATATCATTTCTAGGCCCTTCTATGTAGCAGCACCAAACCAGCCTCATGCATAGGTGCAGCATATTTGGAGAAATCAATATATGATTAGAAAGAACAACCAATGCAGGGACTAGTTCATCACTAAACAATTTGTATAACCCTGCCCCAGGCCATCAGAACCTGGAGCTGATTTTTCGCTAGCTGATTAATGGCATTAACTACTTCTTCAATAGAGATGGCTTGGGTCAATTTTTTTGCATCCAAATCTGAAACCTGAGGAAACAGTAGTTAAAAATTCCTGGACCTCAATTTCTGAGGAGCCTTACCAAACAGTTCCTCTATATGGTGCTCAACACATCTAAAATCTTCTGGGAGTCTGGATGAGGCCCAGTTGGGGAAATAAGCTCAGTGATCATTATTATCTACCCTATTCTGTATTCCTTATAAGGATCTAGAGATCCTTTTGCACAAGTGTACCAAACCTAAGTTCCTGGCTGAGAGATTTTGCACTGTCATACTATATCTCACCTATTTGTTTTTAATGTTACTAATCTGGGAACTATATTCTGATTGAGAAATAAGATGTTGCAGCTGATGTAACTGTGAATAATGCAGATAAACTTTATTAGTTACATAATGGGCTCTATTTTGGAATAGGACTTGCCAGGATTTTTGTGTCTTCCCACCTATCAGAAATCTCTTCATATCACTCCACCACCAATAGCTGGGCCACCCATTCTCCCTTCCTCACCTGTTGTACCCTTGAGTCATCTAATAAGGGCTCATTAAGCCTCCATTTATTTTTCCTACAAAGAGGCGCTGAGTCCCATACTGACCTGCATCTTAATTGCAACATGGTCCAAAAATTCACTAGGATGCATGGCAATGTTTAGAATTTCCAGTACTAGGTATACAAACATAAAATCTATATGGGTTTTAAGGGGACCCCTTAAAAAAGTGAATCCTCTAAAGGGTGCATTTATTTATAGGCATCAAGTAAACCTGTATTGAGAATTTGCTGCAAAGCAGTGGAATCACAGAACAATTTTGAAGTTTCTAGACCCCTATCTGATTGTTTCAAGCCACAATTAAAGTCCCCTAACCAAACTAAAAGGTGAGAAGTGTTAAGAAAAGGCTGTATTTCCCTGAACAAAGCTACCCTCCGGGCCTTGGTTTGGGGGGCATAAGTTGCTATCAACCAGAACCTTTCAGAATGATAGGAGATGTCTAAGAGCAGAGCCCTTCCTGGGCGAGTATCTACCAACCTAGAAACCCTTAAATGGGGACTGGACAGAAGAACACCCACCCCATCACAGGTATCTTCTCCTGTGGACCAGAAAGATGGCCCCAAAGTCCATGCCTTAGAAGTCTGCTGGAGCTCAAAATGTGTTTTTAAACATGTATCTTGTATGCAAATAATGTCACTGTTATACTTTTGGAGGGGAAAAATAAAGCTCCTACTCGTTTTCTCTCACTCCTAATGCTAATAATAGTAAATGTAGTGATTGTAAGGTTATGCATCAGGAAAAGTTATAAAGGGACCAGTGGCAGGTAATAAAAAGGAGTTCACGACATCTTAGAAGCATGTCATTGTCTCGCTCTGGTTGCTGAGTCCTCTCCCCACCATCAGTGTCTGTAGTAGATGCAGCTGAGGAAGTATCAGTACCCTCATCATCTGAATCCTTTTCTGTCCCTCAGAATTGAGTACAGCACACTTATTTCTAAATTTCCAGGAAGCAGAGCTAAATTCCTGCCTAATCCCTATGTCTCTGGCCCTTTGAGGTACCACCTTCCTCAGTCTGGTCCTCTTTTTCTGGGTCACTAACTAAAGGGCATGTCCTTCTCCTGGGGGAGGGGGAGGCATATCTGAAGCAGCAATCTCAGCCTCAACCCGCGAGAGGAGCCCTGTTCTCCACAACTGCAGTATCAAGAATGGAGTCACAATACGAAATCCCCACAGGCCGGGGGGGGGGGCAGCGGCCCTCTGCTCAGGGGGATCATGTATTGAAGAAACGTCTCATGCACTTGGGTTATTGCTAGCTGTCCCAACATTTTGCTCAGCTATTTGTTTAGCCTGCCGATGTCGGGCCATGTTAATCAAACCTTCGTGGGAGGGGCAGTCTTCCCTATTATGGGAGGACCATGGACAGCACCCATAGGCCTGGCCAGTGCGTTCACTAAGGTTGCACTTAAATAAATTCAAACAGGTGGAAGTCACATTACCATACTCTAGACAGTGCTACTCATGAGAGGTGTCACGCTGAGCTTCAAACGCACCGGATCCACATTTAAAACAGGAACGTGGTTGCCCTATTTAAAATATAGAGCCTCAATCTTTACCTAAGCAGAAGGAGCTAGGAAGGTATTAGTAGAAAACAATTTCACACGAACCCTCCAGCCGCCACCCCAGATGTACTCACTGTCAAGGGTGGGAGTAGACTTCCCCAAAACTTTGCATCGCTGCCTTAGTCAAAAAAGGATATCCTCCACATTCACTGTGTGGAAACCTTTATTTTTGTATATAAACCTGATTTTACTGTGTTACTAACTGAGCCCTACCTCCTTGTAAAACAGGAAGCAGGAAGAGAGCAGTGGTGGTTCTCAGGCACAAAGCAGAACTACTAACCCGCTGAAACTTCATTTTTTACATTGTTTTGGGCTAAGAGCTAGTCTCCTGTGTCTTTGCCATGTATGATAGGCTGATGCACAGTAAAAGTTATTTTATTTAGCAATGTTTGCTGTGAGGGACCTGCGACCCCCCACAGTGACTTCCAGATCATTCAGACCTACAAATTTCGGCCTGCAATCAGGGCATGCTTTACCGATGCATGGAGATGCGCAGAGACACGTGCTAAAGTGCATGTCGGCTGTATCAGCTAGGACAACTGGGAACTGGGACCACCACTGTAAACTATCCAACGTGCAAGGAACAGCGACAATATAGAGGTTCTGGAACAAATGCCGTATATGTATGCTGAAGGAAAATTACTCCTGAGTTTGTGTGTGATAAATGTATTTTGCTAGATGTGTTACAGGCAAGATGTAATCCTCCAACATAGGGTTCAGCTCCAGGCAGACAGTAGCACACTAGAGCACTTTATAGACACAGCGGAAGACAATATTGTCAATTCACTTCAGCAAGAATAATATATATCGTTAAAAGAAAACAGTCCAAAACAGTGGGGCAACCACCAGGGCTGCAAAGACACCCAATTAAAACAACCTATATGGTTTAAAATAAATGCAGCTAACCTTTCTTAAGTTATTTAGCTTTTAATGTTGCTCCTGGATGCCATGTCAAAAGTGCCGCCTCACTGGAAGATGGAGTGTCCCTGGCATCTTGTCCTATGCCGGAAGGCTAGCTAAAAATAATGAACGAGGTGTATCTACACCGGAGAAAAGAAACATCATGGCATGTAGAGGCATATTATGAACCTCTACAACCAATTCCTGAGTGAAAAGCAGGCTGTGTAATGTACTTAAAATAATTATTAAAGTTGCAGCTCTGAGTTCAGTCATTCGCAGAGTAGCACCTAGTGCTCCAAGTTCGGGCATGCACAGTAGTGCTGGTGCTACTGCACATGACCGGGCGGGCTGTAACTTTAAGAATGATTTAAGTACATTACACTGCTCTGTTTTCACTGAGAATTGGTTGTAGAGGTTCAGTTAACATACCTCACATGCCACTATGTTCTTTTCTCCGTAGTATGCTCACTCTTCCTTTTACAAACCTCCCGGCACAGGACTAGAATGTCAGGGCACTCAAATCAACTCAATAAAAGCTTGCACTGTTTACAAGATCAAGCAACATTAAAAAGTAAATAACTCAAGAAAGGTTAGCTACAGTAATACAAACCATATAAGATATTTTAATCGGTGTTTTGCAGCCCTGGTATTCACTGACCTGAGACCATTTTCCTTTAAAACCTGATGAGCCAAGATGGTGGGTAGTGGGGAAAATGATGACTTGCATGGTGCACAAAACCTCCAAAAAAGGCAGATGAAACATAGGGGGTCTTTAAATATACTGACACCTAATAGATTCAATGCCCTACCAATTGATACAAACCAGAGTTGTGAGGAAGAATTAACCATCCAGGAGGTACTGATGTTACCTAGTAGTAACGAATCAGCAGTCCAGATAACAGATAACATGGTAAACCATGAGAGAGATAAATCATTACAGATAGGTGAAAATGTACCCCATGATGTCCTGGTGATAGGGGATTCCATGCTCTGGTATACAGATCACACAATGTGCAAAAATTGCAATAAGCACACTACAGTCGGTGTCCTACCAGGAGCTGGAATATGAGACATCAGGCAACTCTTGCCAGGTCTACTTGATAATACAACAAAACCAGCAACATTAATACACATGGGGGTAAACGATATAGGAGAAACATAGAAACATAGAATTTGACGGCAGATAAGTACCGCTTGGCCCACCTAGTCTGCCCATTTCCCTATCTAACAGATAAGCTGCAGATCCTAGTTAACCAACAGCTTACTTCCTCCTACCCCCCACTAGGACGCCTTATGTCTGTCCCATACATTCTTGAATTCCCCCACTGTTCTTGACTCCACGACCTCCTCAGGGAGGCTGTTCCATGCATCCACAACCCTCTCTGTGAAAAAATACTTCCTCACATTACCTCTGAGCCGTCCCCCCTCTATCTTCAAATTGTGCCAACTTGTTCTTGCACATCTCTTTTTCTGAAAGATGTCACCCTCTTGGACTTTGTTGATTCCCTTGAGGTACTTGAAAGTTTCTATCATGTCCCCTCTCTCCCTCCTTTCCTCAAGGGTATACATATTAAGCTCCCTTAGTCTTTCTTCATATGTCTTCTGGTGCAGACCCTGCACCATTTTGGTTGCCCTCCTCTGGACAGCCTCCACTCTGTCTATGTCTTTGGAGATGGGGTCTCCAGAACTGCACACAGTACTCCAGATGGGGTCTCACCAACTGTCTGTACAGAGGGATAACAACTTCCTGTTTTCTACTATTGATGCCTCTCCCTATGCATCCCAGTATCCCCCCAGCATTTCTTACTGCCTTCTCACATTGCTTGCCCACCTTTAGGCCATCTGATATAATTACCTCCAGGTCCCTTTCCATTCTTACTGTTGTCAGTATCTCACCCCCCATTGTGTACTCTTCCCCTGGGTTTTTGTTTCCCAGGTGCATTACCTTGCACTTCTTTGCATTGAATCTGAGCTGCCATACATTTGACCATTCCTCCAACCTTGTCAAGTCCCTTCTCATCCTTTCCGCTCCATCTGCTGTATCAACCCAGTTGCAGATCTTTGTGTCATCTGCAGAGATACATAGTTTTCCTTCCAGTTCCTCTGCAATGTCACTTATAAAGACATTAAAAAGGACCGGTCCCAGTACTGAACCCTGTGGTACCCCCACTAGTAACCCTCCTTTCTTCACTGTGGACTCCATTTACTACTACCCTTTGCATCCTGTTGTCCAGCCAAATTTTTATCCAGGCTACCACCTTGGGACCCACTCCAAGGCTAGCTAACTTGTGTATTAATCTTTTGTGTGGGACTGTATGAAATGCCATGCTAAAATCTAGGTAAGCCATGTCTACAGCCCCCTCCCTGATCTACTACTTTGGTCACACAGTCAAATAAATCTATTAGATTCATCTGACATGACCTTCCCATTGTGAATCCATGCTGCCTTGGGTCCTGTGCCCCACTGGCCTCTAGGTAGTCAACAATTCTTTCCTTCAGAAGTGATTCCATTATTTTCCCCTACCACTGAGGTCAAACTAACTGGTCTGTAGTTTCCTGCCTCTGTCCTGCTCCCACTTTTGTGAAGAGGAATCACATCCACCCTCCTCCAGTCCTCAGGTACTACCCCATCCTCCCATGATTTGTTAAAGAGAGTAGTCAGCGGTGTCACTAGTTCTAGCCTTAGTTCTTTTAGAATTCTTGGGTGAATCCCATCAGGCCCCATTGCTTTGTCTACCTTCAGTTTTATTAGTTCTTTCAGAACCCTTTCTTCTGTAAATGGACTGGTATCGACCCCTGTCTTCAGAGTGTTTCTCTTGTTTAGTTTAGGTACCTCCCCCTCCTCTTCCTTTGTGAATACTGAGCAGAAATATTCATTCAGTATCCCTGCTTTTTCACTGTCACCCTCTACCCACATTCCCTCCCCTTTATTAAGCCTCAGTATCCCTCCTTTGGTCTTTCTTCACTCCCTAATGTACCTATAAAAGGTCTTATCCCCCTTCTTAACAGAGTTGGCTATCCTTTCCTCGGTTTGGGCCTTTGCTATTCTGACTGCCTTCCCAGCCTCTTTCTGCTTTAACTGATAGATTTCTCTGTCCTGCTCCTTCTGTGTTTCCTTATATTTCCTGAATGCTATTGTTCTCCTTAACCTCGTTGATATTCAGAGACTTTGAACAGGTAGGGATGGCCCTAACAGCCAAGGGCGTGACTTGGTGATCTCAGAACTTTTGCCAGTCCCTCAGGCTAGTCAAGAAAGACCAGGGACATACTGAGGCTAAATGACTGCTGAAACATTGGTGCTTTAGGGAGGGATACACATATATGAACCACTGGGACAATTTTCAAGGATCCGGCTGTTTGCACAGGATGGTTTACATTTAAATAAACAGGGAAGCATATTTTGCACACAAGTTAAGACAGAGGTATTGATAACCATTTAAACTACACAGAAGGGGGATGTGGGGTCCCCAAACCTAAGGGCACAACCACCAGGCAGCTGGAACCTCCCAAATGGAACTTCCTATAAATTAATGCCAGAAGCCTCAGCAGTAAATTTGACAAACTTCTCTACATTTTACATGGGTCTAATATACACATCTGTGCCATAACTGAAACCTGGTGGAAAAACGAGGACACCTGGGACAAGAATATTCCAGGTTTCACTCTATATCACATGGATAGGTCACATTCCAAGGGAGGGGGCGTTGCTGACAACATCATAATGGAAAGTATAGAATCCACTCACTGGAAACTGCCAAAGTATTATGGATTAAAATCTCCCCACCACACAATGCCAAGATCAATAGAGGACTAGTGTATAGACCACCGTCCATTTCACATCAGGATGACTTCCTTCTCCTAGATTTCATTAACAAAATAACCTCATCAGACAATGTTATACAGCTAGGTGATTTTAATCTCCCTGGGATTAACTGGGACACACTGAATGCAGAAATTCCACCTGAGCCTCGATTCTTGGAAGCATTTATACTGGCTGGCATGGACCAGTTTGTAACCAAGAATTATTACTTGGTTACTTGGTATGAAAGAACAGAAGAAGGCCAGAGCCCATCGAGACTGTTCCCCACACTATGTGGGACATTATTTATCTATTATCCCTCAACCAAACATCTAATTTGTTTTTAAAGACAGTGGCACTAGTTGCCTCTACCAATTCTTGTGGCAAGGTGTTCCATACAATAGATGCTCTTATTGGAAAAAAGTTTCCCCTTTTGCTGGTTTTATAAGTTTTTACTTCAGGCTGTTTATTATGCAGTCTCGGAACACATCTCCTTTTGGAGAGTGTTAGACCACATTTTTCCATTAGATCTGGTGAATTTATTAAATTAAAAACCATAAGCATATCACCTCTTAATCTTCTAGTTTGAAGAGAGAAGAGACCAGTAGCTTTTAATCTGTTCTGATAATCCAAGTTTGTTAATCTTGGAATCATTCTAGTTACTGTCCTTTGAACCTGTTCAAAATTGCTATGTCTTTTTTTGGTTTGGATTCCAGAAAGGAGCCATAGTCTAGATACGGTCTAATGTATGCCCTATACAATGGAATAAGGCATTGTTCAGTCACGATTAACAAAAGTCGTTTTATTTGCCTCAAAGTCTGTTGGTCATGCAAGCAGTTCTAACACAGTGATCATTTGATGTAAGTTTATTATTAACATATATCCCTAAATCTTTTCACAATTTGATGAGTGAAGGTGTAGTCCGTTTATATAAATATCGTTTTTGGATTATTTACACAGAAATG
This sequence comes from Neoceratodus forsteri, assembly GCA_016271365.2. Lineage (NCBI taxonomy): Eukaryota > Metazoa > Chordata > Ceratodontiformes > Ceratodontidae > Neoceratodus > Neoceratodus forsteri. The sequence goes on along the minus strand of JADMNL010000029.1, from coordinate 143,229,944 downwards.
CACTACTAAACATTTGTCTTGATTAAACTGCATATGATTTTCATTTGCCCAAAGTGTTAATTTTTCCAAATCCTTCTTTAATGCAGAAATATTTTCTTGATTATTAACCTTGCCCCCCAATTTAGTATCGTCTGCAAATTTAACCATGAAGTTATTTGGCCCTGTTTGTAAATCACTGATAAAGAGATTAAACAATGTTAGTCCCAAGACCGACCCCTGTGGTACACCACTTGTCACACTACCCGAATCAGACAAGATATCATTAATTTTGACTCTCTCAGAATGATTTGTCAACCAGTTTAAAGTGCAGTTGACAATATCAGGTGACAAACCTAGATTGTGCATTTTAGTAATGAGTTTTCATGTGAGACTTTATCAAAGCTCTACTAAAGTCCAAAAGAAGTCCTACATCAGTAGGGATACCCTCATCTAGTTAGAGTACTTATATTATTGTAAAAGATATCAGATTGGTGATGCAGGAATACTTGGAGTAAACCCATGCTGATTTGAATCATAAATTCCTAATTTTTACAATCTTGATCTATTAGAGACTTCATTACTCATTCCATTAATTTACCAGCCACTGAGGTCAGGCTAATTGGACGATAATTTCCACAGAACCTCTATTGCCCTTTTTAAATATGGGAGTAGTTATTGCTGAACACCAATCATTTGGTACAATACATTCTTGTAAGGATTTGTTGAAGATAATTGACAAAGGTATAGAAATATTTATAGAGGTTTCGATCAGAAACCATGGATGAATACCGTTTGGGCCCGGACTAGTATTTTTTATTTTTTGATAGCCTGTATAATGTCAGTTGAATAGAACCTATGATAATCTACGTAGTGAACTTTAAATGTACTAATAGGTGATTTTGAGAAGACAGAACAAAAGTACTTATTAAAGGTATTTGAGGTTTCTATATCAGATAGAGAAGAGCCATTGGTTATAATGGGACCAATGATCCTTGATACACCTTTTACTATGTATATAGGAGAAAAGAGATTTGTGACAGTCTTTTGTGTGAGCTAGTTTAAATTCTAGCTTATTTTTGCAATTTAATAGCATTTTTTAAGTTTTCACAGATAGTCTGTATTTATGTAATAGAGTAGTTTTAAATGGAACAGAACTATTCTTAAATTTCCTTAAAAGTTTAATTTTATTTTTAATCTGATTTTTAATTGTCTTGTTGAACCAAGGGAATTTTCCTTTATTATTAAATTTCCTGTTAGATGGAATAAAGGTATTTTCAAATAATGTACAATGCTTTTAAGAAAGTCCCAAGCTTGTTGTGTAGTACAATTAAGAAGATTAGATTCCCAGTTTATGTTTTGTAAGTATTCACTGATTTTAGAAAAAAATGCTTAATTATAATTTTTTATACAGTATAACTTCCTTTGTGTAGTTTTAAATTGTTGAATTTCAAAAAGAATAGATGAATGATCACTGGTCCCAAGTGGATCCCAAATCTGTAAATTGCTAATTTGTTGCTCTATGTTAGTAAATAATAGATCCAAAATATTAGGACCTTGAGTGAGTTCAGTAACAAGTTGTTGTAACCAAGTACTAACTACCACATCTATTAGTCCTTTCTCAGCATAGGACTGTCCTGAGAATGAGTCCCAGTTAATATGAGGGAGGTTAAAGTCACCAAATATTACAGTATCTTGAGATTCTGAAAAATGTGTAATTTCTTTAAACATATCAGTTGTGTAATCTGAATTTGCAGATGGAGGTCTATAGATGTTAACAATAGTTATATAGGACTGCTCCTTCAATAAGATTTTAACCCATATACTTTCCAAAGGAAAGGAGAACACACTTCAAAAGAAGGAATATAATTTTGTATGTACATACAAACTCCACCGCCTTATCTAATCTGTTTTTATGATATAACTACCACCTGGAATTTCTCTGGACCAAATTGAGGCTGCGTCCCACCAAGTTTCAGTTACTCCCACCACACCTATATTCATACCTCTCAACTGTCCCTGATTTTCAGGGATGTCCCTGATTTTGCCTCAAAATTTTCCTCTGTCCCTTGTAAATTTTGTGTTTTTGTGATAGAACAGTAAGGATTAAAATCACAAAATAATGTCAGACATTAAAGTTACAGACTTGTTCTTCTTCAGAAAATGCATCTTAACACACATCTCCCTATTCTATTAGCATTCTGAGTGAATAGTACCAATTTTTAAGATGTGTCCCTGATTTGAGGTCTTTGTCCCTGATTTTTTTAAGCCTTGTCCCTGATTCAGAGGCAAGATGTTGAGAAGGTATGCCTATATTTAAAGTTTTACATTTGGCTTGAGTTCTGCTAATTTGAGTTGGTTTAAAGATCTTGCATTCAAAGCTAGGAATTTACTTCTAGATGTAATAATATTTTGGTAAGTATTCAGAGACTTGGGAATAGACCCATTCTCCCCCATTGTTTTAAGTTTAAACAATGATTTATGATTTTAGTGATACTTTTCCCCATAAGTGTGCTATCCCTACGACTGAGATGTAAACCGTCCCAGCAAAACAAGGAAGAACGATCTGAAAATGATTCCCAGTGGGTAATACAGGGTATATCCTGCTTAAAACACCACTTTCTCAGCCATTCATTTAGAGCTTTGATTTTCTGCGTCATGGTAGATGTTGCTCTCGGGACAGGTAGAATTTCAAATATACATACACAGCATCCTCTATCAAGTAACAGGATACATAACGCCACATAGTCCTGTTGTAACTGATTAAATGGGGTGTTGTTTATATCATTAACACTGACATGTATGATGACCAGTGGATTTTCCCCCGCATTTTGTAAAATTTTAGGCATCATGGAGGTAATGTCAGATACCCTGGCCCCATGGAAGCTAGAACAAGTGCGGTTGCTCTTGTCACTATTGCATACCGCCCTGTCAATGTGCTTAATGATTGAATCTCCCAAGACTAACACTTGTTTTGAGACAGTAGGGGTACAAGAATCAGAAACAGGTGATTGTTTAACACACTCTGGAGTGATTAACTTAATAGGTATTGATTTGGTAGCTTGAGACTTACTAGGACAAATATTCATGGGCATTAACTCCTGATTGAAAAGTGTTTTTAAACCATTATTATCAACAGAGGGTGATGCACAGGATAATTCATGTAGCACTTCATTATTTGATATAGTCATTTGCTCAAACCTATTATGAGTTTCAATAGGGGCACTATTGTGTATTTGACTGCCCCTCCTTTTTTTAAGAGGCTTTGTGACAATGGTCCAGTCATCATTATCATGAGAAGAGGGTGGATAATCATCCACCTTATAAGAGGAGGCAGAGGCAACAGGTATACTAGTACTAGTCATTACAATTGTCTCCTCATCAGGAGGCATAGAAATGCTACCTAAATGTGAAGGAAATTGTTCATTAGAATTAAGTTGTTCTTCCATAAGATCAGTGTTACTTTCCAATTCCCTAATATCAGTAGAAACTGGTTTAATATTAAGCAGAAATGCTATCTCTGCTTCAAGAGTAGTAATCAGACGGAAATTAGTACATACATAATCGCTCCCATACTTTCCCTCACTATACTTCAAACATTGCATACACTTACTAAGTTCTTTTTCCATTATTAAAGGTGTATATTTACTAAGTAGAGGATATGCCAAAATTATCTTTTCCAAGTTTGTCTAATGGCAGCAGTTTCAGCGTGCCCAGCCGGACCGCAACAAACAGCGAAACATATATATATCTCTGCGCATTCCATGCATCGCGCGTCTGCACGCTCGCCCCACTCGCTAGAGGGCAGGTTTTAAGTTCAAAACCGGAAGTAAGTGTCCGCTCACTTCGTTTCGCAAAGCAAAAATAACAATATTTACTTAAATTCAGCAAGATTCTGTGAGTTGAAGGTTTACAAGCCCTTAAAGGACAAGAGAACCACCAGGCAACAGTGCTTTTAACAGAGATGTTGTTTTGGGTTAGGAGGTATACTAGCCTATTGCTAGTCCTCCAGGTTCCCACAATGCTCTGCTATTCACTGAAGAGTCAGTTACAAGCAAATGGTACCACACAATACAGTAACAGTTAAAACAAATATATTAATGGTATATCAAAGTATATTGGTGCACCACCTACTCCACCTCTCACCAGAGGTTTGCTATAATAGTAGCAATGCCACTATTAAATACCCCACTCAGTAGAGGGCAGGTTTAAACTAAAAAATGGGAAGTAAGCATCTGTATACTAGGGCAATCATATACTGGACTTGGTCCTGAGCAATATAGTCAACAATATTCAAGACTGTAGAGTATTGGCTCCCTGACTCAAGTGATCACTCTATGGTGGGTTTCAGCTATACAGGAGTAAAGGCCAATGTCACAGGTACCACTACAATCTACAGCTATAGCAAGGCAGACTTCCACAGTATGAGAAGGGAACTGGCTGAATGGGATTAGGAGGTGGATTTTGAAAATCAATCACTTCAGCATATGTGGGACTTTTTAAATAAACTGCCAAAGTATTATGGATTAAAATCTCCCCACTACATAATGCTTCCTCCCTAGACCATCATGTCCAACCCTCTCCTATCTCATCTGACCTTCCTTCCCCACTCCCTATAATCCCTCCCTTTCCCACCCCACTTGCCAGGACATGCCTACAGTACTTATCAAAGGACTCTTCCATCTCAATCTTCTTCACACTTTGACGCTAGAGGAACTGCCACTCCTGCTCACTATGACTCCTCCAATGATGTTTACTGTATAAACTTTAGCTCATTACCTTACATCCATATATCTGTATCCATGCAATTGTATTTAAATGGCACTACCTCCTGTTGAACCTATTGCTATGTTCTGGTGCAAGTATCTTGTCACATGTGATAGTTATATGTTATTATGTTGTTATTATTACTAGGTAATTGTTATGTACGTTCCTCAACCTGTTATGTCTTAACCCTGTTGGAAATTGTTTTGCCCTAGGTCTGTCTTGTAAATGAGCTTGTCTCAATGATGTTCTGCCTGGCAAAATAAAGATTTTGATTGATTGATTGAAATTACCAACTTGGGGCAAACTTACATACCATCCACAAAAAATATATATGGGCAAAAAACCCTCCCACCATGGTTGACACCCTCGTCAGAAAAACCATCAAAAGAAGAATAAGGCTTATAAAAAGGCCAAGAAAAGTGGTAATAAAGCATGCTGGGAAGGATACAAAAATGCTTAAAGCAAACTAAAAAGAACATAGAGCAAACCAAGAAGAAACATGAGCTTAGACTGGCCTGCAAAGTTCAGGATAACTATAACTCCTTCTGTTCATATATCAATAATAGGAAGGGAGGCAGCTAAACAATTTGCCCACTGAAAGGTTCCGATGGGATATTGATTACCGATAACCACATAATGGCTGAGCAGTACAACTGCTATTTTTCCTTAATTTTTAATAAGGGAACACATGCATCTAAAAACCATCTTGACCAACCCATAGAATCTGGCCTGTTACTGGCAATAACTGATGTTAAATTAAGACTCCAGAAGATAGACCAAAATAAAGCACAGGGCCCTGACGGCCTACACCCCAGAGTAATTAAAGAGCTGGCAGAGGTACTGGCAGGACCTATAACATCCATCTTTCAGAAATCCTTCAAAGAGGGTGAGGTCCTGGAGGTCTGGAAGCAGGCAGTGGTGGTACCTATCCATAAAAAGGGAACAAGGCAGTAGGTGGGGAACTATAGACCAATCAATCTGACAGCGGTATTGGGGAAAATCTTGGACGGCATCATTAAGGACCATATTATTGAATTCTACTCCTGACTCAAGATGTGGACTGTACACAACATGAGTTCACAAGGAAGGTCGTGCCAGACCAATCTCTTGGAATTTTATGGCAAAATCAGTAAAGCAACAGACAACAGAAATTCAATAGATATCAGCTTTCTGGACTTCTCTAAGGCTTTCGACAAAGTCCCACATGGGGAACTTGTCGACACTTTAATTGAGCATGGGATTCATGGGAATATATCCTGTTAGATTGATGCATGGCTTTCTAATAGAAAATAGAAGGTATGCATCAAAGGATCATACTCCAAATGGGCGGAAGTGACCAGCGGGGTGCCCTAGGGATCTGTGCTGGGCCCTTGTCTTTTCAATATCAACATCTCCTCAATGAACACCAAAACAGGAGTCTGGGAATCTAAATTTGCTGATGATATCTGAATCTGCAGACATCTTGCAAACAGCTCTGAGGGAATTAGAACATTAGGACAAAGTAAATAGGTTAACCTTTAATACCGATAAATGCACCGTGACACATCTCAGGAAAAACAATATGCAGCTAAAATATACATTAGGTGGGTTAGTATTAAAGGAAGTGCATGACAAAAGAGACCTGGGCATCAGAATTAGTAATGACCTCAGTTTCAAGATGCACTGCAACCAGGTCATCAAAAAAGTCAGCAGTATAATGCACTGCATGAATAAACATATGAAGAGTAGAAACAAGGAGGTTTTACTCCCACTCTACACCTCATTGGTGCATCCCATGTCAAGTACTGTGCCCAGTTCACAGGCACCAGAGAGCAAATGGAAATAAAAGCCCTTGAAAGGGTGCAGAGAAGGGCTATGCACAGAATAAAGAGGCCAGGGATTCAACTATGAAAGAAGACTTGAAACATTAGGACTGTACAGCCTGGAATTTCGCAGGCTGAGGGGAGACAGGTGTCTGATCTACAAAGCCCTAACTGACTTGCAACTGTGTGAACAACTTGGCCTTATGCTAAGGGATCAGGTATACAGTACCAGGGCTCACCCATTACAGCTAGGTGGGGAAAAATTCAATACCAACAAAAGAAAGCATTGGTTTAGTATAAGAGTGGTCAAGGTATGGAATGAGCTTCCAGTCGAAGCAGTGGCCAGTACAAATATGAATGAGTTTAAGACCCGTCTCGACACTCACCATGTTGCAAACAAAATTTTGGGGTATTCTTGAATTTAGTTGTGAGCTACAATGGACCACTGGTCTTCCAAGACCTCTGTAAAACCTATGTAATCTATGTAACTCCTCAATTTTAAGCATAACCGTGATATTTTTGACCAGGTGCTTTGTCAGAGAATAGCATGAAACAGTATCCAGACGGATTGTTTTTAAGGTCTGGCACTCGTCCAAAAATGATCTAAACTAGACACATTTTAAAACTAATATCATAGTTGGCATTACCAGACTAATGAGGCAAAAATTTCAGAAGAAAAGAACTTCATCAAGCCTTTAAGCAAAACCTTAGCTATGTGAATCCTACCGAGTGGGTGTTTCTAAGCCTCCCTTGTACAACAACCTGACTGCATTGCACCTAGGGGTTGGCTCTCCCTTATTTGCAAATAAATTAGAACGTTGAAACATGGGATCTAAGTGAGCCCTTTATTGTGGGATTCATAGTACTTCTTCATATGGACCTAGCTGTATGGGCTCATCTTCCACATGTATACCATTAGAAGAAGAAATCTCAGAGGAAGTCTCCGTAGAGAATGCATTATTCACATTTTCAACAGATGTAATACTATCAGCATTAGTATTAGTATCAGTAACAGTATTTTTACCCCTGAGTTGGTTGGAGCTCATGCAGGATCCGGAGTTGGTGGCCACAACTATCAACGGAGCAAGAGTCATTTTCTGAAAGGAGGAATCTGAAGGGTCTGGGGTCCACCACCCAGTCAGGCCCTGTATCCAGCCTGCATCCTCCAAGGCATGAATGAGGACCAGTATCAGGACCCAATTTGGTATTCGCAGAGCTGTAGTCCAGTCCAGGGGTTTCACAATAATTGCTTAATCCAGCCAGCTAAATTCTGCTTCTCAGGAAAGGAATAAACAGACTCCAAAGCACTCCCATGCTCTGGCTGAGTGGTAGTAGTAACTGTTTTGGTGGTGGCAGTGGATTTATGTGATATGGGTGACTCTAGTTGCATGAGTCCCCAGTGGGAGTGTACAAGAGGCAGACCACTAGAAGGGTGAGGAGTCCAGAACGGTGACATGTGGTGAGAGCGCAGGCAGGAGGGCGAGACTGAATGGGCATGCAAGCATGCGGGTGTGGGCCAAGGTCCCAGGAACAAGGGCGACCACAGGTGACAAATGGCACCAGGTTTGTCGAGCACAGCACAGTGCACAGAGCCCAGGAACATGAGTGAAAGGGCGCAGGCAGGTGGTACGGGGTGACAGGAGGTGGCGGGCCAGCCCAAGGGGGCAGTGTATGGGGTGGAGAGAGGTGGGATGCAGGACAGGCTGAGTGCACACCATCGGTGCAGCAGTTGCCAACCCAGCGGAAGGCTAGACAGCCAACAGGGCACTAACATGGCCAACCATCATGGTGGCATGTGGCCACAAGGGGAAGGACAGGCATGCGGATCAAATGAGCGACTCCGCAGGATGTGGGAAATGAGCGGGCACCTGTGTCAGGAGCCACCACTCCACTGCTGGGTACAAGAGCTGACTGCTGTGCACATGCCACATGGCAACAGGTGGCAGGCAGCAGGGGGACAGACTGCAGGATGATGGGCTGTTCACAGCAGATGGCAGCTACGCCAGGAGGCAACGCCTTGCAGCATCATGTGATGGCTCACACATGAAATGTAAAGTTGTACGCCAGGCCTCGGAGATAGTCGTAATGACTCCATGTGCCATACTCCACCACCACCGTGGCAATGCAGGTGCTTAGATCATGGTAGTGGTGCCAGGGTTGCACAGCCTCAGCCACCAAGACCAGCTGCTCGGATCACACCACAGCCATGCACTCTTCCTCCCAGAGGCAGTCAAGCAGCCACCAGATGCTGGGGTGGTATGACCCAATCTGGGTGTTGAATGCCCTTTGCCACCCCTCCATGGCATTATTCATCCTGCCAAGTCCCTGAATGGTCACCCCATGGCAGTTCCACTGGGCAATGGGGAAGGTGGCATGCCATCAGCCCAACCATCCAGTGGGGCGACCGATCTAGGTATCCTCATAGTAATCAAGGATTGGCTGGAGCAACTCCTCATGCCACGCTACATAGTCCCACTCCAGCATCTCCTCAAACACCGCTGGCACATCCACCAGTGGGATGAAGGCCAGTGCCAGCAGCATCTGGAGGTGGAGAGCGAAGTCTGGGTCTGTGGTGTACCGCTGCAGGACCTCAGGGCACTGCTGTACCTTGCATCAGATGGCTTGTGAGTAGTGGAAGAAGCGGCCATGGATGTGGGCATCAGGGAACACAGTTGAGACGGCACACCAGCTGGCACATTGAAAGTCCATCAGGACTGTGGTTGGTGCCAGTGCTGGACAGTGGGATTTCAACTGGCCCAGCAGCTGTATGTATGTTTGTGCCCTCCTGGTGCTGGTGAGGGCAAATACAGCTGGCAGGACTGCACCTGACTGGACAGCATGGATGGTATGCAGCTGGTCAAATAGGCTGGGCATGCCAGAATGTACCATCCATGAATCAGTCAGGACAGTATGCCAGCTGCTGCAGTCCATGGTCAGTGGCATATATGAGAAGCCTGTCCCACTCCTGACCACTGTCATACAGGAGGAATCATGCCCCAACCCTAACCACGGTGAACTCCTCCAGTATAATCAGGTCAGTGACGGTCATTGGGGTCATGGGCCACCCCCATGCCACATGCCAAACGTGCTGTACCATTCATCGCAACAGCTGAACACCTGGCAGACGTCCCGCCATGGCCTCATGTATCCCAGATGTGCTGGCCACTACGACCTGCGACGCACTGTCTAGCGACTGATGTGCACTGTCCCGCAGCATCCCTAGCATATGTCACACGCCAGTGTCCGTGGCATCCAGTGCATGGTTGTGGTCCCTGATGGTGGCAACCATGGTGTTCTCTATGGTGTGTAGGCGGGTGAGGCAGTTGTACTTGCAGTCCTCTGAGCACCACTACCAGTACACTTTCTCTGGTCCAGCCTTGTCTTTCTGGTACACATAGCCATTGTGCATGGCTAGGGGCTTGCCTTTTTGGCTCTGGATGTATTGCACAGTGTTAGACATCCTCCTATCAGGGCAACAGGTGCTGGGTGTTTGTGTGCAGTGCTCCTTTATGGGGCAGTGTCTGGACATGCCCTGTGTTGCCCTGTTGCCGCACCTTCCTGCCAGTCCCCTATTTCTCCTGTTCTGCTGCCCGGGCCCTGCCCCAGGTCCTGTGGATGTCGCCTGTTGTGCCACTGTGCAACTGCCCTTCATAAGGTGAGTGCCCATGCGCTGGCTGTGTCAGGGGGGGGGTTGCTCCACTGCTGCTGCTGTTGTGCTGGGCTGGGAGGGTGTCCATCTGTGGTACCTGGTAGATCTCTGTCTCCCAGCAGCTGCCTTCCTTGCGGCCCACACATGCCGCTCGCTTCCTTGCTGTCTGGGCTTGTCGGCATTGCCTGTTGCCATTGTGCTGCTTGGGGAGTTGCCTTAGCAGTGCACCTGCCATTCTCACTGTTGTACTGTCGTTCTTTCACACAGTACTGTCGCTCTTTCGGCAGCCACTCTGCTTGCCTCACCCTGCCAGCACACACTGTTATTTTTATGCCATTGTTGGATGCTACCGGTGGCAGCATGGGCCTGCTGCCCAGTTCCAAGCCACTGTCTTGCAGGTTTTGGGTTTTGCATTGCAGCAGAAGAAGCCGGGAGAGGTGGCTGTTGGCACATGGCCTCAATGCCATTTTCACTGCCAGCCACTTCCAATGCATCACCCGGCTCTACCATAGAAGCAGAAACTTTAGGGAGAAGATTCACCACAGAAGCCGCAAGCTTTGATGCTTGCTAGTCATCAACAGTCTGACTCATGCCTTGTCTGTCAGCCGATAGCGGGGAAGTGACAGCAGCTTGGTCAGATTTTAGTGCAGTTTCTAGTTCTTGGGCTTTTTTCAAGCATTTTTCCTTTTCAGCATGTAAAAACTGCAAGCGGTCAGCTTGTTGCTCCAGTGTGACCGCACCCAATACAACTAAATCAGAGTTAGTAGATACCTGATCACTTCTTACTGTAGTAGTGTTCTCCCTAATATCCTCCAAAGAAAAGAAGCCATCCATTATGGTGTCATCCTCAGAAAACTCAGCAGCAGCCAAAGCCAGATTGACAGCCTCTTGGGTTGAGAGAATGGGGAGGAGGCCTTTTCCCCTGCCTCATCGACATCCATCCTGTCCACCGGCTCCTCCACAGTGGCCATCTTGGGGAAGATGGCCAAGGGATCCCTCTACAGAACAGTAAGGGAATTTTTTATTTAGAACATAAAAGAAGCTACAAACCAAACAGTGTTTCATCACACAAAAGCAAAAAAAAAAAACAGAAATAAGTATTACATCATACATAGGAACATAATATACTCTAAACAATATCCCCTCTAAAATTATAAGAATGAAAAAGGATAGCCTACATGAGTATTACAACATGCTGCTACCAAAGAAAACAGGAATATGCAGAACTCCAAAATTAATAATGGGAAAACCACTCTCCCTCTATGGTAAATCATGTTCATGAAAGCAAAGCATTATTACATCATACAAACAGATTACAAAAGGAAAGAAAGAAGAAATCCAGAAGAAAAAGGTACAGCATACAATGAACCCAAGATAGAACCTCCCCTCCTCCCACTGAAATATTATGGGAATAGTTATGTACTACAGACAAAGGGGGAACAAAAAACAAATTCCCCACAGAGTAGTGAATCATACTGCAAGAAAAAAAAATGTGCAAGCAGAGATGGAAAAAAAACATAAATGCAAATGCAGAATAAATCATACATAAACCTAAATATGATCAAAATTTTCCAGAAGTGAGCCCAGATACTAGTACTAAAACCATACAGTTCTGTCTGCTTCCATTTACCTAAGTCAGTACAAATCATATGGAAAAGTTCCAAAGCCAGTATATGTTGTTGTTGTAATACCAAGCGACAATGACCTATCCACATCCAATACAGAAAATGGACATATATGATACGAAAAGTTCCATGATGTACTGCAATATTCAACTGTGGAATCATCCCATAATATAGCAAATTAGGGTCTGAGGGAACCGGACCCACCCACTTCCATCTGTTTTTAAGAATGTCCCACAATTGTATTGCATATGGACAAGAAAAATATAAGTGGTCCATTGTCTCAATTTTCAAAATACAATGATCTCTTGGGCAATATCGGTCTTGCAAAGCCTTATGTTTGTGGCTGCCCTTCACATTAATACGCCTGTGTATACCCAACCACACTGTATCCCACATTTGTACCAGGATTCTGTCAGCAGTGATATAGTCTGACAATTGTCTCTGATCCACCTGCGATAACCCTGTAAAAATGTTCTCATCAAAACATCTCAGAATGATATCCTCATACAGAGCCTTCCTGGGAAGATGAAGAGAAGTATCCACAGTTACTCCCCATTTCTTTAAGGCATCAAAAACCCCTTCCCACCTCTTAGCCAAATGAGGACGTTATTTGTTATTATGCAAAAAAAATTAGATGTCCATTCCCTCAAAACCCCTGTCAAGGCGGCATAACCCCATTTCCCCCAAAGTTGGCAAGTCCCTTTCAGTAATGGAATGATGTTAATATAGAAAAATATTGTAAAGAAGAATGCATTCAGATGTAACATGTGTCAACCCCCATATTTTAGTGTTTTGTGCAAGATATTGTGTTTAACAGGATTCAGTCTACTCCCCCACACACAAGAAAAAAAAATATCTCATCAGTGATGTTTCCAATTTTTGAGGCAAAAAGAAAATCGAACTGATAAATAAAAACACCGGTACCAGAAATGTTTTCAACAAAAATACATCTTTTTTGACAGCTTCCACCTATTTCACATCTTCACCTTAGCATGCCCAGAGTCAATGCCCATTCCCAGTTAAAGCTATCATATTGTCACCCCCAAAATAAATCCCAGGATACAACAAGGGGTCTCAGAAACTGGATACCACCACCCAAAATGTCCGGACCTGAAATCCAGAAATATCAAAACAGTCTTCAACATATTAATACTTGCCCTGTAATTTTACCCACTTCCTGAATCAAATCACAGGCCAGAAGTATAGAGGACCACTCTCTCTCACAAGTAGGCAGACATCATCTGCATAAGCCAATACTTTATAATCTGGATCCACCTATCCTTAACCCAGAAATCAAAGGAGAATTCTGAATCAAGCGGAGCAAGGGGTCTAACATAAGTACATATAAAAAAGGGCTCAATGAGCAACCTTGTCTGACACACCTCTGAATTCTAATCTTGCTCCCCATCCACCCATTTTCATAGGGCTTCACATATGCCAAAGCATAGCAAAATTGTAGCCATTGAATAAAAGTGTCTGGGATTCCATAAGCCCCAAGACACTGCCACAGAAACGAATGAGACACACCATCGAAAGCCTTTGCCTGATCCAGACTAACAATATACCCCTCCCTATCTGTCCCAGCAAGTAAACTGTGGATCTCCAGTAATTCTCGTAATAATAGGAGAGCATTTGTCATTCTCCAACCAGGAACAGAGCAAAACTGAGTATGTAGAATAAGACCTCCATTACAGAAGCAAGTCTGTTGCTCAACAATTTGGTAAAGATTTTGAAATCCGTGTTTAACATAGAGAATAAAGTATGGGTCGGGGTTTGTAATGAGATTTTACACACACCCGAGTTGTGGAATGCTACGTAAACTTTGTTAAAAGCATCCCACAATGAGGGTGTGTGTACAATCGAGTTTGACACACATCTGACCCATATTTTATTTTATATAATTGCTGAGTTTCCCTTTTTCGCCTCAGCAATTATATAAAATAAAAAGCTTCTGGTGCATCCGCCGTGTGGCTGCTCAGGTGCCAATTTGAATCGGTGTATTTTAAAACGTTTTGTTTTTGTCCTGGTTTGTGAGGTTTTCACTGTGTAGGGGGGAAAAAAGAACTTACCGCTGAGTTCTTCTGGTGGTGGCAGTGCTGTTTCAGGAGAGATGGAAGCGGTCAGCGGTCTTGAGTGGTGGCACTGCTGCGTGAGGATGCGCACAGTAAGGGAAACTGTGCGCGTGTTTGCCGTTATAAACACTCCTTTATAATGGCAAATTACACCACAATTTCCCTATGGGAAAAAGGGAAAGCTGGTTATTATAGTGTAATTGGTCACCAGTTATGAATATCATCTCGGTTTCCTGATTTAAATAAAAAAATCATAAGCCCCTCATACGTTAGAGTTGGTAAATACTGATCTTGTAGAAAAAAATTATACACCGCTAACATTTCCCGAGGAATAATATTCCATAATACTTTATATAATTCCCCAGAAAGTCCATCAGAGCCAGGGGCAATATTCCCTCCCAATCGAGCTATTACTGTGTCCAACTCCTGATGACAGAATGGCAAAATCAAAGAATCCTGTAACTCTGATGATAACTGTGGAAGTAAAGCTGAAGTTAAAATATGCTGAATGAAACCCAAATCTAGTACCAGGGTCCCAAATACACCTTGAACATGGTTTTCCAACACTGACATAATGCCCAGATAATCCTCCATCCACAAACCCTGTGATGTAAGCAAACCTGACATCAACTTTTGCTCTCTCCGCCTTTGACTGTCAAGAAATGGATTACCTTGTTCCACCTTCCCTTGTGTACCAAATGTTTGTTCCTTACTTAAAGAAGTCATACGGTGGTGCTGGTAAAATGCCATTTCTTTCTTTACTTCCTGAATCTCTGTCAAGACTTCTACTTGTCCAGTATGGTGGGTGGACAATAAATCTCCCAACCATTCCTGGAGCGTTAAATACTAAGAATATGCTGATGCCCGTCTGGTTCTCCCTTCCTCCTGTAAAAGCCCTTTAAACATCCCTTTAAATCAGCCCACCATTGCCCGACATCATCATACAAAAACAGAGTGGAAGTTTTATCTTGAACTATACCACTCAACGTGTGCAGGATGTCAGGTTCAGTTAAAACCGCAGAATTCAATCTCCAATACCCAGGGCCTGTCAGTCTGTGGTGAGGGGATTCAATATATACCCCTATCAAGACATGCTCAGATGTCTCAATTGGTACAGAGCATGTCTTAGGGATTGTTTGACAAAAATCATGTCAATACAGGAAGAGAGCATCCCTTTATGAAAAGTAGGCTGGACAGTTCGACTCCCCCTTCCATGCACATTTTTAAACCTGCCTGTCCAATCACTGTGCGTATAAAGGCTTTATCACAGTAAAGCTTGTCTAAGGGCACATCTCAGGACAAATTAATGTTAAAGTCACTGCCAAAAAAATATTTGTCTACTAGTGTGCAAAAAAGGATGCACTTTTTCCAACAAATCAATGCAGAGGGTTTTAGATTGGGCCCATAAATATTTAGCAGTCTGCATTGTACCAAATTAAATTTTTTATCAAGCATCAAAGCTCTACCTGGTTCAATATCCAGTAATAGGTGAACCTTCACTCCTGGAGAAGCAAAACAAAACCCCACTCCACTACAAGTATCTAGTCCCAACGTCCAGAAAGACAACCCCCTTTTCCAATCTCTAGAGACCTGATTAATGGCCTCAACAGAGTGCAGTCTAGTGTCTTGGAGAAAAAAAAACATCACACATCAAATGTTGTAAAACCCCAAATGTAGCAATTCATTTCTTCACGGATTGAATACTATTGACATTTAAACTGGCTATCTTGAAACATAGGGGGTCAGGGAGGAAGGGTAACCACCTTATCACTGGAGCGTGATATTTGTTTCTGGGGAATAGTAACCTTAGAGATTTTTGTGGGAGCTGGTGGATCCTGACTTAGGGGTGGAAATGGATCTGGGGCAACCCCTTCCATAGGGATTTTGAGTCAACCTGTTCCCCCCAGGTAGCAAAGGCAGCAAACCTATTAGACAGTGGTAATGGGGAGAGTGTCACTCCCCCCCTTTCCCCCATCAAAACCTGTGGAGTGGGGGTTGGTAAAATACTGGCCTCCACAGCAACAGAGTCCTCCTGAAGTGCTATTTCCAAAGAACTAGTGACTGAGGTACTCAACAAATCCCCTGTAGATAATGTAGGGGGTTGGGAGAATCTGGACGGTCGTAGTAGAACCCTGTTGCTACAAAAAAAAAGTTAAAGTCACTGTTCTCAGGGGTGACCCTTGCGGTGTTGCATATGGGGTTACGTCTTCATCTGGTCTAGAGTTTGTCTTTGATCTTTATCTCTGGAAAGACCCAAGAATATCCAATAGTGCAGATTCCAGCCTCGAAAGTTGGGTTCTAGAATGCTGTGTCTTACCTCTATCACCAAGGCCACTATCTCTGCCCCTGCCACGAGGTTGAAAAGTGTCCTCAGCAGAGTTTCCAAAAGTGGTCCCAAAATTCTGCTTAGCTTTGGCCAGGAAAAAATCATAATAAGGTTCCTCCTCTGTATTGTGGGCTGCCCAAGGGCAATTTTGAAATAGAAGTTCCTCTCCACCACATAGATTACAAAACGGAGGTGCTGTACACTGTGGAGTTGTATGTCCCAATAGACCACATTGAAGACATTAAATTTTGTCACAATCCACATTTAAATGATCCAAAGCTCCACAACTCTTCGGTTGTCCTGCATAAAAAAAGGACACCTTGATCTCACCCCAGAAAAAAGGAACTAGGCAGATGCTGAATGCCTGCCTCGGTCTGTGTCAGTTGTACCTGAAATAACAATCCCACATTCCAGAACCCATTTTCATCCATAATGGGTCTAGGGTGTTCCATAACTGTGCATTTTTTTTCAAGCCAGAACATAAAAACATTGATGCAAACACCTTCATTATGGAAAAGAACCATAACAGTCTTAATTGTAGACTTCATGATAGGTATTGCCAAAAAGTCAAGACAGTGTTCTGAATCTTTTAATGCATAATACTGCTTCCAAAATTTATCTAGGGACTGCATCGTGCAAGAACTTAAATCATAAGTCTGGTCTCCTGGGGCATGGATGAAGGCATAGATTTCTGCTAGTGAAAAACCCATCAAATCTTCAATTAGGATTTTCCCTACCTACACCCTATCTGGTACAACAGGGGCTTTACCCTTATAGTGAAGATGAACTAAAAAGTGTCGTTTCGCAGCCTCTGCCGATTTATGAAGGAGACCAGCGAAAGTCCGAGGACATTGTAAATCAGATCGTGGACTCCCCTGCCCTCCCATTTTTTCCTGCTCAGTTAACAACGGAAGAGACATACCTTGATGAGGAACTTCATGTGCAGAATGTGCTCCATTCTGAGCTTCAGGAGGGGTAGGGAACCTAACTTCTAGTAGCCCCGCATTGTCAGAGTCAGAGGCTGTTGGCAATACTATCAAGGGTACCACATCTGGCACAGTAGATAACTCGGGGGCCTCACTTTCAACCCACACAACAGCAGTCGCTAGATGTAAGGACTTAGAAATGTCTACAGGAATCTCCTGTGCCTGCAAGGAGGTGTCCTCCCACCTACGTGAAGCCAAACTCTCTGGACAACCAGGTAGGGGCATAGCAGGATCTGAGACCCAATGGTCATGATGAAATACTCAGACAGTTCACTGTAAAGCAGATCCAGGGGTCCAAACTGAAATCGGGGCTTGTGTGGCAAGAGCCATGCCTTCCACTTATTGAGGCTTTTCACAGAAGACCTGTTCAGTACTAGAATGCAAATCATGTTCTGTAGTAGGCTCCAGTGGCACCCATTTACTCATGATGGGGGATGGACTAGCCACAGATCTTTTCCTCTTTCTTTGTTCTTCCTCCAACTTTTGTTTACTAGTGTAACCGGTGGGTTACCCCAGGGGTCGGGTTGGTGGTATTTTTGTGTTATTAGCGCTGTGCGGTGCCTCCAAATGTTACCCCCTAGCTGGGACCTGGGCTCAGGGAGAAAACTGTTGTTTGGTATTTTGGCTAGGTTTGACTTCTAGTCAGGGGCACCCAAGTAACTCCAGACACAGGAAGCAATAACTGTAAGGTCTAATACCAGAAGTTGGGATTCTAAAGTGTGGCTTTTATTCACATTCAACAGAATAACAAAGCATAGTTGGACTCCCATGGGGCTACACTCCTGGTAATGCAGATTTACAGAGATCAGAACACATCCTCTTTACACTGAAATCCTCAGGTCTCGAAACACTCTGGGCACTCTGCCCTAACTCAACTCTTTTTCAGTTTCTCTGGCTCAGCACCATTGCCAGCCCTTTGGACACTTTCCATATAGCATGGAACATTTACTGGTGGCTCCTTAAACCACCTATGAGCACTTCTGGCTCCATCAGGGAATCTTCCTCATCAATCCCACGTCTGGGTACTTTCCTCAGGCACTGGCTAAGTACCTGAGAGAAAGCAAAAGGTGTCCCAAAGCAAACCTGTAGAGGTGAATTTGGTTACTACTGATGGGGGGTCTCCCACCTCTTGCTCCCATAATTCATACCCGGCCATTTCTCTGGACTGTAACACCTCATCCTTAAAACACTTTGCTATGTAGATTCTCATTAAATGTATGCCACATCCAATCTACTGTTTTTCCATCTCATTTGTGCTGAACTTGAACATACTTAAAAAGTGGCTGTATCCATTACTCTAGACCCCCCACAGAGTTAAGCAGTCCAATCCCCACATCTTCCAAACTGTACTTGGCTGTCTTTTCCTGACCCCACAGTAACAGTCACTTTTGTTTCATCTTGTCTCAGGTGAAAACACATTGGCCCTTTAGCAAAGCAAACTCACCCCTTGGTTGCAGGTGCCCCACAGGCATTTTCTCTTCCAAGAAATCTCATCCAGAACTTCTGGTGCCTCAGCACGAACTTAAACTCAGGCAGCTTCTTGTTCCCTAGCCGGACCAGGGGGTTTGCCCCTGGAAACAAGCTGATTCCTTCCCCCTTATCACAGCAGGGATGGGGCCCTGAACCACTGAAAGCGGTCTCTACCACTTCACTTGGCTCTTCTTGTGTTCCTCTCCAGGTGAGAACACACACCTATAAAAAAAATAGCTCTTTAACAGAGCTTAGAACTCTGAGGGCCTGCTTACAGCAGAGCACCTCCTTCCTCTACTACTGACTGCAACAGACTGACTTCAAATTCCCCAACGTTCTACTCTAACCTCCAACTGCAACATTCCGGTGTGACTTAAGCAGCTGTGACAGTTCTAAATGATGTCATAGCTCCAGCTCAGCAGAGACTGAAAACAGAGCAAGACATAGTGAAATCCATTTAACTGGAGTTTCACTAGCTGCCTGTCCCTGCCTGCCACTAGGTCTTACTAGGGTTCGAGTAACCCTGGGTAACAGGGGGTTACACTCACCCTGGGCCAGGAAAATGACTGTTCACAGTCATTAGTTACCCGACCTAGGCCATCCTACCCTATGTGCTACCTACAGAGAGGGGTGATCAGGCCCCCCTCCAACCATGTGCTAGGCACAGGCAGGCAACACTAAGGGCCCAGAGGCCATCAGCTGATGCATCAGCCTCTACTCTATCCACTGACTATGCGTATCCAGTGGCTCTGGAAGAACTGCCCAGAGCATAGCCCTAATAGATCAGTGCTGTGACCCCTATGGCCGTTCAGAACCACAGCCTGTCTATCCCCGCTAGCCATCTAGGGAAAACCTGTCTGCCTCTAACTCCAAATTCCCAAAAACAAAACAAACAGGAGACCTCCCCTTAACCTTGGACACCATGCAACCACACATCACTATGCATTACTCCCACACTCCCCCTCAACCATACCTGAGGAAGGAAATGTTACACATAGTAACAACAACAACAGCAGTACTTTAAACACTACACTCTAAAGTACTACTGAGGAACTCCACTGAGTTCCTACTCCTCATCTTGTCTTCTCTTCTTATCTTCTTCAGGAACACCTGCAAGAAAAAGAAAGACAACATACACTCCTAATCTGCATACACAGTCTATCTAAACCCCTACCATCAAAACACTGGAGAATCCCAAAAAATATATTTTTTTTTAGAAAAGTAGAAAAAACAGTATAAACAGTAGAAAACAATGACATTTTTACAATACACCATATTTGGGAGATGGAATGCCCTAAAAGTCCCATCTAGTGACCACAGTGCCTGAAGGCAAGTCCATTAAAGAGTTTCTCCTGGGCCGGAGCCCGGTGAAGCACAGTTCTAGCAGGCTAAAGTCCTGAAGGGGAGAGTCTTTGAGGACAGTTCAAACATCTGGAGTCTGCTAGTGTAGGGTGTGTACTGCAGTGTCATAAGAATAGAAAAGTCTGGACTTACCAGTCCCTTGTAGAACAACATGATACCACACCTGGTCCTCGGCCGAAGACTCTCTCTGGCAGCATTCTTCCAATACAGCTGGGCGGACATCTTCTGGGAAATGACAGGAGGGCACATCTGGAAACTACTGGGGTGATGTCATCTCTGGAGATGGAACCTTGGAACAGCAACAAAAAGGACAACAGCTGGTCTGAAGTCATCTGCTACCCAGGCGATGAATCAGGATACAGCTGGGCTGGTGTCCTCTCTGGATCTGAAGTCATCTAGTGGGCCAGTTGATGGATTCTGGAAAGCCAGTACACTGTAGAACTGATGAATGTGGGACACCTGAGTCCTGGACGTCCAGACTGGTGGAACAACATAGGTACGGCAACTGCTGGAGTGGCAGTACTGGCTACCACTGCTCTGCTTTCCATTTGGTAGGCATGGGTACATTTGCAGGAAGGTCTTTGCATTGTGGCCAATAGCACAACAGGTCAGGTGCTTGAATTATCACCCCATCTGGGCACTCATAATTCACACTGTGAAAGGTTTCATGTCCCTCTCCATCTACAATTCGAACAGTGTCAGTAAACAGTGTCCTGCCTCTTTTCCACTGGCTCTATTTTTCTTGAAACATTCTGTTCTTGACATGCTTGTTTGCACCAGGATGCACATGTTTCATTGCTTCTTCCCAAATCCTGGATTTCCTGCTTTTTTTCAATCTCCTCCCAGACTCTCCGAGGAAAGGTAGGAAATGACATCCCATAGATTTAATTTGCTTTCCTACGAACCAGTCTTTCCTCTTTACTAGCTTTGGTCAACCTGAGACCGCTGGCCTGGCTTGGGGGTGGCCAGTCCTGGTTCTGCCAGCTACGCATTCTTAATGACACAAAAAATGGATCCCTGGCTTCTTCTTGCACAGCAAGGGCAATGGACTCACCACTCTCTTCCATGCATTCCTCTGAGGCAAGAGCTTGAGGCTGTGTACCAGTTCCTTTTTTCACAAGGCCACATAGGTTCCCCCTCTTCTTCTTCCTCACTGAGAATCTGTGCCCAGGAGTGAGCAGTCATCCTCACTCCTGAGACTGTCCACACTTCGCTGGGCGTGGAGGTTGAAACCTCCCATTCAAAGTCCTTCCTTGTCTCGTCTTCACCTATGAGACTTGGGCTAAGCCCCTCTCTCCAAGGGTCTACTGATGCTCTTCCTGAAATGTCTATCTGTGACTCAGACTCTGAAACATCAGCACATTGTTCTGTCTGTAAATCTGCACCCTCTAGCCTCTAGCTTCGTGCCACACCTCTGTGGGGCCTTCTCCATCAGGCTCCACCTGGTGCTGTGTGCTGCCAACTGCAGATTCTTGAACTTTTGTCCATGTGGGAGCCAATTGAATCTTGGGCGCTTTAAACAAACCATATTTCTCTAGGCACCCAGAACAGTGAGGTACCATGAAGACGTCCCTTCCAGCATTTAAGCACATCAGACATACTCGCACTGGATATCCAGGAATCGCCACACGAGGAGGCAGTCATCCTCCATAGTAACATCTCTCAATGTCCCTTAACTTGTTAACTTCTACTGCTATCACAGTCTGGGCATGATCCGGGTAACGGGCTGGTCCTGAGGCCAAAACTTCAGAGAAAAACAAACAACGCTCACTGTTATTTCAAGTCCCACATCACTGACATTTTTTTTCTTTTAAAATGGCTTCTCTGCTGCTGTGTTTACATTACTACCCCACCCTCTAATGGCGGCGGCAACACTCCTGTGCATCAACATTCTGTAATTGGGTCAAGCCACTGCGCATCCGATTTACACACCCTACTGATAACTTTGCTCAAACTGCACAAACTTGCACTGTTCTTTCTGCTAGCACATTTATATGATTTACCATGGACTTTTCACTTGCTGAAGACACTGCTCTAGCTTACAGTCCCTTAAAGCCTCAGTATTTCATAGCACAGGATTGCCTGTATTTCTTGCTGCATATCTCATACAACTCACAGTCTCTCACTTGGCTTTGAAAATTATACTGACGCTGAACCTATAATTATGCTCACAGTCAGTTGCTTAGAATTCTTGCTTTTAGCTAGTTAAACTGATACAGTCCTTCTTTGCAAAGCGATTACACTGCTAACACACAGATTCAGCTGGCTTTTGACAAAATCACTTAGTTTGAGCTGTTTCTTTTGGCTGGTACTCACTGTTATCAGTAGCTGTTTGCTGAGATGGAAAACGGCCTGCAGCCAGTCTTGGAGGCCTCTGGAAGGAAGCGGTTTGGCAGTCCTGCCGATCATCCCTCGGAACACCACACTCACAGTCCAGTCGATTGAGATGTGGGTTGAGCCCAATTTAAACAGAAAAGTCAGTTTTAAACTTTTACAGAGCTTTCAGTCACGCGATGCTCCTCCTAACAAGCCAGTTCGCACACTCCACTCACTCTCCACTCGAATGCTGTGCAGTCGCTCTAGAGCTGGCTTGGGGGTGGGACTGATTGCAGTCTCACCAATCACTCAACGCCATACAAATGGGCCTCTTTCCTCTCGAATGCTCTTCTCACGGCGATCATCGAGAAGGCAAAATTTAAACTGCAAAACCATATTTTCTTTTTCTTCAATGACTCCTCGGCGGGAGCCCATTTCAACCATTTTTCACGGCCATTAAGCACAACAAGTCTCTCAGTTCACACAGAAAGCATTTCCAACATCTAGGGCACAATTTTCCTTTTGCTACCCACAGTTTTCCACACTTGTCTTTGTCACAAACACTTTTAAAAGCTGGCAAACGCTGTAATTTTAATGCAGGACAAGGGCATACACATTCGGGCTGTACTGTTCCTTGGTAACAGTTGGCAATATCACAACAGCACATAGACATCAGAACACAGTGGCACATTTAGTTTACATTGCTTCAGCTTTTTGGGCTATCTACTGCCAGACAGCCAAAATGCTAGCCATTATCCAAGCAACCTTTCTTGCATTTTCTCCCAAATTTCAACAGAATCCCAGTGGCCGCCTCCATTTTTGTAACCGGTGGGTTACCCCAGGGGTCAAGTTTTTGGTATTTTTGTGTTATTAGCACTGTGCAGTGCCTCCATATGTAACCCCCTACCTGGGACCTGGGCTCGGGGAGAAAACTGTTGCTCGGTATTTTGGTTAGGTTTGACTTCTAGTCAGGGGCACCCAAGTAACTCTGGACACAGGAAGCAATAACTGTAAGGTCTAATACCAGAAGTTGGGATTCTAAAGTGTGGCTTTTATTCACATTCAACAGAATAACAAAGCATAGATGGACCCCCACGGGGCTACACTCCTGGTAATGCAGATTTATGGAGATCAGAACACATCCTCTTTACACTGAAACCCTCAGGTCTCGAAACACTCTGGGCACTCTGCCCTAACTCAACTCTTTTTCAGTTTCCCTGGCTCGGCTCCATTGCCAGCCCTTTGGACACTTTCCATATAGCATGGAACATTTACTGGTGGCTCCTTAAATGACCTGTGAGCACTTCTTGGCTCCATCAGGGAATCCTTTCTCATCAATCCCACATCTGGGTACTTTCCTCAGGCACTGGCCAAGTACCTGAGAAAAAGCAACAGGTGTCCCAAAGCAAACCCGTAGAGGTGAATTTGGTTACTACTGATGGGGAGTCTCCCACCTCTCACTCCCATAATTCATACCCAACCATTTCTCTGGACTGTAACACCTCATCCTTAAAACACTTTGCTATGTAGATTCTCATTAAATGTATGCTACATCCAATCTACTGTTTTTCAATCCCATTTGTGCTGAACTTGAACATACTTAAAAAGTGGCTATGTCCATTACTCTAGACCCCCCACAGAGTTAAGCAGTCCAATCCCCACATCTTCCAAACTGTACTTGGCTGTCTTTTCCTGACCTCACA
Organism: Neoceratodus forsteri; assembly: GCA_016271365.2. NCBI lineage: Eukaryota > Metazoa > Chordata > Ceratodontiformes > Ceratodontidae > Neoceratodus > Neoceratodus forsteri. The sequence continues at coordinate 143,205,890 of JADMNL010000029.1, read as the reverse complement.
GTAACAGTCACTTTAGTTTCATCTTGTCTCAGGTGAAAACACATTGGCCTTATAGTAGAGCAAATTCACCCCTTGGTTGCAGGTGCCTCACAGGCATTTTCTCTACCAAGAAATCTCATCCAGAACTTCTGGTGCCTCAGCACAAACTTAAACTCAGACAGCTTCTTGTTCCCTAACCAGACCAGGGGGTTTGCCCCTGGAAACAGGCTGATTCCTTCCCCTATCCCCACAGGGATGGGGCCCCTGAATCACTGAAAGCGGTCTCTACCACTTTACTTGGCTCTTCTTGTGTTTCTCTCCAGGTGAGAACACACACCTATAAAAAAAATAGCTCTTTAACAGAGCTTAGAACTCAGAGGGCCTGCTTACAGCAGAGTACCTCCTTCCTCTACTACTGACTGCAACAGACTGACTTCAGATTCCCCAACGTTCTACTCTAACCTCCAACTGCAACATTCCAGTGTGCCTTATGCAGCTGCGACAGTTCTAAATGATGTCATAGCTCCAGCTCAGCAGAGACTGAAAACAGAGCAAGACATAGTGAAATCCATTTAACTGGAGTTTCACTAGCTGCCTGTCCCTGCCTGCCACTAGATCTTACTAGGGTTCTAGTAACCCCGGGTAACAGGGGGGTTACACTAGTAAGAAAGTCCTATTCTGCTGCAGAAATCATAAGTAGTAATTGCTGTTTTTTATATACCAACTCTGCTTGCAATTTCTCCTCCTCAGTATCCAGTTCAGGTACAGACGGCTCCATAATGAGTTGAGAGGGCTCCCCAAGAGGGGTATCGACCACCAGAACATTCACTTCAGTTCCCATAGAAGTCTGGAAATCCAGTGCAGCATCCCCAGTATCCACTCCATGTCCTCTCTCTTCAAAGGTGTACTCCGAACTGAAGTCAGCCATCCTTCCTGCAGCGCCTCAGCGCCCTCTGCAGAAAGAGTAGAGGAATTTTTATTGTAATCACATCATGAAAAAAACAGTATTACATCATATTGGGCACCAGTAAATATCTTAACACAAATTATAACTCATATAAATAATAATAAAAGAAAATTATTCGACACAGACAAAAAAAGGTAATACCATGGCTTTGAAATACACAAATACTTCCATATCACTATACAGTATTTTTATCCCTTTTTCCCTTTTTTTATTTATATTTAATGTATACAGAAAATCCTTTCTACCATCTTTGTATTTTTAACAAATCATGTATTGCTTTATCTTTTAGGAAAACCAATCTCATGGCTTGACCAACTAAGGTTGCAAAAGTCTCATAAGTCATTAATCTCTGGTACAATACCCATTGGCACCTGGCCTGCCATAAATACAATTTCAAAATACACAAAAAAACTACCAGGGTTTCTGTATGAAATTTGCTTAGAATGGGAGAGTAAAAAGCTAAAAAAAAGATCCATAATTTAATTGACTTAGCCATGGCATCTTCCATCTTACTGCCAAATCTTTCCATAATGCAGGTGCGAATGGCCAATCGAACAAAAATAGCTGCATCATTTCTTCCTTCCCTGTGCATTTCATATAAGGACAATTTCTTTCCTCAATTACTTTGTGTTTTAAGTTCTCTCTTATATTCAATTGACCAAACATGGATAGCCAGAGGACCTCCCACATATGGGGGGGGGATTCTTTTGTTTTTAACTGAGTTATACCAAAACTATTATTCTCTGGTGGGCAATTTTTAAACACGGGATCCTTTGGATGGATGGTAGACAAAATAATCACATATAGCTGTTTTGCTGTGTTCTCTCTAATAACAGTTTTACCTGTTTTCCATTTATATAAATTTTGTACAGCTGGTTTTAAAAAAGAGAGGTATTTTAATGTTTTTATGTAGTTTAGGAGGTTCTAAGTCCCATTGAGCAAAATAGTGTCCTGTGGTCTGTTTGTTCCATCTCTTTTCCAAAGAATTCGCCGAGGACAGCCCTATTTTTATTGCCTGGGAGAAGAAGATGGAGTGAAAGAAAACAGTGGGGTCAACTATCCTCAACCCCTCTGTTCTCTCAAGAGAGGTATGTAAAACACCATTTTACTAGATTGAGCCTTGAACCCCACAACATTTGAAAAAAAAAACAATTGTACAGCCTAGTCTCCAACACTGGGGGGGGGAGGGGGAGGGGAGAGATCATGGCTATGCATAACAGACCTGGTATCAGAAATTATTTTATTATCTGAATTCTTTTAAGTTTAGATAATTTCCATGATTTCCATCTCAAAACTTTTGTTTCTATCTGTTTCAGTGCTATCTCTCAGTTTTGTGTAGCCAAGTTTTGTGGTCCAAAGAGTACCCCTAGAATTTTTAGAGGTTACGATGAAATGGGGATACCACTCACTTCAAAATCAGGGCTATTTCCTAGTCCTATCATTAATCCCTTACGTTTATTAAGGTTTAGTTCTGCATTAGACACCTTTGAAAAAGTTTCCATTTCTGTTAAAAAAGCTGTTAACTGTTGTGCTTCTGAAAAAAATAAACAAATGTCGTACGCGTAGGCTAAAACTCTTAGGTCCCCTACTGGATCTTCATATGAAATACCTTGCCAAAGGAAAAGGCGATTTCTTTTTTTTTTATTAGGGGGTCCAGGGAAAAAATATACAATAAAGGACTTAGGGGACATCCCTGCCTAACTCCTGCTTTCACCTTTATATCTCGTGTCACCTGATTTAATATCATTGGTTGAATAGCTGTAGAATACAGCAATCTTATCCAATTAATATATTTAGATGGTACCCCATAGTGCTGCAATACAAAAAAACAGAAAAGGATGATAAAATCTGTCAAATGCTTTGCTCTGATCTAATGTTTAATCTAAGTTTTATAAAACTCATAGGGAATTCCATCCGGGCTGGGGGATGCTCCTGGCTTTAAGTTCCTAAATACTATGTCAACTTCCAGGGGTGAAATGAGTCATCCATGTTCTCTGAAATTTCAGAGAATTTAGGGATCTGAATGTCCTGAACATAATGTTGAAAAGCTTCAACCTGTGGATAAAGGGAAGGGGACAGCTCATGTGAGGTAATATGGGCATAAATAATATTGGACATCCCTGAGATCGAGGTTGTTCAGTTACCTTCTTCATTCATTAATGCTTCCATGAATGTTTTACCTTTCCTGTTTTTACATGCTTCCTAGGAGTCGCCTACAGGTGTTTTCTGCGTCCCATACTATAGCATGGCTTGCACTGTCTGAGCCCTGTCATATTGATATGCTTCCATTTCAGCTTCTACCTGTCCTATTTGAGAAGAAAAGTCCTGACGAGATGTAAAAGCTATTGTAAAAACATATTGCAATTGCTGTCTGAGCTTTAAATACTTAAAAAATTGTTCCCTCCCTCTTTGCCTCCCATGGTTTTGAAAGGCACGGGGTCATAATGTTGCAAGACGTTATGCCGCATGGCTAAATCTCGCTGCTAATACAGCACAATGCCATGTGGCATAACTCTTTTCTGTGGAAATTATTACCCCACACTCCTATTGCAGAGGGCTGTGCCCCAGATCCCCCACTGAAGATTCTTAACTCCAGGGGGCCAACTCGGGGAGCGACAAAGTCTTAAAAAATAAAATTTCTGGGACCGGGAATCAAACCCGGTCCCAGATGCAATGCCTCACTTCCTGCTGCTGTGGCTCTGTCCAGTGAGCCACGGCAGCTGCTCAGCAGAACCCACTCCCAGCAGAGGTCTTATCCTCTGCCTGGGAGTGTGTGGATGGTGCAATACTGTGTACAGCAGTATATACGGTATTCTACCATTCGCTGTCCTAAACAGCGCTATTTTGGATTAGCTATAATGTTGTATGCTATTAAGCGTATGACATTATGACCTGGTACAGTTTTGAAAGAGTTTAGTGATATCTCTTTTAGTATCCTTCAACCAAATGCCCAAATCTTGGTATAAAAAACTCATGGATGTTCTTGCCCATAATAGTTTATGAACCTCTGCTTGTACCATTGCATCAGTGAGTAATAGAAGTTTTTTTTTTTTTTAAGTGGCTAGTTTTCCATTAGCAGGTTATACAGACCTGCCACTAGTGGGATTCTTGATCTTTCTACACAAATCACTGTACTCAATCGTGGGCAATATGGCCTACGTTATCATTCTACTTCTAATCCTGGCAAAAAGTATGACTCATAAAGCACTGATCCATGCTAAGTCAGAAGTCATCCCAGCCTGGGAACCCACAATCATAGTTCCTGCTGCATCTTCATTTTGCTTCCCTACTCTTAATCAGTTGGGTTTTCATTTTAATTCTCATCCCTCTCCTCTGGCTCTCCTCCCTTCACCAATGTCTTTCTGTGCACTTCCCCTGCTAGCCTTGAACAGCCATGTCACATCTCCTATGCCCTGGCTAGACATACCTCAATGACTGAACACCACACAAGAACCCATACGAAAAGACCCCACTTCTACCTGATAAATGCCCTCAAGAAAATGTTTCTAATTCTCCTTTTCTGTTCAGGCAATATCGAACTAAATCAGGTCCCCAACTCAAATCACTTACGCTGTCAGATTTGCAGCTGCTCCTGGATGAAACTGATGATGGTCAATATTCTAAGCCTGCTCAAAAAACTTGATCATCTTCAAGTTTGGGCAGCCCACACTGACCCAGATCTGATTATAATTACTGAGTCATGGCTAAAAAAGACCAACACTGATCTGCAAATTACTATACCGGGCTTCAAGCTCTTTAGGGCTGATAGGGATTCAAGGGGGGGGTTTTATACGCCAAATCAAAATTTGATGTTAGCAGCATTTCCTGTAAAACTAAGCCCAAGGAATATGAGATTGTCTCACTTAAACTTCAGCTTCCATCCTCAGAGTGCATCACAATCATTGGTGGCTATAGACCCCCATCAGGAGGCACAGAAATTCATAATGTGTTGAAATCCATAACTTTGGCTGCTAACACGGAAACAATAATCTTAGGGGACTTCAATATGGATTGTCTCACTGCTAAATCCCACTCCCTAAAAGCCATCTGTGATGAGCTGGGTCTTACATGGATAGTAACTGAACCCACAAGAATCAATGCTTCTAACTCTGCCAACAGCTCACTCTTAGATGTCATCTTAACTTCGCATCCCCATAAAATCTCACATTCTGCAGTTTTCCATAATGACATGAGTGACCACAGTATCATTGTATGTACAAGATTCCAATCTAAAACCCAGCAGCCCCCTAAATTCAGAATCAAACACTTGTTCCGTAAATTCAACTCAGTAAACTTCCTAACCGATCTAGCTAGGATCAGGTGGCAAGACCTATATCTTGCCAAATCTGCAGATGCCGCCATCTCTGTCCTAAATGACAACCTCACCACCCTAATTAACAAGCATGCTCCTCTTATTAAAATGAGGGTGCAGAAAATCTCGCATCCGTGGTTCACCCAAGAGCTCAAATCTGCACTTACCAATAGAGACAAGCTATGGGCTAGGACCAGGCACACAAAGAACCCGGCAGACTGGCAGGCATTTAGAACTGCCAGAAATGCCTGTGTTAAAAGTGTACATGCTACTAAAGCTAACTTCTACATCTCCACTCTGGAGCAGGCCAAGGGGAACTCCCAAAAAATCTGGAAGACACTGAGATCCATTGAAGGCCATCCTGCTGCTTCCTCCCTTCCCACCAAGATTCTGGCCAAGGATGGGATGGTTGAAAATAAACTGCGAATCCCCGAAGAACTTAGCCTTCACTTTGCCACTGCTGGGTTGGCATTCGACTCCTCCCCATATGCTAGCCGAGTGAATAGCAACACTAGCCCAGATTCTACACATGCTACTCCACCTCATCCCTTCCAGTTGTGCCTATTTAGCTACAAAGAAGTCGAAGACATAATTCTTAGCCTTGACACCAAGAAAAGTGCAGGGGACGATGGCCTTGAATCATTTTTCTTGTGGTTAGGCTATGCCCAGCTCACAGCCCCCATCCTTCACATCTTCAACCTCTCTATTACCACAGCCACTGTTCCATCCTGCTGAAAATCTGCCCATGTTCTTCCTCTCTTCAAATCAGGACATCCTTGTGACTTAAACAACTACCGTCCTATCTCTATCTTGCCCGTTCTCTCCAAAGTGCTGGAAAAACTTATATACAACCAACTAAAAAATTACCTTGAAGCGCACTCACTCCTAAACCTGGCCCAATCTGGCTTCAGGTCGAAGCACAGTACCATCTCAGCCTTGGCTAAAGTCTTTAATGACTGGATCCATGCTCTGGACACCAATAAGGTTACTAGTGCAGTCTTTCTAGACCTCAGTAAGGCCTTCGACACTGTAGACCATCACCTCCTATTCACCTGTCTTGCCTACATACTGTAGGTGCCACTCCACTAACCTTACAGTGGTTTAACAATTATGTCACGGGAAGGATACAAAAAGTCAAAGCTGATGGCCTACTATCTGCCCCCCATCCAACTGCCAGAGAAGTCCCTCAAGGCTCCATTCTAGGACCAATCCTTTTTTCCCTGTACATCAACAACCTTGACTCCCACATAAAGAACTCTAGCATACATTTCTTTGTGGACTATACGGTTTTGTACGCATCAGGCTCGTCCTTAACTGAAGTCAGGGAAGCACTCCAAGCTGACTTTATCCAGTTAGAAAGCAACCTTATCAATGCCAAGCTTTTCTTAAATGCCAAAAAAACCAAGACAATGATTTTCTCAAGACTTGCCTTGTCTGGTGCCCTATCTACCCCACCTAAAAACTTCATAGTTACCTCCCTAGGTGAACCCTTGGAAATCATACCTAAATTTAAATATCTAGGTATGTGGATAGACAACAAGCTTTCCTTCAATGACCATATCGAGGATCTATCAAAGAGGCTTAAAGCACGCTTGGATTTCTTCTTTAGAAATAGGACCCTCTTTTCTCTCGCGACCCACAAAAGACTTGTCCAAGCAACATTCCTTCCCTTGCTTGACTACGGAGACATTATCTTTATCTCCTCCCCAACCTTGAGCCTATCTAAACTGGACGTACTGTATCACAGTGCTCTTCGCTTCATTACTAACTCTGTGCACAGGACCCACCACTGTGATCTTTATGCAGCAGTTGGGTGGACCTCTTTTGCCACCAGATGCCTCCTGCATGCTGGCATTTGGACCCTCAAATTGCTACTCCACAAACTGCCTGTCTATTTAATGTCTCTCATACACATCTTGCATAGCGCCTACTCCCTAAGGAAATCCGACCTTATCCTACTAGATGTTCCCAGGACACGTACCACAGCTGGCCAAAGAGCTGTCTCATATGCCCTCCCAAACATTTGGAACCAACTACAAGCCATGCTGAAGGTAACCAGCATCGTATCAATTAACTCCCTACAAAACACTAGCTATCTCTAAATTAAAAGACATATGTAAGTGCTACTAGGCCCCCCAATGCCAAGTCAACTTCCTAGGTACCAAATGGCCCTCTACTTATTAAGCTGAAATGTGTTGCATAATTTAGGGCAAGATTAAAGCTAGAATGTACTGCATATATAGCATAATCAATCAATCAATCAATCAAAATCTTTATTTATTCAGGCGGACATCATTGAGCAAAGCTCATTTACAAGATGGACCTGATAGGTCAAGGATCAAATTGAAGGTACAGTTGCAGATATATACAGAACACTTGTATTTAAACAGATACAGTAATATAAACATATATACAAATGAAGGATAGAGGTTGATAAAACCTAACAGGACAAGGTAGGATATAATAAAAGTACACTAGAAGAAACCAGAATGTCCAAATCCCAATAGAGGAGCCAAAGCAAGCACGCAACACAGGGTAACTGGTATTATAGGCTCCAGGGCAAACTAAAGCAGACAAACAGATATAATGATTGATGACTGCAAAAAATAATGATAAACAGCCTATGACGAATGACATGGAGGGGCTGGTGGGAGATTCAGATAGGGGCTAAGGCTACTAGTAGTAGGAGGTATGGAGGAGTGGTTGGAGTAGAAGTAAGTACCAGGAGTTGGTGTGGAGGTCTTGGTCAGGGGAAGCAAAGCTGTAAAAAAGGTATGATAGGGGGCTGAGATACAAAATAAGGGGGCTGAGAGGGAGGAAAAAACTAAGGGGATGATTTATGGAAGAGCTGTCAATAATAATTGCTGACTGAAGGGGGAGGGTTGTGAATGTGACTGGACTAGGCCTTGTGGTAGCAGTTGCATTTCTCTGGGAAGAGACTTACATAGAGCTTTTTAAAGGATGCTAGAGGTATAAAGTTGGCCAACTTTAGGGTCTTCTGTAGAGAATTCCATGCCATTGCTAGAGAGTAGCTGATTGCAGACCTCCCATGCCGGGTGTAGGCTTTGGGTAACTTAAGCATGATGAAGTTATTGCTTCTTAGGGCATAGGACCTAGCTGTGGCCAGTGTAAAGCAGTCTAAAATATAGGATGGAAGTTTATTAGACAAAGCTTTGTATATCCATAGTGCAGCATTTCTGTTCCTTCTGAGGTGTAGGGATGTCCAACCAACTGCAGCATAAAGGGAGCAATGATGAGTGTTGAATGGAAGATCTGTAATAAACCTAAGTGCTCTGTGATACAAGGTATCCAATTTGCTTAAATAGGAAATAGGACAGTGACCATAAAGGAAGTCTGCATAGTCGATAAGTGAAAGAAATGAGGCCTGGATTAGTCTCAGCCTTGAGTCTCTGGTTAGAAAATGTTTAATTCTGAAGAATAGGCAGAGCCGCTGGAGAAGTTTTTTCAGAAGTTCTTCAATATGGTGAGTGTAGTCAAGCCTGCTATCAATCCACACCCCTAAATATTTGAATTTATCTACATAGTCCAGGCTTTCTGCAAGGATGGTGGATAATTGGGGAAGATTGCTTGGTGAGGAGGTGTTAGTATAGTTATTAGTGGAGAAGAACATAGCTTTTGTCTTCTTTGCATTTAAGAGGAGTTTTTTCTCAAGTAGTTGGTGTTGCAAAAGGGAGAATTCTGTTTGTAAAATTTCACAGGCCATTGCAGGCGATGGGTTACTGACATATAAAAGAGTGTCATCTGCAAAGAGGTGAACATTGGCTTTGGTGAGATTAGAGTCAATGTTGTTAATGTAAATGGCAAAAAAGATAGGGCCCAGGATAGATCCTTGAGGATCTCCTCTTAGAAGTGGTTTTAATGAGGATAGGTCACCTTCAGCTTTCACCTGCTGCGTTCTATCGGTGAGGTAACATCTGAACCACTTAAGAGAGGGTGGGTCTAAGCCTATGGAGTGCAGTGAAGAGAGTAGCAGCTCATGATCCACGGTGTCGAACGCTTTGCTTAGATCAAGGAATACAGCACAGACACTGTTCTTTTTGTCTAGTTCAATTTGCCAGTCATTTGTGACTTTGGCCAGTGCAGAGATGGTGCTGTGCCTGGCCCTAAATCCAGACTGAGCAGGATTTAAGAGAGTATTAACTTCAAGGTAGTCTCTTAATTGGATGCTCACTAATTTCTCTAGCATCTTGGAAAGCACTGGAAGAATGGATATGGGCCTGTAGTTGTTGAGGTCCATGGGGTCCCCTGATTTTAGGAGGGGAAACACTTGGGCTATTTTCCACATCGAAGGAATAGAGCCAGAGGTTAATGATAGATTAAAAAGATGTGTTAAGGGAACTGCAAGCACATGAATTGCACTTTTTAGAAAATAGGGGTAAAGAGAGTCTGCACCTGCACTTTTTTTAGTGTCCAATTGCAGCATTAGGTCCTCTACTTGCTTCAGTAAAACCGGTTTGAAGGAGAAGGAAGAATCAGCCCTCTGAACCTCAGTAGACTGGGAGTTTAGTTGTGCCCACGGTAGATTAGCTGGAGAGGTGTCAAAAGCAAGGCCAGCTGTTGTGAAATGATTATTGAACGCATCCAGTACTTCCCGTTTATCAGAGATAGCAACCTTATTAAGGTGCACTTGAGATGGCAGAGAGGTGCTAGAGTCCTGCCCTAAGATCCCCTTGATGGTGCCCCAGAATCTAGCAGGATTGTGGTAAGAGGCGTCAAGTTCAGCCATATAGAAAGCAGCCTTAGCATCCCTTACTTTTTTGGTGCAGCTATTTCTGGCTTTCCTGAACAGCATCCAGTCATTTGGTTCCTTAGTCTTCCTTGCCAGTTTCCATAGCTTATCTCTCTCCAACAGTGCAGATTTAAGGTCGGCTGAAAACCAGCGGCAAGATTTGCTTTTTGTTCTAACACTAGTGATTGGTGCATGAGTGTTAAGGGCACCTATGATTATGCTATTTAACACCTGATGTGCTTTTTCCACAGAATGCGTAAGGTAGAACTCCTGCCAACATGCAGAGTGGCTTAGGTCATGGAGATATCCCTCAATATTAAGGTTTTTCTTGGATCTTCTCAGAAGGAATTTTGCTGGGTTAGCTGGTTTGCTGGATGATCTTATTCCTGCAATGAGACAGTGGTCACTTATGTCACTGAATAGCACTCCAGTATGTGAGAATTGGTGGGGTTTGTTTACCAGCATGATGTCAAGTAGGGTGCTACTACTACTGTTCTTTAAATTGATTCTTGTTGGTTCATTTATCAGTTGTGTAAGCCCATGTGAATCATAGAATGATACTAGAGGTGCAGCTGTCTTGAAGAGCCAGTTTAGGTTTAGATCACCTAGGATTATGATTTCTTCAGGGCCCGGTTTGATTAGGTTCCCCAGGTGGGTTAACAGCTTGTGGTCAGCAGAGGGGGGCCTATAGCAGCCAACTAGTTGAAAAGCTGCCGTGTTGGGGAGAGTTATTTTAAGGGATATACATTCAAACTCTTTGGGCAATGATGTTGCACTAAGGCAAGATGCAGATATATATTATATAAGGACTTCTACTGTGTATACCTCTTGTATTATATATTTTTTCTTTGTTGTTCTACATTTTATATCTCCTGTCTATGTAATTGCAAGCTGTATGTATATGTGCCTCAGGCCCTCCTTGTGAATGAGCTTGCTCAACGGAGTCTTTCCTGCAATAAACTTGAACTTGAAGTTGAACTCCCACATTCATTTTCCATCTGATTTTTTGAGAGTTATTCTTTTCAGTGCCCAGAAAACTGATCTGTAAAAAACAGTGATCAGAAAATTCCACTGGTGTTACCGAGAAAGTGGGAATAGGTAATGTGTTGGATACGATAAAATAATCTACTGTAGTGAAATATTTTCCTCTATTATAAGTAGACTGCGATCTTTGTGAAAAATCACTTTTACACTCCCTAAGGTCTGCTGTTACTATACATTTTCTAAGTGCTATAGCATCACAATAAGTTTTTTTTTCTCTTTACTACTAGAAGGATCTGGAAGTTCACAGTTGAAATCACCCCCAAGGATTATATATTTCAATGTCACCAAATATGGCTGTACAGTCTGTCAGAGTGTCACTCTATCAGCTTTTGATTGGGGTACATACACAACTTATGAACCTATACCCATTCTGTCCTAGAAAACCATCTATAATGAATAACCTTCCTGGAATAAGAGTGACTAGTTTAGTTATTGAAAATAAATAAGATGAAAATAATATACCAAGGCCATCGGCATTATCTCTCCCAAAAGACCAGAATGATGGACCATCCATCCATTCCTTCTGGAACAGTCTTGCCTGATCTATGGTATACATCCAAGTTTCCTGGACAAAACGGATAGTCAATTGAGTCTGTTTAACATGGTGAAAAACTGTATGCATTTTATTGGGAATTTTCCTCCTTTTCTTTTTCTTTTTAGTTTTGTAATTTTCTGACTTCTCCATTTTAACAGGATCACCTCTATCCGGATGTGGGGTATCCGATTTCTCATGGTCACTACCCATGTCTTCCCCCTGAGCAAGAACTGAAAAAGAGTTCTTAGCTTCTATTTGGCTTTTAGCTTTAGGAGACCCAATGTTTTTTTTTGGGGGGGGGGTTAGTACTCCTAGTAGATCTCCTAGGGGCTTGGGAGTGGGTATCAGCTACCAGTTTCCCTTGGTCTATATTGTCTCCAACCCTCTGATCTATATAACATACCAGTTGTAGGGTAACAGGCATGGGAAAGTTCTGTTTACCGTCTACTGGTAAGTCTCCCTCCTGCAGTACCTTCTCTATCTGAGGTTGAGGGGTAAGGGGTGTCTCCTGATTTCCTGAAGGGGCCATAGCTGCATCCTGAGTTTGCTGTATTAAAAGCTCTGGGCTTATAACTACAGCCTTATTCTTTGCTGCCCATGAACATTCTGCATAAACATGACCATACTCTTCACAAAGCTCACATTTTGTGTGATTAGCACACTGTAATGTAATGTGCCCTGTTTCCCCACAATTGTCACATCTAGGTACATCACAAATACTTGATAAGTGCGTTCTAGAGCCACATTTGTAGCATGCTCTGGGCTGGCCTGCATAGAAACATACACCCCTATCTCTCCCTAACTTGAAAGAGTTAGGGATGTGTTCTATACCTCCATCATTTTGTCTTAATTTCACTTTATATTTCCAGCCCCCTGTCCAAAAACATTCATTATCTAAAATTGCTTCAGGTTTGCTGAGGATATCACATTTCTGGGCTAACCAATAGGTTATGTCCTCCACATGGACCCCCTCATTCCTGAACATCACTGTAATGTATTTTATTAGTGGTTTAGTTAACGGAATCACTGAGAAGGGGGTCCACGTGGGGTAGAGCTTAACCTGATTATACCTTTCCCAAAATAGGTCAAGAGCATATGCAGACCGGAAGCTGATGTCATAATTATCCTCCCCAGAAATATTAATAAAAGCATACACCTCTCTAGGCATGAATTTTAGAGAATCTTTCAAGAGTAATTTGCCCACGTGATATCTGTCCAGGCGTTTATCCAGACCGCCTTTGTTCCCAATCTGCCCAGCGCTGCAGCGAGGTGCATCTTCTTTTTTTGTTTTCTGGAAAGGTCAGATAATAACGGTTTCTGAGGGGGCAAAATTGTCTGGGCTGGCTGATCTTTTGGGGCAGTATTCGCAGATCCCTCCGGGTGGGGCTTTATTTCTTCATTCCCTGTTTCTTTACCAGTTTCTTTTTGTTTTCCTGGCTTAGGAGGAATAGTTTGTACTTGATCCATTGCCTTTATTTGCATCTGACAGGCATCATCAATGTTGTTCACCGTATCTTTTCCGCAGTTATATTTGAATCTTCAGTGGGTTGCCAGCTTGGTATATTTTGTGAGATAGGAGTCAGCTTGTCCCGTGCAGGGTTAGAACCCAAATGCCATATATGTCCTGTTTCCATCCAGCTGACTGTAAGGCCAACCTCGGGGTCCAAGAAATTTCTGACTGTGTTTGAGGGAGAACAAAAGCCATTTTTATGGCCTCCATAAGTGTTGCAACTGGACCTGTGCTTTGACTTGTGTCTTTTACAGTAGTATTCGGTACAGGCATCATATTTACAATGTTCCTGTTTGCTAAAGTGTCTGCATCTCGCTTTTCTTTGGACATGCCCTTCCTTTGAGATTTTGGATCACTTTTGGCCACAAAGGAAAAAACTGTTACCCCTTCCTGTAAATGGGGGTTGATTTGATATGTGACAGCTTCAGACGTTACATCGGGCTTCATTCCCTGCCCATTTAAAGTGTTAGCGCTATCTTTTTTAGCTATTTCATGCTAATTTAAATTAGCAGTACTGACATTTATGGGCACAGACATTTGTTCGTCACCATTTTCTCCTTTTGGCTTTTGGCATGGACTGCCCTTGCAGTCAGAACTGCCAGCCACATTTAGACATAACATAGAAGGAGAAAAAATTACCTTGGATGCGGGTGTATTTCCAGGTAAAACGCTGTTTGTAACAGATGGTGCTGTGTCATTTGCAGCTGGGTGTTGGCTGTCATGATTGGGTGGTGCTGTGTCAGTGTTTTCCCTTCCAGTGAGTCACATCTGCTCCTTAAAGAGAACTCTCCTCTGATGAAAGCACTTCTCTTCTGCTGCCATTAACTCTCTTAGATGCTCCTTTGTTAAGTGTTTCCCATTTTCATTCTGCTGACTCTTTACCTTACTTTTCTGAATAGTTGTCCTGTCACCTTCTGCTTCAGATAAATCCTCCATAGAGAGAAAAATCTAGTCATCCAAAAATTCTAAATTAACTTCAAAACCATCGTTTTCAGCCACGATTTCTTGGTGTTGGAGGATAGGGGATGAGGTCAGCTCCCCCACCTCAGAGACATCCATGTCTTCCACCTGCACAGCCAGAGTGGCCATCTTGAAAGACGCCCAGCAAATCCCCCAGTGGCGAGTAGGGGAATTTCCCTGGTGTCCTGGACAAATGTCGCTCATTCACTAAAAATACCACCAACAGCTTAATCCGGTTCAATGTCAGTTGACATCCATCTGTCTCCTCCTCCCCCGGGATGAGGCTTAAAATAAGCAGAAATGTCTAGTCCTCCTTCCCCAGTCAACAAAAACATAATAAATTAAATACAGTGATACTGTCACAAACCTCATTGGGTTTAAGAAGAGTATTATGTGCAGATATAGAAAGCCTAACAAACTTAGATTTAGAACTAAATTTCCAAAAAAAAAACAAAAATATTGTTTTTTGAAAATGGAAATAAAAAATTAACCTCATGGAAAATTAATAACCAAATAATTCAAGAAGTAGATAGCTACTGCTATTTAGGAATCTAGTTTAATAAAAGAAACTCCTGGATACAACACATCTAAAATACAAAGGAGGCAGCATTGAAAACCATGTTAGCAGTAAATCAATTTGCACATACGTTTGCAAAAAAATTCTTATACAACACAAAAAAATGCTATGAGGCAAAAATTACAACCCAAGTGTTATATAGGGCAGAGATATGGGGACCCACTAGTAACTGCAACGATCTGGACCTATACAAAATCAATATTTAAAAATGATCATAGGAATCCCGAGACATAACCCTAAATGCCGCTGTGAGAGCTGAAACAGGAACACTTGCTATAGAAACAAGAATACTTAGAAGAGCAGTGAATTTCTGGTTAAAAATATGCATGCCCATACAGACTCCCTACTAAATCAGTGCTGGAAAGAAGCAAGACTACACAGCAACAGTCAGAACTGGTTCAGTTCTCAAAGTAAGATGCTGAATAAACTAGGCCTAGAAAAGGATATTATCTTGGACACTAGAGAGGATTGTGAAGCACTCAGAGACAAGGCAGTTCATGGAATCATTGACAATACAATGCAGAAGGACCCTGTAGGTTGTTGCCAGTTGTCAGTGTGACTGGCTTCAGCTCACTGTTTCAGCTTGAGGGGTAAAATAAAATTTTTATACAGAGCGGGGATGGGGTGCCAACCTGCTTCCGGTTTCTCGGACAGTCATCGGGTCGCTTGGTATTTTATTCGGCTTAAAAACGAAGAAACACTGGACGTATTTTTGATATGCATAGCAGCTTGCTGAAAAAGTAGAGTAAGTGTTCCTTTTCTAGTTTTAATCAAAATCTAAAGTCATCAGGTCTCTGTCCCACTTTTAAGTGAAACTTTTTTTTTTTCCGAATGTCACAGGGTCAGCAGCCTGCATTGTCTCACTCATTTACTTGGAGCTCCATTGCTGTTTTGGTTCTCCCAGTAGTTTTGTACTGGTAGATGAAATATGAAAAGACTGTGAGGGAAAAGTGGGAGTGTGCTCTGAGAGAGGCATCATCAATGTGTTGATGGAGGGTGGGGAGCGTACATTGTCGGCACTCGGCTGAGCTGCAAAGTGGGTAGCGGTGAAGCTGCTCGTAGGCAGCAAAATATATTTTTTTCTTTTCATTGTGGTCCTAAGTGTGCTGGCACTAGAGCCGTGATGTTATGCCAGGATAACATCATGGCTCCAGTGCCTGCTTGACCAATCAGAGGCCAACATTTTTCTTTGCCATTTTATAATCAGGACCAACAAACGGCCCAGCCAATAGCAGTGGGTTAATCCTTTCAGTCCAAGTCCTGTGTGCACTTTGCAGAGATGACAAGGACATGGAGAGCTGACCAGACCATCGATGAGTGAAGCTTGGGCTTTGTGATGCATTGTCTGATCAGCAATTGGGGACTGATCCCACAAAGCACATTTTATAAACAGTCCATATCAGGGCATTCCTTTTAATGAGCAGAAAATGAAGAAGAACTCGGTGATCCTCTGCGAGTCCTGGCGAGAAACTGGAGGTCCTTGAGAACGAGAATCTGAAATCTCCTGGTCGCGCAGATGATTTTCTGGATGATCCACAGCAATGACTGCTGGTAGGCCTCCAGCACTCGGGCTACCTCCAAACAGGAAAACTGCTGGTGACGTGATCCTCGGTGCAGCCTCTGTGGAGCAGCATTAGTATGCATATAACTTGTGGACAGGCATCAGAATAAGAAAATGGTTGGACATGACATCAACTGTGGCCCCTCACTCTTGAGACGAGGTGGCTACTAAGTTGATTCACTTCTGCATAGATGACTAGTGGCTCTCTACAACTTACCACCACAGGACTGTTGCTGGAACACTGTGACGGAGATTTGAAGCAGGTCGAAAAAGTTGCTGGGGACCTCCCTAGGTCAGAGTTGAGTACTGAAAGAGCTGGTCCTGGTGACTGAAGTGAAGCTTGTCATCAGAATAATAAAGCCTGGAAGAAGAGTCCATAGCCCTCTGAACAACTGAAGGCCCTAATGCTTGCACCAGGGTGGCCCCTAAGTTGACTTACTCAGTGGCCCTCACTAGTGGCTAACTACCTCTATGACTAGCCCCAAACATCTTGTTGTTTTATATTACTCAGGGAAGAATCACAGGAGGGATGCTACAGGAACATGTTACAGGAATCAAGGCTGAGTGATAAATAATTACCCCACCTGGGGTAGTTATTGCCTTTGGCTGCACGTTACTGGAGCACAGGACACATGGTGCACAAGGGACACGGTTCAACAACACAGTTCAGTTGGTAGCAACTCCGTTCAGTTCACGTGGAGGAGACTTAATTTGGTACTGGCACTAACTGTAACTTACGATGCTGGCTCGGCGCTCATAAGGATAAACAGCATATTAAGAGGTAGGCTATTGTATGCACAAATGTGTATTTAATTTCACGGTATTTTTCCATCTAGCTTTTCTCTTTATAACTACATATCTGGCATTAAACAGGATCACTGTTCCAGAGATTCATAACCTCCACTGGCTCCTCCACATCAGACACCACAATCCTCCTATCCCCCCATGACATCACAACAGTTTCAGCAGCAGCAGCTCGCTATTTACACCCCCTCTAGGAACGGAACAGAACAGCCCCTTAATTAATATTTATACAGCCCTCCTCTTCTGGCCCTGCCCCTGTACCTTTGGACCTCTATGCCCTGGCCCCACCTCCCACAATGAATATTAATAAAGGCCTTTGTGCCTGACCCTGTCCCTCATGTGCCGGATGGCAATGGTTTCCAGTAAAGGGTATGGCTCTCTGCCTAATTTGAGACCCTGTGGGCCTCTGCATTATGGGGTACTTCCCTCCCAATCCACCTCTCGGTGGTCTGAGCTAATGGGGCTTATTACTGTGCCCCTCGCACTCATGGCACAAATCTTCAAACACTGGGCTTTAAGCCCACTGAAGTCTGCTTCTTTTTTCCCCGTGGTGTGCCCATGCTACTCAAAACAAAATGCTTTTGGGTAATCAGTCCAATCACTCCTGATATTGGAGGGCTGCTGTTGCTGGAGGAGATCACAGGGAGGCACCAATGGTGCAGAGAGCTGTGTGCTCCCACTTGGACTGCCGCTGATGCTGCTGGTGGAGGAAGGAAGAGAGGACCAATGGCGTAGGGGTGCCACTGCAGCTAACTGTCCAACTGCTGCTCTAGTTGCGAGAGAAGAAATAAAAACAGAACTGCTGCTGCTTGAACCGCTGGGCTCACACTGAAGAAAGCAATGCTAGAGGAGCTGCAGACATGCTTAAGATAAGTACAGGCATCTGTGCTCCACGAGTCCTCTACCCTTTGCCAACTGAGCCTCTACTCCCTTGTAATGGTTATACCCCAGACCCTTTTCTAGGGAAGGGAAGTCCTGGCTGGTAGGCTGGGGATTGGGCCCCTCATGCCCTGGAGGAGGGTTCCTGGCCAGTGCTGTCTCCTGCCCTTGGACCCCCAATGTGGCAAAGGTGCAAATTTCCAAATTTAAACAAAGACTGTCACAGTCCTGGGAGAGGTAGGGAATGGAAAGTAAAAGAAAAGAAAATTAAAACCCCAGGCTCAGGGAAGGGTGCCTGCTTTTCTTTGGTGCCCCTAACTCTGGGGCACTACACTGGGACAGGTGGGAATACAGATGCAAACCAACTGAACTGAACCAGATTAAGCTCTTGGTGGCATTTCTAGTAACTGGGGAAATGTGTCCAGGACACCAGGCATATTCCCCTACTCCTTTCTAGAAGTGCCATGGGATCTTTAATGTTCACCTGAACAACCACCTGAATAGACATATGGAAAACCAGTTTAAAGTCTCATCTAAAAGATTTTATCAAGATTTGGGAGATACTAAAAGCTAGTGGGGGGTAGTGGATACACTGAGAGTAGACAGCAAATGGAGTCAAAATTAAACAGGGGTTACTGGAGGCATCAAGTCTCTGCATTAGGGCAATAGATAAAATAGACTTCTTCAACTAGGTCACAAAGACAGCTGATAAAGGCCATGCAGTGGATGTGTTGTACCTGGACTTTAGGAACGCCTCTGACTCAGTTTCACATAAATAGTTAGTGAAAAGAAACTGAGTGATCTGGGTTGGAAGAAAGTGTTACAGGGTAGATCAGAAATTGGCTGAGTGGAAGAATGCAGAGGGTTGTCTTCAATTGGGAGTTCTCAAAGTAAGGAAAATCACAAGTGGGTCTCTAAAGGGATTGGTCCTAGGCCAGTCCTTTTTAATATCTTTATAAAAGACATTAGGGAAGGGAGTCATGAAAAGAGATGCATCTTTGCAGATAATAGGAACATCTGTGGCAGAGTGCACAGTGAGAAGGGTGTAAAGTCACTTAAGGAGGCTCTGGGAAAGCTAGAGACATGGTCCAAGATTAGGCAACTGAGAGTCAATGCCACGAAGTGTAAGGTCATGCATATGGGTCAAGGAATCTGAGGACAGAGTTCATGGGCATGTGAAACTAGAAGAGACAACTACGGAGAACGACCTAGCAGTGATAATTAAGGACAACCTGAAACCGTCAGCACAGTGTAATACACCAGTAGGGAAGGAAATGCAATTATGGGATGCTATAGGCAGGATCATTAGCAACAGGCTAGGCAAGTGATACTGCCCTTGAACAGATTGCCGATATGGCCACACTTGGAATACTGTGGCAGTTCTGAAGTCCACACTTGAGGAAGGATAGAGATAGGGTGGAGGCATTGCTGAGGAGGGCCACCAAGATGATTCAAGGTAAAAATGGGAAGCCGTAGGTTAAAGAACCTGGATATGTACACACTGGAGGTCAGGAGGGAGAAGAGTACCATAATTCAGACCTGTATATTTTTACATGGGATAAACAGGGTGGATTACATGAATTATTCACAAAAAGTTCAGACACGGGTACAAGAGGTAACGCCATGAAGCTGGTTCAGAAACAATGTCTGGAAATGTTTCTTTACAGATATGGTAGTAGAGAAGTGGCACAGGCTGCCAAGGTAAGTGGTCTGTGCCCAATCCGTAGTGGGATTCAAACACGGATGGAATAAGCATATAGGGAGAGTAAAAGTGGGAGGTGATGATGGTACGTGGAATAGGAGTGTGCTGTTAAGTGGCCACTAGGGTACTCACAAGTCACATACAATAGGTTGGACTGGGCAGACTGGATGCGTCATGAGGCCTTTTTCTGTTGCCAATGTCTATGTTTCTAAGTACCTTTGAGGCAACCCATCTAGTCTTTGAGATTTGGTCACTGAAAAGCTGTTACATGCATAGAGGTAGGCACACAAGCTTTCTATCTGTGTTGTTTAGGTAAAGAGAGTAGGCATTTTTTTTCTTTCCCTCCATTTTGAAACTAATGTGATGCACCACCAGGGAGGAGAAGCCTATTTTTCCTCCTTTGGTTCCCAGACTAGAAGTGTGATTGGTAATACCCAGGGGATGAACAAGGAAGCTAGATCAGCAGGAGGGAGCTCATCCAGATGATAGAATAACATCCAAGACATACAGTGGTGTCAGATAGGATGCAATGCAGTCTTTCAAGTTACTGCCTGACAAAAGGGATTTACTGCCAGTGGAACTGCCTTGTTTACTGTTGTACTGCAGTATACTGCCATTTTCCATTGCATCCTGGCTCGCACCACTGTAGCTTCCCACCTCAGTTGGCACAAAGGGGTCATAAAGACAGAGGGACAAAGTGACAAGATGAATCACACCCAGAGACATAGACTGACTCAGAGAAACAGTCAATTAAAATACAGGACCATGTGCTGTTAACACCTTTCACTGTAGAACATTTACAACATTGTACCACAACTGACCTCTGTAAATAATCAATAAAGAGATATTATTTACCAATATTACCTTGTGTGGGAGTGTGGACTGAGCTCCTTATTCGAGGTAGTGATACTGCTTACAAATGACACAACTAACAAAGGCAGACTGATACACTCACAAGAGAGAAGTGGTGGGGCAGCACTGGGCAGCATTAATGCAGATTAATTGCACATTGGCTGCCCTCTCAGCCTGAGATGCCCCAACTAACTGAGATGCTACCTAAACATTACGACTTGGGCAGAGCACAACTGTGCTCATACTCCTCCTGTTCTCACAGCATATATAAAAACGGACCATTTAGGCCCACCGGCAAAACAGGGTGAGCACTATAACTGTGCACTCCTTTCTCTCGCACTGGGCCCACTCTATCCCAACTGTGACTCCTCCTTATTCTAACTGCTAGCCTTACAACTTGCTGCCTGGAGCGATGAATTCACACTGCACTTCTTCCTACTGACTGCAATGTTTAATACTATATTGTAATACCTGTTTTTGGTATTGTTGTCTTACAATGTCCCTGTGTTCTGGTCACTTTATATTAACTCTTCACTACTATTTGCCTGATGAAATCTGATGCTTGTAAAGTCCCTGTTGTGCTAATTCTATGTAATGTAATCCTCCACTTGTATGTGCCTGATGTTCATGTATGTACCTTGTAATCTCCCGGGTCGCATCTGAAAATAGGCACTTGGCTGTCTAGTGTGCTTACCTGGTTAACAAAAGCAAATAAATAAATTAGCCATAAACCTGAGGGTGCAAATATAAGGTATGGGGTCAATATGCTGTATGTAAAACAGCTAACGGACAACTACACAGACTAAACTGTGCATACTGGAACAGTGACTGTGCCTAAATAGCACACATCAAACAATAACGCATTATACAAAACAGCGAATGTGAAATACAGAAATACAGCTGGAAGTAATCCCAGCATAATTCACAAACGCTAGGGGCAGAAGAGCAATGTTCATGGTGTCCCGCCCCTCCACCCAGTGTGTGATCCTCAGTATCTTCTTTAGTGGGGGCCTGCCCCCTGTGCGTGCTCATGAACCGGCAATAAAGTGCAGTTGGAAGTCAAAGCCTGCTGTGCAGAGGGGTGGGGAACACATCAATAGAGTGGAATAGGCAGGCAGAGAGACATGGCTGCATGTTAGAGACCCACATCCAGACCGCGCTGGAACAACAACACCGAATTGACAGGAGGCACTGCCGGCAGCCACACCATGGACCATACTGCCAACCATTCCACATGCAGAGGCAGCACCCCCCGTTGACAACACCCGGCAGATACCACCCATGCAACCCTCTGCGTCACTGTGTAAAGCACCTGTACTAACTGGTCCGTGCAGATATTTTAAAAACCCACCCACACCAGTACATTTTGTCACCCCCCCAACACCCCTGCCTGTGCCAGTGAGACTGCATAACCCCCCAACGAGACATGCCCCAGTGCCCACTGCAGAGGAATCTGGGGTGTATGGTGTGCTTGCCCCCCCAAACAGTAACATTGCCGCACCCCCAACAATAGACAGGGTGCTCCCACCTCCACAGTAAACAGTGCTATCCCCCCCCACAATAGTAGGCAAGGCAAGAGAAGGCAAAATTTATTTAAAAACACCCAATCCCAGAGGCTCTGGGCGCCATACAAATAAATAAACACAGCTTCAAGAAAACAGCGTACAAACGCATAACAGATTTAAAAAATACAGAATAATAGCACATCATATAAGCATCATACACAGTCAATCAAAAGTTAGTAATTCAATCCTGAAATGCTTGGGCAAATAGGAGGGCCTTAAGGCAGGCCTTGAATACCTCCAAGGTAGGGGCCCCCTTAACACCAGGGGGCAGCGAATTCCAAAGGATGGGGGCGACGATACTAAAAGCTCTGTCACCAGCCGATCTCAACCTTGTCCTAGGAATCGCCAAGGGGCCTCCACAGGAGGAACAGAGGGGGCAGACAGAGAGGGCAGGTACGAGACGGTCTGACAGATAACCAGGGCCTGCCTGTGTAGGGCCTTATAGGTGAGAAGACCCACCTTAAAAAGGATCCTCCGCCTGACTGGCAGCCAGTGCAGCTCACACAACACCGGTGTAATATGGCATAATTTTGGCTGCCTGGCAGCTGCATTCTGCACTAGCTGGAGTCCATGGAGAGATCCTCCCGTGACCCTGAGGTAGAGCACATTACAGTAGTCAAGCCTTGATGTAACTAAGGCATGTATCAAGGTGGGGAGGTCCAGAGGCGAAACAAGGGTCTTTATCCTGGAGACATTTCTGAGATGGAAAAAACAGGAGCGGACCATGGAGGATATTTGTGCCTCCATAGTCAAATTCCTATCCAGAATGACACCAAGATTATGCACCCAAGAGGAGGCCTTCAGTGAAACAGATCCCTGAACAAGTCCAGTCTCTGATTCAGAGGCCATCCTATCATGCACTCCGTTCGACTCCACCACCAATACCTCCGTCTTATTGGGGTTCAGTTGCAACCAACTAGAGGTCATCCAGTCGTTGATCTCAGCAAGGCAGCTGTTCAGCACATCCACTGTGTTGGATGTTCCTGGGGCAAAGGAAAAGTATAGCAGGATATCATCAGCATAGCAATGAAAACCCAAGCAATACTTCCTAATGAGCCCTCCCAGGGGTAGTATGTACACTGCGAACAACACTGGGGCTAGTTCCGATCACTGAGGAACTCCACAAGATAGGGGGCTAGCGGCAGTGGAGGAATTCCCCATCACAACCTGTTGCCTCCTATTAGTAAGAAATGACTCAAACCAGTTAATGACAGTACCAGTGAGTCCACAGAGTTCACTAAGGCAGTCAAGCAACACACAACGGTCCATAGTGTCAAATGCTGAAGAGAGATCCAGGAGAACAAGAATTGTCTTATCCCCTCAATCTCTTGCCCTGAGGACATCATTCAACACCCAAACAAGTGCAGTTTCTGTGCTATGCCTAGCCTAAAACCCCAACTGGAAAGGTTCGTACAACTCATGAGTCACCAGCTGCTCTTCCAACTGAAGCGCCACTAACTTCTCCGCTACCTTTGCCAAAAAAGGAAGATTAGAAATAGGTCGGTAATTTGCCCTGACCTCCGGGTCCAATGATGGTTTCTTTAAGAGTGATCTCACCAGTGCATCTTTCAAGGCATCAGGGAAGACCCCCTCGGAAAGGAACACCGGACAATCAGAGCAAACACCGGGCCGGCAGTGTCAATGCATCTCATCAAGAAACGCGTCTGCACCGGGTCCAGTTCACAAAAGGTGTGCTTCAGATTGGTTTCCACCCCAATGATCTCACTTACCTCCACTGGTCTAAACTCCCCCTAACCAGGTGAAGTGCACTCAGAACACTTCAGGTGACCATTGCCAGCTATGACATCGCTGACTGAAGAAACCACTTGCCGGATACCGGACACTCTGTCCGAGAAAAAACGAGCAAACTCTTCACATTCAGCATTAGTAAAAACCTTCTTCGGCTGTAGACAAGCAGGATGAAGTAGCCTGTCCACAATCCAAAAAAATATAGCTGGTCAATTCTTCCTGGCAGCAATCTCCCTGGACAGGAACACTGCCTTCTTATGGTTGATTGCCCACTGGTATGCATTATAATGTACATGCAGGGCCAGTTTGTCTCCCTTCAGGCTGGACTTTCTCCAGCAGCACTCTAACCTCTGAACCTTTCTCTTCGTCTCCATGAGAGACCCATCATACCATGGGGACCTCAGGTAGGAAGATTTGGGTTGTACATGGACAGGTGCGAGGGAGTCAATGGTGTGGGTAGCACCTTATTATAGGTGTCAACCCCAGCCCCAATGCCTCTAATGCATGCATCACCCACACTAGATAGATCAGCTGCCACTAGAAAACCCTCAGGGTTCAACCCCTATAAAGGGTGACAGCTCATCTTCTCAGTAGGGAGAGGGCATCTGGTGGGAGCCCCGAACGTGAACTGCACCGTGCAGTGATTGGACCAAACCACCCGATCAATCTTGAGATTATCTATTTCAAGCCCCAGTGAGAACACCAGGTCTAACATGTGGCCGCCCTGAAGTGTCGCGGCAGAAACAACTTGTGACAGGCCCAGAGATGACATAGTTTGGAGGAGGTTATGACCAAGCTGAGAAGATTTGTTGTCAGCCCAAACATTGAAATCACCCAGAACGATACATCTGGAAGCTTCCAAAGTTTCACTGACAACGAATTCGGCAACCTGCTGAAGGAAATTCCCCACCATCCCTGAAGGGTGGTAAATAAAGAGAATCCTGCAGCCTGCACGTGGACCCCCATGGACAGCCACACATTCAAAAGAACCTGGCGCTCACACTAGGTGCACGGAGAAGGCCAGGTTGGATCTAAAACAGATGGTTACCCCACCGCCCCTACGTTCCTTTCTGAGGCAGTGCACCATGGTATACCCAGGCAGGACAGCAGCCTCAAAAACTGGACCCACATCGTCCCCAGCCCAAGTCTCTGTAATGCAAGCCAGATCAACCAAGGAAATCAAGTCCGCAATAATTGTGGTCTTGTTCCTGATCGATCTGGCATTGCATAACACTGCCTCAGGGGACTGGTGGGTTATGCAACCCCTCGGGTTACCTGACCACTTGGTCTGGCTGATTCCCTGGGGACAGGTACCAAACACGTCTGGCCTGTCCCTTGTGTCCGTTGTAACCCAGGGTGCCTTTTAGATCTGACAACCCCTATCCTACCACCCTCTGCTGTGCACAGGGCTCCCCACTGCCCAAGATCACCCCGACCCCTCCAAATCCCCACCTCCCGGCAACGTCTAACCGTAGTATCAGAAACCAGGAGGGAGGTGAAGGATGGTAAATCATGCAGAAGGGATGCCCCATACACTATCCTGGCCCTCCCAGGCCCCCCAGATAACCCCGGCACATCACTAAATTTATAACCTTTAATTACTAAACAGTAAGTAGACAGTCCAGGATAATTAAACATTCTAGACAATCCACCCTTAACACATAAATATAAAACAAAAACAAGCACTGTGAATTACTGAAAAAAGCAAATTAAATAAATCTAAAAACATTGCTAGCCTAATCACACTAACATAAAATAATTAACTAAACCCAACTAATACTATAACTCTCGACATAAAATGGATATAGCAATTAACAGAATAAACAATTCCCACTTAAGCTGCTGAATACACACAATGAACTAATATACTGGAGCTAAAACATATCCTATTTCAATTCTCATAAAAGTCCAGTCCCCCCTCAAAGGGAGTACACAGTACTGGCAGCCCACACCAATATACAGTGCTAACCCCACCACAGTTAACAGTACTTTTCCCCCCCAGAACACAGTGATGCCACTCCCTCCTAAATACAGCCCCCCCCAACAGTGAACATTGCTTACCCCTGTAGTTATGGCCATCCATGCCGGAACATAGAGTGTGCTGCCCATTCTGTTCCCATGTAGCCACCAGCAGTGCCGGGGAGACAGCATAGAGGGCCCACTCACACTACGCCATGACACCCGCAACCCACACAGCTGATGGACAAGGCAATAAGCCTCGACCACTACATGGCTGCATAGCAGAAAAAGGCGACAGGCTCGTGACTTGTACTGGTGATGTAAACAGTGCTACACTAGCACTGCACATGGTACAGCAGGTACATGCTACAGCCAAATAACCATACAAAGCACTCTGTACTTGCCCATAGGACTTCCCAATTTGGCTGTTGGGCATTGGGTACTGGACACAAACCAAACACCCTTGCAGGTGATGGCACCACATCTGCATCTCCATAGTCCCAATGGGACATAACAGCGCATGACCACACAATGTGGAAACAGGATCGTACACCCCTGCTGAACACAACTCCAATGCATGGACACTAAGCACTGCTGGCAGGAACCACACACAGGGGAACACAGAATGGGTGTGTGGCAGGGGCATACAACAGGGACGTTATGCAGCCCTAATCACCTCTGTGGCCAATCACAGGCCAGTAACCGCCCCCCCAAAGGCACCACAGGGCTGGTAAACTGGCTGCAGCTGTCATGCATTAGGATTGGGCTGCTGCAGGTCACCTATGGCAACAGCCCCAGGTGTAGCACAGTAATACTGGTCCGTACAAGCAGGCCTGTTACCACTTGTGTAGCTGGGGGGCATGTGTACATGCTTCAGGGCACAGGTGTGTGCAGTCATGCACAATGATGGCCCCTATATAAGGGTGAGCCTCCTACAGGATCAGTATCCCATCTGAATCTGGAGGAGCAGTCATGTCGTATGAGGACAGGATGCCACTGAATGTTGTGAGAAGCCAGAAGGGGTCTTCTTTGCTGCTCCATGAGGGACACCTCTTCAGGAAGGAGCGCATCCACCAGGACAGAATGTATTGGAAGTGTGTGGAGTATGGCAGGGCATGTTGTCCTGCCTGAGTACACACAGTGGTGGAGCAGGTGGTGCACACTGGAGGGGACCACAACCATGTCCTGGATGCTGCCGATGTGGCCACCAGGGAATGATGGCAGCAGTCAAAGATCAAGCCCGGTGCACCACAGAGATATGCTGAGAGATCATGGCAGCATACACCAGTGGCGTCTCTGCAACCATGACTGGCCGACTGCTGGTGATGCCCTTAATGAAGAGGACCTGTGCCAGGGCCAGGACGGCAGTGCATAGACCACCACTCATGCCAACATCCCTGCGTGACCTTGCCATCCTGGATGAGTACACTAGGACAGACGCCGGTGAACATTTCCCTACAGTTTGACAAGTGGATCTTGGGAGAGCAGGTGCCTGATCTTTGCCACCCGTCTGTTGCTGGTACATCTGGAGGGGTGTGCCAGCCTGTTCTCTGATTGTACCCCACTTTTCACACTGCTGTACATTGTGCACGGTCTGCTGGACAACACCATATCCCCTGCTGCGTTCATCCTCATGAATGCTCACACCAGTGCAGCGTACACCATGGCCCTGCAGCACCTGAAGGCCCTTTGCCCCAGCCTGGCACTGACCAGTGTATTCACTGACTATGAGCAGGCAGTGATAAAAGCATTCCAGAATGTGTTTACAGGATGCCAGCAACATGGGTGCCTATTCCATCTTGCCCAGGCCATGTGGTGGAAGTGCCAACAGATAGAGGGCCTGGTTGGCCTCTATACCAACTACCCTGAGTTCACCCTTCATGTGGGGATACTGGTTGCACTGGCGTTTATGGCCCCCAACAGGGTGGTCGAGGCCTTTGAGGAACTATGTGACATGGAGTTCGTCAGGAGCCATGGTGACCTACTTACCCCATTGCTAGGCTGTTCTGAGGACACGTGGGTTGGCAGGCTTGCTGGTCAGCCCAACAGGCGCCATCCAGTCTATCTGGTGCAGTGCTGGAACGTCTATGAGGCAGCAAGGGATGGCACTCCCCACACCAACAATGCAGTGGAGGGCTGGCACCTCAGTTTCAGCATCAAGTTCGGGGCATGCAACCCAAACATCTGGCACTTCATCAGGGCCCTCAGCACGGAGCAGCATCTGACAGACCTGAAACTGGCACAATTGACTGCGGGCAACACCATGCAGACAGCCAAGAGGAACTACAAAGATGCCAGCCAGTGCATTGTCAATACTGTGGCAGCTTACAGCACGTGCACCACTGCTGACTATCTGAGGGGCATTGCCTTCAACCTGAGCTTCCAGGTGTGACTGGACAATGTGGTGGGGGGGCACCTGTTTGTGGGTGGGGGCATTGCTTTGTATCACCTGTGCACTGCACTGTATGTTTCACCTGTATAGCACTAGTAAACTTCATTACATTCACTGCAGTTCTGTCTCCTGCCTCTCTGTTCAGGGTACCGTCATGTTGCCTGGGTCACACTGTTCTGTTGCAACATTGTGTTCATTAGCTGTTTTTGTATTAGCTGTTTTTGTTTTAGGCATTATGACCATGTGCCTAAATATAGTGTGGCATATGGGTAATTAGCCTCAGAGAAAAGCCTATTCGGCCATTCCCTGAAAAAATGTTCAAAGGTATTGGCAAAAATTTGCAACAGTTTTGTGCAAAAGACTTTAGAGTGAGCATGACTACCCTTGTCATATTTACTGTAGTTCTTGAAGATCCATAAAAACCCTTTCCTTACTAAGTATTTCTATCCCTAACATACTTTTTTTTATTTGTTTTTGGGTAGCAGCCCTATACTTTCTATAGGATCATAATGGTGTATACAAAAATCGACCGCAACAGTCTTTTTAGCAGAATTAAGGATAGCAGAACCAGGGGATACATGCACAAGGTAAGGGGGGGGAACAGTCAGGAGGGACAGACAGAAACATATGTTTTTACCAGAGAGCAGCAGGGTTGTGGAACAGATTACCATAGGAGGGAATAAATGCAGATAATGTTGAGAGTTTCAGGAATAGGTTTAATAACTACTTGAAGGGAAATGCCTTTTAAATTATTGTTTTTAGGAGAACAGGGGAGGTGAATTAGATGTGTTGTTCCGTCTTGCTTCGTCCCACCAAACCTGTGTAATTGCTGTAGGTACCTATAACTGAATATTTAGAGCTGCTGCTGCTTTTGGGTCTTCTAGTTTGATTCCCACCAAGGGTTGGAGGTGTATTTGCTCAAGTGCAGGGGGGACAATATTCAGCATGCAGTTCTGCACTACCTGTATGGTGCTTCCTTTGTGTAGAAACACAGAAAATTATGGCAGAAAAAGACACAAAGTCCATCCAGTCTACCTAGTGTTCCTGCTTGTTCCACAACATCCTACTATCAAAGAGGGGTTTTATCTTGAGATCTACCCCTCCCTTCCCCCAACTGACCCCACCTCATTTTCTTCTCCCTCCCTCCTTACCACTCCTTTTGGTAACACAAGCCTCCTGTGTCTGTACCTTCCAGTCTTCAACCATTTATAGACCCAGCCACCACCACTTATTTTGGCAATCTGTTCCATTGTTCCACCACCCTTTCAGTGAAGAACTTCCTTACCTCCCTCTTAAAGGAGAACAGCACTGAATATATGTCATTTTTTTATTCGGTAGAAGCTGTTTCATAAATGCAGGTTCCAGTTCTGTTAATGTTTCATCAATACTTGCCTAATAGCAACCACAGGGGTTATTTATGATTTACTCTTGGGTGTTAAGTGATATTTTAGAATTGTATGATGTGGTTTATGCCCCTTTCAGCCATAGAGTTTTATAGTAGAACACAGATGCCTTGTATCAACAATGGTAGAGCTGAGCACAGGACGTAAACTACATCACACAGTTCTAAAATGGTGCTTACCGCCTGCATGTTAACCAGAACCACCCACTTGGATAATTAAAAAGCCTATAGAGATGGAACAGAAACAGAACTGGAACCAGTATTTAAAAATCAGCTTTTAAATGGAACAATAACTTACAGGTTCAGTGTAGTTCTCCTTTAAATCTCTCACTAGACACTTTTACACACACAAGTTTCTGTAGCAAAATGATGATTACCTGTGTGGCGCCATTTGAGTCTGTTCCCTTCCATGTTTCAGTTTACATGCAGCTAGTATTCTGGCAAATCCCCTCCTCCATTTAGTATTTTTTCATTCCGACATCCCCACAGAGTTTCCAGGCAGAAGGTGTGATCCAAGATTTTCTCAGGTGGTGGTGGTGGTGGGTGGGGGGGAGTGGGTGGTAATGGAATGGTCTTTATACACAGTGGATGAAATGGCACACATAGGGACGAACCATGGCAACAAGGGAACACTGTTCGGACGAGTGTTCACTGAGGTAGCAGACCAGATGGACTTTACACACCAATGGAGGTAATGATATACTGGTTCCATAACAGTCATTTTGTTACAGAAACCTTGTGCCCCTTCATCATTGTGCTACCTTTGCTGATGGACAGGTCCTGACTTGCCCCCTCTGGAACTTGTCTCAATCATATCTCCTCCTGGTGTAAGACCAGTGGCTTCAGTATATAGCCCATAATAACCAGCATAGATTCTCATTTGGATACATGAATCACCTTCTTTTCAACATTTTACAACATGCTGTACAAAGCAATTAGCACGACAGAAATAGAAGGCACTGCATACATCAAAGTCTTTATGGGCTAAGCAATAACCTATATAAAGTTCTACAAATAATCTGCATACAGTCCTGGGCAGTTGCACTAGAATGGGCTTTATTAAGGGAGGGAGTTGGTCAGGATACTGGGATCATCCTCTACTCTTATCGGAAAGTGTCAAAGAGATCTTACACTTCTGCCTAGACAAGTACGATTAATGATGAAAGGGTGAGCAATGTCAATGTCTCAGCAGGTTGAACACTTGCCACTAGGGTTGGAAAATTGGAAGGTTATTGAATCTAGTTCCTAGTTCTAGGTCCTAGCCCATGGACCTTGCTAGTAGCCAGTACTGACACTGCAGTGCAGCACTAGTGGGTGCTGCACTGCTAACCTGCTGTTCTTCAGATGAAACATTAAACTGAGATTCCCTTCTGCCCATTTCTGGAAGCTAACCAGGTGGAAGTTAAAGATTGCATGGCACTTGTAATAAAAGTAAGGCATTTGTTCCCAGTCTCCTGGCCAACATGCCCCCTCAATAAAAACAGGTCCATGTAAACCTCTTTTCCAGGGTGCACCCAGACTCGAGCTGCACTCACAACTCAGTGTGAACTTCCTGTTTCAAACATTATAAATAAACAAATGAATACATTGTGAAAAGATCCCTGTTTAGCATCTAATACATAGGATGGCATTTTCAGGTAGGTATTACAAATCACCCTCTAGTACTGTATGCACTGCACTGCACTGCGAAGACTGGGTAAGAGCCTTGGTTCTTGGGAGGGACTTTCTTTCTTTCTTTCTTTCTTTCTTTCTTTCTTTCTTTCTTTCTTTAGTTTTTTCTTTCTTTCTTTCTTCATTTAGTTTTTGTTGACCGGGTAGGTGCACTAGAGAAAAACATTGCCTATTTTCAGGCATGACACCGGAGAGGTACAGACAATAAATAGACAGCAAGTTACAAAGACAACAATATAAAGAATACTGCATGAGCAAATATGCACAAGTGTGTTCTGCCACAGAGGGGTTTTGATTCTCTCTGATCTCAAGAGCAAAGATTGAGAGGTCCACGGGAATCAGAACCCTGAGATGTTAGAACACACTGGTTATGCATAAAGTTGCTCATCCTGTATTTTTTATAGTGTATTGTATTATGTGAAATGTGTGCATTGTGTTTCTTTTTCTCTTTCACAATGAAACTGAATTGTGCAGTCTCAAGAATTTCTAGACTGCTGTTCTCCCACAGAAGGGTACAGCCACATTCCATGGCCTTTGAACTGTGGTACAACAGCATTTTGAAAAGGATGGATTTCTGTATAGAACAACGCTCTACTATACACTATAAATACTTTGGGAATAATACATAACATCACCATATTACAGGCAAGTACAGGAACGACATGGTCTTATTAAGCACAATGTAATAACAGAAAAAGTTTAACTTAAGGGGTACACATTTGTGCAAAACCCACAACTTGTGGGTCCAGAGATGGCAGTGCTGGGGCTCAGCTAAACAGAGATTTGAAGGGGACAGGAAATATGTGCACATTGGCAGCAGTTGGTAATGTTCCTCTTTACAGCAATGACATTCAAAGCTCCTAATAATCCATATTTAACTGTACCTGCATAAACACTAATATGAAACACTGTATTTCAACTGTTTGTTTTTTTATGGAAAACATGCTACACTGTTCTTTTCATGGAACCGGTATGTATTATGCCTTGGTTTGTGTACAGAAGTCTAATTATGAGCTGTTGACCTATCAGAACCTTGCTCAGAGTTCTGTGCACAAACTGTGACATAGTTAAAACTCCAGATCACTGGTTCCAGGAAGAGAACTGTAACTGAATGCCACCCATGAAAACAAAACAGTGCAAAATAGAGTTTTTCATATAACTTTTCATTCAGGTACAGTTAAATATGGGTAATTAAGGGGAGTGAATATCATTTCTGAAAATAAGGACTTTAAATAGCTGCCAATTGAAAATGATTTCCCTGTCTCCTTTAAAAAATGTGTACTTCAGTGATGAGCTTTTAAGATCTCTTATCCTTGGAATTACTTAAAGGAACAACAATGTTTTCCATACAGTGACCTGTGGCCAATTATCTGTAAAAAAGGAACCCTTTTCAACTTTTCTGTAACCTCCTCAAGTTCAGTCATCCATTACTAAACACTGTTTATGGCTGGCTTTGACGAATAAGGAGCTATGAAGAACTTCAGGAAAAAAGAGCAGTAACCAAGCTGTTGCATATCAGCATTACATAGCCCTGGAGTCCAGTGGGGAGAGAACAAAGGCTCCCTTGTAAGTGATTGAAACCACATTGCATGCAGCCTATCTACTGCAACTCCAAGGCGACTGATCAGCTGTGACGCAGCAGATCAAAAGTTTAGAATAATATCCATATTCCCAGCAGGCTGTGCTGTCAATATGCTTTAAAAAACAAAGATTGCACAGTGTGTGTGCCAGACTTCTCTGCCTCAAAATGCTTATAAGGGGGAAGGAGGTTTGTTGCATGTGTTTAGTACCCTGCCAACAAGGACCTCGGACCATCTTTCCAAGGCAGGGGTACTTTGGTATTTGTAAGGGTTATAGGATGTCTGAGTGATATCCAAAATAGATTAAAAATGATAAGCAGAAAACCTTTGAATTCTGCACACACATCCCTAAACCTGCATGCTTAGACATGTAACTACTGTGCAATCATCTAAGTTTCAACTATGCTTCAGAGTAAACCAAAACACTCCAAAACAGAATTCCCAAAAATAGGAATATATGAAAATCTAGATGAGAAAAGACCATAGGTTCGTCCATTGTGTTCAGCCCTTGCTATCCAAGAAGCTTCAATATTATGTGAAATACCAGTAGTAACTGGTGATTGAGAAGTACTACTGTACCAGAACATGCTATAGAGATTAGCAATATACTGTAGCTGCATGGCCTGCCATTTGAGAAAGCCCCTGATCCTGCACTGCTCACCCTGGGTACCAATCTCCACCATGACCAGGGCTGCCTGCTCAGTGTTCTCCCTTGTGGCACATGGCCCCTCAAACTTTAGGTGGCATAACTCGGGGAAGTGCCACCTGAGTACACTAGTCACCATGGATGCCCTGCAGACCCTTGTGATTTGTAATTGCATGGCTGTATCTGTGTTTGTGTCCATGCCCTCAGCCCCAGGTGGTGTTGGTCATGGTGCCAGTAGGTAGCACTCTGCCTGTCTCTGCCCTGGGTTCTGCATGGTGTGCCACATGCCATGTATGTTTTCAGTGGTACCAACTGCTGTTCCAGCTGGTCTGTGTGTGGGGGAGGCGACAATGTGCTGTCCTGTGTTGTGTCTTGTTGTACTGTTCAAGTGCTCCCAGCCCTTACCACCAGCATACCATGCTCCAGCTCTTGGGTTGACACACTTTCTGTCAAGCCTGTGGAGGTGGGGGGAGAGGGGTTACCTGTCATGTGTTGCTGATTGGCAGTTCATTCATTTATGTGCACAGCCCGCATTGGGTGCCCTTACCACCTGTATCTGGCCACTGTGTGCTTTCCATGGTGGGTAACAGTTGTGTGGGTGCATCCTGTGGGCACTCTGGGTCTGCATGCCTAGCATCTGTGGGGTGTTGTGGCACTCATCTGCTGTGCTCGGGGGATTGTCACCTGGTAGGGTGTCCATGCCATCCACCTCCCCATCTAGCGCCTCCTCCATCAGGGCCTCAGCCACGATGGCCTTGTTTGGTGTGAGGTTGGTTATGGCTGCTGATGGTGCTGGCTGTACTGGTATGCTGCAGCCAACTACCATTTGGTCAAGGCATGTAGGTCCCACCATTTGTGCTGGATGGCAGACAGGCTCCACAGTTCGGGCCCACAGGCATTGACAGCAGCCTGTATGTCTAGCCAGGTCCATGCTTTGTCCTCCTTTGGTGCCTTGAATAAGCTGGAGCCATACATGGTTCTGTAGTGACTTCAGTTGCCAGCAGGGCCATCTGCTGGGAACTGAAGTTGGATGACCAGGAACCCGATGGTCCCTTCATGCCTCCCTTTCTGCATCTGTGGCCATGTGTGGGGCCATGTGCTCTGGCCCTGGTAGATACTGCAGCCCCATCTTCCTGTCCAGGGGTTGCTGGTAGATGTAGCCCCACCATGCAGTCTAGGGGCTGGGGTGCCATCATTGGGCTTACTCCCCTGGCTGTTGCTTGGTGTGGTGTGCGTGTCTATGTCCATCCCTCCAATTCTGCATGTCTTCTATGGCATTGATCTCCTTTTATGAGAGGGTCAAGGGGTGTGTCTGCCTCCAGCAGATCCTCCCATGCCGTGCTCCTCACCCCTTCACCATAACCCTGCACACCTCTCCACCCATGTGTGGGGCTGTTGATGAATACCATGTGTTTTTGTATTCCTTCATGGGTGCGCAACAACAACACACCTGCCGTTATGATCCATTCTAGCATGTGTGGTTATGTTTGAGAATAGGGCCCATAGAGAGGAAAACAACCAGTAGCTGAATCCTCTGCGAACCTGCTGTTTCATCCTGAGAATACTACTGTAATTCTGCTACTAGATATGATCACATGGAACTACATAGGATATGACATATGTTGTGGAGTGGGGTTAAGCAAAAAGGCATGCCAGAACATGTGTCTTACTGGCATAATGTCACAATTCGGGTGCTTTATGAGGTACAAGACCACAGGCCATATGCCTTCAACCACCCAAAAAGTGACATTATCTCACTGACATATACTCTGAAGTGCCTTACCGTGGTTATAAAATGTATCCATTTATGTGTTAGCAGTCATAAGTAGTTTTTTTTGTGGGCACTAGTTTCACCTGTGAGATTGTGCTTGGATAATATCATGGGTGAAACTGGCTCCTCACCAATCAGCTTTCAGCATTTTTCTTTTCATTTTATAATTATAAATCATCATCACTGGCATGTTTGACACCTAATGGTACATCCATTTATTTACCATGTGGGGGATCTGGGCTCTTATCCAAAGCCTGGGTTCCAGTTCAGGCCAGTTGGAGGTGAATGGCCAGTTCTTGAGAATGCATCATATCCCTGGCAGGATGAGTCATATCAGCCGCTGCATGACTGCACTCTGGTAATCCAGGAGGAGGGGAATCACTGGCACGAGTCCTCCTCACATCCATTCTCAAAACCTGCTGATATCTAGGGATGGTGACAGGGTGGCTGGTTCCTCCTGCTGCTGGATAGTTGGATGTGGGGGAGTCCACTTACAATGGAAGTCAGTCCATATCAGAGACCTTGTAGAACATTGATAGGTATGAGGCACCGCTGAGTACCAATTAATACAATCCAGAAATATTGTGATCTCACCATAATTACATGGCTAGAGTGTTTTATTTCACTGATAAAACGGCTTACATTTAACAACACAACATTTATTTTGGTTTATTGGGATGGCTGGACTAGGAAATATTTGTTAATTGCAGCCGCATCTTGGGAGGGATCAGAATGTACAGACTGACATTTAGAGCTGGGCAAAATTAAAAAAATCAGTTTTGTGCAATTTTCACAAAATGCACACAATTTTCACACAAGTTCCTATATACTGCATATACTTTTGAGGTGCATAAATTCACATTTTATAAATGTGAAATTTCACAAATAGCATCTCTTCATATGGAAATGTGCACCTTAATATATTCTCTGCATAAAAATTCCAAATTGCACATTTAAAAAAATAAAAATCTAGGGTCCAATTTTCAAACAGTTTGCACCATAATAACTTTTCACTGCGAGCTTCAGTGCAGGGCAATGCTTCAATTTCCATTTGGAAGACACAGTTGTTTGCGTGTATGTGTGCATGTGTGTGTGTGTGTGTGCATTCGTGCTCTAGCTGGTGCCAAGTTAGTGTCTGCATCTTCTGTCTAGCTCCCAACCACAGACCCACTACTGCCTGCTGTATCCAAAAGGATGCAGTGAACTTGTATGGTAGAGTTTATTCTTTAAGGTGTTGAAACAGTACGGCAAAAGAAAAGACATGAACTAGAAAAGAGTACATTTTAAGCTGAAAAGGCAGCGTTCTTCAGGTGCCATGTGAATGGCATAGCACTGCATATGGATACACTGGCATATTCAAATATTTTCAGCAGCACTAACAGTCTGGCAGGGCTGAACTACATAAAACTGGTAAATTGAATGAACAAAAGTTGAGGTCTGCACCAGGGTCCTGTGCTCAGCTCCCGACACATATGAATGAAAAGTATTATTGCCAGCACCAGTAAATCCAGCAGAGCACCACAACAGAACTTATGGATCCGAACAGAGTGCTAACATTGCACAAAAGAGAAGCCAAAGACCATAATATGTGCTATATCAAAATTTATTTATGCACATAACACAAGGCTTCCACAATCCATATAAGCTGCCCACCTCCTCCAGTGATACAAAAAGAATGTCCTAACGCGTTTCATGCCACCTAGCACTTAATCATAGGAATAACACAATCAAAATACCAGTACCAT
Organism: Neoceratodus forsteri; assembly: GCA_016271365.2. Taxonomy (NCBI): domain Eukaryota; kingdom Metazoa; phylum Chordata; order Ceratodontiformes; family Ceratodontidae; genus Neoceratodus; species Neoceratodus forsteri. Next base: position 143,168,978 of record JADMNL010000029.1, on the reverse strand, counting down.
TAAATATACTAGATTTAAAGTGACAGTGCACATTATTAAAAAAAACATTAAAAACATTTTCTTTAATGAACATCATTCTTAAAATTGAAGAGACCAACACATCATATACTTGGTGGTAGCACTATGTCCTATTGCTGGACGGCAGCTAGCACATGTCCATCACTCATCTGCACAGCTGGCTGCTGGCTGCCTCACACACATCTAGTACTGCTATACTTGCTTGAATAGCAATACAGTGTTTGCAGGATCACTTGTCAGAATCAGGGAAGCCCCTTGCCAGAAGAGCAACACAAAGATGTCCCATAATTGGGTCACAGCTAGAGGGTAAGAGGGGTGAGGTGACAATATTGTTGGCAATGCCAGTAGGCTGTCTCTGTGCATGGCATAGTGACATGCTAGTGGTGCTATTGCCATGGCCAGACACCTGTGCCTCTTACATTCCACCATGTTAGGTGGTGCAAAACCCTGTTTGCACCACCTAACATCTGGAATATACAATTTGCATGATACGGAGCAATGCTGTCACACAGAGAACTCCACCCTCTACACACAGCTCCCAGGCTTTGTATATAGTTGAAAAATGTGGTGATGGGGCCAGCATATTGGTGCAGCTGTAGCTGTACTACTTGTGGCACCGGCAACCCACATTCTGGAATAAGTGCAGACCATCAGTGGCTGGCAGCAGGATGAAGGACAGAGCATCCTAAGGACTGCTGTCTGTCTCCTTCCTCGGGGAGGGAGGTACACTATCCTGCTCCCACTGCATGATGGCTACCCAGTGAAGACCAGGTGGGAGCATGTCTGGAAAACACAACTGAGGGGAAGGGTAGCTGCCAGATACTTGCAATGGCTGTGTGTAATTGCAGGCATGTCTACACCTGTCATTGCATGCCACCACTCCTGGGAAGGAAACCAGAGGAAGGAGAAAAAATCCTGATCTATCCCATGCCAGCACTCATCACAGGCTGTCACATGATTGACACAGCAGGCCCCCCACCAGTATTTAATCCTGGGTAAGTGGTGGATAGAAATTTGAGGGACTGTGAGGAAGACTCAAGACTCCTATAAATTTTGATCACCAAATCCTTTATTTTTCACAAATGCTTTAAAAGTGTCACCTATAGGACCGGCTAATGTTTCATGGCTGAGAGAGAGACAGTTCTTCAGGGCCCACGGCTGTCATTAAGCTTTTCTGCCTCGCAATTTCTTTCACCAGCTGGGGTGGTTATGTATTTCTCATGTTTCCTGCTTTTTTTTTGTGGGCGTACCCAGCCCCGTTTTACCTGCATACTCTTAGCTTCAAAGGTTTCTTGCCTGCTAGGGTTTGGAGTATTTTAATTGTGCACTCACTGCTATTCCCAATCTAATAGCAGTAAGTAGTGGATAACCAGTAAGTCGCTGAGAAAGTCAGTGGCTGAGCTGGAGAGGTGTCATCAGGCAGAGCTGAGGAGCGAGAAAAAAACTCTATGGAAACAAAGAAACATGTGGCGATATGACAGGGAACCATTTACAGCCCAGGCTTGCAGCACAACATTTGGGAATGTGCATGAAGCCACTCATATTTATTTTTAAATTTGGACAAAAAAAAGAGCTCTTTCTCATATTTTGCATATGAACATTCCAAACTGCTCATTTTTTTAATTAGGTTTTAAAAATATGCATAATTTGGGGAGGGGGAGCATGATGTAATGCATTTTCTGCAAATAAATTCCAAATTATATATTTGCTACAAAATGGGCCTTAACAAATGCATGATTTGGATAAAATATGCTATCACTGAAACTTAGTAATTTTTATGCAATTTCATGAACACTGTACATACGATAAAATGGTAATTTTGCAGGTGTTTTACATTTTAAATTTCAGTTGCGATGGTTGCCTATAGAACACGCCCACTCACCAAACACTTTTTCAATTATTATTCATTCCTCATATGTAAATGTGTCTCCCAATTTAATAACCATTCATGAAAACACTCCCTCAGGGCTCTTGGCATATTTAAGAAAAATTATAAACAAATGTCACTATTATTTCTAAACAATTGATAATTAGTCTGCACATATACTAAAATATCACTTTGTTATGGCATGCACCAACACATAACACTGTCTCTCATTAATTTGGGTTGCTTAACAGTTTAAATGTTTTCTCACCTCATATCTAGAAGAGCTATAACCACATGATAAAATATATATGATATTGGCCAAATCTTCTTTTCTGCTGAAATGCATCTCATAAGTATGTCTTTGTTTATCACATTTTTACCTGCTATATTTTATCTTTCACCCCGATTACTGCAAATTATATTAATTTGTATTATTGAAGCAGCTTTCTGAAATAACTAAAATTTCCAATTATATTTCTTTTCTCTTGTCCCATATCTCTATTTGTTTATAAAACTGGTCTAAGAAGGTCCTTTTTAATTATCAAATGACAAAAAAAATTCTAGAAATGTCATCTCTGTAACAGCAGGGTCAGGTGCTGAATCTCATTTTTCTCCCCTGAAAAACCTGCTTAGATCCATTTATAAATGTAATGAGCCCCTCTGGGGTGTGCATCATGGGATTTTCATGCACTTCTCAGGGGCATAAAGGCACTCAGCCTTTGGCCGTGTGCCATACCACACCATTGGAGCATGCATTAAAAACAGAATAAAGTATGGGGTGGTGTGTATAATGAGAAGTTTACACTCCACCAGAGGTGTTAGATGCTACATAAAGCCCGAGTGTGAAGGTTGAGGGGTTTATTAAAGCATTTAACACAAAGGGGATCTGTAAACTTTGAGTTTACACACACCACCCCATATTTTATTTTATATAATTGCTGGGTCTCCCCTTTTTCATGACAGTAATTATACAAAATAGTAGGCATTCTGGTACTGCCTCGTTCCGGTTCTGTTTTCAGACATCCTCACGTTTTCATTGTCCGAGGTTTTAAAATATTTTTAAATGTTTTGTTCTTCCCCATATGTGGAAAATGACATTTTTTTTATTTTTAAAATGACTTATTGCTGAGTTCTGGCAGTTGAGTTGAGGGTGAGAAGGCAGGAGAGCATTCGGGAAGCGAGGAACTGTGGCAGGCACATGAGCAGAGTGAAGGAAACCGTATGCCTGTTTGCTGTAATAAACACTCCTTTATTACATATAAAATAAATTATGGTTCAGGATGTGTAACAAGATTTTACACACACCTGAGTTGTGGGATTCTACATAAACCCCGAGGGCGAAGCCCGAAGGGTTTGTGAAAAGCATCCCACAATGAGGGTGTGTGAAAAAATAAAGTTTGACACCCTGACCCATTTTTTATTGTATATAATTGCTGGGTTTCCCTTTTTCACCTCAGCAATTACATAAAATAAACAGCTCTCAGTGTATCCTCCCAGTGTATCCTACGGTCGGTCCTTTTAGTCTGGTGCCAAAATTTTTGTATTTCAAAACCGTTTTTTTTCCCATTTCTTCAGGTCTTTGTGTGTTTCCAGAGTATCGGGGGGAGAAAAGAAAAGGACTTACCACCGAATTCTTGTGGCAGTTCTGTTTTGGGCAACATGGAAGCGGTGAGCAGTCTTGACTGGTCTTGCTGCTGCGTGAGCATGCCCACAGGAAGAGAAATCGTGCGAGTGTTTGCCGTTATAAATGTTCCTTTATAACGACAAATTATGCCATGGTTTCCCTATGGGAAAAAGGCAGAGCCAGTTATTATGGTAAATTACATCATGGTTTCCTTAAGGGAAAAAGTGTGTGGGGGGCATTAATTATTAAATAAATAAAAACTCTATTTTTTATTTTCAGTGTGCATTTAACATTACCATTTTGCTTTGTTTAAAATCTAAGCAGATATCAAAAGCACTTAGATTTCATGTTCTAAACTACCATATTTATTTATTTAGTTTTTGTTGACCGGGTAAGTGCGTATGAGTATGTTTGTGGCTGATTGCATTTCTTTTGGACTATTACAGGAAGGCAGATGAAATGAAAGTCTGTTTCATTGGCTGCATAACTATGGGTGAGAATACAACAGCAAAAGGGACCACTTTAGTGCCCTGGAACACTGAAGTCCACAACCACCCAGAAAAGCATAAACAGATGTTGACCTATTTTAAATGTATTCAAGCAGAAGTAGCCTTCTATCAAGAAATGCAGCCTCACTCTTTACTGAGTGGCTATAAGATACATATTATCTCATTAGGCCAGTAATGAAAGGTACCTATATAAGTCCAGGCAGTCCTTTAACCTGTGTTTTTTAGTTAAAAGAACTTTTCTTATTCCGTTGATAAATATTATAACTTTATTTTTTTGAATTTTGGCAACCAGGTGAGCCCACTGAGACAGTGCAGTCCCTTTTTTAGGGGCGACCTAGGAAATGCAGTACAATGACAATAATGTGGCAGGTACAATGGTTACATTTATGTCATTTACAATTACAGTTACATCATTTACAGTTACATTTAAACAGTACATACACAAAGGATGCTCAGACAGTGTGAATATCAATACATGGTATTTGGAATGCAGAATCATGAGTCATTGGAAGCAGGAACACAGTGAAGAGGCAGAGAGGTGGAGTGATAGGGAGGATTGGAATTGAGGGAGAGAAGTGCAGGACAAATTAGAATGTGGGGGGGAGTTCCAGCGGGACACTGCCAGGAAGGCAAATGATCTCCTGCCCACAGTTAACTGGAGTTTGGGCATAATGAGAAGGGGGAAGGAGGCAGATCTTAGAGCATGCGGAGGGTGTCAGAGCTGAATAAGTTAACCAAGGGGGGAGTGCAACTGTAGACCAGTTTGTACACTAGATTCATGGTGGCATACTGGAGTTTAGATTTGTATGATAGCCAGCCCAGGGAAGAGAGGACATCACAGTGGTGGTGATGGGCATTGGCTCCTAAGTCAAACCTTCCCACCCTATGATAAGCCTGTTTGAGAAGAGAGAGGATGAATGAGTTGGTCGAGAGTAGTAGGGGGGTGCACCATAAGTAAGGAGGAGGAGAAGGGTGGCAGCAGCAATCTTATGGCAGGAAGACAAAGAGAGGAAAGGATGGAGGCAATAAAGCAGGCCCAGCTTTTGATTTAGTGCCTTAGTTAGAAGGGTGACATGGTGTCCAGGGAATGAGAGGTGTCTAAGGTGATGCCCAGATATTTAAAAGAGAGTTATGAGGTGTATTGCTCAGTGTGAATGAAGCTAATCTTTGTTAATATTTTTATATAGTTATTATAATGTAGTCTTTTAAATGTTTGATGATTTATATGATCATTGCTTCTATGCTCTTGAAAATTCAATATAAAAATGTAATTATAAAAAAAGAAATGCACATAACATTCTATTATACAGTATGGCTTAAGGAGAGGTGGGTAGGACAACATCTGCACAGAGCAGCTCATTCAAAAAAGGGGGACTCACAATACTTCTCCATAAGTTACTGGCATGGAAATTGATCAAACAATAGCTGATTCTGATAGCAGATAGATTCTAGCTCTGTGCCCACATTCCTTTGGTTAAGAAATAGTGGGAAGTGTGCATGTTGCGAATACAGATGGCCCATAGTTTTTACCAATATTAGTAAAGTCCTTTGCCAATTTTATGAAGGAAGGCTGTACCCCATGGGTAGAGACATTGATCTAGTGGTTGGTCTGATTTCTTGCTTCCATAACTATGAAGCGAGATCCCTCACTCTTCCTTACATGAAATCTACTGGCCAAGCTACTTTCTCCTTCCATTTCCCTGAGCTCTGGTCTTCTCTTCCACATGCTGTCTGTTCTGTCTCATCTCTCTTCTCCCCCCTCAAATACCTCTTTTGTGATTTCTCCACCCACTCTTGCAACTTCCTTTGACTGCATCATGACCTCATCTCCTACAGTCTCTCTTCTATGCAGTATCTCAATTGAGTTTTTGCATATGGTTTGTGCCATATTGAGTCCTGTACTTTTGTCCATTTGGTTATAGCTAATGTAGGCTTCTTCGTTTATGTTTGACTTCTCTATCAATTATATCATGTATTGTCATAATATTTTTATAGTAGTTACATTGTTTGCATATTGTAGTTAGGTTTCACTGCACTCTACTTCCCGTACCCTCCAGGACAAATCTGACAATGAGCTGTTATTATCTCAGTATGTATTTCCTGATCAACCTTAATACATAACAAATATAATCTGGTCCTGGACTGCTCTGCTGATTCTCCAGCGTCCAACCCATGTACAAGTAGGCTTTTCCCTCCTGAAGTTAGAATGTAGACTTGTGGATGTCTGGAGATAAGACTTAACCTTTTCTGCCCACTCCATGTATTATGTAGTCACATTTATTACATTCTGGCAGGTGCACTTACAGCCTAAGGTATTCTTTCTCCCGCCATAGGCAACATAGTCATCTCTGATCCTGCTTTGGTGCTAGTTGTTTACATATACTCTTGGAGTGGTTGTGACTCTCTCCACTGGAAAACTAATCCCTTGATTAGACAAGATTGTAGGTCACTTTATCTGGGAGAGAAAACCCTCAGAATAACATAGAAACATAGACTTTGATGGCAGATAAGGCCCGCTTGGCCCACTTAGTCTGCCCATTTCCCTACCTAGAGGGTAAGCTGCAGATTCTATTTAACCAACAGCCTATTTCTTCCTACCCCCCACAAAAATTGCCTTATGTCTGTCCCATGCATTCTTGAATTCTCCAACAGTTTTAGACCCCACAACCTCCTCAGAAAGGCTGTTCCATGTGTCCACCACCCTCTCTGTGAACAAATACTTCCTCACTTTGCCCCTGAGCCGTCCCCCCTCTATCTTCAAATTGTGTCCCTTTGTTGATTCCACTGAGGTACTTAAAAGTTTCTATCATGTCCCCCCCTTCCTCAAGGGTATACATATTAAGTTCCTTTAGCCTCTCCTCATATGGCTTCTCTTGCAGACCCTGCACCATTTTAGTTGCCCTCCTCTGGACTGCCTCCATCCTGTCTATGTCCTTGTGGAGATGGGGTCTCCAGAACTGGACACAGTACTCCAGATGGGATCTCACCAACTGTCTGTACAGGGGGATAACAACTTCCTGTTTTCTGCTGGTGGTGCCTCTCCCTATACATCCCAGTATCCCCCCAGCCCTCCCTACTGCCTTCTCACATTGCTTGTCAACCTTAAGGTCATCTGATATGATTACCCCCATGTCCCTTTCCATTTTTGTTGTTGTTACTACCTCACCCCCTTATTAAGTCAGAAAAAACATCAAGTCCACTGGTATAGAGGTGGTTAGATAGCACTCTTACTGATAGGCTACTACATGTGTTGCCTTTTCAAAAGAAACAAGAGTTCAAGTGATTTACCTCCCCTTGAGCTTCTTCCCATCCTGATTACCCCAGTATGGGTAACTAACTCTGGTGCACCACTAGGCACATTTTCTGGACCCTAAGCTCTCTACCAGTTTTCAAGGCAATCCTGTCATGATGGCCATGAGATAGGCCTGGTGGGAGGTCACCTGCCTACTTTCTACTTTGAGACAGCTGATGGACCCTCCCCAGATTTCATGTCTTTTTGGGCAAACTGCTTTCTAAAGGTGATGGAAGACTGCTAATGTAGAGTACATTGCAAGATAGAGGGTTCACTGAGATCCGTTATTTACTGGATCCCAAAGGGTGTCACCTACCCTACACTAATGTTTTGGGATTTCTGAAACTACAAAACATAGCATGTTGCTGACAGAAAATTACCTGTTATCCATCTGGTCAACCTGGGAATGCCCAATCCTGTCTGCTTCCCTCTTGGAAGTTGATTTACCCCACCCATTGTTTTATTTTCTGAAGCACTGAAACAGATCTCCTAGACAGATTGTGGCCGTGTTTATCAATCCCTTTCCTCTATCTTCCTTTGCCATAGAAGAAACCAAATACTTGGAAAGGGTGCTACAAACTGGTCCATAACACTGTCAAATGTACTAAGAGCCAGTTAATTCAAAAGAAAGTCCTGCATTGCTTGTGTAGAACCACAATGTTCTTTAACACTATTCAGCTCCTCTATTTTCAGGAGAGCAGATTTTGGTAAGACAGAATGTAGAAAAAAACAAAAACAAATATGTTGCAGGTGATACTTTTTATTGAACTAACAAACTTATTTCTAAGACTAGCTTTTGAGAGATGACACCCTCTTCCTCAGGTCAAAGTAGAAACAGCTGAACAGCATGACAGATATAAAAGTTGGATGTGGATTCAAAACATAGACTAGCAGTTTACACATCAAAGCATTACAGCCAATTCACTCTACTTACAAACTGGAAGACTCTAATTGTTATTGGAGTGTGTCTACTGAAGAGCTCAACTTGTAAGATCAATGGGCAGCTTAATTTTACACTGACTCTGGACCATCAATTAACGTTTGTAAAAAATCAAGACAGGAAAAAAATACATACTATTGTCTTTAGAAAGTATCTGTTAAAAGAGCCAGAGGGTGCTGATGTGAGGGTTTAAAAAGATTCTCTGAAGCACTGTTTTAAGCATAATCACTGGTAATATGCTAAAAAACCAACATCTTCATTAAGTCCTTTTTCTTTAGTATTAAAATATTGTATCATTTTTAGTTCAAATGTTTGCTGTTCCTGACTGGTTTTGAAGTTACCTTTTAACACTCTCACAGTAAAATCACTGATGGAGTGATCTGGTCTTGAAAAATGTTCCCCTACTGGTGTATTTTCATTTTTCATAGGTAACTGTGAATCCATGGTGATTCTTTCTTGTTTTGAGTTCCTGTCCAATTTCACCAATATAGCAGCCTTCCTCACATTTTCTACATTGTATCATACATACTACATTGCTAGAAGAACAGGTATACCAGTTTGGGATTTTAAATGTTTTTCCATTATGACTGACACCTGTCTCAGGACTGATATGTGTACATAGTTTGCAGCGGTGTGCTTTACATGGTTTTGTACCTTTGTCGCTTAGCTGGAGCTCAATGGGAAGTTTGCTTCACACCAGTTTCTGCTTTAGATTTGGTGGTTGGAGGAAGGCAAGCACTGGCGGAGAGGGAAATATATTTTAGAGTCTCATCTTCGGACAATAGTGGCTATAGATCTTTATTTTCTGTAGTTTTTCCAGTTCTGGGTTGTAGGTTACTACCAGGGGTGTGCAATCAGATGTTCTCTGTGGCTTGTACCTTAGTAGTTCTTCCCTAGGCCTAAGGAGTGCAGAATGGATATTCCTGCCAATTGTGCTGGTTTTATATTCCTTCTGCCTGAAATATACTTTTAGTGTACTAAGGTGTCTGTCTCTGTCATCTTGGTTTGAACAAATGTGGTGGTACCGGATGGCCTGACTGCATATATCATTAATATATTAATAGTATTTTAATGGCTTATGATGTGTGCTGAGGAATTTTTCTTCTAGATCTGCCATGAACAGGTTGGCTTACTATGGTGCCATCCTGGTGCCCATAGCCATCCCCATATTTTGAAGGTAAATATCAGCATTGAAGCTGAAATAATTGTGTGTAAGGATGTAGTCCATAAGTTTGGCTATCACATCCAGTGGATATTTGATCTCTGTGGTGGATTTTCACAGGTATTCATAGCACCCCATTATGCCATCTCTGTGAGGGATGTTGCTGTATAAGGATTCAACATCCATTGTGACCAAAACAGTATCAGATGGTAACTGGTCAAAACTGTGTAGTTTGTTTAAAAAGTCTGTAGTATCCCGTATGAAGTTGTTTGTGTTTTGCACCAGTGGTTTGATTATACCTTTTATGAGTCCAGAAACCACCTCCATTAATGTGCCAATTCCTGATATATTGATCTGCCAGGGTTTCCAGATTTGTGAATGTTTGGTAACATGTAAAAGGCTCCTAGTGCTGGCCTTGTTCATATCAGATTTTCCAGTTCATTATGTGTATGCTCTGGAAATGTGCTAATTAGTTGTTTCAATTCTTTAATGAATTTCTTTGTGGGTTCGGAGGTCAGTTTCCTGTAGTAGGTGTTGTCCAAAAGTTGTCTGTAGCCTTCCTGTATGTAGTTGGTTGTATCCATGATCACAACTGCACCCCCATTATCAGCAGGTTTAAGGGTGATGCTTTTATTGTTTTGTAGGTTACCAATTGCTTTTCTTTCCAAAGGTGAGAGGTTGTATAGAATTTTCTCTGTTTACTGGAGATTTGTGATTGTACCGTGTGTCTAAAACTGTCTATATAGTTGTCCAGTTTAGGGTTATGTCCACTCGGTGGAGTGAAGTGGGAGTGCTTCTCTTTGTGGTTATAACTTCTAAAAGATGAGCCCTCTTGATTGTGAAAGAATTATCTCAGTCGTAACCTTCTAAAGAATTCCTCCAGGTCTGAGTACAGTTGTATTTCATCAAGTTTTGAAGACGGACATAATGTCAGCTCTTTAGAGAGAACTGACATTTCTGACTGTGAGAAGCAGATGGTTGGAGAAGTTAATTATTCCATTGGACATGGTCATTCAATTGCCAGTCTTAGTGAAGTCTGATTCAGTGTTCATTGTGGACCCATATCTGGGGCATATATTCACTTCCATTTGGTAACTGGTGTGTGACAAGGTAGGGTCCTCTGTGCCGTATAGTTTTAATTCCAAGAGGCTGAAGCTCTAAGGTCCCCTTTGAAGCTGACTGTTGTGTGCACTGTGAGCTGGGCTTCCCTCTAGTCTGTGTTGTTCTGGAAGCAGTCCACAGGAAGGTAAGGTCCTAAGTTTTTATGTCAGTGTCATTGTGAGACATGAAACCATCATGCTCTTTTTGTAGGAGAATCTGTAGTTTCCTTTGTTTCCTTTTAATTGCAGCTCATTGCTCTGTGATGTAGAGGCACTGGAGTTCCTTTTCTAATTCTTCAGTTCTTTTTCTATGTTGCTGTCATAGGTTTTGAAGTATTAGGCTAGTTTATGATTTTATCATTTTCTTGTTTCTGTACAGTTGGTGTATAAGTTCATTTTGCAGTCTTTCACTGGTACACTTGCAGAGTCATTGAGCATACCATGAGTTGTGTGTTGTGGCTAGTGGGTTCTTGATGAAGAGACCTCTTGGAGTAATATTCCTTTTCTTGCAGGTTGAGGAAGAATATTTCACTATTGAGTTTGGTTTCCTTCTTGGTCAGCTTGCTCAGTTTCCACTTTTTATGGCTAAATTGGATATCCTCCATGTTTAAAAAAAATGTGGTAGACGTCTTAGTACAGTCAACAATGTAGAGAAAAAAAGCAACAAATATGTTGCAGGTGATACCTTTTATTGGACTTACAAAATTATTTCTAAGACTAGCTTTCGAGAGATAAAACCCTCTTCCTCAGGACAAAGTGGAAACAGCTGAACAGCATGACAGATATAGAGGTTGGATGTGGATTCAAAACACAGACTAGCAGTTTACACATCAAAGTGTTATAGCCAATTCACACGCCTTACAAACTGGAAGACTCTAATTGTTATTGGAGTGTGTCTATTGAAGAGCTCAACTTGTAAGATCTAAGGGCAGCTAAAGTTTACTCGGGCTACTGGACCATCAATTAACATTTGTAAAAAATCAAGACAGGAAAAAAAATACATACCATTGTCTTTAGAAGGTATCTGTTAAAAGAGCCAGAGGGTGCTGATGTGAGGGTTTAAAAAGAATCTCTGAAGCACTGTTTTAAGCATAATCACTGGTAATATGCTAAAAAAAAACTTTACGTCCTTTTTCTTTATTGTCAAAATATTGCATAATTTTTAGTTCAAATGTTTGCCATTCCTGACTGTTTTTAAAGTTACCTTTTAACACTCTGACAGTAAAATCACTGATGGAGTGATATGGTCTTGAAAAATGTTCCCCTACTGGTGTATTTTCATTTTTATAGGTAACTGTGAATCTGTGGTGATTCATTCTTGTTTTGTGTTCCTGTCCAATTTCACCAATATAGCAGCCTTCCTCATATTTTCTACATTGTATCATATATACAACATTGCTAAAAGAGCAGGTATATGAGTTTTGGATTTTAAATGTTTTTTCTATTATGAATGACTCATGTCACAGGAGAGATACGTGTACATAGTTTGCAGCGAGGTGCTTTGCATGGTTTTGTACATTTGTCGCCAACTGGCGCTCAGTGGGAAGTTTGCTTCACACCAGTTTCTGCTTCAGGTTTGGTGGTTGGCAGAAATCAAGCACTGGTGGAGTGGGAAATATATTTTTTAGAGTCTATCGAAAGATAGATGATATCTTTATCATACAGACATCAGGAGAGGAACACTTAAAACAATTTGCTGACAGTTTCAATAAATTCCATCCTTCCATTACATTTCAAATAAATTACTCAAAGTGTGTTCATTTCCTGGATACCACAGTCACATTAAAAAATGGAACACTGCAAACATCTGTGTACAGAAAACCTACAGACAGATGCAGTTGCCTTCACTGCTTGAGCTACCATCCCTCACATACCAAAACATCCATTATATGCAGGTAGGCCATCCGGTACCACTGCATTTGTTCAAACCAAGACAATAGGGACAGACACCTTAGTACACTAAAATAATCTTTCAGGCAGAAGGAATATAAAACCAGCACCCTTGACAGGAATATTCATTCTGCACTTCATAGGCCTAAAGAAGAACTACTACGGCACAAGCCACAGAAAACATCTGATCACACACCTCTGGTTGTAGCCTACAACCCAGAACTGGAAAGACTATGGAAAATAATTAAAGATCTACAGCCACTACTGTCTGAAGATGAGACTCTGAAAAATATATTTCCCTCTCCACCAGTGCTTGCCTTCACCCAGCCACCAAACCTGAAGCAGAAACTGGTGTGAAGCAAACTTCCCACTGAGTTCCAGCTAGGCAACAAAGGTACAAAACCATGCAAAGCACCTCGTTGCAAACTATGTACACATATCTCTCCTGAGACATGTGTCATTCATAATGGAAATGCATTTAAAATCCAAAACTGGTATATCTGTTCTTCTAGCAATGTAGTATATATGATACAATGTAGAAAATGTGAGGAAGGCTGCTATATTGGTGAAACTGGACAGGAACTCAAAACAAGAATGAATCACCACAGATTCACAGTTAACCCATACAAATTAAAATACACTAGTAGGGGAACATTTTTCAAGACCAGATCACTCCATCAGTGATTTTACTGTCAGAGTCTTAAAAGGTAACTTCAAAAACGGTCAAGAATGGCAAACATTTGAACTAAAAATTATACAATATTTTAACACTAAAGAAAAAGGACTTAATAAAAATATTGAGTTTTTAGCACATTAACATTGATTATACTTAAAACAGTGCTTCAGAGATTCTTTTTAAACCCACACATCAGCACCCTCTGGCTCTTTTAACAGGTACTTTCTAAAGACAATAGTATGTATTTTTTTTCCTGTCTTGATTTTTTTACAAATGTTAATTGATAGTCCAGAGCAAGAGTGGAATATAGGTGCCCTTTGAGCTTACAAGTCAAGTTCTTCAACAGACACACTCCAATGGCAATTAGAGTCTTCCTGTTTGTAAGGTGTGTGACTTGGCTGTAATGCTTTGATGTGTAAACTGCTAGTCTGTGTATTGAATCCGCATCCAACCTCTGTATCTGTCATGCTGTTCAGCTGTTTCCACTTTGACCAGGGAAAGAGGGTTTTATCTCTCGAAAGCTAGTCTTAGAAATAATTTTGTTAGTCCAATAAAAGGTATCACCGGCAACATATTTGTTTTTTTTTTCTCTACATTGTTAACTGGATTAACACATCTACCACATTTCTTTTTTTGAAACAGGTAAGACAGAATACATTTTAAGGATCAGCCTTAGTGAAGTAGAGAGGTTGGATGGTACAGACAACTATAGAAAATGTGTTTACTCATAACTCAGACGACCACTAACATCTTCTGACCATTTCAAAAAAATATTTGTATGATAGTACTGTATATAATGCTTTGAGTTACAGTTTTATTGTTGCTACTTTTGATCCTTTGATGGCTTAGAAATGTAGTTTTTTTTTGTAAATGAAAGTTTGGAGTCTGATCAATATGAAGAGATCGTAATGATACAGTTGTCATGCGTCAATATGTCTCTATATATGTCAAGATACTACGCTGTTAAAATAATCGTCTCTTACAACTTGTGTGACTAATTTTGTGTTTTATATAATATATGGAAGATGCAACAGCATCATAAATTCATACATCAGCTTTACTGACTTCAAGCTCTTTACTGTTTTCTCCTTGCCAATGACAAATTTATTTTTATTTAGCTTTCGTTGACCAGGAAGGTACACTAGACAAGTTATATGCCTATTTTCAGGTACGATCTGGGAGAGTACAAGGACAAATACCGGTTTAAACAGGGAACATAACACAAGTAGGGCAGTATACAGAGTCGAAAGGGACCAGGTGAACATAAAGAGCCTACAGCAAGCAGTATTAGGATGTAAATATATACATAAAAATAAACAGCCATAGAAATGCCACGGCAAAAGCAGTTGCTCCTGTGCTGTACCCTGACTCTCCCCTCCAACCCTTATACCTGTAGTTATTCCTGCACTTTTGGCTATTAGTAGTTAGAAATTTGATGTGACACCTGTACCGCTTATATGTTTTCATTCCAATGTCTTGTGAGTTTTGTGTTGAATTCCATTATTCCATTTTTACTATGTTGTATTATCTCTTGTTTTATCTTTGCAACCTGCCTTCCTATTTGCGTTGTAACTCTCCTAGGTCATGCCTGCAAATAGTCTCTGTCTAGTGCACCTACCTGGCAAACAAAACTTGAATAAATAAATAAAATAAATAAGCTTTCATTTCAAAACTATGTTTGAAGTCCTAACAGTTACAAAAGTCTTCTCATTTTAAAGAAATGATATTTTGAAAGGCCTAATTTTGGTACCAGCAGGGCTAGAGATTTATTTTATTTTCTAGATGAATGATTGAAGTCAGGTCATTAAAATCATGACAGTGATGTGCTGGCCCACTGGCAGAGTGGCAAGGCATTTGCTTGCAGTGCCAAAATCCCGGGTTTGGTGATGGACTCAGGAGTCAGAGGGGCTGGCTGGGGGGAGAAGGATTGAGCATCCCAGGGATTGCTTTTATTCTCTGAGTGAAGGGGGGGAGAGTGTCCAGCAGTATGCATATCTCTGACAGAGGCTGGGGCTACCATCACAGCCAACAACACATGTTAGGGGGGTGGGGTAGACACTGGTGTCAGTGCACATCCCCACCCCCAGGAAAAACTCTCATAAAAAAATGCTGGTCCGCTAATGGTGGCCCCCATCTCCACCACCACTCCCACTGCAGACCAAGGTCTGCTGAGGGGTCCTGCTCCCATGGCCCCACCCTGGGGGGCAATCCAGGGCTAAGAGATCAAGTTCTGTCCTGCCCGGGGGGGCAGGCCTGGGGATGGGAGGGGATGGCGAGTGGTGTGGGGAGATCGAAACCTCTGATGCCAGAGGGAAAAAGGAGCCGGTAAAAACAAAAATCATCAGTGATGCAGTTTTTATGTGTCAATAACATACATCAGTACAAATGTACTGGGGAAACTTTTTAAAACAGACTTTAGAAATAAATGGTTTACACAAAGAGTTATATTGGCATGGAATAGACTGCCAGGGGTGATGGTAGAATGCAGTACAGTAACATGTTTCAAAAACAATCTGGATAGGTTTGTGGATTTAGAAAATATTCCAGAACAATCTGTATAAGAACAGACAGATGATTAGTAAGGGCTACAGCCTACTTTTGTCTGTAAACCTTAACTATGTAAGTATACTATTTTATATATATCAATGCTGTTTTGAAACCATTTGTGGAGTGCTTTCCAATGGCTGTTTTTTATCCGCAACACATCCAAAAACTGGCAAACACATGGTTTCAAATGATACTATCTTTTTGTATTGACAAATGTATTGACACTGTTTTTTTGTATCGATAGACAACATGGCAAAACAGTTTTAAAATAAATGTTTATAAAACTTTTGTTTTACTTTTCCTGAATTATGGTAATGCTATAAGTGTTTCTTTACTTAGAAACTGTATAATTTAGAAGTTAATTTTTATGGCTGCAGGGCAGAGCTCTGCAAACATTTTGCTAGGACAGTAGAAATAAGGAGCTCACCAAATGACTAATGGACTTCTTTTTTTATTGGAGTTTTATAGCAATCCCTCCACTCAACAGTCTGTTTACTGCACTACTTTTTCTCTGTTAGTGTTTCCCAGTGAGGAATGACATTCAGAGTTCTTAGATCAACACAGAATGAAGTGTTGTTTTTACTGTTGGAGATCAAGGGTGTCATCTGTAACTATGCTATTCTGCAGTGATTGGTATTTTTTTCTTTCATTTTGACAGTGTTTCTAAGTTTTGATAGAAAATAATGGTCACAATAACAGTACGTGTATTTCAGTCTTAATGTGTACATCATTTTAAGAAGTTTTTAAATAACCCAGGGGGTTAAAAAACATTTTTTAAAACATGAGTGAGATTAGCTATTAGTCAAGAAACATAACCAGAGATTAGCAAACATCCCTGAGACTAATAAATAATAGGTCACAGAATGGAATGTTATGAACTTGAAGACAAAGAAAGTGTGTGTGCATATGTGTGTGTGTGTGTGTGTGTGTGTGTGTGTGGCGTGCTAATGCATATTAATTAGAAATATGTAAAACACCTTACTCTGTGTGTTCATTTGTCAATATTATTTGTGAATATTTAGACTTACACTGTTAGACATGTGCAGTTTGCAGTTAGTGTTCATTAGTCAAACTGTAACTTGAAACAGGACCACCTTGTACACAGGGCTGTGTTGCCCTAATGATGTCGGTGTACTCAATATGCCTGTATGAAACTCAAATCTTTTACTACTAAATAGCAGTTCTGCATATGTGAAGCCCAGGGAATCACCACCAACCAGTCAAAAACAAACCTATGAACCCACATTTCAGGATCTTTTTTTTTTGTCTTCACAAAAATCATGAGCAAAGCCTGATAGAGAGTGCAAGTTGACTCACCCACCCCTTTATTCTGTTCCTTTTTTTGGTAACTGGGTAAGGCCCACTGGGCAGAAGGGTCTGTTTTCAGGGGTGACCTGGGAACACTGGAGTGGTTAAGTGACTTGCTCAGACTTACACAGTACACAAGTGGAGGTATTGGGACTCAAACCCAGGCCTTCTGGATGTACTAAGCTCATTCACATAGATACATAGATAAATAGACAGTGTCGGCAGATAAGGGCCTATGGCCCACCCAGTCTACCCATTTGAGCTTGTAAGCTTCACAGCTCATTACTCTAACCTCTAGGCTATACTTCTAGCCCCTTAAGAACATGATATCTCTCAGTCCAATTCCAGCACCAAACAGTAGAGAACCCCAGAATGTTTGGTCACAGAGATAGGAAAGCAACATCAAACTATATCTGTAGAGTGTCTAATTCAGTTCACAAGTGGCTAAAACACTGCATGCATTTTAGCCAGTGGCTAATTTTTGGATCCCAGCATTTACTCAGCTGATATAAAGCAGCACTGAACCATTTGCTGGATGGGTAAGGCAAATATTTTGTACCCCTCCCCACATCATATTGTTTTACACTTTGGAGTTGGACAATAGTAATTTCTATTAGTTCTTAGCCAGCCCAGTGGCACTGAGGGTTGAGGTGCAAGCCTTACCTTGCTCCGCGTGGGTGATCTGTGTTCGGGAGCAAACTCAGGTCACTGGGAGGAGAGGATTGAGCATCCAAGAGACTGCTCTCCTACCCTAGGGAGGGTGGGTTGTGCATCCTGCAGTTCTGGCAGCTCCCAGTGGAGACTGGGAGGCTTACCACTAGCAGGGCATGTACATGGGGTATGGAGGTGGATGCAGATGTCCCATGGATGGGCGTGGAAGTGCACTCATCACACGCTGGGCATCATTGCAGCATCTGTGTCTTTTGGAACTCAAACTAGGGAAAAGGCCCTGGCACCTTTGAAGGTGAAGGTGGGTTCAGTGGATGACCCTCATGCTCAATGATGGGTCTACCCCAGCCAGCCTCTGAATCTCCTCCACTCTCTGGCCACCCTACTAGATTTTAGATAGAGCAGCAGAGGGGTAGGTGGTCCCACCTTGGGGGCTCAGAGCTGGGGGGGTCGGTAGTAGGGTGAAGAGAGATCCTGGAATGAAGGCTAGATCTGGGGATACCTCAGGTGGAGCGGGTGTTATCTGGCTCGAGAGACCACACCAGAGAGAGTCCTAAGGGGCTAGAGAGGGGAACACAAAGAAAGTTAAAAGAAAATAAATTATGTTAGTTCATACTCCTTATCACAGCCCTTTGTGGGAATAAGGAACCTAGTGAAAATGACACACATATATGCACGGAGGATAACAAAATGACCATTTTACACAATTATGAGACAACTATATATGGACTTAGAAAGTCTTCTGTTGTCTCAGAAGTCCTAGTAATAACTCCAATTATTAGAGAAAACAGCTTTGGAAACAGGCAAACAATATGCTCTTATCAGTTTTTATATCTACAGTGTTGTGTAGAGGCATGACATCAGACTGTACATGGCATGCAGGCATCCGGGTATCCCTCTGCACTCTGTCCACAGGAAAATACATGTGGCCAACTGTCACTGAACTTGCAACACCTAGCTGTCTCAACTCCTCTATCCTCTATTATCCATTTGATTATCATGTCTGTGTAGCATAGTACAACATGAATTATGTGTGCCACACAGTTTACAGTATCGATGTTGCACATATTAATAATTTTGCACTGTAGCCATTTGAATCACGTGGCCTGTCATACATAGAAACATAGAAACTGATGGCAAATAATGGCTGCTGGGCCCCTCTAGTCTGCCTGTAATTAATTACTGTATGTTCACTTTTGCTGCAGACCCAACTTGATCTACAGCACTGCCTCTCTTACTTCCTTCTATCCTCCAAACCAAAAGGTAATTGTTTGAACAGAATTTCAGTCCCATTACAAGTGATTTTCCAAAAATTAACAAAGAAAAAAAAAAACAAGGTCGCAATTTATAAAAAGCATCCTTGGCTGTCTGTCATTACTGCGTAGACAATGTGTGGATTATTAAAAATAAATAAAATCCCATATTGTAGCTTGTAGTATACAGCTGGGCACCATCATAATACAGTAAATGCATACAGTATGTACCTATCATGGTGTCACCACTCTGTGAGTAGTATATTCCTTCACAAATGTTCCCCCTTGATTTTTTCAGCCTTGCTCAATGCTTTATATTACTACTGATTTGATTATCATGTCTGTGTAGCACAGTAAAACATGAATTATTTGTACCACACAATTTACAGTATTGACAATGTGCATATTAATAATTTTACACTTTATCCATTTGAATTGCCTAACCTGTCATACCTAGAAATGCAGAAACTGATGGTAGATAATGACTGCCGGGCCCATTTAGTCTGCTCATTTTTAATTGTGATCAGTTTTGCTGGAGACTCAGCTTGATCTGCAGCACTTTCTCTTCCAACTCCTTCCTTCCTCAAAGGGTTCCTTTGTGCCTATCGGAGGCATTTTTGAAACCCATCATTGGTTTTACCCCACTGCCTCCCATGGAAGGCTGTTCTAGGAATCCACCACCCTTTCTACGAAGAAGTACTTCCTCACATCTCTCCTGAATCTACCACCTTCCAGTTTCATATCATAACTTCTTGTTCTACAACACCTTTTTCTCTGAAACATTTATTTATTTAGTTTTTGTTGACCGGGTTAAGTGCACTAGACAAATCCTGCCTATTTTCAGGCACGACACGGGGGAAGGGGATACTGATGAATGCCAACTGATTTTGAACCAGATTAAGCTGTTGTAGCTTACTCAACATTGGTATACAGCTGGGCACCATCTGTATACCATGAAACATACCTTCCTTCTGTACCTTATTAACCCTTGTGAGGTATTTAAAGGGCTCCATCATATCCCAACCCTCCCTCCTCTCCTCCAGGGTGTATATATTGAACTCATTCAATTTTCTGTCATAGGGCTTCTGATGTAGACCTTGCAGCATTTTGACATCCCTCAACTTTCTTTTTGTCACTTTCTCCTTTTTCCAATCGTTCTTCCTTCCTTGCCGTTCTTCTTTGACTGCTCCTCCTCATTTGCTAACCCCTTGCTTGGGATCTCCCTACTCTCTATCTCAGCCTGTGGTGGCCCACTTTCTGCCTCCCCCCATTTGTTCCATCACCCCCCTTCAACTACTTTTAATGTCCATTGAAGTAATATTTAAAATATACACTGCGGACCATGGTTCTTTCCTTAATGGAAGCTGGCATTCACCTCAGTATAGGCTGTTATCCTTCCAGGTTGGCCCTCAGTCCCCATTGTCCTGGATTCACCCCTTTTCCCTCACAAAGAGACAGAGACCATTGTTTGTTGTTGTGCTCAGATTGGCAATGAATTTATTTATATATCATAATTCCATATTCCATTTCATCATCTTTTATATTTATATCTCTCAAAATTTCATTTATTCTCATCCATATATCAATCTCTGATCATCCCTCTTTCTTTCTCTTTTTCTCCCCCCCCAGATGAAAACCTGGGTGCCTTCTTCTTCTCCTTTTCTGTTAGGTAGTGGTGAAAACTGAGGCCGCTTTCTCCTTCATCTTCTTCCTCTTTTTTGTGTTATTCCTTTTCTTTCCCCCTCCCTCCCCCCTTTTTTCCCACTAGCCACTCTCCAGCTTGTGTTGGATGACTAGCTTTCCCTCACTAGGGTATTATTCTCCCTTACCGCAGGGAAGATCCTTCTTAATCCTTCTCTTTTCCTTTTTCTTTTTTTTTATATTCCGTTTTTTGCGTGTCTCCTCCATGCCTCTATAAAGCCCATAGTTTCTGTGTTAAACATGTCTATGGCTAGATCCAACAGGTGAACCCCATCCAATCTGTAGAAATATTATACCCATTCTTCTACACCCCGTAGTATTACCTGTCCTCCCATATTCCTTACCAATGTCCCTACCCTTCTGTTCATCTTTCTCCTGGTCCTATCCACAGCTCTATGGCTGTGCTCCTGCCTCTAAACCCTCCTTGGTATCATATCTGACCAGGCAAGGCTTACCCGAGGCCACCACTGCTGTATTGTTCCTAGGTCCCTTTTTATCTGCAAGTATGTCTCTACCCACGGCTTGCCCGCAAGGTCATTGCCCCCAAAATGTATAATAATTAAGTCTGGACTGGGTCACCATCCCTTAAGTTCCTTCAAGGTGGGAAGCAGTTGTGCCCATCTCATCCCCCGGATGCCATGCCAAACCAACCTACACTGTTTCACATCTTGGTACAGCTGCTTTCCCCCAGCCTTTTTCTCTGCTGTCCTTTCTGCCCAATAAATATAGGAGTGGTGCAGATCCAAACTTCAGTGATCCTCCTTCTTCCTATGGGGTTTAAGCAAAAAATAATTATCTTATACATGGGTCTTGGTTTCCTCACTGTAGTATCCCCCCCGTCCTCCCCATCCCTATTTTGTCTCCACATCTGTAATGAAAAACAAAGGCAATACATTAATTTTCTTACTTCAGTGCTCGAATGTATCTCTTATAACTGGCAGACTGCCAGCGTCCTTTTTCCAAAATATCATTCACAATTTGGCCTGCCGCTGCCCACTGTGAGGCAGACCCAATCTGCAAGGAGTGGGACGTATAATTAGCTGGGTCCTCCCCCAGGAATTACATGCCTTTTTTGAGCAATGCTGTGACTTGATAACCGGTGACCCTTCTCCCATCACCATGAACAAATAATCTCCCTGTCCTGGTTCCATGCTCTATGGTGAAAGCCCACAAAGCCTGCACTGGGCATACTGCACCCTCTACCTGTCTCTTTAGTGTCACTATGCAATCCTGTCCCCTTTGATACATTTTTGGCCTCTTAATCTTGATCTGTATCTCTTTCATCCCCCATCTTATATCTTCCCATTCTAATCCCCCTTCCTTGTCTTTTTTGCCATGGCCTACCACCTCACTCACTCTCATGGCCTCTGCAAACATTACAACATAAATCATGTGAAATAGGTGGGCCTCAGTCTTTGATCTGCATATTGCCGGGAGCACATCCTTTAGTTTTGCTAGCCACTGCTCCCCTATTGGTCTTCTATTGTCTACTGGCCCTTGTTTCAACCTACCCCATCCCTGCATCATTCTTCTAATGAACAATGATTTTGTCGGGTCCTTCCATCCCTTTAGACTGCAGATAACACTAATCCCTGCCAAGTAGACCCCCACTGTGGTGTGTGCTGTTCCTTTTTGCCACTGCTCCACGGTGAACTTTCCTAACTGTTCCTCTGTGAGTGGCCTACTTACCTCCATCTGGTGTGCTGCCCTGAATGTTTGAAATACTCGCCAGGCCCCATCATAGGTCCTCAGAGTCCAAGGCGCCAATGAGCTGCAAAACAACAGTTCTGCTCCTTCTTGCAAATGTCCCAGATGTTCGTTGGTATGGGCATTTTTTGCTCCTCCGCTGTTGGCGCCAGTCTCCAAAAATGGTCCAGCTGCAGATGGGAAAGGCTGTCAGCCAGGGTATTGTGCACCCCTTCTATATGTTTTGCTCTGAATTACATGTTCAGCTGCAAGGCCCTTAACACTAAATGTTGCAATACTTGCATGACCATTTCTGACCTGGCTCCCCTGTTGTTTAGGACCTCCACCACTGCTCTATTGTCACACCAGAATGTCACTCTCTGATCCCATAATTCTTCCCCCCAAACCAGGGTACATGCCCAGATTGGCATGATCTCTAACAATGTTATATCTCTTACCTTACTGTCCCTTACCCAGTTAGCAGGCCATGGTTCTGCAAACCACCTGCCCCTCAGATAGCACCCCATGCCTAGCCCCCATCTGTGTAAAGATCGAGGACTGTGTTATACACCCACTCCTCTTGCCAGAAAGAGCAGCCATTATACTCCCTGAGGAATTCCTCCCATACTTTAAAATTCTCCCTGACACCTTTTGTCAGGTCTACCCAATGGTGTGGTCTGGTGACCCCAGCTGTAGCCCTTGCTAACCTCTTTGTGAATGCCCTCCCTGGTCCAATAGCCCTGCAGGCAAAGTTCAGGTGCCCCAGTACCTGCTGCACTTGTCTTAGTTGGACCCTTGTCCTGCTGGTGTGTACTTGGATCAGTTCTTTCAGTTTTTCCACTTTTTTGTCTGGCAGCCTGACTATTTCCTTCAGGGCATCTATCTCAATACCCAGGAATTCAAGCACCCTGCTGGGCCCTTCTGTTTTTTCTGGTGCCAGCTGAACCCCTAATTCTCTGCACAGTTCTTGAAACTTGACCAGCATATGTTGTGTCTCCCTTCCCCCCTACCAATGAAAAGAAAATCATCCAAATAGTGGATGACCATTCTATAACCAGTTTTCTCTTGAAATATCCACTGCAAACAGGTGCTGAAATCTTAAAATGTTGCACATGCTATAGAACATCCCATAGGCATGGCTTTGTCAAAATAGTACTGACCCCCAGTTTTAAAACCCAATAGGTCCCAGTCTTCTCTCCTAACCGGCAGCAGTCTGAATGCGGATTCAATATCCATTTTTGCCATCCATGCATCCTTAGTAGCCTGGATTATCGGGACTGCATCCTCTAGTGTCGCATCTGTCACCTTACTATACTCCTCCCCAATAAAATCACTCACCGAATCCCCTTCTGGATAGGATAGGTGGTGAATCACCTTGTACTCCCCTTCTTATTTCTTGGGTACCAAACCCAATGGTGAAATCTGCATGTTCCGCAATGGGGAGGAGGTATCAAATGGGTCTTCTACTCTCCCTGCTGCCTTTTCCTTTTCTATCTTCTGTCTTAACATCTCTTCCCTCCCTTTGACCGACCCCAGGTTGCTTGCCTCTCTCGCTTGTCTGGGACCCTCACACTGCAGTGAAAAACCTGTGCAAAAACCTTCTATGATCATATCCGCCACTCTTTTGTTCGGGTACCTGTCCAACCAGACTGTCCATGCCTCTAACTTGATGGGGGTTCTGGCCACCCCAAACTGCTCTCTGTCTTTCCTCCTGTTTTTCCTCCCTGGTCCCTCCCTCTCACCCAGTGCTTGGTTTTCTTGGTCAGTGATTCTGACCTCCTCTTCTCATGTTTCCCCTACCCCTCCCTTCCCTGTTCCATGCCTGCCCTTTAAACCCCTGTCCCTCTTGAAAAAACTGTTAACCTGAACTATGACCCCCATGTCCCTGTGCCCCTTGGGCCCATGTCATTCTGCATCTGCTTCCTGGGTGCGTTCCCTCGCATTTTGAACACGCTTGCTGAAAACGACATTGAGGCCATGAACAAAAGGCCCTGTTGCAAGCCCAGCAGCACCTCTGGGGTGTAACTCCTTTCCTCCCCCACTTCCCTTCGGGTGTGGACTGATCCATTATATAATCTGTCCATAAGTCTAGCTGCTTCGAATCCCATCTTACATCCCCGTATGTTCCTATTCTCTGCCGGAAAAATTTTTCATAGTATAACCACCCCACCCCCCTTTTGCTTTTGCCCACCTTATTATTAGGGAATATGTGATGAGAGGGATGCCCAACTGCAGTTTCTTCTCCAGGACAATGGCTGAGAAGGTAGCAAAACCTACGAACCACCCATCCCAAGTCTTCCCTTTTGTGAACTTTTCCTCCTCCTTCTTCCCTAACAACACTACCGCTGCTGCCATTTCACTCTTACCTATGTTCTCTGCTTCCTTGTACTTCACTGCTGCTTCCTGGCTCACCAGATTGAATATATCCACATACTGTCCTTTCCATATTTTTTCCTTTGTGGCCAGTGGAACATGCTCGCCTACCCTCATCCCGGGTGCACCTATCTCCCTTGTACTGTTTCCTTCTTTCTCTGTACCCCCTTCATTTCTTTCCAGCACCTCTTTCTCCATCCTAATCTCTGCCAGAGCTAATTCCATTTGCCCTAAACCTCCTGTTCCCAGTGCTGACACAATTTGACCTATATATTCTTTTATACTGTCCCACTGCGCTGGGTGTGTTATCTGTGTCCTTGTCTGAGCCTTGCTGCCTGGCATCTTTCTGGTGCCCCCTTATGGCACCCTGTGGTTGAGGAGGAGGGTGAACCACTATGGGTTGTGGAGGAAACACTATGTTCTGGGGATCTGGTCTGGGTTCCCCAGGGGGGATCCCGACTTGATCTTAGGGAGGTACTGGCATTACCACATCTATAGGCTGCAGTTGTACTGGATCAGCCACCTTGGTGGGTCTCACTGCCAGTGGTTGTACCCTAGTGGGACTGCGTGGTCTTTCAGCTGGTCGTTTCCCTCTGCCCCCTTTTCCTGGGCCCACTTTCCTTTTCTCCCTAGGTCCCTCTGGTTCCTCCCTTTCCACCAGTTCCCACATTCTGTTGGCTTTTTCCGCCAGCTCGATTATAGCCCTGTAAGCATCTTCCTTTGATGGCCTGCTCTTCTTTGGTGCCATGTCCTTCAATCCTTTTAACTGTGAAGACAACTGATGAGAAGAAAACAAGATTCTGTTGTTAATTTATGTTCACCCACATGCCTTCATGTGGAAGGGGCCCCTCCCCCCGCAGCCAAGAAATGACAATTCCGCTAAACCACTTAGCCTTATAATACTTCCCTATGACCCAGCCCCTTGTCCAGAGAAACAGTCAACCAATGTTGCCTTGTGTGGTTTTTTTTTGCGCCCCCAGGCCTCAAAAATGCTTCAAAATGTTGCCTTCTGTGGCTGTCCAGGCCTAACCCTACTCCCCTTGCATGCCTCGC
This sequence comes from Neoceratodus forsteri, assembly GCA_016271365.2. Lineage (NCBI taxonomy): Eukaryota > Metazoa > Chordata > Ceratodontiformes > Ceratodontidae > Neoceratodus > Neoceratodus forsteri. Next base: position 143,143,310 of record JADMNL010000029.1, on the reverse strand, counting down.
CATGTTATGGCTGTTAGGTCTTCCCAGGCCTCTCCATTCCCATTCCCATTCCCATTCTCTGTCCCCCCCAAGCCCTCCTGCTGGGTGTTGGTTATCCCCAAAATGTTACCCACCACCCTAGGCCATGGTCCCCTTCCGTTGCTGATCCCTTCCTCCCATTATTGAAAAACCTGTTACTGAATAACAGCTCCTTTACTTGGGCCTCCTTCTGTCATCTGGCCCTTCTGGCATGTGCTGTCATGCCCATGGCCAGGCCCCTCAGTAACAGGCCTCTGGCCCGCTCCCTTGCCTCGTGGCACCCAGGTGCCTTCCCCCATTTCATCTTCCCATGAGCCACCCTACCCAGTATCCCAACCAAACAACCCTCATCCCAACCAGAAGACTTCCCCTGCTTCAGAAGCAGCCAAGCTGCTCACTTTGGCCTATTCCCTTGGCATGTGATGTCACACCACGTGGCTGCTCGTCGCTCCCCTGCTAGGCCTTGTCTTCGGCCCACCTTGCCATCCTGGTTCCTCTGAAACTTCCATGACCCCCTCTGCCCTGGTCTGCCATGCTTTCTATTGTCCCTTTTGGCTGCTATGCACAGCAGCATTCACCTATCCCTATGTGTAGGCCCTTCTTCAGTCCCTGGCTCTCACTGCGCTGTCCTGATGGGGCAGCGAAATTGCTGCTGGCCCAACGAGTCGTCTCCTCAATGGGTGAAGCCAAGGATCCCTTAGAGGAAAATGGGGAGTGTAACTCTCCTGAGAACACGAGGAGGTGGCTGCAAGGTTTTGGGGTGGGAAGGTTTTTTTTCCAGCCACGGTCCTGCTGGCATGCATGAGGCTCGTGCTCTCCTTTCCTGCCAAGCAACAAGGATGGGTTCTCACTGGAGATAGCTACTTTTTTCCACTGTGGGGGAAAAGCCATATGTAAACTGGGAGGGGTTCTGCTGCCAGAAGTGAGTGCTGCTCTGGCGTACCTGCCGCCCAGGGGGGCTCTCTTCCAATCAGCTTTCTGAGGCCCTGTACACTCGCCCGAACCTGCCTCTTCCCTTTGTAACCAATGCCTTCTCCCTGTCCTGCATTCCCACTGGGCTCACCCCCCAGCCCTTTTCTGGCCACCATTATTCTTTTTTAGACTCTGCTCACCTCATGGCTGCTGCGCAGTGTGTGACATCACGCCACATGGCAGCCCGTGTCAGGTTCACGTTCCCTCTTGTTTCGGGCCTCCTCTACAACAACTACCTCTTCTGAGGTGATAAAAAACACCCAAAACCCCAGGCTTTTCAGTCCAGCCTGCAATGCTGCAACTTTTGTCCACTACTGCGATTTCTTGATCTGCAAAACTGTCTCAACGCCTCTTCTCTTGCTAGGCCCCCCACCTGGCAAACGCTGTTGCATTCTGCACAAACTTTTTTACTGGTGCTGTGCAACAGCGCTTTTTCCAGCAAAACTGTGCCTACTTGCCTCGCGATTTTGAAACAAGTACACATCTCAGTACAGCTGCAAAATTCCTATCACCACTAAAACGCATGTCCTTGAACCAGCAATACTATAATTTCCTCAAACCAAAGCCTAATGAACCAGTCATTTACAAAACAAAGCATACCATCTCTGTATACCCTAAACCATTAGAAACACATTCATCCAGGCCAGCAATGCTAAAGACTTCCTTCAAACAGCAGCTTATTGTAAAGCAGTCACAAACAATGTATCTTAAAAGACATTTTTTTTAAAACTTCATTCCTTGGAAGCTATCTTCCCTGCTGTACCTGGTGCACAAACCTCTCCAAATTGTTCTGCCAATCTGATGTGCTGCAGTTTCAATTTAATCAAAACTCCAGCAAAAAGTGGCTGAAACCCCTCTGTGCTGTCCATTATGTAGCTCCACTTGCCCCTCCCCTTCCTGTTGCCTGGCCATTGTTCTAGCCCCTGTCCCCTCCTCTTCCTTCCCCCCTTCCCTTCTGAGCACAACCATCCTAATGAAAGGGAAGGGATGCACCAGTACAACCTGGTCTGCCCTTAAAGGAGCAAACTCCATTATGTGCCTCCTTTCTGACCATTTCTTCTGCAGAGGCCTTGGTGCAGAGCTCCCACTTGTTCCCCACATAGTACAATACGCACTCACTGCTCACACTTTAAACACATGGGAAACCAGATAAATGATCTAACTTTACCGAAAATGAAAATTACATGCAAAGCTGCTTACAGCAATTCATCTTTACATTTAAGCCCATGAAACACCCTTATCAAGTTAATGCATTAGCAGCCGTAGTGGCTCTGACCAGACTTTATTATTAATCGTATGCCTTTTTTTTTCATTGCAAGCATTTCACTCTTCCCTCTATCAGACCATACTCTTCCTTGCTTTTAAAGAATTGGAAGATAATAAATGGGTAGTCTTCAAAAGGAAGGTGCCAGAGATAATACAGTCATGTTTAAAAGAAGTTAGAATGATAAAAAAATATTTGAAACTGATCTGGTTTTCTAAAGAAGTGGGAAGGCAGCCAGGGCTAAGAAAGAGACTTTCAAGAGCTACATTGGTGATCAGACAGAGGGTACAGCCCTGACCAGTAGTATGTTTATTTCTACTGCATGCCACACAATGACAGACTGCCCCCAATTTCAGCACACCACAATTAGAAAACCATTATCCAAACAAAAGAAACTGTTGTTTGGCTATTGTTTTCACTAATTGGCTACTGCAGTAGTAAAAATAGATTTTGCTGCACCACAGAACTGCAGAAATGAGCATACCTCTGGTAGGATCATAAACTGGGATGCATACAGTGTCACTGATCAGCTGACAATGGAACATAAGGTGTCTGTTGTGCTCCAGAGTGGTTTCTTTCATCATAGGAACATTGTCCAGATCAAACCCTTTCTCAGGCCTCTGGATTTGAAGTCCCTGGTGCATGCCTTCATGACATCAAGGCTGGACTATTGTAATGCTCTGTACCTCAGGCTATCTGTAGGTGCGATGCACAGCTTGCAGCTGGTGCAGAATGCTGCAGCTAGATGTATTGCTGGAGTTTCTCACTCTGAGCATCACTCTCTCGCTGGCTTTGCAGATATTATACTGGCTGCTTGTGAGATGATGCATCTCCTTGAAGAAAGGTTTGTTAACATACAAAGCCCTATGTGATCTGGGTCCTGGCTACCTAAAAGAGGTCCTGTGTCCATATACTCCTGATGGCCCTCTCCACTCTTATGGGGTGAGCATCTTGAAGATCCCCACATCCTATCTGAAGCCATCTGGGGATCATGCCATTGCCGTGGCTGCTCCAGTTTTCTGGAACTATCTGCCATGACAGCTTCAGGAGGCCCCCTCAAATGAAAGTTTTCAGCAGGGGCTAAAGCATTATCTTTTTATAAGAGGTTTTGCCAGGGATTCCTAACTTGTTTTTAACATATATTTATGCAATAGAGGTGGACATATATTCAGTGTGATAAATGCGTTTTTCTGAGTCACTGTATGTATAAATAAATTTATACATAGTGACCATTTATACACACAGTTACTATGTCACAAATCTCTTTAGAATTAATTTAGAATGTTCGGCCTCAGAAGCAGTACTAACCATATTCAAATGGGAATAACTTTAAAACAAAAAAAGATAGCATGGTACTGTGAGCACGAAAATTGTTCAGCACAACATTCTCTACAAAATGAGTGGTGTTTCATGTATAGATACCTTATAGATGTTTTACAATTAACAAAAAAGCAGAAGAAAATGTAATTTTGTGTTCACTTTTTTGACAAATGTGAATAACTTTAAAACAAAAAATGATAGCATGGTACAGTGAGCACGAAAAATGTTCAGCACAAAAATATCTACAAAATGAGTGGTGTTTCATTTTTAGATACCTTTCAGTTTTTTTTATAATTAGCAAAAAAAAACACAGCATCAAATTCAATTTCCTTTTCCATTTTTTGACAAACAAATGTGAATAACTTTAAAATGAAAAAGGTAGCATAGTACTGTGAGCATGACATTTGTTCAGCAAGAAGTATTCTACAAAATGAGTGGTGTTTAATTTAATAGCAACCAGTATGCTAGGCAGACATACTCTAGGAAAGTTAACCAAAACTCCCAGAAATTATCATTTAAAATAAAGATAAACAGTCAAAACCAAATGTTCCTGCACTGATAGAAAGCATCCCTATTGCATAAATGAAATATACAATGGTGAGCTGTCAGATAAATGATTTATCTATACTTGTGCCGTTTGACCTCAGACACCTCACTAGTGGCTTATGCCACTCTTGAGGTTCCCCAAGGTCAAACAGCACTTGTGCAGATAAATCATTTATCTGACAGCTCACCATTGTATCCTTATATACACATATATATATATATATATATATATATATACACACATATAATTTTTAGATGGTAATTTATTATTCTGCTGTTATTGTCTTTGTGTTGATGTGTAAGACACCAAGAGCCTGTGGGACTGGACACCTTAGACATGCTACAACTGTGTGAGGAAGGTGACACTGAGTATGGGTCTGGCACTGATAGAGTACTGCTGCAATCCTGTTACCCGAGGAAAAAGTAAAATTGTTTGGGATACAGCAAGGTATCCCAGCTCCTCAATTTTATAAAAGCAGCCGATAGCACCACCACCAAAGCAGGGTATAGTGGAGGAGTGTGCCAGTGAGTAGGCTATGGAACTGAAGCTGCTGGGGGTGGGCATGAATGTGGGGCTTTTGAGGAGGGGAAACCAGAAGCACATGAGAATGAAGCAACAAAAAGGCAGGGGAAATGTGAAGAATTATGCAAGTCTGAGACAGAAAGGCGTGGGAAGAGATTGTAGAGGAGGAGAAGCGGGGGTGCGAGGCAGGAGTGGAGGAAGAAGGAGAAAAGGGAACATATGCACGATAGGAGGCGGATGAAGCAGAGAATATAAAAAGTGTTCTGTCAGTTACACCAACAAGTTCCGATGCTGACTGTGATACAGAGGCATGAAGGCCATCATGGGAGGAGATGGCCAATTTAAAGTACTGTACTGCATACTGCATAAGAGAAAAGAAAAAAACAAAACCAGATCAGGCAAGGAAATATAAATACCAGGCCTACCGCCAGTCCCAGGATAGTCAGCTTTATTGTAACCCTAGTGCTGTACTGTCAGCAGGGCATCCAGCCAAACCATTTCATTACACCATGGCAGAATAAAAAGAGAAATCATCTTGCAGTCACCGCCCTGTTCCTGATTCCTCTCCTTCCCTTACCACCACCACCTCAAAGCCACTGTACCTAAATACCTAAATACCTGAACAAAGTCTCCTCTGCAGTGTGGGAGTATGTTAAAGAGGTTACCACAAATTCACTCATGTTTTCTTGGGATATAAATAAAGCCAAGTTTAAGAATAAGAATAATTATTAATAATAATTACATCAAAGCAAAAATCATAGGAGGACTTTGGCTTCTGAAAAAAAAAACACATCCCCTTGATCATCACCATCCTTCTCCTCTCTCCATCCATCATGAATCACATATTCCTCATCATGATTCACTGCAGCGTGTGTGTGGCAACACCTTTCCTGACTGCACACTGCAGAAATCATGGTTTCATAGGTTTCTGAAGTTCTTGAAGGTGGGAGTAACCACAAAAGGCGTAGAAGAATTGCTAACATGGGTGCTTATTGCATGTGATAAATTGTACTCTTGGTACAAGTTATGACTGGCGATACTAAACAGCCGGGTTGAAACATGGAAGGTACTGGGTCTGCACCAGAAGACATATGAAGAGAGACTAAAGGAGCTTAATATGTATAGCCTCGAAGAAAGGAGGGAGAGGGGGGGCATGATAGAAACTTTCAAGTACCTCAAGGGAATCAACAAAGTCCAAGAGGGTAGCATCTTTCACAAAAAGAGGTGTGCAAGAACAACAGGGCACAATTTGAAGATAGAGGGGGGGCAGCTCAGAGGTAATGTAAGGAAGTATTTTTTCACAGAGAGGGTTGTGGATGCATGGAACGGCCTTCCGGAGGAGGTTGTGGAGTCAAAAACAGTGGTTGAATTCAAGCATGCATGGGACAGTCATAAGGCAATTCTAGGGGGTTGGGATAGAAAGAAGTAGGCTGCTGATTAACTAGGATCTGCAGCTTATCCATTAGGTAGGGGAAATTGGCAGACTGGGTGGGCCAAGCAGTCCTTATCTGCTGTCAAATTCTATGTTTCTATGTTTCTATGTACAGCACAACTGCCAAGTGCTGACACAGCCACCTGTATGTTGTGGGCATCCAGAACTGCATCTCTATTTTTGGCACTATAATGTTCCTTTTTATCAACATCTTCATGACACATTATAAGTTAATTCAGAAATCATGTTTTCATAGGTTTCTGAAGTTCTTGAAGGTGGGAGTAACCACAGATGGCATAGAAGGATTGCTAAGATGGGGGCTTATTGCATGTGATATATTGTACTCTTGGTACACAGCTGAGTTATGACTGGCGATACTAAAGAGCTGGGTTGAAACATGAAAGGTACAGGAGAATCTAGAATACCAATAATGATCCAATACTGGCAAGAGTAAAAAGGGAGAGAATGGTTATAGGCACTGCAGGAGACTCACCTTTCTGATACCGAGTCCAAAAGTTGAGAAAGTTTGGTAAAATACGATGAGGGTATGTATGTGGTAAGAGGGGGGAGAGATTCAATACTTAAAGGTAAATTTGACAAGTATTTATGCCTCAGTGGGTATTTTTTTTTATTTATATGACAGATTTCTTAAGTTGGTGACAGAGGCTGCAGATCACTCACTAGTAATCCACAGAGATGTGACCTTACCACTAGATAAAAAATAGATAGTACAAATCTGGCAGGGAGGGTGACCATACACCCAACCATGTAAAACTTTAGTAGAAGAACGTGGTCTGAATGATGGCTGACTGATGAAACACCCCTCAGCAAAAGAATATACTCATTACTTTGCCCTCCAAAAATCTCTTGCCAGGCTGGCCTATTCCATAATTAATGCCCCAGAATTGTTCAGGACTAGGTAAACCTGGATGGGGAGACAATGCCTGTTGGATCATGTGCCTATCTTGCTGGACTTCGACTTCATCCTGCAGAAAACAGAACATTCTTGAAGTTAAATGGTTCATTACTTCAGGACAACGATGTTACAGCAAACATCCTGGAAGAGATACTGTGGCCCAGATATTCAAAAGGGTTGCGCCATGCGCAACAGGGTTGTGCATGCGCAACTCCAAAAATGCGCCATTCTGCGATATTCAGAAGGGGCCAGTTGCGCCACCAAAAACATGCTGAGCAACAGCGCAATGGAAATGAAGGCATGCGCAACTGAAGCGGGCGATCCATGGCTGCGCGCAATGCGATATTCAACACTTGCACAATGCGCAAGAGTGGCTGCAGCCGGAAGCGTAGCTGAATTGAGCCAAAATAAAAGGCTCAAGGAAGCTGCGCAAGAACCCTAGCAGGCTGCAACTGGGGAGAGAGACAGAGAGAGAGAGAGAAGGAGCTGGAAGGGCAGAGAAGGACAGTGGGTCCAGGAGGACAGAGAGGCCAGTGGGGGTGCCCGGCAGTGGAAGCAGCAGTGGGGGCAGCGGGGTAACACAGGAACAGCAGCCAGGGGCAGAAGCCAGGGAGATGGACAGTGCCAGCTTCCACATGGAAGCTGTAATGAGGGGGGTGAGACACCATGCTGCAGGGGGACGTGGCCGCAGAGGGGCCGTCGGCGGTATGCCCCCGACAAGCGGTATCGTGCCCACATCAGCTTCGAGCTGTACACAGACATCGAGATTGTGGGCCGGTACCACCTGAACAGGGCAATACTGAGATGGCTCTGCGAGCTGTGCAGTGATGTGATGCAGGCACCCTCACGACGGAGTCACGCCTGTCCGGTGGAGCATCAAGGTGACAGCCTGCATGTGCCTGCTCGCCACGGAACCTTCCAGAGGCCAACAGGGGACACCACAGGCATTACACAGTCAGCCACATCATGCATCCTCACCCATCCTCAGCACACTGCTGCCTCATGCGAGTACATCCATTTCCCAGCACCGCGGGCAGAGCGCATAACAAACATGCAGGAGTTCCACAGGGTAGCACGTATGCCTGGTGTGCTAGGGCCATAGACTGCACCCATGTGGCCATTCACACGCCCACCTGGCCCCGACGGCCAGGCATATCAGAACCGAAGGGTTTCAGTGTCAACTGCCAGGTGGTGTGTGATGCCACTGGGCTTATTATCAATGTCTGTGCCACACACCCTGGCAGAGCACATGATGCCTTCATATGGCACCAGTCTGCACTGTGCCATAGATTCGAGAGTGGGGACATCCCCATGGGTCATCTAGTGGGTGAGTACACATGTATGGAATGCAAACTCTGGGCAAGGGTGGGAATGACACAGGTGCCATGGTAGTTGCACACAAGGATGTGGGCAATATGGACCTGACATGACACTGATTTCCACTATCTCCACACAGGTGACTGCGGATACCCACTCCATCCCTGGTTGCTCACACTGCATCGCGCCTCTACTCACCCCAGCGGAGCTATGTTTTAATGAGGCTACATGCCGCAACATGTAACATCATAGAGCGGTGTTTGGGATGCTCAAGGCACGCCGATGCCTGGACACCGGGCGGAGCTCACAGTACAGCCCCAAAAGGCCTGTGGGATATTCCTGGCCTGTTGCATCCTGCACAACATGGCCAAAGACCATGGGATAGCCATATACAGGTCCAAGAGGGGGACAGCGATGGGGACGCCAGTGGTGCCGGTGGTGTTGGTGATGAGCAGCCCCCCCCAAGATGGAGGGACCCCTGACTGACCCGGCAGGCCCAGCTGCACTGGGACACCATCGCAGAAGAGCACTATGCCCAACACAGGTAAGTCAAGGGGACATGTGCAGGCAACACTGTCCATGCGCAAACCACAGGCACACAGGGAACACACCTGCATGAAGGTCTGGGGAGTGGAAGGTTCCAGGCATACCAACACACCATCAGAGAGGGGTGAGCACTCATATGGACACACACACACACACCAGGCAGCGTACATGGGCAGCAGCACAGCACTGCGGAAATGACATTGCCAACACACAGCACCACCGACCACCCCCACCACCTGGACTGTCCACGTACGTGTGTCAGGACCTGGGCACCCTTGCACCTTGGTGTACAGTGCAATGCAGGCATCATCATGCACATGCACCTGTGGACAGCAGTTGGGAGAGTGTGCAGGTGGTCCGTGTGTCAGCGTGGTGAGCAGAGCACCCAGCAGTGCACTGCCCACCATGACACACATTGCACAAAGGGCAGCACCAGACAGGGCCTGCACTGGGAGACAGCTCAGTCAGGTAGCACTGTCCCACGGCCACCACAGATGCGTGGCGCCCCGCCGGGCCCAGCAGCATTGGCAGGCTGAGCAGGGCCACATCGGGTGGCGCTGGTGCACCACCGGGTCCCACTGTGCTAACGCGACCTTGCCCGCGACAGGGTCTGCATCCTGTCAAACAAACTTGCACCAGGGTGCTCGGATGCCCATAGCAGAACCCGCGCCGACAGGCCTGGTGTCGCACGATGCCGGAACGGGAGGAGAGCGACTCGTGTGGTGTGTGGTACAGGGCACCTGACAGTGTGGCCACGCGTCCGCGACAGAGACCACTGCCTGGGTCAGCCTGTCAATGGCAGCGGTCACATCCGGCCTCATAAGGACCAGCTCGGCTCGGTCCCGAAGCACACTCCCCTGCTATGCCGCCCATGGACACAGACAGTGCCTCCACGGACCTTGCAACCCGCCTCTGCAGCTGTACCGAGTCCTGCAGCAGGTGGGTGTGCAGGCCCAATGGGTACTGTGCCCCAATGGCATCGTGATCCCGGGTAGGGACGGTCCTGGTGCACAGCACCCTTGAGGGTGGGCGCTGTTCACCAGGACCAGGTATGGGCGGAGGGCGGGGACATGTGCCACTGCTTGACACTGTACCCCCAGACCTGGTGTGTGACTGCTGCTGCCGCCTCCAACTGCTGAGCACCCAGATCCACCTGTTCCACTCCGTGCTGACAACAGTGCCAGACACTGACAGCCCACGGTGCTGCCCCACCGGTGCTGACAGGCACAGTCTGGGACTGTGTCAGCATGCTGGTACACAGGTGTGAACCAGGAAGGCCCAGGGGCATGTGCTGGCCTGCCATGTGTCCGTCATGGGACACACACCTATCACCGCCCATTGCAGGCCTGCTATCATCAATGGTGCAGGTGCATGCCACTGCCATAGGCACAGCATGCTGGCATACCTGCATGCCAGACTGCTGAGACACAGGCTGTGCACCCCCTGCACCCGTATCACTGACACTGGAGTTGTTGGCCCAGCATGCATGCTGCTGCAGTGCCTGCAGGCTGGTGGCGGAGGTGGATGATCCCTCATCCACGTCCAGCAGGTCTGCATCACTGTCTGGACCCACCACCACCACCGTCTCCTGAAGACGAACAGGATCTGTAACAGAAAGAGAGTACATGTGAGTGCATGTGAACAACAGCCCCCCCCCAACAACACCACCATGTCATACCGTGCAGTGATGGGCTTCCACCTGTCTGGAATCCTCCGCCTGGTACGCCCGCAATGGCACTCGGCTGCATGGCCACGCACCAGTGTCTCCTCTGTAGGGGTCAGCTGCAACACCACTGGTGGGGCCCCCCACCAGTGCCAGCACGTATGCCCTGGAAGGCTGCCACCGCCTCCTTCAGCCTCCCGCGGTCAGTCCCCATCTTCTTTTGCATTCCTGCATGGAGCGCTGGTAGCTCCTGCAGGTTGATGGCCCAAGCTACCCTCCCATGCAGCTGCACATTCCCTGAGGGTGCCCTCCGTCCACTCACAGTGGCTCATCCTCCAGGTAGGCATGGAAGAGGGCCTCCGCCTCTCACGCTGTGAAGTCTCGGCCTCCTCCCTCCCACGCCTGGCCCACACCCTCAGCTTGGCTCTGGTCAGTCATGGTGATCTGTAGGTGGAACTGGACACCTGTCACTGTGCAGTCGACAGCATTTCCCCATGAGCATAGCTGCCGGCCCGGAGGGGGCGGAAGCCCCACACGTTTCCTCTCCGCATGACAGATACTGATAGAAAGGGTGCCCTTTGTCCCTTTCTAAGTGCCCTTTTCATGCTCAGCCCCCTCAGCCTTTTTCATCCTCCACCCATGAGCATTGTCCTGAGCATCACACAGCATGTAACTCACCTCCCACCTGCAGTACCCAAATCTGGCCAGCACAACCCACTGTCGCATTTTAATAGCGCAACACATGCAAATGAGGTGTGGCGAACTATAATGACATGCTAATCGCGCCACCGCGCCTTGCGAATGGCTGGATCGAATGATTTGCATATGTCGGCTGAATATCGCGGTGCTTGGCGCTGGCGCAATACGGAAGGTCCGCTGAGCCAATGGCGCAGGCTTCAGGCTGGTACACTGCATTGCGATGCCCAGACAGCTTACTGCACGCGCTTCATCATGCTGCAGACCTGCGATGAGCGATAGGGCTATCTGCAGGCCATGGCCACCATTGTGCCAGTGGCGCACAGCACTGGGCACTATATGGCTCTGTGGCACTACTCGCGCCGATAGTCCACTGTGGCACTGGTGCACAGCTTGAAGTCGCGCGAGATGCCTATAGTCCGATGGCGCAGGCGTGGCCTTGCGTCATTGCCGCGGACCTTAGGTATGCCCTCTGACCCTGGCACTGTTGGCATGCCATGTGTACATCCCTATTGCGTTGTCTGGTGACAGCATGAAGTGACGTGCGCTTTGTTCAACAGTGCGATTGGAGCCTGTGATGGTTCTATTGCAACAACTCACGTAAGCCACGGCGCAGCGGGTGCCATATTGCCTGCTGTAAAGTTGGTGCCATGGCTAGAGGAGGCTGTGTCCTGGAGCCAGATTGAAGTGGCCAACCTGGTGGCCCTAGTTGAGCCACACTATGCTGGCTCAGGCGGTGAGGCGCCTCACCAGTGCCAGGACTCAGCTATGGCACAAGTGCCACTGACTGGTGGAGGTCACTGGACGGGCCGTCTGCTGAGCAGTGCCGCACCAGTACAGTGACTTCCGCACGAGGGAGCTGAATTGTCGCAGCTGCGGTCACATGCCAGGCGGGTGTAGTGCCTAGGCCACGGAGTGTACCATCTATGCACCCATATTCTCTGTAGGTGTGTGTGTGCTTGGGTGGCTGTGCATAGGTGTCGGCTTGGACACGGTTGGCTGTGCATGTGTGCAGCTGTGCGATGGATGGTTATGGCTGTGTGGGCAGGCACTCTCACTGGGTAGGGGCACTCTGCTTTTGAGTCACACTGATGTTTGTCTCAACATATGTCTCCCACAGGCCGGAATCTGAGGACGCAGGGCGACGGTGACGTGGGCCATGCCAGGGCCCCGGTGCCGGGGGGTGTTGTGCCCCAGCAGCAGCAGTGGCAGAGCCAGCTGCTGGAGGAGTGTGAGTATCATTACTTCATGGATGCTATTGCATGCTGGGGGGGCAAGACCACCAGCCATGCACAACACAACCATGCAGGAAAGGGGAGGTCATAATTCCACTATACAAGACACTGGTGGGGCCCCACCTGAGTACAGTGTAAAGTTCTGGAGACCATACTACGTATGGACATGGACTGGGTAGAGGTGGGTTCAGAGGAGGTCAACACGGATGGTGCATGGATTGCACCACAAGTCCTATGAAGACAGGTTGAAGGAACTGAACATGTACTCCTGGAGGAGAGGAGGAGAGGGGATATGATGGGGACATACAAGTATCTTACGGGGGAACAGAGTGCAGGTAAACACTATTTTTAAGCGTAAAGATGTTCCAGGACTAGAGGGCATGGGATGAGGTTGAGGGGACGATTCAGAGGAAACATGAGAATGAATTACTTCACAGAACGGGTGGTGGACAAGTGAACACCCTGCCAGAGGAAGTGGTGGGGCTGACTTGGTCACGGATTTAGAATGCACGGATAGCCATAAAGGATTTCTGGAGGTCAGGGGTAAGGTGGAACAGACTTATAGGAAAACAGAGTGAACTTACAAGGTCAAATGGCCAGACTGGGTGGCACATAGGCCCTTATCTGCCGACACTGTCTATGTATCCATGTATGTAGGCACGACACAGGTGACATGCATCACTGTGCAGTATCACAGCACGTCTGTGTATGCGTCACTGGTGGTCCAGGCATGCACTGGGCACATAGCTGTGTAACTGGCATCGCACCACGTTGCCACATCACTTGCCAGCCTAGTTTGTACTGTGATTGATGTGGGCAGTGTGTGTGGGCAGTGGTGCGCATAGCTGGTGCCGCCTGTTTGTGATGGCCATGTGCATGTTCACTGTGGGTGGGTGTACGCCATCACAGGTGCGGGACATTGGGCTATATGGCTTGCAGGTTGGGTGGTGTTCAGGGTTGTGGTCAGTCACAGCCATTGACTGTGTTCCCTTTTCCTAGGCCTCATTGTGCTCTGCAGAATGGAGCAGTCACTGCATCGGCTGACCCGGGTGTCCCAGGAGAACCAGCACATCCTCCAGGACATACAGCACCATGGGCTAAGGAGGAGGCGCAGCCAAGAAAGACGGCACCAGGCAGCAGTGGACCAGTCTGCTAGGCCTTAGGCCAGATCCTCTTCTTCTCTCACCCATCCTCCCACTCTGCCTTCCCTCCAAGTTCTTCATCCCTACCCTTGCCCACCCTACCTTGTACCCTCCCCTCTTGTAAATAGTTATGTTGTTGTGGATTTTGTAATTACATTTTTCTAATACATTTATATTTTGATATGAATACTGTGTTGGTCTCTGATTTGCAGCTGGCTATGGTTGCTCAGTTGCAGTGGTGTGCATGCCATCTGGGCTGGTATGGTCCTGGGTATGTGTGTGTGTGTGTGCATGTGTGTGTGTGTGTGTGTGTGTGTGCTGCATGTGTGCTTGGGGAGTATTCCGGCATGGCAGTGACTTTCTGTTGGTCTTGCTATCTGCTGCCACCCACTGCTGGGTGCACAGGTGTGTCTGGCTTGTATGCTTCTGTGCTGCATGGGGCTGACGTGGTGCTGGGGGACTGTATGGTTTCCTGCAGTGCCAGTCACTGCACATGGTGGTGTCTTGGGGTCACAGTGCAGGGTGTGCTGTGGATACGGGGCTGATGTGCACTGTGGTTGTCAACCCCTGTGTGTGGCACCTCCGCCTGCCAGTGGTTGTGTTGGGGTGTCAGGGCTCTGCTATGCTTTTGTTGGTTTGTCCCCATGGGCACATGGATCATCCGGCCCACCCCCAGTGATGCTGTGCTTGGGGTGCAGGTGTGGTGTGGGTTCTGCAGTGTGTTCCTGTGCCCATGTGGCATGGCTGGCGGTGGGCCCCAGTCTGCCTCCCTGGATGTGCAGTTCCATTGCTCTGGGGGGCTGTGCTTGCGCTATGGCAGCTCTGGAATGCTCAGCTGAGCTTCCTGGTTGCGCCATAGCGCAACATTTTGGCTCAGCTTCCTTCCTGGTTGCGCGACGGGCGCAGTATGTGCGATGTTCAGACGCTGGGTGCTTGCACAATTTGCTCTGCTCCATGTTTGAATATCGCACCTGTTGTGCATTTGCGCAACTGGTTTGTGCTTGCTCCTGCTGTTGCGCTACTTTTGAGCGCAGTTTGAATATCTGGGCCTGTATGTGTAAATAGTTCACTGAGGGAGAATGATATCCCAGATATCTCACCAGGAATTTTTGTGGGACATTTTAAAAGCATGGCCAAGGGGGATAATTATAACAATAGCTGCATGGAAAAAGGGAGCATCATTGTGAACTTGTATTGCTGCCCAGCACATTCTTATGTTCCATGTTTCGGATGAGACATTAAACCAAGGTCCCATCTGCCTGTTCTGGTGGTTGTTCAGGTGGATGTTAAATATCACACTGCACTTGTCAAAAAGAGTAGGGGAAGGGAGTTTTAAAAAGGAAACAAACAAAAAAACTAATACAATCATCAAATCATAGAAATCGTACATAGAAAAATGCAAAACAAAGAAAATATATTACTTTTACAGCAGTGTCAACAATTTAGATCAAAACCCCTCCCCCTTGATATTTTATGCATATTTCTGAAAAACAGTAAAACCTTTCCACCACATCAAAACCTCTGACTTAGGGTGCTGCTTGTTCTCTCTAGTATAAATTTTAAGTAGCGTTGCTTCACATAATTTACTAAAAGTAACATATGACATTTCCTGCTATTGCAAAATAGATTGGCAACAGCTTTGCCCCAGGTAATACTTAAGACAAGCAAACAAAATAATGAGCATACTACTATGGTATTTGCTTAAAAGCAGTGGAAAATGTCCTAACACCAAATTTGCATATGTGTGATGTGCCAACCATGGAAGCTTTCATTTTCCTGCCAAAAAAGGCCATAACTGAGAAGTATATGAACAGTCAAATAGAAAATGTTTCTGCATTTCTGTCTGAGCTATACAATCAGGGTATGAACAATTCCTTTCATCTAAAGCTTTATGCTAATTGTTTCCCTTTACCCCAAACCTGCCATGTGCACAGAGCCATTGTGCATCCCACATTTTTCTTTGGCACTCTAGTGTTGGTTAGCTGCTTGAAAACCAAACTATTATTAGAAGGGGTGCAATGTTTAAACTCCAGCCTGTCGGTCCTGTAGTACTGATAACCCAAGCATACATCTGTTTCCTTGATCCTTGTATAATCATTTGTTTCATTACCTTCCATTTATGTAGGTTTTTGAAAAGTACTAGTTAAGTATACGGGCATGTATTTGTAAACCCCAGGTAATCTTTGGAACCTGAACATCCTATCTAAGCAAAACTTCCGTAAGAGTGTTATTAAGCCAGCTGGAAGTTAATGTCTGCTTTGGTTGAAAAAGAATACTCAGATTCTTGGTCCACAATAAAGTGTGGAAAAATACTACTGGGTTCACCATGTCGACACCACCCCTATTTATCAGTAGGTATGTCACTTCTCTTTTGGTAGGATTTAACCGGCTTCACCACAGGAGCCGGAAGAAAATACTAAACAATCTGGTTTCAAAATTAATCAGTAAAGGATACACCATACTTACATACAAAAAACATGATAGTAAAAATTAATTAAAATAAACCCTTTTTAGTTTAGACATCTTCCACCCTTGCCATTTTGCCACTTTAAAGTCTCCCACCTGTAAAGCTGTCTCCCGTTTATGTCTGGTATTATCCCCTGGTCTGAAATAGATCCCTAAAATTTTATAGGTACATCTAGAGTCTGTATCCCCTGTACATTAGAAAGTAGTCTATTTGTCCTGCCTAAATATAACACTTCACTTTTATCCAGGTTCAATTTTGACCCTGATACTTGTGAAAATATCCCAATTTCATGCATAAGCTTTTTTTTTTTAAACATGTGTTATTGCAAATAAAAGGTACATGTATAATGAACCAGACAACATATGGATGCTGAGTTTGTATACAGCCACTGTCCATCCATCAGCTGAATTTACAGCATTTGAAGAAAAACACATAAAGGTAGTTTATATTACTGTTGTCTGACCCCCCACCCCCACTCTTTATCCTTCCTCCCTTCCCAACCCTGCCACCTGAACTTCTAGGAAAGGGAAGGTTGCTGATGTCTGGATTTGCAAATTTACTAAGTAATACATAATATAAAGCCAGATCAAAGATGAGGAACTACTAAAATTTTGATTTTTAGAGTGGTTAAGTCTTACTTAGTGAAGTGATAAAAGGGCAAATAATGAGTCCCATACTAATTTATATTTGCCCATCCTGTGATTTAGCTCTGCTATGATATGTTCTGCTTGGAGGGTGAACATGATTTCCTTATACCATTCTATGTAACTAGGGGTGATCTGTTCTAGCTAGTGCCTAAGTATCACTTTTTTGGCACAGGTTGAGATCAGTGCCATGTGTGCCCTTTGATTGCCCTTGACTTTGTCTGTGTAATGTCCTAGAATGCAGATTTCAGGGGTAAACATTGCAGACAGTGCCAACAATGGGTCCAGATAGGACTGAATAAGTTGCCATAGGGGAGAAACCATCTCACAGGCCCACAACATGTGGAGCAAGTAACTGAGTGCTTTTTTACATTTAGGACGCAAACTGGTGGTTAAATGACCCATCTGATGCAGTTTAACTGGGGTGTAGTACAGGTTATGGTTAATTTGAAATTGCATGTACCTGTACCTGTCCCATTTAATATTTGCATACAAATTTTCCCATATTTTTGGCCACTGTCTGGGGGAAGTGGTCGATGTCATGGCATTGTCCCACCAATAAAATTTCTGATCCTCTGGTTTGGCTACTGCAGTCAGAAGGAATTTATAGGAGTAGGAAATCAGCTGAGAGGCCAGAGCTGAGCTTACATTCGGGGAGAGAGTAGTTGTGAAGGACCTGTGCCACAGCCCACTGCCAAAATGTTGCAGCAGCATGTGAGTTATTTGTAAATATTTAAAGAAATGGGTTGAAGACCACTTAAAAAGTAAACTTGCTTCATGGAATGACATGAGCTTCCGATTAGTAACCAAGTCCTCCACTCTTCCTACTCCATGTCAGGTCAGAAGACTTTGAGCTTGATTAACTTCCCAGAGATTAGCAAATTGGAGTTATGAGATAGGGGCTGGGCGACATCTCTATGTGCATCAATTTTGAGGAAGGTGCTAAGCTGACGTTGCGTTTGGAGTGCTGAACCCAAAGGTGACTCTTATAAAGTTCTGGGGAGCTTTTTTTTTTTACTTATAAAGGGGAGTGCTTTAGGGTTGATGTTGTGTGTAGAGCACAATTGTTCAATTTCAACCCAAAGGGGATGGTAACATGGTTCGGGATCGGAGGTTACAATTCATAGCCAGTGTTTAATTCTGGTTAGGTGTATGGCTAGACAGTACAAGCAAAAGTAGGGTGCCCGTAATCTGCCATCTGCTTTATGATGTGTTAATTTGATATAATTCCTTCTAGCTTTTTTACCATGCCAGAGAAAATAATTGATGATTTCATGTAATTGTGTGAACCATGAAAGTGGTAGCATCCCATTGAACATCCAGTTCCATGCACAAGCTGATTCACTCTAATATTATCCTTAAGGAAAATGCAAAGATCATCAGCATATGTAAGAATTTTTACTGAGTCCCCTTGTTGTGACCCTGTAATACCCTTTATATCTGGGTGGGCTATAATCTTACAGACAAACAGATCTAGGGCAAAGGCATATAAAAGCGGGCTTAAGGGGCACCCTTGCCAAACTCCTGTCCTGATGGGAATATGTGCACCTTCCTGGCCTGCAATTTCTGGTGTAATGACTGCCTGTTCATACAATAATTTTATCTATTTTATAAAAGAAGCTGGAATCTCATAGTGACTTAAAACTTTAAACAAAAAAGGCATGATTAATTCTATCGAAAGCTTTGCTCTGGTCCAGTGATAACGAATATCCTGAAATGTCTTGATTATCACAATATTCATATACATCCCTGATGATAGCTAAATTATCTTGTATATTTTGTCCTGGAATTGAGCAGATCTGTACAGGATGAATTAATTCTGATGCAACTTTCTTCATTCTTTTTTTAAGACATGGGACAAGATATTGAAATCTGAATTTAGTAGGCAAGTAGGCCTCCAATTCCCAATCTCTGAAGCGTCCCCTTATTTATGCCAAAAAATAGTCAACTCTAATATAAACTCAGAAGAAATGTGATTAGAATGAAAGAAAAAATTAAATATGCACACTAAAAAAGCTGCCAAAATAATGTCAAAGGCCTTATAAAACTCATTCGGTATTCCATCAATACCAGGAGCCACTCCTGTTTTTAGATATCTAATAAGTTCTACAATTTCCTGTTCTTTAATAGGAGCTGTCAAGTCCTTTATTTTGTCTTAACTTAACTTATCCAAATGAATGTCATTTAAATAACTTTCCATGTATTGGGTGTCTATGTGTGGTGCTTGTGGAAAGTAACTTAAATGATGTTCCACAATTTTTCTAATTCCTGTTGTATGGACCACAGGTTCTCCCATCTCATTTTTTAGGCAAGTGAACCTTGAAACATTTTTTTCCTTTCCTTAGATGCTAATACTGATGAGAGGCTAAGCTTCGCTTCTGCTTTCAATAAATTAGCCGTGTTCATCCTCCATCTGATAATGGGTAGGGACACCCCTACATCTGTATTCATAACTGTTTTAATCAGACATGGTCTGAAAATTCTAGAGGTATGATTTGCATCTTAACTACCTTTATTCTTTTGGAGACAAACACATAATCTGTTTTGGTGGTAAGGGCACCCCTAACATAGGTATACTGTATTATAGGGGAAGCATTAGTAAAGCAGTCAGTTAATTCTGCTGTCTCAACACATTTTTTCAAAGCTTATGAGTCACAGTATACTTTCTTTCCTTGTGCTCTTTGGATTGCTATATCTAAAGAACAATTAAACTCCCCCCCCAAGGTAAACATACCGAACTTGTCGAGTGAATGTATGGATCACTAAGTAACACTCTAGGTATCACTAGGTTAATGAGCAATGAAAAAAGGCCAAGGCCCATATAGTTGTCCCTAGCCCGTAAGAGTAAAGAATTCCATATTTACATTAGTGTTTATATAATCATCAAGATTCATTTTTGAAAGTATTTTTGTTTGTACTAGAAATTATTGATAAGGGGAGCTTAGTCCAGAGACTTGCTGCTCTTATTGTATAGAAATACTTTCTTTTATTTGTTTTAAATCGGTCTATTTTTAATTGTATTGGGTGACCCCTAATTTCCATTCGGTCACTTTCATATTCTATTTTCAGTTCTGTCATTAGGTAATTATCATTAAGAATATCATAATACAGTAACATATTACCCTGTGTCTTTTTACTTCTAGACTATGTAAATCCAGCTTATCTTATCTTCCTTGATATGTTAAATTTTCAAATCAGTATGTTGACTTAGTATATCTTTGCTGAACTTTCTCAAGTTTATTAATACTTGTTTTTAAATACGGACTCCATAACTGACTACCGAAATCTAGTATTGGTCTGATGTATGACATACACAGTAGCATGAGAACATCCACCTGTCTACTATTAATATTTCTTTTTATCGCAATGATTGTTCTAACTGCTTTGGTAATTACAGAGCTTCATTGCTCTTTAAAGGTTAAATTATTATCTATTTGTATCCCAAGGTCCTTTTTGTTTTCCTTCTGTGTCATAGGGTTACCATCTATGGAATACTGATATTTTTGATTTTTCTTACCCATATGTATAATACAACATTTTTGATTATTTAATTTCATACCCCATCTTTTTGTCCATTCTTGTATAATATTAATATCTGCTTGTATTGATAGTATTTGTTTCATGGAATTACAGGGGCCACACAGCTTTGTATCATCAGCATATTTTGTAATATTATTGGTTATACCTTCCTCCAGATCGGCGATAAGCATTCAAAAGATAAGTGGACCCATTATGGAGCCCTGGGTACACTGCTTGTAACTGCCCACTCGTCTAAGTAATAACCTCGAATGGATACTGACTAAAACCTATTGGTTAACCTAGGCTTGGCGGAAGTCCAGCCTGGAAGTTGACAGGCTTAGATTGATGAACCATTATGTGGTCTATCAATCGACAATCACCCATAAGAAGGAGAATTCCTGTCCAGGGAGATTGCGGCTGCACAAAACCAACCAGCTTAGCTCTTCCAGAGTGTCAACAGATTGTGCAAGCCAACCTGTCTGCAGTCTGGGAGAGCCTTGTCACAAGAGAGATGTGACAAGTTTGCTCATTTTTTTGTGGATGAGGTTGCCACCATCAGGTCTGAGATCTGCCCAGCCACCTCTATGTGGTATGGCGGAGGTCAGCTGGAGGTTGTGAGTGCCCTGTTTACATGGTCTGACTTTGGCCAGCTGAAAATCATGGAAGTCGTGAGGATCATCCAGACTTTGCAGCCAACCAGCTGTAGTTTGGATCCAGGCCCAGCGTGCCTCCTTGTGGGGTGCATTGAAGTGATTGGCCCAGTTCTGGCTGAGATAGTCTGGAAGTCATTGGAGAGGGGAGTCTTTCCTGACCCCCTGAAGGAGGTGGTTGCATGACCGCTCCTGAAAAAACCCTTCCTTGACCCGGACTATCTTACGAACTACAGACCAGTCTCTAACCTGTCCTTTGTGGGTAAGGTTATTGAGATGGTGGTTGCGCTTTATCCATCCATGACATCTATGACTCTCTCCAGTCTGGATTTAGGAAGAAGCATAGCACTAAGACGGCCCTTGTTCAGGTGCTTAATCTCCTACTAGCAAGAGATTGGAGGACTCATTCCATCTTGGTCATCCTTGATCTCTCAGTGGCATTTGACACTGTGGACCATGGTGTGCTGTTGGAGCACCTGTAGTTCATCTGTGGACTGTTGGGTACCATCCTCAGATGGTTTTGATCTTTCCTCAAGGGTAGGACATGGACAGTGGTCTCTGGAATTTATTCCTCTGACCCTCTCCCCCTATCCTGTGGGGTACCACAGGGCACTATTTTGTCACCCATGTTGTTCACAGTGTGTATGCTACCATTAGGGGGCATTATTAGGTGGTACAGTTTGATTTTTCACTGCTATGCAGATGATACTCACTGTACATGTCCTTTTTAACCGAATGGGGAGATGTCATCTCAGTGTCTAACAATTGCCTCTCTGAGACCCAGGACTGGATGACTGCTAGCTGGCTGTGGTTGAATCCAGCTAAAACTGAGGTGTTAGTGGTGGGCCCAGATCATCAGGAGGTGGGTTTGTTGGCAGGACAACCTTCTGTGCTTTGGCTTGGGGGTGTCCAGCTGACCTCCACAGAGTGGGTGCATAACCTGAACTTTATTTTTGATGACATTTTGACCCTAAAATCTCAGGTGTCAGCTGTTGTTAAGCCCTATTTTTACCATCTGAGGAGTATCGTGTGGGTAAAGCACCTGATTCCTCCTGATGATCTTCTGTTGGCCCATGCCTTCATGACCTCGTGCCTTGACTACTGCAATGCCCTTTCCCTAGGGCTACTGGGGGTTGATATTCACTGCCTGCAGCTGGTACAGAACGCAGCTGCCAGGCTGGTGACTGGTACATCTAGGACCAGTCACATTACACCAGTGCTCCACGGACTGCAATGGCTGCCAGTGTAGTGGTGTATCACCTTCAAGGTCAGTGTGGCAGAGTTAGGCTACACCCTCAGCTGTGACTAATGGACCACTTTTCTATCTCCTTATCTCCTAGCTAACAAAACTTCTGTTGTGCAACAGTTAATGCTTTTCTCTTTGTTTTTCTTCTTTTTCCCCCTACCCTAGGTCGGCCACCTAGCGTAGCTCTTTACTGTCCCTACTAAACTTCCTACTAGTTCTCTCTTTTCATTCTTTTTCCATTTCCATCCATTCAGTCCCTGGAATGATGCCAAACACCCGGAGAGGTGTTGTGTAAAGTGCATAAGTACATTTTGTGTACAAAAAGCATGAATGCTATTTTAAATAGGAATAAATACAGTTTATAAAGCCTTTTTAAAGAAAAAGAATTCAGAAGCCATATAAAACATTACTAATTTCATGATTTGTTCATTTATAAGAAATCCTTAAGGTATTTTCATAAATTCACAATATAAACCTATTATTGTATAAGGTTCTATGTATGAGGCTGAACAAAAGAATGTGGTATGCTTTATAAAAGTGCTTAGTCACTGTGGATCACAGATATAGAGAGTCAATATCTGTGGAGATATACACTGTACCTTTAACTGAGCCAGGAAGTCCCCTAAAACAAAACGCCCCTTGGTTTTGAAACAACATGTCCAGACATGTAAATAGAAAAGGCTCAGTCAGATGACCCCACCAAAAGATATAAAACCTCTTCAGAGTTCACTTCAGTTCAGTCCAGTTGAGTTCAGTGTTGAGAGTGAAGGAGAGAGGTGCTACTGTAGACAAGCTGTTGAATGCAGATGAAAAGAGTCTTAGGAGCTCTAAGATCCTGGACCGTATTATGTGAGAAACTACTGATGTTAAGTAGTGATTTTCCTTGCAATTTTTTCTTGTTTTCATTTTATTATTTTTCTAACTTTTAAAAAATAAATATCACACCACGGTGTGTTTTAAACCTGTAAATTTGCCTTGTCTAAAGGTTATTCCCACACACTGTGACAGTCAGTTTGCTGACCTCTAAAGCCCTACATGATCAGGGACCCCCCTACTGCCCATCCTGACCACTCCAATCCACTGACGAGGGATTGCTAGAGAGTCCCAGGATGTGACTGAAGATATCTGGAGCCCACTCTTTTGCAGTTGCGGTCCCTACCCTGTGGAACTCTCTACCTCGTCAGGTAAGAGGGTGCCTAACCATCCAGAGTTTCAAAATAGCATTAAAAATCCATCTGTTTAGCCTGGCATTTCCAGAGGAATTTTAGATGTGAAATAATTTGAGTATACTGGCTCTTGATCTACTTTTTGGATGTTTGTTGATAGTGTATTTTAAAATGTGTTTGTGATTTTGTGGACTGTATTTAATTTGAGGACATGGTTATTTATTTTAATATACAGGTGAATTGATAATTGGAAATGTGCCTTTTTATGAATAAAAATGATTTGATTTGAAACATTCCCAGCTGTGGCTAAGAAAGGCTGGATTGTCTTTCCGCCTTATGTTGAGATCCATAAATAATGATAAACCTGCTAGGCTGGCGATGGCAGATCCCAGTCACAATTAAAGTCCTACTAGGTTGGACATCCATTATTTTTTGAAATTTAAACCCTGTAGCCATAAGCAATACAGCCACTCCGTCTGCTCTATCTAGTCCAAAGGACCAGTAAGAGGGCCCCCAGATCCAGAAGCACTGAGCCTGAAAAACAGAAGCCACTGAATTTAATCATGCTTTTTGTAAAAAAATAACTTCACAAGCTAAATTCTGTGTAAAGCAAGAGTGGCATCTCTCTTTTTGTTGTTTAAAAGGCTGCAGATGTTAACTGATGCAATAGAAAACATCACCATTTGAAGCAGTCCAAAAGTTCTCAGCTTTTCTTTTTCTTTTTTTCTTCATGCCCCTGGTACTTTATTTTCCACCTCCTGTTGTACTGAATGAGAAGAAGAGGTGTCTGAGTCCATATCACCAGACCTCGTGTCCCCTTCTCCCTGTGAAGTTAAAACTCCAAACTGATTTTCTGTTTCAAAGTCTGGTGCCACCACCTTTTGGTTTCTTAAACTGTGCCTCCTAACTGAAGAAATTTTTCAAGATAGAGCAGGGGGGTATCTGAGGAGCAGACACCTTCTCTGTGCAGGCAGAGGGGACGTTCCTTCCAATATCACTATCTTCATCGGGGTGTCAGAAACCTCATTCTCCTTTTCCAAACATACAGAAACCTCAGATACAGGGGTTTGTTTACTGGAGGAAGTCTCTTGCTTCTCTGGTGCCATTGTGGTAGGATGACTTTCCACTTTTGCAGTTTTGGAGGCCACACTTAAAGAGGGACATTAACCTCCTGGAGAGGGTCCAGAGGAGGGCAACCAAAATGATTTGGGGCTTGGGGGACAGGACCTATGAGGAGAGGCTCGAAGAGCTAAATATGTACACTTTGGAAGAGAGAAGGGACCGGGGGACATGATAGAGGTCTCGGGTACATGAAGAGGGTAAATAGGGAGGAACAAGTGAGGGTGCTTGAAGGAAGGAGGAAGGGCCACTAGAGGGCATGGGTGGAAGCTGGAGGGGAAGATTCAGGGAGAAAGGAGGAGGTGCTACTTCATTGAGAGGTGGTGGAGCCATGGAATGCACTACCTAGGGGCTGGTGGAGGCAGAGACAGTGGAGGGTTCAAGAGGGTGGGACAGGTACAGGGAAGGGTTCAGGAAGCAAAATCCAATGCAGCAAGAATATCCAGAACTGGGAAGGGAGAAGCCAGAGAAGGCGAGGGGGACAGCAAGGTCAGCACCCAGGGTTGGGGCTGACCAAACGAGCAGACACAAAAGACCATTAGGCCTATTCTGCTGGCATTTTAGTATGTTAGTATGTTAGTATGTAATACCATCCCCCTTGGCCTGTTGGGCTTTTTTAACCAAATCATCAGGATTTAAACTCCTGGAATTTTTCTGAGAGAATTATTCTGAGAGGCCCAGGGGCAGTCCTGAAACATGTGGCCATGCTCTTCACATAAACTGCATTTCACATGATTGCTGTATTGTGGACTAATGTGTCCACACTCTCTACATAATCCACACCTTAATTTATCACAGACATTGGATAATTGAGTCATTGCTCTGCACTTACAACAGGCCTTGGACTGGCCAGAATAAAAACAAACCTCTCTGTCCCAGCCCAGAAAGAAAATGTCAGGAATACGGACCACCCCTTCTCAGTGTCTTAGTTGGACTTTAAATTTCCAGCATCCTGTCCACAGAAATTCTGACTTAATAATAGCCTGTGGAATACTCAGAAATTCACAGCTTTGATTTAACCAGTGGACTATGTCACCTACATGTGCACTTTCATTTTGAAACATTACTGTAATGGTCTTTATAGTAGGTATTGTCAAAGGGGTTACCATGAATGGTGTCCATAAGGGAGAAAACGCCAACTGATTGTACTTATTCCAAAATCTTTTCAGCCTCTGCATGGTCTGAAAACTGACATCGAAGTTATCTTTCCCTGACATGTGAATCAGGGCATATATCTCCGATGCCATGAAATGCATAGTCTTTGAGTAATTTATGGTCCACATACAACCTATCAGGTCTGGGTTCAAGATCACCTCAATATCGAATCTGGACTGCACTTTTTCGGGGAGCTAGTTCTGCTCTATTGAATAAATCAGCAAATTGAGGCTCCAAATGCTGGGGGGTTGGGGGAGGCTGAGGAGAATGAAGGTACAAAATTAGAATTTGCTTCCTGACGTAAAATAGGTCTTGTAGGGCTTGACACAGAATGTGAATAAAGTACAGGCATTATGACTCTAGCCTTGAACTGACCACCCTTGCCGTCTTGTTCCTGATTTAAATTCACATTAACACGATCCGATGCACCTTCAGCATTCTCTGCAGAATTTAAGCTTTTTTCACCTGCTGTCATATCAGTTGAGACCACAGACCCTTTTTGGGTTGGTTTTGCTTAAGTTTGTATTGTGTCTTGAACACAGGGATTTATTTAACTCTAAAAATTGATTAGCGTTTTGCTCATAAAAGTGCTAAATCTTTGTGAAAATGCATAGCTCTTGCTTCACTGTGTTTAACAAACACAGCACTTCTAGAAAATCTATATAAATACTTTCTGTACAGTTAGTATAGTCCCAAGAAAAAAACTGCTAATCAATTATTTAAAACCCTGGAACAGAACAACCCAATTCTAGAACCTGCTGGGTCTCCGGGTACTGTATCTCCCCCTGCTGGTCACTATCAACAACTAAATTTCACCTACGCAGTTTGTAACAACATTTGTATTGACATTCCCATTTTGTTTTTCCTGACTTGTGCCCGGAGTTACCTGCCCACTATCCTTGCTGTTCCTTGTATTTTCTTGATTTCCCTCCAATGCTGCTGAGGAAAAAGTTTCCCAATTTGGGTCAGGGACCCATTTCTCATCTGCCTCTCTCATCCCTCCTACACCGTGCAAAGCTGATTCTGGTGATCACTCCACATCCTGCGATCTGCCAGCCTCTACACCAAAAGCCGCAGCAATTCTGTTTCTCGTTGTTCATATTGTTTGTACAGTGACACTTGTTTGCCTATTATTAGACATGTTGCTTGTTTCTTTTGTTTGTATAAATGACAATTTTGGTACGTTGCTCCCAGAAGTTGACTCTTGACCTGCTAGCATCTTCCTGTTCCTCCATGAAGCTTCTTTCCTTTTCACAAATTGTTCCCTCTACTAACATCTGTTGTACCATCCTCCATTTTTCTTCAAGTTCCTGTTCTAGTTGCTCAGCTGCCATCCAGATATCAGTCTCCATAGTCTGGGAAAGTGAACCTTCCATTTCCAACTTCAAATCATCCTGAAAATATTTTTCAGATTCATTTTCTGATTCCTCCGTGACTACAGCAGATGCTGCAGAACAAAACATTTCTTCATCCTCCATTTGCACTTCAACTGGGTTGGAGGACTGTCCCCCAGCCTGCTGTTGCTGACTCTTTCATCTTCTGGATCCTCCAGCACTAAGATGGGCCAACAGCACCCCCTTCCAAAAGTGGGGGAATTTCCCCGGTGTCCTGGCCAAATTTCCCCCATTCATTAAAATACCACCAACAGCTTAATCTAGTTCAATTTCAGTTGGTTACCATCTGTATTCCCCCCCCCCCTTCTGGGTCACCCCTGAAAAAAGGACTTCTAGTCTCAGTGGGCCTACCCAGTCAACAAAATTCAATAAATAAATAATTAAATAAATGTTTGATTTACACTGTTGTATTATTGTTATGTAAGTCGGTTCATATTGTCATTTTCCGCTTGGCCTAGTTTCTTCGAATGGTGCTGTTGGATTGTTGGACAGTTTTACTTTGATATTATTGTCTAGTTCTTATTTTATGAGCTGTACCTTGTGTTATACTGTTTGTCTCAGTATTTCTACTAAAATGTATTCAGTTTAAAAAAGAAGGGGGAGGCATCAGGGCCAGAGGAAATCTAAGTGCAGCAATGAAATGATCTAGTGGCACAGCAAAAATCAGCCTGGACAGCTGACAGGGATAAATCAGTTCTTGAGGTATTCAAGCACAACTCAGAGACATAGACACTTATGAAACAGGAATGGCGTTAACATTTCTGAAACAGTGGTAGTATAAGTGGGGCTTGAAGGGACTCAGAAAACAAATAGCACTGTCATGAATAATTAGAAAATGAGATACTCAAAGAAATGTGCAGGCCACAGCTGGAGACCATGGCCTAGATATTCAAAAGAGTTGAGCCACGTGCAATAGGGTTGCGCCTGCGCAAGTCCGAAATGCGCCATTCTGCGATATTCAGCAGGAGGCAGTTGCGCCCCCAAATCATGCTGGGCAACAGCGCAATGCTAATGAAGGCATGCGCAACCGAAGGGGGAGGAACCATGCATAAACTGCACAACTCGATATTCAGCTGGGCCATGCAGAGTTATGCAGGCGCAACCCCCTACCTGCGCCTGCACAACTTTAGCCAAAAAAAAAAGAATCCAGTCGAGGGCCACCCATAGGTGAGCTGCCGCATTGCATGGTGCAACACAGCAGCTGCCACCTGTGGGTGGCTCTCGACTTGTTCCGTGCCCCATGCCCCAATCACAGGCATAATGTAATTCTTCCCCCAGCAGCCGATCATGGGCATGTTACTGTCCCCACCAAATAGCCCGGTCGTGGGCATAATAGAAAGTGCCTCAAATAGCCGATCACAGACATAATGACAACGTCCCTGAATAGCCGATCGCGGGCATGATGAAAGTCCCCCCCACCGGGTAGCCCGATCGCGGGCGGCATCCACACCCACATCCGACTCCTGGTGATCTAGTGGCCCACCACCCGCTCCCCCATCAGTCAATGGGCGTCCAGCCCTACCGAGGCTGTCAGTCGGGCGGTGGCAGGCGGCAGGTGGGTGGGGTGCTGCCGCCCACCGCTGACAGGTGGAGAGCGGGTGGTGGGCTCCGTGGGCGGGAGGTGTGGGGCCACTAGTTCACCAGGGAGTCTGGACATGGGGGGTGTGGATGCCGCCCGCGATCGAGCTACTCGGGGTGGGGGCCTTTCTATCATGCCCGCGATCGGGCTATTCGGGGAATGTTGTCATTATGCCCGCGATCGGGCTATTCGGGGAGGTGGGGACACTTTCATTATGCCCGCGATCGGGCTATTTGGGGTGGATGGTAAGATTATGCCCGCGATCAGGCTATTCGGGGTGGTAACAATATGCCCACACGATCGTGGCGCGGGGTGGGGGATGGTAACGGTATGCCCTGCGATCAGGCTATGGGGGAAGTTTACATTGTGCCTGATCGGGCTGCTGTGGGGGGACGGAATACTGTTCTACCTGTGATTGGGCTGCAGGGGGTGTCGGTCCCCAACGGCTGCTGCCTGGCAGGATGCCAAGTGCAAGTCGTCCGGGATCGGTGCACCTGCATGCTAATGGCATGCAAATGGGGCCATAATCAGATGCAAATGGCCCCCCCTGTGCCTTGCATAGATTATGGCCCCATTAGCATGTCACCCTTTGAATATCGCAGGTGCTGTGCATAGCGCAATGGAACTTGCACCACCGCATCTCAATGCTCCACTCTGACCACTTGCGGTGGCACAGTTCCACTGCGCCATGCACAGTGGGTGTGGCCAGGGGGCGATATTCAAAGAAGTTGTGCCATAGCGCAACTCCGTTGAATATCGCCCTGGCCACACCCCTGCGCAACTCTTTTGAGCAGCGCAAGGGCTTGTGCCACACAATGGTGCAGTATGAATATCTGGGCCCATATTCCAGCTCATTTTGCAAAATATCTCACAACATACAGTGAGCATAATGAATTACCTGTAGAACAGATAATTACATTCCTCAGACCCCTTCAACTTTCTCAGGTGACTGCTGAATAAAATATAATGTTACGGCAAAACAAAGGCAATGCAAGACATTTCTTTTTAAGGTACCCTTTTGCATAGGTGCCATAAAGGAAAACAGAACAAATCATACTAGTACAAAAAAGTTACATAAGCAGTCAGCAAATATCAATGTGTTATAAATTAGCTGACTAAAGCAGTAGACACCATTAAATAAATAACCTTTTTAAGGCACCCTAAAAGGGCTCCATTGTGCAGGCAGGATGGACATTGGAGGGCAAAGAATTCCACAGATATGGTGCAGCCACCTCAAGTACCCTTGTCTCTCAATATCCTAAGGAGAGACTGAGAGACCACAAACAAGCCCACATCAGTGGAGTGGAGAGGGCAGACAGGGGTACACAGAGACAGGAGATCTTTTATTTAATTAGGACTCAAACCATTTAAGGCCATGTCAGTCAATAAGCATATCTTTAAGGTGATATATACACCACTGAACTGGCAGTCAGTGCAAACTGCACAGAACTGGCATGATGTGTTTCCTTCAAGATGATCCAGCCGACAGCCAGGTCACAGCATTCTGAAGCAGCTACAGGTGGTGCATCGAATCCCCTGGTAACCATAAGTATAGAGCATTGCAGCAGTCCAGTCTCAGGGTGACAAATGTATCATCAACAGGCCCTCAGGCACAAGATGTGGTTTGACCTTGCAGTGCTAGTTAAATAAAAAAAACACTGTGAACTGCAATGGCTACCTGCTGTTCTAGTGACATTTTGCAGTCCACAATGACCCCAAGAGCCTTTACCACATTCCAGCTTGAAGTGCCTTGCCATTTAAAGTTGGAAATATGGCATCTACATTTACAATTAGAGTAGCCTAGAGGTTAGAGTAATGAGCTGTGAATGAACTTGGTACATTCAGCAGACCTGAGACTGATTCCCACAGCTGCCACTTACAGTCTCTGTGATGCTGAACAAGTCACTTAACCTCCACAGTGTTCCTGGGTCACTCTTCAAAACAGGCACTTGTGCCTAGTGGGCCTTAACCAGTTACCAAAGAATAATAATAAAAAATTGGATGGTATATGGTGGATAGTATAGACAAAGACCCTTTATTGACAAATGGTCTCTAGGTATGGTGGTGGTGGGGGGGGGGGTTCATGCAGGCTAGATTGACCACTTGTCTTTTTCTGTCATCATTGCCTATATTTCTATGTTTCTGTGTTAATTGCTTACACACAAGGACCTGGCTTGATAATCGCTAACTCTGTCTTAAGCTTGGTCAGTTGGAGGCCAGCCAGTCGATGATCTCCCAAAGACATCACTACAACAGAGACCACATCCCACCCATCATGTGCACAAGACAGGTACAGCTGAGCATCATCTGCATAGCAGTGAAACCCAACACCGTACCTTCTTATGATCTCACCCAGCTGCAGCACATACATAGTGAACAACATGGCACAAGGACCCACGTCTTGAAGCACACCACAGTTGATCACAGCAGTTCCAGAGATGATATTTCTTAGAACTACCTGCTGTGCTTTCCCAGTGAGATAGGACTCAAACCAATACAAAACTACTGCTGATTCCCACATAGTGCTTCAGGCAATGCAACAGCACTCCATGGCCCTCTGTGTCAAATGCAACAGGAAATTTACATTCCCAAGCTGGACCAGTACCCTCAATCTCTCGCAGTGGAGAGATCATAGAACACTCTGATGAGGGCAGCCTCAGTGCTATGGAAGGACACAAATTCCAACTGTAGAGGCTTGTAGATGTCAAATTGTACCGGGTGTGCCTCAAGCTGCACTGCCACCACCTTCTTGATGACCTTCCCAAAAAATAATGTTTTGAAATAGGTCTGTGGTTTATGAGATTGTCAAGATCCAGAAAAGACTCTTTCAGGAGGGGACTAACAACAACCCTTTTCAGAGCTGCTGCAAAAAAAATCTTCTTCAAGGACCACCCAACAATCTTAGTGAAAACTGGCTCCAGAGATGCCAGTCAGCCAAATGGAAGCCAGGTAGGCCCAGGGTCCAATATATAGCAAGGGGAGGGGTGTAACCCCGAGATATAATGGAGAACCTCCTCCTCCTCTATAACTAGGTGAAACTCCACCCAGGATAGCAGATTCTCTAAGCACAATGATGACTGGAAATTTCCAGTCCATGACTGTCCACTTGTGGTGATCCCAGTTCAAGCTCTCAGGATACCTTGCCAAGAAATAATTGGTTAAACTCATTGCACTTTTCTGCAGATCAGGGGATTAATCACCTTATCAATGGTGCTAAAGAGCTGAGCCAGACTATTCTTTCCTGCAGCAATCATAACTTATAGGAACGCTGTCTTTTCCAGGTTGATTGCATGCTGATACAGTAGTGAGCCTTCAGCAACAATTTGTCTTCATCAGACTAAGACCTCACCAAGGATACTCTGACTTCCATCTCTTAGTCTTCACCCACATCAGCGCATCACAATACCATGGTGAATTATGGAAGAATGCCAAGGTATGGACATGGTAAGGTATCAGGGACTTCAAGGTATCACAAGAGCCATATTATAGCCCTCCATGGCCTTCCTGGTTCCCTGTGCACAGGCTGTCATCATCTCATAGAGGTCCTGGAGCTTACTAGGTACAAGATTATGTTTTGGATGATATTGAACCATCTCCACTGAGTAGTATTTAACCAGGGGGCCATGCAGAGGAACAACACAGCATGATGAACCAACAATGTGATTAGAACAGCTTCAACTTCATTAGTGTCAAGACCCAACAAGATGCCCAGGTTTAAGGCATAGCCATAAAGGTGGGTACCTAAGACAACTGCCGGTGCAAGACCCAGTGATAACATCAACTGGAGGAACTGCTAACCAAAGGGTAAGGTTTCATCATCAACCCAGGCACTAAAATCTCCCCTTGCCAGCACTCTGGGGGCATCCAGCACCAGGTTGCCAATGAAGTTGACCAATTGCTGCAGGAAATCACCCCAATGGCATGGAGGCCAGTACATGAGGATGATCCTGTACCTGGCCCACTCCTCACTGACACTCATTCAAATAATCTGATCACCCCATTGGGGTGTGCCATGAGTCCCAAGGCAGATCTAAAGCAGATAGACACCTTGCCCCATTCACTTCCACCTCAGGAAATACACCACAGAGTGCCCAGCCAGTATAGATGCCTCTAGTACAGGCCCAGAGTCATCACCCAGCCACATCTCTGAGATGCAAACATGGCCAGCTGAGGAATCCATGATAAACCCCTCTACCACTGTTTACCCCCCTCACAGCGTCATTTCACCAGCGAGGTCCCCCACAGCGACTACAGTGCCTAGCCATGGTGGAAGACCTGCTGGAACCCGGCACTGCCTGTCGGGGGTTCAGCACCCCCCCAATTAACTCCGATTGGAGTTGAGAATCTTTAAGTGGGAGGGTGCGGGTGCATCCCCCTGCATGGGGAGTTTGGGGGCAAAGCCCCCTGAAGAAAACAAAGAAAATTATAGCAAACTGGCAGCTGACTGCAGAATGCAGTCAACCTGCTGGTGTCGCTGACAGGGCATTGACAGAAATACTCTCGGACTCCTGTCGTGGATCCCTCTACCACCACTGTCTTATTCCTCAGCGATCTTGGGTTACAAAGAACTTCCCGAAGGGGAGGAGCAGAATCAGCCTGTCTGATTTCCTCCCACCTGATGACAGACTGTGGAGCTCTGGGTATTGTAATCAGACAGGGAGAACACCTATCCCAGTTCCAGTTCCTCCTAGGGTGTTTCTGTGTCCTAACCCTTCTAATGCTACCCTCTCTGCCATCCACTCCTGGACCCTACCTGCAGCTACTGCTCACTCCCAGTGCATCCGCAACTGTGCACAGTGGCTGATGACTGTTGTAGGCAGGGCATCTGGGGGCTCCCTGAAAGGGCAAAGCTGCCACAGGTGTTCAGAGGACTAGATGTGCCCAAATGGGATTAAATCCAAACACATTATGCCTACTGAAATAACTAAAACTAAAACACTGAAACTCCCAAACTACCGCCCTCCTGAAGCCCAACATTCACTCAACCCCCCACACACAAGCTAATACAAAGTTACTAAACACACACACACACATTCCCAATTAACCAAAACAAGACAATTGCAAGTATAAGTTAAACATACTACACTTGTGACTGATACGTACAGCTTCTAGTGCCCAACCTATAACTGTTCAGCAGAAGTAAACAAAGTCCACCGGAAAAGACTACGGAAGCAAAATTAATATGCTGCTCACCTGCTGCCAGCAGGAGAGACAGACTGCTATATCAAAGCCAGGGTGACAAAGTAATGGCCTTCACAGTACAGATGGCCAAGCCATGTTATGACAAGGCAGGAGGCCTCTTCCACAAGCTTAGACAGAAGATGTTTGCAGCCAGAAGTTTCAGTCTGCAAGTCCCAGAATCAATGATTTGATAGGTAGGTACAAAAAGTCCCCAGTTTTCCACTTACTAGGCTGGGCAGCTGTCTTACTAATCCTTCAAGGAGCAAGCTTGTCAATGGATGAATCAGAGAGAAGCCACTCTGTCATTATGGCAAATGACTGTTAAATTGTGAATCATTCACCACACTCTCACTGTGGTGAGGAAAAGAAGTATTGTGTATACTGATACCCAGTAGGTCACATCAGGTCACTCCTGTTCACTATCTCCTGCAGTCATGGTACTCCACGAGGTAGCCTTTGAATGCTGCTCCACAACAGGCAGGCCACAAATGTCATATTAATTCCAGTTCACCAGGCTAGCCTGGTGGCGCTGAGGGTTGCAGTGCTGGATGCCACACCTTGCGCCATGCCATTGACCCGGGTTTGGGAACAATCTTGGGTCGATGGGGGTAGGCAGGGGCAGGAGAGGATTGAGCATTTGAAGGACTGCTCTCTTCTCCTGGGGATGGGTGGGACATGTCTCCCATGATATGGTGACTCCTGGTGGTGTCTGGGGGTTGCCGCAGCCTGTGGGGGACCTATTAGAGGGGTATGGGGGCTGCAGTGTACATCCTGTGGGTGGGTGCAGAAGCATGCCTGTCATGTGCTGGATGTCAGTGCACGTCTGTGCCCCCAAGAACCAGGAAATAGGGAAAACCCTGGCACCCAGGTTGGCAAAGGCAAGGCTGTCAGCTGGCATCCCCACTCTCACCACTGGGCCCACCCTGTCCAGCCTCCGGCTCCTCTCCTCACTCTGGCAGCCCACTAGATTTCAGATAGAGAGCCAGAGGAGTGGTGGCCCCATCTCGGGGAGTTCAGAGCCAGGAGGTCAGCTTAGCTGGTTGATGGAGGAGGAGCAACTCAGGACAGAGGTGTGATTAGTGGGGGTCTCAGGCAGTGTGGGATGGAGTGTCGGACCAAACGGCTGAGCTGGAGAGTGACCTATGGGACCAGAGAGAAGGGGGGGTCGTAAAAAGAGATAAAAAAAAAATTCCACTTTACCAATGAAAACATCCCTCAGCTAGCTATCTTCTTACACCACACAAGCTATTTGAGGGGCAGTCTGTATAGGAAGCAACTCTATTTTACCACAAAACTAAGGTAAATAGAAAGCAATGCAAGCTGTCAAAAAATAATCTGACCTGAACTTGTAGTACAGCAGCTTGGATCCTGAATGGGAACCAAGCCACAGAGCAGAAATGCCACACCAAAATGTAAGCAGTATACACAATCTGCAAAGAAAACCGATGGGACACAAGGAGCTGAATGTGAAATGCAGACAGCAAAATTTGGACTCAACCTAAAATACAATATAATCTTCATCTGTCTGCCCCACTTACCTCATTAGCAATCCCTGACTGATACTAAAAAGCTGCTGTACTAACCTAGTCTAAAAAGAAGCAAAGAAATGGGGAAATGCATAAAATAATGAGAAATTAATCTAATCAAATTAGCACCCACCACAAATAACCAGAATCCATGGTTTCTTTCGTATTTCAAACCATTTATTTTTTAAAAAGCAGTACAAAATATACAAAAAGAACTAATGTTTCACAAGGACGATGCCTTGCTTCATCAGAGTTGTAGCTTTAAACATAAAATAATGAGAGCACGGTGAACAGCCAGCTCATTGGTGGGGAGGGCTGAGGTGCTGGTCATCTTACCTCCTGCCACACCAGTGACCCAGTTTTGGGAATGGAACAGGATCGCTTGGCCAGCTGAAGAAAGGAGGATCGAACATCCATGGATGGCTCTCCTCTTCAGAGAGGGGTGACAGAGCATGCTGCTGCTTGAGGCAGAGGCTGGGTGGCACAACAGGCAGCCACCTCTCTAAGGGCCAAGGGCATGCATCCAAATACGTGCAGCATCATCACCTCACATGCCCATACCATTGCATGCAAATCAACTTTGGCAGGGATCAGAAAATGGGAAAAGTGAGGGCTGGGCAATGAGATAGCCCAGCTCACCTGCCTTATCCTGTGCCATTACCCCAGGCCCTGCTGACTGTATTCGGACTTGGGGGGTGAGAAGGATGCCTTTCCTCCCCTGGTTCCACCACAGGGGACAGAAAACCATATGGGAACAAGGCAGGTAAGACCTGGAGGGGAGACACTGACTGATCAAGGGGAGCAGTAGTGGCCAAGGAGCCAGCTAGCACCCCGGAGCATGAAAAAGCATTCTAGGGAAAAAAAAGCATGGTGGCCATCTTCAAAACAGGGAATTAAAGTAGCAGAAATGAGTGTGGTAATAAAAAAATCTCAAACTAAATAAAAGTCCATGGATAGATGGACTAGAATTTTACAACATGTTTCAATACTGTACACACTGATACCAAAATTAAGCAAAGTGTTTATCAGTGTCTGGATTGATAGCAAACAGGCTTCCACATCCTGGAATGAAGCAAATATATCAGTTCTCCAAAAGGAAGGGAAGGGAAGGGAAGGACCTTGTGTAGTGCAGCTCATACCACCCTATGTTTGTCCTCAATACATACTGTAAAGGAGTTGCTAATATTTTAGTCAAAAGATTGCAGACAGTTTTACATCAGATGATGAATACCGGCCAAGAGCATTTTGTCCCCAGGCAACAGGGACAGGACAACATATATAGTACTGTCCACAGTACAGATCACCTTAAGAAAACTAAAGAGAGATCCTGCTTAAAGGAAAACTACCTGAAAACCATTATAAAACACATGTGCAGTGGGTTTTTGTTCCTCTGATTGTTTTTTTTTCCATAATTATTTTTATTGTTTAAAGAAACAGAACACTATGAAAATATCATTTTACAATACATCAGTAAAATAACCTTGCAAAGATTAAAAAAACAATTATATAGTAACAAAAAATGGAACGTAAAAAATTCAAAACAAATGTAGGCAGGCTCTAAACTAACAAGGGGGACTGTTGTTAATAATGCTGAACTAATTACTTACTAAAATCCAGGTTCTAGAACAATACAAACAGAGATATATAGAAAGATTCAGCAATTATTAATATTTCTGATGACAATTAGACCTAAGACCTTCAAATCTGTATAGTTTTATTATCACACAGTGACAGCACTTTACAAAGAAAATTGCTACACATTCAGAATAACAACAGTCGCCACTTAGAGAAATCTGCCTTCAGCTGGGGAGGGAGGTCAAACACCTTTTCAAAGTGGTTAACTTTCACAATCAGTGGCATTTGGATGTTGTGACTAGATCATAACTAGGATCCTGGGCTCTTAGCTCTAGTTGTAGGTCTAATTGAAATAATTTCTACAGGCATTCTGGAAAAATTCCAACAGATCAAAGACAATAAAAGAAGATTGATTGACTACCTCCAGAGGGCCATAAAACTGGCACAGACACGAGGAACAGAACACTATAAACAATCAAAGAAACAGAAACCAAATGCACATGTGTTTTTATATTGCATGTCACTTTCCTTTAATAAGAATAGGTGCTGAAAACTCATATGGCTGGGTGGTCTGGGCCTATCTCACAGGGTTCTTGTCAAGATGGAGTAGAGGAATAATTGATTCACAGAATTTTAAACATCCGTCATGCCCCACAGCTAGGAGTGTGTGAAAAATAATCTTCTGCAGACATTTAAAAAAATACTGGGGATCGGGATTCAGAGACTGGGAGGGAGGGTAATTTTACGACTAGACCACCAGGGAAAATGATTGTACGGTAGTCAGAGGATGAGGATGGCACAGGGGGAAGGGAAAATACTATACTGTGAGGGATGCTAGCGGACCACAGCACCGTTTACAGAGGATACCATTAGAAAGGGGAACTCAGCAGGAATGTTCACTGCTACCCTTGCTGTTTTCTCTCTTTTTTTTTG
Source organism: Neoceratodus forsteri (assembly GCA_016271365.2). Taxonomy (NCBI): domain Eukaryota; kingdom Metazoa; phylum Chordata; order Ceratodontiformes; family Ceratodontidae; genus Neoceratodus; species Neoceratodus forsteri. The sequence goes on along the minus strand of JADMNL010000029.1, from coordinate 143,105,566 downwards.
TTGACTTCAGAAATTGCAAGAATTCCAGTAATGGAAAGGGTATTTTCCAGTTTTGCCATAGCCTGCATCATCATTACCCACCTATCATTTTTCCTGGTATGATTCCTTGAAATGTTTTCCCCTCTTTATTGAACCATTTACACAGCAGAATCAGCAAAACAGGGTGATATAAGGCACATGTGTGGAATCATTTGAGTAGAAACTGGCACTTTACATCAATGTTATATTGTTATACTTATCAAACCTGGGGACCATGGCTGTAGAGGTCTGGAAAGGGTTAGAGAGATCTCAGGCCTGTGCAGGATTCTTTCTCAATACCTGCAAAACAGAGGTGGTAATTTATTTTTGCTAAACAAAACTCACAGTGGGGGGGGGGGGTGAAGAAGCTGAAATGCCTGAAAATAACCCTAGTGAAAGATTCTAGATACCTATTTAGAGTTCATTTTAAACCTCTTGAACAAAACCTCAGAGAAAACTATAACCCATGGGAAAGTCTAGCAATGTAATTATTATCCACAAAAGGTACGATTAAATTGAATGTCCTGACTCAGTTTTTATATGTTTTTCAGGGCGTCCTAATGTTAATTCCATGAGAAAAAAGTGTAAATTTGGCATCGAAGAATTGGTTCTTTTGTTAATCTTCTTTCTCCTCAACTACTGGCCATGCCCTCTTCAGATCCAAACTCCCAAGCTCATTACCTGGCTTCCCACAGACTTACCAGTTACCCCTTTTTCCCCGTGGCTTTTCCCTCATGGAAGGGCAGCAGGCAGTAATGCATTTCACTGGAATCGTAGGGGTTGCAAAGTTCTATTTCAGCAGAATCATAGGGGTTGCAAAGCTCTTCCAGCCACTAAATTTATGTAAAATAAGTGCTAGGAAAATGTTGTTTTAGAAGTCCCTAGGGATTGCAATGGACATCATAGGGGTTGCAAAAAATCATAGGGATTTCTACTGAAACCCCTAAATGATGCCCCTTGTGGCAGGTCCACCATAGAAATGGATCCTCATGGTGGGGCGATATCACTAGTTTGGGGCATGCAAGGGGTCAAACCATCATCATACTGTTGGCCGGGAAAGTTACCAGTGTTCTTCCCTATGGGATTCCAACACTAGCATGTGCAAGCTCATATCAACACATGCATGCAGATTGCATCACTGTCGGCATCCTCCCATTCTTTGTGCTGCTCAGTGTGCACTGCCAGCTGTAGTCTCCCAGGAGGCAGTACTGCACCACAGCCTCCTCCCACTCTTCCTGCTGCTCAGTGCACACTGCCAGCTGTAGTCACCCAGGAGGCAGTACTGCACCAGAGCCTCCTCCCACTCTTCCTGCTGCTCAGTGCGCACTGCCAGCTGTAGTCACCCAGGAGGCAGTACTGCACCAGAGCCTCCTCCCACTCTCCCTGCTGCTCAGTGTGCACTGCCAGCTGTAGTCACCCAGGAGGCAGTACTGCACCAGAGCCTCCTCCCACTCTCCCTGCTGCTCAGTGTGCACTGCCAGCTGTAGTCACCCAGGAGGCAGTACTGCACCAGAGCCTCCTCCCACTCTCCCTGCTGCTCAGTGCACACTGCCAGCTGTAGTCACCCAGGAGGCAGTACTGCACCAGAGCCTCCTCCCACTCTTCCTGCTGCTCAGTGCATACTGCCAGCTGTAGTCACCCAATAGGCAGTACTGCACCAGAGCCAACTACTGTCCCTCCTGAGAGGAGAGCATCCTCTGTGCTGCTCAAACCTCTGCCACTCTGCCAGCCCTGGATGAGCCTGGCTTGCTCCCAAACCTGGGTCTTTGTCATTGCGAGCGGTAGTGCTACTCTACATCAATTTGCTGGCATCAATAAATTTTGAAATACACATAGTCAGGGAAGAAGCCCAGGATCTGCTTTACAATACTTAAAATGGCTAAAGAGAAGGGGGAGCGGTGCTCCCATATTTAAAATTGTAAAGACTATACTCAAAAATGAGAATCACACTTTTATGGGCAATTCTACAGCATGAAGTTAAATGGAAGAATATAGAATTAATTGGAAAAAAATTATGTTCCTCCCCTGGTAGCTCAGATTTCTGACACCCAGCTCCATCAGAGGCTGACTTATTCTTATCAATTTGTAGTAAAATCCTTGGTCACACATTCACATGTTCAGCAAAGTTTGCAATTCTTGGCATTTGTTCTGAATTTGCTAATTTGAATGAATATCAGCAATTATGGCTGATTGCTGCCTTTATTACAGCAAAGAATGTTATTCTTAGATATTGGAATTGTCAAATATCGCCTTCAATTAAAGAATGGTTGTTTGACTTATCTGCAAGAGCTAGTTATGAAAGGGTTGCTTATATAAACATGAATCCTATAGACAAATTTTATTTGGGATCCTTATATGAAATGTCCTCTAAACTGCATGACTACATAAGGTTATAACATGTTTTTTTTTCTCTTTAAATAGTTTTGGTTAAAATAAGGGAACACCATATGTTAACTTAGTTTTTATACCATCGGATATGTATTGGACAATATATAAAGCTTAAGATTTCTATTCAGGTCCTCCTTTTTTTTTCTTTTTTTCCCCCTTCTCTTTCCACTTTCTCTTTCTCTCTATTTTTCTATTATTCCACATTTGTTTATCCCATTTATTGCATTGTATTAGATACAGATAATTTATAGTTAAATTGAATGTTTTGGTATATCATTTACATTTATTCAATATATGTAAACCCTTGTATTTTGAAATACCAATAAACTTTGAATTACAAAAGAGGCTGACTTATTCTGATTTAATAGGGGTCTGTGCCATATTGAATGCATGGAATGGGATTCTAAAGGAACTGAGATGGGGGATCAGCTCTGGCAGCTGCAGTGGTTTTCTGGGGAAGCCTTTTTAATACCTTTTACCACTGATCATAAATATAGGCAAAGAGAGAAGGAGAATTTATATGTAACCAGGAAAATCCTAGAGTAAAATGTATTGCTTCCATTTCAAAGAATCAGTATCCTGGAAACAAATTTTGGTATTTTCAATTAAGAGATTTTATTCAAATCAAACAAAAGCGGCTGCAGTCAGATGAGAAGTTCACATCTATGGTTAATCTTATATATAGCATAATAGAAGGGAAGTGGGGAAAAAAAAGATCATCTGTCAAATGTACAAGGCAATATGGTACCGGAAAATAAGAGCCCAGAACTCCAGTAAATGAAAGATGGGAAACGAAAAGTGGTGGAGCGGTTACTGGAGAAGAGTGGCAAAATAATCTTCAAAGGAGTCATAAAATGACATTTCTACTACGTGGCACAAGCTTCATTGGAAAGTAAAAATAAGATTCTTCATTACTTGCCAGGTGCAGACAAAATGTAGGAAAGATGGTGAAACAAGCTGCTGGAGGAATTGTGGTACTGAGGTGGATACACATTCATATATCTTTTGGGAGTCCACTACTGTGCAAGATTATTAGAAAAATGTAGATGAGGAGTTGGAGGGCCTGTCTGGCTGTAAGGTGTCCTTCACCCCATCTGTAGCAATACTTGTTTTACCTTTAGCAGAGATAAAAGGGAAACAAAGTATATACCTCTGTGACATATTGATTTCGGAAGCAAACAAATCAGTTTCTGGCATCTATCTCACTGTGCGTTTTTCTTCACTAAAGTTTGTTTCAGTTCCCTTCCCTGCTACTTCTCCTTGCTCTCTTCTCCCCTTCCCCTACTTAATCTGCTCCTCTGTCATCCTTTGTTGTTTCCCATTGTCTGATAGCCCCCCACTTCCCCCTTTTCTCCAAATCAAGACACACACACAGGTCTTGGAGGAAATGGCTGCAGCCATGTGTTTATTGTTTCATAACAACTAATTGAGCTTCATGCATTGCTGGGAGGATGCGCAGTACATCCAACACCCCACACCTGACCTCCCTCCTGGGCCACCTCAGGTGTATGTTGAAGTATCTCAGACAGCTTCTGGAAAGGTCATATGGCCAAGACCCCTGTGGTCACCCCCTGTTTTGTGCCACTGACCTTGCAGCATGCACTGCTGAGGTTAAACCATGACCCCCCTTTCATGCCAAAGTCTAATGGTCTCCTGTCGTCATGATGACCAGGGTGGATCAGTCCTTTGGGAGAACTGGCCTCGACCCCCTTTCTTCCCCTTATACCTTCAGTCTGTGCTCCTCCTAAGCTGCCTCATGTGGCTGCAACAGAAAAAGTACTCTGATGACTGATGAATACCCATACACTTCACTTCTTGAACTTTTTAAACTACTTATTGCTTCTTCAGTTTACCTCCCTTTGGAGGAAGAAAAAAACCTGGAAAAACACTCTTCTACAGGGAAAACTGTGAAGAGTCACTCCCCAACTCCTACTGCAGACACCCATATGGGATCAAAGGGGGTCCTTACTATACTGGCCCCCTTTACCCTGATTTTATGAAGGAGGGAGGGTGAGTGGGGATCCAATGGAAGGAGGAGAAAGAGGGGAGAACATGGGCAGCCATCCAATTAATCCCTCTGGCGACTCCTCCTCCAGCCAGATGTCACCTCCATGTGGGCAGCCTGGTAATACCTCTTCCCAGAGTGTTCCCAGGGCCTACTGACCACTCCGGGAGGACGTATCCTATTCTCTGACTGAGTCAAAGAGGGGGCCCAGACAAATGGCTGGCTGCTGCAATTCTTGGGCAGCCTCTGTTTTGTCTGGTAAAGACACACACAGATCTTGGAGGAAATGGCCACAACCATGTGTTTATTGTCTCATAACAACTAACTGAGCAGTGTGCACTGCTGGGAGGATACGCAGTACGTCCAACACCCTACACCTGCCCTTCATCTTGGACCACCTACGATGTTTGTTGAAGTACTTTTGGCAACTTCTGGGAAGGTTATATGGTCAAGGCCCCTGTAACCACCCCTATCCAGTGCCACTGACCTTGCAGCTTGCACTGCTGAGGTTAGACCATGACCCCCTTTTGGGTCAAAGTCTGATGGTCTCCTGTCCTCATGCTGACCAGTGTGGACCAGTCATTTGGGAGAATTGGCCTTGTTTCCCCTTTCTTCTCCTTATACCACCAATCTGCACTCCTCCCGAGCCACCACAGGCTGGACCCTGTCCGACCCTCCAAGCTGCTTGTAGAATTTGTTCCTCCAAGACCTATCTAAAAGCCTGTAACATGCTATCCAAACCTTTAGCCTGCACTTGCCCTTCCTCCCCTATCAATAGGCCCCAGTGGGAGGCATACATTGCCTCATGTCTTACTCCTGCACCCCTCACTGACTCCCTAATGGCTCTCATCTCTCGATTAACTCTCATGCAAGATCTGTTGAGTGCTGCCACCTCCTTTGCATGTGGCCAGGGCTACCTCATCAGCAAATGTGACCAGATGAGAACTGTATGGGGTCACTGGTTCCTAATGGAATGCAGATCTTCCTTCATCTCAAGCAGCAGGTTCACTGTCTTCCTATGCCCCAGGCCCTTCCCTCCAAGGTGGATCAGCAAAATGTCTGGGCTCTTCTGCCTGCCAGCTTCCTCATGAAACAATGGAAGAAAATCTCCTTAGCTTATGCCCTGCTTGTCTTACCAACAAAATTTGTTCTGAATGCTGTGACATCAATAGATTGCCCCCCAAGGCTGGCTGGCCACTCTCCCAGCTGGCCAGTAGATGGAGGAATGCTCATATATCCATATGCCCCTGGGATTACCTGGGGGACCTGCAATAGCACAAAAAGACATTACTGCAAGTAGGGTCGGACATAGCATAAGAACGCCTGTGACTTCCAACACTCAAAGCCTGGATTTCTTCTTCCAACAGCCCCAGGTTCCTGGCATTTGTTGCACTCCTGTTCAAAAGGAATAGTACCAAACTGCTGCCCCTCCAGTTCTGCCTGTTGGATTACCCTTTTTATGAATGTGGGCAGAGCCTACAGGAGTATTGCATGTACAAAAGGAGTGATGTCATGTTTTCTGTCTGTGGAACTGACTGAAGGTGTGAATAGTCTCCTCCACCTTACCTCCTCCAAGAAATGTTTTCCTCCCTCAAATAAATATGCTTTTATGTTAGTCAATGGTTGCAGGCTTCTATTTTCTTTCCTAAATGGGTGGTAGAAGAACTGGAACCTGAGTAGTGGTAGGCAGCATTGTATTTTGGGGGGAAGTAAGGTCCACCCCACCTCCACCCAAGATGCTCCAAAAGTTCCATCCCACCTTTTTATATTCATTTGGGAGGGGCATGAGGTGGATCTATCATCCTGAAAGAAGACTCACATGTTTGGGATGTGGACCAAGGAACAGAAGTCTGTGGAGTCCCTGCATTTTGTTAAGGACTAGAACAGAAGATACTTAAAATGCCTTCAAACTGACTTAAAAACCCTTGGAACAAATGATTATCAGAGTCACCTGGTGTCTCAAAAGGAAAGACTAAGAAGTGTCTAAAAACTAAGGAAAGTAGACAGCTTTCGGGTATTTCTTAAACATTTATATACTAAAAACAAAGTTCAGCTTTTGGGATTAACAATATTTGTTTACCATATTCTGTCTGTCTGTCTGTCTGTCTGTCTCTCTCTCTCTATATATATGTATGTTGTATTTTTAGTAGTTTAAAAATCTTGAAAGCATTGGAGTTACTAATGCATTTAGAAATACACTTTTTAATTGTCTTTACAGATAACTTTGAAAGCATTGGTGTTACTAATGCATTTAGAAATACATTTTTTAATTGTCTTTACAGATAAATCATGCATGTTCATGTGAGGGCACATTTTGTGGGGGATGGGGTTCAAATTATTTTAATCATGGGCACTGGGCTTGGTAAACACAGTCTGTGATGAAGTGTGGTTTTCTTTTTAAGTTTGAGAAGTGGAGTTGACTTGCACAAATGGATAGTACAGACACCTATTAGAAGTAGAATGGGTTAAACACTTCCTGGAACTTTCTGCATAACAAGTTCCCCATGGCACCTCACTGCATTTGACACTACCATCCTAAGAGCAGTCAGTGTGTTACTTTACAGGACATTGCATAGCAAGAGACCTAGCCTTCCCTTTTTCAAATAATATACCAACTTCATTCTCAGGCAGGCAGTTCTGGGCTACTATTTATATTCTACTGAATCTTCTTAAAGGCAAACTGCATGTTAAAATCAGGAATATATGTATTACTACCAGTTTTGAGTTCTCACTTCAATCCAGTGTTTTGGTTCTGCCTAGGCTGTTAGAGGAGTTTTCCTAATTTTCTCTGGGTGTTTTATGATGTCTGGGGGCTGTCATTCAGGTTTGTTTTATTGCATCTTCTCCAAGTTAGTCTTCACAGCATACCCTTTGGTTTGATGCCTAATAGCCCCTATAGCGGGCCAGTGTCGTGTTACAGTGTCTTGCTTAGCCACAGCAGAGAAAAAACACTGCAGCCAGGATTCACAGTGCTGTACAATATACTATAGAAAGTTACATGTTTAAACACACACACACACACATACCCAAACAGAACACAGCTGGATAAGGTACCAGTATTTAAGAAACTTGTTATACTTATCCAGAGTCTAGCAATGTGAATCCTGGCTGTGACTATAGGTGTTTACAACTCAATGATAATAACCACATTTGCTTCACTTGCAAATAGGTAGGCATTTGTGTATAATTTCTGTTTGACGTACTGTAGGTTATGCATAGAATCTGAAAAATTCATAACATGCTGTATTGTGATTCAATGAACTGATAAATGGGGATTTTGGTTTCTTTAACAAATTCTTTTTCCTGACCATGGATATACTAAAAAATTTCTCAACAAAATGTTTTTAAATAAAGAGTTTAACTCACAGCAGCAGAAGAAGCATGTTGGCATTAAAAGCTTAGTGGCGTGGATGTAGAGGCACCAGTATTTAAGCATGACTTTGATAGAGGATAATTGTGACTGGGGGGATGAGGGAGGAAGTGAGTCTTGATATTTGTAGCATAATGGTTTTCTGAAACTTCAACCTTCAATGGGTTAGACTCTGCAGCCATCTGTATAGTATATCACTAAGCCATATGCAGTGTGGTATGGGTAAAACCCAGATCACCAGACCAGGACCAGTGCTGTAAATTCTGCACTGGGCACAGCTTGTGCAAATATTGCTGATCCAGTGGATCAAATAAATATGTGCAAATAAATACATAAATAAATACTTGGCTTCACCTCGTGCTTCAGCCCACCCCAGAAGTGACATTATTACATGATAGCACACACCCTGTCATGCCTTATTGCTTAAATATGCCCTTTCTCAATGTACTGTACTTTGATTCAGTTAATGTATGCAACAGCCTTCATGTGAACACTCTGGGCTTCTCTTTGACTCCTGTTGTCTATTTGCTTTAGCTATTGTAAATTGTTTGAACTGCTTTGGTCTTCTTGATGTGGTGCCTGTGTGCCTAAACTATGTAATCTGTTTATCTGCTGCTACCCGTGTAGCTTCAGTGAATGTTTGTTATAACTGTCTACTCTCCGAGCCATTGTTTTTGAACTTGTTAACTGTGCTGTCTTTGTATTAGTTTCGTTGAGGTGCCCTTGTAAATGAGTCTCTGACTCAAAGGTTTGTAAATCTGATACTTTTAAAATAAATAAATAAATGTTTATGTTTAAGCCCATGAAACACCCTTATCTAGTTAATGCATTCACAGTCATACTGACTCTGCCAGATCTTGTTAATATATACCGGGACAGATACGCTGTCACTGGCCTGCCATCCACATGCCAGAAAAAGACATTTCCTTATTGCAGGCAGGCTGCTAAGTATGCCTTGATCTTGTCCACCACCTGCCAGGTGGACCCAGTCTGGGCCTTCAACAGATAGCAGGGTCCCACCCCCAGTTGCTCTGTCTTGGTTTTCCTAAGATGAACAAAGATGCCGTCTGACAAGGGCACCACATACCCAGCCAGCAGGCCAGACACTCCCATTGTTGCTACCCACTGGGTCAGTTCAGAAATTCTGAATGCCCCACAAAAGGCCACCAGGATCAGAAACATCATCTCAAAAAGCTTTACCCTGTAACCACTTGAAAAACCACTGGCAAGGCTGCCCAGATGTGGCTCAATATCACTGAGGTAATGGGATGCCTCTCATCTGAATGATTGTGTACTGTCCTCTGCCAGCCTTCTAGCACCTTCCACATCTTGAAGGCTCTGGTGTTGTTGGTGAATCCCATCAACTTTGCTACCCATGACAGCCCTGATAGATGGGGCCTCACTGTCCCTGGTAAGAAGCCTTCCCTTTTTTGACCATGTCATGTATGTACACAACTGAGCCACTGGAACAGGACACAGGTCTGGCCATCCTGCTGCTTCTTGCGCTTCACTCCCTGACAGTAGGCCTCCTTGGTCCATGGAGCAATGAAACTACCTATGCATCTCCAAGTCTTGTGGTCACCACCTCCCACAAGAAAAGTGGGACCATCTATGGCAGCTGCTCTGCCACTGGAGCCAGCTCCTTGAATCTCTGCCACTATGAATGAGATAAAGCATTGGCAATTCCATTGTCAACACCTGGTTCATGAACCGCTCTAAAGTGAATGTTCAACAGCATACATTTTAAGACAAAGACCCACATCAAATCACCCATAGGTCCCTTTGGTCCTAACTCATGGTTGATGGTATGTACCATGCCCATGTTGTCAAATCTAAAGTGTACTTTCCTGTCCTTCAGCCTCACGCCCCACAGACAGAGGGCCACCACAACTGGAAGGAACTCCAGTAGTGTGATATGTCTGGCCAAACTCACCTTGATCCACTTAGCTGGCCACTGTGCCATGCACCACTCACCCTGGAAGTATGCTCCGAGCCCCAGCCCTCCAACTGCATCTGTAAACAACTCCAAAGGTAGGTCTTGCCTGGGATCCTGCTACATGGTTACTCCATTAAAGTGGTTCAGAATCACATGCCAGACCTAGAGGTCTACTCAAAACTCCTCAGTGACCCAGTTGTGGTGATGTGGCTTATTGCAACCCTTTTCTCTCTTTGCCAGGTGCCTCATGAATGTTCTGTTCATTGGGATGACCCTGCATGCAAAACTGAGAAGACCTACCAGCTGCTGCACATCCTGCAGCATCACCTTCTTCACTTGCTCTGCTTTGTCCAAAAGCCCCCTTACAGACTCCAATTTATCTGAGGGCAACCAGTATTGTTGTGCCTCTGTATCAATCTTAATGCTGAAGAAGGTCATCACTTTCCTTGCTGGCTCCACCTTGCCTGGGACCAGTGGCACTCCAAAGTCATGGCACACGGTCTCAAAGGCCACCAAGGTCAGACTGCAAATGTGGGACTTGGCCAGCACCACAAACAAAAAATCAACAAGGTAGTGAACAATGGCCTCATTATTAGCCACCTTCTCTGTCACCCAATGCAGGAAGGTGCTAAATTGTTTGAAAACTGCACATGCTACTGTGCATCCCATTGGCATGCAGTAGTCAATGAAATACTTCCCATCAAACTTCATGCCCAAGAGGAACCTGTCCTTGGGATGCACTGGAAAAAGTCTGATGGCTGACTCAATGTCTGCCTTCACCAACAGTGCTCCCAGCCCAGCCATACGAACTACCTCTATCACCCTGTCAGATGATTCATATTGCTCTGAAATGTACAATGAATCTATGTAATCATTGAGCGAGTCCTCTTCTGGGTACAACAGGTGACTGATCAACCTGAATTCTCCTGACACTTTCTTGGGTACTAAACTGATGGGAGACACTCTCAAATTGTTCCATGGGGTGATGTAAATGGTCCACTCAACTGCCTCAGTCAGTTTTCCTTTTCCAACTTTTCCTGGACCACTTGTGGACCGTCTGTTGTGGACTTCAAGTTCTTGGCCTTGTAACCCAGTCTGGGGCACAAGTACAGAATCCTAAAGCCCTCAGAGAACCCTTCCTCAAGAAAGCAGGTGGCTGCTCTATCCAGGTACTGGTCCAACCATGGCTTAATCCTTTGTCCCTGCACTGGGGTGGGCAGATCTCCCACCTTGCAGTTTTGGCAGCTTCCCTCATGCTCCTTGAAATCCCCCCTATCTGAACATTGGGATGAGCAGTGCAGAAAGGGGTGCAGGTGGTTGCATGCCATGGATGCATGATGAAACCTGCAACTGGTCCTGGTGCAAGTTCCCCGATTGTAGGCATAGCATAATTGCTGAGCCATACTTTCTGTGTGCTGCAGAGTGGACACCCAAGCAGGCAGATCACTGTCCATATGTGTCATGCCCCCACCTTGCATGACATCCAGGGGCATGTCTGTTTTTTTCCCATCCCAGAGTGGTGTCCTCCTGCTTCCTCCATGGAAACTCTTCATCCTAATTGAGCCAGGCAGTACCCCCTTTGCGTCTATGCATCAGAGAGATGTGGTGTATATAACTGAACAACTCCACTCCCTGTTTTTCGTCCACCTTAAGAACGGCTGTGACATACATCATGAATGCCACTATCCAGTTCTCATACATCCAGTGGACTTTGGCTTTCTTTTTCTCCTGTTCCTTCAATTTTTCCTTTTTCCCCTCTTCCATTTCCATCAGACAATTTAGGAGGGAGAAAACATCTACGTATTCTCGGTTCCTGATCTGCTGCCTTATCTCATCTGTCACATGGGTCCTCACTGGCAGGTCGAGCCCTGCATAAGGATTCACTGTTGGCAATATCACCTGGGGCACGGGCATGTCCTTGCCTGATGAATGGCTTGGCTCCACCCCTACCCCTGTGAGCATCTGATTCTTCATCCCTGCAGCCAGTTCTTCCACTACTTCTATGAGCTTTGCCAGCCACTTGTCTGTAGATGCCCATGAGTGGCCCCCTGCCTGGTGCCCCAGAGGCAAGAACTCCTCAGAACCCCACCTATCTGCCAATGGTCCCACCCCCCTAGGGGGATCTTGAGCTATTGGCAACTGGGTTTCTGTGACTGCTGAGGCATCACCCTCATCTGTTCTCTCAGTATGCCAACTGCACATTGACACTGCCACTGCGACGACCATCACAGTGACAGAATTCAATGAAAAATGTCGGGTCACTGTGATGGTCCCCACAGACAACGGCAGTACATCTCCCAGTGTTTTTCCCCCTCCCTGAGACAACTCTGACTTGGAGTTGCATAAATAGATACCAGGGGGTTCAGGGGCACAGCCCCCCTAAGAAAACACACCGGCATCCCTGACAGTACAATGCTGACACTCGGCATTGTGTCTGTCAGTGTTGGGGATGTTGGTCCGTTAGCTGTCGCAGCACTATAGGTAAACCATTTTCTCATCCTTGCTATCTGACTCCTCACACTTGACCTCACTGCCCCACTACCTGACTCACAACCTGGGCCCCTACCTGTGACCCACTCAGCCATGTCTTACCTGCAGCCCCTGGTACTTTTGCCGGGGGCAACCTCTTCTCTTTAGCCAACCTCTTCTTTATACAGTAGCTACATCTCCAGATGTCATGGGACCTTCCATGCCATCCAAGCAGACCTCTAACCATGCTGCTCCCTTTTTCTGGTATAGCTGTTGAAGCTGCTCTTCTACAGCCTTCGGTGAGGGGTTCTTCTGGTAACTGGGCATTTTCCTGAAATGACAACTAAGATCCCCCCAAACATCATTAGTCAATGTCCAAACTGTGCCAATAATTTCTCCAGCCGACTAGGCCTAGATTTGTCTGAGAATATGTATAATATATATATATATATATATATATATATATATATATATATATATATTTATATAGATATCTATCTATCTGTATGTATATGTATATCTATAAATCTATAATATATATATATATATATATATATATATATGTGTAGCACGTAGTGCTACCATAGTTAGGGTTGAGTAGCACTTTTAAGGTTAAAGGGTCAAACTTTGCACCTTAATAATTTTGCCACTGTTGAACAGATTTGCCTGAAATTTGGCAGGCATAGGGCATAGTCATAGACCTTGGGATCTGCCAACTTTCTTGCTGGTCCAGTATACAGCTGTGGAGTTATTAAGTGACATCCGTGTGCATATTTATACTTTCTTTGCTCACACCTACAGGTCACACGGTTTGTGTGACCAGTCTGAAAACTTCAGGAAACTTGTGGCTAGGGTCCCCAATGTGCTTTTTGAAGAGTTCATGGAAAAATATTAAACGGTTCAAAAGTTATTCAAAAAACAAGTTCCCATTATAAGTCAATGGGAAAAGTTAACAAAAAGTCTGACACTTTCGCAAACGCACTTTTTAGTGTTGCAAATGGCCTAGTAGTGTCACAAATCTGCCATTTTGTTTTCAGTTAGTGATCAGAAAAATGCTTGCCTTTTAAATTTGGGACCCTCTAGCAACATAATTATTTTTGTGTTTGCCTAGTTGGACCCTGAGGATGCTAGCCCTGTCTTTATTTGGGGGTAAAACACCCCAGAAATAAGTTTTTCAAATTTCTGGAAAAAGTAGTGTCACAAAGTAGTGTCATGCCCATGACACTTTCGCAAATTTTGTGAAACCTTTCACAAATTATGACACTACTTTTCAGACCATGGCCAAAATGACAGCAGTTCTTTGTTACTCTGCTGTAAAAGAACGGTTTGGTCTTTTGAGCTGAAATTTGGAAGGAACACAGCCAACATCTCACAGATGTGCCTCTCTGTGGTTCAGTGAAAAAATATTGCACAGTTGTCAAGTTACAGTACTCCAAAGTTGGCATTTTTCCCTGTAGACTAACATGGTGGTGTACGCCGCGCCTTTTGGGGCTTGTATCTCGAAAACGATGTAAGATACAGATTTTTTGTTCCAAATTGCATAGCCCAGTGGGCTATGTAATACAAAAAACTAGCCAGGAAAATCATAATTTTTGTGACATTTAAATTTTTTTCTACATCGTGCGGTTGCTGAGATATTAGCAATTAAGTACTTCCAATGCTCGTTTTAAGCTTCGATGCCCATTACAATGCATACATTCTTTGTATTTCTCTATGTGTTTCTCTATACACCTCTTCAGCAAAAACAGGTATGTGCTTCTGTTACTGTTACAGTTACTGTTTCCACTTGCATTTATGTCCGCGTTTGCATTACCGTTCCCGTACCATTACCACCGTGTGCATTACCCTTTGCATTCCCATTTGCACTTGCGTTTTCGCTACTGTTACCATTTGCATTTCCATGTTGTGTTTGCATTGCTGTTCTTGTTACTGTGTAACAAGACATGACGTGGTGGGAGCACGGGGCCCGAAGGGTCCCACGCTCCTACTGCTGCATTACATTAAATATTTCTTGTCATCATTCTCAAAAAGAAGGGAAATTAGAGGCAAAAAAAGTCAATTTTATGCATCAGTTAGGGTTGTTGCACAGTGACAAAAGTGAGGAACTTTGGTGTTAAGTTATGGATATAAACGGCACCATTCAATGACTGCAGTAACACACAAGTTGGGAGAGTTAGGAGTTGTATGGTGTCAGACAGGCAATGCCCTCTTCTTTAGACCAGGTAGTGCATCCTGAGTGGATAGTAATAGGAAAATAAAGTTTATGGTCCTTGATGGGGCACCTACCTGGTTGTAGGAACACACAAGTTAGGACAGTTAGGACTTGCATGATGTCATCCAGGCAGTGCCCCCCCTCCAGTTCAGACATTGTTTCCTGAATGGAGACCCATGACAAAAGTGAGACCATGAAAATCAACAGTGTATCACTTTGATTGCAGGAACACACTATTTAGGACAGTACAGGTTGCACGGCGTTAGCCAGGCAATGTCCTTTCTCCCATGATGAGGTTCTGGACCTTGAGTGGACACACATTGTAAAAATGAGTTCATGCATAGGAGTTTCATGGCTCTGGGCAGGTTTTAGCCATGTGAACCCCCACACTACGTAGTGTGCCCTGAGTTGAGACTCATTGTCAAAGTTATAGTTTCCTATGGCATGAAAACAAGTAGTCATTATGTTGTCAGCAGGCAATACCCTCCCACCCTCACAAGAGAAGGTAGTGGATCCTGACTTTTGAGTGATAGGAAAAGAAGTCTATGTATATCAATGGTGCACCATTGTGGTCACAGGTGCACAATATTTAGCACAGTTAGGGGTTGCACGGTGAGAGCCAGGCAATGCCCCACCACCAGGTCAGGTACTGCATCCTGAGTGTAGACTCACAGGGAAGGAAAGGTAATGGATATGAATGGTACAGCTGCATCATTACAAAAACACAGTGATATATTTAGTTAGGAGTTATATGGTGTCTGGTAGGCATTGCCTCCCCCTCCATGGGCAGGTACTGCATTCTAAGTGGAGAGTCAGAGGAAAAGAAAGTTCATAGACATGAATGGTGCACCTCTGTGGTTGCAGGAACACACAAGTTAGGACACTTAGGAGTTGCACAGCGTCAGCCAGGCAGTGCCCCTCCCCCCTCCAGTTCAGTCATTGTATTCTGACTGGAGACCGATCACAAAAGTGAGGCCATGAAGATAAACAGTGGAACACTTTAATTGCAGGAACGCACAAGTTTTTACCTGTTAGAGGTTGCACGGCATTAGCCAGGTAATGTCCCTTCTCCAATAATCAGGTTCTGAACCTTGAGTGGGCACACATAGTGAAACTAAGGCCATGGATATCAATAGAATCTCTTGATTGCAGTTACATAAAAGTATATCTAGGAGTTTCATGGCACTGGCCAAGTAATGGCCACATGAACCCCTACACTATGTAGTGTGCCCTGAGTTGAGACTATTTGTATGTACAGTTATGGTATGGTGTCAGGTAGGCAATGTCTTCTCCCCCCCTTCCCGGTCAGGTACTGTATCCTAACTGGAGAGTCAGAGGAAAAGAAACTTCATAGACATGAATGGTGTACCTCTGTGGTTATAGGGACACACAGGTTAGGACACTTAGGAGTTGCATGGCATTAGCCAGACAATGCTTCCTCCCCCCCCCACACACACAGCAGGTACTGTAGTATGAGTGGAAATCCACAGGAAACAAAGACTATGGACATTAATGGTATACATCCCAGTTTGCAGGACCACACAAGTTAGGGCAGTTAGGAGCTGGATACCATCAGCCAGGCAATGCCCCCGTTGGCACAGGAGGTGCTGCATCCTGAGTGGGGACTCATAGGTAAACAAAGGTTGTGGATATAAACAGCACCACTCCATGATTGCAGTAACACACAAGTTTGGACAGTTAGGAGTTTCATTGTGTCAGGCGTGCAATGCTCTCCTCTCTAGACATCCTGAATGGAGAGTGTTAGGAAAACAAAGTGTATGTATTTTGATGGGGCACCTACCTGGTTGTAGGAACACACAAGTTAGGACAGTTAGGACTTGCATGATGTCATCCAGGCAGTGCCCCTCCCTCCAGTTCAGACATTGTATCCTGAGTGGAGACCCATGGCAAAAGTGGAGCCATGAAGATCAACAGTGTATCACTTTGATTGCAGGAACACACTAGTTAGGACAGTTACAGGTTGCACGGTGTTAGCCAGGCAATGTCCCTTCTCCCATGATGAAGTTCTGGACCTTGAGCGGATACACATTGTTAAAATGAGTTCATGGATAGAAGTTTCATGGTGTTGGCCAGGTAATGGCCCCATGAACCCCTACACTACTTACTGTGCCTAGACCCATGGGAAAAGTTAGGCCATGAAGATCAACAGTGTACCACTTTGATTGCATGAACACACAAGTTAGGACAGTTAGAGGTTGCACGGCATTAGCCAGGCAATGTCCCTTCTCCCATGATGAGGTTCTGAACCTTGAGTGGACACACATTGTAAAAATGAGTTCATGGATAGGAGTTTCATGGCACTGGGCAGGTAATAGCCACGTGATCCCCCACACTACGTAGTGTACCCTGAGTTGAGACTCATTGTCAAAATAACAGTTTCCTATGTCATGCAAAAAAAATAGTGATATCACTAGCTCTGCAAAATAGTCACACGTTCAAAATTATAGACTGAAACGTTTTTGTTTGCAAAAAAAATTTATTAAAGTTTTATTTAACAATGATTTTTGTAGAAAATTCAAAACCTATATAAACTATATAATACTGTAACTCTTCTCAGTAATACTAAAATATATATCTTTTATTAAAACATTAATTGTAAACTTTGATTATTACTAAAGATTGTAAAAAACAGGAAAAATAAACTGTACATAACTTAGAAAAAAATATATACATTATTGTGTTAAAATAAATATTCATTGTTAAAACTTTGTTACTAAATTGTTAATTTAGATAAAAATGTTTTATTATTTGTAAAATAAAGATTAATTATAAAAAAAGGTTGCTTTCTTTTAATTGGAACTATTTACAATTCTTTTGAGGGAGGTATGCTGCTGCTTGAGGCAGCTCAGGGAGGAAGCTGGATAGATGTGGGGGTGCACTGTGAAGTGGAAGCTGTTGCGCCAAGGGTGGAGAAACCGGGATGGCTGTGGAGGCCATCCATCACTGGTCAGGAAGGCTGGATGTTACTATTGCAGGTGAAGCAGTGCTGAGCTGTGTACTGCAACCTGCCATTGTGCTCACAGGGTCGAACACAAGGTTGACAGTCACCTGCTGTGCTGTGAGGAGGGACAGTATTTTTTCATGATCTTCCCGCAGGCCTACAACTTCTTTTATGAGACTGTCAACCTTGTGTCTGACTCTTTGAACACAGCGGCAGTGTACAGTCATGCGTTTCTTCTGTGGCACATCTGTAAAGAGATAAGAAACATCTATTAAATATGTTACAATGACATGTGTACTCTGATGGTTCTGTTACATCTGATCAGATATGTTTTCTGGCCTCATATCTGTACAACACTTGCAGATATTTATTTTTCTGTTAAGATACAGACAACTTATGCTGATGAGGAGATGTCAATTGTTACTCAGGCAATGACCCCTTTCACCTGTGCCACACCATCTGAGGAGGTAGTCTATCTTGACTATACAGTGACAGATATGTTTGGTAAATGTATATGAATGGTACACCTCATTGATTGCAGGTGAACAGAAGTTTGAAGTTGCTGGGTGTGACCTATGCAATGTATGTCGGTGTCACTACCCCACTGGACCACAAGATAAGGTACTGTTTTTTGAAGGCAGACCTACAGGTAAAGTGGCATCATGTACATTTAGGGTACATTTTATCTGATTGTTGATTGATACAAATTAGAAAATGGGCGTAAGAATGAATTAAATCTGATTGCCTGGCAGGGGTACATTAAGTTACTGTGAGAGTCCTATAACTACATTACATATTTTCTAACATTCCAAGCATGTTTCTATGAGAAAGAACTTCTGATAAATGGTCTTCACAACTTACATGATAGGTCATCTCAAGCATTTGAGCTGCCAGCATCTGAATACTATCAGAAACTAATTTTTCCACCTTCACTTGTCTACCTCACTATATCAAAGAATAAGTAAGGCCAGTAACAAATAATGTCTAATTTTAAACAATCAAAATTGTGTGATACTACTGTAAGACTTGATGCTGTGGGTGATGTCAGGATTTACCCATGGGTAGTGTGTTGCTGATATGTCGGCTACACCTCTGTAGCAAGCAACACAGCAGCCGATGCAAAATACTGGTATGACCGTCAGTGTGTTGTGGTACATTGTTTAGATGTACCATATTAGAACAGGTACTGTTTCCTCAGTGGACAGCCACAGGAAGAGGCAGTAGTTATTAATGAATGTTACTTTTTCTTGGTTGTAGTTAGAGATAACTTAGCACACTGAGGAGTTGTGTGGACTTAGTGAGGTTATGTGTCTTGCTCAGTAGAGAACAGATAGTATACAGTGACAGATATATGACAGGTAAAGTAAACCATATATGTAAACTGTTCAGTTAAAATGATTTAGTAAACATAGGTTTGGATCTAAGATGAGCCAATAGTCTGGTTATCAGATTATGACATCTGTATGTTTGTGTTGCAAGACTTATGTTCTGCACTGGTGCCAGATTCCTGCTTCACCTGCATCTCTGATGTGCCAGCAGACTCCCTGACCACTGTTAAATATATAAATAGATTTTTAATATGGGCCATCTGAATATGTACATGCTAAGCAATGCTGTTACTGTCTTAGCTACCTATAAATGTAATGATTGTGGTATAGAACAATGTTAATGATGTGTCTGCTCACAACTTGTAGTAGTGAGATGTTATAAATGGTTAACCAAATATTATACAACAACAAGAAATAATGTAAGGCTCTCATTGGCCAGTGTCACACTGGTACCATGGTGTTATGGTGATATAACACCACACATCTAGTCACAGCACAGAAATGACTGAATGCCCTATCAATAAAACAATTGGTACATATGGCATTAATCCCTGATTTTGTCAACTGGCTGTATTTAAAGGATTTCCACTCTTGTAGTTGCTGCAGGATACACTCCAAAGCTATATGATTGCCCGTGTGATTAGCTTTGTTGCTGACAAGAAAGTCGGACCCTCAGTTAATTTTTACTAAGAACAATGATACTTTTAAAAGAAAGAAATCCATCATCTAAGATGCCATTTCAGGTGTCACAGGTGTAGCATGAGAGCTGTACAATTGCTACACTCAGCATAGAATCCACAGACTGCTTGTTTCCTTACTACCATCTCTGTCAGCCATGATCCTCACAGGTGTGGTGGGGGGGAGATGCAGAGTCACATTTTCTGGAGGCAGAGATTTGCTGCAGGCACCAGCTGAAAAAGTGAGGAACATGCAGGGCGCAGAGCCCAACCAATTTAAAAAGTTACTTTCATGGCACAGAAACAAGGCACACAGAGGAGAGAAAACATTTTGAAAGGTGTGACTCAAGAGTGTGAACTCACAGTGACAACACAGATGCTCTATGTGGTGGAAAAAAGAAAAAAATAGACACTATTTTTAAAAAAGTACACGTACAGATTAGAAAAAAACACAAAAATGTATACCTGTGAGGGTCATTTTTCACCTATTTTTTTCTTCTGTTTTACACAGGAAGCATTGCATAATAACAATTATGCACTCCAGGATGTGTGTCGTGCTGTGGTAACACCATGGGTGGGATGTTGAATGGACTTACCCCACAGCCTCGTGCCCAAACACCCCAGGTGTGGCATCATACCAGCATGACACAGACCCTGTTATGTATTATTCATTTAGGCCCAGATATTCAAAAGAGTTGAGCAATGCGCAATAAGGTTGCGCCTGCACAAGTCCAAAATTGCACCATTCTACAATATTCAGCAGGAGGCAATTGCGCCCCCAAAATCATGCTGAGCAACAGTGCAATGATAATGAAGGCATGCGCAACCGAAGGGGAAGGAACCATGCATAAATGGCGCAGTGTGATATTCAACGACTTGCACCATGCGCAATAGTGGAGCAAGCGGAAGTTGCGCCATAGTGGAAATGAGCCAAAATAAAAAGGAGCAAGTGAGAGGTGCAAGAATGCTACAGGGAAGCCACATGTGTCAGAAGCAGAGGCAGACAGACAGGGCAGGAGGCACAAACAGGGCAGGCCAGAGAAAGGGCAGTCTGAACAGCCAGGCACAGGGAAGGTGTGGGGAGCCACATAGCACAGAGGCCAGCACAGGCAGGTGTACCCTGTGCAGGGGAGGTAGCAGCCAGGACAGCGGGGGGAATACAGCAACAGCTGCCAGGGGGGTGAACACAAGCCAGGGACATGGCCAGTGCCACCTTCCACATGGAGGCTGTAATGAGGGGGGTGAGAAGGCAGGTGGCAGGGGGGGCGTGGCTGTGGAAGGGCCCGTCAGCGGTATGCCCCCAACAGGCAGTACCGAGCCCGCACCAGCTTTGAGCTGTACACTGATACTTAGATTGTGGGCCTGTACCACCTGAATAGGGCAATTCTGAGGCGGCTCTGTGAGCTGTGCAGTGATGTGATGCAGGTACCCACATGACGGAGCCATGCCCTGTCAGTGGAGACTAAGGTAACAGCCTGCATGTGCTTGCTCACCACAGGTACCTTCCAGAGACCAACTGGGGACACCACAGGCATAACCCAGTCGGTCATGTCATGCCACCTCACCCAATTCCTCAGTGCATTGCTGCCACATGCTGCGGAGTACATCCATTTCCCCAGCACAGCGGCGGAGTGCACAGCAAACATACAGGAGTTCCAAAGGGTAGCACGTATGCCTGGCATGCTAGGGGCAATAGACAGCACCCATGTGGCCATCCGCACACCACCTGGCCCCGAGGGGACAGCATACATAAATCGCAAGGGCTATGCCAACATCAACTGCCAGGTGGTGTGCGATGCCAGGGGGCGCATCATCAATGTATGTGCCACACACCCTGGGGGAGCACATGATTCTTTCATCTGGCACCAGTCAGCACTGTACCACAGATTCGAGAGTGGGGACATCCGCACTGGAAACCTAGTGGGTGAGTATGCAAACCACATGGACAATATAGGGCCTGGGGGCATGGCCAGAGGTGGCATGGGTAGTGGCCTACATGGCCTGGGGCATGGTGATGCTGATCACAAAACTAACCTCTGCCCTCTACACACAGGTGACAGTGGATACCCACTCTGTCCCTGGCTGCTCACACCCTACCGGCGGCCCGTGACCCCATCACAGCAACGCTACAATAAGACACACGCCACCACACGTAATGTCATTCAGCTGGTGTTTGGGATGCTGTAGGCATGTTTCTGTTGCCTGGACACCTCTGGTGGTGCCCTACAGTACAGCCCCTCAAAGGCCTGTGGGCTATTCCTGGCCTGTAGCATCCTGCACAACATGGCCAATGAATGTGGGATAGCTGTACAAGTCGAAGAGGGGAACAGCAATGGGGACGATGAGGATGCCAGTGATGATGGTGATGGGAAGCCCTCCCTTGGCCGACGGGACCCCTGACTGATCTGGCTGGCACAGCTGCACGGGGACACCAACACGGAGGAGCACTTCAGCCTACCCAGGTAAGTCATGGGACCATGTGCAACCAACAGTGGCTAAGGCACAACCCAAAAACACGCATGGACACACACCAGGGGTGCATGCCATCAAGGGAAGTGGCAGGGCCCAGAAGCACACACACAACCAGGGATGGGTGAGGATTAACATGCCCAGCGGGCGGACACATGCACGCACCGCACACACAATGCACCAGGCGTGCACAGGGCAGAGGCACACACGACCCCTGCGCGCCAACCTAGCAACACACATGTCCACAGCCACTGTGCCCACTGCCTGTCCATGTCGCGTGTCAGATGCTGAGCACCATTGCACATTGGTGTACAGCGCAATGCAGGCATCATCATGCACATGCAACTGCAGACAGCAGCTGGGAGGGTGTGCAGATGGACTGTGTGTCCATGTGCAGGGCTGGGTACCCACCCATGCACTGCCCACTGAAACACACAATGCACACAGGGCAGCACCAGACAGTAGCCACGCTGGGAGACAGGTCAGTCATGCGACACAGTGCCATGGCTGCCACGGATGCGTCGGCAGCCCCGCCGAGACCTGCCAGCACTGGCAGACTGACCACTGGCCTTATGGGGTTGCACTGATGGTCCCCCAAGGGTTCCATTGAGTGAACACAACTGTGTTTGCACAGGAGTCTGCAGCACACCAAACATGCCTGCACCAGGAGTGCCCGAGATGCCGACAGCTGAACCCGGCGTCGACAAGGTGGGAGTCGCTCGACGCCGGGAATGGGGGGTGGATAGTGCACTGCGTGGTGTCCACGATGCATGGGCACCTGACTGTGTGCCCATTGTGGCCATGACAGCAATGAATGCTTGTGCATGCCTGTCAATGGCAGCGGTCACATCCTCCCGCAAACTGTCCATCCCTGCCAGGATCAGTGCAGTGTCCCTGCTGCGATACTCCTCTGCCCGCTCCAGAGCCACATGCAGTGCATTCACAGACATCACAAGCCACATCTGCTGCTGGACCGATGCTAGCAGTAGGTGGGTGTGCTCGTCCAAGAGATCATCAGCCTCCTCGGCATCCTGTCCTTCAGGGTGTGCAAGGCCCCGATGTTCAGCACCCCTTGAGGGTGGGTGCTGCGCACCAGGACCAGGTCTGGGCATGTCCACAGGTGGTGCACAGATGCCACTGCTGAACCCTGTACCCCCAAGCCCATTGGGCGACTGCTGATGCTGCCCCTTCTGCTGCCACTCCCCAGGGCTCAGTGGTACCGCCGCAGTGGCTGCAACAGTCCCACTGTCCTGAACAGACACCAGTGCTGCCCCACTGGTGCTGACAGGCACAGCCTGGGACTGTGCTGACACGCAGGCCTCCACGGCATCACCACCCACAGCCATGGGCGTGAAGTGCCCTGCTGTGTGGCCATCCCGTGGCACACATGTGTCACTGCCCATGACGGTCATGTCATCATCACCGGTGCTGGACTCTGCCCCGACCACAGCCACAAGCGTGCTGGCATCCATGGATGCCAGCATGCTGGGACACAGGCAGGGCTTCCTCCACTCCTGTTACAATGACATCAGTGTGGACAGCCAGGCAGCTCCACTGTCGCAATGATCCACATATACCTGTGGAGATGGATGGTCCCACCTCTGACTCCATCCGACTGTCCACAGTGGACAGGCCCACCACTGCTGACCCATGCAGATGCTCAGGATCTGTAAGGAAAAGCAAAGTCACGTTACTGCGTGTGACCTACCCTGCCCCCCATAGACAGACCATGACTTACCATGCAGTGATGGGCCACCACCCGCCTGGAAGTCACCACCTGGAACACCTTCAATGGCACTGCACTGCATGCTTCCAGCAAGCCTCTCCACTGCTGGGGTCAGCTGTACCACCTCCTGCTGTCCCCCACCTGTTGCAGCACGTGCTGCCCTGATGGCAGCCACCTTCTCCTTTACCCTCCTCCTGTCCATGCCCATCTTCTTATTACACTCCTGCATGGAGTGCTGGTGGCTGCCATTCAGGTTCACAGCATGTGCTACCTCCTCCCATGCAGCAGCATGGGCTTGAGGTGTTCCCTGCCATCCACTGAGAAGTGGCTACTGATCCAGGTAGGCCTCAAACAGGGCCTCGGTTTCAGCCTTTGTAAAGTTCAGCCTCCTCCTCATCCCACCACTGTTTTCCTCCTCTCCAACAACCTGCTCAGTCATTATGTAGCCTGTAAGAATGGCAGTTGTTACCTGTGACTGTGCAGTCCCATGCATGTCCCTGAATCCACAGTTCACACTCCCAAACAGCATGCAACTCACCAATAAACTGCAGTAACCGACTATGGCCACTGCAGCACATTGTCGCACTTTTATAGTGCAATCCATGCAAATGAGGTGAGGAGCAAGTTTAATTAGATGCAAATTGCAGTGCTGTGCCATTGAATGGCTGAAGAGATGATTTGCATATGACGGCTGAATATCGCACTGTTGTGCTTTGCACAATTGTGTTGAATGCGCTGAGCCAATGGTGCAGTTCTGTGACATGCATAGTACACCTCACTGCGCATGCCCGGGTTACTGACGCAGACGTCTGCCGCTCTGATGATGTGCTGTGCACGGTAGGCAATGCAGGGCACGGCCACCATGGTGTCAGTAGTGCTATAGCAATGGTCACTACATGACGCTGTGGCACTGGGCCATCATAGGCCCAATGGCCCAACTGCTTGGTAGTCTGCTATGGCACTGGCACACAGACAGCCAATCGCACTACATGCATTGTCTTCCAATGGCACTGTGCGTGGCCATGCGCCAGAGACCCTTGACCCTGTGCCCGACCTTTGCCCCCTAGGTGCCATGCGTCAGGCATGGGTGCACCTCTATTGTGTTGATCGGTAACAGCGCAATAGGGAATGGCAGCGCTATACCGCGCAGCATTTGCAAGAGGGGAGCCACGCTACAGAGCACCATATTGCTTACTATAGCTGCAAGGATGGCACACAGACGGGCAGTGCAGTGGACAGCCATTGAGCTTGCCAATCTGGTGGCAATTGTTGAGCCACACCATGGGCCTCTCTTCGGGGACGCTCCCCTGGACAGGGCCAGGGCCCAGGTGTGGCAGGAGGTGGCCACTGCCCTGGAAGAGGCCACCGGATGGGGGAGGAGTGCAAAGCAGTGCAGGCACCGCTATGGTGACCTGTGGAGGAGGGAGCCGGAGCTACTGGCATGACTGCGGGCATGTGCCAGGAGGGGCATGGTGCCATGTCCAGGTAGGGGTTCCATCAACACACTTTTATCATCCATATGGGTCACAGTGTTGTATGTGTCCAGCACATAGGGGAGGGACCGTCTGGGGTTGGCTATGGCGGTGTTCGCAGGGTGTGGGGTGGGTGGGTCTGGCTGGGTGGGAGGGCACACACCTTGGGGCAGGGGACTTTGCTTTGGGATTGTACTGATGTTCTTCTCTCCTTGTTTTCCCCACAGGCCAGGACGAACGCCACAGGTTGTGGGAAGAGCGGCGGAGGGAGGAGGACAGTGCAGCCAGGTGGGGCGAGGGCCATCACCACCCACCTGACCATCCTGATGAGGGTGAGTGCAATACATCCATGATTACTATTGCATGCTGTGTGACAGGGTGGGCAGTGGGGCATGGCCACCATTCATCGACACCACTGCCATACATGTAATTTGTTACAGTCAATACTGTCCAGTGGCAATGCATGTCTGGGAGTGCATCAGTGGTGGTCCATGCATGCACCAGGTGCATGGTTGTGCCACTGCCTTTGCACCACGTAGCCATGTCATTAAACGGCCACGGTGGTTCTGTGCGTGACTTGGCCAGTGGGTGTGTGCAGCATTCCGCATGGCTGTATGTGCCTGGGTGGGCAGGTCCTGTGGACATGATCACTGTGGGTGGTCACACACCATCTCAGTGGTATGTCCTATGGCTGTATGCTATGCACAGGGGGCGGACTGTATGGGGTTGTGCATTCACACCTATTGACTGTGCTCCCTTGTCCTAGGTACCCACCATCTAAGGGACATACAGGACACCGTGAGGGAGATTTTGCAGCTGGCCTGGGAATCCCTGGACATACTCTGGAGACTGGACATGACCGGGGTACTGAGGAGGCACAGAGGCCGGAGGTCACAGAGTGCTGAATGGCAGTCCCGCTAGTGATCCCTCAGTCCCTGACTTCCCCTACCTCCCTGGACCCACTCTCACCCTCCTCCTATCCCATCCCATTTGTCCACCCCATACCCCTACCCACCCCCACCTTGTTTGTGGGCCCCCCAAGCTTGTATATAGTTTTTGTAATCTTGTACATAGTTGACAATTATATTTTTTCAATACATTTGATTTTGATATGAATACTGTGGTGGTCTTTGATTTGCAGTGGGCTATAGGTGCTCAGCTGCAGTGGTGTGCATGGTGTCAGGGGTGGTGCAGTCATGGGTATGTGTGTGTGTCCATGTGGAGGTGACTATGGTGTGGGGGTAGCTATCAGTCAGTGTCTGTGGTGTGTGTGTTGTTCCCTGTGCACTGGATGACTGTGTGTAGTGGTCCATGGCGCATGCTCTGTGTCCATGGTGCACCCATCGGCCAGTCCATGGCCTGTGCAGCTGACACACATGCATGTCTGTGACCTGCACGGCCCACTGACATGTCAGAGGTGGCAGTCCCTGCAGGGCAGCCACTGTACCTGTCACTTTGCTGGGTTGCCCCTGTCACTGGTGTGGTGCATAACTGGCTCAGGTGGCACTGTGGGCACCACAGTCATTGTCCCACCTCCATGATGTGCCTTGTGTGTGTTGCAGGAGATATGTCCCACTGTCTGTGACTTGTGCTCCAGGTGACTACTGGTGGTGTACAGGTCCACAGTGCCTGTGCAGGGTGGCTGGCACTCCAGTGCCATGGAGGACTGTGGGTTGTGTGTACACAGCTTACATGGGCCCACAATGGGGGCTTGGTTGCCCCACCACTGCGTCCCTGTATTGGTGTGCCCTTGGGTATGGGTGGGTGTCTGTCCATACACTGTGTGTCATCTGGTGTGGTGCATGCTTCCATGCACCACTGTGGGTGTCTGTGCTGGCTGTTGTGGCCAGTGGTGGGTCGGGGTGTGTCACTGGAATACTGTACAGGGTGCTGTACCACTGGTGGTGGTGTCAAGGGCACGCCCTGTCCCATGTGGGGTACCTCTTGTGCCGACGCATGGTCGGTCTCTCAGCAGTACCTTGGGGGGACTGTACGTGGTGGCAACGTGTCTGCCGTTGTTGCATTGCCATGTGCTGCAACCCACTGATGGGTGCTCATGGTGGGGATGGCTTGCATGGTTCTGTGGTGCACAGGGTTGCATTGACACACTGGGGGTGGTGGCATGCATGGAGTTTCCTGCAGTGGTGGTCACTGCTCATGGGGGGGTGTCTGGGGGTCACGGTGCAGGGTGTGCTCTGCACTGGGGGGATGGTGTGGCATGGGGTGGTCTGTCCTCCTTGTGTGCCAGTCACAGCTTGCTGGTAGGTGTGATGGGGCACCATGGCCAGGCTGTGGGTTGGTTGCTGGTCTCCATGGCCAGTGGTTATTCCAGCCCTTCCCCAGTTGTGCTGTGCTTGGGGTGTGGGGGGATGATGTCTGTTCTGCTGTGTGTTCCTCTGCCCATCTGTGGCATGGGTGGTGTGCCCCTACCTCCCTGATTGTGCTGTTACATTGCTCCACAGCTGGGGGGCTCCCTGGTTGCGCTATGGTGCCTCTGGACTGCTCAGCTGAACATCCTTTGTTGTGCTATGGTGCATCAGATCTGCTCAGCTTCCCCTCCCTAGTTGCGCTATGGTGCGGGTGGTGTGATATTCAGTGGTCAGCTGTAGGCAAAATTTGACCTGCTCCATTTTTGAATATCACGTCTCTTGTGCATGGGCGCAATAGACTTGTACTTGCTCCTGCTAGTGCGCACTTTTTGGGCGCAGTTTGAATATCTGGGCCTTAGTGTACTAATTCCTTACTACATTAATACTAGTAAAACAGAGACACGAACATTTATAACATATGTCTGTGATTGGAGGTGTGTTCAATATAGGATAATGAAGTAAAAAAAACAACATTACAAATGCAGAAAAATAAGCATTTCTTTTTTTCTGTATACCAACAATGCAATGGGCACATAGGTTGAGATATTCAGACTGTGCCAGGCTAGGGCACAAGTCTGGGTGTACCGCAACTGGGATGCACCAGTGCATGATCTGGACGATATTCAATGGTGCTGCGACATGGACCAGCAGTGTTGCATATGGCACTGTGTCTGCCCACATTGTGCATGGTGCTGTGGCACAGTGCCAGTGCAAGTGGCAAGTGAGGAACAGGGGGATGCACCAGTGCAAGTGCAGTTCTGGTAGGTGCAGGAACTGTGATATTTAGTGGTCAGAATGCAAATGGGGCAATTGTACATGCAAGGTGGAAATGGGCCATTCGCATGTCATTATGGCCATATTTGCATGCATGTACGACGATCCTCCGTGACTTGCACCTTGCGACATGCCAGGCTGCAGCTGTCAGGGAATCGATTCTCCCTGCACCTCAGTGGCACAGTGCCCCAATGTCCAATCGTGGGCTTCTTAAAAATAAATTTGTCCATGGTAGTCCAGTTGACTTGCTCCACAGCCCAATTGTGGGCACTGTTAAAATAATTGTATCACTGGTGGTCCAGTGGGCCTGCTCCCCAGCCCAATCATGCTTGTAGATAAAATAATAGCATACCTGATGGCCTAGTGGACTGAATCCAGCTCAATTGTTTGATTTGTAAAAGTAGATATCTCCCGGGTGGTTCACTGGACCCGCTCCCAAGCCTGATCGCGGTCTTTGTAACTGTAATGATCCCTAGTGGTCCAGTGATACCCCCCTCTCCACCAGCCCACTCAGTCATGCCTTCCCACTTCCCCCTCTGTTCAGCAGCAGGCAGGAGCTCTCCACCCGCAAGCTGTCTGGATGCCCATTGAGTGACAGCATACAGTACGGCTGTACACTCAGTGGTCCATAACGTGGGCCAATAGGTGTGCAGGCCATTCTGTACTACACAGTGCAGCTATGTGAATGACTTCCATTCACATATTGGTACTGTGTTGTACAGTAAGTTTTGCATGCCCATTGCCACACGATGTGGACCAATGAGCATACAGCCGTACTGTACGCTGTCAGTTGGCGGGCATCCAGGCAGCTTGCAGGTGGGGGACTGCCAGCCACCACTGATGGGGGGGTGGGGTGGTGGTACTGAGTAGGCGGGTGGGGAGGGGGGTACCGCTGGACCACCAGTGATCGTTAGAGTTACAAAGCCCGCAATTGGGCTTGGGAGTGGGTCCACTGGACCACCAGGGAGATATCTACTTTTACAAAGCCCGTGATCAGGCTGAATTCAGTACACTGTACCAGCAGGGATACTATTAATTTAAGTATGCCTGTGATCGGGTTGGGTTGCAGGTCCTGTGGACCCCCAGGGGTAGGATTATTTTTATAATGAACACAGTCGGACTGGGGAGTAGGTCCACTGAACCACCAGGGATAGGATTATTTTTACAATGCCTGTGATCAGAAGTGGGAAGCATGTACACTGGACCACCAGGGATATGATTATTTTTACAATACCTGCGATTGGGCTGTGGAGCAGGTCCACTGAACCACCAGTTTATTATACACATGCACATTCAGGTCATGTTCTTACCTTCTGACTCAACAAATATCACATTGTCTGAGTCAGACTGTTCAGCCTCCACAGCTTCTGCTTGTGCTGGTACTACCTCAGCACGTGGTGGGGAACACCTCTGATGACCTGTGAATGAAAGATAATAATGATACTCATTGAGTGTGTGATATGTATGCTCTGGTAGTTAACACAGATTTCTTTAAAGAATGGTTGTGTTGTCTCTTACTTAACATGACTCCAGGTGAGGTAGTGTATACTGATAGTAGACCCACAACATAATAAAGGTTATGTATGTAAATCTTACAGTTACATAATTGTGTAACAGAGTAGTTGGGACACTTGGCAGTTGTATGGTGTTAGGTAGAAAATGGCCCCCCCAAAACAATTGAGCAGGTGTTGTGTTCTGAGTGTACAGCTGCAGTGCATCAAAGCTTATATTGATGATTGAGCTGCATTGATGCACTTATGAGGTGGGTGGGACACTTAGGAGTTGCATGATGTCAGATAGGCTACACACCTGTCCCTCCCCAGCCACCTATGATCAGGTACTGCATACTGACTGGATACTCACAGGTAAATAAAGGTTATGTATATAAATAGTACACTCTGTTATTTCAGTTGCTCAATAGTTGGGATAGTTATGAGTTCCATGTTGTCAGACAGGCGATTACCTCCCCCACAACTACCACCACCACACACCCCCACCAAGCATGTACTGTGTCGTGGGCAGACACTCACAGCAAAACATATGTTATGCATAAAAAACTAAAGGTCTGTGATAGTGATAATACAGTATTTTATATAGTTATGAGTTATATGGTATCAGGTAAACAGTGCCCCTCCCCCACCACCAACATGCCAGGTAGTGGATGTGCATTGAGAGTGTAAAAAAAAAGAAAATAAATTGATGTATACAATACTTTGTGGGAATCCTGTTACCTCATTGATCAAAGAATGTCACATTACTGTGAGTAAATGCTGCATTAAAGGGACACTGTCAACGCCCTTAGGTCTCAAAGTGTCCCTAGTTTAAAAAACACATTTTATGATTACCAGTATTCTGTAAAGATTGCTGATGTAGCTGGTAGTTTGATTCTGACTCTTATTTTCTTTAAAAAAGTAAAAAACAGACTGCCCAACATACTGGTGTTATCACACCAAAATAGGTTTGTTTACATTCCTTGATCAGCTCCAAATACATCTTTCCTGTACTTGGGAATGCCCACAACACAGTCTAGCCCCTCATGATGCAGTGGGAGTTTAGGAGGCTACTGCCTTATGAGTGACTGACCTGTCTGGGTGCATTTCTAATGCTCACGAAGCATGCAGTGAGAACAGATCCAGGACTGTAAACAAAACAAGGTTGTTTATAAATATACATTGCCATGCATTTCAGTTCTAGTAAACAAGAAGACAGACAAAACAAACAGCAACATCAATGGAGTTTAGAGAAGGTAAACAATCATAAAATATGGGGTTTCAACTAGAAATAATATGATGAAAAACAGGTTGACAGTGTCCCTTTAACCACGGCTGAGGAAATGCATTCATAAAACAAGATAATAAAACACATTTTACACATGAGTTCACTGTATTGTCACAATAAGCCAGTCCAAGGCATGGGTTGTTGGAGGTTTGCGCACTTCTTGTGTGGTTCAGTCACTCAGTTGTGCTTTGTGACACACCACACACGCCGTGGGTAAAGCTGCAATAACCCATACCTTGCTGTGCATTATTGTTTAAATCAACGGTGCACTTATGTATTTGTTGGGGCACAGAAGTTGGGACAGTTATGAGTTGTATAGGGTGATTTTGCCCCCACCTTCCCACCCAGGGCAGGCAGTGCATTTTCATTGGACAGTCACAGAAAAAGAAAGCCCATAGAGATTAACGGTTACTGTAACTAGCTGGAGGGACACACAAGTTAACACAGTTAGGAGTTGCTTGGTGATAGGCAGGATATGTCATCGTATGTATAGGTGAGACACTGCATTTTCAGTACAGATGCACAGGCAAATAAAAGTTATGTATATAAATGGTTCAGTTCAATGATTGCAGTAACACAGTTTTGGGGACAGTTAGGAGTTGTGCACTGTCAGCTAAGCAATGGCGCATTTGCAACAGAGATCAAGTACTGCTTACTGAGTAGACAAACACATGAAAATATATGTTAAGTTCACAAATGTTGCAACTCTATGATTGCAGTAACACAGTACTTTAAACAGTTAACAGTTGTATGGTGACACATAAGAGAGGCAGTATAGCACAGTGGTTTAAGGCTCTGAGCTGCAAATCTGGTGACATCCAGCAGACCAGACCTGGGTTTGAATCCCACAGCTTCCGCTTGCATACTGTGTGACCCTGATCAAGTCACTTAACTTCCCTGTACTCCCAGGTCGCTCCTGTAAAAAAGCTTTCAGCTTAGTGTGCTACTCCTGGTTAAACAACTAAATAAAAAAAAAAAAACATAGCCAATGCATCCAACACCCCTCACCCAGCAGGTGGTACATCCTGAGTGAAACTCTGAGGCAAGAAAGGTTATGGATATTTAATGGTACACTGACATCATTGCAGTAACATACTAGTAAGGATAGTTATAGTTAGGAGTTCCATGGTATAAGTCACACAATGTCCCCCCCCAACCCCAGAACAGGTACAGCATTGTGAGTGTAGACTCAGAGAATGACTCACTTGATAGACATCAACACTGCATGTTTGTGGTTGCAGGGAACACACAACTTAGGGTACTTAGTAGTTGTGCAGCGTCACACATGCAATGCACTCACTGTCTTCCCAGATGAGGTACTGGAGCCCGAGTGTAGACTCATTTCAAAAGTTATGGGATGGACATCTACAGAATATGATTGTAATTTTAGTAGGACATAAGTAAGGACACTTACAAAGTCATGGTGTGAGCCAGCCAATAGCACATGCCCCCCTCTACTAAAGAACAGACACTGTACTCTGACTGTACACCCATTGTAACAGTGAGGTAATGTATGTCAATGTAACATCACTGTTATTGGAGGTACGCAAAAATTCTATTTATTTTTTTACACTCTGTGTAACAACAAAATATTGCATTATGGTAATAACAGCCTTGAAGCTCTGTGTGGTGTGGTTGGATAACATGATACGTCAAGTAGTGTAAGTAATAAACTTGTGGTCTGATACCTGACTACCTGAGGTATGATTGGATCCAGCACAACAGTCAGCTCATTAGTGATTCCTGCTGAAGAATATGGTATGGTGATAGAAAAATTGTTTCTTTACTCACAGTGTGTTACGCGCCCCCCTGCACTAGGCTTTCCGCCAGCCTCCCACATCTCATATGCGAGGTAGTACCAGCACTTGTTGTTTTCCGGAATCTCCACTCTATTCTTTAAAACATAGAACCACTGGCACAACAGCTTCCACTTCTTTTTGCACATGGTAGGATCTTATTTCTGACTTTCAGAATCATGTGCAAAAAGCTGTGGATGCGCCCCCATATACTATCCAGCTTTCTATTGGTACTTCTCATGAGGACTTTAGCATTTCCTCTTGTCTGAGCTGCCTCAAGCAGGCAGCAGACCTCCCACATGCTCCACAGTCTCATTTTTTAATCTTCTTTTTTCAGTCTGCAATAGACAACAGTATATTACTGTAATGTTTTTTTCAAGTATGTGTTTCTGCTCTGTCCAGTTTTTTTTTACTGCATATGTACAGAGAACAGAATGTTGATGATTCTATACTTATTATAGGAACTACTGGTATGTGGCTATAGTAATTGTTAGATTATATGGTTTTAAAAACACATTACTGCATGTATAATGCTGTGTTAAACTGTGGGTTTTATGTATACTTAGGGGTTCCAGATTTTGGGTTGCCAAAAAGAGGACACTTAGCTGCTCCCCCAATGAGCCCTTGTGCCAGACCCTGAGTAAATAGGTTTAACATCTCCCCCACCTTCACCGCTCATTTACAAGAATGTTTTGGGAAGGAGACAGTAAAAAAATGATCAAAATAATAATAATACAACACGATACAGAAGGTACATAGATAATATTTGGCAGCTAGAAAAGAGGACTTGTCCTCATAAAAGAGGACATCTGATAACCCTATGTATACTGAAAAAACATTGTGAGATATTTAATGCTACATTTTGTTAATGGTACCTACATGTATACCACAATTCTGAATGTGGTCAAGTACGTAAGTGTGTGTAGTGCTGTGGAACTCAGCTTTTGTTTGTGTTGTGTGTGTAATGTATGCAGCTTTTCTATTTTTTTACCAAGGTTTTGTGGCTCTTAGAAGAGCCTTTTTTTTTATAGAATCTGTTTTAACAGTCAGAAATTTTTAGAGGACTGTGAGGATTCCATCTCGAAGGTCTCCCAGGAAAAGGTAATTGCCTGCATGTGAGATGTGCACACCATCTGGTAGGTATAGTCAATTATTACAATACTTAATTTCAGGGTGGTATATGGTGTGCATCCCATACATGCACGGATATCCAGATAGTTGTATGTTTACCTTTCTCCATGCTCTGTCAAGCAGGTACATGTTCTGTTCTGCTTGCCAGACCCTACACTCTGTAATATCAGAAAAAAATGATCTTACAGGCAGGTAACATGGACATAATAGAAGCAAGGTCCAATTTTGCTTCTGACACTAAATCGACCCATCATTTGGTGCTCAAATCATTGCCTCTGAGATGAATCAGCAGTATGTCCGGTTGAACTTCAGTACTCAGAAGTCTGTGCACTGTTGGCATGAAATGCTTCCACCTCATGCCACTCCTACCAAACCACTTAATAGAGCAATTTGGAAGCTGCAGGTCTTTGCCAAAATCACTCCTCTGAGCATAGTCTGAAGCTTGCCTTACTATATTGCTGCCGACAATCCAGAGAGTGCTTTTGCTGTTTTCTGCCATTCTGAGTTTTTAAGCTTAGAAGTGGACAGAGAGCTACCAAAAAAATCAGTGTGTTTCTCCTGCAGTGTCTAGTCACAAATGAATATGAAAGTTACATTTCCCTCTCTCCTTCAACATTGCTTTGGTGGGCTGTCTCAAAACACAGTGATTTTAAAAATTATTGGTTTATGCTTTCTGATGGCTAACCAATACAGAGCATGCACTGACTATCTCTACACTGAATGGCTGCAGCTCCTGTCAAGCAGAAATGTTTAAAGATTTCTAGGTGGGAAAATATTACATTTTCATAGGCTACTTCATGCAATCACAACTATAGGAAGTTCTATGATTGGTTGCCTCTTATGCTATCATACACATGCTGCTTGGTTTCTGCCTCCATTTGCAGCTCTATCTGTGTAAGTAAGTACTGATTGACACTGACTTTAAACAGTAATAGCTTCTTTTTACAGCATGATAGCTTATTTACATTGTCATAGTCAAATACAGCAGTAAAAAAAGTTTTGTTTAATGCTATTTTTCTGTTGCTAAGAGTTTAAATAATGCTAGAAAAATTGTATATAAAATGTGATGTATTTACACAGTGCAAAACAGGCTGTCTTGGTTTTTCTTAAGATGGCTGCTATGTCCTTCTTCTTCTTCACTCTTCCTCACTTGTGATTGATTGCCTGACATGGCCTGATGAATGTTATGTTTGATTGGTGGCAGCGTCTGTCAGTCAAATAGAAAGTAATGTCTGATTAGCTTAGCCTTAAAGAGGGTGTTGTACTAATGTAATTATTCAACACTTTTGTGCTCACGACACCATTTTTGCAACACTTTCATGCTTCGACACTATTTTTGCGACTCTTTCATGCATGCGACACTACAGTCGACACTTCCGTGCCTTTGACACTATTTTTGTGACACTTTCGTGTGTTCAACACTACTTTTCAGAATTTGTTTTAAAACAGTATTTTTAAGCAAACTAATACTGTGCATGGTTTCTATTGTGGCAATACTTCACTTTTCACATTTTAAGATATTTGTTGTCATATTATGACTGAACTTATGTTCTGCGATGGTTTTAAACATTGTATATTGCTTTAACGTTGTTTGTTTTTTAGAGTAATAATGTTTGCAATATTTTGTGGCACTAGTATTTATTGTTCTTATATGACACATGGACAGTGTGTGACAATGTAATAGTAGGACAAAAAAAACAGCAACACTAAATATTTATTTTTCTCTATTTATTATACAGGTGTTTGATACTTCTGTAAGATTGGTGCAGACTACTGTGAATTTACAGACAGGAAAGATGCCCTCTAAACAGAGATGGAACTCTATGCATGGACGAAACAGGTATAATAGTAATACACTGTTGCTTAAGACTGGGAAGAAAACCAGTGATAGTAGTTCAAGATGTAAAAAGATTCAAGATACTGCTCAAGCTGTGACTTCACAGGTTTCACACTCCACAGGAAAAGCACGTACTTGCTCAGTAGCAAGTGAAAAATGTGTAACTCAGCAACAGTTGCGTAAGTCTTTGAGATGAAACAGCAATGTTGCAAAGGCAATCATTAATACATGTACTAGGCAGCAGCGTAAAGCTGTGGCTGCTGATGGCCACCTGAGAAAGCAAAAGTATTTCTGATCACTAGCTTCTAAAGCTAAGATTGATAGACTTATTACTGCTGTGATGAGACGTGAGCGCAAAAAAATTAAGAGTCATCTCAGTTTGATGAAATTACGCCTCAAAATATGTACATTTGTCAATAGAGCAGTTTTTGTTCTTCAACATCTGTGGTGTAAGATGTCTCGTACTAAAGCACTTCAGAAAAATTGTGTATGACATAAAGATGAAGCTACAACAGTATCCTGTCTTGTCCCTGCACAATTTCTGTGATGTTTTCACAGGACGGTGGCTACACACACAGCACTCAGAGGCATATTTCTGGGAGGAGTCATATTACTCTCAGAAAAAGGACAGCAAGTTGTGCATTGATGAGTCTGGCAAAGTGTGTAATGTGCTCAGTGTACATGATGATACTACGATGGAGTCAAATGATGAATCTGAGGCAACTATTCAGCTTTGTAAATGTCACTGTCTCTCATGGACATGCAATGATACTTGCAACCATAGGCAATCACTGTTTGACAAAGTTGAGCACTTTATCAACCTGTTTGTCATTACTGATCTTAAAGACAGATATAAACTGTTTGAGAGTATAGACCTTTGTGAGATCCATCCACACACTAGACTTATGGGTCACTCTGTTGCATGCATAGATAGTGGTATTTGTGACAGTGTCTTTCACCATATGCACATGCTGGGAGGACATCAATCAGGGATGAGGAACTTTGTGTACAGGGTATATGAAGTTCATCAAGTGTCACTCAGTATACTCAGCTGAATGAGTTACTGTTGTCTGGTGACATGCATGTGCAATTCAATTTTTGAAACAGCTGTGATGTGTGAGCAATGTGAATGATACTGTGACTACTCAGTCATCGATTGCTGATGGGAATTGTGTCTCTGTCCTTGAAAGTGATATTCTCAAACAGTCTGGGAAATCAATTGCAAAATTTGAGTTGGCAAAGAGACAGAAGTTCGACTCTGTATGTGTCTCATGTGATCACCTTTGCTATGAAAAACAAATGGTCACAGTGAACCTGGAAACCTTGTCACTGTACAATGACATGTGGTTTTGACTTTCAGCATTTTTGCTGTTAAAGTGTGACTTTCAGTTAGACCCAATCATTGTAATGTGCAAGCACTGTTTTTCCACAGTGAAGTGTAACATACTGCCACCAAGGTCAGTCTTGAACAACATGGAGGCACATGTGACACCAACTGAGACTGCCACATTGAATTTGTTTGAAAATATTCTTATTCAGATAATGAAACCATTTCAAACGATTGTACATATGAACACAAAGACATGGAATATTCCTCAAAAAGAACTCATCAGATGTCTTAAGGGTTCCATCATGTATCTTCCACTTCCTCTGCAGGAAAATGTGGCAGTTATCTCTACTGAAAACACTTTGGTTATTCTTGTTAATAGTGTGCCAACAAAGTCTAAGGTGATTTGGCAGGATGTTGTTAATGTTGAGAAGGTGAAGCTTACCCATTTAAAGAACAACAATCCTTTTTATGCAGACCTTAATATTGATCACATGACTAGCATGCCTGTTGATCATGATGACTTGGGAAGCACAAAGCAAATGATTGAGGTCAGTGTGGAAAGAAATGACAATGTGTACGAACAGTACACAATTCTCCCACTACATGGCAGAGATCCAATAGGGGACAACATTGATCTCTATTGAATGAAACAGGTGGAAGGTGAGCCTGTCAGCATTTGGGAGGCAACATCGGAAGCACACTATTTCCCAGACTTATTCCCTAAAGGGTCAGGTGGTCATCTGGATGAAAGAGAAGTACGTGTACAGGGTGCTGAGTACCGAATGAGCCGTGTGCTCGGTAAAGATGGCAAATTCAGATGCAACGTACAGTACCTGTTTCATCTCCTATGGGAGAGTGAACTTAGCATATTATCTGCATCTATTGCACATACTATTTGTCTGACTACTCCACTTAATGGAATTACTGCTGCACAGTTTCTTGAGAAATTGAAGCAGAAAGATGAAAATGTGCAAGTGAATGTGTCTTCTATTCTGTCAAGTCTACATGGCACCAAAGAATATTGGTACCGCAGACACTCTGAGGTGATGACAATGCTGCAAGAGCATGGTGCAGCCACATGGTTTGTCACACTGAGTTGTGCTGAGTATGCCTGGGATGAGGTCATTGAACTGCTGAAATGGGCAAATTCTGATCTTGAGGGTATTTCATCAGTGACTCTCAGAGAAATGTGCTCACTTGACCCTGTCTCTGTTGCAAGGCATTTTCACAAGTGGTTCCATGATATTCTGACTTTTATTTTATCAAAGGACAATCCATCTCTTGGTATTGTGGAACATTACTTTTGGAGGACGGAGTATCAGGTGCGCAGTGCTCCTCATATTCACATGTTGCTGTGGATCAAGGATGCCCAACGTATAGGTGAGCATGAAGCAGCAGAAGTGCTAGCATTTATCAAGAAATACATAACTTTCCGTATTCCGGACAAGTACGACAGTCCTACACTGTGGAAGTTGGTGCCAAAACTCCAGCACCATATTTGTGCAAAATACTGCTGCTGGGTAGCGAAGAACAAATCTGATTGGTGCACAAGATGTCATTTTGGATTTCCTAGATGTGTCTGTCAGGATGATTGCATGAATGATCTGTTTTCA
Organism: Neoceratodus forsteri; assembly: GCA_016271365.2. NCBI lineage: Eukaryota > Metazoa > Chordata > Ceratodontiformes > Ceratodontidae > Neoceratodus > Neoceratodus forsteri. The sequence goes on along the minus strand of JADMNL010000029.1, from coordinate 143,066,906 downwards.
GCAATGCGACACCACCTGAAGGCTAAATCAACTAAGAGGGTATACGAGTTACCCAGAGATGAGAAAGAGGTGTACATCAATGACTACAGCCCTACTCTTCTAATGTGGCAAGCTAACATAGATGTTCAGTTTGTGGCTGACAACTCGTTGGCTCTAGTTCGGTACATCACTTCGTACATAACTAAACATGAGCAGACTAGCTTGCAAGATCTTTGAGAATATATTGCTAGTTCAAGCAAAAGCCTTACATCTCAATTGTTGGTCACTGGGCTTGAAGAGCCTCTCACACAGAAAAAGTGGTGTTTATGAGGCTGGTGATCACTCGATTGGTACACATCTGTATGGCAAGTCTGATGCTGTCCGCTTTCTCAGTGTGAACTACAAAGAGAAGCAAAAACGTGTACTTATTCCTCATGCTGACATTGAGGAACTGGCTGTCAATAGACCCTCTTCAAGACAGCTCTTGAAGAACAACCTCATTGGCACATACTACCCCCCATAGACACAAAGATATGGATGATCTGTGTCTATTTCAGGTGGCTAAGTGGTATGACTACAAGACAGATATCTCACTGGATTGTACATGTGACATTTACAAGGTCAGAGGAGTGGATGGCTGTCTTGTTAAGAGACATAAGCCTTGGCTCATTGACCACTGTAAGTTACATGTAGGCACATCTGAGAGCAGAGAGCATTACTACTTTGCTCTGCTATTCCCATTTAGACCCTGGAGAAATGAGGCTGAATTGAAAAAGTGTCTGTGATACATTCAAGGAAGAGTTTAATCACAGTTATGAGACATTCAAAAGTCAATACTCAGAGATATACATACAGAGACTAGGTACTGCGAAGGAGCAGCTTGAAAAGGCACAGAAGCTACTTGAGGAGGATGCTCCTGTTAGCTCACAGGATAATCTTGATCCAGAAGGACAAGGTATTCTTGGGGAACCTCTGCCTCTGAATACCCCAGAAGTACTCATGTCGGAAGTGGAGAGTGCCATGGTGCTGCTTCCCGCTGCTGACCGGGGGGAGTGGGGTGTTGGGGATCAGTGGCTGGGTGGGGAAGGGGGTCCACTGGACCACCAGGGATGATGGGTTTCTTCTAATTCTACTTCAGCCTGCGATCAGGCAGACAGGTCCACTGGACCACCAGGGATATTGGAATTATCATTTATTCACTGAAGCCCGCGATCGGGCAGGCAGCGGTCCACTGGACCACCAGGGATATTGGAATTATCATTTATTCACTGAAGCCAGCGATCAGGTGGGCAGCGGTCCACTGGACCACCAGAGATAGTGCAGCCTCTATTGTTACTACAGCCTGTGATTGGGCAGTCAGGTCCACTGGACCACCAGGGATAGCAGTTTCTTTTATTTGGATTCAGCCCACGATCGGGCTGTGGGGCACAGTGCCGCACTGCAGGGGGCGTCGGTCCCCAACGACTGCTGCCTGGCAGGGTGCCAGGTGCAAGTCATCGGGGATCAGTGCACCTGCATGCAAATGGGGCCATAATGACATGCAAATGGTCCCATGTGTGCCTTGCATACATTATGGCCCCATTTCATGTCAACTTTTGAATATCGCGGTTGCTGCACCTTGCTCAATGAAACTTGCGCTAGTGCATCCCCATGCACCACCCTGGCCACTGGTGCTGGCATAGTGCCACTGTGCCACATACACTGCGGGTGGCCAGGGTGCAATATTCAACGCTGCTGAGCCATGGTGCAGCTCTGTCGAATATCGCCCAGTCCACACCCTTGCGCAGCCAAGTTGCGCTGCACCCAGGATGGCACCACAGCCTGGCACAATTTGAATATCTGGGCCAAGATGTTTAATGTTTTTCCTGCTAGTAGTTAGTAGTCTGATGTAAAAAGTAGTAGTATACATTGACATAGATGTCCACTTGATAGCATAATAAGTATGATTATTTCTCTTACATACTTGTAAAGTCATAAAGAGTAAGAAGTAGTATACTTATATTAATTAGTATGACATATTATCCAGTTGCACATATGTAGTGTTCTGTTATTTTGTATGCCATCATTAATAACAAGTCACAGTGTTCCATTACAGATATTAGTATCATTTACTACACTAAGATTTAGCTTATAATATTGTTAGACGTTATATTCATAGTATTCAGTTAAACAATTCCTTTTATGTAAGTAAAAGAAGTAACACATCTAGGTGGTTAAGTAGTTCTGTAGTTATGTAACTATTCATTTAAACATTTAAAGTGATGTATATAATACCATTACCATATACTGTCAGAAATGTTTGTGTTTAATGTTACATTACTGTATGTTAACAATAGTTGAAAACTGTACATCAGACACTTTCACTGATAACAATTGATCAATTTTTGGTTCCTGATAATATTTTCTGGTCGCCTCTATTGAGGGGTCGGGTGGGAATTTTCCAAATGCAGTAATATTGCAGTATGTCCTGTGATGTACATCTATGTGTGTATATATACGTCTACACATAGACTACATTACATTTAATGTTTAACTGTTAGTTTCTGATATAATTTCTTTTGAAACTGTGGCCTGTTTGTGCTGCTATTAGTTTACAAGTCGCATCTGGTTTTTCGCCCACCCCAGGAACATTCACACTATCAGTCACACAATAACAATAACAGCGTAACTGTTTCATATGTGTAAGCTGTGTTCAGAGGGTGATGTGATACCTACCTTTATGCATTTTTATTTTCTCTCACATGTCACCCATTGACTATTAGTGATACTGCTTTATATGTATTTCAAGCAACAGTGAAACAGATGTATATGATTGTTGTATGAGACTGATTTTGTGCACCAATTCAATTCTTAATTCGGCCTTTTTACTATTATTAATTGGGCAATAAATATTTTTAAGCCTTATGTACCTGTGTTGTGTCTTTCTTTTACCATTATGTCACAGTGTTGCTATGTATGCTGATGTTGGCATAGTGCTGCATCTAAACATAGTGCGTGATGTTCATTGGTATATTCTTTCTATTTATCACAATTAAAGTGGTATTGTTCAATGTGGTGATGATATACATCTTCTATTTTGTAGGCAAATCATTTTATGACCACATCTAAGCTGCAGAACATGAACAATATTTGTGTGAGTTGTATCAGATTACTACTCATTCAGTCAAATGTATCAATATATTGTTGAGCCTCTGTTCTCAAAACAGAGCTATGTTCTTAATGAGATGTTCAAAATAATATGACAGCATTATTTCTCAAAAAGACAGGAAAGTCATTGCAAAACCTCCATTTAATACATCAGTTAGGGTTGTTCCACAGAGAAAAAAGTGAGAAAATTTGGTGTTAGGGTTGAAAACCCTAACTCCACATTCACCCCCCCAGCACCACACACACACAGACACACACACACACACATATGCAAGTAGGTGGGAGGACCAAGGCAACACAACCAATCACAGACAACCAGCAGCAGGTGACATAAATAAAATACAACTCTCTAAATGTACTACAAGACATCCCCACCTACCTGACCAGGTACTCATGCTCAGTCGAGATCCACAGCAAAACCGAGGCCATGTACACCAAATGTACACATCCCTGATTGCAGGTGCACACAACGTACCACACTTAGGAGTTGCATGGCCTTACCTAGCGATGCCACACACCCCACCACACCTGATACTGCACCATAACTGGAGAGGCACACCAAAACTAAAGGCTTGGACATGCATCGTATATCTACTTAATTTCAGGTATGCACAACTTTACAAAGTTAGTTACTGTAGCCCTTTGGCAGACAATGCACCAGCCCCCAAGACAAGCCACTGTATACTGACTGAACAGCCACAGCACAAATAAGACCATAGACATTAATAGTTGAATTTCCTCATTGCAGCCATACAGAGGTGTGTACACTTACAAGTTGCACAGTCTCAGGCACTCACTGCCCACGCCCAGCATTTGTTGTATCCTGACTGCTAAGCCACAGGAAAACAAAGATCATGGACATGAACTGTACACCTTTCTGATTGCAGCAACACTCCAGTTAACACAGTTGTCAGTTTCATGCCCTCAGTCAGAGAATGCTCCCTCCAAACTGCTAGACCAGATACTGCATCCTGAGTGAGGACCTACAGCATAAATGAGGACATACAGATCAATGGCATACCTCACTCATTGCAAGGATATTCAATTAAGTACAGCTAGAATTTGCATGGCCTCACACAGGCAATGCCATTGTCCTGATCAGGTACTGCATCTTAAGTAGAGAGCTGCAACTAAACTGAGTCTATGGGCATCCATGGTACACCTACACTATTGCAGCTATAGTCATCTTTGCACACTTAGGTGTTGTATATACTCAGACACATAGTACCCCCACATCACACAGAGTAGTTACTGCATTCTGAGTGTACAACCACAACAAAAGTAAGTCAATGGACATCAATGCTACACCTCCATCACTGAAGCTGCACACCTGTTAGTAGCATTAGGACTTGCAGACCCTTGTACAGGAATGGCTTGCTGAGCCTCCAGATCAGATTCTGCATCCTGAGTAGACAGAGAGAGAAAATGCACAGCTAAGAACAACACATGCTCAAATGCTACAGTTGTTGTCTTATGATGATGCATGTGTTTTGTAGTTGATTTAGACACTTGCATTTTGTTTCTCTCTACTCATAAGTGTAGAAACATCTCTATTCCTGCAATCATGGACTTTCATTCTGATGTACAGTCATGGTGCAGTGGTGGGTCTGGTGGGGTGTGTGGCATCACTAGGTAAGGCCATGCAACTCCTAAGTGAGGTACGTTGTGTGCACCTGCAATCAGGGATGTGTACATTTGGTATGCATGGCCTCAGTTTTGCTGTGGATCTCAACTGAGTATGAGTACCTGGTCAGGTGGGTGGAGATGTCTTGTAGTACATTTAGACAGTTGTATTTTATTTCTGTCACCTGCTGCTGGTTGTCTGTGATTGGTCATGTTGCCTCGGTCCTCCCACCTACTTGCATGTGTGTGTGCGTGTGTGTGTGTGTCTGTGTGGGGGTGGGGGGGTGAATGCAGAGTTAGGGTTTCAACCCTAACACTGAATTTCCTCACTTTTGTCACTGTGGAACAACCCTAACTGATGCATTAAATGGAGTTTTTTTTTGCCATGAAAATATATATATATATTGCACCAGTATAGTTAGGGTTGAGTAAGCCCTTTAATGTTAAACTTCAAATTGTGCACCTTAATAACTTTGCCACTGTATAACAGATTATTTTTCATGTGTGGTCTGGTACCATAGATCTCCGGATCTGGCAAGTTGCATTATGGTCAGATTTACAGTTGTGGAGCTACAGAAAGCCCCCCTCCCCCCAAAAAACAGACTTTTTGCGAGTTTCTTTGCTCACACCCACAGCCTGTATGATTTGTCCATTTGATCCAAAATCTTCAGGGAAGATGCAGTATGGATCACCAATGTGCCTTTCAAAGATCTGACGTAAAAATATTAAGCCGTTCAAAAGTTATTCAAAAAACAAATTTCACATTATAGTCAAAGGGGGGAAATATATGTGCATCATGAAAGTTTCACAAATGCACTTTTACTTTCGTAAATGGCCCTTTTACTTTTGTGATTTGGCCATCTTGTTTTCAGTTAGTGAGAGAGAAAAATGCCTGCCGTTTAAATTTGGGACCCTCTAGGTAAACACTGACTGTTGGGTTTACCTAGTCGAGTCCTAAGGATTCCAGCCCTATCTTTTTTGGGGGGTAAACCCCCCCAGAAATGCCTTTTTAAACATCGGGGAAAAAATAATTTCACAAATCATGAAAGAAACGGATGAAATACTTTTGCAAATGTGAAAGTTTCATGCTACTTTTTGCGAAACTTTCGTGATTTGAAAAAGTATTTTTTTTTAAACTGCAAATCTTTGCCATCCTCCTGCAACAAAACGGTTGGGTCTTTTGGGCTGAAATTTGCAAGGTGGCGTGCCCTCATCACAAAGATGTGCCTTTCTGTGGTTTGGTGGCAAAACATTCAAGGAGAAAAATATTATAGCATTCCAAATTTGAGAAATTTCCCATAGGATAACATTGTGGTGCCTGTCACACATTTCAGTGCCCGTATCATGAAAACGAAATGAGATACGGAGTTTTCGCTACTAGTAGCTCAAAACTGATCTGCAGAACCAAGTTTGGAAATCATAGATGACATCTGCAGTGGAATTTTTTTCCTACTTGCTATGGTTACAGAGATATTGGCAGAAACATGTTCCAAGGGTTCCAAGGGTGCCTTTTCTCTGCATTTTGGTGCCCGTATCTCAGAAACAGTGCAAGATATAGATTTGGTCAATTCATGTTGCATGAAGTACTCACTGTCATGATTACACCAGCACTAGAATTTTTCTCCTAGCTGCTACGGTTACTGAGATATTAGCATATCAGTGTTACAAGGGTTCCTTGCCCTGTGCAGCTGCTGTATGGCTCCATAGTTATGTATAAATGGGAATGCAGGGCTCGGAAGGCATGCACTCCAATATGCACATACCATTATGTAAAAAAATGGACAATGTGAAGGGAGCGCAGGGCCTGGAGGGCCCGCGCTTCCACTATCATACACCACTTACATTGCACTTTCCCAAAAAGAAGGGAAATTCATTGCAAAACAATCCATTAATACAACAGTTAGGGTTAATAGTACAGTGACAAAAGTTTGGAAATGTGCTGTTAGGGTTCAAAACCCTAACTCCGCATTCCACCCCCCCACTCCCCCACACACATGCAAGACACATGCAAGATTGTAAGACACTATACCACTCTGTCACATCTGTAACCACAATAATTACAACACTGTATTTATTTCACGTAACACTATGTAATGAAAAAACAAATATAGTATCCTCGGCTCTATACTGCCAGCACAATGTGATGACACACTATTGCTGTCATATCTTCTTCATACAATGTGACTTAGTCTGTACACATTTTCAAAATACTGACTTTTATGTGTCACTATTCAACAATTGAGTTGCTGCAGGCTACCACATAGGCATGTGGTAGCAGGAAAGATAGAGATGACACATACTACTTTTAAGATACTGCCCTAGTATGAAACTAGCACCATCACGTGTTGTTATACTGCTGCGTTACCTGGAAATACTCATTAGCAGCATGTTATTGTTAGCTTTGAATGTTACAACTGTTGCTTTCACATGTTACTTGTAAACTATACTACAAATAATTACTTTTATTATTACTACCGTTTGTTATTAGGACTGACTCACTGTATCAGAAAAATAAATGCAAACATCCAATGACTGTTGATAGGTTTATACTAACTCTCATTTCCAAGAAACAATCTGTGGATAACATACTGTGTGTTACATCACTTCTTCACTATTGAAATATAGGCATCTGCTTAAATCTTGTTATTGCAGTTTGTAACACAAAAATTCTCACTGTGGGCCATCACCCATGGTTGCCCAGCATGCGTGTCTACCCCCAAGGCACTATGATGGTGGCAGAACTCATACAGTTGGTGACCCATGATGATGGATGTGCCTTGCAGTACATTTAGAGAGTTGTACATTACTTCTGTTACCTGATGCTGGTTGGCTCTGATTGGTTGTGTTGCCTTGGTCTTTCCCCTCCTTGCATGTATATATGCGTGTGTGTGGGGATGGCAGAATGTGGAGTTATGGTGTTGAACCCTAACAGAACATTTCCAAACTTTTGTCACTGTACTATTAACCCTCACTGACGCATTAACAGAGTTTTTTGCAATGAATATAAATATATATACTGGCCCAACATAGTTAGGGTTGCGCATCCACTTCAATATTAAACCCCAAATTTTGTAGTTTAATAAGTTTGAAACCGTTTGCCCAATTTGCATGACATTTTGCATGCATTGCGTGGTACCATAGATCTCTGTATCTGGAAAGTTTTGTTCCAGTTAGATTTTCGGTTGTGGAGCTGTGGAGAGTGAAAAAGTATGAAAAATCCTCAACTTTTTGGAGTTCTTTGCTCATCTCTGCAGCCTAAACAGTTTATCCATCTGCTCTGAAATTTTCAGGGTATGTGGGGACTAGGTCAAGGAAGTGTCATTTTAAGGTTTGGTGAAAACATATTAATCTGTTCAAAAGTTATTGCACTTAGTTTTCCATTATAGCCTATGGGAAAAAATATATGTGCACCACGAAAGCTTTTAAAAACTTTTGCGAAAGCACAATTTTCTTTCGAGCTGTGGGGTTTTGTTTTCATGCTGCCGCCATCTTGTTTTTAGTTAGCAGTAGACAACAACGGCTGTAGTTCAAATTTGGCTACCCCTATGTATACACTGATGGTTGTGTTTACTCAATCATGGCCTTAGGAACACACTGGTGACATTATTTTTGGGAAATGACCCCCAGAAAAACATTTTTCATAATCACCAATCCCGTTCTTTCACAAATTGCGAAAGAACAGATGTGAAAGTGTTGCATTTCTGAAAGCGTCACACCCATTCATTCACAAATATTTGTGACACTTTCACAAATGTGACAGGATGCAAAATGTCTTTCTGGTGGTCTTTTCCCCATAATAATGGCACCATACTGACCCTGTGATGTGGCACACTGGGAGCCCAACCCAATGTGCACAAATGCTATTTAAAATAAAGAAAACTGTCCCCAATGTCTTTTTTCTTAGATGCAGAATCCAGCACTGACGTTTTCGATGCAGAATCCTGCATTGAACTAGTCTGCCCCCATTCCTTTTTTACTACACCAACATCGGGGTGACCAATCCCCGTGTTGGTATGTCTTCCTCCCCTCCCACTTATGTGGCACACTGGGAGCCCACTCCAGTGTGCCCAAATGTATTTCATTTTTAAACCTGTTTAAAACTGGGCCCATTCAAACAAAAACTTAGACAACACTTTACTTCTAGTGTGATTGCCACACTTAGGCCCTTTTCAGCCTCACAGGTTTCCTTCTCCCTGCACCATCACTATCCTGACCTCCCCCCATCCATTGTCCCAACCTTTCTCCCCCTCTCTGTTTCCCTGTTCCTGCTACTTGTCCCTCCTTTCCCTTCCCCTCCCTGTCTCTACTTTCCCTTCTCCCTTCCTGTGCTCTCTCCTCTCCTTGCACTTCCTTTTGAAACACTGCTCACAGACCCCTACCTGCCCTTTCTCCCCTACCTTCACTGTCTTACTCCCACCCGTGACTCCCCTCCCATCACCCACTACACTCTCTACCAACCCTCTGTCTTTCCTTTCATCTCCCAATTCTCCACTTGACAATGTCAAATCCTGACAACATCCTTCCCTTCTCTTTCTTCTTCTGCACTCCTATGAAATTATCAGATTTCTGACAGCATCACTATCTGCCCTTCCCCCGTGTACCTCCATAAGTCCCAAAACCTACTGCACTTCTTACTGAAACTTGAATGTAAAAGTTTAACCAGATTGTAACTCTTACTATCACCTGAATTGTTACCTCTTCACCTGTCTGTAACTTTTATGAATGATTGTACCCAACTCCATGTATCGTGTATTTCACTTGTCTTGTATTTAGTTCTTTGTTGTGTTGTCTTTACTCTGACATGGAACCTTTGTAAAAGAGTCTTTGACTCAAAGGTACTTTAATCTGAGACTTGAATAAATAAAATAAAGAAGACTGTCCCCTGATGTCTTTTCAATGCAGAATCCTGCATCAAACTAGTATGCCCCACCCCATTTCCTTTTTTACTCCACCGATATCAGGGTGCTCAACTCCTGTGTCAGTATGTCTCCCCCCTTACACTTATGTGGAACACTGGGAGCTCACCCCAGTGTGCCCAAATGTATTTTGTTTTAAAACCTGTTTGAACTACAGAAAACCATCCCCTGACGTCTTTACGATGCAGAATCCTGCACCTAAATTTTCAATACAGGATCTTGCATTGAACTAGTATGCCCCCCCTTTCCTTTTGTACCCCACCAACATCAGGGTGCCCAATCCCCATGTCAGTATGTCTCCCCCCCACATGTATGTGGCACACTGGGAGCCCACCCCAGTGAGTCCAAATGTATTCAATTTTTCAACCTATTATTAAGTAAAGAAAATCATTTCCTGACATCTTTTTTTCTGTAAAAAAGAAAATGATCCCTCATATTCTCTCCAGTCCCTCCTCCCCCCATCCTCACCCTCCCACTGAGCACCCACCTCCCCACATCCCCCTTTACCTGTATTTTCCTCCAGAGGTCAGGAGCAGTGATCTTTTCTGGACTGGGACATGTTTGTGCTCTTCAAAGCCAAACTGTGAACTGAAGGAATTAAGGTAAGCGCTGTATAATGGTGGTCTAGGACATTTTGAACTTATGTTGATATTACTTAAGCAATGAGGCATGACCAAGGGTTATGTTAATGGTCTGTTAATCACCTTCTAGGGGTGTACTGTGGCATGAGGTGTAGCCAAGTGCCACATGCACCTAGAGGGTGATTAACTGACCATTAACATAATCCCTGGGAGTGCCTTATTGCTATTATAATAAAAAAAAATGTTTTTAAACAGTGTTAAACCTTGTTCAGCATATGGTTAAGTTCTACATGTATGTTAATAAAAGATTAACATAAGGCTGTTAGAATGTTTGCAGCCAATCAGAAAGCTCCATTTCTCAGACCATTTTTATAATTGGTATTACTTGGTATGAAAGAACAGAAGAAGGCCAGAGCCCATCGAGACTGTTCCCCACACTATGTGGGACATTATTTATCTATTATCCCTCAACCAAACATCTAATTTGTTTTTAAAGACAGTGGCACTAGTTGCCTCTACCAATTCTTGTGGCAAGGTGTTCCATACAATGGATGCTCTTATTGGAAAAAAGTTTCCCCTTTTACTAGTTTTATAAGTTTTTACTTCAAGCTGTTTATTATGCAGTCTTAGAACATGTCTCCTTTTGGAGAGTGTTAGACCACATTTTTCCATTAGATCTGGTGAATTTGTTAAATTAAAAACCATAAGCATATCACCTCTTAATCTTCTAGTTTGAAGAGAGAAGAGACCAGTAGCTTTTAATCTGTTCTGATAATCCAAGTTTGTTAATCTTGGAATCATTCTAGTTACTCTCCTTTGAACCTGTTCAAGAATTGCTATGTCTTTTTTTTGGTTTGGATTCCAGAACGGGGAGCCATAGTCTAGATACGGTCTAATGTATGCCCTATACAATGGAATAAGGCATTGTTCAGTACGATTAACAAAAGTGCGTTTTATTTGCCTCAAAAGTCTGTTGGTCATGCAAGCAGTTCTAACACAGTGATCATTTGATGTAAGTTTATTATTAACATATATGCTTAAATCTTTTTCACAATTTGATGAGTGAAGTGGTAGTCTGTTTATATGATATATCGTTTTTGGATTATTTACACCAAAATGCACTACTAAACATTTGTCTTGATTAAACTGCATATGATTTTCATTTGCCCAAAGTGTTAATTTTTCCAAATCCTTCTTTAATGCAGAAATATTTTCTTGATTATTAACCTTGCCCCCAATTTAGTATTGTCTGCAAATTTAACCATGAAGTTATTTGGCCCTGTTTGTAAATCACTGATAAAGAGGTTAAACAATGTTGGTCCTAAGACCAACCCCTGTGGTACACCACTTGTCACACTACCCGAATCAGACAAGATATCATTAATTCTGACTCTCTGAGAATGATGTTCAACCAGTTTAAAGTCCAGTTGACAATATCAGGTGACAAACCTAGATTGTGCATTTCAGTAATGAGTTTTCTGTGAGACTTTATCGAAAGCTCTACTAAAGTCCAAATGAATTACATCAGTAGGGATACCCACATCTAGTAGAGTACTTATATTATTGTAAAAGATATCAGATTGGTGGTACAGGAATACTTGGGAGTAAACCCATGCTGATTTGAATAATAAATTCCTAAGTTTTTACAATCTTGATCTATTAGAGACTTCATTACTCATTCCATTAATTTACCAGCCACTGAGGTCAGGCTAATTGGACGATAATTTTGCACAGAACCTCTATTGCCTTTTTTAAATATGGGAGTAACTATTGCTGAATGCCAGTCATTTGGTACAATGTTTTCTTGTAAGGATTTATTGAAAATAATTGACAAAGGTATAGAAATATTTATAGAGGTTTTGATCAGAAACTATGGATGAATACCGTCTGAGCCCAGACTAGTATTTTTTTTTAGTTTTTTGATAGCCTGTATAATGTCAGTTGGATAGAACCTATGATAATCTATGTGGTGAACTTTAAATGTACTAATAGGTGATTTTTGAGAGAAGACAGAACAAAAGTACTTATTAAAGAGATTTGAGGTTTCTATGTCAGATAGAGAAGAGCCATTGTTATAATGGGACCAATGGTCCTTGATATACCTTTTTTACTGTTTACATAGGAGAAAAGAGATTTGTGACAGTCTTTTGTGTGAGCTAGTTTAAATTCTAGCTTATTTTTTGCCAATTTAATAGATTTTTTTAAGTTTTTCACAGATAGTCTGTATTTATGTAATAGAGTAGTTTTAAATGGAACAAAACTATTCTTAAGTTTCCTAAAAAGTTTAATTTTTATTTTAATCTGATTTTTAATTGTCTTGTTGAACCAAGGGGGAATTTTTCCTTTATTATTAAATTTCCTCTTAGATGGAATAAAGGTATTTTCCAAATAATGTACAATGTTTTTAAAAAGTCCCAAGCTTGTTGTGTTGTACAATTAAGAAGATTAGATTCTCAGTTTATGTTTTGTAAGTATTCATTGATTTTAAAAAATTTGCTTTGTTATAATTTTTGTATAGTATAACTTCCTTTGTGTAGTTTTAAACTGTTGAATTTCAAAAGAATAGATGAATGATCACTGGTCCCAAGTGGATCCAAATTTGTAAATTGCTAATTTGTTGCTCTGTGTTAGTAAATAATAGATCCAAAATATTAGGACCTCGAGTGGGTTCAGTAACAAGTTGTTGTAATCCAGTACTAACTACCACATCTACTAGTCCTTTCTCGGCATAGGACTGTCCTGAGAATGAGTACCAGTTAATACGAGGGAGGTTAAAGTCACCAAATATTACAGTATCTTGAGATTCTGAAAATGTGTAATTTTTTAAACATATCAGTTGTGTAATCTGAATTTGCAGATGGAGGTCGATAGATGTTACCAGTAGTTATATGGACTGCTCCTTCAATAAGATTTTAACCCATATACTTTCAAAGGAAGGGAGAACACACTTCAAAAGAAGGAATATCATTTCATATGTACATACAAACTCCACTGCCTTGCTTATCTAATCTGTTTTATGATATAACTTATAACCTGGAATTTCTCTGACTAAATTGAGGATGGTCCCACCAAGTTTCGATTACTCCCACTATACCTATATTTAAAGTTTTACATTTGGCTTCGGGTTCTGCTAATTTGAGTTGGTTTAAAGATCTTGCATTCAAAGCTAGGAATTTACATTTAGTTGCAATAATACTTTGGTAAGTAGTCAGAGACTTGGGAATAGACCCATTCTCCTCCATTGTTTTTAGTTTAAACAATGATTTATGATTTTAGTGATACTTTTCCCCAAAAGTGTACTACCCCTACGACTGAGATGTAAACCGTCCCAGCAAAACAAGGAAGAATGATCTGAAAATGATTCCCAGTGGGTAATACAGGGTGTATCCTGCTTAAAACACCACTTTCTCAGCCATTCATTTAGGGCTTTGATTTTCTGCGTCATGGTAGATGTTGCTCTCGGGACAGGTGGAATTTCAGATATACATACACAGCATCCCCTATCAAGTAACAGGTTACATAATGCCACATGGCCCTATTGTAACTGATTAAATGGGGTGTTGTTTATATCATTATCACCGGCATGTATGATAACTAGTGGATTTTCCACTGCATTTTGTAAAATTTTAGGCATCATGGAGGTAATGTCAGATACCCTGTCCCCACGGAAGCTAGAACAAGTGCAGTTGCTCTTGTTACTATTGCATACCACCCTGTCAATGTGCTTAATGATTGAATCTCCCAGGACTAACACTTGTTTTGAGACAGTAGGAGTACAAGAATCAGAAACAGGTGATTGTTTAACACACTCTGGAGTGATTAACTAAATAGGTATTGATTTTGTAGCTTGAGACTTACTAGGACAAGTATTCATGGGCATTAACTCCTGATTGAAAAGTGTTTTTGAACCATTATTATCAACAGAGGGTGATGCACAGGATAAATCATGTAGCACTTCATTATTTAATACAGTCAATTGCTCAAACCTATTATGAGTTTCAATAGGGGCACTATTGTGTATTTGACCACCCCCTCCTTTTTTTAAGAGGCTTTGTGACAATGGTCCAGTCATCATTATCATGAGAAGAGGGTGGATAATCACCCACCTTATAAGAGGGGGGCAGAGGCAACAGGTATACTAGTACTAGTCATTACAATTGTCTCCTCATCAGGAGGCATAGAAATGCTACCTACATGTGAAGGAACTTGTTCACTAGAATTTAATTGTTTATTCATAAGATCAATGTAACTTTCCAGTTCCCTAATATCAGTAGAAACTGGTTTAATATTAAGCAGAAATGCTATCTCTGCTTCAAGAGTAGTAATCAGATGGCAATTAGCACATACATACTCACTCCCATACTTTCCCTCACTATACATCAAACATTGCATACACTTACTAAGTTATTTTTCCATTATTAAAGGTATATATTTACTAAGTAGAGGATATGCTAAAATTATCTTATCCAAGTTTGTCTAATGCCAGCAGTTTCAGTGTACCCAGTGGACACAGCAGACATGCGTAAACACAAGTGTAGCTTCTTCTAGTTAGCTGCTTTCTGATCTACAAGCAAGGCAAGCAACATCTTATGATATCTCGGCCAATTTTCACTATGTTTTTACCAAATTTTCAACATGGGGTTCTTGGGATCCCAATTCATAAACACTGTTACTGTCATCTCATTAATCAGACCTGAAAGGGGATTTCACGGTCGCTACGTGGAATCACCATTCGTGACTGATTAACGAAATGACAGTGCCAGTGTTCATGAGGTGGGGTCCCAAAAGCCCATGTTGAAATTTTGGTGCAAAAACTCCCCCAAAATGTATTTTTATTTTAGTCTTTGATAACCAGATAAAGCTCACTAGGCACCAATGTCTGGTTTCAGGGGTGACCCAGGAGCACTGGGGAGGCTAAATGACTTGCTCAGAGTCACACAGTATGCAAGTGGAGGTTGTGAGAATCAAACTCAGGTCTGCTGGATGTACCAAGCTCATTCACAGCTTGTTACTCTAACCTCTAGGCTATACTGCCAGCCTCTCATGACTGTGTTACAAGCATGCATTGCACAGTTTCTATGCACACTTGTAACTTCCCCAATTGTTAATATTTCCACTCCAGATTTTCAGCATTGCCATTTTGTCCCACCACCTTATGAACAGCACAGCTGTCATTTTTCATACCCTGTTCAGAACATGTTTTCACACCTGTGGCACAGAATGGCATGGTCGCAAAGTAAATCAACTTTCAGGATGGATCAACAAAAATAGCAGTGCCACTATTCATGACGGGAGGTCCCAAAAGCCAATGTTGAAAATTTGGTGAACAAATTCAAAAAATGGCTGCTTTATGCAGTTTCTATGCACACTGTAACTTTGCCAATTCTTCAGATTTTCACTCCAGATTTTGAACATTGCCATTTTTTCACATCTCCTCATGAACAGTACAGCTGTCATTTTCACATCCTGCCCAGAATGTGTTTCTGCATCTGTGCAGCAGAATGGCTCGTCGCTGTGCAAAATCAGCTTTCAGGATGGATAAGAAATCACAGTGCCAATGTTCATGACGGAGATCCAAAAGCCCATGTTGAAAATTTGGTTAAAAGTTATAAAAATTACCATGTTATAGGCGTCCGTTATGCAGTTTCTTGCAAATTTCCATAGGATAACACTGGGCACCAAGGCCTTTCGACACCGTAGCTCGAAAACAGTTTGAGATACGGATTTTTTGCCATCACAGCTTAGTCCACCTTTAGGCATATACATAAATAGGTTTATACAATAGGGGTGAGTGATAAATGAGTGTGATAAAAACATGTTTTCTCGCTGCAGCATGATATCTCACTGTGGTGATATCACCAGAGTGAGATATCACACTGCTACCTGCAACTAACTCAAATTAGCATTGCAAAGGACACTCACCTATGTGCCAGTGTTTCTGATACTCCAAGATGATTACTGTGCTGATCTCAGCTTGATCATAGCCTGCATTCTAAATGACACTGCTTCACAAAAGTTTGTTTCTCACTGCTACCTACAACTAACTCAATTATCATTGCAAAACACACTCAGCTGTTTCCCACACTGTTTCTGACACTCACAGACCATTCAGAAAAACTCATACACACTCAGACCACACACAGAAAGAGCAAACAGCACACAGAAACAGGAAAAGAACACAGGAAAACATAACAATACTTCTGAAGCTCCTACCCCAGTTGTATAAATAGCACACATGATGTGCAAATCGTGTGCTATAGAAAATATTCTCACTCCTGCAGAGTGATCTCTGGATACTCTCACTCATGTCTTCAGCACTCATGAGTATCTAGAGCTCACTCTGCAGGAGTGAAAAATGAGAATATTTTCCATATCACACTCCTGCCCATGTATTCTCTCTCTCTCTCTCTCTCTCTCTCTCTCTCTCTATATATATATATATATATATATACGTGTGTGTGTGTGTGTTTGTATACTGTATATGGAATACATAATGAATGGACTGCAGGGAAATAACACATTTATCTCTACTAGTGAGTGGTAAGACCCATAACTCATGAGTGGCAAAGCTGCAAGTTAGTTATAAAGGTCTTACCACTCATGTGTGGAGATAAATGTGTTGTTTTACTGCAATGCATTATGTGTTTGATATGCTGTAAAATTTAAGGGCAGTGAATTCATTCTCTTATACAGTATACCACACCATTTGTAGTGTTTTACTGGTGTTTTACCTTGTTTTAACTCAAAACTGGCTTTCTTTCCATTATAAGTTCCCTTTCTGACTCATTGTTCTCTGTGTTCCATTTCAAGATTCTACGTGGAAATAACATGTTCTAAGTTATATAAATGGTGTTCTAAGTGAAATGAATATTTATTCCAAAATAACATTATTTATTTACCCAATTTATTGACCACTGGTGTAGTAGTATGTGTGTGTGTGTGTGTGTGTATATATATATATATATATATATATATATATGTATATATATATATATCTATAGAAACATAGAAACATAGAAGTTGATGACAGATAAGGGCCGCAAGGCCCATCCAGTCTATCCATTTCTTTTTCTACCTTAGAAATGTGCCATCAGCCTTTGCTCTGTCAATGGCCTATCTATTTATACTCATCTGTATTGCTCCCTTATGCCTATCCCATGCCTGTTTGAAGTCCTGCACTGTATGCATATCCACCACTTCCTGAGGTAGGCCGATCCATGCATCCACCACTCTTTCTGTGAAAAAGAACTTCCTCATATTACCCCTTAATTGGCCTCCCTCTAATCTCATGCTGTGTCCTCTTGTCCTGCTAGCTTTCTTATATTGAAACATGTTAGACTCTTTCAACTTGTTAATGCCCTTAAGGTGTTTGAATGTTTCAATCATACCACCGCTCTCCAATGGGCAGGAGTGTGAATGATATATATATATATATATATATATATATATTATCATGTGCCAACTGCTTCAATCACTGTTTTATCTCTTACCCTGATGAACCTTGTCTAAGCCTTTAATCATCGCTTTGTCTTTTTTGTTTCCTCTAAATGTCAAATGTAACCTCTCTGTAAATTTGCACTATTACTGTCCAATTTTATTAATGTCCAATTTATTACCACTCTGTTAATTTTGCTCGGCTTCTGTATGTAATCCATACCCAGGTCGCTCCTGAAAAAGGGACTGTACTGTCTCAGTGGACTCACCCAGTCACCAAAACTCAGATAAATAAATATATATATATATAGTCACAGACTCACTCAGCAGATCAGACCCTCTACTCCCAAAGTGCCTACCTCTGGGCACAGTCCTGTGAACAGTGTAACAGACAAGGTAATCCTCTTCTCTGTTTTTGTGAGTTCGGATCAAACTTTGGTCTCCAGTTCTGGAGGGATTCAAACTGTTAACCTCTTGCTAGCATACCCAATGCACAGGCTCAGATAAATCTGTCTTCTGGGGGCCAGATATCTTTGCCTATGGGCACCTAACCAGGCGTGCAGAAATGAACCCTTTAAAACTTTAATAAAGACCTCAGATTTAAAATGCTTCTCTTTCCAATTTGGTACCACCATACAAGCTATGTCTGTTGTCTGCTATAACCATAAATATTTCTCAGCAAAAGAAAGCAATTCAAAGACAGAGCAGGTTTGCTGTAAAATTAGAGTTTTACTAAAATATATAATAATATGTCAAACATACAATACATAACTCTTATATCAAAAGACATACAAATCTTTAAAACAAAACAAGGTTTAAAACAGTGAAATTCCTACAACAATATTTAGATTTTGTCTAGCTTTCTAAATATCTGTTTTCAGTGCTCAGATGTTATCTTGGTCAGAGTCAGCTAAAAGTGTCTTGTAGTGAAAAAGAATAATCTTTACAAGCAGTATTTGTCAACCCCTTTTTGGATGACATCATCCAGCTCCTCCTCTGTCAAAATATCTAAAAAATATATATTTCTATACAACCACAGGATGTAATTTCAAGTATTAAATCTGCAACCTTAGCATAACTCAAGTTTCAAATGACGCTTTCTTTGATCTCATGCTGTACCCTCCTCACACAGGCTTCATATGAGCATTTATGACCTCCCACCTCTGTGTAATATCCTGGCTTCCATTTCTAACATCATAAACCTAGTTTATGATTTCTCTCTTAACAAAATTAACTTAAAAAAGTCTTTAATTAACTCAGAGAAACAGGATCCTTGATTAAAGTCTTCCAGGTAACACATTGTCTCTAAAAAACTGAGTGTGTGTGAACTCACATATTGTCAGCCATTTCCCATGGCTTTCATCTCTCAGCTGGAATTTGGGGAGGGGGAGGAATGAGTGAGGTCATTCCTAGCATTTGAATTTTCAGCAGAGACATTAATACATTTCATATTAAAAAAATATATTACAGCACTCAGAACTGGCTGTCTACGTCACATATATATCTATATCTATATCTATATCTATATCTATATCTATATCTATATCTATATCTATATCTATATCTATATCTATATATATAGGATATGACATGAGCCTGACTGAAATATCATATTTATCTTCATCATGAGCCAATGATATCATGATATCTCATGAGTGGTGAAGCCACGAGTGAGATATCTTGATGTCATTGGCCTCGAAAGGAAGATAAATATAATATCTTCAGTCAGGCCATGTCATGTTCTGTTTATACAACTTATGTGCTAGTCTCCCAACATGATCCCCAGATATGTTTTTCCCACCCCCACAGAACTGACCACATTGGACACTTACAGCAATATTGCAAATAAATCATAAGGCAGGAATGAGTGCCTCCCCCCACCCCCACTGGTCCTGTCATAATTAGTAAAGATATGATTATTAAAATCAATTATTTGGTTGATTGTTATTTCCCGGTCTCACTGAGGAGTTGTAGTATAAATGTGTAGCTTGACCAAAAGGGTTTTCAGTGAGGAGCGGGCAGATATTTAAAAGAAAACACTCTGTAAATTAAGAAAAAGCTCTGTGGCTTTTAGAAATTTATTAGTTGTTGAAAACGTTATCTGAGTTGATCCTGCCATTTCTCCTCAGTGTCACTAAAACAGTTTAATTCAGACGCCCTCGATGTAGTGTGACCGAGGCTTCAGAGCTGCAGTAGTACCTCACACCATCAAACAGCACTGTCTCTTCAAAATCACAGTGAAGTCCTTTTATTAATTTTTTGGGCTTGCTTATAGGGTCGGTTGTGAAGAACCGAACAGAGAGCTGGAAATGGTAGCGTTTCAGAGAAGTGAGTAAGCGCCGGAGCGAGTGCTGCTATAGTAACACTCACTCGCGCTTACTTTCACTTCTCTGAAGCTGCCGACATGCCGAGTTGCTCGCTCTCTGTTCGGTTTTAACTGCAGCCTGTTTCTTAGTTAGCAAGCCCAGGAAAATTAATAAAAAAGGACTGCATTTGTACCATTTTGAAGAGACAGTGCTTTGTTTTAGATGTGTGTGAGGTACTCACAGTAACGTACTGAAGCCGCTCGGTCACACTACAAATAAAGGACGTTGGGAATTAAACTGTTTTGATGAGACTAGGGAGAAACGGCAGGATCAACCAGATAAGTTTTTTTTTTAATTAAGCATGGTTTTAAACTGATGGCAGGGTCAACCAGATGTAAGAGTCACGTTGGTAGGGGGATGGGGGTCAGGTCATTAAGAGGCAGAGCCTTATAACAGATGAGTTTCTTGAGGGGCCAATAGGATTTCTTACAAATTATGTATAGGAATTTAAAAGATAACAGGATGACGTACAGGAGTGTAAAGATATCATGATGACGTATAGGAACATGAAGATAACAGTGTTATCTTCACTGGCTTCTACAGATATTACTTTTTATACTGGAATGTATCCCAGCACATAAGTTGTATAATATATATATATAGATATATATATATATATACACACATCTATATCTATATCTATATATGTATTCTATGCAAAAGCTCATATGTATCATTTAGGTTAAAACACAAAAAGTCAGAAAATGAGACCTTTAGGGTTGCCCCTCCCCTTGGACCTGACCATCATCCTGAGATTGACAGCTGATGGGGTGTGTCCTTGGGGTTGTGAGACCTAAATCTCACCCCATTCCATTTGTAATCATATTCACCAGCTGTGTACATGTCAGGACACGTAACCACTGAAAAGTATCTGCATGGTAGTAACGCTAGGCACACAGATAAATGTAAGCTAGTACCACAATGCAGAACACCATATGCACAACATAAATGTGTCATGCAATATGTCCACAGTAAATTCATTTTCCAACACCTAAACAGCATAACTCACATGCACATGACATCTCCTGAAGACCCTCCAAATTTGAATGTAAAAGACAAAACCGTTTCCGAGATATAACATGTGAAAGTTTGAGATTTTCATGCGTTGGAGTTGCAGAGTTCTGCACCTGTTAAGACGTTAGACACCTAATGACTGAAAAGTACATCCATGGCAGTAAGGCTAGCTACCCTATAAATTTCAAGCCACTACCACAATGGAAAATGCTGTTTGTAAAACGTAAACTGCGCCACGCAATATCTCCACAAAAAATACATTATCTGATATGTAAACATCATAATTCCCATGTATAGGGCATTCTGTGTACACCCTTCGAATTTCAAGTAAAAAGACCAGGCCAGTTACGAGATATTTAATGTTAAAGATTGCAAAAATTGGCCTATGTATTGTATAAAAATCTGGCCATCTAGTCCCTCCCTTGTGATCAAAGATGGCGATCAAAGTATCTCACGATCAAAGAATTTGCAGGCTCACGATCAAAGAATAAAAAATGGTGAAAATCAAATTTTACACAGAAATACATAAAACCAACATCATGGTTAGATAAAACGAAGCTCCCTGAGCAAAACCGATCCTAGTTTGTGTTTCTAGGTCACCCCTGGACTGAGAAAGTTATTTTTTTCATCTGGCAATCTGGTCATTACCTCGTAATCAAAGATTGTGGTCAAAGAATCTCACGATCAAAGATTTTGCAGGCTCACAATCAAAGAATAAAAAATGGTGACATTCAAATTGTAAATATAAATGCATGAAACCACTGTCATGGTTCGATAAAATGAAGCCCCCTGAGCAAAACCCACCCTCATTTGTGTTCATAACCCACCCCTGAGCTAAGAAATTAGCTTTTTTCAACTGGCTATCTTGTCCCTTGCTCCGACACGTAACATCATAATTCCCATGTACAGGGCATCCCATGAGCACCCTATGTATTGTATAAAAATCTGGCCATCTAGTCCGTCGTCGCATCAAAGATCGGGTCAAAGAATCTCACGATCAAAGAATTTGCAGGCTCACAATCACAGATTGTTAGCGAGCCATGATCAAAGAATAAAATGTGTAAAACTCTATTTTATGACCATTTCAAAAGAAACCAAAGGCATGGCTTGATAGACCGAAGTCCCTTGAGCAAAATCCATCCAAATTTTACTTCAGGAGTCACTCCTGAGCAGAGATATTTGAGTTTTTCTGACCGGAACCTTAAAACAAGATGGCGGCCATCACAATCAAAGAATTTCTCGGGGTCAAAGATTCTTTGATCGCAAGGCTGCAAATTCTTTGATCGTGAGGCGGGACCAGATAGCCAAACCCCATTCTTTGTTTGTAAAATAATCATATAAATTTCCCATTGTCTTATAATGGAACTTAAAAGTTTAATAACTTTTGAATGGATTAATATTTTTAGCCAAACAAAAAGCAGCACATTCCTTGACCCAAGCTCTTTCAGATGAGCCAAGTCACAGAGTGGCATGCCACACAATGGCCGTGCAGCACCACTGACAAAATCCAAAAAACTGCTCACTTAACTGGCAAAAAGTGCATTTTTCAGCATCTTGGTGCACAAAAACCATAAGTCTGACTGAACCACAATTTGGCAGATCAAGAGATCTATGATGCCCCACTGTGCATACCAAATTTCATGCAAATCTGCTGAACAGGTCCAAAGTTATTAACATGCATAATTTTGAGTTTAACCTGGAAGTGCCTTCATAACCCTAAATGTAGGGGCGTGACCGCTACCAGATATATATATATATATATATATATATATATATATATATATATATATAGTGGATTTATCAGTACAAGTGGCAAGTGAGCTTGGGGTTATCATGAGTAGCTCTGCAAAGCAGAGCCATGAGTGAAAACTCAAGCCCACTTTAGGAATTACTGATAAATCTGCTATCGTATACTGCCCATCACATATCCATTTTATATAATAGAGGTTCACCTCTTCTTATTTGTTTTATGAGATTAAGTTTTTTCTTGTTTAATTTTCCACCTGTTCCGTTGGGTGTCCATTTCTGTTCGGGTGTTCTTGCGGTGTTCGGCAGTGTTTTGTTAATGGCATGAATACAGTTCTGATAACAACCGATGTGTAATCACAGTAGTGATAACCTGCTGCTTTTTTCACTGTGTACACGTCATGACAAACTGTTTGCTTTTGAGTGCTGATCTGCCTTTTTATTATATGGGTTATCAGCAACCCTCTATTTATATATATATATATATATATATATATATACCTCTTTTCTTTTGAGGTGAGCTGGGAGGAGGAAGGGCAGTAAACTGAACCATCAAGGCTAACCTTTACTTCACTATAACCCCTCATGGTGCCAGATTGCCGCCGGAGGGAGGGTCCGCTCTGACATGCCCAACTGCCCCTATGCTGCACCTAACCTGAGTGGAGATGTCAGACCCAGGCCAGGGCCCTCCATCATAGGAGGTTCTAGGAATCAAACTCAAACTGAGTCTCCTGCAACATAGGGGTCCCAGGACAACAGGGAGAATGCAGATCAGACTGAGAACTGGGGGTGAGAATAATACCAGAGCTGCTGTGCCACCCAGCTAGACCATCTTTGTATTGTAACCACCAGGCTATCCAGCCACTTCCAGCTGCCCTAATACTTTGGTAGGGCTCCCTCTTCCCATGGCTATCAAGCAGTGCAGTGCCACTCGGGGCTGCAGCCCCCAGCTGTAGTGCCCTATAGACCCAAACAACCCCATACAAAATGGCGGTGCTGTGTGGTCACTGCCATCTTAGAAGACCCAAGTTGCTCCAACTCACCACACAACAATGGAGTCCCTGCATGGCTGCCACCCAGTGGGGAACTGCACAGTTTGCTGCTGAAACTGCCCTGATACACAAGCAGTACACTATATGCAGGCATCCAACTCCTGCTTGCTGGTGGTGCTCAAGCTCACTGCACCAGTAATGAGTGCAGCCCAGACAGCTCCAGCACTGCCCTGAGCAAGATGGCCACCATGATCTTGCCATCCACAAGATCTGTGGCCTCCAATAGCTGTATGCCACCCATCTCATGATCAGCGAGAATCCTGGGGCACATAACTAAACAACGATGCCCCGGAACCCGCCTGACAACCACAGCCTTGTGAAAGACTCTGGCACCACCACAGCCAGCATGGTACAAACTGTGTACCTCCTTAGCCCAGTGTACACATGCACTCAGAAGGTGTGTGTCCTTCAGGAGTCTTGGATTCCCCAGTTTAAATGGGGCTCTGCACCACTGACTAGATGGTCTACATGTGCAATGCCCACCATGGACCCCCCTACTGCTGATGCAAGGCCCGAAGCCATGCCAGAGCCAGGATACATAACAGGGAGACAGGCTTAAACAGCAAGCATGGGCCATTCTGGGGAGAGGACCCAGGCTCTTTATGGTAAACACAAGGGGCTGTGACATAGGGGAGTGAGCAAGGATGGAAGCAGGCTCCATGCCAGTAGCCACCTAGAGATTGCGAACTGCTAGCACAGCCTGTAGACCATCAAACCTGAGCAAGTGGTAAGCTCAAGGATGCCGGTGGGTCAGTGAATGCAATGAGTGCCTATTAAGGCCCCTGTGCCACCAAAAGCTGGCTGCCTATCCCCAAGCATATGATATGCACTCTTTGGGCTCAGTCTGCACTCAGATGTGAGATATGTTCTGCAGCCAAGTCTGAAGAGAAAGGGCAGTAATCAGTAAAGAAATCCTTGCGCCCCTCCCCTGGCAAAACTGAATATAGGCCTACCTGACCAAGCTCCCCAGGCCTGGTGTGTGTGATCCGACAGAAGGAGGAGAAAGAGGGGAGAACACTGGACAGCAGTCCACTTAACCCCCCTGACTCCTCCTCCAGCCAGATATCTCCTCCCTGTGGGCAGCCTGGTGATACCTCCTCCTGGGGTGTTCCCAGGGCCTACTGACCACTCTGGGAGGAGGTATCCTACTCCCTGACCAGGTTCAAGTGTGGGAGGGGCCCCTGACAAATGGCCGGCTGCTGCAATTCTTGGGCAGCCCCTACATTCTAGAACCTCTGCTGGGCAATCCAGTAGTCAAATTGGAAATGTTTAGGTGGATACCTCTCACATTAAGAATTCCAGCTGGTGGATCTGTCATTTTTATGTTTGCTTGCACCCATGTGCAAGAAACATAGTGCCATCATCCAAGTTTCGAGTTGTGGCACCCTGTCTTCCAATTCAGTCAGTGTGTTTGCAGGCATGGCCACAGTTCACCAGTGAATGCTGCAGCTGTCTATGACAGTAGTTGAAAATGCAGTGCCATAGAGTTCAAAGGAGAGCTATGCTTCAGTGAGCAGCGATAAGATATCGGCGTGTCATGCGATCCTCCCACACACACACACGATTGCGTGCTCAGCGCTTCCCCACACACACACTGTATGGCCGATGGGGCACCCAATCCCTGTCACGCTCTGCTGTGCTCCCCAACAGAGTTCCAGGTGCCACACTGGGAGCCCACCCCAGCATGGCAATAGTCTGTATGGCCGACGGGGGTGCTCAATCCCCCATTGGCTCCACTGTTTCCCCCCAAGAGACTACCGGGTGCCACGCTGGGAGCCCACCCCAGTGTGGCAACAGTCTGTATGGCTGATAGGGGTGCCCAATCCCCCGTTGGCTCCACTGTCCCCAAACAGCCTTCTAGCTGCCATGCTGGGAGTCCACCCCAGTGTGGCACAAGTCCTGCGTCGTCTAAGGGGAAGAAAAAAAACCTGAATGAAAAATCCTTCCCTCGCTGACTGTCCTGATCCTCCTCCCCCATCCGCACCCACCCTCTGTGCACCCTGCCTCCCCACACCCCCACCTCACCCCATACTTACCTCCAGGGTCCAGCGCGATGATCTTTGGTGGACTGGGAACACGTCTGCACTCTTCAAAGCCGACCGCAAACTGAAGAAATGCGCTAAGCTGTATAATGGAATAAATAGAGTTTTTCAACTTTGATGCATATCTCAGGCATTTTGGGGAATTTTTTCATCGAAGTTTCAACATGGGGTTTTTGGGACCCCATCTCATGAATTCTGTCGCTGTCATTTTGTTAATCAGTCCCAAAAGATGATTTCGCGGTCACAGCGCGGAACCACCTTTTGGGACTGATTTATGAAATGACAGTGTCACAGTTCATGAGGTAGGCCCCCAAAAACCCTATGTTGAAAATGTGGTGAAAAAATTCCCCAAAATGACTGTTTTACGAGCATGCATTGCGCTGCTCCTACGCACGCTCATAAGTTCATGAATTTTCAATATTTTCACTCCAGATTTTCAACATTGCCATTTTACTATACCTCTTTATGAGCAGTACAGCTGTCATTTCTCACATCTTGCCCAAAATGTGTTTCTGAGCATGTAGTGCACAATGGCGCAGTCGGTGTGCAAAACCAATGTTTGGGACAGATTAAGAAAATCACAGTGACACTGTTCATGAGCAGAGGTGTTAAAATGGCTATGTTAAAAATTTGGTGAAACAATTCCCAAAAATGACTGTTTTACGAGTATGCATTGTGCTGTTCCTACACATGGTCGTAAGTTTGCGAATTTTCAATATTTTAACTCCAGATTTTCAACATTGCCATTTTACCACACCTCCTTATGAGCAGTACAGCTGTAATTTTTCACATCTCACCCAAAACGTGTTTCCACCCATGTAGCATACAATGGCGCAGTTGGTGTGCGAAATCAGTGTTTGGGACAGATTAAGAAAATCACAGTGACACTGTTCATGAGCAGAGGTGTTAAAATGGCTATGTTAAATATTTGGTGAAAAAAGACCATAAAATGACTGTGTTACGAGCGACCATTGCGCAGTTTCCATGCACCCTCATAAATTCATGGATTTCTAATATTTTCAGTCCAGATTTTCACCACTGGCATTTTTCCACACTTTTTATGAATAGTAGAGCTGTCATTTTTCACACCATGGCTGAAATGTGTTTTTGCACTTCCAGATCAGAAATGTGTGGTCACTGTGGGAAATCACTGTTCGGGACAGATTAAAAAAATCACAGTGACACTGTTCATGAGCGGAGGTTCCAAAATCCCTGTGTTGACAATCTGCTGTAAAAAATCCTCAAACTAATTGCATTACGGGTGTGCGTTGCACATTTTCTACGTACGCTCATTACTTCACCTGTTTTTTAATGTTTCCTGCAGATTTTCAACATTGCCATTTTTGCACCTCCCCATGAACAATACAGCTGTCATTTTTCATATCCTGTTCAAAATGTGTTTTCATACCTGTGGTGTCAAATGGCGTAGTCGTTGTGCAAAATCAGCTTTCAGCTAACGAACTGATATTGCCACTGTTCATAAGATGGGGGTCACAAAAACCCATGTTGAAAATTTGGAGTGAAAATGCCAATGAACGCCTGAGGCGTTAGGGTTTCCGACCATAACACCCCACCCTGTAGAGATTAACAGGCATCAGGGCTGTGACTTGGGATTCTCACCTGTAATGCTCATACCATTCCACACTCTTCAGCTAGTGAGAGGCATTGAGGTGTGCCTTGGACTCTTCAGCCCCAAAGTTCACCCCATTCTCCTATACAGGACCTATCTCACCATATTTTCTGATGGAATGGGGTGAGCATAAGGGCCAAGACCCTAGGCACACCGTGACACTTGTCAGTGTCTGCAGGGTAGGGGTGTGGTGAAATGGCATGACCGTATGCCTGATGACCCAAAGGCACACCCAATGCCTGTCAGTCTCTGTAGGGTGGTGGTGGGGTTGGCTTCAGTTCAATACTTCACTGCCATTCCTATTATGCAGCTCTCTAGCACCTACACTACCAATGCCAATGCCAGCAAGCAAACTTTCGGCATTGACAAATGCTTGTTAGGTGGTGAAGGTCTCTTATAGTATTCAATGGAGAAAGATGACAGAGCTGGTGGAACTGTCATGCAGTTTTTAAGAGAAAGTAGAGCTGAGTTCTATGGGCTTCTACCCAATTTAACCACTGTGGTAATCATCCTTTTTTCTCACATCTCCATCCTCCCAAGGAACAACCTTCCTCTGATTCACCATACCTCTCCTCCCCATTCTTCAAAGCCCTTTGTCTTGACTTCTCTAAACATACCTGTTTCTGCTTCCTTTCTTCTGCCCCTCCCCTCCTTCTTTTACTGCTAGCTCCTCTTCCTTCTCCCATTCCTCTGATACTTTTTGCCTTACATGCCTTGGCACAACCTCTGCCTGTGAACTGTTTCATCCTCTGATTGTATACACCTTCTCCCCTGCTTTAAGTTCTCCTGCTCCTAGTATGCTCTGATACCCTTCTCGTTACATCATCTTGACCTTGTGCAGCCACTGTACTATTTCTTTTTGCCTTATCTTGTTGTATAGCACCTTTTGGCTGTTAAACTTTTATATATTGTAATCACTTTTGTGCTCTGCTGCAATGTTGCTGCTACCCCTAGTTGTGTTTTATGTTATTGAGTGCTGTAGTTCATTAGTAGTGCAACTCAATATTGTCACCATGATGTTAGAGAAGGAATGATGCAGCAGGCTTCCTTTGTGAATTTGATTTTTGAGTGAGATGCGTTATGGCGTTACCTCACAGATGGCACCTTCTCCCTAGATGCCAGGACCTGGAGTTGATTATATTAATACATGGGTGGTGCAGGGCCAAAGCCCACTGTGTGTGGGTATGTGTGGGGGTCAGACCCCCCACAATATAGGTTGCACATACTGCCAGATGGAAAATTGTCATAGTACCGTATCTACTGTCGGCAGATTGCTGGTGTTGTGATTTACGTCAGCAGTTTGAATGTTACTGCAGCATGGCTCAACCATGGATTGCTACTGTTTTATGTCTGCATTCTTATTTTGCTAATCCCCCCTCCCCGTACCCCAGTGGTCACACCTAGAAGAGAACCTCAAGTGGGTGTGCCTTCCTCAATCGCCAACTAGCAAATAACTAAATACTAAATAAATTATTATTCAGTCTCCTTGGCCTCTGAGAATCTGTTGGTGTATCTGCCTGCCTAACTAGCTACTCATGCATCTGTTCATCTAACCATCCTAATTTCACATTATTATCTGTATGTATCTGTTGTTCAGTTTCAGACTAACCTTGATTGTACTTGTTATTGTTGTATACCTGTGAAGCATTGTCTAACCCCTTA
The DNA here is from genome assembly GCA_016271365.2 of Neoceratodus forsteri. Lineage (NCBI taxonomy): Eukaryota > Metazoa > Chordata > Ceratodontiformes > Ceratodontidae > Neoceratodus > Neoceratodus forsteri. Next base: position 143,037,714 of record JADMNL010000029.1, on the reverse strand, counting down.
ATAACTAACACAGACTGTTAACTGAAGCCCCTCCAATGCAAAACATGTTCACAACTTAGAAGGACAAACACTCAAGGAGGTCATGTGATGTAATGGAGGTCACACAGCAGAAGTCACTGACCTCGCTGGGTTTTTGAAATTACTGTTGACCAATCAAGAAAACCACTGAAAACATATTAACTGGCCTCTACATTTAGACTGGCACTAAATTATGTTTGTGCAGTGAGCACAGTCATTTCAGCTGTGGTCACTATGCAGGTTTTTACTTTGGTTTTTACTGTATTTAACCATTACTTCATTTTGTTTAAAAATGTGTGCAGTTGAACTTATTGCTAGTAAAAGGGAAAAGCTGGATGGCATTAGGGACTGAAGTCTACATTTATCCGCAGACCAAGTAGAGTACAGTGCAGGCAGCTGCAGTTCATGCTTCCCAGTGCTATGATTAATTTAGTGCTTGTGAAAGGTGAGGGATAATAACTCTGGCCGCTAGCCCTCTATTGATCTACAGGGCAGATAGGCTGCTGTGCAGACTTCCCCACACTGTACCACGACTGCACTTGGAAGCACTGCACATGTCATGAGGCAAGAGAGTCATTTAGTCTCCATGCTTCTTCAGTCCTTGGCCTCTTGAGCTGCCAAATTGTTTGCGGTGGGTTAGTGGCCTGTAGCCAAGATCAGAATACTGTACCAAAATTATGTTGCCTGCTGCTTGAACCTAACATCGAACCCAGATTCATCTGCAGTTAATGTCTAGCACATTTTTCATGCTTTCCTGTTTCTAAAGGTGATTTTTAAAGATATATAAAGCGTACAACTCTGTAGTCAGAAGTTCACTAGAGACACTGCTTTATTCTTCGGAATGACTCACAAACAGGAAGTGAGTCATCAAAGCTATAGTTGGCTAATGGTCTGTAACACAGTGGGACACTGTCAAGTAAAACCATTGCTTTTTATGTTAAATTATTACTCTCAGCATTGTTTGTTTAAGGTTTTTAAGGTATAGGGAGGAGGTAGGGCGATAATTATGGTGCACAGATCAGAGAGTCCTGACGTTCCTTTTAATCAAACACACCCAGTCCATAACACTTAACTTCTGTTTTCTGTATATAACTCAGAAACATATTTCAGCAACCGTTTATATGAGGTTAACCACTTCGCTATGGTTGATCTATTTAGAATATGTATATTTTTCACTTAAGAAGAAACAAACTGGTTAGATTTAGCAAATCCTTGCAAACCATTACAGTAATAAGGTAGCATGGGCGGAGGTCTGGGGCACAGAAGACACCATGATGTCAGGCAAAGGTTGCCCATTTCTTCTCAGCACTCTGCAGAAATGCAATACTTAAAGGGCTCTGGGGCAGTTCTGGATTGGTTTTAGTGCTCCAGGCCACAGTATATATGGACATGTGTTACTGGTCTACTAAATATGAACAGAAGCAATTAAATACAAAAATATGACAAGTACTTGCACACACACACACACACACACACACACACACACACACACACACACACACAAAATGAGAAGCCAGACTAACATTTTACCACATATTCCCAACCCGTCAGGATACGGAAGCCTGCCCATAATTGGTAACCTTCTCTGCTTTGTTCGTGCCAGTGTTTTTGTTGAAATATTTATAATGCTGGTTTAATAAAGACAAAAATACAAATGGTGGGGTGTAAAACACAGAAGAATTGACACTCCAATATTGTACATACAGCTCAATATGCACAAGAAACCATTTTTGTCCAGCAAAATATTTTCAGCGATATCAGAGGGGAGAGAACAATTAATGACAGCATGGGGCTACTCAGCATGGAATACATCAAATTAAACCTTGGCTGCAAAAATACTAAATTAATATTTTACACAATATTTATTGCCACAGCTGGATGAAGCATTTAAGAGATTAAAGGGATCAGCAGAGGATGCTTGCAGAAAACAGATATCATTGCTAGGTTAGCTGCTGTTCTTCTACTAGGATAGCTAACAGTGAATAAATTGAAACAAACACCTGATGGTAGACATCTGAACAGTTTCAAGGAGCTAAAGGTTGTAATAGCTGGTACTCTGGCAATTATTTTTTTAGAAATTACTGGAAATTAGAGAAGTGGTGAATTTAATCTTTGCCAGTGACATTCCCATGAAGTTGACAACTTTGCACTTTGCAAGACTTAACAAAATTTCCCATCTTGGATGAACATCGTGGAATGTGTCACAAACATTTTGTGAAGCAGACTCACCTGCTAAGTTCAGATAAAGAGCAGGGCAAATGGAGTACCACGCTGCCGCAGGTACTATACGCTAAGTGAATACAGCAGCAGAGTTGGAGTTTCTGTTATTCTTGGCAGCAGCAACAACAATAGAGGAGGTGGAGTTGTAGGAAGAGGCAGCAGCAACAACAATAGAGGAGGCGGAGTTGTAGGAAGAGGCAACAGTAGCAATGGAGGAGGTGGAGGTGTAGGAAGAGACAGCGGTAGCAATGGAGGAGGTGGAGGTGTGGAAGAGGCGCAGTAGCAATGGAGGAGGTGGAGTTGTAGGAAGAGGCAGCAGTAGCAATGGAGGAGGTGGAGGTAGGAAGAGGCAGTAGTAATGGAGGAGGTGGAGGTGTAGGAAGAGGCAGCAGCAACAATGGAGGAGGTGGAGTTGTAGGAAGATACAGCAGTAGCAATGGAGGAGGTGGAGTTGTAGGAAGAGACAGCAGTAGCAATGGAGGAGGTGGAGATGTAGGAAGAAGCAGCAGCAACAATGGAGGAGGTGGCGGTGTAGGAAGAGGCAGCAGTAGCAATGGAGGAGGTGGAGGTGTAGGAAGAGGCAGCAGCAACAATGGAGGAGGTGGAGTTGTAGGAAGACACAGCAGTAGTAATGGATGAGGTGGAGGTGTAGGAAGATACAGCAGTAGCAATGAAGGAGGTGGAGGTGTAGGAAGAGGCAGCGGTAGCAATGGAGGAGGTGGAGATGTAGGAAGAGGCAGCAGTAGTAATGGAGGAGGTGGAGGTATAGGAAGAGGAGGCAGCAACAATGGAGGAGGTGGAGGTGTAGGAAGAGGCAGCAGTAGCACTGGAGGAGGTGGAGGTGTGGGAAGAGACAGCAGTAAATGGAGGAGGTGGAGGTGTAGGAAGAGGCAGCAGTAGCAATGGAGGAGGTGGAGGTGTAGAAGCAGGCAATGCAGGAGGTGGAGTTGTAGGAAGAGGAGCAGTAGTAATGGAGGAGGTGGAGGTGTAGGCAGAGGCAGCAGTAGCAATGGAGGAGGTGGAGTTGTAGGAAGAGGCAGCAGTAGCAATGGAGGAGGTGGAGGTGTAGGAAGAGGCAGCAGTAGTAATGGAGGAGGTGGAGGTGTAGGAAGAGGCAGCAGCAACAATGGAGGAGGTGGAGTTGTAGGAAGATACAGCAGTAGCAATGGAGGAGGTGGAGTTGTAGGAAGAGACAGCAGTAGCAATGGAGGAGGTGGAGGTGTAGGAAGAGACAGCAGAAGCAATGGAGGAGGTGGAGGTGTAGGAAGAGGCAGCAGCAACAATGGAGGAGGTGGAGTTGTAGAAAGATACAGCAGTAGCAATGGAGGAGATGGAGTTGTAGGAAGAGACAGCAGTAGCAATGGAGGAGGTGGAGGTGTAGGAAGAGACAGCAAAAGCAATGGAGGAGGTGGAGGTGTAGGAAGAGACAGCAGTAGCAATGGAGGAGGTGGAGGTGTGGAAGAGGCAGAAGTAGCAATGGAGGAGGTGGAGGTGCAGGAAGAGGCAGCAGTAGCAATGGAGGAGGTGGAGGTGTAGGAAGAGGCAGCAGTAGCAATGGAGGAGGTGGAGGTGTGGAAGAGGCAGCAGTAGCAATTGAGGAGGTGGAGTTGTAGGAAGAGGCAGCAGGAAAGGGAGGAGGTGGAGGTGTAGGAAGAGACAGCAGTAGCAATGGAGTAGGTGGAGGTGTAGGAAGAGGAGGCAGCAACAATGGAGGAATTGGAGGTGTAGGAAGAGGCAGCAGTAGCAATGGAGGAGGTGGAGGTGTAGGAAGAGGAGGCAGCAACAGTGGAGGAGGTGGAGGTGTAGGAAGTGGAGGCAGCAACAATGGAGGAACTGGAGGTGTCGGAAGAGGCAGCAAGCAATGGAGGAAGTGGAGGTGTAGGAAAAGGAGGCAGCAACAATGGTGGGGGTGAAAGTGTCGGAAGAGGCAACAGTAGCAATGGGGGAGGTGGAGATGTAGGAAGAAGAGGCAGCAACAATGGAGGAATTGGAGGTGTAGGAAGAGGCAGCAGTAGCAATGGAGGAGGTGGAGGTGTAGGAAGAGGAGGCAGCAACAATGGAGGAATTGGAGGTGTAGGAAGAGGCAGCAGTAGCAATGGAGGAGGTGGAGGTGTAGGAAGAGGCAGCAGCAACAATGGAGGAATTGGAGGTGTAGGAAGAGGCAGCAGTAGCAATGGAGGAGGTGGAGGTGTTGGAAGAGGCAGCAGTAGCAATGGAGGAGGTGGAGTTGTAGGAAGAGGCAGCATTAGTAATGGAGGAGGTGGAGGTGTTGGAAGAGGCAGCAGTAGCAATGGAGGAGGTGGAGGTGTTGGAAGAGGCAGCAGTAGCAATGGAGGAGGTGGAGGTGTAGGAAAAGGCAACAGTAGCTATGGAGGAGGTGGAGGTGTGGGAAGAGACTGCAGTAGCAATGGAGGAGGTGGAGGTGTAGGAAGAGGCAGCAGTAGCAATGAGGAGGTGGAGGTGTAGGAAGAGGCAGTAGTCAATGGAGGAGTTGGAGGTGTAGGAAGAGGCAGCAACAATGGAGGAGTGGAGGTGTAGGAAGAGGCAGCAGTAGCAATGGAGGAGGTGGAGGTGTAGGAAGAGGCAGCAGTAGCAATGGAGGAGGTGGAGGTGTAGGAAGAGGCAGGCAACAATGGAGGAATGGAGGTGTAGGAAGAGGCAGCAGTTGCAATGGAGGAGGTGGAGGAGGTGGAGGGAAGAGGAGGCAGCAACAATGGAGGAATTGGGGTGTAGGAAGCGGCAGCAGTAGCAATGGAGGAGGTGGAGGTGTAGGAGAGGAGGCAGCAACAGTGGAGGAGGTGGAGGTGTAGGAAGGAGGCAGCAAGTTGGAGGAGGTGGAAATGTAGGAAGAGGCAGCAGTAGCAATGGGGGAGGTGGAGGTGAAGAGGAGGCAGCAACAATGGAGGAACTTGAGGTGTCAGAAGAGGCAGCAGTAGCAATGGAGGAGGTGGAAGTGTTGGAAGAGGCAGCAGTAGCAATGGAGGAGGTGGAGGTGTAGGAAGAGGCAGCAGTAGCTGGAGGAGGTGGAGGTGTTGGAAGAGGCAGCAGTAGCAATGGAGGAGGTGGAGGTGTGGAAGAGGCAGCAGTAGCAATGGAGGAGGTGGAGTGTAGGAACAGGCAGGAGTAGCAATTGAGGAGGTGGAGTTGTGGGAAGAGGCAGCAGTAGAAGGGAGGAGGTGGAGGTGTAGGGAAGAGGCAGCAGTAGCAATGGAGGAGGTGGATGTGTTGGAAGAGGCAGCAGTAGCAATGGAGGAGGTGGAGGTGTAGGAAGAGGCAGCAGTAGCAATGGAGGAGGTGGAGGTGTGGGAAGAGACAGCAGTAGCAATGGAGGAGGTGGAGGTGTAGGATGAGGCAGCAGTAGCAATGGAGGAGGTGGAGGTGTTGGAAGAGGCAGCAGTAGCAATGGAGGAGGTGGAGGTGTAGGAAGAGGAGGCAGCAACAGTGGAGGAGGTGGAGGTGTAGGAAGAGGAGGCAGCAACAGTGGAGGAGGTGGAAGTGTAGGAAGAGGCAGCAGTAGCAATGGAGGAAGTGGAGGTGTAGGAAATGGAGGCAGCAACAATGGAGGAGGTGAAAGGTAGGAAAAGGCAGCTAGCAATGGGGAGGTGGAGATGTGGAAGAGGAGGCAGCAACAATGGAGGAATTGGAGATGGAGGAAGAGCAGCAGTGGAGAGGAAGTGGAGGTGTGGGAAGAGGAGGCAGCAACAATGGAGGATTGGAGGTGTAGGAAGAGGCAGCAGTAGCAATGGAGGAGGTGTAGGTGAGGAAGAGGCAGCAGTAGCAATGGAGGAGGTGGAGGTGTAGGAAGAGGAGGCAGCAACAATGGAGGAGGTGGAGGTGTAGGAAGAGGCAGCAGTAGCAATGGAGGAGGTGAAGGTGTAGGAAGAGGCAGCAGTAGCAATGGAGGAGGTGGAGGTGTAGGAAGAGGAGGCAGCAACAATGGAGGAGGTGGAGGTGTAGGAAGTGGAGGCAGCAACAATGGAGGAGGTGAAAGTGTAGCAAGAGGCAGCAGTAGCAATGGGGGCGGTGGAGGTGTAGGAAGAGGCAGCAGTAGCAATGGAGGAGGTGGAGGTATAGGAAGAGGAGGCAGCAACAATGGAGGAGGTGAAAGTGTATGAAGAGGCAGCAGTAGCAATGGGGGAGGAGGAAGGATGATAAGGCTACTTGTTTACCTGTCATACCACCCACTGACACTTGCCACTGATAATCATGCCACCTACCATATGTTTGAAGTTAACGTGGGTACACTTCCCACCTGTGCCAGCGTGCAGCCCTTTCTTCCCATGTCTTACTCATGTTTGGTAAAGTTGAAATGCTGCAATGGAGTCTTCTTGAGGGTCAGTAATGACAAAGTCCAACATATGGGATTTAAAAGCCTTGTAAAATTACAAAACATGACAATTGAGGCACCAAAGCCTGTGGTTGTGGCACACGTGTTCTATGATGGGTCCGATCCAGTTTCTATTATGGCAGCAAAACAGGTTTTCTGCCCTTCACCTTTGACAACTCTTCCCTGTCTTCATCACCTTCATTTAGTTTCTTCTTTTCAGGCTCCCAGGAATGATCCATGACAATGTCATCCTCACTTTTATCCTCCTGTTTCTTCTTCTTCTTTCCCAGGTTCACCTCCTCCTTTGCCTCTCTTCCTGAGACTGCACCCATCCCCCCACAGCATAATCCACAGACTCAGGTGCTGGTAGTAGCGCATGCTTCACAATTTTTGTATAACACTTGATTTGCTCGCTGGTGTTGGTGTGGTGGCTATATTTGCGAGGAGGTATTGACTCTGGCTACCTCCCTTAAGTAGAAGAGTAGCCAAATCAGCTGCTGTAAACATTAGGGCCACTACTACTGTATGTCCTGCTCCATAAATACCTGCTGTAAATACTAGGGCCACTACTACTGTATGTCCTGCTCCATAAATACCTGCTGTAAATACTAGGGCCACTACTACGGTATGTCCTGCTCCATAAATACCTGCTGTAAATACTAGGGCCACTACTAAGGTATGTCCTGCTCCATAAATACCTGCTGTAAGTGCAAGGGCCACTACTACCATATGTCCTGCTCCATAAATACCTGCTGTAGATACTAGGGCCACTACTACCGTATGTCCTGCTCCATAAATACCTGCTGTAAGTACTAGGGCCACTACTACTGTATGTCCTGCTCCATAAATACCTTCTGTAAGTACTAGGGCCACTACTACTGTATGTCCTGCTCCATAAATACCTGCTGTAAGTACTAGGGCCACTACTACTGTATGTCCGACTCCATAAATACCTGCTGTAAGTACTAGGGCCACTACTACCGTATGTCCTGCTCCATAACTACCTGCTGTAAATACTAGGGCCACTATTACTGTATGTCCTGCTCCATAACTACCTGCTGTAAGTGCTAGGGCCACTACTGCTATATGTCCTGCTCCATAAATACCTGCTGTAAGTGCTAGGGCTACTACTACTGTATGTCCAGCTGCATAAATACCCGCTGTAAATACTAGGCCACTACTACTGTATGTCCTGTCTATAAATACCTGCTATAAGCAAGAACTACTTTCTACCATATATGTTCTGCTCCATAAATACCTGCTGAAAATACTAGGGCCACTACTACTATATGTCCTGCTCCATAAATACCTGCTGTAAATACTAGGGCCATTACTACTGTATGCCCTGCTCCATAAATACCTGCTGTAAGTGCTAGGGCTACTACTACTGTATGTCCTGCTCCATAAATACCTGCTGTAAGTGCTAGGGCCACTACTACTATATGTCCTGCTCCATAAATGTTTTATTTATTTATTTGTTTATTATTATTTATTTCAGTTTGGGAATTACTACCTTTGAGCCAACATGGCTCTTTTATAAAGGCTCCAAGTCAGAAGACAAACAGCAGTACAATATGAGAACATACATTACAATACAAGAACATACAGTAAAGAGGTTACACCTAACAAGGCAGTTACAAAAGTCACTAAATTGAGCTAATGATTATCAAAGTAAGCCATGGACTATGAGACACCAAAATCTGGTAAATAGGTTTCCAGAAATTATCAGCAGACAGAAAGTTTCATTACTAAGTGCTAGATGCAGTTAGGTAGCAGCCAGAGAAGGCTTTGTCAAGAATAAGAGTGTGTTGAGGAAGAGGAGGAGGGTGGTTGGTGAAGGGGAGGTAGCAGGCAGCGAAGGATTAGTTAAGGAGGTGAGAAAAATGTGATGGGGGAAGGGGGGGCAGGTGGGGGGAGGTAGCAACCAGAGAAGGCTCAGTCATAGAGTATGGGTAGACATCAATTATGCATCGCAGTCACAGTGATTGAGTTCAGTCAGAAGTTGCCTAAGCTCTTTTTTAAGGGAGCCAAGTTTGTTCTTGTTGTAAGAGGGTGGGGGTAGAGAGTTCATCCATTGGGGGCTGCAATAAGGCAGGGACCACTGGGCAAAGGAGGTTCATTGAAAAGGGACATGCAATATTCCCTTAACTGAACTCCTGGTGGTTTTGGAGTTTAATTGGCATTGGAATAGAGTAGAAGTCGATGCTGGTGTAAGTCCCAGTAGGGCTTTTTTGCTGATTAGACATGCTTGGTACCTAGCTCATAGGTGTAGGGGAAGTCAGCCAGTGAAGGAGTAGAGGCTACACGTGTGGGTATAGTGGTTAGCTCAAAGTACAAGCTGGCAGGCCTTGTTGAGTAGCAACTTTACCCGTTTTAGTGCATTTTCAGTGGCTGCACTATATATTGTTAGACCATGGTCTACAACTGACAATATGGAGCTTCTGGTGACAAGGTTAAGAGCCTCAGCGGACATGGCTTTTCTGTGCTGGTAAAGGATCCTTAGTCTGACATTAGCTGATTTTATGACATAATCTATGTGGGAGGTGAAAGAGAGGGCATCTTCTATGTGCACACTGAGATATTTGAAGGTGGAGACCTATTCTATGGTGTCACCCATGTGGCTTTGGATGGTCAATGGGTCTGCATTCTTTTTAGAGTGTTGGAGACTGAAGTGCATGGATTTAGTTTTCTTGTAATTCAGAAGGAGTTTGTTTCTCAAAAACCAGGCCTCTAGATTGAAAAGCTATCTTGAAATGTTGAAGTTATTTCTTGCAGGTGGGTCCTAGGTACAGAGCTCACTGCATCATCTGTGTAAACCAACGCCTTTATTTTGTTTTGTTTTTTAACTCTTTTTCTCTCCTACTCACTGGGGCATCTCTCGGGGTCCCTCTCATAGCCTGCAGCTCCTGACCGCCCACCTGAACCACAACTCCCCGACAACTGTATCTGCATCAGGACTCTCATTTCCCCCGGCCCCTTGGAGAGGCTGAGAGTCCCGAGAGGGTAGAGTCAGATGAGGTGGCCAGCATTGGATGTGTGGGCCTTTGCCTCTGGAGTTCACTGTTGCCTCACCTAGTGGGCAGGATTTTTTCCTCCTGCTTCTTTACGCCCTTGATCTCCCTCCCCCCAGAGCTCAGACATGCAATGGTGCCTGGTGAACCTGCCGTAACTCTTGTTCCAGTACGTGCTGCCCTAACATGTGCAGTGCCTCCAGTCTCCACCAGGGGCTGCTGCAATGCTGCAAGCCTGAATCCCACCCCAGAGAGAGGAGAGCTGTCCTCTGAATGCTCAATCCTCTCTCTGTCTCCCCTGCCGACCCACGGCAGCCCAGGCTCATTCCCGAACCCGGGTTGCTGGCATGGCGAGAGGTGTGGCATCCAGTGCCTCAACCCTCAGTGCCACTGGGCCATAAAGCAGCATCTTAGTAGGACATATGCTAGGAAGAGAACTGATAAAAAGGCTGAATAGTAGGGGCCCTAAAATTGATCCTGAGGGACCCCTAGAGCAACTTTCTGGGGTTCAGAGGATCCCCCTTTTATTCTAACACACTGGGTCCTTTGAGAAAGGTAGCTTGGAAACCAGAAAACTGTGTCAGTGGACAGGCCAAGGGTTAATAGGTTGTCAAGCAAGATCCAGTGATTGACCATGTCAAATGCTTTGTTCAGATAGACCCAACCATTTTTTCCAGAGTCAAGGCATCATACAGGTGAGAAGTAAAGTCTGTGAGTGCAGTGATAGTGCTGTGGGATTTCCTGAACCCATGCTGCTGAGAGCAGAAAAGGCTATATTTGTTAAGGTAATCCATGAGTTGATCCAACACGATTCTCTCCAGGGCTTTTGAGAGGGGTTGTACAATGTAGATCGGATGATAGTTAGCCATACTGGTCATGTCCCCATTTTTGAAGACTGGAATGATGAGGGCTCTTTTCCACCTGTCTGGGAAAATGGCAGTCTTGAGGGAACTGTTAAAGAGTTTTGTGAGGGGATAGGCAAGCTCTTCCAATGCAAGGGTGAGTAGCTTCATGTCCACCATATCACTACCCATACTAGTTTTGCCTAGGACCCTCCTGACATATTTGATAGTATCGCACCTAGAGATCTGCTTGAAGTAGAAGAGAGGTTGAATGGAGTTTGTGGTGAGTAGTGTGTTGGAGATGGGGGGCTTCCTGTAATGTTGGGGATCCAGGTAATCCGGGGGGTAGAACAGAGCTTAAGTCCGTGAATGCCTGATTAAAGGTATTAGCTAGATCTTTAGGTTGCTGTAGTGGGACCAAGGGGGTGACAATGAGATCTGGGGGGCGCTCATGATTTTTTCCTGTGAGGGTCTTGATGTTGTTCCAAAATTCTCTTCCATTCCCCCAACTCTTTTCTAATTGCTCCTTGTAGTAGGTGGTCTTGGCATTTGTAACCAATCTGGTAGACATAATCCTAGTGGTCTTATATGCCATGTAGTCCTCCTGTTTACTGGTTGCTCTAGCTTTGTGCCATAACTTATCCCTAAGTTTCATAAGTTCTATGATGGAGCCATTGAGCCAGGAGATAGTAGTTCCTTTAATTTTGGAAGTTCTGACTGGAGGAAAAAGGTCACACACTTTTTTGAAGATTTTGATGAAGAAGACAAGGGCCAGATTGGTGTCATCACAAACATCAATAGGGGACCAATCTTCATCTCTCAGGAAACTCTTGAAGACATTCAGATGCCCTTTCCTATAGTGCATTTTTTGCAAGTTGTGGGGGGTCCTTATGACATTTGTTTGTCCAGGAGCAAACTATGGGGGAGTGGTTGCTCAGGGTGTCTGGCAGTATGGAGATGCTTTTGATGTGCACTGGACGTGTAGTTAGGAGCCAATCTATAAGCATGCTAGTTCCTGTGCGATAATTCATTCTTGTGGGTTGGTTGACCATGTGCATCAGGTATAGGCCATGGATTTTATCTCTAACATCTACCCTATCCTGCGCTAACCAGTTTGAGTTAAAGTCGCCTAGTATGAGCTTTTCCCATCCTTGTTTTGTCTTACTGATGTGGTCATAAAACAGAGGTAGCCCAGGTCCTTGTTTACCCAGGGGTATGTAAACTGTCATCAGTTACATAGTTTTGCCTTGTCTACCAATGGAGATTTTAATAGGCAATAATTTGTTCTTCTTTAGCATTAGTATTATTGGGCATGGCTTGACCGCTAATGCTATTGCACAGATAGACAAGGCAACCACACCCTCGCGTGGCCAGCCTATCCATGCGGAAGGTGGCATAAGCATCCAGAGAGACTGGGGAATCTGGTATTTTGGGAGATAGCCATGATTCTGTAATAGTGATAATATCAGGCTTGTGGACTATAACCCAGGCCTGGAGTTGGGAAAGTTTGTGTAGGAGGCTGCCTATGTTTATAGATGCGTTTTTTATTATTCCTCAAAGTGGTGTGTTATTGGAAGTAACAGGGCTGGGATTATGGTGTGTAGTTCCAGATAATAGCAGGAGGATAACAAGTATTCTAGAAATGTAGCTTTTTCACCAATGTCTAATTGTTCGAGCTTGTCTGTGGCTAGTGTGCCTAAGTTTTGAGTGCCTTGGGGGAAACATTTTTGCACATCAAGACAGCAACAAGATCAGGGGAGATGGGTGTCAGACGGTGCCTGCTAAGGATGTGGCAACCCCACAGGGGTTGGCAGTGATAGCAGCCTGCATGCCTGCAGTAACAGTACTGTATGTTTGAACAATTCTTAGTACTGTCAGGTCATTGGAGGGAGGTACATTAAGAGTTGGCAGGTCTCTGGGGGAGGTATTGCCTAGCTTTCCATCGCATACCCCAGTCAGAGAAGTCAGCAGACAGAGGGCCAAAATAACTGTATGCAGTGGGGAGTCCATTCTGACAGCCTCTTGGAGTCTGTCCCTTTAGCAGTAGGAGTATGTGGGTGGTCCTATAAATGAGAGTGAAAGTGATAAACATCAATGGATAGGGCGGGAATGGGGGGAGGAGGTGTATTTCAAATCAAAATCAAATCAAATCATGCTGTATTTCTAGCGCACTTTTCTTAAATCAAAGAGCATTACAATTTAAAATAAACCAACAGACAATTAAAACACAGTAAATTAAAAGACAGCATTAGGGTTACCACCTGTCCCTATTTTCGCAGGACAGTCCTGATTTGGGCAGCTGTGTCCTGCAGAAAAACATGAAAAATGCTAAATGTCCTGACATTGTAGTAGAGAAAATATTTTCTGATTTTCCTCTAAATGTTGCAAAAAACTATAATACCTTAACTAAAATACCTTAAAATAATAAAAAACGCAAGAAACAACTGAAGAACTACAACACGTAGTCTTAATTCTGATTATTTAGTGAAAACATGTCTGTTGCATTGGTTGAGATGACTTATTGTCCTGCGAAAAATCCAGTTTCAGTAAGAAATGTCCCACTTTGGGCTTCTTAAAAGGTGGTAACCCTAGACAGCATACATGTGATACTTTAACTAAATATCCTCCCCAAATGCTAAGCCAAATAAATAAGTTTTCAGGGAGGATTTAAACATCTCACTGGACAGGCAATCTCTAACCCAACAAGGTAAAGAGTTCCACAGGGGCCACAAAAGCAAAAGCCCTCACACCTGATGTCTGTAAACAGACACTGGGAACCTCTAGCAATCCCTTGTCGGTGGAGCGAAGAGAGCGGGGGCGGTAAGGTTGCAGGAGGTCTTGCAAGAAACCTGGTCCCTGTCTGTGTAGGTTCTTATAGGTCAGCAATGCGACCTTGAAGGTGATCCTCCACTGCACTGGCAGCCAATGCAGTTCGCGCAGCACAGGCGTGATGTGGCAAGATCTTGACTGCCCTGTCGATAACCTGGCCGCTGCATTCTGCATTTTAATTAGTGCAGGGGGCCGGAGTGAGCGGAAGGGCCGAAAACTGCCAGTCTAACAGAAACAGGGTTCAGTGAGCGCCACTCACTCTACAGCACTAATTTTGAAATACAGTATGACCGGAAGACAAACAGAGCCAGAGATCTGCAGTGTCCAATAAGAAACTGGCAGCAGTCTCTGGTGGCCAATGTCTTTCACAGCTTTCAAGCCTGGCTCAGCTTGCTGAGCAGCATACCTGCTTTGTCAGGGAGAGCGGGCGGCAGTCATTTCAGTGAAGAGCAGCTGGGCTGGTAAGATCACCTGGCCACAAGAGCTGACGAGAGCCCTGTTAGGGCTTAAGCTGCAAGAGAGAGGGACAGATGCAGGCAGTTAATAATATTATCTTGCAGTCACAAAGGTAAGTTGAATCAGTGGGAGGGCTTCAGCTGAACAACAGGTGAGATAGAAAATTAGGTGAGAAGTAGTGGGAGTTTCATCTAGGGGAGACGGGATTCTAAGCAGGGGGTGGCGGGGCATTGGCACGTGTTGCCAGAGTAATACTAATGAATGCAGAAGGTCAATTGTGCAATGGTCCAAGTCTAGAGAGAATGCGAGGTATAGGGAGACAGAGAGCTATGGAAGGGCAGACAGAGGTGAAGCTTAGAGATTTGGGTTATCAAAAGAGCAGTTTGTAGACCCACAGTTAAGAAGGAGGTATAGGCAGCAGGTTTAAGTGGGTACAGGATTGGAGAGATGGGCATAGGTAGAAATACAGTAGTGGCAAAATACAGAGCAAACAGGTATTCAGTTGTCTGGTCTAACATTAGTATAGTGACTGTCTTGAGCTAGTACAGGCAAATACAGTCTAGGTATTTTCCAAGTTGGAAAATAATTTCAATTAAATAGACAAGTGTGCTTACAATCTACAACAGAATATGACCAGCATTAAATAAGATGGTAGTAGGATGGTATACCTGCAACAAAATTAACTATTTAAAACTCTAGGTCCCAGAGCTAAACTAAAATATTTAAAATTAAATCTTTAATACGTTAGTTCCTCAGAGCTAGGTTATTAGTTATTATTCAAAATTCCCATGTAACTGAAACAGGATGAAAATTAAATATTTAACTCTATTTTCCCAAAGCTTGGTTACTGGTTAAAATTCAAACTTTTCCAGTGTAACATATGCAGAATAGAAATTAAATATTAAAATGCTACATTCCCAAAGCTTGGTCACTGGCTGAATTTCAAAACTCCCGGTCTAACAGAAACAGGGTTTAATGAGCGCTACTCGCTCTACAGTACTACTTTTGAAATACAGCATGACCAGAAGACAAACAGAGCCAGAAATCTGTGGCATCCAATAAGAAACCGGCAGCAGTCTCTGGTGGCCAATGTCTTTCATGGCTTTCAAGCCTGGCTGAGCTTGCAGAGGAGCATACCGGCTTTGTCAGGGAGAGCGGGCGGTGATCACTGCAGTGAAGAGCTGCCGGGCCGGTAAGATCACCGGGGCCGCAGGAGCCGACAAGAGCCCTGTTAGGGCTTAAATACCTGATATAAGTACTAGGGCCACTACTATTGTATGTCCTGCTCCATAACTACCTGCTGTAAGTACTAGGGCAACTGCTACTGTATGTCCTGCTCCATTGATACCTGCTGTAAGTACTAGGGCCACTATTACTGTATGTCCTGCTCCATAACTACCTGCTGTAAGTACTAGAGCCACTACTACTGTATGTTCTACTCCATTGATACCTGCTGTAAGTACTAGGGCCACTACTGCTGTATAGCCTGCTCCATAACTACCTGCTGTAAGTACTAGGGCCACTACTACTGTATATCCTGCTCCATAAATACCTGCTGTAAGTATTAGGGCCACTACTACTGTATGTCCTGCTCCATAAATACCTGCAGTAAGTACTAGGGCCACTACTACTGTATGTCCTGCTCCATTGATACCTGCTGTAAGTACTATGGCCACGACTGCTGTATGTCCTGCTCCATTGATACCTGCTGTAAGTACTAGGGCCACTACTGCTGTATGTCCTGCTCCATAAATACCTGCTGTAAGTATTAGGGCCACTACTACTGTATGTCCTGCTCCATAAATACCTGCAGTAAGTACTAGGGCCACTACTACTGTATGTCCTGCTCCATTGATACCTGCTGTAAGTACTAGGGCCACCACTGCTGTATGTCCTGCTCCATTGATACCTGCTATAAGTACTAGGGCAACTACTGCTGTATGTCCTGCTCCATAACTACCTGCTGTAAGTACTAGGGCCACTACTACTGTATATCCTGCTCCATAAATACCTGCTGTAAATACTAGGGCCACTGCTACTGTATGTTCTGCTCCATAAATACCTGCAGTAAGTACTAGGGCCACTACTACTGTATGTCCTGCTCCATAACTACCTGCTGTAAGTACTAGGGTCACTACTACATGTCCTGCTCCACAAATACTTGTTATAAGTACTAGGGCCACTACTGCTGTATACCTGCTGTAAGTACTAGGGCCACTACTACTATATTTTCTGCTCCATAACTACCTGCTGTAAGTACTAGGGCCAGTACTACTGTATGTCCTGCTCTATGACTACCCGCTGTAAGTACTAGGGCCATTAGTACTATATGTCCTGCTCCATAACTACCTGCTGTATCATACCCCTCCAGGTTATTCGGGTTTTCATCCGTATTCTGTGTTGTTTTTGAACAGCCAGGGAAGCATTTTTGAAGCTTGAGCAAACCGCTGTGGAAAGTCCCCTACCATTGTGCAAAGTAACCTGACATACTCATAGTGGTGCATTCAAATGTGCCCAGATCACAATTTTCCTGTGCAATGGATGTTTAAAAATACCCCTTCCCCATTAGTGCAGTGCAATGAAGGCACAAACTGCAGGCAAAGTCCCCTGTAGGCACATGAATGGGAGACAGCTAGGGTCAAGACATCACACACATTCCATTTATTTATTTATTGGTTTTGATAGCTGGGTAACTGCATTGGTGCCAAAGTCAAAGTTCATGGAAGCAAACAAGTCATTTGCACAGGGCTGTTCTGTTTGTCCCAGAGACCAAAAGCCCCACTGTACTTTGGAATCTTACCATAGCAATGGTGACTGCTTGGACTTCCAGTGACGTCAGCGCCCTTGATGTCTGGGTGAATTTGTGCTCTCCATACAGACTCCTAAAAAACTAGCCTATACGTTATAACCAGTGGTACAATCTACACAACCTTATATCTACTATGCTACATACTACTGATGTGGAAGAAAAAACTGAAACCACAGTCTGAAACAACGATGGGTGAGGAGGGATCTGACTCCCGACAAAGTCAGTGAGGTCTCCTGCTTAGCGAGCATGGTGGCCTCGGATTGCAAATCAGCTGGAACCCACCCCAAAAAACAGAAATTAGACCTAATTTTAGATGAGATCTGAGCCTTTCAAGTCAATACAAAAAGGAACTTCGGAAAGACATATGCTGAAATCAAAGAGCTCCAGCAAATTACGAAAGATTGCCAAATCATAGTCTCGGAGTTTGACGAAAGAGCAGACCATGGAGACTGGCTCCTCCTCGAAGCATACAACCACATTTAAACACTCACAAATAAATAGCAGGGGATGGTAGGAGGCAGTATAGTGCAGTGGTTTAAGACTCTGAGTTGCAAATCTGGAAACCTGCGATTGAATCCCACAGCCCCCACCAGCATACTGTGTGACTCTGAGCAAGTCACTTAACTTCCTTGTGCTCCCAGGTCGCACCTGTAAACAAGCTTTCAGCTTAGTGTGTCTATCCTGGTGTAAAAAAAAAAAATGTGAGGACTTGGAGGGGAGATCCCACTGGAAAAACATCAGGCTTTGTGGATTCCAGGGGCATGCTGAGGAAAATAATTTAATTGCTTTCATAGAAACCTTCTTCAGGAAGAAACTGGACTTGCTTCCCAACTGCTCTTTTAACATCGAGTGGGTTCACAGGTTCCTAGACCCAGTCCCTTCCCACAACCAATAAAGGTCCCGCTGTGTTGTTTCTTTTTTATGCTACTAAGCAGCAGATATTTACAGGCCTCTGGAAACAGAAGGACATTGTTTATGAAGGCACACATTTACACGGATGACTACTCAACTGCCGTTATGGAGCAGAGATGTCGGCTGAGCCCCCTCATATCCCTCCTGCATGACAAACAGCTCAGATTCCACACACCCCACCAGGCTTCGGGTGTTTTCCCCTGAAGGCTTCAATTTATATGACACCCCAGAAGACGCTAATTAGGGCCTGAAGCAAAAAGGCTTTAACCCACCCCTGCCTCTGTGCTCCAGATCCAAACAAGACATTCGAGAGTTCACCATGCCAGACTTTACATGGGCTTTACAAGACTGCAAGCAACATGCAGTTTCTGCACTTAAGGATATACAAGCACTCCTACAATCTTTTCAGAAAACTTGAACAACTGATACCAGCCCCTGACTGCATAGACCCAACATGATATGAGAATAATTCTTTACCTCCTTTTGTTTTATTGCACCTTGTTTGTCCATGCAGCAGTATTTGCTTTGCATTGGCCTGGTCTTGGTTATGTTTCAAAGCAGTACTGCTTGGCTATTGCTCTATGGGCCCTTCCAGGTGAGTGATGTGTAGTGGGGCTCCAGTGGGGGCAAGCAGGTCCAGGCGCATACTTGGCTTGAGGCAGTATCCACTTAATTAGGTGCAGCCCTAAGGATGTCGGGATGCTCCTCCCTCCCTTTGAGCTCACTGGATGGAGATATTCAAGCTACCCCTTCCTGATGCCTATTTTCTTGTCGAGTTGAGGGGGCACTTGGTGGAACAGCAGTCAAGTGCCGTGGGGTCTGCTGGCTACCTCCTTGAGCTCCATACATTCCTGTATACAACCTCCAGCCTGCACCATTACCCCAGTGCTAGAATTCTCCCATGCTGGTGGCACATGATGCATTGCTGCACAGAAAGCCTAGACAGAAGGTACTGGCTGCCTTGCTGGGGGGTGCCATTCACCCTGCCTGTGAAGGGGCGCATCTGCGGGGGGGTGCCTTGGGCTCAGGTAGTTGCTTGAGCCACAGATTTGAGTAAATCCTTTTTTCCTCTAAATTGTTTTAATTGTATGGCATGTTGATCTTGCCTGCCCCATTGAATCAGTGCTCACCCACACGAACAGAAAGGGTGGCCCACCCTCACTGTGATTTCTCTACCTGCTTGATCTGTATGACACAACTTTCATGTAGCCGTACAGAGACATGGCTACCTCTATAGGATACACCACTGGCTCCTTTCTTACCCACAGTATTTGGCTGCCATGTTACTATTCTGGGAATATACTCCGAGCAGACTTTTTAAATAGCTCCCCTTTCATTCCAGGAACTCTCTACAAAAGTTTGTGGACTGATGTAGGTTTCTGGTTTGGACCTCATTGCTTTACAGCGTGATCACTGGACTGCTTGTCTTTTTGCTCCCTTAGGGAGAGCCATACTGGCCACAATCCTGACAATAGCAGACCATTTCACACAGAGCTGTGAAGTGGGGATGGTGGAGAGGGCATCCAGACAATGTTTTTAGACAGATAGGCTTACCTTTACTGCAAGTGAAGTTCTGGAGTTAAATGGAAGGCATTAGAGAAACTAAAACCCTCTCCTATTTTCTCCCTTCCTTCTCCAGCCATCCATGCTCTTCTCCCACTTGCATAGGAAATATACGGGGAAAGAGTCTGCAACACTGCAAGATGACTGTCTTAGTATTATTATATGTGCTGTCCCACATCTGCGCCCACCTCACAGGACCTGACAACCTCCTGTACCTTTGTGTACACTTTTCCCCACCCCACTTAGGTGGTGCTGTACCAACAATAGAGACCTGATCCCCTGGTTGGGCTTACTCATTATTCTTTTGAAGGCTGAACATGCTACTACCATCTACCAACCTTCACAGTAGAGGACATCATTGGTAAGACACCCCTACCTTGGAAGTCACACTTTCCCTCTCCATCCTCATCTGGTTGGATGGGATTGATTCACCGCACCTGTCCCTCAGTATTTATCCTACATCTCAGGTACAGCAGCTATACGGCAGCTGGAAATCCAAATTTACAGGTTCCTCTGGACCCCACGATTGTTCCCCACTCAACCTGAGATGGGGACCCCATTTTCCTCTTACAAGTTAAACGTTTAAGCAATAAACCACAACAGGGTTTGAGTTATGGTGGGATTTACCCACATCTTATGTGGTTCGGTCACAAGCCCGCAGGCCGAGTGACCAAATCCACACCAGAAGTGGGTAAATCCCAGCATAACCCACACCCTGTAGTGATTTATTGCAATTATACAATGTCCCCCTTCACTTATTGTAGGGAAAACATTTAGAAAAAAACATTTTTTTGCATTTTAAATGATTTTTAAAACATGATTCTTATGTCAAAAAAAAATAGTCCAGTGTTCCCAACCTCAGGATTTGTCGAGTGCCCTTGTCTCACACATCTCCATGAAGGTAGAGAGCATACCAAGAAAGGCTGACTTCACTGCCATTTTTGCTAATTTCATAAATGGCTCATTCATGTGATCATGTTTCAGAAAACAAAAGATTAGAAAACTGAGAGTGGAGAACAGCAAACCTTTACCTCTTGCTGATGAAGTGTAATCAGGCTTCAATTCTATATTGCAGGTTGGTGGGTGAACCCAGTTCCTGACTCACTGTACCCTGCATTACACAGTCCAGCTCCCGGCCCGCCTCAGAGATCAAGTTGTTGACGGGCTTCATAACACTGTTTTTTTTTAGTAAGATATTTTGTATTGATTTTAAATATTTTTTTGAATCATATGTTACATAGTAATAGATGTAAAATATGTGACAAAATTGTTTTTATCCAGTTTGTAAGTTAATGAGACGTATATCATATAAGGTAGGTAATCTATTCTCTATGCTTGTGATAGCTGTACATATCGCTATATCCCCCTCCCCTCTTCTCATTTCTAAACAATCTGGAAAATAATTTGTATGTTACAATTTCATTAAGGAAGGCATTATATTTGTTATGTCATTCCATGCCTTATTCTCATAGCTATCAGGATCCTCTCTTATATATCCCATTTTCTCACAGATCATTGTTTCTTTAAGCGTGTTCCACCATTCTTTCTTGATATTAGTAGGGAGGCTTTGGTTGTTCCAGTTTTTGAAAATGATTATTTTTAATGCTAAAGATCTTAGTGTAATAATTTTTTGGTGAGTTATATTAATATCTAATGAGTCATATAAGTTAAATAATAAGATTGTTACTGTAGAAGGGATTACTTTGTCTATTATGGGTAATTCTTTGGTTAATGCACTCCACCATTCCTTTATAGGGCAAAGCAAAAAACTGTGAAGTAATGCTCCTCTTTGACTATAGTTATTCCAACATGCAGGAGAATATGATGGATTAATTTTTGATAGAGAGTAGGGGGTTAGATAAGCTCTATTTATAATGTTTTGTTGTATGCTTCTATATTTTGCAGATATTATATTTTCGTTGGCATTTATTCTGATTAATCTCCATTGGTTGATTTGAAAGTGAGTTCCAGATTTTTTTCCCATGCAACCTGTTGATGTATTTTTTTGTGTTTCTTCTGGAGTGGTGATTAATTTGTAAAATATAGATAATCTTTTTTTTTAGTTAATGAAATCATTTTTATTTCTTTTTGAATGATTTTTGTTACTTTTAGACCTGCCAAACACCTCCTGAACAAACTGGGCAGCCTACTGTTGCTATTCCTGCCCTCTAGTAACTGGTGCCATGCCTCAAGACAGCGTAACAACAGAGTTTTCAGTGTGCTGGGAAATGAGGAGACTGAGCTGCATTTTTTTGGTTTTTAAATAGAAACGAGGGGAGAGAGAGAGAGGGAAAGGACTGGTCTGTGTTTCAGAAGCTGTATTACCAGTGCCATGCCAAATTGGAATCTAACTTGTGGTAGGCTGCAACTGGGCATGACACTGGCCAGTTGTGGAGGGCTGAGAGCATGGCTTCATGACAATGTGGAGTCCACTGGATCGAGGTACCTTTGTGACATTTTGTTGCCTGCTGTGGCTTATTTGAACTGTATTAGGTGGAATGGAGCTGAACATAGCTTCTAGCTCTTCTGGATCAATTGATTGGAAGCTACAGTTCATCTTTTAAATGTCATGCTTTTTAACAACTTGGTTTAGCAGTGATTCACTATGGTGATTTTTTATTTTTGATGTTTGGGGGCTCAAAGTGATCTATAAAAGGTAGTGATTTTTAGATGCAGCTGACTGGCACCATTTGCATGGGTAATGCTAGGACTGACCATGGCTGAAAGGTGCCAGTCAGTCAATCAGATTTGTTTATTTAGAGGCCATTGTATAATCTGTGTTAATGTTCAGTAAGTCTTTATCTTGGTTGTTGTTGTTGAGTTACAGCTGTTTACAGTTACAACTTGGTACATTGAATAGCTTTGAGATCAGATTTGAAGAATATGCCCTCTTTTTGACATGACACTCACAGCTGTCTGCTCTGTTCATCTGGCATGGATGGACTCTTGGGGACCTCCCGCTAGCTAATTTGGCCCTGCCCCACCTGTTACAGACAGCATGAGAGCAGTTGTCAGTTACTTGTCCCTCTCCCATCTTCTCCATGGCTAACAAATCGCATAAAAATTTATTCACATAATGTGAATGGTCTTAGCAGCCCTAACAAGTGCTGCAAGGTCTTATCTACCATTGAAACAAATCCAACCCAACTTTTGTTCTCCTTCAGGAGACCCACTTAACATCACAGAAGCACAACAAGTTGAAAAACGTTGGTTATTCTGAAGTTATCTCTGCCAGTTACCTTAAGGGTAAACCGAGAGGAACTGCTACTCTGGTACCCCAAAATACCTCTTTTAAACTCACTGCATCCTGCCATGACCTACAAAGCCACCTATTTGTTGTCAACGGTCAATATATGGATAACTAAATCACCCTGGTGAGCTTATATCCCCCCCCCCGGGTATGGATACCCATACAGTTAACTTACTGCTTGGCAAAATCCTCCAATATCAAAAAGGTATCTTACTCATTAGCGGAGATCATAGCTTGACATGTGATCCTATTGACACCTCCAGTATCTGCCCCACAGACAACCAGGAGCAGCTAAAAGAAGCAAATTCCTGTTTGAAACATATGGCTGGTAGGACGCATAGTGCTTTTTCCATCCACGGACCAAGCAGTACACCTATTACTTGTCACCTCAGAAAATATACACTAGGATTGACCTGTTTCATATTTCCAGGGTGCACCTTCTCCTGTTAATAACTTGTGATCCTCTTCCTAATTACCTTTTGGACCATGCTCCATTGTTACTTGCTTTACAAAAGGGCAACAACAAGCCAAATACCTTGTGGAGGTGAAATAATTATTTGCTAAACTCCCAAGACATGAAAACCCTTAGTCATGATGAAATACAGCAAATTCTAACTGATCTTTGGGAGGGTGGTAGGGTGTATTGGTTGTGGGTCAGCCATGGTACTAAACATAGCCTTGAAAATGGGGGGATGTATGGTATGTAGGCAGATTGTACAGCTTAAAGAGGAGGAGGTGAGATGGCTGAGATGGGCAGTGAGCTGGAAAAGGGTGAGGACTAGATGGGGGGACATGAGGAGTCCTGCTGAGGGAGCTATAGCAGCAAGTGGTGGGACTGTGGGGGACAAGGCATAGTCAAAGGGGGAGCTACAGAGGAACAAGGAGCAAACCCAGCCACAGGAAGGGGAAGATGGGATGGGGACTGGAGGAAATTTGGGGAGCACGAATAGAAGGGGAAGGGGTAGGGAAAAGCACTGAAGGAGATACAGGAATCCCAGATAAGGGCAGCAATGGGCACAAGAGAAACCTGGGGAACTGGCAGGTGATACAGTATAAAGGTACAAAGAATACTCAGAGGGCAAGGGCGGAGGGACCAAGGGAAGGACTATCAAACAGAGGAGTACAGGGAGTGGGCTTAGAACAGAAGCATATATGTGCACCACTAGAGGCACTAAATGGTGGGGAAGATCAGGAAAAAGGAGCTGAAGAGCACACAGAGAAGAAGGAGAGACAAGCATGAAGATAGGCACAGAACAATTGAAAAAAGGGGATGCCCTAGCAGGTAAGACCAACAGGCAAGACCAGAAGGGGGGGCAACATGCTCGGGTTCAGAGGAGCAAAAGCTGGATGGGGGAGAAAGGGAGGAAGGGCCCCAGGGAAAATCCCACAGGACATGGGCAGGGACAGATAAACAAGGAGGGGAAAAGTTAGAAAATGGAGTGGCAGAGGCGGGCAGCCTGACAGAGCCTGAGAGGGCACAGAGCAAAGAAGCTTGGGGAGCACAGAGGGAGGATAGTGCTTCAGAAAAAGAAATGGGCAAAGGTGGCATTGATAATAAAGTTGGAAATAGGATGCAGGGGGTTGTGGAAGGATGGTAGGGAGATGCAATCAGAGGGAGATGGAGAGAAGGGTCCTACTGGTTGGGGACTCTATAATAAAAGGGATTGCATGGGAGGGAGGAGAGACAAAAACAGTGCATTGTGGGTGGAGTGTCTGCTGGGCATGACAGCAGTGAAGGTCATTCATTATATCCCCTCAAGGGGGAGGCAGCAGGATGAGAAAATGTACCTGCTGTTCCACCTGGGAACAGATGACTTGGCAGGAAGTAGCCTGATGGAGGTGCCGGCTAGAGTCAGAGCTCTAACTAGATACTGTAGCACTCTGGGGTTTAAATCAGTTGCATTCTCAGAGGTGTTACCAGTACTGATGGCAAGCACTGATAGGAAGTTGAGGATTAGGGAGCTCAACTAGTGGCTGGTGGGGTGGTGTGAACAAATGGGATATGGCTTGGTAGGGGACTGGGGATCTACATGGGAGGATGAGAGCCTATTTGCACCAGACAGACTGCACCTGAACAGGGAGAGGGTAGCAGTACTAAAATGCAAGCTAGTAGAATACATAGAGGATACTTACAATTTAAACTAGGATGGGGGGTGGAGTGGACAAATCTGATCCACAAGGAGGAAAGCATGGGGGGCTACCAGGTGTCTGCTGTTCTCAGCCTTTGCTGATTGTATTGTGAGGCCTTCTGGCACCATGCAATTCTGCTTAAAATTGAACCAGTCCAAATTAATTCATGGGTATTTTAATGGAACATCTGGGTCAATTACTAGTAATCTTGGCTGGCAATTTCAACGCAGCTTGGGGTTGTCCCAAGGGTCAAAAGTTGGAAAAATCAATGAGCTGTTTAAACCTGATACAAATTATAGATACACCTACAAGGAAAGGTTCCTTATAAAGTAAAGGTAACGTACTGGACCTGATGTTTGTTTCACCTGAATTGTCAATCTTGGAGAAAAGTGTATGTGCTCCTAGTTTAGGAGATCACAACATAGTTAAGTGTGTGTTCTCTACGATTAAAAATTCTATTCCCATAAAATTGGTACCACAAATATCTAAAAGATGTTATTCAAAATTTAATAGTTTATCATTTAGAAAGTATCTCCAGGGACTTCCTTGGCATAGAATTTTTCTTATCCCAGATTTAAATTTGGCTGTATTAGAATTTACAACAATGTTAATTAATGCTTGTGATAAATTTGCCCCATATAAAAAAGTAAATCAAAGAATAAAACATTTACCATGGTTAACTGTAAAAATAATAAAAAAAAAGATTAGGACTAGAAATCATTATTGGAAAAAAGCAAACAAAACATTAAATAATGAAATTTGGGAACAATACAAAAGGTTAAGGAATCAAGTAATACAGGAAATTAGGAAATCAAAAGCTCGTTATTATAAACAGCATATTAAAGAATCAACAAATCCTGGTGCTTATTGGTCTGTTATAAAAAATCTTGTGAACCCAAATAGTAAACAAAGTGAAATAAATTGAGTCAGAATGGAAAAGTGTTTGAAACAAATAAAGCCGCTGAAATTTTGAATGATTACTTTATAAACCTCCCCGATCTGAAATTAGATTGCACAATTAAAATTAATACTTTGAATGAAGTAAAGGGTAAGAGTCCCCAAGATGAGAAAGAACCCAAATTCAGGTTTAAGAGAGTGACAAACAATGAAGTTCTAAAAAACGTAAATAGTTTAAAAGTAAATAAAGCAAGTAGCCCAGATAGAATAGATAACAAATTATTAAAATAAGCTCCTATGGAATTGTCACCTATATTAAGGGACATTTTTAATTGGAGTTTAAGGGAGGGACAGTTTCCATCCAGCTGGAAGTTAGCCAAAGTGATACCAATAGATAAGGGAAGGGATCCAGAGGATATTTCAAATTACTGTTCAATAGCCTTGCTGTCCACAGTATCCAAGTTATTTGAAAAAATTGTCCATGATCAGTTAATGGACTATCTGGAAAAACATAATAAATTGACTCAACAACAGTATGGTTTTAGACAGGGTAGGTCCACGGTTACCGCACTCACGGACTTCTTGGATCTTATAGCAGCCCCTCTTGGGGAAGCGAAGTCCGTGGGTGTGGTATACATGGACCTATCTAAAGCATTTCATTTAGTAAATCATAGCATTTTGATAAACTCATTATTGAAAATAGGGGTGAAGGAAGAAACTTGTGATTGGTTCATATCATATCTTGATAAAAGATCACAATTTGTTGTCCTAAATGGATACCAGTCAAGAATAGACTATGTAACAAGAGGGGTCCCCCGGGGATCTATCCTGGGTCCCCTCTTGTTCATAGTCTATTTAAATGACTTACCAAAGAATACTGGATATTCAAAAATTCATCTATACGTAGACGATACGGTTTTGGTAGCAGAGGGGAAAAACTATAAGTGAAGTAGAATTCAATTTACAGAGAGATTTTAACACTATGCTAGGTCATTTTTCATCTTTGGGTTTATTAGTTAATAGTAAAAAGACACAGGTTATGTCATTTGCACTGGATCTAAAGGGAATTTCAAAATTAAAAATAAAGACACAAGAGGGTAAGTTTTTAGAACAAACTGAAACATACAAATATTTAGGGGTACATATAGATCAATGTCTTACTTTCCAATATCATGTAACAAATTTAATAAAGAAAACACATGTTAAGATCAGAGCTATGAAACGAATATCAAATTGTATGACAAGAGAAACAAGATTGATCATGGTTAATCAATTAATAATGCCGGTTATTGACTATGGTAGTCATATTTACAGACACACAGCAAGTAAATACTTTAATAACTTGGATACACTTTCTAATAAGCTTGCAAGATTTGTGCTAAGGTGTGACTTCAAAACACATCACTGTACCATGTATATGGAATTAGGGTGGACTCCGTTAGACTTAAGGGCTAGGGGAACCTGGCTAAATCAGGTTCGTAATATATTTAAAAATCAATCATTAGATAATTTAAAAAACAAATTACAAAAACCAAAACATGGTTTGAATTTAAGAAAAAATGGTGCTAGAGATTTAATAATACCAAAGTTAAAAAATCGATTTAGTGAAATGACCCTCCAATATCAGGTAGCTAAAAGCTGGAATTGTCTTCCCCCTTTTTTACGTGACTTAACAATTACTGATCATGTTTTTAAAAATGGCCTGAATCACGAACTTAGTTATCGTTGTTGTTGTAATAGGTGAAAATAGTGTAAAAGTATAAATGTTAGTATGCCTGTTATTGATGTGTTTGTAAAATTGTGATGTATTGTTTTTTGTACCTTTTTTTGTAATTTTGTATTAAATGTGTAGTAGTAGAAATTTTTGTATAATGTAAACAGGTAGGCCTTGTAAATAGGGATTTACGGAACCCTAATGGCTATATCACTGTATAAATAAAAATTTTACCATGCCATACCTACTATTTGCATATACTTCCCATAATGCTTTGCATTATTGGGGTATGTGCAATTTGTGTTTTTTTTTCCAAAAACATAGTTTAACAGCCAACATCATGATAATTTCTAGTTTAACAATAATTTCAAATTTATAACATTAGTTTACAGACTGAAAAGAAAGGTATAAGTTATAAAGCAAGTACATGAAGGATCTCACCCTGACCTATAAGTGAAAGAAAATAGGGTGGTATAAATACCAATCTGAGCCTTTAATAAGCATGAGATCATGAGGTAAGTCCTATGTATAAAATGTACCATATGTGTGAGGTATAGCTGCACTTTAAAGCAATAATTCCAATCTAAGTATCTCCCTGACTATAAACAAGTTGAACTCCAGTTGTACAGCAAGAGGTACTTACAAATAATTTCCTTTGTTTTTGTCTGGGTAAGTTAATAGTTATATTAGTATGTATTACACACAGGCTCCCAATACTGAAATGATGCAGACAGACGCTCCCCTCATGGGTGCAGGTTGTGAGGGCTGGAAACCCTCCCTCTGAGCCTTCCCTGGAATGGACCCTGATACTGAAATGCTGCAGACAGAAGCTCCCCTCATGGGTGCAGGTCATGAGGGCTGGAAACCCTCCCTCTGAGCCTTCCCTGGAATGGACCCTCGATACTGAAATGCCGCAGACAGAAGCTCCCCTCATGGGTGCAGGTCATAAGAGCTGGAAACCCTCCCTCTGAGCATTCCCCGGAATGGACCCCCGATACTGAAATGCTGCAGATGGAAGCTCCCCTCGGGGATGCAGGTCATGAGGGCTGGAAACCCTCCCTCTGAGCCTTCCCTGGAATTGGCCCTCGAAACTGAAATGCCGCAGACAGAAGATCCCCTCATGGGTGAAGGCTGGAAACCCTCCCTCTGAGCCTTCCCTGAAACAGACCTCCGAAACTGAAACACCGTAGACAGCTCCCCTCATGGGTGCAGGTCGTGAAGGCTGGAAACTCTCCTTCTGAGCCTTCCCTGAAATGGACCCCCAATACTGAAACGTTGCAGACAGGTACAATCCCAGAATTACAAAGTCGGCAAGCCCTCAAGCCCTACAGTTGTTTTCTATAGGTTGCATGGAGAAGGACGTGATGAAGTTTACCTTGAGGACTTTTTTTTGTTGACTCCAAACTAGTGAAGATAGTTTTTCTGCTTAAAACGAATTCCCTCAATTTCTTATTTAATGTAACAGCTTAAAACAAATTCCCCAAATTTCTGTTGCCTGAACAGTCTGTTTTATGAGTTACCTTAAGAGCTGGTACCAGAATATTGGATAATGAACTGGAGTCTGTGTTTTTTGGCGCCAGCTCCCTGGTTTGAATCACATAACCTGTAAAGTTGCCATCTTGAATTTATTTCAGCCCAAGTTTACTGCATCACTGCATTTATTTAATAACTTTCAGTAGCTACAATTTTTATTGATTTCTAAGCATTTTTTTGTTTCTTAGTTCCTCACTTTTTTTGCTGCCTTACTGCATTTCATTTCTGCTTTATATACTTATACTAGTTTAATCATAGCCCATTTAGGTGCCAACTCCAGACTGTTTAAGCTAATCCTACGCACACAAATATAAGTAGCCATAGTTTTCTCCTGTAATTCGAATTTACTTTGTTCAGACCCCAGATTTAGTGGTAACAGGATTAACTGCACAGATTGCTTCTAAATTCCCCATCCCCAGTTCACTGAGCCCTCCGTTCTCGACCAACTTCTTGACTAACCTTTTTAACTTGGTCTCCTCTGTCTTTCTCTCACAACAGAAGCTCCCCTCGTGGGTGTAGGTTATGAGGGCTGGAAACCCTCCCTCTGAACCTTCCCTGGAATGGACCCCTGATACTGAAATGCCGCAGACAGGTACGATCCCAGAATCACAAAGTTGGCAAGCCCTCAAGACCTGCAGTTGTTTTCTGCAGGTTGCATGGAGAAAGTGGCCCTGCCGACGCTCTGTGTCGGCTACCCAACCACCCCTACCACCGCCCTTGGTGATCTTGGTATTTTATAGTGCTTGTCAGGTGATCTTATAAAATCAATCAGTCCACTTTCCCATAGACAGGTTATCTGTGCCTGTCACTAGTGGCCGCTAATTATATATCTAAATTCCAATCATTGACTTAGAGACTTAATCTAATCAGCTCCTCCACTTCTTGACTACCTCATCTTGTGGCCAGGAAATGTTCTCTATGGCTGTTCCCCTCTCTGTAACCCTTCTTCTTTGCTTGTGCCCCCCCATTTCACCCCCCACATACACAACCCATTCCTCATCATATCTGCTCTGCTAGCATCTCCCTACCTTCCACCCCCTCCACCCTACTGGTTACACCTACCTGCCATCACCCCCACAGCACTGAGTCCCACTTCCTTGCTTCCCTGTAGCCCCCACCCACCCACCCATGCCATGTTACCTTGTTCTACCTAAACATCTCCTGATGATCCTGCAGTATTGGGCTTCACACAATCTCATGTTGTAAATAAACAGGTACTCCCTGCTGCAGGCCCCCTCGCAGCGTGCCCATAGGCGACTCCTGCAGCACATCTTAACTAGGATCTCTATCATTCTTCTGCTACTCTCTGGTAATATACACCCCAACCCAGGCCCTTTGTCTGCCCCTTCCCCAGTTCTAAGCATTCTAATGGCCTCATGATGGGTACCATCAACATTTGCAGCTTCTTAAAGTAATTTTCCCTACTTTAAGCCTGGGTTTGACTACATAACCCTGATGTGCTAGCAGTAGTCAAAATGTGGCTACCACAGAGTACCCCAGACTCCACTGTTGCCCTACAGGGCTATACATTGTTCTGATTGGACAGACAAGGGAAAAGGGGTGGGGGGTGCAATTTACCTCTGGGACTACTTACAAGGTATAATTACTGGAACAGCACCTCCAAGTGCTGGGGCCCAGACTCTCTCCCTAAAGGTTGCTGTTGGCAACTCTGGAAACTCTCTTTACCTTATGGCTGTCTATGTACCTTCTGTAACCAGAAGGATGCTTTTACTTCCATCCTAAGCATTGACCAACTCCCCAAAAACTCAGAAATGATTGTATTTGGGGATTTCAACATTAACTGGCTTGCCCTCCAGATGTCCTGTCTCAGGGATACTGCTGCTGCCCAAAATCTATCTCAGATGGTACTTTCCCCTACTAGGCTAAACCACAGTAGGAGCACCAGTTCCCTCATCAACCTCATCTTCACAAATCGCCCTGAGCATATCAAGGATGCCCAGATTCTGTCTGATTCACTCAATGATCACTCCCCTGTTACCTGTCACTGGTCCAACAGCTGGAAATCCCCTTCCCTGATGATTTCTAGGTACTGCATGCTGAAGAAAGGCTCATTAGTACACTTCTGCAATCACCTCCAAAACTTTGACTGGTCCCCCCGATCACTTGACATCAGTGGATGCCGCTCTGTCCTTCTTCATTACCTCCTTCCAACACACCTGTGACATCTTTGCCCTCTTCATGAAGCAGATTGTAAAAAAATCAATCCTCTCCCTGGATAACTCAGCCCTAGCTCAACCAAATGACAGCCCGTGATAATCTGTGGCACCGTGCCCTAGAGTCTGGCCACCCTGCTGATCGTCAACTCTATCGCGCAGCCTGTAACTCCTGCACATGGGCCATCCACAAAGCTAAGGTGGTCTATTACCAGGGCAGACTCACTGCTACCTGGGGAAATAGGCAACATTTCTGGGAGAATATTAGGGTGCTTAGTGGTAAACCCTCCTCCCCTCCCCCCTCCTTGCTGATCGTCAATGGGACTCCCACCCAAGATCCAGACAAGATTGCCAACGTTTTAAATGCTGCCTTCTCTGACTTCAGTTCTATCCTCCCTCCTGATTTCTTCTCTGCCTCTACTGGTCAGTTCCCCCTCACCCCAGGGGTCCCACCATTTCACTTTAAAACAATCTCACCTAGCACAACTCACCCCTATCTGTCCAAGTTCCTTGGTAAAACCAGATAAAGTGGCGACTCTCTAGATCTAAAGCTGCTCACTTTATCTCGAGACTCAGCACTAACCCCCTAACCAAAATCCTTAATATGTCCCTATGTCTAGGGCAGTTCTCTACACAGTGGAAAAGAGCGGTCATTACTTCCATCCATAAAAATGGTGATCGAACCTCCTACTGTAACTACAGGCCTATATCCATTCTCCCCCCAAAGCATTAGAAAAAATTGTTGCTGACCAACTCTCCGAATACTTGGACTCGCATCACCTACTTTGCCAACAACAGCATGGCTTCAAGAAGGGACATAGTACAACCACTGCCCTTCTAGAGTATACCTCCTATATCTCCGATGCCCTTGACCAGTGGGCCTTGGCTGGATTGGTGTACATCGATCTCTCCAAGACCTTTGACATGGTCAGCCACCCTATGTTGATTGACTCCCTCCTCTCTGCTGGCATATCCCAGGAGGCCACTGGCTGGTTATCCCACTACCTTCAAGGCCACACCCAGCAAGTGAAGATAAATAACACCCTATCCACATACCTCCCTGTCTGATCAGGTGTCCCTCAAGGTTCCATCCTTGGCCCACTCCTCTTCTCACTGTACTTAAACTCTCTACTCCTGGCCTCCACTGGATGTCTCCTCCTCTATGCAGATGATGCAATGATCTTTAGTCAGCATTCTGACCCCACCCAGCTCCAATTATCATTACAATGCACCTTCACTGAAATGGAATCCTGGCTGTCCATTCATTACCTCATCCTCAACTATAATAAAACTAAGGTAATGCTGTTCACTCAACCCCAACATAAACATAACTCAGCTATCCTCTCTATACAAAACGTAGAAACATAGAAGTTGACAGCAGATAAGGACCGCAAAGCCCATCCAGTCTGCCCATTTCTTTTTGTACCTTATTAATGTGGCATAGGTCTTTGCTCTGTCAATAGCCTATCTATTCATACTCATCTGTATTGCTCCCTTATGCCTATCCCATGCCGATCTCATGCCTGTTTGAAACTCTGCACTGTATTCGCATCCACCACTTCCTGAGGAAGGCCGTTCCATGCATCCACCACCCTTTCTGTGAAAAAGAACTTCCTCACATTACTTCTTAATTGGCCTCCATCTAATTTCATGCTGTGTCCTCTTGTCCTGCCATTTTTCTTATATTGAAACATGTTAGACTCTTTCACGTTGTTGAAGTCCTTAAGGTGTTTGAATGTTTCAATCATATCACCTCTCTCCGTCCTTTGCTCAAGGGTATACATATTGAGTTCACTTAACCTGTCCTCATATGTTTTTTGATGCAGTCCCTACACCATTTTGGTTGCCCTTCTCTGGACTGCCTCAATTTGGTTAATGTCTTTGTGAAGGTGTGGCCTTCAGTACTGCATGCAGTACTCCAGATGGGGCCTAACCAGTGTCTTGTAAAGAGGGATTATTACCTCTCTCTTCTGACTTGTGATACCCCTACTAATACACCCCAACATCCCTCTAGCCTTACCTACTGCTTTAGAGGTCTGCTTGGATGATTTAAGGTCATCGGTGATGATGATGCCCAAATCTCTTTCTTCCCTTGTGACTGCCAGCAACTCCCCTCCCAGCCTATTGGTGGCTTCAGGGTTTCTCTTCCCTATGTGCATGATCTTGCACTTCTTTGCATTAAACCCCAGTTGCCACTCTTCTGACCATTTTGCTAGTTTATCCAGATCTCTTCTCATTCTATCCACAACATCTGGATCATCTACTCTGTTGCAGATCTTGGTGTCATCTGCAAACAGACAAACCTTACCCTCCAGTCCATCTGCAATGTCTCTGATAAAGATACTGAAGAGGACTGGCCCCAGGACTGATCCCTGAGGTACTCTACTTGTGACTTACATCTCTTCTGAATGTATACCATTTACCACCACTCTCTGTTTTCTGCCCGTCAACCAGTTTGCCACCCAGTTGACCAATGTCTGACCCACCCCAAGCCTACCCAGCTTATTAATCAGTCTTCTGTGTGAAACTGCCAGGGAACCACCTTGGAACCTGTAAAAATCTTTAAATACCTAGGCATCACCCTAGACTCGGCTCTCAATTTCCATGACCATATCATGTCTACCTGCTGTGCAGTAAATTCCAGAACTGTCCACCTATAGAGGCTCAGACCCTGCCTCCCCCTGATGCTCTCCGACTAGCTATATCTAGCTCAGTCCTACCCTTGGTTGACTACGGCATAGTTATCTATGGCTCTGCCTCAGATACTACCCTGTCCAAAATCAAACTTACCTTAAATAAGGCTTGTTGGCTGCCCACAGGCAGTGAACACCTCACACACACTTGTGACCTCTACCAACGATCGGCATGGCTAAATTTCCAGGGGTGACTATTATACCAAACCTGCCTACTTACTAAAAAAAAATCCAACTGGGTCTATCCCCCCAGTTGTCTTTCTCTTCTCCAAATGGGGTTACAGAGATGAACTACAAGACTTTCTAATACTGCTGCCTTCCACATCCCCTTTGTCAAATCCACCACTGGTCAAACGGCCTTTTGATACAGGGCTCCTCTATGGATGGACTAAATTCCAGGGCCCCTTCTCACCATATCCAAATTGGGGCCTTTCAAAAAAGAGCTGCGTGAGTACATCATATCCACCTCTCACTGTGACCGCCCATAACCCCTCTAGCCCCCCTCCCCCATTTCTCTACTCTCAACCTCTACCACCTAGTCATGGTCCCATCAGCTACTTTCCTCGAACTGTTAATCATCTGTATCTATTTTTGAATGTTTACATGATGATAACTGTGTACAATTTTGCTTGTTTTCTGTATCTGTTTCATTAAGTTCCTGTACTTCTTCATTTTATTTTGTTTTCTTTTCAGTTATAATGTGGAGCCTTTGTAAATGAGTCCCTGACTCAAAGGGTTGTAATTCCTAGACTTTAAGAAATAAATAAAATAAAAATATTTGTAAATATAGGAAACAACATTTGAAATACAAAAAAATACATTTATAGATATATTGGCAATATACCAATAACATATATTTACCATCCTTCTTTCAATATATTTGGAATTTAATCAATATATTTTGCAATATAAATGGGGTGGGATTTTCAGAACTGCACCTGGCAGGGGCACAAGCTGGGTGCAGTGCAACTGGGATGTACCAGGATGTGGACTGGGCGATATTCAACGGTGCTGCACCATGGCTCAGCACCATTGAATATGGCACTGTGGCCACCCACATTGCGCATGGCACAGTGGCACTGCGCCAGTGCAAGTGGCCAGAAAAGAGCAGGGGGATGCGCTAGCACAAGTGCCATTGCACTAGGTGCGGCAACCACGATATTCAGCAGTGGATATGCAAATAGGGCCATAACGTATGCATGGCACAAATGGGGCCATTAGCATGTTATTAAGGTCCCATTTGCATCCAGGTGCGCCGATCCCCGGTGACTTGCACCTGGCGCCCTGCCAAGCAGCAGCTGTCGGGGACCGATGCCCCCTACCCCCACCGGCAACCCGATCGCGGGCATAAGTATAAAAATAGAATGTCCAATATCCCTTGGGGTCCAGTGGACCACTTCCAGCCCAGTCACGGGCATATGTATAAAAATAGAATGTACAAACCATCCCTGGTGGTCCAACAGTACCCCCCCCTCCCCACCTGCCCACTGAGCCCCAGCAGCCCGTTCCCTCCACGCTCAGCGGCGGGCGGCAGCGCCCCACCCTCAAGCCGCCTGCTGACTGACTGCGTACAGTACAGCTGTATGCCCATTGGTCCACAGCATGGGCCAATGGGCGTGCACACCATACCATACTACACAGTCTGGGGCAATGTGAGGAGGCATTTCTTAACAAAGAGGGTGGTGGAGCCCTGGAACAGACTGCCAGATGAATTAGTGGGCGCTGAGATGGTGGAGGAATTTAAAAGGGCATGGGACAGGCATATGGGACTGAGTATTGAGGGGAAGGATGGGGGCAAGTAGGGGGTAGTTGAAAGGGGAGGGTTGAGCAGACTAGATGGGCCGGGAGGGTCCTTTTCTGCCATCAAATTTCTATGATTCTATGACAACTCGACCCCCCAACTTTTCTCCCAGCACCCTCTGTGATACTATTAAAGCAGACTTCAGGAAGGAACTGATTAGTCAGGCTTAAAGGATTAAACAACAATTAGAAGAAAAGTTGGAAAAACTTCAACACTCTCTTAAGCAGGCCCATACCTTATATATGAAGGGAGATGCTACTTAAACTGATTTTATTAAAAAAATTACAATAAGAAATCCAGGACATCTTAAACACCAAAAACAGAGATGGCTCTCCATTACTTTAAACAGAGATATATATTTTTTTGGGGGTGGTGGGTCAGCCCGAGCAACAAAACTATTGGCCTATGGGATGTGTTGCCAAGTAATAGACACCACGGTGACCCAAATTCTAGACCCTGGATCTTTGACATGACATACCACCCAGGCTGGGATTTTAGAAGCATTTAAAAACTATTATGCACAATTATACACCCCAGAAAACCCATTAGACCCTCCAGTGGTAGTTATATTTCTTCACTCTGCCCACCTCCCTGTGCTTACCAATATCCAGTCATCCCCTTTAACCAGACCAGTCACAGCAGAAGAAATTGTGACAACAATTAAAAACTTAGAGAACAATAAAAGCCCGGGCCCTGACAGCTATACTAGTGAGCTTTATAAAATGTTTCAAGACATGTTAGCAACCCCATTCGCTGAGGTCTGTTCATGGGTAGTAGCAGGTAATGCCACCTACTTACCTGGAGTTTTGCCACTATCACTGCAATACTTAAATCAAAGACAGCTCTCTCTTTCTGTCTTATAGACCGATATCAGTTCTAAATTTAGATTACAAAATATTTTTCTCTGTAATAGCAAAATGTTTCGATAACATCCTCCCGCAGTTAATACAATCAGATCAAATAGGGTTTGTTCGCTCTCGACAGACCCAAGACAACATAAAGAGAGCTGTACAAGCCCTACGCCATGCCACCTGGTTGAAAACTCCTTTTCTACTTCCAAGCTTAGACCCAGAGAACGCCTTTGACTGGATGGCATGGGATTTCCTTTTTACCACCTTAACTAAATTCAATTTTTCAAACCCCTTTACAGATATCCTAAAAGCCCTTTATAAAGCACCACTCCATTCCCCCTTTCTCAAGGTACACGGCTGTGCTGCCCCACTCATTATTATTTGTGTTATACCTAGAACCTCTGGCACAAGTGCTTTGACAGGACGACCACATCTATGGGCTACATCTGGCCGGTTGACAACAGAAATTTGCCTTTCATGCAGATTACCTACTCATTTATATGATTACCCTACTGACTTCCTCCCTTACCTTTAGGATCTTCTCAACCAAATCAGCCACTGTGCTTGATACAAAGTTAATCCCACAAAAACAGAGGCCCTTTCTCTCTTTTGTACTCCTACAGATCAAATCAGATGGCAATTTAAATTTAATTGGGACATGGGGTCTCTTACCTTAAGCTGACAGAAGATTTAGAATGTGTAGGTTTTTAGGACAAGTATACCTGTCAGTGGCAGTTAAGTACCGTGGAATCCATGGGCTCATTTCTCAAAGATTGGTGCAAGCTGTGCCAACAGCAACTTGCACCGATACTCACTGCACCTGATTCAGATACTGGAGGGGTCCTGGCACCAAGTCCCACAGCTTGTGCCAATCACACTCATATGGCAAAAGGGAAGGGGCACAGAAGAGGAATGCCACAAGCTGAGGGACAGTCATGAAGCACTGACAGCACTAGTGGATGTGTTGCCCATAGGGAAGGCCCAATGTCTGCTGCAGTAGTCTGGCCCCACCACTGGCACTGATGCAGTCTGCCAGCACTGGGACCCCTGGCTGGCATGCCGTGGTATATTCCTATCCCCCCTGCAGCAAAGAGGGCAGGGAGCTACATATGCCCCGCATGTGCCCCTGGCATGACAGAGGGCACATCACCAACAGCATGCCATGTTGCCAGCAGTGCAGCCAACCCATGATTCATGCCAGGCAGCAGTCCACCACCATCAGTGCAAGTGGACAGCACTGCAGGCTGCAGGCCCTGGGTCTCAGTGAGCCTCCCTGTGCCACCTATATGGGCTATGGTGCAGTGTCCTACACACTGCCACGGTGGTACCCATGCATTGCCAGACCACCTGGCTCACCACTGGCACAGCATTCAGTGCCCCTGTATGGCTATGGGGTAATACCACTGCCGCCACTGTGCCATGGGATCTGCAGGTGGGACCCCTTTTGGCGCACCAGGTGTTAGACCAGCTCAGGGCTGGTCTAACTCTTGGCTGGAGCTGCGGAAATTATTGCCTTTCTGGAATTCCAGCATGGGGGATATGGCAGATGCCTACTGGTGCAGCACCCCTAAGTGCCATATCACTGCCTGCGGCATGCCGTAAGTGGGGCGCAAGGGTGTCTGGTGCACCCTGTCCCCTTGGTGCTGCAAACTCCTTTTGAGAATCTGGAATGATGCAAGTTGCACTGCAGTGAGTCCCTTGCATCATGTTTCTGTGATGCAAGCACCTTGCATTATTCCCAACCCTTTGAGGATCGAGCCCCATATTTCTGCAGATTCTGTCTCTGTCACTTCCCTCAGTTATGACTCCTTGACTCAAGCCATATAAGCAACTATAAAATGCTGGCAGACAATTAATCTACCCAGTGGTGCAAGTGGTAGACAAGAAGTACAGGAACTCAGACACTGGCAAATATGAAATGCAGAATGAGGTTCCTCAGTGTGAAGGATAGCCATGTCAAAGACACATCTATCTGTTTCGACACTTGTAGATTCAGTTAGAGATATTGAAGTATTTCTAGGAAAATACCATTGATGTACAAGTTAAATGTTGTTATGGAATCCCTGATTTCAGGTCAGAGGCCATGAAACTTTCATCATGTTGCTGGTCTAATATTTTTAGTTCCACTGTCAGTGGGAATAAGTGCAGGAACTCCATTCCTGCTGCAAAAAAAGGTACAGGAACTGAGTTCCTGTGTGTTCCTGTTCACTTTCGTCACTGAATCTACCTCTTATACACAAAATTGACTCTGTCGAAATTAGTGTTTTGCCATGAATCTTATATTTGCCCCAAACCCTCCCAATCACCCCAACAGTCCTACAGTTCAGAAACTGGGATCAAATGATTTCCCAATACATTTGGGGAAACAAAAATCCAGTGTCAAATAGACTACTCTGCAACTCCCAAAATTGAAAGGAGGACTAGAATTACCTAATTGAAAGTTATACCATCAAGCAGTACAAATTTGCACAGCATTATACTAGTTGACCGCTCTTGCGATGCCCTCTAGAAGACAATTGAAACAATTGGAGAAGACCTAATATCAATGTAGCCCCTCTACCAATTTGGAGACTTACCTTTAGCCCATTTGCTCCCTTTCTGCTATCCCAAGCACCTCCAGAAAATGCCTGCATTTATTTTTTATTGGTCCCCCAATGCTGGCCCAGTCCTTCTGTGCCCCTGTATGCCCAGGCCTTAGCCCCATGTGTAAATCCAGCCCTCTGGGGCTCCAAAAAGTAGAATTGTGATCCTCCGTGCTGCAAAAGGTACTCCAGTGCCGGCTAGGATAGCACATGTGCCAGTGGTGCCTTTGATCTCCTGACCACTTGATTTGCGGTAGATCGGGAGAGTAGTTTGGTGGTCCCGGTGTCCCCACCTGATCAGTTGGACCCGGTGACCACAGACAGGGCTCTGAGCACCCGCGCTCTACAAAAATTAAGGAGATCCACAAGTTGCTTCTGATCGGGGCTCATGAATATTAATAAGCCCAGAGACCCGATCACTAAATACGTATGAGGGTCACTTCTGCCCTCTGGGAAGCTAAGTATTTGGCAACTGCCAACAAGGAAAAAAGAAATGTTTAAATAAATATTAGTAACTGCTGTACGTATGGAGGACAAATGCTTACAGGGGAAAAGTGTTTATAAATATTTCAATAACTTAACTCCTGGCTGCACCAGTAAATGTTGGGACTCAGAGAACTAGCCTGCCTGCTGCTGCAAGGCATCCTTAAATATTGGCAGCAGTGACAGACTTGGGACTGAAACAAAATGTTTAGTCTGTGAAGTGATTAAGAGGACACATCAGTGGTTGTTAAACTGTGAGGCACTTGGGCAAATATTTAACTTATTCTGGCTGTACCAGAACTTTATTTGGGACTGTATCTAATCTGCTTAAGGGACTGTGTGTTTCAGCAGCCATTGCAAGCAGCCACAGCCAATCAGAAAGCTAGGAGTTCAAAGCCAGGACTTTTGGGACATTAACTAGTGCTTATGGGAAACTTCCAAGTGCTCATGGGGAACTGCAGGGACCTTATATTAGGCACCAAAATAGTAAACCAACTGTGCATCGAGTGAGGTTCATGCATAATTCATTTGCTTGATTGAAAAGGCCCTCCAGTCAATTGGAGGCCAATTGTCCAATAACTTCAGCCAATCAGGGTCCTCAGGAGAGCATAATAAGAGACTGTGTTTTCAGCATTTTTGCCAGATTCGAGCAAGAACCCCCTACAGGGGTGGTGGCTCCAGCTCCAAGCCATGTGAGTGGGCCTGGTGATCCAGTTAATCCTCTCCATCCAGGGGGTGTTTGCCTTCATTCGCAGTTAAAAGTTTAAAATAATTTAGTTTATGCTGTACCTGCTAGCTTGGGGGTTGCCAGGATGTCCTCCAGGTGCAAGCCCTCCCTTCTACATTGGGGAAAGATGTGGACCTGCAACTTGATGACTTCAAGACAGCTGTGAGAGAGTTGATTGCACCTCAGTTGTGATAGGATTGAAGATTTCAGGAACCTTGATGGAAGGGAAGCACTCAGTACTGGGGCTCATCCTGACTTTGCCTGGGAGGTCCAGCGTTGTCTAACAAATCTGGTCAAGATGTCCAGTGGAGCTGCAAGCCACAGCTATGTACTACAGATAGGACTGCGATGCCATGTCTAACGATTTTTGAGTATTGTAACCTGGAAAGGACTGTTCTATGCAAACATGACCAGGGCGGCCATCCTGGCCCCTGGTTGAAAGTGCTATCCTTTCATTGAATGTACAAGACGTGTCTGAAATGTGAATGTGCTGAATGTGCTAAAACATATAAATGTGATAGATGTTCAGAAATAATAATTAATTTCCCAACCGAAGTAACTGGCTGGTTACCTCCTGACTTTGTTCAGCATAGAAAATGCAGGGCAATCCCGGCACAACCAAAAGAGACTGTAAATAGTATGTCTGCCTAATTGCTTTCATGTCTAAGCATTAATTCTGTCTGATGATCAAGCCGGCCAATGAACAGGTGCACCGTCCACCCAGACTGTAACCATCAAGGGATATTGATAACTGGGTAACCAGGTTTAAATGTGTGGGATTGCAGGGTCTCATACTAAATTTTGGTGAACTGGTACCAGTGTGGGCAAGTGTAATATTTGTGTTCCATTTGATTCCATGCAGTTAGATAGCCAGGGCTCTGGGTATCTGTGCTGGTCAAATGAGGCTGCATTCCAGTTAAAAAGCAGATATTCACCCAGCTGGAGTGTTCACCAGCAACCAAAACCAACCCAATCAACTGTAAATACTGTAAATAATAATTATAGTGACTGCATAAACCACTATTCATTTTTCTTTCCCCTCCCTAAACCCCTATGGCACCTAAATAAATGTTGTTGTTTTTGCAAATTGTAGTATCATGAGCATATTATTAGAGAGAGTCTTTAAATGGTGGTCTGAAATGTGGGGAAATGTTATTGGGTCATGTGTTGGGGTGGCTAAAAGTAATAGTGAGTGGTCTGACATCCCAGGGGGTTGTACCAGGTGACAGCTAGCCCACTTTAAAGCTAACCTCTGGGTGGAGGCGCTGTGCATTATGTGACATCATGGAAAGGAACAAGATTAAAGTAAGTTTGGGAACCCAGGCCCCTCAACCTTGTTTAGGCCAGGCAAGGCAGGGGTAGTAACTCTAGGAGTAGCGCCGACTAGGGGTTGCACAATGGAGGCACCACTGGGATTCTACTGTTTAGCCATGCTCCTACCCAGCATGGACTCCCCCTCCATTTTGTATGTATTGGACCCTTAAAATGTCTGCCATCTATGTAGCTAATGGAAGTGTGTTTTGGTGCCAAATCTTGCTGTAGGCTTGGTTACTGCTGGCTCAGTGACTGTTAGTGAGTAGTGTATACCCCTAGTGGCCAAAAGTGGAATTGCACCGAAACATTATTCCAGTTTAAGATTTTGTACTTTAATGGCCCCCCCATAGTATGTAACATCTGATTAATGTTCACAATAGCTCCAGGGCACATAGGGGCAGAGTGCCTACGTGCTGTGCATCTGGGGCACTTAGCAACTCTACTCCCTTTGTGTCCCCCATGTGGGATGCACCACGGGCGGCACGCAATATGCTGGCGGTGGATAGGGGCAGGCCAGCACTATGCACCATGCATTAAGGCCCATAGTGCTGCCCATGGGGGTGCATAGGGAGTGTGCAGGGTATGCCAGGGAGAACCCTGCCATAAACTCCCCATGCACCCCGTGCACACCCTAGGACATGCTGCAGGACAAGGCAGATAGCCCAATGACACTCCAGGGCCACAGCAAATGGCCATCTGATGCTACTGATCCACCCTAGCACACAGTGGTGAGTGTGGCGAACCTCCCCCACAAAACCCATACCCCTCACAGGGGCACTGGCACAAGGCTGTTCCCCCCAGTGGAACTGCATGTGATCCCCCCTTCCTGCTACCAGCAGTACTGTCCCCCTGACATCCGACAAGCCCCCCCATCCCACTGCACCACTTCAGTGCCATCAGAGGGCCGGTGGCATTGCCTCCTACCATCTGCCACAGCCACCAGCCCATGGAAATCCATGGAGTGCTGCTAACACATACCCCACTATGTAAGGGATCCATTGATGGACCCATGCTGGGCATCTGATCAGGTGCCTGGTTGGGTCTTTGACTCTGCCCACGCCTGCTCTGCTTGGACCTGCATGCCGGGGTCACGGCTGCGGACAGGTGGCCAGTGGTGGTGAATGCTGCTGGTGTGCACCTGTCTGCAGGTACGTAGCTGTGTGGGTGGGATGCACACCTCAGGTGCATACTTCCTGCCACTATGTGCATAGGTGCCGATAATTGAAAAATGTTTGCTGCTTAGAATAGTGAGTATTTGTCTAGAATAGGATGTTATGGTAACCAATGTCAATTAGAAAGCCATATGCCTTAGGCAAAGTGTTTGACATTTTTAATGTTTTTGCAAATTACTAAGATGGTATTTAAGTGTGACAGGCTGGCACACCCTTTAGATGAACACCAAGGTTCATTGCCAGGGGAGAGTGTAACCCCCCCTACCAATTTGGGGGCTTACCTGTAGCTCATTTGCTCTCATTTCTGCTCTCCCAAGTGTCTCCAGGAAAAGCCTGCGTTTTCTTTTTCCTTGGTCTGCCAATGCTGGCCCAAGTCCTTCTGTGCCCCTGTATGCCTTAGCCCCGAGTGTAAATACAGCACACCAGGGCTCCAGAAAGTAGAACCATAATCCCTCGCGCTGCAAAAGACACTCCAGTGCCAGCAGGGATTGCGCATGTGC
Organism: Neoceratodus forsteri; assembly: GCA_016271365.2. NCBI lineage: Eukaryota > Metazoa > Chordata > Ceratodontiformes > Ceratodontidae > Neoceratodus > Neoceratodus forsteri. The sequence continues at coordinate 142,994,906 of JADMNL010000029.1, read as the reverse complement.
TGGCGGCACCTTTGATATCCTGACTGCTTGCTTGCTTGTGGTGGATCGGGAGAGTAGTTTGGTGGTCCTGATGTCCCCACCTGATCAGTAGGACCCAGTGATCACAGACAGGGCTCTGAGCACCCATGAGTTGTTCACGATCGCCGACAGCCTCCCCCACCTGCGCACCCCCTTATTCTACCCCATACCACCTAGTTTCCCTAGCTATCCTAGCCCAATTTGTGTCCACCCTCCACATACCTACTAGCCCCACCAAACAGCCATCTAACCCAGGTCCTTCTTGTAAAGCAACTAAACTAATGAGGAAATTCGCCCTCAGGCAAACGCTCCTTCTCCTCCTACTTTTATCCGGGAATGTCCATCCCAACCCAGGCCCACCGGGGTCCAGTGGCAATAAAAAAGACACACATAGGGGCCTATTTCTGGCCTCCCTCAATATCTGCAGCCTACCAAAAAAATTGACCCTGCTGCAAGGATGGCTAGCTCAACACCACGTGGATATTCTTACCTTATCAGAAACCTGGCTCTCAAAAAATGTCCCTGATGCCTCAGTCTCACTCAGAGACTATACCATTTTTAGAACTGATAAGGTAGGCAAAAGGGGTGGGGGATGTGCCATATATGCTAAAACATCCCTCAAGCCTCTATTAGTCCCACTTCCCTTCCCTGACTACGGTGCCCAGGCCATTACCATCAAAGTTGCCCTTGGTGCCCCTGTTAAACCCCTTTACATTATGGCAGTCTATATTCCACCAACTAACCAGAAACCAGCATTTGATTCTATTCTTTCTGCAATCACATATCTTCCCCCAAAAAGTGAACTAATTATAATGGGTGACTTTAATGTGAACTGGCTATCCTCTATGTTGGCTGTTTTCAAAGACACAACATGTGCATATGACCTTACCCAAGTAGTAACGTCACCCACTAGGCTGGACCCTCAGTCAGGCTCCTCCTCTCTTGTAGACCTTATCTTTACTAACCACCCAAACCACCTTACCAAAGTCAGCGTGCTCCCAGATGTACTTAGTGACCACTCCCCGGTTGCATGTTGGTGGTCAAACAAAACCACTCCCAGTAGACCTAAAATCTCCACCCAAAGGCACCTCAAAAAAGGTGCCCTCTCCCGCCTCAGGGTGTACCTCTCCACCTGTAATTTGGGAGCCTGTTCATACTGCCCAATCCTTGGACGCAACGCTCACTGCATTTATTACCATTTTCAATGCGGCCTGTGACTTATTTGCCCCCTTCTCAAAGACGATATTAAAATCCTGGAACACCCCCTGGATTACCCAGTCCCTTCTTCATATGATGCACCATCATCTCAGCTGCCACACAGAGAAGCGCGAAATAAATGTACAAAGGCTATCCGGCAAGCCAAGGCCACATACTATCAACAAGCCTTCACTACCACATGGAGCTCTGGGAAATCTTTCTGGAGCAATGTTAAGGAACTGTGTGGGAAAAACACCAACACCGACCCTACCCAGCTCCTAGTTCAGGGCACCCTCTCACAAGACCCCACCGCCATAGCCGATACCCTGAACAACACCTTCACTGACCTTAGTTATGTCCTTCCTCCAAATTTCTTTGACCCCATTTCCCACACAGCTACTATCACACCTTGTTCTCATACACACCCTCCATTCAGGCTGTGCATAATCTCCTGCAATGAGGCTAAACGCTACCTCTCAAAAGCCCTGCAAAACGTGCGTTTTAGTAGTGACTCCCATGATCTTAAAATCCTTAGACTTACCCTTACTGAGACACTACCGCATCTCACCAAACTCCTCAACTTCTCACTGTGCCGTGGCCAAATCCCTACTCTATGGAAGAGGGGTATTATCACACCTATCCTAAAAAAAGTGATCCAACAAACCCTAGCAACTATAGACCCATTATGATCCTCCCTCCCCTCTCAAAAGCACTGGAAAGAATTGTATCCGACCAACTCACAGAATACCTTGACAGATATGGACTCCTCTGCCATGAGCAACATGGTTTCAGAAAAGGGCACAGTACTACCACAGCACTACTAGACTTCACGTCTTACATTCATGAAGCACTCGATCAGGGGGCAACAGTTGGGGCAATCTACGTTGATTTGACTAAGGCATTTGACACTGTCAATTATGAGCTTCTTCTTCATGCCCTTGCATCCCTCAATATTACACCTGATACTATCTCCTGGTTTAAAAACTATCTGACTGACAGAACACAGCAGGTAAAAATTAGAGAAACACTCTCCCCAAAAAAAGGTCCTTGCTGGTGTCCCTCAAGGGTCGATACTTGGCCCCCTATTGTTCACTCTCTTTCTAAACTCACTCCCTCAAGCCTGTAGTGGAAAGCTACTGCTTTATGCTGATGATGCCGTGCTTTACTGGAAACATGCCAACCTCACCCATCTCCAAAATACTCTTCAAGGCTGTTTTAGGGAGCTGGAGTGCTGGTTCACTGAGCACCGGCTCATACTTAACTATGATAAAACAAAATCCATGATGTTTGCCCATCGACAAAACCCCCTCAATACTGCCCAGCTCTCTAAAAACATACTGGGCACCCACATTGAACAGGTCTCCTGCTTTAAATATCTTGGCATCACCTTGACACATCCCTTACATACCATCAACATATTAAGCTTCTCTCCACCTCTGTCAATACCCGTCTTGGCATTCTCTACAGACATAAACATTGCCTCCCCCCACAGGCCCTAAGGCTAGCGGTTACTAGCTCAGTCCTTTCATTGGTTGATTATGGTATAACTATTTATGGTGTGGCTGACCAATCGGCACTAAACAGCATCAGTACAGCACTCAATAAAGCCTGCCGCTTGGTCACTAGCAGCACTAGACAGACTCATACCTGCTTGCTCTATTCTCAAGTGGGCTGGCTTACCTTTGAAGGGAGGCTTAAATATCACACCTGTCTCCAAGCCAAAAGATCCTTATGAAACTCCACCAACGGGATTACACCGCCTCATCAACGGCCCCAATAGGAGCACCCGAGATGACTGGCGGACCACCTTCAAAGTCCCCACTGTTGGACCTCGCTAGGACAAAGATCTTTCCGGTATCGTGCTCCCCTCTGGCTTAACAACATACCGTCTTCCATCCTACTTGCCCCCACCCTAAGTCAATTCAAATCTGGGACCAAGTTTTTTCTCCTCAACTCTGTGACCTGCAAATGTTCCCCTTCTTTCCCCTGGACTGGCTGACCACAGGGGCCACCTCACCGGCTCGATCTTCTCAACCGCCAGATTTCTTTTAACTGAGCCCTGGCTCTAACCCTATCCTGTATTGTTGAACATGGTAATGTCCTGTTGGAAGCCTCTGACCAGCTGGCCTCTATTGTGTAAACCTACGATTTCCAACTGACGAATAGCTTGTTTATTACTCAGATGCAACTTGTTTGTGATTACTTGCATTCCCAATATCGTCAAGAATCTGAAGGTGAGGTTTAGACCTCTCAACAAATTGGCGACCGTGTGCAGGCGATATTTGGGGTTTGTAAGTTTTCACTTGTTGCTTAAACTTTTCCCTTCCCACGGGGATGGTAGGTGTACATTCCCATACCACCTCTCCTGTTTTTTTTATTACCAGTTTGTAGTCACTTGCAAAGTCTGGCTGATTTTTCCGGTGTGGTCGATGCCGTCTCGACCCACTCCATAGCAGCTTTGAATTGCAAGCCTGCAACTTATACAGTAGCCCAGCTGTGTTTAAAGTACTTGTGTTGTGGATCGATACACAACACGCTGTCTTTTTCACAGTTTGAATTTTCATTCCCTCCCACACAATGGCCACAGTATCAGATATCTGTGCAGAACTGAGACTCGATGTCTCTAACTTCCTTGCCTCCCATGGAGGATGGGCTGACTTTGCGCAGGACGCAAGTCAATCTGACAATCCTGTACTGGGGATTTCAACCCAGTACGCAGAGACGCGACAGTCAACCAATAAGCGTCACGCTAAAGGGTTGATGGTCACTGCTCTCTACGCTGCTTTGGAAGCCTCTGAAGCGAGGTTTCAAACCCTTGATCTGCAGATCGCATCTCTTAAGCAAGAGATGGGTTTACAGGAAACTGAATGTATTAGAGTGCAGCAGAACTTGGAGTCTGAGCTCCAAACTCTGCGAAATGAAAAGGATTCACTATTGCATCATTCAGCACAGGCTGGTGAACAAGAAATGTGTACTTTGAAGCAGGAGTGTGAAAGTTTGAGACAGGATAAGAGTCAGGTTGTGCAAATGAATGATTTGTTGAGTGCTGCAAATGCACAGTTGAGTGATGAAATGGGTGAGCTTCAGGACGAGATCAACCAGGTACGTAATGATTTAGAAATAACCTATAGGGACAATCGCGAATTGAGCACCGCGTGCCGTGTTTTGCAAAAGCAGAAGCAGTATTAGATTGATATGGATGTTGCAAGTGTGAATCATGATGAATGTAGAGCTAAGATGGCAACACTGCACCATCAGCGAGAGGTTCTGGCTGGCCATGTTAAGGCAATGGGAGGCGTAGCCCCTGCCTTTCACTCGTCATCAGAAGGGGAGTTATCTGATGATGATGTCTCACAGTACAATGCCCAGTCACGCCCCTACTATGGCCCAGAATCCCACCCAGCCATCCACAGCATGGCGGGTCCCCACGCCCAACTCCTCAGGTCACACGTCGACGATGTCGTGACGCTTATCATGGGAAATGCCAACATGGCAGCGCCCATGATAGGAGGGGAGCAGGATCAAGCCTGGTCCCGACGGCACCTCTGGTAGCCGTTATTAGTGTGGAAGACAGGCAAGAGATAGAAACCATAACTGATAGAGCATTAGGCAATGTTCCTCTTCCTGAAAGGAGTATGAAAGCTATAAAAAGTCAAATTCGACAGATTTTCCAAGAAGCTGGCACTCAGGAGGGTGTTGTCCGCACTGCAGCCGAAGCTGCAGCTCACGTAGCCTTGGATGGTGCGCGAGACGCGAGACGCGTTACCTTTGCCTGATCGACCACCTACTAATCCCCTACAAATGGCCTACTCTGTTCAGCAAATCGCTGACAGTATTGGTTGGATGAGCCCGTCCGACAACCTCAGCTGTCACTTGGAAAAGGTGCGTTCTAAATGCGAGATGCTCAGCCTCGCTGCAGAATACCAGGTCCAAATACTACGCCAGACCATTGATCCTGGTTTATGGGCCAAACCCCCCGAAGCAGTTCGCCAGGATGGGAACGCTACCTTTGATGAAGTTGCAGCTGAGCTCATTTCTGCTCACAGCCCAGGTGTCGTAGGAGTGATGCTGGCATACCCTGTAAAGCAAAATGCAAAAGAAAGCCCAGCGATCTACCACCAGAGACTCTGGATGGCCTACCGAGCAGGAAAACACCTGGCACAAGAAGCTGCGGATGTGGATCTTATTGAATATAAGACCTTGTTCCTTAGGAACATGATCCCAGCAGTAAGGGAGAAGGTAGAGCCAACTACTTACCCAAATATGGACAGGTTTGCCGATATTCTTCAGAAAGCCGAGAGGGTATATCAACTGTACATCCATGATTTGGGTTCCAGTTCCAAGAAAGTAGCTGCCGTGGAGCCCGCCCCCGGAACCACGACACATTATATAGTGAAAGGGCAGGCCCAACACCAGTAGACCAAACATCCGTCAGCCCCTCCAGCTGGTAACCAACACCCCCAACAGGCACAACAACAACAACAGCAGTGGGGTGGGAACTGGAATTGGCCTAAGAACAGAAGGCATAAGGGCAGAGGTAAAACATTACAGAGAACGGGTCCCTCATCTAGGGAGATAGCTGAAGAAAATCGAAAATTTCGGGAGCTCCTGGGACAAGTGCGCTCCGTAACGGATGCTGTTCCCGCACAGACCCTTGCAGTGGTACAACCAGCAGCCCAGGCCACAACCGGCCATGGAGATACTGGAAGTACAGGCCCTCAGGCCCACACAGGTCTGAACCCAGAAGCCCCTCCCTATATAGCCTCAGTACAGCATGGCAAAGTCATTCATGCAAGTCAGGCCCAACCTCTGCATGCTTCCAACAATACGGATTGACAATTACAGGCCCCAGTCCGTATTGTAAACAAGCTGGTCTTGGATACAAACGGAAGGCCCTGCACCGAGGCCGAGGTCGGGGGCCGCCAACTAGTAGTCTTACTAGATACAGGTGCAGCTGTATCTGTGCTACATGATGAACATCCGGACACATCCCCTTGGTCTACCAGACAGAAGACCAATATGTCAGGAGTCGATGGTACTAGGCTGTCTGCATACCGTTCTCTACCCTTACCGGTAGAGCTAGGCCATCTGAAGGCCTCACATGCTTTCCAACTGATGGTACTGCATGATCATCCCAGTATCATAGGAATCGATTTCCTTGCACCACACGACTGTGTGGTGGATCTAGCTAACATGCTGTTGATACAGATTCAGGGTCAATACCATATCATCCTGATTCCTGACTCACATGTTGTGGTAACAATATCTGTCAATGACAAAGAGTATGACGTCATAGATTTGTTCAAGAATCATGAACTTTTTCCGAAACTCCTACCTATTCTGCAGCAACATTTGGAAGTGTTTGCAGTTAACAAGCATGACTGTGGTAGAATGCACACTGTCATTGAGGTGCCCGGCTTGGCACATGAAAGGCAAAGGCAATACCCTTTTCCACCTGAGGCCTTGCCTTCCCTTCGAGAAATGATCAAGTCACTCCTTCAACAAGGAGTAATCAGAACTTGTGTTTCTACTGCCAACTCCCCAGTATGGCCCATGAGGAAACCCACAGGTGCCTGGAGACTTACTATTGATTACAGGAAACTGAACCAGGTCACTTCCAGTTGTTCCCCAACTGTTGCATCGGCACCAGATGTGCTCTGACTTTTAACACCTGATCAGAAATGGTTCAGTGCCCTGGATATTTCCAATGGTTTTTGGTCATTGCCATTGGCCCTTAAGAGTCAATATAAGTTTGCCTTCACCTTTGAAGGACGACAGTACACGCGGACTTGCTTGCCACAAGGATTCCGTAACAATCCCTCCCTCTTCCATCTCCACATGATGGACACCCTCCAAAGTTTCTCTACCCCCCAATGTCTCTTACAGTATGTGGATGACCTGTTGCTGGCCACGGCCACGCAGGAACAGCATTTGGATCTCTTGGACGAACTACTGACTCTCATCCAGAAAGCAGGCCTGAAATGTAACCCAGCAAAAGCACAATTGTGTCAGAAGGAAGTATTCTTTCTGGGTCTAAAAATAACTGACCAAGGTCACAGCCCTATCTCGAGGAAGGTACAGGGATTACAAGACTTGCCATTGCCTACCAGTGTGGCAACTCTTTGAAGGTTTCTAGGTATGGTAAACTATTCGAGAGACTTCATTTGTGATTTTGCACAGAAAGCCGCTCCTCTGTATTAATTACTCAAAAAGGATGTACCATGGACTTGGGGCCCTATTCACACCCAGGCTGTGACGTCACTGAAGCAGGCTCTGGCCTCCGCCCCAGCACTGGTCAACCCCAATCCTGCACTACCATTCCATCTGGAGTGTGCCACCTCTAACATTGCCATGTCAGCAGTGCTGGCCCAAAAGGTACATGGCACCTTGAGACCCATTGCATATGCATCACAGCTCTTGACCCCAGTGGAGCAGAAGTATGGCCTTTGTGAAAGGAACCTTCTGGCCACCTACTGGGCTGTCAAACACATCTTGTATATCACTGGGTACTCACCATTGATCATCAACACTAACCACATGCCAACTACTTTTCTGCTCTCAGATAGAGTGAAGGATGGGTCAGTCTCTAACACTAGGCTGACACACTGGTCACTTCTCCTCCAGGATAGAGATATCTAGGTCCACCCGACCAAAGTTCCATCTCTGCTAGCTCATGGTCTCCTTTTTCAGGGAGAACCCCATGACTGTACACTACAGTCACCTGATCTTCCAGATCCAGGTCCTTTCCTCCCTGCCACGCCACATGTACTCGAGAGTACCTCTTTGTGCCGTATTTTTACTGATGGTTCAGCATCTTACTATCAGGGAGAACAGATTGCAGGGATAGGTATTTGGGTAATCTACCCTTATGGAAACACCGTTAAAATATCTAAACGCTGTAGTGTAGCTTCATCACAATATGCAGAGATGGCAGCGGTGGCCTGTGCCCTTGAGTTCATCCAACATGGAACTCAGGATACTATTATCTTTACAGATTCTAACTGGGTTTGTTGTTCCCTTACAGAATTTCTTCCTTTCTGGCAGAAGAACTCCTTCCTTTCTTCTGATGGCAGCCCAGTGAAATACAAAGAATTGATAATATACATACATGCATTGGCACAGAAATTCACACACAGCTTTATGTTCACAAGGTCAAAGCCCTCTCTGCATGACCCTATCATGCTTTCAATGACACAGAACACCCTTGCTAATGAAGGGGCCCGAGGGAGGGACGTCTGGATGATGGACCATCCAGAAGCTAATGCAGCTGTGCATGTTGCAGCCCCCAAGAAGAAATCAGAGTCTTTTTCCCCCTTGGACCTCTCAGCAGCCCAACATCTGGACACTGAACTTAGAGAGGTATTCAGATTCCTTCACAAAGGTACTGAAGAAAGATTACCTACACATAACCCATACCGAAGGCATGAAGGTAAGTTGCACTTATCCCCTGATGACAAGCTCATTTGGTTCCAACCAGATGACACTACCACCAAGTTGTGGGTAGTCCCCAGACACCTAAGATCTGAATTTTTGCACCAAGTACATGATACTCCTACTGGTGGACACCAGGGAGCAGAAAACACTCTCCAACGACTCAAGACCACCGCCTGGTGGCCTGGTATCACCAAAGATGTTAAACAATATATAGAAAATTGCCTTGTTTGTGCACAAAACAATCCCATACCTACAAAACGAAATGCCAAACTTTTACCACAAAGACATTCTGGCCCTTGGCATGCTATCCAAATTGATTTTATTGGCCCTCTGACCAATACCAGTAGAAACAATAAGTATGCTCTTGTGGTAACCGACCTATTCTCTAAGTGGGTTGAGGCTTTCTCCACTAAGACATGCACAGCAAAGACAACTGCCAAAATCCTGGTGGAACAGATTTTCTCCAGGTGGGGCCTGCCTCTTAAGGTAGACTCTGACAAAGGAACTAGTTTTACAGGTGAGTTGATGAAAGAGTCCCTTGAACTCCTTGGAGTTCAACAAAAGTTCTACATACCTTATCATCCTCAATCCTCAGGTCAAGTAGAAAGAGCCAACAGACAGATTAAGCAAATGCTTTCCAAATTTATTGAGGACAATCCCAAAACCTGGGATTCCCTGTTGCCTTTACTCCTTATGGCAATCAGGGGCACACCCCTCAGCCACTACCCAGCTGACACCCTTTGAGGTGATGACTGGTAGACAGATGAGATTACCTGAACACTTACTGTTTGATCTGCACACCCCCACTGCAGATCGCGTTGTCTGTGGACCAGCATGTGGAAAAACTCAGAAAAGACCTCATACACACACACTTGTATGCTGCAAACTGCATGGGCAAAGCCCAGCAACAATCCAAAATACAATTTGACAAACACACACAAGAAGTGGATTGGCTGGTTGGAGATCAGGTAATGGTACTTTGATTTGCACATCCCACCCACTCCTTTTCCAACAAATGGGAAGGCCCATACCCCATTGTCAACAAGCTCAGTCCGGCAGCCTATCAAGTTAGACTCCTACACAACAACAAACTGACTGACAAATGGTTGCATGCAAACCAGTTGAAACTGTACAAAGGAGCTTAACTTACTTTTCCTAACCCCATTGGGCGGAATTGTGCTAATACACTAATCTTTGATCTTCCTTTTCAGATACATTGACAAGATGGCCATCTTGTTCCCTATATTTCCTCCTTTCAGGAGTGATCCCCTGTATCCAAGGCATGGTACCAGACCTCCTCCGACAACTGGATCCTCCAGCACCTCCTACAGAGGGGAGTTTCCATCAAAATACCAGATACCATGATCACTGTCCAGGAAGGTTCCGATGCTTACCTCACTGCCTCGGTCATTGCTCCTGACAAATCTACTCTTCAAATTGAGTGGCAAACCACCTTACAAGGACAAATCCTCCCTGTGGCAAAACTCTCCAAAGGAACTTTTCAGGGTTGGCCCAATGCTAAACTATCCCTGAATGGTTCACTTTCCTTGTTACAAACTGCATTATGACACTCTGGTTTGTACAACATTACTGCCTTAATAGATCCTTTTTACTGTAATTCTCTATCCAAAGATTCTGCTCGCAAATTTTGTGCTATACACCACATGGCCTCCACTGCCATGTATCTCTCTGTGTTACCGCCCACTGATAAACAGCTTTTGGAATGTCCAAAGCATAATCCTGGTCCCCGTAGTGATCTCACAGCCACAGTCCTCCCAGGTTCTTTGATTAATAACTTACAGTTTATGCATATACCTGTTTTGTTTAATCTTACTTACTGGAATATGAAAGAGTTTGGTATGTGTCACAATACTAATACATCTGCATTTTATAGTACATTATTACTTGATAGTTTAGCTGCATTTCAGATTCGTACTAAGGATCCCTTTACTGGAGTCTATTCTACTGAACATAGAGGTAATTTCAGGAGGAAAACCCCTCCTGGTAGTTTGAACCATAAATGTAGCAAACGTGAAGTTGACAGTTCTGATGTTACAGGTGCTACAGGTACTGTCACAGGTCTTTTTGGCACTGCCATGTCTATCTGGAATAAAGCAGACATTGCTGCTATCAAAAGTCATTCTGTGAAATTCTCCACTGGCTTGGTTAATAATGTTTTACCTCCGTTATTGCATGGTGTGGATGGCCTTAGTCAGGAAGAAAGATACACTGTATACAACATGCACGACATTGCTAAAGCATTCACTGATTCAAAAGATAAGATTAACACACTCATACAACAGAACAATAGAGAAGCTGATAAGCAATACATTGCTAGGGAAATACTCTGCTCTGCTTATGGTTCATACATCATCACTACCATCAACAATCTCTTCCGTGATTTAGAATCTGGAAGAATTCCTGACATCATACATGATAGATGCATTTCCAAATGGTATTGTCCAAGATGTAAAACTTCTAGTTGTGTTTCCATGTGTATGCAACAGACTTTGTCTATTCCTCTCTCCACAGCTAGGAATTTGGGGTTTGTGACCAGACACCCTAATAGTGGTCCTTGTTTCACTACTAAGAAATGTTCCATAACAGATATCATGTTTGTCTCTTTCACTGTCTCCTTATCACGTTTTGATCCCACTACAGCTTTGTTTGACAAGCTTGCACTGGCGCATTCGATCGGGCATTTGGATGAAGACATCTACAGAGAACGCCTGGATCTACCACCTGTCCTGGTCTACCACTCTTTCTTGGATGCCTGGGTGGCCCCGCACACGGACTGCTGTGCGAAAAAGCAATACATCTACCTGTGCCGATGTGATGTGTTTGATGTTATACGCCCTGTTTGTGGCTACTCTCCAGACAGCATTGATTGGACTTTCACTATGGATGATGACATTACTGAGAATGGCACCAACTCTTTCGACTCAGCTTTGTCTCCTGATCAACTCTACCAGTCCTATCGTGAGGAAACTCATCGCCTGTCAACATGGATTTCAAAGACGACTTACACATGCCCTGTCCAGTTGCAAAAGTGGAGACTGCCTACTATGTGTTCACAGTACAACTCAGACGGCGAGTATTGTGTCGTCACCAATCACAAGACTTATACATATGGTTCTGTTACTTGTACTATTGATTACCCCAACTTTTGTTTTGTTCCCCACCAGAAGACCATTATTGGACATACTGTTATAACCCCCGTTCCTCTAATGGATGCAGACATCATTGATGGTAACCCAGATTATCTACTCACACTGTCAGAATATTTACCATACTTTAATGTACACATAGACCCACTTACACTCTCACTGAAATCACTTTTAGACAGGAAGGACACACACACCTCATCCACATCAGCAATAATATTACCAAAGCCAATAAAGCTGTTCTTGACTTGATTAACGATGGAGATATGAATAATGTGTTAACTAACACTTGGTTAGAGATTACTTTTAAAGGTTTTGCTATTATACAAGCATTTTTGATATGCACTTTGATTATTATGCTTTGCTGCCTACGACGTTCACTACGTCAACACCGTGAGCAGCTTGAGTTCCTTTAAAAGGCTCGCGCATCAGGATTGTAAACAACCACTGCTCCTGTCCTTTCCCTAGATTTGCCTGTGTTGCCATTAGAGGCAACAAAGGGGGGAATTGTTACATGAGGTCCCTGCATCCTAATTGATACCCTCAGAGGTACACCGCAGACAGCTAATGCTTAGGTATAGGTTATACTAATACTTAGGGCTAAGGGCATCTACTGTACAAGAGTTGATGTCAGGATATGAATGCATATTGTTGTAATCCACTTTGCTTGCTAATGCGCACATATTATACCATGTATTTTCTGTCTATTTCTTACTTGTCAGATGCCAAGACACCTGTCCTTGAAGTAATGATAATATGTAAGGCAACATTGCCATCCTTTGGTGATGTGCACCACTACACTTGTTATGTAAGACTCGTATAAGAACTTCTTTGTTCTAAAACTGATGACTTTACAGAATTATATAATGTTATCTTGGACCGTGAAGCCACTTCTAATTTAGCCAATAGGGCTCATCTCTGTAACTAGAAATGTTTCTATCTTTTAGTAACCATAGTAATTATCATAGGTATATAATGTAATGCACAGGCTTTACACCTCGGAGACCCGAGAGATCCCAAGAGACTACAGAGAAACCTCGAGGTGTAGGGAACACTTAGCACTGACTCCTGGTTCGTGATGGTAAGAACTGCTTAGGGCAACTGTGATTTATCCCTTTTGTAGTAGTAAACTTGTTTATTACTCAAATGCAACTTGTTTGTGATTACTTGCATTCCCAATATCATCAAGAATCTGAAGGTGAGGTTTAGACCTCTCAGCAGCCCCACTAACTCTGCAAAATGTTGGCGTGCATGTGGTGAGACTAGAGCGAACCATACTCATATTTTATGGTTATGCCCATCCCTTAAGCCCTTTTTGGTAGACCTACAGAGGCACCTACAGGAGATATTCGACCCCAAATTTAAGCTAACCATGGAGATGTTCCTCTTCTTTACCATTCCTAAATCACTAAGAGGCCCAAATATGAGGTACATTCTCCTCTTACTCATAGCAGCTGCCAAAAAGCAATTATGAAATTCTGGCTTACTACTGGTATCCCTACGATACAAAGCTGGTAGGATATTACTAGGCAGATTTATAACATGGAAAAAATTACACATAGGCTGAATGAGGGAGAGGAAAAGTTCAATACAAGGTGGGCCAGATGGCAGATTTATTATATGCTAAAAGATAATACTTTTGTACCTTTAATGCAAGGGAGTCTCCCTACCAGGAGAAAATCACTACCACTCCAGTCTAACCAAACTGGATAGGATAGACAGCTATAAGAGGAAGGTGAAACAGTGCTGTATGAGGTGAGAGATGTTATGTTACGGGACATCAACTAGCAGAATAACATACAATGATGTATAATGAAGGGAATTGTAAAAACTCTGATGGATTGATACTGTACAGTACTGTATATATAGTAATATTTATGAAGTTCTCTGTAAAGTATGAACTATGTGACGACCTGATGGCATGTATGTATGTATGTTGAATTTTTTTTTTATTAATAAAAAGGATATTTACAAAAACAGAAGAGGACACATCAATAGCTGTTAAACTGTGAGGCACTTGGGCAAATATTCAACTTATTCTTGCTGCACCAGAACTTTATTTGGGACTGTATCTAGTCTGCTTAAGGGACTGTGTGTTTCAGCAGCCATTACAAGCAGCCACAACTAATTGAAAAGCTAGGAGTTCAAAGCCAGAACGTGTGGAACATTAACCAGTGCTCATGGGAAAATTCCAAGTGCTCATTGGGAACTGTAGAGACCTAATATTTGGTGCCAAAATAGTAAACCAACTGTGCATTGAGTGAGGTTCATGCATAATTCATTTTCTTGATTGACAGGCCCTCCACCCAATTGGAGGACAATCACTCAATAGCTTCAGTCAATCAGGATCCTCAGGAGAGCATCATAAGAGACTGTGTTTTCAGGATTTTTACCAGATTTGAGCGGGAGACCCCCACAGGGGTGGGGGCTCAGGCCCCCAACCATGTGACTGGGCCTGGCGATCCAGTTAATCCTCTCCATCCAGGAGGGGGTGTTTGTCTTCATTAGCAGTTACAATTTTAAAGTAATTTAGTTGATGCTGTACCTGCTAGCTTGGGGGTTGCCAGAATGTCCCCCAGATGCTAGCCTTCCCTTCCACGTTGGGGAAGGATGTAGACCTGCAACTTGATGACTTCAAGACAGCTGTGAGAGAGTTGATCGCACCTCAGTTGTGACAGAACTGAAGATTTCAGGAGCCTTGATAGCGGCGATTCTACCGTGAGGAGCCTGAGTGAGTACTCTTGTACCCCCCGGTGCAAGAATGAAGGAGAACTTGTTAAATTGGGGCTGCCTATGCACAAGTGACTGTGCTATGTAAGATCGTTCTTTGGTCTGTACCCTTCAACTGCTGTGCCTAACCTTAGCCCAGTGCAGGTGGATCCTTCTTTTGAAACTTTTGCTGACTGAGACTGTCTAACCCTGGTCTGCACCTTGCTATTGCTGCACCTTTCTTGCCCAGAGCAGATGGACCTGACTGTCCTGGGGGACCCAAGTGAGCCCAGCACGTAGTATAAATGTGCTAATATTTGATGTCTGCTATACAGTCTACAGGACTGGAAGGGAACACTCAGTAGTGGGGCTCATCCTGACTTTGCCTGGGCGATCCAGTGTGTTTCTAACAAATCTGGTCCAGATATCCAGTGACACTGCAAGCCTCAGCCATGTACCATGACTAGGACTGTGATGCCATGTCTACTGATTTTTGAGTATTGTAACCTGGAAAGGACTGTTCTATGCAAATATGAGCAGGGCGGCCATCCTGGACCCTGGCTGAAGGTGCTATCCCATCATTGAATGTACAAGATGTGTCTGAAATGTGAATGTACTGAATGTGCCAAAACATACTTCAATGTGTGGTACATAGCTCAGTGCTTTTGTATACTTATGAGCTGAATGGTATATGCTTGGTGTTTATGACTTGAGCTTTGGTGCTTCTCCATATCTCACTGTCTGTAGGTTACTGGGTAGGTGTAAGATGAAGGCACAGTGGAGAGTGTGAGACAGGAGTGCCAGAGAAGGTGGAGGAGGAGGCAGGGGAGGATGGAGGGTGTTGCTGAAACACTAGAAGCAGAGTGAGTGGAGGCCTGAAGTTTGAATACAGGATGTGGGAGGAGCTATCCCCCCATTGAACTTCAGGCTGCAAGCCTTCCAATTCAATGTGTGGTACATATCTCAGTGCATGTGTATACTTATGAGCTGAATGGTATATGCCTGGTGTTTATGACTTTTGAGGTTTGGCATTTCTCCATATCCCACTCTCTGTAGGTTACTGGGTAGGCACAAGATGAAGGCCCAAAAAGAAACAGTGAAGTGACTACCTCCTCCAACTCCGGAGAGTGTGATCAGTAGCATGCAGGACAGGAAAAAACCCTTAGGGGGAAACCTCTGAGGACCCATGGCTGCTGTCCTGCCCGTCCTCTGGGCATACTAAGAGGGGAGTAATCCTAAATGTGGCTGCGGTTTAGTTATGATTGTGTCCAAGGATTCTGTCTAAATGCTGGTCAAAGAGTCCTGCTTCAAGATTGATGATAGTCAGCAATTCAGCATTGACAATGAAGGTTCTGGCAGATAAAGATCCAACTTGGATGAACATCTGGTTAGAGAAACAATGGTCAATCAGAGTCCATAGTAGCTTGTCAGAAGGAAAAATAATCCTGCGATGTTGAAGGAATGGGGGTAAGCTCGACAGGGATTTCTGGCATTGACACTTGAGCTGAAAGTGGGAGAAAAAAATGGCGGATTGCAGTAGAAGAAGTGACTGAATTGATGATGGAAGTAGGCCTGGACATGGGCAAGTTGGAGCGTATGATATCCAGGTAGGTCCGGTGTTTGTAACAGCCACGTTTGATCATTAGAACTGGTCTCAGGTGGTCGGACTGAGAAGGCAAGACCCCCACGTGGTTCTGCCATACTGAAGATGAATATACATTTAAGTAGTGAAAATTTCCCCCTTGTAGGACATGATGGATTTGGGATGATGAGACCCACACGTGGGTTCGCCATCATCATAGTACGATAACCCTGAAGTGAGAGGCAAAAGTTCACTGAAGACTGACTGAGATGAGAGAGAGGCTGTTGAGCAAGTAAGGCCTCATTGCGGGTATGTTGCGTTGGGATGGCATGACCAGCCACAGGTCTGCAATTGCTGAATATAATCTGATCCAAGATAAGAAAAGCGAGATCCATTAACAGGATGGCTGGACCCTATGCGGTCCACCATTGCCTCGATATTGCACGGTTTAAGGTAAAGGGGTGAGAGTCACAGGAGTTTGCCTGAAATTACAAGGTTATAGGAGAAAAGCCATTAGTATGGCATGCATAAATGGGATGGTGGGATCCCAAGTGGTCCACCATTGCCATTCCTTTGATAGCGTGATAGGGATAATTGGAGACTCCATGGTCACCATCGCCATGCACCGTTAATTAATTGTGTGATAGGAACAGCAGGACCCGAAGTGATCCGTGGTCACCATACCAATGATTAGAGCGTGATTGGGATGGCAGGACCCCATGTGATCCGCCATCGCCAAGATAACAAGTAGTATATGTTCGGGATGGCGGGACCCCATGTGGTCCGCCATCGGCAAGTAAGGAAGGTCCATGGTAAGGAGGGCGAGACCCCCATGTGAATCTGCCGGTAGTAATTAGGAGGGTGAAACTAGGAGTAGGCCCTGTTGTAGGGCATGTATGTTTGGGATGGCAGGACCCCACGTGATCCGCCATTGCGGTAGTATAGCACCATGTATGGTAGGGATGACAGGACCTGTGGTCTGAATGTCAAGTAATAGCATATAGTTCCAAGGCAAGAAGGATGAAACCCCGATGAAGTTCATCAGCAGATGTGAATTGTATGAACATACAGTGATGCCTCTTCATGGGGCATGGACAGGTGGGATGATGAACTCCAGCAATGGCAGGATACTGAAAATGGATAAGCAGACCGACAATTCCGGATTGGAAGAGATGACCCTGTTGTACCTGAGAACATGTCCACAGCGTGGTTCGCAAGGTAGCAGTAGTTGTGGAAAGGTACTAGCAGAACAAGCATAAATAAAAATTCTACCTGGGGCACAGACTCCTATCAATCAATCAATCAATCAATCAGTCAAAATCTTTATTTATCCAGGCGAACATCATTGAGCAGAGCTCTTTTACAAGACGGACCTGGTTAGAACAGTATTGGGTAACATCCATCATAAAAACATGTAAATACATGTAAATAAGTATATAAGCAGGGGAAATAGAAGTATAGGGAAAGGGTGGAAGGTAGTCCTGCTAAATGCCAGGAGCTTGGGCAATAAAATGCCTGAGCTCCAGGCGATGCTAACTGAGGGAGTGGTGGATGTGGCAGTGGTCACTGAGACCTGGGCCACTGCAGGACACGACTGGGACCTGAACCTGGAGGGTTACACTCTGTTCGGGAAGGACAGGGGGAGGGAAGGGGAGGAGGGGTTGCAATGATAGTTAAAACTGCATTGGCATAGTGGGAGTAGAGGAGGCGGAGGGAACCGTGGAGGCAATTTGGGTCACCTTGATAACAAGGGGCAAGAGAGTAAAAATAGGAGTGGTGTATAGACCCTCTGCACTGGCGGAGGAGCTGGAGGAGAGTCTGGTGGCAGATGTTGGGTGACACTGCAGACTGGGCAGGGGAAGGGTGGTGGTGTTGGGGGACTTAAACATGCCAGGAACAGACTGGAAGACTATGACATCCTCCGTGGCCAGGGAACAGAGGTTGTTGGATGTCTTTCAAGACGCATTCCTAACTCAGCAGGTGGGGGAACAGACCAGGGAGACGTGGGTACTGGATGTGGTCCTGGCAGACAGCAACCAGATTGGGGGCCTGGAGGTAAGGGACCCATTGGCGGGGAGTGACCATGCCACGGTCTGATTCTGCCTGGACCTAGGAGGGGTAGAAGGCTGCACAAAGACGGTGGTAACTGACTTCAGGGGGGCAGATTTTAAGGAAATGGGAAGGATCCTTAAGGAGCATTTGGATGGGACTGGGTCAGACATGGACGCTGATAGTAAGTGGGAAATCATCAGGAGAGGGGTGCAGGATGCTACCAGCACCTGTGCAAGAGTAAGACGAAAATGTGGTAGGGCCCGAAAACCCTGCTGGTGGACCAAGGAGGTCCAAGAGGTGGTGCGGGGAAAGAAGGCAGCCTATAGGCAATTCAAGTGCTCAAGGAGTGAAAGGGATTGAGGGGAGTACGAGCTGATGGCTAGAAGGGCCACTAGGGTGGTGAGGGCAGCTAAGGCAAGGAAGGAGCAGAACCTGGCCAGGGAAATTAGGAGAGGGAACAAGGGGTTCTTTAGATACATTGGGAAAAACGAAGGGTGAAGGGGCAGATTAGCAGGATTAAAACAGGGAGAGATGGGCACAAGACCCGGGAGCAGGCTGAGGTACTAAATGAGTACTTCACCTCAGTTTTCACCAAGGAAAATGGGGGTGCTGCATCATACATGGGAGCAGACAGTGATACTGAGGAGGGGGGGACCCTTACCAATTGGCGGGTCTGGGGAGAGGGGGAGGCATCACTGGCAGGAGGAGGGAAGACTAAACAGGGAGAAGAGGTAGCGGAAGTGGAAATCACAGCAAAGAGAGTGAGGGAAGCCCTCAGGTCCCTTAAGACGGAGAAAGCACCAGGGCCGGATAAATTATATCCCAGAGTGCTGAAGGAACTTGTGGATGTCCTGGCAAAACCCCTGGCGGAGCTTTTCACCATCTCTCTGAAGACAGAGTGGGTGCCCCAGGACTGGAAGGTGGCACATATAGTGCCTATCCACAAGGGGGGATCAAGGGAGGTGGCAGAGAACTACAGGCCTGTCAGCCTGACATCGGTGGTGGGCAAGGTGATGGAGG
Source organism: Neoceratodus forsteri (assembly GCA_016271365.2). NCBI lineage: Eukaryota > Metazoa > Chordata > Ceratodontiformes > Ceratodontidae > Neoceratodus > Neoceratodus forsteri. The sequence goes on along the minus strand of JADMNL010000029.1, from coordinate 142,975,730 downwards.
GCATTGTCAAGGAGAGGCTGGGGGGGGGATCTGGAAAAGTCAGGGTGCCTGGACGATAGACAGCATGGATTCATCCCGGGGAAATTGTGTCAGACAAACCTTGTGGAGTTCTATGACTGGTTGACGAGTGCCTTGGACCTGGGTAGACCAGTGGACGTCCTCTTTCTAGACTCTAGCAAGGCATTTGACTCTGTTCCTCACATGGGCCTGTTGCATAAGCTGGGAGAAATGGGGGTTGGGAACCAGATGATTAGATGGATAGGCAATTGGCTCCAGGACCGGGTCACAGTTGGCGGGATAGTCTCATCCCCAAGGAGGGTCATTAGTGGGGTCCCACAGGGATCAGTCCTTGGGCCCCTCCTGTTCAACACCTACGTCTCTGACATAAGGACAGGTATCAGAAGTGAGATGAGTCTCTTTGCGGATGACTCAAAACTGGGGGCGGTGGCGGATGGGGAGGAGGGAGGGTGGCCCTACGGGACCTGGAGGCTCTGGAAAGATGGTCTAGAAAGTGGAAGCTGAGGTTCAATGCAGGGAAATGCAGGTACTGCACCTGGGCCAGAAACCCGGGCCAAGTGTACACCCTGGGGATGCACAAGTCTTGATGGCTGAAAGGGACCTGGGGGTGATGGTGGATGTCAAGATGAACAACTCTGAGACTTGTAGGAGGGCAGCAGCCAAGGCCAATGAGATGCTGGGATGCATCGCTAGGGGGATCACCTCCAGAAGGAGGGAAGTGATACTCCCTCGGTATAACTGCTTGGTGAGGCCGCACCTTGAGTACTGCTTGCAGTTTTGGAGGCCACACTTAAAGAGGGACATTAGACTCCTGGAGAGGGTCCAGAGGAGGGCAACCAAAATGATTTGGGGCTTGGGGGACAGGACCTATGAGGAGAGGCTCGAAGAGCTAAATATGTACACATTGGAAGAGAGAAGGGACCGGGGGGACATGATAGAGGTCTTCAGGTACATGAAGGGGGTAAATAGGGGAGGAACAGTCAGGGTGCTTTGAAGTAAGGAGGGGGCCACAAGAGGGCATGGGTGGAAGCTGGAGGGGGGAAGATTCAGGGGAGAAAGGAGGAGGTGCTACTTCACTGAGAGGGTGGTGGAGCCATGGAATGCTGCCTAGGGGGCTGGTGGAGGCAGAGATGGTGGAGGGGTTCAAGAGGGGGTGGGACAGGTACAGGGGAAGGGTTCTGGAAGCAAAATCCAATGCAGCGAGAATATCCAGAACTGGGAAGGGAGAAGCCAGAGAAGGCGAGGGGTACAGCAAGGTCAGCTCCCAGGGTGGAGGCTGACCAAACGAGCAGACGCGAAAGACCATTAGGCCTATTCTGCTGGCATATTAGTATGTTAGTATATAAACACAAACACAATGGTGCAGTAATATGGGAGTCAAATGATAAAAGGAAGATAAGGCAAGCCATAACAGAGGAGGATTCAAATACAAGGGGGAGGTCCACCATTGAACCATGCAACTGTATATAAACAATGTTCTCTGTATAGAAGTACCAGTTAGTTCATTTACCAGGGGCAGTCACTAGTACTAGCCACGAAAATGGCTTGGAGAACCACCAACTAATGGCAGATGGGGTACCAGGAGGGGAATGTAATATGTAAGTGAGAAGTCCCAAGGATAGGTCGATAGAACTGATGCGGCGGTGGGGGCCGACGGGGAGAGGGAAAGGGGAGTTAGGACTTTTATAGTATGATTGCGTGTAGATTGTGGATGAGTGCAGTATAGAGTTGTGAAAAGAAGGCAGGAGAAAGCGGGAAGATAGGCCAGTATCAAAGGGAGGACAGAGGCATCAAGGTGTTACATGAAAACATAGAAACATAGACTTTGATGGCAGATAAGGACCACTTGGCCCACCCAGTCTGCCCATTTCCCTACCTATTGGATAAGCTGCAGATTCTACTTAACCAACAGCTTACTTCCTGTAACCACCCACTATAATTGCCTTATGTCTGTCCCATGCATGTTTGAATTCCCCCACTGTTTTAGACCCCACAACCTCTCCAGGAAGGCGGATCCATGCGTCCACCACTCTCTCCGTGAAAAAGAATTTCCTCACATTACCCACTGAGCCGTCCACCCTCTAACTTTAAATTGTGCCCCCTTGTTCTTACACATCTCAGACCAGGGCCAAGGAGGAGACAAGCACTAGAAGTAATTTGTTCATGGTTAAATGGTACAGGTTAGCATGATGACAATTCATGGTCATGGGAAACAATTGTACTGATCATTTCTGAGACGTGAATATAAGAGCTTGAAAGATGAGATGCCGATGGGTGACCTCAGTTTCAGGTTTTTTTGCAATTTATTCCACAAGGAGGACAGAGTAAAGCTTATAGCAGCCCTGCCAAAGCGAGAGTTAACTTTGGGAACCATCAGTAGGAGAGATTTGCAACTTCTCAGGGTGTAATTGCCTACTGATTTTATAGGAAGACAGTCTGTTATGTATTGGGGCAGTTTTTTGGAGATGGCTGTCAGGGTCCATAAGGCTGCATTTTTATCACGCCTGAATTGAAGAGAACTCCACTCACCACTGATTGCTATAGGGAGCAGTGGTGAGTGGAATAAGGCAGGCCTGTCATGAACCTCAAAGCTCTATGATATAATGTGTCAAGTTTGGTGAGGTAGGAAATGGGACAGTGACTGTAGTGGATGTCAGCATAATCTGTCTAGGATAGAAAGGTTGATTGTACCAGCTGTAGTTTGGCATCTCTAGTTAAGAAGTGGGCTATCCTAAAGAACAGGCCAAGTCTCTGTCGTAATTTTTTGAGTAATTCTTCAGCGTGCTCTATAAAGGAGAGCCTATGGTCCGGCCATACTCCCAGAATTTAGGGACAAATTCCAACTTCTCGCCAAGAATTGTAGTAATCTGCGGCACAGGATCCGATAGGGCTGAATTTACCATTTGGGCAGAGGGAGAAAAGAGCATTGCTTTTGTTTTCTTGGTGTTAAGTAATAGTTTTTTGTTTAGGAGTTTGTGTTGCAGCAGGTTGAACTCAGATTGAAGGTCATTACATGCAGATTGTAATGATGGGCAGCTTACGTAAAGAACTGTGTCATCTGCAAACAGATGAATGTTGACCTTAGTTATGCTTTCATCAATATTGTTGATGTATATTGCAAATAAGATCGGTCCTAAGATAGAACCCTGGGAAACACCTCTTAGGAGAGGTTTGAGAGTTGAGAGATCTCCTTCCGCTTTCACCTGCAGGAAACGATCAGAGAGAGGTAGTTGTTGAAACACTGTAAAGATAATGGGTCAGCACCTAGTGAGGTCAGGGGAAGAGAGTAGCAGAGAATGGTCGACAGCGTCGAAAGCCTTGCTCAGGTCCAAGAATACGGTGCAGGTGTAATTCCTGTTGTCTAGCTCTCTTTGCCAGTTATTAGTCACATTGGCAAGTGCTATGATGGTGCTATGTTTAGCTCTAAACCCTGACTGGACTGGATTAAGCAGGTTATTAGCTTCTAGATACTGCCTCAGCTGGTTACTTACAACTTTTTCCAGTAATTTTGACAAGACCGGGAGGAATCGAAATTGGTCTTTAATTATTTAGATCCCAGGGATTTCCGGACTTGAACAGGGGTATGATGTGCGCTATTTTCCATATTGAAGGAATAGATCCTTGAGTTAATGATAGGTTAAATAAATGGGTTATGGGCACAGCTAACACATGGATGGCCACCTTCAAGAAAGATGGGTCGTGCCGGCCCACTGGCGCAGTGGTTGGATTTCCGCTTGCGACGCCAGCGACCCGGGTTCGGGAACGGACTCGGGTAGCTGGAGGGCCGGCTGGGGGAGGAGGATTGAGTGCCCAACGGCTGCTCTCCTCCTCCAGGGGGGTTGGTGGGGATGCAAGTCCCGCTGCAACACCGCCACCTGGGTGACCACAGGTGGAGGTGCAGCAGGACTACATAACAGGGAGGATGGGCGTCTGCTGGGGCCCGGGCGTCAGGCACGTCATGGCGTGCTATGCCCTAGGCTCCCGAGGTGTGCTCGTCCTGAGGGCAGGGAGAAAACCAGGAAATACCCACCAGACTCCTGGTGAGCCGAAGCTCCTGGCCACAATCCCCAATGCCCCTACTGATGCCGGTACCAGCATCCCCCGATGAAACTCAAGTCACGTCAGGGTGTAAGGGCCCCACCCCGTACCCGCCTGGGGGGTAGAACCAAGGCTCCATGGGGGGGATGGACTGCACTGGCGGCGGCTAGTAGGAGCGGGGACAAACCAGGCCGCTGGAGTCTCCAGAAGGAGCAGGAGTGTGGTGGTGAGAGAGGGGGCATACAAAGAAAATATAAAAAAAAAAAAAGAAATATGGGTCGAGGGTATCCGCACCAGCACTTTTTGTTACATCCAGTTTTAGCAATAGCTCTTCAACTTCTTTCAGGGTAGTAGGACACAAGAAGACTGAATCAGTGACACTAGGATCTGCACCTTGATTATCCACCTGAGAGTGTATCAAATTCGCAGGAGAATTGTTGAAGGCTAAGCCTGCAGTCGCAAAGTGATTATTAAAGGCATCCAGAACTTCCAGTCTTTCACTAATGGTGTTATTGTTTAAGGAGATTTCATCAGGTAGTGAGCCACCGGACATGTGACCAGACAAGTTCTCGACGGTTTTCCAAAATTTTGTAGGATTTTTGGCGGCAGAGAGAAATTCAGAATGATAGTATGCAGCTTTTGTATCTCTAACCATTCTAGTACATGAGTTTCGTGCCCTTTTGAACTTGCATCAGTCCATAGCAGACTGGGTTTTGTGTGCTTTTTCCATAGGTTATCTCTTTCAGTCAATGCAGATTTTAATAATGGTGTGAACCATCTACATGTATTTTTTGCTATTCGCACCTTAACTATAGGGGCATATTTATTTAGGGCGTCTAGGATAATTTTGCCAAACATGTTGAATGCTGATTGCGTGTTTTTTGCCAAATAGTACTCTTGCCAATACAAGGAGTGTTTCAATTCATTTATGTAGGCAGTGAGATCAAAGTTCCGTCTAGATCTCTTGGCAGCAAACTTCGGCGAAGTAGTAGGTTTGTTGCTTGATCTTATGCAAGCAATAAATGAGTGATCACTGATATCACTGAAGAAGGTGCCGGCGAAGGAGAAGAGTTTTATTTATTATTCACTAGGATAACATCTAGCAGGGAGCTGTTATCCACATTCTTTTTATTTACTTGTGTTGGTTCTACAATGAGTTGTGATAATCCATGGGTGTCACAGAAAGCTATGAGAGGAGTGGCGGTTTTAGATAGCCAGTCTAAATTAAGACCCCGAAGAATAATTATTTCTGAGGATTGTTGTTCGACGATATTGCTCAGATGAGGTAACAATTGTAGAAATGCAGAAGGAGGTCTATAGCACCCTATGATACATAATGTTGAAGTGTGTGAGATGGTGACTTGAAGAGACAGACATTCATAAGCATTTGCAACAGATAAAACACTCAGACAGGATGCCGTATACCTATCCTTGACATAGACGGCAACCCCTCCACCCCTGGAGTGTCTGTCTGCTCTAAATAGTAAATAGTTAGGGATATTGACTTCCCTGTTGGAGGTGGCCGGTCTAAGCCAGGTTTCTGAAACCACTAGGATGTCTGGTCGAGTATGGAAGACCCAGGCCTGGATCATGGAGAACTTTTTTAACAGACTGCATACATTAATGTGGAGGAAACTCATGCCATTCGGTGTGGCAAGGTCAGAGGGTGATGTGATTGCAGCTGGTGGCCCCGGATTGAGCTCCACATTTCCTGGGCACAGGAGAAGAAGGAGTAAAAGTTTTCTTAGAGTGGCAATAGTAAGCTTCGTACTGGTAACCCCTTTATGTCATTGTGGGCCATCGTCCTGGGGGAGCACGCCCCAACATTTTTTGCCCTTCCCACTAAGGGTGGCAGAGATGAGTACTCTGACTGCTATCTGTAGAAGTGACGCCTCTATGATGTTGGTGGAAGTCATAAGCTGAGGTGGTAATTCATTTTGTGTACCAGCGTTAAAGGTCATATGAAAATAGTGTTGAAGAATTGATGAGTTGAAAAGGCATATATCCACGTAGGGACAGGGACTAGTTACAGAGAAGATCAGATTAGTATCCACAGTAATAAAGGCTTGTGGTGGCATATATTGGGCATGCGATATGAGATAGAAGAAGGACCAGAACAGGATCCATGATTTGACACACATAGTGGAATAAGGATGGGGGGAGCTAGAGAGGAGTGAGCTAGAAAGCCGGGGCCGGGTTTATGTGTATTTAATCAGGACCGGGGAGGGTGGGTGAAAAATTGGCAGCTAGGGCTCCCTTCCTGGAGGTAATCAGTGCCTGAGGGCAAGTCCGTACCTGCGTTTCTGTGAGGGGCTAGTGGCTTCAGACCTGGACTGTGGGTGGCAGTCTGGCAGGTTGGGTTCATCAGAGAACTATGGCTGTGGCTCTCAGACTACCTGCATTTCTGTGAGGGACTGGTGGCTTCAGACCTGGACTGCGGGTGGCAGTCTGGCATTTTGGTTCATCAGAGAACCACAGCTGTGGCTCTCAGACTACCTGCGTTTCTGTGAGGGGCTGGTGGCTTCAGACCTGGACTGCGGGTGGCAGTCTGGCAGGTCGGGTTTGTCAGAGAACCTCGGCTGTGGCTCTCAGACTACCTGCATTTCTGTGAGGGGCTGGTAGCTTCAGACCTGGACTGCGGGTGGCAGTCTGGCAGGTCGGGTTTGTCAGAGAACCACAGCTATGGCTCTCAGACTACCTGCATTTCTGTGAGAGGCTGGTGGATTCAGACCTGGACTGCGGGTGGCAGTCTGGCAGGTCAGGTTCATCAGAGAACCATGGCTGTGGCTCTCAGACTACCTGGGTTTCTGTGAGGGGCTGGTGGCTTCAGACCTGGACTGTGGGTGGCAGTCTGGCAGGTCGGGTTCATCAGAGAACCACGGCTGTGGCTCTCAGACTACCTGCATTTCTGTGAGGGGCTGGTGGCTTCAGACCTGGACTGCAGGTGGCAGTCTGGCAGGTCGGGTTCATCAAAGAACTACGGCTGTGGCTCTCAGACTACTCCTGCAGGATTGCGATGGCTTGTACTAACTTACGCTGCTTGGAATGAACCATAAACAGAGTAAATACCAGAGACTCTGGCAGGAGTAGCCCTGAATGCAAGTCACAACTCAAATGGATGACATTATAATGGGGAGATGGTGTAAATCATAGAGAACAAGTAGTGACCTAATTCATGACTAACCACTTTACCAAGAATACCATGCTCTGGCAGGACTGAAAGATCTCCCCTGAAGATGATGGTCTAAACATCAAACAAACCTCTCTTTTCTTCTTAAGCATAGCAGTCATTTGAGTGGCGTAAGAGTAAATTGTGTTGAATTTGCATGACAGGTTGAAACACTTTGTGAAAAGAATTCATGTGAGTTCTTTAATTACTTTTTAGAGACTTGTAAAGGGATGGCAGCAACTACGTGTATGTAGAACTTTGTATTTTTTTGGCACTGAAATATGCAAATTCCTTCTTGTCCCGGTATACCTGGATTATAAGCCGATTAAAATAAAGCAGAACCGAAAAGCAGTGGAAGCAGTACTTTCCCTGGATTCCCAAAGAGAGTGTTAGTTATGACTCTATTCCTCTGTTACATTTGTAAGGAGAAATATTATGTTCCAACACTATAGCAAGGTCTGTCTCAGATGCGGCAGGAACCAGAACCATTCAAGTTATATTGCAAAGCGAACCTAATAAGAAGTTCGAGAGGTCTGTAGTGCGGTTTATGGAAAGGAATGGAGCCCCATATTGCCAGTGTGGTAGGCCGTCTTTGGAAAACTGAAGACAGCCACACCTGCCGTCAGTGGTCCTAAAGTCAGGATGAAACTGGTCCCGGATATATAGACACTGAAGTTTGTCACAACCACAGTAGGTAAGGAAAATCAATCAAGGATCTGACTAAAATTGAATGACATGTGGAGAGACATGCAGTCCAGCTATTAGTCTGTGAAGTTTAATAGGTTTCTGAGTGCAGAGGTAATATTTCAGTACATTTCTACAAAAGCATGTGAAAAGGCTCATTAAAGCAGCAATACTACCAAATCAGGAAGTGATCTATCAAAATTTTACTTTCTGGCTGTAAGCATGCGGCCAAAGTTCCAATTTCCATACCTGTAAATATTTTTTTTCAGTCATCTTTAGTTTTTTAGATATTTGCACTTTATATGAATTGTTGTGGCGCTACAATAAATATGGTAGCTGACTAATTTTCAGCTGCGCTTTTCCATCAGGTCGCATTGCGTCTTTTGACTACAGCAGTGGGACTCTCTGCTGACCATTCCCGATGTCCCTGCAAGTCAAACACATGTGCAGTTGGCAGATGGCAGAAATGTAAAAAAAAGCAGAGGATGACTGAGCAAATTACTCTGGTATAGTACAATGCCGGCAGGAAAGAGTACCAGGTATATGATCAGCAGAGCACAGGGAATAAACTGAAAAAAAAGTACAATTTTGTTTTTGTAGTACTGCTGCTTTAAGGTGATACATACTAGCGAAAGATGGGTATTCTCTAGCTGTTAGAGAGGCCCCTTTTGTTGAGGTGTTCAAAGCCCACCTCAAGGCCTTCTTGTATACTTTGGCCTTCCCGGACTATGCTTTATAGCCTTATCCAGATTCCTGACTTGTATGCTGTAACTGGCCCTTAGCTATCTCTGGGTTAGCAGCTGTTGCTGAGGGTAGTGTTTATAAATTTTATAATAATTGTTGTAATTGTTTTTTTATAGTATGTTGTTTGTATACTTATAATCGTTATTGAGCTTTGTATAAAATTTTAATATGTTCGACACCCAAAGCCTCTGGGATGGGCGTCTTTTTAAATCAAATTTGCCTTGCCTTGTAGCTGCTGTGGCAGTGCAGGGATTGATTATCCTGTTGAGGCAGGCATGCTGAGAATGTTAAAGAGCCTAGAAGTTTGGTATGTGTTTCCAGTGGATACACATGCCTCCACTCCTCACCAGCTCTTCTTCCCACTAGCCAGCTCTTTTCTAAGTACTAGGTAATGAGCCAGGAGGGAGATGCAGCTACAGTGTATCCGAGCGAAGAGCGTTGATGGAAGTGCAGGCAAGCAGCCGCAATGGAATGAGGCCAATCTGTACGGCTGCAGGATTGGTGAGAGGATCCAGGCAGAGAACAGCAGGGAGCAGTCAGCAAATGAACTGGAGCAATCCAGAGGGCGCATGGAGGCGGCATGGAGGCGGACAAGGAGAAAAGCCCCAAAAAGAAAAGGGGAAAAATGAGAAAGAAGGTAGAGGGCAAAAGGCTGGGGAAGGGAGATGAATGAAAGAAGGAGCAGAAGAAGGGGAAAGAACACGGGGCAGGAAGGGTGACGAACAGAAAGCAAGAAGCAGGGAAAAGGAAATAGGGGCCCACAACCGACAAGCCAAGCAGACACTGCTGAAATGCTTGAAGCAGAGTGAGTGGAGGCCTGAAGTTTAAATAGGGGATGTGGGAGAAGCTATGCCCCCCATTGAATTTCAGGCTGCAAACCTTCCAAAAATGTAATGGATTTTCAAAAATAATAATTGATTTCCCAACCGACATCATCGGTAGTGGTGGGTGAAGTGGGCCCAATTTGCTCTGACAAGTGTGATTCGCTGGAGTAATGAATTTATATACTCCATAATGTGAAGCGGAGTACTGCACATCATAATGAGGGATTCAAGTTCATTGAAAGCAATGACTTATGCTATTCCCCCTTCCCCAAACCACTACTCCACTAATTTTAAGGCGAAATACATTTAAATCAATGTACTTTGCATCATTTCGCCTTGTTGGTGAGCTCCAAAGGCAAATTTTGCAGTGATTCATGGGATTGCAGGTCACATGGGCTCTAGAGTGTTCTGCACAGTCTCAGTTCAGGGTAGTGTGATAGGTAGCTGTAGGAGACAGTTGGCTCTGAGAGCTCTCTACGATTTAAACCCTCTAAAATCTGTTAAAAAAAACCTTTTTGAGTAATTTTGTTTTGCTCAAACTTTAGTGCATCGATTGTAGGAAACCCTCCTGTGCTCATGTCATTGAGTGTTTAGTGTTTGTGTGTGGATTTTGAATGTTAATGTACAACATTCTGTTTGTGTACTGACAGACAGTGGACGTGTGCTTAGGGGGAGGGGCGTATCTGTGGTGTAGGTAGATTTAAGTTAGAGAAATAGGGAGTTCTTTGTTTTTTAGTCATATTTTTCTTGTATAACTGTGTTAATGTACACACAGTAATATTTTCAGTAATTGTTGACATTTTTTTGCTGATTGTGTTGTGGACCTGGTGCAGCAGTGCATAATTTCAGGTTGTTTAAAATATGTGGTATATTACTAAAGTTTTCAATTTGCTTAGTCAAAGTGTATGTGCCATGCGTGACATCAAATAATACACCTTTTATGGTGCCACAGTGTAATTGCAGCAGCGTGAACCTGCTATCCACTGCACCTGTGTGATTTTGTACTGCCATTGCGGTATCTTGATTTTGCACTGTTACTGTAATCTGCAGTCACAGTGCTCCCCCCAAACCGCAAAAGACATTCTTTTCCAGGTTTTATTGTGACTTGAGCACCACTGGTTAGTTAAGGTGTTGTTGAACTTGTTGTGAATTTGCCTCTGTATCTCTTGTTGAAGCCACAGTTGTTTTTCTTTGGCTTCACATCCAGCTGCCCAGAGTGAACGTTCCAAAATCTAAATTTGTTTAGAATATTCTTGTTGATCCCCCAAAATGCCTACAAAGAGACATGCAAGCAAAGCTGTTTCTCACCATGGCACTGCTGCCAGTGGTAAGATTGTCTTTGGGCGTGGTAGCACGCAATCGCAGAAGTGCATTGCTGATGTGAGGAAAGGTATTTCTCCTTCAATGTTATTTACATCGCAATCAGTAGCTTCACTCATAGCTGGAGGAGATGATGTTGTCCCAGTTGGTGGTGTTAGTGCAGTTGCTGGTGGTATGAGTATTGCTGCCTCAAGTTCCACTTCTGACTAGTTGACCGTGTCCTAAAATATAGTTGAGTGTAAAGCAATGAGTGACAGTGTAGATGATGTCATACTCCCCAGTAACATCCCATTGGTAACTGAACATGAGGATTCTGATCATCATGGCAACGATAACACACAATGTCACTGTGGTAGAGTTAAGTTACACCCTTGGCTGTGACTGATGGACCACTTTTCTATCTCCTTATTTCCTAGCAACTGTTAAGTCTTTTCTCTTTGCTTTTCTTCTTTTCGCGCCTAACCTATGTTGGCCACCTAGCATAGCTCTTTACTGTCCCCACTAAACTTCCTACTAGTTCTCTCTTTTCATTCTTTTTCCATTTCCATCCATTCAGTCCCCAGAATGATGCCAAACACCTGGAGAGGTGTTGTGTAAAGTGCATAAGTGCATTTTGTGTACAAAAAGCATGAAGGCTATTTTAAATAAGAATGACTAGTTAGTAAAGCCTCTTTAAAGAAAAAGGATTCAGATGTCATATAAAACAGTAATAATGTCATGATTAGTACAGTGTAAGAAATCCTTAAGGTATTTTCATAAATTCACATTATAAACCTGTTACTGTATGAAGCTAAACAAAAAACTGTGGTATGCTTTATAAAAATGCTGTCTCATTATGAATCAGAGATATAGAGAGTGTCCATATCTGTGCAGATATACACCGTACCTTTAACTGAACCAGGAAGTCCCATGAAATAACCCCTCCCCCATGGTTTTGAAACGTGTTCAGACATGAAACAACATGTCCAGACTTGTAACTAGAAGAGGGCTCAGTTAGGTGAGCCCACCAAAAAGATATAAATGCCTGTTCAGTGAGTTCACTTGAGTTCAGCCCAGTGGGGCTCAGCCTTGAGAGAGAGGACAGAGGTTCTACTGCTACTGTAGACAATCTGTTGAATGCACATGAGAAGGGTCTTAGGAGCTCTAAGATCCAGGACTGTATTATGGGAGAAACTACTGATGTTACGTAGTGATTTTCTTTGCCATTTTTTTGTTTTCATTTATTATTTTTCGAACTTTTGAAAAATAAATATCACACCAAGGTGTGTTCTAAACCTGTAAATTTGCCTCATCTGAAGTTTATTCCCGCAAACTGTGACAGTCACATTTCTTCCACCGCAGTTCAGGTCACGCATTTGCCATGCAATGATTCACAGTATGGTGAAAAAATATCGGGTGATGGTGGTGTTGATGATGGATGAATCTGATGATGATGATGTTGCTGTGGTTGCAACATGCAGTCGACATGCCAGCATCCAAGCAGGAGATGTGGATGTGGATGATGCTGATGAATATGATGATGATGTCAGTGACCCCAGTTTGGAACAAGAGAGAAATAAATTCAAGGTGGCTGTTTTCACTAACCACCCCCCCTGCAAAAAGTTGTGATTTACCAGTTTCAGTTGCTGCTGCTACTGATGCTGATGATGATAACCCAGTGATAATGATAGGTAGTCGTGGTGGTCAGTTGAAGCCCAAGTGCGTCCTGCCTGAAACATCATGTAGCACAGCCCTCCACTTCATGGCTTAAAAAACCGGAGTCCAATAAGTTGCGTCAGGGACATATTAAAAGTAGGGGATCACAATCTCTTGTTTGGGATTTTTTTGTGAAAGATGCAAATGATAAGTCAGTTACAATCTGCCAGGTTTGCCATGCATGTGTGAGGCAAGGTAAAAAGGGGAGCCATCTGGGCACAGGGGGACAGCATACACATCTTAAAAACAGGCACATGGCACTGTGGACCCAGCACAAGATGGCAGCTAATACCACAGTGGGGCGTTCACCCTTGTCATCAACCATAATGAGCATGTTATCCCTTTCCATGACTATAAGATCATGTAGGAAATTAAATGTGTGCAGCAGCAATGAAATAGCAGCAGAGGATTACTACAGGCATGATGAGGTGGAAGAGCAGAATGATTTTGAAGTCTTGTTCAGTGGTGGTGAGAGTAGCAGTTTTGGCGGTGGTGGTGGTCAATGCAGTATGTCTTGTGCAAGTGGTACATCAACCCTGTTGGTGAATCTGGGAAAATAACTGCATTTGTGGATTTTTCATCACCTGTGCGACCATTTTCATCACACGTCCACACTCTACCCGCTGCCATTCGCAGAGCAGAACCATTTGTCATCACACCCCATGTAAAACATTTAAATCGGCCTATGTTACAGTGTTTTTGCACAAAAGCTGAAGTACCCACCCAATCATACAGTGTCACATGAACTTAATGCTGCTGTAGCTGACATGCTGGTAATTGAGCTTTTGCCCTTTTCCTTCGTGGAGAATTCTGGGTTCCAGCGGTTTGCAGCATGTGCCTGTCCAAAATGGAAAGTCCCATCCAGGGCATACTTTTCCACCCATGCTGTCCCTGAGTTGTACTGTACTGTGTCCGACTCTGTAAGACATGCCCTTTAACATTCCTTCTCTCCATTCATTAATTTAAGTATGGATATATGGACAAGTGGCAAAACAGTGGGGAGTTTGTATTTGTGTATAATTGTACATTGGGCGCAGGTGCTGGGTGTTTGTGCTTGTGCTGTTGGTAGTGTGAATAATCAGTGTAGTAAGGTGAAGTGTGGTGGTAGCAATCTTCCAGGAATTCGACAGCATGCAACGATTGCTATGCGCAATGTGACCTGTTCACACACTGATGAAAACATGCTGAACTTGGTACTGACTGAAATTGACAAGTGGCTGAACCCCCTGTCCCCGAGAGCTGGGTTCATAGCAAGTGACAATGGGTCAAATGTGGTTAAATGCATCATGAATGGTGGCTTTGTTCGGGTTCCATGCATGGCCCACTGTTTAAATCTTGTGGTGCAGGAGTTTCTGCAGCACCCTGATGTAAAGGAAATGCTGACAGTTGCATGCCGTATCTGTTCTCACTTTTCACGCTCTGCAAAGGCCGTGACCAACTTTGGCAGTTGCAGATCCGAAACAGCCTCCCTCAGCACCACTTGAAGCTGGAAGTTGTCACCCAGTGGAACTCCACTTTATACATGGCAGAGAGGTTCTATGAACAATACAAAGCCATCTCCGAATATCTTGTCATGTACACTAGCCATGACAGTTCCGGGACCTCCATGTCTATGACGACTGAAAAGTGGTGCCTCATGGACTCTGTAATAACAATTTTGAGGCAGTGAGTGGTGAGTCTGTCTCCATTAGCCAATCAATTTCACTGCTGTGGTTGCTGAGGCAGACATTGGTGAATGTACAACATAGCCTTGATGTTGCCAGAGACAGTGCTAGCAGAATGTTGCTGAAACACATGCTGACAGTATTCTACCAGAATCATCACATCTTGAGCATTCAGCGTAGTGACAACTTTGCAGTAGCAACAATGCTGGGTCCACGATACAAACGTGGGATTACCTCAGTATTGGAGGGCAGGCCTGAACAGGTAAAAAATGTCAGTGGCCAACTGATGTGCTTGGTTCATGGGGCACAGAAGTCACGTACCAAGATCAGCAAACCTCAGCAGCATAATCAGGCTGAAGGTGAACCTGAAGTAGTATCAAACATATCCTGTAAGGGGAAGGGGACTGCAGTTCCAGGTGGTCTGTCATCAAAACCGGTTGGCGTTAACCCACTTTGGGAGGCTTTGTCCCAAATCGGGATTTGTGACATAAATGATTCCGGAGAACAGGATGGTACATCAGCCACTGGACTTAGAGCAGTACAGTGAATGGTTGACTCATATTTGTCTGAAAACAGGCCTCTGTCAATAACTGATGATCCTCTTTTATACTGGAGTGGAAAGGTCAGTGAATGGCCAGAGCTGACTGCAGTGGCACTGAAGTACCTGACATGCCCACCCTCCAGTGTAAGTGTTGAGAGGGTATTTAGCTCAGCAGGTGCAGTACTTCGGGATCGTCATACAAACCTCTCTTCTGTAAATGTCAGTTTGCTGACATTCATAAAAGTAAATGAGAGGCACATATCAGCTCAGACTGCAACTTCAGTATTCATACTCCAGCCTAATCATGGTTTTGCTGATGTAGAATTGAACCATCCTGGTGGTACTGGCAGTGGCAGCATGAAACAGCCTACCACTGACGTAGATGATGACACAATGGAGAAAGAATTTCCCAGTGGTCAGAATTCGGACATAGATGACTGTGAGGGCAGTTTCTTTATGAGTTTGATGATGAGGTGAATGTTGGCAGGTTTTAACTTAAGTGGTTAAAAGGCTGTCACATTTGTTGTATGATCCATGTTTTCCTTTTCATAAAGTTAAATCAGTGTCCCACTCAGAGTGACTCAAGTTCCATATGTCATGTCAGATTTGTAACACAGAGCACAATATATCCTGGCCCCTGTACCACCACCATAAGACTACTGTTAGCCACTGCTACTATAGGGAATGTCACCATGTGCCCCCCGGACCACCACCATAAGACCGCTGTTAGCCACTGCCACTAGGGGGAATGACTTTGTGTGCCCCCTGGACCACCACCATAAGATTGCTGTTAGCCACTGCCACCATAGGGAATGTCACAGTGTGCCCCCCTGGACCACCACCATAAAACCGTTGTTAGCCACTGCCACTAGGAGGAATGACTTTGTGTGCCCCCGGACCACCACCATAAGACTGCTGTTAGCCACTGCCACCATAGGGAATGTCACCATGTGCCCCCCTGGACCACCACCATGAAACCACTGTTAGCCACTGCTACCAGGGAGAATGACTTTGTGTGCCTCTCTGGACCACCACCATAAGACTGCTGTTAGTCACTGCAACCACCACCAGATGCAGGAAGATGTGAGAGGGAATGTCATCATGTGCCTAAGCTATGACCACCACCACCCACCACCACCATTCTGACAATGTTTTCCAGTACATGTCTTGACCATGCCAAGGCAGAAGGAGTCGAACAATTGACCACATATGTCAGCTATAGGCACAAGGCTTCTTACTATGAACACTATAAAGTGAGTATGCGCACTAATGTTTTTCATGCTATTCAACTTCCTTTAGCTGTGTATTTTGTTTCCTGTTGCTTTTCTGAGCTGCAATGGTAAAACAAATACAGCCAACTTATTTTGTTTTTTTACAGGTTAACAAATGACTCTCCTTCACTGAAGGTCTATATCAATGGTACAGCATTACTGTGTACAGCAACCTATGGGATATCCATTTCCATACTGGTAAGTATATCAATTTTATTTAATCTGTTCCTTTTTTTTTCATAACCAAAAAATCAGACTGATGATTCGTAGAGTAGGTGACCTGTACATCACAAAATATTTGCCCAACACATCATGCACTGTATTCCAAATTTGTAGCTGCAGCCATGCCAGTGTTGAAAAAAATTTGACCCAGGTCATGTGACTTGACAAGATGTGTTTTTAAAACGTAACTTGAGTCAAGATGCAGGGACACTGACACAGTGTATTTCTTACAGCCTGGTACTAAATTTAATTGTGATCTGATGATTTGGTGTTCTTGTGGCTTCACAGCTTGTGCTATCTGTGTTAATCCATATACCCGAGGTGGAAAAGCCATGGCTTAAACATAATGTGTTACTGCTGCAATCAAGTTGTAATAAGTCCTTCATTTCTTTTTTTAGGAAACTTCCAGATGCTTTGCTGTGTCATAGTTGCCTTATCCAAAGAACTTCAATATCAGACACCCCCCCCGGGCTGGCAGACATGCAACAAGTAGAAGTCGTATAAATCAATGATGGCCATGACCATCATTGCTGGACTGGAGAAGGATGCAGATTAAATTTGTGAAGAAGTAACCAAACAATAAACCATTAATGAGACCTACTTGCAAATATGATAATCCCTCCCAAAGAAAAAATACTTACCTTCATTGGCTTGAGAGTATTCCATTTCCAGTTCCAAATTTCTCAAGCATGGGAATGCAGACACCAACAGTATGTGACCTGTTACAGAAAACAATACAATGGGTACATGTATATCTATGTCAACCCCCCCATGAAAATACATATATGTATATATGTATATATCAACTCATCAAGGCTACTATTGGTGTACACACAAAGGGCACCCTTCACGTTGAGGTGATCGCAACACACTTTGGGCAACCAACAGTTCTCTCAGTGTCATCATTTGTGACGGTACACTGAATGGTCATTTATGTTATCCCTCCTTCATGTGGTTTGGCAAGACATTGCATCATCACATCATCATCACAGTAAGGTCAATACACAGCAGCATTACATGTAATTGCAACAGCAGCAGCATTTCTTATAACGCTCCCATTTCACTTTATCAGCAATGGGGGAATTTTCTGGACACAAGACAGTTGCATTTTGGGGATACACAAAATTCTGGTGACTGTGTGTCAGCACTGCACGCACGATTGAGTGCGCCATTAATTCTGGGACACTTTGCATTTGGTGTAACGCTCCCATTTCACTTCATCAGCACTGGGGAATTTTCTGGACACAAGACAGTTGCATTTTGGGGATGCACAAAAATTCCTGGTGACTGTGTTTTTTATAGGTTTCATAGGTAAATTCAAGCTTATAAACTGACTTCCTTAGAGCATGCCATATACCCAAATTAAAATCAAGTTGTTAACTTGCTAAAGTGTCGATCTAAGTTCTTAAAATTATTCATACTGGGACTTTCAGCAACAACTAATGGGAGTTTGTTCCAGGGAACCACCACCTTTTGACTAAACCAGCTCTTTCGTTGGTAGAGATTCCATTTAGAATGAAGAAGTGTCTGTTATGTCTCCTTCTACTACACCAACTTGTTTTGGGCTGGATTCCAATCTCAGCCCAAAGCTTGTCATCTCCCATAATTCTATATAGCAAACACAAATCCCCCCCAAACCTCCTGTAGTAAAGGGAATAAAGGTTGAGGGATAATAATCTCTCTGCATATGGTATGATCTTTAAACCCTTTATAGATCTGGTGAATTTTCTTTGTACTCCCTCCAATCTATTAATATCTTCCCTATTCCGTGAGGACCAAACCTGCATGCAGTACTCCAGATGGGGCCTAACCAGTGCTACATAAAGTGGAGTCAATACCTTTTTATCACTGCTGGACATATGTCTGAGGAAGCAATTCAGATTCTGATTTGCTTTTTTTACCTGTGTCCTACAATGGGAACCAAACTTAAAAGCAGCAGTAATCATAATCCCCAAGTCTCTTTCCTCATTAGTATCTATGAGTGAAGTATTTGCAAGTTTATAAGAGATCAGTCCATTGTGTTTGCCAAAATGCATAACCTTGCACTTTGCAGTGTTCAGGACTAATTTGTTAGACTCTGTCCACTCAGAGATCACATCAATAGCACTCTGTAAAGATGCAGCATCTTCTTGATTGTTCACTACTGTCCCCAATCTGCAATCATCTACAAATCTGTAAAGCCAAATTTTTGGGTTGCTTAGTTTAAGGGAGGATATGTATATATTAAAGATACTTGGTCCCAGGACCAAGCCCTGGGGAACCCCACTAGTGATTGGTGCCCATTCAGAAAGTACCCCATTAATGGTTACCCTCGGTTTTCTCTCCTGCAGCCATGCCAAGATCCAGTTACAAATATTGCTATTCAGATTAATTTCCTCTAATAGGTTTAATAGTTCCATGTGGGGCAATTTGTCAAAAGCCTTAGTGAAGTCCATATAAACCACATCGACTGAATTCCCAAGATCCAACTCTTTACTGCCATTCTCATAGAAAGTCAAAAGACTTGTTTGGCAGGATCTGGATTTTGTAAACCTGTGTTGTACAGGGTCGATCAGGCCATGAGTCTTTAGAAAGTCTGAACTTAAATCTTTAACTAACCCTTCCATAACCTTCCCTAACAGGGAGGTTAAACTCACGGGCCTAAAGCTGTCATGTTTTGACTTGGCCCTTTTTCAAAATGGGTACTATTATGGCAGTTTTCCAGTCTAAGGGTACTGTTCCTATGTCAGGAAACGTCTGGAAAATACAGGTGATTGGTAGGGCCAATACATCCACTAGTTCCTGTAGGATTCTTGGGTGTAAATCCTCGGGCCAGGTGATTTGTTGATATCTAACTTTATGAGCCAATCTAACACATCTTTGGGGTTAATAATTATTTTCCAGGGCCTAAATGCATCCTTGCCAATGTGTGATACTGGATTGCTGTTATTATAGACTGAACAACAGTATCTATTCTGAATATCAGCCATCTCCGTGATAGCAGCTGTCTGTCCTGAATCATTCATTCGGCTTTACTTATATAGGGGTAGTCTGCCCTGCCTACTACCTACGTACTGTGGCTGCACGTGTGAGGATTTTAACTATCTCCTCACTTTCTCATTTGCAGCCTATACGTCCTTGCCACTAGAGGGCGTTTAGAAACTTGACACTGACATACTCTCCTGCATCTACCCATTATAGAAAGCTGGTTTAAAATCAGACATTTCTCACCACCTTGACTCTCAGTCAGCTGTGGTTCTCATCCTTCCCATAAGCAACCCGGCATCACTACAATGGCATCCTTCTTTTATAAAAACTGGGTCACTAATCCCAGTGTAACTGCCCTACTAGTCCTTCTTATCTTACTACTTGCTCTGTTACTTAGGCCTAGCCATCCACCCTCCTGTGAGGGCGTCTCTTCTCATCCTACCTTCTCGCCATATACACTCACTCAATCCAAATGGCCCCTTATGACCTTTCCTCTCTTGATCCATAGCAAAATCACCTACCATGTTGCTTACACGCTACGTAACCCCCTATCACCAATCACATCCTCACCCACATGGATATCTTATCGTAAAATATGGTACCTCCTCCTACTATCATTAATATTAGCAGGTGATGTAGAACTAAACCCTGGACCTGCTGATAACATAGCCCATCTGGCTACAGCTTGGAAGGACCTAAAGGGACCGCGTATTGTACACCTGAATATTAGGAGTCTACCCCATAACTTAACAGAACTAGAGGCCTGGGCCACCCAACACAATCCTGACATCCTATGTCTCTCTGAAACCTGGCTAAAACCCTCTACTCCTGATCACTTGTGCAAGCTACCCAACTACAAAATACACCGACAGGACAGAACTACATCTAAACAGGGAGGGGGTGTTGCAATCCTCTTCAAAGCTCACCTAGCCCTACATCTTAATGTCCCCCTTACCCTGTCGCAGTGTGAAGCTATTCATACCACCCTACAATTAGGCTCTAAGAAATTGCATATAGTTTGTGCCTATAATCCCCCTAAGGGTAGCACTGCTGGACTCAAGGAACCGTTATCACAGGTGGACTTGGTCATTGGTCGAAATGAGGTCCTCATTATGGGGGACCTAAATATCAATTGGAATGGCGAATCAAACCAGTCCTTTCACACTATGGTTCATAGTCATAACCTGCACCAGCTAATCTCTGAGCCTACAAGGGTTCTTGCCCCTCCTCGTTCTAGTACCTTAATTGACTGGGCTCTCACGAACTGTCCTGATAGCATAGTCTCTTCTGGTACTCTGCCCGATGTAATAACCGATCACTCGCCAATATATTGCATCTGGCAATCGGCAAGACCAGCATCTCCTCCGTCGAAACTGATTACCTTCCGAAATATGGCTAAGCTAAATCAGGTACATTTTCTGCTTGACCTCTCTATGATAGACTGATCCCCTATCTTTGTTGCCCCAGACTCTCAATCAGCCCTTGACTACTTCCTGGTTAAGTTTGGATGCCTACAGGACACCCACGCCCCCAGAGTCACTCGCTGCTTACGTGGAACACAGACTAAGTGGCTCACTAAAGATCTCCGCTCTTGACTAAGGGCTAGGGATAAAAGCTGGTCGCGTTTTAAGGCCTTGGGACTCCCAGAAGATTTCAACGCTTATAGGACCCAGAGAAATTTTTGTAAACGGAATATTAGACTAGCAAAAACTCTTTCTGTAAGGATCTACTCACGAAATCTGCTGGTGACCCTAAGAAGTTCTGGTCCGTTATAAAAACCCTTCTTGGTACCAATAAATTACCCACTGCAAATGACATGCGGTTAAATAACATACATTGTAATAATCCTGAGACCATAGCCAATGCTCTAAACTGTCACTTCTCGGACCTATCTAGCTACTCAGCCTCCTTCCCCCTGAGTCCCCTCACAAATAGCTCCCTGGACATTCAACCTCCCCCCCCCACCCACAGTTCTATTTTTGGACCTTCTCCACAAAAGAAGTCCTAAAACTGTTACTATTCATCTCTGAAAGGACCAGCCCCAGTGCTGACGGGCTGGAACCTAAGCTCCTGAAAATTGCAGCTCCCCTTATTGCCTCCCCCATAACTAAAATCTTTAATTTATCGATATGTCATGGCACTGTTCCTAATATCTGGAAGATAGGCAGAATAACTTCTATCCTTAAGAAAGGGGATCCTAAAGAAATGTCAAATTATCAACCTATTGTCATTCTTTCTGTCCTTGGCAAAATCCTTGAAAAACTAGTGGCAACCCAAACTTCAGACTATGTACAGAAGTATCACCTCCTGTCAATCTCCCAGCATGGTTTCCGAAAAGGCCATAGCACTACCACAGCTATACTAAAACTCACAAACGACATCTACGGTGCTATGGAAGCTGGCCTTCTGACAGGAGCCATATTCATTGACCTCACGAAGGCATTTGACCTGGTGAATCATTCCCTTCTCCTTCCCAAACTTTCTTCGCTTGGTTTCTCTGTTGACACAGTTGACTGGTTCAACAACTACTTAACCAACCGAATGCAGGCGGTAGTCTTTAACTCAACCATATCTCATCTTTCCCCTGTGCAGATGGGAGTTCCTCAAGGCTCTGTACTAGGCCCGGTACTTTTCTCCATTTTTATAAATCACCTTCCTTCTGTGGTCCCTGACTGCTCATCCTTACTTTATGAGGATGATCTTGTCATCTACCGTAGCAGAAGAAATATCCTGGATATAACTCACTCCCTAACAGAAGACTTCCGCTGTATTCAAACCTGCCTAAGTGATAACTATCTGGTACTTAACGAGAGCAAAACACATTCCATGCTTTTTGGCTCTCCTACCAGACTCAAATCAGCTCATAATTCCTTTCAAATTTCATGTGCAAATGGCTCCATGGTAGTAAGTACCAGCTCTTTCAAATATTTGGGCATCCTCCTTGATGAATCCCTGGACTTTGACCTTCTTATCACTTCCACCTGTAAATCTATCAATGCAAAAATTGGAGGAGCCTATCGTACAAGTTATGCCCTTACACCATCCGCCAGGCTTGCTGTGGCACAAGGATTTCTACTTCCAGCTCTGACTTATGGCTCAGTCACATACCTAGGAGCTTCAAAAACCTCGCTCCTCAGATGGGACACCACCTACAATAGCATCTGCCGCTATGCCTCTGGGGCGCCACGCTTCAAACATCACTGTCAGCTTTATGCTGACCTAAAATGGCCTAGTCCCTCTGCCCACCAGCATCTAGCCTTTGGCTCTCTACTACACTGTATACACAGCTCAGGTCTACCTAGATCTCTCTCCTCACTTCTGTACTCCCAAACCTCCACCTATGGTCTCCGATCAAATGACGACACCCCTCTTTTCATCCCCAGATGCAAAACCTCTATGGGTACACGTGCTTTCTCCTACTTGGCACCTAAGTACTGGAACGCTATCCCACAATCTATTCACCAAGCCCCCACCCATGCCCACTTCAAGAAACTCTACCACCGACATCTACTGGCTTCTAACCACTGTACATGCTTCCAGCCACCATAGCCCACTCCACTCACCTCTACCTTCTACCCTTCTTGTCTTCCCTCTCTTACCCTCTCTCCCCCTGTCTTCTACCTCATCTTTCCTCTCTTAAAACCTCACGTCACTTGATGGCACTTACTATTACTTTGAACCTGTTAGCACTAACATTGTATATATGTTCTGGGTAGCTGTACTGTTCTAGCTGCAACTGGCAATATTTGTTGAATGCTTTAAAACAATCTACTTGTCAAATACTGTTTGTATTGCTATTGTCCTATTGTCTACCTCTCCCTTGTGCTGCGTCACATTGTACTGCTCATGTATTTTCACTTGTATACTCCCGGGTTGTGCCTGAAAATAGGCATCTCTATGTCTAGTGCACCCACCCGGTTACCAAAAGCAAATAAATAAATAAATAAATGGGCCTATCATGCTATGGCCTGTTTTCATGCTGTTGATGTAGAAAAGAATGATTTTTTGCTATCCTTCACTTTATTTGCTAGTTCCACTTCAAACTGCACTTTTGCTTTCTTGATTGTTATTTTAACTCCCTTGGCACATTCTCTACAGGCCTGCTGAATCATAGCTTGTTTTTTATACATTCTGTTTTTCCTATTTATCAGTCTCTTGATGGAACATTTAGCCAAGTTTTTTTTTTCTTATCGGTGTTATATTTTGGAACACTAGCTATATAGTCTTTAATAAGACATGTTACTTTAGTTAGCAACAGTTTCCACATGCCCTGTACAGATGAACCTTTGAAATCATTTCCCAGTCCCAAAGTGAAAGTTGATTTCTGATACTTGAGAAATCAGCTTTACTAAAATTTAACTTAGTTGTAATGCCTGATATTTTGGTAGTTAGAGATTCCCTGATGCTAAAATGGACTGAACAGTGGTCACTGTTACCTAAAGGACTGTTAACCTAGACTTTATTAACTGAGTTTCCCATATTGGTGAGCACTAAATCAAGGATTCTAGTTCCTCTGGTACTACTTTGGACCAGTTGTTCGAATCCCATCCAATCAATAATATCCAGATACTTCTTATCCATGTTACTACCTCCTTGCCCCTTCGTCCAGTCTATACTGGGTAAGTTAAAGTCATCCACCAACAGTATTCTGTCTGCTGGGTTCAGGTCACCTATTACATTAAGTAGTGCCATATCATCATCCAGTGATGCGGAAGTTGGCCTATAAAGTAAACCTAAAATGATCTTGGTACCTTTCTGGGGAAGCAGCTTTACCCATATTAACTCTAAAGCACCCATGTCCCACTGTAGCTCTTCACATTTTATAGATTCATGTATATACATGGCTATACCTCCCTGCTTTCTATGAGCCCTAGATTTAGAGAATAAGTTATAGCCTGGCACATTTTTCTCCCACATGTCATTATCATCTCACCATGTTTCTGTAACCAGGGCCAAATGGATATTGTGAGTATGCAGCAACAGTTTGAATTTATCATATTTGTTCACCAGACTCCTAGCATTAATAAGGACTGCCTTCCATTCTGGGGTCTCATTGGGAACATTAGTAGTGTTAATACTACTATTTATATCCTTAGCCAAGCTCCCCCCCTTCTCCAGTTTAAATGACATTTTATTACTTTGAGAATTTTTTTGCCAGAATCCTGGTACCTGAATGGTTTAGATGAAGGCCATCAGATTTGAACAGAACTGTTCTGTTGAATGTTACAGAATTATCCATGAAGCCAAAGTTTTCCTCTTTACATAATTGTCTCAACCACCTGTTAATTTGTACAATTAGCCCATTTTTGCTGGATTGATACTTATGAATGGGTAAAATGGCAGAAATTATAATTTCCCCATTTCTATCCTTAATCCTTTTTGTTATGGTTCTAAATTTAGCTTGGATATCCTCCATCTTACTTCTGGCAACATCGTTAGTACCTATATGTAAAATCACCAATGGGCTAACTGTATTTTTGAGAGCCCATACAATAAAGCTGAAACATCATGCAGTCTTACCCCAGGTAATGTGCTGACTGTAGTGTGTTCCTAATGCCCACAACATACTGCAGTATCAATCCTTCTTGTAACTAAGTCCCCAATCACAATTATGTCCCTATCTGCAGTTTCGCCTGCACATAATTGTCCCAATTTAGTCTGGCCATGTGTTATCTCAGTCAGGATAAGATCTATATCTTTGAGTTGTGCTACTTGCACCCCCATTAATTCCTCATTATCCTTATATAGAGCACACAATGTCATAAATTATAAATTAATGTCTATTTCAAAAAATAAATATTTTTGGAGCCTCAGTAATGTTTACTTTCTGTTGTGAAGTGTTTGTCCAAAAGCAGGACTGAGCAGTGCAAGTATACTGTGCTAAACTGCATGTGTGCAGTCAGTGTTCTTTCCTGTGTGCGCAGACACTGTCCAGCTTTGTGCAAACATATATCTGTGTGATTTGTTGCAGCATGTAAAGAATAAAGATAAGAATATATAAAGTATATTTTATTTGTACCATCATCATCAGCGGAGTAAGTGATATGATATTTTTTCAGAGGTCTCGGGCCACTGTGCATCTCAGTCACTCACAGTGCACACATGACTTTGCAGAGATAATAGCACAAAAAAAATCATGCTTTTCAACATGCCATACCAAACAGACATTAAATATTGCTGCGGCACCCAAAATATGTGATGGTATACAGACATTTTAAAGTCAGAATATATAACAGCTCCTGCAGTCCACTGCCACAACACTGTGCAACCACTGGCACCATATCATGTTATGGTGCACATCAACTTGCTAAAAAACTGACACTACCAGTCTAAACTAGAAAGACATCACTTATTCCAGAACAAACAAGCATTTGTCAATGCCAAATGTTGGCTTGCTGGCACTGGCATTGGTAGTGCAGGTGTTAGAAAGATGCATAATAGGATTGGCAGTGAAGTAGTGAAGTGACACTGACCCCCAGCCCCACCATGCAGAGAGTGACAGGCACTGGGGTGTGCCTTTGGGTCATTGGCCATAATGTGCATGCCATTTCACCCCACTCTACCCCACAGAGGCTGACAAGTGCCACAATGTGCCTTGGGTTCCTCAGGCCTTAAGCTCACCCCATTCCATAAGGAAATATACTGACATGGGTGCAGTGTAGGAGAATGGGGTGAATGTTGGGCTTGAAGAGTCCAAAGCACACCTCAACGCCTGTGTGGCTGCAGGGTAGGGGTGGAATGGTGTGAGCATTACAGCCAACAATGCCAAGTTACACCCCTGATGCCTGTCAGTCTGTACAGGGTGGGGCATTATGGGGTGGAAACCCTAATACCCATGGCATTTGTTGGTATTTTCACTCCAAATTTTCAACATGGGCCATTTGTGACCCCACCTCATGAGTAGTGGCACTATGAGTTTGTTTGCCGAAGGGTGATTTTGTTCCTCGGGTGTGCATTTTGTTGCCACAGATATGCAAAAACATTTCAGGCAGGATGTGAAAAATGACAGCTGCACTGTGCATGAGTAAGTGTAAAAAATAAAATGACATTGTTGAAAATCTGGAGTGAAAATATGACAAATTGGTGACATCATGAGCATGCGTAGAAACTGTGAAATGCATGCCCATAACACAATTATTTTGAGGATTTGTTTAACCCAATTTTCACTATGGGCATTTTGGGAACTCTGGTCATGAACTGTATCACTATGATTGTTAATCTGGCTCGAACATTGATTTCCCACAGCGACCGTGCCATTGTGTGACACGTGCAAAAACACATTTTGGGTAGGATGTGAAAAATGGCAGCTGTACTGTTCATAAGGACGTATACAAAAATGACAATGGTGAAAATCTGGAGTGAAAATGTGGGAAATTGGTGATGTCACGAGCATGTATAGAAACTGCACAATGCATGCCCATAACGCAATTATTTGGGGTACTTTTTTAACAAAATTTTCAACATAGGCATTTTAGGACATCCACTCATGAACAGTGTCACTGTGATTTTGCTAATGTGTTTGGAACATTGATTTTGCACAGTGACTGCGCCATTGTGTGCCACATGCGTGAAAACACATTTTTGTCAGGATGTGAAAAATGACAGCTGTACTGTTCATAAGGAGGTGTGAAAAAAGGGCAATGCTGAAAATCTGGAGTGAAAATATTAAAAATTATCAAAGGTATGAGCTTGCATTGAAACTTTGCAATACACGCTCATTACACAGTCATTTATTTGAATTTTTCCACCAAATTTGCAAGATAGGGTTCTTGGAACTCCACCTCATGAACAGTGGCATTGCCATTCCATTAATCAGTCCTGAAAGGTGATTTCACACAGTGATTACGAAATGACCTTTCAGGGCAGAGTAACAAGATGACAGTGCATGTGTTCATGAGATGGGGTTCCAAGCACCTCATGTTGAAAATTTGGAGGCAAAATTCCAAAAAATTGTTGAGATATGCATCTAAGTTGAAATAAACCCTATTTATGCCATTAAACAGCTTACTGGCATTTCTTCAGTTTGCAGTCGGCTTTGAAGAGTGCAGACGTGTTCCCGGTCCACCGAAGATCATTGCGCCGAGCTCCAGAGGTAAGTATGGGGTCGGGGTGTAAGGAGGTGGGTTCACAGAGGGGGGCGTGGGTTTGGCGGGGGGTGCCACAGACAGCGCGGGACCCTTTTTTATTTCATGTACTTAAAAAAAAAAAGAAAAAGAACACTGTGGACAGTTTTCTGTTTTACAGGTGTGTAAAACTGTTCTGCACACTGGGGTGGGCTCCCAGTGTGCCTCATGACTTTAGAGGGGTGATGTTGGCCACACTGGGGTGGGCTCCCAGTGTGGCACAGAATAGGGGTGGGGCGGAACATGCCGATGATGGTCAGCTTTGATTACGGGGAGGCACACTGGGGTGGGATCCCAGTGTGCCACAGTCTTGGGGGAGGTTATTTAGCATGCCAACAGGGGAATTTGGCACCCCTGAAGCATTGTGTGGCAGGCAGCGGCAGGTGCTGCCATGTTTATTGAAATACTTCACCAGGAAAGGCACGTCAGGAGGTGTGTTGTGCCACTGCAAGATGAGCTTTTCTCTCATTGCAGTGGCACTTTCCTTACATGTCATTGTCACAAACCCACTCAGCAGGTCATCCCTCTAATCCCAAAGTGCCAACCTCTGAGTGCAGTCTTGTGAACAGGAAATAGAAACAGGGAAACCCTCCTGTCTGTTTTTGTGGGTTCAAATCAACCTTTGTTCTCAAGTCTTGGAGGGATTCAAACTGTGACCCTCTTGCAATGCACAGGCTCAGATAATTCTGTCTTTGAGGGGCCAGATATCTTTGCCTATGGGCACCTAACCAGGTGTACAGAAATGAACCCTTAAAAACTCTAATAAAAGACCTCAGATTAAACTCTCACCTTTTTCCAGTTTGGTATCACCATTCAAGCTTATGCACAGTTTATATGCTTTAACCATATATACTTCATTTGTTAAAGAAAAGAAAATTCAGAGACAGACCAAGTAGGCTGTAAAAATAGAGTTTTACTAAAATAGATAAAAATATGTAACATGTAAATACAGAACCATATAGCACAAAATGTACAAATCACTTAAAAGAATAAGGTTTTAAAAAAGTGCAGATTCCTACCACTAGTACACTTAGAATTGTCTGTTCTAAGGTATTCTTATCTCACAGTGCTGTAGATGTTGTAGCTTTCAGAGTCCAAACATTTGTGTGTAAATAGAAAACAGAATACTGTTTAAAAGCTGGCTTTGCCCACCTCTTTGCATGAGGTCACCTAGCTCCTCCCTGTCAGAATATATGTAAAAAAATATATCTATATAAAAACAGGATGTCTTTTCCAAGTATTAAATTCTGTAACCTCAGCATAACTCATTTTCTTTTTCAAATGACATTTCTTTGATCTTATGATCAGCTTCCCCTTTCCAGGACATCAAAGCATCTTTTATGACTTCGCACTAAAACATCACAACCTGCTCTTCTTTCTCTAAGCGTTATAAAAGTTTATGATCTATCTTGGCAGTTAGGTATCTTCTATCCTATAATTAGCTTCTGGCCTTCCAGGTAACACCTTGTATCTAAAACCTGTGTGTGTGTGTGTGTGTGTGTGTGTGTGTGTGAGATACTCACATGCTTTTTCAGCATTTCTCATGGGAGACAGTCCATAACACATTTTTATATTGCAAAAAAAAAATCATACAGCACTCAGAACTGGCTGTTCACGTCACAGTCATGACCACTTGGCATATTTTGTGTGTCAGTGCTTGCATACTGGCTTATTGGGGAATGAGGGATGCACCAACAAAAGAATGCCTTGCATTCGGCCACATGGACACACCTCCGAAATCTGCTACTACTGCAAGATGTTGGCTGGTGCACAGGCGCAAGCCAACATAAAAATGAAATGAAGAACTGTGGTAGCACAGTGTGTTGCCATTTGGCAGTGAGTGACCTGGACCTTATATATTTTCTGACTTTATAGTGTCTGTACACAGTCCGTCAAATATTTTGAGTGCCTCATCATCACCAATGCTTCATGTCTGTTGGGTAAGGTTTGTTGAAAAGCAGGATTTTTGGTTGCTATGTGATCTCCTAAAAGTCATGTGTGCACTGTGTGACTCAAGTGGACTCTGGCCAGAGACCTCTGAGAAAATATCATATCACTTAGTCCGCTTCTGATGATGGTACCAATAAAATATGTTATATATTCTTATCTTTATTCTTTATACCATAAACACTGCAACTGGTCAGCATATATATATATATATATATATATATATATATATACACACACACATATATGTTTGCAAGAAGCTGGATAGTGTCTGCAGTGCACATACAGGAAATTACACTGACTACACACATGCAGTTTAGCACAGCATACTTGCACTGCTCAGTCCTGCTTTTCCACAAACACTCCACGACAGAAAGTAAACATCACCGAGGCACCAAAAATATGTCAGGATACACATTCTTAACTTGGATTATAACACAATAGGGGGGAAGGTGTGTTGAAAAAAAGCTAATGTGGTGTCCTGTGCTGGTCCAGCAGCAGATGGAGCATCGACACAATCTGCAATTGGTGTTGCTGTATGTGCTCCAACTGCTGCTGGACAGCACTCACCCTCTCGTTGTTCTCTTCTACTGTGGCCCACAACACAGCAGGATTGGCCTGAGTTACAGGCAGTGTAGGGTCCACTGGTGGTGGTACAGCTGGTGGTGGTGGTGTTGGGGTGGTGTTGGTGGTGGAGCAGCTGCTGCTGTGACCCTCCTCTTGCTGCAGCAATGCACAGCAGCACCCTCTGCCACTGTCACAGAAGGGCCAGCAGGTGTAGGCCTGGCCTGTTCTGTAGCAGCCTGCCACTCCACCTTGTGGTGATTAACCATGTGGGTTCGCTGGCCCCCAGTCCCCAGGCTTGTCCCCCAAGGGCCACGGTTCACCTCGACATCACAAATGTGACACCATACCAGGCTGCTGTCCCCCCCCAACACAGTTGAAGAACTCCCAAACTGGGGAGCTGTGGGGGACCAGCACAGGAGAGCCAGATGCACTGGCAGCAGCCTGGTCACGGTGGTGCTCAACCTCTGGCACATCCTGCTGTGGAGGTGGTGCTACTGGAGCTGCTGCTGGTGGTGGTGGACTTGGTGGTGGCGGTGGTGGTGGTGCTGCTGCTTCCAAGGGGGGACCCAAGATTTTTGACCGGTCCAACAGCACCTGGCCATGCCCCCCCATGGGTGCACAATCCTACCTTGCCAACCATGCTGCCACATGGTCCCACTGCCCCCGGCACCGTCCCAGACATTCTCTGATTTTCACCCTGTCCCTGGTCCATTTCAGCAGCTTAAGTGCTCGAACTCGCTTGCCCTCCCTTCTTCCCCGTTTGAGCAATGATGGGTTGACAGTCTACAACGACAGCACAAAACACTCACACACACTACACAGGCACACACACAGTCAGACACACACACGGATAAACAAAAACTTATAAAAGTAAAAAACAAAGAAATCACAATCACAGAAAGAAAAAATGAACTACAAAAAGAGTACAAAACACTAAACACAATATAGGTTTGAAAAAAGCTGTTGGGTGGGTTTTATATGATCTCTGGATTCTCTGCTCTTCCTAACTACTACACAGACAAACTGCCTCCTCTCTCTACCTCTGCAAAGGAGAAAGTGAAAGTATCTGCTTGCATGAGTCACTTCCTTCCTGCCTAGCTAAAGCATGTGACTTACAGTACTGTAAGCCATGTGATGTGTGGTGGGGCTGCCTATATTGTTGTCACTTCACCTTACTTGCATTAAGGTGGAATGACAACATGAAGTCATAATTACAGCATGAAGTGAGCCTTTCACATTGTCCACTCCACGTAGCAAAATGACAACGCGAGGTGCCCACTTCGCTTTCACTTCACCGGCAAAATTTAAATTTGCTGCATCTCTAGTAACCAGCTGGTTACCTCCTGACTTTGTTCAGCCTACAAAATACAGGGCAGTCCCTGCACTCCCCCCAAAGAAATTGTAAATAGTTTGTCTGCCTAATTGCTTTCAAGTCTAAGCATTAATTCTGTCTGATAATCAAGCCAGCCAACAAACAGTTGCACCGTCCACCCAGCCTGCAACCATCAAGGGACTTTGGTAACTGGGTACCCAAGTTTAAATGTGTGGGATTGCGGGGTCTCATACTAAATTTTGGTGAACTGGTACCAGTGTAGACAAGTGTAATATTTGTGTTCCATCTGATTTTATGCAGTTGGATAGCCAGGGTTCTGGGTATCTATGTTGATCAAATGTGATTGCATTCTAGTTAAAAAACAGGTATTCACCCATCTAGAGTGTTAACCAGCAACCAAAACCAACCCAATTAACTGTAAATATTGTAAATATTAATAATTATAGTGACTGCATACACCTCTGTTCCTTTTGTTTCCCCATTCCTAAACCCCTCTGCCACCTAAATAAATATTGTTGTTGTTTTTGCAAATTGTGGTGTTGTGAGTATATTATTAGAGAGCGTCTTTAAATGGTGAAATGTCTGAAATGTGGGGAAATGTTATTGGGTCATGTGTTGGGGTGGCTAAAGATTGGTGGTATGACATTCCAGGGGGTTGTATCAGGTGACAGCTAGCCTACTTTAAAGCTAAACTCTGGATGGAGGCACTGCACATTATGACATCATGGAAAAGAACCAGTTTAAAGTAAGTTTGGGAATCCAGACCCCTCAACCTTGTTTAGGCCAGGCAAGGCAAGGGTAGTAACTCTAGTAATAGCTCCACCTAGGGGTTACACCGATAACACAGTCGGCATTATCCTTCATACTCCTCCCATACCCCTGCTTGTGATAACCCATTTCTTGCAATTTGGCATAAAACTCTCCATTCACTTCAGCCATACTGATACCTAGTCACTGCATTTGCTGGTAACCCCTCCTTTCACCCAGCGACTTCAACCATACTTATCAATGCTGGAAGAGAGGGGGCTTCTTTCTTCCTGCCCACTTCCTGTGTGGAGATATTGCAAAAGAATTCCTCGTATTGGCAAACCAGTTTAACTTGAGACATTTGGATTTTTTCCCATTACTTGAAGATTAAATCATACATACAACAAAGACAAAAAGCTAAACTTAAAGAGCCCCCTATCCCTGTGCTGATCTCTTTAATTCTACAAACAATAACACTAGGGACAGCTGAATCCTTAATTTCCCGTACCTACTCTGCTTTGATCTCTCTTTTAGATCATGTGACTGATTATATAAGATCATGCTGGCAACAGGATTTAGCTGTTGAAATTCCTCCGGCATGATAGGATATGTATACCACCTAATGTACGGTCACAAATCCACTGCCTCATATATTTGGAAAGAGATTTCTTGGAAAATGATTATTCGTTATTTCTGTATCACAGTTCAACATGTTAACTATGCCCCACAGTATGGGAATCAGTGCTGACGACTCTGTGATGCAGCGAGGGCTTCTCATGCTTATATTTTCTGGCAGTGACCCAAATTACAGCCCTTTTGGAATCAACTGCAAACAGAATTGCAAGAACTATTTGACCCTGCTTTTAACTTAACCTTACGCACATTGTTATTTCTGGAACTACCAGAAAGATTCAGGTCCTCCTCAACTAAAAAACTGTTATACATCTGTTTGCTAATGGCCAGGAAAACAATAAGAAAAAATTGTCTCACACCAAATATATGCACCTTCACGCTGTGGCAGGACATTATTATTCACATCTATGCATGGAAAAACTTACAGTCAAGCTTTCTCAAACCCTATCTAAACTCAAATTATTGTGGAGACGGTGGATAATCTGTTCTATGTTTAAAAGAGTAGATTTTATTCCTTAAAGCCATCAGTTTTAGACTTCTTGTTCCCTTTCTTCATTAAACAGTGCCTATACATAATATAGCTATTAAAATACAACTACTTGATAATAATAGGAGGCTTATTATAGTATCTTAAAGTATCTCCTCTAGTTAGACTTATTACGATGTATGGACCTCACAAAGGAGTTCTTGTTTGTACCTGCTGTATGCTGTAAAACAAAATATTTTATTAATAAAAAAAAAGACATAAAAAAATACTGGCCACTTTGCCCTGACAGAGCATTAAGAGGTCATTTGCATCCTGTAATATTGGCATTACAATGTAAGGACAAACGTTTGCCTTATGGATTGCATGTTGGCTGTGGGCTCTACACTGCACTGTGTGGTCAGCTGCCTGGCCTGGTGCCTTTAAGTGCAAAACCATAAAAGCATGTGTTGCCCCCTCCCTCACCTGATCTCTGTTGGCAGGTACAAATTATTCCCTTATATCAAGTCGTCCCCCTCCCTCATCCAGTCTCCATTAGAAGTTTAGAAACCATTCCCTGGTGTCCAGTGGACTCCCTCCCTCACTTAATTCCTGCTGGCAGTTCAGAAACCATTCCCTGATATCTACTGCTTCCTCTGTTCCTCACCCAGTCCCTGCTGATAGTAAGAAAACAGTCCATGGTGTCTAGTGTTCCAGTCCTCCCTCACCCAATCCCTTCTGATGGTAAGAAAACAGTCCCTGGTGTCTAGTGGTCCAGGCCTCCCTCACCCAATCCCTCTTGATGGTAAGAAAACAGTGCCTGGTGTCTAGTGTTCCAGTCCTCCCTCACCCAATCCCTTTTGATGGTAAGAAAACAGTCCCTGGTGTCTAGTGTTCCAGTCCTCCCTCACCCAGTTCCTCTTGATGGTAAGAAAACAGTCCCTGGTGTCTAGTGGTCCAGGCCTCCCTCACCCAGTCCCTCTTGATGGTAAGAAAACAGATCATGGTGTCCAGTGGTCCCATCTTCTCCCTCCCACTTGCCCGCTGAACACCCATTTCAGGTAGGAGTTTCAGGCCATCACTAAAGTGGTTGTTAGAGGGATGGTCTGAAAGCTTTCACCCAAGTTTGCTGAAAAAACACTTGGACTTTGTCAGAGTTAGGGGTACAGGAAGAACATTTGTTGAAAAAGGAGGGGGAAGGGCATCAAAATTGGCCCTCAGTGTGGGTGCTGAAAATCGAGCAGACTTGAGAGACCATTAGGCCTATTCAGCTGGCATTTTAGTATGTTAGTAAAAAGAACTATGTTCATATGCATGCACCATAGCACTTTATGTGATACTGTGAAGGGCAGATGGCAGTTGGCCCGGGAAATGAGCAGAGTGTAATTGCTGACCACCAGCACGGATGGCATAGGGTATGGAAAGGAGGATACCAAGAGGGAGAGGGACTACTGGACACCAAGGACTGTTTTTTTACCATCAACAGGGATTGGGGGAGAGCGCACGATGCTCTAACCACGATGGTTGAGTAGACGAGTGCTCGGCTACGTCCAGTTTTTATTTATTATTTATTGCGGTTCCAGTCTCATGAAAATGATCAGCTAAAGTCTCAGAAGTATAGCTTGAGTATCAGTGTAAAAAAACTATGATTTGTTTTTAAGCTGTCACAATCACTACACTAAAAATCTTATCTCACTGAAATTGGATCACCCAGCCACACAGAATAAACAGTCGGAAAATGTCTGGGCCGATTGGTAAGTCAGTGCACTTCAAACGAGCTCCCAGAATAGATTTAAGCGATCCAGCACTAATTACTAATGCTGAAGAACTAACCAGTAAACAGGTCATAGCAGAATTAAAATAACTTTTCTCCAGCTTTTCCTTCGCGGTTAATAAAATAAAAAGGGCATCAGAAAAAATGGAGCAACAAAATGCCTTTTTATCAGACAGTGTTGATCTTTCAGTTGCTCACATGAACAAACTTTAAAAAACAGTTCAGGATCTTCATCATCTGGCAGCCCACCAAACTAAACAAATTGACTTCTTAATGAACAAAATAGACAACCTGGAGAATAGAGGTCATAGAAACAATTTACGAATTCTGGGAGTACCTGAAGGGTGGGAAGGGAACAATTTAATTTAGGTTTTTGCAAATGTTTCTACCAGATATATTAGAATTCAGATGGCCATTTCCACTAGAAGTTGAAAGAGCTCACAGATCCATTAGACTGAGGCAGGCAAATAAAAATAGACCAAGACCAATTGTGGCTTATTTCTTAAGATTCTCAATTAAAGAACAAATCCTGAGATTGGCCAGGGAAAAAAAACTCTACAATGTGATGGGGAAAAATAATGTTATTCCAGGATTTCTCTGGGGCACTAGCAGAAAAAAGAAAGGGATTCTTTGAAGTTAAACAAGAACTGCAAAAGCTGCACATACAATATCATTTTAAATATCCAGCAACATTAATTGTAAAGGAAACAAGAGACAGTGCAATTATATGTACGGTGACGATCATACTAAAGTTTATCAATACTGAGGTATACCTCGAGGTACCACTGAGGCACTCAAGTTCAATTTGCATTGACTGTAATGTGATCCTGTCGCAGTACCACCGAGGTATACCTTGAGGTATACCTCAGTACTGGTAAACTTTTGTACGATTACCACTGTAACTGTCTGGATGATGTTTGGGATTATTTACAATTAACTATTGGGATTAAAGGGAAGAAAGGCTTTTCTACCCCTCAGAGAGAAACAGAACAGTACTTTTCAAATAGAGCGTGTGAACCAGTCATGGATGTTCGAGCTGGTCAGTACCCATGAGCTGCCACCAACAAAATAGCTCATGAGGGAGATGCTCTCAGCACTAATGTTGAACACTTCATAGTAAAGCCTCATGATGCAACCCCATCACTGTATTCCTCTGTGATTAAAAATTCTGACCTGCAAGATGAAGGTTCGACCATCTCAAGGAAGTCTAAGAGCCCACAAAGTGTTGCAATCCAATCAAGGCAAATTCCAGTATTTGGAAAAGAAGATAAAAAAAGGAACTGGAGTAAGGAAAACGTGTCTGCTTCATTGCGTCCTCCTACCTGTCATTCCATTGAACAGGAAGTGCTTTCCAAGCCTCCCTTCCCTGACCTTCCTACAGATTCAGAACGTGTGGCTGCAATGGCGATTTTGAATACGCAGGAAGTGGAGGAGGTTCTTACAGGTACAGATAATGCTGCTGCACAAGTCAGAGGTCGCACGGGGCCATCATGAACAGAGTGTCTGATGTGCCTTCTCTGTCTGACTTTCTGATCGGATCATGGTAAAACTCCATAACAAAATGCCCTGGTGATCCAGTGGCACCCCACCCTCCACCCACACAGAACCTCTTGCCCACCACTCCCTCCCCATCATCAGTGGGTGGCTGATTCCTGCCTGCATACTGTTTATCTCGTTGGATTAAAGGAGGTATGGTACTGTTGAATTTATGAATCTCTCACTGCCTGGTAGTGGATTTGTGGTGTTGTGCTACTGCATAATGGTGTGTTGATTCTAGTCCAATAAAGATAAGATTGCTGGACCCAGAATTTCATAAATAAATAACTCTTTACATTGTACTGTCAGAAAAATATTTGTTTAACTTCTGGTTCTATTACAGTTATTACAGTTCTAAGATTTATAGCTAAAAGGAAAAAAACAAAACAATTGTATATTTGTGATTGCTCCCTTTTTCTTTTCTCTCAGAAACTTTTTACCTCACCTCGTGGTTAACCAGGTCTTGGAAACTTGAGAAAAAGGAGTTTTTGCAATTGGGTGTGGTCTGAACTCTTGCCTATACAAAGACATCTAATTGAAGGAACTGGTTGGGTTCCTGCGTTTCCAGCAACAGTCTGTAGTCAGGGCTGCAGTAGCTTAATTGGTATTAGATTGTTTGCACACTGGGGTTGCTAGTATTGTTCTGCTAGGTGAGAGAAGAAACACTGTGGTTGTTTAAGCAAAAAGGAGAATGCCCCTTAAGGGCTCTTTGTGTGCTCCCACTAGAGATGGATACTGATTATGAGTGCTACATAATTACTCAGAAGGCTAAGGAGTGTTTGCAGGATTTGTGACATAGCAGACTTTCTAAGCATACAATGGCTGGGATATTCAAACTGCACCAGGCAGTGGCACAAGCCTGTGCGCAGTGCAACTGTGATGCGCCAGGGCCAGGTCCCGGTGATATTCAATGGGGATGTGCCATGGCATAGCATTGTTGAATATGGCACAGTCAGCGCACAAACTGTGCATGGCGCAGTGGCACTGCACCAGCACAAGCCACAGATAGGGAGCACAGGGATGCGCCACAGCAAGTGCAGTTGCGCTAGGTGCATCACCCACGATATTCATCAGGGGGCAGGCAAATGAGGCCATAATATATGCAAGGTGCAAATGGGGCCATTTGTATGTCATTATGGCTCCATTTGCATGCCTTGCACAGGGAAGCCCGGCGACCTGCACCTGGTGCCCTGCATAGCATGAAGTGTGCAGTGGGGATCCTGGGGCATCCCCCGCCCCTTAGCCACGATCATGTGGTAGATGTTTACAGATAAATCTCTGGTAGTCTAGTGCCCCTCCAGTCCCTGATTCCCCAATAAATATGATTCATGACCATCCCTGGTGGTCTATTGGTCCCCCCTCCCACCTGAATCCCTGATTCCCCGATATATGTCAATATGACCATCCCTGGTAGTCTAGTGGACCGCCACCCCACCTGTTGCCAGGATCATGGTAAAACTCCATAACAAAATGCCCTGGTGATCCAGTGGCCCCCACCCTCCACACCCACAGAGCGTCTTGCCCACACCACTCCCTCCCGTCATCAGTGGGTGGCTGATTCCTACCTGCATACTGCCTGGCCACCTGCTGAATGACAGGTACAGAATGAGCTGGTCCATTGGTCCCCAATGTGGACCAGTGGGCTTGCAGGGCATACTGTGCTAGATAGTCCAAATATGTGAATGAAGTCATTCACATATTTGGGACTGTCTAGTGTTGGTATGCCCCAAGCCCATTGGTCCACACTGAGAACAATGGGCTTACAGCCCATACTGTACCTGGCTATTCGTGGGCAGCCGGGCAGTATGCAGGAGGATGGCTGCCCGATGACAGAGAGGGAGCGGGTGGGCAAGGTGTTCTGTGTGGGTTGGAGGGTGGGGTGCCACTGGATCACCAGGGCATTTCATTATGGAGTTTTACTGTGAT
The DNA here is from genome assembly GCA_016271365.2 of Neoceratodus forsteri. Taxonomy (NCBI): domain Eukaryota; kingdom Metazoa; phylum Chordata; order Ceratodontiformes; family Ceratodontidae; genus Neoceratodus; species Neoceratodus forsteri. Next base: position 142,937,524 of record JADMNL010000029.1, on the reverse strand, counting down.
CACAGCAATGAGCTGGGGGGGTCCACTAGACCACCAGGGATGGTCATATTGACACATATCAGGGAATCAGTACTCAGGTGGGAAGGGGGACCATTGAACCACCAGGGATGGTCATGTATCATAATTATTGGGGAATCAGGGACTGGGGGGGGACTAGATCACTAGGATTTATCGTTAACCATGTTCTGCATGATCATGGCTACGGGCGGGGGGGGGTTCCACTAGACCACCAGGGTTGTGAGTGCTTGCGGATGGTGTTCTGTGCGGGCAGGTGGCCAACCATGGCTGGGCTGCTGTGGTTGCACCCTGCAATACAGCAGCCCACCTGTGGGTGGCTGGGATTTGTTCCTGCTCTGCACGGGCTCAACTTTTTCCCCCCTTGCAGTGCAGTGCAGGGGTGCACCAGCATATGAGCCACACATCCTGGGCTGAATATCGGGATGTGCTACATATGCATGGGCACTCCCCCTGCATCTGCACCACATACATTAACATTGGGCCCGGCGCATCGGGATTTGCACTGCACCAGGCAGCCTTCTCAATATCCCACTGGGGTGCAATGCGGGGTTGCACCAGCATAACTCCATTGCGCCATGCGCAACCTATTTGAATATTCGGCCAATATGTTCTGGCCTTTTTAAATTACTCTTAAGGGAGTGAATTTGCTTTCACTTTAATGAACTGTATGAGAGATAGGTCAGTGGGAACCAAGGAGCTGTTTCCTCTCTAGCTGATCACTGACAAATACTGCATTTAATAGGAGACCTGGCAATTTTATCTGAGTGTGGGAGGACTGTAAGTGAATCTTATTAGTGTGGGGAAACATAGAAACCCTTTGTTTTAATATTGCTCTAGCTTACGCTGTCTATTATTTTTCCTTTTACTTCTCTCATCAAAGTTAATGTGCAGATGTGACTGCTCAGTGTTTATACATCTTGATGGCTATAAGAGTCTCTGGGGCCTTAAAGCTGCGGAATTTGCTGGTTAAAAGGGGCCAAATCTATTTCATTTTTACAAATCTTTTTTGTCTTTGCAGGAAAGATTCAGACCCACTCATGCTTTTAAATAAATCATTATGAATATTGATGGGCTATTTTATTAGACAGTATTAAGTTTACTATTTAGGCCTGAGACATACTTATTGTTTTCAATGTTATTCTTTAATAATTACTTAGTTTACAGAATCCATAGACCATGTATGCTTCTACTTGTTCTGGACTGAAGCCAATAACTCATTTACTCAGACATTGTAGGTGTAAACAGCTGCACTGCATTGGACTCTCAGTCCTGCGGGGGGGGGGGAGTATATCTGTCTAAGTACATAACAACTTACCTAAGTCTAACTTTGGTTCAGCAAGTTAAATTTAATTGTGTGTTTGAGTAGCTCTAATTTGATAACTTTATTTATTTCGTATTTTGATTGTTGTTGTATCAGTCTAACTTTCCAGATAATCTCATAAGTAGTAATATTTTATATTCATTTTACTAATCTATAGATTTTAGCAAATAGCTTATAGTTAACTCCTAATGCAGTGCTTAACTTTTATTACAGCATAAAAATAAGTGTTTCTGTTTCTAAGGACAAATATATTGTACATTGTACTAGGTGCTAACAGTCATAATCTACTGTTATATAAGAGATATAAATTAACTTAAGCCTATAAGAAAATGCTTTTTCTGATCTTTGGCTTATACTCAAACTCAGTGGAACATACCCTAATTTAAGAGTGTTACACAATTCAACAATAAAATTGAACAATAATCAATCCCTTAATATTTCGTCCTGGAATGTGAAGGGCTTTAACTCATCTATAAAATGGCAAAAAGTTTTAACATATTTGAAGAGGGAAAAATTGGATATAGCTTTTCTACAAGAGACACATTTGATTCCAAGTGAAGCAGAAAAAGTTTGTAGAGATTGGGTAGGAGTGGTAGAGCATAATAGTTTCAATCCAAAACAAAGGAGTATTGCTATTTCAATCAAAAAGGGCACAAACTTCACGAAACATTCTCAGATGGTTGATGAAGAAGGGCATTTTCAGATGCTGCTGGGTTCTCTAAACAGAATCAAGATAGCATTATGTAATATTTATGCTCCAAGTGAAAAACAACTTGACTTTTTCAGTAAAACAGCAATATAGTTAAATAACGCTAGTGGGTATGAAATCATTTTGGCAGGAGACTTCAATGAAGTAGTGGATCTACTTCTAGATAAAAATTCACTTAGGAAAGGTATACATAGGTCCAAGGCCCGAGACGCGTTAGTCAAACTTTTTGAAGAAAATGGCCTAACAGACTCATGGCGCATAATGCATCCTCAAGGTAGAGATTACTCATTTTATTCAGCTAGACACAGTAAACATAGTAAAATAGATTACATATTTCTTTCTAAAAACCGAAACCTTACTAGACACTTGCATTGATAGTATACACTTATCAGATCACAATTTAATTTTATAGTTCAGGCTGAGTATAGTAAGACATTTCGATGGGAAATTCAATAACTAATTGATCAAAGATAAAGAATTTTTGAAATGGTTTCATGAAGAGACCTCTGAATTTTCAGCATAAATGATACAGGAGATGTCTCTAATGTGTGCCTTTGGGATGCATTTAAAGCATACACCAGAGGAAGGATTATAAGCTACACCACCCATAAAAAAAAAGTAGGTCCAAAAAGTTGATTGAGTTAGAGGAGAAACTGAAACATCTGGAAGTCAGTTATAAACAGAATCCTAAAGCTAAAAAAAATTGTTACATGAGCTAACCTTAGCTAAATTTGAAATTAAATACATGCTAATAAGGCAGAATATGCATTGTATAGAACAAAACAAAAATATTGGGAATTGGGAGAAAAAGTTGGTAGACTATTGGCATTTAGACTAAAGAAATGCAACAGCAGAATTTAATTCAGGGTATTAAAAACAAAACAAAAGAAGTGGTATTTACAAATAAAGAAATAAGCAAAACCCTACTTTCAAGAAATGTATTCCTCTCCTAACATTGATATGGTAACTCAAATGCAAGATTTTTTACAGAAGTTGAAGTTACCTAAAATCAGCGTAGAGGAGAACCTAAAACTGTCAGGGATAATCACTTTACAAGAAGTATCAGAAGCGATAAATGCCCTACCAAACAACAAAACTCTGGGCCTTGATGACTTTTCGACGGAATTATTTAAAATATTAAATTCAGACACATCCAAGTATTTACATAAGGCTCTTATAGATTCTCATGAGATGAAACAGCTACCACACTCTATGAACGGAGTTCTAATTTCTCTAATAGCCAAGAAAGGAAAAAATACTCTTGAATGTGACAGTCATAGGCCAATTTCGCTTCTTAATATGGATTACAAATTTCTAGCCAAAATCTTGGCAAATAGAGTTCAAACACTTTTACCCTCACCTATAGGAAGAGATCAAGTAGGTTTCATCACAGGAAGATCTGGGGCTGACAACCTTAGAAGGTTATACTCTGCTATTTGATCATCCCATCGGAATAAATTGCCAGCACTAGCAGTTTCTTTAGATATGCACAAGGCATTTGATTATTTAACATGGCCATACCAAACATCATTACTAACTTCTTTCAGTTTCTGTGAGGCATTCACTATCTGGACCTCACTGATCTATGACAAGTCAACAGCTGCACTAATTACAAATGGATTCATTTCTACTCCTTTTCCTATACACAGAGGCACAAAGCAAGGGTGCCCACTCTCTCCCCTATTGTTTATCCTGGCTATTGAGCCACTTATAAGAATAATACAAAGGGATAATTCTGTACAAGGAGTACTAGCAGGAAAAGTAGAAAATAAAGTGTTTGCTTTTGCAGATGATTTGCTGATTATAGTCACAAACCCAAGGTAATCGGTAAAATCACTTAAAACAATACTAGAACAATTTGGGGAGTTCTCTGGCCGAGTATTAAACTGGGGCCAAACTCAGATAATGCCTCTGTATTATACAACCTCAATTCTAACTCAGTTGCAGCAAGAGGTAGCTTTGGGTTCATTTAAAGATTCCATTTTATATCTAGGATTGGAAATTTCTAACAACTTGGAAAAACTTATGGAAAAAAAAACCTTAATCCTATTCTAAAGGCCTTACAATTGGACCTTACTAAATGGGACAAGTTAAATCTGTCCATTGGGGGAAAATCTCAAGCAATTAAAATGATTGTAGCACCTAAGATTTTTTACGTCCTTCAAAATACTCTGACAGCACTGTCTCAAAAAATATAAAAAAAATTTGACTCTATGATTAGAAACTTTTTGGGGGGACCTAAACCGGCAAGACTCTCCCTTAATAAAATACAGCAAAAACCATCAAAGAGTGGTTTCGCTCTACCTTGGTGGAAAAAATACAGTGAGGCATTTTACTTAAACAAGCGCTACTGCATCTAAACAATTATAGAAAGGCTGACGCACCTCTGTGGTTAGAAATAGAATCGGTACTCCTGAATAACACTGGTCTGACTGATTTACTAGTTTTCTCAACTCCCATTCAATTAAAAGATCACTGCTGTATTATAAACTCAGTTAAAGTATTAACAGACATGATATGGAATCTAAAAATTAACAATCCTCTGGGAACTCATCAACCGCTCTGGAATAATCCAAATATTTGTTATAATAAAATCCCATTGAAAAATCCGGGATGGGCAAACCTTGGGATAACTTGTCTATCAGACATTATTGACCCTAATAATAACATACTGCTATCTTTTGAAACTCTTAGGGAGAAATATAAATTGCAGAGATTTAATTTTTGTATCTATCTTCAACTCAGAAATGCACTAAATAATGGTCCTCTGAAGAAGGTCGCAGCAAGGGAAATAGATATAACACGGGCTCAAATAATGAAACTGACGGGTCTAAGGAAGGGTGCTGGGTGGATCTATCAACTTCTTGCTGATAATGGTACAATAACAACTCTTTCAGCCAAGTCCAAATGGGAAGATGAGTTAGACATGAACATTTCAGAAGAAGACTGGGACTCGATCTGGACGCATGCCATCACATCAAGTAAGGAGATTCAAGGTAGACTATAACAATTTAAAATACTAATTATTATTATTATTACACTCCTAAAATATTGGAAACTATGGGTTATTCAAATGATGGTCGATGTTGGAGGTGTCAAGGACAGCATACAAATCTCTAACACATCTTATGGGATTTCCCATCTTTATCTCTATTTTGGAAAGAGATGATTAAACACTGCTCCACTTAAGTAACATATATGTTCCTCACCTTCCCTCCTTTGTTATCTTAGGGATTGTTTTACTTGATTTTAAGATACCCAAACAGCAGCTATATTGGTTACTTGCAGCATTTTTAGGGGCTAAACGCTCAATTCTTAGAACTGAGGAACTACTCAGGTACCTGCCTTATTTGAAAGCAGCCATTGTGGGATTGGTTTAGGGTGGTGGGAGCTTTGCATTGCATTACAAGGTGCTTTTTGTGCATTTTAATTAGTGTTGTACAGGCAGGCTATTGTGGCATAAAGCAAAGATAAAGTTATCAGTAAAATAAAACCAAGGTAAAAAACCTAAGGGGGACATTTTCAAAAGAGATTCACTGGCACATCTCAAGAAATGCACTGCAGCATGATATTCAAAGAGCAGAGATGCGACGTGCAAATCTGGATGAGCCGCAAGGCAATTATAATGTATGCGGCACATCTGGAGGGGGCGTTTCCATGAATGTGCTGCACATCTCTATATTCAGCCCAAATGGGCGGCGCACATGTGGTGCATCTCCAAAGATGCGCCCTCCCAAAGTTAGACATAAAAGGAGGCGGCCTAAGTGCAAACCACCTACAGGCAGCCAGCAGAACAGCAGCAGGCAAAGCAATGGATGGGGCAGCATTCATCATGGTGGAGGTAATGAGGGGTGTGAGGAGATGGGCAAAAGAAGCAATGAAGCCTTGGAAGGGCCCGTAGGCGGTATGCCCAACAGAAATAGTACCATGTCCATGTCACATTCAAACAACTAACTGACACAGAGATCGTGGGCTGGTACAAACTCAACAGGGAAATTCTTAGACAGCATCACCAATGTCTGTGACATGCACCCTGGGAGTACACATGATGCCTACATTTGGCACTGGTCATCTTCATGCCGCCAGTTCGCAAGTGGGAACATCCCCAGCGGCCACCTAGTGGGTGAGTTGGGCAGGACACAATGCTCACCTAATGCACTTCGTGGCACAACACACAGCTGGTGCTAATGAGGGGGATTGTGGGGGGGGAAGAGTGACAGGAAAAGTGCAATGGCCATGTTGAACTGTGGAACCTGGGGGTCTGCCGGACTGGGACCACAACTACTGAGACAGTAGTGTGTAAGGCTACAGGGTGAGAAGGGCAGGGGTTCTGCCCAGCAGGCACATGTGGCAGTCTGAGAAGCAACTGATGCCCCCAGCCACTAACATTGTCCACTACATGGATGAGCACAATGGCCAGACAGGACAGTGGCATGGTGCACACACAAGCAGGGATGGGGGTCATAGGACTGGGGAGAGGTTAGCCCAGCAATGCCTGTCCAGGCCACAAGCAGGACACAAGTGTGGGGGCCCGTAATGGTGGGAAAAGGGGTGCGCTGGTGGGGAGGGGTTCTGGCACCCAGGTGGACAGGCAGTGGCAGCATAGACAGGCAAGGGGGGGTGTATGTGCCAGGCTATGCACACGCCTGAGTGAAATTAACATGTCTCCGTCCCCCCAGGTGGCAGTGAATACATCCTCCGGTCATGGCTGCTCACCCCCATATGGCAGCTCAGTAGCGAGGCAGAGGAACACTACAATGAGCCACACACTGCAACATGCAACATCATTGAGCGTGTGTTTGGCATGCTTAAAATGTGGTTCAGATGCCTGGACAGGTCTGGTGGTGCCCTACAATACAGCCCTGAAAAGGCCTGTGGTCTATTCCTGGCCAGTTGCATGCTACACAACATGGCCATGGACAGTGGAATACTTGTCCAGGCACCGGGGGGGGCAACAGTAAAGAGGAGGATGAACCCCAAGGTGGGGGTGGGCAGCTGTCCCTGGAGAGGAGGGACCCACAACTGACTGCAAGTGAACGGTGGCATAGGGACACTATTGTGGAGGAGCACGGTGGCAACCAGAGGTGAATAACACAGGAGGCACAAACTGGGCAACCAGTCACATACACACACAGACGCACTGACACAGGGTGGGGGGTAGGACACACACACACATGCAGGCAGACAGACACGGCACAGCAGCTGTAGAGTGCACTGAAGAGTGCACACAATCATCTACAGGCAACCACTGCAATACCATGAAGGACAGGGGGGGACACAGTGCCAGTGCATGGACTGGCATGGATCAAAGGGAATCTGCCGGCACACATGCATGGCAGGCACAGTGCTGCACTCATCACGCCCATGCCACACAGCACAACACCACTGCCCTCACACATGCCCAGTACAACACACAGACAGCTCGGGCAGGTGTGACACCCAGGCCCACGTGTGCCAAAGCACATTGTCTTGGTCACTGCCGGCCTGGTGCGTGGGATGCAATGGTGGCAGGGTACAGGTACCATGGTAACTGCACCCAGAAGGCCTCACCATGAGCCAGTATAGCTGCCACGGCCACGTGGGTGGTCACTCTTTGGCTGGGAGGATGCCTCAGGCATGTCACCAGCCACAGAGGGTAAAGCCTGCAGCCTGGCAGGGGTTGACCAATTTGACACTGACTGGGTGTTCTTGGGTGTTACTGTCCCTAAGTCCAAATGGGAACCGGGGGTGTTGGGGATGTAGTTGGCTGGGGATGGCATCAGCAGCAATGTGGTCACCTGACATCGTGCCCTCGGAGTGCCACTGGGACTGTGCATGGGTTTGGAGGGAACTCCTGTGACCACGAGGAACCAGGGTAGTAAAGCCCACCACAATGGCCTCTGCTATCCTGTCAAGCAAAGCAGTCATGGCCACCTGCTGTTGGCATAATTCACCAAGCAGCTGATCATGCCCCACGGCTGCATGTTTATCCATGTGTCCCACAAGCACCCACAGTCCGAGGATCTGTGTGCTGCCTGGCCCTCCATGGTTGCCCACAGGAGCCAGGTGTACTCGTCCAGCCTGTCAGTGGGTGATGTATTGGGGGAAGGGACTGATGAGCAGGGGGGTGTCCTGGCCTGTTGTGCCACATCCTTTGTCAATGAATGCAGCCCAGTGGGCCACTGTTTGGGTGGGAACTGTGCATGGTGATGCATGGCAAGCCCTGGGGAAGGCTGGACATGGGCTCCTGCCAGTCATTGCAACACTGCAGCACCCTGCTGGTCAGTGATGGCAGTCCCAGGCCACACAGCAGCGCCCTGTCCCTGACCACCCCCAGCCACTGTTGGGGCTGGCAGCAGAGGTGCACACTGGGGAGGTACATGTGTGGGTGCAGGACCACCCATGCTGCCTATTGCTGCCTGTGGGGGTACCTGGACAGTGGTAGGGTGGGTGCCACCTGTGGGTCCCCCAAGCTGGGTGGCATCAACATCATCATCATCCTCCTCTGTGGCCGATGCAAGCACGCTGAGGTCCTCCTGGACCAAAAGACAGGACAAGGGGTCATCGTCAGCCAGCCCCAGTAGGTTCAACAGCATGCATGTTGTCCCACAATCTTCAGCAATGTCCAAGGCTCCAGATGATGTAGAAGGCCTGGACTTGATCTCCACCAGTGCCACTGGATGGGCCCTGGATGGTGAAGCACCCCTGAGGTATGATGGTGCTGAAAGGCAGAATGGATAGCATGGTGAGTGACACATGGCCATATCCAAGGCTGACAGACTGACGTGGGGAGGTGTTCATGTGTGCCACAGGTACGCCAGTGCCACCACACAGGCCTGGGATGATCATTGTGGCCTGTGCAGTGCAAACACACTGGTGTTGTGAATCCTGCACGTGTGCTGGGGCACGCGCTCATGGCAGCATGTGGCACAGGACCACAATGGTCCAGCTGCGGCCTGGCCAATGCCCCCCCTCGGCCCTGTCACAGACACCTACAAACTACTTTCAAGATGGCGGCCACGCTGGACTAGCCATGTGCAGCAGTAGTTTTAATGTGGTTTTTAATCTTGTTTTACTTTATTTATACTTTAGTTGCATTCGTTTTTATTTTTGAAAAGGGTAGCTTAGTTTATTTATTTATTCATTCTCGGATTACAATACCCTTGAGCACATAACAGCTCTTTTACAAAGATTCCAAAGGGTGACAGACATGTGATGGATGGTATTACATAAAATATTGACAAGAAAGTATTTAAAATGACAATATGACATTAACATTGCAACTAAAATTAAAACTATGAATTGGTAGGACATCAAAAATAACCTAATAAAAGGAGGCAGCCCAAGGTGCTTTGTCAAGTAGGTATAGTTAGAGCTGGGTGAACAAAAGTTCAGGTAAGTGAAGATAAACAGTGGAAAGAAGGTGGAGCGTGAGGGAGTGAGGTGAAAGAAGGATCGGGGAAGGAGGCAAGAAATAGGGCAGAGCGGTTAGGGTGAAAGTGGTCATTCTCAGAGAGAAGGGGAGAAGTAGGTACACAAGTATGTGTCAATACTGCTGAGGTAGTGCCATGTCATTTGAAACAGTCACAGGAACTGTTAGCTGTAAGATGCTGATGAAGAGTGCCTTTAAATAGTCCCAGTTTTGGTAAGGAAGAGATATCTCTGGGCAGCACGTTAAACCACAGTGGTGCTCTATATGCAAATGATCATTAAGGCGATAAGGCAGAAGCGCTAAATGATTACTTCTGCTCGGTATTTACTAAGGAGAAGGGGGGTGATACCCAAGGGGGAAGATACAACAGAAACGGGGGAGGGTGACAGATGGGGAAATCAAGGAGGGCAGTGTTCGGGAGGGTTTGAAGGCACTGAGGGTGGACAAGGCACCAGGCCCAGATGGCATCCACCTCAGGGTACTGAAGGAGCTGGCAGAGGTCCTTGCATTACCTTTGGCAGAACTATTTAATGCCTCACTACACTCAGGGTGTGTTCCTCAGGACTGGAGGATGGCTCATGTGGTGCTCCTCCACAAGAGTGGCCCCAAAGATGAACCGGGGAACTACAGACTCACATCCATCGTGGGTAAGTTGATGGAGACGATCCTGAAGGAGAGACTGGTGGTCCTCCTAGAGGCCAAGGGACTACATGACAGCAGACAGCATGGCTTCATACATGGCAGATCATGCCAAACCAATCTGGTGGAGTTTTATGACTGGGTAACTAGGCAACTGGACAGAGGCCATGCAGTGTATGTCCTGTATCTGGACTTCAATAAGGCATCCGACTCGGTGCAGCATGGTAGGCTGGGAAGTAAGTTAGAAGGCACAGGGGTGGGTGCAAAGCTGGTGAGATGGATAGGGAACTGGCTTCAGGGAAGGCAACAGAGGGTGGTGGTGGTGGGGGAGCTCTCACACTCAAGGGTAGTGACGAGTGGTGTTCCACAGGGCTCGGTGTTGGGACCAGTGTTGTTTGGGATATTCATTGCAGACATATCATTGGACATCAAGAGCAAGATCAGTCTGTTTGCTGATAATACCAAGATTGGAGTGGTGGTGGATGACCTAGGGGGGTGGCAGGGGTTGCAGGATGATCTGGCAAAGCTTGAAACCTGGTCAGACACCTAGCAACTGGGGTTTAATGCCAAAAAGTGCATGGTGTTGCATTTTGGGGTGAAGAACCCAAGGAGGAGTTACCAGCTGGGGGGAGTGCAGCTAGCCCAGACAGAGAAGGAGGAGAAGGATCTGGGGGTACTCATTACAGGGTCAATGAACAACTTGGCACAATGTAGGAAGGCAGCTGCAAAGGCCAACAAAATGCTGGGTTGCATTGCAAGGGGTACATCCCCAAGGAGGGAGGAGGTGATTCTGCCACTGTATAGATCATTAGTTAGACCACACCTGGAGTACTGCGTGCAGTACTGGTATCCATATCTGAAGAGGGACATTAAGTTACTGGAGGGGGTGCAGCTCAGGGTGACAAAGATGATCAAGGGGCTGGGAGACTTTTCATATGAGAGGAGGCTGAGGAAGTTGAACATGTACTCTCTGGAGGAGAGGAGGGATGGATTACATGATTGAAACCTTTAAGTACATGAAAGGAATAAACAAGACAGGTACAGAGGAGCTGTTCAAAGTAAGGGAGGGGAGGGACCCCAGGGGCCATGATATGAGACTGGAGGGAGGAAAGTTCAGGAGGGAGATGAGGAGACACTTCTTTACAGAGAGGGTGGTAACTGGGTAGAATGCGTTACCTGCAGAAGTGGTATCCAGTAGAACAGTGGACTGCTTCAAAAGGGGATGAGACAGGACAAGGGGGACGGTCAAAGGAGGGGAAGGGTGGAAGGGAGGGACAGCTGCAGAATAAGGGGTGCTAGCTGTACATTCAAGCAGACTTGATAGACCTCTAGGCCTTTATCTGCTGGCAATGTTCATATCATTGCCCTTGTGTAGGCCGGCATCTTGGGACAGAGAAAAGTTGGTTGACTTAGCTATGCATGTGCTGGGAGCTACAAGATGGGTTTAATATGTTTGTAACACCAGAAGGCAGGAGCCAGAGAAGTGCCTTTTTAGTTAGCATGCTGGTTTGCTAGTGAATTCTTCCATTTAGTTGAAGCCAACCTGTTTGCACATACAGTTCACATGTGTGGGTAAGGCATGCTGCTCCAGTAAGAAGTCGGCATGCTTTATTGAGTGCCACTGATATTCTACGGAGGGTAGTAGTGGAAGCTGAGCCGTAGATCACCAGACCATAGTCAACAATGGATACTATGGAACTATAGATAGCTAGTATAAGAGCTTCAGGCATTAGATTGTGTTTATGTCTATGGAGTAACCCTATCTTGATACTAGCAGACCTGGCAACATTCTCAACATGGTGGGCAGATGATAGTGAGCTATCCACGGTTACCCCTAGATACTTGAAATGTTGAATTTGTTCACATGGGATGCCTGAGGAGCTCCTGATGGTTAGGGCACTGGATCTGTGTTTGCTGCAAGCACCACTGCACAACATGACTTTCGTTTTTTTGTAGTTCACAATCAGCTTGTGTTTCCTGAACCAGTCCTCCACTACCTCAAAGCTGAGTTGAAGTTGGTGTTCCAGTGGTCCAGGGTCAGTGCTGCTAGTGTATATGACCGCGTCATCTGCATAGAAGAGGATCTGTTGGTGACAGGAGTGAGGGAGATTGTTAAGAATGATGCTAAAGAGAAGTGGACCCAGTATGGAACCCTGTGGTACTCCAGAGCAGACATGTAGATGGTCAGAGATGACATTAGCTATCTTGACCCATTGGGAGCGGCCTACAAGATAGCTTTTGAACCAGGACACAGTATCTGCCAAGAGGCCAATTGAGGACAGTTGCTTGAGAAGTAGAGCATGGTTCACTGTATTAAAGGCTTTTTTGCGGTCTACAAAGGCTGCACCCACCAATCTACCTTGATCCAGAGATTGGTGAATGAAACCAGTGAATTCAAGCAGTGCTGTGGTAGTGCTATGTCACTTTCTGAATCCATGTTGCTGGGGGCACTGGATTGAGTATTTTTCCATATACTCCACCAGCTGATTCGCAACTATGCGCTCAAGTGCCTTAGACAGAGGTGGAAGAATAGAGATAGATCTATAGTTTGCGTGTATAGTGCGGTCTCCACTTTTGTGAACAGGGGTAACAGATGATGACTTCCAGAATTGGGGGAATTTTGCCAGTCTCAGTGAGAGGTTTAGAATCTTTGCAATGGACACCAGTATTTCTTCAATGGTAATGGCAACTAATTTGAGGTCTAAGGAATCACTGCTATACCTTGACTTCTTGAGTACTTTTATTAGGTATTTCCTGACCATATACAGTGGGACCTATTTTAAGTAGAAAGGAGGTGGTGCAGGAAGCGAATCATCTGCCCGCTGTTCAGTGTCTTCAGTGATGTCCTTGAAGAAGTCTGGTGGGAGGACACTGCCCAGGTCAGTGAATGCATTATTAAAAGCACTGGCTATGGTCAATGGGTCAAGGGTGGGGGCTCCATTAGTATTTAGCATGGTGGGTGCAACCTTAGCATCTTTACCTGTTACATCTTTTATATTGTTCCATAAGTTCTTACTGTCACCCCAAGTGTTAGCAAGCTGTTCCCTATGGTACTTGCTTTTTTCAATGCGAATAGCCCGGATGCACTTATTCCTGGCAGTTGTATATTCTTGTACATTTGCATGCTTGCCAGTAGCCTTTGCATGACACCAGAGGTGATCTCTGATTCATCTGACTAATAAGGTTGGCAGATAACCAAGGATTGAAGGTGCCTCGGATTTTCATCCTTTTCAAGGGGGCATGGATAGTGCAAGCTTCATTAAAGTGCTCGATGAAGTGGTCCACAGCTATATTTATATCCTTTGTGGCATCAAGTAATGACCAGTCAATACTACGGAGGTGTTGTTTCAGGGATTCCAGGTGTCCCCACTTTAGCACCCTGCTGAAAATTGTTTTGGGGGGAGGTTTACTGAATTTAAGCGTTGGTTTAGTTAGGGCCTTCTTTGAGTGAGGTAGCTAGCCCTTTAGCATTTTCAGGGGTTAGTTTATTGTGAGTGGTCTAGTTGAACTGCTGAACTGTTTGCTTATAATTGTTTCGTCTGTTGTGACAGTGTTGCAGGCTGTTAGACTGTTCACGTTTTTACTGCTGTTCACAGTCCATTTGGTGAACTTCCCCTACTTGCCAGCTTTACGGGATCCCTTGGAGGTGCCAAGTTTTCATCTTGTGAGGTCTGCTATGGAGTTCTTGTTGACTGAAGGACTTCTGGTTACAGACGTTGCCCCGGAACAATACTGAGGAGCTTTGGATGTGGGTAGAACCTTTTCCTGAACAACACTGGATGCTCTGTGGAGTTGGACTGCATTTTGCTGACTGGTTGCCCATTGTGTGTTTTGGTGGGGGTCGGCTTAACTAGCGGCAGATCAGGGCTCCATTACTGGTCTTTGGATGGGCTAAGCTGCCTGGTCTCTAATCTGGAGGCGTTGGCTTGGGACTCGCTGAAGAGCTGGTCTTTTAGCCTCTGTCTCTTGGTTTATGGGGTTGCTCACCTGGGGGTGGATGTTGCCCTGTGACCTAAGATGGGGATTATTCAGACAGTCTCTCCCCTCTGTTGGCTGGTGACTCTGAGGTTTTGCTGACTGTCTGGCCCTTGCCTCAATTGCGGCTGGAGAATCACTCCTAGGGCAGTTGTGGTGTTGGCTGCATGGAGAGTCTTTTTGAGGAGGGGGCGATTTAAGTCATGCAGTGCATCGAGAAGGTCTGCCGAGTAGCCTCACTAAGAAGACCTGTTCTAAGACCTTTGATTCACCAAGTGGACCCTATGACTGCCATCTAGCTGGTTTGGATTTTTGCGGGTGTTTTTTTTACTGATTTGGCTTAAAACAGTGATAGTGCCGTTTAAAACTGTGAAAATAATAGCTACCGTTTAAAACTGTTTGTGCAAATAATAGTTTCTGCAATCCCATTTTAGGTTCGGGTGAGAGCTGGACCTATTCTGGGCTTATTTTTACTTGTTGTCCTATGAAGTGAGAGTTCTGATGGTCATTGATTGGATTCACTTTTGAGAACCTTCAGCAACTCGATTTACAGTGACTTATACATCGATTATAGAAAGATTCTAACCTGAGGCAGTATAGTGCAGTGGTTTAAAGCTCAGAGCTGCAAACTGGGAGACCTGGGTTTGAATCCTATAGCCCCCACTGTATACTATGTGACCCTGAGCAAGTCACTTAATTTCCTAGTGCTCCCAGGTCACACCTGTAAACAAGCTTCAGCTTAGTGTGTCTCTCATAGTTAAAAAAAAAAACAAAAAACCTGAGCTACCTTTCAATTAGTTTTGTTTTTGGTTATTGTCATGGGGATTTGTTTTGTTTAGTGGTTAGGGTGGTCTTGGGTAGTTGCTATGTTTTATTGGGGGTGATTTGTGTGCTGCTTGTTTTGTGTATTTACTGCTGCTGGTTCATTAAGTAGCAGTTATGTGTAGATAGCTTTCTGTGGTGGACAGGCATTACTCCCCCTCTAGGCTTAGGGGTCTGCTCCCCTTCAACTGTCCTTCTTTACCTGCCAAGGATTATAGGCATTGTCAGGCCTTTGGGATAGCTCAGAGGGGTCGGGGGTTGTGGGCCCTCAGCCGGGGGCTGAGAGCGGAGAGGGCAGATCGGGGTTGTGGGTAACAGGAGGTGCCCTGGTGCAAAATGAGTCCAGAAAAGGGGTCCTCACTTCCTGGTTCCCATACCCAAGGACTGCACATTGTGTCGACAAATGACGCTGTCTCCCACAGCCACTCATCCAACGCGGGCGGTGTTGTGCAAAGCCAGGTTGATTAAGAACAAGACAGCAATCACTGCTGATCTTGTTGGAACATCTGACCTGGTTTGCATCACCGAGACCTGGCTGGATGAGAATTCTGGTCCCGTTCTGGAGGCAGCAGTGCCAGCCAGGTACTCGGTGATACCCCTCCTGAGATTGGCTTGCAGGGGGGGGAGTGTAGCCATCTGTTTCAAGATGGAACTGGGCCTTGTAGATGTGCCTGTGGGGATCACCAGACCTTTTGTACATATCCTGGGTGCAGGTGTGGGTTGCAGAATTCTTCTCATCTACCGTCTACCCAAGGATGGGAAAGAATTCCTTCAGGAAGTCACAGACTTCGTAGTCGATATGGTGTTGGAGTCCTCCAGGTGGTTGGCCCTGGGGGACTTCAATGCCTGGGTCAACAATGAACTCTTGCAATTTGGTCAAGACTTCCTCCAACTGATGATCTCATTGGGCTTCACACAGGTAGTTACCTCTGCTACCTATAATCAAGGCCCCTAGAATTCTGCGGCCGCAGAATTTTGTGCAGAACTTGCAATCTACTGCAGAACTTCTGCAGTGCCGCAGAATTTATTGTTCTTGGAGATTCTTTATTAATATTTCTGTTTATCCATAGAACCTGGTTCCTTTCCCCTCTTTTTATATCCAGAACCCCTCTATGTCCAGAATGTGATGTTATCATTGCTATAACATCATAAATTAGCTAATGAAATGGCTACATTCTGCAACAGAAATGAACAGTCACTTATCTACCACAGCTCCCACTGCCAGAGGCGGTGGCACAGCTCATTAGGCACGATGATATTTGTCCAACCTGCACAACAGCCTAATACAATTTTCAGTCTTGCATTATTGCACTAGGGCCAACTTAAACAAAACCTTGACAATAGCATAGACTTGTTAAGTCTATACCTCACTTTGTACAGACTTATTTGTGCCTTTAAGGTATAGAGGTGCCATCTGAAATGAATAACTGGTAAAATGAATTTACTTGTCATTTTTAAGAAAAATCAAGTAATTATGCTCAGAAAAGTGGAATATAATAATGTGTAGACCTGCTGAAAGAACAGACCTATTAAATAAATAATTGTGCTGTACACATTTTTGCCAGGGTTATTGAGTACATATTGCCACTGGTTGATAGAGTCACCCAAAAGTTATGAAGAAATGTGTTCAGGGCCAGCTGTTGGGCTGGAGGGTAGCATGTTGTGTTTCTGTGCCAGCAACTCGGGTTCAGAGATTAGCTCTGGGAGCTGGCTGGGCAACACAAGGATTGGGGGAACACATCACTGCTCTGAGCCTGGGAAGGTATGGTGCAGTTGTCACATGATGGACACATTGTGATGGGCTGGAGAGCTCTATCTCACAATCGGTTCACATGCATGTCATGGCCTGATGGTGTCACGTAATGTGTCAGGGGAAGCAGGCTGGCATGAAAAATGAGTTTTGCAATAACGCCTCTATTCTGTTTATTACATTTCCAATGGGACTTGTATGAATGAGGATGAAATTCCATGGAAATTAAATATATATATATATCTACACACACACACACACACACACACACACACACACACAGTATCTCTCACTACACAAACACACATTTGTGTGTATGTTTCAGATTGCATATAAATATCTACGTGCTACACAGTGGGGACCTCATTAGTGGTATAGATAGCATGCATGTAGAAATACCTTATTTGTCACATTAGGTCCCCTCTGCAAACTTCATTTATGCAATAGGCTAGGATCTTAAGGGAGAGATAGCAATTTTGCTTTTTTAGGCATAAAATTATTTCTGTAAGTCTGTTATTTTTTGAACTAGTGTTACTGTGCTTTCCCCCATCCTGATTGCTATAACCACTGCCATGAAAGTGACATGCTGACACTGTGATATGGTAGTTTGCTAGTGCCGCAGAACTTCCGCAGAAATTACAAACCACTGCCGCAGAAGTTCTGCGGCAAATGCTACTCTTGCTGCAGAACTTGGTCCCACTGTGCCACAGAAAAGTAGGGGCCTTGCCTATAATTATGATCACTCTGTAGACCTGGTGTTCCACCTAGGGATGGAGATCGCTGATTTGGTGGTGGAACCTGTCAGTTGGTCTGACCGTTACACTATAGGGTTCAGTCTCGTGGCTCCTCCTAATAGACCTGCCCCTCTGGAGATGGTCCGGTACCACCCTTTAAGGGGTGTGTCCCTTGCTGGTCTCATGGTGGATCTGGACCTATTAAGTAGGCCAGCAGGATGCATGGAGTCATGTGACCTGCTGCTGGTGCACTATAATAAGGCAGTATCAGGGCCCTGGACTCTATTGCTCCTGTCTGTATGTGCCCACTCACTCTTAGTCCTTGGTCCCCTTGGTTTTTGGAACCTTGAAGGAGTTGAGATGAGTGGGGTGAATGCTGGAGCAGTGCTGGAGGCAATACAACTTGGAGGTTGACAAACTTAGATTGTTGGCCCATTATAGAGACTATCAATTGACTGTCTCCTATAAGAAGGCAGAGTTCCTGTCCAGGGAGTTTGCCACGGCAATATATCAACTGGCTCAGCTCTTCTGAACTGTCCACAGGTTGTGCAATTATACAGAATCGGAGAGCTTTTTCACAATTTAAGTGTGAGGAGTTTGTTCAATTCTTTGCAGATAGCGTTACCTCCATCAGGTCGGAGATCCATTCTGTTCACTCCAATGAGCAGCATGGTGGTCAGTGGGAGGTCATTAGTGCCCAGTTTGTCTGGTCAGGCTTTGACTGGCTGGCAATCATTGATATCATGAAGACTGTCCAGGGTATGTGACCGACTTGCTGTAGTTTGGATCCTGGTCTAACATGCTTCGTGGTGGAGTGTGTGGAAGTCATCGGACTGGTCCTAGTGGAAAGAGTCTGGAGTTCATTGGAGAAGGGGGTGTTTCCTGACCCCTTGAAAGAGGCGGTCATGACCATTCCTTTTGAAGAAATCTTCCCTCAACCCTGACTGTCTTGCTAACCACAGATTTGACTCTAACCTGCTGTTTGTGGGTAAGGTTATTGAGAAGGTAGTCGTGTTGCAGCTCGAGGACCATCTTACCACCCACAAGGTTTATGATCCTCTCCAGTCCTGATTTAGGAAGGGGTATAGTACCAAGATGGCACTTGTTAGGGTACTTAATGACCTCCTGACAGCGAAAGATTGGAGGAGCTGTTCGATCTTGGTCCTCCTTGATCTCTATGCAGTGTTTGACACTGTGGACTATGGAGTATTTCTTTGAGTGCCTGCAGCTGATCTGTGAACTGTCTGGGGTGGTCCTCAGATGGTTCCATTCTTTTCTCGCAGGCAGGATGCAGAGTGGTGTTGGGGAATTTTTCCTCTGACCCTTTCCCCCTGTTCTGTGGGATTCCTCAGGGCTCCCTGTTATCTCCCATGTTGTTTGCAGTGTATATGCTGCCATTGGGGGGCATTAAAAGATGGTATGGGCTGAGTTTTCACTGCTATACAGATGACACTCAGCTATACACGCCTTTTGTGCCTGGTCAGGATGACGCGGTTTTGGTCTTTAACAACTGTCTCACCGAGATTCAGGACTGGATGAGTGCCAGCTGGTTAAGGCTTAATCCGGATAAGACTGAGATGTTGGTTGTGGACATTGGTTGTTGGATAGAGGGGTCCTCGGCTGAGCAGCCCTCAGGGTTAGTCCTGGGGGGAAATTGGCTGAGGTCATCTGAACGGGTGCAGAATCTGGGCATAATTCTCAATGTCAAGCTGACTCTTAAATCACAGGTGTCAGCCATCGTCAAGTCCTCTTTTTACCATCTGAGGAATATTGGCCGGATAAAGCACCTGGTTCCACCTGATGGCCTCTCTACTTTGTTCCATGCCTTTGTGACCTCCAGCCTTGATTACTGCAATGCTCTTTACCTAGAGCTTCCTGGGCTGGACATCTGCTGCCTTCAGTTGGTGCAGAATGTGGCAGTCAGGCTGTTGCCAGGCTTGTCTTGATCTAGCCACATCATGCCTGTGCTCCGTGAATGGCACTGCTGCCAGCACCGTGGAGGACCACTTACAAGGTCAGATTATTGACCTATATGACCCTACATGGACAGGGACTGTGCTATTTGCAAGACCTCCTGTGTCCCTACTGCCCCTTCCACCTGCTCTGTTCCACTGACGAGGGATTGCTAGAGATTCCCAGGGTCCGTTTGAAGACCTCAGGGGCAAGATCCTTCACATTTGTGGCCCTGACCCTGTGAAATTCCCTACCACGCCGGGTTAGAGAGTGCCTGTTCACTGAAACATTTAAAGCTGCCCTAAAAACATATTTATTTGATTTAGCTTTCCTTGGGGTTTTTAAACTGAATGCTGCCTATTTTAATCGGATATTGTTTATATTCATAGTTCTTTGTTTAATTGTATGTGCAGGCACTCTGATATTGTGAAAAGTGCCTTTTACAAATAAACCTGACTTGACTTGACTTGACAATACTGCCCCACTATGGACCACCTGCCCACTGTAGCCGGATGGTGCAGGCGCCCACTGTGGATGGCACCACATATGACATGGAGGCCCCTGTGGGCATGCATAGACACCTGCAGCCTGTGTTGTTGGCCACTCCACCCTGAGACCTGTGGCATGCCACCTGCCATGCACAATGGCATGCAGGGTAGCATGTGGGCCCACAATTTGGCTGTGCACTGCCAGCAACCCTGCACGTCACCTTCTGGACATGGTGCTGGGCCTTGTGTGGCATACCAGGCACACCTGTGGCTGGCACATGCTGCCCCCCACCTGGAGTGACACATGCGTACTCACTGTGCTGCAATGGGCTGCCCCCAGTCTGGAACCCACCCCCAGGGACACCCTCCACAGCTGCACAGCTGATGCTGGCTACTAGCATCTCCTCACTAGGTGTGAGGGTTGGTGCAGTGAAGGGGCTCCTACCAGTCTGCTGCAGCAAGGCCTGTATGGTGGCCAGTTTTCCCTTGGCCCTTCTCTTGTTACTGGCCATCCTCTTCATGTAGTCTTGGAGAGTGCAGTTGTACCTCCTGTGGGCATTTACATGGACAGCCACCTTGTCCCTGCCCTTTTTCCTGACCTGCTGGGTGCCTGTCTTGCCCATGAGCAGTGCCTTCCTAAGGAAGTAGGCCTCCACCAGGGCATGCTGCTCATCCTTGGTGAAGTTTGGTCTCCACGTCTTCTGTGTTTCCTCCTCCCCATCAGGAATCCTGTTGTCTATGGACAGGAATGGGGCATGCATGAGCAAATATCCAGCATTTCTGGAGGTGAGCCCGGTGCCACCGAATACAGAGCAAAAGAGGCTGCAGCAAAGGGAATGTAAACAAACCTACCTTCGAGGCTGCAGTTCTTGTCGGTCACCTGTGGTATGGAATGGTGCTTTTATGGCTCATCTCATGCAAATGAGACATGGAACAGCCTGTAATGAGATGCTAATCAGTTGACTTAGGCCTGGATTGGATAATGAGATCATTAGCATAACCTGGCTGAATATTGCATATTAGCTTCAGGTTCATCTCATTTGGCATGGCACATCTGAACTGTGCCTAGCATCTCCGCATGGTGCATTTACCACACATGCATGACATGGCATACCATACTGGACATGCACAGTGGAGCATGTCCAATGGTGGTGGCCATGTATCGTGCATCTCCTAAAAATGTGCTGTGATGCCCCATTGCCCCCGTATGGTGCATATCAGCAGACATGCGCCATGTGGTTGGTTGCAAGTGTGGTACTGTCTGCCCCAACAAGATGGTGCTTGTGAACGGATACACTTGCATGTGTCAGTGAGCCGTGACCTCATTCTCCTGCCCAGCCTTTCACTACTGCGCATGTGTGTGGTGTTGCACTATAGGTGTCAATGGTGCATCCCTTGCCTATTGTGCAACAGGCGTGGCCCAGCCACACATTGTCTTGACTGCCTCAGTGTACTGTAGCACATACTGCTGGTCTGTGTAAGCTGAGGACGGCACATGCAACTGAGGGGGGGCCCTGGTCCCTAAATTTGTCTGAGGCAGAGGTGGCCAACCTGGTGGCACTGGTTGTCCCCCTGGAGGGCAATTGTTTGGTGGGGAGGAGCTCCAGAAGGCACAGGCCCAGGTGTGGGCCCCGCTCGTTCAACAGACTGGCATCCCCCAAACTGGGGTGCAGTGTCAGCACAGATTCAGGGACCTATGGTAACTTGATCCTGAATGGTTCCGGAGGCTCCGTTACCAGGCCCGCATTGGGGCGGTGCCATGCCCAGGTACTATGTGCTGGTGCATGCTTTCTTCACCTGCTCTTGGGTGTTTGTGCATGTATGGCAGGTGCATGTGTCACTGCCCATTTGGTTGCCATAGCCTTGGTTGGAGAGCCATGCTATTGCTGCCATACATGCCATATGTTGCCCTGTGTAAACTGGTGGTCCATGGTACTGTTGCTGTAGCATTGTGACTCTACATTGTGTGTTGCCCCTCAGCAGGGCACACTTCATGCTGCGCTGTGCTATGTCATGTCACTGTTGGGGGGGGGTATGTTTTCCAGCAAGCTGCTCATGGTGCTGTTCTATTGTGTTTCCATTGTAGGTCATATGGAGGGGCAGCTGGCCAGGCAGTGTGCATCCAGCCAGGGCTCTGAATGGTGTACCACAGGCTCTGAAGGAGCACACCAGCACATGGGCCATGCCGTGTGGAAGGTAAGTGCACTGCATGTTCATCCCCTGTGTGTTCTTGGGACATGGGAGGAAGGGGTTGCACTGCTCACAGCAGGCCATTGCCTGCTTCTTCTGTGTGACCATGTGGTGGTGGTCACGCACACTTAGATCATTGTCTTGGCAACATGTGGTTGTCCCACTGTGCCCATAGCACTTGTATGTTTGTCCCCATTTACCTTGTCTGGTTCAGGCAATGGGCACCCATCAATGCTCACATGGAGTTGCTTCAGGGTCTTTATGATTGGTGCACACAGGTGGCAGATTCCCACACTGTGGGGGACTTGGCCACATGTCCCTTGGTGACATCCTCTGCTGGTTCCCTGTGCCACTTCCCATGCACTGTGTGGCTCTGTTGCCTGGCATGTTGCCAATGTGTCCTGTGCATGTTGGGTTATCAGCCCTCTGCCTGGTGCTGGCCAGCATCAGGCATGCACATCCAGCCCATTGGAGAGGGCTGTGCCTCTGTGTGCTGTAACACTGAATACGTGTTCTCTATTTCCCAACCATAGGTTGTCAAGCTGATGCTGTTGCCCAATGGAGAAGGAGGGGAAGAATGATAGTGGGTGGCTTGTCTACATCAAGGACATTCTGTTGGCCATCTACAGGAGACAGGGGACTATGCTGAGTGTTGCCAGGATGATCCTGGCTGAATTGAGGAGGGTCAGACAGTGAGGGCAGGGCCAGACAGCTCAATACCAGGGGTGCTAGGCCTGTAGGCCTTTTGACAGTTCTTTGTGTAAACAGCCCCATATGAACTGTCCCCACACCCACGTTCCTCACTGTATATAGTTCCACACCTGCATCCCCTGTTCCCCTTCCACGCTGCTCCACACCCCTTTCTAATGTTTAGTTTTTTTATTGCATATTGTTGTTCTTGATCGGGTTTGCTTGTTTGTATGGTTTACTGTTACAGTATATGTCTCATGTAACAGACTAACTTGTCCACTACAAGTTTATCCATTACATCTGGCGTCCGCTACTACCATTTAACATTTATTTTAATATAAGATTCATGCTGAAGCATAGCGTGGGCAGCATTGTGCAAGGTGATTTTTTACAGTTCTTTTAAGCCTTTAGTTAGCTTTGAGATTATCCTGGCAAGCCACACCAGTGTACTTTATTGAAAACTTAATTTCTAAAAACAAAAGCAAAATGCAAAAACAAACCTGAAAAAAAGTGCTGTGAACTGTGCATGCTCTAGAACACGTTACTGTTCGACCTGAGAACCCTAAGAGGGGCTAAAGAAATCATCAATGCTCGTTTGCTTACTGCCAGTCTTAGCAGTTCTTCTTCAACATCTGTATCTTTTCCCTCTCATTTGCACTTCCTCTCTGGATTCTGGTTGCTGTGCCAGTCTGCAAGTAATGTTTCCCTGTTCTTCAACAAGTCAGAGATTAAGGATTTTGGAATTGAAAAATGGGTGCTCAAATCTGTAACATTAAGTTTGTGAAGTTTGTCAATGGCTTTCAATAACTCTATTTTCTTACAAAGGGGTAGACAGGTTCACTTACCAGACAGCATTTCAAAGAACAGTAGCGCACAATTCACAACGAAAAAAAAAACAGACGAGACTTTGGTGGAATGAGGGGGTGTTTAAGTAGAAATGCAAATTGTTTAATTATTTGATTGAATTGCAGGTGAAAAAGTACTTCTTTAGCATCACCAAGTGGCCATTATAAATGGAAGCCCAGGTCCATTTTAACCATTGGTTTAAACATTAAAGTAATAGAAAAGGGCATTTGGCTGAATGAATTTGTCCGTTACATCCGAATGTCTGCTAAAACCAAGTCCGTTGAAACTGGAATATACTGTATTAAATATTATTGCATCTGACAGCCTGTATCTGTGGACCTCATTTGTCTGTTGTTACATTCACCTGTCGTGTCGCATGGTTGTCCCAATGCCCCTTGTGTACCACTGCCCATTTGTGTCTGTGCCATTGCATGACCATGTGCCCTGTCCACCTTGTTTTACCCCCACAGTGTTTGTCATGCTGTCCCCTGGGCCACCTCTGCAGTGTCCATCAGTGCTGCTCACATTGTCACTTGCACATAGCACCTCTTCTGGAGCTGTGCACACCTCTGCTGTTGTCCTGGTCCACCTGCTGCTGTACTGCTCTGTTTGCAGTCCTGTGTACCTGTGGGCATGTGCCATCAGTGCGGACTGTAGCCACCAGCTTATGTGGCATTGTGCCTGTGGACCACTGTGCCTGTGATGTAGCTCCATGTCCACCCTACTTGTTTCCTCTGCACTGTTGACACGGTGCATGGCTGGGCCATGCTGTCCATTGGGCCTCTGGTGCTGGGGTGCTCTGTCCTTACCCTCCTATGTGCCATGCTTATTGTACCCATTTGTCCCCAGGGTAAGTGGTGTATGTTTGGTGATTCACTGGGCCCACTGGGGTTGCGTCTGTATCCCTTTTGCACTTTGGCAGTGCCTTTCCCCGCCCCTTTTGCCTTAGGATGCTTCCCTCCCTGTTTTAGCTGTTCCACCTCACCCAGTTCCCATTTGCCATCCTTCCCTGTTGCGCCACTGTCCCAGGATGGGTTGCTCCTTTTGCAATATTCAGTCCTGTCCAGATGCTCTAGGATATTTCCAGATGTGCTGGAGCATTTCAGGCTGTGCTATGGTGCATCTTTGGTATATTCAAATTGGGATGCACCGGCGCTTCTTATCATGCATCTTCTGAATATTGCAATATTTTGGGAGGGTGCATCTCAGATGCCCGGAGCAAGTACTTGCACTCTTTCCCAGCACAATTTTGAATATGGGGGCCTAAGACAGTATGCATGTGCAGTTTGTGCTTTTTGGGGCACATTTTATTTGTGTCTTTTTGGAAAACATACACAGAAAAAGTCCAAAAAAATTAACTGTTTATGTGCAGACAGTGTTTTTTTTCTACCTTTATTTTCATTTACGCATATTTTTAACATTTTGAAATATTTTTTCACCAATTTTTACTAATCTGCAAGTTACCACCATCTCTCATGACCACATAAGGGGCAACTTTTAAATCCCACTCAAAATGTGTTTTGGTATTGCCCCCAAAACATATTTTGGATAGGACTTAAACATTGCCATTTATGCGGTCTTGAGAGAGGGCCATATCTTGCTGATTAGTCAAATTTTGGCAAAAAAATATGCAAAATTGTTACAATTATGAATAGAAGAAAATCAAGGTGGAAAAAAAATAAGCCCTACACATGCACAGTTTGCATTTTTTGACCTTAAGTTTTTTTACATCTTTTCAGAAAAAAAAGATGCAAAAAAACGAAATCTTAAAAAAGTAAGCCACATGCACATGGTCTTCGTTTTTCCCAACTCGGTATGATGCAAGCTACAGGAGTGGGGCACTGCCAGGTCTGGATAGCTGATGATCTCTGTATGGCATGCCCTAAAGGCTATATGTAAAGAAAGCCCAAGTATGGGGCAGCACCCTATAGGTTATCTACTTTTCATATGGCACTGAGGCTAGCTACAGACATGGGGTACCATATATCTGACTAACAGGGAAGGGATCACAGATCTCCAGGTAGAAGGTCACCTGGGGGCCAGTGACCGTCACATGGTATGGTTCAATTTGGCCACTACATCTAAATCATCCCATTCCAAGGCAAAAATATGGGACTTCAGAGGAGCTGACTTTGATAAGATGGCCAACAGAGTTAAGCTAGCCGTGGCAAAAAGAAACACAAGTGAGGGGGTACAGGCAAAGTGGGCAAGCATTAAGGTTGCAATACTTGAAGCAACATGCCATTGTGTTAGACAGAAAAGGAAGTGCAAAAGAAGAAGGAAACCACTTTGGCTCTCAAATACAGAAGCAGAAAAGGTCAGAGCCAAAAGGCTGGCCTTCAGAAAATATAAGGAACACAGCGGGATAAAGATAGGAGAGCATACAAACTGCCTAAGGGAAGCAGGGAAGGCAGTAAGGCAGGCAAAGTCCCAAACTGAGGAAACACTAGCATCAACAATAAAAGAAGGTGAAAAGACTTTCTATAGATACATTAGTAAAAGGAGAAAGTCCAGAGGGGGTATTGCTAAGCTCAAAGGAGAAAAGGGGGCAAGTGAGGAGGAGGACCCTGTAAAAGCATCTATCCTAAATAGATACCTTTGCTTAGTATTTACTGAAGAGCAGGTAGGGCAGGGGCCCACAGCTCAGCACCATGGACACAGGGGGGAGGGAGGGAGGTGATCACTACTCCCTTCACAAAAGAAAGGGTCCTACAAGAGCTCACTAAGTTCAGGGTGGACAAGGCATGGGACCTGATGGCATACATCCCAGGGTACTTAAGGAGCTAAGGGTGGAACTAGCAGAGCCATTAGAAGAACTGTTTAGTGAGTCTATGAGCACAGGAGAGGTCCCAGAAGACTGGAGAAGGGCTCATGTGATCCTGCTCCACAAGAGTGGTAGCAGGAGGAGGCAGGGAACTACAGACCAGTCAGTCTTACCTCAGTAGTGGGCAAGACTATGGAGACACTCCTTAAGGAAAGGATAGTGCAACACCTGGAATCCATAGGGGCACAGGATCCAAGACAGCATGGATTTACAAAAGGAAGGTCCTGTCAAACTAATCTCATAGATTTCTTTGACTGGGTAACCAGAGTGGTGGACAGTTGATGTCACCTACCTTGACTTCAGCAAAGCTTTCGACACTGTTCCACATAGAAGATTGATAAATAAGCTGGGTAGGCTCGGGGTGGGTCAGAAGTTGGTCAACTGGGTGGCAAACTGGTTGATGGGCAGAAAGCAGAGAGTGGTGGTAAATGGTATACAGTCAGAAGAGATGCAAGTCACAAGTGAGGTACCTCAGGGATCAGTCCTGGGGCCAGTCCTCTTCAATATCTTTATTAGTGACATTGCAGATGGACTAGAGGGTAAGGCTTGTCTGTTTGCAGATGACACCAAGATCTGCAAAAGAGTAGATGATCCAGATGGGGTGGGCAGAATGAGAAGAAATCTGGATAAAGTAGCAAAATGGTCAGAAGAGTTGCAACTGGGATTTAATGCAAAGAAGTGCAAGATCATGCACATAGGGAAGAGAAACCCTGAAGCCACCTATAGGCTGGGAGGGGAGTTGCTGGCAGTCACAAAGGAAGAAAGAGACTTGGGCATCATCATCACGATGACCTGAAATCATCAAGCAGACCTGTAAAGCAGTAGGTAAGGCTAGGGGATGTTAGGGTGTATTAGTAGGGGTATCACAAGTCATAAGAGGGAGGTAATAATCCTCTTTACAAGACACTGGTTAAGCCCCATCTGGAGTACTGCATGCAATACTGGAGGCCACACCTTCACAAGGACATTAACCAAATCGAGGCAGCCCAGAGAAGGGCAACCAAAATGGTGCAGGGACTGCATCAGAAGACATATGAGGACAGATTAATGGAGCTCAATACCCTTGAGCAAAGGAGGGAGAGAGGTGATATGATCGAAACATTCAAACACCTTAAGGGCATTAACAAGGTGAAAGAGTCTAACATGTTTAAATAGTGTCAGTGGCTCAGTAGGTAGCACACTCGCCTCTGAGGCTGGGAGGGCTGTGGGTTCAGTTCCCACGTCTGGCACTTGGGTTAATATCCCAGTACTGATGCTGTAGTGCAGCATGAGAGGGGTGCTGCACTTCTGAGGTGCCATCTTTCGGATGAGACATTAAACCTAGGTCTCATCTGCCTGGATTGGTGGTAGTTCAGGTGGATGTTAAAGATCCCTTGGCACTTATTGAAAAGAGTAGGGGAATTTTTTTATTAAATCATAACACAATATATACAGATCAGTATTATATAATACAAAATCATTAAGAGAAAAGAAATCCAACATAAATAAGTATTGATTTATACAAAAACCCCAAACATAAAAAATACATTATAGACAATGTAACCACCTTAACCCCCCCCCCCCCACCATATGAGTAGGGGAATTTTTTTCCTCCCCATTCATAATGAAACAAAAACAAATCAGCAATTTTCCAGCATAACCTAACCATATTTATAGAGAAAAACTTCTAATAATCTCATTTAAATGTGAGACAAATTCTTCCAAAATCCTGTCCAAACTAATTTTTCATATTGTAAGCACTCTACTTGTTTCCATTTAGACAAATCTGTACTGATTATAAAGAAAAAGTCTAAAGGGGAAATATACTGTTGCTGTAATGAGAAACGACATCGCCCAATCCACAACCAATATAAAAAATGAACATAAATCACCCGCAATGTACTCTGACGTACAGTCACTGGTAAACGTGGAACAACCCCAAAATATAATAAACTAGGATCTGGGGGAACTGGATTCAACCATTTCCATCTACTTTTTACTATGTCCCAAAACTGTTCAGCATAAGGACACTTGAAATATAAATGCTCCATTGTCTCAATTTTCATCATACAGGATTCCCTGGGACAATAACGCTCCATCAAACCCTTATGCTTATGATTTCCTTTAACATTCACTCATCCATATATACCCAACCATGCCGTATCCCACATACGAGCTGGAATACGGACATCAGAAGTATAGGCCGACAATTGTTTTTGGTCTTGTTGTGTAAAACCAGTAAACAATGGTTCATCAAAACATTTCAGAATAATATCCTTATAAAGAATCTTCCATGTCATAGCAAGACAATATGGCAACTGTACTCCCCACCTCTTTATCGCATCGAACACCCCGTCCCATCTCTGTGCTAAACGAGGACTGCATTTATTTTTATGTAAAAAGGATTTGTTCGACCATTCTCGAATAACTCCCTGTAAATCTCCTAATCCCCATTTGGTTCATAAGTGAAAAGTACCCTTCACTAATGGAAGTATATTATTATAAAGAAAGATTGTAAAAACAAATACACAGGGATGCAACATATTTAAACCTCCTAAGGTTTATACAGAATATTCTGTTTAATCGGATTCAACCAGCTACCCCATATACTAGTAAAAAAACAACTCAATAAAGAAGGTTCAAGCTTCGAAGGTATAAAGAAAATAGAACTAATAAATAAAAATACTGGGACCAAAAAGGATTTTAACAAATACACCCGTCTCTTCTTTGCCAATTTCCGACGGTTCCACAACTTAACTTTTGTATGTCCTATAGCTAATGCCTTATTCCAATTATAATATGCCATATCTCTTCCACCAAAATAAATCCCTAAAATACGGCACGGAGTTTGTGAAACTAAAATATTACTTACTGACTCCTCAGAATCTTGGAAACCTACAACATTTAAGCACTTTGACTTTGCCATATTCAATTGGGCACCTGTGATTTTACCTACCTCCTGTAATAACTGACATGCCAATTGAGCAGAAACATCATCATTTACCAATAAACAAACATCATCCACATATGCTAATACTTTATATTGGAATACCTTCCCCTGTCCTAACCCATAAATATTTGGAGAGTTCTGTATCAAACATAAAGGAGGATCCAACATAAAGACATATAATAGAGGGCTCAATGGGCAGCCCTGTCTAACACCCCCTGCACCAAAATATTTTTCCCCATCCATCCATTATCATATGGTTTCAGAAAAGCCAAAGCATAACATAATTGTATTCCTTGAATAAATAAATCTGGAATACCATATGCTGCTAAATAATCCCAAAGAAATGAATGAGAAACACCATCAAAAGCTTTTGATTGGTCTAAACTTATAACATACCCATTTCCCACACTTCCTAATGGGGAATGAGAATGTTCCATTATTTCTCTTAACAACAAAAGAGCTTCTGTTAATCTTCTTCCAAGAACCGAACAAAATTGAATAGGAATAATAAGACTTCCCATAACGGATGCAAGTCTATTACTCAATAACTTTGAAAAAATCTTAAAATCCGCATTTAATAAAGTTATTGGTCTCCAATTTTGAATATCTTCACGAACCCCTGATTTAAATAAAAAAATCATAAGTCCCTCGTACATCGAAGTTGGCAAAAAATTTTCAAACAAAAAAAAAAATTATAAAATATAAGAAGTTCCTGAGGAATAAAAGACCATAAGAATTTATACAGTTCCCCGGTTAGTCCGTCAGACCCTGGTGCAATTTTCCCTTTCAAAGATTTTATCACTCTATCCAGTTCCTGGTAAAAAACAGTAATACCAACGAAGCCTGAACTTCCAAAGACAATTGTGGAAGTGAAGCGGAATCCAAAATTTGAAAATGATAACCCAAATCAGGGACTGAAGTGCCAAAAACCCTTTTAACATAATCTTCCAAAACCGACATAATCCCAAGATTATCTGTCACAAGGTCCCCTTTTAGTGTAAATAATTCATTCATCTCCCATTTCACCCTTCTCTGATAACAATCTACATAAGGATTACCTTGGTCAATCTTCCCTTGTGTACCAAATGCCTGTTCCTGTGGCAAAGAACACAAGCGATCATATTGATAATGCATCTTATCGTTCCTAATATTCTGAATTTGTAGTTTTCCTGACCCAGATGTTGTGTAGTTAGTAACTTCCCTAACAATTTTCTAGAACCCATATATTTGGAATATTTTGTTTCTCATCTGTGCCTCCCTATTTCCCAAAAATAATCTCTTAAGCATAATTTAAAATCTCCCACCATTGGCCAACATCATTATACAGAAATTTAGTAGAAAGTCTATCCCGAATCACCTCTTTTACTTCTAGTATCACTTCTGGGATGGTCAAAAGTGAGGAATGTAATAGCCAATAACCTGGACCCAGATGCCTTCAAGGCGGATAAGCCACAACAATCCCTAATAAAACATGGTCTGATGATTCAATCAGTATAATAGACATATTATAATCAATTAAAGACTTTTTAATAAAAATCATGTCTATACACGAAGAATACCTACCCCTATAATAAGTAGACTGAACTGGCTTAGTCCCACCCATAGTAGCCCTCTTCAAACCAGCCTGATTTATGACAGTATGTAAAAGAGCTTTATCACAATACTGTTTGTCTAAGGGACCATCTTTGGAAATATTGATGTTAAAATTCCCTGCAAAAAATAATAGCCTACTGGTAAACAAATATGGCTGTATCTTGTTTAACAAATCTATGCGAGACGCTTTTGTTTGATATCCATAAATATTAATTAGCCTATATTGTATATTTGCAACCTCAACATCCACCAATAAAGCCCTTCCTAGTTCTATGTCTACTAACCAATGAATCCGGACTCCAGGCACTGTAAAACAAAAAACCCCTCCACTACAGATATCCAGACCCAAAGACCAAACTGATACACCCCATCTCCAATCTCTAGAAATCTGTTCAATATCCCCAAGGGTTCGTAATCTGGTATCTTGTAAGAAAAATATGTCATAATGCAACTGCTGCAATATCCCAAAAGTAACAAATATTTTTTTAAAGATAAAACACTGTTCACATTCAATGTAGCAAGTCTTATATGTTTTGAATCAGGGAGGATATGTAACCAGTTTGCCACTAGATCTTGTTATATATTTCTGTGGGGTTTGTGTCCGAGGAGGCCGTATCTCTACCTGCGACTCAAAATTGGGGTCCTCCATAGATAACGCTGTATCTACCTGTTCAACCCATGAGGTAAAGGCAGAAAATCTATTGGCCAGTGGCAAGGGGGAAAGTAAAATATCTCCTTTTTTGTTCCTTACAATAAGCTTCGTTGAAGGAGATATGACTTCATCACCCCCAGCAGATTTTACTTCACCAGCATCCAAGGGGTGGTCAGCTGGAAAACCAAATTCCAAATTCTCCGTTTCTGGAAGATCCAGTACTGAAAGGTTTGGAATTTTTTGAGGGGTTTGGAATATTTGAATTCTGATTCTGTAAATAAGATGACAAGGTTACTGTTCTTACAGGAGACCACTGTGGAGTGACAAACGGAGTCGCTATGTCTTCCTGTCCAGGCGTCTGTTTGGACTAAGGTTTACCTGAAAGGGGGTCCAAAGAAATAATCTTTACTGGTTCCAGCCCTATAACTCGAGGTATAGTGTTCTGTGGCCTACCCCTATCAGTCGCTCCTGTCCCTTTCCCTCGACCCCTACCCCGCTGAGGAGGGCGACCTCCTGGGAAAGGAGTATTGGGGTTCCCAAAATTTTGTTTTGCTTTAAACAAAAAATGATCCTGATCTGATTCCCCCTCAGAATTATGGGCTACCCATGGACAATCTGTAAAGGAATGCTCTTCTTCCCCCACATAAATTGCAGAAAGGTTGGGCTGTACATTGTGGAGCTGAATGCCCCAAAAGACCACAATTGAAACATCTAATCTGATCACAATTCACATTAAGGTGGTCCAAAGCCCCACATCTGTAACAACTCTTTGGTTGTCCTGCATAAAACAGGACCTCCCTATCACGGCCCAGAAAAAAGGAACTGGGAAGATGTTTTATACCTCCTCTGTTTTATATAATTGAGCTCTAAATAACCAGCCCCCAGTCCAAAACTCATTCTCATCCAAGATTGGTTTTGGATGTTCCATTGCTGTACATTTTTTTTCAAGCCAGAAACTAATATCATTCACACAAACCCCTTCATTTCGAAACAAAACCATAACTGTTTTAACCGTTGGTTTAGTTATGGGAATTGCCAAAAAATCCATCCATTGTTCTGAGTCTTTTAAGGAATAACATAAGCTCCAAAATTTATCCAGGGATTGCATATTACAAAAACTTAAATCGTACATTTGATCCCCTGGGGCATGAATAAAGGCATAAACCTCAGCCGGTGTAAACCCCATTGAGTCCTTAATCAGGGTTTTACCCATGCAGATCCTGTCAGGGACAACTGGAACCTTCCCTTTATACTGAAGCGGACCAAAAACCGACGTTTAGCGGCTACTACTGGTTTACGAAAAAGGCCTGCAAAAGTCCGAGGAGGCAGTGGTTCAGATTGTTCCCTCGCTTGCCCTTCA
The DNA here is from genome assembly GCA_016271365.2 of Neoceratodus forsteri. NCBI lineage: Eukaryota > Metazoa > Chordata > Ceratodontiformes > Ceratodontidae > Neoceratodus > Neoceratodus forsteri. The sequence goes on along the minus strand of JADMNL010000029.1, from coordinate 142,904,620 downwards.
TGTTCATTTCTCAAAGGGGAGGACTGCAAGATTGGATCTACTGCATTGGGAATATTTCTAAAGGTGTACAGACCGTAATTTTTTTTGATTTTAAAGCTACTCTCTCAAGTACCCTCGCTGCAACAGGCCTAGAAAAAAGTACCTGCGATTTCTCTTGTAGCTGCTCCAATGGGGTGTCCATATAACTCGGTGCCTCATTTCCAGCCGTATGATCCATACCCCTCCCTTCGGGTTCCAGGGTAGGCCTTTGTAAATCCTCCTCTGAACTGCAAGGTGTCCCTGGTAATTCAATCCTCGGGTCCGGAATCCATCGTTCACCCGAACGGAGCCACCCGGCTTGTTGTAAGGCCATCCCTGGGGTCCATTCCGCATCTTGAAATGACCGCTCTGCATCTACGTCATCCATTTGTATTATGCCCCCAGCCAGCAAATCCTTTGCTGCAAAAGTAGACAAGGAAGGCCCTTCAGAAGGCAAACGCTTACTGCAGCCAGGTAAAGGGCTAACCGCTGAGCGTTTTCATTTCTTTTTTTCTTCCTCCAGCAGTAATTGACTATTTGCATAATCCTTTTCGGCCTGCGATATCATATCCAACAATTGTTGCTTTTTTCGATCCAAGTCTTGTTTCAGCTCCACTTCTGTCTTATCTGATTCTACCATCGACTCCTCCAATTCTACATATGAGGGCTCATCTACCGTGGCTTCTGCCCCTGGATAGAATCCTTCTTTCCCGAACTCAGTAACTTTACTTCTTTCTCCATCTCCTCCGCTACACCTCCTTCCTCCACTAAAACTTCATCCATACTGAATGCAGTCCACTCTCCTGCAGCGCTTCAGTGCCCTCTGCAGCAAGAGTAGGGGAATTTCCCCGGTGTCCTGGCCAAATTTCCCTCATTCACTAAAGAATACCACCAACAGCTTAATCTGGTTCAAGGTCAGTTGGCATTCATCTGTATCCCCCTCCCCCAGGTCGTGCCTGAAAATAGGCAGGATTTGTCGAGTGCACTTACCCAGTCAACAAAAACTAAATAAAAAAATTAAAATGAAAAATAGCAGGGCAAGTGGACACAGCATGAGATTAGAGGGAGGCCGATTAAGAGGTAATGTGAGGAAGTTCTTTTTCACAGAAAGGGTGGTGGATGCATGGAACAGCCTACCTCAGGAAGTGGTGGCTATGAATATAATGCAGGGCTTCAAACAGGCATGTGATAGGCATAAGGAAGCAATACAGATGAGTATGAATAGATAGGCCACTGACAGAGCAAAGGCCGATGGCACATTTATAAGGTAGAAAAAGAAATGGGCAGACTGGATGGGCCTTGCGATCCTTATCTGCCGTCAACCTCTATGTTTCTATGTTTCTCCAAATGACCAAAAACTAATTGCAGAAAACCTACTTTAATATATAAGGTAGGGTTGCAGGCAAAGCACCAAACATAGGAATGGGAGAACTGCAAAAGGATTTGAGGTTCTGAAAGATTCTGATAAGCTATGAGAAGTTATAGTAGTTATCTGAGTCTGAACAGAACTTTTTGATTCTTTTAAATTTTTATTAATTTAATACAAAAAATGAATTTTAAGTTTGCGTCCACTCAAAAAAACTGTTGTCAGTGAAAGGAAATGATAGTTCTATAAACACATCCTAAAGGTGCACTAAATAAACTCAGTGTCCTTAGTGCCCCTTCTGTAGCACTGATCATGGCCACAGTATTTATTTATTTTATTTTATTTATTTATCTCTTTGGTGACCGGGAAAGTGAGCTGATCCAAAGGGCCATTTTCAGTCACGACATGGGCCACAAAGGTGGCAATAACATAGAAACATAGACTTTGACAGCAGATAAGGACCGCTTGGCCCTCCTAGTCTGCCCATTTCCCACCTACAGGATAAGCTGCAGATCCTAGTTAACCAACAGCCTATTTCTTCCTACCCCCACAAAATTGCCTTATATCTGTACCATGCATTCTTGAATTCTCACATGTTTTACACCCCACAACCTCCTCGGGAAGGCTGTTCCATGTGTCCACCACCTCTCTGTGAAAAAATATTTCCACACATTGCCCCTGAACTGTACCCCCTTTATCTTCAAATTGTGTCCCCTTGTTCTTGCACATCTCTTTTTCTGAAATATGCCACCCTCTTGGACTTTGTTGATTACACTGAGGTACTTAAAAGTTTCTATCATGTCCCCCCTCTCCCTCCTTTCCTCAAGGGTACAGTATACATATTAAGCTCATTTAGTCTCTCCTCATATGGCTTCTCTTACAGACCTGCACCATTTTAGTTGCCCTCCTCTGGACTGCCTCTATCCTGTCTATGTCCTTGCGGACATGGGGTCTCCAGAACTGGATGCAGTACTCCAGATGGGGTCTCACCAACTGTCTGTACAGAGGGATAACAACTTCCTGTTTTCTGCTGGTGATGCCTCTCCCTATACATCCCAGTATCCCCCCCAACCCTCCCCATTGCTTTCTCACATTGCTTGCTAACCTTAAGGTCATCTGATATGATTACCCTGAGGTCCCTTTCCATTTTTGTTGTTGTTACTACCTCCCCCCATTGTGTAATCTTCCCCTGGGTTTTTGTTTCCCAGGTACATTATTTTGCACTTCTTTGCATTGAATCCAGACTGCCATACTTCTGACCATTCCTCCAACCTTGCCAAGTCCCTTCTCATCCTTTCCACACATCCTTGTGTATCAACCCTGTTGCAGATCTTTGAGTCATCTGCGAAGAGGCATACTTTTCCTTCCAGTCCCTCTGCAATTTCACTTATAAAGACATTAAAAAGGACTGGACCCAGTAATGAACCCTGCGGTACCCCACTAGTAACCCCTCTTTCTTCAGAGTGGACTCCATTTACAATTACCTTCTGTGTCCTATTGTCCAGCCAATGTTTTATCTAGGCTACCACCCTGGGACCCACTCCCAGGCTGGTTAATTTGACTATTAATCTTTGTGTGACAGTGTCAAATGCCTTGCTAAGTCTAGGGTAGCCATGTCCACAGCCCTCCCTGGTCTACTACTTTGGTCACCCAGTCAAAGAAATCAATTAGATTCGTCTGACATGACCTTCCGCTGTGAACCCATGCTACCTTGGGTCCTGTGCCCCACTGGCCTCTAGGTACTCAACAATTCTTTCCTTCAGAAGTGATTCCATCACTTTCCTACCACAGAGGTCAAACTGACAGGTCTATAGTTTCCTGCTTCTGCCTTGCTCCACTTTTGTGAAGGGAATCACATCCGCCTTCCTCCAGTCCTCAGGTACCACACTATCCTCCCATGATTTGTTAAAAAAGGTAGTCAGTGGTGTCACTAGTTCTCCCCTTAACTCTTTTAGAATTCTGGGGTGAATTCCGTCAGGCCCCATTGCTTTGTCCACCTTCAGTTTTAGGAGTTCTTTCAGAACCCTTTCTTCTGTGAAAGGACTGGGATTGACACCCCTATCCAGAGCGCTTCTGTTAATTGGATTAGGAACCTCCCCCTCCTCCTCTTTGGTGAATACTGAGCAGAAATATTCGTTCAATATCCCTGCTTTTTCACTGTCCCTCTCTGCCCACCCACCATCCATTTTATTCAGCCTCACTATCCCTCCCTTTGTCTTTCTACGCTCCCTGATGTACCTACAAACGGTTTTATCCCCCTTCTTAACCAAGCTAGCTATCTTTTCCTCAGTTTGGGCCTTTGCTATTCTGACTTTCCTCCCTGCTTCCTTCTGCCTTAACTGGTACAGCTGTCTGTCCTGCTCCTTCTGTGTTTCCTTATACTTCCCGAATGCTATTTTTTTCTCCCTAACCTTCCCTGCCACCTCTTTTGAGAACCATAGTGGCTTTTTCTTTCATTTTGATTTGTTTATTTGCTTCCCACAAAGGCTTGTTGCCTCTGTGATGGCAGTTTTGATGTTTCCCATTGGTGCTCCACCCTTCTTCTAGCCTGTTTGCTAGTGCTTTTCTAAGGCACTCTCCCATCTTGCCAAAGTCAGCCCTCCTGAAGTCCAGTACCCTCACTTTTGTATGGCTTGACTCTGTAGCTGAGTTTATCGTGAACCACACTGTTTGGTGGTCACTTGTTCCCAGATGGCTACCCACTTCTAGATCTGAGATCCTCTCATTGTCCCAATTTGAGAGCATGAGCTCTAAAATTGCTCCCTCATGAATGGGTTCCAAAACTAGCTGTCTGAGGCATGCCACCTGTAGGGCATTGAGAATGGCCCTGCTCTTGGATGTGGGTGCAGCAAGTGTGCTCCACTTAACATCTGGCATATTCAGGTCTCCCATCAACAGTGTCTCCCCTTTCTCTGTCATCATAAGAATGCCTTCTATCATATCCTTGTCGATTCCCTACCCCTGACATGGGGATCTGTAAACAACCCCTGTGCAGATTGTGGTGCCATTTCCAGTCTCTAAGGTGACCCACAGTGCCTCCTTTCCTCCCTGTTTACTCTTTTGTTCAGTTGCTTTTATCCCTTCCCTTACATAGAGAGCTACTCCTCCCCTCTTCTCCCCTCCTTGTCTCTCCTGTAGGTTGTATACCCTGGTATGTTAACATCCCAGTCATGGTTCTCTGTGTACCATGTTTCTATGACTGCAATGATATCCAGGCATCCCTCGCCCATCAAGGCCACCAGTTCAGGGAGCTTGTTGCCCAGACTACGGGCACTGGTACTCATTACCCTACATTTCCTGATGGCCTTACCCTTTTTGCCCCATCCCAGTCCTTATTGCCTTTGTCACTTTCTCCATTTACCTCTGCCCTTCTCCCTATCGACATCTCTAACTTGGTGTTTACCTCACTTACTACCCTGACTTTTTGTGGGGGCTAAGATTTTCCTACTCATTTCCATTGCCTCCCCCCTTGGTTAGTTTTAATGCTTGCCAGTGAATCATTTAAATCTATCACCTAGGATTCTGGTTCCACTCCTGGACAGATATAGACCATCATGCCAGTATAGGCCTGCATCACTCCAGGTGGACCCCCAGTCCCCAGTGAAGCCAAATCCCTGAGCTCTGCACCAGTTTTTCAACCACTGATTTAATCCCATGGTGTAGAGCACCCTAGACTCACCTATGCCATAGACAGGCAGCACCTCCGAGAAGGTTACCATGCGTGCTACTTGTCTAAGGCCCCTCCCCAACTCCACAAACTCTTCCTGCACTGCTCTGATCCCTTTCTTAGCCAGGTCATTTGTCCCTAGGTGAACAATGACATCTAGCTCCTTCCCCTGTGCAGCTGCTCCAGCGATCCTGAGGATTCTCTCCCTGTCCCTCCAAGCCATGGCGCCAGGCAGGCACCTTACCTCCCTTTCCCCCTCCTCCCCCAGTTTTACCTTCCTAAGAATGGAGTCCCCCACCAGGAGTTGTCTCCTTCCCCTGTGGGGTCCCATGCCACCCTCCTGTGGGTCTCCTTTGTGGAGGTTCCCAGCATCCCCTTGGTCTCCACTACGGGTGCCTCCATAGAGGAACCACACTTTCCCAGAACAGCATATGAATTGTGGAGAGGTACAACTGGAGGGATGCACCTCTGTTCCATCACCCTCACCCTCCTTGAGCCCACTGTGGTCCAACTGCTCCTCTTTCTTGGCAACCTCTGAGGCAACGGCAGTGGCCCAGGTGGTTCCTGGATGGGAGAGGAGGTCCCACAAATCCTGGCCAATTCAGCCTGGAGATGAGCAACCTCCTCCCTCAGCCCAGAGAGGTGCCTGCAGGTGGGACAACACCGCATCCTCCAGAACGTCTGCCGGAAGATTGCTGCTCCACAGCCACTGCACTGCACCACTCCCATCATGTCTTATTTCTGGCCCCTTCACTGTTGTTTGGAATCCTTACTCTTTCCTCTGTTTAGTTTTTTTTTTACTCCGTACTTACTTACTACCTCTGTGCCCTTTAAGTTCCTGATCTTCCTGTACTGAGACAAGAAGATCCTATATTTCTTAGTAGTCCCCTTACTTGCTCAGAGGAAGACCTCCAGCAGCTGGGGGGGGGATGGAGAGCTACTCTTGTCCTTCTAGGATGGTGAGTCTTTGGTGGCTCTGTGATCACTCACTTCCTGCTCCCAAACAGGAAGTTCCTGTTGTCAGTCAAATCCTGTGTCTATAAAAGTAGAACTGGCTGCGTGGGGGGAGAGAGAGGGGGAGGGAGGGAAGGAGGGCAACATGTTCCAATAGAGAAGTCCAGTCACAACAGCAGCTCCTTGTCCTGGTGTCTCTGCCAATTCTCTGGCAGAAGCTATCTAGGACAGTGTTTAAATCTGGCTTTAAATCTGGCTTCCTTCTAGCTAAGCCACTCACCCTACTTAGCAGATCTTTCTACACTTACAAAGAAAACAGTACAATCAGGAGCAAAGGGTAAAAATGCACCTCAACACGAGGCAAAAGAAATGTACAGTAAATATCTGGTTACAATCACAAAAGAAATGTACAGAGATAACTGGTTACAATCACAAAAGGCAGTAGGACAATTACATGTGATTATTGCCTAGGCAATAGTGCAGTTAGCAGTCGGAAGCTACATGCGACTACATGATGCAGCTTCATTTTGACATCAGGTTCCAATAAAAATAAAAGGATGTGCAAATTCAGTCAATCAAGCTTTATGGATTTCTTAGAGATCAAAGCAGGATCACAGAGCAAGGGCGCAAGGTGCAGAAAAGATAATGGAAGGGTATAAGAAGGTGAGAAAAGGGAGGGGCAGGGTGGTGGGGGCAAGCAGCTAAGTCGTCGTGTGAAAGTGCATGTGCAGTTTGTAGGCCCTAGTGTTGTTGTGGAAAGTAGTGACATGCTGCTGTAGTCAGGAGCCAGTCTTTCCGTTATTTTTTAAAAAACTGGTGGGAGGCGGATGAGCAGATGGATGATGAAAGTCTGTTTCATAGGGAGGGGGCATAAATGGAGAATGCTTTACTACCCATGGTAGTGGTGATGTGTGGTACTTCCAGCAGAGGGACTGAAGTTGCCCTAACGGTCCTTGAAACCTCCCTATCTGTCAGAAGGGATGAGAAGGGGTTTAGGGGGTCATTTCTGAGTGAATTGTCCACCAAGCAGCCCAAGGCATAGTCGAAATGACCTTGTAGTGTTAGCCACCCTAGGGACTGGAAGAGTGTGCAGTGATGGGTAGAGTAGGGAGCTTGAAGAACAAACTGACAGATGGAATTGTATGTTGTGTTTAGCCATGAATGAAGTGAAGTGGACATGAAGGAGTAGACATGGGAGCAGTAGTCAAGGAGGGGAAGTAGGTTACCTTGCACAACAGCAAGACGTGCTTCAGCAGACAGCAGATGTTTGGGTCGGTAGGCAGCACCTAACTTCTGGTGGATTCTCTGCACAGTGTTGTTAATATGCTCAGAGAAGGAAAGGAAGGGATCGAGGGTGACACCTAGGTATTTGAATGAGGGGACGTTTTCGAGAGGGGGCCTGCTGGGGTGAGTACGAGGAGGGAGGAGTTGGTTTTGGCAACTTAGGCAAGGAATGGGTTAGAGCCAAAGAGCATAGTTTTTGTCGTTTTTTCATTGATTTGGAGCTTGCTGGAGAGGAACCATTGGTGGGCAGAGCCATAGTTTTGTGTGAAGGTGGAGGAGATGGATTCAAGTGATTTATTGCTTTAGTAGAGAACTAGGTCGTCCACATAGAGGAGTGCTTTGCAGTTGAGGCTATCCTTGGGGAGAGCATTAATAAACATGGAAAAGAGTAGTGGGCCAAGTATGGAGCCCTGGGGGACTCTAGTGTGTACGGGTAGTGCAATAGAGGAATGTTTAGCTATAATGACAGACTGAGACCTGTTAAAGATATCTGCAGAACCAAGCAGCAGTTCATGTGGAGCAACCAAAGTGGAGTAGGGTGGAGTGGAAAAGCTGGAGGTCAACAAGGTTAAAAGCCTTTGACAAATCCATGAAAACTACACCTGTGGCTTTTCCCAAAGCCATGTTTCTTAGAATGTGGTCGAAGAACAGGGCCAAAGCAGAGGAGGTACTATGGTGCTTATGGAAACCATGCTGGAGGGGACAGAGGAGGTTATATTTTTCAAGGTGTTCAGATAGCTGGAAGTGTATAATTTTTGCCAGCAGTTTACTGTACTTAAGTAGGGGAGGAGGGAGATGGGTCTGTAGTCATCAGTGGAGTAGGGATCACCAGCCTTGAAAATTGGTATAATGTGGGCATGTTTCCAGGAGTCAGTCATAGTGGATGTAGAAAGGACGAGGTTGAAAATGAAAGTGAGAGGTCTGATAATGGCTGGGGAGATATGTGTTAGAAATGCAGGGTAGAGTACATCACTGCCAGGGCTATCTTTGGCTGGGAGGGACTTCAGTAATTCGATAGTGACAGTCTGCCCAATGGCTCTGAAGTGGAAAGGTGGGGGCAGTGCGGTGTTTGAGGAGGAGGCTGAGTGGTTTTGTTGGTGGTTCAGGTCTAGGGGAGGCTGGTGGGGGGGGGGATGCTGAGATACCAGAATAAGTCAGTGAATTTTGTGTTAAGTGTTCACAATCTCAATAGGATCAGAGATGTGACAAGAAAGGGATGTGAGTCGAGTTATTTGTCTGTTGGTTTGAGGGTTTAGAAGTGATCCAATGGCGGTCCAGAAACTGCAAAAATTACCAAGGGTGTTACTTTGTTGGTTGAGGTATAATTTGTGCTTGAGCAATTTGGCAGTCTGTTTACAGGTATTGCACAGTTGTCTATAGGCATTCCAGAGTTGAGGGAATGGGGAGGCCTTGTATGCTTTCCATTTGATATTCCTGTCTTTCATTAATGCTAGTAGCTCCCTGGATAGCCAATGGGTGCAGCCCCCTCTGACCCTTTTGGTAGTGATGGGAAAGTTATACACCTGGTTTACTGGGTCTATCCCCAACCCCACTCTTTTTTTTTATCACAATATTATTTTCTCTCCTAGCTTCTGTGGAGCAGGTGATGAGTCATCTGGCCACTGGCACCCACACCCCTGCACCTGGTCTGGCCAGCGACACACTCTCCTCCGCATAGGTTGGCATGCAGAGTCTCCCCCCTCAGGTGACCTGGATCCTGATACCTGGGGGGAGGAGGGCACACCTCTTGTGTCCGGGGGTGTGGTGCATGGCCATCAGCCCCAATGATCATGACGCAATTTTCCACCTGGATTTTTTCTCCCTCTGAGCTGGACATGCAGCAGCATCCATGCACAATGTCCTGATGTCCACCACACTCCAGCCCTTCTCTATGTGTGCTACTAGCAGTGCCCCTGGCTTCTGCCAGTTCCCACTGCAGAATGACGTGAACCCCTACCCCAGAGGGAGGAGAGTAGTCGCAGGACGCTCAGTCCTCCCTCTCCCCTGCTGACCCCTGATGGCCCGAGTCTGTTCCCGAACCTTGGTTGCCAGTGTGCTATGTGGTGTGATGTCTAGCACCTCAACCCTCAGTGCCACCGGGCTGGCTTACCCAACTCCACTCTAATCTTCTTTTTGAGTGTTATCATCATCCCCAGCATTCCTTTAGGATAAAGACATGCTGGGGAATGATATTAAGCTGCTAAACCTATGTTCTAAAAATGATCAGAACCTATTCAAAACTTGAAAAAAAGGTTCTGATAACATTCTTCTACAGATGCTTACAGATGTCTGGGAGGTTCTGAACCTATCTGAACAGGTTCTCCAGTTGCTAGTTAAAGATAGGGAAAGGTAACTGTAGGTAAAAAAATCCACTGCGCTTTGTTAAAGTGTGGCATCATGTTCCTCAGGGTTTGGTCAGGACTGTCTGTCGAGGCAGAGAAACAACAGTTACACTCCAGTGCCTGGAGACATGGTGCCAAAGTTAGGGCAACACCAACATCTCATCAAATTCTCATTCAGACCCTGAGGAATGCGACACCAGAGACTCAGCAAGGCGTAGTAGACCATTTACTCTGGCATATCATTTCCTTGCTTTTTGGGCTTGGTGCTGCAACCTTAAATTTTGCATTAACATAGTTTTTTTTTCAATAAATCAACCTGTTTGTCTGTCTGCCTGTCTGTATGTCTATTTATCTGTCCGTCATTCTATCCATCTAAATGATCTATTCATCTATGTAATGTCTGTCTGTCTGTCTCTCTCTCTCTCTCTCTCTCTGTCGACCTACCTACCTACCTATCTATCCATCTGTCTGTCTGTCTGTATTTCTGTCTGTCTGTCTATCTATCTAGCTATCTATCTATCTCTTCCACTCTGTGTGTCTGTCTGTCTATCTGTCAGTCAGTCTAGCCATCTAAATTATCTAGCCATCTACAGAATCTGTCTGTCAGTCTCTCTCTCTCTCACTCTCTCTGGCTATCTATCTAGCTAGCTATCAACCTTCCTAGCAACATATTATACAGTCATAGTAGTGACTGTACATTAAGGTTGCCTAAGCAATTCTATGTTGCAGTGTCAGTGGCTCAGCAGGTTGCACACTCACCTCTTGAGATCAGAAGGCTGTGGGTCCCATACCCACACCAAGAACTTGGGCTAAATTCCAGTACTGACACTGTAGTGCAGCATGAGGGGGGAGCTGCACTATGGAGGTGCCATCTGTCAGATGAGATGTTAAACTGAGGTCTCATGCACCTATTCTGATGGTTATGTATTTCTTGAAAAGAGTAGGGGAATGTTATTAACAGAAAACAGCTAACAAATAATACCATGTAGTATGATCAATATCAAACAGAGGAAAATTACAAAATCAAGGAAAAACACTGTAGAAACCTGACCACAGCTTGTAAAAAACATAGGCAGGCAATGTACATTTATCATAATTATAAATATTCGCAATGCAGGCTGTAACCATGCAAGCAACAACAGTAGGAGAAATACATTTTTTGCAGGTATGCCATCAGTGCAGTGAAACCTTACCTCGGCGACAATGTGGGCACCATGGCCAGATTAATGGAAGTGGGGGCCCTACTCCAAGTCATATTTTGTGGCCTGGGGGCCCCTAAATGCCAACATCCCACTCTTCTACAGTGCCGGGCTGGCAAGGCAGCAATGACCAGGGTACTCAAGCAGGATGTGGTTTATAATGCGGTGTTATGCCACATGACTTGACAGGTCACATGCCTTGATTATAAACAACACAATTCAGAATGACCAGTTACTGCATAAAGAAATATTTTTTCGGTACAGTATTAACATTTTGTAAATTTTCACTTTTTAGTTACCTATAACTTGTCTTGTTTTTCCCTTGTCACTACTGTATGTACCTTGTAACTATTTTTGTTATTAATAATTATGGATTCATTATTAATTATGGATCCCTTTTCTTCCTCTTTTCGTCCCTCCTCCGAGACACACCTGGACATTAGACTTCGATTAGTGTGTCCTGCCTTCCCAGATATCAAATTCAAATTCCACATAAATAATTTAATAAAAATGGGGATTGTAGTTGCCACAATCTCCCTGCTCATGCCTCCTTAAATACATTTTCTCTCTGCCAAAACCAAAAAACTGAAGCGTGTATTGAAGCAGTTAATGGGGCTCAAAGTTCCCTCACATCATTTCCCTGCTCAAGATTCCTTTGAGCTCTAAACCTGAGACATGCTCAAGCTCCTTGTCTCCACAATGCATCTGCCACTATCACTCTCTGTGCAGCTACCTTTGTCCTCAATTCTGTCTGTTCTCCCACTGTCTCCTCTCCTCCATCTCCATTGTCATTTATAGTTTTGTTGTCAACTTAAAAGTTGCTTTGCTGCCAATGCTGAGTTGCCACATCCTTGCCACCACTCCAAGTCATTGATGCCAAAGCAGCTAAAGAGAGTTGTGCCAAGAAGACTGAGCCTTAAGAACCCTGCAGGACCCACAGGTGTTGACTGCAGTCACTTCAGAGATTAAGCTTCCTAGAGCAACCTGCTGCAGCTTTCCAGTAATGTATATGACTCAGATCAAACCAAGACAAAACTGTGCCAGCAAGAGCAAGTCCCACAAGTTAGTTCCCCTCAGGTGACTTATCAGCACCCCATGGTCCACTCAGTGCCAAACTTCAAATCTTATTAAAGACTCATCAGTACACTACTCAGGTTACTGAACACTCACAGATAGACCATGACCAGAGGCAACCACAACTTAGCTTGTTTCTCCAATGCAATAAAATGAGTTATTTCTGCATCACAATTGGCTTGACACTGCAGAACACAGACAACTAGTCAACACAACATACCTGGTGTGGCCTGACTGATGTGAATGTAATGAGTCCAGTCTGTCCTCTTGATTGTTTCTCAAGATCACGAAGGCAGCAGTGACACAACTCGGCCCTGCAGTGCGGCCCGGCATGGGAGGACTCCTCACAGTCACAGCAGGACCAAAGGCCCAACTAGCAGCAGCACTAACTGATCCTGGCTAGTGGCTACACGGAAAACACCAGCAGCATGTGACACTGCACTGAAGCCGAATCCAACTCTAGGTGACCCCCTGCAGCCTGCTCAGACTATCTCTCTACTTCTGTGTCTTTAGGCAGAGACTCTTCTTCTTTGATAGATGAGACCAGCCACCGGCACCAACAACTGACCACCACAGCTCTCTCTCGTTTTCCTATTCTACTCCTCATCACTGCCCGGCCACACACACTCTGATGCCATGCACACGAACGCACTGATTTCAGCTCCCCAGTAGTCACACCTCCAGAGGACCTCTGATGGACATGATTGGTTGTGTGTTGTGGGGTCAGGGTGGATCAGAGGTGAAGTCGGAGCTGCCCATCGGAGAGACTGAGAGGCTTGCTTGTTCAGAGCGGCTGCGGGGGGGGGTCACCATTCACCAGGCTGACTCAGTGGGGCGGGGGGGCTGACTGACTCCAAGAAGGTGGGTGCTTTTTGGGCAGTTCGGCCTGTCGGCGGTCACCCAGTACAGCCAGGATTATAGAAAGTAACTGTAAATAGGTTAACAATGGGAGCCCTCCTGAACCTCAGGGCCCTATGCCATGGCGTAATTGGCATACAGGTTAATCCTGCCATGGTGGGCGCATTGAATGACTGTCGATTTGGATTTTGCAGCATCTGCCATCTTGCTGCCCCAGGGGGTGTTGCACTATTTCCCCTACACCTCTGACCTGGAGGTAATTATATTATTTTTCACGGGGTGCAGGGGCAAAGCCCCCTGAAAACAGCCAGGATGTGCCCAGGTGCTTTGTCGTGATAGCGGTCGGGTGGTGTGATTGCCGGGCAACATTGTCACCATTAGCATCTTGTTATCGCTGTGGTGTCGGTTGACATGACTGATGTCTAACCGACTTGGTGGAACCATTTTTTGCTGCATCATAAAAGCACATCTGACCTGCCACAAATAATATTTACAGACTGCAAAACAAACCTGCAACACTTGAGGTGAATAATGATTCCAAATGGGAGGGAAAGGTTCAAAACAACGTCATAGATCACAGTAGAAAAGGAAGGAAAACATCAAGTGTTGCTTACATGCTTCCAAAAAGTACTACTATTGGGATAATCAATAAAAAAATGAGATCGTGTTTCCAAAATACCTGTGCATGTTGGTTGGCAGCAGTACCTATCTGCCATGGACTTAGGTTTCACAGTCCTGAACAGACAACGTGCCATAAAACCTCAGCCATGAAACGTCCCACATGTAAAAGGGGAATTTTATAGTTGACAAGTTGAGTAAGCACCGCCTCCACATGTTGAGAAAGGCAGAATTTTATCTCAGGTGGTGGTGAAAAGTACAAATCAATAATGTGTTTATAAAGATCCTTCCAAGAGAGTCTGACACAGTCATCAAAGGATAAATGCCAGGAATACAGCTTTTATGTTTTGCTGAAGATATACTGTATATGCAGGAAGCAGGTGTTCATATGTCCGTCTTTCGGATGAGACATTAAACCGAGGTCCCATCTGCCTGGATTGGTGGTAGTTCAGGTGGATGTTACAGATACCATAGCACTTATCGAAAAGAGTAGGGGAATTTCCCTGGTGTCCTGACCAAATTTCCCTCATTCACTAAAAATACCACCAACAGCTTAATCTGGTTCAAGGTCAGTTGGCATTCTTCTGTATTCCCCTTCCCCAGGTTGTGCCTGAAAATAGGCAGGATTGGTCTAGTGCACTTACCCGGTCAACAAAAACTAAATAAAATAAATAAAATATACAGTCCTCGTGACCTGCACACTGGAGGAGATCTGGCAAGTCAATAGAGATAATAACCAATCAGCAATTAAGGGAACCCAAACAGCACATAGATCTTGTAAAACTGGAGTAAAATCACAAGAAAAAAAGACACAATTAAAAAATACCACAGGGTGAACCATGCGAAGACCACCTCTTTCTTGTGGGCAATAAGTAATGTCTCTCCTAACAGGGTTCAAACGGGAGCCCTAAAGGACTTGAAAAAACAAGCTAAGCAATCTTGTTTCTAAGAAAATAGGGGGAGGGAACACACTGCTAAGGAATGTGAAACAGGAAAGCAACAGTGCTTTAGATAAGTAGACTCGTTTCATTTCAGTACTCTATGTTTCCACACAAGTAGCCTTCTCTCTGCCTCGGAAAGGCAGGTCTCCCATTAAATAGGACAATTGCAGGATGATAAAAATAGATCCACAGAATTTTAACAGGGTCATCCTTTATGGCAATCCCAGCAATGTGAGATGGGAGTGACCATATTCTAGAGTTAGCAGGTACGGCTACACTTGAGCAGTTTATCATTGAACCAGAAAGAAGCAAAATCCTGTAACAAAGACTGGACAGCATCACCAGCAGCTGCATCAGACAGCAGGATACACACATCATCTGTATAGGCCAGAACCCTGAGGTCTGGGACATGCGTGTAAGTGTTATACCCCTCAGACTTGTATTATATTGTATTAACGGAGTAGTGGATCAATAGAAAAGACGTACAAAAGCGGACTTAAAGGGCAACCCTGGCACACACCCCACTTATGAGGGACAGGACTGCCAAACAAGAGTTCACATAAGGGGTGAGGCTGGCATCAGAATACAACAACCGAGACTTCCAGTGATGTTACCAGAGGGTATGGAGTAATGGTGGAGGAGCTTCGCGATCAAACAGAATAAAACTTCTCCAAAGCTGAATTTTCAACCATTTATTGAATTATTTTACCTGGAGATGTCTTCATAGCATGGGTGGAAGTTGAAGAAATAAAAAACCTGCAGTTTCTACAGCTTCTAGCTATGCAAATTGTGAAAACAAGAGGCACAAGTCTTTGGCTGAGTGCAGCGTGGCTTCTCCCTGGACTGTTACTAGCACCATGGAGGCTGGGAAAGTTTTACTAATGAGCAGCTGCTCACTGAAATTAAAGATTTCCGTACTGAAATTTCCACAGCTATGCAAAAGATAAAATTGGAGTTGGACACCTTCAAAAAGGAGCACGTCAGTATGCAAGCTGCGTTAAATGACTTCTCAGATTGCTTTGATACCATGGCGGACGTTATCTTGGCCTTGTATCACAAGCAAATCCAGTTAGAGGAAAAATGCTCTGATATTGAGGGCCACAGTCATAGAAAAAAATCTCCTCCTTTATGGTTTGCCTGAAGGGTTGGAGGGCACTCAAATAACTACTTTCATACAAAATTTGCTACAAGAACTCTTGGACTTGCCCCTCTTCTAGAAGCTCCATTTGGAAAGGGTGCATCAGGCACTGGGTCAGAAACCAGCTCAAAGGGCCCAGCCACACTCAATTATTATCCATTTCATGAGCTACCATACCAAAGAAATGGTGCTGTCAGCAGCCTGGAGGAAAAAAATCCCTAACTGGCAGGATCACTGGTTATATTTAGACTACGACTATCTCCCAGCAGTCCAGGCTAAGCAAGCGACTCTCTCTCCATACCTGTGGGCCCTTAGAGGTGGGGCTCTGGTTCTAAGCACTCTATTCAGCCAGGCTCTGAGTGTTTTACCTGGAGGGAACAGTCCTTTGTCAAACGGTCAAAAAAGCAAGTCAAGATTTCCCAAAAATGGGGCATTTTGGTATCTTTGCCTCCTTGAACAGCATCTTTGGCCCCAAAAACAGCAGAACACCACGGACTTGGCCGCCTCTGCTCGCACCAACCCAGACCCCCTGACCCAGAGTGTTTACAATACCCAAGTCTGGTGCCAGGCTCCAGAGACTCTTCAATCGATCAATGACTTACTGCAGCAGTTCCAGCATGTCCCGAAGGAAATTTGATCTCATCTCTTCAGACTTTGGATTTTCAGTTGACTGCTGTGTCCTCCTGATGCCCAGCATTTTGACCTCCCTGGTGTCTGAAATCCTCCTCCAACTCCCCTACACTCCTTTCTACCTGTGGGGGTCTCAATAATGACTTTTTTTTCTTCCCTCAATTGGTCTGGTTATGTATATGGACTCCAATTATAGAATGGCTGGAAATACAGTGAGTCGAGGGGAGGGCGGTGGGAGGAGAGCTGTTTTAATTAACAGTGGCATGAATGGGAAAGGAATGTTATTTCTTTGATAGGGGTTTGGTCCGGTTGGGGTGAAAATAGTTGGTGGGCTTGATTTTTTATAGTTGGCCATTGTTACATTATGTGAAACTGTCTCTAAGGGGAGGAGTTTGGGATTTCTGAGAGTCGCTGGTGGCTGAGAGTAAACTCTCTGGCTCGTAGTAAATGGTGAATCTCGTCCTGCAGATAGTGGGGGACTAGCTGGAGAACAATGTCCCTTCCCATTTTTCATGAAGAGAATGAGTTCTTCTATTCTTTATGGGAGGAAGGGAAAATACATTTAGGTCAGGCTCTCTGTCGGTGCTGTTGTTATTAACCTGATCTTAATTTCCCGGTGAACTGGTGTTTTTTTTTTTTCAACTGAAGATGGCCAGATTCAATGCCTGCATGAATGATGCTCCAAGTCAAACTTGCAATGTCAGAAGTCCCCCTACTGGTAGACTGATCTCTCTATAGTTTGGTTTCCTTTGGGAGTGTATTTAGTAAAGTGATGCTATGCAGGTCTGCAGAGTTTAATATCTTTTCTGGCTATGGGGAACCAATCTTACTAGCCAAACCCACCTGCTAGTCACAGGGTGAGAGTTTGATGGGGGAATTAACTTTCAGTTCTTTGTTGGTGCTCAGTTTGGGGCATGCATTGAGATTTTAATAGTTGCATATCCTTTATGAGCCCCAGTAGCCATAGGCTCACCCCTCCCCCCCATTCCTGTGGTTGTGGAATTTATTATTATTTTCTCTTATCTCTATTGGGTGGGTAGGCAGTCCCACCTGACAGTACTGGGGTACATTGAGTTTTGCTTCTTCCCTCCCCCAAGGGATATACACATGTACATGTAGATGTATGTTTTAACTTTCTGGCTCCACTCTCTTCCCTGCAGTCCGACCTAGCCTAACACTTGGCAGTATTTCATAGCCCCGGGGTTTTTTGGTCAGACTGCATTTTTTATAGGGAGCTGGGAGAGTCTTCAAGCTGTCAATTGTTTTGTAATTCATGAATAGGACAGTGGGGCATTGCATTGTTTTTTTTTTGTATATATACCTGACAGGATACGAGTGGAAGGATCTCGGGTGAAATTCTTGATCCTTTGGACTATCATGAGTGCCTACCTTTCTGGTGCCTTAATTTCACACAGGATTGTCTGTGACAGAGGCCCAGGTTTTATCGCCTGAATAATCCCATTTGCCAATGCTCCCTTGTCATCAGAGGTTGGGATAGGAGCATAGGTAGTGACCACGCCCCTCTCAGTGGAAGTCTCTTAGCTGTATCCTGTTTCCACTGTTCCCGTTATTTAACTCTAGTGGTATTACTAGAATTGTTCATGTTTTTGTTCTACTGATTGAAGTTGACAATGTTATCGTTACTGCTTTATCTGTACCTTGCCCTGTTGGAATGGATGTTTATTCTACTTGGTGGACCATGGATCGTTTTGTTGTTTGTCTTCACTGGCAGAGGGTTTACAGCATCACCTCGGAACCGAGTATCGTCATGGACGTGCTGCTGTGTGGGATAATTTAGAATAGATCAAAGAATTGCCATGGCCAACTTGTTCAATGAATTTCTTCTGACTCAGTTTCAGCATAGTTTCCACAAGGGGGCACTGAGCAATTATTTTTAACTGTGTCGTACTTAACTTTCTTAACTATGTTGCACGTTTTACCTACAAAAATTCTTTCATACGATGTTAATGTAATTCATAATCCCATAAAGCACTCCAGGCTCTTGCAAATGTTTCATAGGGAGAAACTGGATGTTTTGTTTTTGCAGGAAACCCTCCTCTTCCAATCAGAGCATCAAACATTTTCTAAACTTTGGATACTCCACGGTCTTGGCTTCCTCACTTTGTAGTGGAAGACATCATGGGGTGGCTATTCTGATTCTCAGGGGCATGCCCTTTGTTGTCCAGGACACCGTTAGTGACCTGGAGGGCAGATACAGTATGTTATTTTGGTGGGACAGTTACAGGGTGAGTTAGTCAGTGTTTACCTCCCACCTGGATCAGCTAAGCCAGTGATTCATCATTTTTTTCATCAAGTGTTAAACCGAGCTCAAGGAATACTCATTATGGGAGGAGATATTAGCATGGCACTGAACCCTACACTAGACACCTTAGCAGAGGCAGAAAATCATAGAACAGGCTAGCAAAAACACTTAAATCCTGGATGACCCAATTACAGTAGGGTATGTAGATGTGCGGCAACAGTTTATCCCCGCTACTAAAATTTGGACTTATTGGTCACCTAGATTTCCTACAGCATCCAGGCAGGGTTATTTCTTTATTTCAAAAGAACACTTTGAGAAGGTACAGGATATTACCATCAGCCCTCAACTCCTGTCAGATCATTCCCCTGTTTATTTGAAAATTAATTTAGGCAAAACCAGGAAACCCACTCTATGGCACATGAATACATCTTTACTTAAGGATTCTGAAGCTATCCAATTAATATAGAATAGTTCACACCCAAATAATTTCAGATATTCCCCCTCTGTACTCTGGGACACAATCAAGAGTGTTCTTCGGAGACAGTTAATAGAACTGGCTAAGAGGAAGCAGAGATTGTATGAGAAAACATATCAGGAGCCACAGGAGAAACTTAAAACTCTTCAACCTTTAGTTTCCACCAGGGATAAACAGGTTTTACATTTAATAGCTCAAACAAAAAGGAATATACAACAAGCATTTGTCAATGCTGAATGTTTCCTTTCATGGTATATGTAAAATGCAGCAAGTAAAACAGAAACGAGTGGCAAGTGAACTGCAAAGGCTGGAGATACAGTAATAGCATGGAATAACATGGTCAAAATGGAAAGTGTCTGTTAAAGGGAGAATAAGTGATACCAGCAGTTGTGTCTTTCTTACAGTTTTTCACAAAAGAAAAATAAAGCGACGTGCTGGAAAACAAACACCACACATGCCATTGTATTGAATTTTTGGGTGTGTTCGTGTGTATGAGAGAATTTTTCGTGCATTGAAAGCAGACAGTGATTCAGAGGCAACAGTTTCTATAATGTAAATCTAGTAGCAGTTTTAATTTGGGGTGAGGAGAAAATCATGAAAGGTTTGTTGCAGTTGCAGACCTACTGATTCGTTAATGGGTGCGGTTGCCCTGTTACAGTCAACCCACCAAAATATAGGTAACATAAAGGGATTTACCTGAGGGCAGGGGGCCAAGGGGTGGTCCTGAAGAGATGTCATTCACTGCACCTGTAAAAAAGAATAGAAAAGGGGTCATAAAGGATCCGCAGCTCTTATGGGGTCCAAAAAAGTGGAAGGGACAGGATAGAAATAAAAGTATACTTATCTAATGAAGGTAGGAGCCATTGTCCAGTCAGACCTGCAAAATGAAAGAGATGTTAAGTTAGTTGAGGTTAAAAAACAGTAAAGAGAAAAAAGGAGCAAAGTGTGGGGAAGGGGGGCTCAGCTAAAACCCTTTAGCCCATAATGGTGGGTGAGTAGCCAGTAATTTATTTAATAGCCCAGGTGGGTAGTGATGGCTAGTAACCCTTTTGTTTAAAAACAGAAAGCATTGATGGCCTTGGGGCTTAGAAATGCCCGGGGAGGGGGAGACCACAGTGTAAAAGTTAGCCCTGGTGGTCTAGGGGTTAGCATCAGGTGACTGGGAGCAGCAGTTTTCTTAATTAGGTTAGTCCCCTTCCCTGGGATCTAGTGGGGGCTTCCTGAACACTCATAGGAAATGGCAGCAGGCAGAGACAGTCAGGGAACAGGGTGGCAGCACTACGGTACCACTATTCAGACAGGGTAGGGTGAACCGTGGGGCAAAAGGTAGCAAGGGCAGTGGCAGTTTTATGGTGTTTCACTCTCCCCATCCTGACACCCGAAATACTCACACATCCCTATGCAAACTGCAACATTCTACCCTGCTAAACCCTTCCCCCAGAATATTAGTTCTCTCGCACTGATTTCAATGCAAACTGTGTAACACCAGAAGGTTGCCAGTTTCAGATGAAAACAAATGTTCACGCTAAGTCACATTTTATATTACAGATCTCTGCAAGACCACATCAGAACAGATCCTGGGAAGTTTGCAAGTATGTTCCTTGCAAAAAAAGTAAAACTTAGGGTGCCACCAGTTCTTTATGTTAAGGAACTGTCGTTTAGTTTTAGGATGGGCTCTGTCAACCATGTCACTTGACTCCGGTAAAACAATTAGTTGTCTTTCCAGTAAGTAAAGTAGTGGGACTACCGAACACCAGAAGGGTTCCCTTCACAGGCTGCAGTTACAGTGCACACAGAGCCACACCCTCGACCATAGGAGCCGGATTTGTAAAATGTTTGGTGGGGCCCAGGGGTTATGGGACAAAGCCCTGCCCCCAAGCGGGGTTTATGGAAGAAGATCCCCCTGTACAGTAATGTGGGGGTCTGGCCTCAGGTATGAGAAAAATGGGGAGGGTGATTGAAGAATGGGGGAGGGACATCTGGACTACCAGGGAATATATTGTTTTATACAGGGACAGCAAGCAGGTGATGGGAGAGGGACCACTGGACACTGGGACTGGGATCAGATGGAGGGGGGTTCCACTGGACACTGATGTCTACTGTGTTGGGGGGTGCCGATGCATGACCTCCAGCAGCCACTAGAGTTGCGCTGGGTTAAGATCTGGTTTTGTTCGGCGATAGTTGCTCCATGCAAGATGGCTGCGCTAGGCACCCTTGTGCTGAGCAAATACTCTGAATGTCAGACTGCACCGCTATTCAGGTCCCTGTCCCTCCATTTGCATAGTTTTGCCTTGTGCTCCCCTTCACTCTTTGCCCCTGTGCAAACCCAGACTGCCCAAGTTATCTGGGTTTTGAATATGGCACTTCTCCGAAGACCTGGTTTACATGGGCAAACTGGGTTTTGTGCTAGGACAAAGTTGTGAATATCTGGCCTCTGATGTTCAAAAACAAACCAGATCATTCAATGAGCAAATAGTGTGACTGGTATGCAAACCCAGCTGGGTATGAATGTGCACCTAGATGGAAATGTATGCATGTGAGCCTGAGAAGGGAAGATCGGCATGTCCACTCATTTGCCTTTCCAGGCGGTTTAAAATATGGATCTGGCAGGTGATTTTACATGGACAAATGGAAGTTGCACAAACACATGATACTGTTATACTCGCAACCCTCAACATCTGCAGCTTACTGCCTAAGTTTGATGCTCTTCAATCCTTCACAAGCCAGCATAACCCTGATGTCCTAGCAGTTGTTGAAACCTGGCTGACACCAAAAGTTCCCGATCTGGCAATTAGCTTACAGGGCTACAACATCTTCAGAATGGATCGAGTCTCTAAAAGAGGAGGTAGCTGTGCCATCTATATTAAAAACACTCTCTTGGAGTACCCCATCACAACTCCCCCCCCCCCCCCGACTCTTCAGCATAGAGCCTACCTATCAAAATTCTCCTAGGGCCCAATCATAAATCACTCACAGTTGTCTCCGTGTACACTCCATCCAGGGACCAAGGTCATAGCCTGAGGGACATTCTCAGCTTTATCAACACCCAACCTTCTGGTTCAGAACTTATCCTGCTAGGCGATTTCAACATAAACTGGCTTTCATTGGATGCAAGTGCTCACAGGGATGCCACAGCAGCTGTTAACCTTACACAGATGGTTGCCACCCCCACCAAGTCTAACTACAAAACTGGCACCAGTACACTTCTGGACTAGGTCCTTACCAGCCACCCTGCCAGGATCTCTCATACCACCATCCTCCCAGACTCTCTCAGTGACTACTCCCCGGTCATCTGTGA
This sequence comes from Neoceratodus forsteri, assembly GCA_016271365.2. Taxonomy (NCBI): domain Eukaryota; kingdom Metazoa; phylum Chordata; order Ceratodontiformes; family Ceratodontidae; genus Neoceratodus; species Neoceratodus forsteri. The sequence continues at coordinate 142,882,495 of JADMNL010000029.1, read as the reverse complement.
ATGGTCTAACAAATTTCTCAAGCCTCCCCTGAAAATCATCTCCAGCAGAGTCCTCCCCTGTGGTCAACTCACCCACCTCAAGCACTTCCTGAATCTGCAAGACTGGCTACCTATTTATAAGGCAATGGATGTTAACATGGCTCTTGACCACTTCATCACCACCTTCAACATGGCTTGCGACCTCTTTGCTCCTGTTAAAAAACATAAAGCTAAATCCCTCTGCAACCCATGGCTCATGGCGGAGCTACTTTCACAGCTGAAATCAAGGGACCATCTCTGGGAGGTGGCTAAAGCTACAGGCAAGCAATCTGACATCCAAAAATACAAACATGCCTGAAACACCTGTACTAAATCCATCCGGCTAATGAAAAGTTCCTATTACAGGGATGCTCTCACCAACACCTGGGGCAATGGGAGAGTGTTCTGGGACAATATTAAAGAAGTTACAGAGAAGCAACTGAAAACCACCCCGGCTATGCTAAAAGTTGATGAGTCCACTACCCTTGACCCCACGGTCATTGCAAACCCCGTTAATACTGCTTTTACTGACCTCAGCACCATTCTTCCTCCAGACTTTTTTTGAAGAAAGTGACTCCTCTTTCAATACCCCCTGCTCTCAGTCAAATCACCCACTATTCTACTTCAAAGAGGTCAAGTTGAATGAAGCCCACCGCTACATTGCCTCAGCCATCTCCAAATCCAGAACCAGTGGTGACTCCCTGGACCTTAAGCTACTGTCGCTTACCCTTGATGAAGTACTCCGTTCATTAACCAAAATTCTTAACCTCTCCCCCAGCCACAGTCAGTTCCCAGACAGATGGAAATCTGTATCAGTGACCCCGGTCCACAAAAAGGGTGACAAGACCAACCACACTATCGCCTGATCTCCACACTGCCTCCGCTTTCTAAGGCCCTTGAACATATCGTCATGGACCAGCTCACCGACTACCTGGACAAATATAATATTCTGTTCGCACAACAACACGGCTTCAGAAAAGGACACAGCACAACTTCTGCCCTCTTAGAGTTCACTGGTGCAGTGCCCAGCTCACTTGACAATGGCCTCCTCACTGGGGCTGTCTTTATCGAACTTTCTAAGGCATTTGACACTGTCCACCATTGGCTGATGATTGACCAACTACAGAACGCTAGTCTTGCACCGAACCCCACACTATGGTTCAAAAGCTACCTTGAAAACTGCTCGCAAAGAGTAATAATTGCCAATGCTATATCTGATTCTTTGCCAGTTCACTCTGGTGTCCCCCAGGGGTCCATACAGGGCCCACTCCTGTTTAGCCTTTTTCTAAATTCCCTACCTCAATCCTGATCAGAAAAAAATCATCCTATATGCTGACAATGCAGTTGTTTTCTCCTCTCACAAAGACCCCATGACACTACAACTCAGTCTCCAGGATGGCTTCAGCGCTGTTGAAAACTGGTTTTCTAATCATAAGCTTGTCCTTAACCACAAGAAAACTAAGTCTTTGCTTTTTTGCAGCTCTCACAATCAGCGCAAGCTACACCCCCTGACTTTACATTAGTGAAAGGAGAAAGTCCAGAGGGGGTATTGCTAAGCTTAATGGAGAAAAGGGAGCATGTGAGGAGGAGGACCCTGTAAAAGCATCTATCCTAAATAGATACTTTTGCTCAGTATTTACTGAAGAGAAGGTAGGGCAGGGCACACAGCTCGGCACCATGGACACAGGGGGGAGGGAGGTGAGCACTACTCCCTTCACAAAAGAAAGGGTCCTACAAGAGCTTGCTAATCTCAGGGTGGATAAGGCAATGGGACCTGATGGCACACATCCCAGGGTACTTAAGGAGCTAAGGGTGGAACTAGCAGAGCCATTAGCAGAACTGTTTAGTGAGTCTGTGAGCACAGGAGAGGTCCCAGAAGACTAGAGAAGGACTCATGTGATCCCACTCCACAAGAGTGGAGTGGTAGCAGGGAGGAGGCAGAGAACTACAGACCAGTCAGTCTTACCTCAGTAGTGGGCAAGATTATGGAGGCACTCCTTAAGGAAAGGATAGTGCAACACCTGGAATCCATAGGGGCACAGGATCCAAGACAGCATGGGTTTACAAAGGAAGGTCCTGTCAAACTAATCTCATAGATTCTTTGACTGGGTAACCAGAGTGGTGGACCAAGGGGAGCAGTTGATGTCGCCTACCTTGACTTCAGCAAAGCGTTGACACTGTTCCACATAGAATATTGATAAATAAGCTGGGTAGGCTCAGGATTGGGTCAGAAGTTGGTCAACTGGGTGGCAAACTGGTTGATGGGCAGAAAACAGAGAGTGGTGGTAAATGGTATACAGTCAGAAGAGATGCAAGTCACAAGTGGGGTACCTCAGGGATCAGTCCTGGGGCTAGTCCTCTTCAACATCTTCATTAGTGACCTTGCAGATGGACTAGAGGGTAAGGCTTGTCTGTTTGCAGATGACACCAAGATGTGCAACAGAGTAGATGATCCAGATGGGGTGGGCAGAATGAGAAGAGATCTGGATAAACTAGCAAAATGGTCAGAAGAGTGGCAACTGGGATTTAATGCAAAGAAGTGCAAGATCATGCACATAGGGAAGAGAAACCCTGAAGCCACCTATAGCCTGGGAGGGAGTTGCTAGCAGTCACAAAGGAAGAAAGAGACTTGGGCATCATCATCACTGATGACCTGAAATCATCCAAGCAGACCTCTAAAGCAGTAGGTAAGGCTAGGGGGGTGTTAGGGTGTATTAGTAGGGGTATCACAAGTCGTAAGAGGGAGGTAATAATCCCTCTTTACAAGACACTGGTTAGGCCCCATCTGGAGTACTGTGTGCAGTATTGGAGGCCACACCTTCACAAGGACATTAACCAAATTGAGGCAGTCCAGAGAAGGACAACCAAAATGGTGCAGGGACTGCATCAGAAGACATATGAGGACAGATTAACAGATATCAATATGTATACCCTTGAGCAAAGGAGGGAGAGAGGTGATATGATTGAGGCATTCAAACACCTTAAGGGCATTAACAAGGTGAAAGAGTCTAACATGTTTAAATATAAGAAAAATAGCAGGGCAAGAGGACACAGCATGAGATTAGAGGGGGGTCGATTAAGGGGGAATGTGAGTAAATTCTTTTCACAGAAAGGGTGGTGGATGCATGGAATGGCCTACCTCAAGAAGTGGTGGCTATGAATACAGTGCAGGGCTTCAAACAGGCATGGGATAGGCATAAGGGAGCAATACAAATGAGTATGAATAGATAGGCCACTGACAGAGCAAAGGCCGATGGCATATTTATAAGGTAGAAAAAGAAATGGGCAAACTGGATGGGCCTTGCGGTCCTTATCTGCCGTCAACTTCTATGTTTCTATGTTTCTAGCTATACCATGCAGGGGAATACCCTCGAACAGGTCCTATCGTTCAAATACCTAGGGATTCTGCTTGACCCCAACCTATCCTATGGGGCTCATGTTGACAGTGTGGCCAAAGCAGCTAATACGTGTCTTGGTTACTGTTCAAGCACAGGCAACATCTCACCCAGGAATCATTGAAGATTGCCATCCAGAGCTCCGTGGTCTCCATTATTGACTATGGTCTCATCATTTATGGCTCAGCCACAGTATCAACCCTCAGACGTATATCAACAGCCCTCAACAAGGCATGTCAGCTTGTCACTGGAGCCCACCATCTCACCCATACCTGTGACCTTTATGCTCAATCTGGATGGCTCCAACTCTCCAACCATATTAAGTATCTCACCTGTACCATGGCGAAAAAAATTAACCTTGGCCTTGCCCCCCTGGGTGTCCAAGCCCTGCTCTACCATAATACCAATCTGCGTAGCACCAGGAGTTCCAAACTGCAGCTCTTACAAATTCCCTGCTGTCACACTACGCAGGGTCAACGTTTTTTCACCTATAAGGCTCCCCTTTGGCTGAATGGTCTCAGCACCACCATCTCCTCTGCTCCAACACTTGGTATGTTTAAAACCAGGCTCCGGCTCCATCTCACAGCCTCCAGCTCCTGTGATTGCCACTCCTAATTTCAGACATGACTGCCACCTCCGATAGCCTTTCTGTAGCCCTTCATAGCACTTATCTCCTACTGCCCATCCCCTATCTGACCTATCTCCTATCTGTCATATCTCTTATCTGCCATATCTCCTCTCCTCCTCCTTGGACTCCTACTCCCCCCCCCCCACTCTCCCCAGCTCCCTCTTCCCCTCCTCCTCTTTACCTGCACTTCTCCCTATTTTCCTGACAAACGCCTCTGGCTGCTAATACGACCACCCCACCCCTGCCTCTCCTCCTTGTTTCTGTGCCCCCTCCTATTGGTTGCTGACCCAGGTCATACACTGGTTCTTACTCTCTAAATGTGTTTTTAAATAATAACTGTTCCAATTGTTCTGTACCTACCCACAATTTTGTTATTCCTATTGTTTTCCTATGGTTTCCAGTTTGTGCTGTGATCACCTGCAATGTTGTTATTTCTATTGCAATGTTGTTATTTTTTTTGTATCCTCTGTGCCATTCCTCAACTGACGTGGAACCTTTGTAAAAGAGCCTCAAAGGTAATTGTAATCCTTGATCTAAATAAATAAATAAACATGATCTACCCATGGTAGCCTTACAAGATCCTGACACCCAAAAGCCCAACGCTGACATCCTGGCACCGAAATCCCAACGGACAGAATGCTGATGATATGGCAGATCTCCTGACAGCCACATTTATTTATTTATTTATTTACGAGTTTAACCAGGAAGGCATACCGAGCATTGTTGCTCAATTCCAGATGCGACCTGGGGGTCATGACCCAAGACAATAGAACAGACACTAGTTACATAGTTAGTATAGGCTGTGGGTTGGCCAGCAGCCGTACAGATATTGGCTACTACATACAGACAGTGGGAAAAATTGAATACACGGTACACAGTAGATAGATACATACATCAGCACAGAGCACATTTCAATATAATTTGGCTTTAGCTATAACAAGACCATCTGGAGGAGAAGTGGGTGCTGAGTAAGCGGTTGCACTTGTTGGGGTTGGGAGAGTGTCTTATGTCAGCTGACAGGGTGTTCCATAACTGTGGGATCCAGTATTTGAAAGTGTCCTGCCCTTTGGCCGTGCGCACAAAGGGGATGAGGAGGAGCCTGGGGTCAGAGCATCTGAGGGACTAAGCGGGGGGGGGGTTGTTGGGAGAGGGTGGAGGCCAGGTGGGGGGGGTAGGGAGTGGGACCAGAATTTTGCAGTGAACCTCGCGCTATGGGTTACGCTGCAGTCTTGGAGAAACGGCAGGGCTAGGGAGTTATATAAGGTGCAGTGATGGGTTGTGTGTGGGCGGTCGAGGTTAAAGTGACAAAAAGAGTGGAACAGGGTGTCCAGGCTGGCCAAGGTGGAGGAGGGAGCAGTAGTGTAGACTATATTGCCGTAGTCGAGTACTGGGAGTATCATTTTTTGGACAATAGCGTTCCGGGCAGGAGAAGGGAGGCAGCTTTTGTTCCTATATAGGGTGCCAAGTTTAGGGAGAAGTTTCTTGTGTATGGCATCAATATGGGTTGCAAAGTCGAGTTGTGGGTCGAGCCAGATGCCTAAATATCTGAAGCTGGAGCACTGTTCCAGTAGGGACCCGTCTATGGTAGTGAAAGGGGTGCAGGGGGTTTGACGGGTGAGTCTTTGCTCGGATCCGAAAGTTAGTGACACAGTTTTTTTAGGGATTAGGAATAGTTGGTTTGTCCGGAGCCAGACCTGGATGGTGTTGAAATCCTTCTGTAGGAGAGTTGCCGCTGTGCTTGTGGAGGGGGCTGAGGCATACAGTACTGTGTCGTCCACATATATTTGTATTAATCAGTGTCGACGGGCAGATGGGAGGTCGTTTATGAATATGGAGAAGAGCAGTGGGCCCAAGACTGAACCTTGGGGGACCCCAGCGGTAACTGGCAGTGGGTTTGAGATGTGTGACGTGACTTTTACAACCTGGTGTCTGCCCACCAGGTAGTCGTGAAACCAAGTGGTGGCTGGTTTGGAGAGGCCGGCTTCAGTTAGTTTGGCAAGGAGGAGTGTGTGGGAGACGGTGCCGAAGGTCTTGGTGAAGTCTATGAAGATGGCAGTGGTGATGTGGCCTTTGTCCATACCGGTGAGTATGTCATCCATGACATGAAGCAGGGAGATGATGGTTGAGTGGGATTTGCGAAATCCGGATCAGAAGGGAGTGAAAAAGGAGGAGGCATCCAGATGGGGAGAGAGTTGGGCGAGGACTAGATGCTCTTGTATTTTTGCCAGGATTGGGAGTAGTGAGATGGGATGGTAGTTGCCTGGGGAGGAGGGGTCGCTTCCTTTGGGAAGGGGTATGATGGTAGCTCGTTTCCATTCAGATGGTAGTTTGCCCAACTTGAAGGAGAGGTTGAATAGGGTGGCTAGAGGGGCAGCAATGGCTGGAGCGAACAGGTATAGCATCTTGGCATCTAGGGACGTAGGGCATTTGCCTTTGTTGGGGTCTAGGGATTGTAGGGACTTAAGTACTTCAGCTTGGGTAACAGGGCGGAAAGAGAACTGAAGGGCTGGTGGGAAAGCAGTGGGTTGTTGGGGGGGGTACCAGGGTAGGTAGATGCTGGAGGGTTGATAGAAGTGAGTCAGTGCAGCTGGAAAAGTAGGTGTTGAAAGCCTCGGCTACCTCACGGGGATCGGTGAGGTGGGTGCCCTAGTTGATAGATGTTAGGGGTGGGGGTTGGGTGGGGAAGAACAGGGTTTGAAAGATTTCCAGACATTTTGTCGGGTGATTTATGTTTATGCTGAAGGCCGTGAGAAAATAGTTCTCTTTAGCCTGGTGGATGGTGTTTGAGCAAGAGTTGTGCAAGGCTCTGTAGTTTTGGTAGGAAGCCTGGGTGCCGAGTCTGTTGTGGACTCACCAAGCATGGTCCCTAGTGTGACATCTGCAGATGATTTCAGTGGTGATCCAGGGAAGGTGGGCACCTCTGACTCTTTTAGTGCACAGGGAGGCATGTATGTCCCAGAGATTAAGAAATTTAGCTTTGAAAGTTTCGAGCGCAGCGTCAGTAGATGTGGACATAGGGATGAATGACCAGTCTACTTGGCTTAGATCGAACAGTAGCGATGCTAGGTCTAGGGAATTATATGGTCTTGTGTGCAGTGTTTTTTGAGGGGAACTGTGGGCCTGAGCACTTTTCTGATCAGGAAAATCATGTGGTGGTCACTTAGGGAGTCCGGGAGCAGGCCTGCACGTATGATCCTATGTGGGTGGGAGGAGAGGGCCCAGTCCAGCAGTGAGTGGTTTTGTGTCTTGTGGTTGAGCCTGGTGGGGTCTGCAATTAGTTGTGTGAGGTTCAAGGCCTTGATCTTTGTTTTGAGGTGGGCTTTATCTGTGGCTAGCCAGTTATGGTTGAAGTCACCGATGGTGTGAAGCTCGCCACCTGCAGCTAGGGACTGTAGGGTGTCCAGGTGAGCAGTGATGTCCGTTGGGGGTGTTCTGGGGGGCAGTAGGTGCCCACAACATATACAGGTGTGGGGTATAGGAGCGAGAGTTTGATTAGGAGGGAATTGATGTGGGCTGGGAGTGATGGAATTTGCACCATAGTAAACTGCAGGCTAGTGGATATATACAAGGCAGTTCCTCCTCCTCTCTTGCTCCCTAGTCTATCATTCCCCATGGTATGATGCCTGGGAGTTTGTCTATAGATATATATATATATATATATATATATATATATATATATATATATATATACACATATACATATATATTTACTGGGGATACAGAGTTCGAGCCCCTGTGAAACCATTAGGAGTGTGACTGTCTGCCATTAGGATTGTGTCCGACAGGATTTCAGTACTGGGATTGTCAGGGTCAGGCTTTTCGGTGCCAGGATCTTATAATATGACACCCACCCACAGACCCACTATAGCCCCAGGACAAGATTGGGTTTTCTAATAATATTTAGTTTAATGCTAAAATGTATATGAAAGAAGAGAGGGGACATTTGGTAGACTCTAGTTGTGATATCATATTATTAACATGAATAAAAATAAACTTGGTTGTGGTTTTATATACAATTTATTTAGATAGCTCCATATTCTGGTTTTCAAAAGTCCTAACTAAAAAAATGGTTTTAAGTCTAAAGAAAGAACATCTGAAGAAAGTTTTATATTGGCTCCATTAATTGCACGAGGCTGAAGACAGGCATCTAAATTAACTACTGTGTGAAATGCATGAACAAATTGATATGAGTTATAAACACATTGCTGCATTAAATAATTTGAATAAGTACACAAAAATCATACCTTGATAGATTTTGAAAAGTGGTCTTCACACATTTGTGTACTTCCAGTCATTGCCACACGTATGACAATTTTTTAAATATCTGGCCCGAAGTGACCATTATGCAACTGAAAGAAAGCCACTTTGCCCAACAGTCAAAATGCTAGATACTTAGATTGATCTGTTCTAGACCTATTCTCTGACCCTGAGGCATATATAATCTCCCAATTATTTTGTTTTAATCAGTCACACACAGTTTTAATTTTCAGTATGTTGCTGAAATCTTGAACATTTATTATTAAACCTGGTGAGTCTCTTCTTCCTGAACAGAACTGTGCAGAACCCCAACCAACCCTCAACTATATTGGTGTTGTTGATGGACATGGTCCCATTCCCCTGGCTACCAGTGGCCTCCCTCACTGGCCAAACAGTAGACAGTCAGCTCTCTCCTCTCCCTCCTCCTGCTGCTGTCAGGGCTCGGCTCCCTCTTACATCCCCCACCTTACCTAGCTACTGGTCGGCTCTTCTTGTGCCGGTCGGGATGGGGGGTGTAAGTTACCATGCCATTACAAGGTACGAGAAACCCCATCAGTGCTGTGCTTCCGCACCAGACTCAAGACCCATCTCCTATCAACAAGCGTATGCCAGTGCCACCGCACCTGACACTACCATAGCGACCACAACTAACTAAAATATCCAACCCCCCAAACAATGTAGCACTAACTTTCCTCCTCGCTGAACCATCCTAATGCTCTTGAACTATGTCACCCAAAGAATCCACAGTACTGTCTCACTAATATGTAGGACAAATGGAGAATGTAATGAATAACAACTTGCCAACTAGATACATGTAACTCTCATAGCTACTGCTATGTGTAAACAGCCGAATACTGTATACCCATGATAACCTGTATATGCAAATGTACAAATGTTTATAATATCATCTACTGTTATTCCCGGGTTGCCCCTGAAAAAGGGACCTTCGGGGCCCAGTGGGCCTACCTGGTCATCAAAATTCAATAAATAAATAAATAAATTACCACCCACAGTGCTAAACCTGTTGCTGCTTGTTCTCTCCTTTGCTCTGTGGTGGACTGCTTTGCTGGACTGGTGGTCCTCTCTCCCTCTTTGACTCCTCTGACCTCTGCTCTTTAGAAGCTGCTCAATGGCTGACATGATCCGCCTGGCAACTGATGGCCTATACCAGCACCGACTCCCTGGGCCACACACAGTCACCCTCATGGTTCACTCCCACTGACTGGGTGGGTTAAGTGTCCACTGCCAGCATGCGACACACACCTCCCTGGCACTCATTTGCTCTCTCAGTCACGGGACTTGTGCTGCCTATCTGTGCTTGTGCCATCACTCCCTTCTGGCCTGAGATGGGTGGGAAACTGTGCCATTCAATAGTTTATTATATTCCCGAAGGCAGTCCATAATCTGATCATCTGATCGTGTACAATTGTTTCAAGCCCTTGGATACTAACTTTTAAGATAGAAATAAAAATCGGTCTGTAGCTCAGTCTTTCAGAACTATCCCCATTCTTGAAAATAGGGTAAACAAAAGCAGGTTTCCACACAAGTGGAATTTCTCTGTGTGTAAGTGAAAGGTTAATCAGTTTTGTTACAGGGACCACTAACTCATCTAAAGCCACCTTAAATAACTTCGGATCCATTCCATCTGGTCCTACACAGGTTTTTGCTTTTAACTTTTGCAAGTACTTTAGAATTTTTTTTCCACTAACGACCTTAAAGTATAATAAAGGATGATCATTACTCAAACAGGAGTTAGGAAGCATGGTTATATTGGTCCCACATGATTTAATAGTGCCTGTTATTACCTTGATTTCATTTGTAAAATAGAGATTAAATCTGTTTGGCAATATTTATAGGGTCACAGCACAGAGTTCCATTAATGTTAGCTGAATTTGTAAAAGAACTGCACTTATCAACTCCTTAATGCTGCTCCAAAAACAGCGTGAATCTGTAATAAAGGAGGACTGCTTTTTATAATAGAATTTAGACTTCTGCAGTCTAGTCTGTTTGCTGCACTGATTCTTTAACTCTCTATAGGTTATCAGTAATCTGTTCTCCCATCTCTTTATATTTGCATCATACCTAGTCTCTTTCCCTCATCTTTTGGGTTGTTCAGATATAGATGAGATGGGTGCTGGATGGATGTCCTGTCCTTTTGCTTTTTTTTTGTTAGCTGGGCCTGGTGGCCTGACTGGTGCCTCTCCTCACACACAGTCACAGCTCTGGGCTCTTACTCCTATTGCCCGCCTCAGTTTAAGTCCTCCGACATCCTCCTGAAAAAATGCCAGTGGACCACAAATGATTTGTAGAGATGTAGTCAGGGTCAGGATTGCTTCTTTCTGGGGGGCGGCCACAGCAAGTCAATCGGGTGCGCCATGCCCACGACCAGGTCATGCGCACCCAAATGACTCTAATTTCCAAAAAATGCCATGCCCACTATCAGTCTAACAATGAGCACACTGACTTCGAGGTCAGGGATTCCAGGAGAGGGGACAGCCACCTGCAGCAAGTCACAGCAAACAGAACCACAAAAAAAAAAAAAGAAAGAATCACAGTATAATTGTTGGAGGGGTCAGGCCCTATATGTGGCAGCGGCAGCAGGAGAATTACACTGGGCTGCAGTTGCAGCCAGCCCCGCTAGCGAGCTCCCGCTTAAGTGAAAGTGCCTTTAGGCACTATAAACTCCCAGCCAGTATGGAGCTTAGGCAGTGGCCTACTCCGCACAGTTGGAAGAAGAGGAGCAAAAGGAGTCAACAGGAAGTGGCGGAGGCAGGGGAGGAAAGCGCCTCCTCCCACCTTCCTGACTCACTGCTCTGGAAGTAATATTGTAAATTTATTTATGCCCTACAGGGGTGCAGGGGCCTGGAGCAGGAGCAGCAAGGAGCTGCCATTTAGTCAAGCTACTCTGACGGCAGTGCAATGTGGGGAGGGAGAGAGGGTGAGTGCACAGGGTGGCAGGAGCCAAGTGCGTGAAAGCTTCAGCAGCAGCATGGGGGGGGTCAGAGCAAGGAGGGAGCATCAGAGAGGCGGGTGCTAAAAGAGACAGGAGCGAGAGAACATTTGCGGGTACCACGTGTGATCGTAGGGGTGTCGGACCGGTGGTACTGCTTTATTTAGGCATGAGAGAGAACAGCTGCTTGCTGGCTGGCTTACACTTCATACAAATGAAAGAAATGAAGCACTGCCCCATTGGAGCACTTCATTTCTTTCAACTAGAGAATGTCTTCCAGCTGGGAAACTGTGACTAGTGTCACAGTCTGGTTGCATTCTCATTGGTCTGCAAGGATGAGTCCACTGTATAGTGCTGTGCACTGGACTTGTCCCTGACACACCTCTGAAATGTGGTTCTACCGCAAGATGTTTCTTACGCACACACAAGGAAACATAAAAATGAATGGGTCAAAAGGTGGAGCACATGATGTACTGTATTGAAAGCAGTATTATTATGAGAGAGGGGCTAGGAGATCCCATAGAAAAGCACAACAAATCCATCAAAAAAAAAAAACAGGCCACCATAATTCATCTGCGAGACCCAGATACCCATCTCCTTACTTATAAACATGACGAAATTAACCACATTTTTGTCCAGTACTATGCCTCCATTTACACGCAGGATTTTGAATCTGACTCATTAAGAGATCAAGCTTTTTTTCTCTGCCCTGCATCCACCACAACTTAATGAAGGACAAAAAGAGGGTATGTATCCCCTATTACTCAGTTGGAATTTTTATGTGTTTTGCAAACACGTAATGAGCAGCTGACACCTTCAGGAAAACTTTAAAGGGCCTCTGACACCATTGTGACAACTTTAGAAAAATGTCATATTTATTGTAAAAAAACAAAGACAAGGCGCTGCGTCAGCATGTGGTCTAAAAGCAAAACAAAATGGTTATATTAAATGCACGCTGAAAATAGAAAATAGAGTTAAAAATCTACGGTTTCACCTTAGGTCTTCTTCAGGAAATATCTAAAAGAGAAAAAAAAAAAAAACAAGTTAGTGTAGAGGAGAGGTAAAATGAGAGAGATATATATGTGGAGAAAGAAGAAGGGGGAGGCAAAGGGAGAAGAAGTGATAAATGATAAGATTAAGAGAGAATCTGTGAAACAAAAAGGTGATGATGGGAAAGATAAAACATAATGGGAGAGAAAGAGCTGGGGAAGATCCCAGGTAGAGACTGATTAACAGGTCCTTGTAAGAAGGCTGAAAGGTGACAAATGTGTGAGAAGGAGACAGAAATGGAGACATATGGTGAAAATGAAAAATAAATCAGTACAAAAACAAATTGACTTTAGGGAAAAAGAGGCTGAAGATGTTGGTGGAAAATAAGTCTATCATTTAAACCAGAGGGCTGCTGGGGAGCCAAGGCGGATGATCAGCTTAGCTTCCATGTTTTCTATGGTTAGGATCCCGAAGCCCTGCTGAAGGACACAAACAGAAAGGTCATTGACATTGTGGTCCCTGGAGATAAAGTGAGATACAATGGGTTTAGCAGTTTCACCATTCCTGACCGCTCTGTAATGTTCCCTGAAACGGTCAGCAAGACGCCTACCAGTTTCTCCGATAAATAGCTGAACACCTCCTGCAAAGAATACAGTACACTACATTAGTGGAGGTGCATGAGAACTCCTTGGTGATGTGAAAAACACCTGTAGGCCCCAGAATCTCAGTTACACTGGAAATAAATTTGCAGGTGTAGCAGGCCCTGTTGCAAGGTTTGGTACCTGGGGTGAGGAACTGTTAGGAGTGGGTAGGCTGCTTTTACCAGGAGATTGCCCAGGTTAGGTGGTCAGGTAGGAGGCAATAGGTGGTTCTGTAAAGGAAGCACCAATGTTAGAGTCAGTTGCAAAATGGGAAAGTTACTAGTGATGATCCTGTGAAGAGAAGGTGTGCTCTGATGGAAAGGAAGAACTAGTGGAATTCGCCGTTGTTCTTGTGTGACAGTATCCCTCCCAGTGGGGTCCAGGTTACGGGCATGTTACTGACCCGGAGAGTGCTCTGTCCACTGTGCTTTTAGGGTATCCCTGTTGATAAAAAAAACTATGCATTATTTGGGTCTGTCAGCAAAATCATCCTCTACATTGCATAACTCATGGAAGTCTAAGAAACTGTGAATAAGGTAGGCTATTTTTGACATGTTTAGGATGGAAGGAGCTATGGAGGAGGAAACTGTGAGAGTCAGTGGGTTTGTAATAGACTGATGTCTTCAGACCAGTGTTCTGGACTGAGAGCTGATATCCAGGAAAGGCAGTGTAGAGGAGGATACTTCAACCGCGGTACTGAAGGGGAAGGATGAGCCGTGGTGAACTTGTCAAGGAAGACTTGAGGGTCTCCTGGAGCAGGAGGTTGCCCCACACAGTCATCTATGTAGCTTGTAGAGTTCAGGCACAGTCCCTGTGAATGAGAGAAAACACATTCCTCCACCCAACCCACAAACAGATTAGCAAAGCTGGGACCCATCTTGGTACCCATGGCAACTCCACTGACCTGCTGAAAAAACTGTTATTAAAAGAAAAGCATTGAGTGTTAGAACCAGTTCTGCCAGACGAGTTAGTGTGTGTGTGGGTGGCTGCTGACTTCCCGCTTGTTCAAGAAATGCTGCAAAGCTGTCAGACCATCATCATGGGGATCACTGTGTAAAGAGATTTGATGTCCATGGTGAAGATGAGCTGATGAGGGTCACTGAATCTGAACCTGTCAAATAACTGGAGAACATGGTTAGTGTCTTTAACATAGGAGGGCAGGGACTCAACAAAGGGGTCTCATGAGGCCATCCAAAAATGCAGAGATGTGGGATGTGGGGCAGGAGCAGGCAGACACTATGGGACGACCGGGTTACCTGTTTTGTGGATTTTGGGAAGAAGATAAAACCTAGATGTCTGGGGATGCTGGACTATGAGTCTCTTAGCAGAAGCAGGGAGCTCATTGTTTTCAATAGCAGAGGTGATGGTGGTGGTGACCTCCGTCTGATAGTCAGCAGTGGGGTCCTGTGGAAAAGAAGAATAAAACCTGGTGTCAGAGAGTTGCTGTGTGACTTCCGTGATGTATAGATCCTTTTGCCAGACCACAACAGCACCTCCCTTATCAGCTGGTTTAATAACAATGTCATTCCTACATTGTCATATTTAGACACAATTTAGCATATATTTAATTTTTTTTTCCCGTAATTCCCACCCTTACTTCTTCAGTACTAAGGAAGGACATTTGCTTGTAAACAGAAAGGCTGACCTCTCTGTTTTGGTTGCTTGCCTACACCTGGCATCACAGTTCTGTTCATGACATCATAGTTTGTTATTGTGGAGATAAATATGATGCCATAAACAGGGGATTGTGATGTCAGGTGTATGCAAGTAGAAACAGCAGATAAAGTCTAAGAGACAGTAATCCTCTTTCATACGGCTGTCCTCAGTAATAAAGAAAAAAGGGAAAGAATTATGGAACATATATGAAATATAAACTGAATTGATTTTTTAAATCTCACATTTTTTTCAAGTTTTTCTAATGGTGTCAGGGGCTCTTTAACAAATCATAACATTTAGACTTAGTTCAGCTCGTATTTCACATTAGGTTTGTATTCTTCCTCACAATTATTTATTACTGAGTTCATTTGCATGAAAACAGGATCTTTGCACCTGAAATGTTCATCTATTCCTGTTGCTTTCTCCCTACCTGAAATCATAATGCCCTGCTTGTGACATCACAGTTACTCCCATGGCAAAAGGCTGTGATGTCCCAACAGAGCATTATGACTTGAAGTAGGTACTAAGCTACAGAGGCAGATAAACTGTAAAAGAAATCTAAGAGATAAAAATCACGTACTTATGCAGATTTACTCAGTAATAAATAATGAGGAAGAGAAATATACAGAATACACATCAAATGCAAGCTGAATTTTACCTAATTACTGTGTATTTCAAAGTTTTCTTTGAGGCGTCAGTAGCTCTTTAAAACAAATAAATGCCCTGGATCTGATGGCTACTCAGCAGAATTTTATAAAAAGTTTTCAGAGTTGGTCACCCCATTATTGTTTTCTGTATTTCGCCATATACAGGAGGGAGGGGCCCCACCCCTATCCTGGGATTATGCAGTGGTAGCCACTATCCTGAAACCTGGAAAGTTAGTGAAATATCCTGCATCTTACTGACATATCTCAATGTGTGTGGATTACAAACTCTTTAAGAGTCTGTGGGCACATAGACTAGAAACATAGAAACATAGAAGTTGACGGCAGATAAAGACCGCAAGGCCCATCCAGTCTGCCCATTTCTTTTTCTACCTTATAAATGTGCCATCGGCCTTTGCTCTGTCAGTGGCCTATCTATTCATAGTCATTTGTATTGCTCCCTTATGCCTATCCCATGCCTGTTTGAAGCCCTGCACTGTATTCATAGCCACCACTCTACCATCCTCCCCTCCATACTGGATGGTGATCAGGCTGGTTTCATCCATCAGTGACAAACTCATCACAATATTCATCATACCCTCCATCTAATTGATGATATTACTCAAAGACAGATCCCACCGGTAATTATTAGTATAGATGCAGAAAAATCATTCAACTGGCTGGCATGGTCTTTTCTTTGGGATACCATGAAATTCATGAATTTCCTAATGGAACTGGTTAGGATTGTTCAAAGATTATATGCTTCCCCAAAAGCACATGTGAGGGTGAACGGGATGGTGTCTGCTCCATTCCACATGACCAGAGGTTCCAGTCAGGGCTGTCCCCTCTCCCCCATTCTATTTGCCCTTTATGTTGAACCCTTAACTGAAGCCACTAGAACAGTGGAAAATGTTAAGGGCCTCCCAGTAGGGGGGAGACTTTAAAATTGCTCTTTTTGCAGATGATATCATAGTAACTCTTACCGACCCTGAAAAATCCATTGTCTCTAATTGGGATAATATAGAACATTTTGGTACTTTATCGTGCTTCTGGAGAGACATGCTTAAAATGGATGTATTTGCTTTTCATTTTGGCCCCTCAATTCTGTTAAGAAATAAATTGCCAGTTCACTGGAATCGAAATACTATCAAATATTTGGGCACCCAGTTACTGAAGGGTCATAGAACCTTGGAGCTAACAAATTACGAACTGCTTACCCAACAGATTGCCACAGACTTACAAAACTGGTAACTGCTACCTCCTTTGCTGCTAGAAAAGGTGGAGGTTATTCGCCAAAATGTGTCACCCAGGTTGTTGTATTTTTTCAATCGCTCCCCATAGTCCCCGATAAAATATATTTTAATTGCTGGAACCATCTTATTTCTAGATTTATCTTGGGGGGGTGGTCATCCACAAATAAAATATAACATCCTACAACTACCGAAGCATGCGGGGGGAGGGGGTAAATTTACCAAATCTTTTTTATTAAGCTCTGGCTTCACAATTGCAGGTACTCTGCTGCTGGCTGTCCCATAATTATAGATCTCACTGGAAATCCCTTGAATTCACCTTAAATGATTCATATGAAATTGTTAAATATCTCTTTGCACATCCTTTAACAGATCACATTATCTAGTTTTGCCCAATATACCACTATTATATTAAAACACTGGAGAACATTCTGTTTTAGTATTCTCCCATTGTCTGTCCTTGTATGACTCCAATCCTTAGCGTACGACAAAACCTTTCCCCCTAATGTTCTAGACAAGACTTTACTGGACTGGGGCTCTCGGGGATTGCGATATGCCCACCAATATTTCTCCCCTCGAGGTTTCTATACATTTTTTGAATCACAGTCCACATAGTCTCTTCCCCCATCAGACACAATTTTGGTACTTATAAGTCCAATTGTAGAAATGAAAGGAAAAGTGTGACTGTTGTTGGGATTTGAACCGTATCAGCAATCTGTGTTTTAGCTCTTAACCAACTGAGCTATGAGAGTTCAGCCAATGAACACCCCTACGTTTTCCCATGTGACTCACACATACATTCCTTTCTGGTGTTGCAATAAGCAAGCAGGAAGTCTTTTTACAGACTCAAATAGATCCTCCTCTATCTCTCCCGTGTGCAGTATATGCCACTGCGAGGTATACTTACAAGTAAAATTCTAATTACAGGGAATGAGGGCGCAGTTTCAGTGTCTGTCCAACCAGCTTCTTTCACTTATTTCATTATTTAAAGATCACCAACAAGTGTCCCTCTAGCCACATTTAATTGGGAGACTTTATAAAGGCCTTATGGAATAGCAATCAAACATATCACTCCTGATACTTGAACAATGGAACAGGGAGTTGTAAAGTGACATGGTTGGGGAGGAGTGGACCTAATCTAATTTGCCTCTCCTACCTATAGAATAACAGCCTCTTATTATTAGCGAGACTACTCCTGGAAGTGTTGTTTGCAACACTTCCGCACTCCTGCAGTACAAGCTAAATACCTAGGTGAAAAACCAGGGTCATGTTGGAGGGGTTGTGGGGAGGCTCAAATTACACATACCCATGTTTTCTGGGCATGTCTTAACTTATCTTTCTTTTTGGAATGAGAGTAATGATATTTTAAATGTCTTTTTTGTTGAAAAAAAAATGTTCTTACTCCTCAATTGGCCCTCCTTTCCTTTGTTCCCAGAACTATTTTGAGTGGATAGTAGGAAGTTCTTATTAATTTTAATAACAGTGGCAAAAAAGTCTATTACAAAGTTGTGGCTGTGGAAGACACCCTTTCAAAGATCCCAATGGATAGCATTGGTTAACCATATGTATAGGATGGAACACTTTACAGCTTTGGTGTGAGAACATTTGACTTGAACGGAAGAGATGTGGAGACACTGGGTGTTTTACCAGAGTGAAACAAATCTGGATGTTGTCCCCTGATCAGAAAGCTGAGATTACCTACGTGTATACAATGGCAGATATTATATTAGTAAGTGGGGAATTTTAGCATAGTTTTGACGGATGAGATGAGTTGCATCACGACTTCATATATAATGCCCTGGAGGTCTGATTTTATGAGGTGGTACAAGTAATGTAAATATATTCTTTTTTTTTATCCTATTGCCTATTGTTTATATTTATATTTTCGTCTCTATAATTTGTTTTAGTATTAGTGTATGTTGTGTGATAATATGTTTATATTTGTGTATCTGTCATTGTATGCTGTACGATGGCTGCCATTGTTAAAAGATATTCAATAAAATTTGGAATTTAAAAAAAGAATATAGCAACCGAATGCAGGAGATAAATAGGGGTGGAATCCCACACTGGTGCAACACCTTGAACTAGCAGCAATGGTCCACCCTATCAAACACCTGCTCCTGATCTAGAGAGAGCACATAGCTGTGACAATGACCCCGGCCACCCCATTCAAAAATTTCTCAAAGTACAATTAAATTATTCGAGATGTGACATCCAGGAACTGCACAACTCTGATACTGGCATAGGAGAATTAAATCTACAGTCGAAAGTCGATTTGGCAAATATTCTAGTTAAAATTTTATATTTAGGGTGGGATATTCAGACTGTGCCAGGCTGTGGCACAAGCCTGGGTGCAGTGCAACTGGGATGCGCAGGGCCGTGGACAGGGTGATATTCAATGGAGCTGCGCCATGGTACAGCATTGTTGAATATTGCCCCTTGGCCACCCACAGTGTGCATGGCACAGTGGCACTGTGCCAGTGCAAGTGGCCAGAGTGGAGCAGGGGAATGCGCTAGTGCAAGTGCCGTTGCGATAGGTGCAGCTACCACGATAATCAAAAGTACATATGCAAATGGAGCCATAATGTATGCAAGGTGCAAGTGGGGACATTTGCTTGTCATTATGGCCCTATTTGCATGCAGGTGCACCAATCCGTGGTGACTTATGCCTGGCGTCCTGCCAAGCTGCAGCCGTCGGGGACTGACGCCCCCTGCACAAGCGGCAACACGCTCCGATGCCTGATCACGGGCATATGAATAATATGTAAACATTCCATATCCCTGGTGGTCCAGTAGACCTCTTGCATCCTGATCACAGGCAGAAGTACAGTCAAATACACCCTCCCATATCCCTGGTGGTCCAGTGAACCGCTCGCAGCCCAATCGCAGGCATATGTAATACATCATAGTCCTATATCCCTGCTGGTCCAGTGGACCGCTCGCAGCCCGATCGCGGGCATCAGTAATAAATGATGACACACCAGTCCAACCCTGGTGGTCCAGCGGTACCCCCCTCCCCACCTTCCCACTGAGCCCCACCACCCTGCTCCTCCACGGTCAGCAGCAGACGGCAGCTCCCCACCTGTTTGCTGCCCCGCCACCTGCCGACTGACTTTGTACGGTAGGGCTGTACGCCCATTGTGCCGGTGGCAGGCCAATGGGCGTGCAGCCTGCTGCTATACTACACAGTCCAGATATGTGAATGGATCCATTCACATTTCTGGACTGTATAGTATGGTATCGGCTGCAAGCCCATTGGCTCACGCTTGGGGACCAATGGGCGTACAGCCCTACTGTGCAGAGTCAGTCAGTGGGTGGCAGGGTAGGTGGTGGGGCGGCAAGTGGGTGGGGAGCTGCCACCTGCCACTGACTGGGGGGAGCAGGGCTGTGGGGCCAGTGGGCAGGTTAGGGAGGGGAGTACCGCTGGACCACCAGGGTTGGATTGGTGTATCATCATTTATTACTGACGTCTGTGATCAGGCTGCGAGCAGTCCACTGGACCACCAGGGATGTAGGACTATTATATTTCAACATATGCCCACGATCGGGCTGCGAGTGGTTCACTGGACCACCAGGGATATAGGACTATTATATTTCAACATATGCCCGCGATTGGGCTGCAAGCAGTCCACTGGACCACCAGGTATATAGGACTATGATGTATAACATATGCCTGTGATCGGGCATGGGGGGCACCACCACGAAGATGCCGCCGGAGCTCGGGTAGCCACCCACAGGTGGCTGCTGCCATGTTGCACCCTGCAATATGGCAGCTCACCTTTGGGTGGCCAGCTCTTGCTCCTTTTTTTTGTGGCTCACCTGTGTGCAGCGCAAGTAGGGGTTGTGCATGCATGGGCTCAGCACATCCCGGGCTGAATGTTGGGATGTGCGGAGTATGCATGGGTACACCCCCCCCAAACTTGCACCGCATACATTACTGATGCACGCCGGTGCATTGGGATTTGTGCCAGGCTCAATCACCCTTTGAATATCATGCTGTGGTGCATCAGTGGGTTGTGCATGGCGCAACTGTGTTGCATCATGCGCAACCCTTCTGAATATCCCGCCCTTAGTGCTTATGAGACATAATGGCTGACAATTACACAACAAAGTCCTATCATTCTTCTTAAACAAAAATATTAACAAAGCATGAGTTAATTGTAGGGTAATTTTCCTCATATCAGTATTTGAGAAAACAGAATTTGCAAAGTGGGAGCAAGGTGATCACGAAACACCTTGTAAAATTCAGTTGGAAGACCATCTGCACCAGGGACAATATTAGTAGGTAAATGCTGAATCGCATCCAAAATCTCAGTGAGCTGAATAGGGCTTATCAAGGAAGCCCACATTGGGTCTGACAGTGCAGGAGGTGGGTGAGGGAAGTGTTGGACAGGTCTGAGGTCATCGGGGAGAAGGTGTGCCAAAATGTTCCTCAAGATATGAATGTACAGATGCTAAAATACCACCCAAAGTGTCAGCCAAGGGATCCTGTGGCATCTGGTGGACCGCCTATATATACAGTACCTGCTCTGCAGCCGGTCAGCACAGGCCTTCTACATTGCGTTACCTGCAACGTATTTGATACCCAAATCGGCACTTCTTATTCCTTGGAACAAATCCAGGCATTGAATCAAACTATTGACTATGTTTTGGTACTCCAGTGGGGGAACTATTGACAATGATTTGCTAATTCTACCATAAAATGTATCTGCAGCCTAAAAGGGCATTTTTATTTCTTGGAAGACATTCAGGCAATGGAGCAGACTGTTGACACTAGTTTGCTTATTCAGTCATGGGGGAGACTATTGGAGATAGTTTAACATTCCAACAAACTATTAACAGTGCTTAGGGGGAGCAAAATACTGCTGCTAGACCACTTATTGAAAATACACTGGAAGAATCCTAATGAGATTAAGGAACTGTATTCTGCTAACTGCATTCTGCTTTCTTTGTAACGTAAGAAATGTAATCTAAGACATACATATTTTAGCTACAATGTTGAGTGTATCTTTAAGATAAATAAGGTTATGTAACCAAACTATATTTTACAGTATTTCACTTCTCTGACTGCATCTTTAGGATACATAAGGTTTTTAGCCAAGTTATTATTTTTTGTTGAGTCAATAAATTTAGGTCAATCTTAGACATCTAATCTATGAAAAAACAGAGCATGTTAAAGACATAGTAAGTATCATAACATTACCTCCTCTGCTGCCTTAAGTCTCAGCAGCCTGATATGAGCCAGACAGACTGTGAAGCCAGATGTTGTGACTTCTAGGTCATGACTTAATTAAAACACATAAATTATGGGGCCAATACTTAAATTGTCAACTTGTAATAGCAGAAAAACCATAGAGTTGTAGTGGGTGCATCTGTAATGTAGAGAAGAAGCATTGCTAAACACGTAAGCTGACAAGGGAAAAAAAAGCTGAACTTCTATAAAAATCACCTTCCAAATACAAGAAGTAAGGGGTATTTTCTTCAGTTAGTTGGCTTGGCATACTGGATCAGCTGCAGGCAGAGAAGTACCCTCAGGGCTTTTTAATCTGAGAAGTGGTTTGAACTAAAAGGTGGTAAGCTAATTGCATGTTTCCTGACTTTATAGAATCAGGATGGGGTGACCTGTTTAAAAATTATTTATCTGTATTTTTTTATTATAAGGGAATACATATGTCTTCCCTGTTGTGATTGTTTGCTTGTTTATTCATTCTGCATGAGTTGCTGTCAATAAAATGTGCTATAATAAAAAATAATTGCATAGAAATGGATATGACTAATCATTTTAGAGTTTAAGAGAATAAATGAGCTGACTGTCAGACAAAATATAGAGATTTTTATGACTACTGCTATGTAGGGCCCTTGGGGACACTAAAGTTAATCATAGAGGTTTATAAACATGTATTAATTTGTTCAGATCCTAAATGTCCTGTCCCAATTCACTAAATAGTTGGTTGGAGTAAACTAAACTCTGAGTCAGATGCTGCTCGGGCATGTAAAATCTATACTTGCCCGAGACATGGCAATTCAGGTTTAAATTGTGTGGATGTCAGGATTTTTGGTCAGTTAGGAAGGACCATTCTCCCTCTCCATTTACCCATAAACACAAAAACAGGGAGACTTTGATGAGCTTAGTGTATATCACAGAATCACAGAAATTTGGTGGCAGAAAAGGACCTCACCAGCCCATCTAGTCAGCCATTATATCCACCCCTTCCCCTTCTCCTCCCTTTACTGGCTCAGAACTTTCCCTCCTCCTCCTCCCAACCTCCATATGTCTGTCCCATGCCCTCTTGAATCGCCCCACCATTTTGGATCCCACCACCTCCTCTTGTAGCCTGTTCCAGGCCTCCACCACCCTCTCAGTGAAGAACGTTCCCCTCACATTGTCTCTGTATTTCCCTCCTATCAATCTGAGGCTATGCCCCCCTGTTGTAGCTCCTTCCTTCCTTTTGAACTAGCTCCCCTCCTTCACCTTATTGATCCCCTTCAAATACTTAAATGTCTCAGTCATGCCCCCCCTCTCCCTTCTAGTCTCCAGTGGGTATAGATTCAGCTTTCTCCACCTCTGTTCATATGTTTTTACCCGCATCCCATGTACCATCTTAGCTGCTCTTCTCTGAACCCGCTCCATTCCCTCAATGTCCCTACGTAGGTGCGGTCTCCAGAACTGTACCCCGTACTCCAGATGCAGCCTCACCATTGTTTTGTACAGTGGCATTAGCACCTCCCTCTTTCTACTAGTTATTGCCCTTCCAGTGCAGGCCAGCATACCACTTGCTTTTCCCACCGCCTTGCTGCACTGGTTCTCCACCTAAAGATTGCTCAATATAATAGTCCCCAGATCCTTCTCCTGCTCTGTTTCCTTGATTTCCTCCCCCCAAGGGTATAAGCTGCTCAAATGTTTTCCACCCCAGGTGCATCATTGAACACTTTTTAGCACTGAATTTTAGTTGCCAGGTTTCTGACCACCTCTCGAGCTTCTCCAGGTCTTGCCTCATGACCTCCACTCCACCTTGGGTGTCCACCCTATTGCAGACCTTTGTATCATCCATGAATAGGCACACTCTACCCTCTAGTCCTTCTGCTAGATCACTGATATAAATGTTAAAAAGTTGGGGTCCCAGAACTGACCCCTAAGGCACCCTACTTGTTACCCCTTTACCCTGGAATGTACCCCGTTTACCACCACTGTTTGACTCCTTCCCATCAACCAGTTTTCCACCCACTTAGTTACCTTCCGGATCACCCCTAAGTTCTCCAGCTTATTCACTAGCCTTCTGTGTGGGACAGTGTCGAATGCCTTACGGTACAGCCTTAAGGAGGCAGTATAGTGCAGTGGGTTAAGGTTCTGAGCTGCAGACCTGGAGACCTGGGTTTGAATTCCACAGCCACCTAGGTGCATACTGTGTGACCCTGAGCAAGTCACTTAACTTTTTTGTGCTCCCAAGTCACATATGGAAAATAGCTTCGGCTTAGTGGGCTACTCCTGGTTAAACAATGTTCCCTTTCCCTTACTGAAGTCCAGATAGACCATGTCCACCCCCCCGGTCCACTACCTGTGTCACCCAACTGAAAAATTCTATCAGGTTGGTCTGACATGACTTCCCATTCATGAAGCCATGCTGCCTTTTGTTCTGCATACCACTGGCCACCAGGTAGTCTTTCACTCTTTGTTTTATTAACATCTCCATTAACTTTCCCATACACTGAGGTGAGACTGACAGGGCCATAGTTTTCAGCAACCTCCTTGCTTCCCCCCTTGTGTAGTGCAACTACCTCTGCCCTTTTCCAGTCCCCAGGCATCCACCCTGTATCCACGGACAAGTTAAACAGTTTTGTCAAAGGTGATGCCGGCTCCTCCCTCAGCTCATGAAGTACCCTTGGGTGCAAGCCATCTGGTCCCATTGCTTTATCCACCTTTATCCTGCCCAGTTCCTCCCTTACTCTATTGATTGTGAACATTCTAGAATCCATTCCCCTGCATTTCCCTCCCTTCCCCTCAGCTATGGTCCTCTACCCTCGCCCTCTTTTGTGAAGATCGAACAGAAGTAGCTATTTTATACCTCCGCTTTTTTGAAGTCCCTCTCCAGTTTTATTTCTCCCTCCCCCCTCAATCTCACTATTCCCTGCCATGCCTTCCTTTTCTCTCCCACACACTTAAAAACAGTTTTATCTCCCCTTTTGGCCTGCTTTGTTATTTTCTTCTTGGTGACCTCTTTAGCCCTCCTAATTTTCCGCCCTGCCTCCCTTCGCTTCTCTTCTTTCTATATGCCTCTCTATCCTCCTCCCTTTGTGTCATCTTATACCTCCTGAATACCCTTTTCTTCTCCCCGATCACCCCTGCCACCTCCCCTGTAAACCATAGCGGTCTCCTCCTTCTTCTTCTGTTCTTCCTAACCATCCTGACGCAAATCTCAGTGGCTTTCAGCACCCCTTCCTTAATAGCTGCCCATAATTCCTCCACATCCATTTTATTCCCCATCCTTGACATTTCTTCCCCAAATATCATATTCATTCTGTTAAAGTCTGCTTTCTTGAAGTCCATTACCCTAGTACTTGTCCTGTTTACTTCCCTCCCTGAACCTTACAGCCCTGTGGTCACTTGTGCCTAATCCTTCACCCACCTCCATCTCCTCCACACTGTCCTCATTTGTGAGGACTAAGTCCAACAGGTTTTCTCCACCAGTGGGCTCTCTTAACAGTTGTTGCAGGAATACCTATTGTAGTGCCTCTAAGATACCCCTGCTCCTATCAGATACTGATACTGGGATATCCCAGTTGATATCAGGGAGGTTTAGGTCCCCTACTAGCAGAATCTCCCCTTTTTGTGCCATTTTCGTCAGTGACTGTATAAGTTATTTATCCCCCTCTTTCCCCTGCATCGGAGGTCTGTAAACCACCCCCCTCAATGATTTCCCATTCCTTTTGTCTAAGGTGACCCACATTATCTCAGTCTCCCCTTCCTCATCCAGACCCTTCATGGCCCCAATTTCTTATTTGATGTATAATGCTACCCCCTCCCCTCTTCCCCACCCTGTCTTTCCTAAACAGTCAGTAACCAGGTATGACTGTCTCCCAGTCATGATGCTCAGTCCACCAAGTCTCACATACTGCTACTATGTTGAAACCCTCTTCCACCATGGTGGTTTCCAGTTCCCCTAGTTTATTCCCCAAGCTCCTGGTGTTTGCTACTAATCCCCTCCACCATGCAGCCCCCTCTTCCCTGTCCTTCCAACCCCTCCGTGTTGTTGCATGCTGCCTGTTTTTCCTCTTTGTACTGGGGGAGGCTGATAGCCTCCCAACTCTTCTACCTATATTAGTAACCTTTTCTTTAAACCCCCTGAATCAGTTTAAATTTAACTTCCTTACTATAAAGTCCTCCAGTTTGCTCTTTAGTATAGCTGTCCCTTCTAAGCTCAGGTGCAGCCTATAAGGGGCATATAATCCCTCTTCCTTCCATGTTAATCTCCAATCACCTATTAATCCAAACCCCATCTGCCTACACCATCCCTTCAGCCAATGATTGAATTCCTTGATTTTTTTCCCCTCCTAGGTGTGCTTGCTCTTGGTACAGACAACATCTCCGAGAAGGAAATGGAAGGGAAAACCGTGCACTGCAGAACCTAGCAAGCTTCTTGAACATTGCCTGCACCTCTTTCAGACTGTTCCCCTCCAGATCATTGGTGCCAAGATGAAACACCAAGTGAGTCCTCCCATCCTGATGCTTGCCCCAAAATGCTATATTGTGCCTCACCTCTAGTACTGTCATTCCGGGCATACACTGAACCCATACTGCACTGTTCCGGGCTCCCTTCCTTCCCCATAGGATTCCCTTTATAACTGAGTCCCCTATGAGTGCCACCTTTGTACTCCCTTCTACCTACATGTTCTTTTGGTATTCCAATTTATGCATTAGTTCATGCCTCCCCTTGGCCACCTTATTTTCATTTTCCTCCTTGTCCTTGCTCCTATTTGGATTTTCGCTCTGTCCCATTTCCACTTCCTCTCCTCCCCCCCCATGGACTTTCCCTCAGTCCTTCTTCTCCTATCCACCCTCTTTACTAACTCTACCCCTTCCTTGTGCTCTGCAGTTACACTTCTACTGCCTGCATTTCTTTTGGAGCATGCACTACCCCCCTTCAATTCTCCACTGGCACTTTCCTTACTTGTTCGTGGTAAATTCTCTGTACCTGACTCCTCAGAGCTCTGTGTCCCCCAGAGGGAATGTTCTTCCTCACCACTTGCTCTTTTTGGATAATTCCCTCTATGTTTGCCCCCTTCCCTGGCACTCCTCCCATTTTCTTCATTTCCCTATCTCCTTTCCCTATGAACTCCTCTCCATGGATGGCCCCAAAGGTGCTATCTCCTCCCCTGCCCTTGCTCCTACCTCTGTGGGCTCCTTGCTGCCTCTTATCCTAAGACCATCCTCCACTATTACCTCTCCCTGGTTTGGCCCCAAATGGTCCATCCCCATCCATCCCAATTTCCCTGCCACTGCTCCCTCCTCTGTTGGCTCCTTGCTGCCGCTCTCCTCCTTATCATCCTCCACTAGTACCTTGAGGGGTGCAAATCTGTTTTCCTGCTCTGCTCCTTTGCTTCTCTTTCCTTTGTCTGTTGTGCTCCTTGTTGATTTCCACCCCAAGTAGCAGGTGTCTGCCTAATTTGTCCTGAACCTACTACCCTCCACACCTCCTGACCCCTCATTTCTTCTATCTTTCCTGTCCCTAGCTCCTAGCCTCCCCCCTTGTGTTGCCACTATCCTCTCTATGCATACCTCTCAACCTTTCTTCACCAAAATGTGTGACACGATGTGTGACAAATGAGCAAAATGTGTGACATATCATCTAACATGGCACTGGAAGCTCAGAACACTATAGTTGTCAGTGAACTAATGTTCATGATGTGTTTTGATAACTGAGCACAATAGATTATTATGAATTTCTGCTTTAAAGTCTCAGTGGGAAATGTGGAATATCACCTTCCCCATGATTGACAAAGGGTTTCTGAGAGGTAAAATGTGTGACGTACCACATAATGTGTGACAGTTGAGAGGTATGTCTCTATGTGCTCTGATCCATCCACCGGACCTCCTCCCATCCTCATTCCTCCATACCATGATGTTCTCAATCCATGTGCCTAATCCCCTGATAGTCCTCTCTATTTTCTCCCTCCCCACCTCCAGCTGGAACTGTCCCTGTTCCTCCACCCCTCCTTCCTACTGTTCTCCCCCCTGCTTATTACCAGGGTCACTGGAAAATTGCACCCACAATTTTTTTGCAGAATCCGCAATTTTCACAATTCTCCCCAAAAATGGACATGTTCCACAATTTCTTGCAATTTTTGAGTTTTTATATTGAACTGTGTAAAAAGTATTAACATTTTTAATAAAATACTCTCAGATATATTGACAATTGTGCATGCAGACTTGGGTTTGGCTGAAACAATGCAATGCAAGGTAGGGCAAGGGTTTTATGTGACACTGATTTCTTTTAAATCCTTGTCTTGTTTGGTTTCAAAATCCACTGGCCAAGCATAAGTACACTTAAACACTTTACATTTGTTTTTGTGTTGAAGCAGTCTATCAGAAAACTTTTTTGTTGCCACACAGACAAACAAAAGATGAGAGAAAACGTGTAAATTATCCCATTTACCTAAATGGGGTGTTAACTAGGAAGCCTTTTTGTAAGTGGCAGGGCAAGTTTTTCCTTGTGAGCATACTCTCATTCAGACTAGTTTTGATTCAAACAGCTGAGGAATTTTGGATGGTCCTGCCTATTATAAACTTGAATAAGCTAGTTACTATCAGTGATCTCACTCTTAGCAACTACCCCCCTAGATGCTCACATGCAAAGACTACAATAAAAGCCTGACTAAAGTCTAAAAACAAGTTTGTAAAACACAAAATGTATCTGAACATTTATCTTTAACTAAACAAAATCATTGCAGCCAGAGTAAAGCAAAGGTAAATTACAGGGTACCCTGACTACTGTATGATGCAGTAAAAATATATTGGTATTTTTTTATATTTTTAGGTAACCACGTAAGGCCCACTAGGCACAAGTGCCTGTTTTCAGGTACAACCCAGGAGCACTGTGGAGGTTAAGAGACTTGCTCAGAATCACACAGTATGCAAGTGGAGGTTGTGAGAATCAAACCCAGGTCTACTAGATGTAGTCAGTTCATTCACAGTTTGTTACTCTAACCTCTAGATTATACTGCCAGCCCCAATAACCCCCAGATTTAATGTTTAAAGATCTGATGTCAAAAATAGTGTACAGTACCTACAGTACAAATTATGACTATTAAACACTTTAACAACATTTTACTAAAACTCAATTATTCTCCACTCTATCTGCTTATTTTTTCTTGTACCAACGTGGGTGAATAGCTGGCAGAGCACTGTAAACAGCTGTTGATTAGGCTACATTATTCTACAGCCAGAAACAAAAAAATATATATTTCTTCTGGCTTTATTTAATATTGATTTGATGTGGCTCACTTAATAGAATCTATTTAGCACTGTGCTTTTAAATTTTGGAAGATAGGCAACGCTTATGATAGCTTATCAGTTTGGTATTCTTTTTAGGAACATAAACTTTTATTTATGTTTTAAACATATTCGGTGTCAGTGTATTCATGTAGCAATTTATACTGACTAATATATGCTGCAGAAAACCTTAAAATATTTATTGTGAAGCACTCCAGATCTATAGTAGAAACCCCGCAATTTCCTGCAATTTTTGCAAAATGCTCTGCAATTTTTGGTAACCTTTTCCGCAATTTTCCAGTGGCCCTGCTTATTACTCACCTCAACCACCCCACTTCCTGCCTTAGCTGTGTAAGCTGTCTGCATGCCATGCATCCTCCCATCCTCCAAGCCCAATTTAAGACCATAGCTGTCCCGTACCCACTACACCCTACCACTGTACCAAAGATTCCCCCTCTTTGGCTGCCCCACCAGCCGTGCTGCCTTTCCATTTTAATGTCAGTCCTACCAATAACTTTGGTAGAATATAAGATGCGTAACCTATGCAGTTTAACAATACAGTCAATTTTGGTAGAATGTCCTACCAATAACTTTGGTACTGTAGAATGTAAGATATGTAACCTATGCAGTTTAGCAACACAGTCAATTTTGGTAGAATGTAAGATACGTAACCTTTACAGTTTAGCAATACAGTCAATGCTGTTAACAATATTTCAACATTAATTTTGGCAGAATGTAGGATACTCAGGCTGTACCATTTAGCAATACAGTTTATGCGGTAACAATATTCAGCCATACTATTTTTCAGGTCCCTACTACTTAGGTATGCATCCTATGCTATCCACAAACAATTTAGTTAATATTTCCTATGCTTTCCAGATAAATTTAGTGAACTATTTTAAAGCCCCATCTCCTACTGTTACCTTATGGTCCTTTTAGTATGCTTCATCTTAATCCAGATGCCCTGACTAACTCAACCTTTCCAGTTCCTACCCCCACATCCAGTAACCCCTCATCCACTAACCCAATACAATTATAACTTTAAAGCTCATGCTTTAACCTTATGCAGTAAGAGTTTCAAACATCTAGAGCACCTAGAGCATTTAAAGCCCTTTCATGCATATACAGTAGCGCACATCACAAGACTCTTTACCCAGTTCAAATTTAATCTATAACCTAGCTGCAGATGAGCTTTACCCCCTATCTGTATCATGCTGCAGAAATGCTTTACCCCTATACATGTATTACTGCCTTACAGACATTGGATTGGCATAATTATTACAGGGTACATTCAAAACACCAATGTTGCTTACCCTACTTAACACCCCCTCTCTCCAAACTCAGACAGTGCCTTTATGTGCCCTCTCACTTACCCCCCACTTCAGACATGCACAGCACCTATAAATTTCCCTTGGTCCAGCACCTCTTTCTCCTCCTCCTCCAGTAGTGCCCCTCCCCGTTTGCTCTTGATTGGCTATTCCACCCTGGGAGTGGTTAGGCAGAGCGTTTAACTTGGGAGGTGGTGAGGGGTGGGTGGGCAGGAGAAAATTCAACTTCAGTCCACCAGTAGGAGGTAAGTAAAGACAGCAGTCCAATCCCCTATGTTCCAGCAGGACAAATAACTGAAGGCAGCAGACCAGTCCCACACTCTGAGGTGATCCAGCACTTTTAAGTGCTAGTTCAGAGTGTGTGCCCCCTTGGCTCTCTCCTCCACCTGTGATTGCGGCTACAGCCACTTGACTCCTCCTGCATGGCCACCTGGTGTGACCAGATCCCTCCCTCAGGCCACCGATTGTGGCCCTGCTCCTCTGCTTGTGCAGCTTCAGCCACACACTGGCACTTCTTCTGCTCCCTGAAGACAAGTAAACTGAGCTGCAGCCAGCTGGCTTTTAAGGCCTGGCCACTCACTCAAAACCTGGTCTTCTCTTCATCTGTAGGTTCTCCCAGGAGCCTGCATCAGCTCTTGGAACTTGTTTGATTGGTGCTAGGTCCTGGAACTTGATTGACACCTCTAGGACCCAGCTTGTGTATAGCATCAGACCAAAAATTCAACTTCAGTCCACCAGCAGGAGACAAGTAAAGACAGATGTCCAGTCCCACACACTCCAGCAGGACAAATAACTAAAGGCAGCAGACCAGTTCCATGCTCTTAGGTGACACAGCTCTTTTCAGTAGTAGTTCGGAGTGCATTCCCCCTTGGTGCTCTCCTCCACCTGTGATTGCAGCTATGGCCACTCAACTCCTCCCACACAGCCACCTGGTGAAACCAGATTCCTCTCTCAATCCACCGATTGTGGCCCTGCTCCTCTGCTTGTGTGGCTTTGGCTGCATGCCGGCACCTGCTGTGCTTCCTGAAGTCATGTCTACTCACACAAGAATAAAATGCTTCTAATCAACACATAAGATCAAGACATTATAGAGGCGGGGGATATTATAGGTTCAAAACATCATGAATTGCTGGCCTTATGTATAGCCACTCCAGTGAGGTTATAACATAGCATACAGTAGTAGCCAGAGATATTGCCAGCTAGTTCCTGAAATTTCTGTGATATTTCTAGAGAAATCTCCAGGTTTTTGCATTTCCACAGTAGGGGCAGCAGAGAGAAACGCTATAGAAATTTCATGAAATATCTGGAAATAGCTGTCAATGTCCATGGCTACTACTGTAAATCAATTACTGGCTATATCTGCTTCTCCCAATGGTCATGGGATTCATGAAACTGACTCTCATGTACATGGAGAAAGCTTAAAGAGCCATGCCCTAGAAACAACCAAACCTGGGCAGAACAACATATCCAGGGATTGCTTATGGCCCAGCATACTAAATTTACTTTCGTGTGCCAAGGATTTGGCCCTATCATACTGGAAACTATGGACCTGAGGTTTAATAGCCTCAATATCAAGGATAAGGTTCCTTCCAGAGACATGCATTCATGATGTCAGAGACTGCAATTTGTAACAAAGATTTTGATACATCAGATACTGCGAAGTGCTCAGGTGATGAGCCCATTGTCTAAAATATTTACAAAATTCCTGTTTTGAGTCATCCCACCAGAGATTAAAATCATCATAAGCACTACAAACTGATCATCTAGCAAGAAACGCTTCTGACCAATGCTCCCGAACAGAAGGAATAATTGAAAACAGAGGTATTCAGCCACCAGGGCCGAAGTAGACATACTGAGGAAGATTCCAAGATGCAGGAGCAATGGACAAGCAAGATGTTCTGAGGTCTCAGCAGGGAGGACATTCAAAAGAGTGACCCATAGGGTTCTAGGCAAAAACAAGTAGTCAATCCGGGCTGCCAATAGGCCCTTAGTAAATGTAAAATGAGGGAGTGTATTCAAAACCAATTGACTATCCTGCAGCTGAGCTGTGGACACTATATCATTAAGGAAATTTGAATCACAAAAATGTTTGGAGGTGTGGTCTCCATGGTCCGACAAACCCATCCCACAATTGAAGTCATGAAGCAGGATCAAAATTCAGTTTGAGTGAAGCTTGGGCTTAATCATGCCATACAATTTCACACAGTCAGATTTACATAGACCTTGATGGCAAATAAGGACGTCTTGGCCCAACCAGTCTGCCCATTTCAGTTGGGAAGCATAAATGTTAATAACCCACAAAGATAGAAGCCCAAATTTCAAATCCAAAAGTAGTGCCTTCCCAGGACAAAGATCAATGAGCCTATGTAATTTAAAACCATAGCCTCTGGAAAGGATCAATTGGTAGGGCAAACAACAGCACCACTAGGCAATGTGAAAAATGGCTTTATTAAAGTGCACACATCTATACAACCAGCCATAGCTCAGGATAAGTTCCCTTGACTGATTTTGCACCAACTATATGTCGTCAGGAAGATACTGCCCTTAGTATAATGTCCCCTCCCCTTGATCAAAGTCTGACCAACTCAATTCCATGAAATTTAAAAGTGTGACTAATTTTGTCACTACTGTGTTTACAGCAATGTACCGCCAGTACATTGGTCATATCACTTCCTGCGATGCTTCTAAGGTGCTCTCTGATTCAAAGTTTAAAAGGGCGTGTAGTTTTCCCAGCGAAGAAAGAGCCACACCCACAGATGGCTAGATAAACCAAATTATCCATGACACAGCTAATGAAGGAGAGGGTACTGTAATTCTTGTGGGCATTCACCATGGTGAATGTTGTGCTTTTCAGTATGACCCCGCAGAATTTACAGTTCTCATAACGGTATGTACCTTTAGGTCTCAATGATAACCACATTTCTGTTCTTGAAATCTGGGTGGATTGCCTTTGAAGGCTATGTACCACTCAGTCCCGTATATTGGCTTCCCTTCTAAATGTCATCCTTGTAGGAAGGGCCATAACCTCTCTCAGTAGTGGGTCAGAACATAATATGTTCAAATGTTTCCTAAGTACTCCTTCTATTTCATTAGACTGCCTATTATACCTACTAACAAAATTTGTTCTTTTATGTCTCTCTTCTTCATGTTGGGGAACCCTGGTGACCTTCGCACTTTCAAATATGTTTCCAGGGAGATCAGTTCCAGTAATGTTGTCTTCCCCTCAGATTAGCTCGTTCCAGCTGTTTAAATGGGTTCCATGTCATAATGGCAATCGAAAACAGTGATTGCCTTTACAGCAAGTCGGCGATGTACACTTATCGGTGACACCACATCCGGCAACAAAAACAAGCATTTATGACGGGGTTTGTGCCTCCCGCACCCTGCCATGCGAGGGGACTTTGCCCCATGCACCCCCCATTTTAGATTACCAACTCCATGTCAGGAAGGAGACAGTCCCAAAAATAAACAAATTAAAATGTAAGCTAAAAAAATATACCCTCCCCAGCCCCGAATCTGCTGCACCGAAGCTAGCCACCCTCACCACTACACCACATGGCTAGCTTGGTAGCAGTACAATGCACTGGCCCACACAAACCCTCTTCCCTATCCCTCCAATTCTGGTTGCTGTCCTACACTACAGGTAACCCTCCCTTGCTCATCCCTACCCTTGCTGTACCTTTCCCTTGCTACCCTTAAAGGGAAGCTCAAATGTCAGGCCTGCAATGCCACTATTAACACAGTCACTCATTTGCAGTTTCCAATATCACTGGATACCGTATAAATGCTACATCTATATCAACTGGTGCAGTCTCTTCAGCTACTGGGGTTTCTGCTGATTGGCCTGTGACATTAGCTCCTTCTGGAAACTCCAGAAACAATTCTGCTTCACCTGCTTCATCTCCTGCAGAAAAAACACTCATAGACACACAGCCTAAGGCATCCCCTAAATGAAAATTAGTGTAGGTATTTTGTGACACCTTATGTCCGAGGGGGGGTGCCATGCCCACATCCAATGGAGAAGTTCAGGCAGTGATTCAGTCAACCAGTCTGATAATCTGGTAATCACCTTCACTGCATAGTGTAAAGACTCTAGGGATGTGCTGTAACTAAGGCCAGTAATGCAAAAGAATGCCAGGCAAAGCCTGCGGTAAGCTTGGAAATAAGTCACAGTCCAGCATGCACGTCTGGCTACAAACTGTGTAGTGTGCCAGTAGCCAAAAAGTCCAATCGGTAAGGCAAACAACAGCATCACTAGGCAATGTGAAAAATTACTTTATTAAAGTGCACGCATCTATACAACTGCTCACAGCTCGGGATAAGTTCCCTCGACCATTTTTGCACTAACTGTGTGTTGTCAGGAGAGTACTGCCTCTATTGTATATTACTTTAAAAGGACACTGTTTGCAGAGACAGTGCTTTTAAAAAATCAGTTTCCATACACATAGTATAAAATACACAGCACATACCCACAGTATATAATATATAAAACCCCTTTAAATTCGTTTTGAATTTTTAGGAGGATAGTGAAGCATGAAAAATATCAAGTACAAATACTGAAATATATCAGGAGATTTCTGAAAGTCCAATCCATAGACTTCCACGCTCCTTCATGTCCTAGAAAGGAATGAGGAGAAAATCAATATGTTAGTTTACAAATATACATAGCATCATAATACACAGTTTTTACAGTTTACACTACAATTCATATCTAAGATATCTATTAGTTCATATTGTTTTTTCTAATAAGTGGCATGATAGCTATCTTTTCTTGAATCTTTTTTTGAATATATTTTAAGAATATACACAAAAGAATTCAAAATCAAACAAAAATAATGCATGGAAACAATACTAGAAACAAACATCAACAACAATACCTTTACCCCCTTCCCTTAAAACAAAAGAAGGCCATCAGGTTAACAAATACCAGTAGTATCAGACAATAACCTACCTGCAGAGTGATAAAGTACATTGATAAAAAATACAAAACAAGGAGAAAATTGATTTTGTAAATAAGAAAATAATTAAAAAAAGAAAGGTAATATAATAGACACAAATATAAATACAAAAATTACCAACTTGTATGTGTATATTAGGAACTCATTCTCTGTTATAATGTTAGCACAAGATTATGTAATGTTCCCATATTTTCCAGAAACTTGGGAAGATTATTTTTAATTTTCACTGTGAGTCTACAAAGTTGAAGGCTGTACAATATAGTTGAAGCCCATTCTTTAAAGATAGGGATATCATTATCTAACCAATACCTTAAGATAACCTGTTTAGTAATCAGACCCATAAGGGCCATCATTTCTTTGTCAAATATTTTAGGTAAAATATCATAGTTACCAATGATGCAACATTCGAAACTAAATGCACATTGTAGATTAAGTTTAACACTTTCTTTTTGATGTCTTCCCAGAGAGGTCAAACTATTGGACAACTCCATAGGATGTGTCTCAAAGTTCCAGTATCCCTATTACATAGCGTACATATATCTGATTTTAAAAGACTGTATTTAACCAGTTTGGCGGTGTCATGTATGCATTGTGTAAAATTTTAAATTGCATTATACAAGGGCAAGAACATTTCTTGCATCCTGATTGGTCAGTGTGTGCCTGTGAAAGTGATGTTACTGAACAACAACATAACTGTATGAAGTCCAGGCACACACATGACCTCATGACAGAGCATTAAATCATGCTCCTTTACCTAAGTTACCTCAGCTCTGGTTAGCCTACTTTAAAGGACTACTGATCCCCTGAGCATGTCACCACCCCGAAACACAACTTCAATAGGCAGCTGAAGCACTCATACAAAATACATTACTGTAGCATAAAAACTAATTAACTGTTATGGCCATTTTGATACTGTTTTCTTTTTGTCTCCAAAGCAAGCACCTTCAGTGAACCATGAAGACTGTAACTGCCGGTTGCATGGTTCACTGAAGCTGCTCACTTCAGATACCCCTAGCCTGTCATTAGCTACACTAGCAGTGGCAAAACAATTGAAAATAGTAAAAAAAAAATCACATTCACTTTATGTCTGGAAAACAGATTAGCACAACGCATTCATCCAGCCGTTCATTGCTCGTGGCTCCCTGAGCATGCACATGTTTGTTATTTAGTATTTGTTCATTCCCCCCACACATTGGGATTCAAAAACCAGTATCAAAGTAGGTGGCTACAAACAATGCTGTCTATATATGCATATGTGTGTGTGTGTGTGTGTGTGTGTGTGCCAAAGTAAGACACAGAGATTTACACAAAGACTGAGGGGAAGGGAGCCGAGCATGAGACACCAGCATCACCTGCGGGACTACTTTTTCTGGTACTCCTAATGTATGTCTTCCAGACAAAAACAAACACACAACTAAATAAAATTGTCATTACAAATTTTTATTTTTATTTTTTATTATTATTTTCAAATGAGCCATTGTATAATAGCAATAAGACACTCCAGGGTGTGTGTTGTTGTGTAATAATGTCACTCCTTGTGTGGTGGAAGCACTCAGCATTGCCTCGTGCTTCATCCCACCTGAGGAGTGACATTATTACACAATAATATACACCCTGTCATGTTGTATTGCTTAATTAACCTCAGGTCATCTAATGGAATACTTTTATATATATTGTTCCAGATTCTAGTCTAATTCTGAAAGTTATAATCCAGTTCCATATGTCAATAGTTTAGTTAAATTGGATCATTTGAATATTTTACAGAAAGAATTATTTTATATATGTTGGCTATACAGTGCCTATTAATATTGGCATTCTTAAGCCTAAAGAAAAGTTCTTGGTAATTGTATGCCGACGGAAATGGACCAAAATGTGAGATTAGTGCCATTTTTAAAGAAGAAAGGTTTATAATGTATTTTTTACTAAGCTTATGATTTTCTAAAATTTCACTAAAAGGTAATAAAAAGTAATTTCTTAATAAAGAGGCCACTGTTAAGGCCTCAGCTTTTGGGAACTTGTAAAGACTTTATTATTAAGTCTAATGTTATGGTTATTAATAAGAGGTTAGTTAACGTCATAGGAGAAATGAATATCCAGGAATTTGGTCATCTGATTATGTACTTTGAGAGAAATCCCTATAGCTGTACTTTTAAGAGCTGTGGGTAAATTAGAAACCTTCATGAATAATAAAGCCAAAGGAGATATTTAAAATTTTTTAAGATGGTATAACTCCACATCCAGCCAAACTGGTTTATAAGTACAGTTATACAATGGCAAGAAAAATTCTAGCAACCTAATTAGCTGCTGACCCCTAGACACAGTGATGTTATTAGAAAATAACATCACTGTATCTAGGGCAGGCGCAGAGATGACCGCAGAACAGAGTGAAATCCCTCCCTCTCTACTCAAGCCACCACTAAACTGACATAGCTTGACAGTCCACGCAATCACAACCGTTCATGCCATGTACACAAACTCCTCCCACTGCCAAACAAGTAGTCCTGCCCCTCCACCTGATAAACTTTCCTGTCCTCACTTTTTCATTTTGCCCCGGAAAAAACCTAAGAGGTCACTTCCAGTTTCTCTTAAAACATACAGTAGCACATCACGCTATAAGGGAGCTCGGAACATCTTCACACACCAACTTCAGCAAGACACAGATTCAGTGCTTTGTTAGTGAAGACATCCTGCACTCGCTGCTGTCCCTTTTCCCCTTGTCAATCTGACATTCAGAAATAGAGGTCAAAAGCTTTGTTCTCCTCTCCCCACTCCAAGCTATTAAAAAAAGCGTAAAGAAACCCAGAACAGTGGCTTCTTGGAACCCAAAGTTGTGGAAGTGTGGGCGTTGTAGTGCGTGTCCACAAGATTGCCACGCTCACTTCAAAACATCTTAGCTGCGCTTGATTCAAAACATCTTAACCACGCATCCCTGTCTTCCCCGAACCCCGGCTTTTGAAAAGAACAGCACTTCAAAAAAAAAACCTGAAATAAAGCTGTACCTGTAATCGGCTTTCACACAAGAGTGCCACAGTAGCTGCACTCCCCCATTGGCTCGGCAGCCGCATTCCTTGGCTGATATAACAAATGGCTCCATTTAAATAGCTGAATTCAAAACTTTGCAGAAAGAAACCAAGTTCAAAAACAGCCTGCTTTAATGGGTGGGTGAACAGCTGTGTGTGTATGTGTGTGTGTGTGTGTGTGTGTGTGTGTGTGTAATGGGGGAGACAATGTAATACACTACAGTGAAATAATCATAAACCAGTTACTTTAAAGGGACTGTTTTATTTTAGATTCAGAAGTTACAAGTTTAAAGCAGTAAAATCCATTCATAACAAAACAATCTGGCCTGGATATTCAGAAATGAGCCAAATCACAGTGCAGTGCCAGCGCAGCACAAAACCAATGTGCCATGGCTAAACGGGGGCGATATTGAAACAGTGCATCATGGTGCAACCGATTCTGCACCACCATGCAAGTTGGCTGAATATCACGTCGCTGCATCACAGCGCAAGCAGACATGCACCTGGCGAAAGCAGGACTGCACCATGGCGCAAGCACACATGCGTATGGGAGCAGCCACAGCAGGCCCACAGCACACATGGCTCACACAGGGCCACAGTGGAAGGCCAAAGGCACACAAACAGAGGGACAGGCACAGGTGGGGGCACAGCAGCACAATAAAAGGCTGGGGATGGACACACGATGATAGGGCAAAGGGCAGGGAAGCAGAGTGGTAGGCTGGAAGTGCACACCACCAGCGGGACACACACTGGCACCCAGCCCTGCCACCCAGGAACACACAAGTGGCACGCAGAGTACGGAACAGGTGCCAATGGACCCCTGAGGGCCAGCAGTGGAGCACCCCAGCCACGCCTGCAGTGTCCCCACCCTCCCAAGCCCTGCAGCACACAATCAGACACAGGCAGGCAGGGGCACACAAGCCAGACAGCCACCTCACAGCCACCGCATGGCAAACCCACCAGCCAGGGGACGTCACAACAGTATGCAGGCACACCCAGCAACACAGCTACACAACAGTGACACACACCCTGATACTGCAGCCTGACTTCAGTGACTAGCTGCAAAGCAGATACGACACAGGCAGCTCAAATACAAATATATATTGATAAACAGCAATAACAACATCAGTACAAAATTGGAGGGAGGAAGGAGTAAGATAGGGAGGGGAGGGAAAGGGACAGGTAACAGGGACTGTACAATGGGAAGGGGGACGGGTGGGTGAGGTATGGGTAAGGGAACAGGGGAAGGTAGCACACTCAACGGTGGATGCCGTGCACTGCAGCCAACCTCCGGACATCCTGCTGGTTGTCATGAACCATCCGCTGGACCTGGACCACAGCCTCCATGGCAGCTGAGGATATTGAGATTATCCGCCGCAACAGGAGGCAAAACACTGGTAGCCTGGGACGTCTCCTGGCACCTAGGAAAGGGGACAGAACAGAGATTCAGTGTAACTGCCCAAAGAGCACAGACAGTCCAGTGCACAGAGCCAGCAAGGGGGGCAGACCCAACAGAGGGGCACAGAGCCCACTTGGAGGGGTGTGCGCCAACACCTCCTGGTGGATGGCATGCCATGACAGCACTCAGCAGAGGTGTCTTGCATGTTGTCCACCAACCGCAGCATAGCGATCATATGGCACAGTACCCTCCCTACACCACAGCACAGTCCATGGCAGCAGTGTGCCCACCCACCCCACTGGCAGCGGGCAGCGGTGTGGATGGCAGCGCCACAGTGGCAGGACACACCCACAGTGCCAGACAGGCCACCACCACACCACACAGACCTCACAGCTGAACAAACCCAACAACAGCAGAGAGGTACAGCATGCACAGAACCTACCTGGATGCCTGCGCCCCACAGGAGGTGGATGCGGAGGTGGTGGTGGTAGTAGTGGTGGTGGTGGTGGTGGTGGTACTGCCATCATGTGCTGTTCTCATGCTCCTGCACCACCTCCAGGCTGCTGTCTGTCAGCCTGGCAGGCAGCCAATGCCGCTGTCCTGTGGTCCTCATGCACTGTGAATGGTACAGAGACAGAAACACATCAAAACACAGTCAACACAGCATGCCCACACCCAATGCCCACTCCCAGGTCCATGGCAGATCACCCCCACCCCACCTGACATGTCCCACAGGAATGTTGCGCAGGCCGGGGCACACGTGTGTGGAGCACAACACCCTGCAGGACACACCTTGTAACTGCACATGGTCACATAACCATGGAGGGTAAACTCACCCGGCTGTGGTACTGCCCCATGCCTTGCCCGAGACACCTTGCACCTGAGCTGGTCAGGGTCCCACCTGCAGAGGTCACCATAGCGGTGCCTGCACTGCTGGCCAGTGCGCACAATCCCTGTGCATGTGGAGACATCCTGGGCAATATCTGCCCACACCTCCACCCGTGGGTGGTGCAGTGGGGCCTGCCTGAACAGTTGTTGCTCATATGGTGCTACACAAGCCACAAGGTTTGCAACCTCGAGCTGTGATCAATTGGCCGCACGTCCTTTGCGATGCTGCACCATTCCAGCAGAGCCGATAACAAAATGGCTGTCGTCCAGCATGTGGAGCGTGCTATCACGGGTTATGCAGTCTTGCGCAATTGCACTGTACAGATCAATGGCGCAGTTATGGTGATGCACAGGGACAGTATGGACTGTCTGTGCCAAAGGTCAAGGGTCGGGGGTCACTGTTGGGGCACCCATGAACAGCATGCAACTGCGCCATAGGACTGGTCTAGTGAATGCACTATCAGGGCCTGTGTGGTAGCTGTACTGATTGCACTATTGTCAGCCGTTACAGGATAAACGAATCGTGCAGCACTATCCCCCAACGTGCAAGCAGCAGAAGTGCACTAGGGGTTGCTCCAGCCCAGTTCCATTGTGCATGGTGCATTGCAGTGATATTCAGAAAAATATGCAAATATGCTCATCGGCATATGCGGTGGTGCACCGTGCACATTAGCATGCCATTACGACTGTACCACTGCTTATTTGCATACCATGCGGTATAAGTACACCAGCACAGTGCAATACACCATGGACCAGCATTGAGGCCCATAGCAGTATGTTGAGCATGTAGCAGGTGGCGACTGACAGGCAAGGGGGTCGATGTGGCAAACACTGACAGACATGCTTATGTCCACAGGTAGCAGAATGTTGGCATGAAAGGGTGCGGAGGAGCCTGGGCCTGCACAGAAAAGAAGGCCCAATTTCACAAGAGCCGAGTCAGACGCCCTGTTCGAGGTCTACCTTGACAGGGAGCCAGTGCTAAGTGGTGCCACAGGAATGCCACAGGCCAGGCTGTGGCATGGGCAGAAGTGGCAGAGTGTGTCAACCAGCAGGGCAATCACCAGTGCTCTGAGCAGGAGTGCCGCAAAATGGTGTGCACTGACAAATGGCGAATTAAGGAGAGGGTGGCAGCTATATGCACTGCCCGGACTGCCACCAGAGGTGGGCCTGCCACAGGGGAGTGGCTCACACTGCAGGAAGAGATGGTGGTGGCCACACTGCACCGCTGCACAGTGGAGGGTGTGCCGGGAGGCAGCTTCCGGATGGGTGGCAGCCCATCACTGCATAGTACGTATGGAGGGATGGGGGGGCGTGGGCATGCCGATGGTGGGTACAGCACTGACACATCTGTCTCCCCTTCACAGATCCAGCATGCCTACATGTGGTGGTGGTGACTGAGGGTGCAGCTGTGGAGGTTGGGCCGGACCTGGAGACACATCCGTCCACGTCCACAGGCATTCGTAGGACTATCCAGAAGCAGCACAGCACCACTGTCCGACCAGAGGACCCATCCATGGGAGTGGACAAGGCCCTTGCAGGGTTCAAGCGCAATGCCACTCATGGCGTCCTGTGCACTGAAACCCAGCTCGGGGCGGGGTCCAGGTCCGACGACGATGAGACCATGTACATGGACAGTGGTGCTGTCACTGAAGGGGTGGTGCCCATACCAGTGACCACCCTGGGTGGTGCGGACACTGTCCAGTTGGCCAAGATACTGCAGGCCCACACCATGACTGGCACTGTCATGCCTGCCACCATGGCGGTGCCTGTGTTGGTGGACCAGCTGATCAGCCACTAGGCAGCGTGGCGGGGCCAGAAGGGCAGCAGCAGCAGCGATCGGCGGAGGGCAGGGCACAGGCGAATGCTGCATCTGGCAACGGAGTGCCTATTCTGGCCCACACACATGCAGCACCCACTGTGCAGCATCCACCAGAGCAGGGGGCTGCCCAGCACGAATGCACACCCACAGCTGGTCGCGGCAATGGCCAGGTGCCCCTGGGGCAGGACATTATGGACGTGCACACCTGATTGCTACAGACATCTGTGGAGCAACAGGAGCTGCTTGTGGCAGAGGTGCATGCACTGTGTGCTGAGGTGCAGCAGGCTTCTGAGGTGCATGAGAGGGGCACATCACAGATCCTTGAGGCCCTGCAGCACCAGTGGGAGGATGTGACTGCATCCCAGGACAGCATTGCCAGTGTGATCAGGCGTGGGTTTGCACTGCTGGGCACCACCTGGCGTGGCTTACCGCCTGATGCACTGCATGGTGCACCTTCTACCCCAATGACCAGGCAACGTGCATCCCCCTCCCTGTCGATGCCTGGTGTCCCCAGCATGCCTGGAGCAGGCCTGTTTGGGAGCCTAGCAACCCTTGTGCGGTCACGGACGTGATCACGCAGTGGCACCCTGGGGGGGCTGGAGCATGTACCCCCAGCGGCCGTTGTGCAGCCTGTGGCTGCTGATCAGCCATGGCGTGGCTGCCAACATGGCCGTGGTGGCCATGGTACTGTGCATCGGACCTGATGCATCTGCAGCCTGCCCAGCCATCAGCTGTTGCCACCTGTGTGCGCATGGGCATTGTGTGTGTGCAGTGCACGACTGTGCCACACTGTACATTGTGCCACGCATTGCCTGTGCCAGCACATGCCCAGCCATTGGCACCGATGGTGTGAACATGATGATGCCCTATATGCCAGTTGTACCTGCCTGTGCTCCGGCTCACTGCATCTGATCCATGTTATGTGCCACTGCCTGGGCACGTTGGTGTGTGTGTTACTGTGTGTGTGTTTGTCTGTGTGTGTGTGCATGTGTTCCAGTGTCACT
Organism: Neoceratodus forsteri; assembly: GCA_016271365.2. Taxonomy (NCBI): domain Eukaryota; kingdom Metazoa; phylum Chordata; order Ceratodontiformes; family Ceratodontidae; genus Neoceratodus; species Neoceratodus forsteri. The sequence continues at coordinate 142,839,163 of JADMNL010000029.1, read as the reverse complement.
GTGTGTTGTGCCTGTCCCCATGTCATACCACTGTGTCTGGGTTTGTGATACGTGCACATTGCCCTTGCAGCACACCCCTTCCTGTGCATTCCCAGTGCCATGTATGCCACTGCCTGCCAGCTGGCCTAGTATGTCCACTGCATGTGACTGTCTGTTGCTTCCTACCGGTCACTGTAGTGCTCCCAGGTGATGGTATCCCTGTGCTGGTGGGCCATCCTGAGGAGCCAGGGGTCCCTTTGCCCAAGGGGTGGTGATCCACCCCCTTCCAGTCCATCATCCCCTTTGTCCGCACTGATGTCCCCCTCCTCTGCCTCCACAGTGATGCCACGGTCTATGGCCATGTTGTGCAGTATACAGCAGGCCAGGATTATACCATAGCCTTTGGAGGGCTGTACTGTAGGGCTCCGCCGGATCTGTCCAGGCAATGGAACCATGCCTTCAGCATCCCAAACACATGCTCAATGATGTTACGTGTGCTGGCGTGTGCCCCATTGTATCTCTCCTCGGCTGGGGTCAATGGGCACCGGTAGGGGATGAGCATCCATGGCCTCAGTGGGTATCCACTGTCACCTGTGGGAGATGCACATGGTTAGTCCACACTCCTGTGTTCTACTGTCCCTCCCTGGCATGCCCACTACCTGGTCACCTTCTCCACCCACGTTCCTTGGCATGCCTGGTCCCTCATCCGTTGCATATTCACCCACTAGGTGGCCTGTGAGGATGTCCCCATGCTCGAACCTCTGGCACAGGACACTGCTGTACCAGATGAAGGCATCATGTGCACTCACAGGGTGTGTGGTACAGACATTGGTGATGCGACCCCTGGCATTGCACACCACCTTGCAGTTGATGCTCGGCAGTTCCTTTCTGTTGATATATGCCATCCCCTCTGGGCCAGGTGGCATGTGGATGCCGATGTGGGTGCAGTCAATGGCCCTAGCACACCAGGCATGCGTGCTACCCTGTGGAATCCCTGCATTGTTGCTGTATGCTCTGCCTGTGTGCTTAGAAAGTGGATGTATTCCAAAGCATGGGGCAGCAGAGCGTTGAGAAATTGTGTGAGGACCCTAGATGCGGCTGACTGGGTTATGCCTGTCGTATCCCCTGTTGGCCTCTGGAAGGTGCCCGTAGCAAGGATGCACATGACTGCTGTCACCTTGGTCTCCACTGACATGGCATGGCTTCATCTGGTGGGTACCTGCATCTCATCATTGCACATCTCACAGAGGTGTCTCAGCATTGCCCAGTCCAGGTGGTACTGGGCCACAATCTCCACATCACTGAAGTGGTTGAAGGTTAGCCGGGCCCGGTATCGCCTCTGCTGGGCATACTGCTGACGGGCCCTCCCATGGCTGCACTGCTGTTCCTCCTGCCTCCTCACACCCCTCATTATGGCCTCCATCAGGAATGAGACACTGGCCATGCCCCCACTGTCCTGGCACTCCCTGGGTGGTCCACTGCTGTCCACTCCCCATGCCCTGGCATTGCACCTGCTGACCTGCCTTCCTGCTCTGGTCTGTCACTAGTCCCCTGTTGCACCTTCTAGCTCCAGCTGCCCTGTGGCTGCCTGTGTGGTGCTCCACCACCACCTGTCCTTTGACACCCCTGCTTTCCTATGTCCCTTGGCCTGCACCTACTGTGGTCCTCTCCCTTCCACCACCCTGACTGTCTCTGCCTGTCCCTCTGACCTTCTGTCTCACTCACTCACTCTGTCACTGGCTCACTCCTACTCCTCTTCCTGGCCCCTAGCGTATCTGCTGTTCCACCACTTGCGCCCTGTTTTTATAGGCTCAGCTTTGCTCCCTGTGATGGGTGGTTGCTCCACACTTGCGCTCCTGCTCCACCATTCAATATGGCACTGTGCTACATATTCAGAGCCTCACCCCCCAGCCTTGCACATGCTGTCATTTGCATTGCACTGCTGCACACTGGGTTTTGCACTGCGCCGTGCCTCACATTGAATTTCGCTCCGTGGGCTGTTGTGCCTGAACAAGCCATTTGGCCGTGTGCAACTGCTTTGAATATCTGGGCCTCTGTCTCTATTTCTTCATTACACAACCATCCAACAAAAAATACACAAGTCATTGTATAATAGTAATAAGGCACTCCAGGGTGTGGGTTATGTAAGTAATAATACCCAACAGGGTGGGCATTATTGGGATATAACGGACCGCCCAGGGGTGTAATGAGGCCTGACGCCGCAGGTGGAGGGCCTTATAACCCCTGGAAGGTCCATTATATCCCATAACACCCACCCTGGAGGGTATTATTACACTTAGATAATGGGTTTACATTAGGTTTTTTTTTAATAATGCTTTTATTAAAAAAAAAAGAGTGTCAAATATTATTACAAATGAACAGAAATGTGGGTTTGTAAAATAGTCCCTTGCCACTAGAGAGTGCTGCTGCTGTTTCTTATAGGTAGGAAGTGACTGTGAGTGTGCTTGCTAGACTGAGTAAAGTGCTACTGGCAAATGAGAAAAGGAGCGCAAGTAGGAGGAAATACATGCGGCACTAAAGTCATTTTTTTATTTACTACAGAAAAAAGAAACTGAGTTTGGTGTTTCTGCTGTTTGTTTCACGGGAGAGCGTTGTCACAGAAGAAGGTGACTTCAGAACGGACTGGGTGGTAAGCTGAGTCAGCAGACTGGCCGAAATGGTGTTCGCGGGTTAGAAGCAAAGCAGAGTTGTGAGGCAGAAAAGTGTTTTAGTATAAAAATTGTATTTTTTACTGTTTCATGCTGTGGTTTTGTTGATGTCAAGCGAGATGAGTGAAATTAACTTGAAGTGGGCTGTAATAGAAATGAGCCGCTAAAGCGAGGAAAAAAAATGGCGGTGGCGAGTTCTAGAATTTGAACTTGTTTTACAGTGGGCCGTTGTTAAGAAATAACAGCCCGGGTGGCAGGCTGCTTCAGCCAATCAGGAATAGAGTTTTACTTTAACCATTATCTAATGTGTAATAACATCACTCCTGGGGTGGTGCAAGCACTCAGCTTTGCCTCGTGCTTCAACCCACCCCAGGAGTGACATTATTACAAAATAACCCATACCCTGTTGTGCCATATTGCTTAATTATTAATGTCATGGGTAATCCATTTCAAATATTTATTGATGTAAGTGGACATATAATAAAGTATAAAATGAGGTATTTTAATACCAACCTGGGATTTAAGAAGCATTAATTTGTTTAGAGCAATTCTAGGTGATTTATTCCACCATACAAAATCATTAATTATACCCTGTAATGGGACAAACCATTTTAAAATGAGAAATGGATTCATCATATTTAAGGGATGAAAAGTCTGGGAAAGACATTCCTTTTTACAATACTTACTCTACCTAAAAAAAGAAAGAGGGACTAATTCCCATCTATTAATATCCTATTTCAATTTAACAATTAAATTACTAAGATTTAAGTGAACCATTTGGGTGTCTGCTTGTGATAAATAAATTCCCAAATATTTCATATGATTAGGTGACCATAATAAACCCAGCTTAGTAATATCTTCCGTGAAAAAGCCATCATTCAGCAGCATGACAATTGTTTTTATCTTTATTCAATAACTCAGTCGTGTCTGGGGCAGCTAATATGGAATAAGTCTGATTAGAGACATGCAAAAGCACATCATCAGCATATGCTGAAAGTTTTAAATGGAAAGAGACCACCCTAATTCTTTGAATAATTGAATTAGTATTTAAGAAATATAAGAGTGGTTCCAGATAAAAACTGAACAGAATACGGGATAGTGGACACCCTTGATGTGTTCCACAAAATAACTGAATAGGGGACGAAAATATACCATTACAAAAAATGTTAGCTGTAGAGTGTGAATATAGAATTTTTTCAGTAAATGTATTCTGAAAACCAACTTTCTTAAGTATAGCTATAAGGAACTCCAAATTGACCCTATCAAAAGCTTTCTCTGCATTAAGGGACACCAGAGATGCATGGGATATGGGGTCCCTGGAAGTGGAGAAAACATATGATAGTTTCCTAATATGAACAGAGGCTTGTCTAGATGACATAAAGCCCAGTTGTTCTCTACATATCAGAGGTTTCCAAATGGTTTTAATTCTTTAAGGCAATATACAGTAGATTTTAAAATTTTAATATCACAATTTATGAGTGAAATAGGGCGATAACTGCTAACCTTATCTGTAGATTTATCTGGCTTTGGTAATACAATTTTTAAAGCTTCCAGTAATGTATAATCATTAAACCTACATTTTAAAATATATGTGAATAAAGATTGTAGAATTGGGCCCACATTACGTTTGAAGATTTTATAAAAGCTTGCCGTGAACCCATCAAGACCTGGTCATTTGTGCAATTTTAAATTATTAATAACTTCAATAATTTCTAGATTAGTAATAGGTTTAATTAAATCCAATGCCTGCTCAGGTCAAATTTGGGGACATTTAAAATTACTTAAATATCCATTGATATCAGTCTGTGAAGAAGAGTTAGGAATAGGCCCATATAAATATTTATAAAAACCTTTAAATTCTGACACAATCTCATACGGGTCAGATTTGACCGAATCATCCCCGTTAGAAGTAATAGAAGCAATATTTTTGGAAAATTCAACATTTTTAAGCCAATGATTTATTTATTTTTAGCCTTTGGTAACTAGGTAAGGCCCACTAGGCACAAGTGCCTGTTTTCAGGGGCGACCTGGGAGCACTGGGCAGTTAAGTGACTTGCTCAGAGTTAAACAGTATGCAAGTGGAGGTTATGAGAAACAAACCCAGGTCTGGTCTGCTGGATGTACCAGGCTTGTTCACAACTCATTACTTTAACCTCTAGACTATACTGTCAGCCTAGCTAGAAGTCTACTAGTTTTCTCACCTTCTGTTTTAAATATGAGAAATTCTACTCTTTTTTAGTTAAAGTTTTATACTGATCTTTGCAAATCTTCAGCTCTTGAGAAACAGATACCAATGGGGAAGTGATAGCTTGATTTTCTAAATATTCAATTCTGTTAATTAAATATTCCAATCTTTCTTGATTTTGCTTTTTTCATTTTGAGGAGATTCTAATAAATTCTTCTTTGATGTAACATTTGCATGCCACCCAGACTATGTCTAATTTATCAATAGACTTCAGGCTAATTTCCATAACATTCAAAATAAGCTGGTTAATATGATTAATAATATATTCATCCCTAAGAAGCTGGTTATTCAGTCTCCATATAGATTGCCTTTTGTAACTAGTATCTATTCTGTGCTTGATCCAGACCAAGGAGTGGTCTGAAATGACTCTAGCCGTAATCTTAGGGTCTATAATCTCAGGTATACTGTAAGTGACTTACTAATTAAGAAATAGTCAATTCTTGAAAATGAATTGTGTACAGGTGAAAAAAGGAGAACTTTTTTGAACTTGGGTTGTTGTCCTCCAAGGGTCTCCAAATTATATAACTCTAAAAAATATTTTACGGCATTGATGTCAGAGTGCTGGCTAGTCCCAGATCAATTAGATTTATCAAGATGTGGATCTAGCAGAATATTCCATTCCCCTGCCCCCAAGATTATTATATATGACATAAAAGATGCTAAGACTTTAATTAAACTCATTAAAAAGGCTGCAAAATTTGAGTTTGTCCCATAGATAGATCCTAAGAGTTCAGGTATATTATAAATTGTTCCAGCCACTAAAATATACCTCCCATCGGCATCAGCTATGACCTGGTTTTGATTAAAATTAAACCTCTTGTAAATCAAAATAGCAACACTCTTTTTAGAGGTAGAGTTACCAGCTCCATATGTTGTATCATAATCTAGTTTTTGTAACAGATTAATCTCCATTGACACAAAAATGGGTCTCCTGAAGAAAGAGAATGAGAACAGAACACTCTAAAGGTAAAGCATGTTTCAAAATTTGTAGCATTTTTACCTTTGATCCAGCCCCTTTTACATTCCTTGAAGCATATTTAAAAATATTATTCATAATAACAAGCAATATGATTTATATTTGGTAAAATAATCACCCTTAATACCTTTTGCCTTGCTAGCTATAATATAAAGGTAAGGTATAGGATAACTGAAATTCCTACACCCGAAATCTAACCAATTCAACAAAATACTTTGCAAACCCAAATCATTCCTTTATCCCCCCAAAAGTAAAAGATAACATAAATAATTAGGACAATAAGGGTTATTAAATAAATACCTTATTGTTCCCCGCCCTGGTCCTAAAGACCAGTCTACTGCCTTCAACATAACTGTGACAAAACTCTATCGAACTTATCACCAAATCTCAGTGATAGCCTTTGATGAGGGTGACTGCTATAAAGCGCTTTCAAAAAGGTGACTCAATAACAGTGCCATCTGCACAGGGCTACTGGACAGGGAGGGCAATCAGATAGGGGTAGTGAATATAGTGACAGGATGTTGCTATATGTACACACGAGTGGGGGGAGCAAACGTGCAGTGCGATGAGTGGAAGGGAAGGGAGGGTTTGTGAGGTGTACTGCAGTGGTGGGCTGCCACGCTGGCCCTGTAGCATGGTGGGTTGGTGGCAGGCTAGGGTTGCAAGGGTGCTAGGTTTGGTTCTGGGTGTACATTCATTTTGTTGTGCCTGGCCATTACATTTTTTTCAGCTTTTGCACTCCCCAACATGCACCCCCCCAGAGTTGAGAATCCTTTAGTGGGGGGGGTGCAGTGGGTGAAGCCCACAACCCCTGCAAAAAAAAAAAGTCTCTGGCGCCATTGTGCTGAGCGCAGCAAGTGTTACATTGCTGAAATTCATTTTCAGTGATGTACACTCACCCTAATGGCAATTGCCTTTCTGTGATCACCATTATGACATAGAACCATTTCTGTTCCTAGCCTGACAAGCAATAAAATCACTATAAAAAGTGGCTAGATACTGTGGCGTCCCCCAGGATGAAACCCAGTTCTGCAGCATTTTGCAGCACTCTGCAGAATGCTACAGCAGACCTTCTGAATAAAGCAATGTAATTTCAATGGCCAATAGTCCCTTTTGTCATTCAGGAAAATGTGACACTACCAGGATGAAGTGAATGTTACAGTTTCCTGCATGACAAAAGGAACTAATTTCCATTGAAATTATAGTATTTTAATCAGTAGATCTGCTGCAGCATACAGCAGAGTGCTTTAAAAGTGGGTTTCATGCTGGGGGATGCCACTGTAAATCAGCTCCCTTATTTAGTAATCAAATAAACAGAACATACCTTGCTTCTGTTATAATAAAAGCCTAAGAGGCATAAACAGTTCGAAAAATGAAGGAAAGCTATCAAAACTTAAAATCCCTACTTATCTATTATAATGTCAAGCGTATAAGATTTAAATCGCTTAAATCTTGCAGGAGCGCATTATTAAGAATCCCATTTTAAGATGTATATATTGAAAAAAGATTTAAAAAAAATGTGGAGAAAATGCAGAACCAAATGATAAACCCCCTTGTTGTTTTTATCATAATGAATTTTCAGGGTATAGATTAAATCCTCACCAGAATCACAAAAAATATCTTCTCTAGGAGAAAAAGTATAGTCATTAAATCAGGCGGTCACCACTTTGAATCTCGCATTCATATATAATTATTGCATGCCTGCAGCTCATTTAAAACATAATACTGTATATATAGTAAAAAATAAACAAAGGGAAGATGATGACTTGTAATCCTTCCCATTTTTAAACTTTCACAAAGAAGGGACTGTCGAAGACAGACTCTCCTAGATAGTAAAAATTCTAATCCACTGCCATAGTGCTGGCATACTGCATGAAATAAAATATATAGCCATATATTGAAATTCCAAGCTGGCGAGGATGTCTCCCTACACAAGCAATGCGTGTATACCTATTAACAAGTCAACCTTTTTGGGGAAAAAAATCACACACAAATAAGACTTACTTTGCTGTCATCAATGAAAAAGGCTCTGAATTGTACACAGTCACCCAACCTCGGAATATACAGCTAAGCAGAAACACGGAGAAAAGGGAGCTTGTAATAACATTTGAATCGAAGGAGTTAAATGAAAATTAAAACTTAAAAATGCTATTTTCCTACCACCAAAATAAGTACAAGACCTCTGTCCTCTCCATCCTCAATTCTCATGGCACCCCCCTGGAATCTGTTCCCCATTTGAAATACCTTGGCATCACCCTTGATCCTGCCCTCTCCTTCCATGAACACATTACCGCTACCTGCTCTGCAGTTAATACCAGAATTGACCTCGTCTACAGAATAAAGTCCTGCCCCCCCCGCTGCTCTTAGACTGGCTATCTCCAGCTCTATCCTATCATTGGTAGACTATGGCATAGTCATCTATGGCTCTGCCTCAAACTCTGCCCTGAGCAAAATCAAACTTGCCTTAAACAAAGCCTGCTGCCTGGCCACTGGCTGCAATAGGTTGATGCATACAGTTCCTGCGACCTCTATCAATGCTCAGCCTGGCTAAATTTACAAGGGCATCTCTACTATCAGACTTGCCTACTAGTAAAAAAAAATCTCTTTGGGCCACTCACCTCCTGGCTGTAACCTTCTCCTCTCTCCATGGCAGCACAGGTGGGTGACCACTAGATACACCAACAAAACTGCTTTCCAAGTCCCCTTCTATAGAACCACCACCAGTCAAAGGTCTTTCAAATATAGGGCCCCTTTATGGATGAACTCCATCCCCTGTTCCCTCCTTTTCTTACCCAGGTTGGGCTCTTTCAATAAAGAACTGTGGTTTCATCAAACTGTGACTGCCTATAACACTGTTGTAACTCTCTAACTATTTCCTCTCTTGCACCTTGGCCACACAACAACACCCATTGGATGGCTTACTGGTCTCTACTATTTTCCAGCTCTCCTTTGGTCCACTTCCTGGGCCTGTTTCTCATTTTCTCCTCCATAGCTCCATTGCTGCTGTCTCCAATACTTATTTTTCTCCTTGGACTTGTCTTTGCAAGTTTTGGTTACTCCCATGTCAATTGTCAATGCTTATTGTAATGCTTCGTTATTAGATAACTTCTTATTGTATAATTTTATCTTTGTGTACAATTAATGTCATTGTTAATACTGTCATGATGTCTGTCACACTTGCCTGCCACACTTTGTACTGACGTGGAGCCTTTTGTGATAGCTCCTATTGTATAATTTTTGTTACTCTTTCTGTACAATTTTTTGTCATTGTTTCATGATGCCTGTAACACTTGCCTGGCTCACTTTGTACTGACGTGGAGCCTTTGAAAAACAGTCTCTGACTCAAAGGGTTGTAATTCCTAGACCTCGATAAATAAAATAAATAAAAAACTGTATCCCTTTTATTCATGTGTTATAGCCTGATTGCCTTGTTAGGAACTATCAGAACCATACAAAATATCCAAAGATGATAAATAAATTGACATTGCTCCTGTAGTTCAAAGAAATTAAAAGCCTCGTGATTCACTGTAGTGTCCCTATAATTGGGATATTAATATACGAAATCAAATAAAGGTAAAAACACCCTTATTCACCACTCCACAAGGATCAATCATGAGCGCCTGTACTCGGCACCAAGATTCCAAAACAGAAAACAAACTCAGCCCAGTTCAGCCAAAAAGGATTTATTTATTTATTGAAATTGTTTCATCAGGAAAGGCACACTGAGCAAAAAGATGCTCGTCTCACGGTGCTACCTGGGGGGAAGGGTTACAGTGGAGGCAGATCATATACAGACAAGAAAAAAATATATTGCGCAATACAGATGATGTACATAGCTGGGAAGGATAACATGAGCACATTATTTACACTAGATGGAACAATACAGGAGAACTATAACGCATTTAGACAATAGGTGAAACAGTACAGAGATAAGAGCATGAAGGACAGGGTATACATAACATGGAACACTTCCGGTTAATACATGTTTAAGTAAGTGCCAGTAGCAATGCATGAGTGGTGGTAGCATGACAAGAGTTGACAGTAGGAGAGGAGAGTGGGGGGTGATAAGGGTGGGGGAGGTGAGCAGTAGTAGTGCGTGAGGGTGAGAGCGTGAGTAACTGAGGAGGGAGGGAAGGAGAGGGGAGGGTAGGGGGAGATTAGGAGGGAAAAAATTAGAGGGAGTGATGAAGTGCGTAAGGCAGTGTATAAGCCAGGCAATTGGGCAAAGGCCGAGCCGCTGGTCAGGCACAAGGGGGGATTGTGGGAGAGAGCTGGCAGGGTGGGGGTCAGGGGCAGTTGCAATTTGGTGCAAGGAAGTTAGTGAGTGCCGAGGACAGGGAGTGTTTGGATGATGAAAGGCGGATCTGAGCTGGCAGGTAATTCCAGAGTTTAGGGAAGCAGTAAGAGAAGGCTGATTGGCCGGCGGTGGTCCTACGGTGAGGGATGACCAATAGTCTTGCATCAGAAGATTGGAGGGAGTGGATGGGGGTGGGGGGAAGATAGGGAGGATGCAAGGTAGGGGGAGGGAGGGAGCCGAGCCAACAGTTGGAAGTGAATTTGGCACAGTGAATTAGGCGCCAGTTGCTCAGGGAAGGTAGGGCCATAGATTGATAGAGCTCGCAGTGATGAGAGCAGGAGGGAGCATCGAGGGTGAAATGGCAGAAGGCATTAAAGAGGGGGGTCAAGTTTGGTTAGGGTAGTCTTGGCAGCGGAGCTATAAACGACATCACAGTAGTCAAAGGAGGGTAAAATCATTTTCTGGACTAATTCCCTTCTGACCGGTAGAGGGAGACAAGAGCGGTTGCGATAGACGGCACCAAGTTTTGGACGCAGTTTAGAAATGATGGCATCCACATGTGTAGAGAAGGTGAGGTGTCAATCCAGCCAAACCCCTAGATATCTGAAGGAGGGCACATCCTTGAGGATGGAGTTATTTAGGGTATGGAAGCTGAGGGGGAAGGTGAATTTGGATAGACGCTGTCTAGTGCTGAAAGTCATAGAGACAGTTTTTTTTTGGCGTTTAGGGATAGCTGGTTGGTATTGAACCAGTGTTGGATTTTGTTGAAATCAGTTTGGAGTTTGGAGGAGACTTCTTCGTGGGTCCGACCGGAGGTAAAGAGGACCGTGTCGTCCGCGTACATATGGATTGCGGTAGAGGAGCAAGAGTTAGGCAGGTCATTTAGAAGGATGGAGAAAAGGATGGGGCTAAGAACTGAACCTTTGGGGTACGCCGGTGGTGATAGAGAGGGGAAGAAGGTATGGTTGGCAATTTTAGTGGATTGGGTTCTATTTATAAGGTAGGCCCTGAACCAGTTAGTGGCAGATTCTGTTAACCCAGCTCCAGATAGGTGGGATATGAGGAGAGGGTGGGATACCGTGTCGAAAGCTTTTGCTAGGTCAATGAAGATAGCGGCAGTGATTAGTCCATTATCCATCCCAGTGAGGATGGAATCCATGAGTCATAATAGGGAGGAGGTGGTTGAGTGGTGTTTTCGGAAACCAGACTGAAAAGGGATGAAGAAGTTAGTTTCAGAGAGAAAGTCAGAGAGTTGGGAAATCACTAGGTGTTCCTGGAGTTTGGCGGGGGTGGGGAGGAGGGAGATGGGGCGATAGTTTGTAGTGGAGGTAGGATCACCGCCTTTTGGGAGGGGTATGACAGTGGCATGCTTCCATTCGGAGGGGAGTTCCTCAGCGGAGAAAGAGAGATTTAGTAGGGCCCGCGAGGGGGAGTAGCAATGGCAGGGGCAGAAAGGAAGAGGAGTTTGTTATCCAGGCCATCAGGGGATTTGCCTTTGGAAGGGTTCGGGGAGTGAAGGGCAGTGAGGGTTTCAGCAGGGGAGATAGGTCTGAAGGTGTTCCTACCAGCCGGAAGGTGGATAGGTGACTGAGGGTGGGTGAGGTTGCTGGAGGAAGGGATTTTAGGAGGCCTGTGCACAGGTAGTAAAATAGGTATTAACTCGGGCGACCAACAGGGGGTCGGGGAGGAGAGTCCCATGGGAGAGGAGGAGAGGAGGGGGGTTTGTTGTTTGGGGGATGAAGAGGGAGTTAATGACCTTCCAGAATTTAGAGGGGCATTGGAAGTTTTCATTTAGGGTATTGTTGAAGTAATCAGCCTTAGCTAAACGGGTGGCCTTTGTGCATTTATTTCGGAGCATACAGTAGGTAATGTAGTTGACTGGGAGGGATGTGGATTTGTAGTTCCACCAGGCCTTATCACGGGCTTGTTGGCAAGCTAACAGCTCAGGGGAGATCCAGGGTTGGTGAGACCCCCGGACTCTAGTCTGGCGCAGGGGGGTGTGTTTGTCCCAGATGGCGAGGAAGGTGTTTCAAAAGTGAGAGAGGGCCATATCCATGTTAGAGCAGGTAGGGCTTGGGACCCAGTTTGAGTGGGCCAAATCAGCTAGGAGGAGGGAGAGGTTAAGGGATTTGTAAGACTGTTGGAATATGAATTTGAGAAGGTTTTTAGTTCTGTGGATCTTGCGGACCAAGTAGATTAGATGGTGGTTGCTGATGGAATCAGGGAGGAGGCCTGAACTGACGATGCGGTGTGGGTGGAAAGCAAGCGCCCACTCAAGGAGGGAGTGATTACCGGACTTACGTTTAGAACGAGTGGGTTCCAAGATGGTTTGACTAAGGTTTAGGGTGGTTATTTCAGTTTGGACTTTGTTAAAAGTGGGTGCTAGCCAGTTGTGGTTGAAATCTCCCAGGACATATAGTTCACCTGACTGTGTGAGAGATGAGAGCTGACCTAGAAGGTTGGTGACTATAGTGGTTGAAGTGCCTGGGCAGCAGTAGATTCCAGTCACATAGATGGGTGGGGGGCAGTTTTACCATTAGTAGCTCGAGAAGGCTTTGGGTTCGGCTTTAGTGAAGGAGACAGTGAAGTAGGGTTGATTTGATGTACATAGCCACACCACCGCCTCTGGAGGGCCGGTCTTGCTGTGTGACGGTGTACCCTGGAATAGTGATGGTATTGTCTGGGAGGCTGGGGTTTAGCCAGGTCTCAGATAGGATGATTATGTCGGGGACATGGTGGGCGGCTAGGACCTGGAGCTGATCGAGCTTAGGGGCTAGGCTACGAATATTTAAATGGAGAAGGCGGAGGCCTCAGGGAAGGTCCTGGCTGAGGGGTGTGGGTTGCTGCACCTAATGTGAAGAATGCAGCTAACATTCAGCCCCGTACAGCCAAAAAAGATCTGTTGCACCTAATGTAAAGAATGCAGCTAGCATTCAGCCCCGTACAGCCAAAAAAGATTTGTTGTACTGTACCTAATGTAAAGAATGCAGCAAGCATTCAGCCTGGTACAGCCCAAAAAGAGTTGTTGTACCTAATGTAAAGAATGCAGCCGGCACACAGTAAGAAACACGCCATTACATTTACAGAAATAAATACATGGCACGCAAAATCAGCTATCAGTCAGAGATTGCAACATAAAAGTAGTAGATGCTTATTTAGATCACCCAGATTTAAACAAGTCTGGAAAAAGGTCCATGGGGGTTTCCCTAGCTTGATCTGGGTATTCAAAAGAAAAAGTTTTATTTTCCTTATTCACAACCAGTTTAGCTGAGCACCTGTCAATTCAGCCCCATGGCAATTCAGCCCCATGGCAATTCAGCCCGAGTCAGTTCAGCTTCATGTCAATTCAGCCTTTATGTAAGTGCAATACCGGTCATAACCATGCACCTGATGCTACTGACAATGCTGTTAGATGTGCTATTGACAAAATGAAGTCCACTGCAGCCACAACACATGAGACGACACATACCATCATTTCTGGGGCCACTCAGGGACTTTCAAATGCAGTTCTAGCACAGTTGCCTGAGGAGCACAGCATGAAAAGGACAGTACAGTAAGTAGTAAGTAAGTAGGTAACATTTTATTTAAAGACACCCATTCCCAGAGGCTCTGGGCACCGAACAATAAATTAGCATATATTCAAAAAGCATCAACAAAAATAACATAATATAGTTATACATATAATTGTATAAAATATTACATTGCAGCAAGTAATCAGCTATACTTACTCTGCTTTAAACCAGAGTTCATGCAATCATTAATTTAGTCTAAAAATGCCTGGGTGAATAGGAAGGCCTTAAGGCGGGCCTTGAATACCTCCAAAGTCAGGGCCTCCTTAACCCTAAAAGGGAGTGAGTTCCACAGGACTGGGGTGGCAACACTGAATGCCCTGTCACCAGCCGATTTCAACCTTGACCTGGGAACTGCTAGGAGGCCCCCATAGGAGGAATGGAGGGGGCGAGCCAAAACAGCAAGAACCAGAAGGTCTAACAGGTAACTAGGGTCCTGATCATATAGGTGAGAAGCCCCACCTTAAACAGGATCCTCTACCTGACTGGCAGCCAATGCAACTCACGCAACACCGGTGTAATATGGCAAGATTTAGGCTGCCCAGTAAGTAACTGGGTAGCTGCTTTCTGCACTAGCTGTAGTCTGCGGAGAGATCCTCCCATGACCCCAAGATAGAGCGCATTACAGTAGTCAAGCCTCAGTGTAACCAAGGCATGCATCAAAGTAGGGAGGTCCAGAGGTGGAACAACGGACTTTATCCTGGCAACATTTTTATGATGGAAAAAACAGGAGCAGACAACAGGGGAAGTCTGCGCCTCCATAGTCAAACTCCTATCAAAAATAACATCAAGAGCGGTTTACAGAATATGGTCCAAGTTTAGGATCTCAGGAGCAATCTGGCCTCTACATTGGTTCACCTGGAGTAAAGTATTCTTACCATCTAGCCTGGGCCATACGTTCCAACACTGGGCAAATTTGGGACTCTGTACTCTGGAACAAATGATGGAGCAAGGGGTGGTGCTCTTCTTTGAACAACTAAGGGAGAAGTATCAAATGCCAGGGAAAGATTTTTTCAGATACCTTCAAGTAAGAAATTATATTGATAACATTCAAAGAAAGGAACGGGCAGGCCCTCAGGCACAAATCTTGTTGGGGGATTTCCAGGCAATATGGACACAAACACTGCTGAAGGGCCACATATCAGCAATATGTAGAGCTCTTAGAGGTCTATATCAAACCCCTACACAAACCCTTAGAACCAGGTGGGGAAAGGAAGCAGACCTTCAGCTAACCGAGATGGAATGGGGGAAAATATTTAGCTCCTCGGGGAAAACAACATACTCACCTATGTGGCAAGAATTTGCCTGGAAGATCAGAGTAAGGTTCTTCTACACACCGGCAGTTCAGGGAAGATGGAGTGGGACAGGATCCAGGAAATGCTGGAGGGGGTGTGGGGAGCAGGTTGCCCACCACTCACATATCTTTTGGCAGTGCCCTGTTCTACAAATTTTGGGGGACAAATCAAAAAGGCATTAATGGAGATCTTTAGGGAGAATCAGAAATGTCCCTACCACACTTGGTCTTAGGCCTACCACCCTGGGTATCAAAGGTAGGGACACTCTATACCTCTGGAATATGCTAATAGCTGAGGCAGGCAAGGCCATCACCAGGCACTGGCTTTTGGCTGACACCCCAGATATTGAGGGGTGGCTGGAGTTGGTCCAGGAAATACAGAGTATGGAACAACTGACCCATAAAGTTAATCAACGGATCCCAGCATTCGTTCATAGGTGGACAAGGTGGGAGTTGTGGCATTAGGAACTGAGAGGTGAACCTGGATGAACTAAAGGGGTTGGGTGAGCACAGGAATTCAGGGTGAGCCTACTGATGGGGAAAATATGTAACTGAATATATATCCAGACACTGGAGGACTGGCAAACATGTTGAAGATATAATGATAGGAACCCTGTATTAGACAAGAAGTGCAATGTGGCAATATAGAAGGAATGTACTTAAAAAGATTAAAGTCACTGTTATGATTGTGTATAATTAATTGTATACTGATGAAATTTGTATATATGTACCCTAGAGTGTCTATAAACTTGAATTAAAAAAATAAATAAATAACGCCAAGATTTCGCACCATTGAGGAGGCCTTCAGTGAGACAGAACCCAGAGCTAGTCCAGTCTCTGAATCAGAGGTCAACCTATCACACACTCTGTTTGACTCCACTACCAATACCTCCATCTTATTGGGGTTCAGTTGCAACCAGCTAGACGCCATCCAATCATTAATCTCGGCAAGGCAGCTGTTTAGACATCCACTGGGTTGGATGTTCCTGGGCAAAGGATAAGTATAGCTGGGTATCGTCAGCATAGCAATGAAAACCCAAGCCATACTTCCTAATGATCCCTCCCCGGGTCAGCATATACACTACAAACAACATAGGGGCCAAAACTGAACCCTGAGGTACTCTGCAAGAAAGGAGGCTAGGGGAGGAGGAGAAATTCCCCATCACAACCAGCTGCCAACTATTGGATAAAAAGGACTCAAACCAGCAGATGACAGTGCCAGTGAGTCTGCGGAGTTCCCTGAGACGGTCAAGCAACACACCATGGTCTACAGTGTGAAAAGCTGAGGAGAAGTCCAGGAGAACAAGAACTATCTTGTCTCCCCAATCTCTAGCCCTGAGGAGGTCATTCTGCACCCGAACAAGCGCGGTTTCTGTGCTATGCCTTGCCCAAAACCCTGACTGGAATTGTTCATACAACTCATGGGTCAACAGGTGCTCCTCCAACTGAAGCGCCACTACCTTCTCCACAACCTTTGCTAAAAAGGGAAGATTGGAGATAGGTTGTTAATTTGTCCTGATCTCTAAGTCCAAAGATGGTTTCTTTAAGAGTGGTCTCACCAGTGCCTCCTTCAAGGCATCAGGAAAGATCCCTCAGATAAGGAACACCGGACAATCAGGGCAAACACTGGGCCAACGGTGTTGATGCATCTCATCAAGAAACGCATCAGCACCAGATCCAGTTCACAAAAAGTGTGCTTCAGATTGGTCGCCACCTCAGTAACTTCACTGGCATCCACTGGTTTAAACTTCCCCTAACCAGGAGGAGTGCACTTCGGATACCTCTGGCGACCACTACCAGCTATGACATTGGTGACTGGAGGAACACCCCGCCGAATACTGGACACTCTGTCCGAGAAGAACCAAGCAAACTCTTCACATTCAAAGTCTGAAAAAACCTTCTTTGGCTGCAGACAGGCAGGATGGAGTAACCTGTCTACAGTCCAAAAAAGTATAGTTGGTTGGCTCTTCCCAGCAGCAATCTCCCTGGACAGGAATACTGCCTTCTTATGGTTGATTTCCCCCTGGTACACATTATAATGCACACGCAGGGTGAGTTTGTCCGCATCCAGGCTGGATTTCCTCCAGCAGTGCTCTAACCTCCGACCCTTTCTCTTCATCTCTCTGAGGTCCCCATCAAACCAAGGAGACCTCAGGTATGAAGATTTGGGATGTACATGGACAGGTGCGAGGGAGTCAATGGCGTCAGACAGAACCCTATTATAAGAGTCTACCATAGAACCAACATCTCCGACGCATACATTTCCCACATCAGATAGATTGGCTGCTGCCAAAAAACCCTCTGGGGTCAAACCCCACAAAGGGTGGCAGCTCATCATCTCTGTAGGGGGAGGGCATCCGGTGGGAGCCCTGATCATGAGCTGCACTGGGCAATGATTGGACCAAACCACCCGATCAACCCTGAGATTATCTATCTCAAGCCCCAGTGAGAACACCGGATCCAATGTGTGGCCACTCTGATGGGTCCCAGTAGAAACAACTTGTGACAGGCCCAAAGAAAACATCATTTGGAGGAGGTTGTAACCAGGTTGAGATAATTCGTCATTGGCCCAAACATTGAAGTCCCCCAGAATAATACATCTGGGGGCCTCCAGTGTTTCACTGGTGATGAATTTGGCAATCTCCTGCAGAAAATTCCCTGCCATCCCAGGAGGGTGATAAACCAGGAAAATTCTGCACCCTGCACCTGGACCCCCATGAATGGCTACACATTCAAAAGAATCTGGGGTTCCCACTGGGTGCACGGTAAAGCCCAAGTCCGATCTAAAACAGAAGGCTAGACCACCAGCCCTACACTCCTCTCTGGGGCAATGCACTACAGTATACCTGGGGGGAACAGCAGCCTCAAAAGCTGGACCTGCAACGTCCCCAACCCAGGTCTCTGTAATGCAACCAGGTTGACAGAGGAAACCAGATCCGCAATAATTGCGGTCTTGTTCCTAATCGACCTGGCATTGCATAGCACTGCCATCAGGGGATTTGTGGGAAAGGTAGCTCCACGAGTTGCCTGACCACTCGGTCTGGTGGAGACCCTGGAGACAGGCACCAAACACGTCTGGCCTCTCTCTCTTGTGCCCGTCATCAAGGGTGCCTCCTGGACCCAATAATCTATATCTTACTACCCTTCACCATGCACGGGGCATCCCCCAGTCCTCTCCAAATCCCTACCACCTAGCAACGTCTTACCGTGGTGTCTGAAACCAGGAGACAGGTGAAAGGCTAAAGATCACACAGGAGGGATGACCCATACACAATTCTAACCCCTTCAGGCCCCCCCAAACAACCCGTATACATCACAAATATTTGAGCTTTAGCTACCAACTACTATTGGATAAACTACAAAACCCCCTATCTCTACCACACAAAAATTAGGCTTATTAAATATCAGACATATAGCAATCCTAGCAATAAATCACTCAGCCAGAAAGGGAGAGACTATAAACATCAATAAAGCCATTAAGCATAAAATAAAGCAGTTTAAATATCCCCTTACTATATTTAGGACCTACCAAGCACCATGAATAGCAGAACTATAAAATCCCTAGGTCCTTTAAACTAATCACATGTATACCTAGAGAAAACAATCACATACAGGCAGATTCCCTATATAAGGTAACACCCAAATTTATAGCTGTATTAAATGATTTCCTCTAGGGAGTGGCGCTCGTGCCACTCACTACGCTTGTGCTATGCTTGCGCTAGCGAGCAGCGTGGAGATTTCAATGGAGTTTAGCCCCTCCCAACAGTTGAATTCAATACAATTGTTAGCTGCAACAATACCAAAGTCCCGATCCACTGTTTGCTGGCCATAATGTGCAGCTATGCAGTGTAAATGCAAGCGGCAGTCTCTCATCCTGCACACTCACTTACAACCCTGCTCTTCAAATGCTCAGCACACACAGTCAGTGGGGGGATCAGAGACAGGACAATAGCCCACGATTAACCACATTCAGAGACACAGAGCAGCCATATCTGGTGCATCACATAATCTAGCAAGTCTGCAGGAGCTGGAAATCCCTACTGCATGCCATGTGACAAGTGCAGGTGATGTCTTCCTCTTGTCTGACAGTGGACCATGAAATGACAGAATCCCGTTATTTAGCACCACTGCCAATCTACACTTCCTCAGCGTGTCACTCCACTGGTATGCTGATGGCACTTTCAAGGCTTCCCCACCACTGTTCGAGCAGCTGTGTACCATTCACAAGATTCACCACAACAAAGTGCTTCCTGCTGTATATGCACTGCTGCTAAATAAGGCCAAGCAAACTTACTTGCGATTGTTGCAAGAGCTGAAGAAGCTGCAACCGGACCTTAGTCCACAATCAGTAATGACAAACTTTGAGATCAGTGCTGCGTTAGTATTCCAAGACACTTTTCCAGGGACAATAATGTGTGGCTGTTTTTCATTTCAACCAAAGTACCTGGCGGCAGGTACAGAACTGTGGACTTCAACAACAGTATGGAGCTGATCCAGAGTCAGCACCAAATGTGAGAATGTTGACTGTACTAGCATTCGTGCCTGCACACAACGTAGTGAAAGTGTTTGATGCCTTAATGGACAATGCATATTATGGTGAGCATGAGGATTTGCTACATCCTATGACTGACTGTTTTGAAGATGTTTGGTTGGGGAGGATGGACAGAAGACAAGGGTGATGACAGCCCAGATATCTTCACAGCCAGTGGAACTGCTATGATGCAACTAACCAAGGAATCCCAAGGACAAACAATGCCATTGAAGGATGGCACAACAGTTTTGCGAGCCTCGTAAGTGCTGATCACCCCACAATATGGAAACTTATTGATGCTATGAAAAAAGAACAGAGCCTGACAGAGACAATAATGGAGCAGTACATTGCTGGCCGCCCATCACAAGAACCTAAGAAATTGTACAAGAACTCTGCTGACAGAATTCAGTGCATTGTTGAAGAATACCATGCAAGGAAAATAATGGAGTACCTAAGAGGATCTTCACACAATTTCATGTTTTAATTTAATGGATGCTTACAATTCTCTCAATATGTTTCAATGCTCCACTCTTCAGCTTTTCCTCCTTTTTTTACAGAGGATATTTGTCTATTGGGTGAGTACTCTGCCCTTCCCTCCATTAAGCAAAAAACCCAAATGGTAGTAATATCCTTGGTCACTGTCCATTCTAGTATTCACACCTTGAGCTGTTGGAATGTACACATGAGTGTCGTGGTGAGTTAGTCGGGTGGTTTAGGTGTTGTGTGGGTTAGAAGGTTATGTTTAGGCTTATTTGTGTTCTGTTCTTTTGTTTATCTGTCTGGTGTATGAGATTGGTGTTTGCTGAGTGTACTGTATGTGCAAATTAACATTTTCAATAAAGTGTATTTAATTGCAAAACAATGTTTTAAAGCTTTCAATAAAGCTTAAATATGTTTTCATATGTTGTTGGTTATATTTATTCTAGTGCAGAACCAAAAGGAGCTGAATTTGCATAAGGGCTGAATCGACATGGGGCTGAATTGATATAGGGGCTGAATTGTCATGGAGCTGAATTGACTCGGGCTGAATTGACTGGGGTTGAACTGACATAGGAGCTGAATTGACTCTGGCTGAATTGCTGTGGGGCTGAATTTACCAGGCTGAATTGACAGGACACCGGCTCACTTGTCTCCGCAGATCATTCCATTCAGTGAGCCACAGGGAAGCAGGCGTTTCTGCTCTTGCAGATAGTGAAGGCAGTGCTGAAGGGCAGAGTAGGCGCTGATGTCATTAGTGATGTTGGGTACCCCTACCGCATTGCAGTATAAAATCACGTATGACAGGGCAGTGGCCACTCCCAGAACAAAGTAAGTGGTGTTTGTAGAGTGCAGAGAGAGGACACTGCAGAGTAAGTTTTACTATTTATGGAAATTTCTTAGCAAGTAAGTGGCATGCATAATCTCTAGGGGTAGGTCTCTTGACATGCCAAATTTTATGTGGATGGGATTTATGGTTTTTGAGATATGGACTGTCAAAAAAAATTTAAATGACATGTTTTTGACATTTCTTTGTCCACCTGTATCTCAGAAACGGTTTTAGGTTGGGTTCTGCAAGTTTCATGGTAGACTTCACTTGGGTCACAGATGTGCCTTTTATAAGGTTTGGTGAAAAAATATTAATCTGTTCAAAAGTTATTAAAGTTTTAAATTTCCCATTATTTCCTATGGGAAAAGTTTGTTCGGCACAAAAATGGCTATTTTCAAAAATGAATCATTGCTTGCGAAAATGAAACTAAGCTGTTTTTACAAACACTGTGTTATTTTTGCAAATGTTCTTTCACAAAAGATTCTCAAATTTGCAAAAGTACAATACTTTTGTGAAAGTAGATTTGCGAAAGTATCTCAAATTTGTGGAAGTGCCACCCCAAAAACATTCAGTTTCTTTGACACGTCATAGCAAATAAATGGTTAGGATGTTTGGGTTGACATTTGCAGGGTGGCTAGCCCCTGCCTCACAGATGTACCTTCTGCTGGTTCGGTGAAAACATTTGCAGTGGTTCAATAGTTACAGCACTCCGAAGAAGAAACATTTCCCATATGATGACATTGTGGTGCCCATGATGCCTTTCAGCACCCGCATCTCGAAAAAGATTTGAGATACGGATTTTTTGCTCCCAGTTTTTATGGACTAAGCTTGCATGGAGGTTTTGAAGTCGTGATTACAACTGCAGTGGAATTTATTTCATAGTTGCTGGGGTTGCTGTGATATTGCCAAATAAGTGTTACGAGGGTTCCTTTTCAGTACTATGGGGCTCCTTTATGGCTTCATACTTATGTGTAAGTGGGTGCAGGACCAAAGGGCCTGCCTCCCACTACTCTGTCTAAATACCTAAAAATGGGGAGCGTGAATGGGCGCAGGGGCCCAGAGGTCTGCTCCCTACTATACCAGTTACCAGTCACATTGCACTTTCTCAAAAAGGAGGGAACTTCATTGCAAAAGCTTCATTAATGCATCAGTTAGGGTTGATAGCACAGTGGCAAAAGTATGGAAATGTGATGTTAGGATTACCACCCCTACAACCCCGTCCACCCACCACACACCTACAGACATCAGGGTGTGCCATGGGGTTGTCAGACCTAACTCTCACCCCGTTTTCCTATACTGTAGCATGTCAGCTTGTTTACACATGGAATGGGGTGAGAGTTGGGCTTGACAAACCCATGGCACACCCTGACGTCTGTTGGTGTGTGGAGGGTGTGGGGGCGCAGTGATAGAGGTGGTAACACTAACATCACAATTCCATACTTTTGTCACTGTGCTATCAACCCTAACTTGATGAATTAATGAAATTTTTCACAATGAAAATATATTTATACATTTTCAATACTTTTAGGATATAGAAACAGGGAGCAAAAATGAAGACCATATTTTGTTAAACTATTGAAGTTTTTGAGAGTAAGGATATCTCATAAGAATAAAAAAATATTTTATAAAAAGAGTAAAATATATATATCTCAGTTTACTTCCCCTTTTTACAGATCTTTGATTATCTCAAGACAATGAGAACTAATTTAAAAAATATTAGAAGAAATGAAATTTAGTAAGGTGAGGAAAGCCTAAAGCCTGGTATGAGGATGAGATATTATGGTGTTTTATGTAAAATACCTGTTTTTAATAATACTTTTAAAAACAGGATGAAGTTAAAAGTCTTAGGTGTTGTTATCAATATTCTGAACTCTGCACGGTTATTTTGTTTAGAAAGTAAAACCATTTAATTGTTAATTAAAATATAATGTTAAATTCAAGAGAATGGATTTTGGATGTAACAAGTAGGTTATTTATTACTTCAACCTTCATTTGGTGGTGATTTAGACTCAATGTACAGTATGTGAAACTTTATTTCTGTTTATTAAAAATTGAATCTGAAAGGGTTTTATATTTTCTTATAGATGCAACACTGTGTAGGTGCCTGATGTAGTGGTGCTAACCACAAAACTGTCGCCCATTCTGTAGAAGTGTGCATATAAATAAAAGAAGCATTTGGCATGAAGAAACTTGCTGTACAGTGGAGTTCATCTAATTCCATCCTACTCCATATTGGAGATTTACAGTGGACAGACACTGTCTGATGACATTCTGTTTGAGGAGTGATTCCATGGTGGCCTTCAATGATGGAATGGCCTCTGTTGAGAAGGGGTACTGTTTCTGACATGCTTGTCTCCACCAGTGACCGGTATGAGGGTGTCCATCCTTCCACAATCATGCTTGTGTTTGGCAACGGCATCCCTGTATTACTCCAAAATAGGTGTCAGCCTAGATGCATAAACATAGTGATGACATCATATTCCACATCATTCTCCTGTACAGGTGCTACTATGTAGGAATTAGGAATAAGCAGCATTCTACTGAGACCTGACACCTGGCAGTGTAGTCTGTTGGCTAAATCCACCATGCACCCATAATGGGAAAATGAATGTATTCCCAACATGCTTTGATGATGGGGTAGTTCCATGAGGTTAAGCAGTGTTTGGCCTCTAGGGTACCAACAATAATTGGTATGAGGATGGACTGATAGATTTTCACTATGGTCCCCTCAGAGGTCTGGGCTGATTTGGCCTGTCCAGTAGATCACTGAGAGTGTTTGGGGTCAGTCTGATGTAGGACCAAGATGGCTGTGCCTGTGTCAAGAAGCATTTCAAGCTGGTGGCCCCCAACCAGCTCTTCTTCACAGGGGCACCCAGAGTCATCCATTACCAGTGAGGTAAGGATGCGCAGTGGGGCCTGGCACCATCAGGATGGATTATCCTGATGTGGCCAGATGCCAAAAGGGGTCAAAACTATTTTGTGGAGATGCTGTTTTGTTTCAGTGTACAGGGTTTCTGGTGGACTGCCCTCTCCTGACGTGGAGTTGTCACCAGGGATGTCTTCCACAACCCTCATTGCTTCAGCTTTGGACTTGTATGCCCAGAACTGTTCCACCTCATTCAACAAGCCCCAATATGAAGGTCTGGACCACTGTCCTTGCTCCTTGTTCCCCTACATATCCTGCTGGTACTTTCACTGATTATTCTTGTTATATGAGGATTTATTCTACCGTGTGTCCTTTGGCTTTTCCTTGACAGCATATTGAGTGGATGGCTCTTTGCCTTTCTGCACAGCAACAACTTTGGGCTTTGACCCTGAGCCAAGGTCCTTGGCATGGACCTGGTAATTATGTTCCACCCGCTCCAGTATTTGTTCCAGTCTGTCTCACTTGGAGAACACTGAGGCTTCCACTATCTCCCGAATTGCTGGGAGGAAGTTGCATAAGAAGAGACACCTATACTCGATCGAGTTTCAATCTGCTTCCTCCCATGCAAATGCCTTGCCTGTGCTGTAAGCAAACCACAGCTGGTCCTCATACTGGGGAGGCATCTCCTTGTTACACTGTTTGACTTGTAGCTAGCATTACTCCATCAGAGTTTGGCTCATGGGCCAGCAGTAGGTGGGTGGCGACTGCATCAAAAGAGGCTTTAGTATCACTATGGACCTCCTCCAGTAGCTTTGCCCACAGTGTGAGCTCCACTGTTTGGGTGAGAACTTGGACTTAATACTCCGGTGGCAATCTAAGCATTTGGTAGTGCTGTTGCACCTTTTCTAGGTGGCAACTCAGATTATCTCCTGGAGCCATGTGACCAGTTCTGTCTGCTATTTTTTGAACAGCTTGTGCAGACTGGAGAGCACTGTGGCTGAATGAGAATTCAGGACTTCTAGGAGTAATTGTCTTGGCAACTGCCTCTGCTGTGGCTGTAGCCACATTCTGAATGAGTGACTGTGTCTCCACCTCCTTTTTCAGAGCATTTGCCACAGCATTCTGCAAGGTTTTTGCCTGCTTTTCTGACAGTTCACTTTTAGCTATAATCTTTGAAATCAGATCATTTATATCATTTCTGTCCTCCCTGGTCAGAACGGACACCGGTGGGTGATGTCCATACCCTTCAGCGTCCCAGAGAACATGGACATCATCATCATCACCCTCATCAGAGGACGACGACATAAGGGGTGGTGCCAGAGACATCGCTTTCACATGACCCTTCAGGATCATTAGCTGCTGACATAACTTTGCAACCTGCTGTCTACACTCAGTATGATTCACACCACCATGAAGCATTCCCTTACTAATATTATTCGACAACACCCTGTACTCACTTTGCGGTTCTGTTCCATTTCTCTAAGTCTTTTTGGCATCTTTCATACTCCTTTTCCAACTCTGCACAATCACTTTTCAATGACTCTTTTATGCTCATAAGCACACCATTCATCTGTAACATTTGTACTTTATCCTGCTGCAACTTCACACATTCCTTCTGCAATGTACTAGTTTCCTTCTGGTTCTCCTGCTTAACCACCTGAATCTCCTCCTTTAACACATACACCTCTTTGATCAGAGCCTTAACTCTGGATTCCAAAGTCTGACACAAAGCATAGAAAGCAGCGACCATTGCACCTTTTTGATCATGTTTCTTGTTTTTGGACATAACCTCAGTATATAGCTTCCTTACATACTGGGTTGGATCCGTCTGAAGTTTCGCATCAGAGGTGAAATCTTGTCAACCTCTATGGTAGGTAAGAAAATGTAGGACATCCACAATGAACTCAGAATTATTGGCCATTATTTTGGGGTCTTTCCCTTTAACTGACCTAATTGGAGATCTGAGGAGTGTCAACCCAGCTTGGTTCCAACAATCAGACAGCTGTGTGCACTGGCAGCAGAGGTCCCTCATGACCGTACCCATGCAGCAAAGAGGGGTGTTAGGCCTTCAACACCTTTCATTATCCCACCCTTATTCCTGCAGAATCTTGGCATCGGTTCCATCCAAAAGGTCCTGCCATGGTCGCCACTTGTTACAGCAGAATTCTGGACCTAATGGAGGAACACGACACAGAGCCAAAGATGCAGCTGGAGAAATGTTTATTACCAGACACATAGAAAAACAGCATATACCTTCTGGGAGCCAGGAAGAGGACCCCAGATACCATGATATCCTTCTGTTCTGGATTCAGACTCAGCAAAATTATACTTTGCATACATTCTTATACGTATAGATAATAAAAGTGTGTTATTAGGTAATGGCATTAGTGCCACACTGTATTCTATCCCATTAAATACTGTATATATAGTTAGTTTAGTTTATTTGTTCAACTTAAAAGCCATTACAAAGTTTACAAAAATATTGATACTTAAAAATACACAATATTGCTACATACATATCAATAATAAATGGACACATTAATAAGAACAGATAAAGTGAGAATACACCATTTGTAGACAGATGCATGAAAATAATCTGCCAGCATTGACATACTGCTTTGCTCTATTTATGAATTACAGGCACCCTACAATATTCTTGTTGTCTTTCCTTATTTTTGAAATAGCCAATAAATAGTTTGCCAGCCCTGTGATTGTATCATCATCTTTGGTATTCAATAGGATACTAGTTAATGTTGTTTCATCTAAAGGGTTTTGCAAAAAAAATATGAAAAGCATAAACCAGTATCTATGGATTCTGTCATACCAAGGAAGTACCACAGCACATAGTACAGATCTTCTTTACCTCCATGAGAACAGGAACAGTTTGGGGCATTAAGTGGATGTTTTTTATATCTAACCAATAATATCTTACTTTGAAATACCTCAAATTTATAAAGGAAGTACATTCTTCTTAATGTTTGGTCTGTTAAAACAGTAAAAGAACACTTAAATTCAAAGATACAATTATTTTTTGCATACTGTACCATGGAGGATACTTTGAGCTTTCAATAGCTTTTAAATCCTGTTCCACCCAATAGTTCTTCACTTTATTTTTAATATATTTTTTGTACTGCATACTGTGTAAGACTATCTGAAGATCATATTTCTTTAATAGACAAGTATTGTGTTATACCAGTCTGATTTCCGGCAACCGAGATTAATAAAGATCATTTTTGTTTTCCTTCTAAGCATTTTTTCTCTAATCTATCCAAATTGAGTCTTGTCAATTGTAACCCAAAAGTTAATTTCTTTGAATCCATTATTGAGCAGCCCTGTTTATTAATGTTAACAGCTAGGAACAGAGGCAGCTCTGTAGTCAGGCACATTGTCATACTGCAGTCTTTGTTACTGTTTTCTTCTTAAAATATTGGGACTACTTTGTGTGGGGGAAGGATACTTTATAAGCTCTGTAGTTTATGATCATTTTATATGACGTTCTTTG
Organism: Neoceratodus forsteri; assembly: GCA_016271365.2. Classification (NCBI taxonomy): domain Eukaryota; kingdom Metazoa; phylum Chordata; order Ceratodontiformes; family Ceratodontidae; genus Neoceratodus; species Neoceratodus forsteri. The sequence goes on along the minus strand of JADMNL010000029.1, from coordinate 142,811,929 downwards.
CACTTTATAACACTGTAGTAACCCATGTTATAAGTGCAATAACCCATGACAAGGTATGGGGTTATTGGGGATTAATCAACATCCTGGGTGCTATGAGATCATTCGGCCTGTGGCCTCAAGCCTCACAATGCACCCAGGGTGTTGATTAATCCCCAATAACCACATACCCTGTTATGGGTTATTGCTTACTTAGAGATGGATGTAATTAATTTCTTATTTAGAAAATGGCATGTATGTTATTATATTTAGATATTTATTATTTGGACAATCATTTACTATTTCAGCATTTGCTGATATAAGTTAATCTTTTAAGTTATATAGCTTTACTGTTTGGCCTTTAAATGCTGCCTACATTGCCTTAATATGCTCTTTTATTTTTTTATATTATGCACTTTTTCAACCCTAATTTATCTTGCACCTTAGTTTCTTTGTATTACTAGCATGGTAATTCTGTGAGCTGATCACTGTTATGTTGGATTAATTGAATAATGATTGGTTATGAAAATCTTGTGACATTTCTATAATCAAATTCTGTATAAATACAAGGCCAGCTCTGACCATATTTGCCCCCTGTTGAAGCCTTGTATTTGGAGTGAAATGTTGGGGATTTTTTGGTCCAGCCATCTGCTCTCCTGCATGAAGTATAAGTTTGTCTATCACTGCACTTTGTTCCCTTAATAAATTGCCTCACCTTATACTGTATATTTTTGGTGTGCTGGTCTTGGGTGCAACTAGTATACTCTTTTTGTTGGAAAGGTGGGAATTTAGTAGTATTAAATATTGACAGCTACAACTAGTAAGAGGAATGGTGTTATGTAAAAGAATAATTTTCACGAAAAGTAATGTATACATATTTCAATACTATGATGTCACATGAAGTAGCATATTTGTTTCTGCCATAAAACTTTTTTGCCTTGCGGGTATAGACAGGCAGCCTCTCAGCCCGGTTCTGGCTCCCCCCCGACTGGCATCTGCCTCCCCCAACTCACATGGGTGCTAAGTCTCCCATGAATTTCCCTCAATGGTGGGGCCAGGGGAGGGCTGTCCTCCCCCCAGTACACATATCCAGATGCCACCAGTGGTCAGGTGGTGGTATGAGCCTTGAGAGGATAGGCAGGGATTTGTGAAGCCCATCTACACATTTTGATTCCATTTTCTGGGTCCCTTGTTCCCCTGCCATGGTGACACATCAGGGCATGTACCTGGAGGCACACATGCATTGCTGAACCACAGCCTCTCTCCTTCCTTCAAGCTGCTCTCTACCTTCACTACTTCCGGGGTCCCCACCTGGTAGCAGTCAGAGATGAGATGACTAACCTCCCCTCCCCATGAGAAGAGAGAAGTCTATTGGATGCTCAGTCCTCTCCCATCATGGCTACTGCCGGCAACCTCTGCTTGTTCCCAAACACAGGTTGCTGGAGTGGCAGGAGGTAAGGTGTTGAATCCCTCAGCCCTCCTTGCCACTGGCCTGGCAACAGTAGCATATTTTTAAAACACCTTCAAACTGTTGTCTATACTATTAAATGACAATTATTACTTACGAACATAAAAAAATGCCAGCAGATTAGGCCTTGAGATCTATCATGTCTGCTCGAGATGCAGCCCACGGCTTGCTAACTGCTGCTGCCCCCACCCCCTCTCCATTCCATCCCTCCCCTGATATCCATTCTGAAATCCCATGGCCTTTACCCTCCCTACCTGTACCCTGCCCATGCATCTATTCCATCCCTTCTTAAAACTTCCCACTGATTCTCTTGATGCCAACTCCTCAGGTAGCGCAGTCCAAGGCCTCACCACCCTTTCCATGAAGTACTTATATTTCCATTTGTTTCTATATTATGACAGCAACTACTGTATTTTGAAATGTGGTATTTTTTGAGTATTTCACCAGATACATGTTCAATTTTTTATAGTACACTGTACATTTTATAGAATGTACTCTCACAGAATAATTATTGGAAATATAGAAATATCTTGCCAGGAAGTATGTGCTAAGAAGTAATTGTTTCACATTCATGTGTACTTGTTGCCTACTGAATATTAAATACATATTCATATGACTAAAAAATACCCCTATTGTGTACATGTTGGTACTTTTATCCTTTAGTCTAAAAAATGCTATGAGTCCATTTAATCTGTACATATACCTACTGAATGGGCAAAAAAAAGAAGACTGGTTATTCAGACAGCTCAGACACATCTGAAGATTCATTATCATTTTTAATTGTGTTTCATGTAAGACAGCAGGTTGAGGCACCAGTTGAGGAGGTGTAACACATGCTTTTTGTTGACATGTTTGTGCTAGTACTGTAGTTTTGACAATGAATCACTTATTTGTCTGTTGCTCAATTACAGTATCAAGTTTCTTTGATATGTGACTGCAAGTATGGTGTGAGATTGTACCTACAATTTAAGAAACAGGTATACATTAAATACCACTGACTTTTCAAAATAAAGGTTTAAAATGTCTTAGTATAAAAATATATGCTTCTGCAAGAGGGTCTACGTACAATTCTGTCATCTCCCTTTACTTTTATGGCCCGTATTGTAAAGATTTTTTCCTAGTGGCAGAAGTAAACTCTGAATGTGGTTGGTTTATTCATCTGCAAAGCAAACACACACACACACATTTACACTAATAAAACAAAAAATAGCGATAAACACCTAGTCACAATCTTATGAATGAGATTACATTGTAATTTATGTTATTCATATTGCATAGTGCTCTGCATGTCTTACATGTATTATGTATTAATACAGTGTATGTGTATATGTGTATAGCAGTGTCAGTGGCTCAGTAGATAGCACACTCACCTCTGAGGCCAGGAGATCAGAGGGCTGTGGGTTCGGTTCCCACATCTGGCACTTGGGTTAATATCCCAGTACTGACACTGTAGTGCAGCATGAGAGGGGTGCTGCACTTCTGAGGTGCCGTCTTTCGGATGAGACGTTAAACCGAGGTCCCATCTGCCTGGATTGGTGGTAGTTCAGGTGAATGTTAAAGATCCCATGGCACTTATCGAAAAGAGTAGAGGAATTTCCCCGGTGTCCTGGCCAAATTTCCCTCATTCACTAAAAATACCACCAACAGCTCAATCTGGTTCAAGGTCAGTTGGCATTCATCTGTATTCCCTTCCCCTGGGTCGTGCCTGAAAATAGGCAGGATTTGTCTAGTGCACTTACCCGGTCAACAAAAACTAAATAAAATAAATAAATAAATGTGTATGTATGTATGTATGTGACTAAGTTACATACCCAATTTATAGTGGAAATTGACAGCATAGAACAGAAATTAAGATGTTGAAATTCTCATTTATTCAATTAAACAATACAATCATAACATAAGTCAACAAAATAAAAACAGAAATAAACATTACAGGATGTGTTATAATTAGAGGGCTATATACATGAAGAGGCTTGATATGTACATTGAAAGGCAGGCACTGAGTCATACAGCTACAGTACTTATCGTGCAACTGGCCTGGACAGACATTCAGGGCTCGGATTCATTATCCCTGGCTGTCCCACTATGTGGATGTATAGCTCCAGGCAAGGGAAGGGGCCAGCTGGGGAGGGGCAGACTTGGGCCATATTCTGGGCTTCCAATCTGAACCTGCAGCTTGTCCTAGAGTCAATCTCTTGATCCACATAAGCATGAGATCTTGGGATATGGTAGTCTATGTATGGACTGCTGTGTCCTCAGTGCATAAGTGTATATATATATATATATATATATATATATATATATATATATATAAATCAACATGTTCCCACTGCCATCATCCTTACACCAGCCCTTTTTGGCAAGGAGAAGGACTGAGGTTCATGGCTGCAGGGCACCAGGTAGCCCTCCATAGGGCTGTTGGGGTATGTGTACCTTTATGTCAACCCTCTGGCTTGTGTAAAAAAACACCCCGACACAGGGCTGGCAGAGCACAAATGGCACCCTGAATGCCATACTCTGCAAACCCATCTCTGGCACACCCACTTCCTGCCTCCTCCTCCTCTGACTGGCTGTGCAGCTGCACAAGTACAGGAATGGTCAGCACCTGGGAGAGACACATGGTAGGAATGGCTGTTAGTGCATACATTGGGTCCTTCGGACACCCAGAATGAGCATATTCTGGACATATGCAGGACATATTATGGCACATAGTGCCCTGTATCATTCATGCCTACAGCCAAGAAACTGTCATTCTTAACATTCCGCATATTCGGCAATTGAAGTCATGGCTTCTAGTACTGTATTCAGATTTTATGAATGGCTTTAGTCAGAGGGCAGCTTCAGTTAGAGGGCGGCTCTGTTTAATTAGTTGTGCTGTGTTGACCTCGATCAGCTGTCTGAAGCAGTCTGAATCAATCCAGAATCATCATGTAATCTGGTTCAATGTCAGTTAGCATCCATCTGTATTCCCCTCCTCTGGGACAAGGCTTGAAATAGGCAGAATTGCCTAGTCCTCCTTTTCTGGTCAACAAAAGCTAAATAAATAAATAGATAAATGTAACCCCCCTTTGGGGTTTACCTGAGTTTGATATGTTCCCCAACTGTGTTTCTGCCCGAAATGGGTTTTGGGGGATCCATTACACAGGACCTGTGACCTCCATGTGTGTTGAGAAAAGGTTCACCAGCCCATGCATGTGAAATAGTGTGTGGTCTAACCAATTAGGGGTCCATTCTTGCAGCAGTTACCACAGTCGCTATTCTGTTTCCCTGGTGCTACCGATTCCCTGGCTTACTTAAATATGGATCGGACACCGGGGGAGATGGGCGAAGGGGGATTTTCACATTTTAAAACAGCCCCGGAGAGTGCTAATAAGTTGTTTTTTGTATGAATATTAATGTCAGCTCATGAATATTACTGAGCCAGCTGCTGACATTGGGATGATAGAGAACAGAGCTAGCTATGGCCTCCTGGAGGATCCCCTAGAAGTAATTCTGCAGTCGTTTGACAGGGGGACAGGAGTCCTCACTACATATTAGGGATCTGTAAGCCAGATGTAAATACTTTGGTTGCAATTAACAATTACAGTTAGGACTGTTATTGCACTGCATGGGACTGAATGGGGGTTAACATATTGTTGATGCTTTGACCTCAGTGAAACAGCCAATCAACTTCTTAGGTGCCTAAAATTGGACCCGAGGGATTCTGGGAGAGGGAGTTTAATTAATTCAGGTGCCCAACACATGCCCCAATGAGAAATAAGGAAATATTGATCTCTATGATTGTTGATGATTGATAGACTTGAACAGCCAATCAGGAGACTGGATTCTTGGGTGACGACCCAAGGACTTTCTGGGTTTGAGTCAGTTTGTTCCCAGGCTCTTCTTGAGTCTGGAGGATCCTGTGTGAGTGGAATTGTACTGTGACTGGCCTTGCCCAGGTCTCAGCAGGAGACTGCCACTACAGAAAGGAACTTGAGTGAAAGGAGAGAGTGAGAGATTGGACTGATTTTGGAACTCTCCAGGTACTGTGAACTGTACTGATTTGGTTGGAGAAAGTAGCTGTTGCAGAGACCCTGCACTGTACATTGATCTGAGCTGATAGAACTGTGCTGTTTTGATTGGAAGTTAAACAGTTGCTGCAGAGAAACTGCTTTAAAGATTTGATTCTGATAATAATCTTGAAGAGGCAAAGCGTCTCTGGAGTAGAGTGCTAGCCAGGTTCTATGAATTTGCTGTGTGGACTGAACACAATTTGCTGCGAGCTGTGTCCCAGCTGAAGCTGAATGGAAGCTGTTTTGGACATTTAGACCCTGAAAGAACTAAAGGTGAGCAAGGACTTGCCTAGCTGTGAACCCCCTGCTGATTGCTGTGGTCTGAGTGCAAACTGAAGTTGTTGTTTGAAGGCTAGTACCTTTGGCAAACCGGCACTGCTGTTTATCTAGGAGAATTGCATGGCTACCATTTACAGTAACTCACGGATTCAGTGCAGGGACTGAAGAGGACTCCAGTTGCTCAGCAGTCCTCATGCAGAGCCAGGGAGAGAACTAGCTAACCCCTTCCAAGTGGGACCCACTATATCAGGAGGTCACTGGTGCTTGCTGGGGTGCTAGGACACCTCTGACCCTTGTGGGGAGCTGCGCTGTGGGCCACTCCTGGGTCTTGGCCTTCTGGGGCTGGAATGGATCTGCCATTGAGCTCTGCAATGGGCTAGAAGTGGCTGAAGGTGACAAGCGGCCAGATCTTTGATCAAGGGGACAAGCTGCAAGACCGTCTAGCAAGATTCAACCTGCTAAGGGAACCGAGACAGCCTCCCATCTGCCCATTGCTGCACCTATTGAGCAGAGCTCCACACTCCAGGACACCTGGCCATTACATCTTCAGATGTTATTAAGTCCTACAGACTATGAGTACCCAGGACCTGGTTCCTGGAAAACAAACAAGGGAGTGTGAATCTAGTTTAATTATTTTCCCAAGCTTTTCAGGGTCCCAACAGCTGGCCAACCCATGGCAACATAGAGGCCTGCACTAGTGGGTACCCCAGGGAACTCTCAGGGTACAACACTGGTACCAGAGGGGGTGGACAGCTGAGGTTGGATTGGCCTGTGGGCCCTTGTGGTTATTGTTTGCTGTCTTGCCACTTTTTCTCTTATTCCACAGCTATCCTTCATCTAGGTTACCCTCTCCTAGCCCTTGCCCCCAATAAAGCTGCGAGTTGATTGTTGAAATTGCAGTCGAGAGAGGTTCATTGCAGTTTGATTTAGTGTTATGGTATTTGGTAGAAAAAGGTTGTTGGAAATCCAGTGTGCAGGGTGACTGGTCAGAGAGATGGGTAGGTGCAGTATTCCAGGGTGCTGTACCAACCAGTCACCTGACCCACTAGCAACTTACTCTGGGTGGAGGCACTGTGCTATCATTCATAACTCCAGGAAAGAACCCCAGTTGCCACCGTAGCAGGACCCAGGCCCCTTAACCTGTTTGGGGGTCAACAGGCAGGAGCAGTAGACCACTGGCACACAGCACCTGGGTTGCATAAATAAAAAGTAAGCATGTGAAAGAAAGTCATATGGGCTTGATTTATATTTTATTATTTTGTAAATCTGAGATTCAAAATAATAATAACATTCTATTAAAATGCATATAATACAACATCACTGATTTTATCACGTGCAGGGTATACTTTGTATCTGATATTTCCTTAATGTCTCTTTCTTTATATATGCTGGCAGTAGGGCTGACACATGCTGAGGATCTCTCTCCCTGAACTGTGACACTGACAAAACCTGAAATCCTGAAAGTCTCTGTAAATTTAAATTGAGTCCTTATCTGTGCCTTGACTTCTGTAACCTAAAGAAACAAAACCCTGAAAAACAAAACAAAATAAAACAATATGCTTTTCTAATTCTAACACTCTCTCTCTAAATCTCTGGGCGTTAAGGCATCGACTGTGACTACTAGGTAGTGTATTCCACCCAGACTCAGAGGACTACAGAACACAAGGGCAGTCTGGGAGTAAGCTGTGTTTTTGAAAAGAAGCTAATTTTACTTGTGGGGATAGTACAAGCTGAATGAAGCCCTAAGTTTTATTAATTGTTTCAATATTGGGATCACACTAATAACACAACAGGAGCAGAGAGTCCAGGAGTCACAGGAGGCATAGAAACATATACTTTGATGGCAGATAAGGACCGCCTGACCCATCTAGTCTGCCCATTTCCCTACCTACAGGATAGGCCGCAGATCCTAGTTAACCAACAGCCTATTTCTTCCTACCCCCCACAAGAATTGCCTTATGTCTGTCCCATGCATTCTTGAATTCTCTCACAGTTTTAGACCCCACGACCTCCTCAGAGAAGCTGTTCCATGCATCCACTACCCTCTGTGAAATAATACTCCTCACATTGCCCCTGAACCACCCCTTTCTATCTTTAAATTGTGTCCCCTTGTTCTTGCAAGTCTCTTTTTCTGAAAGATGCTATCCTCTTGGACTTTGTTGATTCCACTGAGGTACTTAAAAGTTTCTATCATGTCCCCCCTTCCCCTTCTTTCCTCAAGGGTATTCATCTTAAGCTCCTTTAGTCTCTCCTCATATGGCTTCTCTTGCAGAACCTGCACCATTTTAGTTGCCCTCCTCTGGACTGCCTCCATCCTGTCTATGTCCTTGCGGAGATGGGGTCTCCAGAACTGTACGCAGTACTCCAGATGGGGTCTCACCAACTGTCTGTACAGAGGGATAACAAATTCCTGTTTTCTGCTGCTGATGACTCTCCCTATGCATCCCAGTATACCCCAGCCCTCCCTACTGCCTTCTCACATTGCTTGCTAACCTTAAGTCATCTGATATGACTACCCCAGGTCCCCTTCCTTTTTGTTGTTGTTACTACTCTCCCCATTGTGTATTCTTCCCCTTGGTTCTTGTTTCCCAGGTGCATTAATTTGCACTTCTTTGCATTGAATCCTAGCTGCCATACTTCTGACCATTCCTCCAACCTTGCCAAGTCCCTTCTCATCCTTTCCACGCCTCCTTGTGTATAAACCCTATTGCAGATCTTTGTGTCATCTGCAAAAAAGCATACTTTTCCTTCCAGTCCCTCTGCAATGTCACTGATGAAGACATTAAAAAGGACTGGACCCAATACTGAACCCTTCGGTACCCCACTAGTAATCCCTCTTTCTTCAGAGTGGACTCCATCTACAATTGCCTTCTGTGTCCTGTTGTGCAGCCAATATTTTACCCAGGCTACCGCCCTGGGACCCACTCCCAGGCTGGTTAATTTGACTATTAATCTTTTGTGTGGGACTATGTCAAATGCCTTGCTAAAGTCTAGGTAGACCATGTCCATTGCCCCTCCCTGGTCTACTACTTTGGTCACCCAGTCAAAGAAATCTATTAGATTCATCTGACATGACCTTCCCACTGTGAACCCATGCTGCCTTGGGTCCTGTGCCCCACTGGCCTCTAGGTACTCAACTATTCTTTCCTTCAGAAGTGACTCCACACTTTCCCTACCACAGAGGTCAGACTGACAGGTCTGTAGTTTCCTGCCTCTGTCTTGGTCCCATTTTTGTGAAGGGGAATCACATCCGCCTTCCTCCAGTCCTCGGGTACCACACCATCCTCCCATGATTTATTAAAAAGAGTAGCCAGTGGTTTCACTAGTTCCTCCCTTAATTCTTTTAGAATTCTGGGGTGAATTCCATCAAGCTCCATTGCTTTGTCTGCCTTCAGTTTTAGGAGTTCTTGCAGAACCCTTTCTTCTGTGAAAGGACTGGGATCGACACCTGTATCAAGAGTGCTTCTGTTAATTGGATTAGGCACTTCCCCCTCCTCTTTTGTGAATACTGAGCAGAAATATTCGTTCAGTATCCCTGCTTTTTCACTGTTTTCCTCTGCTCACCCACTGTTCATTCTATTCAGCCACACTATCCCTCCCTTTGTCTTTCTACGCTCGCTGATGTACCTATAAAAGGTTTTATCCCCCTTCTTAACTGAGTTGGCTATGTTTTCCTCAGTTTGGGCCTTTGCTATTCTGACTTCCCTCCCTGCTTTCTTCTGCCTTAACTGGTACTGCTCTCTGTCCTGCTCCTTCTGTGTTTCCTTATACTTCCGGAATGCTATCTTTTTCTTTCTGACTTTCACAGCCACCTCTTTTGAGAACCATGGTGGCTTTTTCTTTCATTTTGATTTGTTTATTTGCTTCACACAAAGGCTTGTTGCCTCTGTGATGGCAGTTTTGATGATTCCCCATTGTTGCTCCACATCTCCTTCTAGCCTGTATGTTAGTGCTTTTCTGAGGCACTCTCCCATCTTGCCAAAGTCAGCCCTCCTAAAGTCCAGTACCCTTACTTTTGTATTGCTTGACTCTGTAGCTGAGTTTAACATGAACCACACTGTTTGATGGTCACTTGTTCCCAGATGGCAACCCACTTCTAGATCTGAGATCCTCTCACTGCCCCCATTTGAGAGTATGAGGTCTAAGATTGCTCCCTCACGAGTGGGTTCCGAAACTAGCTGTCTGAGGCCTGCCACCTGTAGTGCATCAAGAATGGCCCTGCTCTTGGATGTGGCTGCAGCAAATGTGCTCCAGTTAACATCTGGCATATTCAGGTCTCCCATCAACAGTATCCCCTTTCTGCCATTCTAAGAATGCCTTCTATCATATCCTTGTCCATTCCCTCCCCTGACATGGGGTTCTGTACACAACCCCTGTGTGGATTGTGGTGCCCTTTCCAGTCTCCAAGATGACCCACAGTGCCTCCTCTCCTCCCTGTTTACTCTTTTGTTCAGTTGCTTTTATCCCTTCCTTTACATAGAGAGCTACTCCTCCCCCTCTTCTCCCCTGCCTGTCTCTCCTGTAGGTTATGTACCCGGGTATGTTAACATCCCAGACATGGTTCTCTGTGTACCATGTTTCTGTGACTGCTACAGTATCCAGGCATCCCTCTTCCATCAAGGGCCAGGACTTCGGCAGGATAACAGAAGGGTTCTGTGTGAGTGGTGGCAATCATGGAGCGGAGGACAATGTGGACAAAGGTGTGTGTCTGCCAGTGTCAGCCAGAAAAGGCCAGGAGGCCATGTTAAGCTGTACTGAGTGAGTTTTTATCTGATATTCAAGCACGGAAATTCAGATTGTCAGTGGGGAGAGAGTAACTGCCTGCTAGTCTTGTGGAATGTTTCTACCATTAGAAGAAACGTTGGGCACTGTGAGCAAGGACACTGAATGCAAGCAGTGTATCAAAATTAGGAGATTGGAGGAAAAGCTAATTGACTTGTGAAGTAAAATCATTCCTTTAAAAGAAATAAGGAGCCTAGAAACATTTGTAGATAATATGATAAGTGAAATTAATCCAATGTAGCCAAATGAGAACAGGCCCACCAGCCACATTAATTGACATGGTGAATGCAGAATAAGTGGGGAAAAAAGAGAAACAGGAGTGATAAGTGTGAAATAGAAGAGGAAAACTGGACATTAGTCAAACACAGGAGGGACACCAAAAATTGATAGAGGGCAGAAATGTATAACCGCATTGAGGAAACTGGAATTATTACTAGAAAGAGCTTTGCGCCTCTAGTTTCTTTAAATAATGAACATAGGAATATTGAAAGATCGGCTGGTAATGAGAGTTTGTATGTAATAGGAGACTCTGTAGTGCGGTACACCAACAGTATAGTGGGCAGAAAGAATACGCTAAAATGAACAGTAACCCGCCTTCCAGAGGCAGACGTGAAGGACATAATTGTAAACACTGAGAAAATCATAAAGGGGGAACAAAGACCTGGTATGCACTTTCTAATATATGTAGGTACTAGTGACATCAATAAAAGAAATGAAAATTATTGATTAAAAGTTTTAGTTGGGGAAGGGCTGGAGACAAGATGACAGACTGAGGCAGTTGCCTTTTACAGTAGCTCCTAAGGATGTAAAATAAAAATTCATGCCTTTGAAAAACTGAGCTGCTGTAACTTATGAAACTGTCTTTGAATAATGGAGAATCGAAAAGAGCACTTCAGTTCCATTTCAGGGGAGTATCTAATTCCCAGTATTCATCTTACTGAGAAGCAGTTTCAGCCGGAAGGAAGTCCCGGAAGTTATAGGGGAGCCCCAGTATCGGTGGCACCTGGGCTTGAGAGGCAATATCCCCAGCCTCTCCAAAGCCCATAAACTTCAATGTTGGTTCACAATGAAGTTTGCAATGACAGCAAGATTATGGTGCAGATATAAAGCTTACATAGAAAAAGCAGAAAACATCAGACCTGTTGTTTGAATCTTTGAAGAGTACAGATGGGAAGTCAGTTTCTTTTTCAGGTATGGCGGAAAACATGCTGCACAAACCCCAACACGCAAACTCTTCTGGGGCTAGCGTAGCTACAGTAGCTGCAGAGAAAATGCAAGCTAGTGCTACCAAGTACTAGTGACCTGCAACAGAAAACTTACTCTATTGACAGCTTGGGTCAATCAATAGATCCAATTTTAGAGCTAATTAAATCAGTGGATAGGAGGTTTGAGGCTGTAAACCAAAATGTAGATTGTTTGCAGCAAGAGGCAATGTTAAATAAAGATGCTATAGATACAGTGTCCACCTAAGTAAAAGAAATACAGAGAATATACTAGTTTGTACAGAAAACAAATCAAAGCTATTGAAGCCACTAGTTATGGACTGGTAAAAGAAAATTATAATACCAATACCAAACTGCCCTAAGGGAAGCAGGGAAGGCAGTAAGGCAGGCAAAATCCCACACTGAGGAAACACTAGCACGAACAGTAAAAGAAGGTGACAAGACTTTCTATAGATACATTAGTGAAGGAGAAAGTCCAGAGGGGGTATTGCTAAGCTCAAAGGAGAAAAGGGGGCATGTGAGGAGGAGGACCCTGTAAAAGTACCTATCCTAAATAGATACTTTTGCTCAGTATTTACTGAAGAGAAGGTAGGGCAGGACCCACAGCTCAGCACCATGGACACAGTGGGGAGGGAGGTGAGCACTACTCCCTTCACAAAAGAAAGAGTCCTACAAGAGCTCACTAAGCTCAGGGTGGACAAGGCAATGGGACCTGATAGCATACATCCCAAGGTACTTAAGGAGCTAAGGGTGGAACTAGCAGAGCCATTAGCAGAACTGTTTAGTGAGTCTGTGAGCACAGGAGAGGTCCCAGAAGACTGGAGAAGGGCTCATGTGATCCCGCTGCACAAGTGTGGTAGCAGGAAGGAGGCATGGAACTACAGACCAGTCAGTCTTACCTAAGTAGTGGGCAAGATTATGGAGGCACTCCTTAAGGAAAGGATAGTGCAACACCTGGAACCCATAGGGGCACAGAATCCAAGACAGCATGGGTTTATAAAAGGAAGGTTCTGTCAAACTAATCTCATAGATTTCTTTGACTGGGTAACCAGAGTGGTGGACCAAGGGGGAGCAGTTGATGTCGCCTACCTTGACTTCAGCAAAGCTTCTGAAACTGTTCCACATAGAAGATTGATAAATAAGCTGGGTAGACTCGGGGTGGGTCAGAAGTTGGTCAACTGGGTGGCAAACTGGTTGACGGGCAGAAAACAGAGAGTGGTGGTAAATGGTATACAGTCAGAAGAGATGCAAGTCACAAGTGGGGTACCTCAGGGATCAGTCCTGGGGCCAGTCCTCTTCAATATCTTCATTAGTGACATTGCAGATGGACTAGAGGTAAGGCTTGTCTGTTTGCAGATGACACCAAGATCTGCAACAGAGTAGATGATCCAGAAGGGGTGGGCAGAATGAGAAGAGATCTGGATAAACTAGCAAAATGGTCAGTAGAGTGGCAACTGGGATTTAAATGCAAAGAAGTGCAAGATCATGCACATAGGGAAGAGAAACCCTGAAGCCACCTATAGGCTGGGAGGGGAGTTGCTGGCAGTCACAAAGGAAGAAAGAGACTTAGGCATCATCATCACCGATGACCTGAAATCATCCAAGCAGACCTCTAAAGCAGTAGGTAAGACTAGGGGGATGTTAGGGTGTATTAGTAGGGGTATCACAAGTCGTAAGAGGGAGGTAATAATCCCTCTTTACAAGACACTGGTTAGGCCCTATCTGGAGTACTGAGTGCAGTACTGGAGACCACACCTTCACAAGGACATTAACCAAATTGAGGCAGTCCAGAGAAGGGCAACCAAAATGGTGCAGGGACTACATCAGAAGACATATGAGGACAGAGTAACAGAGCTCAATAAGTATACCCTTGAGCAAAGGAGGGAGAGAGGTGATATGATGGAAACATTCAAACACCTTAAGGGCATTAACAAGGTGAAAGAGTCTAACATGTTTAAATATAAGAAAAATAGCAGGACAAGAGGACACAGCATGAGATTAGAGGGCAACCAATTAAGGGGGAATGTGAGGAAATTATTTTTCACAGAAAGAGTGGTGGATGCATGAAACGGCCTACCCAGGAAGTGGTGGCTATGAATACAGTGCAGGGCTTCAGACAGGCATGGGATAGGCATAAGGGAGCAATACAGATGAGTATGAGTAGATATGCCACTGACAGAGCAAAGGCTGTTGGTACATTTATAAGGTAGAAAAAGAAATGGGCAGACTGGATGGGCCTTGCGGTCCTTATCTGCCGTCACCCTCTATGTTTCTATGTAATATGAACAGAAATGTAGAAATGCTTGAAAAGCAAGTTTGATGCAGGAATTTCAGAACTGTGGGACTACAAGCTGAACTGGATGCTGAGTTTGAAAGTGTTCAGGACTTGGTTAAAGGGAAATAGTCACTACCAAGGGCCCCCCTGACTCAATTGTGGGGCTGGTCCCACTGTGCACGTTGAGTGCAAAAGCATTTTGGTTTTCTTACTGTTTACTGTGGTATAGTAGAGTGTATCAGACTAATATTGCTTAGCTGTGGGATGACGTCTTCTGTTACTATAAATCCTAGAATCCGCTGCAGCTGACATCACAGCAGTAGGCAGCAATGAGAGATTCAATAGCCTACAGTGCATGTTAGAGTTTGCATAAGCTCTGATCGTTTATTTGCTGGTCTTCCTCTCTTCTATGGGCTATATGCAATCATAGATGACTGTACTTAGTCCTTGCAGAAAAGCAGATCTGGAAAACATCTGATCAGAGATTATAAAATATCTAACATGTACTGCAGGCTATTTAATTCTATTTATTTTTTATTTATTTCAGTTTAGGATTAATACCTTTGAGTCAAGGACTTGTTTTCAAAGGTTTCCAGTCAGTTAAATGAACAGATACAGACAACATAACACAACAGTTAAGTTACAAAATAAGGTTACAAAGGGTTGCACATACTTATAAGTTTCACTGATACACAGGAGTCTAACATAGTAATTAACAACACTTAGTGCGAGGCATTGTAGTGCTAGAGACAGGTGCAAGGGAGAAAGGCCAGGGACTGTGTCTCCGCTGGGTAGTACAGAGGGCTAGTGGTTGGGGGGGGGTTAATCTCCCATTGCTGCCTACTGCTCAGATGTCAGTGGCAGTGGATTCTCGGATTTGTAGGTAAGTAAATCAAAATGTATTTGACCACAAAGTGCACATTGGGACCAGACCCACACTTGAGTGTGGGGGCCTTTTGTGCTGGTATAATGTTGCTACCATAACAACTTTACAGTGACTGGCACTACACCAACAACAGCGCTAGGTCACTGCAGTGTTGGCGCGGGTCCCTGGCACTGCTTTTAGGGGTATTACACCCTCTCCCCAAAACAGCTTCGACTCACAGTTTTTTTTTATCTAGAAAACTTTGTACAGTTTTAAACAACAGCACATAATGCAAAGAAACAGGGCTATCACCAGGGTTACTACATTCCTCCTCCCAAACCCCCTTCCCCTATTGGAGCGATCTAGTTACCTCCTGCACACTACACATATTCGGGTATTAATACATTAGACTACAATATAGACTTTATAGACATTCTAAATACTTTTAAAATACAATTACATAAATAACATAAATAAATAGAGGGCTCGAGAGTATGAATATTCTAAGTCAAGTACAAAGCATATAACTTGCCCCATTTATTGTCAAAGGCAGCTGGTTTGTTTCGCAGACTCGCTATCATTTTTTCAGCTCTAAGGTAGAAGGACATATCATGAAGCCATTCTGTATATGATATGACAGTCTGGTCCAACCAGTGCTTGAGAACTAATTTTTTCACTGACATGGAGATAAGGGAAATACAGAATTTCCTTTCCTTGACTTTAATTAAGGATAAATCACCCAGTATACAAATATTAGGAGTAAAAAAACGCATCCAGGCCCAGTAAACGGTCCATTCTTAATTTAATTTTAGTCCACAGTGGGGAAACATTTTCACAGGACCAGAAGACATGCAATAATGTACCATCCCCTTTACCACATCTGACACAAGTGGGCGATTGCACTCGTCCCATTTTTGCTGACTTACTTGGGGTATAATACATATTATTCAGTATTTGATACTGAGTAATTCTTAACCTGTCCTGTGTGATATATATATATATGCAGATCCCTCCAGATATCGGACCAGATAACCCCGTAATTAGAAATTAGAGAGTCCTATATTTTGGAGCCTGGTAGCATAGAGGGGAAAAAGGTGGAAAGAAGCTCATTGTAAATTAAAGAGATACTATGTGGTTGTGCCACTAACGTTTTCATTTGTTCCACCAGGTTATGTAACCTTGAGGGCACATTGACTCCTCCAGATTTATGTAAGAGAAGATGCCATAATTGATATATCTTAAAAATAAATCTGGCAGGGGACTGGAGTTTAACCAGCATTTCACTGGGTGACAGGAGACCATTTGGTTGATAGAAATCAAACACCCGCATACCATGTAACTGCGGGATCCAGTCTTTGGCAATGGGGGAGTCTCCAATTCTCAAATTAGGGTTCCCTACTATATATTGCATTGTGTCTGTACTCGGATGTATACTTAGGGTGGCACAAATCTGAGAAAAGACTTTAATAGAAGTACCCATTACTGACTGTTGAATTGTCACTGGTAGTATCCTGTAAGGTGTACACAGTACTGTAACCGGGGATATCTTCGTTGTACTAAAAATGTCCGATTCATTTTGCAGCCATATGGGAGTGTAAGTATCCTCCATACTATTAATGGAAGTAGACATCCACCTTCCTATTTTGTTTAACTGGCTAGCCCAATAATAATACAATAAATTAGGCAATTTGAGCCCACGTCTGTTTTTAGTTAGAGTGAGCTTATTATATGCTTTTCTGGGGGTCTTGTTTAACCATAAAAATTCTGAAATGCTGATGTGTATTCTATGGAAAAAGGAGAGAGGCAGCCAAATGTTGCTCATATTTAGGGGAAAAAACAATCTAGGGAGCACATTCATCTTAATAAGATTGATCCTTCCCCAAAGAGAAATAGGCAGTGCTTTCCATCTGGAAAGGTCTTGTTGTATTGTCTGAATCATGTCTTCCAAATTGAGCCTCTTATACTGCTGGGAATCTGTGGTTAGATGTAAACCCAGATATTTCATTGATCGAGAAGACCATTTCACTCCAAATTTGCTAAAATCTTAACAGAAAGTATGATGGTTAAGGGGAAGAATTTCAGTCTTATCACAATTCAATTTATAGTTTGAAAACCTACTGATGTCACTTATTATAGTTACAACTTCGTCCAGTGAGGTTGTGGGTTCCACAAGATGAAGTAGAATATCATCTGCATAAACAGAGAGTTTTAAATTGCGTGTGCCAATTGAAACCCCCTGTACTTTGAGTGAAGAATTGATCTGTCTTATCAAGGGTTCTAAATACAGGTTGAAAAGTAATGGGGAAAGTGGACAGCCTTGCCGAGTCCCTGAGTGTAAGGAAAAAACAGGGGAGAGCACCTTATTACAAAATATTCTAGCAGTAGGGGCTGAATAAACTTTTTGGATCCAGTGAATAAATTCAGGGGGTATATTCATCTGTCCAAGGGTAAGCCATAAGAAATTCCAATCCACTCTATCAAATGCTTTTTCAGCATCTAGTGATATTAGGGCCATGGGATGGAGGGTGGATTGAGCCACATGAAATACATGCCCCAGTTTACGGAAATGATCCAATGCTGATCTGCCTGGGACAAATCCCACCTGTTCAGGACTGAGTAAAGGGAGCCATATCTTTTGAATTTGGTTCGCCAAAATCTTAGTAAGAATTTTAAGATCATTGTTCAACAATGATATCGGACGGTAGCTGGAGGGTAGTTCTTTTGGTTTATCGGGTTTTAACAGCAAAATAATAATTGCTTCCAAAATAGAAGGGTCCATAATGTCATTGTGCAAAATATAATGAAAAAGCTTTAACAACATTGGGGATAGTTCCTCAACAAAAACTTTGAAGAAGTTTGAGGGGAATCCATCAGGCTCTGGGGCTTTATCTGGGGCCAAAAGTTTAATGGCCTGGGAGATTTCCATAAGTGTAATGGGAGCTGTCAGTGTTGGCCAGTCAGCCTCCAGCATTTTAGGAAGCGGGATGTTAGCCAAATATGCCTCTGTATCAGCTTTTGATGGGGGGTTAGGCCGCTGACCATAAAGATTTGCATAAAATCTTTCAAACACTGAAACTATATCCCTGGAAGAAGTTTTAAGGGTCCCATCGGCATCTTGGATTGCCTGAATGGTTCTCGTGCTTTCCAGCTGTCTCATACGAAGAGCCAAAAGGCAACCGGCCTTCTCCCCTTGGTCAATGTAAGTTACCTTTGTTCTAAGGATCGCAAACTCGGCCTTCTCCTTAAGGAGATCCGAGTATGCATTCCTAAGGGACAAAAGCTCTGTAAGTGAGTTCTGAAGGGATGTAGGTGATGAACTTTGTTCGAGAGCTCTGATTCGCTCCAACAATTTTTTGGCTTGGGCCTCCCTAACCTTTTTCCGTTTTGATGCTAATCTAATAAATTCTCCTCTTAAGTAACATTTAAGTGCACACCAAACTTGATCCACCCTCGGAATAGAATCTAAGTTATCTTCCAAAAACTGTCTAATGAGATTGCGAATCCTAGAAACTATAAATTTATCTTTAAGTAACTGCGTGTTTAATTTCCATAGGGTGTCCTTCTGTGGCTCAATAGCTGGAGTAATATTAAGCCATACCACCGCATGATCGGATATCACGATCGGCTCTATCTCCCCTCCCAGAGTCCCTGATAAAGGGATTAAGCTCTTAAGAAAATAATCCAACTTAGATGCAGTCTGGTGCACCTGTGAGTAGAATGAGAAAGCCCTGGTGGTCGGGTTTAATACCCTCCAAGGGTCGCATAGCCCAAGGAGGTCCATCATTTCAGTGAGAGCCCTCTGCGATGAGGACAGAGCTCTAGGGGTCGGGTTAGATTTATCCAATAATTGGGGTTGGGTAAGATTCCAATCTACTCCCAGTATTATAGGGACTGAAGTAAATGGAGCCAATTTGTCTGCTAGATTCATGAAAAAGTCTGGATCCCCACCTATTGGCCCATATATACATCCAAGGACTGGTAAGTTTCTATCCAGTTGGCCTTTAACCAGGATGAATCTACCCTGTGGGTCCGAAACTGTAGTTTCGGAGTGGAATGGGACATTTCTCATAATGAGAATTCCTACCCTCCTCTATTAGTAGAGTTCCCGGCAGCAAAAACTTGTCACACCCCATGTCTTTTGAAACCAACAGCCTCATGTATAAGAAGGTGTGTCTCCTGTAAGAAGATTATATCGGCTTGCAATAAAGATGTATGTTTGAGAATTGCCATCCGTTTAACCTGCTCTCGAGCCCCCCTAATGTTCCATGAAACAATTTTGACGATAGCGTCAACCATATTTTCTAACATACAAAATGTACCAGACATTGTACTTTATGCTTATGATAACTCCAATCCCCCCCCCCACAGTACACAACTCCTGAGTTATATGAACCAGAAACAACAAAGTCACCTCCCTCCCCAAATCCATAAAACTATTTACAAAGGCTCTCCATATTAAAGTGAAGCCTACAGGTTTAAAGATAATAAGGTATTGGAGAACCAAAACCCATTTGACCCCCTTGGAGTATACATCTTTGAATAACAGGCAGTAATGAGTATTGTTTGTATTAACTGCAACTCTCTCTAACCCACCTAATAATAGCCTTATAATTCCGAGGAGGTCTACCCCCCTACTAATGGAGTGGTGATGCAGCCCGCTATCAGCACTTTGAGGCCACCCTCCCTCCCTGCCTCTATCAAGACCAGAGAGCCTAAGAGAAATAAAGGATAAGTCCAAACATAATGTTAAGCCTAGTCGGCTACTTATATGTGATAGTTTCCATCCTTAACTGAAATCAATATACCCAGCAAGATAAAATTTGCAACTTTACCCCCCATTACCCTAAATTATGCTTGAAAACTACATCACTATTATAATGAGGAGGGGAAAGGATGCCTGCATCACCGAAAACCAGTGACTGTAATTCGATACTTGACACATCCCTTTTGTTTCCCTGGGAAGCCTAGTCCAGCTCACGATGTTCCACCAAATTGCCTCCCCGAAAACCATTCCCTTTCACATGTGGCCCCACTCAAACGAGAGGGCACACCATGACCACATGCGCTGACCACCAGGCCCAACCACAGACTGGGTGCAGGCCTCCACCGCCACCCACGGCCCACACCAGGAGCCAGCCGCTCTCCAGGCCCCCACAACCATCCGGCTCGCAGTCTTTCTCCAGCCGACCTCAAGCCAACAGGTTAGTGCTACAGGAAAACTTTAAAGAACAGGAAAAACTCTTTGAAATTAAGAAAGCAGACTTGTACTAGCTAAGTCATTGTAAAACCACCAGGTCTCTCTGAGATTTTAGCTTTTGTGAAATAAGTCAGGGAGCTTAGTGGTCAGATCTTCTAATGCCTTCGCCAGGGTGTCATAGGAGATCCAGTTGTCCGCTATCTGAACTTGTAAATGAGAGGGATAAAGCATCTTAAAGCGGGTTCCTGCTGCAATCAGTTTGTTAACTATGGGATGAAAGGCAGCATGTTTCTGCCTAATCTCGTATGGCAGATCTTGTGTCAGCCGAATCTTGACCCCTTCCCATAATATGGCTAGAGATTCTCTCACTTTGTTTAAGACATGCTGTTTCTCCACAAAGCTTAAAAATTTTATTATCAGAGGTCTGGGAGGATCTCCTGATTAAGGCCAGGGCTGCAGGGCACGATTTGCACACTCAATCTGGTACAGGGCTCCCATCGGGGATGGCCCGGCAACTTTGCTCAGGAATTTTTGTAGGAAGGCCTGAACATTCTGCCCTTCCTTAGCCTCCGGCAACCCCATTATTAGGATGTTATTCCTGTGACTTCTCCCCTCCAGGTCCTCGGTTTTTAATTGTAATTTCTGCACTTGCTGCCTTAGCAGCACCATCTCTGGCTCCATCCTCTCTTTCCACTTCTCGATGGAAGTAGTGTGGGCCTCAGAGTCCACCATTCCCTGAGACAGATCTGAAAGCTCTCCACGCAGGGATTTCAACTCATTCACAATCTCACCCAGTGTTTCCTTAAATGGCTGTAGCTCTTGTAGAAAGCGATCCTCTGTCAGAGGAATTGAGGCTGTTGTTTGTGAGGGCTTTCTCTCTGGGTTAGCTCCTTGAGCCTTTGACTTCTTGGGGTTTTTCTCTGGTGTTGCCGGTGGAGTATGGCATATGGAGGCTGAGCGCATTTCAGTCTCCATCTCGGCTGCGTGGAACCATCAGCAGACCAACCTGAGTATTTTAGTAGCACGACAGGTGGTATTCTGGTCTTAATTGTACTTACAAGCACTGAGATAGGCTAAAATTAACTTAATAAAATTGAGTAGAAGGCAGGAGCTCAGCGCCTCTGCTGCTAACAGATCGCTTGCATCACGTGACTCTCCAACTTCGACTCACAGTTGATCATTACAGTAGTGGAGGGGGTTCAGGGGCCAAAGCCCCCGAAGAAAACAATGTCTGCAGTGACTCCCTTTACACCAATCGCAAATGCGGTCGACATAAAGGAGTCACTGTAACGTTGGTCGACAACAAAATTGTCCACTGACCATCATAGATCCTTTTGTGCTTACTGTTCCCTTTAAAGACATTCTTGTTGAAGTTATGAATTACCAGTAGACAATACATTTTTTATTACCAAGGCTTTCAGGGAGTCCAAAAGAAAAAGAAACACGTCTATTTCAAACTTAGTAGTGTTTGATCCCGATGCAAAAATAATTATTTTTATTTCTCTTGCCTTTGAGTTTGCCCGAGATCTAATTGTGAAGTTGTCCAGAGTTAAAGGATCTTTGATTTATAAAACACAGCAATTTTATGTTTTTTTTATTTAAATATTTGGTAACCAGGAAAGGCACACTGAGCCAAGGCTCATTTCCAGATGCGACCTGGGAAGGGGCACAAGGGAAAATATGTGCACACTATACAATAATAGTGCATGATACAAAACATATATAAGAAATGCAATATAAGCAGTTGGTAATTAAAGTGCAGAAGTCCAGTAGGAAAGAGGAATACTCATGAGTAATATAGAAACACTGACATAAGGAGGTATATATACAGGGTATTAGAGGTACTGTATGTACAATGGTGAACACACTGTTATAGCAGAGAACACTAGTTATGTGAAAAGGCATTGGCAGAGAGCCTGAAGAATTTAGGACTGATTGCAGTAGGAGAACAAGGCAGAAGCATTTAGGACAGATTGTAGTAGAAGTAGGAAGGAGCTAAGTGAGGAGGAGAGGCGACAGATGCACTACTTATAAATTTGGGGTCAGAAGCAGGTCAGGGGCAGACAATGTAGCTGGGATTTGATAGTGGTGTGTGTGGGTAAGTTTTGTAGGAGAGGTGACTGAGTGTTCCATAGTGAGGGGACCCTATAGGTAAAAAGTGGATTTGCCCGCAGTCAGGGATGGTTTAGGGAGTGAGAAAGAGTGAGAATCCCTACAGCATAAGGTGTAGGGAGAGGAGAGTGCAGGAGCTGGCTTCTCAGAGAGTTAGGAGAGGAGCAAGTTAAACCAGTACTTGTAAATAAGGGAGATGGAGTGTATAAGATATCAGTGGGAGACCAGTGACATATCAAGGGTTACGAGACGGGAGCAGTGGTGGGTTCTCAGGGGTCATTTGGAGGTGAAATGGCAGAAGGCATAATAGAAGGAGTCAAGCCTATCAAGTGAGGTGGTGGGCATAGTGCAGTATACTAGGTCTGCACAGTGAAAAATTGGGTTATCATTTTAGCTAGCAAATCTCCCGTTGCACAGGGAGAGGGAGTGATTCTCTGTTACGGTATGAAATGCCAAACTTAGGGCATAGTTTTGAGGATATGGAGTCAATATGGTTCAAGAAATTTAGTTGAGGATCCTGCCATACACCAAGGTATTTATAGGAAGTGACCACACTAAGAAGAATACCGTCCAGAAAGGTGATTGGCAGGGAAGGGGGGAGGAGGTGTTCTGACAAGACTTTGGGAGGTCCGAAAGATCATAGAAACAGTCTTTGATGTGTTTATTTTGAGTACATTTGCTTGGATGCAAGAATGCATAGAGAGGAAGTCTTGTTATAGGCTAGACCGAACCTCATTTAGAACAGGGCCGGATGTGAAGAGGATGGTATCATCTGCGTACACGTGGATGAGGGATTTGGAGCAGACAAATGGGAGATTGTTTATTAATAAGGAAAATAGGATGGGGCCAAGGATGGAGCACTGGGGACGCCGGCCATTATGGGGAGGGAGGAGGATGTGGAATTTGCAATCCTGATAGACTGGGATCTATTTACGGGGTACAATTCAAACCACTGTATGGCATGGGAGGGCAAGCCCTGCATCCTCTAGTTTGTTTAGGAGCAGGGTGTGGAATACTGAGTTGAAGGCCTTTGCCAGGTCAGTGAAGACTGTGGCAGTGATATGGCCTTGATCTGCAGCTGAGTGGATGCGACCAGTGACTCGGAGAAGGGATGATATGGTGGAATGGTGCTTTCTGAAGCTGGATTAGTAAGGAGAGATAAAGTTGGTGGCAGATAGGAAATCAGTCAGCCTGAATTGCACTAGCCTTTCCTGCAGTTTGAATAAGATTGGTAGGAGGGAAACATTTGCCCTGACCTTGTATTTTCTCCAGAAAAAAGGCGTAGAAAATTACTGTCCTTCAGACAAGATGTATTACAACTGGGAACTTAGTTTAAAATGTTGGCACCAACAACAGTCATAATAACCTATAACAACAAACAATACTATACTCTAGGAAATATTAGTTTACCTTTTATTTTTGCTATGTTCACTGAGCAGAAAAAAATACGAAGAGTAAGAGAAAATGAAAAAAAAGACATAGTATATTGAGGTCTAACATGCAACATTCCATTTTTATTCATACAGTAACCAAGTTAGGTGCACCCACCTTTCTTCAGCCCCATTTGCACTCAGATGTTAGTTCTAAAGTATTAGTGTTCAAAAGCCAAAACAGAAATGGATTATTGTACTTACAAAATCATTTATTATGAACTTTCTCCAAGTAGCACAAACATCCCATAAAAGATATGCATGGTCAAATGAAACAACTAATACAAAGGCCCACTGAGCAGGATGGGCAGTTCCAAAAATGCTGCAACAGACACACCACGAAGTGGCAAGGAGAACCTTATGTTCCACTCCGTCTGGGCAGGGGTTCTTCAGAGGTGTGCACCCTGCAAGTCTGACTTAAATTTATACAGCTTTCAATCAATAAACAAGAAAGTGCCCGTGCATACATAAATAAGGGTAACTGATCCAAATAGTGATACTAATACAATTAGTTAGAAGTTAAAATCTGACTGTAGTTATCTGCCCTAGCAATCATCAAAACACAAGAGTCCATATCCATGAGATAAGCACTTGTTGCTTCATATCTTGTGAATTCTGAATTGCTATTACCAATCCATTTTACATCTTTATTGGTTCCACAAAATTTCTCCATTTGGATGGCACATCTACTGTATGGATACAGTTCTGGGACTCAAAAAAAAGGACACTGAGGATGGAGTAGTGTACAGACCACCAGCACAAGCGGAGGACCTGGATAGAGAGTTAGCTGATCAGATTAGGATGGTCTGTATGAAGGGGAACACAGTGGTAGTGGGGGACTTCAATCTACCAGCAGTGGATTTGAGCACCACAGCCACCACAAGTGCAAGGGAACAAGTCATGTTAGATGCAGTTCTGGACAGCTTCCTGGTGCAGCTGGTCCACAAAAAGACTAGGGAAGGAAGAACTCTGAACCTGGTATTATCAAATGGAAAGGCTGCAAGGGATCTGGAGGTGGAGGACCCTCTGGCTGGGCGTGACCACCACACGGTGTGGTTCACGCGCAATATGGGAAGGGAAAAGGGTGTACAGGAACCAGAGTGATTGATTTCAAGGGGGCGGACTTTAAAATGATGGGGGAGATTGTGGGTAGGCACCTGCTGAGTATTCAGATTAACGTGGATGCTTGTCAAAAGTGGGAGATTATTAAAACAGGGCTATGGAGGATACTGGGATGTGTGCAAAGACAAGTAGCAAGAAGGGCAGGGCAAAGACGCCCAGTTGGTTAACCCAGGAGGTTATGGAGGGGGTGAGGGCCAATAGAAAAGCATTTCAGGGACTCAAGAAATCAGGAGAGGAAGGAGACAAGGAGGAGTATAGAAAGAGGTCCAGAGAGGTAAGCAGGCTGGTCAGAGTGATCAAGGCTTTGAGAAAGCTGAGGCTGGCACCAGGTATCAAAGATGGTGAAAAGGACTTCTTCAGATACATTAGGGAAAGAGACGGAAGAACAAGGACCTGATTGTGAGGATTAAGAAGGATGGGGGTGGGTAGAGAAGGAGGGGGATCAGGCAGAGGCACTAAATGAGTACTTCTGTTCTGTGTTTATGAATGAGAAAGGGGAGCAGATACCTTGGAGGAGGAGAGGGGCAGGCAGGGGAGGGGAAGGAGTAAGTGATACAGGGATTATGAAGGCCAGGGTTCTGGAGGGGTTAAGGTCACTGAAGGTGGAAAAGGCACCGGGCCTGGATGGCATTCACCCTAGGGTGCTAATAACCGGCAGCGATCCTGGCGGAACCACTGGCTGACCAGTTCAGTACCTCCCTGGACACAGGATGTGCACCAGAAGACTGAAGGATGGCCCATGTGGTGCCCATTCACAAAAGTGGCCCTAGTGATGACCTGGGGAACTACAGACCGGTGAGCCTCACATCGATTGTGGGAAAGCTCACGGAGGCAATCCTGAAGGAGAGGCTGGTGGCATTTTTGGAGGACAATGGACTCCAAGATGTTCAGTAACATGAGTTTGTCTTGGGAAGCTCGTGCCAGACAAACCTAGTTGAGTACTACGACTGGGTGACCAGGGAACTGGACAAGGGCCATGAGGTGGATGTCCTGTATTTGGATTTCAGCAAGGCCTTTGATTTGGTGCAGCATGGGAGGCTGGGGGGGGGACCTGGAGGCTACTAGGGTGGGAACAAAAATGGTCAAATGGATCACCAGTTGGCTGAAGGGAAGGCAGCAGAGGGTGGTAGTGCAGAAGGAGCTCTCATCACCAAGGGATGTGACGAGCGGAGTGCCACAGGGATCGGTACCGGGATTGGTGTTGTTTGGGATATTCATAGCAGATCTCTCACATGGAATACAGAGTAAGATCAGTCTGTTCACAGACAATAGTAAAATGGGGGCTGTGGTAGATGACATAGATGGGTGGAAAGGGCTGCAGGTTGACCTGACCAAACTACAGGAATGGTTGGAAACATGGTGGCTTGGGTTCAACACCAAGAAGTGCAAAGTACTGCACTTTGGAACTAGGAACCAGGGGAGGAGCTATCAGATCGGAAGGGTTCAGTTGGAAAGCACCGAGGAGGAGAAAGCTTTTGGGGTGATTATAACGGGGAATATGATCAACTCAGCACAGTGCAGGAAGGAAGTAGCAAAAGCCAACAAGATGCTGGGGTGTATAACAAGAGGTATTTCTTCCAAGAATAGGGAGGTGATCCTTCCCCTATACAGGACACTGGTCAGACCACACCTGGGATATTGTGTGCAGTACTGGCACCCATTCCTGAAGAAAGACATTGAATTATTAGAAGGGGTACAGCGCAGGGCAACAAAGATGATCCAGGGTCTGGAGGGTATGTCCTATGAGGATAGGCTGGGCAAGCTGAACATGTATTCACTAGAGGAGAGGAGAGGAGAGGAGAGGAGAGGAGGGATGGGGATATGATTGAAGCTTTTAAATACTTAAAGGGGATTAACAAAACTGACACAGAGAGGATCTTCCAGATTAGAAGTGGGAGGGACACGAGAGCGCATGAATTGAGATTGGTGGGGGGAAGGTTCACGAGGGAAATCAGGAGACCCTTTTTCACTGAACAGGTGGTGGATAAGTGGAATGCCCTGCCTGAGGAGGTGGTAGCCTGTAGTACAGTGGGGGGTTTAAAGATGGGGTGGGACAGACTGAGGGGAGCGGTAATTAAGAGGAGCGGGAGGGGAAGGTGGGACAGCTGCAAGTTGAGGGGCTAACTGCACAATCAAGCAGACTCAATAGACCATTAGGCCTTGTTCTGCTGGTGTTTTCGTATGTTCGTATGTAGATCCATTTAATCTGTCAGTTCAGCTTTCTTTCTTTCTTTTTTGCTGCTTCTTATTTTTCTCCATATATCAAGTTCTAAGGAGGAAGAAGTATAGCCTATAAGTATTCAGTTCATAAATTAACTATAAGTTACGCTAGCTAGACGTAAACTATATGCATCATAATTTACATATGTATAAGCATATATTGTAATATTCAAACATCCAAAATTCACATAACAATCCATTTTAACTGGCATTCAGGCTATATGTACAAGTTTGTAATATTGTATAGTTCAGACTAAATATAATTCAAAATGCTGTGTACTGGCATATCAATGAAGTACAGTTCCAGTGTATGGAAACAGTGCCAGGTCATAGCACATGACATGAAAGGAACCCTTTAGCATGTTCAGTATCACATGGTTTTATATAAATACTGTTCAGTATTACATGGTTTTATATAAATACTGACCAAAGCATGATAAGATGCATAATGCATGTAAGACATTTAAAAGAAGAGCCTCCTCACTTGGGACTATCAAATAATCAAAATACAGAGTATAACAAAAAAAAAAAAAAAAACACACAGCTAATTCAAAGACCTCAAAAAGAGTGGGGGGCAAAGTAGGACCAAGGAGGAACATCAGGGGAGGCATTGCTAACTGCTAATCCAGATGGAAACAACAAAAAAAGGCAAAAACTAGATATATTTTTCTCTCTCTGCTTGAATCCAGACTCAAATCAAAAGAATGCAAAGGTGAACAAGGGCCATCATTTTAAATTGTCACACAGTATGCAAATGGTGGTTGTGGGGATCAACCCCAGGTCTTTTGAATGTACCAAGCTCCTTCACAGCTCATTACTCTAACCACTAACCTATACTGCCAGCCCCACATTTTTAATGTATCTGTATAAAAACATGTAATGATATGGATATGTGTCATAAAGAAACTCATGTGTTTCTAAATCAATACATGAAGTATGTACATTATGTAAACAAGTATTCTCAGTATGTACTTTCTGATGCTTAGAATTTTAGCTATAGCACTATAATGACATCATGCAATTTATGGAATTGTTTTATATAACTGGTCACTTATTTCGTGATCACTTCCAAAATTACTCAGCCTATTTGGGAAATGATAGGTACAGATTTACATCCTTTTTCCATTGTGGAAATTAGATTCTGAAATCTACTTATGTTTTTACAACCAAGACGTGAAATAACATACAGGTTTATATTAACTAGCAGAACAGGGATGGGCATTTATCAGGTAGTCAAAAGCTTCATCAAACGTGCATTAAAACAGCCAGTGGGTGAGGCTGTACTTTTTATGCCAGATACATATTTGGATAAGTGCAACCAGACTTGAGCAAAGTAGGAATGCCAGTGACAGATATTGGATCTAACATGCTAAAGATTTTCATAGACCATGATAGGACTGAAGAAGTGCTGTCTGCTGGTCTAACTGTGTGCCATTTGGGGGACACTTTTACTGGGCTTGAGTTACATTGTTGGCGCAAGCTTCCATAAAGTGCGGAAATTGTCAGAAATGCGCCTGATGTGCTAAAATCAGGCACGGTTACAGCTACCACTACAGGGTTTGGCGCACTGCCAAAACCTAAGTGTGGTAACGCAGGGCTTTGCACAAGCTCTCCTCCACTCTTCGAAAATCAAGTCCCATGTTTCTTACTATACTGTGGAATCACTCCAGGAGCAGCAGTGTGACATAGATCCCTACTGTGTTCTAAAGAGGCCATCTGAGATCATCAAATTCCCTCCTCTTCTGTCTGGTGCTGAAGTTCCAACCAGGAAATACAGTACCTGCATCACTGCAGTGCCTCTTTCAAGCGACTTGCTGTTCCTTGCTTTTTACATCATTTTATCCCTTATTTTCACTCCTGAAAAGGAAATAAACAATGTCTGTCAAGGCATCATTTAATTCGGGACTTGTGCAAGCTAACTATGTAAGCTTCATTCACAAAATGGCCAGTCTTTCTCTTTGTCCCATCCAAACATTTCTGACAGTCTCTCATAAACAAATATCAACATTTTTGCGCCCTCAAAATTCTCCAGGCTGCCGAAAGAATTTACATTCTCTGAAAGTATTCTCCAGATTTTAGCTCTGTGTGAGTACCTACTCAAGAAAAATACAGCTATGTAATCATGTTTGAGACCCCAATTATTTAATTCTTTGGAAACATAACATTTGTCAGCAGAAAAGGACCACTTAGCCCACCCATTCTGCTCAGGTGGTTTCTGGCTAGTCTGTTTCTGCAGACTCTAACTGGTCTTTGGTGACCATCTCCCCTCTCTATTTACTAATATTCCCCTCGTCTACCCCATGCATGCTTGAAGCCCCCTATTGTTTTTGCCTCCATCACTTCCACTGGCAGTCTGTTCGAGGTGTCCACCACTCTTTCAGTAAAGTAGTGCCTCTTCACATCCCTCTTAAACTACCTATCCTCACCAGATTCATTGCATGCCCTCCAGTCAAATACCCTTTCTCATTTGAAGGATACTTCCCTCCTGCACCCTGTTCTCCCTCGTAAGGTACTGTCCTTGCAGGTCTTTATCATGTCCCCTCTTGTTCTCCAATCTTCCAGGGTGTACATGCTGATATCCTTCAGTCTCTCCTCATAGGGCTTTTGAGCAACCCCTGCACCAATATAGATGCCCTCCCCTGGACTGACTCCCCCCGTCTATGTCCTTTCTGATGTGCGACTTCCAGAACTTGAGACGATATGCTGGTGTGGTCTCACAAGTGAGCAATACTGTGGCAACACCACCTCCCTCCTCCTGCTGGAGATACATCTCCCCTATGCATCCTAGCATCCAACTGTCCCTCCCCACTGCTTTGTTATACTGCCCTGACACTTTGAGGCCATCAGATAGGATAACCACAAGTTCCATTCCCTGCTTAATGACTGTCAGTACATTCCCCAGTGGAGGCTTTTACCCTGTGGGGGCCCCATGCACAGCTCGATGCTGGGGCCCCTAACAGACACTATTACCAGTGGGGGGGTGGGGGCAGCCGGGCTATTCCCTCCCAGTCGTTAAGGTAAATCACCACCAATCTCCTCTTTTTTTCCTCTCCCTTGTCTTAGTTCATTGTCTAACATAATCACAATGGCACATCCAGACAGGGGTTACATTGGGCAGGAGCCCAAAGGAACTCAGTTCCACCACCTCTTAAAAAAACTGTATGCTAGTTCCACCACCTCTGCCATCTTTCTCCATTGACTACTACAGAAGAGTTCCATCACCTAGAAATGACAGTCCCACCACCCTAGAAATATAGAAGTGAAAGTTCCCCCACCTAAACACTTTCAATTTAACCACTGCATCCAGATCAAAACAGGATTTGCCACAGAGAGGTTTCTGCAAGTAACATACATACAGTACTCACTGTCATATCATCCCAGAAGAGTCAAGGGACACTTCAGTTGGCTATCTTGATGGATGCAGAAAAAAACTTTAATAGGGTAATTGACAATTTTGAAAACAAATGCTGGAGAGCTTTCAAATCCCCAAATGTGTACAGTAGGCATCACTATGAGCCTTTATGAATGACCAGAAGTGGTATCTAGTGAGACTGAACAGTATTAGTTCTGGCAGGTAGATTTGCTCTGTCATGGGGTATGAAGCAGGAGTGCACCCTTCTCTTATTCACATGAAAATATGCTGAGTCTACAATGACTAGGAACTGTTCACGTTCCCTCTGACACATGCCTTTCAGGTTATGTTGTGTTGTGATCATGCTACGCAGTTATCATTTTTATTCCATGACTTTTACAGCAAGCAAAATGCTATTTTTAAAATTAGTTCAACTTCTATGTTCTGTTTGAGTATCAGAAATATACATAGTCCCATTTAATTTATTTATTTTAATATTGTGATGACATATGTATCAGAAGAATCAGAAATAGTCATTAATCATTTGACTTTGATGCCTCAACATCTTCAGCACATCAGTGGCAGTGGCTATGGGGACACTGTGACAGCAGCAGCAAAGTACAAGTCAGCTGTCAGTAGTTGATGCATCCAGGACAGTATGAGGCTGAACTTTCACAAACACTGGCACACACATATACCCCAACCCCGAGAGAATGTATCGCTAGTCTGTTACCAGATGATGGCATTCAAAAATAAGGACAAAGTCTGATGATAAACCCTCTGCTCTGTAAATTTCAGCAGCAGATAACAGCACATACAGCAAATAACTTCTGCATTATTTGTAATTGACAAAATGTAATACAGTGCTTTCAGTTCTTCTTAACCATATATGTTTACTTACAAAACCGTAATGTACAGAATCCACTGAGCTAATATACTGTATTTCCAGATGTTACAGTCATTTCAAAAAGCCACACTCCTCAGCCGAATAGTTGAATAAATAGTATTTTATTAGAGTACACAAAAAAAGCTATAAAAGGAGCAAACCACCATGTAGCTCCACAGAATCAACGAATTTCCATGTGTTACAGGTTATTGTTGTAGTAAGCAATACATCAACTGCCATTTCAGAGACCCCTTTCCTCTCTTTTCCTCTGTCAGCATGCAGTACATCAGCTGATGCAATCATTAAAAAAAAAAAACAGTTCTGTGTAGCGAGATATGAGGCATGGGAGTCAGGTCTGCAGCAGAGCGGTTAAAGGCGATAAATTCCTACAGGATGACTCTGAGCTTCACGGCTGAAGAAAACGGTGGGTGGTTCAGTTGCTGTCGTAATATTTTTTCTAGCAGTTGATTGCCTGCCTATACTCAGGTCAGGACAGCAGGGCCAGGGTGCCCTAGTGCTGACTGGGGGCCCCATGCAAATGCATGGGTTGCATGTGCCTGACGACTCCACTGACCCCCCCTATCCTATACTCAGCTCCTGGATTCATATGCCCTAGCTGCATGATTTTTCAGTTTTTGGCATAGATCCCCAACTGCCATGCTTTTGACCTCTCCTTGAGTTTCCCAAAGTCCTTATGCTTTCTCTCCATCCCCTCCTGTCAACCCTATTACAGATTTTGGTGTAATCTGCAAAAAGGCATACCTCACCTTCTAGTTCTTCTGCAGTGTCACTAATGAAGACATTGAAGATGATCAGTCCCAGTACTGAGCCCTGCTGCACACTGTTGGTCACTCTCCTCTCATTAGAGTGAGTGTAGTTACCATCACCGTCTGTTGCCTGTCCATTAACCAGTTCATCACTTTGGATCCCACCCCTAGGCTGTTCAACTTCTTAATGAGTCTCCTGTGCAGCACAATGTCCAAGGCCTTGCTAAAATCTAGATAGGCCACATCTACTGCCCTCCCCTATCTATATGCCTGGTCTCCCAGTCGATTAAATCGATCATATTCATCTAGCATGACCCCCCCATGAATTCATTCTGCCTTTGGTCTTGTTGACCATTAGATTCAAGATAATCTACCAACCTTTCCTTTAACAGGTTTCCATTAATTTCCCCTCCACTGATGTGAGACTGACAAGCCTGTTTTATTTAGTTGAAGTTGATAACCGGGAGAAGCACACTGAGTCAAAGCTCATTTCCAGGTGTTGCCCAGGGGAAAGGGGAGCTAGGAGGTTTACAATACATAAGTTAAGTGGTACACATAATGCATTATAGGAGTAGATAGCCTGTAGTAGCTAGCCTCCTCCCTGCTGCTCCTGTGGAGCAGGATCACTGCTCTCTCCAGTCCTCCAAACCCATGTCTGTTTCCAGTGACCTGCTGAATGAGGTCATCAATGGGGCAACTAGCACCTCCCTGAGTTCCTTTAGTACCCTTGGGTGTAAGCCGTCCTGTCTCAAAGCCTTGTCCAATTTCAGAACTGCAAGTCCCTTAAGGACTCTTTCCTCTGAAAATGGTCTTGTGTCCACTACCCTCCCCACTTTGTTCCTGCTGCTCTCTGGTGGTCTGTCCCCCCTCCCTCCACTGTGAAGTCTGAGCAGAAGTACCTGTTTAGGACATCTTCTTTTTCTTGATCCTCTTCTGTGCAGACTCCCCCTGACAACCTCCTTATCCTCACTATCCTCCCACTTGCTTTCCTCCTTCTCACTTATGAACCTCAAGAAAGTATTATTCCTTTTAGCTACCCCATTGGTTATCCTTTCCTCTGTCTGTACCTTTGCTCTCCTCACTGCCTTTCCCGTGTCCATCTGTTTTACTTGGTATATCTCCCTGTCTTCTCCCATATTTTTTTTCTTATACCTCTGGGACACTACCCTTTTCCCCCTCACCCCTATCTGAACCAAAAGTAAGAAAAAAGACTTAAAAGGAGCATTTTCCTCTCCTGCCAGGTAGCCAGGAACAAACCTCTTGCCATCTCCACCCACCTCAGTCATCTTCCACCTGCAACCCTATCCCTGGTCCTCATGTGGTCACAAAAAATAAAGGAAACCTATCTTATATTCTGCCAGCCTCCCTGCCCTCCCCCCAACACACACACACAAACAAAACATCATTTTTTCTAGCCCACAATAATCTTAACATTGAAGCTTTTAAAGAGTAACTGATGATGACAGACTGCTCTTAACTGGACTGTATTGCTGATGTGGACTCTGCATTGTATTTATGTTATGGGTTTAATGAGATAGGTGATAAAAGTGCCCCTAAAAGAAAATAAGGGTTCAGGGAAATAGCCAGAATTGGGTGACACATGAGTTGTGCAATTCAATATTACAGAGAGATAAAGCTTGGAAAAACTATACGGGAACCACAGATAGTTGATTTGTGCAGATTTATAAAGAGCTCCAAAATAAATGCAAAAATGGGTGAGGCTTAGCAAGCTTAGTTATTTTTAAATAAACTGGAGACTAATTTTACAAATTCCAGGGAAACTTGGAAGACAATAAATGAACTAATGAACAAAAAGAAACCTCCAGCAAGTAGCAGGTTTGCAGCACAATACATTGGTCATGGCCAGTCATTTTAATAACCTCTTCGGGGATATGTTCAGATATTTCTATTCTCCTAAAAAACATGTGATGGAACACAGGGAGATGGGTTTCTCAGTCTGTAAGTTTTATTTTAAAAGACTGACACTAAAAGAAACTTTTTTGTACCTAAATAAAATGGTTATAAAAATCAGGGAAGGGGATGACAGCATCTGTTTTGTCAAATATTTTTATTAGCAAACATAAGGAAAACAATTTACAGCAAGGGTAACAGAGAATATACAGCTCCTGAGAAATAGCACAACACATGCTTACCATTGGGTATGGAATAATTATAGACATGTTGACAGTAGGAGGTACATTATTATACAATAGATTCAGCAGGAAAATATATGTCAAGACTGACCATTACTCGTCCCTCCTTGCAAATTCCCCTGCCCAGCCCTCCAAGTACAAGTAGATAGGGCAATAGTTGGGGAGCCAGGGGTCTCTCAATGCTTGCTGCAGGGGCATGAACTGTGTTATACACCTCACTTTTGCTAATGACTAAGTGTTTGTCCCTCGAAAGTTTCATGCAATCTAAAAGGGTTGACACTCACTGGGCTAAAAAAGATGAAGCCTCTTGTTTCCAACATTGTGGCAGTACTTTTTTCCCACCAAGATACTTAATTTCCATTGTAGGTGGCTATAGATCTTGCCCTCTGCTTCTCCTGGGCCAATCCAAGTAGGATTCCCTCTGCTGAGGGAGTAAATGGGAGATCCAAGGTATTTGAAAGGATACAAGCGATGTCAGTCTAGAAGGGCTGGATGCAGGGGCATGTACATGTAATGTGCAGGAAAGCCCTTGTGTCCACCTTGCATCTGGGACATGAGTCTAGGAGGGACGGATCAATGCAGTGGACTAAGGCTGGAGTGAAATAGGTTCTATGGAGAAAGCTGAAAGAGTTGTGTCAGCCTATTGTTCACAGAGCCTCTGAGAGTCTGTCTTAGTATTTGGTACCATTCTCCCTGTGTCCACAAGGCTCCACTCAGATCACTGTCCCATCTGGTGTGAATTGTGTCCACTGGGTCCTTCAAACTACCTAGTATGAGTCTGTAGAATTGTTGTAGTGGTCTGGCTGTGAGTCTAGGATCTAGAAGGATATCCTCAGCTGGGGAAGTGCACGGGCCCAAGAGGGCAAGGGTATCCTCTATTATTAACCGTGCCTGAACTTGAAGGTATGCAAAAAAGTCTCTAGGGGGAAGTGAAAATCTAGTTACCAAGTCCTGGAATGACAGAAGTTCCCTTCCTGTAACAGGTCGCTGACCCTGCTGATACCCCTGGGGAGCCAGCTATTTAGTGCCATCTTTAAGGGATGTGGGGGGGGGGATTCTCAGCCCCAGAAGGAGATTTGGATGGCAGCATCAGGGGACATGGACTGGTGGTGTCCTATGATCTTGTGGGTCTCCAACCAGACCTTGACAGAGTTGCTAGCAAAGAGTTTGTTAATGTTGTGGTATGTACCTTTTGACAGGGTGGGGGCTAGGAGAAATCCCAATATGTCACCCCCAGGGCATCAATCTCCTTATCCCCAGGATGGTCTTGGTGGAGGATTAACTATAAAGAGTCCTTGACAGAAGACATCTGTGCTGCCAAGTAGAATAATTCAAAGTTCGTCTATCTCAGGACCTCTCTGTCCACCAGGTACCATAGAAAGGTCTGTTTAACTTTTCCTCTCCTCCCTTGCCAGAGAAAATTGGTACGATAACCTTTAACAATGTTGAAGTATTTTAGTGGGATGTGTACCGGAAGGGTCTGGAATAGGTAGCGGCATTGTGGCAAGATGCACATCTTGACTGTGTTTACTTTGCCTAGTGGGCTTAGTGGTAGAGCTTCCATCTATCACAGTCTGTTTTTAACCACTGTAGGAGGGCTAAAGGTTTTAGGGAGCTAACTTAAATGATTCCATCGACTACCGATGGGATTGGTGACTCAGTGAATGTACCTTCTGTGATGGGCACCACTACTGATACTTTTGAACAATCTGATTCTGCAGGGCACCAGGAATGTACTCATAGTCCACCCCCTTCCCCACGTTGAGAAGGCTGTAGGACTGGGCCCAGATATTCGGACTTATTTAAAAATAATAAAGTTGAGCAAGCCCCGAGGCGTAATGCTGTACGTATTCATTACAGAGGGGGTCTGCAGGAGCACCCGGACAGGCTCTATGTGGCTAAAACCCTTTTAAAAGGGTCCATGGGGTTTCAAGCTGCTGATATTTTTGCTCTGATTAATATCAGGAGGGAAGACACCTTCGATATTAGTTTCAGAACCTTTGCAGGGCTTGATTTATTTTGGAAAAAATATGACATGTTTAAAACATTGCCCTTATGGACTCCTTTCTGGGCTATCCCCCTTGCTAAACCCCTGTACAAATCAGTGATTGTGATGTTTTATAATGAGTGGGTGAATGCTGGGGATATTTATTACTTGATGGAAAAGAAATGTCAGGTTATGGGGCCTCCCGAAGCTATCATTGATAGTGAGGGTATTTGGAATGGTAGTTGGAGGTATAAAGTGAAGTTGCATTTGACTGGTAATGATGGGCAGCGTATTCCTAACAGCTTTTTCTTAGGGAAGGATAGAGGAGGAGTTTTTTATCCAGGCCAACCGAAGGCTTGCTACAAATGTGGCAGTGCCAGACATCTTAGTAGCACTTGTGACAGGGTCATTTGTGCCTTATGTGGGGAATATGATCATGCTAGCTCTGTTTGTAGAAATGTATTTAAATGTAATCTTTGTAATGAACTTGGCCATGCTTATCATCAGTGCCCTTGGGCAGGCCAAAATCGGACTGGTGGACTCAACCAGGAGAATTTGGTCTCTGAGACCCAAGAGTGATATAGGCCTTCCAGACCAGAGCCTAGACCTGATGTCCTGGATGAGGACTCTGGGTCTCCCTCTCCGGTCCCTGCCCAGGCTGCTTCATCTCCAGCTGCCCCCACTACTTCTACTGCCCCCACTGTTTCCACTGCTTCTACTGCTCCCCACTGTTTCTCCTGCTTCAGAACAGGGGTTAGTTCCTGGTTTAGAGCGTGACATGGGGCAGATGTCCCCCCTCCAGGTGGAAGATGATTTTCTTCCACAAAAACAGGTGACTAGATCTTCCCTTAAGCCCAAGGTTTTGGCTGGTTATATTCCCACACAAAATTCTTTTCAAGTGCTTCAAGACCAGGAAGGGGGTTTTGAGTCTAATGTTTCCTCCTTATCTGGTGTGGTTTCAGAAATGGAATGTGAAGAGGATACTTCTTGTAGTGTCCCAAATTCTAAGAAAAAAGTAAGGAGGAAGAAAAAAAAAGATAAGGATGGGGTTTGAAGGTTTTTTTCTATTTTCCCTGTAACTTCATAGAAGGCTTTTTTTCGTCTGGTTTCCCTGAATGTGTGTAGTATTAAGTCTTTTCGAAAGCAACTGGCTTTGTTGGAGTTTTTTCAACACTGTCCGTTTGATGCCTTACTTATTCAGGAGACCAGATTTGCTTCCTTACAAGATATTGTTCAAGTTAAAAAACATTGGCCTTGGGAGCCTTCCTTTTGGTCCTTTGGGGAGGATGTAGCAGATGGCCTTGGGATTCTTTTTAAATCACCCTGAATTCGGGTTCAGAAGGTAGTAGATATTCTGCCAGACCAGCTTTGTTGTTGGATTGTGTTTATGATGTTTTTTTATACGTATTATACATACCTATGCCCCCCCAGAGTAAAAAGGCTAGAATAGAGTTGTTTACCCTTATTAAACCTTTTCTATTTTCTTCCAGAATGATATTCTGGGGAGGAGACATGAATTGTAGCGTAGATATGAAGATGAGGGATAGTGTATAGCAGAAGGTGTACTGTGACTTACATGTATTATATAATATTATTCGCACTGCAGATTGATGCTTATAGGGTTTTGCATGAGGACGGGGGATTTACATATAGGCGTAGTGCATATTGTACCCGTATTGATTATTTTTTTTATTTCCAGTAGGTTGATGGTTCATGGTTTTTGTTTAAAGAATTGTGAATGTTCTGATCATTGTATTTTACAGTGTGATATTCAATTTTCACATGAACCTCCCTCCTTCCCCGGGATACCTAGGCGGTGGAAGTTTAATTCTGTTGTGTTTGATGATCCTGAAGTTAAAACCAAAGTAGAAATGTTGTTTGAGTTTCGGAGTTCTGTGGCTGTCCTTTATGACTCCTGGCACTCCTGGTGGCGGGATACTAAAATGGAGGTTAAGAATTTGTTTCTTGATTTTGGGAGAGCTAAGGGAAATAAGGACTATTTGGGGTACTTAGCTTTGAGAGATCATTTTTATAAACTCATATCCTTACTTACTGTAGCAGATTGTAGGATTAAAGCACAGCTTGATGTTGTGAAGTGTAAAATGAGAGACTATCATTATCAGTGTGCTGCTTTTTTATATGCTACTTTTAAATTTGGTACTACTAAATCTTATTTTTCTGATCCATTTGAGGCATGTAAAATGAAGCTGGCAAACAAAAAAATGACTGGTCTCCATGATAGCTCTGGTCGTCTGTGTACGTCCCATGCTGAGATGTTGGATGTTATGACTGAGTATATTCAGACTTCCTTGGGACAGGAGTTTGTCCCTCATGTTGCTTGGGATGCATTGATAACTTGCTCATTGCCTATTTTGTCTTCTGACATAGCGGCTGATATTGCTGGTCCCGTTACTTTGTCTGAGGTTTTGGATGTTATTTCTAAGTTACGCGCAGGGGTGTCCCCAGGAGAAGATGGGCTTACAAACGAGTTTGTCAAAACCTTTAAGGAATTGGTGGCTCCGCTTTTAGTGGAAGTTTTTAATGAACTTTTGATGGCTGTGGCTGTTCCACGTTGTTTTTCCTCAGCTATGGTGGTTTACCTTTACAAGAATGGTGATAGACTGGATTTGGAGAATTGGAGGCTGATTAGCCTATTGAATTCTGATTGTAAAGTCTTTTTACAGATTCCGTGCCATAGATTGCAGAAGGCTGCATCGGTTTTGATTCACCCTGTTCAAACATGTTCCATTCCTGAGAGAAGCATTCAACAGAACCTCAAATTATTGAGGGATGTCTGTGAGTTTGGGAAGCAAAGGAAGTTGTGGGGCTTTCTGATCACTTTGGATTAGAAAAAAGCCTTTGATAATGTGTCTCATTCCTTTTTATTTACAGTTTTACAGGTTATGGTATTCTTTCATCTATGATTAAGTGGATTCACATTTTATATCAAAATGCTGTGGCCATTCCTACGGTGAGTGGTTTGATGGGGTCACCGGTTTTCCTAAAGAGGGGGGTTAGGCAGGATTGTCCCCTAAGTCCCCTTCACTGTATACATTTTTGTTTGGACCCTATGATTAGAGTAATCCTGAATGATCCTTTTATTGTTGGGTTATCTCCCAGTCCTGAGATTTTCCTCAAAAAGTGATGGCTTATGCGGACAATATTTTTCTGTTGACTAATTCTGTTCAGGCTGGAGTGTATGCTTTAAGGGTATTAGATGCCTTTTCAGGGATCACTGGGGCAGGCTTTAACCATCAAAAAAGCATGGCCTTGCAGGTTGGGGAAGGGGACCCAGTACATTCAATAGGTACTGTTCAGGTATATCAACATTTTATTAAGGTTATGGGTATAAAGTTTGGAGAACATGATATGGCAAGGGTGAATTGGGAGGATATGTTGCAAGTAGGAGAGGCGAAGGTCTCACACTGGAAGTCCTGGGGGATGGGGAAGAAGAAACAGGTATGTATTATTAAGCAATTTCTCATCCCAGTTTTTTTGTATATCGCACACATTTTTCCTCTACCCACTGACCTCGAGACTAGACTGTTTAGTTGTTTTTTTCAGATGGTCTGGGGTAGTAGGTTGAACCCAGTGAAAAGAGATTTTACGTATTTTAAGGTTTTTATGGGAGGACTGGGTATGTTAAACCCTATAGTGTTTTTTCAGTCTTTTTGTATTTTTTCTTCCTTCCATAGGACAGTGGGATATACTTTAAATTGGGCAGAGTGGACTTTTTTTTTGTTTAAACCATTTTTTCAAAAATGGGAGGCGACTTATCCCCGGTTAAGTGAGTCTTTACGGGTTCCTGATTTTAGAAACATAGAAACATAGAAGTTGACGGCAGATAAGGACTGCAAGGCCCATCCAGTCTGCCCATTTCTTTTTCTACCTTGTAAATGTGCCATTGGCCTTTGCTCTGTCAGTGGCCTATCTATTCATACTCATCTGTATTGCTCCCTTATGCCTGTCCCATGCCTGTTTGAAGCCCTGCACTGTATTCATAGCCACCACTTCCTGATGTAGGCTGTTCCATGCATCCGCCACACTTACCGTGAAAAATAATTTCCCCACATTCCCCCTTAATTGGCCTCCCTCTAATCTCATGCTGTGTCCTCTTGTCCTGCTATTTGCCTTATATTTAAACATGTTAGATTCTTTCACCTTGTTAATGCTCTTAAGGTGTTTGAATGTTTCGATCATATCACCTTTCTCCCTCCTTTGCTCAAGTGTATACATATTGAGCTCCATTAATCTGTCCTCATATGTCTTCTGATGCAGTCCCTGCACCATTTTGGTTGTCCTTCTCTGGACTGCCTCAATTTGGTTAATGTTCTTGTGAAGGTGTGGCCGCCAGTACTGCATGCAGTACTCCAGATGGGGCCTAACCAGTGTCTTGTAAAGAGGGATTATTACCTCCCTCTTACGACTTGTGATACCCCTACTAATACACTCTAACACCCCCCTAGCCTTATCTACTGCTTTAGAGGTCTGCTTGGATGATTTCAGGTCATCGGTGATGATGATGCCCAAGTCTCTTTCTTCCTTTGTGACTGCCAGCAACTCCCCTCCCAGACTATAGGTGGCTTCAGGGTTTCTCTTCCCTATGTGCATGATCTTGCACTTCTTTGCCTTAAATCCCACTTGCCACTCTTCTGACCATTTTGTTAGTTTATCCAGATCTCTTCTCATGCTGCCCACCCCATCTGGATCATCTACTCTGTTACAGATCTTGGTGTCATCTGCAAACAGACAAGCCTTACCCTCTAGTCCATCTGCAATGTCACTAATGAAGATATTGAAGAGGACTGGCCCCAGGACTGATCCCTGAGGTACCCCACTTGTGACTTGCATCTCTTCTGACTGTATGCCATTTACCACCATTCTCTGTTTTCTGCCTGTCAACCAGTTTGCCACCCAGTTGACCAACTTCTGACCCACCCCGAGCCTATCCAGTTTATTTATCAATCTATGTGGAACAGTGTCGGAAGCTTTGCTGAAGTCAAGGTAGGCGACATCAACTGCTCCCCCTTGGTCCACCACTCTGGTTGCCCAGTCAAAGAAATCTATGAGATTAGTTTGACAGGCCCTTCATTTTGTAAACCCATGCTGTCTTGGATCCTGTGCCCCTATGGATTCCAGGTGTTGCACTATCCTTTCCTTAAGGAGTGCCTCCATAATCTTGCCCACTACTGAGGTAAGACTGACTGGTCTGTAGTTCCCTGCCTTCTCCCTGCTACCACTCTCGTGGAGCGGGATCACATGAGCCCTTCTCCAGTCTTCTGGGACCACTCCTCTGCTCAGAGACTCGCTAAACAGTTCTGCTAATGGCTCTGCTAGTTCCACCCTTAGCTCCTTAAGTACCCTGGGATGTATGCCATCAGGTCCCATTGCCTTGTCCACCCTGAGCTTAGCGAGCTCTTGTAGAACCCTTTCTTTTGTGAAGGGAGTAGTGCTCACCTCCCTCCTCCCCCATGTCCATGGTGCTGAGCTGTGGGCCCCTGCTCTACCTTCTCTTCAGTAAATACTGAGCAAAAGTATCTATTTAGGATACATGCTTTTACAGGGTCCTCCTCCTCCTATGCCCCCTTTTCTCCTTTGAGCTTAGCAATACCCCCCTGGCCTTTCTCCTTTCACTAATGTATCTATAGAAAGTCTTGTCACCTTCTTTTACTGTTCGTGCTAGTATTTCCTCAGTTTGGGACTTTGCCTACCTTACTGCCTTCCCTGTTTCCCTTAGGGCAGTTTGGTATACCTCCCTATCTTCATCCTGCTGTGTTCCCTTATATTTCCTGAAGGCCAGTCTTTTGGCTCTGACCTTTTCTGCTACTGTATTTGAGAACCAAAGTGGTTTCTTTCTTCTTTTGCACTTCCTTTTCTGTCTAACACAATGGGATGTTGCTTCAAGTATTGCATCCTTAACGTTTGCCCACTTTGCCTGTTCCCCCTCACCTGTGTTTCTTTTTGCCAGGGCTAGCTTAACTCTGTTGGCCATCTTATCAAAGTCAGCTCCTCTGAAGTCCCATATTTTTGCCTTGGAATGGGATGATTTAGATGTAGTGGCCAAATTGAACCATGCCATTTTGCCCTTCCTATGTTGAAAAGAGTGAAAGCATGGAACTTAAGTAAACCTGAGATTACTTCCATGTAGAGAAAATCTATATATAGTCTTGTGATGGATAGACATCATGCTCTGTGGGTCGATTTTCCTCGCTGTCTTCCTACCAAACTTCAGCCTGCCTTAAAGATGTTAGGATCCTTGATCATAGCTGGGATGTTCAGTGGCTGTGTTGTCATGGGAAATTGGGGGTTAAGGGTAATTGGAAGCATAAACCCGTGACTGACAGGTTGTGCTTGAGATTTTCCTGTACTGGCATGGAAGAATCACAGGAACACTTTTTTATTTCATGTTCTCATATTAAACAGTTTTGGACTGATTTAGCCACTAGATGGCATTTGTCTCCCCTACAGCATATTCAATATGAATGTTTGATACTGGGGGATTATTCAGGTATTTATTCTAGGTAC
Source organism: Neoceratodus forsteri (assembly GCA_016271365.2). Taxonomy (NCBI): domain Eukaryota; kingdom Metazoa; phylum Chordata; order Ceratodontiformes; family Ceratodontidae; genus Neoceratodus; species Neoceratodus forsteri. The sequence continues at coordinate 142,769,258 of JADMNL010000029.1, read as the reverse complement.
CATCCCAGTACGTTAAATGTTATGTTTGCTTATATCAAATATTATCTTTGGCAGGCACGTTGTCAATTTTATCTACAGCATGTGAATATTCCTAATGTAGTATTGATTAATCAAATTATGGAAGCTTTGAAGCAACTTAAAATGAAGGAGTCGAGGATATTTGACAGAGGGATTCTGTATATGATGTTTTGTGTGTTTAATCTGTTTTCTTTTTGGTTTTTGCTTTGAATGTTTCTTCTCTGATGTTATGAATTTTGCAATAAAACAGTCCCCTACTCTTTTCGATAAGTGCCATGGGATCTTTAATATCCACCTGAACTACCACCAATCCAGGCAGCTGGGACCTTGGTTTAACATCTCATCTGAAAGACGGCACCTCAGAAGTGCAGCACCCCTCTCATGCTGCACTGCAGTGTCAGTACTGGGATATTAACCCAAGTGCCAGATGTAGGAACTGAACCCACAGCCCTCTGATCTCCCGGCCTCAGAGGCGAGTGGCGAGTGTGCTACCTACTGAGCCACTTTAAATGAGTTCATGAGCTTGATCATCAGTGAGCTATTTAAATAGCTCAGTCCTGTACTTCTGACATCTTGAAAAAGTGCAAGGGTGGCATGAAACGTTGACGGTGTGTTTTTTGCAGCTTTGGGGGTGCTACTCTTTCTAATGTGCTTTTTGTAAATCACTGTGTGAAGTCTTTTTAATGATTAAAGGCTAAATTATTGTATCCAAGAATGCGGACTGGGTTTTTTCTCCCCTCTAACCAATTTTGAGCCCGCTTTTTTTCTTCTCCACCCTAAAGGTGCTATGGGAACATGATTTCTTCGTGCTAAAGGTACCTTAGGAAGGCGCCAAAAAAGTAATGAGCAGCAAATGGTGAACACAGAGCCTGAGTAAAGACAGACTGACAGCAGCTAGTGATGACTGGCAACAGACAGAGACTGAACTGAGCAATGACTGACTGATATTGGAACTGATGGCAGAAGAGGCATGTCTTCTGTAAGGAGAGAGAGAATGGCAAAATGGAAGGAACGTCACCATCGAACCACAGCTCACAGCGGAAACCTACCTGGGTAAACATTATACTAATATAATTGTACTGCATTGTGGCCCACCTCTTGCAGAGACAACCTAACTTTTATGATCTTTGGCACAGAGGAGACGAAAAAAATCCTATGAGGAGAAAACCTCTGGGGATCCAAGGCCTTTATTGGCTTCCCTCCTGGCTTGGGATAAACTAGTGGTGGATTAGCTACTGCGGTTTAGAGACCCAGTTCAAGGGGATGATTTTTAGAGGTAGGGCTCTCACTCTATCCCTTTAATGGGAAAGCTATGGGGTACAGTGAGATGACATTTGCAGCTAAAAGAGACTCTCTTCGAAGGAGGCCCACCCCCAAGGCAGGAGGAGGAGAGCAACAACCACTGAAAGACACTGACCTGACCTCCATGAGGGGAACACTTAGCAGGTAAAAGATATCACTATTATAAGTTGTTTATTATGTATGAGCATATTTGACCTTTGTTGACCTCCTATATATGAAGTGACATCATTAAATTAAGGATTATTATTTAAAGAGGAGCTATATCTATTAATGATTTGAGCATTGTCTTAGTGCACTCATAAACCTACAGCATACATACAGTTAAATATGTAGGATGATCATTATGCTTTTTGTATACATGAATTAACTATATAAGCCATAGCCTTGTCATCGCTAAATTGTCTGAGGTCCAGTTAAAAAAAGAGATTTTTTCTTTACATTTTTTAGAATGCATTTTTTTTTAATTTAGAGCAATAATTCTCTGCACAAATTAAGCTGAGTTCTTGTGAACAGGCTAATGAATTACTCATGTGCTGATTGAATATTTAAATGATCCATTCATGACGGACCGGCCTCCCCCAGGAAGCGCGCATATGCGGAACCGGTTGGGGTCATTGAGTTTGCTGTTTTCATTTCCTGTTTGGCGCAGGCAGTATGTATCATCTGTGAATAAATTCCTTGTTTTGGAACTAAGGGGGTGCTGATGCTGCTTTATCTACTTGTTATTGTTTCGTATTAGCTTGCACAGCTTCTGAATCGAGCTGCTCCCACTGCTGACTCCATGAGGGGAGACCTAGAGAGAAAGCCGAACCCTTGAGGGGTAAGGCATAGGAGTTGAGCCCTTGAGGGACCAGGACTTAGAGCTGTATGATCTTCACCCTTGAGTGGCAGAGGAAGAGAAGGAAGTGGAGACCAGGTGAACCTTAGGTGGCTGTAGGGGGATAGCTTTTGAAGGTGCTGCTAATGTGGTCTGCACAGGAAAAGGAGCCCATGGAGTTAGAGGCCCCACCCTCCAGCAGCTGAAGTCTTAAATGCTACATCAAGAGATGCCACTGAGTTGATCTGCATGGCCAAAGCTTCCCCCAGAGTGTAGGACATTTTCACCCAAACAGCAGAAAGTGAAGGATCCCACCTGACTCGAGGGACCCATCCTAAGGATGCAGACTTCAAGGAAGCAGAGCGGGACTGTCAGCTTAAAGGGCAGGACCCTGGATGCCATGCTATTATTGTGGCTGGCATCCATCTTAATCCAGGAGTAAGGGATGGCTAATGGCGAAGCACAATGGCCATGAGCACAAGGTAGAACGAAGCATATGTAAGGCTGAATGGCTGATTGAGATGTTGATTGACAACTAGGACATTGTATGAAATTGAATGATACAAGCTTGAACTGAATGATGAATGCATGCCAACCAGTTCCATAAGTGAGGTTAGAGTTAGTTGTTGATGCACTGCAAGCCAGGTAGCCTGAGGCAGTCAAAATAACTCAAAATAACAAATTAAACAGGTGAAGAAAGCAGGAGGATATGAGAACTGAAGGTTCCATGTCAATATAATGATAATTATTAGACGAGTGCAATTTGGGTGAAAATATAACACAGACGATAATTACAGCGACTACATATCCTGATGAATGTATTATCGGGCTACTGCAACATGAGCGAATGTTTACTTGCAGTGACAATTACATATGTTAAACATGCACCTGCAAGTTAAATGCGATACCCCTCAAATATTCCTGGTGTCTCTGCAAAATACATAGCCTCCATAAACGAGCTGAGTCATTCCCCTCTGGCTCCGGATGAATTTGACCTCCATCTTGAACCACCTATCCTCATGGTTATGAACACCTTTATTGTTCTGATTCACCTATGTCAGGCAGGGGGGCTCTGCCCCCCTGCACTCCCCCAGTGGGCTGTGCCCCTGGGCCTCCCCTTTCTAAAGGATTCTAACTCCATGGCACTCATGGATCGAGGGGTAGGCTATATTCCTGGTCACCGGGCTGGGCTGGTGAGTCGCTCAATTAACTTTTTCTAGCATACTTTACATTCACGTATATATGTGTCTTTGCTTGTACTGTTCAGTCGCCTATACTATATGTGCTCTAATACAGTCACTCAGTTGCAGTCACTGTAATCACCGCACTGTATTAATGTGATACAGGAACTGAAAACTAGGAAGAAGTAGCTGCTGAAATGAACAACAGAATCCAAAAGGGAGTGGCTGCCTGACTAGGAGCCAGGTGTAAACATTTAAGTATGGTAGTTGGACTGCGAGACTGCAAAATGTATGGAAAAACAGCAATCACGGGAGCATGAATTAGCACAAGTCAAAAGAAAATGGCAAAGCAGGACACTGGGAAAACTATTAGCGCACAAAAAAAAAAAAAACAGAAAGAAACACAAGGTGCAGTACATGTGAATTGAAGGGCTCTGCCTGTAGTTCAGTGGGCGGGGATTCCTTTTACAAAATGCCTACATGCCCAGCCCCTCTTGCTTAGCATTCAAAGTTTGATCGCTGGGCCGGGCGTGTGAATTTTTGCTGTTGTTCTTACATGCTGCCTTGTCTCTGCATCTGCCTGCTTCTCCTTTTTTCACCGTTGCGTCACTCCATTACTGGCGATTCTGCCGGCCCCCCCCTTCATTGTTGGCTCTTCTGCTGCCCCTCCCAACCTCACCTTTCTATTTCCCCCCTTTCAATTCTCTTGGTTTTCTGAATTTCAGGCTTTGAGCTGCTCGGTTCTTTCTCACTCTCTCGCTCCCGCTCCACGCTGCCCGGCCCGCTTCGGTGTTTGTCCATGCTGCTTCCTGCTTCAGGTCTGGTCCGTTTTTCATCCCACCTGCTACACTCTCCCTTGCATTGCTGTGCCGCTTCCCTGGCGGCTTCCTAGATATTCTCCTAGCTCCATTTATTGGGATTCATTCCATTGCCCTTGTCTGCAATTGTACTGAGCTTTAGTCTTCGTTCTTCGGTCCAGCGGATCCCTGCTAATTGCCTGCATATTGCTCCAGAGCTTTGGGCTGCTTTCCTGTTTCCCAGCTCTCCGGCTGCAACCTGTTACTTCATTCTCGCTCACAGCAGCCTCCACGGATCTATCTGCTCCACCTGAAGGATCCCCCCCGTTCATCGGAAGAAGACTGTGAAATCCAAACATTCCTTAAAGGACTGGACCGTTTCTCATCTCCTAGCTGACCTGAAGATACTGGTGGTCCCTGTTCCTGCTGGTGCTAAGAAGCAGGAACTGTATGATTTGTGGCTCGAACATCAGGATCGCACTCCTCAGCCACTGCCTGCCCATCCTGCTAGTCCCACTCCTGATGCCTTTACTGAATTGAAGGATATAATTTCCCATCTGGCTTCTTCTGTAGCGGACATCTCCACTTGTCTGGATATCCTGGAACAACGTCAGTCCTCTCCTCCAGTTCTGCAGACTCTGGACGCCCATCAGCCTGTTCCTGCTCCGATGCCTCAACCCTCTCCTTCAGCGCCTGACATTGCTACCAACCCAGGTATTCTGGCTTCAAGTTCCTCTGTGCCTGCTGTCTCACCAGTTCGTCTAGTTCCCACCCATCTCCACAAGGTTATAATTGATGGGAAAGATGTCAACCTTATATCATTACTTATTTCTTCCCATGATACCTTTGAAAAGAGGGACATATCTTGTGGTGATTTCTCCATCGTTCTCCGTTCTAAGGACCCCAGACTTTCCAAGAAGCTGACTATTTCTGAATTTTTCTTGGCCTTTAGTCTCTTCAGAGACATTCTGTGTTCTGCTTTCCCATCTTGCAGGGAGGAGCTGGATACCTACCTCTATTTGGTAGTAGATCTCGGCATCCGCTATGGTGGTACTCATTTTTTTGATTGCCATAAATCTTTTTCGGCTAAAGCTGCTGCTGCATTATCACACCTTAACGTGTGGCTACACTAGGGCTCTCTTGACAATGAGTTGTTTTGCTATCATTTTACAGGTCAGCAGGCCCTCACTTGCCAGATCTGCGGCTCTTTTTCCCATGCCGCTCCTTTCTGCCCTTTATCCGTGCTGGATACATCCACCTCACGTACTACTAGTTCAAGCTCCTCTATTACCAGAACTATTTGCAATCCTATTGCTATGCCTTGCTTGTCCTATGATAAACATGGTCGTCCAATTACATTTGTGGCCGGTAGATCCATCTGTAATAACTTCAACAATATGGGTTGCTCTCTTCATCCCTGCTGTCTTCTGCACATTTGCAGTCATTGTGGTGAAGCTCACACTAAACCTATCTGCCCCAATTTGAGGAATAGGACCTGACTATTGCATCATCCTTCTACTCCTATTAACATGAGCGCGCTGTCTCACTTACTTGCCACTCATCCATTTCGTTCGTTGGTGCATTTTCTTACTTCTGGATTTACTTTTGGATTTCATACTGACATATGCTCTCTTCATCAGGATTCCTACGAATCTCCTAATTTGCAAACAGCTTGAACTCAACCGAACTTGTTCACCTCTCTCTTACAGAATGAACTGGAAAAAGGATATATCATCAGACCGTTTCTACATGCTCCATTTCCTGTCATTCGTGTCAGCCCTACTGGCATTGCTACTCGCAAGTTCTCAGGGAAACAGCGACTTATAATTGATTTATCCACTTCACATGCTACTTGCATTCCCAGTATCAACTCTCTTATCCCTTCTCAGGATTACTCTCTGACTTACGCCAGAATAGACAACACCATAGTAACTATCAAACAACGCGGCAGAGGCGCATGACTCTCCAAAGCGGATATTTCCGATGCATTTTAACTACTTCCAATTCATCCGTTGCTTTGGCATCTCTATGGCATCAAATGGAAAGACTTATACTACTTCACTGTGCGGGTCACGTTTGGATGCAAGAGCAGTCCCAAACTGTTTGATATCTTTTCTTCTACTCTTTGCTGGTTACTATTGAATCATTGCCAGGTGACCTCAGTGATCCACCTGCTTGACGATTTTCTTCTTATCGAACCTCCTTCTGCGCCTCCAGCAGCAACCCTTACTGCCTTATGCCATTTATTTCATCAATTAGCAGTGCCTATCTCAGAAGAAAAGATAACTGGTCCCATCACTTCGCTGGAATTTTTGGGCATCGTCCTCGATTCTGTTCGCATGGAAGCTAAACTCCCTATGGACAACCTACTCAGAATTAAGACTCTGGTTCTATCATTTTCCAATCACTCATTCTGCACAAAATACGAACTCTTGTCTTTGCTAGGTTACCTCACATTCGCTACTCGCATAATTCCTCAAGGACGTGCCTTCATATCATACCTGCTCAATCTGTTTCCTTCGGCCCGCCACCATTACATTTCTCTTACAGCTACTGCAAAATCTGACCTTGCCACAAGATTCCTCTTCTTAAACTGGATATTTCTCCATGCGTGTACAAGGATGCTTCACCTACTCATGGATTTGCTGCTATTTTTCAACAAGCCTGGATCTCTTCAACGTGGCCTCCCGAATTTTTACAATTGCCTGCAGCCACGACCTCTTCCTCTTTATTTGAGATATATCCTGTAGTTGCAGCAGGTTTCTCTTGGGGTCACCGCTGGTCTTTGTCTATGGTGTTAATATATACGGATAACCAAACAACCATAGATATTATTAAGGGCAGATCATCTTCTCCTGCAATCATGCTATTCTTGCAGAGATTAACATGGCTTTCACGTATACATAACTTTTGCATTCAATGTTTTCATATTCCTGGTCATCTTAACACAGCCGCTGACTACCTTTCCCATTTTGAATTTCAGAAGTTCCGTATCCTCCAACCTGCTGCAGATCCTTTAGCGACTCTGGCTTCTCACTTCAGGGATCTAGTCATGCCATGAACAGCTACCTTACAACAGCGCAAAACCTCATGTGGTCAGCCTTATCTACGAGCACAAAATCAGCTTACACTACAGCCTGGAGAAAATACAATTCATTCTGCTCCATGACAACTTCTTCTGCATTTCCGATTTCCCTGCCTATTATATTTGCTTTCACAACTTATTGTCATACAGCTCATAAGCTGTCCTACTCTACCATTTGTCAATACTTAGCAGGCATCCAATTTCACTTTTGCCTCCGAGATCCAGCTTCTGTCTCCTTGATGACTTATACTGCAGTTAAATTTTTTCTTACAGCAATCCAAAAACTTTCGTTCAAAAGAATGCCTTCTCATCTGCCCATTGACGATACCATCTTCAAACAGCTAATCAATCTACTGAAGTCCAATCCTCCTACTCCATACACCATCATTCTGCTTGCAGCTATCTGTCTTGCATTTTATGGATTCCTATGCCCTGGAGATTTCACCGTTTCTTCGGCTTCTGCAACGTCTTTTCTCAAGGTCAAACATCTTACCAAGCGATCTGACTACTACGTTCTTCATCTTCCTACATCTAAAACTGACAGACTTCAGAAAGGCATAGACATTCAATATTTTCCTACAAACACTGCTTGGTGCCCCGTCTACTTCTTAAACCAGCTTTTAAGTCTCCATTGTCAATCCTGTACAGAATCTCCTCTACTAACCTCCTATAACAATGCACCTTTAACCACCAAAGAATTTGTGGATTCAATTCAATTACTACTGCAATGTCTGGGACTTGATCCTTTTGCTTATTCTGGCCATTCATTTTGAATCGAAGCTGCCACCTCTGCCTCACGAAAGAAAGTTCCAGCTCACATCATTAAACGCCTGGGAAGATGGAAATCATCTTGTTTTGAGACATACATTCCTAATCCCGAAGCAGAAATGCATTCAGCTTTTCTTTCCACCTCCTCATAGTGTGCCTAGAAGGAGGGCAACTTGGTAGCCATGGTTCCTCAGAGGCTTCCTCCATTAAAGGGTTTTTTTCCTCTACTGAGTGCTGTCAGGTATACTCTCCATGAGTTGGAGGAGGTGGATACTATTCTTTTTTGGGCCTTCCAACTATCAGCTCATAAACAAAGATGGGAACGAGTAAGGCCAAAACAAAGCAAACATATTCAAACAAGTGGCACCAAGCACAAATTCAAGAACATTATATTCCCCTCACAGTGAACAGGAATGCAGCAGGAATAGTTAACTGAGAGAAGCACAAACTTCTGCCATGAAAGTAGAAAGCAAAATACTGACCTTGAAAGCCAGAGGAAGCACAAACCAAGTAGAAAGTCCAAAATCACAAAGGAAAATTGGGAGACAAACACTGGGAGAAAGAAAAAGGGGGAGGAGAGCCTCCAGCTGGCACTGGTTTCTCCCATCCATTGAATTGCAGGCATAGCCTTTGAATAGTTGTTTATTATACTAATTTGCTGTGCCTTGGACTTACAGCAAGTATTGCTCCTGCCCTTCTTTTGGTACCCCACTATCCTCCAGTTGGGAGGTTTGTTCTGATGTTGTGGCACTTAGAGGTTGCATTTCTGGGCCCACTGTCCAGTGGTCTTGTGCTGTGGTCCAGAGTCAAAGGGCCAGAAGCCAAGGGCATCACACTGGAGGGGGGCATTAGCTGAGGTGACAGCTGTCAGACAGAACAGATCCAGAAACAAATAGTTTGATACCTTTTATTGGACCATCATACTATAGATGTAACAAAGGAAAATGATGCTTAAGCTTTCGAACCAACCAAGTCCCTCCTCAGAAGCTTATGCCAGTTGTGTGAAAAATCACATTCTATTAATACCCAGATCATAAAAAAAACAGAAAGAATTCTCACTGGTTTAAAATACCTTTTTTAAACCATAACAAAAGTTTAAATGCAAGGAACCAGTTTTAGTCAGCTAGCTGGCACTGTGAAGCACTTGAAGGTCAAATGTCAACAGAGGCAGACAAGGCCTGACAGTTTTGCTAACTTACAAAATAAATGAGTGACTGTGTCATGAGAATACACTCTTAAACACAAGACCTTTAGATTTAATACCCACTTAAGTACATGTTAAAATGTGATAGTATTTCATGTTAAGAACTATAAAGTAGAAATTTTCTATCTATGGCAATAGGAGGTATAAAGAAAAGTTTCCCTAGAGTGAACAAACTGTTTCACACTTTCATATAGTATTAAACCTATCTGGGGCCAATTTATCAATAATATACTGAACCAGATAATCTATTCCATAAACACAAAAACCTTAAGTGTTGAAACCAGATTTTTTTTGCAAAAAAATATTAACTGTCAGAATTAGATCCCAATAAAAATAAGCATTTGTCAATGCCAAATGTTGGCTTGCTGGCATTGGCATTGATAGCTCAGGAGTTTGAGATGCAAAATAGGAATGGCAGTGAAGTACTGAAGTAACGCCGACACCCCCCCCAACAGAGACTGAAAGGCATTGGGAGTGTGGCTTTGGGTCGACCATAACCCCGACACCATTCCACCTCACCCCACCCTGCAGAGAGCGACAGGTGTCAGGGTGTGCATTGGGGTCTTCGGCCTTTATGCTCACCCCATTCCATAAGGCAATAAGCTGAGATGGATGCAATATAGGAGAATGGGGTGAATGTCAGGGTGACGGAACCCAAGGCACGCTTCAATGCCTGTCAGTGGTTGTAGGGTGTGGGGGAGGGGTAGAATTCTGCAAACATTGTGGCCGACAAACCCAAGTTATGTCCCCAACATCTGTCAGTCTCTACAGGGTGGGTATATGGTTGGAAACCTTAATGCCCCAAGTATTTGTTGGTATGTTCACTCCAAATATTAAACAGTGGCTTTTTGGGACCCCACCTCGTGAACAGTGGTGCTATAATTTCATTACTCAATCCTGAAAGGTGCTTTCACACAGCAACTACTCCATTGTGAGCCAGAGTTATAGAAACACATTTTGGGCAGGATGCAAAAAATGACAGCTGTACTGTTCATGATGAGGTGTAAAAAAATGGCAATGTTGAAAATCTGGAGAGAAAATATAAAAATCTGCAAACTTACGAGCTTGTGCAGATACTGCACAATGCATGCCTGTAATGAGGTCATTCTTGGGACTTTGTTTACCAAATTTTCAACATGGCCATTTTGGGACCTCTCCTCATGAACAGTGGCACTGTGATTTTGTTACTCTGTCCCAAAACTTGATTTCACACGGCAACTGCGCCCATTGAGCGCCACAGGTGCGAAAACACATTTCAGACAGGATGTGAAAATGACAGCTATACTGTTCATAAGGAGATATGCAAAAATGGCAATGTTGAAAATCTGGAGTGAAAATATTAAATATTCTCGAAGTTACGAGAGTGCATGGAAACTGTGCAATGCACGCTCGTGACATAGTCATTTGTTGGAATTTTTTCACCAAATTTTCAACATAGGCATTTTGGGACCTCTGCTCATGAGCAATTTTACTGTGATTTTCTTAATCTGTCCTGAACACTGATTTCCCACAGCGATCGCGCCATTGTGCACCACATGTGCGAAAACACATTTCAGGCAGAATGTGAAAAATGACAGCTGTACTGTTCATAAGAAGGTGTGAAAAAATGGCAATGTTGAAAATCCATAGTGAATATATTAAAAATTCTCGAAGTTATGATCGTGCTTGTAAACTGCATAACGCACTCTCATAGCACAATCATTTTTTGGAATTTTTTCACCAGATTTGCAACATAGGCTTTTTGGGAGCCCACCTCATGAACAGTGGCACTGTCATTTCATTAATCAGTCTGAAAGGTGATTCCATACAGTTACTGCGAAATCACCTTTCAGGACCAAATAACGAAATGACAGTGACTGATTTCAAGAGGTGTGGTCCCAAGACCTCCATGTTGAAAATTTGGAGCTAAAAGTTGAAAACATGGCCAAGATAGCCACCTAAGTTGACCCGCCCCATTTATACCATTATACAGCTTACCAGCATTTCTTCAGTTTCCCACTCTACCGAAGATTGCCACGCCAACCACCGGAGGTAAGTAAGGAGTGAGGGGGGTGTGGGGAGGTGGGGTGCACAGCGGGTGGGTGCAGGTTGGGGGAGGGGGCACCGTGGACAACGAGGGACCATTTTCTTGTTTTGCAGAGGAAAAAAAAATGAAATTTAGGGGAAGGTTTTCAGTTAGTTGGGTCTATATGTTCAAAACTTTTAAAGAATTAGGTTTTTGGGAAAATTTCTCTTCCTGCAGAGCCATGTTATATAAGGAGCCCACTACTCAAATTATAACCAATGGAGTGCTTTCACCATTGATTGATCTAGCTTGTGGAACAAGGCAAGGATGCCAGATCTCACCATATTTGTTTATTTTAGCTTCTGAGCCTTTACTACGGCACTTAAAAAATCACCCAGGTGTCATAGGCTTAAAAGTTGGGAAAGAAGTATACAAAGCTTTGCATTCACGGATGACCTGCTACTAACTGTTAGCTCCCTGATACAATCCTGTTTAACTATTAAAGAAATTTTACACAATTTTGAGAAAATATCAGGATTAAGTGTTAACTAGAGTAAAACCCAATTACTACACAGTAACCTGCCTGATACCACTTTGAAACAACTTAACAAGTTACTATCCCCAGACTGGGTTATGTCATCCATCACCTACCTTGGCCTTCAAATCCCAGTGGACATAAATAAACTATTAGAGTTTAATTATAAACCACTCCTGGCAGATATTGAAATGGACTTAGATAGGTGGGACAAGCTGAACTTGTCTTTATGGGGTATGATTAACTCCATTAAGATGAATGTTGCCCCTAGATTATTCTGTCTATTTCAGAACCTCCTGATTATTCTTAGTACAAAGCTATTCAAACAGATACAAGGCCTTATTAGGACATGTCTGTGGGGATCTAAATCCCCCAGACTAAGTAATAGTAAACTAAGAGCAGACAAGGAGATGGGTGATTTTAAATTACCTTGGTAGGAAAGATACCAACTGGCTTTTATCTTCAAATAGACTCTACATCACAGGGGTCTGGTGGATAAACTGACACCAAACAAACCTCTATGGGTATAATTAGAGGATTACGTCATGGGCTCCCACTCTCTCACAGATTACATGTTCCTGCCTTTACCTTTAGAAATCAGAGATAACCCTTGTATTAAGGGATCAGTGTTTACACTTAAGAAAATTAAGAGTCATATATAAAGATCATTTACACCCATTGTTTATGCCTCTAGTGGAGGGAAGAAACTCTGAAACCCAGAGTGGGTAAGGGCGGGCATACTCGGAGCAGTTGATAGATAAACAAACAGGTGTCATGCTATATTTTCAGGAAATAAGGAAAACATTTGTTATCCCACAATTCCACTTTCATTTTTGTCTATGCTTGAGGAAAACACTCCAGGAAAAGGTTCTCTTATAGGGGTGTACCTTACCCACTAATACAGCATGGAATCAATTGATACGGCTAGGCTGTCTAAAACGAGGTGCCAGTTTTTCTTATAAGATACTAACAGATTTCACTGAATTTCCTTGTCTAACAAATAAGGCAAAGGAAGATTGTGAGGAAGAGTTATCTCTGGCGATACCACTGACATCCTGAGAGTCAGCTTGGCAGATGACCAACAAATCTTTAAAAAAGCTACAAGGTAGGTTCATTCAGTTTAAAATTTTACACAGATACTACCCGAGTCCTAAGAAGCTAGAAGCAATGGTTATTCAGAGTGCACGATGCTGGAAATGTCAGACAAAGAATGCCAATCTAGCACACATGTTGTGGTACTGCCTGAAATTAACTGAACGATGGGTGGAAGTAGGTAAACTATGTGCAAAAGTGTTAGGTGCCCCAATTCCAATGTATCCAGAGATTTTCATTTTAGGGATCTTCCCCAATAATATAAGTTTAACTTTGCATCAAAGAATACTGATTGGACATACCTCCCTATGTGCAAAATGTGCTATACTTATACTACGGAACGGGGATGAAATGTCTTCAATAAGGGAAACAGTTGGAAGATTGAGGGTGGTAGGATTAAGGGGGAAAGGAGGAGGAAGGAGGTACTTTGAGAGAGTGGTGGAACCATGGAATGTGAAGAAGAAGAAGAATCAGCATTTATATAGCGCTTTTCATACACAGTATCCCAAAGTGCTTTACAAGCAATGCTAAACTGGTAGTGAAGTGACTGAATGTGGGGTGATGGCCATATCACTCATCATCACCCACTCACAACCTGGATAATTGCATGAACCAGTTTATGGGAAGGAAAATGTTGGCCAGGACACCGGGAATGTTCCCTACTCTTTGCCAAGAGTGCTCTGGGTTCTTTTAACTCCACCTGGACACCCACCAGGACAACACCAGGATGGGCTTAAGGGACCTCGGTTTAACATCTCATCCGAAGGATGGCACACCCCAGCACTACAGCACCCCCCAATACTGCATTCAGATGCCAGCGATTGTTAGGTACAAGTCCAATCCCAGTGTGGGATGAAAACACAGACCTTCTGGTCCAGAGGCGGATATGCTACCAACTGAGCCACACTGACACCTGTGTGCTGCCCGGGGAGCTGGTACAGGCAGCTACAGTGGGGGATTCAAGAGAGGGTGGGACAGGTATAAGCAAGGGGTGAAGCATGCACTGGTTTGCCCAGGGGGGGCAGGACTGGGGGATGAAGTAACAGTGGAAGGAGACAGATAGAGGGCTACGGTACCCAATCAGGGTGCTGAAGCACGAGCAGACTTGATAGACCAATAGGCCTACTCTGCTGGTGTCTAGTATGTTAGTATGGTATAATCAAATGGAATTCATCTCCAGCAGTGAAAGAATGTATTGCCTTTTGCTGGATAAAATCAACATCTATCTTAGTATATGTTCACCTTTTCTAGAATTAAGGGATTAAAATTCCCTCAACTGAGCATGATATTATAAGGGTAACTAACTTAAAGATGTTACTGGATGAGTCAAATGGAATCTGATGGAAGGGTCAATGTGAGAATGTAACTTTTGATTATCCTAATCTACTCATTACCTTGGTTGCATATTGATCTAACATGTTAAACTGATGGATGATATTTGTGTGAAGAAGATGTATGTCCTGATATTAGTGTGTTGCTAATTGGCTTTAATGTGTATGGTTACACGATTTTAAGTAATGAATTTATTCCTTTAATACAAAAATTATGATGGATGAAAAAAGAAATGAATTCAGTTTAGCAACATTTTTCTCTGTGAAGTAATCACAGCCAAATATGGGGGATGTGAGAAATATAAGAGCATTCAGTTTCATGGTTCAGGCTTTCTGTTGTATGAAAACTAAAACAGTATTATTACAGTACAATCAGGTGGTAAACTAATATTTTTTGAATCAGTTGCTGACTACAAAAAGTGACAAGTAGTAGTAGTAGTAGACAGCAGTATCTTACCTTCCAGATCAGATAGTGGTGCTGTACTACCAAGTGAGTTTGTGACATGATATGCCTTTTTTTCTGTATTTGGACTCTGAACCCACCGATATTATTTTTCATGTATCTGTGTTCACTGTGTTCATTCAAGTAATTCTGGGCTGTCCTAGTGTCCTCCAGTCCTCCTGATCTGACTTGTTACCATTATGTCATGCATGCCTCATGTACTAAAAAGTAGTAGACCCTATTCATAAAAGATTTTTCACCACAGGCACAATACTAGAAACTGTTTTGTGGAAAGAGCCTTCTCAGAGTCAGTGAATGTTTCATTTAGATACCATATTATAAATTAAATTGAGGAATGTTGACTTTCAGAAATGTCAAATGCTCAGCATTTTCTGGTGTCAAACAGGATCTTGTCTCAGTAATGACGTTACCAGCTGAACTATACAATCGTTATGAACAGACACTAGTCAGAGGGTAATTGATAGACTTCGATGCAATTCTTACCAAAGCAGGCCACATACTTTGTTTGGATTTCCAGTATTTCAAAGGATCAGCATTCCAGTTAATATTAGACTCTGCCAGGTACATTTCAACAATGATCTGTGCTATGGCTGTGTTAGAATATGTGGATGAAGAAGATGCTACAATTACATCTTGTAAGTGACTCCACAGGCATGAAACTGAACCAAGTGACTGTGGGACAGTGCTATGTTTGGATGGTGGTGAAGAAGAAGATCTTGCTGCAGTGGCCAAAGAGGAAGAGGGAGAAAATGCCATAACACTCGAGGATGGGCCACCTGATGCTGTGCTGTATTGTGGAAAAGATTCTGAATATGATTCTGCTGTACTGTGTTCCATGACAGCAGGCACCTCATCAATTATTTCTTGTTTGTTTATCTTGAAAGAGGCGTCATCATCACTAAATAGTTGCTTTGATTTGCATCATGGGTCCAAGACTGTTGCTTTAATGTGGTACTCAGAATGAAGCATTTTATTTAGTTAGTTATTTTCATCACTTTTTTTGATCTTACGTTTAGTTAGATCTTTTTGTATTCTGAGGGACAGCCTGTGTGTGTCAACAGCATCATTGGCAGCATGTGTGATGGAATTGTCTTGGTTCTCTAACTTTTCTCTAATCAGATTCAATCTAGATTTTAAAATCGTTATTCGGAGTATCACCTGGCTCAGAGCTGCTGTGTTTGCACTCATCTCTCTCATGATTTCTTCAAATGGCTGGAGGAGTAACGTTAGAAACTCCAGCATGGCCCACTGTGGTGGAATATTATAGACGTCTGCATGGCCAATTTTATTTTCAAAGGTACACTGTCTGACATCTTTCTTTTGTTCCAGCAGCCTTTGGGACATAAGAAAGGTCAAATTCCATTGAGTAGAAATGTCTTGGATCTGTCTGTGCAAAGGTTAATTAAGCTCCTGCTGAATTTTTTTCAAACAAGTGATGGGCTTTGCTTGAATGACTGAAATGAGGGCATATTCTTTTAGCAGTGCTAACAAGAGCCTTAATGCCCCTGTCTTCATCAAGAAAACTGTGACCTATAACATTTAAGCAATGCACAAAGCAGCAGATGTGAACAAAGCCCCCCTCCTCCAAGGCCTTCCTTATGTTGGACCAATTATCTGGAACTATAAAATCAACTGACAGTCCCTGTGAAGTGAGCCATTGCTGTATTGGTTTTTGGAGCTCTTCATTGATATTGTATGAGGTATGTGCAGGTGAAAAATAAAACATTCTTAGAACAGCAAACTGCATTTCACTGTCCCCACAAGAATTATCAAAACATGCCCAATGTGAAGTGACAGACATGAAGGGTTCAGACTGACAGCTTGTCCAGATATCTGTTGTGAGATGCACCACCCTCCCAACAACACTGCACAAAACTCATGTATATTTTTTACATACAACATCATAGGGTTCTGGAATCCCTGTTGAGGAGAAGAATTTTTGTCTTTTTTTTTCCATACATATTTTACGCCCTCCTTTGGAGCCAGCAGATGACTCTGGCACATCCTTCAGATGGGGACTTGTCTCTCTCTCTGGTGAAGCTTTCCCCACACCTGCCCCAACCGGCCATCCCCCACGTGTTACCCCCCCATGACAGGGCCAGTGGTGAGGGGTGCCGGCCTCCCCCTGCCACTGTAAGCCAACATCTAGATTGCCGAGGGGAGCTGTGGTGCAACTTGCCATCATTGAGCCTGCTAGCTCCGATCCTTTTCTGTTTTCTTACCAGACCCATGCATGTGCAATTAGTGGGGCAACTGTCTCCACCTCTGTGGAGGCAGTCTTATGCCCTTGTGCATGGGTCCACCCTTTCTAGCATCTTGCCTGTGCTGACCCCCAGCTTCCGCTGGGTGTCAGTCTACAGTGTGATCCTGAGTCCTCCCCCCGAGGAAGGAGAACTGTTAGTGGATGCTCAATCCTTCCTAACCCCGGCTGACCCCTGAGTGATCTGAGTCCATTCCCAAACCCGGGTCATCGGTGTAGTGTGAGGTAAGGCATCCAGCGCCTCAGCCCTCTGCACCACCAGGCCGGCCTAGGACAAGCATTTTCTTGATGTTATGCTATATCAAGGTTTGAGGTACTCAAGCAGCCACCTGAATCCTACATGCTCAACCATGTTACTGTCTATGGTAGCAAATTAACAGCTATCATTTCTGAAATTTTCTTGGTTATTGTAACAGCAACAGGCTGGGTTGAGGCATATCTGACTTTATGTTGACATGTTTCTGAGATGGTAAGCTGCCTCCTTAAAGGAGGGGGCTCTTGAACACATGGTCACTTTCAGTAACACTAGGAGTCCTTTGAATGAGAGGAAGTGTTGGAGGTGTTTTTGTATTGTTGCAGGGGCTGCCACTGCTTTCATCTATCAGAGTTACCCCTGACTGTAGTGAGCTATCACTGTCAGTTTCTCTTCGAGTCTCACAAATGAATTTCTCATTAAAGTTATGACATCTCGGTGCCTTTTCAGTGCTGAAGTTCCCAACACTCCTTTCATCTTACTCCAGCTGACTGGCTGTTTACAAATAGTGCATATTGCCACCAACTCATAAAAAGCACTAATGGAGAAGTATGAGCAAACAACAGATGATATCTTTTTAGTTTTTTTTCCCCCAAGAAGGCACTGCGGATCAGTCACCTTTTCAGGATTTTTCCCCAGATTTTTCTTGGGCCTTTTCCTGTTGTGATTTATTCCTTTCCTCTAAGCCACTGCCTTCCTCCTCAACTATGGAAACATTTATGTTTGTTTCTTCCTCATTAGCAATTTCCATCCCCTCCAGTAAACATTGTGCCTAATCACTGTCTTCATCATTTTCATCTTAGAAACATAGAAGTTGACAGCAGATAAGGACTGCAAGGCCCATCCAGTCTGCCCATTTTTCCTACCTTATGAATGAATCTTTACCCTTGTTAGGTTCAACCTCTGAAGAATTGGGTGACTGTGAGGGACTGACAGTAGCATAGTATGTAATTGTTCCATACCCTGGGGTGCCTCTGCGGGTGGTACCCACCAATCCTTTAGGTTTAACTACATAATGTTTCTTTTTTAATTGGGGCTGATCTGACAGATGCACCTTTTTTGGATTCAAGTATTCGCTTGGAAGATGAAACTTTAAAGTTACCTGAATCACTTTTTTCGGTTTGATTTTGTTGTCCCTATGCTCCTGTCCTTTGGCCCTGAAACTGCACTACCAATCTGAGAATGCACCTAAACACTTTGATCCAGTTTATCATATTTTTAATTTTAACTTGTAAAAAAGATCCCTCCTAAATACCTAGCATGCTCTGACTCCCACACCATACAGGGTCAAATTTATTGTACATAGCATATCACCACCACTTCCTTCCAAGTCAAATCAAATCAAATCATCTTTCATTTTTATAGCGCCTTTCAAAACCAGGGTGCTGTACATAAAAACCATATACATAAAAATAAAATTCCAAAACAGACATTAAAACAAATCATCCATAGCTAGAAAGCTAAACTAAATAAATATGTATTCAACTCTATTTTAAATCTATCGACAGTTGGGCATTCTCTCAATCAATGAGGTAGAGAATTCCACAGGGTTGGCGCTGAAAAAGCAAAGGCACGAGATCCTGATGTCTTTAATCAAACCCTGGGAATCTTCAGCAATCCCTCATTGGCGGAATGGAGAGGACGGAGGGGGGCAGTAGGGTACCAGGAGATCTTTCATGTAACAGGGTCCCTGATCATGTAGGGCTTTAAAGGTTAGTAAACCAACCTTAAAGGTGATCCGACACCAAACAGGCAGCTAGTGCAGTTCGCGGAGCACAGGTGTAATATGACTGGTTCTAAAAGTCCTAGTCAAAAGTCTGGCAACCACATTCTGCACCAGCTGCAGGTGATGGATATCAACCCCAGGTAGCCCTAGGTAGAGGGACTTGCAGTAATCAAGATGGGTAGTGACAAAGGCATGCACCAATGTTGGAAGATCACCCGGAGGAACCAGGTGTTTCACCCGGGCGATATTCCTCAGATGGTAAAAAGAGGATTTGACGACAGCTGACACCTGAGATTTTAGGGTCAAACCATCATCAAAAATAACACCCAGGTTATGCACCTGATCGGAGGTAGTGAGCAACATAGCACCAAGTAATAAGCTTGATGGTTGTCCAGTCCCCAAACCTGCCCCCTTACAACCTGGGTCCACTACCAGCTCCTCAGTCTTATCCGGGTTCAGTCTCAGCCAGCTGGAGCTCATCCAAGTCTGATCTCAGCAAAGCAATTATTTAGCACAGAGAGTGCATCATCTTGTCCGGGCAGAAAGGACAAATACAGCTGAGTATCATCTGCATAGCAGTGAAAACCCAGACTGTATCATCTGATGATATCTCCCAGTGGCAGCATATACACTACAAACAACATGGGGGCTAGAATGGAACCCTGCAGTACCCCACAAGGCAGGGAGTGAGCGCCAGAGGAATACATTCCAGTGGCGACTCTCTGAAACCTGTCTGTGAGGTAAGAATGGAACCATTTAAGGACTGTACCAGACAGCCCACAAAAGAACCACAGGCGCTCCAACAGCACACCATGGTCTACAGTGTCAAATACAGCAGAGAGATCGAGAAGGACCAGAATGGTACATGCCTTTCGATCTCTAGTCATTAGGAGGTCATTCAATACCTGGACAAGGGCAGTCTCTGTGCTATGCTTCTTCCTAAAACCAGACTGGAGAGTATCAGAGACATTGTGAGTTGTAAGATGATCATCCAATTGCAGTGCAACCGCCTTTTCAATAACCTTACCAATGAATGGCAGGTTAGAGATAGACCGGTAGTTGGCTAGACAATCTGGATCCAAGGAGGGTGTTTTAAGGAGTGGTCAAATGACCGCCTCCTTGAGGGGGTCAGGAAAGACCCCCCCTCCAAAGACTTCCAGACAATGTCAGCAAGGATCGGGCATATAACTTCTACACATCCCACTAAAAGGGGTGTAGGACCCGGATCCAAACTAC
Organism: Neoceratodus forsteri; assembly: GCA_016271365.2. Lineage (NCBI taxonomy): Eukaryota > Metazoa > Chordata > Ceratodontiformes > Ceratodontidae > Neoceratodus > Neoceratodus forsteri. The sequence continues at coordinate 142,749,185 of JADMNL010000029.1, read as the reverse complement.
AACTGGTTGGTCGCAATGTTTGGATGATCTTCACAATGTCAATGAACTCCAGCCGGTGAAAATCTGACCAGACAGATCAAGTGCATGCCACTTCCTGTCGGCCACTGCAATCCCTCATAGGAGAGGTCGGACCGATGCCAGACCTGCTGCTGGCAACCTTATCTGCAAAAAACCAAGCAAACTCCTCACATTTCCGCTGAGAAAAAGCTGCTCTGGGCTGGAGACAGATTGGATTGCACAATCTGTCAACAGTCTGGAAAAGCTGAGCCGGTCGATTCTGTGCAGCAGAAATCTCCCTGGATAGGAATTCTGCCTTCTTACGGGTGATTTCTGATTGATAGCATCATAATGTGCCATCAACCTAAGCCTGTCAGCATCATGGCTGGACTTCTGCCAGACTGTCTCCAACTTTCGGCCAGCTCACCTTAACTCCTTCAAGGAGCCATCAAACCAAGGGCTCCTTGAATGACGGGTGAGAGGCCGAACATGAACACGAGCAATCTTGTCCAGAGCATCTCCCACAGCCTTATTATAGGCTAGTACGAGATCATCTGGACTCATGCATTCACCCGACAAGCCCGATAAATCCAGTACCACCATTAGGTCACTGGGGTTAATACCCCTTAAAGAGTGGTACTGAACCATCTCCGTAGGGGCAGACCTATTGGGGGAGTCCTAAAGCTGAACCTTATGGTGTGATGGTCAGACCGGTTGACTGGTTCCACCCCCAAATCAGCAATCTCCATACCCAAAAGAAAGATCAGATCCAATGAATGACCCCCCCTACATGGGTCGAGGAGGTAACCACCTGTGTTAGGCCCAGCATCATCATCAGCTGGAGGAGATTTTGACCAAAATGCCAGAGTTCATCGTCAACCCAGGCATTGAAGTCCCCCCAGAACTATCAATCTGGGGGAACTCAACACCATGTCGATGATGAAGTCTGCTATCTCCAGCAGGAATTCTTCACCATCTCCTGGTGGACGGTAGATGAGGAGAATCCTGCAGCCTACACCCTCTCCCAGGATATATTCAAATGATCTGGTACTTCCCAATGGCACATCCACAAGATCCAGCTCAGTCTTAAACATAATGGACACCCCCCCCCCACGATCCAACCTTGGACGGTGAATCACTGAGAACCAGGCTGGAGTTGCCAAGGCCAATATAGGGCCTGGATTTTCATCTGGCCAGGTCTTGGTGATGCAAGCCAGATCAGTTGATCTAACAAGATCAGCTATAATAGCTGTCTTGTTTTTAATAGATCTGGGATTGCATAACACCACCAAGGTGGGATGAGCTGTCGGGGAAGACCTCGGCACCTGTCCACTAAAATCAGAGCCCTTGGGTATGGGGACAAGACAAGAATAACCTCTATCCTGACCCCATTTCACCCCAGGGCATCTCCTGGACCCCATAACCCCAATCTGCCCTACCCTTTCCTGTCCCCCAGCAGGCCCAGCTCTCCACCTTCTTTTACGCCTTCCTAAGAATGCCCAAAGCACGCCACCTAAAATAGGTGTCGGATGGCAATGGAGGACATTCAAAGGGACATAGCTCCCTAAGCTTGGTGGGGGAATAATGCCCAACCGTCACTGAACCTCCCCAACACATTATAAATAAACAAAAAATACTCTCCGACCCCACCACCAACCAAAACACTATTATTCTAAAAAATTAAAACCCAAACTATTAAATCAAATAAACCAGACAGACAAAGATTAATAAATAACATACAAAAAAAAGACTAAAATAAGCCCCACAATTTCTCTATTAACCCACCCTAACACACAATAAAACAAGGATTGAAACCCCACTCTATTCCACATTAACTGGATAAGTCACTCCCACACTTAACTCGGAAGCTACTGCAGTCCCCTCTCACAGTACATGCAAAACACAAAATTGTGAATTATGGATTTACCCCCCCCCAATCCCTCTCATGGACAAGGAAGAAGGGAAGTTCAGGCACTCTCACTGCCCAAATAGAGAATCACAGTCTACTCAGTAGGTGTCCACAGTAAAATAAAACCACCAAAACATTCAATATAGAAAAATAAATAAGGTCAAAAATATGTGGATGCCCACGTCCTCTCACCACCAGGGAGACCACACAAAGAATGTAATCCTTAGGTCCCGAGTAGGATGAAAATAATCTCAAGAATTAGTCATCCATGAAGAGTAGGAGTCACCATAAGAATCCAGCAATAGGGGATAATCCTATTTCGCCATAGAATAAAGGGGCCACCAAAAAGTCAAGGCCGATCGGAGCCAGCCAAAGAATCCAAATCAGCAGCCAGCAACAGACCAGGAGAGACCAACTCCAACTCCACACGAAACCCGGCAAGAAATATTGCAACCCCACCATGACACCTGGGCACTGGCTACGCTGCAGCCAAACCCATGAGTCTAGGATAACCACGGCATATCAGCCAGTTCCCTGGCTGATCAAATACCATGCCCCCCTGTGAGGCTGAAAATCCCGTCGGCGATCACCAATGGAGTTGGGCCCACTCCCGTCACTGGCTGCTGGTGCACCAGGCCAAAATCACAGGCCACAACAGCACAGTCATGCTCCACAAAAAGACCCAAGAGCTGAAAAATTCAATCCAGGACCAGCACCCGAACAGCACTGATTCCAATCGAATCCTCAGATCGAAAGCACTCACAGGTCTGTGCTCCTCCCAGCTCCCAGGCAGCAAAACACAAAGTTCCCAAGTTATTTCGCTGACCAAGCCACGATTCCAGCACAGTCCCAGCAGCCGACTCCATGCTCCGGGACACTCCACAATCCATAATCCAGCAAACGACTGCCACCAGCTCTCCTTCACACAAATGGGCATAGAAGAAAACAAAAACTAGCAAAACAAAAATAAACGCTAGACACTAAAACAGCTATTCCAGAATAAAAAGAAAATAATGTTAAATAGGTTCAATTAAACAAAAATAAAGCAAATATAAGGCTAAAATAAAACAAGATAACAAAATGTAGTAATGGAGTAACGGAGCCTAGTCCAGCGTGACCGCCATATTGCTGTATCATATCATTATCTTCAAGCTTAGCTCACTGCAGAAGAATAACTCCTACTGTTACTGTTCAGCGACCAACTGTATTCAGCAACTTTTACTCAAAAGTGTATGCTTTCACAGCCTCAGAATTTAAATTGGTGAGGCAGACACATCTGGCACACACAGGTATGGTGTGATTGGTTATATACATATGATAAAAACAGTGAGGCTAAGCATCCGTGATGATAACACATCTTGTATACATACATATGCTGTTGTGTCTATTTGCAATAGTAGTAATAAATTCATGAATGAAAACACCTTGTGGTTTTTGCTTTCTTGTTCTCTGATTTACAAACAAAAAAATTAAAAATATAGACAACTACGAGTCACAGTGTCCCCTAGGCCCCCAACAGCCAGCAGCACAGGCTCAAAAATCTGTTTGTTTCTGTCAGAGAAGTATTTTTTTATACATGAATGTGATGACCCACAGCAGACAGCACCCAGTCTGTCTGCCACCCATCATCACCAGCACCGGTCTGTCACTTTGCCCTCCACAGGACCCCCCACAGCCAGCGGCACAGGCTCAGACACTTGTTTTTGTTTTGTTTTTTTGTCAGAAAAGTTTTTTTTTAAGAGATGGCCCATAGCAGACAGCCTGCACTCACTCTCTCTGCCACCCACCTCCAGCACCAGTCTGTCACATTGCCCTCCACAAGGTCCCCCACAGCCAGCGGCACAGGCTCAGACACTTGTTTCCTTTGTCAGAAAAGTATTTTTTGAAAGAGGTGGCCCACAGCAGACAGCCAGCACCCACCCAGTCTCTCTGCCACCCACCAGTACCAGTCTGTTGCTTTGCTCCTCCCTAGCCAGTAGCAGTGTGACTGCCCTACAACTGGGTCAGCCTTTGGCTCAGAACAGTTTATTTTTTTATATGCCCCCCAGTAAGTCTCTCACTGTCTCTCTCTTTCTGTCTCTCTCTCTCTCTCTCTCTCAGTCTCAAATTAATTCCCAAATCAATGGAATTAACAAGATTAAATTTGTGACCACTGTATTTAATTTTTATTAGCAAGCAAGTTAGTGCGCCCCTCCTCTCTGTCTTCCTGTCTCACTCTATCCCCTGTGACATTGTGCACTCGTCACGGTTATATACTGTGAGTGCATCGCATAACTTTCACTTGAGTGTATCACATGAATCTTGCCTGATTGGATACAGGCGGCCATCTGTCCTGATGCTGTACGTGGAGCATAGCATGCCGATGGCATCCCTATGGCAACAGTAAATGTGGCCAGGAAGTTGCAATCTGGCTTACCATGGACCTGGAACTGAACTTCTGCAGTGAAGTCCATATTTATCTGAGTCTCTGATAAGTGTCTTGGGTCGGGTGGGGGTTCTGATTTCAGCCAGAACAGTCCGTCCATCCCTACTCCATGATTTGTCTACTCACTGCTGCAGTTGCTCCTGATAACAGGGTGGATTTCAATACATTGCCCTCCGCCCTACACTGACACTAATACAGCCCCACTCCCCCAGTGTTCAGTCACTACCCCCTACACTGACACTAATACAGCCCCATTCCCCCAGTGTTAAGTCACTACCCCCCTACACTGACACTAATACAGCCCCACTCCCCTAGTGGTCAGTCACTACCCCTACACTGACACTAATACAGCTCCACTCCCCAGTGTTCAGTCACTCACCCCTACACTGACACTAATACAGCCCCACTCCCCAGTGTTCAGTCACCACCCCTACACTGACACTACTACAGCCCCACTCCCCAGTGTTCAGTCACTAACCCCTGCACTGACACTAATACAGCCCCACTCCCCAGTGTTCAGTCACTAACCCCTACACTGACACTAATACAGCCCCACTCCTCAGTCACTAACCCCTACACTGACACTAATACAGCCCCACTCCCCAGTGTTCAGTCACTAACCCCTACACTGACACTAATACAGCCCCACTCCCCCAGTGTTCAGTCACTAACCCCTACACTGACACTAATACAGCCCCACTCCCCAGTGTTCAGTCACTAACCCCTACACTGACACTAATACAGCCCCACTCCCCAGTGTTCAGTCACTACCCCACACTGACACTAATACAGCCCCACTCCCCAGTGTTCAGTCACTAACCCCTACACTGACACTAATGCAGCCCCACCCCTCAGTGTTCAATCACTACCCCTACACTGACACTAATACAGCCCCACCCTCAGTGTTCAATCACTACCCCCACACTGATACGAATACAGCCCCCCCAGAGTTCAGTCACTACCCCCTGCCCTCATATTATTGCATTGTTGTTCACTGCTTAATGTCCTTGTGCTCTTCCTTCTGCAATTTATTGTTTTGCAATTCTTATATCTGAGAAGCATTTTACTTTAACTTGCTTATTTTGTTATGCAGATTTTCATATTTTCATTGGAGGCAGTATAGCGCAGTGGTCTAAGGCTCTGAACTCCAAATCTGGTGACATCCAGCAGACCAGACCTTGGTTTGAATCCCACAGCTTCCACTTACATACTGTGTGACCCAGAGCAAGTCACTTTACCTCCTTGTGTTTCCAGGTCGCTCCTATAAAAAAGCTTCTAGCTTAGTGTGCTATACCTGGTTAAACAACACTGCACTATGTGTATGCACTGCTTGTTACTCTTCCATTTCCGATGCTTGAGGAAATGAACTGATATCAGCACAGTATGACTTTCCTGGTAAAATAAATGAACTTATATAATGCAAGTTACTGTACTTACATGAGACAGCAGCCTTCAGTGGAGGTGAATGAAGGAAAAGTGTTGGCCACTGTCTCAAGGCTGAGGGGTGTAGGTCTGCTTGTGTCAGTGACAGCTGTCAATTGTTTTTTGAACTATTGCCAATAGTAATGAATTATTTTTCTTTGCTAAGAAAAAACTGGGCAATAGTTTCTAGTAAATACTGTCATTTGACCTGGTTTTGACTGATCACATGACAGTATCTGGAGACAATATCAAATATTATACTGAAGTCCAGGTACTCAATTGTTCAAGAGCATGGAATGGCCCAATGTGCGACTTGCCGGCGTGGGGAAAAATCCTTGCTCCAATGAAAATGCTATTTTCAGCATTTCTTGTGCACATGTGTCACTTTCCTTTTTTGTGCAGCTGTGAAAAAATGCTACATCTGGTAATACCAGGCATAGCATTTTTGTGCAACTGCTTAAATACATTTGTGCAAGCTGCCTTAAAATGTGGAAAATGTCACAAAAAGGCAACCTTTTTTTTTTAAATTGTTAGTATGGAACAAATTCCACCCCCTTGTACAACTTTCTGTGCCGCACCTGTGCCGGACCTTATTCTCACTGTTGAAAATTCTGCACACAGATCTATAATATGAACAGACTTTTTCACAGTTTTTAATTTTAGACATACTATAACTATTTGACTTGTTCTTCTATGATTAAATGTTACTGCAGAATGGTAACATACCCGTTCCCCTTGTCCCACTTCTTGTGTAACATTTCTTTTTTCAGAACAGGCAACTGTTCTGTTCTGAAACAGATCCAGCATAGACTGCCAGTTTGGTCCCGGACACCTAACATCATGTGATTAATGCATTCTTGCCCATTGTCCTCTATTTAACTAAAACAGAGAGTTAAGTCTTTGCCATACTTACAGTAGAATGTTACCGAGTGTGTTCCCTGAAATTAACAACAACTATTACTGGTGTGTTTTCTGGAATTAACAGTAACTGCTATATGTTTTCTGAAATTAATTAACAGTAAGATATTTTTAGTGATAGCAATCCGTAACTGTTTACATGCAGGCCCATATCACTGGGTGTGGGGCATTTTGTGTGTCTGGCTGGACATGTTTATTTTTATGTTGGATCACATTTTAGTAACCACAAAGTGACATTTTGTATTTACCACAGAATTAAATACCAGCCTGAACTGTGATTTTAAAGAAGTCTTTAGGCCACAGGATAGGGAAGGGCTTGGTATGGTGCCTGTGTAAAGGTTATAGAAATGATTTTGCATAGTTAAGTGCCCTCCCATATTCTTTTGCATGTCAGCTGATCAAGTTTTGATAAATGTATAGTCTGTCTTTGGAGCACCCTCAGATCTGCATAGAGTTCCACTCTCCTCAGCTGCTACTGCTCTTTATTTTTATATATCATATTTCCACTTATATTCCATGACATCAGTTACACCATGCCATGCTATTCATCTAAATGGCCTGGAATGGTGTTACTGATGTTATAGAATGTTCTGACAGTATGAAATGAGACAGCAGCAACTGCTAAGGTAATAAGGATTCAGGATAGTTACAAAAGCAAAAAATAGATGATTAATTTTACCAAAAAAGTGAAAACGTATCAGAATAATGGATAGACTCAAAAACAAAAGAGCATCTAGAGGTATAAAAAGCTGCTTCCTATCACCTTTAAGATATTTGTGTGTCGTGAATTCAACTTACTGGTTTCAACAGCACTGGAGTAGTGGGAGGGCATTAAAAACATTTGCCCTGAGCCCCATTGGGGAGGGAGGCCCATTTGTGGCAAAACTTAAAAAAAATGTTTTTAATAATTAAAAAACAAAGTCCTATCAGTGCAGCAGTTGGGATACCAGGTCATGATGCCGGTAAGGTGGGTTCAAGAAAATGCCCAGTCCATCAGGTGCCAGCAGAAGAGACAAAGACTGAGTATCCAAGTGGACAAGCCACTTTGTACCCTGGAGGTCCTCATCAGAGGAACAACTCCTTGCCTAGATTAGTCCCACCATCCAGATAAGTCCCACCTTGGGAATAAGTTGGGGGGGTTAACAAAGGAGGTATATACTGTAGAAGGCTGGGTGCGAGGCTGGGTGAAAGCCACCTGAAGGAGGCAAAATCCAAAAATAGCACAGATGACACAAAGATCTGCAACAGGGTTGATACACAGGGTGGGGTGGAAAGAATGAAAAGGGACTTGGCAAGGTTGGAGGAATGGTCAAATGTGTGGCAGCTCAGATTCAATGCAAAGAAGTGCAAGGTAATGCATCTGGGAAACAAAAACCCAGGGGAAGAGTACACAATGGGGGGGTGAGTTAATAACAACAACAAAAATCAAAAGTGACCTAGGAGTAATTATATCAGATGACCTAAAGGTGGGCAAGCAATGTGAGAAGGCAGTAAGAAAGGCTGGGGAATACTGGGATGCATAGGGAGAGGCATCAACAGTAGAAAACAGGAAGTTGTTATCCCTCTGTACAGACAGTTAGTGAGACCCCATCTGGAGTACTGCACGCAATTCTAGAGACCCCATCTCTACAAAGACATAGACAGAGTGGAGGCTGTTCAGATAAGGGCAACCAAAATGGTGCAGGGTCTGCACCAGAAGACATACGAGGACAGACTAAAGCAGCTTAATATGTATACCCTTGAGTGAAAGAGGGAGGGGGGGGGACATGATAGAAACTTTCAAGTATCTCAGGGGAATTAACAAAGTACAAGAAGGTAGCATCTTTCAGAAGAAGAGATGCACAAGAACAAGCGGGCACAATTTGAAGATAGAGGGAGGACGGCTCAGAGGTAATGTTAGAAAGTATTTTTTCACAGAGAGGGTTGTGGATGCATGGAACAGCCTTCCTGTGGAGGTTGTGGAGTCAGGAACAGTGGGAGAACTCAAGAATGCATGGGACAGGCATAAGGCAATTCTAGTGGTGGGGTAGGAGGAAGTAAGCTGTTGATTAACTAGAATCTGCAGCTTATCCATCAGGTAGGGAAATGGGCAGACTAGGTTTATCTGCCATCAAATTCTATGTTTGTACCTTTGTTTAGTTCACAAAGTTCAAATCACACTTCTGATGTGGGGTGCTACCGGTTTTGTGGCACTTTTACAACAAACAAACAAGCAGAGTCCCGTGCATACATACACACATACACACACACACACACACACACACACACACACACACACACACCCACCCCTTGGTAAATCTTAATTTCTTTACGCCTGAATTGCTAATTAAATTTCTTACTTTTCTCTCCACAGAAAAGGAGTTCTCCTAGTTAACATTTTATAGCTGTAATATGAACAAGCCAAATCACCAGCTCTCAAGGTGGAATCCCATGGTTTGGTCCTACTTATGAAATGCTGCAGGGGCTACTCCTGCATAAAAACAGTCAGTTGGTAGCGCTCCACATTGGAACGGAAAAGTTCTTGAAGGCAGTGTCGATGCAATAAGTTGTGATTTTAATTCACTGCAAAAATAACACAGTGTGCAAAAAGCAAGGTGCAAACAGTAAAGTGCAAGAGCTGTGATTACAGCTGTATGAGAACACAACACTCCACCACTACTCTTGCATACGGCAAATCACCTGAAGGGGGCAGCTCTGAAGAAGGAGCATAAAATATTAGAGGAGGTTGGATCAGGGCTAGGCCGGCTGCCAGGCAGCTGTGTGCATGTTAGTGTAACGTGCAACATTAAAGTACCCACCAAAAAAGAAGGTCCACACATAACGATTATTATCTTACTGTTTTATTAATATCAAAATGTGCAAACATGAACCCAAGTCACGCCAAACGGACATCAGTAGCAAGTGTGTTAGTGCATGCTGTACATCACACTTTCCTTGCCTGTCTGTTTCATTCTCTGACAGACTAGTTAGCCAAAGCAAGTCCACTGCACTGCGAATGTCTGTGCTGGCCATGAGGGTACATGTCACATGAGCAGTGCCAGGCAGTACCCTTCCTTATGTTCTGACACCCCTTCCCTGTTCTGCTCTCAAGTGGGCTCAACCAGTGCCACAAAAGTAAAACAGCATTAGAAGCAGCAGGGCAGCTGCAATTGCAGTATTTGTAGGGAAGCACTGAAGAGTGAAGAGAAGAAGAGGACAGACCATGGACTAGCCCTAGGTGTGTGTGGAGTTATTAATTTGTGGCAGCTGGGCAGCTGCTAATGCTGACCCCAAACATTTTTTTTAAATGGTACAGAAACGTACTCTGATTTGATCCGTCACATGACGTGGCCACAGCAGCACCACTGACGTGCCAGCTCACTGACTGGACTGAGAGAGCCAGAGTTAACAAGGAACGAGAGACTGTGTGGTCTATGTACTTGGCAGACACACTACTGTTATACTGTACAACTGAAGGAACACTGTAAACTCGTCATGCATGGTTCTGCATAATTTGCTAGTATTAGCAAACAAAATAGGTACAGGTTTTGCATCTTAGATAAGTCACATTCATGCATATGGAGAAACATTTACTTACTGTATCTGTGTTTTTTTTTTTGTAATTCAACCTTTATTCACAAAATATTCCACAACGTTGGAGGCAGTTACCATGACAAATAAGACATGAGTACAATAGATATTCCTTTAAGACTGCCCCCGTACAGCAGTATCAAGTCACTTTCAGAATAGGAACTGTGATATTATACCTAGGCATACAGGGCTATTTCCTATAAAACAGTGCTTATATCCGGGTAGCAATAATTAAAGAGTGAAGGGGGTCCCATATATGTGTGTGTAGACTGATAATCCGTTATGGAGGCTTGCTATAGCCTTCTCTGTACGCAAGTTAGCAAGGACTTCATTCACCCATTCCTGTAATGTCGGGGTAACCTTATCTTTCCAGTGGCATAAAATACGCTTTTTGACAGATAATGCAATCATGGAGATATGAAACCTCCTTGCCTTAACCCTAATAGAGGACAGATCCCCTAGGAGACAAATATCGGGTGTGAAACACTCCTGCAGACCCAGTATGGGGTCCAGAAAAGTTTTGATAGAGTCCCACAGCAAGGATATTTTAGGACACGATCAAAATATATGAAGGAGTGTTTCCTCCCCCTGGGAACATCTAACACATAAGTTAGAGTCAAGACGACCCCATTTCGCTAACTTAACAGGAGTGTAATACATGTTTTGCAAAATATGGTATTGCATAAGACGCAGTCTATCTTGGGACACATACTTATGACAGAACTGCCACAATATTTGCCAGTTGAGAGCATATTGGGGGAGTAAGGAGCTCTAGAACCTTTTCGGTCCGAAGGAAACCCCATACCATCTACAAAACAAGTTTTGATATAACTTAGAGACGACCCATGAGGACCCTAGTAGGGAGGAGGATTCCGGAATCAGGGCCCCAACCACTTGACAGGAGGGGGTATTGCCTAACACTGTTATAAGTAAATGCTTTAATTGAACCACTTTAAAGTGTGAGTGTAGTGGAATATTAAATTTCCAAATGATCTTGTCCGCTGAGAGCCACTTTCCCTCAACATCCAGGAAGGAGGAAACTATCCCATCACCCAGTTGAGGCAACCAAGTGCAGGGAATCTGCTGTTTATTCGTGGTAAAGGACGGAGAGTTCCAGATGGATTGGGCCAGGTCAAGCTGAGGGGTATAGCGTAAAAAGGAACAAAGCTGCGCGTATACTTTTAAAAAGGTCCTAAAGGTGGGACACTTCTCTGTGCCTTGTAACTGGGACATTTTTACATAAAACAAAGTTAATGAATCAATGTTCATAGACCGGATTAAATCTAACTCTATTTTGAGCCATATCGGTCTCACATTCTCGGGATCAGGACAAACCCATTTCAGGCATTTAGCCAGGTGGCTAGCCCAATAATTAATAGCCAAGTGGGGAATCCGCAGTCCTCCATCAAACTTAGAAGTGGCCAACTTATAGTATGCCAATTGGGGGTACTTGTCAGCCCAGATAAACTTGGTAAAGATACCATGCATTTTCTGAAACCAGGATAAAGGAATAAATAAATTAAGCAGAGAGAGGGGGGTAGAAAATTCTTGGGAAAATGTTCATCATGATAATATTAATCAGGCCCCATAACGAAACCGGAAGTTTGGACCATCTATCCAGGTCCTGAATTATAAGCTGGGAAAGAGGCTCCGTATTTTCCTTAAACCATGCTAAAGGATTACGCGTTAATTTGATGCCCAAGTATTTCAGTATCCGGGGTGCCCAACACAAACCAAAGGGAGTAATGTCGGCCTTAAAGATGTTATGATTCAGAGGAAAAAAGGAGGATTTATTAGCATTTAGCTTGTAATTTGAGAGGGCACTGAATTTAGAAATTTCTCCCAGCAAGGCAGGAACAGAGGACACCGGGTGGGATAAATAAAGAAGGAGATCGTCCGCATACGCGGTAACCTTAACCTCATGACGTCCCACCCAAATGCCCTGTATCCCTACATTGCTGAGAATGTTTCGAATGAGGGGTTCCAGGTAAAGGCTGAATAGGAGGGGTGAAAGGGGGCAACCCTGTCTAGTGCCTGAATATAACGAGAAAGATTTAGAAAATGCACCATTTCCTAAAATCTTTGCTGAGGGGGCTTTGTATAATGCACGGATCCAGTCTATAAAAATGGTGGGAAACTGGAAGGCCCTAAGAACCTGAAACAGAAAGTTCCAATTCACAGTCGGAAGCCTTCTCGGCATCCAGGGAGACCAGCCCAGCTGGGAAAGTGGCATCCCTGGACACCGAGAAGACATGCAACAACGTGTGCAGATGGTCTGAGGATGAACGCCCCTTCATGAACCCGACCTGGGGCCATACCTATTAGGTCCAGAAGGACCACCGTTAACCTATCAGCCAATATCTTCGAAAGAATTTTGATGTCTTGATTTAAAAGGGATATGGGCCTGTAACTTTGGACCAACTCTGGGTCTTTGTCCGGCTTGGGGAGAAGAACAATCAGGGCTTCGAACAGACAGGCATCTACCCCCACCCCGGACAAAATGTGCTGAAAGAGCCGGTGAAGCACCGGCAGTAAGAGCTCTCGGAAAACTTTGTATAATAATGAGGAGAAACCATCCGGCCCCGGGACCTTATCCGACGGCAAGGCTCCTATGACCCTGGAGATGTCCTCCTGGGATATTGGTGAGGCCAAAAAACACTTGTGTTGTTCTGTTAGGGAGGGCAGATGGGAATCCTTTAAATACTCCTCCAGGGACTCCGGGCAAGGAGGGCTTTCCCTATCCCTGTATAACTGTTCATAGTATAGTGCAAACTCTTGCACTATCTCGGAAGGGGATACTCTCAGAGACCCGTCTGCCTGAGCTCGGATTGGGGGGATAAATCTTGCTGACTCCTATTGTTTAAGTCGTAATGCGAGGAGACACCCCGCCTTCTCTCCCTGGTCCGTGTAGCTGGCTCTAGTTCGGATAATAGCTAACTCTGCCTTTTCCCTCAGCAAATCTAAATATCTATCTTTGGCCACCAGAAGCTTCTTTCTGTCTTCACTCGAAGTGTTGACAGAAAAGTTAGCCTCGAGGGACCGTATTTGGGACAATAGTAAAACTAACTCTTCCTCCCATGCCCTTTTCCTTTTCGAAGCTAAACTAACAAGGATTCCCCTCATAAATGCTTTAAAGGCACCCCATAAGATGTCCGGATTTGAGCTATCAATAGGATTAGATGAGAAAAAAAACTCAATTTGTTATTTTATAAGCTTACAATACTTGGCATTTTTTAACAGCTGTTCATTGAGTTTCCACCGAGCCTCCCTTCTAGGTGTGTTAAGAAAAGCCAAATTACATACCACAAGGGAGTGGTCGGAAATGGGGCCAGGCTGGATTGAGGCAGACATAACCTTGGGCAAGAGCCCCTGAGAGATGAATATGTAGTCAATGCGAGACTGCGAGCCTTGCACCATTGAATTAAAGGTAAACTCCTTGGAGCTAGGATGCAGAACGTGCCAAAGATCACAAAGCCTGCATTGATCCACCAGTTTCTTAAATGCCCTTTGCCCCGGGGAAAGTCCCCTCAGCCCCCTACCTGACCTATCCAAGTTGGAATCCAGTACCTGATTAAAATCACCACCCATAATAATCATAGTGGGAAGCATTGGTAAAATAATCGTGATCAGCCTGCTGAAAAAGCCTGGATCATCATTGTTAGGCCCATAGATACTGCAAAGCAAAAGTGGAACAGACCAAAAGGTGCCCTGAACCAGAACAAATCTGCCCTCCCGGATCTTTAATGACCTGCGTGGAGATGAAGGGAATGCCTCTATTAATAATTAACATGACCCCACAACTATTGGTGGATCCCGAGGCATTAAAGACCTGACCCACTTGTTGTCTCCTTAGTTGTGAAGCTTCAGATTCTAACAAATGAGACTCCTGCAAAAACGTTATCTGGGAACGCAGTAGGCTTAGATGCTTAAGCACCTGATATTGTTTAGACTTTTTCCTGATCCCCTTCACATTCCAAGTTGCGAAAATCACACTGTTAGCCATCTAGAACAGGGATAATGAGCTTAGTTCCAAAAGCCCTGTACAGAAACAGAGAGAAATACCTAGTAAGGTTCCTATGATTACTGCTGTATGTACCACCCTCCCCAACCCAAACCAAAACATCCCCAGACCCTCCTCAAAATTCCCTTCCTTGACATAAAAAAGCCTGTCCTGTAGCCTGGTATTTACCCCCGCCCAACCACCCCCACTGTCACAAGCAACGCTTAACACAGTACTGCGTCCCTTCCCTCCCTCCAGCCCCGAATATATACCCCTGCTTCCAGCAAGTGTAACAGTCCCCTCAAATGAGTACCAAGCAACACTACTACTTAACAATCCGTAGTAACTTAAAAGCGGTACTGGGCTTCAGACATAAGCACACACAACGAATGCATTAGGGTGATAAAAAGAGTAAAGTAGCCTGCAAAACACAAACAAACACCCAGAAACCTCAGGAGACAAAAAGAGAAATAGGGCCCATATTGCCCTGTAGAAAATGTCTTCGAGAGCCAAAAACAAGCCGGGAGTCTTATAAAGAAAAATTACCCCTTCCAACCAGAATTCTATGACCTGAAAACTGGAGAGGGACTCAAACATCTTGAGCCCCAGGTAAAAAATTAATAAGGAAGGACATCTCTGCACTTTGTACTTACCAGCCCAAAGACCCGAGAACACAGCTTAGGGTGTTTTGCTACCCTGAACTTGAGATGGGAAACAAAACTGAGGGACATCATCCCCAAATTAACAACAGCGCTAAGTTACAATTCGTGCGCACAGAGCTCCCTCTTGTGGCTACTGGACGATCCTACCACAGTACATGCATGAAAATGATAGAGAAGCCCAGCACAGCTCCCAAGCTAAGCCACTCGTGGAGTAAAATAATGATCCTTAAAAGTTTAAAACGACCTTCCCCTCACTAGTGATGGCTATATAACTGGCTACACTGGAACGAAGAACACCATCCCCGAATAGACAAACCAAACATTCCACGAGTCCTTGCCCTGAACATCAAGTTCATTTTTAGAATTAAGGCATAAGTATCCCGCAGCAATTAACCCAACTAAGTATTAACACAGTCTAATTGAGTAGCAGAACTTCCAGATGCACCTCGTTGTTACTATCCTCATAGACAATTAACAAGATAACAGTCCCATCTTGACAGCACCAGACTTCCTCACATCTTAGGGACAGATCTTCTCAGGGATCCCGAAACAGATCAGGTAGAGCGGTTTTGAGGCCTGAAAGAGCAGATTCTGGGTCTTCATAAGTTAGCCAGGATTCGTTCACAAGTACTTGCAGCCTGGCCAGTACCCCATCTTAAACTTAAGCCCCGCAGCAATAATCTTGAACACGATGGGGTGAAATGCTGTACGTTTCAGTTGGACCGATCCTGACAGGTCTTGTGCTATTCTCAATTTGGAATTCTCCCAAAGGACCTCCTGTAGGGTTCTCACTTTCAACAAAAAGTGCTGCCTCTCTAAAAAATTTAAGAATCGGCATATAATGGGGCGAGGGGCAGCCTCCGGTGAAGGTTTCGGTCGCAACGACCTGTGCGCTCGCTCAATGATGTATGCAGGGCCGAAGGGAGAGGGGCCAGCAACCCGTTCCACCAACTTCTGTATAAAAGCTACAGTATTCTGGCCCTCTTCTCCTTCTGGCAGCCCTAAAATCACAACATTATTCCTGCGGCTGCGGCCCTCAAGATCTTCAAGCTTTGCCTCCACACAAGAGAGCCTCTGCCATATAGTCACTAGCCCAGGGTCCACCTTTTCTAGGCGTTTCTCCAACAAAACTATACAGGCAGTGTTATCAGAGGCAGTCAATGAGACCTTGTCCAGCTTTTTTGAAAGAGCCTTCAGGTCAGTCGCCATCTCTTTCACCTCCTCATGGAAGGGCTTAAATTCTTCCAGGAACCTGTTCAGCGTTAGAGGTTCTTGTTCCGATGCTTGACTCAAATGATCGGGCCTATCAGGCCCACTCAAGACCCGAGATTTCTTTGGGGCCCTTCTCTGGGGTGGCAGGTGGAGTATGTTTTTGCAGGGCTTTCTTCATGTAAGCCTCCATCAGTGCCACAAACTCACTAGTTAGTCGCTCTAGGTGCTTAGTAGGCAGGAACAGCTGAATACAGAGGGTTTTGGAAGATCTAGACGTCAGAAAAAGATGATTATAAAGTCAGGAGGCTGGAGCTTAGCGGAGGTGCTTCTACTCAGCACTCTGCATCACGTGGTCTCCTTCGTATCTATGGGTTTTACTAAATTTACCACATTAAAAATAGAAAAAGAAAACTGGTATTGCTATAACAAGTGGAAAATGCGTGGAGAAAGCAGTTTGGATCAACTGTCAGCAGTGCAGGTAAACAGTGATGGGGCATATGGGCTAGAAAATAACTGCACCTATCACTTTACTGTTAGACATCAGTCTTACTCAAAACAATGTTGGAAGGGATTGAGGGGGGTGGATGGAAAATAGGTCATTATCAGGAACAACCTTTAGGATGTCACCAGCTCCTGTCTGAGGCAGGTTGGGAAGTGAAGAAGACTTAGGAAACCATTATGGTTCACTGTGGAGGTGGAATAAGAATGACGGAGAAAAGGGTTGCCTTCAGGGAACTCAGGGGGAGCCAAAATGAGAGGAATCGGGAGGCCTTCCTGGGTAACTGAAGGAGGCCAACACAGGGTGATGACAACCAAAGCAGACATGGAGATAAGTGTAGCAGAAAGAGTCAAGGACAGGCACAAGGCCTTCTTTGGATAGACATCAGGTAGACGAGGCACTTGAAGGAAGGCATTGTCAAGAGGCTGCATGAAGAAGGGTGGGGAAGGATAGCTAGGGAAAGGAGGAAATAATGAACAAGTACTTTAGTTTAGTATTTATGAGGAAGGGGAGACCACTACCAGAGGGGAGGACTGCCAGGGTCTAGAGGGACGACCAAAGCTGTGCGCAGAACTCATTGCCGTGGACAGTTTACTCAAGTGGATCTGAGCCCTAAAAGTGAATAAATCTCCAAGGCTGAAGGGGCTGCACCCCAGGTTTTGAAGGAAATGGTGCAGGTACTGGTTGGCCCCTGGCTGACCTTTACATCTGTCCCGTGGTGCCCTGAGTAGTGCCTAGGTATTGGAGAACAGCAGATGTGGTATTTCTAGATGAGAATGGGACCAAGGATGAGCCAGAAAACTACATGCCAGTCAGTTTGACATTGATAATTGACAAACTGATAGAAAACATTCTAAACAAAAGTCTGGTAGAGTTCCTAGCAGCAACTAGACTACAAGAGAAAAGGCAGCATAGGTTTGTGGGAGGGAGATCATGTCAAACAAATCTAATTAACCTTTTTGACAGGGTAATGAGGGCCGCGGATAATAGCCAGGAAAGGGACAATTGAAGCTGGACTTTAGACTTCAGCAAAGCCTTTATTTATTGAAATGTTTCACTAGGAAAGGCACACTGAACAAGTTGCTCATCTCATGATGCGTCCTGGGGTGGAGCGTACATGGGAATGGAGATATATACATACATCCTGATAGTTACAAACTTTACATTCAATACAAACATATGCAACCAACAGCATTAGATACAGTTTTACAGTAGTGCATGATTTACAGATCACAAACTGATAAAAAGGTTAAAAAGCATTTATTTTTTGTTTGTTTTGTTTTTAGTCTTTGGTATCCGGGTAAGGCCCACTAGGCACAAGTGCCTGTTTTCAGGGGGTGACCTGGGAGCACTGGGCGGTTAAGTGACTTGCTCAGAGTCACACAGTATGCAAGTGGAGGTTGTGAGAATCAAACTCAGGTCCGGTCTGCTGGATGTATCAAGCTCGTTCACACCTCATTCCTCTAACCTCTAGGCTATACTGCCTATATAAGTGCCACAAGGTGTTGTAAATGTTGTTAACAGTCTCCAGGAGTGCTGGCAAGTGCAAAAAGCTGAAGGTAGCCAGTTATCAGGAGGATAAGCTGAGTAGGGGTCAAAAGAGGGGTGATTAGCCACAGGTACAATTTACAGAGAGGAAGTTTTGTAGAGCAAGGGAGATGGAGTGAGGGGAGGATGAGTGGTGAATCTGATGAGGAAGGGCATTCCATAGTTTAGGGAATCGATGCGAGAAGGCCGACTGGCCTACAGGAGTTGATCGGTGAGGGACTACCAATAGATGGGAGTCAAAAGATCTGAAGATGTGGTTGGGTGTAGGGAGGCTGGACAGCAAGGAATTAAGATAGGTGGGGAGTGTATTGAACTAAAATGTGGACACAAACTTGGCACAGTGGAGCTGGTGACAATTTTCTAGTGAGGTAAAAGCCAGGGAGTGATACAGGTTACAGTGATGAGTGAGGGGAGAGGCGTCAAGGGCGAAATGACAGAAGGAGTTGAAAAGGGTGTCCGATCTGGTGAGGGAAGACTTGGGAGTGGCACTGTAGACTACATCACAGTAGTCAAGGATAGGTAGGATCAGCTTCTGGACAGGTTCATGCCTAGCCAGTAGCGGAAGCAGGTCCGGTTCCTGTATAATGCACCAAGCATGGGGCGTAGTTTCTTCAGGATGGTGTCCACATGCTCAGAGAAGTTGAAGTGTTGGTCAAGCCAAACCCCCAAGTACCTAAAAGAGGAAGTGTCCTCACGGACTGTCCCATCGAGTGTATGGAAGGTGGGCAGGGAGAGGAGCCTGGCGAGTCTCTGCCTACTGCCAAAGGTCATTGAGACTGTCTTCTTGGCATTGAGGGAGAGTTGATGGGAGTGGAACCAGAGCTGGACTTTGTTGAAATCCTGCTGTAGTCTGGATTCAACATCAATAGGGGACTGGCCTGAGGTGAAGAGGACCATGTCATCAGTGTACATTTGGATTGAAGTGGACAAGCAGGATGAAGGGAGGTCATTTAGGAAAATGGAGAATATGATGGGGCCCAAAATGGACCCCCTGAGGTACACTGGTAATGATGGGGAGGGGGGATAGCGTCTGCTATTCTGACCAACTGGGTATGCCCTATTAAGTAGGCTTTGAACCAGTTGGTGACAGAGTCAGTTAGGCCAGCTGAGGAGAGAGAGGATAGCAAAAGGGGGGTGGGAGACAGTGTCAAAAGCCTTTGCTAGGTCGGCAAAGATTGCTGAGGTGATTTGGCCACGGTCCATCCCTGAGGATAGAGTCCGTGAGCCTAATCAGGGAGGTAGTAGTTGAATGGTTCTTCCGGAAACCAGTTTGGAATGGAGTGAAAAAGTTAGAGGTAGAGAGATAGGTAGAGAGATGAGAGAGCACCAGGTGCTCTTGTAGCTTGGCAAGGGTAGAAAGGAGAGAAATGGGGTGATAGTTAGCTGTTACAGAAGGGTCACCACCATTGGTCAAGGGAAGAACAACGGCATGCTTCCAAACTGAAGGGATAGCGCCATATAGAAAGAGAGGTTGAAAAGGTCAGAAAGAGGTACAGAGATAGCAGGATCAGGTAGGTATAGCAACTTAGGGTCCAAACCATCAGACAAGCAGCCTTTTGAAGGATTTAGGGCATACAGTGCATTCTAGGTGTCAGAGGGAAACATTTTTGAGAAGGAGAAGGAGAAGGACAAGGGGCTGGACGAGAGAGGAGGTCTGGAAGAAGGGAGGGGGGATCAGTAGGTAGGGGCGGAGGCAAGGAGGATAGGAGAACAGCGGCACAGGAGGGGAAATATGAGTTAAATTCCTGAACCAGCTAAGATCCCTTTCTCCTTTCGCTCTGTCTGGCTTAACATTGAGTTGAACCTGATTAAACAACAGGGTATTTCCCCATCAACATTTTCATTCACTAAACTAAAGTCATTGCCCCCTCTCCTACAAGTTCTCCCTATCGCAACATCGGTAAGAGCTCATGCCCAGTTTTGCTCTTTTCTAAAATACAACCACATGAGAGACCTCACCAAAACCTTGTGGTATAATCCTAATATTAAAATAGAGGGTAAACCGCTTCCCAATGGATGGCTCCCTCAGCTTGGAAACTGCCCGCTTTCATATTTTGTGTCAGAGACAGGGAACTGGCTCTCCTCCATTGAAATTTTGTGTAAAGCAAACATTACTAACACTTAGATCTTCCAAATTTTTCAGCTGCGCCACCTCTTGATCAAGGCCATAGGAGCTACTGCCCCATAACCTCCAAATGTTTCCTTTCTTATGGAATTAGTCCCATAGCGGGCCTTCCTCAAGCAGTCTCCAAGATATATGGCACTCTTTTTGACTGGATCTGTCAGGAGAACTTTGGCCCCACTACTTACTGGTCCCCCCATTTTCCTGATAAAAATCTCATCTGGCCTTATTATGGCAAAACTGCCAGAAATTTCTCTCTCAGGACAGACTCAGACTTATGCATTTCCATATACTGCATAATCTCTATTATTCCCCCAAAAAACTTGCTAAACTAGGGTGTGTATCCTCCTCTATCTGCATTCGATGCCTACAAGGTGAAGGCCATCTCTTTCACATTTTTTGGACCTGTTCGAAAATAGCTCCATTATGAGCCATGATCAAGAGTATAGCTGACCCCCTTCTAGGTCTGAAGGACTTATTTTCTCTGGACATATGCATATCCAAATGGGGGATTACTCTTCTATTCTGGTACTTATCCGTAAATATCATGTAGCACTGATTTCATCATCTGTGAAAAAGATGGTGCTAAATCATTGGAAAGATGACTTAGACATCTCCTACATGGAATAGTTACAGGAGCTTCTGGCAAATTTCAGAACAGGAAAAATCCATAGACAGACTTTACCATAGACTTAAAAAGTTCAACAGAATATGGGGCCCATTGCAAACCTTATACTCTCTGTAATCTACTGTCAGAGTTACAGTGTCCTTCAGAGACTGAGGTTTCAATATGTTGCTCTGTGCGGGATGGTGGGGAAGGGGTGTTTTGGATCAGGGGGGGATGGGATGGGGAGGAGGGAGAGGATAGATCTTATATGTCTATGATTGTTTACCTGCACTTCACTGTTATGTTATGGATCTATTCTCTGTATTGTAAAAGTTTCAATAATATTTTGAATTGAAAAAAAGATATATGAGTTAAATTCCTTAGCAGCACTAAGGTGCTCAGCAACTTGCCTGCCGTTTATATTAAGGAGGGGGGTAAGAGAGGAGAAGGGAGGGGAGAAGAAGGAGTGGATTACTTTCTACAATTCGGTGGGTCTGTTAACGTTAGCCTGGAAAGTAGAGCAGAAATAGTCGGCTTTAGCTAACCAAGTGGCTTGTGTGTTTATTTATTTATTTATTTATTTATTTATTTATTTAAACATCAGTTTAACAACCTTTGAGCCAGGGGCTCATTTACAAAGGTACCTCGTCATATGGAGGACAACAGACAGCAGCACAAGAGACAACAGATAATTCAGGTTCAAGATAGTTACCATTCAGGGTTACAGTAGGTTCAAATACATTTGATAGAAAATAGGTTAAAAATTAGGGTTAGGAAGGTTGAGGGTAGGACAGGATGGCAGGTAAGAGGAGAGAAGGACTGGGGGGCAGAAGAAAAGGGAAAGGCCAGGGATGAAGGGTGGATAACGGGAGGAGGTGAGTAGGATGGGGGAGTGCAGCTCAGTGAGCATTGTCAGAGGGTTTTTTTTTTTGTTAGCGGCAGCGGCATCTGCGTGAGATGAGCAGGTAGTTTCTGAGGCTGAGTTTAAAGCTAGCTAATGAGGGGGAGTCAGAGATATCGGCAGGGAGGGAGTTATAACAGGTAGGTGCTCTTTAAGGGAACGCCCTTTGGCCTTGTGAGGTCCTAGCTCTTGGTATGACCAGAGTTGTTTTGGATGAGCTGCGGGTGTTTATTGCATAGGGCTCGATAGATGACATAGTCTTGGGGGGAGCCTAGAGGCTTTATGCATTTTCCTGGCCTGGTTATGGGCATGCAGGCATGCCAGGTGTTCAGAGGTGATCCAAGGTAGGTGGTCTCTCCTAACCCTGGTGTGCCACAGTGGAGCATGGTTGTTCTAAATCTCCAAGAATTTATTGCGGAAGTAGCCATAAGCTGAGCCAATAGAATTAAATGAGGCAATTGGATCCCAGTTAGCTTGGGACAGGTTGTGAAGGAGGGGAGCGAGGTTCAGTGATTTATACGAACAGTATAAGAGGGTTTGGGGTGGGGGCCTTGGTACTGTGTACTTTGCGAACCAGAAAGGTCATGTGGTGGTTGCTTAGTGCTTCTGGGAGAATACCAGATTTGATGACCCTGTGGTGGTGGGATGTGAGGGCCAGTCAATTAGGGAGTGGTTATCAGTTTTATGGTTCATGCTGGTCAGTTCGAGTGTAAGTTGAGATAGGTTGTGAGCATTGATTTCAATTTGAGTTTTGTTAAGAGAAAGAGATAGCTAGTTTTGGTTAAAATCACCCATAATATAAGTTTCACCTGACGGGGTATGTGAAACTATGCTACTAATGAGATCAGCAGTAGCGGGGGGAAGGGAGCCCAGGGCAACAGTGGGTCCCAGCAATATAGATAAGTGAGGGAAAAAGGGAGGGACAGTCTTAGTATAAATAGCTCATATGCTTTCGGGACCGATGTGGTAAGGATGGTAGTAAATTGTATAGTTGAGGAAACGTAGATTGCCACTCTATCACCTCTAGTGGGTCGATCTTGGCGGGATATAGTGTACCTGGGGAAGGAGAGTGCCAGATCACCTACTTTGTTGTTTAGCCAAGTCTCAGAGAGTATCATTATGTATGGAACTAGCAAGACAGCTGGTGGTTGAAGTAAGTCAGTTTTAGGGAGGAGACTATGAATATTTAAGTGAAGGATTTTTAGGCCCCAAGGAAGGGCACTGATGTTTGCTAGGGAATGGCCAGCAGTTTCCACGGCAGATGCGGGGATGACTTGAAGGCTAGATCCAGCATTAGGATTGATGTCTCCTGAGGGTAGGCGCAGGAGGGCAATAATCGTGAAGTGCAGCTTCACACATTTGTACCAGGGCAGGGGGTTAGGTGAGGATGTGGAGAGTGGAGGGTAGTTTGAGGGAGGAGGGTGAAATTTTAGTAGGTGTAGTAAGGTGAAGTAAGCTGGTGTAGGTAGGAGGGAAGTGCAGGGCAGGACTAGGTAGTGGGACCAAAATGTGAGAGCCGGAGAGGAGGTCCCATTGCAGCACAAAGAGCATGCTGGGACAAGATGGAAAAGGAGGGGGCTGGCAGGTTGGCTGAGGGGGGCCGGGGTGTGAGTGAGGGGAGAAAAGATGAGTACCAGGAGGATAGCAAGAGGTAAGCTATAGAATGCAGGAGGCATAGTGAAGGAGTATACCGCAATGAGTCAGTGTAGGACACTGAAGATTAGGCAGGGGAGACGCTGAAGGTAGGAGGGAGAGATGGAATGAGGACATTCAAGTAGATTTAATGATAAGGGGAGAGGGCTGCTAAACTTACTGGACAATTAGCTGGCCAAGTGAAAAATGTTCCTACAGGAGATTAATAATAATAATTAATAATAATAATAATAAACTTTATTTATATTGTGCCTTTCCAAAAACAAAGCCCATTCCAAAAAGATTAAATACAAACAGAACAAACAGACAATAATATAAAAACTGTTAAAAACAAGTACGAAACATTAATCAGGGCCATATGCCTTATTCCATAAGAAGGATTTAAGAGCCTGTTTAAAGCTCCCCATGGTCAAACACTCCCTTATCCGACGTGGTAGAGAATTCCAAAGAGTTGGTGCCGCAAACATGAAAGCCCGGGCACCAGCTGATTTCAGTGTGACCCTAGGGATCTCCAGCAACCCCTCGTCAGCTGAGCAGAGCGACCTCACTGGGAGGTAAGGAATCAGGAGATCTTTCAGGTAGTCAGGGCGCAGATCATGTAGAGCTTTAAAAGTCAGTAATCCAACTTTGAAGGTGATCCGCCACTGGACTGGTAGCTAGTGCAGATCCTGCAGCACCGGAGTAATATGTGATGTTCTAGGAGTACCTGTAATACTACAATTAATGGGGCCTATGCTCCAACGGGCGGGATTTACCTGGCTGAGGTGCGTTTCCCGCCTGTGGAGCTCCACACTTGCGGACAGGTGCGTGCCGCCAGTATTCCCAATGGCCATGACCTGTCCACGGGCATGCCCCCTGGTGTGCAGCACTCTGCAAGGTGGCTGGGGGTTGAGTCCATCCTGGGATCAACAGTGGATCCCTTGTGCTGTGGGGGGGCATACTGACTGCACTCCCCCATGGATGTCTGCATGGCCAGTGGCCATGGAGGTGAGAAGTGGGTAGTGCTGCCAGTCATATGGTGCTCCCGATCAGATGGGGAGGTACTGGGGTGGTGCCATGGGTATGTGTGTGTGTGTGTGGGGGGGGGAGGGGGAGAGGGTTGTTTGCACCAGCCCACCACACCACCCAGTGTATGGGGAGCTGCAGAGGTAGGCGGGCGAGAGGGGTTACATGTGGTCCTGGGGCCAGTGCCCCATACGTATATGTATATATATGTGTGTGTAGTGGTGGTGGGGTGTGGCATGTACTGAGACAGTGGGAGCTCGACTGGGTGTTGGGTTGGTGGCTCCGGATAGCCACTGGATGTGTCATCGGTGGTCTTCCCTTGGTGTGGGATGGATGTGTGGGGTGTGTAGGGAACTTATGGCAGGGTTTCCCTGGCATTCCAGCTGCCCCTATGCAGTCTGGTGCACAGCACTATGCGGCTTTGTGCATGTCACGTAGTGCTGGTACACCTCCCACCCCCTGCGCATTGTGGTACATGCGGGTGGGGGATCGGGTGTGTGGGGACTGTGTGCCCCTCTTCGTGCATCCCAGATAGGGACGCTATGGGTGTGGAGTGTCTCTGCACCTCACATATGCAGTGTGGAGGCGCTCTGAACCTTTGCGCATAGGACCCATCATAAGGAAAGCTATATTCTTAGCGAGTCTATGGATTGCTAATTTTCAGTTCACCGTAATCTGTAATAATGGAGTTGCCACGAAATGTCGATGTGGTTTCACTTGGTGGAGGGAATAAATTATTACATTACTTCATACTCAGGAGCTGAGCCTTTCTTCCTCTGATTGTGGATTATCTGTTCTGCATTTGGAAGTAGCCTCCTCCACTCCTATCACCCATTTGATCTCATTCAGGGCTGTGGGTATCCAGGAACTCTTCTCTTTTCTTAGATGAGAATTGCCACCAAATCTCACATCTCACAGCACAGCAGGCATACACACCATAGATGACGTGAGCCCCTCTGTGTTACCAGTGTATTATTACCTGTTCCACTCCTTTCAGCATTACTGTTTCTCCTATCAGGCACCTTCTCTTGGCTCACGCTTATTGAGTTGTCCCCCACATGCAGGACTTCCTTCCATCTGACTGAGTAGTACTGGTGTAGACTAATACCTTGTGTCTCTCTCATATGGGCAATTGGCTGTGAAAGCCAGTCTGGCATTGGACTCTGCACATTGGTGAAACAACAGGGTTGCAATGCTTCACAGGGAGGGAGCAGGGGCATCATCCCACACTGTCTCTAGCAAGTATCTGCTACTTCAAAGCATACTTGGTTTATGGCTTATGGGCCATAAACATCCCTACCTTCTCTTCTCTTCCCTTTCCATCTGGTTTAGCTCAGCATTTGGTTGTGAAGGCCTGGCTGTGATGGGACATAGGGCACTTCTATCTCCCACCTTTATTGGCATTTCCCTTGAGATGCCAGTGATAATTGCAGAAGACACATTGTATGCCTTTTTTGCAGTACCTCCTTCTCTGGGCACCGAGGCTGGTACTGTATTCTCATGTGCCTCTTCTGTGATACAGACACATCTACACTCATTACCCCTACTAGGGTCTCCTTCTGAGGCTTTGGGCAACCATCCTCAGACCAGCTGGCCATCTCAGTACTCCTCCTGAGGGTGATCCCCACTCCAAGGTTTCCATACTCTAAACCCAGTTTTTTTTTCCTATGGGCAAAATAAGAGAAAACAGGTTCAAGCCTCTCTTGGACCCCCACTAGTTTGTGGCTATACAGAGCCCAATTACAGCATGTCTGCTAATTTATCATGACAAAACAGGCAGCAGCAATGGTGCAAAATACCCTGACTGCATTCAGTTAGTTTCAAAACTTTCACAATAGTGGTAGAACAGGAGACTTTCCTTTAATTGTTTTTACTGTGTTTTTCCTAAGATTGCAACAACAGTGGTCCCACAAGTAGTTCGACAAGACAGACTAAAGCTAAAACCCACCCCAAACATCATGAATCAAATAAGATTTTAGAGAATGGTAAAAAAACTATACTAGAAGTGGGCATACTGATAATTCACAGAAGTGGGTCAAAAATTGGACAGAATTTACAACTTAGCATATTGTAAAGTGAATACTGCACAGCCGGTTAAACTAGACTAAGCCTGTATTCAAATCTTACGGGACTTGTTGCATCGTGATTCCTGGGAAACAGGATTGGAGAGCAGCAGCCGAAACAATTAGAAAATTGAGATCCCACACTGAAAATGGTGGTATGCATTCTTAAAAAGAATTCAGTAAACAAAACACTACTACTGGCACAGAGAGCATAAACAGACTCAACTTGGCAGACTGAAAAACTTATCTCTGAATTACTTTTTTTTAACATTAGGGCTCCTTTAACTATCATTGGAATTGTACTGCGTCCTGAAGTAACTTTGCATAATTCTGCAGTATTCTGTGTTGCACCCTGACAGACTCCATTGTAAATATGCTTAAGAGCTAATGTGGTTTCTCTTTCATTTAAAAAAACACTTCTACTAGTATGGTATTATTATTACTTTTGATGCTCCTTAACAGATTTGTGTTTTAAACTTGTCACTGATTTAGCTTAGTGCTGACTTTTTGCTGTTTGTGATGTCAGAAATAAAAACCTCATGGTATATTTGCAAAAGTGTTTAACCATTCTTTCTTATAATTAGCTACTTTTGAAATATCAAAGTGAATTTGTTTTATAAAGTCATTACTAGAAATGCTATCAAAACAGCAGGAGTTTTGCTTCTCAAGTGCTATCCCTCTTACATCTAGAGTTACTCTTGTTCCATAACTACCTCAAATGGACTAAACTTCAAATGTGGGCAGCACCAGCTCTGATGCAGGTCAGAACCCCTCTTATCTGGCTGGCAAGAATTCCCTTAGACTAGGGAGGAATACAAAGGGATGCTGAATAAGATTTCTTGAGGGGAAAATCTAACAACACAGAGTTTGAGATGGTAGTGGGATGCTTTTACCGACAGATGGATATTATTGGTAGCACCCATCCCCCTCAAGGGTAATTATTTTTAATTTTTAAAACACCTAAGATTACATGTTTGATAACTGCTGTGGCAACATGTGCAATGGGTCTATAGTTCATCTGAGTTTCTTTAATGATGTCCTTACAGATTATGACACCTTTGAGGAAATGAGAATGAATTACACTAACCATTCTCCTGGCTTCCACAGCAGTTGTTGTGTTTAATGTGTATTATTTGGGGCTGTTTTACAGTCATGCTTGGGGAGTCCAGACATTTTTAATTTATTGCCTGCTTGGGCAGCAAAGATCAGGTTGAGTGGCCCTTTTGAGTACTGCCTACGCTGCTGCCACTGATAAAGACAAAAAAGCTCAACCACATATTGCAAACTCATGCATCAATGACATGCTCAGGATGGCAGAACAACAAGGATCACATGCCCAGGTAAGCAGAACAACCTGGTGACATGTTTAGAAGAGAAAAATATGGGGTTAGACTTTATCAGATTATTATAGCCCTGAATTATCCTTCTCTCTGTTTCATAGAATCATTGTAAGGAGACATATAGAGCTAGAAGGTGCATGGGAAAAGAACAAGAGTGATAATGAAGCAAGTCAGCAGAGAAATGCTGCTTTTTTCTGCTTAACTGGTCGTGGAAGACATGTGAAGTGATTTTAAACTAGTGTACATAAATACTGTGTCTGGCTAGATATACCTGTAAAGAAAATAAATGATAAAGAATGAATTCAGAGTTATTTCAAAAATATTCTAGAAGGATGGTTTCTACTTCAAGATCTCAAACCACATTCCAACATTTGGTGAAGATAAAATCCATCTGTTTGTGAGACAAAGAACAAATGATGAGAATAGAAAGGAACTTTGCAAATAATTCTTGAAGCACTACAAGAGCTAAAGCAGATTACCAAGAAAGCAGCGTGCATATTTGTGGTGCTTACAGGCCACAGATGTACACTGGCCAGTATTCTGTCATCACAGTCCAGGATTTACTGGCAAAAAATGTAAGCAATTTAACCCAGTCATACCAATAAGCTCAACTTACTACAGATTCAAAATCCTTTCTGACCATAAGCACATGTATGGGACTATGTCAATATACTTGCTCACCTAATAGCATTGCCAGTGCCCTAGTTAAGCATTTCAGTGAAGTATGGGTTTGGTGGGCCACAATTTAGATAATTTCATCAGTAAGTACTTGGATGATATTTTAATAAGAGGCCTGCCAGAGCAGAACATCTTAACCAGCAGAAATTTGTCCTTACAGCACTGTAGAAAGCATGAGACCGGGGAAACAACAACAAAAAGTGCAATTTGTTTTCCTAAAAAACTAATTTAATCAACGTAGGTCATTATGTATGGGGTGCCATTTATAATGTACTGTAAACCTGTTGCACACAAAACAACACTTTGCCCACACAATTAATTTTATGAGCCTTTATTTTGTTCACATCTGCAAGCTCAGTTTGATCAAACAATTGAACAATTCAGACTGTGTGTTCTAGTCTCACAGGCTCTCACAGACATTTGGGATTAACTGTGAAATTTTGGCTCAACTGGTATGAACCCTTTGAACAGGCAAAATGATAAACTGTGGCTTGATATGCTTCCAAGACCACAAGATGGCCAGAGAGGCAGCCACATGGTGTATTGCCTTATTCTGGTGTCAGCTCTGTTGCAGCGCTTGGCTGCAGTGAGAGGGCTCACTCACCTGTCAGGCAGTGGGCTGATAAGCTGCGAGATAGAGCTCTCTGTAGTCAATAGATAGTTAGCTCTGTAATTGGCTTAGCAACAGAGTTTGAATAACTGATAAAAGAAACAGCAGCAGCAATGCAACATTGTCTTATACAATACCACTGAAACCCAAAGGCAACACTTTAATTTGAAAAGCATGCATATGTGAGTGTGTGTGTGTGTGTCCGGGATAGAGTAAGGAGGGAGCCTTGGCACTGGGCTTCGAAGTCAGGAAGTGGTTCTGAGCTACTAATCTGCCTGTGGTCACTACTAGTTGTTGGCAGCCTTTTGGAAGAAATAAATGTGTACACATTTTACATATATATATATATATATATATACACACACACACACACACACACACATACATATTTTTAAAATAAGCAATGAAATCCAATCAGTCTGATTGCTGAGAGTATTGTCTGCCTGTTCAGTTACCAGAACATGCCCAAACAGTTCAGAATTACAATTACTTCAACCTGGATAACCCCATGGGATGCAGCATCTTGTTCTCTTGGGGTCCCAGAGAGACAGCACAGCAGCAGGAATAGTTACAAACAAGTGAAGATATACTGTACCAGGCAAACAAATTGTATATGTAAGTCACTCAATTTTACTATTGAATCTGCATAACTTTCTCTCACTATTATAATTATTTGGGCCACAAGAAAACTTGGATTGCCCTTGGGGGACATACGTTTGGACGTCAACAAAAATTTTGTTGAATAACCATACAGGGAAAACAGCATGTTGACCTCATTTGCAGTTGACATACAGTTTCTAAGTTAAGGATGTTTTCTTCGGGGGGGCTTTGCCCCCTGAACCCTCTATGTTGGGGGTCATGCCCCCCACACTCCCCCACTAAATGTAATCAACTCTGAGTCGGGGCTGATTAGGGGAGAGAGTGCAAGACCCTTCAAATACAGTGCCGGGGTACAGCTCTGACACCACAGAGACCTGGCACTGTAGTCACTGCAATGTCAGTCACTGTTGAAATGTCACTGTCAGAGGGGTATTCCACACTTGGGGCAGGTACATAAGGTGGTAAAGGATTTTTCGGTTTGTGGGTTTTTTTTTGTTTGCCAGTTCGTGACGGTTTATGTGGGAGGTGTGAAGTGATCTCCTGGACAGGGCTGGCAGTGAGCAGGATTTTACAGTAGAAAGAAGTGCAGGTATGCAGTCATTGTTGGATAATGCATGGTCATGTGGTATGTTTCGTCCAGTCACCGAGCAGGATTTGCTCTGATTTTTCTTACCATTTTTTACATACTGTTTACATAATATGTGGTTGGCATTTTCCTTCATAGGAACCACTATCATATATTTCACTATATACCTCACCAATTTAATCTGTAGACCTCCCAATTACAGCTGTATCTCTCCCAATTAAAGGTGTATATCTCTGGAGGGATGCCTACCAACCTCCAGAGGTATACAGCTGTATGCTGAAACACAACAGTTGGGCACACACCATCTCAATCTAAACTAAATAAAGTTAACACTTGGCTCCAGATTCAAAAGTTTCATATTTTATTTAAAAATGCACCTATACTGCACACCTAATGTTTTTCAGACACTAGGTCCTTTATCAAAGGCTAGTGCAGATTTTAAAACACACACATTAAATATACCATAGCAAAAGATGTATACTTATGACATCACAACAAAATTCAATTTCATTGGTTTAAACTAAATTGATAGCTACTGTAGTTCAAACATGTAACAGGAGAAACAAAGACATTTGTTAAAAGACACGATAATAGCATTAAATTGTGTTTCTAGACAATGTACATAAGCAGTAATAAAACTCATGAGAGATGATGGCAGCAAAAATTTAAGGACGATTCCATAAAAAAACATGGAAAATTAAAGTGCTTAGCATTTCATGGGGGAATACCATTACTGAGTCCATCTCCCAATAAGTTGATTCATACCTTAGAACTTTTGTGGCCATCCTGCACTCTTTTTTACAAGATACAAGAGGTGTATTGAAGGTTTTTGAAAATGTAACAATGAATTAAAATGTACTTTTCATCACAATGGATACAGAGATGCTTTATACAAGCATTCCTCATGAAGGTGCCCTGGACACAGCAGCATACATTTTAATACCCACTGCCGACTGTGGTGTGGGTGTTTAGTACTTTTTTCCCCCTCAATTTCCCCCTGCTCCTCCCCACCTTATCTTGATATAATTTCTCCCTCCCCACTCTGTTTGTGCTTGGGGAGTGGCATGGGTGATCGGGGCCTGTGTAACTGGTGAAGTAAGTCGGCCTGGAGCTGATTCTACCACTGTTTGAGTTGCCCACTGGAGCTGAGCCTGCAGTAATTCTGGACTGCTGCTGTCCTGTGAATTGACCGTCACCTGTTGGACATGTTTCCTCCATGCCACGTTTGGTTACATTTTGTGTTTGTAGAGGGGGCTCAGCGGTGAGCCATGCAACCAATAGGAGGTAAAAAGAGGCAGGGCCAGGGCTTAAAAACTCACACCAGCCCAAAGACAACAGCTGATTCTACTGCTGTTTGATTTGCCAACTGGAGCTGAGCATACATTATTTCTGGACTGCTGCTGTCCTGTGAACTGACAGTCACCTGTTGGAAACTTTTCTTCTGTGCCCCATTTGGTTGCATTTCGTGTTTGTAGAGGGGGCTCAGTGGTGAGCCATGCAACCAACAGGAGGCAAGAAGAGGCGGGACCAGGGCTTAAAAACCTCACACCAGCCTGAAGACCACAACTGATTCTACCACTGTTTGATTTGCCCACTGGCGCTGAGCCTGCAGTAATTCTGGACTACTGCTGTCCTGTGAACCAACAGCTGCCTTTTGGACACTTTTCCTCTGTGCTTCATTTGGTTGCATTTCGTGTTTGTAGAGGGGGTTCGGCGGTGAGCCACACAACCAATAGGAGGCAAGAAGAGGTGGGGCCAGGGCTTAAAAACCTGGCACCGGCCCGAGGCGAGAGCCCTCGGGTGCGAGCGTGAGTGGCTTCACCACTCCTAGAGAACATTTTGTTTGAGGATTACTCTGGACTATATTGGGTTTGGGTCTGCTGCCTTCTGTTCTCACAGTTTTAGTTTTAAGGTAGGCCCTCAGTTTGTTCTGTTTGTGATCCTGTGGAACTGTTGGAGCAGACCCATAGCCCCCCGTTTAGTGTTTTATACTTCTTTAGTTATTTATTCATTTAGCAGCTTCTTGTTTAGAAATGTTGGTTTTAGTCACCTATTTGTTTTTAATATTCAATGTATGGGGCCCCCAATGTTCTATTTCAAGTTCAAGTTTTATGTTCAAGTTTATTGCAGGAAAACTCCATTGAGCAAGCTCATTCACAAGGAGGTCCTGTGACATAAACACTTAAAGTACAAACACAGATAGGTAATAACAGTATATACATGAAATACACGTTACATGATGCAAGCTGGATATACATACAAGGATACCACACAGGGTGACCGCAGGTGGTAAACATTGATATGAGACAGGGAAGCGACTTATAGGTCGCATACTGATAAATGAAACATGATGACTGGTGTGATTAGATTTAATCAAATCAAATCAAATCAAATATACAGTATTTTGCAGCTAGAACAACAAGTCTACTACTGATATGGGAGGGAGGAGAGATTTGATAGAGTAGCAGTGGAGCGTAAGCAAAGATAAAGCCAGGCGCAGAAGGAAGGAAAGCAGTTAATATGACAAATCAATTATACCTTACCAGTGGATAAATATGGCACACATGGGGAAGGAAGAGACTTAATGACAGTTACAGGTGTCTTTTATTTTGGCTGAACTTAGCGATTTGTAGAAGTTTATTGAAACTGTGCTAGTTAGTTTCAGTACGGTTTGTAATTGGTTCCAAATGGAGGGAAGGGCATATGCAATAGCACGTTTACCAAAGGAAGTCCGCGTCCTTGGTATGTCAAGCATAATAAAGTCAGATTTTCTTAATGAGTATGCACTATGTGAGATACTAATAAGGAGGAGAGATAGCTTGGCAATTTTCTGCAGGAGCAGTTTAAGAGTCCATAGCCCAGCATGGAGCAGGCGTCTAGTAGTAAGGGATGTCCAACCAACAGCTGCATATAAGTCACAGTGGTGCTAATGGTAAGGGAGTTGGTAATGAACCGTAACGCATGGTGATAAAGGATGTCCAGTTTTAGATTTGCAAGAGTGGTGGAGGAATAGATTACATCGCCATAGTCGAGTAGGGGAGAAAAGTGGCCTGTACAAGCTTGTCGAGTTTCAAGGGGGAAAGGGCCTATTTCTGTAGAAGAAACCTAACCTTGCTTTTAACCTTCTAGAGACATCTTCGATGTGGTCACTAAAAGATAATTTATTGTCGATCCAGATACCTAGATATTTAAATTTGGTTACAACTTCAGAGGCTCGTTTAGCGTGGTGACAATGAAGTCTTGGGCAAGAGTATTGGGGGCCTGAGACAGCACTGTGGGAGAATATCATCGCTTAGTCTTCTTGGCATTGAGCAGAAGCTTTGCCTTTATTAAATTATGCTCAGTTGTGCGAAGTCCACTTGAAGCACTCCCTTGACTTCAGATAACGATGAGCCAGAAGTATACAACATAGTATCATCTGCAAAGTGCAGATTGGACGAGATATGTTAGCATCTAAGTCATTGATGTACAGGAAAACAAGATAGGGCCCAAGATGGATCCTTGGGGACTCCTCTTGCAACTGGCAAGGCAGCAGAAAAAAAGCCTTCCGCCTTTACTTTCTGGAATCTTCCAGTTAGGTAGGTAGAGAACCACTGGGTGGTATGGTATGTGGCACCCAACTTTGCAAGGCAATTGACTAATAGTTTGTGATCAACAGTATCAAAAGCTTTGCTGAGGTCCAAAAAGACTGCACCAATTACCTTCTTAGCATCTATAGCAGAGATCCAATCATTGGTTACTTTTGCTAGTGCAGTGATTGTGCTATGATTAGCCGGAAGCCAGATTGAGCTGGGTTAATGAGAGAGAAGGTTTCAGTGAGATTTTAACTGAATATGGATCAGTTTTTCGAGAACTTTAGAAAGGATAGGCAATATGGAGATAGGCCTATAGTTGTTTACATCGCATGGGTCACCAGATTTAAATAGAGGAGATATGTGCTGATTTCAGCAGGACGCATACAGCAGATGTAATGGAAAGATTGAAGATGTGGAGAATTGGGGCAGTGAGATGGGCATAGCCTGACCTTAGGAAAAAGGGTTCCAAGCCATCGTCCCCTGCACTTTTTTTGGTGTCTAAGTTAAGAAGAGAATC
Source organism: Neoceratodus forsteri (assembly GCA_016271365.2). NCBI lineage: Eukaryota > Metazoa > Chordata > Ceratodontiformes > Ceratodontidae > Neoceratodus > Neoceratodus forsteri. Next base: position 142,714,766 of record JADMNL010000029.1, on the reverse strand, counting down.
TTCTACTTCTTTATAAGTTATCTCGCGCAGTTGGAAGGGACTGGGTCCAGGACTAGATGTGGCGGGAGGGGTATGCTGGCTCACCGCAGCACCAGCATAAAGTGACGTGTCAAAAGCTAATCCAGCTGTGGCAAAGTGGGAGTTAAGTTCCTCCAGGATTAGGGACTTGTTTTCCACAATCTTGCCACTATGCTTTGTTTGGGACAGGAGGGGCCATGGGCTGTCCTTCTATAGCTTTGATAGTCTTCCATATTTTATGAGGGTTACCTTTAGCTTGTTCGAGAGTAGAAATATAATAGTTAGCTTTAGCAGAGCGAAGTTTTTCACACAGTTATTCCTGGCTGTTCTAAAGGCCTGCCAATCCGAAGATTCTTTGAATGTCTAGCTTAGCCCAGAGCTTATCTCGAGCTATAAGGGCTGCCTTGAGATCCGAGGTGAACCAGGGATTGGAATTGTTCCAGCACTTACTTTGATGAAAGGGCATGCTTATTTATTATTGTAGTGAGTTTGTCATTAAGGATGCAAGCTGCCTTGTTGACATCTTTGGCTAGGTAAAGATCTTGCCATCTGATCATGCTCAGGTCAGATAAAAAGTTTACTGCACTGAATTTGTGAAAGGATCTTTTTGTTATAAAGATGGGTTGCGGCCGGGCCTTAATTTGAGATCTTATGCAAGCAACAATTCCATGATCGCTCATATCGTTGTGAAACACTGCCAAATGAGATATTTTGTGTGGATGGGTGGTTAGTACCCATCTAGAATGGAACTGTTGGCAGTATTTAGAGTGTTGTTCCTAGTAGGTTCTCTGACTAATTGCCCAAGACCTAGCTCGTCACAAAGGGATTTGAGGCCATGTGATTTAGATGACAGCCAGTCCATATTTAGATCTCCTAGAAATATTGTTTCAGTTTTTACATCTGCTAACATGGATTTCAAAAGATTAAGGACTTCATCACCACCAGACGGGGGTCTATAGCCACCTAGGATAGTGATACATTCCGAGGAGGGGAGATGAAGGCTCAGCGAAACTAACTCAAATTCCTTGGCTAGAGATTTGCAACTAATATTGGTGACCAAGTACTTAGATTTGGCATAGATAACCACACCCACCTCTAGACTCTCTATCTGCTCTAAATAAATTGTAGCCCTGCAGTGATATTTGTTGATCAGTGTTCGTCTTTTTAACCACGACTCAGTAATTATGATAAGGTCTAAGTTAACGTGGTGCAGCCAGGCTTGCAGCTGTACAAGTTTTTTAGGCAGGCTTAAAATGTTGACCATCATCATTTTGAGACCTGTGGCCTCAGCAAAATCGATAGGCGAGGTAAATTGTGGGGGCAGGGTTGAGCTCCACATTTCCTGAGCAGAGAAGAAGCAGAAGTATAACTTCTTTAAGGAGCTTATAAGAATGGAGACTGCTTTTTATTTCTTTAGGCAACCCATATCGTGATGCGTAAGAGGCGGCGCCACTGTAATGACAGTTGATTGTGATCAATGTAAGTGCTTGGGTAGACATAGGTGAGGACAGTAGCAAAGGGGTGTAGGCTAACCGTGGGGAATAGGCTAAAAGGGGAGAGGAGAATGACAGAGTGTCTGCACGGTATTTCTTCCCCTACTTTTGACTTTGAGTCAGAGACTGTCTACCAGTTCACTCAAAATGGGTTTAGCAACCCTTTTACCTATTTCACAGTTAATCTGAATAGTAATAATACTTTTTTTTACATATTATGATTTTTGTTATTCTGACTCAAATAACTTTAGTCATCCTGTATTTTATTTTTTTCAGTTTAAATTTAGTTTTCACAGTATTAGTTTTCTTTCTAAATGTGAGCTATTGTATGATATCAGGTTGAGGCCTAGGAAACTTGTGTTGATACTTCTGCTTATTTTGGGATCTGTTCACTCAATCCTGCCCAATCTCATCCTTAAATGCTTCTGTTCCCACTGATAACTTTCCCTCAGACTCTCCGGCCATTAAACTGGTTCATTTAAATATACATAGTTTTACTACTTCCAGTTGAGCTCTCACCAAGATGGTGGCTTAGCACAAGAGCTCCGTGCTCCCCAGAGAGATTTTCCCCAAAACATTTTGATAGACCTGTTTTTTTGCTGCAGAAAAAATGAGGAGTGGGGAACATACTACAGAGTCTCAACAAAATAGCAAGAAGAATACCTCTATGACCACCAGGATATGCAGGAAGACTCCAGAATGTTGGCATGCGAGGCGTCAGAGTCGGAGCATTCCTTGGCCTCCACGGAACACCATGAACATGCCCCAACACCATGATCCAAACCACCCAAAAATAAACAGGTGAAACTGGACACAATTTACAAAGAACTGGTATCTTTCCTAGCAGAGGTGAAAGATCTTTATGTGGAGCTCTGTAGGGATGTGATCACTTTAGAATAGAGAACGGATGCCTCTGAACAGCAGATAATGGCTACGGAAAATAGAGTCAATGATATGGAATCCATATTACAGTCAATGCAAGACCAGTATAATCAGCTACAGTACAAGCTCAACAAGAAGATGTGGAAACCACGCACATCGCAAAAATATTAGACTGTATTGCATACCAGAAGGCTCTGAAAATCAAGATATTACAAATTTTATCACCACTTTGCTATGAACCGCACTGGATTTACTGTCTGACCTGCAATTGGACATGGAGAGAGTGCATCGTGAATTAGGCCCACGACCGACAGACCTAAATGCCACGCCCAGGTCGATAATCGCAAGATTCCTCAGCTATGCAACTAAGAAGAAGGTTCTAACAACAGCCTGGCACAGACAGAATGTCTATTAAGGTCAAACCCATATATATATAGACAATGATTACTCTCCACAGACTATGCCGAACCTGAGGGCCAATGCAAATATTTTACTAGTCCTAAAAGAAGCAAATATTATATTTAATACTCCTTACCTTGCAAGGCTAGTTGTGCAGCTTCCATCCGGCCACAGGGAGTTCAACTCAGCAGAAGAGGTGAGGGAAGAGCTTACAAAATGCGGCCCATAATTTAAACCTAGAAATCCGCAACAGACGTTGGAGAATAGACTGTCTCGCTGGCAAACCGTACTGGCTACTAGAAGTTCATGGAATGAACCTCCTTTGGCAACAGTACCTATGTCTACTCACTTAGCTGCTTTTTGTCGTCCAGCCCAAGGCAGAACCTGAGGGAAAGAAGAGACTTATTGGTTTTAACTTCTGGGAAGACACAGGCTGCGATGAATTGTAGAGTCATAGCCACACAACACCATTGAGGTTTTCCTGGATTATCAGCAGGGAAAAAGAGAAGATCCCAAGATCTACATACGTTGGGGATATCAGCTTGATAGTCTTGTCTCCTTGGAACCAGGAAGGTACACAAATATTCAATTTAAATAAAATATAGAACCTTAAGACATTAACTGATGAAAATTATTAGAGAGAAGTTTGAGCAGCGATAATCTGCAGGCCATACAATCTCATATTCAAGACTCAGAATCTGCGGTGAGACTGTTGGGGAACTTTGAAAGAGCAGAGATGGCATACTTTATTCTTTATTGCAGGGAAAGAGGGCCAGACCAGTATTTTGGGTATTTTCCTTCTCTGATTGTGAAGAAAACAATGACTTACATATGGTTATGCCCTGCTGAACTTGAAAGTGCACCTCTGTTATTGCACTATGGAGGAAGCAGTGGACTACATATAGTGGCACCCTGTTAAACACAGAGAGCTGAAGACATCAATATTTCTAGGTTGATAGCTGTTTCTATTATTTAGTATTCTCTCTGCATCAAGTATTTCGCTTTCTTTATATGATAAATATGATAGCGCTTCAAGTGAACAGAGGTGATATTTCTTACTTTATTATAGGAAGTGTGGGCCAGATTGTTATTCTGTGGATTTTTGTTATTTTATTTTAGAGAAAATGGCCTACACATGGACATGAAAAATGAAGACATACAACAGAGCCATGCTTTCTATTAGCCTTAAAACAGCAGATGTAGACAGAGCATAGCAGTAGCTACAAGCATGCTACATGTGTGCAGATGTAGTCAGATATAATATTTATTGAAGTACAAGCGAGTCATATGTGTGTAGATAGTATGGCTTACTGGTTAAAGGCACTAAACTGCTAGCCAGGAGACTTGGAGGCATAAAGACTAGGGTTTGAATCTCAACAACCCCCACTTGCATATGGTGTGATCCTCAGCAAGTCACTTAACTTTTACGTGTACAGTTATCAGTGACCGCTTGCTTTTGCACGTATGCCACATGCATGCAGTCTTTCCCAATTTAACATAAAAATCATGGTTTTCGCACTTGCTTGCTGCATGCATGCCATACGCATACAATCAGTTCCAATTTAATATTTAAATCATACTTGCAGCATGCATATCACTTGGGTAGTAAGGGTCACTAGGAAGCCAGAGGCAGGAGTCTTTAAGAGATGATGTCCATGGGTCAGAGTGCTGGGGCGTACCCCCTTGAAATGAATGGAGTTATTTTATATTACTATTTTATACGTTATCATGGTGAGTAGGAGAATAATGATGCTCACTGTTCTACTAACAAGACCCTTGCTAGTCGAGCAGTGGCCTTCATTAATCTCCAACTCTCCATCAATAATGTATAAAATAGTAATAAAAAATACCCCCATTCATTTCAATGGTGCACACCCCTGCAATCTCCTTTGCCCTTTGTCATAATGTGCCTGAGCATGGGGGTGTGGAGGTCAGCTTCACTGGAGGGGGGGGCATAAGCCTGACTATAGTGGGGCTCCAATAGTCTGTGCATACCATACCGCTCAACTGTCCCTGAATGCAAGGGACAGCTCTAGAAAGTCTGTAACATCTCTGAAAGGTACAACTTATTTGTTTTGACTGAAAAGTGATATGCAAATCAGGAAAAATTCAGATGTATAAGATTTATCTGTATATACCCCAGAGCAGTGCATCAGATTTGGGCTTAAACCCATCCAGCAACTAACCATTTTTTTTCCTGGCTGAAGTTCTGCCCCCCCCCCCCCATGAAAAGAACTTTGTCCCAATTTTTCTCCCCAACTCCATTCCATTCAATACCTATCCTCTATGGGTCATGAAGCTACCCAAAGGTGAAGAAACATGAAAAACACATCAATATTTCAGTCCTTCCTCCTTCCCCAATTCCCCCTGTAAACAAATTACTTATTTTTCTTACCCAGTCATATGGCAAGAACCTGCAGCCTGGCATAGTGTTTCACCAGCCCAGTTTTCAGTCCACTCCCCCCCTCTCTCGTTCCGACAGAAGCTTGATGCTAGAGCCAGCCATCACAGGTTCCCAGTGTGACCCGCAACCAAGTCACCTCACCAACTGAACCCACCCAACTTGGACTGCTTGCTTCTTGCTTGGTTACTGCTGTGGCTGCTGCTGCACTGCACTGATCAAGGCCTATGAAGGCCACCCACACCACTGTCACCACTGCTGCTAAGCCTAGCTTGCTGCCATTGGTGTCCGTGCTGTTTTTTTGAAAGGCCTGCCTAGTAGATTACATAGGTAGCCTAGTCTTGAGTTACCTTCTAGCTCACCCTCTGCCCCTTCAGCCACCAGGGGAGAAGGAGACTCACTAAGAGTAGACCAACAAAAATATGCTGCCACAACACTGCTATTGAGAGCTCAGTTCTCACTGACTCCTCCAAGCTGTAGAGTGCAGTCTGTCTTCTGTGTGGCAGGAAAGACAGTGTTGCACTTGCAAGACTCATGTGCTCTTTCTTGGCTGGAGCTCATCCACATCACATGTGATTGTGCCACCACTAATAGGTGGACAGAGTGGACAACACAATACAGGCACAGTCAACTCTGAAGAGTACCTGCAGTGTGAACACACACAGGCCAGGTGGGGACTTTTTGTGCAAAAGATTAAATCCAAATTTAAAGCCATTATTGTCACACTGTAAGAACAACCTAGGCACAAATATGGAGAGGGCACCTGCCCCCCCTCTGCCCTACCTAAATGGCACCCCTGCTTAATGGAAGAAATCCACGCTCAGGTGCTTATGCAATGATTTCAACTCTGTTATGAGGTATTGTATCTCCATGTTTTATGATGTATCCTGATCATCATGTAAATTAGTGTCCCTCATTGTCCCTCATTTTGAGTGTCCATGTCCCTTATTTCGGTGACAAAATGTGAGGTATGGTACATGCTTCCAAGACCCACTCAGCACATAGAGTGCTGAGCATGGCCATAGTGTACATACTCGGTACAGAATGACAAAGGGAAAGTAAGTGAGATGAAACAGTCATGGAGAAACACATTTGTAGCACTAAATATGCATAAGGGATTTGCATGGTCCAAAACAAAAAGGATAGGCTTCATAACACAGAGACCCCTCTTTGTACATCTGGAATGGGGATGTTGACTGGCTATAGCCTAGGTATTTAATGCAGTAAGCAAACAATATTTTACACATTAATGGTGATTTAATGACAAAAAATCAAAAGCCATTAAACAACTTGCAAAAGGATCAGAATTATAAGTTTACCTAATTTGTATGGGACTTCAAATAAAAATGTATGTTAATGACTCTAATTGTTAGCAGTAGTATAAGAAATAGAAACTGAATGTCAGCCCAGTGGCACTGGAGGTTGTGGCACTGGTCGCTACACCTTGCACCACGCCGGCGGCCTGGGGTTGGGAACAAGTCCGGGCTGTTGGGGGTCGGCAGGGGTGAGAGAGAATTGAGCATCTGGAGGACTGCTCTCCTCTCTCGGGGGAGGGCACATGCTTTCCCACTCACTGATAGCTCTCTGGTGGTGACTGGAGGGCAATACAGGTTGGGAGGCGTGCTCCCAACATGGTTACATCGGTGGGGAGTGGGGTGGGGAGAAAATAGGAGGAAAAAGAGCATGGCAGAGCTTCATGACAGTCCGCTGCACCGTGGGCTGACCCTGGGGTTCTGGATTGGGTCTCTGGGGAAGGGGCACCACCTCCCTGGCCCTGTCTCAGGGGGCAATCTGTGGGGGAAATACTGGGGGGTGCGACTAATTGTGACACGGCAGGACCTGAGAGAGAGTTCCTCCCTTGAGGAGGACCAAAGCACCTGCCAGGGCTCAAGTTGGAAAAATGCATATGGGAAAAAAAAAGAAGAAATAGAAACTGATGTGTTTTTTAGATGAGATTTGCACCAGGTTAACTGCTGCACACATGGCAAGCGTGCAGCATGTGAACCTGATGTGATGTTTAAATGATGTTCACACCAGTTTAACTGCTACACTCATGTCAAGCATGCAACACGAAATCCTGATGTAATTTTTAGAAGATGTTCACACCAGCTTACCTGCTGCATACATGTCAAGCTTGCAGCATGTGAACCTGATTTGCTTTTTAGACCTGGTTCACTTCGGATCACTTTGTGTATATGAACTGCATGCAAACATTGCACAATTAAGCATGTGGCATGCATTCTGCATTTACATAGCACACCTATATTTCTGTAAGGGTCTGTTCAAGCAGGTCAAATGAAGTTGCAATTCCACGTTCTCAAAAAGAAAGTCAGTTACATAGATACATAGATACATAGACTGTGTCGGCAGATAAGGGCCTATGGCCAACCTAGTCTGCCCATTTGAGCTTGTAAGTTCAGTTTATGTTTTCCTAGAAGTCTGTTGCCCCTTACCCCTAACCTCCAGAATTCCTTTATGTCTATCCCATGCATTCTTAAATCCCGTGATTGTTTCAGCCCCCACCACTTCCTCTGGCAGGGTGTTCCACTTGTCCACCACCCGTTCTGTGAAGAAATTCTTCCTCATGTTTCCTCTGAATCGTCCTCCCTCCAACTTCATCCCATGCCCTCTAGTCCTGGAACATCTTTTTCGCTTAAAAATAGTGTATTCCTGCACCCTGTTCCTCCCTGTAAGATACTTGTATGTCTCTATCATATCCCTCTCCCTCCTCTCCTCCAGGGAGTACATGTTCAGTTCCTTCAACCTGTCTTCATAGGACTTGTGATGCAATCCATGCACCATCTTTGTTGACCTCCTCTGAACCTTCTCCACCCTGTCTATGTCCTTACGTAAGTATGGTCTCCAGAACTGTACACTATCCTCAGGTGGGGCCTCACTAGTGTCTTCTATAAGCGGATTATGACCTCCCTTTTCCTGCTGGTGATGCCCCTGCCCATACATCCCAGCATCCTGTTTGCTTTACCTGCTGCCTTGTCACACTGTTTCCTACCTTGAGGTCATCAGAGATGATAACCCCAAGATCCCTTTCCTGCTTGGTGCATGCTATATCCTCACCCCAACTGATATATTGTGCCAGGGTTTTGTGCCCCATATGCATTATCTTGCACTTCCTTGCATTGAATTTCAACTGCCAAACCCCTGACCATTCTTCAAGTTTCTGCAGGTCCCTTCTTATTCTGTCTACACCCTCTGGTGTGTCTACTTTGTTACAGAGCTTTGTGTCATCAGCAAACAGTGAAATTCTGCCTTCTAGGTCCTATGCAATGTCACTGATGAAGATGTTGAATAGGACCGGTCCCAGCACTGATTCCTGTGGTACCTCACTGGTCACTCTTTCCTCTGTGGAGTGACAGCCATTTACCACCACCTTCTGTGTCCTGCCACCCAGCCAGTTACCTACCCACCACATTACTGTCCTGCCCACAACCATATTCCCCAGTTTGTGTAATAGTCTTCTATGTGGCACAGTGTCAAAGGCCTTGCTGAAGTCCAGATAGGCCATGTCCACTGCCCTCCCCTGATCCACCTCCCTAGTCACCCAGTCAAAAAATTCAATGAGGTTGGTCTGACATGACTTCCCCCCTGGTGAAACCATGCTGCCTTGGGTCCTGTAGTCCATTGACAACCAGATGTTCCACCAATCTCTCCTTCAGTAGTGCTTCCATGATCTTCCCCACTACTGAGGTGAGGCTGACTGGTCTGTAGTTCCCTGCTTCCTCTTTGTTCCCACTTTTGTATTAGGAGACTACATCTGCTGTCCTCCAGTCTTTGGGTACCTCCCCTGTTTCCAGTGATCGGCTAAACAGGATAGCCAGAGGTTCATCCACCACCTCTCTTAGTTCTTTAAGGACCCTGGGGTGCACCCCATCTGGCCCCATTGCTTTATCAACTCTTATTACTTCCAGTTCCTTCAGGACCCTTTCTTGTGTGGGACTTGTGTCCATTTCTGCACCATTCTCACCCCTGTACTCCTTCAGACCCATTACCCTCCTCTTCCTCAGTAAAGACTGAGCAGAAATACCTGTTCAATATGTCAGCTTTACTGTTGTCATCCTCCACGCCGCCCCATCTCCCCTTCAGTCTCACTATCCTCCTTGTCTTTTCTTTTTCACTTATGTACCTGTAAAGGTTTTGTCCTCTCACCCACTGATTTTGCAATGTGTTCTTCTGTCTGAGCTTTGGCTTCCTTACTGACCTCCCTGCCTCCCTTTGCTTCTCCTGGTACTTCTCCTATCCCCTTCTGCCTGTGTCTTTTTGTATTGCCTGAATGCAATCTTTTGGCTTTCACTTTCTTTGCTACCTCTTTGGAAAACCATAATGGTCTCCTCTTCCTTTCTCTTGCTAACCTGCTTAACGATAATTCTGTTGTTCTTGTAATCCCCATTTTAAATACTGCCTACTGTTCCTCAACCCCTGATTCCTGTCCCATTCCCCTTAATGCCCTTTCAAGTATCTCCCCATTTTCCCAAAGTCTGCCCCCTAAATTCCAGGATCATGTTTTGTGTGGTTTGGTTCTGCTTTCTGTGATTTCAAACCACAATGACTGGTGGTCACGTTCCCCAGGTGCTCCCCACTGTTACCCCCCCATCACACTGTCCCTGTTTCAGAGCACAAGGTCCAGTATTGCCTTCTGCCGAGTCGGTTCCATGACCAGTTGCTTGAGGAAGGCACCCTGAAGGAGTCCAGGATAAATCTGCTCCTAGTTGATGCTGCTGCTGGGATGCTCCAGTCCACATCTGGAATACTGAAGTCTCCAACCAGTACTACCTCACCCTTGTCTGCCATCCTTTGGATGGCTAGCATCAGCTCCCTATCTATTTCTTCCTCCTGGGCTGGTGGTCTATAGACCACACCTGTGCGCATGGCTGTCCCCATTTTCCTTTCCAGCTTAACCCACAGTATCTCTTCCCCATTTTGTTCCTCCTGGATCTCTGTGGCTCTTATGTCATTTTTCACATACAGTGCCACTCCTCCTCCCTTCCTGCCTGCTCTGTCTCTTCTGAATATGTTGTAGCCAGGTATGGCCATCTCCCCAGTCATGGTTATCATTACACCAGGTTTCAGTGATGGCCACAATGTCCAGGTCTGACTGCACCATGACAGCCTCAGATCTTCCATCTTGTTGCTAAGGCTCCTGGCATTTGCACACATGGCTTTCCATGATTTGACCTCCTAGACTGTTTGCTGTTCTACTCCAGCCCATTCCTTGGTTGTCCTTTATCCCCGGTTCTCCTTGCTGTCTGCTCTTCTGCTGAATTTTGCCCCTTTTCTGCCTATCCACCTCTTGGGCACTAATCTCCATCTTTTGCACACTGCTTTGCAGTGATAGCCACTCCTCTGGTTCACTGGTTCCACTGCTAGCTGTGGGGGGTGAGCAAGTAGGTACCCTCCTTGCTGGCCTGCCACCCCCTTTTGCTAGTTTAAATGATTGTCAATGTAGCATTTAAACTTGTCATTGAGTGCTTGGATTCTCCTCCAGGATGGATGCAGGCCGTCAGGCTTGAATAAACCTCCATCCCTCCAGGTGGGTCCCCAGTCACCAATGAATCCAACCCTTCCTCACAGCACCAGTTCTTCAACCATGAGTTAAGTTCCGGTGCATGCACTCTTATGCTCTTCCTTGCCTCTCGCAGGAAGTACTTCTGAGAAAGTGACAGAAGTAGCTACTTGCTTGAGACCCCTCCCAATTTCCTAAACTCTTCCTGAACTTCCTTTGGCTCCCCATTTGCCAGGTCATTAGTACCTAGGTGGATAATGACATCCAGCTCACCCTCCCATCTTGCCTTCCCAGTGATCCCCAGGATCTTCCTTCCATCCCTCCATGCCATGGCACCTGGTAGGCACCTCACTTCCCTGCCTCCCTGTCCTCCCCCGCCTGTGTTCCTAGCTGGATCCCTCTTATGATGGAGTCCCCCACCAGGATTCACTTCCTCCTCCTCCTCTGGGGTCCACTGCTTTCCCCGTTGAGGTCACCTCCTTGGCTAACCTCCACATCCTTTCCTTCCACGTCTCTGGGTACCTCTATTTGGTTGTCCCTGCTTGCCAGTGTGGCATATGAGTTCTTGAGTGGAATAGGATCTGGGATGTGCCTCTGCCTGACCGCCTAACCCTCCCTGAGCCCACCGTCATCCAAGTGCTCTCGTTCTCGGCATCCTTGAGGCAGTTGCATTGACTGGGTGGTCTCTGGATAGGGTGATGGTACTCCTGACCCAGTTTACTTCCACTCTGAGTCTGGCTACCTCATCCCACAGTCCAGAGAGATGCATGCAGATAGGGCAACACCTCAGTGTCCAGAAGGTCTGCCTGAATATGGCTGCCCCACAGCCACTGCATTGCACCACTCCTCACATTATACTGCAATTATACTGCTATTCCACTACTTGTCTGCTACTGAAGCTCTCCTAGTTCCCTTTTTATTAATTTACTGTCCTAAAAATCCTGCCACTGATCCTCAGATAATTTTCTTTAGGAAAAAAAGAAAGAAAAGAAACCAATAAATAAATAAATGAGTCAAAACACTTGTTGTGCTGAGGGTGGGCTTCTTCCCCCTTATGCCCCTCCTACTTCACACCCCTTACTATACCCTGTGTTTAGCTCCTGTCAATCAGATTTAACAGGGCATATAATTAAGAGTTGGGGGAAGGGGAGGGAGGATGGGCGAAAATTTGCAGCAATTAAAGACAGCACAGAATTACACCACCACTACGTTTTAAATTTTCAACAGCCCAAAAACAATTCTAAGTAAAGACAACAAAGAAAGTACAGTGTCATTAAAAGCCCACAATCTAAGTTTAAAAGAAAAATAGCAATTACCAGTTACTCTAAAGCACTGAATTGAATATGTTTCCTTCCTTCCCCTTCTGGCTTCTTCTGTTCAGTTCATTGCAAAGACTGCATTAATGTATCAGTTAGGGATCAACTTGATCCCACACAAGTAGGTAAATGTGGCATTAGAGTTCCCAACCCAACTCCTCACCTCCCCAGCAGCAAAAGGATGAGACCACATAAGCAACCACAGACACCCATCATCAGGTAAGACAAACAACATACAGCTATTTCCCCATGACACAAATACATTATCACTGATGTGCTACCTTTGTAGATTTGTATCTGTGTCTGCATAAGCACAGAACCCATGGGGCATGTGATTATGCAATCAGAAGTGTGTGTGTGTGTGTGTGTATATGTGTCTTACAGTGTGCATGAGTACCTGTGGCTGCAGAAGTTCTGGGACTACAGGGTGCTGGACTTCTGCAGACAGAAGTAGTGCTGCAATCTTTGTCTTACTCCTGTGGCTGCAGAAACACTGGCCACATAGGAGGCTGTGCTTCTGCAGACAGAAGTAGTGTTGCAATGTGGGTATCATGGATTTCTATAAGCAGCAGCAGAAGGGCATGATTCACAGGGACTTGTGCTTCTCCAGACAGAAATCACCATGCATATCTTACACCTACAGTTGCAGAAGCACAGGCCCCTGAGACACCTGCACTCCTGCAGCCAGAAGTGTGTGCATGTCTTACAGTGTACATGAATACCTGTGGCTACATAAGCCTTGGCCGCGTAGATCCTGCACTTCTGCAGACAAAAGAACTCTTGTAATTTGGGTATCACGGATTTGTATGTGTGGCTGCAGGGGCCTGTGCTTATGCAAAGAGAAGCAGTGTTGTGATTTGATAATCGCGGATTTCTATCTGCAGTCAGAAATGAGAGTGTATGTCTTACAGTGTGCATGCCGCAGATACTAATCCATGAAGGTAGCACATCAGTGCTACTGCATTTGTATAGAAACATAGACTTTGACAGCAGATAAGGACCGCTTGGCCCATCTAGTCTGCCCATTTCCCTACCTACAGGATAGGCTGCAGATCCTAGTTAGCCAACAGCCTATTTCTTCCTACCCCCCACAAGAATTACCTTATGTCTGTCCTATGCATTGTTGAATTCTTCCACAGTTTTAGACCCCACAACCTCCTCAAGAAGGCTGTTCCATGCATCCACTAGCCTCTCTGTGAAATAATACTTCCTCACATTGCCCCTGAACCGCCCCTCCATCTTTAAATTGTGTCCCCTTGTTCTTGCACGTCTCTTTTTCTGAAAGATGCTGCCCTCTTGGACTTTGTTGATTCCACTGGGTACTTAAAGTTTCTATCATGTCCCCCTCTCCTTCTTTCCTCAAGGGTATACATATTAGCTCATTTAGTCTCTCCTCATCAGGCTTCTCTTGCAGATCCTGCACCATTCTAGTTGCCCTCCTCTGGACCGCTCTATCCTGTCTATGTCCTTGCAGAGATGGGATCTCCAGAACTGGATGCAGTACTCCAGATGGGGTCTCACCAACTGTCTATACAGAGGGATAACAACTTCCTGTTTTCTGCTGCTGACGCCTCTCCCTATGCATCCCAGTATACCCCCAGCCCTCCCTACTGCCTTCTCACATTGCTTGCTAACCTGAAGGTCATCTGATATGATTACCCCCTGGTCCCTTTCTTTTTTTGTTGTCCTTACTACCTCCCCCCCATTGTGTATTCTTCCCCTGGGTTCTTGTTTCCCAGTTGCATTATTTTGCACTTCTTTGCATTGAATCCTAGCTGCCATACTTCTGACCATTCCTTCAACCTTGCCAAGTCCCTTCTCATTCCCACACCTCCTTGTGTATCAACCCTGTTGCAGATCTTTGTGTCATCTGCAAAGAGGCATATGTTTCCTACCGTCCCTCTGCAATGTCACTGATGAAGACATTAAAAGGACTGGACCCAATACTGAACCCTGCGGTACCCCACTAGTAACCCCTCTTTCTTCAGAGTGGACTCCATTTGCAATTACCTTCTGTGTCCTGTTGTCCAGCCAATGTTTTACCCAGGCTGCCACCCTGGGACCCACTCCCAGGCTGGTTAATTTGACTATTAATCTTTTGTGTGGGACTGTGTCAAATGCCTTGCTAAAGTCTAGGTAGGCCATGTCCACAGCCCCTCCCTGGTCTACTACTTTGGTCACCCAGTCAAAGAAATCTATTAGATTTGTCTGACATGACCTTCCTGCTGTGAACCCATGCTGCCTTGGGTCCTGTGCCCCACTGGCCTCTAGGTACTCAACTATTCTTTCCTTCAGAAGTGACTCCATCACTTTCCCCTACCACAGAAGTCAGACTGACAGGTCTGTAGTTTCCTGCCTCTGTCTTGGTCCCACTTTTGTGAAGGGGAATCACATCCGCCTTCCTCCAGTTCTCAGGTACCACACCATCCTCCCATGATTTAGTAAAAAGAGTAGCCAGTGGTTTCACTAGTTCCCCCCTTAATTCTTTTAGAATTCTGGGGTTAATTCCATCAGGCCCCATTGCTTTGTCCACCTTCAGTTTTAGGAGTTCTTGCAGAACTCTTTCTTCTGTGAAAGGACTGGGATTGACCCCCCTATCAAGAGTGCTTCTGTTAATTGGATTAGGCACTTCCCCCCCTCCTCTTTTGTGAATACTGAGCAGAAATATTCATTCAGTATCCCTGCTTTTTCACTGTCCACCTCTGCCCACCCACCATTCATTCTATTCAGCCTCACTATCACTCCCTTTGTCTTTCTACGCTCACTGATGTACCTATAAAAGGTTTTATCCCCCTTCTTAACCGAGTTAGCTATCTTTTCCTCAGTTTGGGCCTTTGCTATTCTGACTTTCCTCCCTGCTTTCTTCTGCCTTAACTGGTACAGCTCTCTGTCCTGCTCCTTCTGTGTTTCCTTATACTTCCAGAATGCTATCTTTTTCTTCCTGACTTTCACAGCCACCTCTTTTGAGAACCATAGTGGCTTTTTCTTTCATTTTGATTTGTTTATTTGCTTCACAAAGGCTTGTTGCCTCTGTGATGGCAGTTTGATGATTCCCCATTGTTGCTCCACACCTCCTTCTAGCCTGTTTGCTAGTGCTTTTCTGAGACACTCTCCCATCTTGCCAAAGTCAGCCCTCCTAAAGTCCAGTACCCTCACTTTTGTATGGCTTGACTCTGTAGCTGAGTTTAACATGAACCACACTGTTTGATGGTCACTTGTTCCCAGATGGCAACCAACTTCTAGATTTGAGATCCTCTCACTGCCCCCATTTGAGAGTACGAGGTCTAAGATTGCTCCCTCATGAGTGGGTTCTGAAACTAGCTGTCTTAGGCCTGCCACCTGTAGGGCATCAAGAATGGCCCTGCTCTTGGATGTGGCTGCAGCAAATGTGCTCCAGTTAACATCTGGCATATTCAGGTCTCCCATCAACAGTATCTCCCCTTTCACTGCCATTCTAAGAATGCCTTCTATCATATCCTTGTCCATTCCCTTCCCCTGACATGGGGGTCTGTACACAACCCCTGTGCAGATTGTGGTGCCCTTTCCAGTCTCCAAGGTGACCTACAGTGCCTCCTCTTCTCCATTTTTACTCTTTTGTTCAGTTGCTTTCATCCCTTCCTTTACATAGAGAGCTACTCCTCCCCCTCTTCTCCCCTGCCTGTCTCTCCTGTAGGTTATGTACCTGGTATGTTAACATCCCAGTCATGGTTCTCTGTGTACCATGTTTCTGTGATTGCTACGATATCCAGGCATCCCTCTTCCATCAAGGCCACCAGCTCAGGGAGCTTGTTGCCCAGACTATGGGCATTGGTACTCATTACCCTCCATTTCCTGATGGCCTTACTCCTTTTTGTCCCATCCCTGTCCTTCTTGCCTTTGTCACTTTCTCCATTTACCCCTGCCCTTCTCCCTATCGACACCTCTATATTGGTATTTACCGCACTTATTACCGTGATTTTTTTGGGGCTAGGATTTCCCTGCTCCTTTCCAGTGCCTCCCCCCTTGGCTAGTTTAAATGCTTGCCAATGAAGCATTTAAACCTATCACCTAGGATCCTGGTTCCCCTCCTGGACAGATGCAGCCCATCATGCCAGGATAGGCTTGCATCACTTCAGGTGGACCCCCAGTCCCCAGTGAAGCCAAATACCTGTGCTCCACACCAGTTTTTCAACCACTGATTGAATCCCATGGTGCGGAACACCCTAGCCTCTCCTCCACCATAGATGAGCAGCACCAATATAGTCCCAGTAGAGAACTTTAGTCACACAGCAGTCCCTTCTCCTGGTGTCTTCTGTCAAGCTACTCTTTCTAAGGCAGTCTTTAAATGTAGCTTCCTTCTAGCTAAGCCACTCCCCCTACTTACTAGATCTTTCTACAAGTAATTTAAACCTCATAGCTATCAAGTCCTTTCAATCACCTGAGATTTACACCTAGAGAACTGTTCAGATAAACATTCAATTCAGTTAACTCAGACAAACACACACTTTTTTTTTGTTTTGCTTGTTAGTTTTTTTTACCCTAAATTAAAGGTCCAAGTACAAGAGTTCTACTTCTTTAGTCCCAGTAGAGAAGTTTAGTCACACAGCAGTCCTTTCTCCTGGTGTCTTCTGCCAAGCTACTAGTAGAATCTTTCTAAGGCAGTCTTTAAATGTAGCTTCCTTCTAGCTAAGCCACTCCCCTACTTACTAGATCTTTCTACAAGTAATTTAAACCTCACAGCTATCAAGTCCTTTCAATCACCTGAGATTTACACCTAGATAACTGTTCAGATAACCATTCAGTTCAGTTAACTCAGACAAACACACACTTTTTTTTGTTTTGTTTGTTAGTTTTTTTACCCTAAATTAAAGGTCCAAGTACAAGAGTTCTACTTCTTTAGTCCCAGTAGAGAAGTTTAGTCACACAGCAGTCCTTTCTCCTGGTGTCTTCTGTATCATCTGGAAACAGCTGTATGTTGTTTTCCTTACTGATGATGGCTGTCTGTGGTCTTGTCATTTTTCTGCTTGGAGTGGGAGCATAGGGTTGGAAAACCTAACACCACATTTACCTACTTTTGTGACATCAGGTTGAATCCTAAAAGGTACATTAATGCAGTTTTTTTTGTAATATACTGTATATATATATATATATATATATATATATATAGACAGAGAGATAGATAGATAGATAGATAAATATAGCTAGAGAGAGGGAGAACAAATGATAGATATGCGTGTGGTATACAGGAAATACACCAACCAGGTGGGTAATTAAATAATGAGGGCATGAGCTCAAAGTGCAGACTGGGTGGGCCAAGGTGGTTCTTTTCTGCTGAAAAATTATATATTTTTATGTTTCTTTGTCTCTGAGGTTGAGTGGCTTTATTATCTTATTAACCCCCCGAGGTGGGCATATGGCCTTGTATGCCACACTTATTTGAAATAATACATGATATTTTTTATTCTTTTATCTGCTGTGTGGGGCCATGTCAGTTTCATGATGAGTCATGGTCAAGGTCATTTTCAGGCTTGTCTTGTCTCTTTCTGATGCCTTGTGTTTCTATAGTATAGTGGTGATGTGGTAATGGACTCTTTTTTCACCCATTTTCATTTCTATACTACAGAGTTCCACTATAAAAGATGACCTATCTTGGCTAGTTATCCTTTAGTTTGTTGGAGGGGGAGGTCATGGATTGTAGCTGTATGTGGTGGTTTAAAGGGAGCGGCATCAGAGATGGGGAGGATGGTCTGTGCTTGTGGAGTGGCATGAGTGATTGGGACCTGTGAAACTGGTGAAGTAAGTTGGTCTGGAGTATCTGATGGTGACAGTTGTATGGAGTGCATGGTGGTCAAGGAGACAGCTGACATTTTGGGGGAAAAGGCTGTTGATAGGTATTAGCGGGATGGATTTCTGATGTGTTCCTAGTAGCCAAATTTCAACTGCTTTATTTAGGTTTGAGAAGCTCCATGTCGGGGGTGGGGGGGGTGAGAGAGGCAGAGGGATGCCTACAACAGTTTATGCTCTTTTTTGTTTTGAATGCTCCTGGATGGGGTGGTGGATGCTCCAGGGCAGAGTGCGGGTGCTCCAGGACTGTGGGGGAGTAGTTTTTTTCCAATAGTATACTGGCAGACTGTATACCTCTGGAGGTATACAGATATCCCTTCAGAGGTACAGTATACAGCCTTAATTAGGAGGTGTACTGCTGTATACTGACACACCAAGAGGCTGCACAAGGACAGTGGTGCTCCGAGACACAAAATCAGTTTTTTGCAAAACAACTGTTAGGCGCACACCACCTCAAGCTAAACTAAATAAAGTGAACACATGGCTCCAGATTTGAAAGTTCCATATTATTTTATTAAAAAATACACTTAGATATACTGCATGCCTAATGTGTTCTGGACACTAGGTCCTTTATTTATTTATTTATTTGAATTTTGGTAACAAGAGTAAGTCCACTGAGACAATTACAGTGCCTTTTTCAGGGTTGACCTGGGGCAGATAACAGAGATAACATACAGTACACTACAACAACTCAGGGGAGACAAGATTATAGAAGTAGGAACATAGATACATACAAGAGTTAATAAAACAGAACAAAGAACAAAATACATACAAAATATGTCACTATACACTATATAACAAATAAAAATGATTTACAAATGTTGATATATACAGAATATAATTTTGATATATACAGAATATGATACTGTCTAGAGGGAGCACTGTTAGGAAGGTCAGAATGTAGGTATGCAGAAATTGATAAGGGAATTGGTAGTCTTTATCAAAAACTAGTGAAGATTTTAAAACACACACTTTAAATACACCATAGCAGATGATGTATACTTTTGACATCACAGCAAAATTCATTTTCATTGGTTTAAACAAAACTGATAGCTAGTTCAAACATGTAACAGGAGACACAAAAACACTTGTTAAAAGACACAATAATAGCAATAAATTGTGTTTGTAGACAATGTGCATAAGCAGTAATAAAACTTATGAGAGATAATGGCAGCAAAAACTTATGAATGATTCCATAAAAATGTTAAAGTGCTTACCGTTTCATGGCGGAATACTCGTGCAGCTATGAATACATAAATACCATTTCTTATGAAAAAGACTTTTACAATATCTACAAAAAGTTGTACATAAATCAAGTAAGACTCTGTTTTTTTTTCAGAAAAGGTTTTATATCAAATCCATTATTGAGTCCTGGAGATTTCATTGCCCCTAAGTTAATAATCAAAAATGCTTCCCTTCTCATTACAAGATTATTAAAATCACCACCTCGAGGGTGTGGATTAACCTTGTTGATGGCCAGGAAGCTAAAATGATGTGTATCAGTGGGTTCAGACATGACTATATCTGCAGTTGTAGCACAGGTCATGTCTTTTCTGTCGATCGCTCGTAGATGTTCACCCATTCTGATTTTGAAATTCCTGGTCAGTATTTCTATGTAAAGGGCTCCACAGTTACATTTATTATTAGAATTTTGGTAACCAGGTAAGTCCACTGAGACCATGCAGTCCCTTTTTCAGTGATGACCCGGGTGTCAATGGTGAACACAGTAGAATTGATAAATACAATAATAATATACAAGATACAGAGAGATTTAACAATGTTGCAAAAATTATTGCAGTGGAAAGCCAGATAAGTAACTTAAAACAAATCAGGCATTAAGCATATAAAAATAAACAGGATAACTAATATTATACAATATATACATAGCAGGAACAAGAGAGCAGGTGGATTACAAGATACATCTATCAGAGTAACACAGACTAGGCATTAATGATGCTATACGGGTTATTTAAAGCAATTGCAGAGGAAGGGGGTTAGTAGGAAAGAGGTAAGCTCGCTTTTGAAGGTGGATAGGGTGGGCAAGAGAGTAAGTTGGGGGAGAGAATTCCAAGCAGAGGGAGCTGAGAAGGCGAATGAGCGCTTACCCGATAGGTGTTGCGTCTTCTGGATTGCTAATAAGGGTAAGGAAGTAGATCTAAGCGTGTGGGTGGGTGCTTTTCTGTAAACCATTCCCCTTAGGCAAGGGAGATTAAAGAGCTTGGTAAGTTTGAATACAAGGCATAAGGTGTGAAACTGTAATCCTGTGTCATAGGTAGGCCATTGAAGAGAATACAGTCCGCTCCAAGGGCAAAACGTCCAATCCTATGATAGCGCTGATGAACCTGTGTGTAACCAGGTGTCAGTATATAACCCTGTACCTGGTGAGCCTAGGTTTGGGGGGAAAACATTCGCTCGGCATCAGGGCTAGGTTTGTACTTTTGGACAGGGGCACCCAAGTAACTCTGGACACAGGAAGCAAGAACTGTGAATGTCCAAACCAGGAGTGGGATTCTAAAGTGGGGCTTTTATTCACTTACACACAGGAATACAAAGCAGGATGGACCCCCATGGGGCTACACTCACTTGTTGTATAGAACTATAGCAGTCAGAACACATCATCTTCATCATCACAGCTTTTTACCCTCAGATTCTGAACACACTGGGCTCTCAGCCTGAACTGGCACTCTCTCTATCCTGGATTCCCTGGCATGGCCCTAGGCCAGCACTGGTACACTTTTCCATATGGCATGGACATTTCTGCTGGTGGCTTCCTCTACCACCCATGAGCATTTCTAGCTCTAAGGGAAAACACACATCCTTAATCTCACATCTGGGTACTTTCTGCAGACACTGGCCAAGTGCCTGGAAGAAAGCTATAGGTGCCCAAAGTGAATCTGTAGAGGTAAATCTGGTTACTCCAGATGGGGGGGTCTCCCACCTCTTGTTCCCAAATCCATACCTGGCCATTCATTTGGAATTAGCACCTTTCCTTTGAAACTCTCTGTTTGTAGAATGCTATCTCGAAATGTATATCACATTTAACAATCTACTGTCTTTGGTAACTGGTGTCCTGACTTGCAGCATTCTTTAAGTGGCTATGTCCATCCCTGTAGATCCCCACTGATTAGATGCATTTTAAGCCATACACATAACTTTAAAGCACTGTACTTGGCTGTCCTTTCCTGACCCACAGTAGCAGATACTTAATACAACAGTCTTGGTGAAAACATGGGCTCTCTGGAAGAGCAGACTCACCATAGTTCGCAGGTGCCCCAGAGCTTCATTCACAGGAAAAACATACTTCTGGTGCTTCAGCACAAATCTTCTCAGGCAGCTTTTCTTCCTCCAGCAGGGCCAGGGGAATTTCCCCTGAAGAGCTGGTCTTGTTCCCCCCCAACCCTCTTAGGGATGGGGCACTGGAACAACTGAAGAATGGTCTCAACCACTTCAGCAAGTATTCTTCTGTGTCCTTCTCTAGGGTGAGAACACACACCCTCTTCTGTGGTAGCTCTGTACAGAGCTGCGGGCTCTGAAGGACTGTCAACTGCAGTGCACCTCATCCCTCCACTACAGACTGCTCAAGACTGACTTTGAAAACCCCAACATTCTAACCTAATTCCCAGCTGCAACATTCCACTGTGGCTTATGCTGCTGTGAGAATTCTATATGATGTCATCCCTCCAGCTCAGCTGAGACTGAGGACAGAGTGAGACAGTGTGAAACCAATTTAACTGGTGTCTCACAAGCTGCCTTTCCCTGCCTGTCACTAGTCTAAGTGGGATTCTAGTAACCTTGGGTGACAAGGGGGTTACATGTGCAAGGGAAGAGGACTGGGCAGAGAGTAGTAGAGGGGCACCATAGAACAAAATAGGGAGAAGGGATGTTGACACAATCTTTTTACAGGCAGTGTTGGATAAAAGAGGGCGGAGGTGGTATAATAACCGAGCTTCTGGTTTACCATTTTGGAAAGTTGAGTTGCATGATGTTCCATTGAGAAGGAGGCATCTAAGTGAACCACAAGGTATTTAAAAGTACTAACCACCTCTATGGGGTCTCCTGACTGTGTACTGATCTGGAGGTGTTTGGTAGGTTTGGGGGACGGGTTATGGAAAAGCATAGCTTTTTTTTTTTCGTATTTAGAATTAGGTGTTTGTCAGAGAACCAGTTCTCAAGCACAATGAAATCAGAGTTAAGGCTTTGGTTAAGCCGGCCTATATTGTTAGATGAGTGGTATAAGACTGCATCATCAGCATATAATTGCACGGACGCACTGCCACAGAAGTTGGGGAGCTCATTGATAAAAAGCAATAATAGTATCAGTCCAAGAATAGAACCTTGGGGTACTCCATGTGAGATAGGCCTTGAAGAGGAAAGTGAACCAGACCATTTTACCCTTTGCGATCTTCCAGTGAGGTAGTCATGGAACCATGTGGGTGCTAAGTGATCTAGGCCTAATTGATGCAATTTGTCAAGGAGAAGGTGGTGGTTGACTAGATTGAAGGCCTTAGTCAAGTCAACGAATACTCCACCAGTTAGAAGACCAGCATCACTTGCATTAAGAATGTCAGTCGAGACTTTTACGAGGGCTGTGGTAGTACTATGGCCTTACTGAAGCCATGCTGGCAGTCTGTGAGAAGATGATGTAAGTCTAAGTAGGATTGTAGCTGAATGTGCATGATCCACTCCAGGATCTTAGCCAGTGGACAGAAAATTGAAATAAGCCTATAATTTTCCACAGCGTGGGTTCCCCCCCTTATGGAGGGGGACCACCACAGCCACTTTCCAAAGACTTGGCACTTCACCGGAGAGGATGGATCTATTTACAAGATCACAGACAGGTGCGACAAATGCTGCTGCCCCTAGTTTGAGAAACTTGGGTTCTAATGTGTCATGGCCAGGAGATTTCTCTGACTTGAGCTTTGATAACAGCCTGAGGACTTCTCTTCTAGTGGCTATTTTTGGGTAGAAAGGGGGTCAGGAGCCAAGAGTGGCATGGTGCTGAGTAGGGATAGAGACCGAGACTGGCAGCAGGTGAGCTGTGTACCTATCAAGGTCAGTGAGGAACTGATTAATTCCTTCTGCAATAGATGGGGAATCTTGAAGGAGGTGGCCATCAGACAATATGGAGCTTGGACATTGGGTCAATTTACCTTTGATCACAGAATTGATATGTTTCAAGAATTCTTTGGGCTTGCTGAGATTCTCGGTCTGAAGTGAGCCGAGATTGGTACATTTAGCACCCTGTATCCTATTTTTACACTTATTTCTCAGCTGTCGATAATATAGCCAATCAGAATGTAGGAGGCTGTGTTTATAGGTCTTCCAGGCTGCACCACGACTCTTCATGAGGGTCCTGATTTCAGTAGAGAGAGAGGGTGTCTTAATACCCTTAGATCTACATTTAGTAAGTGGAGCATGACTGTTGATAATGTTTTTAAAGGTAAGGGTAAAATAATCGAGTGCCTGGTCTATTGAGGGGAGCGAGTAATGGGTGTCCAATCAGCATTACTAATAGACATTGAAAAATGGTCTACATTAAACTGAGATATTTTCCTGGCTTCATGTATTACGGGTGGTGGGGTATCAAAATTAATACACCACACACAGTAGGTAGGAGAGTGGTCACTAATACAATCTGGTAAATCACTGACTGTTTTGATCCTGTGTGGGCAATGAGATGGTAACCAATCCAACAGCGTTGCAGTACCTGTTTTGGAGTTACGTCTTGTAGTCAAGGAGATAAGTTGGGTGAACTTTGTGTCAGAGACTAGCGTATGGGCCTTGTTTTTGTTGGGGGGGACAGCCAATCAACATTGAGATCTCCTCAGATTACTGTGTCATGAGGGGGAAGAGCTGACACTGCCGACATAAGGGAAGGCAGTTCGTTGGAGGCGTCCCGCAGGGGTAGGTAACTACATCCAATAAGTAGTTTCTTAACATTGCCTAAAGTTAGTGAGATAAATAAAGATTCTGCATTGGGAGGCATGCCAGGGGGAGAAGAGAATAAAGTGACATGAAATTGAGACTTAACATATGTTAAGACACCTCCCCCCCTTCTATCTAAATGGTCATGCCTTTGGCAGGAGTAGCCAGGGAGATCAATTTCATGTTGTTGAATACCGGGCTTCAACCAAGTTTCTGTTATGTCAAGGATGTCCGGGTTGAGATTGGTTGCCCATGCCTGAATCTCAGCAATTTTAGGCCAGAGGGTTTGAGCATTTAAATGAGCAATTTTGATGCCTTTTTCCCTCAATGTGTAAGAGGCAGAAGCAGATAAAGGACTCTGAGGGCCAGGGTTAACTTATATGTCAGCAGCTAGAAGAAGTAGTAAGGACAAGTGTATGGCTGGAGTTAACTTTAAGAAAGAAGTGTAGGTCTATGGTATTTATGCTAATTCTACATAACAAGTGCAGGGAGGTTCGGGTACTTACCCCAAGGTGGTAGGCATCCTTTTTTTGCATGAGATGAGTGAGTTGAACGGGAGGTGAATTGTTGACATAGGTTTGGCTAGAATAGAGGGGTGAGGATTCTTGAGGCAGGGGGGCTAGGCACTATGCAATAATTCTATCAAGCAAAGAAAAGGATAAGATAAATAATAATGCAATAACACTGCCCAGCTTGGCCATGGTGTAACCTAACAGGACAATGATGATGGGCAATCTTCTAGAGGCCAAGCCTCCTGGAATTATTTGTAGACCTCAAGTAAAGTTGACAGAGTAACTGCCGGGGTATAGAGATTGTTAGGAACTTTACTTCTGAAAAGTCACAGTAGCATGGTGAGACCTAGGAAGATATAATTCTTCAAATGGCTAGGGTGTAGAGGAGAAAGCCGACTTGCAGTAGATCTCAAGGTGTTTTTTTATTTTTTATTTATTAGAGTCTAGGATTACAATTACCTTCGAGACAAGGCTCTTTTACAAAGGTTCCACATCAGGATGAGAACAAACAAGCAGGACATTAATTATTACAAGATTACAGGTTACAGTTATTTATCATCACATGAGTACATACAGATTAGGTGGTACTAGGGGCATGCAGAGGACAGGGATAACATTGATAATGAGAACTTGGTGAAACACGAGAAGAAGATGCTGCCAGAGGCAACTGTCAAAACACACAGGATGTGCAAGTGGAAAGTGCAAGTGGGGCGGGGAAGGTAGAGGGGAGAGTGGTGGGGTGGATGAGAAGGGACAAGTGCCAAAAATGGAATAGCAGGTTAGAGAAGACAGTCTCACATGCTAGAGACAGAGAGGAATAGGTGGAGGTTAGATTTGAATGGGCCTAACTTAGGCAGGGAGGAGATGTCCCTGGTGAGACCATTTAGCCAGCTGCGAGCTCTGAAGGCAAAGGATCTTTGTCCCTGTGAGGTCCAGCATCTTGGAATATGCAGTAATTGAGATTCAGAGCTCCTGGTGAGGCAGGGATTCTGTGCAGGTTGTAGAAGAGCTTGAACTCCGGGGGGGGGGGCAAAGCCCATCAATGTTCTTTTAGCCATTATGCATGTTAGATACTTGATGCGGCTTGAGAGTTGAAGCCAACCAGTTTGGGCGTATAGGTCACTTGTATGGGTGAGACGATGGGATCCAGTGATGAGTCGGCAAGCTTTGTACAAAGCCATAGATATGCGCCTGAGGGCAGTGGTGGAAGTGGAACCATCGATGATGAGGCCATAGTCGATAGCTGAGGTCACCAAGCTCTGAACTGCGATCCTTAAGGCTTCCTTAGTTAGGCATTTCCTATGCCTGTGAAGCAGGCCAATATGTGTGTCAGCTGCTTTGGCAACATTGTCAATGTGAGTCCCATATGATAGATTACTGTCAAGAGTGATTCCAAGGTATTTGAAGGTTTGCACTTGTTCTAGGATTGCAAGCAGTTTGCAATAGTGAGAAGGTGGTCCCAGTGCTTGTTCTGCGAGCTGCAGAAGAGCATGGATTTTTTTTTTTTTTATAGTTGAGGACCAGTTTGTGTTTACTGAGCCAGTTTTCAACTGAGGAGAATCCATGCTGTAGTTTGTTTTGCAGAAGGTGGGGGTCCTTGTGGGTGGAGTGGATGACAGCATCATCGGCATATAGGAGGAGCTGCTCCAGACAGGATTGTGGAAGATTATTTAGGAAGATGCTGAAGAGAAGAGGCCCAAGGATGGACCCTTGTGGCACTCCAGAGCGCACTGGTCTGGCATCAGAGAGAAAGTCAGCTATTTTCACTCTTTGTGAGCCATTTTCCAGGTAGCTCTTAAACCAGGATGCAGATTCAGGGGACAGTCTGGTATTTAGCAGCTGAGAGAGTAGTAGATGATGATGGACGGTATCAAATGCCTTCATCAGATCAATGAAGACTGCCCCTGTAAGAAGGTTATTGTCCAGGGAACTATGGGTTGCACCAGTGAATTCGAGAAGGGCTGAGGTGGTACTGTGACCTTTTCTAAAGCCGTGTTGTTGAGCAAGCAGGACATCATATTTATCAAGGTATTCCGTAAGCTGGTCCGATACTATACGCTCTATGGCCTTGGAGAGCGGGGGTAGTATGGAGATGGGCCGATAGTTCACCAGGAGGGCCCTGTCCCCGCTGTTGTGGACTGGTGTGACAGAGGCGGATTTCCATCTGTCAGGGAACTGGCCGAGAGAGAGAGGGAGAGAGGTTGAAGATTTTTGTTAATGGTAGGAGCACCTTGTTGAGGGTGAGGGCAAGCAGCTTGAGGTCAAGGGAGTCTCCACTTGATCTTGAACTAGCAATAGCTTTACTGATGTAGTTGTGAGCTTCATATGGTTTAACTGATTTGAAATAGAATGGAGGTCGATTTGGAGAGAGGGTGGGACTTGGGGGGAGAGTTTGGGGGTCAGCTTCGTTGAAATCATCAGGTGGATGAACAGAGCTGAGGTTAGTGAAAGCTGAGTTGAATGAATTTGCTATGGTAATCGGGTCCAGCATTGTGATACCATCTATGACCAGCATAGTGAGTGAGGTTTTTGTCTGCTTTCTGGTAATTTCTTTAATATTGTTCAAAAATGAATTCTCCTTGCCCCAAGTGTTTGTCAGGGCATCCTTATAGTAGGTACTTTTCTGCTGGCGGACTAATTTTGTGCAGTTATTATGAGCTTGTTTATAATTCTGTATGTCAATTTGCTTTCCAGTTTCCCGAGCCTGTACCCAGAGATGGTCCCTGGATTTTAGTTGTGCTAGTAGTTCAGAGGAGAGCCAGAGGTTGCACAGTCCTTTGACTTTCCGCTTTTTGAGAGGGGCATGAGAGTCACAGGCAGCATTAACGGTTTTGATGAAGAGGTCAAGGGCAGTGTTGACATCTGGAGCGTGGAAGATTGGGGACCAATCTTGTAGTCTTAGGTGGGATTTTAGGTGTTTCAACTGCCCATGTGGAAGGACTCTGCTGTTGATTAATTTGGGGGGGGGGGTCATGGTAAATGTATTTGTCCAGACACAGATTACAGGGGAATGGTTGCTTAGAGGGTCAGGAAAGACCGAGACATTTGATAGGTGACTGGTCAGTATCCAGTCCAGGAAAGTACATTTGCTTGTTTTGTAATTTTGCCTAGTGGGGGAGGCAACCAGTTGAGCAAGGTTTGCTGACGAGATGGCATCTATGAAGCCCCCCGACTCCGGAGCAAGACAGTTGATATTGAAGTCACCCATGAGGATTGTCTCAGAGTCAGGTGCTTGGGATCGGATGAGGTCAAGGATTGAGTTGAAGCCTTTTCCTTGTTCTTTAGGGGGGTTGTTTAACAGGGATCTCCTTATCAAGAGAAATGTAGATGTAATAGAGGGCAGGGGTATGGGTGAGAAGCGACCCACTTCCAGAAGGACAGAAGGGGCTGGTGAAGGAGTGATTTAGAAACAAAGGAGATATGTAGAGGAACTGAAGATTCTAGGGTGTCCAAGACGATTGATCACAGAGAGGGTTATGTTGGTGGGCTTAAATATCTGAGTAGCTGAATAGGTACACTATCTTAAAATAGAAGTGTGTGCCTTTAAGATTTTGATTGCTAAATTAACTCTAATGGTGAGTTCCCATAGGAGAATGTGCTTCCTGTAAGGTAAGCAGTCGCACAGTCTTATGGATAAGTGTGCCTTTAAGAGTTTATAGCACCAAGAAAACAGACAAAAAAAAAACACTAATGGTAGTAGCCAATGGTGAGTAGCTTTCTGTAAGGAGGGCGGGGTGAACGTGTATTTAAAGAAGGCCTGAGAGGTGGTGAGGGGGAGGGCAAAAAACCTGAGTCACTAAATTACACTTCTGACCCTAAACCACAACATCCTCCTTTCCAGACTACCTGCTTTAGGTATATCCACAAATGTAGTTGGGTGGTTTGATGCTTATTTATCTGGAAGGAAACAAATGGTATCAATTAATGGTTGAGAATCTGGCCTTGGGGCAATTATTTCTGGAGTGCCCCAGGGATCCATTGTGGGTGCAATATTATTTAATTTGTATATGAATGATCTTGCTTTAACCCACCCTGGTGTACAATGTCATTTATATGCTGACAATACCATTATTTATGTGGAAGGCACATCGGTAAAACAGATAGAACCTATTTTGCAGGGTGCATTTGATGAGTTACAGACATTTTATAGTGAGTCTAAACAATTTTGAACTAAAAAAACAATGGGTTATATTGTTCTCTAAAGAGAATAGTGTAACCTATTCTGAGCTAGGTTTGAATATAGTAACTAGAGATAAAATTGTTCTTGAACAAGTGCAATGTTATAGATATTTAGGATGTACCTAGATAGATCACTTGGATGGGTTACCCATATAGAACATATAATAAAGAAAGTTGGTAGATGTCTGGGTGCACTATATAGAATTAGAAATTGTATGAATGAAAGGGTAAGGAAGTACGTAGTTACAACTGTAGTGATACCACTTCTGGACTATGGAGCTATAGTCTATATGGGGGCAACCTCTACTCAGTTATCTAAGATAGATGTTCTTTTTAATAAAATAGCAAGGTTTGTTCTGAATGTTCCAAAGAGAACTCACAGAAGTGAGCTATATCAGTCTTTGAACTGGATGTATCCAAATGATAGAATATTTCTGCATGTCTTGTTGTATATGGTTAACTCAGTTAGGGGTAAGGTACCTGAATATATTACCGATGAAGTCCAGGTTAGGATGATTAGAGGAGGACTGCACTCTGCGGAGGGTATGGAATATGAATTGCCCAGAAGAAGGACAGACCTGGGTAGAGCGCATTTCTTCTTTTTGGGTCCATATATATGGAATTCATTGCCACTTTATCTTAGGCCAATTAATTCTAGCCTTTGCATAAGAGAAATAAAAAGATGGTTTAAAAATGAAGCTAATAGAAGGTTTAATATTGAGCCACCTTGAATATTATTATTAAATATGATGAAGGTTTGCACATGTGACCTGTGTTGTCAATGCTGATCTATTATATAGATCTTAAGAAGTTAATTGTAATTTAATAACTGTTGTGATGTCAGATTATACTGTAAGTATATTTATATATGTAATTTTGTTGTAATTTTTTATATACTGTATATATATATATATATATATATATATATATATATATATATATATATATATATGTTGTAACTAGGAATAATTGTATTAAGGACCTCGCTGGAAATGAACTTATCTCAGTCAAGTCTCCTACTCTTTTACTTGTCAATTGAATAAAGATTTTTACTACTACTATAGTTGCGGACCAGTTAATAGACTACCTTGAAAAATACTTTATCCAGAGCCCACAGCAGCACAGTTTCAGGAAAGGGCACAGCACAACAACTGCCCTCATGGAGTTCATTGGGTTCATTCACCAATCGCTTGATCAAGGGAATCTTGTTGGTGCTAGCCTTCATAGAGTTAACGAAGGCATTTGATACTGTGAACCATGCATTGCTGCTTGAACAACTAACCACAGCAGGGCTCTGAATTGACTCCATGCACTGGTTTAAAAAATATCTGGAGGACTGCTATCAAATGGTAAAAATCTCCAATGTCACCTCTGACTGACAGACTTTACAATCAGGCATGCATCAAGGATCCATCCTTGGCCCTCTCCTCTTCAGTATTTTCGTAAATAACCTACCGCACTGATGCCATCAATGAATAATTTTGTACGCAGATGATGCTGTAATTTTCTCAAGCCAAACTAACCTGCTCTTCTCAAACATCACCTACAACTCAGTTTTGAGGAAGTCAAAAAATGGTTCTGTGACCAGAAACTGGTATTAAGCTACAAAAAACTGAGCTTATGATATTTAGTACCTCATGCAGTAAGTTTAAAGAGCATCCCTCAACATAAAAAAAACAATGTGGCATTCCACTTGATATGGTGGAACATTTCAAATATCTGGGGGTTACCTTGGACAGCCACCTCACATTTGCTAAGCACATCAAGAATGTAGCTAAGGCCATAAATATAAAAATTGGGCTCCTCTATTGGCACAAGCACAGCCTAACCCCTGAAACCCTCTAACTCGCTATCCATAGCTCCACTCTCTCTGTCATAGACTATGGCCTTGTTATTTATGGCTTTGCCCCCCCAACTATGAAGGATAACTGCTGCCCTTAATAAGGCATGCAGGCTTCTAACAGGCTCTGATAACCTTACTCATACCTGTGAACTGTACACCTAGACTGGCTGGCTGCAGCTTAGTAGTATGATTAAATACCAAACCTGCCCATTTGCCAAAAAAAGCGTTTCTGTGCAGTCTACCTCCTGGGTCTGCAGCACTACTGACACCTTCCTGCAGGTCCAAGCATACCCGATCAGCTGCCAACCAACTACTCCATGTTCCCAGATGCTGGGCTACCCAAGGACAGTGAGCCTTCTCCTGCAGAGCCCCTCTATGGTTCAATTTCTTGCATTTTGATGTAGCTTCCTCGCCTAAATGTGGCCATTTCAAGCACAAGCTAAAATAGTACCTGGTATCTAACAGCTCCTGCGACTGTTTCCTCCAGTGACTGCCCTCATCATACCTATATCATTGCCTCCATTAACGTAATCCTACCCTATGTCAATCTGCTTCCGCTTGACACACACCCTCTTTTTTCTCCTGCCTCAACCCCTCTTCCTCCTCTACTTGTTCCTCTTCCTCCTCCTCTACCCCCTCTCCCTGCCCTACCTTTCCTGTGCCCCTCTCCTGCCCCCCAGTTGGTCTCCTTTCCTACCCCCCTTTAGCTTACTGCTTAGCTCCAACAAGGCCCATGGCTGCTACTCTCACCCCTCCACCCCACCCCCTCCCTTCTGCTCAATACCTTACCTTCTCCTTAATTGCTGGTTGTAATACTGTGTTTACCTATTCAAGATTAATGTTGTGTTTTGACATTTAATTACCGCTGTTTAGTTCTCTTGGATTTTAAATGTTCTCCTGTCACCCTAGAGTACCTATGTTTAGTATTCCTTTGTCTGTTTTTTACTCTCACCTACTGATGTGGAACCTTTTCAAAAGAGCGCCTCACACTCAAAGGTATTGTAATCCTAGATGGAAATAAATAAATAAGAATATTTTCCACATTTTTGCATTTCTTTTTTTTTTTTTTTAGCATGACATTGTTTCTCCCAGTGGCTTGGTCTACCATCATCCGGCCACTGTCCTCTGCACCCCAGGGATCCCCGGCAGCTGGCTTATACAGGGCTAGCATGCACAGTACCTGTGGCAGGGGTCCCCAATCCTGGCCGCCGGGCCCGGATTTATTACCCAGAAGTGATTTCACATGGGTCCGAGGGTGTACAATGGCACGGCCATCAAGTCACCACAACCTATCGCCCCATTTTCTGCCATGTTTTTACCCCTTAGGAGTATGGACTTGCATTGACATCTGTGCACGATGTGCCAACATCTGCCATACTCCTCCTTCTAGATGCACCACAACTGTAGGACCCCCGATCTCCATCGGGGTCTGCTGCAGCGTGATGCAAGCCCAGATCCCACCCCAGGGAGAGGAGAGCTGTCTACAAATGCTCAATCCACTCCCTCCCCAGCTGGCCCCCAATGGCCCTGGTTCATTTCCAAACCCGGGTCACCAGCATTGCGTGAGGTGTGGCATCCAGCACCTCGACCCTCAGCGCCACTGGGCCGGTTCACATTTTTACATTTCTAAACAAACTCTGGCCAGAGCTGATAGGGCTGCAGCCTAGGAATTTTGGGTAAAAATATTGAACATTTATTTTTTTAATATTTTTTCACCAAATTTTCAACATAACCTTGTTATGACCCTGCCTTATGAAGAAGGGCAGCAGACATTTTTAACTCCTGGCCTAAAGGTGATTTTGCACAAGGATGCAAAATCAACTTTCTGGATGCAAAAACAGAAATTTTGGGCAGGAGTTGCAAAATGGCAGCTATCAGTTTCATGAGGTGCTGTAAAGATATGGCTATGTTGTAAATGTTGGATAAAAATATTGAAAAGTACCAAAGTTACGAGCCTACATTTGTAAAATTCAACATAGGCTCATAATTTTATTGTTTTTTAATATTTTTACACCAAATTTTCAAAATAGCCTTCTTATGACCCCATCTCTTGAACAAGGGCATAGAAAACTTCCAACTCTTATGGGAAAGGTGATTTCATGCAGGGACCGTGAAATTATGTTTCGGGATATAAAAAGACAATTTGGCCAGGATGTAAAAAATGACAGCAGTCACATTCATGAGGTGCTGGCAGGTTCATGATCTGGCTATGTTGTAAATTATGGGTACAAATATTGAAAATTACCAAAGTTATGAGCCTGCGTTCACAAACGTCGATGTAGGCTCATAACTTTATTGTTTTCTAATATTTTTTACACCACATTTTCAACATAGCCTTGTTATGACTCCACCTCATGGACAAGGACAGAGAACATTTTCAATTCCTGGCTTAAAGGTGATTTTGCACAAGGACTGCAAAATCAACTTTCTGGATACAAAAACCAAATTTTGGGCAGGAGTTGAAAAGTGACAGCTGTCAGTTTCATGAGGTGCTATAAAGATATGGCTACGTTGTAAATTTGGCGTAAAACATTTAAAAGTACCAAAGTTACAATCCTGCGTTTATAAAATACAATGTGGTTTCATAACTTTATTATTTTTTTAATATTTTTACACCACATTTTCAACATAACCTTCTTATGGGTCATGGTCTTATGGGCCACCTCATGAACAAGGGCAGAGAAAATGTTCAGCTCCTACCGAGATAGTATAACAGTATGCTATTTTACGGTGCCCCAACCCTGGATTCAGATAGTATAACAGTATCCTTATTTTATGGTGGGTTTTGAACCCTGGGCTCTCATTCCTCCATTGAGATAGTACTACAAGCAGGCATGTCAAAATTGCAACAAATATCCATAACTCTACCATTAATAGTCAATTTCACCCCAAATTTTCAACATAGTCTTCTTATGACCTCATCACATGTACCCAGCACAGCAAATTTTCAAATCCCCACCAAATCACAGTTCTGTGCAACTGCAATGTCATTCTGTGCCACAAGAGTGAAAACACATTTTGGCCAGGATTTGAAAAATGACAACTATCACATATATGAGGTGGGGTATTAAGAAGACTATGTTGAAAATATGGGGTGAAAATAACGTAAATTTCCAAAGTTACGAGCTTGCGTAGTGAGATTGCAATGAATGCTCATAACTCAGTCATTTCTTTTAAATTATGACCCCACATTTTCAACATAGCCTTCTTATGACCCTACCTCATGAACGATATGACTGTTGTTACGCAAATCCATCCCAATGGGAAAGGTGATTTTGCCAACCAACCATGAAATTACCTTTCTGGCAGGAGTTGCCTAATGACAGTCATATTGTTTATGAGGTGAGGTCC
The DNA here is from genome assembly GCA_016271365.2 of Neoceratodus forsteri. Classification (NCBI taxonomy): domain Eukaryota; kingdom Metazoa; phylum Chordata; order Ceratodontiformes; family Ceratodontidae; genus Neoceratodus; species Neoceratodus forsteri. The sequence goes on along the minus strand of JADMNL010000029.1, from coordinate 142,681,106 downwards.
CCAAACAGCCATGTTGAAAATGTGGGGGGCAAAATTCCAAACAACGGCTGAGTTATGACTGAAAGTTGAACTCCCCCATTGAAATACATTGAAGCACATTTAAATTAGTTCATATTGCAGTTGCCGGTTCCAGCAGCAAGACATGTCTTCAATTGGCAGAGCAGGTCTCGAATCTGGGACCTCCTTAGGTAAGTTGCAGTCTGTGGGGCCACCGAGGGGGTATGGGGAGGTGGGAGCACAGTGGGAGGTTGGGTGGGGGGTTACAGGTGACATCAGCAATGGATTTTTTCCCCCAGCTTACAAAGCAGCAAAGGACAACAAGGGATGTTTTTCCCTTTTCAGGGTCAAACATACAGAAGAGGACCATGTGGGGGGATATCTCCACTGCCACCAATGATGGCAAGGACATTGGAGGGTGGTGGGTACCACTGGACACCAGGGAAAAGGATTATGCCCTTTGTGACCCCCCAAGAAAGAAGCAGGTAAATAAAAAAATATATCGGGTGGGAGGTTGCCACTGGACACCAGAGATTTTTTTCATGGAGGGGGTCATATCTTAACAAATTTAAATAATAAACCAAAAAAAAATGCAAAGATTAGGACTTGTCTGACCAGATGGCCCTAATAGACATTTTGTGACATGTCATAATCCTGTTTCATAATGACGAACAAGGATTATGATGCCTCATGAAACAGGAATTCATCTGGCAAACAAGTATTACTGGCAGGGCCATCTGGTCAGAGAAGTCCTAATTCTTTCTCACCATGCAAACAAGGATTATGTCACCTCAGGAAAAAGGAATTGACTGACAAAACAGGATTAGGACAACTCTCAAAAAAGGCTGACTCTTTTAAATCCTTTTTTGTGAGATGTTCTAATCCTTTTTTGTCAGTAAATTCCTTTCTCATGAGGTGTCATAATCCTTGTTTACGTGGCAAAAAAAAGGATTAGGACTTCTCCGACCAGATGGCCCTGCCAGTAATCATTTTTTGTGACATGTCATAATTCTCTTTCATGATACAAAAAATGATTCTGACATCTCACAATAAAGGAATTCATCTGATGAAAAAGGAATACCATCAGGGTCATCTGGTTGGAGAAGTCCCTAATCCTTTTTCATCAGACAAATTCCTTTTTTGTGAGACATCACAGACACTGGGGGATTGGGCAACCTCAGTGTCACTCTTATGTTTCTGAGGGAAGCGGTGGCATGTGGGTGCTGAGAGGGAGAGTCGGGTTGGGGTGAGAAACACCGAGAATTGTTACCTGACCATTGTACTGTAAATTAGTTATTTTATAATGAAATAGACACTGTGTTGCCTCCCAGATCAGAAGGGATTTCATTTTAAAAACATTTATTTAAAGTGGTTTTTACCACTTAAGGAATGCTGCCCAAATTAAACACCTAATTTCGCCTGAAGACCTGCTCTCACTAGTGTATGTCTTTGAGATGTCCAGGCTAGACTACTGTAATACCCTATACTTCAGGATCAGTGGAGAGAGCTAGTGCAGATTGCAGCGGTCAGGTTGATGATGGACCTGCTCAGCTCTTGTCATGTAACCTTGGTCCTGTGGAGTCTGCATTAACTGCCTGTCAGGTGGAGGATCATCTTCAATGCTTACCTATAAGGCCCTATACAGTTCAGGCCCTGGCTATCTGTCTGACCTCCTTACTCCTGCCATCCCTGTACATTCCCTCCATTCTTCCACTGAGAGCCTCTTAGTGGTTCTGAGGGCCAGGCTAAAAACCTCTTGTAATCACTCATTTGAGGTGGCTGCCCTGCCCTCTTGAACTCGCTCCACAGACCATTGAGGGAGTTCCCATCAATGGAGGCATTTAAGAGTAGTCTGAAGACTTATCTATTTAAGAAGCATATCCTGAAAACTAATGGTTCTTAATTATGACTTATTTATTATTTTAGTTTTCATTTATTAATTTATTGTACTTTATACCCTGCATGTTTATATATGTTTATATGTTGTTTATCTTGTTCACTCGATGCACTTTCTGTAAGGTGCCCAGAGCCCCTGGGATTGGATACTATATAAATAAATGATTACTTACTTTCTAATATAATCTGGTCTGATCTGGAAAAATGCATCTTGGTCAGACAGGACTCACCGGAGTGGAAACAGACAGCAGCACTGCAGTGTGTATTATAACTTGCATTTAGTAAAGTTATGTTATAGACCTTAGACCCAGTTATGTGTTGTGGTGTGCCTACTTTCTCCAGCCCCTCTGGTCCCTAAAAAGAAAAACATGTAATTTACAAACGTTATAATTTGTGCTAATTATGCTGCTTGTACACAGTTCATGCTGCATGAATGATTCTTGGTCCTTTGACAGAGCTGGGTCAGAGACAGCAGCAGCCTGTGTGGGTGAACTCTACTACGGCACCATGGTCTGCCAACCTTGAGGGGGAAAACCAGAACAGAGAGGGAGGAAACTGGAGAACCAAACAAAATGAGTAAAAAACCAGGTGATCCAGTCTAAAACTGGGCAGGTGGCAACCTTGACATGACACTGAGGGTTTGGGCTCCCCCAGTGTTACTGTTATGTTTCTGGGGGTTGATTGGGGTGGTGGGTGCTGAGAGGGAGGGTGAGATGGGGGGATATCTCTAATTTAAAAAAATAATGGTGGTCACAGCAGAACACGACATACTCCGCTGTATGCAAGATGGCCACCACACTCTACTGCGCATGTGCGACTACTGGTGCATGTGCAGTAGAATGTGGTAGCCAACTTGCACGCGTGGGAGTATGCTGTGTTCTGCCATGTCCGCCATTTGTTTTTTCTTTCCGACCATCCCTCTCAGCCTCCTCTATCACCCCATAAACAGTGACACTGGGGGTGCCCAATCTTTCAGTGTCATGATCAGGACACCCCAATTTAAAAAAAGTAAATAATAGTGTAGTTTGAGTGGAGTGCTCCACAGATGCAGAGGTGACTGTGGTACAACTTCAGAATGCTGTTTGGTCAGAAAGAATGCTGAATCCTTTTTTGATAGCAAGAGAGCTGCAGGGCTCCACCCACTGCAGCCCTAAAAAAAAGTAACATCAGCATTTAAGACAAACTTCTCTTCCCATTCTCCCACATAAAGATTAACAATTGATGGAGCACATGTGGCTCCCATTGCAGTCCCTTTTATCTGAAGGTAGTAGTCCTTGTCAAAGGTAAAAACATTATATTTCAGTACAAATTCTAACAATTTTTCAAAGAATTTGGTAGGCGGTGTTTCTGTTTCAGATCTCTGATTTATTTATTTATTTATTGAAGTCTTGGAATTACAACCCTTTGAGACAAAGACTCTTGCAAAGGCTCCACATCAGATTTATAAACAGACAAGTTGCAAAAAAAACAACAGGAGATTGATACAGTACATTATACACAGGATATGAGTATATAAATAATACAGTACATTATACATAAGTGCATCATAAAAGAGGGCAGAGTGCATGGCAAAGAAACAACATGGCAAGTAGATTTAAAACAGACAAGATATGAAACATTACAGGAAATTAATACAGTACATAATACATATGATAAGAGTATGCAAGGAATACAGTGCATTATACATAAGTACTTCATAACAGAGGGTGGAGTACATGATAATGAAACAAACATGGTGCAGGCAGTGCTAGCTATGTAAACAGATAGAAAATTAAAGAAAAGAAAGGGAGACCAGAAGACAGTCAGTTAAAGAGAGTTGGGGGGGTAGGGAGAAAAGTTGAGTAGAGGGATACAAGGTGTAGAGAAGGAGGAGTAGGAAAGAGTGCAGGTAAAGGATGAATAAAGAGCAGGAGGGGAACAGAGTGGGGAGGGCAAAATTAGACCAAGATAAGGTGGGGAGGAGCAGGGGGAAACTGGGGGGGGGAGTACTCAACACCCACACCACAGTCGGCAGTGGGCATTAAAAAGTACACTGCTGTGTCCAGGGCGCCTTCATGAGGAATGCTTGTATAAAGTGTCTCTATATCCATTGTGATAAAAAATACATTTTCATTAATTGTTACATATTCAAAAACCTTCAATACACCTCTTGTATCTTGTTAAAAAGATGGCAGGTTGGCCACAAAAGTTCTAAGGTATGAATCAACATATTGGGAGATGGGCTCAGTAATGCTATTCCCCCATGAAATGCTAAGCACTTTAATTTCCATGTTTTTTTATAGAATCATTCATAAGTTTTTGCTGCCATTATCTCTCATGAGTTTTATTACTGCTTATGCACACTGTCTAAAACACAATGTATTATTGTGTCTTTTAACAAGTGTCTTTGTTTCTCCTGTTACATGTTTGAACTAGCTATCAATGTTGTTTAAACCAATTAAACTGAATGTTGTTGTGACATCATAAGTATACATCATCTGCTGTGGTGTATTTAAAGTGTATGCTTTAAGATCTTCAATAGTCTTTGATAAAGACTACCAATCCCTTTATCCATTTTTGCAAATCTACATTCTGGTCTTGCTAACAGTGCTCCCTCTAGACAGTATCACATTCTGCATATATCAAAATTATATTCTGTATATATCAACATTTGTAAATAGTTTCTATTTATTATGTAGTGTAGTGTATAGTGACATATTGTGTATGTATTTTGTTCTTTGATCTGTTTTATCAACTCTTGTATGTATGTTCCTACTTGTGTAATCTTGTCTCCCTCGAGTTATTGTACTGCACTAGATGTTACCTCTGTTATCTGCCCCGGGTCGACCCTGAAAAAGGAACTGTAATTGTCTCAATGGACTTAGTTACCAAAATTCAAATAAATAAATAAAGGACCTAGTGTCTGTAACGTGTTAGGCATGCACTATGTCTACGTGTATTTTTTAGTAAAACAATATGGAACTTTCAAATCTGGAGCCATGTGTTCACTTTATTTAGTTTAGCTTGAGGTGGTGTGTGCCCAACTGTTGCTTTTCAAAAAGGATTTTCTGTCTCAGAGCACCACCGTCCTTGTGCAGCCTCTTGGTGTGTCAGTGTAAAGCAGTACACCTCCAAATTAAGGCTGTATACTGTACCTCTGAAGGAATATCTGTATACCTCCAGAGGTATGCAACCTGCCAGTATACCATGGGAAAAAACTACTCCCCCACAGTCCTGAAGCACCCCCATTCCACCCTGGAGTATCCACCTCCCCTCTCCAGGAACACTCAAAACATAAAAAAGCAAAAACTGTTGTAGGCATCCCTCTGCCTCTCTCACTCCTCCCCCGCCCCAGACATGGAGCTCCTAAAAACCTAAATAAAGCAGCTGAAGGCTGGGTACTAGGAATACACCAGAAATATATTCCCCTAATACTTACTAACAGTCTTCTCCCTCAAAATGTCAGCTCTCTCCTTGACTACCGTGCACACCATACAGCTGTCACCATCTTTTTTTGTTTTTTCCGTTTGTGTTTTTCATCCTTGTGAGCCTGATAAGCACACTACCCTTTTCGCAGACGACAAACTAATTCACAAAAGACAAAACAAAGTACATAATAGACAATGAATAACATTAGACAATACAATTAAAATACATATAATACAATAAAAAACTGAACAAAATCTGTTAACAAATACATTTCTGTAAACTTCTAAGGTGCATAGAGAGTTTATGATTGAAGCTGCAGATTGTTTTTGAATAAAAAAAGTCATAAGGAAGGGAATTAAAAAATGTGGGGCCTTATACAAAATTGATCTCTGACCAATAGCTCTATGAAAAAGTGGTAACTCAAAAGGAATATTTGTCCTGGGATCGTATGCCACACCTATTAATGAACCTAGGGAACAAGTTAGAAACAGAAGTAGGAAGATGGCCTAATATGATTTTGAACAAAAACATGCAGTGTTTCAACTGGATCTGATGATCAAATGATAAACAATCGGACCACTGAAAAAGAAGACAATGATGAGTATGGTAGGGGACCTGCAACATAAACCTAAGAACTGAGTTATAAGTTATCCTGAGATGTTCCAACATGTTTTTGCCAGTAGTAAATAGTAAAATAATAAACCATGGTCCAACTTGTTGAACAAAAAACTGTGAGCTAACAGATACCTAGATTCTTTAGTGAGACAAGTTTTGACACGGTAAAGAGCCCCAAGGCACTGGTGGATGGTCTTCCTAATATAAATAACATGGTTCTCAAAAGAAAATTTGGAGTCCAAAATTAACCCCAGGTATTTAAAATGGGCTACAAGTTCAATTGGGGGAACCTTTTAAGTTAACAAGGGGGATAAGATCCTCAACACTTTGTTTATTGGAGAAGACCGAGGCCCGGATATTCAAAAGGGTTGCGCCATGCGCAATAGGGTTGCGCATGCGTAAGTCCAAAAGTGCGCCATTTTGCGATATTCAGCAGGAGGCAGTTGCGCCACCGAAAACATGCTGAGCAACAGCGCAATGCAAAGGAAGGCATGCGCAACCGACGTGGGTGGAGCCATGCATAAAGAGCGCAATGCGAAATTGAAAGACTTGCTCATTGCGCAATAGCGGAACTGCCGGAAATTGCGCACTAGCGGAAATGAGCCAAAATAAAAAGGCTCAAGGAGCGGCGCAGAACGCTCAAAGGATGCCAAGTGGGGTAGAGAGAGAGAGAGAGACAGACAGACAGTGACAGGCTAGGGCAGGCAAGGCAAGCGTGGGCCATAGGCTGCAGAGGCCAGCGGGGGGTGCCCAGTGCAGTGGAAGTAGCAGTCAGGACAGCGGGGGTAATACAGCAACACCAGCCGGGGGTCAGAAGCCAGGGAGATGGACAGTGCCAGCTTCCACATGGAAGCTGTAATGAGGGGGGTGAGAATGCAAGCTGCAGGGGGACGAGGCCGTGGAAGGGCCCGTTGGTGGTACGCCCCCAACAGGCAGTACTGTGCCCGCATCAGCTATGAGCTGTACACAGATTTAGAGATCGTGGGCCGGTACCGCCTGAACAGGGCAATACTGAGGCGGCTCTGTGAGCTGTGCAGTGATGTGATGCAGGCACCCTCACGATGGAGTCACGCTCTGTTAGTGGAGACCAAGGTGACAGCCTGCATGTGCCTGCTCGCCACAGGCACCTTCCAGAGGCTGACAGGGGACACCACAGGCATCACACAGTCAGCCACGTCATGCATCCTCACCCAATTCCTCAGCGCACTGCTGCCACATGCTGCAGAGCACATCCATTTCCCCAGCACCATGGCAGAGCGTACAGCAAACATGCAGGAGTTCCACAGGGTAGCACGTATGCCTGGCGTGCTAGGGGCCATAGACTGCACCCATGTGGCCATTCGCATGCCACCTGGCCCCGATGGGGCTGCATATAGGAACAGAAAGGGCTTCTCCAGTGTCAACTGCCAGGTGGTGTGTGATGCCACTGGGCGCATAATCAATGTCTGTGCCACACACCCTGGTGGAGCACATGATGCCTTCATATGGCATCAGTCTGCATTGTGCCATCAATTCGAGAGTGGGGACATTCCCACAGGCCATCTAGTGGGTGAGCACATGTATGAAATGCAAACTCGGGGCAAGGGTGGAATGCCACAGGTGCCATGGTAGTGGCACACAGGGATATGGCAATATGGACCTGAACATGATACTGATCTCCACTATCTCCACACAGGTGACAGCAGATACCCACTCCGTCCCTGGCTGCTCACACCGTGCAGGCGCCCCATGACCCCACCGCAGCAATGCTATAATAAGGCACATGCTTCCACACGCAACATCATAGAGCGGGTGTTTGGGATGCTCAAGGCACGCTTCCGATGCCCAGACACCTCCGGCAGTGCCCTACAGTACAGCCCCCAAAAGGCCTGTGGGATATTCCTGGCCTGTTGCATCCTGCACAACATGGCCAAAGACTGTGGGATAGCCCTACAGGTTGAAGAGGGGGACAGTAATGGGGATGCCAGTGGTGCCGGTGTTGATGGTGATGAGCAGCCCCCCCTAGGACGGCGGGACCCCCGACTGATCCGGCAGGCCCAGCTGCACCGGGACACCATCACAGAGGAGCACTATGCACAACACAGGTAAGTCAAGGGGACATGTGCAACCAACACTGTCCATGTGCAAACCACAGGCACACAGGGTAACACACCAGGGTGCATGATGGCCAGGGGAGTGGAAGGGTCCAGGCATGCAAACATACCATCAGGGAAGGGTGAACACTCATATGGACACACACACACCAGGCACAGAGCATACATGGGCAGATGCACAGCACAGCAGAACCGACATTGCTAACACACAGAACCACCGACCACCCCCACCACCTGTACTGTCCAAGTACGTGTGTCAGATGCTGGGCACCCTTGCACCTTGGTGTACAGTACAATGCAGGCATCATCATGCACACGCACCTGTGGACAGCAGTTGGGAGGGTGTGCAGGTGGTCCGTGTGTCGGCGTGTTGAGCAGAGCACCCAGCAGTGCACTGCCCACCATGACACACATTGCACACAGGGCAGCACCAGACAGGGCCTGCACTGGGAGACAGGTCAGTCATATAGCACTGTCCCACGGCCACCACGGATGCGTGGGTGGCCCTGCCGTGACCCAACAGCCCTGGCAGGCTGAGCAGGGGCCACAAGGGGTGGCACTGTTGGATCACCAGGGGTCCCACTGCACGAACGCGACCTTGCCCACACAGGGGTCTGCAGCATGCCGAACAAACCTGCACCAGGGGTGCTCGGGATGCCCACAGCAGAACCCAGCGTCGACAGGCCTGGTGTCCCGCGATGCCGGGAGCGGAGTGGAGAGTGAACTGTGTGGGGTGTGCTGTACAGGGGCACCTGACTGTGTGCCAATCGTCATGACAGAGACCACTGCCTGGGTCAGCCTGTCAATGGCGGTGGTCACATCCGTCCACATACGAACCAGCTCTGCACGGTCCAGAGCATACTCCCTGCTGTGCCGCTCCACAGCCACAGACAGTGCCTCCACAGACATTGCAACCCGCCTCTGCTGCTGTACTGATTCCTGCAGCAGGTGGGTGTTCTTGTCCAATGGGTACTGTGCCCCAACGGCATCCTGTCCCCCAGGGTGTGGAAGGTCCTGATGCACAACACCCCTTGAGGGTGGGCGCTGTTTGCTAGGACCAGGAATGGGCGGATCAAAGGGCGGCGGACATGTGCCACTGCTTGACACTGTACTCCCAGACCTGGTGGGTGACTGCTGCTGCTGCCCCTCCAACCGCTGTGCCCCAGGGTCCACTCGTTCCACCGCTGTGGCTGCAACAGTGCCAGACACCTGCACAGCCACTGGTGCTGCCCCACCAGTGCTGACAGGCACAGACTGGGACTGTGCCAACATGCTGGTACACAAGTTGGAACCAGAAAGGCCCAGGGGCACGTGCTGGCCTGCTGTGTGTCCGTCATGGGACACACACATATCACTGCCCATTGCAGTCCTTGCATCATCAATGGTGCAGGTATGTGCTACAGCCACAGTCACAGTGTGCTGGCATGCTTGCATGCCAGACTGCTGAGACACAGGCTGTGCACCCCCCACACCCGAATCACCGACACCAGAGTTGGCGGACCAGCGTGCATGCTGCTGCAGTGCATGCTGGCTGGTGACAGAGGTGGATGGACCCTCCTCCATGTCCAGCAGGTCATCATCACTGCCTGGACCCACCACCACCATCTCCTGAAGATGAACAGGATCTGTAACAGAAAGAGAGTACATGTGAGTGCATGTGAACAACCTCCCCCACAACACCACCACCATGTCATACCGTGCAGTGATGGGCTTCCACCTGTCTGGAATCCACCTCCTGGTATGCCCTCAATAGCGCTCCGCTGCATTGATGCAGCCAGTCTGTCCTCAGCCGGGGTCAGCTCCAACACCGCTGGCTGGCTCCCGCCAGTGCCAGCACGTGCCGCCCTGAAGGCTGCCACCCTCTCCTTCACCCTCTTGCAGTCTGTCCCCATCTTCTTCTTGCATTCCTGCACGGAGCGCTGGTGGCTTCCGTGCAGGTTCACGGCCCGAGCTACCCCCTCCCATGCAGCCGCACGGGACTGAGGGGTGCCCCGCCGTCCACTCAGTAGTGGCTCCTCCTCCTCCAGGTAGGCCTGGAAGAAGGCCTCTGTCTCTGCTGTGGTAAAGTTGGGCCTCCTCCTACGCCCACCATCCTCACCCTTACCTTGTCTCTGCTCGGTCATGGCGATCTGTATGGGAAGTGGACACCTGTCCTGTGCAGTCTACAGCATTTTCCCATGACCATTGTCCAGAACATCACACAGCATGCAACTCACCTCTCACCTGCCGTAACGAATCTGGCCAGCACAGCACAATGTCGCCTATTTATAGCGCAATACATGTAAATGAGGTGTTGCGCAACTTTAATGACATGCTAATCTCGCTACTGCACCTTTGAATGGCTGATCAGATGATTTGCATGTGTCGTCTGATATCGGCGCCATTAAGCTTACGCAATCCGTTGAGCCAGCTGAGCCAATAGCGCAGATCTGTGACTGTGCGGTACACTGCATTGCGCATGCCCAGGTAGCTTATGCGGACGTCTGCCGCGCTGCTGACGTGCTGTGCGCGATCGGCAATTCAGGCCATGGCCACCATTGTGCCAGTGGCGCTACAGCACTGGGCACTATATGGCGCTGTGACACTACTGCGCAATAGTACACTGTGGCACTGTCACGAAGGTGGTCGGTCACGCAGGATGCGTAGACGTCAGATAGCGCTCTGCATGGCCTTGCATCATTGCCCCATGACCTGGTGCCTAACCTTTGCCCCCTTGCACTATTCGGCTGCCATGTGTACGGCCCTATTGCGCTGTCTAGTGACAGCACTATGTGGACTAACGGCTCTGTACGAACAGCGCGATTGCAACCTATGGTGTTCTATTGCGCAACAGTTCCACGTGGGGTTACCGTGCTGTGGGGCGCCATATTGCCTGCTGTTAACCTGGAAGCATGGCACGCAGGAGGGCAGTGCAATGGAGCCCGGTGGAGGTGGCCAACCTGGTGGCCTTGGTAGAGCCCCACTATGGGGCACTGTATGGTGAGGAGCCCCTCACCATAGCTAGAACACAGGTCTGGCTGCAAGTGGCCAATGACCTGGTGGGGGTCACTGGGCAGCGCCGTTCAGCTGAGCAGTGCCGGCACCGGTACAGTGACCTCCGCAGGAGGGATCCTGAGCTTCATGAGCGGCTACGGTCACATGCCAGGAGGGGCGTGGTGCCTAGGCCAGGTAGGTGTACCATCTATGCACCTGTATTCTCTGTATGGGTGTGAGTGTGTTTTGGTGGCTGTGCATAGGTGATGGCTCTGCCATGGTTGGCTGTGTCAGTGTGTGCAGGTGTGAGATGCATGGGTCTGGCTGTGTGGGCAGGCACTCTCACTGGGGCAGGGGGCAGTCTGCTTTGGAGTCACACTGATGTTTTTCTCAACATTTGTCTCCCACAGAACGGGTGGAGAGGATGCAGGCACGGGGTGAGGAGGGCCATGCCAGGGCCCCGGTGCCGGTCGGTGGTGCGCCCCAGCAGCAGCAGCAGCAGCAGCGGCAGACACAGCTGCTCGAGGAGTGTGAGTATCATTACTTCATGGATGCTATTGCATGCTGGGGGGGGCATGACCACCAGCCATGCACAACACAACCATGCATGACACAGGCGACATTCATCACTGTCCAGTGTCACAGCACATCTGTGTATGCGTCACTGGTGGTCCATGCATGCACTGGGCATATGGCTGTGGGACTGGCATCACACCACATTGCCACGTCACTTGACAGCCTTGTTTGTGCTGTGATGTACATGGCCAGTGTGTGTGTGCAGTGGTGCACATAGCTGGTGCCGCCTGGTTGGACTGGCCATGTGCATGTCCACTGTGGGTGGGTGCATACCATCACAGGTGCGGGACATTGGGCTATATGGCTTGCAGGTTGGGTGGTGTTCAGGGTTGTGGTCAGTCACAGCCATTGACTGTGTTCCCATTTTCCTAGGCCTGACTGTGCTACGCTGCATTGAGCGTGCCTTGCAGCGGATCCACCAGGTGTCATCAGACAACACGGCTATACTGGCAAGCATCCAGCACCATGGCCTCAGGAGGAGGCGGAGCCAACCACGGTGGCACCAGGCGGAGGAGGACCGGCCTGCTAGGCCTTAAGCCATATTCTCCTTCCCACTTCACCCATCCCTCCCTCCCGCCATCCCTTCCCTCTCCAAGTTGTTCATCCCTACCCCTTGCCCACCCCTACCTTGTACCCCTACCCCTCCTGTAAATAGTTCTCTTGTTGGTTTTGTCATTTACATTTTCATAATACATTGATATTTTGATATGAATACTGTGTTGGTCTCTGATTTGCAGCTGGCTATGGTTGCTCAGTTGCAGTGGTGTGCATGCCATCTGGGGTGGTATGGTCCTGGGTGTGTGTGTGTGTGTGTGTGTGTGTGTGTGTGTGTGTGTGTGTGTGGCGTGTGTGTGCATGGGGAGGTGTCTCCAGTGTGGCAGTGTCTTTCTGTTGGTCTTGCCATCTGCTGCCGCCCACTGCTGGGTGCACAGGGTGGGTCTGGCTTGTATGCTTCTCTGCTACACGGGGTTGACGTGTGCCGGGCGGGATGCATGGTGTTTCCTGAGTGCCAGTCACTGCACATGGCTGGTGTCTTGGGGTCATGGTGCAGGGTGTGCTGTGTGTATGGGGGGCTGATGTGCACTGTGGTTGTCATCCCCCTGTGTGTGGCAGTCTCAGCCTGCCAGTGGTTGTGCTGGGGCATCATGGCCCTGTTGTGCTTTGTTGGCTTGTCTCCAGGGGCCAGTGGATCATCCGTCCCACCCCCAGTGATGCTGTGCTTGGGGTGTGCAGGTGTCTTGTTGGTTCTGCAGTGTGTTCCTGTGCCCATGTGTGGCATGGCTGCGGTGGGCCCCAGCCTGCCTCCCTGGATGTGCAGTTCCATTGCTCTGTGGGGGGGGCTCTGCTTGCGCTATGGCACCTCTGGACTGCTCAGCTGGGCTGCCCTGGTTGCGCTATAGCGCAACCTTTCTGCTCAGCTTCTCCTTCCTGGTTGCGCTATGGCGCAACCTTTCTGCTCAGCTTCCCCTTCCTGGTTGCGCTATGGCGCAGTTTGTGCGATATTCAGATGTTGGCTGCTTGCGCACTTTGTTCTGCTCCATGTTTGAATATCGCGTCTGTTGCGCATATGCGCAATTAATTTGTGCTTGCTCCTGCTGTTGCGCACATTTTGGGTGCAGTTTGAATATCCAGGCCCATAAGTTTAATCTTTTGAACATTCAATACCAGATGGTTATAATAAAGCCAATCTTGAAACAAATCAGTCTGGACCCTTGTTATAGCATCATTTTGATTGGGGCTGTGCCAAATAGCACAGCATCATCAATGCACGTGATAATTGAGGTCTGAGAGTAGATGTTTGGGGCAGAATTCATGTATAGTGAAAAATCAAAGGTCCCAAAATTGAACCCTGGTGGACTCCACAAACAATAAGGATAGTTTGAGAGGAAAAAAAAACATCAAGAGAAGTAGCATGGACATGGTTGCTTAAGTAATTAGAGAACCACAGAACAACTTCTGGAGAAAAATGCAGACTTGACAGAATATCAGGTAATAAACTGTGTTCAACAAGGTTGAAGGCCCTGGTGAGGTCCACAAATACTGCTGCAACAGAGTGCCCTTTGTCAAGGGCAACCTGTATGCAGCGTGTGAACTCCACCAAGGCTGTTTCGGTGTTGTGAGATTATTTTAAACCATGTTGCTGGGGTGTTAAGAGACTATACTTATTAGGAAATTAAGAGATCTGATCCAGGACCATCTTCTTGAGAATCTTAGATAGGGGAGGAAGAAGAGAAATAGGATGATAGCCTGATGGAAGATTGCTATTTAAATCTGGGGATCACTGTGACCTAAATAATTACAGGCCAATTTCGCTACTCCCCATTCTGTCAAAACTTCTAGAAAAAATAGTTAATGCCCAGCTAAGAGCCTTCCTGAAAAACACAAACTTTCTAAATCCTATACAATCAGGTTTCTGAACTAGCCATAGTACGGTTACGGCATTGGCCAAGGTAATAAATGATTGGCAATACGACCTAGAAAGCAAAAAGCTTGTCTCTGCTGTCTTCCTGGACCTCAGCAAGGCATTCGACATTGTCGACCATTGCCTACTTCTTTCTTCATTAAAAGCCTTAGGTCTAGACACCATTTCTATGGGTTGATTCCTGGACTACTTAATGGACAGGTATCAGCAGGTCAAGGCAAGGCTCTCCTCCCCAAAATTGCTATTAAGAGGTGTCCTGCAAGGTTCCATCCTGGGACCATTACTATTCACTATCCTTGGTGCACACAGTCATGCAAGCTCTGCTATCCATTGACCTATGTATACAATGTTACATCTGCATTGTATAATCTGTATACTTGAACAATTATTCATCGTCTGTATTTTACTCCTCTCCCCCTTCCCCAGGACGCATCTGGAATCGAGCGGTATCTCCGCTCAGTATGCCTTCCTGGTAAAACTCTTAAATAAATAGATAAATAAATAAATATTAACAGCATCGATCTTGGCATTAAGGAGGCCAACATTCACCTGTTTGCAGATGACACAGTACTCTACCGAAGCCGGACAACACCTGATGCCTGCTGTAAAGATCTGCAACTTGACTTCAGTATCCTACAATACCAGCTTCTCGGTAAAAAGCTGCTCCTCAATGCCAAGAAAACTAAGGCAATGATACTCTCACCTGGCAACCATCTGGCTCACCCAGCTGCTATTGGCACTCTACCCCCCATTACCGCTTTATTGGGAGAAAACTTGGAGTTTGTCACCAAGTTTAATTACCTGGGGGTCTGGCTAGACCACAAGCTCTCCTTCGTGGAACACTTGGAGGATATGGTGAAAAAACTTAGGCAGAGACTGGGGCTTTTCTACTGGATAAACTGTCTTCTGACTACAGAGGCAAAAAGGCAGCTAGTCCGGTCCACATTCATCTCCTTAATTGACTATGCTGATTTCATCTATAGTCATTGCAATGCCTCATACCTGGGTAAACTTGACATCCTATATCACAGAGCACTGCATTTCATTACCAACCTCCCCCTCCTCTACCCACCACTGCTCCTTATACGCTGCAGTGGGGTGGACCTCTCTACAATACAGATGCAATAGAAGTGCCACCGTATGGACATTTAAAGTGGTTACCGGTAAATTACCGCAGTATATCTTTGATTTACTGCCTCTAAGTGGGCTCCAAAACTATGCCCTTAGGAGCTGCTCTCTAATTTATCTGAGGATTCCCAGGGTCCGCACGCATTTTGGGAGAGCGGCCATAGGCTTCTCACTGCCAGCTCTCTGGAATAAGCTACAGAAATCCTTGAAATTAAGATCCCCAGTTAATCTCGCAGTGTTCAAGACTTTATATGCAAAAACAATCACAGAAGTATGCCACTGTTTCCACCACCTATGAACTGTTCCCTCTCTGCGTAATATCATCCACTGACTTCCTCTTGCACACTATAAAACACTACATCTCAGAAACCCTATACCCTCCTCACCCTTGCCCTGCCATTCCTTCCATCTCCCAAGCCTCCCAACCCCTTGCTCTAACTATGTTCCCTGAGAGCCTATGACACCACAGGTCTCTCAGCTCAATTGCTGCAGGAACCCATGGCCCCTGGGTGGTCAGTGCCCTTGAAGCCACCACCTGAGATCACTTGATGAGACTATGTACTCTGAGAGCTGAGAAGCCTCCAGGGACCCCAGCTTGAATGCTGTAGGCAACCACAGTCACCAAGCAGTCGGCGTCACGAAGCCACCGCCCATGTCCATTTGATCAGACCCCACTCCCTGAGAGCCGAGAACCCTTCAGGGCTCCCAACTCAGATGCTGCAAGGAAACCAATGGCCACCAGGCAGTCGGTGACTCCGAAGCCTACAACCCTAACCTTTAAGCCCTAAGCCATAAATGAGTATTCTGTGCAGCACCATGACCCTTGCCCCCAGCACTGCCTTACCCTTTGCTACCAACACCTTTGCTAGGTTCCACATAATTTCTGACCTTGCGTCCCCCTCTCCATATGTAACCCCCTTCCTTTAACACCTTTTTCTCATTTCCTTTAATATGACATGTACATAGTTAGATATATTACAGTGCGTGCCCAAATGGACTGTTTTGTTTGTTTTACTGTTATTTAGCTTGCTTTATTATATACTCCCATGTTTTGCCTTAATGCCTGTACATATGTGTATTGTATCTGACCCTGTGTGTTGCAGGTCCACCTTGCAAATGAGCTTGCTCAATTGTGTCCATCTGGATAAATAAAGATTTGATTGACTGATTGATTGATTGACTTAAAGATGGGCTTTATGATAGAAGTTTTCCATTGCATAGGAAAATGACCAGAACATAATGAGGCATTAAAGATAAGAGAGAGAGGAAAGGTGAGTGACTTAATACCAAGTCTGACAAACCTGTAGTCTATACCATCAGAACAAGATGAAGGCCAAAGGATTCATTTTTATGACATAATCTATAATTGATTCTGGGGTGACACTTTTAAAGTGGAATTCAGTAGAACTGTTGTCACTCACTAGGAAAAGAATCATGTGTGGTAATGGAAGATTAAAGAGACCTAAATGAATTAAGGTCACCAAAATAATTATTAAAAACCGCAGCGGTGACAGCTGGATCACTATTAGGTAGATTATCTTTCAATAGCAAGACAGAAGATTCGGTCTTTTTCCTACCCTGTAATTGATTGAGCACACCCGAGGTCTTCCTGGGGTTCCCATAAGCATTTTGCTGAGCAGTAAATAAATATTGGGTCCAAGCCTTCCTGACTGCAGCTTTACATTTATTGTGCAAGGTTTTGTAAGCCTGCAACAAAGAAGAATCCCTGGATTTCCTATAGGCCCTCCAGTTCCTATCCCTGGTGCGCATTAACTGAAGTAACATAGGAGATACCCAGGGTTGCTTGTTTGACATAACCCTTATGCATGTAAGGGGGGCAATCTTATTGACAACCCTCTGAAAAATATCAGAAAAGTAAGTAAGTATTAAAGAGGGGTCGGAAGAGGATTCAAGAGGGGACCAATCAACTTCAGAGAAGGCAGGATCCACTTGCTCAGAGGAGAGACATTTAATTGTCCTAAATTCAATTAACTGTGGAGGAGATTTAGGGGACTTAGAGGACTAGCCACAGTGGATGGGACAGTGGTCACTCATATTATCTGGCAGGACACCCGAAAAGAGAATCCTGTTGGGATGTGTGACCAGTATCCAGTCCAACACTGTGCCCGACCCGGATCTATAATTGGGCCTTATGACTTCATCAATGATCTGGTGAAATCCCAGGTCCAAAAGTGTACCTTTGATGTTAGAGATGTTATGGTCAGAATTCCAGCCACAATCAATATCTCCCATGACCATTAATTCTTGGTTTTTGAATAGAGCCAAACAAGAGGAAATTTTACTGGGGGGAGCATAAACAGAACTCAAGACGAAATGCTTCTCCTGTCCCAGGACCAATTCAATGGAAACCATATTGCATATTAAGTTAGAGTTAGAGACAGAGTGTACGTTTGATTGAAGCCTAGTCGAAACATAAATGCCAACTCCACCACCCCTTCTTTCTGACCTATCTTTTCTAAAAGATTAATAGTTAGGGAGGGTGACTTCTAAATCCAAAACCTGCACAGTGAACCATGTCTCAGACAGAGTAACAACATCAAAAGAATGCTGCTCAGTCCAAGCAACAAACTCTGCCCATTTTTATGCTAAACTATGCACACATTTTTTATATTCTTTATTTTCTCCATTTCATTACAGCAGGGATACATGTTGCACATTCAGATCAGTACATTGGTTTAACCATTGTGATAAACATCAGCGATATGTGGCATATCTAGCTCTCCAATATCTCTATTACGATATTCCTGGTCTGCAGTGTATAAAATAGTAGTTTTAAAATATGATATCACTCAGATGTATCAAAGGGATAAATGTTTCTTCTACTTGTGTTATATAGAAGAACCATATCCTCCATGTCAACTCAAATGGTTGTGCTCTACCCATCTGGGTGGCAATTTTACATTCTAAGAAATAAACTTCATTCATTGCTGAATGCCATTGAGACAACATTAGGGCAGTAGTGGTATGCCACAGGCGAGTGATCGCGTTCTTTGCAGTTGCTGGGTATAAGTATAATTTACTTTTACTGGGTGGTATTGTTCCATCCTCCAGTGTATATATAGAAATACCAATTGTTGTGTTAAAATCAGGTCAGTGTCCATTAATTGTTTTAAACTTGCACCAATCTCTTGCCAGAACTGAACTACCTTCGGGCAGCTCCAAAAGATATGGACCATGTTGACCCGGGATTCACCTCACTGTGTCCAACATGTCCCATATTTCAATAGTAGATATTCAATCAACTTGTCCGGTGTAATAAAAAATCAAATCCTACACTTCCAAATATATTCACACCAATATGGAGCTCACAATATTTTCATAGAGGGGAGAATTGGTTCCAACCACTTTTCATAGGTAATTTGAGTGTTTAACTCCAAATTCCAGGTTTTTAGCATACTCAGTGTGATTCAGACCAATAACCTCTAAGAGCCTTATAGGTAAGACCTATCAAGTGAGCTGTATTGTGTCCCCATATTGCTTCCATAAGGAGATACATAAATTGAGGTATTGGATTTGGTAGAACATTCCATGGAGAGTTCTTCTTTACCAAAAATGTCCTGGTTTGTAAATACCGATAATGGTCTTGGTTTGGGAGATGGTGGGATACTTGTAAAGCTGCAAAAGACACCACTCCAAGCAAATCTAAAAACTGATATATCATAGACAGTCCCCTCCTATGCCATCCCCTAAATGTGTGGTCCATTTGTGCCAGTAAAAATTCTCCCAACGCCATTAAATAATCAGAAATAATGAAAGTTCTGTTCCAATGCTGAGAGTGCTCTAATCTTGTACCAACTTCTTAAAGTGTTACGTGTACCAAAGGTGACATTTTTAAAGTTAGAGGGAGATGACAATGGTGCAAAAACAATCAGAAGAACATCAAATAAATAATTTAAGGCAAATTCAATATACTTCCATGCTACTTCGTATGTGCTATTAAGCCATGCCATAACTGTTGTGCGTGTCTCTGCTCTATGGTATTCCAGAAAATTAGGGAGATTTAGGCCACCTTTATCAATTGGCAGTTGTAATATAGACCATCTTATCCTGGGATGTTTTCCTGCCCACATAAATCTGGAAAGAATTCTATTCCAGGATACAAAATAAAATTGAGAAGGTATATTTGGTAGAGTCTGAAAAAAGTATATTATTTTGGGGAAAAGAGTCATACAGATGGAGTCTATCTTCAAATAAAAAGATAAGTGAATGTGTATCCATGTCCCGATTAACCTTTCTATTTCTTGGGTTAATGGTTCTAAGTTCAAAAGTTCTAAATGTTCTAAATTCTGAGGCAGAAGCACTCCCAGGTACTTAATTTTATTCTTCCTCCACCAGGACAGAAACAGACTTTTCATGATCTGTGTGGGAGTATAATTTAAGGTCAGAATCTCTGTTTCCTGGATTTTTATCTCATAATCGGAAATGTTAGTGAATTCTCTTACTACTTTAATCACAGCTGGGATGGATCTTTCCAGATCCAATAAAATCAGTAAAATGTCATCCCCATATAAAGAAAGGGTGAATTCTCCCCACCCAACAGTACCCCCTGAAGTTCTGGGTTTTGTCTAATGACTTCCGCTGAAGGTTCTACATATAAAGCAAAAATAAGAGGTGATAAGGGGCAGCCTTGCCTTGTTCCTCATGTCAGAAGAATTGGAGGGGACAGCTGTCCATTTACTTTTATAAAGGCCCGGGGTGTCATGAAGATACTTTGCAGTAATGATATAAATGCCACAGGAAACAATCACGGGATTTAAGAATGCATGGGATAGACATAAAGGAATTCTAGAGGTCAGGGGTAAGGGGAAATAGACTTCTAGGAAAACAAACTGAACTTACAAGCTCAAATGGGCAGACTAGGTGGGCCATAGGCCCTTATCTGCCGACACTGTCTATGTATCTATGTATCTATGTAGGAAAGCAGAATCCAGCAAGTGTTGAAAACTCTATCAAAAGCCTTGTCAGTATCTAAGCTGACAATGACCACTGGGGCAGTTCTCTGGTTTATATGGTCTATTAAATGTATTGTTCGATGTATGTTATCCATAGTCTGCCTGGAACAGATAAAACCAGATTGATCTGGATGTATGAGGTGTGGCAGCATGTCTTCTAACCTGTGTGCCCATATAGACATTAACAGTTTATAATCCATGTTTAAGATGGATATTGGTCTATATGAAGTGGCTAATCCTGGGGCCTTACCTTGTTTTAATATTGGAGAAATAGTAGCATAGGCCCAGAAGGGAGGAGCAGAACATCCCTCCTGTACCTCTTAAAAAGCAGCTAACAGTGAAGGGGAAAGTGTTATAATAAAGGCTCCGTACCATTCCAATGGTAGTCCATCTGGGCCTGGAGCTTTTAAGGTTTTACTGTGGGAGAGAGCTAGTTTTAATTCCACTGCTGTCGTTGGAGCTTTAAGTCTTTCGACAATGTCCTGAGAAACAGTATGTAGATTTAGTTGATTCAAGAATTTCTTGATAGGAGAATTCCCCATTGGGGGGGGGCTCATATAATCTAGCATAATAGTTCTGAAATATTCCCAGGATCTCTGGTGCCATCTTAGCAGTTACATTTTGATGTGGATCTGTTAGCTGTGTTATATATGAGGATGCACTATGTCCCCTAAGTATACGGGCTAAATTTCTATCCCCTTTGGGGCCCCCTTAATATCTATATCATTTAAGGTAGAATAGTAACTGTCATGTTTTTTTCATTCAGAATTTTTTATAGGGCTGCCTTCCGAAGATTAATCTGAGATCTACCTGCAGGAGTATTTGCTTCTGGAGTCTGCTGAAGCGTCTGAAGTTCCGCATGTAATTTTGTATATTTAGCTTCCCACTGCCTTTTCTGATATGCTGCATATGCAATAATTTCACCTCAAATAACTGCTTTAATGTGTCCCATATAATACCAGAGGTTACCTCCGGGGGGGGGGGGAGGTTGTTGTTGATTAGTATTTGTGAAATCTTAGCATTAAAAGCTTTTTTAAAAGTCTGATCTTTAAGAAATGAAGTATTAAAATGCCACCCTGTTGTCTTCCTTTGTATATTAAAATCAAGTTTTAGGAACAATGGGGTGTGGTCTGACAAAAACCTAGGGCCAGTTGTTAAATCTTGTAACCAATCTGTGTGCTGTCTTGAAAGGAAAAAAAATAGTCCAACTGGGAGTAGATATTAAATCATGGGGAGCAAAAAGTATATGCTCGCATGGTCAGAAAAAAATGTCACCACACACCGATTAACTCTGAAGAGGTTTGTTGCCCGTGAACATATCTCTGAGTCACTGATAGGTGGTGCCCCGACAGGGTGCAGGTGTCCAGCTGTGGTGAAAGGATCAGGTTTAAATCTCCTGCCATAATCAGACCACCCTGTAACTTATCTAATAATTTATTAAAAACTTTTTAAGTTTAGTAGGAGTAGCTTGTGGGGGAAAATAAAATAAGCTAAAGTGACCTGTTTCCTATATAAAAGGCCCATTAAAATCACATAGCACCCCTTTGAGTCCACATGTTGTGACTCCATCTGGAATTGGGTCATAGATGGGATTAAAATTGCTGTACCTCTATGTTTCCCTTTTGGGTATGAGGATGCATAAACCTGATAGAGACCCCCTGATGCTAGTTTTAAATGTTCCTGTTCGGTTAAATGTGTCTCCTGATTGTTTTCTAAAATATTGAAAAAAACGGGCTCTTTTAATGGGATCATTAAGCCCATTAATATTAAGTGACAAAAATGTTACCACTGGAACCGCCATTTTTGGTTTGATTTAAAATGTAACTCACTATGTACTTCGAATTCCTCTCCCTGCATTTATCCATTCCAACAATTTTCAACCATATTGGCCTGGTCCTAATGCCCTTTTTCAATCTTACTCTGTTTTCCCCCTTGATCATACCCATCCATTTCTTATTTGTTTCTGACTGGGATATGTAGCCATGCAATATACTCCATGCCTCATGTTCCCTCTGTCTCCTAAGTAACATATTATACAATGACAAAAAAATAGTTTGTCTTTTTTGTCATGTTAAAATAACTTTAAACAACTGTTCAGCCTACTGGGCTATAAGCAGTTTGTTTGGGGTAAAAAAATGCCTAATTTCCCCATAGCAACAACTATATACATTATGTACCCCTCCCCATTTCCAACGTTTTGGGGGGTCATACTTGAAACTGCCGAGGTAGGGAAAATTCCTTGTTTTCTCCCTCTATATGCATCCTGTCCTTTCTCCAGAAGCAGCAGAGAAAAACTGGGGGGGGGGTAACTCCCGGGCCTCCCAGGGGTAGTAATCCCCCTAATGTTTAACACAATTCCTGGACCATTTAACTATGAAGGGAATAAAAACAGTAAGAAAATAACTAATTGGTCCATATCAAATTAATATAATTGAGCTATCTACCATAGGAGCTTAGGTACACCCCTTTTTGCGATACCTTAATGTGTTATACCCATGTACCCCTTAAATTCGTGAGCAACCACTAAAATTCAAAAAGCCACCGAGATTCATAGCTCTTTCTCTTTCTCCATCATCTCTTAGCCAGCACATGTCTAACCCATTCACATTTTGGCTAGTATTGCCTATTCTGCATTAATACAACCATGCATAACAACCCAATACACAAAGTTACCCACAAAACACTTAATTACTTCTGTCTGGCCTGTATTCCTACTATTTATTCTCCATAGTTTTGAATGATGCCATGCAAACAGACTTTAAGGTGCAAACATAGAAGTAGCAATAATGCCACACATACACACACACACACACACACACACACAGTCACCCACGCACGTGGCCAGTCCCCACCCCCATGCACACACACTGTAGAGGGTATTGCCATGCTGCTACAGATAACCCACCAAGTATAAATATAAGTAAAATGCCTCTTAATTGAGTACTAGGGAGCCAGCGGCAGGAGTCTTTAAGAGATTATGTCCATGGGTCAGAGTGCTGGGGCGTACCCCCTTGAAATGAATGGAGTTATTTGTTATTACTATTTTATACATTATGATGGTGAGTTGGGAGAATAATGAAGGCCACTATTCTACTAACAAGGCCCTTGTTAGATGAGCAGTGGCCTTCATTAATCTCCAACTCTCTATCAATAATGTATAGAATAGCAATAAAAAATACCACCATTCATTTCAATGGTGCACACCCCTGCAGTCTTCTTTGCCCTTTGTCATAATGTGCCTGAGCATGGGGATGTGGAGGTTAGCATCACTGGGGTGGGGGGGCATAAGCCTGACTACAGTGGGGCTCCAATAGCCAGTGCATGCCATACCGCTCAACTGTCTGTGAATGCAAGGGACAACTCTAGAATGTCTGTAACATCTCTAAAAGGTACAACTTATTTGTTTTGACTGAAAAGTTTAATTGTTTAATTAGTATTTTGGAAAGACCTTTGAGCATGAGCTCTTTTACAAAGGTTCCACGTCAGGGTGGACAATAAGATAATACACATATTCCGTGGTTACAGAGGCCTGAACATTAGGTATTAAAGAGCGATTACATGACAATTAGACAAATAAGAGGAAAAAAAACTGAGCAGTTTTAATTGAATACTAAGCTATTTCTAATCGGTTGCCCTAGGTAGCACACCCCTGGAAATCTCCAAATCCGTTGATAGACTATGGCAGAGTAACTACATAGGGTTTAATGCTATCCCAGATGGCGAGAGGCAGGGTGACAGTGAAACAAGGGGGATTGGGTTTGAAACCAACCGCAGAGAGCGAGGTGGGGGATAGTGAAATGGGGCTGTGATGGGGGAAGCAGATCCAGAGGGCTTTGTCGAGTATGGTGTGTGTGTGTGGGGGTTGGGAGGGGCAGTACCAAGTGCGTTTAAAGAGGATTGATAGCTTACTTAAGCCCTTGGCTAGGCTGGAATGGAGGCAGGGTTCTCTAGGTAACCCTGCTGGGTGTTACCTTTGGGGTAGGCCTGTCTATCAAGTGGGGTCTGAGAAGCAGGTGCATTTTGAGTTAGACATTAGGTGCTGTTTGAGGCCTGCTTTGAATTGAGACAGGCTGTTTGTTTGGAATTTCATCGGGAGTTCATTTATCCAGAGGGGGGCCCGATAGGAAAAAGCTAGTGAGGTTCGACAGAATGGTATGGACAGTGCTCCATTCTTCCTCTGTCTGGTGATGTGTGTTGAGAGAGAAGCCTCGAGCAGGTTTCCTATACAGGGTGGGGTTTTTCCGAGGAGTGCCTTCTTTCCCAGGAGGCAAGTTTGGTATTTGATCCTCTCTTTTAGGTGAATCCAGTTTGTATGCTCATACAGGGTGCAAGTATGAGTGTAGTGATCTGCACACAGGGTGAGGTGGCATGCCTTATTGAGTGAAATTTGGACCCTTTTGAGCACTGTATCAGTAGCAGCTCCATAGACCACCAGCCCGTATTCTATCGTGGAGAGTATGGAGCTGGAGACTGAGATTCGGAGTGCTTCCGGGGTGAAGTATTTCTTATGTCTATAGAGGACCCCAATCTTTATGTTTACCACTCTGACAAGGGAGTCTACATGGTGCATATAAGTGAGAGAGTTATCAATGGTGACTCCAAGGTACTTGAACAAGTGCACCTGCTCAATCTGCTCACCAGCCTTGTTGGTGATTACGAGAGGAGCATGCTTGTGTTTGCTGTAGGGGCTGGATTGTAGCATGGCCTTGGTTTTCTTGTAATTTAGTAGCAGCTTTTGCCTACTGAACCAGTCCTTGAGTTTATTGAAAGAGTTCTTTAGTTCTGTTTGTAGGGCAACCTGAGAGGTGCTGCTGCTCAGCAGCACGGCATCATCTGCATACAGAATAAGTCTGGTGTCTGTGCTGTTGTTTTGCAAGGCCTGCCTAGTAGAGTACATAGCTAGCCTAGTCTTGAGTTAGCTTCTAGCTCACCCACTGCCCCTTCAGCAATCAGGGGAGTCTCACTAAGAGTAGACCAACAAAAATATGCTGCCACAACACTGCTATTGAGAGTGCATTGCTTACTGACTCCTCCGAGCTATAGTGTGCAGTCTGTCTTCTCTGTGGCGGGAAAGACAGTGTCACACTTGCAAGGCTCATGCGCACTTTCTTGGCTGGAGCTCATCCACATCACATGTGATTGTGCCACCACTAATAGGTGGAGACAGTGGACAACACAATACAGACACAGTCAAGTCTGGAGAGTACCTGCAGTGTGAGCACACACAGGCCAGGTGGGCACTTTTTGTGCAAAAGATTAAATCCAAATTTAAAGCCATTATTGTCACACCATAAGAACAACCTAGGCACAAATAATGGGGGGGGGGACTGTCCCCTCTGCCCTACTTAAATGGCACCTCTGCTAAATGGTAGAAATTAATTCTCAGGTGCTGATACAATGATTTCCACTGTGTTCTGAGGTACTGTATCTCCTGGTTTTATGATGCATCCTGATCATCATGTGGGTTAGTGTCCCTCATTGTCCCTCATTTTGAGTGTCCATGTTCCTCATTTCAGTGACAAAATGTGAGGTTTGGTGCATGCTTCCAAGACCCTACTCAGCACAAAGAGTGCTTAGCATAGCCACAGTGTACATGCTCAATACAGAATGACAAAAGGAAAATAAGTGAACTGAAACAGTCATGGAGAAACACATTTGCAGCACTAAATATGCATAAGGGATTTGCATGGTCCAAAACAAAAAGGATAGGCTTCACAACACAGAGGCCCCTCTTTGTAGATCTGGAATGGGGGATGTTGACTTGATATATCTTAGGCATTTAATGCAGTAAGCAAACAATACTTTACAAATTAAAGGTGATTTAATGACAAAAATCAAATGCCATTAAACAACTTGCAAAAGGATCAGAATTTATGAGTTTATCTAATTGTTATGGGAATTTAAATAAAATATATTTTAATGACTCTAATTGCTAGCAGTAGTATAAGAAATAGAAATTGATGTGTTTTTTTTTCACATGAGATTTGCACCAGGTTAGCTGCTGCACACATGGCCGGCATCCAGCATGTGAACCTGATGTGATGTTTAAATGATGTTCACACCAGCTTAACTGCTGCACTCATGTTAAGTGTACAACATGTGAACCAGATATAATTTGTAGAAGATGTTCACACCAGCTTACCTACTGCACACATGTCAAGCTTGCAGCATGCGAACCTCATTTGCTTTGTAGACCTGGTTCGCTTTGGATCACTTTGTGTATGCGACCTGCATGCAAACATTGCACAATTAAACATGTGGCATGCATTCTGCATTTACATAGAGACATAGAATCTGATGGCAGATAAGGACCACTTGGCCCACCTAGTCTGCCCATTTCCCTACCTAATGGATAAGCTGCAGATCCTAGTTAGCCAACGGCCTACTTCCTCCTACCCCCCCACTAGAATTGCCTTATGTCTATCCCATTCATTCTTGAATTCCCCATTGTCTTTGACTCTACGAACTCCTCAGAAAGGCTGTACCGTGCATCTACAACCCTCTCTGTGAAGAAATACTTCCTCACATTACCTTTGAGCTGTCCCCCCCATCTTCAAATTGTTTCCCCTTGTTCATGCACATCTCTTTTTCTGAAAGATGCTACCCTCTTGGACTTTGTTGATTCCTTTGAGGTATTTGAAAGTTTCTATCATGTCCCCCTCTCCCTCCCTTCCTCGAGGCTATATATCTTAAGCTCCTTTAGTCTTTCTTCATATATCTTCTAGTGCAGACCCTGCACCATTTTGGTTGCCCTCCTCTGGACAACCTCCTCCCTGTCTATTTCTTTGTGGAGATGGGGGTCTCTAGAATGGTACACAGTACTCCAGATGTGGTCTTACCAGCTGTCTGTACTGAGGGACAGCAACTTCCTGTTTTCTACTGGTGATGCCTTTCCCTATGCATCCCAGTATCCCCCAGCCCTCCTTACTGTCTTCTAACATTGATAGCACACCTTTAGGTAATCTGATATGACTACCTCCAGGGCCCTTTCTATTTTTGTTGTTGTCAGTATCTCACCCCCCCATTGTGTACTCTTCCCTTGGGTTTTTGTTTCCCAGGTGCATTACTTCGCACTTCTTTGTGTTGACTCTAAGCTGCCATACATTTGACCATTCCTCCAACCTTGCCAAGTCCCTTTTCATCCTTTTCATCCTTTCCACCCCACCTTGCATATCAGCCCTGTTGCAGATCTTTGTGTCATCTGCAAAGAGGCATACTTTTCCTTTCAGTCCCTCTGCAATATCAATTATAAAGACATTAAAAAGGACCGGCCCAGTACTGAACCCTGCAGTACCCCACTGGTAACCCCCCTTTTAAAAAGGACCGGCCCCAGTACTGAACCCTGTGGTACCATAGTACACCTATATTTCTGTAAGGGTTCAGTAAAAAGGTATTTCTGGCTCATTTTGGGTAAAACAACAGAATCCTGCTTAAGAGGTCATGTTGAGCAAGATTTATGTGTTTGGTTTTTCCAAATTATTCATTTTTATGTATTTTCAGTTTTTCCTGCAAGTGAAAAAAACAAGATGGTGGCCATCACAACCTGAAACATTCTTTCTGCAACACAAAAAAACACAAATTGTCACAAATGCTAGATGCTTGAAGAAGCAACATTGTAGTGTCATATCAGAGAGTTATCCTAAAACCCTACAAAGCATGCTGAGAAGAAAAACATTAAATTCTCATAACTCTGGAAATGATTAATATATTTTTTTTCATGAAACCTTCAAAAGGCATTATTTTAGCAAAGGGCCCAACAACACTGAAAGTTTAAGAAAACAATTCCATACCATTTAGGCTGTAGGTGACAGCAAATAAAATGGTTTTACCAAAGCAAAAAAAGTGCAATTTTATCATTTTTTTGGAAACCCCAGCTTCACATTTTCCTACTTTTGTTGCTTTAAGTTGAACCCTAACTTGTGCATTAACATAGTTTCTTGCAAAGAATGCTAACATTTTTTTCATATACAGAATGTATATGATGTTTCCTTTTGTTTGTTTTTACACCACACAGGTAACACATATCTTCAGCAATGTTCACCATATGTGCTCTTCTGAGCTTCAAATATCATTCAGCATCTCTTCAGCATCAGTTCTCTAGAGGTGCACTGTTGTTTTACAAATGGCAGTTTTCAAAATGTAGTAAGTCTTTTTAAAATGACAAGTCATCTATTTTTATTTGTTTAATTGTAAATGTAATGCTTATGTAATGCTCATTTATTACCATTACCCAACCATGACATTTCTTGCCTTCCTACATGTAACCCTACTAAGAAACTTGTTATCGTATATGGTCAATACTTATTGTACATGGAAGTCAGCCAGTTCAAAATCCTTATCATGCACAGTCAAAAAGTTATTCTGCACATTCTAAAGATGTTGTGCACATTCTAAATGTTGTGCACATTCTGTCCTCAAGTGCACCTGTGTCACTGCTCACCCCGACTCTTGCATGGTAGAGCTTTCATTTTTACTCTCCTGTCTGCTTTGGGTGAGTGCTCCAGCTCCCACTAGCACTAACCTTTGCAGGCTGCAACCTGCCTTTGTGACCACACTAACAGTTCAGGATGCCTGCCCGACCTTAACATGTGTGAGGGGCTCTGAGCCAGTAGAGCTTAATGGGCAGAACTGCTCAAACAGCTCTCTCTCTCTCTCTCTCTCTGTACCAGTGCTCAGCAGGATAAACACTGCCTGTCAACAAAATGTGACTTTTTAAACAGTTATTCTACAAACATATTACAAAAAAATAACAGAAATGTTTCATTGTGTGTGAGGGGATTCCCCTCTGAGAGGGTAGGGCTTACTGGGCAGAGCTGCTCCAATGGCTCTCTCTCTCTCTCTCTCTCTTTTCTCTCTCTCTTTCTTTCTCTCTCTCAGCACTAGGTAGGATAAACACTGCCTATCAATAGATGTGTTTTTTTTCAAATGTGTTCACTTATTGTACAGATATATTACAAAAACTAACAAAAATGTTTAAGCTGTTGTAATCCATAAGTTACAACTATCTCACTATTCCTCCTGTCATTAATATTTTTTTTAAACCATATACTGTAAGAAATAAAATATGGACAACCATACAAACTCACCTTGATTTTCCATCTTGGGGTTGAGATAACAGTGTATGGATGGAAACATAGGCTCATTGTGTATGGTTGCTCATACATTATTCCTTATATTATCATTAATAAAGAAAGAGACACAACACAGTAAATAATTTATTAGAGAAAAATGCCAAATTAATTAGTGCCAAATTGAGCAGTGTTCCTGGAGATGGCAAAAAAACATGCACTAAAAAAATGAAAAACAATAATGTAAATCAGAACAATAAGTTATCTATTAAATATTAGATGACTCTGGTGTTTCGGTCGCTCTCTCTCTCTCTCTCTCTCTTATATAATGACTAATACATAACTATTCACAAGTATTTACAAGACATACCTGGAAAATTCTTTACTCGATGCCTTAAATAAGGCAATCCTCTGAAAAAGCAGGAACAGTGCGTGGCCAGCATACTAGGTAACATCAGGTTAAAAAACCTTAACATTTTTTATTACTAAATAAACTTAAATGAAATAATATTGAACCACTTTTGTCATTTTTCATCAACATTAAGTGAGTGCACTAACATAAAAGAATAATACTGTACAGCCATGCACACAGATGTAAATTGCTTTACATAAAATAGTTAATATTTAAACATAAAGTAATGCAACATATTTATGTATTAACATGTTTTCAACTGTAAATACATGTCTACAACTGAATTGTACTTTGATTGCACATGACAAACCATTCATGTGCAGTACAGTTTCAATTTTGGCGTGCTTTGCAAAGTGTTAAATGATGGGCTGATGTATGGCTGTGTATGGACTGCTGCCTGCCTGGGTGGTGGTGGGGAGTAAAAGATCTACATGTGACAGGATTAACTGTAAAAACTGATTATGCTCACAGTCCGGCAGCACACTAGCAAGAGCCTTCTCGAACTGAAACTATATCAGTATCATTATCATGATTATAACCATCCAGATATTACATGTAGAAATAAAATGTTATAAAAAGAATCATTTGTGATGCAGCAAGTTATTAAATGCTCTGGAATGATGAGAACAGCCATTACTTGTAGAAATCAAATATAAGAACATTAATTATTCATAACTCACTAAGTGACATAGTCCAAAGGGGAACAATGTCAGCAATGTATGTTTCCTGTGCACCTTTTTTAACTACTTAATTGAGAGGCATATTAACAATATCTATTCTTCTGCAGCTCCCACAAATTGCTTGTTATTTAGGACAATCAGATATGCATCCTTTAGCTTCCTTGGAAGCATTTCATTAAGGTGCATGTAGCATCATTGCACTCTATCCAAATGCCACTGTATCTGAGCCAAATTACATGATGGGCAGAATGCACAAAGGCTCCATGGAGGAAAATTATTGTTTGAGTGTCAAAATGGAACTGTCCAAACATAGCCCCACCTACAGTACAGTTAGTTATTGGTGTCACAACTTTGATCCCCTGTGACTCAAATCATTAGTGAATTAGCATGTGGTAGTTTGCCAAAAGTGTCACTTTCAATGATTAGGTACTGTTCCTGACACATCTTGTGCACTCTCAGTCAGATTTAGCATTGCTGAACAAATGTCTGAATTTGATAGATAATTTGTATGGGACATATAAAGAGATCTACAACATGTCATCAGTCACTTCTCTGTCAATTTTACCACAAGAATGTTGACATATTTCATTATGAAGTACTGCTTTACTGAAATCCCATCTTCTTCCAATGAGTTGATGATTGCCATCATAAGCTTGGTAATATCTTGTTGAACATTGTTATCAAATGTGTTATGCTGGTCAATAGATGCCACAGCACAAGAGGGCAGTGTTAATGACTGCACAGTGCTGTTTTACCATTGACTGGTAGTTATAATTTGCTTCAGCGGATCTGTCAGAACTTTTAATTCTGAGGCACTTATTTTGGCAACAAATGTAGGCAAATGTAGGAATAAATCCACAAACAGAGTCGCTGCATGGAGGTGGTAGAGCATAAGGTCAGAACAACATGTATACAAAGGCAAGAAAGACCTCACTCAAATTCATAAAGGACTGCATCATCCACAAGCCATATACTTCAGCTTAAAAAGCAGGCTTTATTATAGAAGGCACAGGGTACAAACCCTCAGGGTGAAAAAGAAACACCCTTCCATAATAACGCCTGCTTTTTAAACTGAAGTATATGGCTTGTGGACAATCCAGTTCTTTTAGTATTTGAGTGAGGTTTGAAATGTAGGAATACCTGCATCTTAAATGTAGGAATACTTGCATCTCAGAATTTGCATAGTGATTAACGTCAGTACTGTTGTCAAATGACAACACTGCAGTTAGACCAACAGTTTTTTTCACTGGAGGTTATCTAGTATTATCAGCCATGGTTGATCACTTATCACCTCGTAAAGTGGAAGAATCCTGTACAGTAGTCTTCTTCCTCTTCATTTTCCATGACATCTCAGAAGACACATCTCGCATGAGTACATCATTCACTAGTGTAATGAAAGACATGTTCGGTTGATACAAAGTGGGAAGGCGACTGTACCCTATGATGCATTTTTTCTCAGCGTGAATTTTATTAATGTACAATCCTGTGAAAGTCTTGACCTGAGACAAATCAACATAGCTCATCCCATCTTTTAAGATAGAATTCCCTGTGTCAATCATCACAGCATCTAAACTCAAACCTTGTGACTTGTGAATGGAAACTGCATATGCAACACAGAATGGGAACTGTTTTCATGTTACAGTACATAAATATCTCTCACATGCTAAATTTTATCAAGTATCTATCAGTGTTTTGTGGGTTATCAAGGTTGTCAAATTTTGCCAGAAAAATTTCAACAAATGTTCTCTGAACATTGTATTGAAAGTCAACTGTGTGCCTCATTGCACTGTTGACCATTTCATGATCCACATTAAGACTGATGTGGCATCACATGGGCATTTTTACAGAATGTAAGAGCTGACTCTAGGCCAGCTGTTCTTGACACATCTACATTCAACTCTTTTAGATGGTCAATCATCTTTGAGATCATTGTCAGGCTTAGACAAATTCAATTGAATCAACCTATGGTTGTTGCTGTATCTCCAGCATTATTTGATTGAACTGTGCACACTGTTTTAGCCTTAGTATCAAACACACAATTTGTATTCCATCACAGCATACTTTGCTAAACATATTAACTGCTTCAGACATGGAAGCCTCTCCTTTGCCTTTCACTGGTGTGTTCAGGACTGAAGCATTGGAAGCTGACAAGTTTCCAGTTTGTGCCTCAAGTAAAGCCTTGTAATGTTGACCACCACTCTGACACATATTCTGAAAGAGTTCAACATTGGTGAATAAGTCCCACGGGTTAATTCCACCAACACTCCCCATTGTTTTTCTAGAATACTCAACAGTGAGACTAGAAAAGATATGCTTCCCATTCACTGGCACAAGTTGAAGAAGGTCACCAAAAACAACAATGTTTTTGCCTCCAATGGCAACTTCATCATCAGTGCTAGCAATCTCCTGCAGACATAGGTGAATGAAGGCAGTCATGACATTGAAGACCATACTGATCAGTATTTAAGAGCTCCATTCTGTCAAACATACAATGTAGGCCACTTTCAAATTCAAAAGACAAATTCACCAGTTTTTCCATGTTCAACATTCAACATAAAAATACAGTGTAGAGTCACTCCACCAATGTTATATGCTGCAAGTCAGGCTGGAACAGTCACAACTGTAGACACTGCTACTCCAGTATATTTCCATATATTGGCATTAATTACTTCAAAAAGAAAACTTTTTCCTGTGCTAATTGAGCCACTGAGAATCATACATAGTGGCTTGTGTTGGTTACAACAGCATTGTTTTTTATTATGCCGAATACTATGGTGAACAACATATGTTATGGCGGTATATACAACTCACTGCTGTTGACTTAACTGCTGTACAGTGACAGAGATGTAAGCAGGAGTTTGGCATGACTGTTCATGGCTGTCTTGACATCTGACATCAGTACAATGGGATCATTTATAGGAAGAGGAGCTCCCAGTGCACCTTCTCCCCAGATCACAGTTGTCCTGAGAATTCACTGGAGTATCTTCTTCCACTTGTTCTCTGTCTTTTTCTTGCTGTTCTGTCTCTAATCATAATCTTTTTATGTACACATCTGAACATTTTGTTTTGAAGTTCTAATAGCTCATACTGAATTGCTCCTCATATGTGTCAGATTCGTTCTTCAATGAGCTTTCATGTCTCCAAGACTTGAGCAGGAAAGGTTGAGCAAAATAGTAATGCTTTCTTTTCTCTGGAGATTTTAGAATGAATTTGTAATTTGCAATAGTCAATTAACCAAGGCTTGTGTCTTTTGGCCAGACTTCGTTGGATGCATGTAACTTGGAAAATAGCCTTTGCTGGGTAAGACTCAGATCCAGTTTTATAGGAATATATTAAAACTGATTGAGACTCATAATACTGGCATTCACAATATCATATACAACATACTAAATAATACAATACCACATAATACTATATCCTGACACCAATAAACCCAACAGCACAAGGCACAGAGCAGAAAAACTGTCAAAATGTATGTTCTCCTGTGTAATGTGGGGGGCTTTGCCCCCCTGCACCTCCCAATAATTAAATATACATCCTCCAAGTCTGACTTACCTCCGAGATGAGGAGAAACACCCAATACTGCACAATACTATACCCTGACACCAATGAACCTGACAACACAAGGCACACAGCAGAAAACTAGTAAAAATTAGTGTTCTTTTGTGTAATGAGGGGGGCTCTGCACTCGGCATCCCCCAATAATTAAATATACTACCTCCAAGTCTGACATACCTTGGTGATGAGGAGGAACACCATTTGCAGCACAGCTTGGATCTGGCAGGTCAATAGCAAGCAGGTGCAGACACAGCTGACAACAGTCCACATAGCACTAAGCACAGGCATACCAACACTAACCTTTCACATGTGTACTAAGCACTACATACCCTAAAACCCATTATATATCAAATAAAGACATCCCATAACTCACATTAACAATGTTCCCCCCAGCAAACATCCCACAAATAACCCATCCCACACAGACACATCCAATCCTGAAAATACCTATATCAGGCAGAATACACAGCATTACATCCGTTGAGCTCATGAACATGTTGATAAACTGGAGTTGGGGAACCAGGTGTCAGGATTCCAAGGTACGGTAGAAACAAAATACCACCATTTTATAGTCATACCATTGGGAAACTTCAGTGAGACACATGTTCTCCATGGCATTGTGTCACTGGGGTTAATATTTATCAAATTTTTTTCAGAATGTTTGTTGAAGATGGCATGTGTGTCACAAGATCTTCAATCTGGTTGTGAGACTTTAACACACAGAATTTGTCCTGTTTGTAGTTGACATCCAAGTACTGTATTGCATTGGATTTGCTATTGAGACATGTTCCCATCAAATGTCCACTTGCTTCATAGGCTCCACATTCATGGTGTTATGGAGTTTTCAACCCCAGAGACCACAGCTAAGAACTGGTAGATCTGCTTCTGTTGGAAAGATCCTTCCATAGTTCCTGCAAGTATATATGCTCATTTTTGGTAATGTATGATGTGACATAGCATACCAGGACCATGTAGTTGTCAGCAACAAACTGAACATCTATGTTCGCCTGCCACATCAACAACAGAACACTGCTGTAGCCATTAATGAATACCTCATTTTATTTTCCAGGAAATTCATATACTCCTCTTTGTAGTTTTGGATTTCAGATCGCGTTGCATGGCTGAGAATAAGTCATTCACACTGCCCTTCTTCAGACATTCATCTAGGAACTCTAAGCAAACATCTTGTGTACCAATTGCCCTGATTTTTCACCTTTTGAGCACAGAATTGGCACCAGATGGGTCACTGAAACATTTCAGTTTCTGTAAGGTTGAACTGTTGTTCTTGTCAGGAAGCTGACATGTAATATACTGCATGATAAACGTGAGGATTTCAATGTTTTCACTATCACCAGTATGGAGTGTATCTTTTATCCACAGTAGTATGTGGATACGAGAAGCACCATGTACTTGGTATTGCACTCTCTAGAAGTAATGTTCCCCAATACCAAGAGGTGGCTTAGTCTTTGACAGAATGAACCTCAGCAGTGCATTAAATTGGTGATGAAAATGTGACACAGACTAGGTCTAGAGAGCACATCTCACCAAGAGCCATGGATAATATACCATCAGCACCTGCATTTGCCCACTTTAGTATTTCTGGTAGTTCCTCTCAACTGTATTCAGCACAGCTCAAAATAACAAACCAAGTAGTTGTACCACACTCTTGTAGCATACACATTTCCTCTGAGTGCCTGAGGTACCAGTATTCTTTGGTGCCACGCATGCTTGACAGGATGGAATTCAGGTTTACCTTTAGTGTCTTGTTCTTATTTTTCAACTTTTGCAACAATTCTGCTGCTGTGAGACCATGCAATGATGTGGTCATCTGCAGAGTATATGCAAGAGATGCAGACAGCTCTCCAACAGGAGGTGAAACCAGTACTGAATATTCCTTCTGAACTTCCAGTAGGAATGCAGCACTATTTGATGCTTGGTAGTCAGCTCCAGGAACATGTACTGTACCTCATGCTCATTCAAATGACCATGAGTTCTGTGTGGAAAAAGATCTGAAAAGCAGTACGTTTCCAATGTACTCTCCCAGATACTGACAGGATTGCCATCAACCTTTTTAATTTAATACACGTCAGTGTTGTCACTGACTGGATCCTTGCCACGGAAAGGATGAATTGTGTACTGCTCATGTACATTTTCATTTGTAGTCATCAAGACTTTCTCAGTCATTGCTTTCTTGGTGTCTAGGATTCCAAACTGAATGTCAATATCACTTATGTGGTCAACATTTAAATACTCATAGAAAAGGTTTTTGATCTTTTAGGTAATGTTCTGCCTTTTTTAACTCTCTCTAGATTCACAACATCCTGCCAAATTGGTTTTGCCTTTATTGGAACAGTTTTTTTGTCTTTGTTGGAACACCACTCACCAAAATGAAAATACTATTGCCCCGTGTGATGGCCTCAGCGTTTCCTGGAGTGGGAGTTGCAAGTGCATAATAGATTCCTTCAATGACTTTATGTGTTCTTTCTTTGGCATCTTTTTAAGCTTTGTTTTCAATCTTAGAATTGTTTAGCATGGTTTCATTGTCTGGATCAAAATGTGTTCAAATTTAAAAAAGCAGTCTTTGTGGGTGTCACATCTGCCTCCATGTTGTTCAAAACAGATTTTGGAGGCAGCTCGTCTGCTTTTATCTTTCTGAATGAGTACAAGCACATGTGCACAATTTCTTCTAGTGCAAAATCACTTTTAAGCAACAAGTATGTCACTAAATGACCCCACATGTGATTCCACTTGGCAATTTGTGTCAGATCAGCTTTGACTGTTTGTGAACTATAAAATAGTTGCTTGCAAGAGACACCTTCAGTTTCAAACTTTTCTCTCTTTGCCACTTCAAATATGGCTATCTCATATCCAGACTTGTCAATGAGCCATTTTTTCTGTCAATTTCAGATGGCTCCACGAAGGGTGTCGACAAATTTTTCATTGAATGCCCCGACAGCGAAACCGGCAGTTTGACTGCATTTAGCAGTCGGCTGCCAGTTTCTCAGCACACAAAGTGCTTTCTTTGGGGGGCTTCACCCCCACACCCCCCACTAAAGATTATCAACTCTGAGTCGGAGTTGATTCAGGGGGGTGCAGGACCCCTGACAGACAGTGCCCGGTTCCAGTGGGTCCCCTACAGTGGCATGGCACTGTAGTCACTGTGGGGGACCTCGCTGTTGAACTGTCGCTGTCAGGTGGGTATACCATTTCAGATAGCTGGACATGTGCTTTGTATCCTGAATTGGTTTCGGTGGACTGCCAGCTTCTATGTGTGGGTGGCTTTGTATGTTTGTCTGTGTCAGTAGCTTATTTGTTGTGGATTTTCATGCTTTTCTGGTTGGAGTAACTATGCCATTCTTGCACATGACATCTGTGACTCCTCTCCTGCAAAACGTCACCACCAGGCATTGATATTTTCATCATAAATCAACTTTTTGAAAGCCATCCCTAGCAAAAAAAAAATAAAATAAATCCACAACTAAGCTTGACAAGTTCTGAGATTCTGGGTCCTGTATTCAATCCACATTTTCATCTGACCTGCTCTTAAAGGAACTTGTCAACAAGGGCAATTCACAACCATTTTTGAGAACAAAGGTAACATTTTATTTATTCATTTAGATTTGGTTAACTGGGTAGGGTGCAGTAGACAATCAACTACTTATTTGCAGGGATGACCCAGGAGAAATACAATGGTAGGATATTTCAGGTTTTACAAAAACAATGGCAGAATATTACAGGGTTCACAGCATACAAGACAGGTAGATAACATTGAGTTGTAAGAATAACAGTAGTACACTTTTTGTAAGAGTGCATAGTAGTGCATACAGCTGACTATGTGCTAAGAAGCCCAGTAAGAAGTCCCATAAGTCCAGGGAGAATAGTGAGAACAAGGTTGTCACAATCACAAGTTCGGAACAATGAGCACAGGTAAGTATCATTTTACAGCAACAAGTTATTTCTTAGCAGAGTATGTTACAGTCAACAGTAACATTAGAGGCAGATCATGGTTCTGGACTTTAAGACCTGTAGTAAGGTGTGGGTAATTGCACCAATGCTAGGGGAGATCACTGATGGGTATTACAGGGTTAGTCATTATAGGCAGGTACACTGGGGGTAATGCAGTAGATGGACACAAAGGTGACTATGGAAAGTGCCAGCTTTTTGATCCTGCCATACAGATGGAGGTATATTATTCCATAGCTTGGGTGCCGTGGAGGAGACAGACATCCCTCCCTACCTGGTACATGACCTGGGGACCTTTAGTAGGTCAGTACATGAAGATTTAAGGGTTTAGCACCTAGCATCAGATTCTAGGTATGAGTAAAGGGAGAGAGGCATTTGGCTATGTAAGACACTATGGACAATTTTTCCTAGAGTGAGGTCAATGAGGGCTGAAGGTGAAGGCCAACTTAGTTTGGCATATAAAAGACAGTGGTGTTTGAGGCAATTACAACCAAGAGTGAAGCGGCATACATTTTTATATCCCACTGTCCATTTGTGTATGAGGATTCTAGAGGCGTTGGCAAAGACTGGAAGGTCATATGTTAGTTTCAGTAGTAATAGACAGCGTGCAATAGTAGTCCTAGCTATAAGGGAGAGGTTATTGCATGCACGATAGGCTATATCCAGACTTGCATTTGCAGTCTTACAGATGGAGAAGATGTGCTGTGCAAAATCTAGGTAGAGATCCCAGGTGATTCCTAAGTATTTGAAGGCTGTGACTGTGTCAAGAAGAGAGCCATTTCTACTGGACACCGAGGGAAGGGTGCTTAAGCTACATAACCAAGGAGGTGTGCCAAAGATCATAGCCTGGGTTTTGAAGAGATTGAATAGGAGTTTATGTTCATTGAGCCAGGACTGTACTACCTGGAGGTCTGATGACAGAGTATTATTGATGATGCCTATGTCAGGGGCATGTCTGATAAATACTAAATCATCTGCATAGAGGGGATGAGTACGAAGCAGTGATAGATTGAGTTTATATGCAGGGAGAATAACAGTGGCCTAGAGATTGAGCCTTGGAGGATGCCTAGAGTGGTAGGAAGAAAGTTGGAGTAGGAGCTAATTTTAACCCTTTGTGTCCTATTTGTAAGATAACTGGTGAACCAGGGTAAAGTGTGTTCAGAGTCTTTTGAAAACTTTGCCACGAGGCGGTGCACCTGTTGCCTGCTCTGAGATGAGAAGCCAGGGGCTTTTCTGCTCATTTGCGATTCTGCTACTACTGCTGCTGCTGCCTGCATTGGTAGTCGGGTGCCAGCTGAGAGGACTATTTCCTGCCATTTTAAACCTTGCCAGCAATGCTGAGATCACATCCAATGCTACGTGTGGTGTCAAAGACCTGGTGATGTACTGTAAACTTGTGGAACACATGCTGGGATGGCCAGTTCGCAACCCACAGTGTTGAATCCGTGACATGAACAGTGCAAACTGAAAAGAATGACATCCTATAACCAATGCAATTGATGGTACAAATAATTGGTGGCAGAGTCCCAGCATCCAGAATTGGAGGGAATACCACTTGGTCACAATCACCTCAGATTTATGTCAGATAATTCCTGAAGAAGACGTATGGCCAAAACGTTGATTCTAACTCTATTTTGAATCCTTGCCATTATCAGCCTGTCTATCTCTACCACCCAGAACCTGCCATCCTCTCTCCCCTGCTTCCCACCATGCTCATCCCTTTCTGGTCCTACTACCCTCCTTACCCCCTTCACTTAATGATGCCTCCTTTGGCTGACCTGCTCTACCCACAGACGTCATGCCAAGTATCTTGTACACATTGAAACTTGCTTGCATTTTGGACTCCTAGTGGACTGTGTATTGCTCTCAGTGATTTTGCCTCAACATTTATACTGTGCATTCTTGTACAACATGTAGTCTGAATGATGTAG
Source organism: Neoceratodus forsteri (assembly GCA_016271365.2). NCBI lineage: Eukaryota > Metazoa > Chordata > Ceratodontiformes > Ceratodontidae > Neoceratodus > Neoceratodus forsteri. The sequence continues at coordinate 142,641,413 of JADMNL010000029.1, read as the reverse complement.
CTCCTTCCTATTATAATTCAGAATGATGTAATTCCCTCCTACTGTAATTTCTGCCCCGTCCTAGTTTTAACTTTTTGTCTGAATTTGTCTTCATTACCCTCTAATGTGGAACCTTTGTAAATAAGCTCTCAGCTCAAGGTACTCATAATTTGAATCAATGATAAATAAATAAAAATACATCTGATGTGGTCCAGAGGGCAGGCCAGTCCTGACTGGCCAAGTCAGCTTTAAATTGTGTAGTGTCAAGGGTGGAGAAAGTCAAAACCTGGATGATACGGGATGGTGTCCTAAGTACTTTGGTACACCAGACACAGTAAACTGGTGAGTGGTCACTTAAGGCGTCTGGAAGGTCACCAAAGCAGATTATCTTGTCTGCATTAGGGACAAGTATCCAGTCAATAAGGGTAACAGTTTGGGCATTACTGGATAGTCTAGTAGGTTGGGAGATAATTTGGTTAAGCAGTAACTTGTTAAGATGAGGTTCTACTTCTGTTTTGGCTTGACCTAACCAGTTAATGTTGAAGTCGCTGAGGATCACAACATCATTGCTACTAATTGTGGGGCCAACTGTGTCTTAGAGAGGGAAGTCCAAGATGACTAGATTCTTGGGGAAGTTATATGCAGAGGTTGTGCAGTTTCTTGGAATTGCCTAGGGTTAGTATGCCATGACACTTTTCAAAGGTAGTGGCTGTGGGAATTTGGGGAGGAGTTGGGGTGGCGATAGTAAGGTGTGACTTGAAATAAATCATGGTGCCACCTCCCTTCTTGGGATGGGGCCTGTCACTCCTTTTTATGTTGGCTCGCGCTTGCGTAGCCAACATATTGAGGTAGTAGCAGATTTGGAGGCGCGGCACTGTTGGGCGAATGCAGGGCACGCATCAGAAGGTGCGTCCCTCATTCCCCAATCAGGCAGCAGGAGGCACTGACCTCATGCATGCCTAATGTGGCCATCACAACAAAGAAATGGTCCACTGCAATGAGAGTGAAGCTCTCATACAGAGTGACCATTACACACCTCCCTCGGTACAGGCAACATGGCGGCAGTGAGTGCCACCACTGCTGCCTGTCACAATGCCGACAGGGGAGCCCACTCCCCATTGGCATAATGTGTCCCCCCTTTTGTTGATTGCCAAGGGGTGCCCAATCCCCCTCGGCATCATGCACCTTCCCCCCCATTTGTTATGTGCCGACGGGGGTGCCCAATCCCCCATTGGCTAAAGCACCCCTCCACCCACAAACACTGAGGTGGCATGCTGGGAGCCCACCCCAGTGTGCTAAATTCCATCTGAAAAATGGAAACCGTCCCGCGACATCTTTTTTTTTTAAACCCTGTAAAACAAAAACGGTCCCTCTGAAGTCTCCCTGCCCCCCTCCCACAACCTGCACCCACCCACTGTGCACCCTGCCTCTCCACACCCCCCTCACCCCATACTTACCTCCAGAGTCTGGTGTGACGATCTTCGGTGGACCGGGAACATGTCTGCACTCTTCAAAGCCAACCGCGAACTGAGGAAATGCCGGTAAGCTGTATAATGGAATAAATAGGGTTTTTTCAACTTTGATGCATATCTCAGGCATTTTTTGGAATTTTGTCACCAAATTTTCAACATGGGGTTTTCAGGACCCCTCCTCATGAATTCTGTCACTGTCATGGTGTTATTCAGCCCTGAAAGGTGATTTTGTGGTCACTGTGTGGAATCACCTTTTGGGACTGATTAACAAAATGACAGTGCCAGCGTTCATGAGGTGGGCTCTCAAAAAGTCTATGTTGCAAATTTGGTGGAAAAAATCTAAAACATTACTGTTTTACGAGCGTCTGTTATGCAGTTACTACGTATGCTCAGAATCTCTCGCCGACCGTAATATTTTCATGCCAGATTTTAACATTGGCATTTTTACACACCTCCTTGTGAACAGTACAGCTGTCATTTTTCACATCCTGGCCAAAATGTGTTTTCGTAATTCCGGCACAGAAAAGCGGTTGCTGTGAGAAATCAGTGTTTGGGACAGATTACAAAAATGACAGTGACACTGTTCATGAGCAGAGGTCCTAAAATGCCTATGTTGAAAATTTGGTGACGATACTCCATAAAATGACTGTTCACGAATTTATAATATTTTCACTCCAGATTTTCAACATTGCCATTGTTCTGCACCTCCTTATGAACAGTACAGCTGTCATTTTTCACATCCTGGCCGAAATGTATTTTTGCTGTTCTGGCACAGAATAGAGTGGTTGCTGTGGGAAATCCATGTTCGAGACACATTGTGAAAATGACATTAGCAGAGGTCCTAAAATGCCTATGTTGAAAATTTGGTGACGAAAGTCTATAAAATGACTGTGTTACGAGTGTGTGTTGCGCAGTTTGCATGCACGCTCGTAAGTTCACGAATTTATAATATTTTCATTCCAGATTTTCAACATTGCCATTGTTCTGCACCTCCTTATGAACAGTACAGCTGTCACTTTTCACATCCTGGCCGAAATGTATTTTCGCTGTTCTGGCACAGAATAGAGTGGCTGCTGTGGGAAATCCATGTTCGAGACACATTATGAAAATGACATTAGCAGAGGTCCTAAAATGCCTATGTTGAAAATTTGGTGATGAAAGTCTATAAAATGAGTGTTTTCTGAGTGTGCATTGCACAGTTTGCATGCATGCTCGTAACTTCATGAATTTGTAATATGTTCACTCCAGATTTTCAGAATTGGCATTTTTTCACAGCTCCTTATGAACAGTACAGCTGTCATTTTACATATCCTGGCCGAAATGTATTTTAGCATGTCTGGTGCAGAAGTGCACAATCACTGTGCAAAATCGGTTTTCGGGACAGTGTGAGGAAATAACAGTGACACTGTTCATGAGCAGAGGTCCTAAAATGCCTATGTTGAAAATTTGCTGCCGAAAGTTCATAAAATGACTGTGTTGCAAGCATGCGTCGCGCAATTTCCACGCACCCTTGTAACTTCACAAATTTGCAATATTTTCATGCCAGGTTTTCAACACTGGCATTTTTTCACTCCTCCTTATCAACAGTACAGCTGTCATTTTTCACATTCTGCCCAAAATATGCTTCTGCACCTGTGGCCCTCAATGGCGTGGTCACTGTGGGAAATCAACTTCTGGGACTGATTAACAAAATCACACTGTCACTGTTCGTGAGGGGAGGTCCCAAAATACCTATATTAAAAATGTGGCTAACAAGCTCCCACAAATAATTGAGTTATGGACATGTGTTGCGCAGTTGCTATGCATGCTAATGACTTCACCAATTTTTCATATTTTCACTCCAGATTTTCAATGTTGCCATTTTTTATGCTTCTTCATGAACAATACAGTTGCCATTCTCCACATCCTGCCCAAAATGTGTTTTCATCCCTGTGTCACCAAATGGCATAGCCGCTGTGCAAAACCACCTTTCAGCTCACAAACTGATTGTGCCGCTTCTCATGAGCTGGCCTCACAAACAGCCCATGTTGAAAATCTGGAGTGAAAATACCACCGCACCCTTACGGTGTTAGGGTTTCCAACTGTACCACCCCGCACAGCACAGACCAACAGGCACCAGGGCTGTAACTTGGGATCACCGGCTGTAATGCTCATGCCATTGCACCCTCACCCTGCAGCCACTGACAGGCATCGTGGTGTGTCTTGCACTGTTCGGCCACAAAATTCATCCCATTCTTCTATACTGCACCCACGTCAGCGTATTTCCTTATGGAATGGGGTAAGTATAATACCCAAAGCACACCACGGCACTTGTCAGTGTCTACAGAGTAGGGTGATGTACAATGGCATGAGCGTTATAGCTGACGACCCAAAGGCCCACCCCAATGCCTGTCGCTCTCTACAGGTGAGCGCGGGGTTGGCATCACTTCAGTACTTCACTGCCATTCCTATTATGCATCTCTACCTCTGGCACTACCAAAGCCAATGCCAGTGAGACAACATTCAGCATTGACAAATGCTTATTTTCATATGTAACCCCCCTATAAAAAGGGGTCCCTGTAAATGTCTTCCTGGGCTTACCAGCCACCATATGGCTTTCTCCTCCTGCTCTTCCCGGGCATCTCCCAATCAGCCAGCAGTTGTTTTTAGACCCCAGGTCTTGTCCTGCCCCTCTGTTGCTCCAGCCTACCACCCAAGTTTTTAATCCAGCCCTGCGAGGCTCAAAAGTTCCACCACGACGTCCCACTATGCTGTCTGCCCTCAGGGTAGTGGAAATCATGTAGGAGCAATCGGCGCTTTTGATCTCTGGTCGCACTGTTTTGTGGTCGCTCTGGGGAGTGTTTTGTTGATCCTGGGATCCCCGTCACCTGAGCGGGACCTGGTGACCATGGACAGGCCACTGAGAGGCTAGTCCTCCTAAAATTGAGGAAGTTCCACTGAGGTGTTTGGTCAGGCGTTTGATCATTTAAATATGCATGAGCTGAGCCCCGATCATTTAAATATCATGAGGGCCTATCTGCCCTTGGGGCAGAGTGTATCTTGGCTGCGGCTGAAAAGAAAGAAAAGAAAGTGTTTGGGGAAATAAATATTGTAACTGCTGCATATTAGGGAAAGTGCTATGCAGGGGAGAAAAGGTTTAAAAATAGATACTTCTTCCTGGCTATACCAGAACTTTTGTTGGGACTCAGAGTGTCAGCCTGTCTGCTGCTGCAAATCAGGGCTCACTAAACATTGGTAGCAGTGACAGGAAAATGGACTGAGCAGATTCCTCACTCTGTGCAGCGACAGCAAGTACACAACCTGGGCTACAGAACTGTGGGGCATTGGGACAAATATCTCATTATCTCTGGCTGCACCAGAACTTTTATTCAGGACTGTATCTAGTCTGCTTAAGGGACAGTGGGTTAAGCAGCCATTGCCAGCAGCTACAGCTAATCAGAAAGCCAGGAAAACAAAGCCAGGACTTGTGGGACTTTTTACAAAAGCTTTTGGGTAAATGCCAAGTACTCAGGGGGACTTACAGGGACCTAATTCTAGGTGCCAAAACACCAGACCAACAGTGCATCAAACGAGGCTCATGCATTATTCATTTCTGTGATTGACAGGTCCTCCAGCCAATCAGAGGCCAATCACCCCATCATCACAGCCAGTCAGGAAGGAGCCTTGGGAAAGCCCTATAAGAAACAGTGTAAGCCAGCATTTTGCCAGATTGAGAGCCAGATTCCAGCCTGCAGATTCGAGGGGAAGCCCCCCCCACAGGGTGGGGGCTCAGGTCCCTGCTATGCTTCTGGGCTTGGGCAGTACAGCCACACCCCTCAATCCAGGAGGGGGGTGTTTTGTTTTACTTAAAGTTAAAGTAATGTTGGTTCAGTGAGAAACTGCTAGAAACATAGAAACATAGAATTTGACGGCAGATAAGGACCGCTTGGCCCACCTAGTCTGCCCATTTCTCTACCTAAAGGATAAGCTGCAGATCCTAGTTAATTAACATACTACTCCCTCCTTCCCCCCACTAGAATTGCCTTATGTCTGTCCCATGCATTCTTGAATTCCCCCACTGTTTTTGACTCTACGACCTCCTCAGGAAGGCTGTTCCATGTATCCACAACCCTCTCTGTGAAGAAATACTTCCTCACATTACCTCTGAGCCATCCCCCCATCTTCAAATTGTGCCCCTTTGTTTTTGAACATCTCTTTTTCTGAAAGATGCTACCCTCTTGGACTTTATTGATTCCCTTGAGGCATTTGAAAGTTTCTATCATGTCCCCCCTCTCCCTCCTTTCCTCGAGGCTATACATCTTTAGTTCTTTTAGTCTTTCTTCATATGTCTTCTGATGCAGACCCTGCATCATTTTGGTTGCCCTCCTCTGGACAACCTCCACCCTGTCTATGTCTTTGTGGAGATGGGGTCTCCAGAACATACACAGTACTCAGATGACCTTACCAACTACAATACTTGTACAGAGGCCAACAACTTCCTGTTTTCTACTGGTGATGCCTCTCCCTATGCATCCCAGTATCCCCAGCCCTCCTTACTGCCTTCTCACATTGCTGGCCCGCCTTTGGGTCATCTGATATGACTACCCCAGGTCCCTTTCCATTTTTGTTGTTGTCAGTATCTCATCTCCATTGTGTACTCTTCCCCTGGGTTTTGTTTCCCAGGTGCATAAATTTTCACTTTTTTGCATTGAATCTAAGCTGCCATACATTTGACCATTCCTCCAACCTTGCCAAGTCCCTTTTCATCCTTTCCACCCCACCTTGCATATCAACCCTGTTGCAGATCTTTGTGTCATCTGCAAAGAGACATACTTTCCCTTCCAGTCCCTCTGCAATGTCACTTATAAAGACATTAAAAAGGACCGGCCCCAGTACTGAACCCTGGGGTACCCCACTAGTAACCCTCCTTTCTTCACTGTGGACTCCATTTACTATTACCCGCTGTATCCTGTTGTCTAACCAGTGTTTTACCCAGGCTACCACCCTAGGACCCACTCCCAGGCTGGCTAATTTGTTTATTAATCTTTTGTGCGGGACTGTGTCAAATGCCTTGCTAAAGTCTAGGTAGGCCATGTCCACAGCCCCTTCCTGGTCTACTACTTTGGTCACCCAGTCAAAGAAATCAATTAGATTTGTCTGACATGACCTTCCCGCTGTGAATCCATGCTACCTTGGGTCCTGTGCCCCACTGGCCTCTAGGTACTCAACAATTCTTTCCTTCAGAAGTGATTCCATCATTTTCCATACCACTGAGGTAAAACTGACAGGTCTGTAGTTTTCTGCCTCTGTCTTGCTCCCACTTTTGTGAAGGGGAATCACATCCACCCTCCTCCAGTCTCAGGTACCACCCCATCCTCCAATGATTTATTAAAAAGGGTAGTCAGTGGTGTTACTAGTTCTTCCCTTAGTTCTTTTAAAATTCTGGGGTGAACCCCATCAGGCTCCATTGCTTTATCCACCTTCAGTTTTAAGAGTTATGTCAGAACGCTTTCTTCTGTGAAAGGACTAATATCAACCCCCTATCCAGAGTGCTTCTATTGACAGGATTAGGTATTTCCCCCTGCTTTTCCATTGTGAATACTGAGCAGAAGTATTCATTCAGTATCCCTGCTTTTTCACTGTCGCTCTCTGCCCAACCACCTTCCTCTTTGTTCAGCCTCAGTATCCCTGCCTTAGTCTTTCTTTGCTCCCTAATGTACATATAAAAGGTTTTATCCCCCTTTTTAACCGAGTTGGCTATCTTTTCCTCAGTTTGGGCCTTTGCTATTCTGACTGCCTTATCCGCTTCCTTCTGCTTTAACTAATACAGTTCTCTGTCCTGCTCCTTCTGTGTTTCCTTATACTTCCTGAATGCTATCTTTTTCCCCCTTACCTTCCAAGCTACTTCTTTTGAGAACCATTGTGTTTTTTTCTTTTCATTTTGATTTATTTATTTAGTTCACTCAAAGACTTGTTGCCTCTGTGATGGCGGTTTCGATGTTTCCCCATTGTTGCTCCACCCCAACCCACCTTCTTACCTGTTTGCTAGTGCTTTTCTGAGGCACTCTCCCATTTTGACAAAATCAGCCCTCCTGAAGTCCAGTACCTTCACTTTTGTGTGGCTTGACTCTACAGCTAAGTTTATCGTGAACCACACTGTTGGGTGGTCGCTTGTTCCCAGATGGCTACCCACTTCAAGATCAGAGCTCCTCTCTCCATCCCCATTTGAGAGTACCAGGTCTAAGATTGCTCTCTCCTGAGTGGGTTCCAAAACTAGCTGTCTGAGGCATGCCTCTTGCTAGTCTGGAGGTTGCCAGATTTGTCCTCCAGGTGCTAGCCCTTCCTCCCATGTCTGGGAAAGATGTGGACCGAAGGCCAGATGTCACCAAGCAGCAGTGAAAGTGCTGACCAGAACCTCAGTCATGAAAGGACTAAAGATGCAAGTTCAAGATTTATTTATTTGTTCAACAAGGTCATTACAAATTATTAAAATCATAAAGTTAAAACATACACATAAAATAAATGTCACTTCATGGATACATTCCAGATAACATTACAATTCATCTTATTGCACTTTCAAGAAATATTTTAGGTAATCACTGCTGACATTATTCAGAATGTTTATAAGTGGGTTGGCTGTAAAAAGTCAGCTGCTTGCTGAAGTACATATACATTTTTATTATTCATCGGGTATTCTACAATTTTATCAGGGGGGAGGTCGAGGTTCATCATGATGCCACCAAACCATTTTAGATGTAGCCCTTTATATAATGGGCATAAAAGTAGTATATGCTTTAAATTATCTTCAGAGAACTTATCACATTTACAAAATGGAGTTGAAATATTTTCCCTTTTTTGCCTATGAAGTACATAATTAGCATTATAGATTTCAAGCCTAAATTTGGTTATTATTCTCCTCTCTTTAGGACTGGAGATGCCAGGATGCCTTCTATAGCAGAGACCAGCCATGGAGGACCTGAGTGAGTACCCTTGTACCCCACTATACAAGGGAGAATATTGTCTTGCAAGCTAACCTATGGGCCTGCCAGCCCTTGTAGTTGTTCTGTGTCGTGAAAGAGAAAATAAGTAACCTGGGCCGACATACCCTCCATCTTCTGAGATGGGAGAGACTGTAAAAGTAATTAGCCTTGGCCGCTTTGCCTAAAGAGACTGTTATACCTTAATGTTATTCTGTTGTACCTTGCCTGCTGCCCAGCTGGCCCAGTGCAGGTGTATTTACAGACTGTGTTGTGCAGATTGCAGCTGTTGCTGGGGGTACCCAAGAGATCCCAGGACACTTTGCAACCCTGTGAATCTTATAAATGTGTTGATATTTATCTGTGCCCTCTATTGGTCAAGATTGCCCTGTTGGAGCTGCCAGCCATAGTCGCGTTGCCACTTCAAAGGACATGAGATGCTTGAGTTTGTTGTGACTGAGCTTTACACCTGGAAATGACATATTTCCACCTTGCCAAATTTTGTCTAAGAATAGAGGTGCTTGAAAAAAGTATTGGTATATGAATGTACTGGATGTGATTACAATTTACATGTGCTGAATCCAAGATCTGACCAAGATAACCTAGATCAATTGCCTTTTTTGAAATGTTCAGTTCTGTGACAAGCAGGGCAAACCCCTGCTACTCTGCCAAGCGCAGGGCAATCCCTGCATCCTTGATAAAGATTGACAGCCATTGTTGTACCCTGTTTCCAAGTTTGTCCTTTCCTTCTAATCAAGCTGTCCAACTTGACTAGCTGCAACATCCACCAGGCCTACAACATCCAGGACTTTGGTATCTGGGTACCCAGTGTATAGTGTGAGATTGCAGGGTTTTAGCTGTATTTGGGACTGGCACCAGTGGTGTAATACAGATATATGTAACATCTGGTTTAGTCAGCAGCTTAGATAGCCAGGGCTCTGGGTATCATGTTTGGTCATTTGCACTGTGATTTATTTTTCCTGTTATTTAGTAGCCACCCAGCTGGAGGGTTCACCAGCACAAGAAAAGCCCTTTATACGTTTTGTAAATAGAGATCAGCATAAGCTCTATTCCTCCTGTTTCCCCACCCTACCTACTATTTCTCCAAATAAATCTTGTTGTTATTGTGTTTGCAAATCAGCATGTGTGAGCATATTACTAGAGAGAGTCATTAATTGCAAAATGTCTTAAATGTGGGGAAATGCCTATTGTGTCATGTGTGGCGGTGGCAACTGGTATTCATGGGTGGTATAACATCTCAGGGGGTTATACCAGGTAATAGCTAGCCCATGTAAAAGTATTCTCTGAGTGGAGGCACTGCTCATTGTTTTTAGACTTGATATAAGTTAATGAACCAAAACCCCTCAGCCTAGCTCGTAGGTAGTAGGCAGGGGTGTAACACTAGGAGTAGCACCGCCTAGGGGTTACATATAATAACAGCTTTATTGAACATATTTAAACCGCTTAATACAGAAGTTATAAATACAAAATATAAATCACTAAATACCTTACAAATGACACATAAAATATTAATAACTAGATGGGCTACAAATCGCAATACAGTAATTCAAAAAGTGTACATCGCCATATAGAAAGAATGCTATAGCATAAATCTATACAAGGGGGTATAACATATAGTTACAACCATCTTAAAATACAATCTGTACAATCTAACCAAACTACGGAGGGGGGATCCATGATAGGGTGCATCATCTGGTCTACTAGGCAGATAGAAAAACAACACAAACCCATACTGGTTCCCAAATATCAGACAACTAATAAACTAAGACACAAATGTCGGGTCTGATTGAACCCGAAATACTACCCATTTCTGCCAAACTGACTGAAAAGCTGAAAGTCGGTTCAAGCATCTAAAAGTACACGTCTCATAACTATAATTATAATCAACCAAATTTATCCAGTATGTGTAGGAGGGAATTCATGTGGTAAATCAGGATCTGGTAATAATCTTCTTTGCACAAACAATAAGAATTAATAGCAATTTCTGTTGTGATTTACCTAACTGATTATCCAAAGGAGGAATGTGTAGAAGCACTAATTGAGGAGACAATGGGGAAGAAATATATAGAATAATGCTGAAATAACTTTCATAATCTCCTCTCAATAAGATCGCAGGAGAGGGCATCACCAAAATATATGGGCATGATCTGCCGCCAGGTTACCACAACCCCTCCAACACTCAGCTGAGAGACCAGCCTAAAACCTTGCCATAGTTTCCGGTGTCTAAAAACAAACACATTCCACTTTTCCAGGAAAACTCTTTTAAATACAAAGAAATAGTTAACTTAGATGTTATGACAGAGTATTCTTCCCAAACTGGGAAATCACAAGCAGACTTCACATCAGAATTCCATTCATCTAGAATCGATAAAGTAGATTCTTCACACTGAGATCTGAGAGCACAATACAGTAAATGCATCCAATTAAGTAATGACAAACCTTGGCTAACTGATATTGTAGGAGTAAAACAAAAACTGGAGAGGAACTATTGGACAGTTGTCTATGAGCAGTGGTAGTGTGTCAATACAGGCCTGTAGCTGCAGATACCTATAATGATCAATGGAAGGAAGGGCATATGCTGCTCTTAACTCAGAAAAAATATGTATCCCCTGTGACCCCAGCACTTGATGGTAATAAATCAGCCCCAGTTTAGCCCGGCACAAAAACACATCTGATTCTGCTGACCGATTGTGGTTATCCAAGGCTAATGTTGCTGCAAAACGTATGCTCAGCAGGTGATAAAAATGTACATATCTTATGCCAAATCCTAAAAGGGGCCTGTGTACTGGGTAAACCTAGTAAGATGTTAATATTCTGGGGGTGTTGAAAAAAGTTTACGATTAAGGTTGTATAGGTCATTAATAGTAAATTCAATATCCTGTGCATATCACTTCAGATTAGGGAGATTAAGTCCTCCCCAAGAAAGAGGAAGATATTAAAATGCAAATCTAATCCTAGGTCTTCGACCGCCCCAAATAAAATGCAAGATCATTTGATGCCAATCTCACAGATAAAAGGAACTAAGGTAAGTAGGCAGCGTTTGAAGATAAGAATTTGAGGTAACACATTAAGCTGAATAATTTCAATCCACTGGAGAAATGAAAAATGATAATCAGACCAATGACTAAGATCACCTGCTAATACAGCTGTTAAAGGTTCAAAAAAGAATAATTCCAAATGATAGAGGTTTTGAGGAACATGGACCCCTAAATATTTCAAATGATTCCTGTTCCAGCGCACTGGAAACTGAGCAGCAATAGAGGATGGTGGAGTGGGACCTGTCACTCCTCATAAAGCTGTAGCCTGGTATATTACACAGGTTATCTGGAACTGATGGCTTAAGTCAGGTCTCTGAAATGCACAGGATGTCTGGCTGGTAGTGAGAAGTCCAAACTGATAGCTTGGTCAGATTACGGAGAAGGCTTCTGATATTTCATGAACTGTTTTAAGCCCCTTCACTTCCTGCTAAGGAGAGGAGGGGAGAGGAGTTGTGATCTGGGTAGGTCCAGTTCTACAGTATGTCACCAGCAGTCAGTAGTAGGAAGTGCAACCGTATGATAAAGACTATACATTTTTTCCGTTTCAAGTTTTTTTGTCTAGGCAGAGAAAGCCGACAAGCTTTAGTTGTGTGCCAAGACAGTAGGTGCCACGTTAGGTGTCAGTGTGGCTCAGTTGGTAGCATATCCGCCTCTGGACCAGAAGGTCATGGGTTCTCATCCCACACTGGTATTGGACTCAGACCTAAAACACTGGCATCTGAGTGCAGTATTAGGGGGGTGCTATACTGTCCTTCTGATGAGACATTAAACACAGCAGGGGTAGTGAGGTCCACCAGAGCCCTAAAGGTAACTACTCTCTTCCTGCAGCTGAACTCTGTGAGGGGTGTTAGCCTGTCGATGCTACGCATTGACTGCCCCACCCACCCAAGGCTGGCCCTCAATTTATAGTCCCTCCCTGTCATATGACTTCCTGTCACTGAAATAACTAAATCCCCACTTTACCATTTGCAGCTTATACCAGCTGACCACCAGAAGGAGCTCTCCTGCCTATACTCTCAAGCCGCTCTAGCCTCTCTAATCTCCCTACTGCACTCTATTTCCCTGTGGACCCTCTTGCCTGATTCCTCCTCTCTGCTACCTAGGTTTACCTTCCCCTTGACAGCTAGCCCAGCCCTTGCTCCTTTCTCCCCCAGCTCCCACACACTCCCCTGTGTGGCCACTAGGAGTTGCTATTGTAACCCCTTCTTTATGCCTCTGGACCAGCACCCTGCAGCAGCCATGAGACTACATTTTACCAGGCTAGTCAGACTTCCCCCCTGAGGTCTTGAACCTGGTACCTTTGGTACCAAAGTCTGCAGCCCTGCCACTACTCCATTGTGGCAGTGTCACTTATGAAAGGCCAGTTATAGTTCTTATACATATTGTACCATACAACAATAAGAGTGATGGGTGCCTACACACCCTTGCTAAGCCTGACTATACTGATCCTCCTGATACCAGCCTCTCCACAACCAGGGCTCACACCCCTCATGCCCAGTACTGTACCAAGTATCAACGCCATGGTCCTCCAACCCACCACCTCCCTTGATACACCTTCTGCCCCACCACTCCCTCCTCCTGCCTACACTCTCATCACCTCTTTCTTCCCTCACACCCCCTGGCCCCCACTCTCCCTCACCATCCCTGCCCTCCATGTCTTACCTATCCCCTGTACACCAGTAACTAAACCCTCTTCCAGGAACCCAGTGAGCTGTGCCAATTACTTCTGTTCACTGATCACAGTGATCACTCTCCTTCTGTTACTCTCTGGGAAAGTTCACCCAAACCCAAGCTCTATGTCTGCTAGCCAAAACAACCTTCTTCCTACATCAGGCCTCTGTCTGCACTGCCTCACTTAACATTTGCAGCCTCCTGAAAAGTTGGCTGCGCTCCAGTGCTGGGTCATACTACACCAGCCAGACATTATTGCCCTAGTTGAGACATGGCTGTCTAAATCCATCCCGATTCCTTTAACTCCCTCCTGGGGTACTCCCTGTTCAGAGAAGAATGGATGGGTTAGTGCAGGGGTAGATGTGCTGCCTACTTGTGCAACACCGTCCTTGGCCACGCGCTGCCTGCCACCAAACTTGATAATGGAGCTCAAGCTCTCACACTAAAAATCACCCCAGACCTGCTAGGTGGCAGGTCTACCTCACAGTCACCTATGTTCCCCCACGGAACCAGAACTCCGCTATTCTGTCTCTCACCGACTACCTTACAAACCTGCCACACAAAGCAGAGCAAGTTGTTATTGGGGACCTCAACATCAGTTGGCTTGCTAGTTCTGCATCCCAAACAAGAGACACCTTCGCCGCCCTCAATATCACCCAGTTAGTCTCCCAGGCCACCAGATACAACCCCTCTTCATGACCCAGCACTCTCCTGGATATCACTATAACCAACCACCCGCAGAAAATCCAGGATATCAACATCCTCTTCAATTCACTAAGCGATCACTCCTCTGTCTTATTCACATGGTCCTCTACTGCTAAATAAACCGGTACTGTAGTAGGGCGTAGATGAACAAGTGGACAATACTGGTAGTCCAACACATGGGCAGTCTTTAAGTTTTCAAATTTATTTTTCTTCTTCAAAAGTTAACTCAAATCAGGACACATATGTTACAGAGAACTGATATGACAGTAGAAATCAAAGATTACTCATAGTTTAATCCAACATCTTGGAGCAATTTGCAGAGCTCCCTGGAGTCTGCCTCCAGACCCAAAACCTACCTGAATTCATAACCCAAAGAACAGTGCTTTTATACAGAAGAAATCAATCATGTGATGAGCTAACTCTGCCCATTAACATTTAACTTATTAAATTCATTTAGAATTGTTTTAAACTTACTAGGATCTCTATATTCATTATCTAACACATAATAATAACTATACAGTCTAACAGATTTATTTTAAACAGCTTTTAAACATTTTTTATTTTAAACATCCCCTGAAGCACCACCCTTCAATCACTGTAGCAGTATACAAGAGGTTAAGTTATGTCCGGACAACACTATAGGGCACTGAGGCATGGGAGAGACATGAAGCAGCAGCACTTTCCAAACCTACTTAAACACAAAAAATGGTAATTTCAAACATGCCTCTCTCTGCTTTGTTGTTACTTGAGCAGTTTTAATGTACTGTGTTTTAACTGATTTCAAGCAGGAAGTAGTTCAAAATAATCTGCCTTTTAAAATAATTTTTACAGCCTGCTACACAAAGCCTAAAACCATTACCCCAAACAAGTGAGTGTACTTAAGGAAATGAGACTGCAAGGGCACAGCAAAAATAGAGAAACTGATTCAGAGCAACCACATTAAAGTGTTGCTTCTCTTTAACTTTTCATGTGGCTATATTTAGCTTCTGTTTCCTGCTCTTCTCACTAAACCCTACCTAATCCTTGACTCCAAAAAAACCTGCAGGCTTTTATCAGAATAGACACTAATTGTTTCTAAACAAATGATTTAACTCTCTCTCTCTCACAGGACATTTAAACACAGCAGCTGAAAGAAGCAATCTTAATGTTCAGCTGCTAACTTCTTTTTTCTATCTCAGGAGTATCCTCAAGAAACCAGTGTTTCTGCTACTCACATCCCAAAGGGGGGGACTTATAACTCAAAACTCATTCTCCCTTTCTTTTATTAACTAAAGGCACAACGCAGTGCAGAGCAGTTCTAAACCAAGTACTTTTATGGATGTATTTATTTCTTTATAAAGCTCTGCATTTTCAGTCTCACCATTTTAACAGGATCCCAACATTATTTTCTGTTATTTGATTTTACATTTTGGGGGTTTTCCTAACACAGGGTTTTAAATACAGAGACAATTACAATGAGTTCCAGGGCCCCTAACCCTTCACAGAGCCACTCTGTCACATTCCTCCCCACCTAAGAGGGCAACCACCTCTTGGTTGTCCTTACCTCATTACTTCATAAAATCAGAGGGGGTTGTGGAGCTCTGGCCCACCCACACCATGGAGCTCCATCTCAGGGTCCCCTTTGGAATACAGTATATACTTGTCCATACATAAATACCGTCACAGCAATTACCCTGGAGCTTATATCCTAGATGGGATTATTCATACCAACATTCTCATAATGCATGGATCCATGAACAATATTCACATACTTTACAATATTCCTACTA
The DNA here is from genome assembly GCA_016271365.2 of Neoceratodus forsteri. Classification (NCBI taxonomy): domain Eukaryota; kingdom Metazoa; phylum Chordata; order Ceratodontiformes; family Ceratodontidae; genus Neoceratodus; species Neoceratodus forsteri. Next base: position 142,625,802 of record JADMNL010000029.1, on the reverse strand, counting down.
GAAACCCCTCCAATAGCAATCCCTCAACAAGACATACTTAAAGTTTGGAGACTAGAGAGGAGAATAATAAAGAAGAAAGACAAAACAAAGCTAGAGTAGAAAAGGGATAGAAAAATAAAGAAAAAAAAATGGCTGCAGGAGGACAACCCCCCAGTTGTTAGAACATCATTCAACCTGCTATATGTTGCTACTGTATATCCCTATCTGGTAACCATATCCCAGATAACTTTAGATGGATAAATCTAACAGTTACCCCTTTTCCATAGCCCTTGAATATCTACCATCTACAGCCCATATCCCTACGTGGAAACCTCCACTTTCACCAAGGGAGCCACCTATTGTGGACTTCACCCCTCTGACCCAAGCCTCCTACATACTTCATACCTTTTCTTTTCTGGCTAACTGTCTGCTCCATTAAATATACCACCAACTGTTGATATATCCCTGGCCAAAAGTAATATGGGATAAGTCATCCCAAAACTTCCCCATGATCACCTGTCTTAATTTCCATATATATTGCATCTAACAACTCCATTCTTCTGGTTCTGGGCACTACCACCCTTTCATCTATCTGCTTAGTGCGTGGATTTGGCCAGGTATAAAATACCCTCTTTTATTTCATACCACCATAACTTTGTTGGCTGTCCCCCAACTGTATCTGCACTCCCCTTATTCTGAACCACAAATGTGCTTAGTTGGACTATCTCAGGATCCCCAGCCTGTATTTCTTTCCAGCTAACAGCAAAAAAATCATTAAAACTTTTACTTTCACATGGTTTAGATGGTACAATACAAGTCCCTACAGCATCCATTGCTTGTTCAGTCTTGCTAGTAGACCTTACCCCATAGTCTCTAATAGTCTCACCTGGGGACTTATCTGTCATCTCCATTCCCTCTTCTCCAAACCAGCACATCCCATAAAACATAGGTAATGCAGGAATCACAACCTTGGGACACACAACACAGGCAGTCTCTTCTTCAAACTTCCCAGGCCCTTACAAAGTAGAACAGTTCCTGAGTTCCATCAACTGAATACACAACTCCTGGTACATCTGTTCGGCTTCTCCCAAATGACTCTCTGCCTCCATCCACCAATCAAATATCCACCGTAAGGCATCCATCTGATCGAACCTTTGGGCAGACACAGTCCCACCATGGCTACACATTCTCATCTTAGCCTGGTCAGACAAGGCCTCACTGTCACTACACAGCCTCCACTCAGCTGGTTCCATCACCCGGAGACTTCTTTTCACCAATCCATGGAAAAACTGCTCCCAATTGATTTTATAGTACCTCGTGGTACTATCCTGCAGCAGTCACTGTCCACCAGGTCTTAGCCAGACCTAACGCTATCCAATGCCATCCCACCACTGCCACCATATGTAGTAGGGTGCAGATGAACAAGTGGACAATACTGGCAATCTGACACATGAGCAGTCTGTAAGTTTTCAAATTTATTTTTCTTCTTCAAAAGTTAACTCAAATCAGGACACATATGTTACAGAGAACTGACATGACAGTAGAAATCAAAGATTACTCATAGTTTAATCCAACATCTTGAAGCAATTCACAGAGCTTCCCGGAGTCTGCCTCCAGACCCAAAACCTATCTGAATTCACAACCCAAAGAACAGTGCTTTTATACAGAAGAAACCAATCATGTGATGAGCTAACTCCGTCCATTAACATTTCATATATTAAATTCATTTAGAATTGTTTTAAACTACTAGGATCACTGTATTCATTATCTAACACATAATAATAAATATACATTCTAACAGATTTATTTTAAACAGCTTTTAAACATTTTTTTATTTTAAACATCCCCTGAAGCACCACCCATCAATCACTGTAGCAGTATACAAGAGGTTAAGTTATGGCCGGACAGCACTATAGGGCACTGAGGCATGGGACAGACATGAAGCAGCAGCACTTTCCAAACCTACTTAAACACAAAAAACGGTAATTTCAAACATGCCTCTCTCTGCTTTGTTGTTACTTGAGCAGTTTTAATGTACTGTATGTTTTAACTGACTTCGAGCAGGAAGTAGTTCAAAATATTCTGCCTTTTAAAATCATTTTTACAGCCTGGTACACAAAGCCTAAAACCATTACCCCAAACAAGTGAGTGTGCTTAAGGAAATGAGACTGCAAGGGCACAGCAAAAGTAGAGAAACTGATACAGAGCAACCACATTAAAGTGTTGCTTCTCTTTAGTATTTTATGTGGCTACATTTAGCTTCTGTTTCCTGCTCTTCTCACTAAACCCTACCTAATCCTGGACTCCAACATAACCTGCAGCTTCTATCAGAATAGACACTAATTGCTTCTAAACAAATGATTTAACTCTCTCTCTCTCTCACACAGAACATTTAAACGCAGCAGCTGAAAGGAGCAACCTTAATGTTCAGCTGCTAACTTCTTTTTTCTATCTCAGGAGTATCCTCGAGGAACCAGCTTTTCTGTTATTCACATGCCGGGGGGGGGACTTATAACTCAAAACTCATTCTCCCTTTCTTTTATTAACAAAAGACACCTCACGGTGCAGAGCAGTGCTAAACCAAGTGCTTTTACGGATATAATTATTTCTTTTTAAAGCTCTGCATTTTCAGTTTCACCATTTTAACAGGATCCCAACATTATTTTCTGTTATTTGATTTTACATTTTAGGGTTTTTTCTAACACAAGGATTTTAAATACAGAGACAATTACAATGAGTTCCAGGGTCCCTAGCCCTTCACAGAGCCACTCTGTGACAGGTACCAAGAAAAATACTGCGCCAGCATTTCCACCCTGGTGCTCTCGGAAGCTTAAACTTTATCTTGCCTAGATGGACTGGTCCCACATTAGCTGTGCTCCAAACACTTAAGTAACACTTGACCTCTTCATGCACGCCTTTAACAAGGCCTGCAACCTCTTCACTCCCTTTGCCAGGACCTGCTCCAAGAAACAAAATGCGCCATGGGTCACCGCTTCCCTCATCCAAAAACTTAAAGCGGGGATAACCTTTGGCACATTACTACAGAGTCTGGCAAGCCAGCTGACAGGCAAGCTTATAGCACTGAACGGAATAAGTGTACCTGGGCCATCCGACAGGCTAAGGCTGAGCACTACCACACCACCCTTGCCTCCTCCTGGGGGTCCACCAGGAACTTCTGGAATAATATGAAAGAATTGAATGGGAAGTCTTGGGTCCCCCCATCCCAACTCTCCATTAATGGTATTATCATCACAGATCCTCTTAGCATTGCAGACTGCCTAAATGCCACATTCTCTGACCTTAGCTCCATCCTCCCCAGTAGTTTCTTTGACCTGTCCCAGCCTCTCTGCCCCCACCCTCCCTTGCCCACCATTCTACCTTCACACAATATCCCACTTGAAGCCAGGCCATATCTACAAAAAGCTGTCAATGGTAACAGCCCCAGGAATGACCACCCGGACACCAGAATCCTATGTCAGGTCTTGGATGTTATTCTAGTCCCCTTTACTGACCTTCTAAACCACTCACTATGTCTGGGTCAGTTCCCTAGTGCCTGGAAAACAGCCATCATCACTCTGATACACAAGAATGGGGATCGGTCCTCCCCTAGCAACTACTGGCCGATCTCTATTCTCCCCCCCACTCTCAAAAGCCCTTGAAAAAGTGGTAGCAGACCAACTCATGGAGTACCCAACCAAGTACGATATCATGTGCCCTGAGCAGCGTGGCTTTCGCTCCTGGAATTTTCTAACTTTCTGCACACTGACCTAGACTCTGGCAACCTTGTCGGAGCTGTGTTCATCGACCTCGCCAAGGCCTTTGACATGGTCTGCCATCCCCTCCTGCTTGGCTGTCTCCTCCACCTTGGTTTCTCAGCAGGTCCTCTTGCATGGTTCACCAACTATCTCTCATCCAGAGCACAGTGTGTAAAAATCAGCAGCTCCCTGTCTGACACCCGACCTGTCCATTCCGGAGTACCACAGGGCTCCATCCTGGGACCCCTTATCTTCAGTCTCAATCTGAACATGCTCCCCACCATCTGTTCCAGCAGCATACTCCGCTATACAGATGATGCAGTGCTATTCTCCTCACACCCCAACCCTGCTTCACTACAGGCCTCCCTACAGCATGCCTTCCAGCAAGCTGAACAGTGGTTCACCGATCATAGGTTGGTCATGAACTTAAAAAAGATTAAGGCAATGCTCTTGATGCACCACCAAAGCAAAGCCAGAAAAGCCCCCCCTCTTAATACTACCCAGCACTCTGCACCCCCTAGAGCAAGTGTCCTTCTATAAATACTTGGGTATCACTTTCAACTCTGCCCTCACCTTCCATGCCCACATCAGCACCCTCTCTGCCATCACTAACTCCAGGATCAGACTTCTATTCTGTCATAAGGACTCCCTTGCCCCTGAGGCTCTCAGGCTGGCCATCACCTCATCCATCCTGTCTCTAGTGGACTATGGCCTGCCTATCTATGCAGCTGCTGACATCACGGCACTCACCAAAATCTAGCTCTCCATTATCAAGGCTTGCAGGCTCCTGACCGGAGCTTCTAGGTGCACACACACCTGTCTACTGTATTCCTCAGCCAACCTGCTCAACCTAGAAGAGAGAATCTGCTATCAGACTTGTCTGCTTACCAAAAAAATGCTCCTCTGACTCTCCCCTCCTTAGGTAACCACCTCCCTTCACCGGTCCACCCCCATGGTCTCCATCCATAGTGCCTGTAAGGCTACCCTTCTAATACCAAGAGCCAGGACATCCCTTGCCCAGAGATCCTTTGGCTACAGAGCACCCTTCTGGTTCAACATCCTCCCAGCCAACGTCACCAAACTCACTAAAATTGGTCCCTTCCAGACAGCCCTCAAGAGCCACCTCCTTAGCACCCGCTGCTATAAGTGTACCTAACTCCAGTCTCCAGTGCTCCTCTGGACCGCCCCTGTGGAGACTAATCTACCAACCCTAAGTGACCATCCTGCTTAGGATCATGACAAGGTCCCTCAGACTGCTTTTTCTGCACTTATGCCACTTCACAAATCCCCCCTTGCACAAATACTACAGTTCCCCGCAGAGCCTAATGCCTGCATCCCTTCCTGCTGTTGTCACCTGGTGATACGTTGTGTTGTACCATTATTCTCACAGCTCTACTGATCAGGGACCGTATTTCACTGTACACTGCTTAACTGTTTTGCTATTCATCTACCACTGAGGTGTTGTCCTCCTGTACCACCTGTTGAAATCTTGTAACTATTGCTTGAAACCTGTAACCTGTAACTATTGCTGGGTATTGAACTATGTAACACTGTCTGTCTTTGTACTCCATAATGAGGTGCATTTGCAATGAGTCCTTGACTCTAAGGTCTGTAAATCCAATATTGTAAAATAAATAAATAAATAAAATAAACTGAGGTCCCTTCTGCCCATCCTGGTGCTGTCCTGGTGGGTGTCCAGGTGGAAGTAAAAGAACTCAAGGCACTCTTCGCAAAAATGTAGGGGACATTCCCGGTGCCCTGGCCAACATACTGCTTCCCATAAACCAGATCATGCAATTGTCCAGGATGTGTGTGGGTGTTGATGTGTGATATGGCCGCCACTACACATTCAGTCACTTCACTACCAATCTAGAGTTGCTTGTAAGGTGTTTTGGGATACACTGTGTATGAAAAGAGCTATAAAAATACTTCTTCTTTAGGAGGAAGAAAGACCAGGTATGTAAGGGTTGGGAAGAGTAATTAAGGGTATTGATTATACTAAATTCAGCTAGAGTGGGAGTGGGTGGATATTAGGAGATGCAGGTACAGGTATGGTGTCTGCTAAGTAGATCATGGCAAGAAGGGTTGATAGGGAGAGAATAGCAGCCATGAGAAAGAAGTTTGTAATGTCAGAACCATTTGGGGAGGGAAGGGGGTAGAGGCTCATTTGCAGTGAGTTCTGCAACTGGCTGGGTAATAGCCACCAATCACCATTCAAGAGGTATGAGATGAAGAGGATTTATCTTCAGGTTTGTGAGATGATTATCAGTGAGTCATTTTGCAGTGCTTGAATCACACCCTGCACAGAAACTGTGGTGTCAGAGGTCCATCGGGAGTAGTTCTCATTCCTGGTTAAAGGCTGATGGTATTGACAAAAGGTTTTCACATCCTGTACATGGCCTAGGCCATGTTCATCACCCTCAGGAATTTAATACATTCAGTGCCTGATATATAGTTTATTGGCCTCAGCAATTCACCATTTCCTCTGGATTTGACTATTTTTCATCATTTGACTCTTGGTCTTTTGGACAAGACATTTTATTACACATCTGGAATTAGATTCCCTGAAGTACCTCACCTACTACTGTGTTTGTTGGCATAGTGCTTTGTTACTGGCATATACAGTGCATGTTGACAGCACTGGTTCCAATACTCACTTACCTCACCAGATTACACTTGGGGGTCTTAATTGAGGTAACATTGAGCTGTAGGGGAGGGAAAGAGTGCTTTCACCTTCTTATGACTGTGTTGGAGTAGCAGGGCACTCCATACATGCAGTTTCTACTGACTGAGGCACCTTGGGGCTTCCTTGTACTGGCTTGCTTCTCTGTCTCTTCTCAGGGCAGCATCCTTATTCAGCTTTTTTAGTACACTGGTTTTGTTGAACTGCACCTTCCATCCTGGTCTACCTGTAGTGGTGTCCTGAGGCGTGTAGGCACTGAAGAAAAGCCCCCTCCCCCACAAACCTGGCCACTGTTTAACTTCATATTGTTTGGCACCCTAGAGGGTCAAGTGACCAGTCTACGTTCTTCAAGCATTTCATGGCAAGAATCTCAGAACTGTAATGTTCTCTCCACTACTGCTAATGCCCACTTGTGTTTCATTTTTTGTCCTTTGGAAGGCTGGCAGCTGAGAGTAGCAGTGCAACTGGGAAAACAGACTTGGAGTACTGTAAATGTCAAGAGAAATGAAACGTAATGGCAGTCGATGTATGACTGCTCACTCAGTGGCGTTACAGAAGTTAAAGAAGTTGACATCTGTCAGAAAAACTTAACACATTTCTGAATGTTTTGCTTGAGCAGGAGTGGGAAGTGAGTGAGTTGGGAAGAAAGTTAATGGAGATGCTGTCTATGAGAAACGCTGAGTATGTGATGTGCTAGTGTTAGCAATTTCAAAAGAAAAAGGTTGCTTTTGTTCATTCTGTGGGAAAATTGTGAGAAGACCAGCAGGGTCTGTGCTATCTCAAAATGGAGGGTGCTGTTGTGTTTTGTGTGAGTGTCAGGGGAGGGAGACTCTTGCTCGCTAAGTGAGAGAATCTTGGCCAGTCAGAGACTGGGAAATCTCCCTACACATTTTCTAAGTAATTAATAGAACAGCATTATATAAATCAAATTTGGTATGACTGCAGAACAGTATATAACACCTACTACAGGAACCACTATCTGGAAAGAAATCTAGTTTCTATTTTATGGCAAAAAAATAAAGTACAGCAAACACAAGCACAAAGAGAAATATCACCATCATCATCGTCGTAATCATCACCATCATCATCATTTTTTATTATGTTGGAGAAACAATATGAGCCAGATGACTACACAAGCTCTACTGTACCTTTTTGTCATTATTTTACAATAACAAAATTCGTGGCATTTCCTGTGGCAAAGCAGGAACGGGCAGATCAGTGGGGTATCCACACGGTGACCTCATTTACAGAGGCACTAGTAATTTAACTTGTTATAGCAAGTTATACAAAAACAACAAACAAAACACAAAATCAAACTTTTGCTTTCATTTTCTTCCTTCTAATGACTCTGACCAGGTTATAAACCCAGCAACTTATCTGGAATTCATATCATTAACTGCAGGTACTGTGGAACACTTTTCAGAAGACCAGTTTTACAGGATTTAGGACACTGTCCTACATGCTGGGCCATTGGAGATCTAAGGGCTCAGCTCCAGGCAGCATGGGCAGAGATTGTGTGCCTAAAATTTCATATTCAAGAGGAACTATATTATAAGAACCACCCACCATTTCCCCAACATCCAACAGAAGCACCTCGACGGCTGAGGGTAGTTGGTCTGGGAGGTTGGCAGGTGGTAAGGAGGGATAAATTGGGTGCCCCATCACTTGGTGCTCTCCAACATATTACCTCCACAAACCATATAAAAACTACAAACAGGTATCTGCCTCTATCTCCGAATTCAAACAAAGGGGCAGAGGACACTGCAGAGCAGGACACTGCAGCGCAGGAGCTAGCACAACAAAACTCACCCAAAACAGGAACCAAAACAAAAAAAGCAAAAAGGAAATCCAACAAAAGTCTGATCATAGGAGACTCCATGATTCGGGGAGTTGATACCTCTCTCCAACTAGGGATAATGGTCAGATGTCTCCCAGGTACATAAGCATGGAGAGACACTGAGAGCATTGCTAAAATTGTTCAAGAAGCAGGAGAAAACATTGACATCCTGGTACACATAGGCACTAATGATCACGTCAGCCAGTCAGTTGTGCAGACATGGGAACACCTGGCCAGACTGAGTGACAAACTATCATCCATTTCATCTGGCATCTCCTTCTCTGAGATCCTGCCAGTCTGGGAGAGGGGGGCAGATGGATGGAAAGTTAGAGAACGGGAGATAGGGGAGCTAAACATGTGGCTCAAGGGCTGGTGCCAGGAAAAAGGAGACACATTTGTAGGGAACTGGCAACAGTTTTGGGAGTGAAAGTTCTTTAAATTTGATGGACTTCATCTGACTAAGGAGGGAGTCAATACATTGGAGCAGAAGTTTGATGTCTTTGCAGAATATTTAAACTAGAAAATGGGGAGAGGGGTGCAGCACCCCATACGTTGAATGGGAAGAACACCCTTCCCCCTCAGCTAGTGGTCAAACAGGAGTTCAGCATGTTTGCAGTTCATTTGCATCACCAGGTAAGGAAAAAGGTCCAGCTCCCCATACGATGCACAGAGGAAATGCCCGACCTCACCCAACAACTAACATGCTGAAATCTGGCCAATGGAAAATCATGTACACAAATGCTCGCAGTCTGGGAAACAAGATCCCAGACCTGCAGGCAATAATGACAGAGGCTAAACTGGACATAGTAGCAATTAGTGAGACGTGATTTACAAGTAACCACACTTGGGAGACTTCAGTACCTGGCTATGTACTGTTCAGAAGAGACCGAGGTGCAAAAGGGGGTGGAGTGGTCCTGTATGTCAATGAAAATATCAAAGCTACAGAAATTCAGAATACACATAAGGAGCCAGGAGAACTGTGGGTCACCCTGGAAACAGGAAATGGGACAGCCATAAAAAATGGGGTTGTCTACAGGCACCCAGACCAGAAGGAGGGCATAGACACATTACTGTTAGAAGATATACAAAACATAACAGCTAAAGGGGAGGTTCTGATAATGGGAGACTTCAACATGCCAGATACAGACTGGTCAATACCAGCAGGAACATCTGCCAGAACTAGACACACAGTGGAGTCCCTGTAGGGGGAAGGCCTCAAACAACTGGTACAACAACCCACAAGAGACAGGGCTATCCTAGATCTAGTACTGACTAACAGGAAAATGATCACAGATCTCCAGATAGAAGGTCACCTGGGGGCCAATGACCATCACATGGTATGGTTCAATTTGCCCCCTACAACTAAATCATCCCATTCCAAGACAAAAATATGGGACTTCAGAGGAGCTGACTTTGATAAGATGGCCAACAGAGTTAAGCTAGCCCTGACAAAAAGAAATACAGGTGGGGGGGTACAGGCAAAGTGGGCAAGCATTAAGGATGCAATGCTTGAAGCAATATCCCATTGTGTTAGAGAGAAAATGAAGTGCAAAAGAAGAAAGAAAACACTTTGGTTCTCAAAAACAGTAGCAGAAAAGGTGAAAGCCAAAAGGCTGGCCTTCAGGAAATATAAGGGAACAGAGCAGGATGAAGATAGGGAGGCATACCAAACTTCTCTAAGGGAAGTAGGGAAGGCAGTAAGGCAGGCAAAGGCCCAAACCAAGGAAACAGTAGTACAAACAGTAAAGAAGGTGACAAGACTTTTTATAGATACATTAGTGAAAGGAGAAAGTCCAGAGGAGATATTGCTAAGATCAAAGGAGATAAGGGGGTATGTGAGGAGGAGGACCATGTAAAAGCATCTATCCTAAATAGATACTTCTGCTCAGTATTTACTGAAGAGAAGGTAGGGCAGGGCCCACAGCTCAGCACCATGGACACAGGGGGAAGGGATGTGAGCACTAGTCCCTTCACAAAAGAAAGGGTCCTACAAGAGCTCGATAAGCTCAGGGTGGACAAGGCAATGGAACCTGATGGCATACATCCCAGGGTACTAAAGGAGCAAGGGTGGAACTAGCAGAGCCATTATCAGAACTGTTTAGTGAGTCTCTGAGCAGAGGAGAGGTCCTAGAAGACTGGAGAAGGGCTCATGAGACCTCGCTCCACAAGAGTGGTAGCTGGGAGGAGGCAGGGAGCTATAGACCACTCAGTCTTACCTCACTAGTGGGCAAGATTATGGAGGCACTCCTTAAGGAAAGGATAGTGCAACACCTGGAATCCATAGGAAGACAGGATCCAAGACAGCACGGGTTTACAACAGGAAGGTCCTGTCAAACTAATCTCATAGATTTCTTTGACTGGGTAACCACAGTGGTAGACCCAGGGGCAGCAGTTGATGTTGCCTACCCTGACTTCAGCAAAGCTTTCGATACTGTTCCACATAGAAGATTGATTAATAAGCTGGGTAGGCTGGGGTGGGTCAAGGTTGATCAACTGGGTGGCAAACTGGTTGACGGGTAGAAAACAGAGTGGTGGTAAATGGTATACAGTCAGAAGAGATGCAAGTCACAAGTGGGGGTACCTCAGAGATCAGTCTCTTGGCCAGTCCTCTTCAATATCTTCATCAGTGACATTGCAGATGGACTAAAGGGTAAGGTTTGTCTGTTTGCAGATGACACCAAGATCTGCAACAGAGTAGATGATCCAGATGGGTTGGGAAGAATGAGAAGAGATCTGGATAAACTAGCAAAATGGTCAGAAGAGTGGCAACTGGGGTTTAATGCAAAGAAGTGCAAGATGATGCACATAGGGAAGAGAAACCCTAAAGCCACCTATAGGCTGGGAGGGGAGTTGCTGGCAGTCACAAGGGAAGAAAGAGACTTGGGCATCATCATCACTGATGACCTGAAATATCCAAGCAGACCACTAAAACAGTAGGTAAGGCTAGGGGGATGTTAGGGTGTATTAGTAGGGGTATCACAAGTCAGAAGAGGGAGGTAATAATCCCTCTTTACAAGACACTGGTTAGGTCCCATCTGGAGTACTGCGTGCAGTACTGGAGGCCACACCTTCACAAGGATATTAACCAAATTGAGGAAGTCCAGAGAAGGGCAACCAAAATGGTGTAGGGACTGCATCAAAAAACATATGAGGACAGGTTAACTGAACTCAATATGTATACCCTAGAGCAAAGGAGGGAGAGAGGTGATATAATTGAAACAGTCAAACACCTTAAGGGCATTAACAAGGTGAAAGAGTCTAACATGTTTCAATATAATATATATAATATCTACACAATATAATATGGGCTGGCAGTATAGCCTAGAGGTTAGAGGAATGAGGTGTGAATGAGTTGGATACATCTAGCAGGCCAGACCTGAGTTTGATTCTCACAACCTCCACTTGCATACTGTGTGACTCTAAGCAAGTCACTTAACCACCCAGTGCTCCCGGGTCACCCCTGAAAACAGGTGCTTGTGCCTAGTGGACCTTACCCAGTTACCAAAGATTAAAATAAATTAATAAATAAAATAAGAACAAGCATTTGTCAATGCCAAATGTTGTTTCACTGGCATTGGCATTGGTAGAGCCATGGTTAGAGATGCATAATAGGAATGGCAGTGAGGTATTAAAGTGACGCCAACCCCACCCCCACCCTGTAGAGACCAACAGGCATTGGGGTGTGCCTTTGGGTCATCAGCTATAACGCCCATGCCATTTTACCTCACCCTACCCAGTAGACACTGACAAGTGTCATGGTGTGCTTTGGGGTCTTTGGGCATTATACTTACCCCATTCCATAAGGAAATATGCTGAGGTGGATGCAGTATAGGAGAATGGGGTGAACTTTGTGGCCAAACACTGCAAGGCACACCACGATACCTGTCAGTGGCTGCAGGGTGGGGGTGGGAGTGCAATGGCGCGAGTATTACAGACAATGATTCAAAGTCACACCCCTGACGCCTGTCAGTCTCTACAGGGTAGGGTGCTACAGTTGGAAACCCTAACACCATAGGTGTGTGTTGGTATTTTCACTCCAAATGTTCAACATGGGCTTTTTGTGAGCCCACCTCATGAAGAACGGCATTATCAGTTTGTTAGCCGAAAGGTGGTTTAGCACAGCGGCTATGCCATTTGGCAACACAGGGATGAACACATTCTAGGCAGTATGCAGAAAATGACAACTGTATTGTTCATGAGGAGATGTAAAAAAATAGCAACATTGAAAATCTGGAGTGAAAATATGAAACATTGATGAAGCCATGAGCATGCATAGAAACTGTGCAATGCAGGTCCGTAACCCAATTATATTTGGGATTTTTTTAACCACATTTTTAACATAGGTATTTTGGGGCCTCCTCTCATGAACAGTGGCACTGTGTTTTTGTTAATTTGTCCCAAATGTTGATTTCCCACAGTGACCACACCATTGTGAGCCACGGGTGCGAAAACACATTTAGGGCAGGATGTGAAAAATGACAGCTGTACTATTCATAAGGAGGTGTGAAAAAAATGCCAGTGTTGAAAATCTGGCATAAAAATATTGCAGATTTGCAAAGTTACAAGAGTGCGTGGAAACTGCGCAATGCACACTTGTAACACAGTCATTTTATGGAATTTCATCACCAAATTTTCAACATAGGCATTTTAGGATCTCTGCTCATGAACAGTGTTACCGTCATTTCCTCAAACTGTCCCAAAAACTGATTTTGCACAGTGACCATGCTATTCTACGCCGGACTTGCAAAAACACATTTTGGCCAGGATATGGAAAATGACAGCTGTACTGTTCATAAGGAGGTGCAGAAAAATGCCAATTTTGAAAATCTGGAGTGAAAATATTATAAATCCATGAAGTTACGAGCATGCATGGAAACTGCGCAATGCACACTCGTAAAACAGCCATTTTTGGGATTTTTTCCACCAAATTTGCAACATAGGCTTTTTGAGAGCCCCCTCTAATGAACAGTGTCACTGTCATTTCATTAATCAGTCCCAAAAGGTGACTCTGCGCAGTGACCACAAAATCACCTTTCGGGACTGAATAATGCCATGACAGTGCCTGAATTTATGAGAAGGGGTCCCAATAACCCCATGTTGAAAATTTGGTGCCAAAATTCCCAAAAATGGCTGAGATATGCACCAAAGTTGAAAAAAAACCTATTTATGCCATTATACAGCTTAACGGCATTTCTTCAGTTCGCGATCACCTTTGTAGAGTGCAGACGTGTTCCCGGTCCACCGAAGATCGTCGTGCCAGATTCCAGAGGTAAGTATGGAGTGAGGGGGTGTGGGGAGACAGGTTGCGCAGAGGGTGGGCGCAGGTTGGGGGAGGGAGCGGGGAGACCATGAGGGACTGTTTTCTTTTTTACAGGCTTAAAAAAAAAAACAACATTGTGGGATGGTTTTTCTTTTTCAGGGGATTTAGCACACTGGGGTGCCACCTAAGTGTTTTGGGAGGGGGTGCTGTAGCCAACAGGGGATTGGGCAAACCCATTGGCACATACAGAAGGGGAGGCAAGAGCCAAGGGAGCTGGGCACCCCCCTCAGCACACAACAAAAGTGGGGGGAAACATTATGCCGACGGGGAGTGACCTCCCCCATTGGCAAAATAAGCGAGGAAGGAGGATTAAAGCCGATGGGGATTGGGCCCCCATCAGCATTCATTTTAAATGGGAGGGAGGTCATTATGCCGATGGAGAGAGGTCTTCCCCGTCGGTATTGTGACAGGTGGCGGCAGTCACTGCTGCCATGTTGCGTGCACATTGAGAAGCGTGTTGTGGTCCTGCTGCATGACAGCTTTGCTCTCATTGCAGCAGACCTTTTTTTAGATCTGGTGGTCACATTAGGGATGCATGATGTCAGTGCCTGCTGCTGGCTGATTGGGGAATGAGGGACGCACCTACTGATGCATGCCCTGCATTCGCCCACAGTGACCGCACCTCCAAATTTGCTACTACCGCAAGATGTTGACTTGTGTGCAAGTGCGAGCCAACATAAAAATAGCAGGACAAGAGGATACAGCATGAGATTAGAGGTAGGCCAATTAAGGAGTAATGTGAGGAAGTTCTTTTTCACAGAAAGGGTGGTGGATGCATGGAACGGCCGACCTCAGGAAGTGGTGGATATGAATACAGTGCAGGGCTTCAAACAGGCATGGGATAGGCATAAGGGAGCAATACAGATGAGTATGAATAGATAGACCATTAGAGCAAAGGCCGATGGCACATTTATAAGGTAGAAAAAGAAATGGGCAGACTGGATGGGCCTTGAGGTCCTTATCTGCCGTCAACTTCTATGTTTATATAAACAACAATCACAAAACTTTAACATGTACAAAAGAATTAATGCATATTGGGTTTCTTAAGATATCTGGTTTTCTAACATGGATCAATCATAACTTTTCATGAAGAAATATAAAGAGTCACATTTCTGTGCTTCTGCTAGTTATCATGCCTTATGTAACATGTCCTGATACAAATATTTCCTTCCCTCCCTCCATTTCTGCTCAGTGGTACAATGCCATTGTCAGCTGCATTCCATAAAGGCACTCAAATGCTTTTAAACTTACAGATCAGAACCTATCAGCTATATTGTGTCTAAAGTCATCTCTACTATCAAATTATTGAACAATTGCAACAGCGGAAGGGGAGCTGCTGAGTCAGTTCTGGGCTAATGTATTTTTTGCATTGGCCAGGTCAGATTGCCACAGAAGTCTAAAACATGCTTTGAGAGTGGGCTGCCGAGCCTCTGGCTCCTTTTAGTAGTTCAAGTGGGGCAGGATCAAAGGTTGCTCTTACTATAGCTTCCACTATAACATGGACCTCATGTAGCCCAAACCAGTGACCTGAGGCCCGTTGTGATGGAAAGTTGAAAAGAATATCTATTGGGATCAGTACGGAGACATGGGGGGGTGCTAGCACCATTTTGCTGAGGATCAGAAGAATATAATTATGGTAATAATAAACTATTTTACCATAATTATTTTTAGCTTTCATGAGTGTGATTTAGTAAGGGAGTAGGACAATGTTTGGCCACAGCTAACATGAATGGCTGCTTTAATATCATAAATAATAAAAATTAACGCAGTAGATTTTTGAAACTTCCCCACTATCTTTCCCTTCCACATAAAACAAATCACTCTCTCCTGCCCCAAACCTAGATCTCCCTCCTCAAATTTCTTTTCCAAATCTGCAAACATCAGGCCCCTTCCCCATACTCCAGGCAGCCCAAGTGACTTCCCCTTGCTGCCTACTGTTAGGTTAGTAAGTAGGCTAGAGGGGAGCCCAGGGCTCCTATACTCTGTAGTGAATAATGGTCTTACATCCAAGATGAAGTGCAGGGCAAAAACAAGTAGATTGAAACTGAAGAGGCTGATAAGCTGAAAAGGGAGAGCCTCCCTTCACCCCGACATCTCACTTCAGTGAAAAATTGTCACAGAAAGGCCACACTGAAATATTAATATCCAGAATCTCATTGGTAAAATGATAAGCCACGCAGTCACTAAAAGTCCTAGTGGAGCTGCAGGGGTTATACGCAGTTGAAGGAGAGTGGCCATGTTGAGTACATTACATATCAGGCTGGTCTCCACTCTTTACATTTGGACTCGGGGCACGAACCCAAGTCATCAGCATGATGCCCCATCACTCTGCGTCATGTAGCCAGCTCCTGCCCCTGTTTTCTAATTCATCAGTCTTGGCTTTTACTTTGTGGATCATTTCCACAGCAATGATCACTTTTCAGCTCACATGTTGCAGTTTGTCTTCCCTGGTCACATATGCACTGCCTGGCCTCTGTGACACTAGTATTGTGCTCAGCAGATTTTTCACTGAGGGTGTTCAGAGTTTGTCATACAAAAGAGACCTGAGCACTCAATTTGAAAAATCCAGTTATGTCCTCAGATTGCAACCCTTTCAGGGCATTTGCCAGTGTTTCCTCAGAGGATGGTGCAGGTTGCACTACAGGACATTGTGAATCCTGTAGAGGTGTGGTTCAGGAGCTGAGGCCTGGGGTAGATCTCTAGGATTGTTCATGATTTCTGGGTAAAAAGGTTAGTTGAGTCCATTTCTTGGCCTGGTTGCCTATTTCAGACATATTGTGCTACTGATTTGTGTTGAAATATTGAAGTACTGTAAATCATTTTTAAATCGCTTGATGGATGTAAACAAAAAGTGTCCGGTGTGGGAGCTGAACTGTCAAGCCTCCACCAGCATTGCTGGCTCAGCAGTACTCTTGAATCCCACTGTGTCATTAAATGCTTTATACCAGCTATATGGACAGTACTTCTAGTTCTTCTTAACAAAATTGCTTAGTTAGATCATTTTTTTCTTTCAGTTTCTACTAAACTTAGGAGAGTTGAAATCATAACATTGCCTCCCATGAACCTTCCACACCTAACTTGTCTTCCTTGTAAGCAACTAAAATCAACAGATATGATATGTGCCCATTCATATCAAGTCTTTTCCATTCCTTGCGCAGACTTGTAGTGCATTTTGAGGCATGGTCAGGAGATCATTTTCTGGTTAACAGCTGGTTGAGAGGGTTTCCGAATAACAACACTTAAGCCTGGGGCACGCACTGGGCCAGATGAGGCATGATGACGGTAGCGAAAAAGAGTTTTAGAAGTATTGTGTTTAAAGACATCCAATTCCAAACTTTAACTCATGTACCAAGCATCCAAAATACCAGAGGACAACGACAGCAAGATTAGCAATCCAAAAGTCACAAAACACCATAAAAGAGAGAGTCCCAAGTTGGTTTGTAAGACAAAAGTTAAGTCCTTTTATTGGAAACAAATGTGAATCCAGCAAAACAAATCCATAGACCTCAAGTCGTGTGCCCCAGCGCTTTGCCACATAAGGCTTTGTCAGGGGTGGGTACCTGACGTTTCCTGATCCGCTTATATTCTGGTTGTAACCATTACATTATCATGATGTTAAACATTTATAAATCAGCTGTAATATCAGCATTTCCTTAAGACATACAAGTGCAGGTGGTGTGACCCAAACAAAAGTCACCAAAGTGCTGCAATATATCAGTGATACATAAAAAGTGATCTGCATGTAAAAAATGAAATATACTAATGCCTAAGCTAAAAGGAAAGATTAAATAAGCTTGCGACATAGTCCAAACAATGAAGACTATAATAAAACAAAATATTATATATATGTTACTGCAAGATCAGTTAAATACATAGTCGGCTTAGTAATCAAATTCATATTCATAGGCAAATTCAAAGCATCCAGAAAGGTATCAGGTGGAGTTGGGAGCTTAACCCAGAATCAATCTGCACCATATACTGAGAAATCAAGCAGGAAATCTTGCGCTCTCCAAACTTCCGTTATTACCTGTGAAAGGATTAGAGACAGAAAAATAGAACACTGATAAAATGGATAACTGCTTCACTAAAATAATAA
Organism: Neoceratodus forsteri; assembly: GCA_016271365.2. Taxonomy (NCBI): domain Eukaryota; kingdom Metazoa; phylum Chordata; order Ceratodontiformes; family Ceratodontidae; genus Neoceratodus; species Neoceratodus forsteri. The sequence goes on along the minus strand of JADMNL010000029.1, from coordinate 142,608,132 downwards.
CAGCATAAACCAATATCATAACCGTTATTTACATCAGATTTGAGTTACTTCACAACCCGGGAATTGGGGGGGGGTGGGATTACGACCACTAAAGGGACTGTTTTGGATATACAGTAATTTCAGCAGACTACTATAAAAAATAGCTTAAAATCCCAGGTTGCATTTAATCCCTTGGGTTGTAGGCTATTTAATGAAAAGATCAACAAGCTTTCTCTTTGCAAGAGATGCCTCAGCCTGTTGCCACCCCAACTATTTATCATTACTTGCTCTAGGCCCATGAATTTTAAGTCCACAACTTCACTGTTTTGGTGCAAGGAAAAGTGTTCAGCAACCGGGCTCTCAAACTCAGATCTCCTAATGTGTCTAACACGTTCCTGCATCCTTTGCTTGAGGAGGCAGACTGTCCTGCCAATGTATAATTTGGGGATAACTGCACCAAACAGCATACACAATGAAATTTGTACCACAAGATATAAACTGGTGAATCTGTGCTTTCTTTAGACACCTAGGAAATTCAAAACTATTGCCCTGATTGCAAAAATTGCAAATATTAGTTCACACACGCTTGTACACACCTATGGGTTTTATGGGGATTCAAGTGTGGAAATGAGTTCTTGGTGTGTGGAAGTAACTTTTTACAAGTTTGTCCTTGATGCTAGAGCGTGTATATTACCTTCACTGCTAATTTATTATTGATGGTACCTGATCAGGCTCTTCCTCAGCTGGGGAATATATGTTGTGTTTCTCATTCCTTGTACTTGTCAGACATGGAATCTTTGCTAAAGAGCACTTATGCTCAAAGGTGTTTTCCAAATCATAAATAAATAAAAAATATTCTGACCTTTGATGAATGTAACTCTTGGTTTGAGTCCTATATTTTCTACTAGTACTAAAACATCCAGAAGGACAGTCCAGACCTTTGTTATTACATTGCAAATCTTTCCAGATACAGGGTTAAACTCATGACAAAACAAACTAGTGGATTTGTGTAATGTCAATGCTCCCTAGGTTTACATAGGGAAGACCTTTCTTGGGACAAGACTCTAGTGCATGCTGTGTCTAGTACCTTTTTACTGAAACCCCTTGATAGGAATCTGTCCCAGAGTTCTTTTGCCAGTGATTCAAAATCAGATTGGTTACTGCAAATTATACCTAATGTGTAAAAACTGGCTATAAGGGATGGATTCCTTCAATGTTTTTGGTGTGACATCTGGAGGCTAATGATAAATTGTTGGTAGTTGTGGGCTTCCAGTACCTTTTAGAAATCACATTGCCATCTGAGTCTACAGATAAGGTGATATCCAAAAAGTTGATCTTCACTGGACCAATATCTGAAGTGAACTTCAGATTCAAGTCATTCAAATTTAACCAGTCCAAGAAATTACCTGCCTCCGCCTCTTACCCTCCCACTGACAAATAACACCGTCAGTAAAATGATACCACTTGGCTCATTAAAATAATTCATGTTTGTGATGGGGAAAGGGAACCCAAATCCATGTATTCTTTTGATTCATTTATTCTTTTCTAAATATGCATCTGCTTCAGGTACAAGATGGCTAACAGATCACATGATCAAGTAGTATATGACAGCTTATGTTAGCCAGGGTCTGATGGGGTCTGGTCTGATGTTCTCATGGGAAAGTTAACAAGAAAGCTAGGGAGGGGGCAATAAAGGAATAAACCCAATGGGGAGTCCTTCCTAGATATGTTCCAGTGTTGGACAAAGGACCCAGGTGCATGTCATTATGGTAGCAATAAGATGCTGAAGGGTGGGTAGACACACACACACACACACACACTCAAAGAGGGCTGAGACAACATGGAACTCTCACTCAAAGTGAGTGAGACCCCTTCCCACATCAAGCGAGAAATATATTGTGGTGCTGGAAGTAAGCTCTTCCTCTTGGACCTGGTACATCTGAAATCCAGAGCCCTGCAGCTGGAAGTCTGGTAAGAAAGACAGCTTAAGGAAAAGTATTTTCTTCAGACAGCAGCATGTAAAGACATAGGTTTTAGGTGACAATAGCTCAGAATTCTGCTGTACACTATCTGTCTGTTCAACCTGGTTTTATTTTCTTCTTTTTAGTAAATGTGCAACCCTTTTGTTTTCCTGTAAATACATCCTGTTGTAAATACTCATATTCTTTTAGTAAAGCTTCTATTTTTATAGACTCAGTGACTGCTTGTTATATTTAAAAGGGTAATTCAGAATGAACCAGAATGAACTACAGAACAGGGACCTGTACAGTTTTGAACTGGGCGCTAACCAATCGCCCTGAGCATATCTTGAAAACTACAGTTCTCCCAGACTCTTCAAGTGACCATTCCCCTATCCCGTGCATCTAGACCAACAAATACACCACCACCCCCTAAAATTATTAACAGCAGAATGCTTGCGTGCAGTCATCCTGAGTCACAGAAAACCCTCCTTTGTGAACATGACTGGTCACCAATTGACACAGCCCCAGATGTGGACATAGCACTTGAATACTTCATCACCAGTTTCAACTCAGCCTTCGACATCCATGCTCCATTCAAGAAGTGTAAGATCAAGGGTGTCAATAACCCATGGATTACACTAGTCCTCCTTGCACAAACAGAATCCCAAGACCACCTCTGGTATTGTGTTAAAGTGACTGGCTCCCAGACTGACATCCAGGCCTACAAAACAGCAAGGAATGCCTGCACCAGAGCAATATGCCATGAGAAGACCAACTACTACATGAACACCTTAACCAGCTCCTGGAAAGACGGGAGTAAATTCTGGTGCAATCTTGCTGAAGTGACTGGGAAGGATCCCAAAACAATGCCCACAGTGCTTAACATAGACAGCACCATCATTCTTGACCATGTACTCATTGCTAACGCATTTAATGCTACTTTCATTGACCTTAGTCATGTGCTACCCCCAAACCTTTTCGACCCTACCCCTTTCAACTTAACTCCTGTTAACTCAGGAGTGCCACCGGGGCACCCACCATTCCATTTCAAAGCAATCATTGTAAGTCTAGCTAGAAAACACACACTTAAAGTACTCAGGAGGTCTAGGGTCAGTGGCAATTCTCTAGATTTGAAACTTCTTGCCCTCGCCATTGATGAAGTCCTGCTCCCACTAACGAAAAGCCTTAACCATTACCTCATGTTCTCCCAGTTCCCCCCAAAATGGAAATCGGCAGTGGTGACATCAATTTATAAAAGTGGTGACAAGACTCTCCCAAATAACTACAGGCCTATTTCCATCCTCCCCATCCAAAGTACTGGAATGGATAGTGGCTGTTCAGCTCACTGAGTAGCTTGAAAAATACAGCCTGCAATGTCCTCAGCAGCACAGCTTCTGTAAAGGGCAAAGCACTACTATTGCTCTCCTTGAATTCACCATATATATCCATCATGCACTAGATCAGGGCCAGTTGGTCGGCACATCTTTTATTGACCTGACCAAGGCATTTGACACCGTCAATCACTCCATTCTGATTGAACAATTATCCCTCAATGGTCTCTCAAGTGACACTACCCTCTGTTTTCAAAGCTACCTCAGTGACTGTACCCAGCAGGTCAAGATTGGTGAATTCCTCTTGACATCCCTTCCCATCCATTCTGGAGTGCCCCAAGCATCAATCCTTGGTCCCTTGCTATTTAGCATATTCCTGAACAAACTCCCTGCCTCCTGCCATAACAGAATAATACTGTATGCAGATGATGCAGTAATCTTCCCATGCCACACTGACCCCATCTCCATACAGTCACAACTGCAGAAAAGTGTCTTGAAAGTGGAAGACTGGCTTAGCTCACATAAACTCATCCTTAACCACACAAAAAAACAACAATGTTGTTCCATGGAACCTACAATAAGTACAACAACCATAAGCTAATAATTAACAACTGGGAGAGTGTGACCCTTGAGCAGGTGGACCTGTTTAAATACTTGGGTGTGACCCTTGACTGCTCCCTTTCGTATACCAAACACATTGACAATATCGCTAAAACTGTGAACTCCTGCATAGGGCTGTTATACAAGCATAAACACTGCCTAACAGCTGAATTCTTAAATCTTGCTATTCAGAGCTCTGTCATCTCAACTATCGACTATGGACTCGTGATCTACAGATCTGCTACTGACACTGCTCTTCGGCACTTAGCTGTAGCCCTAAACAAGGCCTGTAGGCTCCTTATTTCAGCTGCCCATCTTTCTCACACATGTGACATCTATGAGCAGGCTGACTCCAGCTATCTGGCAGACTAACATACTAGATCTACATCCTGGCAAAGAAGACCGTTCTGGGCCTTATGCCCCCGGGATCCAATCAATGCTGACCCCGCACCGTGTCCGCTGCCTAACCAGAAGGTCAGACAGTCAAACCTTTACTATACCTCACTGTTGGACTACTCAAACTCAGCGCTCCTACTTTGTCAGAGCCTCAGACTGGTTCAACTCACTTTCTACAGAAATCTGCAACATTGCCATGATTGGCGCTTTTAAATGTAAACTACGACAGCACTTTGCGGCTTGTGCCTGCTGTGATTGCTTCATATAATCCTGCTGTAGGCTTGGCCCCCTAAATCACCCCTTCCCTCTTTCCCCTCCTAACCTCCCCATCACCTCCTACTACCTTACCCCTACTCTAGGAGGAAGGGTGGAATACCTCCTTTCCCCTTCCCTTTCATCCCCTCCTCCATCTTCCCTTTTGCTTTCTCTCCATCTATTGTATACCCTACTCTTGCCCCCACCCTCCCTCTCCCTCTATCTCTTCCACCTTCCTCTCTCCCCTTACCAGCTGCCCCACTCCTCTACCCTTCTTCCCCTTTCTCTCCAATCCTCTCCTGACAAAGCTCTCTGAGCTGTCTACCCTCCTCCCCCCTAAGTTTGCTATTATTAACTAAGTAGCTGGTGCTGCTCCCTGTACCTATTATACTGCCTCTGCTCTTACCTCCTCTACAATTTTCTGATGTATACCCTGTACAATTTGCTCTGTGCACTGACCTGCAGCTCATACTACTCGCACTGCATGCCTCAACTATGACAGGGCTTTTCTCATTGTTTTGCCTCTCTGCTTGTATTGTATAAATGTCTCGCACTAAAATTCCTAGTCAATGCCTCTGGCTGTTCCTACTGTTTACCTTATTGTCTGTTTTGTAAGTTCCATTATTGATGATGTTGCTATGTTGTATCTACTTGTCCTTGTCTCCTTGATGTGGAACCTTTGTAAAAGAGTCCACAGCTCAACGGTGTCATCCAGAATATAAATAAATAAAAATAAAATCTACTATTTCTGCTGGACTCTGTTTGCAGCCTGTCTCTGTAGGGGCACTTTACCCACAGTTATTGTGTTTGACCTTCCTGACCTTGAGCAAGGAGGAGGAGGAAGATGTAAAAAAACAGGTTCCTGTTGGTAAAAACCATGTGGTGGCAGTGATATTGAAGTGCCTGGTGAGGGATTTGTGTCACATTTGGTTGGTAGCATGGTGGGATCAGTACCAGTGCAGCGCAGAGCAGTGTACAGTGTGTTTTCCTGTGAGGCAGGAACTCTGAGAGAGAGAGAGACAGCACACTGGTGATGGAGTGCCAGCAGAATTATACCTTCACAGGCATGAAATAGGATTTCAAGAGGTTGCATTGTTTACTATTTTTTTTTATTTCTTGACAGCTTAGTGCAGCGTAGCTAGAGAATATGAGCTCCTCAGGCTATGTCAAATTTCATGTACAGCAGCTTTGTGAGCTGTGAGCAGCAAGGGGGGTTGTCTATGAGGGCATGACAAAGGGTGCACCCATGGAAACCCTGTTGGTGCATGACTAGCTGCAGGAGGGGCATACAGTCTCAAATAGGCATGGCCCAACACCTGATCAGCAGGCGATCACTGAGGACAGTGACCCAGGTAGTGAGACTGATGTCACAGTGACTGAGCAAGGGGGGCACCTTGTGGCACAAGCTGGGGGAGCTGTGTAGCCCAATCAACCTCAGCTTGAGATCCTGAAAGCAGAGCTTGAGCTGCATAATGCTGAACTGCAGAGGGCAAAGCTGGAGGCTGAAAGGAAGAAAATAAGGCTGGAGGTAGAGGAAAGAGAAAATATTTTCCAGCATCAGATCCTGATGCAAGAGGAAAGAGAGAATGAATGAGCAGAGTGAGAGAGACAGAATGAGCAGAATGAGAGAAAGAATGACAGCACAAGATTGAGATGGAGAAACTGCGCCAGCAAACAGCTCGGCAAACCATAAGTAATGGCAATGGGGGTCCAACTCACAAAGCCACAATTAATTCTAAAATGTTCCTGTAGTACCAGGAAGAGGATGATCTGGATTTGTTTTTAAAATTATTTGAGAGGATTTGTGGGCAACTGAAATTAGACAAGGCTTTGTGGATGATCCACCTGACCCCATTACGTACTGGTCGTGCCTTGCATGCATTTGCTCAAATGGACGTTAATGATTGCATGGACTATAAAAAAGTTAAAAGAATGTTATTAAAACATTTTGAACTGAATCCTGAGGCTTATAGACAGAAATTTAGAGAGTTAAGAAAAGGCCCAGGAGACAGCTATGTAGAACTGCATATCTAAATGCGTGCTTATTTAGACCGCTGGGTGGATGGAGCTAAGGCAAGGACTGTAGAGCAAATGAAAGATTTAATTGTAAGGGAACAGTTTCTTAAAATTGTACCTGATGGCCTGTGTATTTGGCTACTGGACTGGGCATGCAACTCTGCAAAGGAGGCAACAGAAAGTGCAGATTTGTATGTGGCCAACAGACCACATTCACAGCATAAGAACTATGGGGGTGGGGCAGCACATGGTTTTAAGGGGACCCAGGGAGGGCAGCTTAAAGGAAACCAGCCTGCACCCAAGTCCAAAACAGAACCCACCAGTTCTAAGGGGTACAAGTAGCCAGGGCAAAGGAATGCTGGATTTTCCAGAAAGTGGAGAATCTATCCTATGACTGTCCTAAAAACAGGAGTAAAGAGCAACAGCCAGGGGGGAAGGGGTGACCAAGACAGTACACTGCAGTTGGTAAAGTGCATACACACTGTAGTGCCACCAAACTCCACCAAGCATATGCACCCTATTCTAGTCAATAGAACAGTAACACAGGGATTGAGGGACACTGATACCTCTGTCTCCATCATGAGGAAAGACCTGATCCAGGCAGAGCAGATTCTGCTGGGGAAGTTCTCCAAGATTCGTGGGGTCATGGATCTAGTGGTCCAAGTGCCAATGGCTCAGGTCTTCCTGAGCTGGGAGGACAGCCATGGGGTACAGGAGGTGGGAGCTGTACCTGATCCCCCTGTGGATGTGATCATGGGGAATGATTTTGACCACAGGGAAAACCTAGTATGTGTTACTACCTGTAACCAGGTTAAAAAAGCAAGCTTCTGAGGGTGAGGAGGAGGCGATACAACCTGTGCAGACCCATCCCTCAGCAGCTGAGGAAGTGACTAGTGTGGGTGAAGGGCTAGCTAGGAGTAGCAGCCCTCATCCCCAGCTGCAAGCAGAGGTGGCTGCCACCAGGGACAACTTTCCTCCTGAAGGAGAACTGGGGAGGGTCAGATGGGAGGAGCTGGGCAGGACACAGTGAGCTGATCCTACCCTCCAAAAACTGAGAGAGAGAGAGAGATAGCAGATAGTGCTGAGGCCTCTCAAGGGAGTAAAAAGTCCATTTATTGGCAACATGGGCTGTTGTAGCGGGAGTGTGCACTACAGATCGGGCTAGAGGGAGAGGTACTCCAGCAGCTGGTAGTTCCCCGGGACTACCAAAAGCAGCTTCTGGTCCCGGCCCATGATATTCCTTTTTCAGGCCACCTGGGTATTAACCGCACAAAAAAGCAGCTTGCTAACAATTTCTTTTGGTCACGCATGTACACAGACATGGCAAATTACTGTCGGACTTGTTCACAGTGCCAGTGGGTTGGAAGGCTAAGGCAGTTTTAGGGCCCCTTCCTGTTATCGATGAACCCTTTAAGAGGGTAGCCATGGACATAGCGGTGCCCCTGAGTACCCCAAGTCACATGGGCAAATCATACATACTGTTTGTGGTGGATTATGCAACCAGGTACCCCAAGGCAGTGGCCATGCCCTTCACTGAGGCAGAAAAGGTGGCTGATGGTCCCTTGGAAATCATTAGCTGAGAAGGGTTTCCCCAGGAGAATTTGTCAGACTGGGGGCAAATTTCACGTCGTCCTTAATGACCAGTTTTTTGGAGAAGTGCGGGGTGAAACAGTTCCATGCTTTGCCCTGTCACCCCAAGACAAATGGTCTGATTGAGCAGTTCAATGGGACCCTCAAAACTATGCCATGGGCATTTGCTGACCAGCACAAAAGGGAGTGGAACAAATATTTGCCTAACCTCCTGTTTGCATACAGGGAAGTCCCACAGGAGTCCACAGGGTTCTCACCCTTCGAGCTCCTGTTTGGTCACAGAGTGAGGGGGCCCCTCGATTTAGTCAGGGATGAATGGGAAGATCCATGCTGCCCAAGGGGATTCTGTTGTGGAGTACATTCGAAATTTCAGGGCCAGGCTTAACGAGCTCATGTGGCTTGCCCTGGAGCACTTAGCCACTGCACAACAGCAACAGAAAGCCTGGTATGACCGAGGGGCCAGAGCCCGAGAGTACGAAGTGGGACAGCGATTGCTGGTACTTGTCCCAGTCCAACACAATAAACTGCAGGCAGCATGGAAGGGTCTATTCTTCATAATCAGGAAGCTGAGTTATGTTAATTACATAGTAAAGGTGCAGACAGAGGGTATATCATGTCAACATGATGAAACCCTACTATGATAGGGAGGAAATGATCCTTGCTGTGTGCAGCACACCAGAGGAGGGAAATGAGGCTGATCCCTTTGTGGACCTCCTTGGGGAAGCCCAGTAGGGTTCCTCAGTGAATAACCTCATCCTCTCAGGGCAGCTAACACCTGCCCAGGCTGAGAAGATAAGGGGGGTGCTGAGAGAATTTGAGGGACATGTTCACAGGGAATCCTGGGTACACCACAATGGCTGAACATCATGTGGACACTGGGGCTCATGTTCTACTGAGGCAGTCCCCTTACAGGGTACCCGAGGGGGTTAAGAAGACCATGCTGGAAGAATTCAGGGAAATGCTGACCCTTGGAGTGATCCAGGAGTCCAGTAGCCCCTGGGCTTGGCCTGTGGTCCTGATCCCCAAAAAGGATGGTACCACATGATTCTGTGTCAACTATCGGAGGCTCAACAGCAGTATGGAGTCTGATGCCTACCCCATGCCCAGAAAGTATGAGACCTTGGAACTGCTGGGGGGAGCCCAGTTCCTGACTACAATAGACCTGATGAAGTGCTACTGGCAGGTGCCATTAACCCCTGCAGACAGGGAGAAGTCTACTTTTGTTACCCCATATGGCTTATTCAAATTTAGAGTAATGCCATTTGAGATGAAGAATGCACCCGCAATCTTCCAGAGGCTTGTAGATCGCATCCTGGCTGGGGCAGGTGAATACGCACTGGCTTACATGGATGACATCACCATTTACAGCCAGACAGGGGAGGATCATGCCAGGCATGTGAGGGAGGTGTTCCACAGACTGAAGACCACAGGGTTGACAGTTAAGGTGAAAAAATGTCAAGTAGGCATGGTCAAAGTGTCCTGCCTTGGGCATTGGGTGGGCAGTGGATGCATCCGTCCAGAGCCAGTAAAGGTTGATGCCATCCAGGCCTGGCTCTTCCCTGCCACAAAGAAACAGATAAGGGCATTTCTGGGAACAGCTGAGTACTACAGGAGGTTTGTGCCTCGCTACAGTGATATGGCCAAGCCCCTGACAGACCTGGAGAAAAAGAGAATGCCTGAAAAAGTTCTCTGGACAGATGATTGCTAGTCTGCCTTCCAACGGTTGAAGGAGGCATTATGTGGGTTACCCATGCTTACTAGCCTGAATTATGACTTAATGTTTGTAGTACACATGGATGCCTCAGACCATGGGCTGAATGCTGTCCTGAGCCAGGTTACACCGCGGTGGGAGAAGCACCCCATAGTGTACCTGAGCGGTAAGCTTCTGCCCAGGGAAGCATCATATGCCACAGTGGAGAGGGGATGTCTGGGGATAGTGTGGGCTCTTCAGAAGCTGCAGCCATGTCTGTATGGGAGGGAGTTCACTCTGGTCACAGATCATAACTCCTTGACATGGCTTCATAGGACTAGTGGGCAAAACACAAAGTTATTGTGCTGGAGTTTGGTACTACAGTCATATAATATGATCATTCATCACTGAAGTGGGGCACAGAATGACCATGCTGATGGGCAGTTGAGGCAGGGCTAAGTGCATGGCATATTTCTTTAGGCACTCCCCAGGCCCTACACGAATGGCAGTGTCTCTTGGGGGTTGCCCAAAAGGACACATCTTCATTTCTTGAGGGGGGAGATGTGATGGGAAAGGGGACCAGAGCCATGTATTCTTTTGGTTCATTTATTCTTTTCTAAATATGCATCTGCTTCAGGTACAAGATGGCTACCAGATCACATGATCAAGTAGTATATGACAACTTATGTTAGCCAGGGTAGAGGGTCTGATGTTCTCATGGGAAAGTTAACAGGAAAGCTAGTAAGGGGGCAATAAAGCAATAAACCCAATGGAGAGTCCTTCCTAGATATGTTCCAGTGTTGGACAAAGGACCCAGGTACATGTCATTATGGTAGCAAGGAGATGCTGAAGGGTGGATGGTGGACACACACACACACACACACACTCAAAGAGAGCTGGGACAACATGCAACTGTCACTGAAAGTGAGTGAGACCCCTCCCCACATCGAGTGAAAAATACATTGTGGTGCTGGAAGTAAGCTCTTCTTCTTGGACCTGGCACATCTGAACTTTTTATTTATTTATTTATTTATTGAAATGTTTCACCAGGAAGGCACACTGAGCAACAAGTCACTCATCTCCTGGTGTGATCTGGGGGGAAGGGGTACAATAGGAATAAGACATTAAACATTCAAGTTACAAGATCAACATTAACATACAGTTGTAAGACAGGTGTTACAAGCAGTATTACAACAGTGTTGCGCACAACATGTAGAAAGAGTGGACAATAATAAGTGCCAGGTTAATAAGTAAACAAGTGCTTTTATGAATGAAAAGGGGGAAGGTGAGGTGAGGGGAGGGGAGGGGAAGAGTCATGTACCTGGAAATCCCCTCAGGATGAGAGGAACCCTGCTAGGGGACTGGTGGGGCCAGAGAGAAGGGGATATGGTAGTGTCCTAGAGAGACCCCTTTAGGGTGGTGGGAAACCAGAGTAGATCAGAGATACAAGCCCCTTGGGGGTAGGAAAGGGACCCATAGAGAGCATTTGGCATCCTTTACATTCTGTGAGAGATCAGGGGAGCAGTTTGGGGAAGGAGGGCTAGAGATTTGTGGGGGGTGGGTGTGCACAGGGTAAAATGAAGGTGAGGGTAGAGAGGTAGGGTTTGTCCAGGGCTTAGAGGAGGGAATTAGGGAGGGACATGGCAGGAGCAGCTAGGTGCAAGGTAATTATTGAGGGCAGAGCTGACGAGTAGGTGGATGATGAGTGCCAGATTTGAGGTGGGAGGGAATTCCAAATTTTTGGGAGGCAGTGGGAGTAACCGAATAGGCCAATTTGGGTGGATCTGTGGGGGACAACCAGGGTATGAGAGTTGGTTTATCTAAGGGAAGGAAGAGAGGGAGGTGGTGTTATAAAAGAGGAGGCAGAGGTGAGGTAGAAAGGGAGCTCACCCAACCAGTGCTTGGAGGTGAATTTCGCACAGTGGGAGAGTCGCCTATTTGTAAGAGAGGGGAAGAATAGGGCATGATAAAGATCACAGTGATGGGTACAAGGGGAGTATCCAGGGCAAAGCGGCAGAAGGAATTGAAGAGGGTGTCCAGTCTGGCCAGGGAGAACTTAGTGGCAGCACCATAGACTATGTCACAGTAGTTGAAAATCGGCAGTATCATCTTCTGAACAAGTTCACGCCTAGCCATAGGAGGGATGCAACTAAGGTTCCTGAATAGGGCACCAAGCTTGGGATGCAGTTTTTTCTGGATGGTATCAATATGTCCAGAGAAGTTTAGATGTTGGTCCAGCCAAACACCTAAGTACCTTCCCACTCCGGCCTCGGGCTCCTTGGTTTGATGGGTCTTTGAGGGAGTTGCGGAGGTTGGGACGTAGGTTAGAACAGCTCTGGTGGAAATTTACCTTGGATACTGACCATCTTATTTTGTTGGAGGATTACCAGCTCTACCAATCAGCGATTTCCCTTAAGAAGGCAGAATTCCTGTCCAGAGAAATCGCTGTTGCTCAGAATCGACCAGCTCAACTCTTCCGAACTGTGGACAGGCTGTGCAACTCAGCCTGTCTCCAGCTCCGTTGATTTTTTTCACAAATGGAGTGTGATGAGATTGCTCAATTCTTTGTGAATAAGGTGGCCGATATCAGGTTAGAGATCAGTCAGACCCGTTCTATGGGGGATGCTGTTGGTTGGTGCTTGGTCACTATGCCTCTTGTTTCCTGGCATACCTTTGATCTGCCGGAGTTCGTTTATATTATGAGGATTGTCCAGGGGATGCACCCTATGTGCTGTAGTTGAGATCTGGGCCCCACCTCCCTGATTTTGAGATGTAGTGATATCATTGGCCCGGTCTTGGCTCAGCTTGTCCGGTGTTCCTTGGAATCGGGTGAGTTTCCAAGTTCCCTGAAGGAGGCGGTGGTGACACCCCTTCTGAAGAAAGCTTCTTTGGACCTGGATACTCTAGCTAACTACAGACCTATCTCGAACCTTCCTTTCATGGGAAAGGTTATCGAGAAAGTTGTGGCGACTCAATTGGAGAACCATTTGACCATCCATAATATATACGAACCTCTCCAATCTGTTTTTTGTAAGAGGCATAGTACTGAGACTGCTCTGGTTCGGGTGCTCAATGATCTCCTGATGGTGAGAGATCAGAGAAACCACTCCATCTTGGTTCTCCTTGATCTCTCTTCAGCCTTTGACACTGTAGACCATGGGGCTCTGTTCAAGCACCTGAGGTTCATCTGCGGACTGACTGGTACAGTGCTCAGATGGCTTTCATCTTTCCTTACTGGTAGAACTCAGAGAGTTGCCTCAGGAATTTTTTCTTCTGAGTCTGTCTCTCTGCATTGTGGGGTGCCTCAGGGCTTGGTGCTGTCTCCCATGTTGTTTACAGTGTATATGCTGTCCCTCAGAGACATTGCAAGATGGTATGGGCTGAGGTTTCACTGCTATGCTGATGATACTCAGCTCTGTCTTTTGGCCCCGACCAGGTTAGTGCTCGGTATTTAATAGCTGCCTCACTGAAATCCAAGATTGGATGAATTCCAGTGGGCTAAAGTTGAACGCAGGTAAAACTGAGGTTTTGGTAGTGGACCCGGGATACAGGACAGAGGGGTTGTGGACTGATTTGCCCTCTGATTTATTCTTGGGGGGTACTCAGATCCTTACCTCTGAATGGGTGCTTGACCTGGAAGTGATTGATGACAGGCTGACTCTTCATCATCAGATGTCGGCAGTCATTAAGTTAGCCTTTGACCATCTTAGGAACATTGCCAGGATCAAGCACCTTGTTCCATCTAGTGATCTGCCTGTTTTGGTCCATGCCTTTGTGACCTCGCACCTTGACTATTGCAACTGCCGTTACTTAGGGCTTCCTGGGGTTGAGATCCACTGCTTGAAGCTAGTGCAGAACGCTGCTGCATGTTTATTGACTGGGGTATCTAGGAGATCCCATATTATCCCAGTGCTGCGCGACCTGCACTGGCTGCTGGTTCAGTGGTGGATCACCTTTAAGGTAGGTTTGTTAACCTACAAAACCCTACACGGACTTGGTCCTGACTACTTGAAAGAGCTTTTGACTCCCCTGTGCAACAGCTTCACTTGGCTAACGAGGGGTTGCCGGAGATTCTGAGGGTTAGTTTGAATTCATCTGGGGCTCGCACTTTTATGTTTGCTGCCCCTATCCTCTGGAATTCTCTGCCCCATCAATTTCATGAGTGCAGAATTGTGGGGAGCTTTAAGCAGGCACTGAAAACATTCCTGTGGAGTAAGGCATTCCCTGATTCTCTGTGATTTTAATTATGTTTTATGGAGTTATTTGTGAATTTGTGAAGCGCCTTAATATTATGAAAGGCGCTCTATTAAATAAAGCTATTATTATTATTGTTATTACTACCTGAAGGAGGATGTGTCCTCAAGTAAAGTCCCATCAAGGGTGTGGAAAGTGGGTAGAGAGGGAAGCCTAGAGAATCTCTGCCTTGTGCCAAAGGTCATGGAGACAGTCTTCTTGGCTTTGAGGAAAAGTTGATGGTTAGCAAACCAGAGTTGAACCTTGTCAAAGTCTTGCTGTAAGTTGGTTGTAACCTCATCAGAACAGGAGCCAGATGCATACAGGACTGTATCATTGGCATACATGTGTATAGCAGAGGATGGGGAGAAACAGAAGGAAGGTCATTTAAGAAGATGGAGAATAGGAGTGGCCCTAATATGGAGCTCTGGGGGACTCCAGTGCTAACTGGGAGGGGAGGGGAAGGGAAGTGGCATCCAAGATCTTAACTGATTGGGTTCTGCCAATAATGTAGGTCTTGAACCAGTTTGTGGCAGAGGGAGATAGGCCAGTTGCCATGAGTGAGTTGAGGAGAAGGGAGTGAGAGATGATGCTGAAGGCCTTGGCCAGGTCAACAAAAATGGCGGAGATAATTTAGCCATTGTCCATCCCAGTTAGGATGGAGTCTATGGACTGTAGGAGAGAGGTGGTGACTGAGTGTTTTTTCCTGAAACCAGACTGGAAAGGGGTGAAAAAGGAGGTGACAGATAGAAAAGAGGTGAGTTGGGAGAGGACAATGTGTTCTTGGAGCTTGGTAAGGGTAGGGAGGAGAGAAATGGGGTGATAGTTGCGAGGAGATGAGGGGTCACCCCCTTTGGGTAGAGGAAGGACCACAGCATGTTTCCATGAAGAGGGGATGGAGGCAGTAGAGAATGAGAGATTTAAGATTATTGAAATGGAGTAGGCAATGGCTAAAGCGGAAAGGGAAAGGAGTTTTGGATTGAGGCGGTCAGAGGAGGCACCTTTAGAGGGGTTGATGGTGAGGAGGGCACTTAGGGCATCATTTGAGGTTACAGTAGTGAAAGAGAAGGGAGGGTGGTGGAGGAGGCACACCGGTAGAGGGTGGGGAGAGGAAGGGTAGGAGGGGAGGAATTTCAGAAGCTCAGTGGCACAGGAGGTATAGTAGGAGTTAAATTCCGCAGCTACAACTGGTGGGTCAGACACAAGTGAGCTATTTACTTTAGGTACGAGGGGCAGTGGGCGAGATGAGAGGGTAACTAGGGTGTGGACCACCTTCTAGAACTTTGAAGTGGAATTTATGTTGGTGATGAAGACAGATTTGAAATATTCGAACTTGGCTAACCTTGTAGCCCTGGTGCAAGCGTTTCTGAGCATGCGGTAGTTTGCGAGGTCACTAGGATGCTGGGTAGCTTTATGACGCTTCCAGGCTCAATCTCTAGCCCTGAGACAGGCCATATGTTTGGCACTTATCCAAGATAAGTGGTTACCTCTGACTCTGGTTTGTTTGAGTGGAGCAAAGGAGTTCCAGTTTACAAGAAAGACTTATTTGAAGTAGGCAATGGCCTTATCAACTGAAGAGAAGCAGGTTAGAGGGGACAAGTCAGAAGTGGCAAGGTTACTCAAGAGAGGTTCAGGGTCAAGAGACTTGAAAGAGTGTTGTTGTATGGTTTTGTGTGGTGATTTAGTTCTGTGGACTTTCCTAATTATGAATATTAGGTTATGGTCACTGAGAGCATAGGTGAGGATGCCAGAGGTGATGACACAGTGGAGGTGGGAGATAAGGGCCCAGTCGAGTAGGGAATGTTGTTGTTTCTTGTGGTTTGGGCAGGTGGCTTTGGAGATCAGTTGGGAGAGGATTAGGACTCCAGTTTCATTTTTAGTGTTGGTAGTTTAATGTGACAACCGATTTATATTGAAGTTGCCTAGGATGAATAATTCCCCAGAGAGAGCAAAGGAAGTGATGGAGGTTAGGAGGCCTAGTGTGACCAAAGGATGGACATTTGAGTGGCAGTATATGCCAGCTACGAAGATTGGAAAAGTGAAGGGGAGGGTCACACGGATAGCTAGGGCATCACTGGTCTCAGGATTGGAGGATGAGTAGATGATGGAATATTGGATGGAGACTAGGACATAAATGGCCACACCACCACCCCTGCCAGCACAGTCTTGCCTTAGCAGTGAGTAGGCAGGAATGGAGACCAAGTGGTCAGGGATAGCGCTCTTTAGCCAAGTCTCTGAGATGTTTGGAATGTCTGGTTTTAGAATGCACACCATGGTCTGAATCTGGTCTATTTTTTGCAACAAGCTGTGGGTGTTTAGGTAGGTAGGTAGGTAAAATTTACTTTTATACAGGTAATACATGTCATTTGGACATAATCCAGTTTACAAGACAGACCTGTGTGTTTAGATGTAGGAACTTTAAGCCCTTTGGGAGGACAGAGAGAAGAGACCAGGGTGAGGTAACAGAGGAAGAAGCACTAAAGGAACAAGGGGCAATAGGGCCTGGTTTGGGGTGGATATCCCCAGTAAAGAGCAAGAAGAGGGCGAGTATAAGAAAGTGGAGCCTAGGGGATTTTGAAGGGGCTGGCGAGGAGGTTGGGAGTTTTGAGGAGAAGGGAGTGGATGAGTGAGAAAGAATAAGGTGAAGAACTGCAATGAAAGTGGACACCGTTATCAAAGCCGCATGAGGAATAGTGGTAGAGTGAGACCATATCTCAAATGGAGGAGAGGGAGTGAGCATGGATTTGGGTAGGGGATTGGATATAGTAACTGATGAGGTTGGGAAACTTATTAGGAATAGGTGAGTAGAGAGCAAGTGGATTTGGTAAAGAAAGGGATATGAGCAGAACAAGGGGGAGAGAGGAGAGTAGGGGATGCATTGTTCATAAAGGCAAAGAACTTAGTGAATAATTGTTTTAGGAACAGGAAGAATTTGTAAGCTGGGAGTGTGGTTGAGGGGGGCTGGTCAGATGTAGGGGGAGCTGTAGTTTAGGAAAGTATCTACATGAACAACAGGCAGGGATCGCTTTAGATAAAGATTATGTCTCACTAGTGGCAGTATAGTATTGCAGTATAACTTGCTAATGGGGGAAAAACAAAAGCACAGAGGGTTACAGGAGTGCCTTGTGCTTCAGTTTCAGTTAAACAGTAGTGCCTGGCACTGTAGATACAGAAAACAGAGTCAGTAGGAGCGCTAAGTGCTAGAAATACAGGGTAGAGCTGAGTCCAACAGAGAAGCAGAAGGAGCCTGTAGCAGCCAAAGGAGGACTAGAAACAGTTATAGAAGGACCAGTCAAATTACAAGCTGAGTGGTCCTAGTGCTGGCAAACTGTACCTGAGCAGCAGCTGGGGAGCGGGCAGATTGGCGAGGATGATGGGGCTGGCCAAAAGCAGTGCCAGAGCCACAATCCCGATGGAGGAGCCCCCTCAGGGCTCGAGCTGAGCAGCAGCTGGGGAGTGGGCAGATTGGCAAGGAGGATGGGGCTGGCCAAAAGCAGTGCCAGAGCCACAATCTCAGCGGAGGAGCCCCCTCAGGGCTTGAGCTAGAAAAGCATCCAGAAATCCAGAGCCCTGTAACGAGAAGCCTATTAAGAAAGTCAGCTTAGGGAAAAGTATTTTCTTCAGATAGCAGCACATAAAGACATAGGTTTTAGGTGAGAATAGCTCAGAATTCTGCTGTACACTATCTGTCTGTTCAACCTGGTTTTATTTTCTTCTTTTTAGTAAATGTGCAACCCTTTTGTTTTCCTATAAATACATCCTGAGTGGTTTGCTCCTAAATGTATTGTTGTTATTTTGTATTGTGTTTTTAGATAGAACTTGTCACCTGTGAAAATGGGCAATCTTTTCTCATCTGGTCTTGGAAGTATAAAAAATAAAAATGACATGAAAATGAAACATCCTGTTGTAAATACTCATAGGGCCAGATATTCAAAAGGGTTGCGCCATGCGCAATAGGGTTGCGCTTGCGCAAGTCCAAACTTGCTCCATTCTGTGATATTCAGCAGGAGGCAGTTGTACCACTGAAAACAGGCTGAGCAACAACGCAATGCAAATGAATGCATGCTCAACTGGAGGGGGAGGAACCATGCATAAACTGCATAGCCCGAAATTCAGCCAGGCTGTGCAGAGTTGTGCAGGCGCAACCCCCAACCTGTGCCTGCACTACTTTGAGCTGAAAAAAAAGGCTTACGTCGAGGGCCACCCACAGGTGAGCTGCTGTATTGCAGGGCGCAACACAGCAGCTGCCACCTGTGGATGGCCCCCGACCCAGTCCCTGTGCCCCCCTTGCAGCCCGATCATGGGCAGTGACTGTAAATCCCCACCACCACCCCCCACTGGCCTGATCGCGGCAGTAAGCCAAATCACCCCTCCTCCCGAGACCAAAATGCACATCACGGGCAGTGTTAATAAACTCCACCCTCCTGAAACATATCCCTGGTGGTCCAGTGGACAAAATGCCCGATCGCGGGCAGTAAGTTTAATAGCCCACCCTCCCGAACACATCCCTGGTGGGTTGTGCCCCCTCACCCATGAAGCCCACTCACCCCGCCCCCGGCAGCTGGCGGGCGGCAGCATCCCACTCCGCTTGCTGTCTGCTGCCTGCCGATCAGATTGCTCGTGGCTGCACGCTGTCCAGGAGCAGAGTAGCCATTAGGCTGCAGTAGCCCATATCAGAAGATGATAAATCCGTGACGGTGAAATGAAAATCATTCTACAATCTGGACTGTCGTGTACGGCATGGGCTGCACACCCATTGGCCTGCTCCACACCAGTGGGGCATGCAGCCCTACCCCAGGCAGCTGGGTCGGCGGCAGCGGGCAGCAGGCGGTGGGATGCTGCCGCCAGCCGCTGCCAGGGGATCGGGGTGGTGGGCTTCGTGGGTGGGTGGGTGGGGAGACACTAGCCACCAGGGCTATGTTTGGGGGTGGGTTTATAAACTTACTGCCCGTGATCGGGCATTCGGTCCACTGGACCACCAGGGATACATTCGGGAGGGGGAGCTGCTACTGCTGCCCGCGATCGGGCTGGTGGGGGGAGTACACTATGCTCGCATCGGCCAGTGATGGGGGGATTTACAGTCGGCTACCCATGATTGGGCTGCAGGGTACATCAGTCCCCGATGGCTGCTGTCTGGCAGGGCGCCAGGCGCAAGTCATTCGGGGATTGACGCACCTACATGCTAATGGCATGCAAATGGGGACATAATCACATGCAAATGGCCCCCCCTGCGCCTTGCATGAATTATAGCCCCATTTGCCCGTCACCTTTTGAATATCATGATTTTGCACAAGGCACAATGGTATTTGCACCACCGCAAGTTGAATGCTCCACTCTATCAACTTGCGGTGGCGCAAGTTCCACTGCGCCATGCTCAGTGGCTGTGGCTGGGGGGTGATATTCAAAGGAGTTGCTCAATAGCCCAACTCCTTTGAATATCGCCCCAGACACACCCCAGCACAACTATTTTGTGCAGCGCAAGGGCCTGCGCCTAAGAATGGCGCAGTTTGAATATCCAGCCCATAGTGTTTTAGTAAAACTTCTATTTGTATAGAATCAGTGACTGCTTGTTTTATTTAAAAGGGTAAATCTACTATTTCTGCTACACTCTGTTTGTAGTCCATCTCTAAAGGGGCACTCTGCCCACAGTTATTGTGTTTGACCTTCCTGATCTTGAGCAAGGAGGAGGTAAAAAACAGGTTTCCTGGTTCCTATTGGTAAAAACCATGTGGTGGCAGTAATTTTGAAGTCCCTGATTAGGGATTTGTGCCACAGTACCAATAATTTGATTACTGAAGGCCTACAATTTGTATTAAAACACAACTACTTTGAGTTCAGTGGGGACTTTTACCTTCAGTGTTGTGGAATGGCAATGGGGGTGGCTAAGGAAGTTTCTTTTGCTAATTCATTCTTAGGGCTTTGGGAAAAGAAGATCACTTTCAACAATTCTGTTGACCCCTTCACATCAATCTTCATCAAGTGGTATCATTTTGAATTTGAATAACTCATATCTGAAGTTCACACCAAATATTGATCACCTGGGGGGGAGGTGAGTGGTCTCCTCCTGGAGACCAGACATGCCCTTTTTGGGATAATCTGTCTAGTCTGCAGAAGGAAGTTTTTCTTCTACATAAACAGATACAGGTTTGTGGTGCCATGTTACTCTCAGAAAAATCTAGTACACATTACTTTGGTTACCTTGAAGACCTCAAAATCTTGTGTAAACATTTTGCCATTACTCTAATAAAAGTGTGTAATACAAGCAGGGCTCCAGATAAGATTTTTGGGGATAACTACTGTACTCCTCATTTTGAAAGTGAGGTGAGTAAAACCAATTTAAGATGCATACAAATGTTTGGATGGAGTGCAGTGAGGAGCACATTTTTAAAAACAATGTAGTTTTTTGTAGTTTTTTTCCAGATGAACTGATCAAGGGCCAACAATACTCCAGATAATGTTGGCTGGTAGGAGTAATTTACTCACCAGTTTTAAAATATAGTGAGTAAAAAAAATGGGATGGGTAAAAGTGCTGTAAATCTAGACAAAATGCTCCTTTTGAATCACCAGTTATGTTATGAAGCACTATTCTTTAGCGTGAGGAGTAATTGCAAATGTTGGGTGAGTACTGGTACTCATCATAAAAATTTTCTGAAGAGTATTTCCTAAAATGAGGTGAGTAAAATAGGTCGGTACTCAACTTATCTGGAGCCCTGAATACGAGTGTAATAAGAGTGAGTAGGTGGAGGAAAGAGATTTTTAGTCAGTGTTTGGGGAACTTTGAGACTTGTCTTTAAATTTGTAATTGGTAATGTGGGGAACATAACTCAAGAAGTTAATCTTGGGGGTGAGTAGATCGAGAAAACCCTGTGAATCAGGACTGTGATTGGTGGGTGGAGTTGCCAGAGGCTTAGTGCCATCTAACAAGAGCACTACAAAGGACACCCTTACCCAGCATGTCCCATCAGGCTCATGTCCCAGCACATGAGTGGAACAGCAGAGGCATGGGGCATCTATTATAAGGCATCTGTAGGTGTCCACAGATAGTCTACAGTCTGCAGAAGACTCTGCAGGAGGAACACCAGGCCAAGGTGGGAGACAGCACACTACTGTGTTCTGGTATACTGAAGCAATCAGACCTTAAGGGTAGGTAGCTACAGGTAGTGGGTAAACATATAGTGGGTAAGGAGTAGTAGGAACCAGGATCAGGTGTGTACAGGTAAAGGGGATGAAAAGGGAAACTAGGAGATGCCTTATCTAGGGTAGGGTAAAAAATAAATTTGGACAAGTGAGTAAGGAGTAATACACACCCAGAGCAAGTTAGGCATAGGTAGGGGGTTAAAAAAGGGAAAGCAAGAAAAATCCCATCTAGGGTAGGGTACCAAATACATTTCAGACAAGCAAAGGGACAGGTAGGAATTCATCAGGCATAGAAAAAAGGCAGTAAGGTACAGGGAAGTTTCAACAGGCACCAAGATAAAGGAGGAAAGCGCATGGAAGTGGTGCAGTGTAATGGGTGTGGAGCAACAGTCTTTCGGGACACCTTCTGGAGACTGAAGTGCTGTCCCATTTGTATTAATCTCACTGAGTTAAGGGCAGAGGTTGCTGGACTCTGGGCCAAACTGGTAAGGGGGCAGAGAACCTTCTGCCTAACCCATGGGCGCAGGGCTACTAGTTTGCCACTGCTCCCCCAGGGGATGCATAGGCAGAAGCAGAGTGGGTGAGTTGGGCTCTGGGAGGGTGAAGGCGGCAGGCAGGCACACACTCTCAGCCTGTACCACTGCAGAATTCCTTCACAATACTGGCAGGATGTGGCAGCCAAGAGGAGGTACCAATAGCAGTAGGAAGAGAGGACGTGATGGCCCTCAGAAGGGGAGGCCCCAAGGAGGGAGGAAGAGGCCCCCAGCTGAGGAGGAAACAGCTGCTGGTGGGGGACTCTATTGTTAGGGGGACAGACGTGGGAGTGGGGAGGGGTGAAAAGGAGAGGGAGGTGAAGTCCTTGATAGGCGTTTGGCTTGGAGGGAAGGAGAGCAGACTCAAAATATTGCTAAGGCAGCAGGAGATAGGAGGGAAGGAGGTAAATGTCATTGTCCAACTGGGGCAAGTGACCTGGCAGGGGCAGGTTATGGGTAGTGCAGGGAAATTTCAGGGAGCTGGGGAGGGGCCTCAAGCAGGTGGTGCAAACAGTGACTTTTGCTGAAGCATTAGCTGTATATGATTGGGGAGAGAATAGGACACTCTAGACCAGGGTTTTTAACAACTCATTGAAAGGATGGTGTATGAAGGAGGGCTTTGGTTACACTGGGGACTGGGGAACAACCTGGGAGGATATGGTCCTCCATGGGAGAGACAGACTGCATCTTTCCAGGAGGGGGACCATAGTCCTTAGTGGGAAGTTTAAATGCTACTTGGATGATCATATAAACTAACTGGGGTGGGAGGGCTGCAAAATCAAGGGAACAACTATTGCCCCACGATAATGAAACCACAGGGTGTGAGAACAAGAGGGGAGTAAGCTTTCCCAGGGTAGGGGCTCAAGAAGACAGTGGCGGGGACAAGGCAGTGGACAAGGGGGTATAAATCAGAAAAACAAGAAGAAAGGAGTAAAGGAGACAGGTAATAGACAAGTGGAACAAGAGGAAGTGGTGGGGGCTGAAACAATCAAGGGATTTAAGAATGCATGGGATAGATATAAAGGAATTCTGAGGTCAGGGTTAAGGGGCAACAGACTTCTAGGAAAACATAAAGTAAACTTACAAGCTGAAATGGGCAGGCTGGGTGGGCCGTAGGCCCTTATGTGCTGACACTGTCTATGTATCTATGTATCTATGAGATAATAAAGAAGAGGGAGCTCAGGGGGAGCTTCAAGGAACAGCACAAGCAGAAGGAAGGGGAAGCAGGGGAGCAGGGAGGGAGGACAGAGATAGGGAGAGCCATGTGCACCAATGTAATGAGTCTGGGTGAAATAAAATTTCAGATCTGGAGGCCATCATGGCTAGCCTGGATATGGCGGCCATAACGGAGTCATGCACTGGCAGAAATGACTGGGACATGATGATAATGGGTTACTCTCTGTTCAGGAAAGACAGGGAAGAGATGAGGAGAGGAGGAGTTATACTACATGTGAGGGAGGGAATCAAGGTCATGGAATTACAGTGGCACCCAAAGGAAAAAGAAGGACCAGAGGTGCTGTGATCATCCTGGAGAGAGACACTGGGTTGCTGTTCTCACAGGGGTGGAACACAGACCCCCGGCACAGGGAGAGGAGCTGGATAAGGCACTTGGAGAAGCCATTATCAGGATGGCAAGTAAGGGGGGGGGTGTTGCTGGTTGAGGACTTCAATCTGCCAGACATGGAGTGGAGCCTTCCAACTGCAGCTTAGACAAGGAGCAGGGCCTTTCTTGATTCCCTGCAAGAAACTTTTTTCAGGAAGCTAATCAAGGAACCCGGTTGGGATGGGGCAGTGCTGAACCTGGCGTTTACAAACTGGAATGGCATTGCAGACATCACAGTGGACAGTCCTCTAGCTACCAGTGGTCACCATACAATGTGATTTAACATTACAAATGGAACAGATGCAAACCACATGAGGACTAAGGTCCTAGAGTTTAGGCGGGCATATTTTAAAGAAATGGGAGCCTGCCTTAGAAATTGCTGTGTAATAATACACATAAACTGTGGAATAGCAGTACTGAGATATTTTATTCTGCGCTGTAATAGATTATTCCATAGTTCAGGGATCAGTTCAGTGGAATTTCTGTCTGCAGTTTAATACATTAATTCACAATTCAATGACTTGTGAATTAATGTATTGGTGTCTAGTGTCCCCCCTCTCACCAATCACCTGCCTGATGTAAAAGAAATGTATACCTCCCTGGTGGTTAGGGGTCGGTTCCCCCACCCAATCCCTGTCGCAAACAAAGATAAAAATTTATGTATACATTTCCTGGTGGCTAGTGGCACCCCACCCCACTGATCAATGGCCCAAGTAGAAAAGAAAGAATGGTCCCTGGTGCAGTGCCAGTGGTCCCCCCTCCGCCACCACTAGCCTGAGTAAAAAGGAAAAGTTTCCTTGGTGGTTAGCGGTCCCTGTCCCAACCCAATCCAATGCCCCACATAGAAAAACCCATTCCTTGGTGGCTAGCAGTCCCTCCCCCACACGATCCGTTGAACGACATAGAAAAATCCATGCCCTGGTGACTAGTGGTCCCTTCCCCACCTGATCACCCGCCCAATATATAAATTAATTTGCCCTGGTGTCCAGTGTAATCCCCCCATCCCAATCCCATGTGTAGTACAATGAAACATTTCCCTGGAGGTCTAGCAGATTCCCCCATCCCCAATCTCCTTTATAGTGAATGTAAATCATTCCTTGGTGGTCTAGTGAATCTCCCCTCCACCCTGGAAGGTAGCGAGTGACCCTCCACCTGACCCTGAGAGGATGACCGGCAAAGCCCTCCTCTTTTCACCATGGCTGGCAGCCCATGGAGCTGTCAATAAATGAGTGCATTGTTGTACAAGCACACGCTCACTCATTGACATGCCAGCTCCACTCATTCAACATGATAGCTCTGTCCCTCAAGGGTCCACCACACTGTTTCCACCCATCCTAGCACCCCGCCGGTGATGGGAACAGTCCTCCATGCTTGTCTGCACCTCCCAACAGAGCTGTCACACTGAATGAGTGGGAGTTGGCAATGAATGAGCGCGCGCTTGTCCAAGTATGCACTCATTCACTGACAGCTCAGTCAGTGGCCAGCCATGGTGGACAGAGGAGGGCTGTGCTGATTGCCGGCTCAGGTTCAGGATGGGGGGGTGGGTCCTACTTGCCAGGGTGGAGGGGTGAGGGATCCACTAGACCACCAGGGAAAAGTTTATATTCACCATACAGGGAATTGGGGATGGGGGGATCTGCTAGACCACCAGGGAAATGTTTCATTGTACTATTCAGAGGATCGGGATGGGGGGGTTACACTGGACACCAGGGCAAATTTATTTATATATTAGGTTTTTTTTTTTCAATTGTTTAACCAGGAGTGGAACACTAAGCTGAAAACTAGTGACCTGGAAGCACAGGGAAGTTAAGTGACTTACTCAAGGTCACACAGTATGCAAGTGGGGGCTGTGGGATTCAAACCCAGGTCTCCAGATTTGCAGCTCAGAGCCTTAAACCACTGCGCTATACTGCCTTCCCACTTCTCTCCTCCTGCTGGAGATTTCTCACCCTATGCACCTCCAACATCCCACTAACCCCACTCACTGTGGGTGGAAGGAAGCTGACCAGCCTAGGAGATTGGGTAGATAACTGGTTAACAGATAGGAAGCAGAGGTTTGAGGTTAATGGCACTCATTCAGAGGAGGGCAGAGTGACTTGTGTGATACTATAAAGTTCAGTACTGGTACTGGTCCTTTTCAATGTCTTCACAGGGGACATTGCAGAACAACTGGGTGGGAAGGTATGCCTTTTTGCAAATGATATGCTCACTGGTGCAGCCACATGATACTGGGGGGGGGGGAGGGCACCGGATGAAGGCCTAGCCATCAGCTAGGCACTGTGGGTGGACTGAATGGGCCAGGCAATCCTTTCCTGCCATCACATTTCTATGTTTCTATATCAAAATGTTCAATAGAGGGAACAATGAGGCGGGGATGGAGAGAATGCAGAGAGGTTTCGGGAAACGTAAGGAATGGAATGGTGAAAAGCATGGCAGCTGGGGTTTGGTACCAAAAAGTGAAGTTGTGTGCACCTGAGGCACAAGAACCCCAGTGCTGAGTATAGGATGGAGGAAGGATCTAACAGTCACTAGGCAGGAATGGGATCTCAGGGTTATCATACCTGAGAGCCTGAAGCTGACAGGGTAGCGTGACCAGGCAGTGAGTGGGGTTAGTGGGATGTTGGAGGTGCATAGGGTGAGAAATCTCCAGCAGGAGGAGAGAGGTGGTGATGCAGTTATTAAGCTCACTGGTGCAACCTCACCTGGCATAATGTGTTCAGTTTTGAAGACCACACCTCAGAAAGGAGAAAGACAGGGTGGAGGTGGTCAAGGGAAGGGTAACTTACATGTACAGGATAGGCATG
Organism: Neoceratodus forsteri; assembly: GCA_016271365.2. NCBI lineage: Eukaryota > Metazoa > Chordata > Ceratodontiformes > Ceratodontidae > Neoceratodus > Neoceratodus forsteri. The sequence goes on along the minus strand of JADMNL010000029.1, from coordinate 142,582,004 downwards.
GGCTACCCACTGGGTAGCTGGGTCAGGATGTATGGGTATTGGAGATTTTTGGCTGGATAGGGTAGTTTGGGTAATATACTACACTACCCGACATAACAGTGTACTTCCCAGGTCAAGTAGTTTTGACACAGGTAATGGGTAATGGGTAATTGAAAACAGGCATTACAGGGCAGCCAAGGGCATCCTGTGGGGTCCTGGGACTCCTGTCAGGACTTCCAGGCTGGAAACAGGCATTATAGGGTAGCCTGTAGTGTCCTTTACAAGCTTACAGCAAGAACAGGAGTACATGACACCAGGCTTCAGCCTGATTGGTCAGTGGTGTCTGTGCTGTGTCTGCTGTGAGCCCGTATTGGGCAGATAGCAGCTGGCAGAAGTCTGGAATGGAAGCAGCTCTGTATTCATGGTCAGGCACTCGCTTTACAGTCTGCCGCTAAATCGCAGCGATCATTTAACTAAAATAAAAAACATTTATTAATTGCTCTGTGGGTGGCATAGTTAAGCACACCGCTCAGGGCTGTTTTTTTTTCATTAGTTTGCTGGGGGGAGCTTAGAGTTGTGTGATAGGGTTGTGTTCTACTATATGTTGCAGCCTGTCTGATATATGCTTCTTTGTGGAGGGGGATCTCTGCCATGTGCAGACAAAAGCAATTGAAATGTGAAATGGGGAAGTGTTGTCAAATGTTTTGCAATCTGGAAAAAGGTGTAAATGGGCTCCCTATACCCCCAACAGCATTTATAGTCCACTCCCAATTCCATACCCCTAAACCTCCCTGTACCCCCAATGGTATTTATTTCCCCACCTCTTCCAACCCCCTCCACGATGTCTTCCACTGTTGCTATTGGTCTCTATCTCTCTCTATTTACTCCCTGCCCTCTGTTTAGCCTTTGATTTTGGTGCATCGGCCCTAGCCTTGGATCAAATTGCTCTGAGGCATGTCCAGCCAACCCTCTGCCCAGTTCCGATACCACATAGGCCTGAATGTGGCCTGCTTCTCTCCTGTCCTTCTGCTGCCTTAGCTTTCATCAGCTGCAGTGACTGGCACCGTCTCTTCCTACACCTCACTTCCCTCTCCCTCTCCCTCTCCCTCTGGGTCCCATCTCTCTATGTCCCCCTCTGATCCAGCTTCCATGTCGCCCACCTCCTTCTCTCCGGGGACATAGAAAGTATCCCTGGCCACTCCTGCTCTCCACCTTAGACACTCTTTTAACCCATAGTCATCTTTTATGGGAGATTAAGCAGTCTACAAATTGCACATTTGAACGTGAGGAGCCTTCTTCCTAAAATAGCTGATCTGGAGGCCTGGGTCTCTCTGTACAGTCCTGACATACTGGGCATCACAGAGACCTGGCTAAAAAGCTCAACCCATGACCAAAACTGCTCCCCACCAGGGTGCACTTTCCTCCATCATGATCGTTCTACCTCACGCCATGGTGGTGGTGTACTTCTGTACTACTACACTGCCACATTCTTTGGCCAGTCCTCCAGTGATCTCCCTTCTGAGTGGCTTGCAGCTGAACTAACAGTTGTCATCAATAAGAAGTTGCATGCTGGGCGGTGCTGTAACCCACTGAGAGCTGGTGTCCCTGGGTTTGCAGCCCTCCAGTACATCCTTGCACCTCTTTTCTCCGCAAGAGACTCCATTCTTGTAAGGGATTTCAACACTGACTGGGGCACAAACCCCTTCTCTGACTGCAACTCCATCATACAACAACATGATCTCACCCAGCTAATTACCTCCCATACACGCCTCAACAATCAGTCCAACAAACACACTACCTTTGACTGGATCCTGATGACTTGAACGGACAAAGTTACCCATGCCGGCACATTGTCTGACCATTAGTGACCATTCCCCCATCTACTGTGTCTGGTGTACCAACCCCCCCACCTACCTTTCTGACTTTCCGCAATTTCTCTCATTTGGTGCACTATGGCTTCAGGCTGACCTCAAAGCCCCTGACTGGACTTCCCTCTATGGTGCCACTAACATTGATCTTGCACTAGACATCTTTGTTTCAGCCCTCTCACATCCAAGACAAGCATTTCCCACTCACTTCTCGCAGAGTACATGGGGTGACACTCGCTGGCTCATGTCGGACCTCCTCAAGCTTATGAAGCAGCGTGACTCAAAGTTGACTGACTATAAAACTGCCCCATCCCCCACCCTTTTGAATGGCTACGGTCAACTGCGAAATCTCTGCAAGCACTGTATAAACTCTAGGAGGTCGGCCTACTTCCAATCACTTAAATCCAGTCACATAGGCAACCCCAGGCATTTTTCTTTTCCTCCATTAATGCCTTGCACTCCCCCCCACTACCAAGCAGTCACTTTCCCCGAAACACACAACAAGGCCCCCTCACTGACTCTACTGACATTGCAACTGCACTTAATGCACATTTCTCAAACCTTTGCAGCTACCCTCCACCCTCTCACCCTCTCCTCCACCTTCCCCTCCTACTAGCTCCCTCCTTTTAAGACCATTTCTTCTCCCGGGACACTTAAGCTCCTCCTCAGGCTACCATCTTGAAAGAGTGCTGATAGTGATGCTCTATCCCCCCACTTCTTAAAACTAGTGGCCCAGGATATTGCCTATCCGCTCACCTTCATCTTTAACCTCTCCCTTACTGCAGCCTCTATCCCCTCTTTCTGGAAGCAGGCCAGAATTATCCCCATTCATAAATCAGGTGACCCTAATCTTATGAACATCTACCGTCCCACCTCCATTCTGCCCCATCTTGGTAAGCTCATAGAGAAGGCAGTAAACTACTAAATTACAGAATATATCTCTAAATATAATCTCCTTTGCCCTCAGCAACATGATTTCTGGAAGGGGCACAGCACTACCACGGCCCTTGCCCTCTTCACTGACCATGTGCTGAGGAATATGGATGAAGGGGAAACTAACTGGTGCAGTGTTTGTAGATCAGTCCAAGGCATCTGCCCTTATAAATCACAGCATCCTGACAGCAAACCTTGACATTCTTAGGTTTCTTCCGTCTCCACCGCCAGGCTCACTAACTACCTCTCTGGTAGAATACAGATGGTCTGCCTTGGTAGTGCTACCTCCCTCCTCTTGCCTGTCACTGTGGGTGTTCCCCAGGGATCTGTCCTTAGCCTCCTCCTTTTTTCCCTCTTCATTAACTCTCTCTCCCGTCGGAGGGCCTATCCTGTAAATCACTCCTCTACCCCGATGACTTAATACTATTCCAAACTGACCCCTCCTCACTATCCACCACTCTTACAGATGGTTTGTGCAAGGCACATTGTTGGTTCTCCACCAACAAACTGTTGGTCAATGCTGCCAAAACAAATGCCATGCTTTTCAGTTCCAAACTGAAACTCTCTGCCCTTGCCCACAGCTGTGGCCTTCTCACTGTCAAATCCCCAGATGGATTTCCCCTTGACACTGTTCCCGCCTTCAAGTATCTGGGGATAGTCCTGGGCCTGTGCCTAAACTACACTGACCACATTGCCTCACAGATCGGGTACATCAACCAGAAGATAGGGCTCTGTTATCACCTGATTCACCACCTCTTGCCAGAAGCCCGCCTTGCTACTGCCCATGGCAACCTCCTCCTCTTCCTTGACTATGGCTGCCCGGTGTATTCCCTCACCTCCATTATCAACCTGAACTGCCTGCATGTTACCTACAATTGTATATGCCACCTTGCCCTCTGCACCCCTCTCCTCATTCACCACTGCTCTCTTTACCAGTCCCTTAACTGGCTCCCTCCACAAGTGCAGCACTCCTACCTGCTGGCCCGGACCATTGCTGATATCTTGCACAGTCCTTCCTACTCTTCACTATCCCTTCTTATCCAGCCCAGAACCTACTGCCCCAATCTACGTCAGTCTTCCCACCTCCAACTGAAACATTCTAACATAACTACAAGGATGGGTCTAAGAGCCTTCTCCGCAGCCTGACCCTCACTGTGGAATGACCTCACCTCCTACCTACATTCTCCCGCCCCCCCCAAATCTAACTTCCTTATTAAGAATGCACTTTCTGTCCTCCATGACCTGTGTCTGCCCACAGGCCACTAGCACAGCTGCACCTCCCTTGCAGCCCACCCTCACCCCTCCCCCCATCTTGTGCTCCACTCTCCTCTCCCACCCTGAATACTATTGTTATTTCTATTGTTGAATAATGGAGCAACCTTACCCTGTTTACCTATATGTTACATACCTTGATATGCTCAATTATTGATGTATCTGGTACCGTTTACCTTATGTCCTTATGTTGTCTCTGTTAGCTTGATCTTCACTGGATTCCCTGTTACGTTCCCTGTATGATCCATGCTGTTCTCTCACTGTATTTTACATTGTTTGCGCCAGTTTCTGGCCTGGGCAATGCCTGAAAAGGTCTTCGGATCAGTGAACCAATCCATTTGCCAAATGAATAAATAAATAAATAAATGCTGAATTGTAAAAAACATAACTTAAACATAAAATAAAAATAAAACTTCCATGAAGGAGCAAAGGGAGTAGGGATCGGGGGTAGGGGACTGAAACAATCTCGGAGGGAGGAATCTGGGGATCACCCTCAGTTGAGGAGATGGATGGTGCAGTGACTGAGAAAGAAAAGAGAAAGAGCAGGGGGAAGGGGAATAACACAGAAGGCAAGGCACTGGCAGCTGGTTTGAAAAAGTATTACTCTTTGTTCGGTGCCCCGAGCCCAGTCATTAAATTATTAGTCAGCAACACTGTGTGTATCTGCAGCATAGTGAAAGATTTGTATGGCTGTGTATTACACTGTTTGTTAGGTGCCCCTTGCTGAGCCCTGTCATTTATTACAGTGACATAGCTACACTGTGTGTCTCTCTGTAGCATAGTGAAAGCCATTCAGGCTGCATTACACTGCTTGTTAGGTGCCCCAAGCCCTGTCATGTATTACTGTGACATAGCTACACTGTGTGTCTCTCTGCAGCATAGTGAAAGCCATTTAGGCTGTATTACACCATTTGTTAGGTGCCCCAAGCCCTATCATGTATCACTGTGACATAGCTACACTGTGTGTCTCTCTGCAGCATAGTGAAAGCCATTTAGGCTGTATTATGCTGTTTATTTGGTGCCCCAATCCCTATCATGTATTATTTTGACATAGCTACACTGTGTGTCTCTCTGCAGTGTAGTGAAAACCATTTAGGCTGTATTGCACTATTTGCTAGGTGCCCCAAGCCCTGTCATTTATTACCACCCTAACGAATGAAGCCCTTAACCTCTCAACTTATCCAGGAACCTACCTGTTTAAACCCTCATTCCCAAAACCACTCCCTTCTAGATTGGATATTATCCTCCCACCCTCACTGCATCTTTACCTCAGGCAACCTCTCTGAAGCCTTAAGCGATCACATATTCCGTTCACAAAATCCATGTTCCCCACTCCCTCCAAATTCATATGGTCCCACCCCCTCCAGTCCCTCAATGAATCTGCTCTGCCTCAAGACCTCAATAATGCTAACTGGCAGCCAGTCTTTTCCGCCCTGGATGTCAACCTTGCCGTATCTCAGTAAGAGTGAAGTACCACCACCACCCCTGGATCACTTCTGACCTCATTGTCCTGTGTCTTACTAGGGACAAAGCCTGGGGACACTAAAAAGCACCCCATGCCCAGAGCGCCCTCCAGTCATACAAACAACTTACAAACAGATACACAAAAACCATTTGCCAGTCTAAGGCTTCTTACTTCAAATCTGAGTTTGATCACAGCCAAAACTCTCCAGCTTCTTTCTGGAAGGTGATCCACTCCTTCCTGGATCCCCCCTCCCAAAAAGCCTGCCCAGTCCTCAACATTGATGGCTGCCCTATCTCAGACCAACCTCAGAAGCCGAGGCTTTCAACAAGTTCTTTGTCTTTTGTATTCTGCCTGACTCCCTCTGCCCCCCACCTCAGGCTCTCCTCCCTGCCCTCAAGATTCTTCCCCCTCACCCACCAGCTTCCTCTTTTCTCCCTTCTCTCTCCTTGAAGTTTTATCTGTGATAATCTCTCTCAACTCCTCCAAATCTACCCCTGACAGCCTACACCCTAGATTGTTCCACATCTCTTCCTCTGCCGTAGTTGCCCCACTGACATATATACTAAATTTCTCTTTCCTACTCTCTCTACAGCCTCAGTTCCCAATGCCTGGAAATCAGCCAAAGTCCTCCCATTGCATAAGGGTAGTGACCCATCATCTCCTGATAATTATCGGCCTATCTCACTTCTCCCCTCCCTTGCTAAAGTTCAGGAATTCCTCATCTTGACAAAGCTCTCCGTCTTTCGCTCCTCCAATAACTATCTTTCACCTGTGCAATCTGGCTTTTGGAAACAACACTCGACTATCACCTCTCTACTGCATGTCACAGATTTCATCTTCTCTGCTATGGACCAAAGCCAAATCACTGCTGCTATCTTCATTGATTTGGCCAAACCTTTCGACTCTGTCTCTCACTCTCTCCTTTACAAACTCACATTTTTCGGCCTTGCTAAACCAACAGTTAACTGGTTTTGTTCATACCTTCAAAATCAACAACAATCAGTCCAAGTAGGTAACGCCCTCTCTACTCCTCTCCCTATCCTGTCCAGGGTACCTCAAGGCGCTATCCTTGGCCCCATCCTCTTCTCTCTTTTCATAAATGACCTTCCCTCTATCTGTCACTCATCTATCATGCACATGTATGCAGATGATATGGTCATCTATGCCTCTGGCCCATCCCATGGCAGCGTTCTCCCAAACCTCGAAATTATTTCAACAGGGTTCAGTCCTGGTTTCTATCAAATCAATTAAAACTCAATACCAAAAAGACAGTTACCATGATTTTTGGCTCTAGACAGAAGCTGTCCTCCCCCACCAACTGGTCACCACCCTTGACGGCTCACCCTTGAAGTTGGTCCTTGCCTCCAAGTACCTGGGCATCTGGCTGGACAGTCACCTTGATTTCTGTACTCACATTGATGCTATCTGCACCAAACTCTGGCCCAGACTTGCAGACCTCTACCACCACAAAGCCAACCTCCCTCTCCAAACTCATTTTGAACTAGTACTCAAAACTATTCTGCCAGTGCTGGATTATGCCGATGCAGTTTACAGCACTACCCTAGCTTCTTCCCTCTCCAAACTGGACACCCTACTCATATCCTTTTGCTGCTTTGTCACTGCCTCTTCCCCCCATCCACCACTGTCTTCTCTATGCTCCTCTCTCCCTTGCCCCACTGTTCTACTGGAGAAAAATTCACTGTGCCTCTCTCATTGCTAAATATTGGCTAGGTTCCCTCCCCTCCTATCTCTCATCTTGCCTCACACCAGCCAAGTCCACAATCTACTCTCTTTGCCACAGGGACTCACATTCCTTTTCTATCCCTTGTCCTCACTCTACTACCGACCAGTCAGCCTTCTCATATCAACTCCCTTTATTCTGGAACAAGCTACCCCCAGACCTACACCTAGCCTCCCCTTTCTCTCATCTGTTAAAAGACTCCTCGAACTCCTCCCCTCCCTTCAGTGCCCCCAATGCTCCTAACACCTCCTCCCACCCCATTCTTTTCCCTCCTTCCTCACAACTTCTTTACCTCTCATGCCTCCCATGCTCTTTCCTCAGGTCTGTCAACCAGTGTTAGTATGCTTCACTGATCTCAAGCTCAGTCTCCTCCTACCTGCACCAGATCTTCCCACTTGAGGAAAATTTTGTATCCTAGTAATTGACCACTGCTATACCTGTGGAGTTTCTTAGCCTTATATATTTTTGTCTTACCTTGTTAACATATGTGTCTCAACCAATGTTTTAATCTATTGTAATCTTGTACTTTTCTCAATCGTATTGTAACAAATGTTTTACTCCTATGAATTTCTTTGCACCTGGGTCGCACCAGGAAACAAGCCTCTGCTCAATGTGCCTTTCCCGGTCACCAATTTTAAATAAATAAATAAAATAATGTGACATAGCTATACTGTGTGTCTCTGCACCATAGCAAAAGTCATTTAGGCTGTATTACACTGTTTAAGTGACCCGAGCCCTGTCCTTTATTACTGTGACATAGCTACACTGTGTCTCTGCAACAGTTAGTGAAACAATATCCATTCCTTTTTACAGCTGTGTCTACTATGTCTTGTATTTCCCAGTCTAAGTCTACTAAAAGGAAGTACAGTGCAGCTGTATGTGCAACTGTTAATGATATGGACAATATGAATCATAGCACTAATAAAGAACATAGCAACAATAATAATAACATCACTAGGACTGGCACTAAATGTCCTCCTGAACAAAAAAAACTTGTTAGCAATGAAATGATAGTAGAGTTTCAGAAAGAACTGACTGGAGTTACTCGTATAGGTACTGAATATTTTGCCACATATGCCAGGATACTTCCAGCTGTTGAAGCAGCATGCAAGGAGGCATCCTCCTCTTATATAAGCTCAGTTGGTGAGGCAGCAAATGCTGATAAAGATGGTGGTGATAGTGGGGACTGGGAATGGGATAGCCCAGACTATGTCTCTCATGATGATGATGGCACTTCCCATTCTTCTGAATCTTGTGGCGATGAGGTCTGTAGTTTCAATGAGGGGATAGGAGAGGATGCCACAGTAAGGCATGAGAGGTAAGTGCAGAAAAAAATTGTGTGCTAAACATAGGAATAAGAAGATGAGCATGAATAAAAAACAATTCATTTCAACAAGGAAATGGCAGTGTAGGGTTTCCTCCAGGTCCCTTGACTGTACAAGAGATAGTGCCAGACACTGTGGCACAAAGCAACAAGCATTTGTCAATGCTGAATGTTTGCTTGCTGGTATTAGCATTAGAAATGTAGGAGTTAGACAGATGCAGAATAAGAATGGCAGTAAAGTATTGAACTTCATGCTAACCCCACTTCCATCCTGCAGAGATGGACAGGCATTGGCGTATGTGTTTGGGTCATCACCCATGACGTTCATGCCATGTCACCTCACCCTATCCTGCAGACACCAATGTGTGTTGAGGTGTGCCTTGGGGTGTTTGGCTTTGCGGTCACCCCATTCCATAAGAACATACGCTGAAATGGGTGAAGTATAGGAGAATGGGGTGAACTCTGGGGACGAAGAGTCCAAGGTGCACCTCGATGCCTATCACTGGCTGGGGGGTGGGGATGGGCTGGCATGAGCATTACAGTCGGCAATCCAAAGGCACACCCTGATGCCTGTCAGTCTGTACAGCGTGGGACATTATGGTCTAACCCTAACACCCCGGGAGTTTGTTGGTATTTGCACTACAAATTTGCAACATGGCCTTTTTGTGACCCTACCTCATGAAAGCATTTGGGACCTCTCTTCTCATGAAGAGTGACAGTGTGATTTTGTTAATGTGTCCTGAACTTTGAGTTCCAACAGCAACCATGCCATTCTGTGCCAGATGTATGAAAACACAGATCAGGCAGGATGTGAAGAATGATGGCTGTACCATCCATAGGGAAGTGTGACAAGATGGCAATGTTGAAAATCGGTAATGGGAATATTAAAAATGCTTGCACTTCCGAGCATACATGGAAACTCTGCAATGCATGCATGTAACACAGTCATTTTATGGACTTTCATCGCCAAATTTTCAACATAGGCATTTTAGGACCTCTGCTCATGAACAGTGTCACTGTGATTTTCTTAATGTATCCCGAACACTGATTTCCCACAGCAACCATGCTATTCTGTGCCAGAAGTGCAAAAACATATTTTGGCCAAGATGTGAAAAATGACAGCTGTACAGTTCATAAGGAGGTGTGGAAAAATGCCAATGTTGAAAATCTGGAATGAAAATATTACAAATTCACAAAGTTATGAGCGTGCGTGGAAACTGCACAACACATGCTCGTAACACAGTCATTTTATGGATTTTTGTCACCACATTTTCAACATAGGCATTTTATGACCTCTGCTCATGAACAGTGTCACTGTGATTTTCTTACTGATGTTCTGAACACTGATTTCCCACAGTGACCATGCTATTCTGCGCTGGAAGTGCGAAAACACATTTCGGGCAGGATATGAAAAATGACAGCTGTACTGTTCATAAGGAGATGTGGAAAAATGCCAATGTTGAAAATCTGTAGTGAAAATATTACAAATTAGTGAAGTTATGAGCGTGCGTGGAAACTGCGCAATGCACGCTCATAAAACAGAAATTGTTTGGGATTTTTTTCACCACAGACAAAAGTCACTATCACTATGTCAGTGTCTTATGATCCAGTGAAGAGTATCAAATGAAAGTCTATCTTTATTTCACTAAATGGACCATAGCAGGAGCCACCACAACAGCTGTAGAATTACAGTACAGACCTGCTCCTCAACTATGCATGTCAAACATAATGTAATAAAAAAAAAATTACTACAGAGCCATGGTTATTCAACATGTGGTCCACAACATCTTTAGTTCCCTTTGAAATATGTACCCAGTTAGTCAGACATGCTGTAACAGAAATACAGTTTGAAAGACACTGTGTAGTATGGTAGTTCATGTGGGACACGCACGCTACCAACAATACCGCCGTTCTCAATCAAACAAATGCAGTTTGCTTTCTTTTTTCCAAAAAAGCAGATATAGTCTGTGTGTGGCTAAGGAAGTGTGTGTGAGGTGGTGGTGGGGGGGGAGAACATAAACTAAGCAGTACGTGTGTATGTGTGTTGAGGAGATGGGGGCACCACTGCCACGCTAAATACACTGTATGTGGCAGTACATAGAGGGACTATTTTACTGCTTGAACTGAAAAAACTCTTTTTTTTCCTATTTTTTTTTAACTCTGACACCTTTTTTCTTTTTTTTTACTTTTTAATTTCTACTTGGGGCCCATTTTATAAGCGCAATAAGACACTCCAAGGCATGGGTTATGGCTTTATAACAGCACTTCCCAGGTGCTAAAGGCACTCAACACAAGTGCTTCATGCCTCATAACTCACCTGGGATGTGCTCTTCTTAGGCCATAACCCACACCTAGAACTGTCTTCTTGCTTACTCATCCATAGTTTCTTAAATGGAAACAGAAATGTTAAAAATCTATTAGGTCTTGCTAGGAAAATATGTGGGCAGTTCAGCCACTCTGTGAAAGCACAAAATAAAATCCTGAAGGGGCTGCAGAGATCAAACAATGTACCACTGCATGCATTAAAGCAGGAAGTTTCAGCCCACTGGGATTCAACATTTTACGTGTTGGAAAGGCTTCTTGAACAGAAAAAAGCTGTACATGACTACACCATACAGAATCAAATAGGCACAGTAGATATCATGCTCCGTTCCACTACTTGAGCTTATTGGAGTCATTTGAGGCTGCCACATGTGATGTCAGTGTGGACAGTGCAACTCTGAGTCAAACTCTTCCTCAAATAAGATTTCTTCAGATTTTCCTTGATGACATAAAAAAAGACTTCCGGTCAAAAGAAGACACCACCGCTATTATGATGACAGATGACTTGAGTCTCAGACTGTTGACTGATCAAAGAAGGTAACCTGTTAAGAGAGTGTTTTTGAGTGAGGAAATATGGGTCAAGTTAAAATAGCAAATGTTAAAATGGCAAGGTGTGCTTTATAGCTATGTGCTGAACAGCACATTGTAACATCAGCATGGACTGTACAGAGATCTTTTGATGAGTATGTAAGGGTTTGTTGGTGGGACTGATTTTGAGCTGGCTGTCTGGTGTGGTATGTATTTATTTATTTATTAGAAAAGTCAGATTTACAACCTTTGAGTCATGGACTCATTTACAAATAGGGACACTGCTCTAGAATCAGGATACCTGGGTTTGGGGTTGACTGTGAGAATACTATTTTTTTTAATTTGTTTTAAGTAGTTGTAATTTTGGTCCAGAATTTCACTTCCCATTCCCTCACCAACTTGAGTTTGTTCCACCTTGTAGGTTGCCCCCCAACATTCTACCCCATCTGACTGCTGTCCCCTGATGTAGCCCCCCTCCTGAGTTTCCTCCTCCACCCCAGTGTCATGCCTCCCCTGGAGTTGATTATGATAAGATTGGGGTGTGTGGGGAGGTGAGGCCCCCCACAAAGAGGGGGTATGGGGAGCTAGGCCCCTCTGCATAAAAAATAGATTCACTGTGTTGTTTTTAGCAAATGCAGGTGCTGGTACTGTATATGTTTGGGAGAGTCATTGTAGTGCAGATCGTCATTTTACATTTTGGCGATGTGCCCTCACTGTTTGTTGTCGGCACCATTATGCTTGCACTGTTATGACACAGAACCATCAGAGAATAAATGCCATATTTATGAATGACACCTGTGTGTTGGCTGTGTTGCTACATCCCTGCTTTAAGGGTAACATTGAAGCCATCCTCCTGCAGGGGAAGACATCGAGCACTGGAGAGATATTCTGCTAAACAAATGTGGCATTACCCCACCAACATCATTATGTACAGTAGTCAGACCTTGCTGAACCATCAGAGTGTACTTCTGTCATACACAATAGCACATTTATAACTTCTTCACAATCACAGTGTCATCAGTGAGGGAAAGGACATTTGCAGCTACCTCTCGGGCTTCCTATTTTCAGGATCAGAAAGGCAAATCACTTCTGAGTCACCTGAAACAGCATGGACTAGCATTCTGTAAAGAAAAGTGCAGCTGGTTCATCTGCCAGTGTGGTAACCATCTCACATAGCACAATGATCCTGGACTATTTTGCAGACCATACAGTGTTTGGTCTCGAAGAAGTTCCATTACTCTGTTGGAAGCAAAACAGAACAATATGGCCAGATCTAGAAAATCTTGCAATAATGTACCTCAGTTGTTCACCTTAAAACAATATTCAGAATGCATATTTAGTGTGGCTGGAGGAATAGTCACTGACCAAAGAACACTGCTAAGTCCTGTAAATATGGAATGGCTTACATTTCTGAAAATGAATGCTGACAATTTCCCAATTGTCCCAAACACTTGGGACAATTGGGAACCCTGAACATGAACAACAAACTGCAAACAATGATACTGAATATGATGACTAGGTTTTGTACAAAGCAAATACAACCATCACCACTACCACCAGGGCTGCCACATGTGCCACACTACCCTTAGTTTTCTTTTGTCAGTCATCCATTTTGTATTATATAACTTTGATGTTCGCTATGGGTATAATTTTTGGAAATAGCAGCAGCCTCACTGAGAGCAGCTGCGCCTCTCATACCTACCTCATCAATGCCCATCATGGGTGTAATTTTTGGAAACAGCAACAGGCTCAATCAGAGCAGCTGCACCTCTCATACCTTCCTCAGCAATGCCAGCCATGGGTATAATTTTTGAAAACAACAGCAGGCACACTCACAGCAGCTGTACCTCTTGTACCTGTCTAAGCAATGCCCACTATGGGTATAATTTTTGGAAACAGCAGCAGGCTTGCTAAGAGCAGCTATGCCTCTTGTTCCTGCCTCAGCAATGCCTATTCTGGGTATACTGGCTCAGGGCACCTAACAAACAGTGTAATAGTCAAAAACAGTCTTTCACATGATTTTTGTTATGGCCAGGGTTGGGTAATAGGATAGCAAAATGAATTGGATAGTAACTACCCAACCAAAACCAATTACTCATTTGTCATCTGGTTATTTTTAGGGTAATTTCAGGTAGTTTAGATGTACCCGTGGGTAGTCTTGAAGGTCAGGTATTTTAGTACCTGCCTATGCCTAGTACAGGGTTTATAAAAGTAGCTATATAAGAAGAGACTGAGGGATCTCAACATGTACACCCTGAAAAAGAGAAGACAGAGATGTGATATGGTACCGACTTACAAATATCTAGAAGGAGTGAACAGGGTGCACGTGAAAAGTCTCTTTCAAATAAGAACAATCACCAGGAGGCATACAATGAAACTGGAGGGGGGTGTTGGAATTTAAAACTGACCTGAGGAAATACTTCTGCACTGAAAGGGTGGTAGATGCCTGGAATAGGCTGCCAACAGAAGTGGTAGAGGCTGAAACAGTGTGGGGGGGTGCTTCATGCATGCGTAGAACAGACAGAAAGGTACATTAGCGAGGAGGCCAGGAAATGGGGTAGGGGTCTGGAGACCAGATAGGGTCTGCAAAGACTGAAATAGGCAGTGAAAATCTGGGCAGAATGGGTGGGCCAAGTGGTTCTTTCCTGCTCTCAGATTCTTTTTCTATGTTTCTATCTTTTGTATGAAGAAAAGTTGTAAAACCCTGAGAAGAGAGAGAGAGAGAGCAAGAAAGACACAGAGTGATTGTGAGAGAGAGCAAGAAAGACAGACTCATGCTGAAAAGCACCAGAAATAGAGAAAGATGTAAAGTCGTCAGAACAAGGAAAAGCTGTAACATCCTGGGAAATGGAAGAACTTTAAAACCGTGAGAGCAAAGTGCTTCTGTGAGAAGAAAATTAAAAACATTTTGTTGAAAATAAAAATCGTTTTTTATCTATGAGTGCTCCTACCACTTGAACCACACTACCCATTCACATTCTGTAGCCATTTGGTACTCATTAACAATCCCCCCCCCAACCCCCAGTCGTTGTGTAAGAAACCACAGTCTGTCTTGTTATTTTGGAACTGACTGTAATATAAATGGTTCCTGATCTAGTAGGATATGGAATTTAGGATGGTACAAGAGTTTTATGTGAACATGCGTTAATTTTCCAAGCAGCCTAATTACGCAGTGAGATGCATGCTATCAGTTTCTGAGGTTGAAGATGCTGCAACAGGGGGGCCAGCTAGCAGGTGCATTTCCAATGAAATTCAATTGTAATGGATCAAAATCTGTAAACGTACTAGTCTATGACTATTAAAATGCCAACTTGAAGCAGGATTGGACAAGCTTTTCCCAGTTCAAGCTTGGATTAGTTCAGATTTAAACCAGAACAGGTTCTTGTTTTCAAATCTCTTACAAACAAGTTGGTAGAGTAGAATAACTTTAAATGTAATCAATGTGCGGATTTATGCCAGTACAATGCCATACTAGTCGCATCAGCATTTATGGAGATGTTTGTCTTGGTTTGACTCTTTAGAACTGGCCAAGTGAGGGGGTGGGGATTAAAGCTTTTAGACTAGTTCATATTGCAGCACCAAAGGTTTCCTTGTCCATCAGCATAGACTCGAGAAATGGTGGTGCTTCTCTAAACTGACAGTACAGTATGAGGCCTGGAACTCACACCAGCCTCTTTAAAGGACTGCTCTTTGAGGTGCCGAGACCAAGGGGCCCAAGCTTAACTTTCTCTAGAGGTCTAAATGATGACTCAGTGCTGACTTGAAGACACAAGTGGTCTCTGACTTCCTGCTCCCTTCCACTAATTATAGTGACATCATACACCGCGATGTAAACTATACTGCTCTGCTGTCCCTGGATCAGTTGTACAAGTTTTTCATCTTCTCCTGTGGATAGTTTACCCATCATTGTTTGCTGTATGATGAGCTTAACTGGCCAATCCTTTAATCAGGCATGGCTACCACTGGCTTTATTTGTTGTATATCTGTACACAAGGAAACATCCCTTAGTATCTCCTTGCTCACCTCTCACAGTCAAGCAGTGCTTACTCACTCCATTCAACAGCAGCACCTACCTTCTAGAAACATAACACAGAAACTTAGAATTGGACCTCAGATAAGGACTGCTTGGCCTACCTAGTCTGCCCATTTCCCATACCCGTTGTATCACCACAGACTCTACTTGATCTCTGTCTTATCCCCCCTGTCTTATCACTAAGGTTCCCTTATGCCAATCCCACACTTTCCTGAACCCTGTTACAGTTTTTGTCCCCACTACCACTGCTGGGAGAGTGTTCTAGGCATCTATCACCCTCTCCATGAAGAAGTACTTCCTCCCGCACATCTCCCCTGACTCTTTCCCTCCAGCATCATAGCATGACCCCCTTGTCATTGAGCATCTTTTTTTTTAAAAGATGCCTCCTTCTTGAATCTTATTTATACCTGTAAGGTATTTGAATGTTTCTATTATATCCCCCCTCTCCCTCCATTCCTCCAGTGTATACATAGAAACATAGGACCTGACGGCAGATAAGGACCGCAAGGCCCATCCAGACTGCTAATTTCTTTTTCTACCTTATGAATGTGCCATCTGCCTTTGCTCTATCAATTGCCTATCTATTCATAGAAACATAGAAACATAGAATTTAACAGCAGATAAGGACCGCTTGGCCCACCTAGTCTGCCCATTTTCCTACCTAACAGATAAGCTGCAGATCCTAGTTAACCAACAGCTTACTTCCTCCTACCCCCCACTAGGACTACCTTATGTCTGTCCCACGCATTCTTGAATTCCCCTACTGTTCTTGACTCCATGACCACCTCAGGGAGGCTGTTCCATGCATCCACAACCCTCTTCATGAAAACATACTTCCACATATCACCTCTGAGCCATCCCCCCCCATCTTCAAATTATGCTCCTTTGTTCTTGCACATCTCTTTTTCTGAAAGATACTACCCTCTTGGACTTTGTTGATCCCCTTGAGGTACTTGAAAGTTTCTATCATGTCCCCTCTCTCCCCATTCTTTCTTCAAGGGTATACATTTTAAGCTCCTTTAGTCTTCCTTTGTATGTCTTCTGGTGCAGACTCTGCACCATTTTAGTTGCCCTCTTCTGGACAGCCTCCACTCTATCTATGTATTTGCGAAGATGAGGTCTCCAGAACTGCACACAGTACTCCAGATGGGGTCTCACCAACTGTCTGTACAGAGGGATAACAACTTCCTGTTTTCTGCTATTGATGCCTCTCCCTATGCATCCCAATATTCCCCAGCCTTCCTTACTGCCTTCTGCATTGCTTGCCCACCTTTAGGTCATCTGATGTAATTACCCCAGGTCCCTTTCCATTTTTACTGTTTGTCAGTATCTCACCCCCCATTGTGTACTCTTCCCCTGGGTTTTTGTTTCCCATGTGCATTACCTTGCACTTCTTTGCATTGAATCTGAGCTGCCATACATTTGACCATTCCTCCAACCTTGCCAAGTCCTTTCTCATCCTTTCCACTCCATCTTGTGTATCATCCCTGTTGCAGATCTTTTTGTCGTCTGCAAAGAGACATACTTTTCCTTCCAGTTCCTCTGCAATGTCACTTATAAAGACATTAAAAAGGACCGGTCCCAGTACTGAACACTGCCGTACTCTGCTAGTAACCCTCCTTTCTTCACTGTGGACTCTGTTTACTACTACCCTTTGTGTCCTGTTGTCTATCCAATTTTTTTAATCTATTGTATGGGACTGTATCAAATGCCTTGCTAAAATCTAGGTAGGCCATGTCCACAGCCCCTCCCTGGTCTACTACTTTGGTTACCCAGTCAAAGAAATCTATTAGATTCATCTGACATGACCTTTCCATCTTGAATCCATGCTGCCTTGGGTCCTGTGCCCCACTGGCCTCTAGGTACTCAACAATTCTTTCCTTCAGAAGTGATTCCATCATTTTCCCTACCACTGAGGTCAAACTAACTGGTCTGTGGTTTCCTGCCTCTGTCCTGCTCCCCACTTTGTGAAGAGGAATCACATCTGCCCTCCTCAGTCCTCAAGTACCACCCATTCTCCTATGATTTGTTAAAGAGAGTAGTCAGCAGTGTCACTAGTTCTACCCTTAATTTTTAGAATTCTTGGGTGAATCCCATCAGGCCCCAATGCTTTGTCCACCTTCAATTTTATTAGTTCTTTCGGAACCCTTTCTTCTGTAAATGGACTGGTATCGACCCTCGTCTTTAGAGTGTTTCTCTTGTTTGGTTTAGGTACCTCCCCCTCCTATTCCTTTGTGAATACTGAGCAGAAATATTCGTGCAGCATCTCTGCTTTTTTACTGTCACCATCTGCCCACATTCTCTCCCCTATATTAAGCCTCAGTATCCCTCCTTTATTCTTTCTTCGCTCCTTAATGTACCTATAAAAGGTCTTATCCCCCATCTTAACAGAGTTGGCTATCCTTTCCTCGGTTTGGGCCTTTGCTATTCTGACTGCCTTCCCTGCCTCTTTCTGCTTTAACTGATAAAGTTCTATGTCCTGCTCCTTCTGTGTTTCCTTATATTTCTTGAATACTATCCTTTTCTTCTTAACCTTCCCTGCCACCTCTTTTGAGAACCATAGCATTTTTCTCCTTCGTTGTGTTTTGTTGATTTGCTTTAAACAAAGGCTTGTTGCCTCTGTGATGGCTGTTTTGATTACTCTCCATTGTTTCTCCAGCCCTCCTTCTTGCCTGTTTGCTAGTGCTTTCCTGAGGCACTCTCTCATTTTCCCAAAGTCAGCCCTCCTAAAGTCCAATACTCTTGCTTTTGTATGGCTTGACTGTATGTATGTGTTTATCGTGAACCACACTGTTTGGTGGTCACTTACGGTCCTTCAGTCTTTCCTCATAGGGCTTTTGATGCAGACCCTGCACCATTTTGGTTGACATCCTCTGGACCAGCCTCCACTCTTTTCATCACTGTCCAGAGCTGAGGTTTCCAGAACTGGACACATTACTCTAGGTGAGGTCTCAGCAGTGATCAATACAGGGGTAACACCACCTCCCTCTATCCGCTGGTGATCCCCCTCCCTATGCACCCCAGCATCCCGCTTGTTCTCCAGACTGCCTTGTCACACTGTCTAGTCACCTTTAGGTTATCAGATATGATAACTCCCAGGTCTCTTTCCTGTTTGGCGGTTGTCAATACCTGTCCTCCCATTTTGTATTCCCACTCTGAGTTTCTGTGCCCCAAGTGCATGATTTTGCACTTTTTTGCATTGAAGCCCAGTTGCCACACTCTTGACCACTCCTCTAGACTTTTCAGATCCCCTCTCATTTTTTCCACCCCCAGAGTGTTTACCCTGTAGCAGATTTTAGTGCCATCTGTGAACAGGCAGACCTTTGCCTCCAGCCTCTCAGCAATGTCACTACAGTAATAAAGATATTAAAGAGGACGGGTACTAATACAGATCCCTGATGTACCCCACTGGTCACCCTCCTTTTCTTGGATTTTACTCAGTTTACCAACCCTCTCCTATCCCTTAGCCAATTTGCTATTGTGATCGCAAATTCTCTCACTGTAAGTATTACCTGAGCAACCACTCCCGTCGTCACGGGGCCAAAACCACACCACTGGGTTTTGTCTTAACGTCGCTTTATTTGATCAAATCTCACACATGCATGTGGGACTTCTACTAAGGAGATCGTCCCTGATTAAAGTTTACAGCAGCTTTTTATAAGCTAGATTTTGCACTTCTTATCTTGAAAAAATACCAACATTTCAGTATGAGCCAATCATAAACAGCATAACAAGTTTTCAGCAATGTAAAAAAAAACATGTTGATTTGTATAAGGTACTTTTCCACTGCAATTCATTTCTTTCCCATTACTGCTTGATACATATGCCTGGGTCAAGCTGACCTGAGGAGAGAACAATTACACTCACACCAAGCAACGCATTTGCCTTCAATGCCACTACGTGCTGTTATCTTTTATATTTTGCCCAGGCATGCTCTTATCTCTATATTTGTCCAAGTCTGCTATTCAGGCTGGTACAACCAGTTCTGCTCAGTTTTATCTAGTTTTCTGTTTTCCCAAATGTACCTCAAGTAACCTCAGTACAAATTATATAACTCTTAAAAAGAAAACATGAACTCAGAAATTTCTACTACATTCATTATTACTTTGTTACAGCATGGCTTTTAAAGCAAGCATAACTTCAAGGCATATTATAGCAAATATAGCTTTAGGATATAAAAAGAAGCATATATAAAAATTCCCTCACACTCTCCCCCCTTTTGATACTTTGTATCAACTTGTTAACTATTATACTTTAGTCACATCTGGTATATCACAGAACGGGAACACCCTGGCTAATTCGCTAGGGTCTTGGTCCTCGGGGTGTAGTAAGGGGTGCAGCTGGGTGATTGCATGTGGCGACAAGGTGCTACACAATTGTCGCAAGAGAAATTTGAGCAACACAATTAGAGCCATAATGCCAGTATCACCACCATGATTACTGCCACCAGTGGAGGAGGGTAGTGCCCCAGTCACCAAATATGCTTGAGAACCATGACCAGGGTCCCAGCCCTGTGATACAGGTGCATGCTCACTTAGAACACTTTGCTGTAGCATTAGTATTCCCTCAATTACTTGCTCATGTTCTTGGGAATTATGCTGGTATATAGGTGCAGCATTCTTCCCCTACAATGGCCATTATCCTTGGCGGCTAATACATAATCAGCGCGGCTTTATTCTGCAAAGCTACGATTCTAAGTGCTTTAATTTCAGCTGTCAGCAAGTCAGTTGATTTCAAGGTATCATTAATTAATGTTTCTAACTCATAGCTTAACTGGTCAATGTAATGCATGTTTTGAACAACACCCCACCATGGGAAGATTCCTGCCCCAAATTTTTCCCCCACTCTTTGCACTCATAATCCATGTCCTGACCCCCTACTGCATAGTATGTAGTGCAATGCAAATCTGTTTGTAACTGCAACCTATGATGTGTTATTTCTTCTACCCACCCTTGTAACCAACACATTTCCCTTGGTTCTGTCAGTTCACAGCTATACAGCCAATCCCCTGTTCTTTCAGCTATACATGGGTACAAGCCTATTCCTGGTGCTTCTATATTGACCCCCTCTGAGGTACACGTAATTTGTGCATTTACCTTTGACAGGAGATCCGTCCCAATAAATTCACAGGACAGGTCGTGCTACTGAGGAAAATATGTTTAATTCCATTTTCCACACGAACTGGTAATGAGATTGTCAATTGCTCTCTTTGTGGTACTCCTGATGCCCCTATTGTTGTCACCATTCAACTGGATAAGGGTGCATTTAACACTTCTTTGAATTACTGACATTGAGGCACCTGTGTCTATTAAGAAGGTCAACTTGGTGTTCATGATTATTAAGTCTATTACTGGACTACCTTCTGGCGTTGTTGAAGCACATAGCATTTGTGAAAAGGGGGAGGGGGAGTGTTCCTCTAACCTTCAGCTGTCATTGGCAAAGCCAACATTATTAGTCCAGAACTGAGGATCCCGAGGATTTCCACTCCATTCTTGCTGCTGATTTGGCTGCCACTGTTGTGGGAGCAGGAGGGTGGTGGCGGAGGCAAGAGGGCATTGGAATCTTGATTACGCTGCCACTGGTTTGCCTTTACACAATTTCTTGCTATGTGTCCCTGTTCTCCACAAGCAAAGCAGATGATACCTCCTCCCGTCCGGGTCTTTGTCCTGCGTTCCTTCTTGCCCTTTTCCCCTCCTCCCTGTGGATAACCTCCATTATTTCATCCTCTCTGTCTTCTTCTGTTGCCATTTCCACCTCCCTGTTGGGGCTGCTTATTGTCTCTTTCAAAATACATTAGCTGAGCCTTTTCTAGCTTTTCTTTCTTTTCTTTTGTATCTCCTTCTGCTGTCTCTCAGCATGTTCAGCATACGGCACTAGGTCAACCATTTTCATTGTCTCCCATCCAATGCACACTGTGGTAACTCCCAATCTAATTGGCTCACTCAGTCCAGCGCAAAGCCACACCCAACTGATGCTGGTATGCAGGATTATCCGTCCAATACCGGAAAATTGCCTAAAGACCCCCTACAATCTTTCCTTGTAATCGCGTACTGATTCCTCATCTTTCTGTCTCGTATCCTGGATGCAAGGCCAGTCTGTCACATCCTTGTATTTTTCCCGTAGTTTTATGCACACAGCATTAAATTGTGGCATAATGTCAGCCCTTGGCTTCTCTGGGTCCCAGGCTTCCTTTACTTCCTCCCACATGCCCTTTAATGTTCGTCTAAAACATTCTCCAACCTCAGTCGTAGATAGTTCATACATTTTGATTAAGTTTGTTAACTCCTTGATATATTCTTCTATGTTATTCTGAGGCTTTGGTATATCTTTCAGGGCCTCTCTCAACTCCTCAGGGTTCCATGGGCGGTCCACTTCAATGTATTTAGGGACTGCAGGCTGGTCTGCGGTAGCCAGTCTCCCTGCCTCGGGGTGTGGGTTGGGATAACGTATCAAAGGCAACTGCTGTTTTAGTTTCTGTCTTCCCCCTGCCAGTTTTGGGCCCTTAGCCCTTGCATTAGTTTGCCTAAACACCCAAGCCTTCCCATCTCCCTTGCCCTGTACCTTTCCCACCAGTGACATTGATTCCACTGCTTCTACCAGGTCCTCTTCCGTCCCCTCTATTTCTATCTCCTCATCTGAGTCAGTGTCCAACTGAACAGGGGTTGGGGACCATTGGGGGGTTTTGACCGCAACCTCCCGCATCGGAGTCACAGGAGTTTGAACAGGCTGTTTTGAATTGGTGGGACCTGAGTTGGTAGGGCAGCCTGTTGTATGACCTCGCTGGTTGTACTGCTTGGGCTGGTTGGGCCACCTGTACTTGCTGAGCAGGAAGGGCAGCCTGTACAGCTGGGGCAGCTTGTTTCAGGCTGCACTACTCCCTGTATTGTGGCCCTTCTGGCACCTATCCCTGCCT
This sequence comes from Neoceratodus forsteri, assembly GCA_016271365.2. Classification (NCBI taxonomy): domain Eukaryota; kingdom Metazoa; phylum Chordata; order Ceratodontiformes; family Ceratodontidae; genus Neoceratodus; species Neoceratodus forsteri. The sequence continues at coordinate 142,559,626 of JADMNL010000029.1, read as the reverse complement.
GTGGTTCTGAGAACAGTTGGTGGAAGGGCTTATATGGTGGGTATCGTGGATGGTGAAACACCCTCCTACAGGCGCTCAGTTTCTTCCTCCTCTTGCTTTACCATTAATCCCTTTACTTGATTTTCATGTCGCCTTTCTGCCTCTCTTTCCATATTCTAAACCTTGACCAGTCTACCTTGCACCCTTTTGTTTGTCTTCTTCTTTTCTTCCAATGCTATCCTTGCTTCCTTTAGTACATCTATACTAAAAGTACCTATAAGGGAAATATTCCCTGGTCAACTTATGCCATTGTCCTATCTCAGAGACCGAATCCTGGCCAAACTTATCAACCATACATTTTGCTGGTCCAGATAATACTAACTCTGGACCTAGGTTATTTTTTGTTCCCTTGTTTCCCATTTTATCTAGGCCTGTTCTTTATAGTGCACACTCGCTCCAAGGTATACTATATACTTACAGTGATGATGAGTGTCGCCGGCCCCTAGGCGTCATGTCCTGATGGGGTTCCACAAAAATGTCCTTCTTTTTGTCCAAGGGAAACAACCCGATCACGAGGTGACACGGACCGAAGAACTCATCCTGCCGACTACGCCAAAACTGTGATCGCAAATTCTCTCACTGTAAGTATTACCTGAGCAACCACTCCCGTCGTCACGGGGCCAAAACCACACCACTGGGTTTTGTCTTAACGTCGCTTTATTTGATCAAATCTTACACATGCATGTGGGACTTCTACTAAGGAGATCGTCCTGATTAAAGTTTACAGCAGCTTTTATAAGCTAGATTTTGCACTTCTTATCTTGAAAAAATACCAACATTTCAGTATGAGCCAATCATAAAACAGCATAACAAGTTTTCAGCAATGTAAAAAAAAACATGTTGATTTGTATAAGGTACTTTTCCACTGCAATTCATTTCTTTCCCATTACTGCTTGATACATATGCCTGGGTCAAGCTGACCTGAGAGAGACAATTAGTTTCACTCACACCATAGCAACGTACAGCTTGCCTTCAATGCCACTACGTGCTGTTATCTTTTTATATTTTGCCCAGGCATGCTCTTATCTCTATATTTTGTCCAAGTCTGCTATTCAGGCTGGTACAACCAGTTCTGCTTAGTTTTATCTAGTTTTCTGTTTTCCCAAATGTACTTCAAGTAACCTCAGTACAAATTATATAACTCTTAAAAAGAAAATTTCTACTACATTCATTATTACTTTGTTACAGCATGGCTTTTAAAGCAAGCATAACTTCAAGGCATATTATAGTAAATATAGCTTTAGGATATAAAAAGAAGCATATATAAAAATTCCCTCACACTATGCAGTTTGCCGCCTTTGGTCCCACTCCTAGGCTTCCCAGCTTATTACTAATCTCCTACGTAGGTCGATGTTGAAGGCCTTGCTAAAATCTGGGTAGGCCACATCCATTGCTCCTCCCTGATCAATTCCCTGGTCACCCAGTCAAAGGAATCTAATACATTCATTTGACAAGACCTCCTTCCCATGCATCCATGCTGTTTTATATCATGTAAGCCACTGGATTCAAGATATTCCACTGTCCTTTCCTTCAGTAGTGATTCCCATAATTTCCCCACCACCAAAGTCAGGCTGACTGGCCTGTAGTTGCCGGCCTCCTCCCTACTACCACTTTTGTGACGTGGGACTACATCTGCCCTCCTCTAGTCCCTGGAACCTGTACCATTTCCAGTGAAAGGTTGAACAGAACTGTCAGAAGTGCAGGCAGCACCTCTCTGAGTTCTCTCAGTATCCTTGGATGGACCCTGTCTGGCCCCGTTGCCTTGTCCACTTTCTGATTTGCGAGCTACTTCAGGAGTTTCTCCTCTGTAAACGGACCAGTGTGCAACTCCATTCCTTTTATGCTTTTATCACTTTCCTGTGGCCCCGCTCCTTCCCCTTCTTCCGTGAGCAATGAACAAAAGTGTTTGTTCAAGATGTCTGCATTTTCTTGACCCCCTCCACACAATCCCCCCTTCCCTTCTTAGTCTGACAATCCCTTCATTGGTCTTTCTCTTTTCATTTATATACCTAAAAAATGTCTTGTCTTCTTTCTTTACTTCATAAGCTTTTTTCTCCTCTGTTTGTGCCTTTGCGCTCCTAACTGATTTCCCTGCTTCCCTCTGTTTCTCCAGATATAGCTCCCTATCCTCCTCCCTGTGTGTCTTTTTATACCTTCTGAATGCTACCTTTTTTGCCCTTACTTTCCCAGACACCTCCTTAAAAAACCATAGTGGTCTCTTTTTCCTCTTGGCTTTGCTTAATAGCCTGATGCAGAGGAAGGTGAAGCATGGATTTGGTAGAAATGCCTTTTTATTTGCCATATCAGACACCTGGAACAAACTCCCTCTCAAGCTCAGCTTTAATATTTTTAGTCAGCTGAGAACACCCAGTGTTTTCTTTGGTGCAGACTCCCCCCCTTGTCCCAACCATGATCATGTTGTATGACAATGCTCCTGCTCATTGTTGCTGTAACCTCACTTTGTCGGCTTGCTTTGATTACTGTTTGGACATACTCACCTTTACGGTTGTTTTCTTTTTCCTATGTATATTTTAACTTGTATGTAACTGTTCCTATGGACTATGCTAATTGGTTGACAGCTGCCATCCTCTCTGGGACCCTCATGAAAGTAAGATGCTGTATCTCATGGGGTCACCCCAATTGCAGTAACTTCAAATAAGTAATCAAATATATAGTATAAATATCATTCCTCTGTTACTTCCAAAGGTAGAGGCAACTCTCACTTCCTCTTTAACACAATCAACTCTTTCCTCGACAGCCACTCCCTTTGTTTCCTTCTCCACCTCCAGTTGTGAAGAATTTGCCACAGTTTATGACCCTCAAATAGTCACCATGTACACTCATTTGATTTTTTTATTTATCTTTAGTTATCACTTACTTGGTGTTCACACAATCTTTAATATCAGTGTTTCCTAGGTTGTTGTATTTTTGTACAATAAAACTGTATGTTAATGCCCCTCATTACCTTTTGCATTCTCCCATGTCATATCTGAAAATAGGCATCTATTTGTCTAGTCTGCTTACTTGGTCAATAAAAACTAACTAACCAGTTAACCAACAACTAACTAACTACAAATTAACTAACTATAATAGGTTCCTGGGGTTAGATATGGAACCATGGGCAGACTAGATGGAGCATCTGTCCTTTCTGCTGTCATTGTCTATGTTTCAGTATAAATAAACATCTCTTCTACAAATCCATTGACCCCCACCACTCCAGCCTCCACCCCCTCATTTCTTGTACCCAACCCCTTTTTCTGTACCTCATTTAATCATCCAGTCATCCTCTTGTCTCTTATCTCCTTGAAATCTCCACCTTAGACATCACTAAAATCAGCCAGTTGATGAACCTGAGATGCTTATTTTTGTAGCAATGACATCCCTTACAGAAAAATAGGTGTGCTGTCTACATGCAGAATGCATTCCACATGCTTTATTGTGCAATGTTTGCATGCAGCTCGTGTACACAAAGTGATCCTAAGCGAACCAGGACTAAAAAGCAAATCAAGTTCGCATGCTACAAGCTTGACATGTGTGCAGCAGGTGAGCTGGTGTGAATATCTTTTAAAAATTACATCAGGTTCACATGCTGCATGCTTGCCATGTGTGCAGCAGCTAAGCTGGTACAAATCTCATCTAAAAAACACATCAGTTTCTATTTCCTATACTACTGCTAGAATTAGAGTAATTAAAATATATGTTTATTTGGATTCCCATAAAAATTAGGTAAACCCATTAATTCTGATCCTTTTGCAAGTTGTTTAATGGCGTTTGATTTTTGTCATTAAAGCACCATTAAGATATAGCCACTCAACATTCCCCATTCCAGTTGTACGAAGAGGGGCCTCTGTGTTGTGAATGTTATCCTTTTTGTTTTGGACCATAGAAATCCCTTATGCATATTTAGTGCTGCAAATGTGTTTCTCCATGACTGTTTCATCTCACTTACTTTCCCTTTGTTATTCTGTATAGAGCATATACACTATGGCCATGCTCAGCACTCTTTGTGCTGAGTAGGGTCTTGGAAGCATGCCCCATACTCACATGTTGTCACTGAAATGAGGGGCATGGACACTCAAAATGAGGAACAATGAGGGACACTAACCCACATGATGATCAGGATACATCATAAAACATGGAGATACCGTACCTCGGAACACAGTGGAATCCATTGCATTAGCACATGAGAATAAATTTCTGCCATTAAGCAGCTGTGCCAATTAGGTAGGGCAGAGGCAGTTGCCCCCCCAATATTTGTGCCTAGGTTGTTCTTAGTGTGTGGCAATAATGGCATTACATTTGGATTTAATCTTTTGCATAATAAGTGCCCACCTGGCCTGTGTGTGCTCACACTGCAGGTTCTCTCCAGACTCAACTGTGTCTGTACTGTGTTGTCTACTGTCTCCACCTATTAGCAGTGGCACACTCACATGTGATGTGGATGTGCTCCAGCCAAGAAACAGCACATGAGTCTTGTAAGTGGGACACTGTCTTTCCCATCACAGAGTAGACAGACTGCATACTACAGCTTGGAGGAGTCAGTGAGCACTGAACTCTCAATAGCATTGTTGTGGCAGCATATTTTTGTTGGTGTACTCTTAGTGAGTCTCCATCTCCCCTGGAGGCTGAAGGGGCAGAGGGTGAGCTAGAAGCTAATTCAAGACTAGGCTACAGCACAGACTCCCACAGCAGAAAGCTAGGCTTAGCAGCAGTGGTGACAGTGGTGTGGGTGGCCTTCATAGGTTTTGATCAGTGCAGTTCGGCAGCAGCCACAGCAGCAACCTAGCAAGAAGCAAGCAACCCATGTTGGGTTGGTTCAGTTGGTGAGGTGACTTGATCATGGACCACGTGGGGATCTGTGATGGTCAGTTCTAGCATTCAGCTTCTGGCAGAAGGAGAGAGAGGGAGCAGACTGAAAACTGGGCTGGTGGCACACTATGCCAGGCTACAGGTTCTGGCCACATGGCCGGTTAAGTAAAAGTAAATATTTTTTTATACAGGGGATTGGTGAAGGAGGAAGGACTGAAATATTGATGTGTTTTTCATGTTGCTTCACCTTTGGGCAGCTTCATGACCCATAGGGGATGGCTATTGAATGGAATGGAGTCAGGGAGAAAAACTGGGACAAAGTTATTTTTTTTTGGGGGGGGGGGGCAGAACTTCAGCCAGGAAAAAAATTGGTTAGTAACTGGGTGGGTTTAAATGCAAATCTGATGCACTGCTCTGGAGTTTATACAGATGAATCCTATACACTTTTTTTATGTTTTCTCCCTCAGTCCCCTTGCTGGCTACTTCTGACATTCCCCCATGCTGTCCTCTGAGAATCATACCCCCCCTCCCTTATCTCCCCCTGACTTACCCTTCATGGCAGGGGTGGGGAGCTTCTCAACCCACTACAACAGATCCAGCTCAGGAGGTGCCCTCTCGGGGCAGTGCTACAGGGGAACAATCATCATTCTTCATGGCAGGGGACCATTTTTCCTCTTTTCTTTCTTGTGGAAGGAAGTGTGCAATGCTGCCAATGACACTCAGCACACGCATTCACACTCTGCATGCCAGGCAGCTGCTCCACCTCCACCCCAACATATGAGGGGTATGGCATGCCCACCAACAGCCACCACTAGGGGTCAGGCAAATGTCAGTCCATTTTCCTCGCCCTTCCTGAGAGAGGAGAGCTGTCCTTCAAGTGCTCAATCCTCTCCCTTCCCAGCTGAACCTCTACAGCCTGCTCGCATTATGAAAACAGGTTGTAGGCATGGTAGGAGGTAAGACAGTGATGCCTCAGCACTCCACACCACTGAGCTGGCTCCTGAATCCTATACAATTGAATTTGTCCTGATTTGCATATCACTTTTTAGTCAAAACAAATAAGTTGTACCTCTTAGAGATGTTACAGACATTCTAGAGATGTCCCTTGCATTCAGGACAGTTGAGCAGTATGATATGGTATACACAGACTATTGGAGCCCCACTATAGTCAGGCTTATGCCCCTCCCACAATGAAGTGTTGATTCCACATCCCCACCCCCACCTCAGGCGCATTATGACAAAGGGCAAATAAGACTGCAGGGGTGTGAACCAATGAAATGAATGGGGTATCTTTTTATTACTATTTTATACATTATTGATGGAGAATTGGAGATTAATGAAGGCCACTGCTCGAATAACAAGGGCCTTGTTAGTAGAACAGTGGCCTTTATTATTCTCCAACTCAACATCATAACATATAAAATAGTAACAAAAAATAACTCCATTCATTTCAAGGAAGTATGCCCCAGCACTCTGACCTATGGATATCATATCTTAAAGACTCCTGCCTCTGGCTCCCTAGTACTCCAGTAAGAGACTTTTTACTTATATCTATACTTGGTGGGTTGTCTGTAGTGGTATGGCCGTCACCTCTACAGTGTGTATGCATGGGGGGGTGGGGGACTGGCCATGTGGGGTGGGTGTTAAGTTATTGCTACTTTTGTGTTTGCATCTTAAAGTCTGTTTTCATTGAAGCATTCAAAACTATGGAGAGAAAATAGTTGGAGCACAAGCCAGACAGAAGTAATTAAGTGGTTTTGTGGATAAGTTTGTGTATTGGGGGTGAGAAAAAACACATGTATTTCCATTGGTATGTGTGCTACAGTCCAACTGTGAAACTGAGATGAGTAAGAGAAGAAAAAGAAAACTGAAAATCATAACAGTGGCTACTAGCATGCCACATGCAAGCAGATGTAGTCAGACACAGTATGTATTGAAGTACAAGCAAGCCATAGTGCACAGACAGTATGGCTTAGTGGTGAAGGCACTGAACTGCAAGCCAGGAGACTTGGAGACATAAAGACCTGGGTTTGAATTTCATCAGCCCCCACTTGTGCATGGTGTAATCCTGAGCAAGTCACTTCACTTTTACATGTGCAGTTATCAGTGACCACTTGCTTTTTGCATGCATGCCACATGCTTGCAGTGTTTTCCAATTTAACATTAAAATGATGGCTTCCACACTTGCTTGCTGCATGCATGCCATATGCATGCAATCAGTTCCAGTTTAACATTTAAATCATACTTGCAGCATGCATATCAATTGGGAAGTTTTATGTGTGCAGCATGAAAACATTTCATATAATTATTTCTGTAAGGGATAATCTCTTAGTTTTAGTACAGTAAAAGGTTAATGTATTTTTCTCAATAAAATTTGACTACAAATAAAATTATTTTAAACCTGTCTTACAGATAAGGTTTTATCTTAGTTTATCATAAATGCACTGTTTAGATTACGTATTCAGAAAGCATTCAGTGTATTTTCTTTCCTAGTTCTTCTGAATGATTAAGGGTATTTACTCACTGATGTATTGCAAACGTGGGAGGGCATTCAGATAAGGTACGTCTTGCTGAAGTAATGTGGCTTTTTGTAGGGGTAATTTGCTACAGTGGTGTTGCTGTGGATGACCACCTTCCTCTGAATATATACAAATATTTTCAATTAATTTTTGAAGTAAAACATTCTTTTCACAGTTTGCTTATTTTAGAACTTGATACCCCGATGAGACAATTAGGTTGTAAAACTTTGATGGTTTTTAGCAGGTCTGGCAACCTTGCTATCCTATGATGTATATTAAATATAAAATTATAAGTCACTTGGCTAAGAGGGTCCACTGTTTCAACACTCTCCTTTTCTGATTTTATAGAATCTTGTTGTTGCAGGACTCCTTGCCTTGTGTTTTATCTTTTCATGTCACAGAGGCCAAGAAGGACCTAATCCGAAGTACTTTTACCCTGGACTCTATCCCTTCCCTCCTCATTGCCCCCTACCTTCCTATCTTCGCATCTTACATCACAGCTATCATTAACCACTGTTTCCACTACCACTGTCTCTAATGCCCTCAAGACTGCTGTTGTTATTCCCTTTCAAAAATGGCTTCTTGTTGATGATGTCCTCCCCAACTACTCATCTGTCTCTGACCTCCCTGTTATTGGTTAAATCCTTGAAAGGTTGTTTTCACCCATATCTCTAGTCATCACTTTTTAAGCAATATCATTGAACCATTTCAATCTGGTTTTCCTGCCTTGCATAGTACTGAGACTGCACTTTTTGGGTTGTCAGTGATGTTCTCATTGCCTCTAAAAGGGTTCTTTTTTTAATTGTAGAGACATGCAAAATTGGAAAATTTCATTACGTGAAATATTTTGTGAAATTCATCCATTTCATAAATTTTTGTGAAATTCAGAACTTCACCTGCATAATGCAAAATTTCACTTGAAGAATGGCAACATTTTGCCTGTGGAATGCAAAATGTTGCCAATGGATCACCTTTCACGGGTGAAATTTCACCTTCTGCAGGTGAAATTTCATATTACGCAGATAAAATTCCAAATTTCGCACCCAGTGAAATATTTCACATAATGGGCAAATTTTGTCAAATATTTTGTATGGCAACATTACCAATTTCACTGGAATTTCACCCGCAAAATATAATTTAGCAACAGCTCTATTTATTTGTACTCTTTTACCAGGGAAAGAACATTGAGCCATAACAGCTTGCTTCTAGGTGCATCCAGGTGGTACTGGGTCAATATGTCACACCCAGAATGCCATGGCAATAACTGCATGAACTATACCACGTGAGCATGTAGAGTGAGAGGGGTATGACAGCGAAAGGGAAATACCACTACCCCTGTCGCTTTGCATGTAATTCAGGAGTTGAAAGAGGTAGCTGTGTGCTGGCCTGAGTCATCCCATGATGGAGCCAGTTAGGGCACCAGCACACAATGTAATCAAGAGACCTGGGACCATGGTTCAGTCCCCCCCAAGGTCTTCCCTGCTACTACTTTATTTGGTGTATTTTTTTTTAAACAAACTTCCCCACTTCTGAATTTCTCCCCATCCCCAAAGTCCCCACCCCCAGAGTTAGTTATTTATGTTTTGGGGGATTTGGGGGTGAAGCTCCCTATGCAGAGGGTTGTCAATGGGCACACTGTTGCCGACAGGTTGGCATTTTGCCCAGCTTTGTTTGTGTTCAGTGCTGTTTGGCTGCGGCAATTTTTTCTGTGTTGTTTTTGCATGTGGCATAATGACCGCATACCCATCCAGGGGAATGAGTTACATGGCCCTGTTTCATTGACATAGTACTACCACAGCTCTCCTTGAATTCACCATTTACATCCATAATGCTCTGGATTAGGGACATCTTGTCAGTGCCACCTTCATCGATTTGACAAAGGTGTTTAACACTGTCAACCACTCCCTGTGATTTGAACAATTATCTTGCATTGGCCTCTCAGGTGATGCCACACATTGGTTCCAAAAGATACCTTAGTGACCGAACCCAACAGGTCAGAGTTGGTGAGTCCCTCACACCCTCCCTTGCGATTCACTCTGGAGTTTCCCAAGGGTCCATCTTGGGTCCCTTGCTTTTCGGTATTTTTCTGAACAATCTCCCTGCATCATGCCCAGATAGACTCCTGTTATATTCAGACAATGCAGTTATTTTTATCTCCCACCCTGACCCCTCCCTCCTACAAATGAAACTGCAAACAAGCTTTACGCAAGTGGAGACGTGGTTTAAATCTCAAAAACTCATACTAAATCACAAAAAAAAACTAAAACAATGATATTTCATGGCATCCATAACAAACATTAAAACAAATGTCTATCTATCACAAACAGTGAAGGGATGTTGCTCGAACATGTTCAGCTGATTAAATACATGGGGGTTGCCCTCAACAGCACCTTGTCTTACTCTGATCACATGGAGAGCATTGCTGAGATCATGAACACCCATGTAGGACTTCTCTTTAGACAGAGGAGCTGCCTCACCAATGAAGCCCTAAGCATTGCCATTCAGAGCTCTGTTAAATCAATAATCGACTATTGGCTTGTCATCTATGGCTCTGCCACTGATACTGCACTTCAAAGAATAGCCATTGAGCTTAATAAGGCATGTTGTCTACTGACCTCTGCTCCACACCTCTCACATACCTATGACATCTACAAGCAAGCAAACTGGCTCCAACTCCCCAGCAGACTCAAGTACCAGACCTGTATGCTAGCAAAAAAGATTACCTTAAATCTCCTACCATCAAGGGTTCAGTCCTTGCTGGCCCCCTGCTGTGGCCCCCACCTAACCAGGAGCTCAGAATATCTTACTTTTTCTGTTCCATGCTGCCGCACTACCCAAGGACAATGCTCCTTTACATACAGAGCCTCATCTTGGTACAACTTGCTTCCACCTGCTGTTACCAACGACACTACCCTGGGCACTTTCAAGTGCAACCTGCATCAGCACCTTGTTGCAGTGGCCTCCTGTGAATGTTTCTCCTAAATGAACTTACTCTCCTTCCCTCTAATTTCCCCCCCTCTAAGTCCCTCCCACCTTTACCCCCACTATCTCCTATCTCCTCCCTTTTTATTTCCCCACTATTATCTACATTCTCTCCCCATAGCTTCCTCTACATGTATCTTCCATCTCTCCCTAGCAGTTTCTAACTTATTCTAGTGAACCATATTACAAATGTGTTTTTTATTGTACATATGTTCTTGAACAATATACACAAATTACTGTAACTTAACATGCATACTGTGAATCATTGTACATATTACAGTAAGTCTATTTGAAAGCTTTAATGTACCTGACAAAGCCTATGGCTGTGTGAAACTACTGTACTGTACTACTGTATTTGTTATTATCCTCACTATGTTCTGCATTTTTTCTCCGAGGTGGAACCTTTGTAAAAGAGCCTTGGCTCAAAGGCGACTTCCAAAATAATAATAAATAAACAAATAAATAAATAAATAAAAAAATCTCCAATTATAGTGATCAAACACAGGAGAAAGAAAAAAAATGATCTTAAAATAAGCTATAATGACATAAACACATTGCAAATAAACGTAAGACTATTGCAAAGGTTGATATTCTGAAACTGGAACCCTAGGATTTCAAAATGTCAGTAGAAGGGAGGAATTAGCTGAATTAGGTATAGAATCAAAGCAATCTAGATGGATGAAAGAAACTCAATGTTCTGTCCATTACCATTTATGAGGATTTCAGTCATAAGGAACTTGTACTTTAATATCTACAATGCCTGACCTGAAGTAGTACTAGTAAAGCCATAATTGTTCATAAAGGATAAGACCGTTATTACAGACCCACTTACATTGTCCTCCTGATAATAAATAAGTCCCACCAATACAAAAAGACAGAAACATTGTTAGTATAGGGAGGAAAGGGGAGATGCATACCATACACAGTTTGTAACTAAATACATGTGAGCGCTTATATACATTGATACATTGTAACAATTTATTTCATCAGAGTATTTTGACAGTCCCTTGGCTATACTTTGCTTCTAGTAATCTAGTTACTGGTGATACACCAGATGTTCTTTAATCTTGTGGCATTTCAATTCACATTTGCCTCTCGGCAATATCTCCAAACCGTCAAGGTGTCAAAACTGCCACATCAACTTGGTGATCTGAAGGAGTCAAAGTCACGTGCAGGTGTATGTCTCTGGTGTACAGTATACCAGGGAATAATTGCAAGCGATTTGGGCTTCTGGTGATGAGGGGGAAAAGTCCTCAGAGGGTATCAGTAAAGTAGGAGAGGGTGAGGTAATAAACTGCATTAATTACAAAACAGGCAAAAAAGACTTTAATGATCAGCATGTTACAAATACAAAAACGTTACATACACAGACTCCCCTAAATTATTTTAGTTTGATAAGATCCCATTGTTTTAAAATATATTGTCCCTTACAACAGTTAAATAAGCTTCCAAGATTTTTTACTACTTACACCAGAATTTCTCCTTTTTAAATGCCACCCCATTTTTCAAAATGCTTAATATTTCATGCCAACAGTACTTGTGTTTTATTCTGTTTGTTTGATCGTTTTCGTGCTAGCACCATTGCGACTTGTATAACGGACCTCAGCCAGTCTCTCTCTCTCTCTCTCTCTCCTTGTTCAACTTGGTGAAGGAAACGGGGCAATCAGCTCAGAATGTAATTTCCTGTGTCAGGAGGACAGGAGAAGGCTGCGAGAGACAGAGCTGGGAGTCTGCAGCTAGTAACAGAGACAAGGCACAAAGTTGGGGCTGCAGGCACCAGCTGACAGCTTTGAAGCCAAACCAGTATATAAAGCAAGGAAAAGGAATCACAGCAGGAAAACGTTTTAGGAAATAACCCACCGGGAGTCCGGGACACAGAGGGAGAGGCAGAGACAGCATCAGCTGGTGGAGTTCAGGCGGTTTGTTTTGTACAGCAGAAAGCGAAGATCTTCGAGAAGAGCAACTGAGATTGATATCTACGGATACATGTATCGACGTGAAGCTGGGCACTAGGTGATAAAAGGAGAAGAACATTGTTTTAGGATTCGGAACAAGCGAAAGAGACACACTTCAAACATAGTAGAAAACTTTAAAAAGTAAGGCAAGGACGCGTGTGTAATAAAAGAAGAACAGTGTCATATCTAAACGGGGGGAAGGAAATAGAATGAAATTAATACTGATCCGCTGGGAGCTGCAGTAAAAAAAAGTAAGTGAAACACAACTTATAAAAGTTTGAAAGGCGCATCTTATTTTAGCAAAAAGTCGGGGTGGGGGCTAAGGAGAGGTTGACTTGTTTCTAAATTGCACATAAAACCTTTAAGTTGCAGATTTAGGTTTCTTTATGTACTTTTTTTCGTTGGTCGTTGGGTCAATAAAATGTTTGTAAAACTTCTCCATGTTTCTCTAATGCAGTTTATGATGGGATCCGACTGATCCACCGAAAATAAAGTTATGCAGACAAGTTCATTTCCCAAACCTGCATGACATGGTTCAGAGTATGAGTAATAGCGAAGTTATCCCATGGACATGTGCATGCAATGACATCTGTCGGTCTGTCTTTCCAGGGCCTTCTCAGATGTCTCAGGTGAGAGGAGATCCTTTAGGGCTTGCTGAGTCACACGAAAGAGATGTCAGTGCCGCCCAAGATGACGTACTGTCTCCTGGTGGAGGTAAGAAAGCCCTGCCCCCCCCAACACACACACACACACACACACACACACACACACACACACACTCTCTGTGCTTACGGTGCTCAATAGAAAACGAAAATGTTCCCGTTTCGGATTTGTACCCTGACATTAGGGTCGAATATTGCTTGAGTTATTTGCCCATTTTATTACGCATTTTAAAGGAGTGACATTGTCACTTGTTTTCGGAAGATAGGGGCACATCTGTAACCGTTTATATTATACCCATTTCAGTGCATTTACACGGGATGTCCTAGTTGAGACCAAACCTCTAGTTTTCAATAGAGCTCTTGCTTCCACCAAGTTGTGCAGCTCCAAGGCTGAAGCACATGGAAGTCAAGTGATTTGCGAAAGGTCACATACTCAGCAAGTGGGGCTGTAGGATTTGAACCTATGCTTTCCTGTTTCCCATTTCTAACCACTAGATAGACATTGCATCAGCTCTTCTAGTTGCCAACTAAACTTATTCCTTTTATTAGGAAAATAAATACAAGTATGCAAAACATATACCACAACAGTGAGAATCCATGTTCCCAGATAAGTAAGAAATAATCTACAGTGGGTGTGAGGCAATATTGTAATAACCGAACAACCTGGGTGGGTTGCATTCCCAAGGCACAGCAGAGGGCCTTCAACCACCCAGGAAGTGAGGTTATTATAGCAATGGCGCACACCCCCTGTGGATTACTACACTCATAACATCTGTAAAATAGTCAAAAGTCAGAAGGAAGGGCAAAGCAGAAGAGACTGCAGAGTCTAAACATCAACTCACTGGAGGACAGGAGAGGGGGGGACATGACAGAAACTTATGAATACTCTTAGGGACATAGCAGGTTAGACACCATGGATTAGTTTAGGATGAAAGGTCACACAGCCACCCAGGGATTATAAATGGTGTTATCTTTGCTGTTGCCATATCTACTATCAAAGTAAAAAGGATAATTTCAGTCCATGATACATAGAAACATAGAAGTTGATGGCAGAAGGAGACTGCTAGGTCCATCTAGTCTTCCCATTTGTTTTAAACCTATTTTGACAATCTAGTTGCCCTTTGTAGTCAAGGCTCCCTTGTGTCTATACCGTGTGTCTATCCCACTGACTATATATCATATATAGTATAATTAGCACCATTGTGTTAAGAACAGGCTGGTTAGGACATGGAGGGGCTGCCATAACATCATGGGAACCACAAGAGAAAAGTTTGAGTTATCCAAAAAGGTCACAGTTACCCAGAGTTGTCACACATAGCTTGTTCTTAGAGTTGGAGAGGCTCCTTCCAGGCTTGCTTTTTGGGTGATTTACTTATTTATTAATTATTTTGTATAATATAAGGTTGGGCTGTTTTGAAAACAAATGGTTACGCCCCCCCAACACAAACAATTTTGTTGTGAACGTTTATATTACAATCTGAAATTTAAAAAAAATGCCTCACTTCCAGTTACTCTTCACTCTCTCAGACTGCCATAGCTCCACCAAATCACTTGACATGTTTGTAGTTACCTGGCAAAAGGGTCCAGCCATGAGCACTGAATCCTCATACTGTCAGTGTTTCATGCTGACTGACTGAGCATTGCCAATTTTCATTGCAGCAATGCTTGGCTAGTCAGCAGAAGACATCAAAAGTATTAGAGTTCAATACTGATCATTAGAAAATTTTGCCAAGTAATTATAAAAATTACTTAAATTTGTCTGATCGGGTTATGGAAGTTCAGTAGTTTGGATGGGTTACCAGCAGCTGGGAGTGAAACATTATTTTTTGTAAATTTCAAACTCCACTGGGCAACTGCACCAGCAGGGGAAAAACTGAAATTATAGTAATTGCTTTCCTTGGAGACAGGTAGAGTACTGCTGGGATGTGCAGGTGCTTCCCTTGTCTCTATGGAAACCCATTCATCACATTCTTTTTCATTCTTCACATCCTCAGAAAAGTGATTCTTCATGATTCTTTGTGAATAATGATTTTTTGAAAACACCAGCAGACTAGACTTTTTACATATTTTGCAAGCAATAAGCCATGGCAGGGTGCACATTAAATTATTTTAAAGGGCAGGTGTGCATTAAATTATTTGAAATCATGTCCCATTGGAGTGAGGCATGAAGCCAAAGGCTAATTGTCTTTATGCCATAAGGAAGTATATTTATATACTTTAATACACACCCTGGAGTCAGGTGTTACGCATATAAAATGGTTCATTGCTCTTATATATTATATGCAAAGTGAAATGTTTCATTTTTAATATAATTTGTTTTACGTAAAGTCATTTGTTTTAATACATTTTTAATGACAGTTTTTATACATGAAATAGGCTCTTATTTTGCAAGTAATGAGGCTTCTTTTTTTTTTTGCCTTGGCTATGAGATCCAGCACTCAACAGTGTATAGTGCAGAGTTAGCTTTTTAATGCTTGGCCAGGTGATGTTCTTAGCCAGTAAGGTTTCTCAGATGTCAGGAAGGTAACAAGTGGGGTATCCTTAAGTATCAGGGCTGGGATTGATGCTGTTCAAGTGTTTATTCATGACACAGGGTGGTATTGCAAGGAAAGGTGAGTCTACTTACAGATGACACTAAGCTCTGTGGAATGGTAGACAGTGCTGATGGATTAACAACATGAAGATAGGTGTGTGAGGACACTAGAATAGAGGTCCGGAGCATTGAAGTTGTGGTTCAATGCCTGAAACCAAAAAAATGATGCATATAGGCCACCTGATGAAGCTTCTGCACAGATGCACTCCGTAGGGGTGTTTGGCATCCTATGCTTTTTTGCTTGAATACATTTTAGTAGCTCTTTAGACGTATGTGTGCCCTATTTTGTCTTGCTAAGCATTTCATGTTTTGATTTAAGGGCTTCACTTTTAGCTTTGCAGTGTGCTGAGTTTTGTTTTAGTGTTACTGATGCATATAGGCAACAAAAATGTGAGGTTAGGATATACTATTAATTGAGTCACAGCCGAACCCACAAATGAAGAAAGAGACTTTGGTGTGATAATAAGCAGCAGTTTCAAAGTATATGGAAAATCAAACATGATACTGGGGTGTGTTAGACAGGGCATCTCTGGCCAAATTGAGGTGGTGAGCATGCCACTGCGTAGGTCACTGGTTAGGCCACATTTGGAGTACTGTGCACAGCCATGGAACTCTCCACTGAAAAAGGATAAGGAAAGGTGGGGATATTTCTAACAGAGAGCTACTAAAATTATTGATGGTCAGGAAGTAAGGGCCAATCAGAAGAAGCTGGAAAGTCTAAACATCAACTAACTGGAGGACAGGAGAGAGGGGGACATGATAGAAACTTACGAATACTCATAGGGAAATAGCAGGCTAGGCACCATGAATTAATTTAGGATAGAATGTCACACAGTCACCCAGGGATATAAAGTGGTTTGGAGGAATGTCAAGTAAGATATAAGGAAGTATTTTAACAGAAAGGGTTGTGGATAAGTGGAACAAACTACCCAGAGAAATTATTAAGTATTGTACCATGACCGCATTCAAGACCCAATGGAATGGTTGGGGGGGGGGTCATTAGAAACACACAGGAGGTGGTATCATTGAATAAATCTAAATGGGGTGATGGGGCAGAGTGGATGGGCATTTGTCATTATCTGCTTTCAACCCTCTACACTCATTATATCAATCAATCAATCAATCAATCAAAATCTTTATTTATTCAGGCGAACATCATTAAGCAAAGCTCATTTACAAGATGGACCTGAGTGGTCATAAAATGAGAATACAAGTATTATTACATAGACAAGAAATAGCATAAACAGCAATACAATGACATGAAATGATAATACACAACAATTTATATATATACAATGTACAGTAAAACCATTTAACCTGTAAGAAAAGGGGACAAAGGGTATAGCAGGCATAAGATATAAATTATAGGCCTAACTAGCTTTTATAAGAATATAATAGGTGATTTGAAAATAGAAATTGATTTAATATAATGGACGGAAAATGGAAGGTGGGTCAGGTAGGGTGAGTTAGGCTTTACAAAGCAATTGCAGAGCTCTGGAAAAAGGCGGAGAACAATCTTTGAAAGATGCCAGAGGTAATTGGCTATCTAGCTTCATGGACTTTGGAGAGAGTTCCATGCAACTGCTAAGGTGTAGCTGATAGCAGCCCTCCCAAACCGGTGCAGGCATTGGGGACCTTTATATGATGAGATTACTGATCCTTAAAGTGTATGGCCTAGTAGTAATTTGGGTAAAGCAATCAGTGATATAGGTGGGTAATTTGCCTGTTAATGCTTTGAACATCCAGATAGCAGCATTCCTATTTCTTCTGTGTTGTAGTGATGTCCAGTTGACTGCCATATAAAGGGAGCAATGATGGGTACTGGAGGGAAGGTCAGTAATAAATCTGATGGACCTGTGATACAGGGTGTCCAGTTTATGTAAGAGGTGACGTGAACAATGGCCATAGAGAAAGTCAGCATAATCAATGAGGGATAGGAATGAAGCTTGAATTAACCTTTTTTTGGAGTCACTGTTTAGGTAATGTTTTATTCTAAAAAACAGACCAAGCCTTTGTCTCAGCTTTTTTATTAGCTCTTCAATATGGACAGAATAGACAAGCCTGTTATCAATCCGGACTCCAAGACTTTGGCTATATATTAGCCAAAGCTGAATCTGTTTAGATTACTGGTATAAAACTAAAGAAGGGTCAAACAGAGAGTATTGTATTAGGCAGATAAGAAAGTATTGAGTAAGACACAGCATGCATTTCTACTGTCTCTCAATCTCTTCACCTCTAGAAGAACCTCCTTAAAACTGCACAAGTCAATACCACCACTTTCTTGTTTTGATAAGGGCCTCACACTCATACTGTGGAAAAGGAAAGCAGTGCTATTTTTCTGTTGGAGTTGTCTCATTTCAACTAATTAAGCTCTCCTTTCAAAATACAATTTTTTTCATTTAAAAAATATATTTAATTGCTGTACGTTGTTATTATTTTTTCTTTATTTTATTTAAATGCTTCAAATTGCAACCTTTGAGCTGAAAGCTCTTTTATAAAGGTTCCACATCAATTCATGGTGCACATATTCATAGGTACAAATATAGGATTAGTTACACAGAAATTAGTCATCAGTACAGATTAAAGGAATAGTTAACTCTTACAGGATATCTTTTTAAATAACTTATCACACATATAGCAGCACATAGCGTTAGACAGAGTAACTAGCTGCAATACAGCCAGGTCATTAGTAACAGAGGCGTATCGAGGTGAGTAGAGTAGGGGAAGGGGGAAGCAGAATTTACCAGAGTGGTGAAGGAATGGGATGTATGTTGTGGGGCGGAAGCAAGGTAAGGTCAGTAATAGAGAGGGATGCAAGTTTCAATGTATGGTTAGGGGGAAAAGAAAATGGGGGGGTTGGACAGGGTATTAAGTAGAGGAGATATGGATGAAAGGTGAGATGAGTGAGGCTTGGGCATCTTATGAGTGTTGCTACCGCATTATATGATCAAAGCAGTCACATTTTCCCAATTGTGCAAGGTATTTTCTGAGTTCTATTTTGAAATGTCCAATCTTGTTTGTGTTTACTATTGAGGTAGGAAGACCATTGAGCCATCGTGGGGCCCTATACAGGAAGAACTGCTGTGCTAGGCTTGTCCTTCTATAGGGAAGACAGAGAGCATTTCTGGACATGCTTCTTGTTTGTTGAGGAATGTGCACTGGCTGTAGTAGGGCATGGAGTCCCGGGATAGTTAGGTTAAGGGGGGACCTTCTTTCCCTGGAGACAAACTTGGTACATAATTCTATCTTTGAGGGTAATCCAGCTTGTTTGGGCATACAGATTGCAGGTGTGGGTGAATTTGTCAATGCCAAGAACAAATCTACAAGCTTTGTTCAGGACCATCTTAACTTGATTTAGTGTGGTGTTGGAGGCTATGCTGCAGACTGTCAGCCCATACTCAATGATGGATAAATAGAGGGCAAGCATGCGGCTTGTGGACAGAATGCAAAACTGTGAACTAGGAGAGCCATGGTGAACTGTGAGCACAGCTATGCACTCCTGTGTATAAATGTATATTTTTGCATCCTTCGGGTGTCTGAACAGCTCAGCTTTGCTTCTTGTTTCTCTTACCCAAAGGGAGTAAACACAGAAACATAGAAACATAGACTTTGACGGCAGACAAGGACCACTTGGCCCACCTAGTCTGCCCATTTCCCTACCTACAGAATAAGCTGCAGATCCTATTTAACCAACAGCCTATTTCTTCCTAACCCCCCACAAAATTGCCTTATGTCTGTCGCATGCATTCTTGAATTCTCCCACAGTTTTAGACCCCACAACCTCCTCAGGAAGGCTGTTCCACGCGTCCACCACCCTCTCTGTGAAAAAATACTTCCTCACGTTGCCCCTGAGCTGTCCCCCCTCTATCTTCAAATTGTGTTCCCTTGTTCTTGCACATCTCTTTTTCTGAAAGAAGCTACCCTCCTAGACTTTATTGATTCCACTGAGGTACTTAAACGTTTCTATCATGTCCCCCCCTTCCTCCTTTCCACAAGGGTATACATATTAAGCTCCTTTAGTCTCTCCTCGTATGGCTTCTCTTGCAGACCCTGCACCATTTTAGTTGCCCTCCTCCGAACTACCTCCATCCTGTCTATGTCCTTACGGAGATGGGGTCTTCAGAACTGGACGCAGTACTCCATATGGGGTCTCACCAACTGTCTGTACAGGGGGATAACAACTTCCTGTTTTCTGCTGGTGATACCTCTCCCTATACATCCCAGTATCACCCCAGCCCTCCCTACTGCCTTCTCACATTGCTTGCCAACCTTAAGGTCATCTGATATGATTACCTCCAGGTCCCTTTCCATTTTGTTGTTGTTACTACCCCATTGTGTAATCTTCCCTGGGTTTTGTTTCCAGGTGCATTACTTGCACTTCTTTGCATTGAATCCAAGCTGCCATACTTCTGACCATTCCTCCAACCTTGCCAAGTCCCTTCTCATCCTTTCCATGCCTCCTTGTGTATCAACCCTGTTGCAGATCTTTGTGTCATCTGCAAAGAGGCATCATTTTTCCTTCCAGTCCTTCTGCAATGTCACTTATAAAGACATTAAAAAGGACTGGACCCAGTATTGAACCCTGCGGTACCCCACTAGTAACCCCTCTTTCTTCAGAGTGGACTCCATTTACAATTACCTTTTGTGTTCTGTTGTCTAGCCAATGTTTTACCCAGGCTACCACCCTGGGACCCACTCCCAGGCTGGTTAATTTGACTACTAATCTTTTGTGTGGGACTGTGTCAAATGCCTTGCTAAAGTCTAGATAGGTCATGTCCACAGCCCCGCCCTGGTCTACTACTTTGGTCACCCAGTCAAAGAAATCAATTAGATTCATCTGACATGACCTTCCTGCTGTGAACCCATGCTGCCTTGGGTCCTGTGCCCCACTGGCCTCTAGATACTCAACAATTCTTTCCTTCAGAAGTGATTCCATCACTTTCCCTACCACAGAGGTCAAACTGACAGGTCTGTAGTTTCCTGCCTCTGTCTTGGTCCCACTTTTGTGAAGGGGAATCACATCAGCCTTCGTCCAGTCCTCAGGTACCACACCATCCTCCTATGATTTGTTAAAAAGGGTAGTCAGTGATGTCACTAGTTCTCTGCTTAATTCTTTTAGAATTCTGTGGTCAATTCCATCTAGCCCCATTGCTTTGTCCACCTTCAGTTTTAGGAGTTCTTTCAGAACCCTTTCTTCTGTGAAAGGACTGGGATCGACCCCCCTCTCCAAAGTGCTTCTTTTAATTGGATTAGGCACCTCCCCCACTTCCTCTTTTGTGAATACTGAACAGAAGTATTCATTCAGTATCCTTGCTTTTTCACTGTCACTCTCTGCCCACCAACCATCCATTCTATTCAGCCTCACTATCCTCCCTTTGTCTTTCTACGCTCCTGATATAGCTATAAAAGGTTTTGTCCCCTTCTAACCGGAGTTAGCTATCTTTTCCTCAGTTTGTGCCTTTGCTATTCTGACTACCCTCCCTGCTTCCTTCTGCCTTAACTGGTACAGTTCTCTGTCCTGCTCCTTCTGTGTTTCATTATACTTCCTAAATGCTATCTTTTTCTCCCTAACTTTCACCGCCACCTCTTTTGAGAACCATAGTGGCTTTTTCTTTCATTTTGATTTGTTTATTTGCTTCACACAAAGGCTTGTTGCCTCTGTGATGGCAGTTTTGATATTTCCCCACTGTTGCTCCACCCCTCCTTCTAGCCTGTTTGCTAGTGCTTTTCTAAGGCACTCTCCCATCTTGCAAAAGTCAGTCCTCCTGAAGTCCAGAACCCTCACTTTTGTATGGCTTGACTCTGTAGCTGAGTTTATCATGAACCACACTGTTTGGTGGTCACTTGTTCCCAAATGGCTACCCACTTCTAGATCTGAGATCCTCTCACTGTCCCCATTTGAGAGTACAAGGTCTAAGATTGCTCCCTCATGAGTAGGTTCCAAAACAAGCTGTTTGAGGCATGCCACCTGAAGGGCATCAAGAATGGCACTGCTTTTGGATGTGGCTGCTGCAAAGGTGTTTCAGTTAACATCTGGCATGTTAAGGTCCCCCCTCAGCAGTATCTCCCCTTTCTCTGCCATCCTAAGTATGCCTTCTATCATATCCTTGTCCATTCCCTCCTCCTGACATGGGGATCTATACACAACCCCTCTGTGGACTGTGGTGCCATTTCCAGTCTCTAAGGTGACCCATAGTGCCTCATCTCCTCCCTGTTTACTCTTTTGTTCAGTTGCTTTTATCCCTTCCCTTATATAGAGAGCTACTGCCCCCCCTCTTCTGCCCTCCCTGTCTCTCCTGTAGGTTGTGTACCCTGGTATGGTAACATCCTAGTCATGGTTCTCTGTGTACCATGTTTCTGTGACTGCTACGATATCCAGGCACCCTCTTCCATCTAGGCCACCAGTTCAGGGAGCTTGTTGCCCAGACTATGGATGTTGGTACTCATTACCTTCCATTTCTTGATGGCCTTACCACTTTTTGCCCCATCCCTGTCCTTATTGCATTTGTCATTTTCTCCATTTACCACTGCATTTCTCCCTATCGACATCTCTATGTTGGTGTCTACCTCACTTAGTACCCTGATATTTTGGGGGGTGGCTAGGATTTCCCTGCTCCTTTCCAGTGCCTCCTTGGCTAGTTTAATGTTTGTCAATTAAGTATTTAAACCTTTCACCTAGGATCCTGGTTTCCCTCCTGGACAGATGCAGACCGTCATGCCAGTATAGGCCTGCATCCCTCCAGGTGGACCCCCAGTCCGCAATGAAACCAAATCCCTGAGCTCTGTACCAGTTTTTCAACCACTGATTGAATCCCATGGTGTGGAGCACCCTAGCCTCACCCGTGCCATAGACAGGCAGCACCTCCGAGAAGGTTACCATGTGTGCTATTTGTCTAAGGCCCCTCCCCACCTCCACAAATGCTTCTTGCACTGCTCTGATCCCTTTCTTAGCCAGGTCATTTGTCCCTAGGTGGACAATGACATCCAGCTCCCTCCACTGTGCAGCTGCTCCTGCAATCCTGAGGAGGCTGTCTAATTACTACAACACACCCCACAATGTATAGTAAAAACTTATTAAAGAGATGTACATCAAACAGTTACCAAAATGCAGCCTTGTAATAGTCCTTTAAATATGGTAAACCAAAACAGAGTAAATAAAGGTTTGATAGAATAAATATTTTCTCAGGGCGGTAGAACTGCAAGACGGATCAGTAAGCCGTGAATGCAGAGGATGGACATATACAGTAGCTGAAAAGAAAGAGAAGGTCTACTAGAGCTGCAGCTTTGGGGGTGGTGCTGAGGTGTGTCATATGGTCTATCCTGGCACACCTGGCACTGATGAGCTATGGTACTCTTCCCTGTGGGAGATCACCTGACCTACATTTGCAAAGGCACAACAGTGGAAGTTAGTGGGACCCTTCCAAATAGAAAATGGGAGGGGGGAGTTACAGTGAAAACTTTGAGCTATACTTTTGTATTCTGTTTAAGATTGTCCCCTACCTCCTGTCTAGTACAATGCCCATGTTTCCCCCTTTTATAGCTGATTAGCACTTTTTTTTACATTTGAAATATATATTTTTTTAGTTGTTTAACCAGGAATAGCACACTAAGCTGAAAACTTTTTTACAGGAGTGACATGGGAGAACAGGAAAGTTAAGTGATTTGCTCAGGATCACACAGTATGCAAGTGGAAGCTGTGGGATTCAAATCCAGGTCTGGTCTGCTGGATGTCACCAGATTTGCAGCTCAGAGCCTTAAACCACTGCACTATATTGCATCCTATGCAGGAGTGTTCCTTTTAATGTTGCAAAGAATGGGGTTTCATTAGTATTTCCAGTACGCCATGTTGTCCTGTAAGGTCAGGGAGCAGTGTCTGCTGTATGCTAATTCATTATAGTCACAAATAAAGTGATAGTAAATAATGGGTGTTCAAAAACTACAGAGAATACTAATGAAAACGTGGAAAAAGCCATATTAAAATCAGTGCTAAAACACACTCAGAAGTGGGGTAAAGGGTATCCTACAATGTGGGAGATAAGGCGAGCAATCTAAAATTAAATTAAAAACTATAGGTCAGAAGTTTCTTAACTAACATGCACTGCTGCTTTAAAAGAAATTGCATGCTGTGCACCCATTGTGCCAAAGCAAATTCTGCAGTGAAGCTATCTAAACTGATAAGCAATAAGGAATAAAACTGTTAACTAAGCAATGAGAGTATGCGTTTATCAATTAACAATGTGTCGACAGGTTATGTCATCATAATCATGGTATTGCACTCTTAACTAAAGAGCATGATAATTCTACTTTATGCTGATTATGATAAAACATTTCCACTTTGCAAACACCAGATTGTAGAAAAAGCACAAATATTTGGGATGTAACCACAGACATCCTTTTTCCTGTGAGACCTGACATATATTCAGATCTGTGCCATATGCAATTATGTTTTCTGTCACGTGAAATAAATGTAACCATAATTTGCAGTTAGCATTGACATTCAACAGAATATATGTGGTTATGCAAAGCAAATTAGAAAAAAAAAGGCCAAAAATATTGACAAAATGCAATACTCATATTACTCCAGTCAGGGACACAGAACTAAACCAAACAAAAAGTCATTTACAGTTTTGTTTGTTTATTATTTACATATTTAAAGCTTGTCAGGTGGCTTATTTAAGTGTATCATCTAGCTTGCATGGAGTCCTGGGAGGTACAAATGGCAGTAGCAGTGGTAGACACATTACAAAGTTACACAACAAATTAATTAAAGTAAAAGAAAAATTGGGGACACACAGTGCCCTAACTCAGAAAAAATCCATTTTCTTCATGAGCAAGGGAGCAAGGGAGGTAGGACCATATCTCATGATTGGCAAAGCTGCAAATGAGTTATGATGGTCCTGTCCCTCACAAATGAAAATAAATGGCATATTCTGAGTCAGGTCATTACTTGTCCAATTTTTACCATGTCTTTTAAAATGGAAAGTTTTAAATTAACTCTTTTTATTGATGTAGCTGTTTATAGCATAATATATGTTACCGATTTTGTAAATAAATACACATACATGAAAAACTTACGTCACACATGGATAACAGTAATAGAATTATAGAGTATTTGTTTAGAATGCTGCTTACATGTAACTGCATTCATGCACAGTATGATATTTATATTACTTTTGTACACCCTGCAGTTTTCCATTGTCCGATGTACCTTTTCTATGCCTTGTGTTCTGAACAACGTCTATGTATTTTCTAGTTTGGGCATTCACCTGCACCATTTCTCTCATGTTTTTATTTATTTATTCATTATATTCTAGGATTACAATACCTTTGAGCCAGGGCTCTTTTACAAAGGTTCCACATCAATTTGGGAAACAATATAAACATGGCAAGCTTTGAAATAGGCAATTCAAGCAGTTGAATACATACATTTGAGGGGGAAGAAGATACAAGACAGAAATACGTATGAACAATGCAGTACAAGGGATTTTAAGCAGTCACAAGCAGATTGAAAACAGACAGTAGAGGGAAGGAAAGGTACCAGAGCAGGGCAAGGGTTAATAGGGGAAGTTGAAGGATTGAGGGGACAACAGAAACAGAAGAGCAGCCGAGGGCATTGTCGGGTTTAAAGTGCTAAAGCCAGGGAGGGAAGGGGTGGGGGAGGGAATGTGTCAGGAGAGGGAGAGGTAAGTGCTAGAGAGGATAGCAGATTAGGAGTGACAGTCACAGGAGCTGGAGGCAGAGAGGTGGAGGCGGAGGTTGGTTTTGAACTGCCCAAGCCTTTGCAGTGAGGTGATGTCTTTGTTGAGTCCATTAAACCAGGAGGGTGCACGGTGAGCAAAGGACCTTTGTCCCTGCGAAGTGCGGCACTGGGGGATGTGCAGAATTTGATTTTCAGAATCTCTGGTGGGGCAGGGGATGCATGCTGCACATAGGAGGGCTTGGACTCCTGGGGGTGCAAGGCCTAACATGATCTTCTTGGCCATTAAGCAGGTATGGTACTTAATATGGTTGAATAGTTGAAGCCATCCCATTTGGGCGTAAAGTGCACACGTGTGGGTGAGACAGTGGGATCCTGTAATGAGATGGCAGGCTTTGTTTAGGGACAAGGATAGGTACCTAAGGGCTGTGTCAGTAGCAGAGCCATAGACAGCCAGCCCATAATCAATTGATGAGACCACAGAGCTCTGCACAGCTATCCTCAAGGCATCTGAGGTGAGGCATTGCCTGTGCCTGTAGAGAAGGCCAATGCATTTGTTAATAACTTTGGCAACAGTGATAGTGTGGACGCCATAGGATAGGTGGCTGTTGAGAGTGATTCCAAGATATTTAAAGGAGTGTACTTGGTCTAGAACAGAACCATGGCAGTTTGCAATTACGATGGGTTGAGACCTATGCTTGTTGCAGGAGCCGCAGAAAAGCATCAACTTTTTTTTCTTGTAGTCGAGTACCAACTTTTGTCTGTTAAACCATTTTTCAATGGTGGTGAAACCCATCTGGAGCTTTTCTTGAAGTAGTAGGGGGTCATAGTGAGAGGCGTGGATGACTGCATCATCCGCATATAGCAGGATTTGTTCAGGACAGGATTGTGGAAGATTGTTAAAAAAAAAGCAGACAAGAAGTGGCCCGAGAATGGATCCATGTGGGACTCCTGAATGGATGGGTCTAGCCTCAGAGAGGATGTGAGCAATTTTCACCCTTTGTGA
Source organism: Neoceratodus forsteri (assembly GCA_016271365.2). Classification (NCBI taxonomy): domain Eukaryota; kingdom Metazoa; phylum Chordata; order Ceratodontiformes; family Ceratodontidae; genus Neoceratodus; species Neoceratodus forsteri. The sequence goes on along the minus strand of JADMNL010000029.1, from coordinate 142,533,364 downwards.
GTGGTTTTCCAGGTAGCTCTTAAACCAGGATGTAGCCTGTAGGGAAAGCCCAGTATTTTGAAGCTCAGTGATGAGTAGTTGGTGATGGATGGTGTCAAAAACCATAGACAGGTCAATGAAGACTGAACCAGTTAGTTGATTATTGTCAAGTGAGTTGTGGATTGCTCTCTTGAATTCTAGGAGGGCTGAAGTAGTTCTGTGGCCTTTTCTGAAGCCATGCTGCTGCTTACAAAGGATGTTGTGCATAGCCAAGTATTCCGTCAGTTGGTCAGAGACTAATTGCTCAATGGCCTTGGGGGGGGAAGGAGTATGGATATAGGCCTATAGTTCCCATGATGGGCCTTGTCCCCACTTTTGTGGACTGGTGTAACAGTGGCAGATTTCCATCTGTTGGGGAACTGGCCGAGAGTGAGGGAGGGAGAGGTTGAAAATACGAGTAAGTGGAGATAGCACTTCATCTAGCGTAAAGGACAGTAGTTGAAGGTCGAGTGTGTCCCCACTGGTCTTGATTCTGTGATTGTTTGCTGACATATTTATGTACTTCATGCATCCTGACTGCTTTGAAGTAAAAAGGCGGTTGAGTCACGGGGGGTGGGGTGGTGAGAGGGTGCAGCAGAGGGTCGGCATTAAAGAAGTCATGTGTGAGTACACTACTGAGGTCCGAGAATGCATTGTTAAATGTGTTTGCTATGGTGGCTGGGTCCAGAGTTATAGTCCCATCCACTTCCAGCATGGTAGGTGATGTTTTGGGCAATTTCCCTGTAATTTCTTTAAGATTACCACAGAAGGACTTCCCTTTACCCCAGGTGTTAGTGGGAGCACCTTTGTAGTAGTTACTTTACTTTTCTTCAGGTGTATTGCTTTAGTGCAGTCATTTCTAGCATGTTTGTAGTTTTGCATGTCTACTTGCCTACCTGTGTCCCGAGCCCGAGCCCAGAGGTGGTCCCTAGATTTCATCAGTGCCAGGAGCTCCCCTGAGAGCCAAGGGTTGCAAATGTATGTAATTTGTACTTGTCTGTATCTCATGTGCCATCTTCATGGCATGGGTCTTGCCTGAAAATGGTCCATTGGATCAGTGCACCTACCCAGTAAAGAAATAAATAACTAAATAACATAAATAGATAGAATACAGTAGCTGCACTGTGATGCCATCAGGCATTGTTTGAGCTGTTCTCTCATTGGTTAAGAATAGCATCTTGGCCTCTCTAGCGTACTGTATGTTATTTTGTCTGTGACATATCTACTATCACGATAAATATGGGACATATAATAGGCTGACTCAAAATATGCAGTTTATTTTCACGTGTGAGAAGCATGACCATAACAGAGTTCTGAACATCCTGCTCCCTCACAAGTGACAATAAACTGTGTATTGTGAGTCAGACCGTTGTATATTCAATGTATGTGCATCAGCATACTCGGTACAGCGTATAAATCTGTTTTTTACAGTAATTGAAGGTTTAGCTATTTCAGTTTAACTGCTGGCTTCTGGGCTGCAAGTGGCTATGATGATGTTATCAGCACTGCAATTGCCGATCTTTGCTTGGTTCAGTATCTATTGGGATGTACCCAACAGGGCAAGATATTATCTGTGACATGCCCAACTCATACGATAACATGATATCTTGTATTTTGGTATGAGAGGTAAGGTTTTATCTTGTCCTGTTTATCTTTGCTGGCAATGTATAGGTATATAAAGAGAATGTCTGATAGGTAAGTGTCAGATATAAGGAAATATCAGCTTTTGAGTTGGGTACAAGACTTCAGTTTTTATTGTGTCATTTTGTATCTCTAGTGGTACTGTATAAAACATTTTACTTTAATAGTAAAGATTACGTTGACAAAATAAAACCATTTACCTGCTGGAATTTATTCTCACTTGTACAGTGTGAATAACACAGAAAACAAACAGAGGAAAAAGACTCATTGATGTCTGATATGCACACACATTATTTGTGGTGGGTATCTGGCATAAAGAGAGGATTGTAAAGCCTTGATTTAAATTCGGGTTAGTGGTGAGAAATGTGTTGGTGATTTTGGACTAACAAGAAATCCTTAAAAATGAATTAATTGAGAGAGTAACATAACCCTTGAAAGCATGTCCTTTTCTTTTAGTAATGGATGCTTAGATAAGTGCACTGCATAGTGTATGGAGCACAATGCTATGAATATTGATACCCATGTTTGAATCCCACCACTACCACTGCCTCACTGTGTGACCTTGAACAAGTCTCTTAACCTCCCAGTGCTTAACCTCTCCTCTCTGTCTTTCACAAAAACTATTTAGAGCTTTCATTGACCTTCCTCAACCTCATTTAACCTCTTGGTATGTGCCTAATGGCTGTTGCCAGTAGTTTATGCATTGCAACATGCTTCGGGACACCATCATTATAACAATCTTTCCTTTCTATTCGCAACATTTGTGCACTGTTTTTCTTCCCGTAACCGTTACTGTGTCATGAACTTTTATACACATCATAAGTTCCTGTATGATCTAAATTTACTGTCAGCCTAAGGTTTTATGATTATTAAGTCAATTAATTAGACTTAAGCTTGTAAAACATTGTGATAATTGTCTTATGGCATTTGTTTCTCTGTGTTTATGGCAGTCAGAAATAATATGATGTAATAACTAAATCCTGTAAAATAGTACATGTTATAGTCTACTCAAGAACTTCAACCAGTGAATAGAAGGTTGATTCTGGCTCTGATTTTAAAATACTGCTGTCTGGGTAAATATTGGGAAACGTTAGAAATGAGAAATGCCAGTTACTGTATATTGCAGTTCAATGGGGTTTAAGTGAAGAAACATACTGTACTTGTTTTCAGAATTTGGAAACCTTGCACATAGATATTTCAAAAAGATATACTGCTACATGAGTGAAAAGTCCAGCAAAATAGTGAGTACCAATGTAATCATCCTTGATGCCCATGCAGTGCCCACTGTTTCCTATGCAATAACCACTGATTGCCATGTAATCAAAACTATTCATTGTGATGGGCTATAATTATGGATGTGCTGAATAGTCCAACTGACTTGGAGCTCACATACATACAGCAAACTGTTCTGTCCCAGTAATGATCAGATCCCAAAACTGAACCAAATAGCTTCATGTTCAGGGTTGTACCTTTCGGTAACCACATCACTGAACTTATGCAGCAGTGATTCCACTGTTGACTTCTCTAGAGTGGACCAGTACCAGTGGTATCTGTCTCACGATTCAACCTATGAATCTAGTAGCATGCTACAACTGAGCAGTGTGCCACTCAGGCCCAGTCACCAGTGGCTCACAAGGATAACCACTGTGTCCACCCTTTAGAGAGACTGAAAAGAGCCGAGTTATACTGCTCACTCATACTACCAGTTGTAGGGGTTGAATCAGGTTCAAAACCATAAGCTAATAGATCTGAAAATAATCAAATGTTTGTGAAATAAAAAAACAAACAAAGGTTGTATTCATTCATATCTATCAAACCAATCTAATAAATTCAAACTTTGTCACTTGAGATGCTATTTGGTGCAGAAACTGAAAGCATCCCCACTAGCCCCTAAGAGTTCCACACAGAAACCTTGATCTTCACTGCAATAACTGCTGGAAAGTCATTGCACCAGAAAATTGGGCTGGGTGAAATTTGTCTTCCAACAGAAGAATTCTGGTAAAATGCTGATATAGCTTCTGTGAAAACTTGTGAAATTTCCATGAAAATTTTGTGAAATTTTGCCAAAATTGCAATTTCAGTTATTTTCATCTAATTTAAAACATTTCTGCACGTTGCACCAAATCATGTATGCTAACTTTACCGATGTCCATACAGAAGTGTACCAAGTTTCAGATCTCTACCTTTAATAATAACAGTTATAAGCCTCCAAACATTCAAATATTTTAAAATTACAGTTCACAACTATGTAAACTGAAAGTGTTTGTCCAAAATGCACCAAATTCAATTGGATGACTTCACCAAGGTCCATACTTATGTGTACTAAGTTTCAGATTTCTAGCTTCAAAGGTGACTGATTTATAAGTCTCCAAACATTCAGAAATGTTTAAATTATATTTCGCACTTATGTAAACTACAGAAATTTGAGTCCCTGTAAGTTTAAGACTAGAGAATGGAATATCACCAATGTTGTTAGCTTCATTGACCTAAATATTACACTTTAAAGCAAACCCCATGGCCCAGCATGAGAGCATTATGCTCAATGCTGATGACCTGGGCTCAGAAGCGATCCTGGGAAGTCGTGTCAGGAGGCAGGCCATGGCTAAAACTCACAATTTATATAACCATTACTTCTTTATTTAGTTGTTTCTATGACTCTTCCAAGAAAGTATGCATCTAAGTTTTCAATTAGGTAGCTCAAAAGATGGCTAAGCATAGAAATATTTTCAGAAATGTTCACATTAATATTAAATTGCAAGAGGTTCTATCTGATAATGGCAACTGCCGAACGGCGAGCTGCATTATTGCGACGTCAGGGTGGTGAAAATATTTTCGCCACCCTGACATCCTTGGCGCATGGAAGAATGGTGCTGGGGACTTACTTGTTTTGCTTTCTGTGTGGGGGATGCACTCCCCACACACACCCACGCTGGGGGCTTTGCCCCCTGCACCCCCTAAGGATTCTCAATTCAGGGGGTGCATGTTGAGGCAAAAGCAAAAAAAACAGTTTCATGGGCATAACAAATTGGGTAGTAGCTCGACCCAGACCGAACCCAGTATCTCCACACCACAAGCGGATGCCAACCTCAATACCACGGCGCAGCTCTCGCAGCCGACTGCAGCGCCATCCCCTACATCCCTCTGCCCCTCCCAGCCCATGCTCGCTGTGCTCGTTCCACCCCACATACATGTACATATAGTGACATCCTGTTGCTGCAGTCGCCCAACCCACCACATCAGGTCGCCTTAACCCCCGATCGCCATTCGTGCTTTCGCCCACAATGCGTCGCCATTTCGGATGGCACCTTACTTCAGACGCCAACATCACAGGCTACCATTGCAAGACATTGAGCCCCTTTAACTTTTCCACCCCTCATCCAAATGAAACTTGGCATGCTTTTAGGGGCCATACCAAGCAGTATGCAGGCTAAATGTCAGACTTCTGTCTGTAATACTGACCAAGATGTGGCCAATTAAAGAATTTCAGAAAATTCCCAAAAGTTTCATGAAATTGTGTAAAATTTCACAGAATTTCAAGAAAAATCTGTGAGTTTGGAATTAGCTAATTTTGCCCAGCTCTACCAGGAAACAGTCTCCCACTGCAGTGGGCTCTGAAGCAAGGCCAGTGACCGAGATACTGACTGACTGCACTGGCAATGGAACTGTGGTTGCTGACAGCAAAAGATTCTCACTATACATTTGTAAGGCCTGAACCAATCTAATTATCTGCTGTATAATATCTTTATGAGCCACTACCACCAAGCTGGACATTAGACTATGGTCTAAGATGTCTGTGAAGAGTTAACCCACATGCAGTCTTCAAATGGTGACCATCTTCCTTCTGCTGTCTCTTACAGAAGCTGACTTTATAGCTTGCCTTTTGTATTGTAGATTGACTGCACCAGCCTTATATGCTCTGTTTTTGTCATTGTAAGTGATGATACTGTATAGCAGGTTGAATTAGCATCAGTTATATTTAGCGTGAGTCAACCTTTTACACATATTAGCGTCTGACAGAATTAGCCCAGATTGTTTACTGTTCAGTACAGCACTACTGTGAATCAGCTGTCCATTATTTTTCACTATCCATTTCTTTTCACTGATTGTCAGCAATAGAAAATAATAGCGAAAATAAACAGTGAAAATAACCTTTTATACAGTATATCCTTCTTGAAATGCAATACTTTGGGCACAATTTTAAAATAGAATTACAGAAGGCTATATATATATATATATATATATATATATATATATACATATATATATATATATATATATATATATATACACTAAGAGTCATACTAAGAATGAATAAGGGTGCAGAAAGCCTTTAGACCCATAATGCCCCTAATTTACATACTGCTTAAAGTATTAGAACTAGACAAGAGGTACTTATCAAGTCTATAAATGTATTTTTGTTTGAACTAATAATAACCTCTAAAGGTAAATTGTTCCAAGGTCAAATTAATCTTTGTGTGAAATAGGAGGCCCTCTTCTGTGTTCTAAATTGAGTTCTACATTATTGTAGAAGATGACCTCTTGTATTAATATTCAATTGCTTAAATTCTAACCCACATTCCACCATCACATTAATGTCATTGATAATGTCCCAAGTAAATAATAAATTGCCCCAAGATGTCTTTGTTACAAGGACATTAAATTAAGTTTTTATTTATTTATTTAGCTTTTGTTGACTGGGTAAGTGCACTAGACAAATCCTGCCTATTTTCAGGCACGACCCAGGGGGAAGGAGATACAGATGAATGGCAACTGACCTTGAACCAGATTAAGCTGTTGGTGGTATTTTTAGTGAATGAGGGAAATTTGGCCAGGACACCGGGGAAATTCCCCTACTCTTTTCGATAAGTGCCATGGGATCATTAACATCCACCTGAACCATCACCAATCCAGGCAGATGGGACCTCGGTTTAACGTCTCATCCGGAAGATGACACCTCAGAAATGCAGCACCCCTCTCATGCTGCATTACAGTGTCAGTACTGGGATATTAACCCAAGTGCCAGATGTGGGAACTGAACCCACAGCCCTCTGATCTCCCGGCCTCAGAGGCGAGTGTGCTACCTACTGAGCCACTGACACTGTTTTTAAAGTTTACAAAGTCTATTTTTATAGCTGAGAGTTTAATCAGAGATGAAGGACTTTGTAATCCTTCTTTGTACGTTCTCTGCCCTATTTATGTCCTTACGCATATATGGAGACCATAACTGGGATACAAAATCCAAATGTGGATGAACATAGGTGCGATAAAGAGGGAACAATACTTCAGGATTTCTTGACATAATATTGTGTTTAATTGACCACCAGATTTTATTGGCCTTATATATTGTGTTTGTTATATGATGCTCAAAATTTATTTCAGAATCTATTGTAATACCAAGATCTCTTTCAATTAATTTTGTTACTATCGGTGTATTATATAAATAGTATTGATGTTTTCTGTTCTGTTTGCCGAAATGTAAAACTGTGCACTTTGATGATGTATTAAATTTTAGGTTAAAGTGTTATTACAGGCTGAAAACAACCTTTACTGAAGTTAGAATTTTAAAAGCCATATTGAAATCCAACACTGGGATTTGAGCTTATACCCAAAGCGGACTCTAAAATGTCATACTGGAGGGTGTTACTCTATGGGTGGCACTTTTCCTTAGGAAAAGTTGTTAAAACAAAGTCACTTTTGCCTATTTCTAGTTGTCCAGTAAAAAAAGGCCCTGAAATCACAGGGGGAACTTTGGGAAGCTATAATTTCAGACACATTTTGCCACATATCTCATATAGTCTCTGTAGCTAGCACTTCTTTTTTCATAATAATTGACAATAACATGAAACGGGATCCCTGTTTTGTGGGTGGCATGTGTTCCGGCTGGTTGCCTATATCTGAATTCACAATACTATGTTTGTAACATCAGAATCTGTTGCTATGAAAACAATTATGAGGGGTAGTGTAGACAAGAAGCCATAATGGATGAGGTCTACGGGGCAGTGATCTTGTTTCCATGTCATGTGCATACTGTAGTTGTCTTTTGTATGAAGGTTTGCAATTTATTGATATGATGAACTAGTGCTTACAGTCATATACTTGGATTGCACAGTTTAAGTATTTCTAAATAAGGGAGATAATTGTTATCCCCATCTATAATGATTCTTGCCATTTTAACATGTATGTTTGTAAGCGTTTTACATGTATTTTTGCACTGTCACTTTAAAGGAATCTGGGATTTAAGGGAGACAAGGATGTGCCATTATACACCTTTGAGAAAGCTTAGTGTGGAGCGAAACATGTCAGGTGGTCTATGGTGACGTAGCTATAGCATCACGAGAGAGCGGTGAGTCAGTAGTATCCATTTTGACTTGTTCTAGGTGTGCTTGTTCAAACATCCAAACTTCTTGGTATCTTGGATTTATTTTGCACAAATTAAATAACTTGCACTTTACTGAAAGCCTGAAGCCTGATGGTGAGTTTGTCCTACTGATCTTTTACTGCTTTTTGAGGACTTATGAGAAACAGGGACACTGTATTGCCTTAGCTGGTGCAGGTCCCCTAGACCGCAGGCATGAACCTTTTTTCATACTGTAGGTATAACTAAAAGGAGAAGATACATGCAGAAAATGTACAAATTATAAGATGAAATGTTTCTAAAATTATACTTTTGAATGTCTCGCCTATGATAACAGAGAGTATTTAAAGATCTACTGCAGAAATTCAGGTTTATTTTATTTTATTGTTACTAGGACCAATACACTTGAGCACATGTACTCTTTTTTCAAAGGTTTCATGTCAAGATTGATTAAATGGGATCATACTTTATGCAGGAACATAGAGAATGCAGATCAGCTTATCTACAGTTACTGCAAGCTTGCTTGAGAAGTTATGCATGTAGCGAGCTTTTGAACTGGTTCAGGTTAGTCATATTAAATAACATGTCTTGAAGATCATTTAGCCAATCAGCTACTCTTACAGCAAAAGACTGCTGACCCTAACTTGTCATGCAAAAGGGTTTCATTAACCTATTACTGGTCATACTCCTAGGGTGTTACTGGTTATTGGCGTAACTTTCACAGTTTTTTATATTAGGGGTGGGGTTAATTCCAGCAGAGCCTTTTTACCTAACATACAGATCTGCAACTTGGTTCAACTGGTTAGCGGTACTGTAACTGGTTCTATGTCATAATAGTGAATGCAAAATGGCAGTTGCTATCATGGTGAGTGTATAGAGCCAAATGGCAGATTGGCGATATTCACTTACCAGTGAACTGACATCCAGCAAAATAAAGTGTTTTTGTTGGGGGGGGCTGTGTCCCCTGTGCCCCTCATGGGTGCTTTGCCCCCCACACCCCCTTCAATTAGGATTCTTAGCTCCAGGTGGTGTGTATGTTGGGGAAGGGGCACAATTTGCCTGAAAAAAACAAGTTAAGTCCAGGAGCCACAAGCAGCGGCAAAATTCAAACCCTCCTGTCCCCAGCCCAGAAACCAGAACCTGCGGTGCCAGAGCCAGCCTCCCTCACCACCACACCACATGGCTGGTTCAGCAGCAGGCACACTTCATCCAGATAACCCTCTTCCCTATCCCTCCCCTTCCCCTCACCATTCCCCCTTTCCAATCGCCTACCCTCATGGTAACAGTAGTCACTACTCTTGCAGGTCGCCTATGACAGTAGTGCAGAATATGAGTTGCCACGTTGATGGTCAGCCATATTCAGTCATTATTGTTGCAGGATACCACTGTGACTAACTGGTTTATTTGTATAGGTGGCAGTGTGGGTAGACTCATCTACACCCAGGACAAGTCTGCAGGATTTGTTACAGATAACTCTGACCCTGGCTAATACTGACTCACAAGTCACAAAGTAGACAAGAAGGCCATGGTCAGTAATGTTGTGATGGAACTTGGCACAATTAAACTTCTTGCCTCTGGGGTAAAATTATTTCAGTTTCAGAACAGGACAGTCAGACTACCATGGAATGTCTTAACCAAGTTACCCACCTGGGGGATAAGGAATAGACTATCATCCAAGTAAAGTCACAGGTATTTAACAACTTCTAGTTGCTCTAATTTTGAGCCCATAGTATTGTAGATATCCAAAGGGGAGACTTTTTTCTTCTGTTGTGCACTGCTGAAAAGCATGGTCTTTACTTTCTTATAATTATCAGACTATTATTAGAGAACCATTTTCCACAAATTTAAAGTTACATTGCAGAACGTAAAACCGATTGTCTTTACTGGGTTGTCTTGCAAAACCTCAGTCTGTCTACAAAAGGACTTTGGAAGACTGACAGGCTCCAGGCAGTTGATTTTGAACAGGTCAAATAATAATGGGCCCAAAATAAAGCCTTGAGGTAATCCAACATAGACAGTTCTATCCACTGAGGTCAGACTCTTAATTTTAACCTTTTGGGTTCGCTTAGTCAGGAGACTCTCAAACCAAGATACAGTATCCATAGACAGATTCAGATTCAACACTTTTTCAAGTAGAAGTATATAGATGGCAAGATCAAAGGCCTTTGTCACGTTAATGTAAATTGCCCCAACCGTATCACCATTGTCCAATGCATCATGAAGAAAGTTAATGTATATTACCAAAGCTGGATTAGTACTATGTACGTTCCTAAACCTGTATTGTTGGATACATTGGATGGTGTAATTATCTAGGTAGGAGATATGTTGGTCACTTAATACTTTTTCAAGCACTTCTGGTGGTCAAGTACTCATTTTGCAAGTAGTTCTCATGCACACGAAAACCTTTTGGATTAAAAACATACTCACTATCCAGTCCTTGTGGCCATTACAGTTTTTATGAGTTCAAATTAACAAGAAAATTCTCCAAGGATTATCATTATCCAGTTCTGATGAAAGTATCCACAAAAGGATCTGGATCCTTATCCTGTTTTCCTAGTGGGATATAGCTGATCATAAGGGCAAGATTCTTGAGGCCATTGCTCAGAATCAGTTTAGTAGCCAAACACTCACATTCACTCGACTTTTCTTTTAATTCAGTTTTTGAGATGTTTAAATTGGCCCCGAAGTAAATTACACAACTGTGCCACACATTCTTAATCTGTACTCTCTTAGCAGTTTAAAATCAAGAGAAAAAAACAGCAACATCTGAAATTTTAGGGGTTTGCCAGGATTCAATCAATGATATTATGTCAGGTTGTTCTGACTCCACCCGGCTTCAGACTGGTCACATTTTCCATTTCCAGTTTTCCTTTTTATTTTGAGTATCGGGTGGGTCCACTAGAATATACATTCCTTCTTCAGGTATGGCCTGAGGTCAAGATAATTACAAAAAAAGTACAACTTAATCTGCAAAAATCAATTAGAATAAATACAACACTCAGTTCGAATAACATGAACACACATTACGATTCTTTAAATATTGGAGTGCAGCTGAGGAGAAGAGTTTAAAGGATGAAAGATGTTTAAGGTGTCTTGGCAGAGAATTCCACAAAGAGGCTGCATGATATGCAAAAGTTCATTTAACAGTCAGGCTTCCAATTTTAGTGAGATGATAATTAAATTCCCCTGGTTCTTATGACTGTAACCCACTCTGGCAAATGGCCCAGTGTTTGGATGCACATTTCCGGATAGCAGTAGAAAAACAATCAAAACTCCTCTTCTAGCCCTCAGGCAGTCTATTAGATCTGCCTTCTTTTTCCTAATCAGTTTGGATTTATGGATTATACTTTTTATATAAAAAAGTCTTTTAGTACTGATGTAACATCCCCCATGAGTTATCAATAGAGTCAGCCACCCACAGTGAGATAGGGGCTGGCAACCCTGTGAACTACCTGGGTCATTTGAGACTCTGGATATATATGAGTACAGCCACTTTTCCAATATAATAGCATCAGTAACATTATCACTACTACCTATCTCATGTACATGCTCTGCAGGTATAAAGTTAAGGAGTAAGACACTGTAATAAGCATTTTAACAGTTAGTGTTTACCAGTGTAAGTAGAAACCAAAGCGACACTGTCAAACTCCTTAGGCCCAAAGTGTCTGTATTTTCAAAAATGCATTATGATTGGTCACATTTGCAAGAGATTGCTAATATAGGGCCCTATGCACTAAAGGGTGGGTTCTACGTGCCTGAGGCGCATACCCCCCCGCATACCTATGCACCCTGACAGGTGCAGGGTGCACGGTATGCATGACTGCATGCACCCGCAGGACACCTGTCCACGGCTACACCCCCTCGTTGCACAGGGTCATGTGGGCAGTCATGGTGGAGCCACAGACCTGGGCCAGCATCCAATCAGATGCCCTTGCCAGGTCCCTCAGTGGATCCCTTGTGCCCATGTGGCAGGTGCAGAGACCTGGAACAAGCCACAGAAAGTGGAAACATTTGAACATCTTCCGGGCACTCACCCGAGCTGCTACTGCCCCAGCCCTCCCTGCAGCCTAGTGGGCTTGTGAAGCACGGATGTCCATAGCCTGGTACTGCCAAGCCCAGCAGATGAGGAACATGGGGGCACATACTGGGTTATGTCTGGTCCTGGCTGGCATGGCCCGATGCCCCCTGAGCCTTGCACTACATGGTTTAGTGAATGCCATGCAGTGCAGGCATGACCCCAACACACCCCCAGCGTGATGTTCCCAGAGGGGCTAGGAAGGTGGGCATGCAAGTGCCTTGCATACCCTTGGTGAATGCCACCAGGGGTCTGTGGGACCCCCCGCTGTGTGGCATTCATATGTAGTTAGTCAACAACTGAACAACTATGTAACCTCATTGACTGTTATTTGTAATGTGCTGTAATCTGTATTTCAAGTACTGTCTCTGTACCTTTTATGTATGATATGGAACCTTTGTAAATGAGTCGCTGACTCAAAGGTCTTTTCTGAATATTTCAATAAATAAATAAAAAAAAATAAAGGTTGCCTACGCACCTTGGATACGCGGCACATAGGCAATTATTTCGTTTGTGCATAGGGCCCATAGCTGGTAGTTTTATATTGATTTCTTTTTTTCTTTCTAAAAATGATAAACAGGCAGCCCATTATGCTGGTGTTACCACACACAAAATGTGTTTGTGTACAGTCCTTGATCAACTCCCACTGCACCTCTTCTGGACTTGGGAACACTATCAACACAGTCTAGCCACTTATGATACAGTCAAAGCAGAGAAGAGTATTGCATCATGACTGAGTGTACTGTTTTGGTATTTTCATAATCTTCAGGAAGTATACATTAAGAACAGATCAAGGATTTGAAACAAAACAAGGCAGGGTATAATTGCACTATTAGCATTCATTTCAGTTCTACGTAGAAAGGAAGCAGATAAAGCAACTTGCAACGTCAATGAATTTTAGAGTAGGTATGCAATCATGAAATGTAGGTTTCCAGCTAGAAATAATATGATGTAATATGATGTAAAAAGGGTTGACAGTGTCCCTTTACTCAAAAAACCTCTAACTGGGAGCCACCATTACAGTATGCATACTGAACACCTATTGGCACAGATCAGTTAGGCACACCCAGTTAGGGTGTTATCTTAAACCATTACTAGATATACTGTGCAAGGCTCACCCAGATAGGGTGCTTGCTTAAACCATTACAAAACTCACTGTCCAAGGTTCTCCAGACAGGCTGATAACTTAAAGCTATGTGGGTGTCAGGGAGGCAGTAGGGGAAGGGTACTCATGGTTGCTGCGTAGCCTGATGTTTATACAGTGTGGACGCACACAGCAGCGGGGCAGACTGCTTGGCTGACAGCTGACTCTACCGCTGACACCCACAGTTTGTACTGTGGCCCTTAGCGCTCTGGACTCTAGCACTCTGGACCATTAGTCTTACAACTACAAGGTAGGGGATAGATGGTCCCTGATTGAGTGGCACAGTAAGGAGGAGACATAGCTTCTCAGGCTTGGCTGGTGAGTAAATATATAAAAGGTGGCACAAGTGCAAACAATTGTTACAATGCACAGCAGGGATAAAATATTATAACACAATCATCATTTTGCGAGTGATCTCATGACCCTAAACTGACTTCCGGGTCATGCACACAGATGTAAAGTGACCCTGCTGTGAGCGGGCGAAGTAAATCAAACTGAAATACCATTATAATATTGCAGCAGAGGTGTGGGAATGTGTGTGGGAACACTAGCAATTTTATAAATATACTTTGAGTGTATGCTTTTAACTGGAGCCCTGCCTTCTTATACAGGAAGGAGAAAGAGAGGAGAGGAGTGTAGGTCTCCTCCTGAGACACTAATGAACTACAGTAGTGTGTTTTTGGAGACATTTTTATCTGTTTTGGCTAATTCCCCTTAGTAGCCCTTAATGACACAGGGCAAAGGGGTCCAGCACAGAAACTTTAGTATTTTAAAGCGCAACATTTTGCAAGTGATCCCATGACCCTAAACTGACTTCTGGGTCATGCACACAGATATAAAGTGGCCCTGCTGTGAGCAGGGTGAGCACGGGCAGGGCACGCATTGCAGTGTGCAGAGATGCACGCAGAGACATGCACGTCGGTGTGTGTCAGCTGTGTCTGCTGGGGAGACTGGGACAAAAAGTAATAGAACATCTGAAGAGGTACAGTGTCTCACCATGAGGGTTTGTGCTGAATGCAAAATGTACGATGATGGGGAGGCACAGGGGGTCTATGTATGTAGTAAATGCACCACCCTTGAAGCCCTGAAAGCAGAGATAGGACAACTAAAACTGCGATTAAAAATGCAAGCAGACATCACCACCTTAGAACACTATATAGATACTATGGCAGACAGTTTGTCTGAGGAGTCATTGGGGGAAACACAGGCACCTCCACTTTCTGAGAGGCTAATCCAAGAAAAAGGGGATACTGTTGATGACTGGTGTTTGATACGTAAGAACTGTAAGAAAAAGGGTAGAAAAATTATTGGAGGCTTATCTAATCTGGCACTTTCAAATAGATATGGTATCCTTACAACTGATGAACAACAAAACCAAACAGAAATACAAAAGCCACAAATAAGCCTGGAATCTGAACATGCAGGCCCAGATAATGCAGCAAAACCCCAAAATAATAAAACATATGTTGGGAGAGAATACAATACCCCATGGGATGTTCTTGTTATAGGTGATTCCATACTCAAACATACAGATAGCGTTTTGTGTGGAAATAGAAAGGAGTACACCACAGTTTTGTGCCCTTGCAGGTGCTGGTATTGGGGATATAAAGAATTTATTACCAGGTCTGACAGAGAATACTAATAAACCCATCACTCTGATGCATATTGGAGTGAATGATGAAGGAAAGAAAAACTATATTGACATACAGAGGCATTTTGAAAGTGTAGGACACGCTCTTAAATCCCAAGGGTGTGATATTATTGTATCGGTGATTTTGCCAGTACCTAGGGCAAATCCTAGATTAAAAAGGGAGATTGACAGATGTAATGGATGGCTACTTCGTTGGTGCCTTAGGGAAGGGTACAGTTATGTAGATCACTGGCAGGACTTTCAGGGACATAATTTGTTTTCCTTCGATGGTTTACACCCAAACAGGCAGGGTAAGTGAATTTTTGCCTTGAAACTAAAACATATAATTGACTCACATTTAAACTAGTATACAGGGGGGAAGGGGGTTGTGGTACATTTAGAGAAACACATAAAAACATCCCCAAATTAAAAAGTCTAAACTTCCTATCCCTTAATGCTAGGAGTCTGACTCATAAAATGGATGAACTTTGCTTAGCCCTACATGACCAGGAAGTTCATATCTGTGCTACAACAGAAACATGGTGGAGACAGGATGACACATGGGAAAAAATATCCCAGGGTATACCCTCTACAATAAAGACAGAATGAGGGACATGGGTGGTGGGGTAGCTATATATCAGAGATGATATATTGGTTGAAAATCTGGATACCTCAAGGTGGGAAAATAGTGAAGTTTTGTGGGTTATCTTGGCCCCAACACAGGATACCAAAATTAACATGGGATTGATATATAGACCTCCCGCTATTACCTCACTGGATGATACCAGGTTGATGGATTTTGTTAAACAGTTAGTACAAAAGAAAAATGTTATTATTCTAGGAGACTTAAATCTTCCTGGAATAAACTGGGAAAGGCTTACATCTAAGACAGTCAGGGAAAAGGAATATCTTGAGATGTTTAACTTAGCAGCCATGGAGCAATATGTTTCTAAAAAAACTAGAAATAATCATATCCTGGATGTAGTCCTAAGCAATATGGGATCACTTATTCAAAATTGCACAGTCCTACCCCCACTGGCAACTAGTGACCATCAAATGGTCAGATTTAAATACACGGGATCAATGAAATCAATAAATGGGAACACTTAGTTATATAGGTACCACTGTGAAGAGATAAGAACTGAGCTATCAAATTGGGACTGGAACACTGATTTTAGGGGCTCGACTGTTCTGACCATGTGGGAAAGGCTTAGCAATAAAATTAAAGATCTGGTCCAGAAGTATGTACCCACAAAAAATAAATGCAATGATTCCAAAAAAATCTTCTCTCCCTGGTTAACTGCAGAAGTAAAGAGATTTATCAAAAATAAAAATAGGATGTTTAAAATGGCCAAATTAAGTGGGGACAAACAAAGTTGGGATAGCTACAAAAGCTCCCTTAGGGGCACAAAAAAGATGATAGTACAAGCAAAAAGGAGTTATGAGTTTAATTTGGCAGCAAAGGTAAAGGATAATTATAAATCCTTTTATGCGTACATTAACAACAAAAGGCCAACAAATAGAAATTTTGGCCGACTTGTGGACCAAAAAAGAGACCGATTACTGATAACACTGAAATGGCAGCAGAATGCAATAATTACTTTGTTTCTGTCTTTAACCAATATACTGTAAACACCTCCATAACACACAAAGAACCGGATCCTAGTCTTATTATTCTAAAAGAGGATGTTAAGAAAAAATTAATGCAGCTGGACCAAAATAAAGCACAAGGCCCTGATTTGATAATCCTAGAGTACTTAAGGAGCTGGCAGAAGAATTTACAGGACCTGTTACTTATTTATTTCAAAAATCAGTAAATGAAGGTATTGTCCTTGAAGCATGGAAATTGGCTGAGGTCATCCCAATCTTTAAAAAGGGATCAAGGCATGAGGTTGCTAATTACAGGTCAATTAGTTTGACCTCAATATTGGGGAAAATATTGGAAACTCTTCTAAAAGATTATATTATAAATTTCCAATATACTTCAGAAAGCATGGATCCATCATAGCATGGCTTTGTAAAGGGGAGGTCCAGTCAGACAAATCTCCTGGAGTTTTATGGGAAAGTCAACAAGCTCTGGATAAAAGGAATCCCATGGATATCATTTATCTTGACTTTGCCAAGGCTTTTGACAAAGTTCCACATGATAAATTAATAGAGGTTCTGATAAAGCAGGGTTTACCAGGTAACACCATGGTTAACAAACAGGAAACAGAGTATGGATAAAAGGAGCACATTCAGATTGGGTCAATGTGACCAGTGGGGTCCCGCAGGGCTCAGCTTTGGGCCCCATATTGTTCAATCTTTATATAGCAACTATGAGCCCCTTATAGGAGGTCTGGCTTTCAAAATTTGCAGATGATGCCTGCATTGGTCATGTAGTTAAAAATAGGGAGGTTGCTGATGTAATACAATCTGCCATTGAGAGACTAGAAAAGTGGGCATATGATTATGACTCAACATTCAATAAAAATAAATGTACAGTAATGCACCTGTGGAAACATAACAGAAAATGTCAATATCAACTGGGGAAATAGATCTAAGTGAGGTATATGAAGAGAGGGATCTCGGTATAACAATTACAAATGATCTTAGCTTCAGAACTCATTATAATCAACTTACAAAAAAAGCTAGCAACATGCAATTTTGTATAAATAGACATATTAGCAGTAGAAGCAAAGAGGTCCTGCTTCCCTTATATATCGCTTTGGTGCATCCACATCTGGAGTATTGCACCCAGTTGTGGGCCCCAAAGGGCAGAGGAGATTTAAAACGTTTAGAGAGAATACAAAAAAGAGCAATACGAAGAATAAAAGAGGCACATGGTTTGTGTTACGAGGATTGGCTCCTATCCATGGGACCATATTCTTTGGAATATAGAAGAATGAGGGGAGATATGTGCTTTATTTTTAAGGCACTAAAGGATAGAGATTTAATGGAACAATTAAATCCGGTATTAAGGGATCAGGTATATAATACTAGAGCGCATTCTCTACAAATCTATAGAGAAAGAGTAAATACAGATAAAAGAAAACACTGGTTAACTGTGAGGATTATCAGAATCTGAAATGAGCTTCCATTGGATATAGTGTCTAGTAAAACAATGGATGAATTTAAACGTAAGTTGGATAAAGACCAGCTTAGTAATAAAATCTTGGGGTATAATTGATCTTGTGGCGAGTATATGGATCTTTGGATCTACTGAATTGGTCCGTTATACCTATGAAACCTATGAAACCTATTGGTGTAGCCAGGATCAAGGGGATCTTTCAAAACTCATCCAGTGCTTTGGCCACCTGGAGTGGTCCTCTGTGGAAGGTCAAGTGGTGCGAAGTATTGGGTTGAGATTTGGAGGATTTCCTTGCTCCTGTCTGCACTGATGTTTGTAGTAGAATATTTTATTTTCACTGTTGTGAGTTACAATTGTTGGCACTTGTGTTACTTTTTATGTAATACATCTGAATTTTGCAGTATATCTGCTCAATGCTTGTCTTTGTTTTGATGCAAAAGTGCTTCTATGGTTGAATTCTTTAGTGTTGGAAGCTAGTCGTGTTTTAGCAGAAGACATTATTTACAGCAGCAGTGCGTGGCACCCGTTTGGGATTTGCTTTTCAAATATCCCATGGCACATAAAGTCGAAGGGATTTCCCTGGCATTTTGGTCAACAATCCTCATCTCAGTAAAACTAGCACTGGTTCAGTTGCACATGATTATTTTTTGGATGTCTGTCGCACAATAAGGCTATTCCTTCTGTCACCATAGAGGAACGTCAGCACCATTAACTATATGATGTGTTTATTTAAATTGTTTTACCAGGTAAACCTACTGTACAGTATGTAGATACAACAGAAAATCTTGTTTACAGATGTGACCTGTAGGGAGGGAGAAGGGGGGGATTACAAGGGGCACAAAACACAATATGCTGCTGTCAAGTAAGCATACATAACAGTATGCATATAATAATAGAAAAGTACAGAAAAGGCTATACATTTTATACAGTATTTTACAATAATATACACAAATCAGCAAACACGTGCAGTATTCAAAAAATGTACAATATTAATGATTCAGTACATTTAAAAATGAACATTAAGGATCAGTAACAGCAAGGAGTAAGCAGTATCTAATGAGCATATGAACATACAAACACGTTCGAGTTCATAATCTTTATTTGATCAGCCCTAAAGGCGTTTTCAATAGGAACATACAATACAAACATTCACATACATTACTACACATTTACATATTTAAATCTATACAAAAATAAACTGATCTTTGGTCTTCAAAATGTTCAAATGATTCCAAAATATTACTAACACATATTTTTACATCTTGTTCTTAATTATTCTTTACATACAGAAAGTCAAATATATTTGAGGTGCTATATGGATGGGTAGTAAATTCGGAAATAAAAGTACCGTGAGCAAAGTAGCCAGTTAGAAGATACCAAATGGTATGAAACCCTGGTATGAAATCCTGATGGCATCAGGTTTGGGTATGACTACCTGCACCCTCATGTCTTGGAATAATCTCTAACAGAAATGGCACCAATATGTTGTGAATAAAACAATGCACTTTCTTCAAGGTACTTTTGTAGATAACAGCTGTCTGCAAATACTTAACACATTTAAAAGTATTCTTTGATCCCCAGAGTTAAAGAGTTTCTTCAAGAGTGCAACATATACTTTTCAGGATTGGTCCCAACCGTTTATCATGGTTTATTACATAGAGGAGAGATCAATAACACACATTTCAAATCATTAGAGACATTCATTCAACATTTACAGTATGGAGAATCAACATTAGTGTGTTTCTGTCTAAACACTAGTTCATTACTAGTGTAGGTTTCTAATCTGCATCATGTGCTTGCATAATAATCCCTGGGCTTCCAATGATTATCTAAATACAACTCTCTACAGAATACCATTTTTAATATCTTATACCATGAGTGCAATCTGGTATTTGCAGCCTTACCCTTTTCCATCCGACAAGCAGTATCTCTTAGTCTAAACTTTACTTATGAAATCTTTTTTTGCTGCGTATATAACATTCTGTTACTCAGAACCTAACCCTGCTGGATATACATCTGATATAATGAATTACATCATAGGACATATAAATCCCCTTGCAGAATACTTAATCTGCACTTCTAAGCCTATTCGAGGATAACGTGATTACTCAAGCATCAGTAAGCCCAGTGAATAGAATGTTTGTCTTTCATAAATAAAAAGCAAGAGTGGTACTTAACCCAATTCTGCTTGTAATGTTGCTTGTTTTATACATATATACTGGTACTCTAAATAGATACCTGTAGAGTTTTGTCAATGCTTTTCCAAAGTCTCTACACTATCATTACACCAGACCACTGCTGCATAAGTATGGATGCTCATATATTTGCATTTAAAATAATGAAACCCCCTTTAACTGTATTGCCACCATATTTATAATTTACTAGCTTAAATGCATTAATTGCTTTAGACATTTCCACTTGAAACATACCAATATGCTTCTTCCAGTTACAAGCAGATGAGACTCTTACTCCCAGATAGTTGTGGAATTCAACTGTCTCAATCGTACTCCTATCTATGTACAGCTTAGAATGTTTTCTTTTCATACCAAAGACTACCATTTTTGTTTTAGATTAAAGTTTTGAGAATGGTTTTAAAATAAATTATGAAGTTTCACAACAGTACTTGCCACTGTAAACCCAAATGAGATGAGGACAGCAAGGCTGTGTCATCTGCATAAGTTAAATACCCAATTGATATACCAGTAACATTGGAGAATGAAAGTCTAAATTGGATAATTGTACTAGAATTGTATTAATAGTTATGTTAAACAAGACAAGGGCAAGTGGGAGGCAGTATAGCTCCTTGGTTTAAGGCTCTGAGCTACAAACCTGGAGACCTGGGTTTGAATCCCACAGCCCCTACTTGCATACTGTGTGACCCTGAGCAAGTCACTTAACTTCCTCATGCTCCCAGGTCACACCTGTAAACAAGCTTCAGCTTAGTGTGTCTCACCTGGTTAAAAGGAAAAGTATACATCACTGCCCATTTCCCTGATTTGTATTCAGCTTTTTTTGTTAAGTATCCATGCTGACCACATTGTATTTATAACCAGATCGCATCATGTTGTCATATTACAATACCAATTAGGAAAGGGTCAATTTCAACTTCATTTAAATGTTGCCAAAAAAGTTTTCTACTTACACCGATGAATATAGCCTGTAGATCTATGAAGCAGAAGCGAAAATATGAACATATAAACATAAGAAATTCCCAGCATAAGAAAGCTATTACAGTCTATAGAGTCTGATCAATGTGGAGCTCATGCATTTGTTGTTACATGGCACTCTGTCCTCTCCTTGACACTCTTGCCCTTCTCTTGAGTGTGTCCCACCAACTCTTAAATCCCCCAACCATTTCCTGGTTGAGAACCTTCTCTGGTAGCCCATTCTACTCTGCAACCACTCTCTCCATGAAAGAAGTGCATCCTACCTCCTTTTGAAATCTTCCTCTCATCATTTTGCAACTGTGTCCCCTAGTGTTCTTGTTTTCACTGAACAAAAAAAGATCACCAAGATTGACCTTGTTAATTCCTTTGAGGTACTTGAGTGTCTCTATCATGTCCCCTCACTTTCTTCTTTCCTCAGGTGAGTACATATTTAGAGTCTTCAGACTTTGTCCATATGATTCAATCAATCAATCAATCAACATCTTTATTTAACCAGGTGAACATCGTTGAGAAAGCTCATTTTCGAGATGGACCTGGAGTGTATCTGGGGACTTTAAATCTTCTTCATAGCTCTTTTCTGTACTGCCTACAGCTGGTCGATGGCCTTCTTGTGGTAGGCAGTCCAGTACTGCACACAGTACTCCAGGTGCAGATGCACCATAGATCTGTATAGTGGCAGTATGACTTCTTTCCTTCTGCTGGCGAATCCTCTTATTATGCAATCCAGCATTCTATGTGCTCTTGCTGCTGTCATGCTGCATTGTATAGAGGGTTTCAGATTGCTTGTGATTGCAATTTCTAGGTTTCTGTCTTCCTCTGATATTGTGACAGTCACACCACTTATCCTGTACTCTACCCTGGGGTTCTTGCTCCATATGTACATGACCTTACACTTTTGTGTATTGAACTCCAGCTACCAGATACCAGACCTCTTTCTAACCTTGTAAGGTCTTTTCTCAGATCCCTCACTGCCTCCTCCATATCCATCCTCTGACAGAGCTTGGTGTCATCTGCAAAGAGGTAAATTCTGCCCTTTATACTGTCCCCAGTGTAGTTTATGAATGCGCTGAGCAGCACCAGACTGAGGACCAACCCCTTGGGAACCCTGCTGGTGATCTACCTCATTCCTGAGCTTTCCTCCCCTAATAACACCCATTGGGTTCTCCCCTCCAGCCAGTTTTCCACCCTCCTGGCAAACATTTCACCCAACTCTTGGTTCTTTAGCTTCTTGATCAATCTCTTGTGGGGGGTTAAGTCAAAGGCCTAGCTGCAGTCCAGGTACAGTATGTCTACTGCCTGGTCCCTGTCCACTGCCTTTGTAACCCAAAGAAATTCAAATATATTTGGCATGACCTTTCTAACATAAACCCATGTTTCCAGTCATGCTGGAGCCTGTTCGCCTCCAAGAACTCAACTTACCATTCATTGAGGATGGTTTCCATCAGTTTGCCAACTGCCAATGTCAGGCTGCCTAGTCTGTAGTTCTCTCACTTGTCCCTTGCCCTGCTTTTGTGTAGGGGTACTATGTAAGCAGCCCTCCACTGTCACAGCACCACACCTATATGCCGAGAGCAGTTGAACATGTCAGTTGGGGGTAAGGGCTTATTTTGTAGTAAGAACCCTGGTGGTTGGACAGACACCAAAGACTAAGTTGTTCCACAGCTGTCACCAAGTATAGCTGAAGGCAAGCTGACCAAACTTCTTTTTACACCTAGGGATTAAGAACCAGGTTCCAGAATGTGAACATAGGTTGTGTCTAGGCTCTGGAGAAAGGGTAAGCAGATTGTCTAGGTAGCTGGAACATTTTCTAAACCAGTACATCAACCTATATAGATCATGATGCTTCAAGTGCCTGCAGCTGAGCGAGGGCCAGTGTAGTCAGCCATACAGAGTACAGTGGTGTGTATGGAGCAGGCTGCAGAGAATGAAACAGCAGAGGTAATTGTACAACATATCCAGTTTTGATAGGTGACATTTTGTGGCAGTGAGGAAATACCATGAGAGTTTACAAAACCAAGGAAAACACTGCACTTACCACCTGCTTTAGTGCTCTTCTGATGCATTATATACAAAGAATGGTTATTTTTATCCAATATATTTCTCAAGCAGAAAAAGGTTCCAAAAGTAAAAAATATTTTACAGTTCAGTTTAAGTTTATTTGATTGGCAACAATGCCATTACAAAATGTTATAAAACAGTATAGTTACACATAAAAGACACACATTGTAAAATACATAGAGATAAACCAGGCAGTTTTATATACAACTACAATACAGTTTTAGCAGTTGTAAAAAACATTGGCTCAGTAAAAATGTTGAAAAGTGTATTGCACTTAGATAAACCTGTATCCTGGATGTAAACTGGACATTCCACAGTTCGCGTCAGGTTACACACTTTACGTAACCAGTAATCTCTTATAAAAAGAAAGCTGCCCGCATCTGAGTAATAAAAATGCAGTTCCCTTCTATTCTTCTTTAGCAGCCCCTTGCAACATTAGATCTTTTGATAAATTCAGTCCAAGAAAACACCAGTAATATTGTAAATACTAGCTAAACCATTACAATATTCACATTTAAATACAGTTCCACTAATATGTTTCTATGCTTGGTGTATTACAGGCACATAGAGGATAATGTATGGTTCTCTATCTATAACAAGCATGTGTAGCCATTGAGAGGTTCCCATGGCGGCCGTTTAAATCTCAAGAACAAATCACAAGAGGTTTCGGTCACCATGAGCAACCTCAAGACAGTGCACACACTTGTAGATAGAGAACCATACATTGCCTTATATACTGTATGGTTCTGCTATTGCAGCTTTTTTTATTCTTGTTTAAAATACGTTTGCCTTACTTTGTCATGTTTTTTCTGTGCAACACTTTCCTTCAGTCTAGCTCTCACTGCTGTGGCCGCTTCTGAAATGGGGGAAGTTCACCTATTGCGCATGCATGGCTGCATTCTAAGCTGTTATGCTGCACTAGTTACATATCTAGTACAGCATAACAAACTAACTGACATAGCTAGTGCAGCATAACCCCATGTTTTATTTTATATAACTGCTGGAGAGCATTTTCTCACCACAGCAATTATACAAAATAAAGCAGTCATGGTCTGGTGTGGATGAAGTGGCAGTCTGAAGTTTGCCTGTGGCCAAACAACTGCCAAAACCTTTTTTTTTTTTTTAAGTTAGCCGAGGGAGCAAAGTGAGCAGCTCAGCTTAGAGGCAGTTTTCCTTTTTTTTTGTTCGATTGTTTAACCACTAGTGGCATACTGAGCTGAAAGCCTGTTTACAGGTGTGACCTGGGAGCACAGGGAAGTTATGCGACTTGCTCAGGATCACATAATGTGCAAGTGGGGGCTGTGGGATTCAAACCCAGGTCTCCAGATTTGCAACTCAGAGCCTTAAACCACTGAGCTGTACTGCCTCCCATTTCATTACCTTACCTCCAAATGATACTCATGGTGTCCTGCGGTAAAGTGTGTCAGGTGCCCCATAAGTGGAGAGCAGAGAGCAGACACAGGTGCATGTGTGGAGCATTGGAAACCCAACACGTGTTCAACATTATAACCTGCAGATTATAACAGTGAATTATAACCCAGGTTTCCTATGGGAGAAAACACTCCCCAGTTATTATAGTACAATTCATTTTTGTTTATATTTTTTATTAAGATATTTGTATCTGACATAGTTGGTTATCATAGCATGATACAAGCAATTCAGATTTGTATACATTACCCAAATGATACTGGTGATTTTACACATTACTATATAAAGCAACCTAATAAATTTTATTTTTATCCCGCCCACCCCAGGATCCATCAAATAAATAGTACATTCTTATTACTCTAGTTAATTCAGTAACCTTATAAAAAAACACAAAAGTAAAAGTTATTTGTAAAGTTCTTATTCTTTTTAGAGCTCATGTAAATTATGCCATTATCTTCTTTCTAGTTTCTCCATACCCATGATTTATATAGAGAATACTGGATTTGCAACTATGCAGAACCAGTGTGTTCTGCCACAGAGGGATTCTGATTCCCTCTGACCTCGAGAGTGAAACTCAAGAGGTCCATGGGAAACAGAACCCTTAGGTGGCAAAACACACTGGTTTTGCATAGAGTTGCTCATTCTGTATTTTTTATAGTGTATAGTACTGTGTGAAAAATGTGTTTTGCAAGTTCTTTTGCTTTCAAAATGAAACTGACTCATGCTGTCTCTAGAGGTTCTAGAATGCTGTTCTACCACAGTAGGGTAGAACAGCATTCCATGACCTTGGAACTCTGGTAGAACAGCATTTCAAAAGGGACGGAATTCTATACAGAGCAACACTCCACTATACACTATAAAGTGGATTACAGCCTTAGAAGTGGTGGCAAGTTGCCCTCCAATGCTTTCCATGTTATTCCTTGGATACCCCTGGACAGTTCTACATTTATCTTATTGACGATCTTCCAACATTGGTTCACACCTTCATTTCCTCCTGTCTTGACTACTGCAATGCCCTTTACCTAGAGCTGCCGGGGATTGATAGCCGCCGCTTGCAGCTGGTGCAGAACGCAGCAGCCAGGCTATTGACTGGTGCATCAAGAACCAGTCATATGACGCCTGTGCTCCACAGTCTGCAGTGGCTGCCTATACAGTGGCGGATCACCTTTAAGGTTGCTTTGCTAACCTATAAGGCCCCACATGAAGAGGGACCGAGTTACTTGAAAGATCTTTGTCCCTACCATCCCCTCCGTCCTCTCCGATCCTCCAATGAGGGATTGCTAGAGGTTCCCAGGGTACGTTTGCAAACATCTGGAGCAAGGGCATTTAGTTTTGCTGCCCTGACCCTGTGGAACTCTCTACCTCATCGGGTTCAAAACTGCCTAACCATCCAGAGTTTTAAAATAGTTTTGAAAGCCTATCTCTTTAGCCTGGCATTTATTGATTGAGGTTTACTCTGATTTTCTATGCTGCTACCATATTGCTGCCTGTTGAATTATATGTTTGTTAGAATAATTTATTTTGTTTTATGTAATTATTGTGCAGGCGCCTTGGTTTTAGAAAGGCGCCTTTTTATAAATAAATTTGATTTGATTTATCCATAGTTTTTCATATAGTAACATGTCTCATAACATATTCCACCACTTGAAAATATCAATTTTAGGGAATGACTGTACATTCCAGTTTTCCAATATTAACCTCTTTGTGGCCGTGGTCCCCAACACAAATGTTTTTTGTTCAACCTTTGACCATTTCCTTGTCTCAATATTGTTCAAAACAAACAGATTCATGTCCATTGGCATATCCTGCGTGACTAGTTGGGATAGGGTATGTTTGGTTATTCACCACCATTCATTAACCAATCAACATCCCCATATGCAGTGGGTAGGATCAGCTTCTTGCCCACATCCATGCCAGCATCCAGTATTAGCATTTTTATTTATTTTTGCTACTATTTGGGGGTAAGATAGGCTCTATCAGTTATTTTCCTTTGGACTAAGTTGTTTTTTGCAGAAATATAAAGTTTATTAGAATTTACTCCTATATTCCTCCACTCTTGTTCTATTAAAGATATCCTGGCCTCTTGGTTCCATTCTGCATTTTTGTTTTTATATGGGCTCTTCTTACGTAATTGTTTTATTGTACAGTTTCTTTAAAAGTTTTTTATCCCTCCCTTTGTATTGTTTTTTCTTGGTTTTGAATGCATATTGTAAGATCATTAGTTTTAACCCTGTACTTTTCCTTCAATCAATCAATCAAATCTTTATTTATCCAGGTGAACATCATTGAGCAAGTTCATTTGCAAGATGGACCTGGTTATCACCAGGTCAAAATACATTATAAAAGTTTTACAGTCAACAGTGACAAATAACATCAACATGACAACAAATAAATATAAAGTAGGTGCACAATGCCGTCAGCCAATTAAATTTGCCTCTTAGTGTTAAATATTAAAATATTTCCAGAAATTAACTGTTTCCATTTTGTATTATAATGTATAAATCTGTAACTGTATTTAACTAGCACTTAATGTATATATTTCTGCTGTATGTTTGCTGTATCTCTGCTGTATTAATGTTCATATTCTGTGTGCTACTTGTATGCCCCCCTGACACATCTGGAAATGAGCACTTGCTGCTCAGTATGTTCTTCCTGGAAAAAACTTTCAATAAATAAATAAATAAAAATAAGATAGGTAGTTAACATTTATTCTGTCCACCATATTTTTAAATTATGTAAAATCAGGAAATCTATTATGAATCGGGATATCTTTACATTTTTTTTGTATCCATTGAAATGTAGTTTAACAGACAGATCTTTGCCTTT
Source organism: Neoceratodus forsteri (assembly GCA_016271365.2). NCBI lineage: Eukaryota > Metazoa > Chordata > Ceratodontiformes > Ceratodontidae > Neoceratodus > Neoceratodus forsteri. Next base: position 142,505,952 of record JADMNL010000029.1, on the reverse strand, counting down.
ATAATAAAGAAGCTTTGGGTGGGGTAAGAGTTTCAGGGGTTAGATCCAGTACCCATAGACCCAGACCTGCTGTGAGGGTTGTCATTATGATGGTAGAGCAGTGTTGCATTACTGCCTCCCAATAGGGCTCCAGAGGTGTACATGACCACAGGATATGGAGCAGATCTGCCTCTGGGGCCTCATACCTCCAGCAATAGTCATTGGAAAGAAGAACCAACCTTTTTAGTTGGGATGGAGTGTAGTACCAAAGGTGCAGTATTTTGTTCTGTAGAAGAAGGCTTTGGGGGATGCAACAGGCCTGGTGAGTTCTCAGCCAGCACTGTCGCCATTGTAGATCCGTAATGGTAGTGTCCAATGTGGTAGCCCACTTGACCTTGGCCAGCAGAGAGGGATTAGGAGCACTATCTCTTAAGAACCTCTGTATAAGACCAGCCCTACCTTTGGAATGCGTAAGCCATTTTATAAGAGGAAGTGGAGGGGATTTAGCAGTTTTTCGTTTTTTACAAGAAACACAGGTGCATCTCCTCCTGATCCAAGATTGGTAGAGGCTTCTCATTTGAAGGTATTTCCAAAAGTCATTATGGGGTAGGTCATACCTGACTTGTAAACTTTGGAATGAGTCCATATCGGAGTGTCCCGGGGATTCTAGATCCCCAATATTCCTTATCCCTTTAGAAGTTCATCCCATCCAGTTCAAGGGGGAGTTGTTAATACTGAGGTAGGGATTCTGCCAGAGTGCAATGTAATTCCCCAAATCAAGACAGTGGGAGGATCTAAGCCCCAGTTTTTGCCATGCCAAATGAGCCAGTTGGATGGAAAGCCAACTATTATGTTGTTTGGGTAGGGGATATGGCACAAGAGCGGACACCGAGGGGCCCTTCATAAGGTCTCTTTCTATTTGGATCCAGGCTGGAGGGTGGTCAGTGTGTTGGAAGCCTTCATCTTTTAATGTCTTTGCTATGATAAATGCAATAGAGTACTAATAAAAATCTGGTAAATTCCACCCCCCTCTTAGGTTTTGAGCCCTTAGCTTGGCCCTACTATATCTGGGCCTGGTAGAATCCCAGAGAAAGGAACTAATCAGCGTGTTTAGCTTTTGGTTCCATATATTGGGCAAGGGGAAGGGAACATGAGATATTAAGTGATATACTCTAGGGGCAAGCAGCATTTTAATCGTGGCAATCTTACCTGCCATAGAAAGATGCAGATGTGCCCATCTGTTCATGGCAGTTTGAAGTTTGGCCAGAAGGGGTTTTAAATTAATGTCCATTAGGGTTGAGACTTTGGAAGTAAGCCAGATGCCCAAATATTTTATGTACGATTTAGCCCAGGCTGATCCCTGAGTTCCCAGACTAACCAATGAGGAAAGATCATTAAGAGGAAGGATTTCCGACTTTGTCACATTAATGTATAAGCCAGAGAGTTCGCCAAAAGTTTTTAGTGTAGACAGGATGTGTGGGAGGCTGTGTGGTATTTCACAGGTCAGGATCAGGCAATCATCGGCATACAACTTGGTGGTGTAGCATTTGTCTTTAACCGGAATACCACAAATATGTGGATGATTCCTTAGGGCAACTGCAAGAGGTTCAATAGCAATCACAAAAAGTAAAGGGGGCAGTGGACAGCCTTGTCTACTGCCTCTATGCAGATGAAATGGATCAGATATAGCATTGTTAGTAAGAACCCTGGTGGTAGGGCACACATAGAGTATTTTTATCCAAGTGGAAAATTAAGGGTCAATGTTAAGAGTGTTCAGGACAGCATGTAAATATTCCCAGCTAACCGAATCAAACACCTTCTCAAAGTCAATGGGAATTGCTGCCGCCTGGGTAGGAAGTGAAGTCGCCACCTTTATTAATGATACTAGGGCCTGAATATGATCTGAACTGATTCTGCCCTTAACAAAACCCACCTGTGATGGATGAATAATCTCTGGAAGAAATTCCTCCAGTCTAGTAGCAAGGACATTGGCCAGAATTTTCACATCAGCATTAATTAATGAAATGGGCCTATAGCTAGCCGGAAGGAGAGATCTTTACTCTCTTTTTGGAAATACGATGATAAGGCCTCAGATAGGGGTGGAGAAGTTGCCCACAAGGAATGCAGCCGTTCAACATATTCGCCAGAGGTTATAATCAAGGGCTGAATCAGTTTGTAAAGTCCACTGAAAAACCATCCCCCCCAGGGGCTTTGTGGGGAGCTATCTTATTAATGGCTCTTCGGATTTCCTCCTCTGTGATGGGTTGGTCCAGTATATCTCTTTCTGTGAAGCAGAGAGCTTAGGGAGGGGTAAGGGCTTGATCAATTGAATGTAAGAGTTTTCATTCCAGCACCCACGTGAGGAGTAAAGTGTTTTATAGAAGTTGGTCATAATATTATTAATTGAAGAGGGGTTTAAGGAGAGCTTCCCTGACTCGTCCCGTAGGCTGATAATAGTTCTTTCAGCTTGTCTTTGTTTTAACCAAAAAGCCCAAAACTTGCTAGCCTTTTAACCCTCAGCCTGGTATCGGTGTTGGGCTCTTTGAATATAGAGCTCAGCCTTCCTACTTACTAGCGTGTTAATTTTTATTCGTATAGAAGACAGGGTGGATATAATCAATGGTGACTGAAGCAATGTGGGCTTCTCTTTGTATTTAGCCTCCATACTTTTTAAAGTGTTCTCTAACTGCTGAAGTTCCTGGTCCCTCATCTTCCATCTGTGTGAGGCGAAGCTAATAATTCCTCCCCTAATGGTGGCCTTGTAGGCCTCCCATATGCTTGCTGCATAGGCAGAGGAAGGGGAATTGTGCTGAAAGAATTCTTCTGTGGCTGTTCGGAGCCACTGAGCAAAGTCTTTGTCTGACAATAGGAGGGGGTCAAGCCTCCATAAGAGTACCCCCAACTCTTAAATATCATTGTCCCTTCTATAAAGGGGTTTGCACCCATATTCCTTAGTCTGCTGTCAGTGTAGAATATTTATTATATAGCTTATGTTCATCAGTTGAAAATTCATAAGTACTGTGCTTCCCTGTAGGTAACTGGGTCTGGGCATTCCAATCCTCCCTTGTCTCTGGGGATGGTTAACTGTGTCCATGTGTTTTGAGGGTTCCTGCTCCTCCATAAAATACAGAAGAAAGGATGGGAAAGTGTGTGATATGAGAATTTAATGCACACCCGATATGTAGGATGCTACATAAACCACGAGGGCGAAGCCCAAGGGGTTTATCAAAGCATCCCACACTGAGGATGTGCATTAAATTCTCTTATAAAATGGGCAAAGGATTTCAAGCAATTGATTGGTTGTTAGCCGTGCATTAGATGTGTCTAATGCACAGCTAAAACTAGAACCCCCATTTAGAATACACAGGCCCATTTTATAAGCACAATAAGCCACTCCGGGGATGTGTATTAGACAGTTCTAATGCACGGCTAGGGGACTGGACGCACTCAGCCTGTGGCCTCGTGCCTCACTATGCCCCCCTAGCTGTGCATTAGAACTGTCTAATGCACACCCATCATGTCTTATTGCTTACATGTGCACACTTCCTTAGCTTTTATTTATATGATTGTTGGTGAGCAATTTTTTCCAGCCTGAGTGCTGTGACCCTGTGTGACACACACACACACACAACACTTGCTGTCTCTTTCCCTTCTTCCTCAGGATGACTTTTTTGTTTTTTTAATTTAGTATTTGAGATCGCAATTGTGATCCCACTTCAGTAGTCCTGTCACAGTGCTGTTCCTGCTCACAGTGTCGCTAAAGGTGATGAACAACCGGATCAACCAGATAAAGCTTTTTTGAGATGTTGTTTATTTATTTAAAAAAAATTAAAGGCAGGATCGACCAGATAGATGAATAATATGGCTGTGGGATGGTGTAGCAGCTCATTGCTAGCAGAGATACGGAGCCACCATGATTCAGGAACTGTTCAGGCCGCCCACACACTGGAGCAGAGCCAATGGTGGAGCACTCTATTTTGAGTTACAGAGCATATGTTTGCCATAATAACCAATGGGATATTATGGCGAATATCAGCTGGCTAAGACCTTCAAAAAAATTACTTGCCAGTTATTATAATTTTGTAAAGACTTTCTTTTCAATAGACTTAACCAAGTTTCATTGGGGCAACCCCAAATTGTCTGGATAACATTAATAAACTTTGGCATTGCCATCATTTAATTGGCATGTATGCACCACCATAATGATAGTGACAAGTTTTCCCAATTTGCAAATAGATTTTGAATTTTTTTTTGCGTTATTAATGCGTTAACTTAAGTTTATCTTTTGATAATTGGTTAAAATTATTCCTAGGTATTTAATTCTTTAATCTAGTTTAAAATTTGCCTCCGATTCTGCTAGGTTATTCCCATTTTTCTCCGAAATCTGCATTATTACTGAATTTTGTTTATTTTGTCAATATCCTGAAATTTCTGAAAAGTATTTAATTTCTTATAAAAAATGTGGGAGAGATTGTAAGATATTTTTAAGAATGAGGAGAATATTGTCAGTGAAGACACTCATTTTTACAACTTCCTTATCTATTTGTAACTCTTTAATTTTCTGATTATACTAATAACAATAAACTTTATTTCTAAAAAGCGCAATTCACGTGTATCAAAGCACTTGTACAGTACTAGAACATGTTAAAATCCATAAATTGTTAAAATACAATAACTAGATAATGACATTTAGGGACAGCTCCTCAGACTACTGCTACTACTTCTAATTTGATGTCAGGCAACGTGCATCCAAACCCTGGCCCTCCACTTCACCACAACACTCGACCATGCAAAACCAAAGGACTCAAACTTGCCTCATTAAACATCTGCAGCCTCCTCCCCAAAATGGACTGCTTCAAGGTCTGGGTCTCTCATCATAACCCAAATGTGTTATCTGTTGTGGAAACATAGTTATCCCCAAAGATACCTGACACTGCCATTGCTCTGCCTGGCTATACTTTGTACAGGCAGGACTGACACTCAAAAAGAGGCAGGGACTGTGTCATCTACACCAAAGACTCACTTCAGGGATACATAATACCACCGCCATGTAGCAGTAACAACCTACAGGTGCTGGCCATTAAATTGCTGCTAGGAGCACACAGTAGAGTGCTTAACCTTTTTTCAGTATTTATTCTGCCTAAACTGACCCTGATTGGTACCAGCAATCTGTTGGATTATGTCAACACAATGAGCCTAAACACTGAAACTGTACTGCTGGGAGACTTTAGTATCAGTTGGCTCTCACCTGCATCTACTACTAGCAAAGATACCCTCACTGCAATCCATTTTTCTCAAATGGTGGCGACTCTGACACAAAGACTGACACCAGCACACTACTGGACTGAGTGCTCACAAACCGCCCAGCTCATATCTCCAAACTCACCATGCTCCCCAACTCCCTGAATAACCACTCCCTAGAAAAATGTCTCTAGAACAACAACTACTGCAAACCCTCAACCAGAATCATAAAACAATGGCTGCTCCTAAAAGGCCACCTCCCTCAGCTAAAGGCTTACCTAAAACTCTTTGACTGGTTGGAACTCTATGATGTGGACGTGGCACATGACCTTTTATATCAAAATTTAATGCTGTTTGTGACAAACATGCACCTGTTAAAACAAAAAAAGCCAAAGGGCCTCATAATCTGTGGATTACCCTGAATGTCTGGCTCAACTAGCCTTTAGAGATCAACTCTGGCTAAAGGCACGCGCACAGGGCTCTGCAGATAACATTCAAAATAATGAAAAGTCCCACAGTGACTGTACAAAAGCAGTCTGACATGTAAAAAGTAAATTTTATGAAGAAGCCCTCACCAACTCATGGAACAGCAGCAAGTCCTTCTGGACAAACTTAAATGACATCACTGGGAAAGACCCGAAAACTGCCTCTGCTATGCTCAGTGTTGAGAACGTTCTTACTTTAGACCCACTGCCCATTGCCAACTCACTGAATCTTGCACTTACTGACCTAAGTAGTGTGCTCCTGGTGGACTTCTTCAATGCCCCTGCCCCTAGGGACACTGCGAGGAAGACTGCGCTACCACCCAACTGGACGCTCTTCCACTTCAAATTGGTATCTGAAGCAGATGCAAGGAAATATTTTGAAAAGGTGCTCAGAAAGTCAAAGCATAGTTGGGACTCCCCTGAACCTCAAATTTATTCACCTAGCACTGGATGAAATACTTGGACCTCTAACAAAATTAATCTGTCTCTCTGCCACTCCCAATTCCCTCAAAGATGGAAGTCTCCTATAATCAATCAATCAATCAAGTCTTTATCCAGGCGAACACCCTTGAGCAGGCTTATTTACAAGGTGGACCTGTGTTACACAAGGTCAAGAATAACACTTTTATGTACAGATAATAAATAGACATAATTATACAGAAATAGAAAAAAATATATACAGAGCAATAACGAGTATTTCAGGTATAGGGTTAACAAGGTTAGGGAGAATGGTATGAGGAGGGGAATTAAAACATTCTGAAACAGCCAGCATATTAAAACTTTTTCAAACAGCATGGCATATCATTGGTCAGGACATATACAAATTTAAGGGGCAGATATGGAGGGGAGGGGTACAGGACTGCAACTGTTCTAGGAGGGGTGCTACGGTAGATGGGATTGGCAAATATATGTTAGGAGTCTGAGGGTAAAAAAGGTAGTGGATTAGCAGAAAAAAAGGGTGGTATAGGTGGAGACAATCAAGGGGCTGGGTTAGGTTGAGATGTAATGGGCAGGTAAGCAGTAGGCACCCTAGCACGCTAAGCATGCTGGAAACAGCTGCATAGCTCCTTAACAGCCTTGGCATACAAGGTCTTGAAGGTAGTAAGACTAGCAGGGAGACTGCTGCAGTCACCCCGGTACACAAAAGTGGGGGCCAGTCCTTATGTAACAACTACAGACTGATTTCCATAGTCCCCCTGCTCTTCAAGGCTCTTGAGCAGATTGTGGCTGACCAGATGGTGGAGTATTTTAATCAATACCAGCTCCTTTGTCCAAAGCAACATGGGTTCCATGGTGGCCACAGTGCCATCATGGTGCTACTCGAATTTACCAGATTCATCTATAACACCTAAGACAAAGGTCACATTGTAGGGGCAGCCTTCATTGACCTATCAAAGGCATTTGATACAGTTCAACATGCCATCTTCCTTGAGCAGTTCTCTGGCATTGGATTCACCACAGAAACCGCAAACTGGTTTAGTAGTTACCTGAGCCTCTGTTCACAGCAAGTCAGGATTGGGGAAATCCTATCTGACAGTCGGCCTGTCAGATCAGGTGTACCACAAGGGTCTATACTGGAAATGTTATTATTCAGTGTCTTCTTAAACAACCTTCCACCTTCTGCCAATGCCGCATGCTTCTATACGCTGATGACACGGTGGTCTTTGCCAGCAACCCGTACCCTGAACTTCCTGAAACTGACCTCCAAAGTGGCTTTGCATCAGCCAAAAAATGGTTTAAAGGGCAAAGGTGGTTATGAACTATAAAAAGACCATGACTATGTTCTACTCCACAGCCCAAAACAAACTAAAATGCCACCCCCTGGCAATTTGGAATGATAGCTTTAGCACCCTGGAGCTCATCCCACACTTCAAATACCTAGAGGTTACATTAGACTCCTTCCTGTCCTTCACACAGCATATTGATAACACTGCTAAAGCCATTTACACCAGAATTTGTATCCTCTACCGACACAGGCACTGTCTAACCCACGAAGCACTGAACATGGCAATAAACAGCTTGCTTATGTCCCTCATAGAAGAAAGACTGGCTATCTATGGTTCTGCAACCAATACAGTGCTCCAACACATTTCAATTGCACTATAGAAAGCCTGCTGTCTGCTCACTAATGCTCCAAAACTCATCCACACCTGTGAACTCTATGCTCATTCTGGCTGTCTCCAACCGAACTACAGAATTTGGAATTAAACCTGCCTTCTTGCCAAAAAGTTGCTCTAAACCTATTTCCTTCAGGGATACAAAACCTGTTGCCTCTGCCTATAAATACCAGACATACCAGGAGCTCCTCCACCCAAATTTTCACCGTGCCCAGATGTTGCACAACTATGGCTCAGCATGCCTTCTCTCACCATGCTCCTCTCTGGACAAACGAACTACCACGTGACATCTCTGGCACCACAATGCTTGGTTCCTTTAAACACAGGCTGCACTAGGGCCTGGGGTCAAAATTTCGCATGGCAGAATGCCATGCGACTTAATCGCGTTGTGCGATTCCTTGTTTTTATTTGTTCTGTGGGGGGCTCTGCCCCCCACACCCTCTGTTACAGGGGGCTGCACCCCCAGACCCCCACTTAGGATTCTAACTCTGGGGGGGTCCAACACGGAGAGCACACAGGTCTGGAGTATACACATAATGCCATACGCTATTAAGCGTACAACTTTATGACCTGGTACGCTGTGCTAGCACCTCACTGATAGTAGTATCTGTATGTGCCCCCATTAAGTTTCTGCATGCAGCTACAGACTACCTCTATCACTTCCAAATCTCTATCCTGTCAGGATAGTCATACTACAGCACTTCGACCACCACTCCTCCACCCCCTGGGTCTCATACCTAGCCTCTGCCCTATCCTAACCCTTTCTCCCACTGCCTGCTTTTCTCTGCCCTCTCCCCTCCCTCTCCCTTATCTCCTTCCTTATTCTCTTTTTTTTCCTTAGGATGCAGGCATACTTTGTACAATGCCTCAGGATGCAGGTATACTTTGTACAATGCCTCAGGACACAGGCGTACTTGTATGATGCCTCAGGATGCAGGCATACTTTGTACAATGCCTTAGGATGCAAGTATACTTTGTACAATGCCTCAGGACACAGGCGTACTTTGTATAATGCCTCAGGATGCAGGCATACTTTGTACAATGCCTCAGGATGCAGGTGTACTTTGTACAATGCCTCAGGATGCAGGTGTACTTTGTACAATGCCTCTGGATGCAGGCATACTTTGTACAATGCCTCAGCATACTTAGTAAATTGTTGGATTTTATACTTTCTGTGTATTTTATTCTGATTATATGTATACTGTACCTTCTATGTATGTTATCTGTAAATGATCCCCATTATTTGTACCTTGTTGTTCTAATGTACTGATGTGGAACCTCTCAACTACCATCTGCTCTCAGGTGTCATCCAACATTTAAATAAGTAAATAAAACATTCAATAGTGATGCTCTGAAAAAACAAGCTGAAATAAGTGAGTTTTCAGTGCTGACTTAAAGCTCTCCAGAGTCAGGCACTCCTGTACCCAACGAGGTAGAAAATTCCACAGGGTAGGGGATGCAAAAGCAAAGGCTCGAGCCCCTGAAATCTTCAAACAAACCCTGGGAATCTCTAGCAATTTCTCATCGGTGGAATGGAGCAGTCAAAGGGGGGCAGTAGGGGCATAGAAGCACTTGCAGGTAACTCGGTCCCAGTCTGTGTAGGGTTTTATAGGTCAGCAAGCTGACCTTGAAGGTGATCCACCACTGAACTGGCAGCCAGTGTAGACTACGCAGCACAGGTGTGATATGGCTAGATTGAGACAGCCCAGTCAACAGCCTGGCTGCAGTGTTCTGCGCCAGCTGCAGGTGGCAGATATCATACCCTGGTAGCCCTAGGTATAGGGCATTGCAGCAATCAAGGTGGGAAGTCACAAAGGCATGGACCAGTGTTGAAAGATCACCAGGCAGAACCAGGTGCTTAATCCAGGTGATATTCCTCAGATGGTAAAAAGAGGGCTTGATGATGGATGACACCTGAGATTTCAGGGTCAGTCCCTTGTCAAAAATGGCACCCAGATTCCGCACCTGTTCAGAGGTCATCAGCTGCTACCTCTGAGCAAAAGCCCAGAGGCCTGCCTGGCTGAGCACCCCTCTACCCAATGACCTGGGTCCACTACTAATACCTCAGTCTTGTCAGGATTCAGCTTCAACCAGTTGGCACTCATCCAGTCCTGGATCTCAGAGAGACAGTTGTTTAACAACGAGACCGCACCACTTGATCAGGTACAAAGGACATGTATAGCTGAGTATCATCTGCATAGTAGTGAAAACTCAGACCACACCACCTTACAATATCTCCCAATGGCAACATATACACCGTGAACAACATGGGTGACAGAACGGAGCCCTGAGGGACCTCACATGGCAGGGAGAAAGCATCAGAGGAATAAATCACCGACACTGTCCACTGAAACCTACCAGTGAGAAATGATTAAAACCATCTGAGGACTGTCCCTGACAAGCCACATGCCACCTGCAGTTGCTCTAGCAACACACACACCATGGTCCATGGTGTCAAATGCTCTGGAGAGATCAAGGAGGACCAAGATGGAACAGGTCCTTCGATCTCTCGTTATCAGGAGATCATTGAGCACCAGAACTAGGGCAGTCTCAGTGCTGTGCCACTTCCTAAATACTGACTGGAAAAGATCTTAGCTGTTATGGATAGTAAGATGGTCATCCAGCTGCAGCACAACCACCTTCTCAATAAGCTTACCCACAAAGGGTAGTTTACAGACAGGTCTGTAGTTGGTGAAGCAATCCAGGTCAAGAGAAGATTTCTTAAGGAGGGGAGTCACCACCACCTCCTTCAGGGAGCCAGGAAATTTACTTGTCTCAAGTGAACACTGGACTATCTCAGCCAGGACCAGGCTGATGGCCTCAACACAACCCACAGGGAAGCAAGTTGGGCCAGGGTCCAAACTACAGCAGGTTGGTCGTATACTCTGGATGATCCTCATGACATCTATGATTGCCACCTGATCAAAAGTCAACCAACCAGACCAAGAGACTGTGATACCCACCACTGATCACCACTGCACCCACTGGAGTGAGCTGTGCTGATCTCAGACCTGATGTTGGCAACCTTATCTGCAAAGAAGTGAGCAAACTTGTCACACTTCTCCTGTGACAAAGCTCTCCGAAACTGCAGACAGGCTGGATTGCTCAGTCTGTCCACAGTTCAGAAGAGCTTGGCTGGTCAGTTCCGTGCAGTGGTAATCTCCCTAGGTTTCATAGGTTTTAACAGAGCTGTTTAAAGACCGAAATCCATTGTAGCTCGCTATTTAATTTAAGAATACCCAGAAATATTATTACTGATGAAGTTCGATTTTTGAATTCATTCATGGTCTTACTGGCCACCACTTCAATAGGGAGCTCATTCCAAACCTTAATTACCCTCATTGTAGACCACAGCTTTCTCTTGCATGTGTTAAATCTCTCCCCACCTAACTGTAATTGGTGGGCTCTGGTACTACCTGATCCCTTAATGCCAAGCCCAGTTGTTCCCACAAATGTACATCAGTAAGGGATCTATAGATCAGGCACATGTCATCCCGTAAGCTGAGGAATTCCAGTGAGCACATGCCTAAGTTTTGTAGTCTGTTTTCATAGTCTAAACCCTGGACTTCCCTTATTTTGCACATTGTCCTCTTCTGAACCCTCTCTAGGGCTTTAATTTCTCCTTTGCCCCCAGGTGCCCAAAACTGGGCACAGTACTCCACATGGAGCGCACCAGTGAGGATAAGAGTGGGAGCAAAACCTCCTTATTTCTGATCTTGATGTGTTTATGTATGCAATGCTGAATACTGCTGGCTTTTTTGATGACTTGATTACAGCGCATCTTAAAGCTGAGGTCATTGCAGACTCTAATGCCCAGGTCTCTTTTGTTCTAGACTTCCCTTAGTACCTTCTCTCCCAGCATGTACTTCAGCTGCATGTTGTTTTTACCTTGATGCATCATGGTGCATTTCTCAGTGTTAAATTTTAACTTCTTAACTAAGGCCCAAGTTTCTAATTCCCTCAGAGCTGCTTGAAGAGTGTCAGCATCCTTATGATTGTTTAGTATACACCCGATGTGTGTGTCATTGGCAAATTTAGAGAGCCAGACTCCTGTCTGAGTACTCATTGAAGAGATGTAGATGTTAAAAAGACAGGGACCCAGAACAGATCCCTGAGGCACCCCGCTGGTCACTTCTGCCCACCTGGAGTATGTCCCTTTGATGCATACCCTCTTTTTCCTTCCAGACAGCCATGCATCAATCCAGTGGGATATCTTCCCATGTACTCCATGTTCGATTAAGGCATCAACAAGTTCCCCATGCTTGACCTTGTCGAACATCTTTGAAAAGTCCAGAAAAATGACATTGACTGAATTTCTTTTATTCATAGCTTTACTGACTTTACCATAGTATTCCAAGAGATTTGTTTGGCAGGACCTGCCCTTAGTGAACCCATCTTGTGTAGTAACTACAGCCTCTGTCCGGAGTAGGAATTCAGTGATATAATCCTTTACTATACCTTCCAGGATTTTCCCCAGAACTGACGTCAGACTAATCGGTCTGTAATTTCCAACCTCCTGCTTTGTTCCCTTTTTATGTATGGGTGTGACCACTGCCTGCCTCCATACCTCCAGGACCTCTCCCTCATTTATGGATTTCTGGAATAAAAATGTAACTAGTCCTGCTAAGAAACTCTGCCAACTCCTTTATTACCCTTGGGTACATACCACCAGGGCCCTACACTTTATTCTGATCCAGGTTTTTAAGTCTTGTTTTCACATGTGATATCTAGTATAAGTCCAGATACAGATGGGAAAGTCTGAAGGTTTTTAGTTGGTAGTGACCCATGATTGAAAACAGAGGAAAAATGGCTGTTATACTGTTCAGTCATTTGTTTGTTATTAGACTCCCATCAGGACCTTTTAGAGGGCCTATTGTTCTGCTACCTCCCTTCTTGTTGTTAATATATGCATAGAAGGACTTATAGATGTCCTGAACTTTGCAGGCTAGACTGTACTCGTATTTCTTCTTGGCCTGCTCTATACTCATTTTGGTAACCTTTAGGCATTTTTTTATATCTGTCCAAGCAAGTTTTGTCACTACTCATTTTGGCCTTTTTATGATTTTTTGGTCCAGTTATATTTGTTTGTGGTGGGTGTGTATTTTTTTAACCAAGTTGTTGATCTTACTGTTCAACATGTCCCACATGTGTTGAAGTGGTTGGTTATCAAAATCCATTTCCCAATTTAATCGGCCAAATCCCTTCTCATGCTGTCAAAGTCAGTCTTATTGTAATTATAAATTTTTGTGCTGCCTGTATCCTTACCTAGTGAACCCATATAGCTGAAACCCACCATAGAGTGATCACTAGAGCTCAAAGGGGCCAAAATTCTACAGTTTAGGATATTGTTTACCAAGTTGCTCAGGACTAAATCCAGTATATGAGTGCCCCGGTGTTATTTAACACAAACTGGTCCAAGCCTGCCAGGATGAATGCTTCTAAATAGCGTGACTCTGATGGGGTAACAGCCTTCAATGTTTCCCACTAAAATTGAAGAATCACTGCAAAGTAGCATGTGTATGAACGGTGTCTGCACTAATTTTGCTCAATATTTTGAAGAATAGAAAATGCTTGCAAGTCTTCCAACTTCGGCTACTGCTCAAAACAATTTTACTTGTTGAAAAGCGGAATGCACAGCTAAAAAAGCTAAAAGTACTTTTGAAAATGCCACACGCCACACACACCGAAGAGTCTCCATATGGGAATCACGTAGTGAGCTCTACATCACGCTTACGTATCGACCAATCCATGGTCTTCTTCAGAGTTCATACACAAACTACTTTGCAGAGATTCTTCAATTTTTCTCCTGAGCTGCCTTTTCCTTATGGACCTGGGTGCATCAGTATGGTGAAACAGAACTTACGGTGAGACCTAACCTTTTTATTCATTTTGTCACTATTTGAATGTTGAATAAAATATTGTGTTGACCCCACACCATTCTGGTTTGTGTTTGTAAGAGAAATGTCAGCTCCTGGGGTATTTGTGCACTTCCCTGTTTTCTGAGACCCCTTTTTCCATGATTTTTGGAAAACGTTTGGCTTGCTGTGTCCTGTCTCTGTTGTACAGAGTATAACCTGGAATATTTTTATCCCATGGATCCTCTTCGTTTCACCAGGTTTCAGTTATGGCACAGATGTGTATATTGGAAGCATGCAAGGTAAAAATAAGTTCATCCATCTTGTTAGTGAGACTTCTAGCATTTATTAAAAGAAAGTTCCATTTGGGTGGTATAACCTGCCTTGTGTTTGTATCCCTAGATTTGTGGCCCCCCCCGCATCCCCGTCCATTAAGTTTAAATGGGTATCAACTGTTTGCCTCAGTTTTTGTGCAAAAATGCACTTCCTCTGTTTATTTAGATGTAGATCATCCAGTGCAAACAAATGTGATCCTTGAAAGTCCTCCCAGTGGGCCACATATACATACCCCTCCCTGTAGCACCAATGCTTCAGCCAGCCATTTAATCTTAGTATAACCCTGTTCAATATTTGGCTGGCTCGAAGGACTGGTAAGATTTCAGAAATGACCAGGTCACAGCCCCTGGCTGTAAGGGCTATCCCTACCTGCTTAAAGTGTCTCTGTATATCTATGAGGCTTCTTTTGCTTACATAATTAACCCCTGTGTGTAAAAATGTAACTGGTTTTGCTGTGTTTTCTAACAGGCCAACTACAAGCTGCCTAATGTCACCTATTCCAGCCCCGATAATACACTTACTATAGTGTGGTCATTTCAGTTTTTGCACAATAAATGATCTGTGCACCAAAGCATGGAATCCCCTATAACCAGTACATCCCAGGGGGCATTGTCATTGTTTTAGGCATATAGTATCATAGTTTCCTGTGACATCTATTCCCTGTGTTGCTGAAAGATTACTACCAGGTGACTTCGGGGCCTGCTTGGGTGTTTGCTTCTTCCTCTCCAGTGGGGTCTGTGTCAGGTGTTAGGGCATTGAATCTGTTTAGTGTTAATATTAACAATCACAGGATTTAAGAATGCATGGGATAGACATAAAGGAATTCTGGAGGTCAGGGGTAAGGGGCAACAGACTTCTAGGAAAACATAAACTGAACTTACAAGCTCAAATGGGCAGACTGGGTGGGCCATAGGCCCTTATCTGCTGACACTGTCTATATGTATCTATATATGTATCTATATGCTAGATGATCCCCCTATGTTCTTTCTACCCTTTTTTTTTGAGGTTTTGTGTACCAAGCACCAATCATCATTTTCCATTCCCCCCTCCACAACCTTTACTTCAGGTTTTGGGGGTTTGGGTAATTCTGTCTGCAGTGGCTCAGAAATATCATCAGCCATAGTATCAATGAAGTGCTCTAGTGTGCTAATTTCCCCCTGTACCTGAACCCTTTGTTTAGTGTCACTATCTCTGCCTGTAACACTTCTAGCATGGTACATTTATTGCACACAAACTCAGGGATTTCATCCCCATTTGCATACATACAGCACCTGTTGCAGAACCTCATTGTAGCACTGTACCTTAAGTGGTGATGTGAGGTGGTGACCCCAAATCCCAGTTGTCCCAGCTGACACAGCTGACACACACTGTGCATGTTTCTGCACACATCTACATGTGTGGCAATGTGCACCCTGCCTGCACTTGATCTGCTCACAGCAGGGCTGAGTTATAAGGGTCTAAATGACCCAGAAGTTGCTGTGGGGGTCGAGGGTCCCTCGCAACGACAGTTGCAAATTAAAATGTTTTTCTGACTCCCTGGACAGGAACTCTGCCTTCTTACGGGAGATTGCCAATTGATAGTCCACAGAGTGAGCCATCAATCTAGGTCTGTCGGCATCAAGGCCTGACTTCCGCCAATGATGCATCATCCTTCGCCCCACTCTCCTCATCTCCCTCAAGGTCCCATCAAACCAGGGGGACCAAGGGTGAAGAGTAAGGGTGTGAACACGGATAGGAGCAATAGAATCCAGAGCTGTCATGACAGCCTTATTATAGGCCTGTAGTAGGTTGTCTTGACCCATGCTTGCACTCAAAAGTCCTGTTAGGTCCAGCACCACCATTAGGCCCTCTGGGGCCATGCCTCTTAATGGGCAGTACTGGACCATCTCCAAAGGGGCAGGCCTATAGGGGGTTGCCTGGAAATTGAATCTGATAGTCAGACCATCCGACAGGTTCCACCACCAAGTCGGTAGTTTCCATTCCCAGTAGGAAGACCAGGTCCAATGAATGACCAGAATTATGGGTCGCAGAGGTAATTACCTGTGTGAAGCCCAACAAATTCATCAGTTGGAGGAAGTCTTGACCAAAACGTGAGAGTTTGTCATCATTCCAGGCATTGACGTTGCCTAGCACCGTCACTCTGGGGGATTCCAATACCGTGTCAACAACAAAGTCAGCTACTTCCTGCAAAAATTGCTTCCTGTCCCTGGGTGGATGGTAGATAAGAAGAATTTTGCATCCCACACCTGTGCCCAAGACACATTCAAAGGATCGGGTCTCCCCCACTGGCACATCTACCATGTCTAATTCCATTCTAAAACAGATGACCACACTCCCACCCCTACGATGCAACCTCGGGCAGTGTATCACAGAGAACCCAGCTGGAATAGCCAACTCAAGAATTGAGCCAGCATTTCCATCCAGCCAGGTCTCGGTGATGCAAGTCAGGTCTGATGACCCAACAAGATCAGCAATTACTAACATCTTGTTTTTAATGGACCTGGCATTGCACAACACCGCCCAGGTAGGATGAGACTTCAAGGCTGACCAAGTCATCTTCCCCCTCATGGTGGAGCACTTGAACATGGGGACCAGACAGGGAGGACCACTCTCTAGTCTCCACTTCACCCTAGAGTGCCTTCTTGTCTCCACGACCCCAATTCGGCTGCTCGGCTCCCCTCCCCCCAAGTTCCAAGGCCTTCCCCTTCGTTTCCTTCCAACAATATCCAATGCCCAACAACAAACATAAATGCCAGCAGGCAGTGGCAGACAGTTAAACTCATGAAGGCCCTGGAGCTCTGCAGAGGAGTAGTGCCTGACCGGGAGAGCCACCTGCCAACACATATTCACTGGCCACCCGCACCAGCAATCCCACTGTTCTAACTAACAAAACTATCAATACTAAAATGACCAAAGTTAACTATAACTAATCAAATAAAATAACCCCATCTCCCCACAATTAAACTAATAATAAACAGTCCCTACCAGTCTGGTGCATAAAAATCCAGTTTAAAACAGATAAAAGAACCAGTATTAGAATATAAGAAGCATGCCAAAGCTTCCAAAATGTGTCTTAGGACAGATGAGGCTCCCACCCTTACCCAGTCCTTACAGTCCAAGGGTCAAGATTTCTAATCATTCTTAAAAAGGGTTTCAAACATAAAATAAAGATAATCAGGGATGGAGGACATTCCCTGTCTGACACCATTTTTCATAACATAGGATTGTGTTAAATAAGAGTTGACTGAGGCCCGGATATTCAAACTGCACCAAGCTGTGGCGCAAGCCTGGGTGCAGTGCAACTTGGCTGCGCAGGGGTGTTGACTGGGCGATATTCAATGGAGCTGCACCATGGCACAGCATCATTGAATATCACACCCTGGCCACCTGCAGTGTGCATGGCGCAGTGGCACTGCACCAGTGCAAGTGGCCAGAGTGGAGCAATGGGATGCGCTAGCGCAAGTTCCATTGCGTTAGGTGCAGCAACTGCGATATTCAAAACTGCACATGCAAATGGGGCCATAATCCATGCAAGATGCAAATGGGGCCATTTGCATGTCATTATGCCCCATTTGCATGCAGGTGCACTGATCCCCGGTGACTTGCACCTTGCGACCTGCTAGGCAGCAGCCGTCAGGGATCGACACCCCCTGCACAGCGCGGCAATGTGTCCCACAGCCTGATCGTGGGCATTTGTAAAATAAAAGTGATTCCTATTTCCATGGTGGTCCAGTGGACTGCTGTCAGCCCAATCACAGGCTTAAGTATAACTAAAATAGATTCCTATATCCCTAGTGGTCCAGTGGACCGCTCACAGCCCAATCGTGGGCATGTATTAAATAAACTAAAGTCCTATGTCCCTGGTAGTCCAGTGGACTGCTCACAGCCCGATCATGGGCTTGTCAGTGTCAGTGGCTCAGTAGGTAGCACACTCACCTCTGAGGCTGGGAGATCAGAGGGCTGTAGGTTCAGTTCCCACATTTGGCACTTGGGTTAATATCCCAGTACTGACACTGTAGTGCAGCATGAGAGGGGTACTGCACTTCTGAGGTGCCATCTTTTGGATGAGACGTTAAACCGAGGTCCCATCTGCCTGGATTGGTGGTAGTTCAGGTGGATTTTAAAGATCCCATAGCACTTATCGAAAAGAGTAGGGGAATTTTATTGAAAATTGGATTTCATTACAATACAACTACGTTATATATACATTCTAAACAAAATTATTAACCAATTGTAACAAACAGAAAAAAAGATTCAGTAGAAAAGAAAACATTATACATATTGCTCTGCATTTGTCAATGTCCTGCATACTATAATCTATCAATATTCTACAAAATAATATCTTAATCACTGATTCCCCATTCATTGCAATTGACCCAAAAAAGCCTAGCTCTTTCAGGGGTATATCTCATCATATCAAATTTTATGGTTTTATTCAATGATATCCCAATATTCTGAAAAAGTTCCAGATGAGATACTTCTCTCTGTTGCAGAACCCATATGCACCTAGCCTGCCAAATAAAATATTTTATTGTTGCAAATACTATGTACATAGTGTCTTTGTGGTATTCCCAAATAGCCCTCCTACAGGACCATACATTACAGTCGTATAATTCAAATTTCTGAACAAAGGCTCCTTCCGTGTTCTAGCCAAATATGTCCAAAATGGTTTTATATATGAACATTCTAAAAATAAGTGTTGTTGGGTTTCCACAATTTGCCCACATGCCACTCTGGGGCAATATCTCTCTTCAAGCTGTTTATGCTTGTTATTACCCCTTACTCCTAATCTCCCAAAATTGCCAAACCAAACACAATCCCACACGAAATGGGGACGTCTAGGGTTCATCAACTGTTGGAGTACTGTTTTTTCTGTGTGTCAGGGCACTCTGGGAACACTATTTCAGCCCTACATTCTGCATCTATAATAAAACCATAATTTTTTTTCCTATCTAATATCACTATCTGTTCTATACTAATGTTCCATTTCACCAGCATTTTTATACATTCCACTCCATATTGAGGAGTGTATGCCAATCTGTTCAACCCTCTGGGGTTCTTATTCTCCCATACCCTTTTGCATGGTTCTAGCCATGGATTTAACATTAGCTTCCATGGTGGATCCCCAGATCTCATGGCTGGGCTAATATTACCAGATAGAAAAGTACTAAAAAAGAATGCGATCAGGTTGATCATTGTCAGCCCACCTTCGCAAACAGGACGATATGTATATTCCCTCTTAACAGGATTCAATCTAGATCCCCAGAATGCCTGAAAAAATATGCAGTAAATGACTGTAAACATACTTATTGGAGGAGGGTATATGTAACTTAAGTAGAGAAATATGGGGACCAGTAGTGTTTTAATTAAAACCACTCTTTTTTTTTGACAGTTGTTGTAACCCTTCCAACTATTGACTAATCCTGTTGCCTTCTCCACTTTCCCCTTCCAGTTTAACATAGCCATATCCCCTGGACCAAACTCTATACCTAATGTCGAGATGGGCTGATCAGTCACTTGAATACCACCTATATGCCCTAACTGTGGTACCCGAGTATCACCTATTATAACCCCCTTGCCGTTTCCCACATTAATTTTAGAACCTGAAAATTTGGAATACTGCTGAAATATATGACTTAGAGCCTCTGCAGAACTAGAAGAAGATATTGCTATAACTAAATCATCTGCGTATGCTAGCACCTTGACCGTGGGACAATCTGGGTTAGTTAATACTCCTGTGATCCTTTGTTCTTTCAACAACATTCTTATAAAAATATCTATGACAAAGGTGTAAAGTAGGGGTCTCAAAGGGCAACCCTGTCTAACACCTTGTTCAACCTTTATCCTCTTCCCCACCCAACCATTTATACTAGGGATGATTGTGGCCCCTTTATACTTTTGTTTTATCCAGTTTACAAAAACCTCTGGAATTCCAAATGCCCTGAGAGTGTTAAACAAGAATGTGTGAGAAACCCTGTCAAAAGCTTTCTCTTGGGTGATACTTAAGATGAAGCCCTGTGCTTGTTCTGCCTGCCCTCTAAAGAGTAATTCCCTCAGAACCATAAGATTGTCCTGTTGTTCCCTGCCTGGTATTGAACAAGACTGAAAAGGACAAATTAGTTTTGGAGCTACTTTCAATAATCTGGTCTGCAGGATTTTACTTAAGATTTTCAAATCTGTATTTAACAGACTTAATGGACACCAGTTACCTATTATCTGTCTCAGACCTTTCTTGTGGAGCAGTACAAGAGCTGCTTCCTGCATAGAAGGGGGTGTAATTTGATGATGTTAAAACATAATTAAAACAGAATCACCAAAGCAGGGGCTAATTCTGTACTAAAGGTTTTATAAAATCCTAACCCTAATCCATCCATACCCGGAGCAGAATGTGGAGCTACCTGTGAAATAGCTGCTGTCACTTCCTTTACAGACACATCTTTAATCAAATCTTGGACCTCTATTTCAGATATATGTGTTAACCCCAATGATTTTAATAAATTAGAGGGATCATGATCCAGAGTGGTGGTACCAAATAGACCTGCCACATATTCTTCTACCACATTCAAAATATCCTGTGGAGAATTTACTAACTGTCCTGTTGGTGTGCTTAGTTCTGCAATAAATCTGTTTTCAACCCTCTTATTACATTCTTTGAAAGGGTTTAATGATGTTTGCCTTACCTGAGTCCCAAATCTCAATTCCTGGTTTAGGGACTTGGCCCTATTATATTGGATGTCAGACATTTTTCCCTTAGTGTTATTAATGATTGCACTATAATCCTGTTTAGACAATTCAGCCTGGGAAATAAGATGCTGTAAATATTGTCTTAATTGCAGGTATTGCATATATTCCTTATTGGCTATATACGTAGCTCTATTTTGAAAAAGTTTCTGCCAGTTCTTTTTAGAGTCCTCCCACCATTTTGTAATGTTCTCATACATTTCCGCTACTGAGAGCCTGGCTAGCCAGTCCTGATTCCACAGCCTTTTCATTTTTGGATCCTCTAAAAGTGTTTCATTTAAACACCATTTATTTTTCTTACATCGTGGGGTTCCCTCCCGTGATACCTGAATCTCAACTGCCATATGGTCTGAAAATTCATTAGGGATCGTGGAAGCAGAAAGAATGTTTAACACTTGAGATGCAAAGGTAAAATCTATCCGAGTCCTTAAGGTACCCTTAAAATATGTAAACCCCCCCATTTAGATGTTTCCTTCTATAGGTATCCACCAAACCAACTGTTCTAACTATCTGTAGTAATGCTGTAGTGTCACAAAACAACTTTGAGGTTCGAAGGCCTCTATCAGTTGTAGAGAGTCCACAGTTAAATTCTCCTGACCAGATTACAAGTCTGGATGTATGTAGATAAGGCTGAATCTCTTTAAACAAGGCTACTCTCTGTGCTTTAGTTTGGGGAGCGTACACTGTTATTGTACGAAACCTTTCTGACATTTAGGAGATATCTAATATCAAAGCCCTTCCTGGATGTATGTCAACTAATCTGGATACTTTTAGGAGGGAGTTAGCTAGTAAAATGCCTACCCCATTACGGGGTTCAGTCCCTGAGGACCAGAAGGAGGCCCCTGCCAACCAGGATCTGGATGCAGATTGTAATTCAGCATGGGTTTTAAGACGAGTGTCCTGAATGAAAATTATGTCACTGTGTAAATTGTCCAGAGTAAGCAGGGCCCCAGCCCTCTTTTTATCATTTTTAATACTACTGATGTTTAGAGTAATGATTTTAATGACCCCATAATATAAAAAAGGCAAAATGTCAGTATACTTGCTTCATGGTGTTTTGGATGACCTTTGCTGTTTTGTTCGTTTTGCTATTGACTCTCCCCCTCCTTCAGAATCTGTAATGGATGTTACTGAAGAACCGTCTGTCCCTCCCTTCAGACTCACCATCGGTTTCCTCTGAATTTAATAGACGATATTTGTTTAGAGTCTGTACTGAGGCAGTTTCCTTCATATTAACTTTCCTGTTCCCCTGTGACACAGCTTTCCCTTGTCTATTTCTTTTTTATGAGATACCATTCTAAAAGATGGATCATTCTCTCCTGGGGGTGGGGGTGGGGGCATGTCTGGCTCTGTTTCACCTGTCTCCCCATTCATACCCTGGGCTTCTTCACCTGTTTCCATTCCCATTACTTCCTCTGTGGCCTGTATTCCCTCCAAATCCTGCCCTGGAGGGTCCCTTGGTGCAGGAGGGTCTGTAGGAACATTCTGTTCTAGGGAGCTTGAATGCCCTGGTGATGCAGCCACTACAATGCTTGCAGAGGCTGCTTTTTCAGCATATTGTTGCTGGGCCATGTTGATTAGTCCCTCATGTGAAGGACAATCCTCCCTATTTTGGGATGCCCAGGGACACCTACCATATGCATGACCTGTTCTCTCGCAAAGGTTGCAACGAAACAAGTTTAGGCAATTAGCAGAACTGTGTCCAAACTCTAAACAGTGATTACATCTCGTGGAGTCGCAGGCAGAATTTAAATGGGCCCTTGACCCACACTTGAAACATGACCTGGGTTGGCCGCTATAGAATATTGATCCCCTGTCTTTCCCTAAAAAAAAAGTAACTGGGGAGATGAGCAGGGCCTGTATTTGTGAAAATTAGTTTAACTCTCACCCCTCCAACTCCCGTCCCATATTTGCTCACTGTCTAAATTTGGGGTAGCTTTAGTTAAGATTTCACACCTTTGTTTCAGCCAAAAGAGGATGTCCTCAATGTTTACCCCTTCATTCCTAAAAAAAACTGTAATTAATTTGACTAGGGGTTTCGTTAAAGGGACCACCAAAAAAGGAATCCATAAAGGAGTATTTTTTAACACCTGGTACTGGGCCCTGAACGGTCTAGACTTGACACATTTTTAAAGCTAATGTCATAGTTCCCATTTCCAACCCTATTAGGGCGAAAATCTCAGATGAAAAAATTTCATAGAATTCTTTAAAAGTTGCTTTGCTAAATGTACCCTATCAGGGGGGGGTTCTCTAAGCTTCCCTTGTACACTAACCTAACAGCATTCCATCTGGGAGCAGGCTCCCCTTTGTTTAAAAACAAATCGGATAATTTAAATATAGGCTCCAGTGTTGGCCTATCTTCAGACCCATGTATGACCTCCTCACTGGGTCCCATCCATAATGGAATATCTGCCCCATTCACACTCACACTGTCAGAAATATCTCTGTTTGCCGTAGATTCCCCTTCATTTATATTACCCCCAACACATGCATCAATATTACTGGTACCAGATACAATAGAAAAACTGTTATCCCGGGGTTTGTTGGAGCTCATGTCTTGTTCATTGATGGTGACCACTTTTGCAGGTATACGCTCTATCATCTCCTGATATGAAGGGTCCTCAGAATCAGGAACCCAGGCTCCCTGCTGTCCCTGTTTCCAACCAGTATTCTCTAATACTTGTGCAATTGAACGCTGTACTGAACCTTCATCGCAAAAGTCAGGAGCTCTGGAGCCCCAGTCTCTCTCTCTCTCTCTCTCTCTCTCCTTCTGCCTGTCCCTGGAGGAGTAAGTTTTCTCCGTCATTTCAGTTCATAGTGAGTCCTGTAAATGCAACTGTTTCCCAACTCCAAGTCTCATTTTGATGTTTTTAGTGAGACAAACACTTTCTGTTTCCTTTTCCTTTGGCTCTCGGCACATGGGTTCTACGCTGTTTAAACTGCCAGCCATTTGTTTAGCATTTCTTTGAACCACCTTGTTTTTGATAGAAGCAGCAGTCCTGTCTTTTTGGCCTGACTGTGAGTCAGAAACTGGATGACTCATCTCTGTGTTATTCACTACAGAGGATTTATCAGGTACTTGTGCCAGAGTTTCAAGCTCTTTCTCTAGCTCTGCAGCTCTTTGTATGATCTTTTATTTTTCTAACAGAAGCATTTTAACTTTTTCTTTCAATTCAATATCCAGTACCTGCACATTCTCTGTTGTTTGACCATCTTTATTTTGCATCTGCTCTCTGTTGCTTTTCTCCACTATTTCCCCTACACAGGTAGGATCGGGTGCACCATCCTCCTGGCTGAATTCTATAGTCAGGTCTTCCAAATACATAACTGTTTCTGCAGAGTTTCTGTCTTTTCTAGCCTCTGTAGGAAGAGAGACAGGGGAGGAGGCCATCTCCCCTGCCACATCAGCACTTCCTCCTCTTCCTGTGTCCGACTCCGAAATGAGTCCCTCCATCCCACCTACAGGAAGTGACAGCACCCCTGCAGGCAGAGTAGGGGAATTTCCCCAGTGTCCTGGCCAAATTTCCGTCATTCACTAAAAATACCACCAACAGCTTAATCTGGTTCAAGGTCAGTTGACATTCATCTGTATCTCCCTCCCCCGGGTCGTGCCTGAAAATAGGCAGGACTTGTCTAGTGCACTTACCCAGTCAACAAAAACTAAATAAAATAAAAATAAATAAAGTATAAATAAAATAGATTCCTATATCCCTGGTGGTCCAGTGGATGCATTCGCAGCCAGTCGGCGGGCTTAGGTATAAATAAAAGTTCAATATCCCTGGTGGTCCACTGGACTGCTGCTCCGATCGCGGGCATTTGTATAGTAAATATCGTCCAATGTCCTGGTGGTCCAGCAGACCCCCTCTACCGCCCACTGAGCCCCACCACCCCCCAGCCCCAGGCTGCAGCACCACTCGGGCTGTCGCTCAATTACCCACTGACGACTGACCGCAGGTGGTTCAGGCAAACATTGGGTCCACAGTGTGCCACAAGCATGTAGCTCATACTGCATCACACATTTCAGATATGTGAATGGATCCATTCACAGTCTGGAATGTGCACGGTATGGGCAGCACACCCATTGATCACACTGTGGACCAATGGGCACAGCCCAACCTACAGTGTCAGTTGGTGGGCAGTGCAGTGGCAGGCGTGGTGGTGGCTGACACCACCACTGACCAGGGGTGGGGCGTGGGCCTAGTGGGTGGTGGGAGAGGGGTCCACTGGACCACCAGGATATTGGACGTAATTTTACTATACAAATGCCCATGATCAGGTTGCAAGCGGTCCACTGGACCACCAGGGATATTGAACTTCTTTATACCTAAGCCCACGATTGGGCTGTGAGCGGTCCACTGGACCACCAGGGATATAGGAATCTATATATGTGGTCACCACAGATGTATGGCCTGCAGGTGTGTGCTGTATGGCCACACTACCAAGATGTTCCCTGTGGGTCGGATCACCCCTTACTGTCTGTGCTTGGCTGGGACTGGTGGCAGCTGTTGGCATCAAGGTGGTGCCATCAGTGAGCAGCATGTATCCTCCAAGTCTGGTATTTTCTAAGTGTCATGATCATATGTTAGGGTCACGCAAGCTGCGCTAATCCCATGCTAACACCGCGTAAAGCACCAATGTCATGCAAAGCTGTTTGCCCAGGGTTAAGACCAGCTTTTCCTAGGTGGTAATTTGTACCGCGCAAAGGGTCACGCTATGTCATGCTAAACAGCTTAGCACAGCGCTAGTCGCTGAATATCTCATAGCACCTGCATTCACGTTCACTTTGCGCCTTGCATATAATTATGGTTTGCCTGGCGCTAATACAGTTTGAACATGCTAGTTGGCCTTTTAAATATGGCAGACCCACGCTCATCCCACACTAATCCTGCACAAACAGTTTGTGCACTGCGCAAAGCTTTGAATATCTGGCTCCTTATTTCTTAAGTTTAAGTTCCTTCCATTCTGCATAATATTTTTCATAATCTACTAATATTAATCTATCCAAAGATTGTATTTATTTATCTAGATATATTTATTTCTCTTTGGATTTTTTAGTTCTCCAGGAATGGTATGAAATAATGTGCTTGTCGGAGATGTCTAGATGAAATTATTAAATGGCGATGTCTTCTCACTCAGGCTCATGGAGATAACTGCTTTGATACTTGTTTTCCTGTTCACTTTGGCCTCCATTTGTTCTTTTTTATGTAGCCTCTTATTCTCTCCTATTCCTTTATTTGCCTCAGTGAAACTTGCCTCTGTGGATTGAGTGTGAATGTTAATTCCGCCTTTCTCTTCCTCATCCGTGCTCTCATTTTCTGAAAAGGTTATAACAATTGGGTTTTGCTATTTAATCATCATGTTCAGAGAGTGTTTTGTCATTTCCTTATTAAAAACAACTTGTTCAGTGTTCTCTTTTTCCCTAGAACGTTATTCGGGGGAAGGGGCGACTGGGAGAACATTTCCAGGGAGTTGACTGCAGTGTTAGCTTGTTGAGCAGTTGCTGCTGGCTCGTTAGCTGTAGTTTGTATGACTGCTGCACTTTCCCCTTTAGGTTGTAACCTATCTGTTTTTTTTTCCTGTTTTACTTATTTTCCTCATATTAGTATTTTCATGCATATTTAACCTTTTTTTTTGGTTTACTTTATTGTCTATATTGTTTTTACTCACATTTTGTTGAGATTCTTTAGAGCTTCTCTTGGCTACGGTTTCCTTGCAGGACTTTTCATCTTTCCTGGGATCGAGAAGGTGCCTTTTTTCCCTGTCTCATCTCTCCCTTCCTCCCTCCCTTCCTACCTCCCTGCTCCTGGTCCATTTTCTCTCCTTGCTGATTTATAATCTGGTGCACAGGGTTTTTAGTCTCTTTTAATTTGTTTCCAGGCAAATTTATTTTTTCAGTTGCTGGTTTACTTTTATTGGCCAAAGTATCATGCTCCAATCCGCTTCTTGAAGTTGAACCATCTGGTTCGGCTACTTCTTCTTGTGGAGTTCTGAAGTTGGTTTTAGCCGATGGTACTGCTGTGCTGACTTCTTCTATCCTTCCATTTTCATTGACCATTTTTGGAATATCTTGTTCAGAAATAAATTTCTTTTTAATGTGCTGTTTCTGCCAGCTTACCAAATTTCATTGTCCCTTGTTTCAGAGTTTTGCCACTTCTTTTGTTAATAATTGTGGTGGAAGAGAGGTTAAATTTCTTTTATTCTCTTTTCAGCATGACACTCTCTGATGGGTATTTTGTTCCTTTTCTTTTGAGTTTTTCAGGCTGATTATCCAGTCATCCCTCTCTTTCATTCATTCAAAATATTAGTTGGAAGCTCAGATCCGAATGCTGGACCACATGAACTTACATACTGGAAGGGGAGCTCAAAAGATGCTGTTGCTCACTCGAGTCTCCCTGCCACCATCTTGAGTCACTTCCTTCAGGCCACTGATGAGGTCTGTGGTGACTGCATCTAACTGTGTGCTCCTGCGGTGCTGGTGCCCAAGGGACAGTACAATTAATGAAATAAAAATTATATTTTTTTTCCTAATTTTAGTTACTGCATAGAGATAGTTTGCAACTCTATCTAAACAGTGTGTATCTTCAATTGTTGTAAGAATTATTATAAAAAATGGTCTGAGAAATAGAGCTTTCTGATTGATTGTAAACATTCTATCAGCCCTATGTTAATCTTTGATTAACATACATGTACAGCCTAATCATATACTGAACAAGGTTTAACACTATTTAAAAAAATGTTTTATTATAATAGCAATAAGGCACTCCCAGGGGTTATGCTAATGGTCAGTTAATCACCCTCTGGGGCATGTAGCACTCGGCTATGCCTCATGACACATTACACCCCTAGAGGATGATTAACAGACCATTAACATAACCCCTGGTCATGCCTTATTGCTTAATTAGTACTTCACACATCTCAATCTTATCATTAAGTAACAGTGGCCCAAGCGAAACCTTCCTTATGTCTTCATACTAAGAACATTCCAACATAATATGACTCAGATTGTCAGCCCCATGTTTCTCACAAGTGTAATTACTATCAGAAGGATTTTTTTTTTGTTTATTGTAGCATGCCCAAAGTGTTTTGCTCAGAAAAGTTTCAAGTCTAAAACTGGTAAATAATTTCAGATTCTTTTCATCTGTGAATTTGTAAAGATAATATCTCAGTCTGTGCCTGTTTTCATTGGATATGAACCATGGAGAAAATCTGGAGGCATTTATCAATTCATGATTCCTATAGGCCTGTACACCCTGAATTAACTTACAGATTTTTATGTTCACACTTGTGCAAAGCGAACATGTTGCTGTGATAGTAGATTTGAGAGGCGTGTCACTATTGGCCCAGTGCAGGGCAGTCTACGAGGGGCTCAGTAGTGTCAGATCAATCATTAGCCAGGCTGATCGTGACACTCTGCTAGGCTTGCTGGGCAGAAATATTGTGAAGTTCCAAGAAAAGAGTCACCCGAATCATGGTGTGGCTCATTGCTTTGATCTGCATGATGCTGCCCAACAACACAGCTGATCGGCGTCATGATCAGCCAGTGCCTTGTCCTCCTCCCTGCAATGGAACGGACTATACACCACTGCTTTATTGGCTAGTGTGGCTACAGAGATGAAAGGGGTGCTTATCTCTCTACAAATTGTTTTTGTATTCAGTAAGTCAGCTGCTGGGAGGTTTAAGTTAATGCCAGTCCTTTCCTCATTGTAGCATCATTGTCATCGGTGAGAGAGTTCCATGAATATTAGGAGCCAGACTGCTGTGGAGTAGAGCAGCAGGATCTGGACATACCAGCATGCACTTGGAAGACTTCAGCAGCAGGCAGCAGAGAGGTTGGAAGAGATCCATCAGTCCCAATTTCAAACACTAACACAGCATGAGCATACCACCGCCAGAGACTTGAGATATCCTGAGGGAACCCAACTCTTACTCTTGTTAACATTTGTTTGTGGCACGAAGTCAACAGCACTGTAGCAGTAGCAGCAGACTAGTAGGAGTGGGGCGTGACTTGAGACCTGACAAAAATGGCTGTTTAACTCTTTTGCTCTGCCCGAACACTACAATATTATAGGGTTGCCCCCTGTAAGTTTTTTTTGACCTGGTAATGTGGTTTTCAGGGTCCCTATCTGGTAATCCAGTTTTGCTCTTTGAGAGTCAGATTTTGAGCCATTTTGAGTGCTCACATGCTTTTGAAACAGATTTTGTCATATCATCTTTTTGAAACAGATTTTGTCATATCATTCATTATTTCAGCTGCATTTCCTGGTTACAAACAAGTTATGTTGTCAATATAGCCCTTTCTCTGTGAAAGTCAACCTGGGAGGTGTAAAGTATGACCATTAAGTTCATTAGTAGACAATTAACCTAATCTTTCCCACTTTGCACATCAAAGGGAATCCGTACATTTCCTTTTGAAATTATTGTAAAGGTTACTATGAGGATCCAGTATGTAAATTGCTGGGTTATATTTAGGAAATGTTTTCAGTAAGACAGAAAAATGATTTTTAAATAGGAATGTGGAGGCATACATTTTGTGGACAGGAAGGGCATTGTGATGATGTCACTGCCTCACCAGTGTTAACAGTGTGCCATGCAGCAGGTGAGAACAGTTTGACTATACTGTCAGGGAATTGTTCAACTATACTGTTCTGGCTGGCAGTATAGCCTAGAGGTTAGAGTAATGAGCTGTGAATGAGCTTGGTACATCCAGCAGACCAGACCTGCGTTTGATCCTTACAACCTCCACTTGCATACTGTGTGACTCTGAGCAAGTCACTTAACTGCCCAGTGCTACCAGGTTGCCCCTGAAAACAGGCACCTGTGCCTAGTGGACCTTACCCGGTTACCAAAGACTGAAATAAATTGTTATATTCTGAGAAACACCCAGGGCTTAATGTTTGGCAGAGAGCAAGAAAAGAATCCAGTGCTTCTCTTCATGATTGAACAGGATCCCTGTCTGTAGGAGCAGTTTGTTTTAGCTTGCTTAATTGCATACTGTTAAAACTGGTGAGGCAGTGACATCATCACAGCACCCTTCCTGTCCACAAAATGGATGCCTTCACATCATGGGCAAGATTCTCAAAGTACTTGCACTCAGTGTATCTCAGATGCCCCGGCACAAATGAGATGCGCTGAGCACCAACTGTGCTATTCACAGAAGATGCGCCAGGGGATGCTCCCATCGCATCCCCTCTGTGAATACCACAGTTGCGCCCAGCCCAGGATACACCAGTGCAACCCCCTGGTCGGGCTGGGAATCCAATGGGGCAGTGCATCTCATGATGTGCTGTGCCCAAAGTTGCCATTCAAAGCCATCAACACACAAATGGGACCATTAGGCATGCAAGGCATGATGGGGCCATTTGCATGTCATTATGGCCCCATTTGCATGCGCTGTGCAGGGATGGGCCTGGCAAAATGTGCCAGGCACCATGCAAAGGCTGTGGTCCACATGCATAGCCTCATGTAGCCATGCAGAACTCCCCCACCCTTCCCTGGCCTGACCACATCCCAAGTGAACACCAGGATGTATCTCTAGTGGCCCATTGCTCCCATGCATCCCTGTTTGCATACCACTCACTGTGGTGGTAGAGAAGCAACAACAGAACCCCCACCCCACCCCAACCTGATCACACCTCTGATGGCACCCTTTAAATTCCCTGGTAGTCCAGCAGACCCCTCACCCACTCAGGCACCCCCAACCCACCTCGTTCCCCTATTCCAACATGTTCCCACCATCGATGGGCAGCTCAGCCCACCCACATACTGCCATGGCTGCCGGCTGATAGAGCTGTCTGGGAATGACAGCTGCTGTACACCTTGAAGCCCATTGGTGGACCCTGTCAACCAATGGGCTTGCAGTGTGCACTGTACTCTTTCATTTGCAAAGATGTGAATGACAGAGTACGGTACACAGATGCAAGCCCATTAGTCAGCAGAGATCCACCAATGGGCTTCGAAACATACAGTAACTATCTCACAGACAGCTCTGGCAGGCAGCCGTGGCGGTCTTGGGTAGGATTGAGCTGCCCGCTGACTTTGGGAACATGCTGGGATAGGGGTAGCTGGAGTGGGTTGGGAGTGCCTGAGTGGGTGGGGGTCTGCTGGACTACTGCTGGGAATTAAGGGTGCTGTTGGTGGTGCGATCGGGTTGGGGGTGGGGAGGGGGGTTCTGTTATTATTTCTCACTGCCACAGTGGGCAGCACACAAATGGGGATGTGGGCGGGGAGGGGTTCTGATGTTTATTCTGTACCACCACAGTGAGCAGTAGATAACAGGGGATTCAGGCAGGGAGGGGGGTACTGCTATGCCACCAGGGCATCTAACGTGTGTACCATGGACTCAGGGATATGGGCAAGGAAGGGGGAACACTGGACTGCCAGGGTGGGCAGGCTGCCGTGCTGCTGTCTGCAGAATGGCAGCCTGCCTGTGGCTGGTCACCCACTTAAGTCTACTTGTTGTAGACTTATATTTTGGAGGCACATCTCTGGACTTGCTCCAAGGATGTGCCTCCAATCTGGGTTGTGAATGGAGCTGCACACCATATGCATGGGCACGCCCCTGCACAACCCCTCCAAATGCATTGCATAACATTACGGGTGGTGTACGGCGCATCTGCGATACATCAGCATATCGGCGATGTGCTGGCAAATCGCTCCCCTTCCAGAATCATGCCAGTGCACAAGTCAGGGATGCACCAGCACATCTCGGATGCGCTGGGTGCATCCCTTTTGTGAATCCTGCCCCACAATTTTAAATGTGTTTTTCTGTCTTACTGAAAACATTTTCTAAATATAATCTAACAATTTACATACTGGATCCTCATAGTAATGTTCACAATAATTTCATAAGGAAACGTACAGGTTCCCTTTATAGCAGCACAGCAGCAAAGCTGTGGAAAAAGGCTGACCCTATGAGAAAGGTGAGACTGACAGTCTGAGTCATATTTGGCTTCAATGCCAAAAAATGTAAACTTATGCACATGGGGCACAGAAACCCAAGGGCAATGTACATTTTTTTTTGGGGGGGAGGAGAGGTGTTACAACAAAATAGGAATGGGATCTGAGGGTCATCATATCTCAAGGTAGTAAAGCAGTGTGATTGTTATTCCTATGTAGATCAATGGTGAGACCACACCTGGAGTAACGTGTTCAGTTCTGGAGGCCCCATCTCTGGAAGGACATAGACCAGGTGGAGGCCACACAGAGAGGGGCAACCAAAATGGTGCATGGTCTGCATCAGAAGCCCTACAAGGAAAGACTCAGGGAACTAAATATGTACTCACTGGAGAAAAGGAGAGAAAGGGGAGACATGACAGAAACATTCAAATTCCTCAAGGGTATTAATAAGGTATAGGAGGGTGGCGCATTGTACAGAAAGAGATGCTCAAGGATGAGGGGGCATGATATGAAGCTGGAAGGGGAAAGACTTACAGGAGATGTGAGGAAATATTTATTCACAGAAAAGGTGGTGGATGCCTGGAACAGCCTCCCTGCAGAAGTGGTGAGTACTGAAATGGAAACAGGTTTCAAACATGCATGGGATAAACATAGAGAGCCCTTAGTAAAAGGGTGGGGGGGGTATGGCTGGAGATCATTTAGGGTCTGCAGCAGCACAGTAGGTAGGGACTTTAGGGCAGGCTAGGTGAGCCAAGAGGTCCTTTTCTGCCGACAACTTCTATTTTTCTGTGTTGCTATCTTTCTACCTTTTGTAGCTGTAAAATATTCAGTTATCTTCAGCTTTCATTTGCTGGTATCCTTCTCTAGCTCTAAAATAATTTAAGTATTTTTAAATGCTTTAAATTTATTTTTATAAAAAATGTTTTCCCCCTAGAAAAAAGTATGATAACTTCTGTTGGCTTCAAAATAGTATTGCGGACATGAAAAGGAATTAGATCTGGAAAGAAAATATAAAGTACACATAATTATATATCATTGTACAGTATATCATTTACAGTATTTCTGTTGTCCCCCCAGATTATATCTGTAAATGAGATTTCCTTCATCTCTGTATGTTAACCTGGTAAAACAATTTCAATAAATAATGAAATAAATTAATTAATAACTAGGAAGCCCATAGAAAAACAAACAGGTACAGTGTGTTAGCATTTTTGTTGAATAAGTGTTGTCTTTTACTGCTCCATTGAAGTCAATAATCTTAAGTGACATAACCAATGGCTTTGGAGGAGCAATGCATGATCAGTCATGAAAAAAGGTGGGGCTAGGGGTGGGGTTTAGGGTGTCATTTAGTGTCCATTTTCTTCCTCTTCAAAAGGTGGCAATCCTAACAATATATGTTCAGAATTTAACTTTACCTGCCTGTCTGGATGGGTGTCCTTCAGCTGGATCAGACATCTGTTGCCATCAGGAACAGTGACATCTGGTCACTATGCTCTGGTACCCACCAAATTGGCCGTAGTCTCTGGTGCCATTTTACAGCCTGTGTGTGTGGCCTGCATGGTCTCTCCTTCCAAGTCACTTGAGCAGGAACTGCACTGACTTAGTCTTCTGCCATGAACAATCCATCTCTTGAATACATTGCCACCCTCCTCAAAACCCTGGTGGAAGACATGGCTATCCTTAAATTTTCAATGTCCACAACATCAGAGGATGTCCAGGTGCTGATATATCGGGTCGGTGCAGCTGAGCAACATGTGGCAGACCTGGAGGATGTACAGTAGCAAATCCTCTGGAGGTTAGATGATCTCGGGCAGTAGCTCAGGTGCCTCTGTGAAAGTTAAAAAAAAGAAGACCGGGGTGCTGAAACAACATATACATTCTCAGTGTCTCTGAAGGAGCAGAAGGACCCTGCATGGAATGCTTTTCAGCTGAGATGCTTCACCAGCTCATAGTACTAACATGGTGGGGTTGGTTGGAAGTTGCGCATGCACAGTGCACCAGAAGGCCACCGCAACCTCCCAGCTCCAGGCCAAAGTCCATCATTGCATACCTCATCCACTTCTTGGCAAGAGAAAGGCTCCAATGTTAGGAAAAGAAGTTTGAGAGGGATGAAAGTATTCCTGTATCATGACCAAGGTGGTACAGCAGAGGAAGGAGTACACATCTATAAGAGCTACACTACGAGCTGCAGGAATAGTATATAGGTTCAGAGATCTCAACAAACTTTTTTTATAATGAGGAATGACATGGAGCAGGATTTTCAAACCTGCCGAGACATCACAAGCCCCCGGTGCACTGAATGTAGGGTACACGGAGCTTGCAGTAGTCTCCGGTCGGTAATCGAGATTTTCTATCCCTTGTACCAACTGCAGGTCCTTAGACCAGATATCTGTGGTCTAGCCTGCACTATATCCCAGAGCCAAATACATGGGGCTAGCACCGGACATTTGGCGCAAGCTGCTGTAAATCAGGAAAACTATTGCAACTGCACCTGGTATTTTAAAATCCAGTGCAGTTGCGGCAAAGGGGTTCGGTGCATCACTAATTTCAAAGTTCCCTGGCACAGGGCTTGCCATGAGCCCTGCACCATCATTTGAAAATCCTGCCCCAGGACTATAAGTGTAGGAGCACACAAGAGATCAGGTCTCTCATCAGTTGTTGGTGACCTTCCCTGAACATGGACACTGCACTGACCAGGTGATTGTGGGGAAAGCAGAACACTGTCAGGGGAACAGAACCAGGGAGACACAGGAAGCAGCAATGCTTCCCCCAGGGGTGGTAAAAGCAACATGGACCTCCTTCTCCACAGGACAATATGGCAATGTGCAGCAAGCAGGATGGCTGGGAGATCAAATCTCGCCAAAGAGGAAAGTCTGGCACCAAGCATACTGGCCAGCAGGGAATACAAGGATCTGGTGGTGATTTCAGCACACTCCAGGCCCAAAATCATGAGGGGAGAGACCAGTCAGATCAGTCCACTCCCTCAAATCCACCTGCCAAAGCTGCCCAGCAGTTGCCTGATGACTTTCCTGGGGAAATGTTAGCATCCTGCTCTCCCCACAACCTTATGGACACTGCTGATGCAGCCACTACTGACTCCCCGACCTCCTCATGGGATTCAACTGTGGGAAATAATAATGAAATGGATGCTACCTTGGATCCTGCAGCTGGAGACCCATTTCCTCCAATTGAGCTGGCCCTACTAGACTGCAACCTCACAACACTACCACAGAGTGCTGCCCTGGCTACCTGATAATGTCTTCTCATACACGTTTACTCTCTCAGCTGCAGCTGGGCTGAACTTCTCCACCTTTTTTTTAGTAATATATATATCGCCATCTGTGGCTCTTGTGGCCATAAGACTCTCTTCATGGGATGTTTTTTGTCTAATGTGGGAGAAGGCTATTGGTTTCTTAATGTCAGCAAGTTGGTTCTCTCCCACCCCACCCCCCAAGCTTTAACATAACCCTATAGGTACTTTTGCTGCCAGCATTTGGTGGCAGTTTCTACCTTTAGTTGGCCCCCTTGCTGGCTTGGATTAATTCCATGTGTGGGAGAAGGGGAGGAGGGTAATCTCGCTACTGACTGCTGAATGTCTCCTTACTCCACTCCCCCAGTCAATCACCAGTGAGTGTCAGTATTTTCTCCCATCCTTATTCTCCAGAACCCTTTTGGCTGGTGCCCCCTGATTTGCACCCTCCAGCTCAGGAGCTGTGCCATTGAAGATAACCCAGTCATTCGTACATCCCTTGTGTATTCCAAACATCTGGAGTCCCTCCTTGTTCAGTTTGGGCATGAGGATGGGGAGGCTGTGACTAATTTACCCCACTGCACTTCATTTTTTTTCTCTCAGTGGGTAGGCTGTACTACCCCCAGGCATTAGCTCCCTTCTGGGCTGCTTTATACAGTTTATCTCCACCGGACCCATGGCTCCCCCCCTCCTTGGTAGCTACTTTGCCCATGTAGTCAGGCTACTACTATTTCTTTCATTGCTGGCCCCATTCTGAGTGCCACTATGGCCTCCGCTGCAGGCCTACTTGGGTCAGTCAGGGTCATAGTATTGGTTACCAGATATTGGTATATAATGTCGACTTCAGGGCTTGGGCAGAAAACACAGTTGTTTTCTGTCACCACCCTATTAAGTGCCTCTGTTTTCAGGACATAGAGGACTTTGACTCCTTTTTCCTGGTATAACAGGAGGTCTACCATTTCCTGGATAATCAAGTTATTGTGGTGATATGTCACCCCATGGGCTGCGAGGACTATTGCCCAGACAGACTACCCACATACTGGGGTTATAGAACTCAGAACTAATAATGATGGGGGATTTCAATATTAACTAGGCCTCCCCTGATGTAGCACCCTATAAAGATGCTCTACTTGCCCTTAACATGAAGCAAATTGTGAACTCCCCCACTTGCCAAAATTACAGAATGGGAACAAGTTCCCTGATAGACTGGATTATCACTAACTGGCCAGAAAGAATAACTCATACCACTGTTCTCCCGGATCATCTCAGTGATCATTCTCCCATTCTATTTACTGTAGCTGGTCAAACAAGTCCCTCAAAGTACCATCTAGAACAGTCTTGCACAGGGTATTGAAAAAACATAAACTAGCTGCCCTGAAAACACACCTTAGCCATCAAATTGGAGCTTCCTAGACAACACGGTGGATGTTGACACTGCTTTAGAAGTGTTCATACTCAGGTTCAACGAGTTCTGCAATATCTATGCCCCGCACACCAAACAAAAGCTTAGGAACTCTTGCAATTCCTGGCTCTCCCCCCAACTCCTAGATTTGATGAAACACAGAGATGACCTTTAGTTTAAAGCTAAAAGTACTGGGTCCCCAGCAGACATCCAGCATTACAAAATTGCTTGGAACGAGTGCATCTAGGCTATCAGGGAAGCAAAAAGGCAACATTATAGAACTGAACTAACCAACTCATGGAGTGACAGCCGTAGGTTCTGAGAAAACATTAAAAACCTATCAGGTAAACCTAATAAATCTCCCCGCACCTTACTAAATGTGAATAACACCCCAACCCAGGACCCTAATATCATTGCCAATATACTTAATCAGGCATTCACCGACCTCAGCAGTGTGCCCCCCCCCGATTTCCTCTGGTATCACCCCATAATAGAGACACTTCCACATCGAACACCACCACAGTGACAAAACCTCGCCAGGTTGAGGATTGGTCACTGTGGTGGTCTCTCGACTGCCGGACGTAGCGATTCCCAGTGTTACACCCTCCCCACCCTGAACCAACTCTGACTTGGAGTTGGTTATTTAGAGATGGGGGTGTGGGGGGGCTGTGGGGGGGCAAAGCCCCCTGCAGAGAAAAGACTTTCTCCCGATGGGAGCAATGCCAACAGTCAGCATTGTTCCCATCACTGTTGGGGATGTCAAGGACATCTGCATTGCTGTCAAGTGGAGGAAACATTTCCTCCAACCCCCGAGCAATGGCAATATCTTAGAGGAGTCCTTGCCCATCACCAGTCCATCACTTCCACCTTTCTACCTGAAAATGATTATTCCAGCTACGGCCAAAAAGTACCTCTTTAAAGCGATCAGAAATACCAGAGCCAGTAACAACATGCTTGACATTAAGTTTGTGAAGCTCACCCTCGATATTATTCTTATCCCTCTGATCAAGATCCTGAATCTATCCCTTATCACTAGTAAATTCCCCCCCATCTGTGGAAAGCAGCTGTGGTCACTCCTGCCCAAAAAATGGTGACAGCACCCTCCATTCTAACTATAGGCCCATTTCCATACTTCGTCCTCTCAAAAGCACTTCAGCGCATAGTATCAGACCACCTGTCTGACTACCTGGACAAATAACAGCTACAATGCCATCAGCAACACAGTTTTCATAAGCAAAACAGCACTACAATTGCCCTTGTTGAATTTATGGCTTACAGTCACAACACGCTAGACAGAGGGCTCTTGGTGAGGCAACCCGTATAGACCTCACCAAGGCCTTCAACAGTGTTAACCATGAACTGCAACAGCACCAACTCTTATGGATAGATCTATCTGCAGACTCAGTATCCTGGCTCAGAAGCTACTTATCAGAGAGAGTACGAAGAGTGAAAATACAATCAGTCATCTTAGATAGCATGCCCGTAACTACAGGAGTGCCCCAGGACTCAATGCTTGGCCCATTCCTCTTCAGTTGGTTTATTAACAACCTCCCCAAGGTAGTGAAAGACAATGTTTTATTTTATGCCGATGATGCGGTCCTCTATCCCAGCCACCACATCCCCACAGCGCTTGAATGTCAGATGCAGTCTAATTACTCCGCAGTAGAACAATGGTTCCTCAAATCCAAATTACTACTTAACTACAAGAAAACCAAAACCATGTTGTTTGCTTCTGCCCACAATAAACACAAATTCTATCAACTACAAATTTGCAACAACCTGTATTCCCCCTTAGAAATTATACAAAGTTTCAAATATCTCAGTGTAACACTTGACTGCACACTCTCATACACACGCTCACTCCTGACATGATTTTTGACAGATCCAAAGTCTCCCCTGACAGTGACCCTAAAGTGTGTGCAGCACTCCAGGGATTGAAGACAGAGTGAGGCCTAGTGGATGTATGGGGGAGTGAAAACCCCACTGCCCAAAACGATTCTTTCTAGTCCCTCATCCATGATACCCACAGTTGCACTGGCTGCTGGCTGGCTGATGTGGCTGCTTTTCCAGGCATCTCTGCCCCAAGCATATGCTGTATCATTATCTCCGACCATGCCCTGGTCACCCTCTCTTTCCAGCCTCCAGGGTCTGTGTCTGCCTCGCCACACTGGAGATGCAACCCACTGCTGATAGCTGACCCCAAGTTTGGGGAATGGATCCAGAAGGAACCTGCCTTCTATTTGAAACCATTGACACAGAGGAAGTGGGGAAGCACACGATATAGGAAGCTTCTAAGGCCTACTTACAAGGTTGCATAATCACATTCTCCTCGATCCAAAGGAGACAGAGGGAAATGGAATTTAGAGCTCTCAGTGACTCTTTGGCTTAGCTGTAATCCTAGTTCAAGAATAATCTGTCTCCCAGAACACCCCTAACTGACTCCATCACAGGCATGAAGTTCCATATAAACACTCTTTTACACCTCAAAGTGCAATGGTATCTCTTGCACTTCAATCACAGGCTTCTGGGGATAAGCAGGGGTAGCCTTTTGGCCAACAGACTCCACAAATAGCAAACAAAGTTGAGGATACCTGCGCTCCGTAGATCAAATGGTTCTACAGTCATTGGCCCTGCAGAAATAAATCGCATCATGCACCAATTCTAAGAATGGTTCTACTCACAGGCTTCTAGGTACTCTGCATCTTGAGCCCTCAACTTCATTAGGAGTACTTCCATTCCCACGCTCCCTGAAGACTTGAGAGAAGAGCTGTGTTAGCCCATTATGGAGCAGGAGCTTCACAAAGCCCTCCTATCCCTGACTAAACTGAAGGCTCCGAGCAGAGATGGCTTCACCATTGCCTTATTTTATTTTATTTTATTTGTGAAATCAGTTTACAACCTTTGAGCCAGAGGCTCATTTCCAAAGGTACCTCGTCACATTAAAGACATACATAGAGTTTTAGGTTACATAGCACAGGTTTGCTAAAAATGGGCATTCATCAGAGGCGCCATATCACACTGAGGTCAGACAAAATACATTTAGGTTACAGGGTACAAGTAATTGAGACAGGTGTTACACAAGTTGGTATCAAAAATTGAGCAATCTAATTGGCATACCATAAAACAGCAGGCACTGGCCAGGTTAGACATAGGTACGGTGTACCGGGAAGAGGTGGTGGGGTGGGCTAGGTGGAGAGCCACCCAGTGGGCGTTGTCATGAGACCTTATACCAGCTTATGCCTGAGGTGATTATTCCCCCATTACTTTCTACACTGAAGGAGTCCCAGGCCAAATGCCATGGAGAAGCCCTCATCACCCTCCTTCCAAAAATCACATGACCTCCTGGATTGCATGAATTTCTGCCCTTTTTCTCCTCATATCCACAGATACGTACACAAAATACTGGTCAAAACATTGGCATTTCGGCTGGAAAATTCCCTCCCCTTCCTAATCCACCATACCCAGGCTGGATTCAACAAGGGAAACTCTGGTTCTGACAACTTGAGAATACTCCTCAGTCTAAAGCTCCACATGATGAACACAGACCTCCCCAAGGTAGTGGCAGCAGTACATTTTCGTAAAGTGAAAGGGACAGGAAGGGAGGAGATGAGCGTCAGGTGACTACCCGGCACCACTGCTCAGAGAGATGGGAAGTGGATCCTGAGGATCACTAGGGCAGCAGGACTGGAGGGAAAGTTAGATGTCATTGTCCGTCTTGGAACCAATGACCTTTTTAGGGCCAAGGTTAGGACACTGCAGGATGAGCTCAGGTAGTTGGGGAAGGGTATTTGGTATGTAGCACGCTCAGTGGCCTTTTCTGAGGTGCTACCTGTCTATGACAGGGGGAAGGTTAGGAAACTCCATATCAGGAGCATCAACATATGGTTGAAGGAATAGTGCAGAGAGGAGGGGGTCAGCTACATTGGGGACTGGAGTTCAACCTGGAGGGATAGAGACCTATACAAGGGAGATGGCCTACATCCATCCAGGAGGGGAACCACAGTCCTTAGTGAATGGTTTAAATGTTACATTGGCAAGTATTTAAACTAGCCAAGAGGAATGGTGGAAGGAAATGGGAAGACATAAACTACTCCCCAAAGACAAATTAATTAGGTAATAGGGAAAATCCTAAGAGAGAGAAATTCCCAAGGGAACCCAACAACAAAAGTAAGAAAATAGTAGAAATGAAGAGAGATGGGAATGAGAGCAATGGGGGTATGGAGAGAGGGCAAAAGAGGATAGAGGAGGTTGACAGACAGGGCGGTAGCAGATTCTGGAAGGCAATGTGCACAAATGCTTGATGTCTAGGAAACAAAATCCTGGTCCTAGAGGCCTTCATGACAGGGGCTGACTTGGACATTGTTGCCATTACCGAGACATGCTGCCATGAGACCCATGACTGGGATATAGCAATACCAGGCTGAACTCTGTTCAGAAAGGACAGGGTGGGAAAGAAAGGGGGAGGAGTGGCTCTTTATGTGAGGAATAGCATAAAAGCTACTGAGATACAGGGGAATCAAGGAGGGGCAGAGGTACTGTGAGTCACCCTAGAAACAGAGAAGGGAGCGGCTATTCACACTGGTGTGATCTACAGACTTCCAGCACAGGGGTGGGGAACTGGATATGGTTCTGGTGGAAGCTATCCAAAAGATGGCAAACAAGGGACAGGTGCTACTGATCTGTCACATGTAGATTGGAGCATCCCAGCTGCAGCTTCAGCTAGGAGCAGGGACATCCTGGACCCCTTGCAGGGGCATTCCTCAGGGAACTAGTAAAACAGCCCACTTGTGAGGGGGCAGTACTTGACCTTGTACTCACCAACAGGGACAGTGTTGTAGATGTCATAGTGGGTGGCCACCTGGGGACCAGTGATCACAGTACAGTGTAGTTCAATATAAGTACTGTGGCAGAGTCAAACCACACAAAGGTGAGGGTCCTGATCTTCAGGAGGGCAAATTTAAAAGAAGTTTGGAATGTCTCAGTGATGCCAGGGGGGATTTGTGGGGAGTGGAGAAACAGTGTGTGAATCTAAAAGGAGGGATAGAGAGGGCAACAAACCTCTATGTCAGACTAGTAAGCAAATGTGGGATGAAAAAGAGACCACTATGGTTCTCAAAAGAGGTGGCTGGGAAGGTAAGGGCAAAACAGTTAGCAGTTAAGAGGTATAAGGAAACAGAGAGAGAGAGAGAGGAGGACAGAAAGGTGTATCAGGAGAAACGGAGGGAGGGAGAGAAAGCAATTAGGAGCACAAAGGTACAAACAGAGAAGAAAACTGCCCAGGCAGTACAGAAAGGGGGCAAGGTATTTTTCAGGTATGTAAGTGAAAAGAGAAAGACCAGGGGAGGGATAATAAGGCTTAAGACGGAAGGAGGGGAGTGCATGGTGGGGTACCATGAAAAAGTAGACATTTTAAACAAATACTTTTGTTCAGTGTTCACTGAGGAAGGGAATAGCAAAGGTCCAAGATAAGGGCCAAGAACATCGAAGGGAGATATACACTGGTCCATTTACAAAGGAGAGAGTCCTGAAGAAACTCACAAATCTGAAAGTGGACAAGGCAATGGGGCCAGAAGGGGTGCATCCAAGGATAGTGAGGGAGCTCAGGGAAGAGCTGACTGCACCTCTGACAGCCCTATTCCACCAATCACTAGAAACAGGAGTGTTTCCAGAGGACTGGAGGAGGACAGATGTAGTTCCTACTTCACAAAAGTGGGAGCAGAAAAGAGGCTGGCAATTACAGGCCAGTTAGCCTGAGTTTGGTGGTGGGGAAATTAATGGAATCACTACTGAAGGAAAGGATATGGGAATATTTTGAATCCAGTGGCCTTTAAGATAGGCAGTGTGGATTCACCGGTGGGAGATCATGGCAAACAAATCTGATAGATTTTTTTGACTGGGTGACCAGAGAATTAGATCAGGGAGGAGCAGTGGATGTGACCTACCTAGATTTCAGTAAGGTCTTCAATACCATGCCACCTAAGTGACTCATAAACAAGCTAGGAAGCTTGGGAGTGGATCCAAAGGTAGGAAACTGGGTGAGAAATTAGTTGGTGGGTAGAAGACAGAGAGTGGTGGGAAATGGAGATCACTCTGAGGAAGGGAGGGTGACCAGCAGTGTGCCATAGGGATCAGAGCTGGGACTGGTCCTCCTTAATGTCTTTATTAGCGACATCGCAGAGGGGCTAGAAAGGAAGGTGTGCCTGTTTGCAGATAACACTAAAATCTGCAGTAGGGTAAAAACTTAGGGGAAGGGGATGAACAGATATCTAAAAAAGCTATAGGAGTGGTCAAGAGTGTGGCAGCTGGATTTCAATGTGAAAAAGTGCAAAATCATGCACTTGGGGCACAGAAACCCAGGGGCAGAGTACAAAATGGGTGGTGGGGGGTATTAACCACCACCAAACAGGAAAACTATCTCGGGGTGGTAATCATATCTGATGACCTAAAAGTGCCAAGACAGTATGACGTGGTTGTGGGAGAGCTAGTGGGATGCTAGGGTGCAAAGTGAGTGAGGTATCACCAGCAGAAAGAGAGAGGTGGTACTACCACTATATAGATCACTGGTGAGATGTCACCTAGAGTACTGTGTCCAGTTCTGGAGACCACATCTCTGGAAGGACATAGACAGGGTAGAGGTAGTCCAGACATGGGTGTAAATAGGGCTGCACTGTCGGACAAGACCGGGTTTTGATAAAACTGGAACCAATGTATAAAAGAAACCAGCACTCTGGATATCACGTAAATAAGTTTTACTGTGCAAAATTCACATAGCAAGTGCAAATTCATATTCACATACAAAATAGGCAAACTTAGTAAAGCTTCAGAATCACATCTTTGACCAACCCAGCACTTCGAGGCACTAAAACCTTTTCATTAGGGGGCATCATAGTCCAGAGGAGGGCAACTAGAATGGTGCCAGATCTGCATCATAAGCCCTATAAGGAGAGACTGAAGGACCTCAATATGTACTCCCAGGAGGAAAGGAGGGAGAGTGGGAATAGGATAGAAACATTCAAATACCTCATGGGTATAAATAAGGTTCAAGAGGGAAGCATTTTTCAGAAAAAAAAATGCTTAAGAACAAGGGGACATGCTATGAAGCTGGAGCCCCTGTTCCCACTCAGGGGAGATGTGAAGAAGTACTTCTTCACTTAAAGAGTGGTGGATGCCTGGAACAGCCTCCTAGCAGAGGTGGTGGGTGCAAAAATGGTAATGGGTTTCAAGAATGCATGGAATAGGCATAAGGGAACCTTTGAGGTAGAGAAAAGGGTAGGGGGGAAGCCAGAGATCAAGTAGGATCTGCTGTGTTACAGTAAGTAGGCAAAATGGTCAGACTGGGTGGGCCA
Source organism: Neoceratodus forsteri (assembly GCA_016271365.2). Lineage (NCBI taxonomy): Eukaryota > Metazoa > Chordata > Ceratodontiformes > Ceratodontidae > Neoceratodus > Neoceratodus forsteri. The sequence continues at coordinate 142,462,304 of JADMNL010000029.1, read as the reverse complement.
AGTGGTCCTTATGTGCCATCAGTACCTATGTTTCTATGTTTCTGTGTTAAAGCCTTCAACTCCATCAAGTGGGGTTACCTTCATGACATTCTGTCATTGTATGGCTTTGCACCCTCTTTCAGAGGCTGGATCCACACCCTGTATCACAACCCCTCGGCAGTCATCCTCACCAACTGGACACTAGCCCCCCTTCCTGCTAAAAGAGGTACAAGGCTGCATTGCCCCTGTCTCCCCTCCTCTTCCTGCTGGCTTTGGATCCTCTCACTAGGAAACTGATTGCAGTCCCCTGTATCCAAGGGATAATGGTGAACAGGTCTGGGTTCCTGATGAACACCTACACAGATGATCTGCTCCTCATGTTGACGCAGCCCAACCAGACACTCATACCCACACTTGGGGTGCTCTCTGAATTCCCATACATGTTGGGGATGAGTGGAAATCTCAGTAAAACCAGTCAATCCCCTCCAAACCAGAGGTGTGACATGAGCTGCTGCCAGGGGACATAGGTAAAATGGGCTGAGAGTGGCTGTAAACACTTTCGGATCCTGGTCACCACCAAATGGGTGGACCTAGCATATGCAAACATATCTCCCCAACTTGTGGACTTCAAGCAAGAGGTCTGGCACTGGCTCAACCACAGTCTATCTCTAATGGGCAAGATTGAGGCCATACATATGTTCGCCTTGCCTAAATTTGCATACATGTTTAGGAACCTGCTCTCAGCATCCCAGATAAGGCTTTCCACAGGGCAGAATGGCTCATCAGCCATCTACTTTGGGTGCAAAGAGCCATATTTCCTAATTGGAAACTGCCACATCATTATAACTCACTAACGATCACCCTCTACTGGGACTCCAGAAGACAATCCAAGCATCTTAAAAAGTACAAGCAGAAACTCACTCCAACCTATTATGAACTACGAATGGCATCGCTGAAACTCCTGCTCCTCCTACTTTTAATATCTGGTGGAATACACCCAAACCCTGGTCCTGTTGCACTGAAGCCGACAAAAACAGGGAAAGTTGGTAGTGGTCTCTCCATTATCACTCTAAATATCTGCAGCCTCCTTCCCAAATTGGCATCCCTTCAAACTCTCGCTGGACAAAAAAACCTGATATACTAGCAATTGTGAAACCTGGCTATCTCCAGCACCCGGATCATGCGGTCTCGCTTGAAGCTACAGTCTTTTCAGACTGACTGGCAAGCAAGAAAGGTGAGGGCTGTGCTATGTACATAAAGGACAACCTCTCCTGTCAACGCGGCAGCTTCACCCCCACAAATACGCAGATGCAACTCCTCCCTATCAAACTGCTTCTTGGTGCACAAAACAAAGTTCTCACAGTGGCCGCAGTCTATATCCCTCCAAAAGACCACCATGCCAGTATTAAGTCTATACTTGATTTTGTTAGTCTGCAGCCCTCTGAAAATGAGCTCCTCCTCCTCGGGGATTTCAACATAAACTGGCTCACCTCTGACACTGGTTTCTTAAAGATGACATCCTAGCAGCAAATCTGACTCAGATGGTAACCTCCCCACCCGAAAAATTACAAAACTGGTACAAGCACCCTTATTGACTGGGTTCTCACAAATCACCCTGACCGGATAAAACATTAAAGTCCTCCCTGACTCCTCAGTGACCACTCCCCAGTGTCCTGTACCTGGTCTAATAAATTTCTCAAGCCACCCCCAAAAGTTATAACAAGCAGAGTATTGCCTTATGGGAATCTTATCAAGTTGAAAACCCATCTCCTACAACAGGACTGGGCGCAATCCTTGAATCAACTGATATTAATACCGCACTAGAATACTTCATTAAATCTTTCAACTCTGCATGCGACTTATACCTTCAGTAAAAACGTAAAATCAAAGCGCTATCAAATCCATGGATTACTGCCAAACTACTTGCGAGCTCAAGGTTGGGACCACCTCTGGGAGTTGCCAGAGACACAGGCTCACTCATGATACCCTAAAATACAAGCAGGCCGCGAAATAGATGTACCTCACAAATTAGGCAAATGAAGAGCGCCTATTTCAAAAATGCCCTTGAATCCACCTGGGTGATGGAAGAGCTTTTGGGACAACATGCGAACATAATGGGTAAACAATCAAAATCGTCACCTACCATCATGAAAGTTGATGGATCCACCACTCTTGACCCAAAGTCTATTGCAGATGCGCTAATAAGACATTCACAGACCTTAGTGGGGTCCTCCCCCAGATTTCTTCTCGGACTTACCTGCCTCAGCCTAGTATCACAAAACACCCTCGTGACAAACCACAATTTTACTTCAAGAAAATCAAAGTGCACGAAGCACACAAGTACATAAGAAAGGCCTGCTCCAAATCCAGAACAAGTAGTGACACGCTAGATCTAAAAATCCTGTCTCTCACCCTGGATGAAGTAATTCACCTTGCAAAAATTCTTAATCTGTCACTTTGCCAAAGTCAATTTCCCAACAAATGGAAATCTGCCATAGTTACGCCAAGTGCACAAAGGGGACAAAACCTCAACAGGAAACTATCAACCAATATCAATACTCCTCCCTCTCCAAAGCACTTGAACAAATAGTGGCAGACCAACTCTCTGATTACCTGGACAAATACAATCTACTCTGTAATCAACAGCACGGCTTTAGGAAAGGACATAGTACAACAACAGCCTTACTTGATTTCTCTGGAGAAGTCCACTTAGCCCTGGACAAAGGTACCAAACAGGTGCAGTCTTTATCGATCTTACAAAGCTTTCTCACACAGTCCATCATGGCCTACTTACCTCCCTACTTTCTAGCCTAGGCCTGGCCGAAGGTCCTTGTGCTTGGGTAAAAAGTTACCTGTCCAATTGGTCACAGGCTGTAAAAATCTCTAATGAACTCTCTGACTTCAAACCAGTTCTCTCGGGTGTACCACAGGGATCAATTCTTGGACCGCTCCTCTTTAGCCTGTTCCTTAACTCCCTCCAGATATCTGCCAGGAGAAAATAATCTTATACACTGATGATGCTGTAATTCTCTCTTCCACAAGGATCCAAACCCTACCTAAAAGCCTGCAACTTGCTTTCTCTAGTGTTGAAAGGTGGTTCCTGGATAGTAAACTTGTGCTAAACCACAATAAAACAAAAGCCATGCTCTTCTCCAATCACCAAAACAAAAATAGGCATCTCCACTCACCATACAAACCTCTGGAATTACACTGGACCAAGTAAATACTTTCAAATACCTTCCATCACTTTTGACCAAGGGCTCACCTTTGCAACCCACATTGACAACACTGCTAAAACAGTGAACCAACGCCTGGAATACTATTCCGTAACTGTCAATTTCTAAATCAAGCGGCATTGAGAATAGCTATACAGAGTTCCATAATCTCAATCATTGACTATGGCCTTATTATTTATAGCTCAGCTACCTCCACTGCTCTAAGGCGTATCTCAATCACTCTAAATAAGGCCTGCTGGCTCCTCACGGGGGCTCAAAGACTGACTCACACGTGTGATCTGTACTATGAATCAGGCTGGTTGAACCTATCAAATCATCTTATTTATCTCACCTGCACAATGGCAAAAAAATATATCTTGGGACTGACTCTATGTATTCAAACCTACTCCGACTGAATCCTGGCTCACGACCCTCCACCAGATCTGAGCGCCAACCTTTCCTGGTTCCAGATGCCGACTGCACAGGGACAAAGATCTTTCGTGACAAGGGCCCGACATGGTTCAATGTGCTTAGTCCACCTACTCTATCCTCAACCTCGCTTGAAGCTTTCAAATCCATGCTCTATGCCCACCTCACCACCACTAGCAACTGTAATTGCGCTAGATAAAGACTACTACTCCTCATGTCCATCCTCACATCTGAGGCCTCTTCCTCCCTGACTAATGAACCCTCTGGTACCTCTATTACTTCCTGTCTCCCTCCCAAACTCACTCCCCCCTTTTTTCCTGTCCCCTCTCACTTACTCTCTCGCTCACCACCTTTCCCTCCTCTCTAGCCTTCTTTTGGCGCCTAATGATCACCCTCTCCCTGGAAGTTTCCTTAACCTCGAAATTGTCTACTCGCTTGAACCTGTTATAGCTTGTTTTTCTATGAAGCTTAAAAACGTTACTGCCTTAAACTGTTAATAGCAAATTTATGATGTAACTTTCCTGTCTGGTTTTACCTGTAATGTGTATCGTGCTTTGTTAAATGTTCTTTGTGTTGTGGAACCTTTGTAAAAGAGCCCTGGCTCAAAGGTATTAATTCCTAGACTAATAAACTAAACTAAACTAAACTTTGGGAAGGCAATCTCCCAAGGCTAAGCAAGGTTAAGCTGCAAGAGTAGAGGGGGCTTGGCCTCCCTCAGTTTGAGGAATATGCCCTGGTATACCATATGGCACAAGCATAAAAATGGTCCTCCCCTCTCTTGATGAACCAGTTGCAATGGGTGCACCTCAAGACAGTAGCCACTGCACTACTAGAGAAACCATAATTCTCGGAAACTTCAACCTCAACTGGCAAGGCACTCATGAAACTGAATATGCAAACATACCAAAGGTGCATAACCTGGTCCAAAGTATCTACCTTCCCACCCGTTTAAATACTCAAGCCTCCTCCCACTCCCTAATTGACTGGGTAATTACCAACAGGGAGGACAGAATTACCCAGGCAGGCACCCTATCTGACTCCCTGAGTGATAACTCCCCCACCTATGTCATCTAGACCTCTATGGCCTCCTGCCCCCCAAGTACCTAACATTTCACAACTTCAGCTGCCCTGATAAGTTCCTCCTTCTCAATGACATCAAGGCTATCAACTGGCAGGACATATATGCCCTCACTGATGTTAATAGAGTACTGTCATTGCATACTTCACAGATGCCCTACTAAATATTCAAGACCGTCACTTCCCAATTACCACTAGGAGAGTCTAAGGTGGGTACACACATTGGCTAACCCTAGAACTCCTCACCCTCATGAAGGAGAGGTACAGTAAATGGGCTGCCTACAAACTGAGCCCCTCTCCAGCCCTGTGGAATGAATGCCGATACCTGCATAATCAGTGCAAACATATGACCCGATCCCTAAAATGGAACTATAACTTCAAGATACAGAGGGAGAGCTTTGATAATGCAAGGTAATTCTGGGACTCCATAAGCTCCCTTCTGCGTTCCCGCACAAACAGCCCTAACATACACCTACATTCCCCTTCTGGTTTACTGACTGATCCCTCAGACGTAGCCAAGGTGCTCAACTCTCAATTCTCCATCCTGTTGACCCTGCTCAGCAAACTCCCTTCAAGTAACCCCCCTCACTCTGGGCTTAGTACATCCTCCCACTTGCCCCCTCTTCCTCCCCACACCCTACTAGTCTACCCTCATGCATTAGCTCTAGCTTTGTCCCCCAGCCCCCCTTCCTCCACCCCACTTCCCCTCTTCTATTTCAAGACCATCTCCCCCAGGGATACATTTAAACTACTTCAGGGTCTGGCCAACTCGGGCAGCCCAGATGCTGATGGTCTCTCCCTGTTTTTTCTAAAACTGATCTCCTCAGTGATCTCCAGGCCACTTACCTTTGTATTCAATCTTGCTCTGTCTGCCTCCTCCATGCCCCTCTCTGCCAAAGTGGTTCCCATCTTTAAAGCTGGGGAACCCCACTTCCCTGACAATCATCAGCCTATATCTATTCTGCTCCACATCAGCAAACTCCTAGAAAAGGTTGTCCACCACCAGTTATCTGATTATCTTAATAAACATAACCTCAGCAACACGGCTTCTGTAAGCATCACAGTACCACCACAGCTCTGGCTCTGTTCACCAATCACATCCTTACCAATCTGAATCGTGGCTGTGCCACTGGTGCTGTCTTTGCTGACCTATCCAAAGCCTTCAATCTGGTCAACCATACCCTCCTCCTCTCAAAACTGCAATCAATTGGCTTTTCTGCTGAGACCACTAAATGGTTTCAGTGTTACCTCTTTAACCAATCCCAATCAGTTTGCCTTGGCACTGTCTCTTCTCCTGCCCTGTCAGTGACCACTGGAGTACCCCAAGGGTCCTTCCTGGGCCCCCTTCGCTTCTCTAGCTTCGTCAACACCCTCCCCTCTGACTGCCAAAACTGTAACACGCTCCTGTACGCAGATGACCTAGTCATCTTTCATATTGACAAATCCCTTCCTCGCATATCCTCTGTCCTTACCCAGAACTACAGTGCTGCCCACAGCTGGTTCACTTCCAACCTGTTGCTGATTAGCACTAAAAACATCGAAGTAATGCTATTTGCATCCAAACCATTGCAAACCAAAATCATCACTGATAACTCCTCGCTCCTAATCTTCTCACCCAATGACTCTGCCTTGGATAATGTCTCCTCCTTTAAATACCTGGGGATCATGCTCGACACCTCTCTTTCCTTCACAGACCATGTCAACATTGTTATTCACAGGATCAACCAGAAACTCGGAGCTACTTACTGCATAAAACCCTACCTGTCTACTGAGGTTCATCTGGCCATGGTCAGGGGTAACCTTCTACCCATACTGGACTACTGTTCCCCCATCTACACCCAAGTCTCTGCCTCCTTATGGGCTAGACTTATGTCTACCTATAATAGTGCATGCCATTTTGTGCTGTCCACCGCCTTCTCCACCCGTCACTGCAACCCTTACTGCTCTCTTGGCTGGCTCTCTCTACAAGGTCACTTTGAATTCACCCTTGGTTGCTTTGTGTACACCATCACTAGAAATAGCACTGTCTCCCCTCTCTCCAGCCTCTGTAAATTCTGCACCTTGTCTAGGTGCCTCCACTCCTCTGCAGTCCCTCCCCTTGAGGTGCCATGAGTCTTGACCAAAATGGGTGGGAATGCCTTATCGGCAGTGGCCCCCACCTTCTGGAATGGGCTTCCTACACCCCTCAAATCCTCTGTCACCCATCATACATTCAGGCATGACCTCAGATCCTGACTACTATCCAAGCACAGCTGTAACTGTCCACCCAGATAGTTCCCCTACCTGTACAGTATCCTATCTTTTCACTGCCCATCTTCCCTTCCCTCTCCCTTCTTGCCCTCTCCCTTTCCTACTCCTTACACTGCCCAGCTTCCCTTCCCTCTCCCTTCTTGCCCTCTCCCTTTCCTACTCCTTACACTGCCCAGCTTCCCTTCCCTCTCCCTTCTTGCCCTCTCCCTTTCCTACTCCTTACACTGCCCAGCTTCCCTTCGCCCTCCATTCTGGCTCCTTGGAAGTTATCCAATTTGTCCTGGGGCATTTAAGTTGGGGTGGTTTAGCTGGTTTCTGCCATAGCTATGTCTGCATCTCACTTTTCTGCCTTTGAGTTGATCATGTTAGTGTATCTACTGATGTGCTTATTTACCCTACTATATTTTTATATTATTGTAATTAACTGTTGTACTTATTTTCTGTATTGTATTTTTATATTACTGTAATTAACTGATGTACTTATTTACTCTACTGTATCATTACATTATTGTAATTGACTGATGTACTTAATTACCCTACTGTATCATTATATTATTGTAATTAACTAATGTACTTATTTACCCTACTGTATTTTTAGATTATTGTAATTAACTGATGTACTTATTTACCTTACTCTACCTTGTATTTGGATGTATCTACTTTGTATTTATCATGAACTTTATAACTTGTGCCTTCTGACCTGGGTCATGCCTGAAAATGGTCCTTTGGATCAGTGTACTTACCCAGTTATCAAAGTCATAAATAAATAGTAAACACTACTGTAGTTGTGTATGGAAGAGGTGTCTGCACTCAATGCAGGATGTGTGTTCTCCTTGCATGGATCACTTGCCAAGAAACCTTCTGTTTCACCGTGTAGGGTGATAGCACACAGCAGTAGAGCACTAGGTCAGTTATTGAAGGGGATCTGCTCTGGATCCCCTGTAAAGAAGATTTTTTTCTTTCTCCTAACAATTTTTTTAGTATAAGAGAAGCTGTTAGTTGTCATTGCTGAAGTCAGTGATAAGAGTTTCCATAAGGACTGAAGCAGACCTTCAGAATATTAAACTATTACATTTTTGAAGTCAACTTAATTAGTTCAAGCTGACACTTTATGGCATGTTTAGGTCTGAATTCAACTTAGTGGAAAGCATTACTTCAAGTTGGCAAAATGTTCATTAGTAAACTCCACTATAGCTGTGTATGGGGTGGCTGCACTCAGTTCAGGATGTGCATTCTCCTTGCATGGGTTACCTGTCAGGACTCCTACTGTTTCATCACGTGGCATGATAGCACACAGTGGTACAGCATCAACACAGGAGTTGAAAGGGACCCGGATGCTATCTCCAGTAAAGAACTGTTTTCTTTCTCAGTACAATTTATGTAGTATGAGGGAAATTGTTAGATGGCATTGCTGATATGAGTTATAAAAATGTCAATCAAGTTTGAAGCAGAAATTATGAATATTAAACTGTTACTTTGCTGCAGTCAACTTAATTAGTTCTGGCTGATATGTTGAGGGTTGTCTAGGTTTAAATGAAGCTTAGTGGGAATCATTACTTCATGTTGGTAAAATGTTCATTATCAAACTCCACTGCAGCTTTGTAAGGGGGGAGTTTTGCTCACAACGCAGGATGTGTGTTTTCCTTGCATGGGATTCTTGTCAAGAAACCTGTTTTGCCATGTTGAAAAATAGTACATAGTGGAGAAGCACCATGCCAGTAGTTGAAGGGGGCCTGGGTTCAGTCCCTAGTAAAGAACATGTTTTCTTTCTTGCTGCAGTTTCTTGTACTTGTATGTGTGTGAGGGGGTGTTACAGTTCACCCCTGGGGTCACCTGATCCACTTACTGCCTATTACATATATTACAAATTCATAGGCTATCAACAGGTTTCATTTACAACATACATGAACATGAAATACATAGTGGCTGAGCTCCTTAAACAGACGTATATACAGAAATATATACATTTTAAATGCTGAATGCTGAATTAAACCTGAACAGAACAGTCTTTCAAAGAAGGTTAATTAGGAGAAAGTTCTGCCCAAGGACCACCTTAAGCCCACCTCTAACTCCTCATTCAATCAGTCCCTAATTTGCATAGGTGTATAACTAGGGGAAAGGAATGACCAGCAGGCACCTATAGAACACCATAGGACCAGCACAGCACCCAGGTATCCCATGAGACTGAGGTTTGAAAATGAGATAACTGACTTTACCATTACAGTATGTTCTAATTTCTTTACTGCTATGTAATGCTTCTTTGAGTACTTTTATACAGCTTTGTGCCTTTTCTTACACTATTTATGTAGTGAGGGGAAGGATTATTTTGTATTTCCCATTTGAGATTTACACTTATATAACACTGAACAAACACTCTGCTGGGCATTGAACTGTGTGAGTTTCCCATGTAAGGGTTTTATAAATGCAACTTTCAACAACAGCTTTGCATGGCTTCCTGTACTTCTCTATCTACAAACTATAAAATTTATGCTAATAAAATACAGGCACATGATTAAACACATTAGTACAGCCCTGCTGCAAGCACTGAACTCGGGGGGTGGGGGTCACAGAAAACACACAGTAGCAGAGTAAAGGAAAACAGAGTGTTTATTTTTTATTTTAGCTTTTGTTGACCGGGTAAGTGCACTAGGCAAATCCTGCCTATTTTCAGGCATGACCCGGGGGGAGAGGGATACAGATGAATGCCAACTGACCTTGAACCAGATGATGCTGTTGGTGGTATTTTTTTGTGAATGAGGGAAATTTGGCCAGGACACTGGGGAAATTCCCCTACTCTTCCAGCAGGGGTCTTGACTTCCTGAGAGCAGAGTAGAGGAGCACAGTTTGGAGCCGGACAGCAGAGGAGGAGGAAGTGCTGATGTGGCAGGGGAGAGGGCCTCCTCCCCTGTCTTGTATACCACTAGAGGCCTGAAAATGAGTTCAGACACTTTTATGGATCAAGAAGATCGAAGTGAGGAGCTGGAAAGGAAAAAGAAGGAATTAAGAGAGAAAACTTCTTCGGTGGAGATGGAGGGAGGAGATGTTGCAAGCATGAGTAGAAAAAAATGTTTTGGAAAATAATCACCAAAAGAGTAAAGAAACAGGAGGTCATATAGAGCCAGATATTTCTGTTGTGGAACGCAAAGAAAATAGGCCAGACTCCTATCAGGCTAAATTGAGAAGCAATGATGTGGCAGTATCAAAGCAAGCTGCACCTGCTGAGAAGGGGAAAAAACAAGTGAAAGTGTCAGCACAGAAAGGAAAGGCAAAAGTAAGTCGGAAATGGCTTGGCCTGAAAAGGATTGCAGAAAGCAAGACAGAAAGTAAAGAAAGAGTGAAAACAAACGAAAACACAGATTTTGAAGATATTGAGGAAGCCACAGGGAAAAAGGGCCCATTAGGAAATAGTAAAGGAGAAAAAAAGGAGGTCTCAGATTCAGAAGAGAGAACTTTTAGAGACTTTGCAGACGCACCTGAATGGGTAACAGAAGCCTTATTACAAGCAGGTTGGAAAAAAAAGGATGATGGGTCTGGGTGGGATCCAAACAGGTCCAGTACATTAGGAATTAGTAAAAAAACCAAAAGAAGACACAAGGGATGTAGAAAGTAAATTTGGGGAAAAAGTGGATGAAGCCAAGAAACAGAAAGATGTAACTTCAGAGGCAGATAAAACAAAAGAAATAATTTTTGATGGACTTGATAGCAATAATGAAGAGTCATCTATGGAGCTTGAGCAGAAAATGATATTAACAGATAAAGAAGTGCAGGAGGAAGGGGAAGGCCAGAAGGAGAAACCCTGGGGTGGGAATACTAAAGAAAGATTATTTCCTAAAGATATAAAACCACAGCAAGTTAAAAGAAGAAATGAGGTATGCCTGAGATTTAGAGGGCCCTCTGAGGATGTGCCCAGCAGAATTTTTATTGGGAAACAACTCTTAATGAATAAAATGAAGTTTTATCCATATGAAATATATGCCCTTATTCATATACCAGAAAGTACAGAATTTGACTTAAATTTTAAACATGGAGGGGGGTTGGACCGCTTTTGGAAATTATATCAGCAAATGAAATATACAGACTTATGGAAGGATTTCTCAGTTATTCCCTTATCAAAACCTGCTTTTAAGATAGTGACTGTGTTATTTTGAAATGAAGGCATCAATGTGGTTGACATTAATTTCTGGATCAAGCAGAGGGGTGTAATGCATGGGCCGCTGGAACCGATATTGGATGAAAATGGTCTGTGGACAGGTGGATGGAAATATAAACTAACACTTAAACAAGTAGATGGGGAAATTCAACATTTGCCAAACTGTTTCTTTCTAAGCCAAGACAGAGGCATTGTTTTTTATGCAGGCCAAGTGCAGGCCTGCTACAAATGTGGAGAGCGAGGTCACTTAAGTCTGTGGTAAAGTCAAGTGTGGCCTATGTGGGGTTGCTGGGCATTTTGGGGCAGAATGCACAAACCAAGGTAAATGTAGTTTGTGTGAAGAGAAAGGGCACACCTTTGCAAAATGTCCCTGGGCTTCCCATAACAGCCCAGAAACTGGAGAAAGAACAGAGCAGATGTCTACCTGGCTGTGATGCAGAAAGAGAAAGAGAAGATAAGGTAATAAGGGAAGCCATTATCAGAGAGGACATGGAAAAAGGAATAAAGGTACAACCTTGGACTAAAGGGTTGGTAATACCAGAGCAAAAAGAATCAAAAGAAAAAACAGGGACTTTTAAAATGGAAGGGAAGACAGAAAAATAAACTGGATTTACTATGGTTACAAGATCTAAAAACCAAAAGAAGAGTACAGCAAAACAGATAATTTCATTGGAAAAAGATCGTGAAGGTGTAGAGTTAACAAATAAATACACCTTATTACAAGACAAGGAATGGTTCACTATGGAGGAGGGCTCTGATCGGTCCAACACAGATCTTTCTAAAGGTGCAGGAGAGGAAGATGGAGACACAACAGACACACAGGTGTCAAAGAAAAGAAAAAATCTAAAGAGGCAGGTAAAAGTGAAGAGAAAACAAAATGTGAAGTTTAAAATGCCTCACTCATAATACAAATAGTATTAAAAATAGAAGGAAGAGGCTGGTAACTTTTAAAATAATATATGACTTGAAAAGTGACTTATATGTATTACAAGACACAAGGTTACACACTATAAATGAAATTCAGCAAACTCAGAAAGACTGGACATGGGGACCATCCTTATGGTCCTTTGGGATAGATAGGTGTACAGGGGTGAGGGTGGCTTTCTCGTCTCATGATGTTCAAATTTTAAAAGTAATAGATTTGGTACCTGGAAAAGCCATGATTATTGATGTTATCTTAAAAAAGAATTCTGTGAGAATTATTGTAATTTATAATCCACAAAGGAAAAAAGAAAGGAATATGCTAATAGATCAAATAGAGGCTTATTTGCATACTTCAAAATTTGTGGTGTGGGGGGACACTTTAACTGTGGGTTATCTAGAGCAGATTGGGGGCAACATCAAACAATTTTTGTGATACGACTCACTTGAAAAGAATGTTAGATAAAGCTGGGTTGGAGGATGGATATAAGTTAAAAGGGAAAAAAGGAGAACACACATATTTCAAGGGTTCACATTCTACTCGTATAGATTTCTGGATGGTACAAAAAAAGTGGAGGTAGTTGATATTAGGAGTATACTGATTGAGACATCAGATCATATGGCAGTAGAAGTTGAAATTAACTTGGGGAATAGGATGAGAATAGGAAAAGGCTATTGAAGGATGAATACAGCTAAGCTACAAGAAGATACTTGTATAGAAAGATTAAAGTAATACTGGAAGATAAATTAACAGTTATGGAATGATATGATAGTGGAACAGAATGGTGGGAAGATACTAAAAATGAAATCAAACAATATATGATCGAAGAAGGACAGAAAGTAGTGGCAACACATTATGAGAAGTATTTAAAATTAAGGTCTAGATTACATAAACTTATGACAAGGCAGGTTAAAGATAAGGTGGATGACTCTAAACAAACTGAAGAAATTAAGGTTAAAATGAAAGAATACCAATATAATAGGGTCATGTCTTTAATTATGGAACAAAAAAGTGGTACCCAGGGAACAAAATATCATACAAATCCTTATGATAGTAGTAAAGAAAGATTAGAAAATCGAGTTATGTACAAATTACAGGATGGAAAAGGGAGGATACATACAGATATAGAAAATATTAAAAGTACAATACAAGAGTTTTTGAAGGAAAAATACCAGCAACAAAGAAGTATTAAAAGTGAGGATTTTTTTCTAACAATTGTTATGCCAGAGTTAGAGGAAGATGAGGCAGAGGTGATAAAGGGGGAAATTAAAGAAGAAGAATTGAAAGAGGCAATAAAATCTTTGTCAAATAACACGGCATCTGGGGTGGATGGGATTCTGAATATGTTCTATAAAATTTTGGAAAAACAAATAGCTCCCATTTTAACAAGAGTATACAATGGTATAATGAATGGAGACAATTTGGCAAAAAGCATAAAATAAGGAATAACAATTTTTTTACATAAAAAAGGAGAAAAAACACAACTTAAAAATTGGCGGCCCATTAGTTTATTGACTTCAAATTACAAACTTTTAGCCAAGGTAATAAATAATAGGTTAAGGACTTTTTTTCAGAGAAATTGATAATGCAGTCTCAAACGTGTGCTATTCCTGGACGGAACATACAACAAAATTTCATTTATATTAGAGAAGTCATAAATAAAGGACAGCAGGATTCTTTGCAAGGGTATTTGTATGCCTTGGATCAAGAAATGGCATTTGATGTTGTAAAGCATCAGTATGTATGGGATACCTTAGAAAAGTTTAAAATTACAACAGAATTAATTAGTTTAATAAAATCAATATATAAGGAAGCGTAAATTTGTCCTATGGTTAATGGGCATCTAGGGACTTCAATGTATATAAGGATTGGGGTTCAGCAAGTGTGCCCATTAAGTCCCCTACCATATGTATTTTGTCTAGACCCACTTCTGAGGAGAATAGAGGTGGAGAAAGAGATTAAAAATATTGTATGGTAAAACAGGGAACTGAATAAAACAAGTGCTTATGCAGATGATTGCTTAGCTTTAGTAAAATATCAGAGTTCAGGGCATAAGTTAACAGAGTCAGTAGAGAAGTATAGCCAATATACAGGGATTAAGATAAATAAAGGGAAAAGTAGAATTTATCCATTGGGGCAATGGAGAAAAAAGAGGAGATTTGGAGATAGCAGAAGGAAGCATTAAGGTGCTGGGAATAAGATCTGGAGGGAATGACGTAATACAACAAAACTGGGAAGAAAAGTATCAAATAGCCCAAATAAAAGTACATAAATGGAAACAATGGAGTATGACACGAGAGAAAATAATTTACTTATTAAAAATGTTTATTGTCCCAATATTTTTAATTTTAGCGTACATTTTTCCAGTACCATTTCAAATGCAATCCAAAATTCAAAGTATTTTTTTCAATTATTGTGGGGTAGGAAGTTAAATCCTATTAAAAGGGGGATAACGTATAGAACCATAAAAGATGGGGGTTTAAACATGATAAATCCAATTTTTTTTATATTTAATATTTTTGTGTTTTCAAATATTGTACTATTAGTAAAAGGTGAGAACAAAGCTTGGTCTTGGTTAACACAGCAATGGAATGTGCCTTTCATTAAAAGTATTGGGAAGAAAGGGAATATAGTAGGAGATAAAGTGTGGCCAGTATATATGGAATTGGAAGGAAGTATTTAACCCAGTGTGGGGGTAACAGTGGATGCTCTAATTAGGGGTAACAGAAAACAGAGGTATAAAGAAATTATGGAGAGGAATTTCTGGGAAAAACAAGTTTTTAAGGTAGAAAAAGGCATAAAAGAGCAGGACATTTTAGCTGTTACATTAGAAAAAAGAATTCCGGGAAAAATGAAAGAGGTAGTATGGATGTGTAGTCATGGGAAGTTAAATATGAAAGGTAACCATAAACATAAAAGAATGGAGGAAAGAATATGTGGAGAAAGAGATTGTAGGACAAAAGAGGAAAGTATGCAACATTTATATTTTGATTGTGATTTTATTAAACCTTTTTGGGGTATGGTAGCCAGTTATTGGGGAGTGCAAGCTTTTAAAACTATGACATATGAGATTTTGATCTATGGTCAGCTAACAAAAGAATGGGAAAAAGTTAATAAAATACAGTCTATGTTATTTTGGCAGTTTTGAAATAGTCTCTGTGGCATAACAGATGCTCAAGATTTTTGCAGAATAAGGATTTGACTGTACAGGATGTTTTTTTTAAGTTTCAAGATGAAGTAGATAACATTTTTCAAGATGAATGTAAATTATGGGGAGAAGAGAAAGCAAGAGAGCTGTGGAAAAATGTTACTGGAATTGGGTAGATAATATGGATATCATAATGACTGTGTGATTTGTTTTTGTTTTGGAAAAAAGTATGTTTTTGTTTTAATAAAAACTTCCCCTGCTCTTCTTGATAAGTACCATGGGATCTTTAACATCCACCTGAACTACCACCAATCCAGGCAGATGGGACCTCGGTTTAACGTCTCATCCAAAAGATGGCACCTCAGAAGTGCAGCACCCCTCTCATGCTGCACTACAGTGTCAGTACTGGGATATTAACCCAAGTGCCAGATGTGGGAACTGAACCCACTGCCCTCTGATCTTCTGGCCTCAGAGGCCACTGACACTACAGTGTTGTGTAACAGGATGACAGTTAAGTACTTTTTATTTCCTTTTATACAGTACTGAGATATTTTAAATCCTTAGGCTGTCCTTTTCATTTCTTTGCCTAGCACTAAGTAAGTGTGCTTTGTCACGGCAGTCTTGTGTGCCACTAATCCCTTGACAGTCCCACGACAGATCTTGCTTACCACTCATCTCCTGACAAGCTTGTGACAGACCTTAACCCTGTGACGGTCCCCAGTGAAGAACAGATTTTCTTTCTCACTACAATTTATGTTGCATAAGAGAAATTGTTAGTAAGGTGACCCAATGATCAGAAGGTTTGGGTTCTAGCCCCATACCTGGAACTTGGCCTCATACTCAATGTTGACAATACAAAAGGTTCTCGAACCCCTCCCCGGACCTAGAAAATAGCTATCACAGCTCACCATCAGTTATAAATGAAAGTACTATGGACTTCTGTTTTCTGTTTTTTTTTTTATTCTGCTATTATTAGTCTAATAAATGTACCTATGAAATTGCACTGTAACTGCCCGGTGGGTTAGCTTCCTGGTTTAGGCATGCTATATGTAACAGTTTTAGGCAGCAATGCCATAAAAAAAAGTTTAGTTGTGTAAATTGTGCAAGACATTA
Source organism: Neoceratodus forsteri (assembly GCA_016271365.2). Taxonomy (NCBI): domain Eukaryota; kingdom Metazoa; phylum Chordata; order Ceratodontiformes; family Ceratodontidae; genus Neoceratodus; species Neoceratodus forsteri. The sequence continues at coordinate 142,446,021 of JADMNL010000029.1, read as the reverse complement.
CAAAAGGAAATTCAGCTCCTGTGAACTCCCTGGCAGTTCAAGCCCAAAATAGGATCAAGTTTCACCCCTCCCCATGGACCCGATGGGTTAGAAATCCCTGCAATGGACCTCTCCCCGTGGCCTGCAGAAATCCCGGCATCTGCTGACATGGAAGGCCTCTCCTGCTGTTCTGCACAAGCAAAAATTAACCTAGTTCTGCCGAGAGGAAAAGCACCTTGGCTGAAAAGGGCTGGCAGTGGATTCTGACACCACAACAACCTCTGTGGGTGGATCAGAGAACTTGTCCCTCCTGCAAGGGTAAACTGTGCCTGCAGAGGCAACAAAAGTTCTACCCATGCCAGAGAGTGTACCTTTTCTTCCTCTGGTCTCAAGGATCTTTCAGGCTCACTGGGTTTGGCTGGAGCAGTCAAGACTGTTTTTATGCCCTTCTGCTTTAAGTATCCTGATAGGCAACAACAGTTAAGCATGACAGAATCATTTTAAATGTCTTCCAAATATAAGCAAAGTCAACTAGTGATATAAAGAAAATACAAAATCACACATGCCCCCACAATGCAAAGCATCATGGGCTGAATATGCAGATCACCACAGAATGTTATGCAGGTCCAACTTTAAGCAGAATTGCATGGTGCCGAAAGGCCTCTCACAGATATAAAGGTTTACCAAGGTGACTGCAACAAAGACAGTAATAGAGTTGCATACCTTCTCATATGTAGAGACTGCTGGTTTTCAGGATCTTATGCACAATACAGCACCACACTCTCTGGTGCCATCATGATTCTTTTTTTCCCTAAAAAAGGAATATCACATATTTACTGTGAACTGCATTAATAAGTTAATTCTGCATTTTTGCAGGTTTTTGTTCTAAAAATACATATTATAGCTTATACTGTAAGTGGACAGGTAATCAAACTTTTGGCTAAATGACAGTGACTGCCCACTGTTTTCTTTTGTCTTAGTCTCCAGCCCCACTACTAGCAGTACTCTTTCACAAAACAGCCTGTCCCTGTGGATAAATGCACGTGAGAAAGATCACTCAGGGTCAAACATATTAAATAAACTAAATACTGAGACCTGTTTGTTAGCTAAAGAGGTGGTCTTAAGCCCGACGCCCCCTGCTTTAACAAATTACTTGCACACCATTTCCAAGCAATACTACACCAGAATGTGGTGAGACTGCCCTTAAGCCTCTTTTCCAACATGTCCAACTGGGCAAGTAATACAAAATGTACAGGCAGCCCTGCGTATCAAGGCCAGTGCCAACAAAAAGCAAATGAATTGCTCACAGGAAGAGTCAGCACATGGCACCATGCCAGATAGTCCTGGTTGATAGGAACAGGTAGCAGGACACAAGTTGCTTTAAAGTCAGTGTTCTTTATTAAGATCCATAGAATTCCAAAGGCAACAATCCCAAAAGAGACAATGAAAGCAGGCTGAACCCCACACAGTGTGGCTGACCCCTCCCCATCAGAATCTCACTCTGAAAAGTGCCAGTCAAATGTGCTATTTGTTCCAATGAACCAGAACTATCTGGAATGGCACCATGTGCCGACTATTCCTGTGAGTAATTCAGCTGGGCAAGTGGTCATTTGCTGTTAGGACTGCAAACTGGTTAAAAGAATTGCCGATACACTACTGCATCTCCTAGAGTTTAATCCATTAAAGTGATCTTTGTGGTCTGCCTTTGCAGTCCAAATACAACTGTAACCATTAAGCAATTGTATTCAGTTTCTCTTGGTACATAACCTGTGACATCTTTTACAATGATCTGTACGGATTTTTCTCAAAACTGTATGTAATTGTTCTGCCTTAACTGCTTTGAACTTGACTCGACTACATTTCCTCTGGAACTGCTTATTGTACTTGTAGTGTTTTTGAATAAATAACTAAAATACTGTGGATAATTTCAGGAATGTCTGTCACTTCAGCTGGCGTTGGGACTTCAAACAATGGTAGTGACAATCTAAAGACAGTGCAATGTGGCGTGTAAATATTTGGTGCAGTGCAGCTGCTTCTACAGTACATGCACTCACTGACAGCTCAGGCAGTGTCCAGTGATGGAGGAGGAGGAGGAGACCTGTGCTGGTCACCATATATAGTGGTTAGGCGTGGCGGACACTGGGGCAAGGGGTGAAGGGAGGTGGAATGTCAGCAGGTGAATCAGGTGGGGGGCTGTTCAGAGGTGCCACTGCACCACCAGGACATGCTATAATAAGGTATACTGGGGGATCAGGGGTGGGAGAATCACTTTACCACCAGGGAATGATGCATCATTAGACAATGGGTGATCAGGGGGTTGGGGAACCACTGGACCACCAGAGAATAATACATTACTAGACAAGGGATGATTGGGAGTGGAGGGAAGTATGAACCACCAGGCAGTAACACATCAGCAGATAGTGGTCAGTTGGCAGCTGGGAGAATCACTGGACCACCAGAGAATAGGTACAGTAGTGCACATGGGATATCGGGGATGGGCGGCTGCTCTACAGCCACCCTGCCTTGGGGTGGGGGTGCAGGCTTAGGAGCTAGTTAAGAGGTGGTTTTGGTGGCAGTAAACAGCACCACTTTCATTGGGCTGTTTACTGCTACTCTGTGAAGCATATTCTGCTGCACCGGTAAGCATGAAAGGACCCCCCTCATTTGCATAGGCACAACGGTATTCTAGTGCCTTTGCACTGCCAGATTTGGGAAGTGCTCGGGGGCCTCTGAATATGGCCCAGCCTGGAACTCTAACACAAACCCTGGTTGGTGTCAGCACTAACAACATTTGCGCTGGTTCTATCCTTTAAATATCCAGCCCTACTTCTTTTCATCTGGATGCTATTTGTAGAGTACTCATGCTCTGTATTTACTTGTCTAATTTTTTCATGTAGCACCATATTTTTTATTCATTTATTTAAAATTGGTGACCAGGAAAGGCACACTGAGCCACAGCTCATTTCCAGGTGCGACCTGGAAATTTCTTACTTCTGAAAGGAGGACCCATGTTGACATAATAACACTAAATGCTGGTAAAGGGAAAGCAATAACTACAAGTTCAATTGAGCTCCAAACTTTCTTTACTAAGCGTGGGAGGTTGGGCTCCTAATATTTCCATTTCTCATAGAAGTTATTGCCTGTCACTCTCAGAAAGCACTACTGTCATTTTCAGTATAAGTTGCAGCTATACTAGAAGGAGCAGGCAGTGGCTAGAAGGAGTAGGCAGTGGGCACTATATCTGTCTTGATAATCAAAGAAACTGACTTATGCTGTAGTGCTAGGGGATAGATGTCCTATTTCAAACTCCTACTGCTCAGACCAGGACATTGTCACTTGTGTTTCTTCACTTGACCTGGACACTCTCACTTGTGGTCCTTAACTTGGCTTTGCTAATAAAGCTTACATTCCATTAAGTGAAGGATGCAAGTATCAGAGGTCATCTTCTAATTCTGTTTTTTTGTTTTGTTTTGTTTTTAGTCCTAAACCAATAATTCACACAACAGGATCTAAACCAAATCTAAATTCTAATCTTTATCTAAATAAATAAAATTGTGGCTTGTCAAAGCCAAACCAAATCCAAGTCCACCATCAGATTTGCTCACCACAGTTTTATGTGATAACGGCAACTCCGTAAGTGCGCTCACCACAAAAACTGAAAAAAACACGTCACTCGACATCAAAAGGGCAACCACAATTACAGCAACCGCCACAAACAGCGACAGTCACTTACTGTCTCAGCACCAGCAACAAAAGTAACACTCGCATCCCCCAATATTATTATAATTAGCTTGGGGGAGTGGAACAAGGAAAAGAAGAAAAACTGCAAAGAAAAAATTACACCACAGTCATACCCAAACCCAGGTCCACCAGCTCAGGGGGTAGTGACTCAAGCCACTACACCAAACAGCCAGCTCAGAAATGCTTGGAAATAAGCCAGCCTAGTGGTGCTGGAGGTTGAGGCACTGGTCGCTTCACCATGTGCCACGCTAGCGACCCAGGTTTGGGAACGAGCCTGGGTTATCAGGGGTCAGTTAGGGAGGGGGAGGATGGAGCACATGCTGACTGCTCTCTTCTCTGTGCAGTGACCCCCAATGGAAGTCAGGGCACTACAGGTCTGGTGCATCTAGGGGGTGGAGTATGGCAGACGTTGACACATAGTGCCTAGATGTCATTGCATGTCCGTACTCCAAAGGGGAGGGAAAATGGAGGAAAATGGTGGTCAGGCATGGTGGCTTGATAGCTGTGCCTCTGTGCCCCCAGACCCAGAGGAACCATGTTCAGGTCTTGGATCCAGGCCCAGTGGGGAGGTAGGGGGCCTCCCCATGAGCACTGCATGCTAGCTTGAGGAGTCGTGAGTCTTGACAGGAGTTCGCAAGGGCAGGAGGACAGCTGCCAGATGATTGCAGACTGAACTGTGGGAGCAGAAAGAGAAAAAAAAAAGAAATGCTAGGAAATGTTTGGCTGAACACAGCCCCATAGCCTGCTACAGTGGGTGTAGCTCACTGCTACACTCGCCATGCATGACTCCTCGCTACATTTTTCTCACTCGCTATTGCTACGGGGGGGATGTCCAAATTGAATCAATCAACTTAACTCGCCCACATTACAGCACACCGCTCACCACTACTACTTAAAGGCCTTTGTCTGTACTGTTTCTGACTGTTTATCCCCCTGCCAATTCTGTGTACAGTTACAGTATATTATTGTGTTACACCACCGTTATCGTCCTTAGTAGGATGTAAACAGGTCAACACTTCAGACCTAGTCCGCTTTTCAGGGTAACCAATGAATACATAATGGAAATAGAAAATTAGTCAGTGAATCAGTCAAATAAATAAGACAGGTGATAACAGTAAAACTGAACCCTGATCAACTCATAGAGTGATTCACAAGAAGACTCTAAGGCAACTGTCTCAGTCTAATTTATTACTCTAGTGCCTTGTGATGGTAAGGGGGGTGGGGAGGTTGCTTATTTGCCAGTTACATCTCCAAAATTTACCAAACAGCACCACAAAACCTCTAAACTGCAGCATTTTCTGCATGCCAAATGTGGTCTTCCAACCCATTGTCTATATCTGCTTCCTTCAAATGTGCCCTATAGTGATGTTATTGCTGTGTGGTATGACTAAATAACTCAAGCATGCTGCTGTCTCAGGGCAATCATTCAAGTGAGAAATGCATTCAGTCCCGAGTGTGCAATGTATTATGTAGCTGATAAATGCCAAAGGCTGTGGGCCAAGGAGTTTAGTATAAACCTTAAGGAAAGCTGCAGTCTCGCTTTCTTTTTCATTTAATTGTTCCTGGGTATACCACGTCCCTTATCATCACTCTTCCAACTTACTGCCCTCTCTGATACTGCTGACAAACTCTCTTCTACCTAGTGTGCAGCCGCACCAAGCTGCAAACACAAAGACGGAGGGTTGCTTTGGTTGTAACCTACTGTGTGAGGTAGATCCCCAAACTGTGAGAGAATTCTGAATTTTAAAGAACGGCACACTCAAAGAGCACTGCCTAGCTTCCCTTACGTATCGTGTTCAGGCAGTACTCTCTTCTTTTGTACATGCCTTGGACTTTGTATTTCTAAGCATTAAGATATGATCGGGGTTATGTTAAAGTTCTAGTTAATCACCCCCTGGGGGTGTAATGTGTACGAGGTGCAGCTGAGTTCAGTAAAGGAGGATCTGAAGCTTAAAGTTTGATAAAGTAGTTCCATTTTTCTGTGCAATTTTTTGTGAGGGAATGTTAGTGGACACGTTCATTGAGTGTTGCTATAGCACTGTTATCAGCTGAGTGCATTGAAGTTCAAAAAAAGGGTCCAACATTTGTATTTATGCAATAGTAAGTACACTTGCTGATGCACAGTTTTTGCAGAAATCATTATTAAATGTCTGTTTGCTCAGAGGTGCCATGGGGCCCTTAGTCTTGCCATGGTAGAAGACTTGGTTTGCTGGCCAAGGCACCTAGCTTCACCTGAGCTCTTTCCTTCTAAGACTGCTTGAAAGGCAGAGTAGAGAAACTTACCAGAGCAAGGGAAAAGGATTAAGACTTAGTTTGGCTAAGCAGATTTACTGTGTGGTGGTGTTTTTATTTTTTACTCACAGGGATTGCTACTGTTTGTTGCTAACATTTCATTGCTTTATTTTTTCTCTGATTCAAATTGTTGTTGCTGGTATACCTTCTTCTGCATTATGACAAGGTGTGCCTACAGGTGTGTGCTAACAGATTACTCCTGTAATCTTCTGATTCAAATTGTCTTTTGCAAGGTATATCTTCTGTTACTGCTTTATTTTTCTCTGGAGCAAAGTGTTTCTTACAGGGTATATCTTCTCTGAAATTACTGTATTACAGGTGGAGCTTACATTTTTGTGACTTTTTTATCATTGGGCTAAACAAAATTACTGTTTGACACTGTGTTTTATTTTATTCTTGTTTGTTGAAAAGGTTTGTTGTCTCAGAGGTGTTTCAGTCTCCTTCTCACATTGAAGGAGCTAATTGCTTTTCCTCCCACAGCTCTTCCAAAGGATTAGGTGTGTATGTGGGGGGTGGAGCTGGCAAACTGTCAGTAATTTCCAACAGAAAGAAGGTTAAAAGTCAGGTTAGTCGATATCTTGGAGGTAGAAGACTTGGTTTGCTGGCCAAGGCACCTAGCTTCACCTGAGCTCTTTCCTTCTAAGACTGCTTGAAAGGCAGAGTAGAGAAACTTACCAGAGCAAGGGAAAAGGATTAAGACTTAGTTTGGCTAAGCAGATTTACTGTGGTGGTGGTTTTTATTTTTTACTCACAGGGATTGCTACTGTTTGTTGCTAACATTTCATTGCTTTATTTTTCTCTGATTCAAATTGTTGTTGCTGGTATACCTTTTTCTGCATTATTACAAGGTGTGCCTACAGGTGTGGCTAACAGATTACTCCTGTAATCTTCTGATTCAAATTGTCTTTTGCAAGGTATATCTTCTGTTACTGCTTTATTTTCTCTGGAGCAAAGTGTTTCTTACAGCGTATATCTTCTCTGAAATTATTACAGGTGGTGCTTTACAGGTTTTACAGTTTTATCTAACATTAGGATAAGCTTTCAGGGTTACTGCATTTGTTGTTGACTGATTGTTTCTGCTCTTACCTCCTTGTTCTTTCGTCCGTGGTTCCTTATTTTAGGCAGGGAAGGGCCCAGCCACCACCCCCATCCTCAACCACCCCGCTACACTCCTTTTATAGGGTACCACAGTTGTGACATTTCCTGTGGCAGAGCAGGAAGGGGCGGATCAGTGGGGCCTCCAAGTGATCTAATTTACAGGGCACTAGTAATTTAACTTGTTATAACAAGTTAAACAAAAGCACAATTAAACCATTACTTGCATTTTTTTCCTTTTTTCTCCTTCTAATTACTCTGACTAGCTTACAAACCCAGCAACTTATTTGGAATGGATTTCATTAACTGCAGGTACTGTGGAACAATTTTCAGAAGGACAGTCTTACAGGATTTAGGACACTGTCCCTACATGCTGGAGCCTTTGGAGATCTTGAGGGCTCAGCTCCGGGCAGCATGGGCAGAGTTGCACGCCTCAAATTTCATATTGAAGAGGAAATACATTATAAGAACCACCCGCCATTTCCCCAGCATCCAACAGAAAACCTCGATCGCAGAGGGTAGTTGGTCAGGAGGTTGGCAGGTGGTTAGGAGGAGCAAATCAGGTGCCCCATCACTCTCTGCTCTCCAACACATTACCTCCAAAAACCATATAAACACTACAAACAGGTATCTGCCTCTATCTCTGAAATCAAATAAAGAGGCAGAAGATGCTGCAGAGCAGGACACTGTGGCACAGGAGCTAGCACAACAAAACTCACCCAAATCAGGAACCAAAACAAAACAAGCACAAAGGAAATCCAAAAAACTTCTGATCATAGGAGACTCCATGATTCAGGGAGTTGATACCCTTCTCCAGCCAGGGGTGATGGTCAGATGTCTCCCAGGTACATCAGCATGGAGAGACACTGACCGCATTGCTAAAATTGTTCACAAAGCAGGAGAAAACATTGATGTCCTAGTACACATAGGGACTAATGATCTTGCCAGCCGGTCAGTTGTGGAGACCAAGGAACACCTGACTAGGCTGGGTGACAAACTATCATCTATTTCGTCCGGCATCTCCTTCTCTGAGATCCTGCCAGTCTGGGAGAGGGGAGCAGATGGACGGAAGGTCAGAGAAGGGGAGATAGGGGAGCTAAACACGTGGCTCAAGGGCTGGTGCCAGGAAAAAGGACACAGATTTGTAGGGAACTGGCAACAGTTCTGGGAGCGAAAGTTCTTTAAATTTGATGGACTGCATCTGACTAAAGGAGGAGTCAGTGCATTGGGGCAGAAGTTTGGCGTCTTTGCAGAATATTTAAACCTAGCAAATGGGAGAGGGTGCAGCACCCCATCACGTCAGAATGGGAAGAACACCGCCCCCTCAGCTAGTGGTCAAACAGGAATTCAGCATGTTTGCCGTTCATTTGCATCACCAGGTAAGAAAAAGGTTTGTCTCCCCATACGACGAGCCAGGGGTAATGCCAAACTTCACCCAACAACTAACACACCAAAATCTGGCCAATGGAAAATCATGTACACAAATGCTCACAGCCTGGGAAATAAGATCCCAGACCTGCAGGCATAATGTCAGAGGCTAAACTGGACATAGTAGCAATTAGTGAGACGTGGTTTACCAGTAACCACACTTGGGAGACTTCAGTACCTGGCTATGTATTGTTCAGAAGAGACCGAGGTGCAAGAAGGGGAGGAGTGGCCCTGTATGTTAATGAAAATATCAAAGCTACAGAAATTCAGAATACACATAAGGAGCCAGAAGAACTGTGGGTCACCCTGGAAACAGGAAATGGACAGCCATAAGAACTGGGGTTGTCTACAGGCCCCAGACCAGAGGGAGGACATAGACACATTACTGTTAGAAGATATACAAAGCGTGACAGCTAAGGGAGGTTCTGATAATGGGAGACTTCAACATGCGGATACAGATTGGTCAATACCAGCAGGAACATCTGCCAGAACTAGACTCATAGTGGATTCCTGCAGGGGAAGGCCTCAAACAACTGGTACAGCAACCCACAAGAGACAGGGCTATCCTAGATCTAGTACTGACTAACAAAGAAGGATCACAGATCTCCAGGTAGAAGGTCACCTGGGGGCCAGTGACCATCACATGGTATGGTTCAATTTGGCTACTACATCTAAATCATCCCATTCTAAGGCAAAAATATGGGACTTCAGAGGAGCTGACTTTGATAAGATGGCCAACAGAGTTAAGCTAGCCCTGGCAAAAGAAACACAGGTGAGGGGTACAGGCAAAGTGGGCAAGCATTAAGGATGCAATACTTGAAGCAACATCCCATTGTGTTAGACAGAAAAGGAAGTAAAAGAAGAAGGAAACCACTTTGGTTCTCAAATACAGTAGCAGAAAAGGTCAGAGCCAAAAGGCTGGCCTTCAGGAAATATAAGGAACACAGCGGGATGAAGATAGGAGGCATACCAACTGCCCTAAGGGGAAGCAGGTAAGGCAGTAAGGCAGGCAAAGTCCCAAACTGAGGAAACACTAGCACGAACAGTAAAGAAGGTGACAAGACTTTCTATAGATACATTAGTGAAAGGAGAAAGTCCAGAGGGGTATGCTAAGCTTAGTGGAGAAAAGGGAGTATGTGAGGAGGAGGACCCTGTAAAGGCATCTATCCTAAATAGATACTTTTGCTAGTATTTACTGAAGAGGAGGAGGCAGGGCCCACAGCTCAACATCATGGACACAGGGGAGGGAGGTGAGCACTACTCCCTCACAAAAGAAAGGGTCCTACAAGAGCTTGCTAAGCTCAGGGTGGATAAGGCAATGGGACCTGATGGCATACATCCCAGGGTACTTAAGGAGCTAAAGGAGGAACTAGCAGAGCCATTAGCAGAATTGTTTAGTGAGTCTCTGAGCACAGGAGAGGTCCCAGAAGACTGGAGAAGGGCTCATGTGATCCCGCTCCCACAAGAGTGGTAGCAGGGAGGAGGCGGGGAACTACAGACCGGTCAGTCTTACCTCAGTAGTGGGCAAGATTATGGAGGCACTCCTTAAGGAAAGGATAGTGCAACACCTGGAATCCATAGGTGCACAGGATCCAAGACAGCATGGGTTTACAAAAGGAAGGTCCTGTCAAACTAATCTCATAGATTTCTTTGACTGGGTAACCAGAGTGGTGGACCAAGGGGGAGCAGTTGATGTCGCCTACCTTGACTTCAGCAAAGCTTTTGACACTGTTCCACATAAAAGATTGATAAATAAGCTGGGTAGGCTCGGGGTGGGTCAGAAGTTGGTCAACTGGGTGCAAACTGGTTGGCGGGCAGAAAACAGAGAGTGGTGGTAAATGGTATACAGTCAGAAGAGATGCAAGTCACAAGTGGGTACCTCAGGGATCAGTCCTGGGGCCAGTCTCTTCAACATCTTCATTAGTGACCTTGCAGATGGACTAGAGGGTAAGGCTTGTCTGTTTGCAGATGACACCAAGATCTGCAACAGAGTAGATGATCCAGATGGGTGGGCAGAATGAAAAGAGATCTGGATAAACTAGCAGAATGGTCAGAAGAGTGGCAACTGGGATTTAATGCAAAGAAGTGCAAAATCATGCACATAGGGAGAGAAACCCTGAAGCCACCTATAGGCTGGGTGGGAGTTGCTAGCAGTCACAAAGGAAGAAGAGACTTGGGCATCATCATCACTGATGACCTAAAATCATCAAGCAGACCTCTAAAGCAGTAGGTAAGGCTAGGGGGTGTTAGGGTGTATTAGTAGGGTATCACAAGTCGTGAGAGGTAGATAAATCCTCTGTACCAAGACACTGGTTAGCCCATCTGAAGTACTGCATGCAGTATTGAGGCCACACCTTCAAGGACATTAACCAAATTGAGGCAGTCCAGAGAAGGGCAACCAAAATGGTGCAGGGACTGCATCAGAAGACACATGAGGACAGATTAACGGAGCTCAATATGTATACCCTTGAGCAAAGGAGGGAGAGGTGATGTGATTGAGGCATTCAAACACCTTAAGGGCATAAACAAGGTGAAAGAGTCTAACATGTTTAAATATAAGAAAATAGCAGGACAAGAGGACACAGCATGAGATTAGAGGAGGCCGATTAAGGGGAATGTGAAATTCTTTTCTCAGAAAGGGTGGTGGATGCATGGAATGGCTTACCACAAGAAGTGGTGGCTATGAATACAGTGCAGGGCTTCAAACAGGCATGGGATAGGCATAAGGGAGCAATACAAATGACTATGAATAGATAGGCCACTGACAGAGCAAAGGCTGATGGCACATTTATAAAGTAGAAAAAGAAAAGGGCAGACTGGATGGGCCTTGCGGTCCTTATCTGCCGTCAACTTCTATGTTTCTATGTTTCTATGGTAGTCTTTGTGAAACTATTGGCATGAAAAACTAACATTGGACACTTCCATGCATGTGGTTTGATATAGAAGATGCCCACTTATAACATGGCTGTGTGGTTGGCTGAACCAAAACAGTTCTCTCTCACTAAAAGAAGCCTACTTGCTGTATGGAGCAGTACTGGTACTGGTTTAAAAGCAACAATAAGAGTTTTACTGTTTTTGTTTTACCCTTTTATAACTAAATAAGTATTTTTAAAACAGCTCACAGATTCTGATGCCCAAACAGATGTCTGCTTGCTCTTTGGAGTTCAGGTGGGGGTACTCTTTTCCCATTTCAGCCTGTTCATGCTTCGATGGTTGGGTGGGGATTGTTACTGTATGCTGGAGGTAAGAGGGGTTTTCGGCTGATTCAGGGATAAATGCAGCAGGGCTGTAATAAGAATGAGAAAATGTAATCTACCTACCTTGATGAATGTCTGGTGAGCGATACGAATTTCAGCTTTGCAGTAAACAGTAAAAGTGAGAGAGAGAGTAGGGTGCCTGAGAGAGAGAGAGAGAGAGACAGAGCACGGGAGTTCATGTCTCAGGCTCTCTGCACCACTCAGCTTTAGTAGGGGTGGCTGGGCAGTATCTTGGTAGTCTCTCATGGTAGTAAAATGTAAAATGCAGCTTGGCTGAGCAGTGAGAAAGAGGGAGTAGGATGCAAGTATGTAAGAAAGATGAAATACATTGCATCTCAGCACCATGTGGTTTTAGCCTTTTAGAGGCTAGCATCTTACCAGTAAACAGTGAAAAAGTACCATGCAACTGAGATGACTTGTGACTAAATATAATATTATCCTGTAGACATGGCTCTGTGCATCAGTGAAAGAGTAGGTTGTATTAGCAGATGTACTAATGACGGATGAGAGTTCTAAAAAGGAATTTAAAAGGAGGAACTTGTTTTTAAAAACAATGCTCACGTGAAGCGGCTCTAAAAGTAGAGCCCCAGCAGTGGGGCAAACTCTCTGTTTCCACTATGATCCACATTGTGTTATGTGGAAATCTGCAAAGGTAGCCAGCTGGCCTTGGCTACATGAGTGGGCATGCAAGCATCACCATGGTACCTGTCTGTCCATTTTTGGTAACCTGTAACAACCCCCTACAGTATATCAGGTGATCAGTTACATACTCACAGCTGCAACACCTAGGCTCACCACAAGAGGTGCTTAAATGGCTGGGCAGACATCACCCACCAAGTCAGATGGCATTGCCCCAGTGGTCCTAATAATCCTCCAGCCTACAGATAGGAGTTGGAATCATAATTCTACCCCTGGTCTTCTGAGTGATGGCTCAGTGGGTTATCTCAGTGCCATCAGGGAGGGAATGCTACATTCTCACAAGCAGCATTGCAGTTGGCTGGGAGGCAGTACCTGACTCATAGAAACATAAACTTTGACAGCAGATAAGGACCACTTGGCCCACCCAGTCTGCTCATTTCCGTATCTATTTGATTAGCTGCAGATCCTAGTTAACCAACAGCCTACTTCTTCCTACCCCCCACCAGAATTGACTAATATCTATCTCATGCATTCTTGAATTCCCCCACTGTTTTTTAACCCAAGACCTCCTCAGGAAGGTTGTTTCATGTGTCCACCACCCTCTCCATGAAAAATACTTCCTCACATTGCCCCTGAATGAAATGGAGAAAGGACAACTAGGACTCAGTTTTATAAGTCCTGCTTAGATTGGCACACCTTGTGCTGAAACCATGACTGCGGCAAACTTGGCTGCAGTGGGGACCCTGCTCCTGATGTTGTAAAATCAGGTTCCTCTCTGAGTTTGCTGCAAGTCATCTCATGCACCGAACAACTTGTGCATGGGAGGGGAATGCCGAAAGCTGCAGGAGTTTGGCCCACCAGCTGTGCATCCAAAGACTGGTAGAGCCCGTAGAGGGAAGAACGGGGTGGGTTAGGGGTGGCGACAGACTCTAGGGGCAGGACATGGATGGTTCGGTGCCAGGAAGTGGGTGTGGGAGGCAGGAATGGTTCTATTTCTGGCAGTGGAGGGAGGCTTGAAGGGCATCACCCACAGCTGCACAAGTGCAGGCACAGTTGACCAAGTGGGGGATGGCCCCAGAAGTCTACTGGTGATCGCTGCAATAGGAGGGCATGGCCCACTTCCCATTACACCAGGACACTATGATTGTCACACAGGCCATTAGACCTGCTCCTGGCTAGTCTAACTCTGGTGGTCTGTACACCACTCAGAAGGGTTTGCAGAATCCCAATTAAGGGGATACTGCAGCAATGCCCTGGCTCAACCCCCCCCGCCTTGCCACACTGGATCCATTACAAGGATGGTGGAAGCCCGGCTGGCACAGGCAGGTGCCCTGTTGGCATGGGGGCATCTGAAAAACAGAAATGGTTCATGGTGCGGTGCAAGATACCCCCTGCACCAGTCCTTGTTGGCACAACATGGTGTACCATTCCTGATGGTTGGAAAATCGGGCCCCTAGTGTCATACAGGACAAAGTAAAATAACATGTGACATATGTTATAGTAGGGGTGCACTCTGTTCCAGTCCTTTATCTGTCAGGTAAGGACTGGTAAATCTTTGTGCATTCAACTTTGACTCAGGCACCTAGCCCCCACCAGTTGGTTCTTTGCTAACTGATACTAGGACACTGTAGTCATTGAAGGTTGGAAGGCACTCTAAGTCCATTATGTCTGCCTCTGCCCTATTTTAAAAGAAGGGATGGAAAAATTTACCTATGCTTTGCAAACATATACAAATTTATAGGGTTTCCCTACTCTTCCTACTACCCAGGATACCTTATGTTTGCCTTGTGGTAAGTTCCGGCTTACCCTCAATGCATATGTTGTCTTCATTTCCAATGTCTCCTCTATTAGATTGTTTCATAGGTTCACCTCCCTCTGAGAGCCAAATTGTCTCCTAATGTTACCCCTGAATTTACCACCTCTAAGCTTCAGGGCACATCCGTGTAGTCTACTAAAAAAAACCTAGATCAAATATATTAGTTGGCTCAGTTGTATCAGTACCCTTGAGCATGTTTTGTTCCATTATGAACATGTTAATGATCTTCAGTCTGAGCACATAGATGTTCTCCCACACCGGTCATCATTTTGCACTGGATTGCACCCTCTCGATTAGCTCAATGGGTTTTGGATTGAGGAGTCCAGAACTGCACATAGTACTGCAGCTAGGGCCCAACTACCAAAGCCACTGCAAAGTGACAGGATTACTTCTCCTACATTACATGTGGGTGCAGTATAGATATGTGACTGCAATGTCAGTGCACAATAGTAACTGAAACACTCCAGCAAGACATACATAGTAAATGTAAGGTCTTCAAGCAGTTTTCATTTGTATAACACTAAGCCATGAAACATGTTTTCTCGCATAAATCTGTATGTTTGTCCAGACGTGGAGCCTTTGCAAAGGAGTCTCTGACTCAAAGGTTGTAATTCCGAAACTTAAATAAATAAATAAATTTTACACAGATGTACGGCAATACAAGAAATCATTATATTCTAAGACATCTATGATACTGCAAGTTATATCAGTGAAACATTTCTACCATACAATAATGCAAAAGATAAGCACCATAAACCTAGAGATTTTTAACAGCAATAAATACATATATATATATTTTTAAATTAGTAGTTTATGTTTTTTTTTCCGGGTTTTCTCCCGTCACACTCCCATGCATCCCCGCCATGATGTATACATGTGGAGGCAGGTGCATACACATCTTGTGGGATGCCCCACCCTACCGGTCATCTGATAACGCCTGCGCTTGTCACTGAACTTCCTTTCAGTGACGGCAGGACTATGAGCAGGTGACCCCCCCACCCCCATTACACTGGACAGGCTGGGACAGATATGCTGGAACAATGTCTTCAAGAAGTCATAGACTGGCTGGCCCCCAGTCATCTAAATCCAGGCATGACAGAGTTGGTGCTGGTGATTAGGACCTCGTGGATCAGTGAGACAGAGTTAGTTGTGTATCAGTTTTTCCATCTCTGAATGGCACCTCTCTGGCAGCTGTGGATAGGTTGAAAAATCTGGGGGTCACTGTAGATACCAGGCTGATGTTGAAACGTCATTCAGTAGCTGTGGTCTGCAGTGGGGTTCTCCAGCTGCAAAATATCTTCTGAATAAAGCACTATCTTGTGCGAGAGGATCTAATAACCCTGGTACATATCTTTATGTAGAAGTTTGGTGGATTGCCTACAGCTGGTGCAGAATGCTGTGGCAGGTTAAACACTGCAATGGTATATTTTGATCACATTACACCAATACTGTGTGATCTGCACTGGCTGCCAATTAGGTGGCATGCCATCTTCAAGACTGCGTCATTATTTGTGCACTGTGGATACTCGTCATATCTCCATGTGCTTCCTGTAAATTTGTACTCTGAACCTTCTATCATGCTATTAATACCTGCTTGTGCTTTGCACCCTTGTGAAGTTGATTGTCATGTCACTGTATTGTGATCATTTGTATGTGCTTTGCACCCTTGTGAAGATGATTGTCATGTCACTGTATTGCGATCATTTGTATGTGCTTTGCACCCTTGTGAAGTTGATTGTCATGTCACTGTATTGTGATCATTTGCGCTTTGCACCCTTGTGAAGATGATTGTCATGTCACTGTATTGTGATCATTTGTATGTGCTTTGCACCCTTGTGAAGTTGATTGTCATGTCACTGGATTGTGATCATTTGTATGTGCTTTGCACCCTTGTGAAGTTGATTGTCATGTCACTGGATTGTGATAATTTGTATGTGCTTTGCACCCTTGTGAAGTTGATTGTCATGTCACTGTATTGTCATCATTTGTATGACTGCAGTCTCCTGGGGCATGGCTAAAAACAAGCAAATCTTTGTCTAGTGCACTTACATGGTAACCAAAAACTAAATAAACTTAAGAGGCCCTGCATGAATTGGGTCCTGGCTCCCTTAAAAAACTCTTGGTTAGTTATATGCCTAGTCACCAGCACCACTCCATCAAAGAGTTTTAATTGGCCATCGTACAATCTCACTTTAAACAGTCCAGTGTTCATGCTTCCTTGTTGGCAGCTCTGATTATTTGGTACTTGTTGCCATCCTATCTTTGGAGTTCCCCCTCAGTGGAAGCAGTTAAGAAGGGGGGTGAAATGCTTTCAGCTTTTATAAGCTTTCAGTGTTGAATGAGTGTTTACAGCTGTATCTCAAACCAGAAATTGTGTTTATTTATGATTTTATTTAATAACTTATTTAATCATGGGATATTTTACAGCTGAATATATTTAAATCTATGAAATGTCAAAGATTACAGCTCAGACCCATTAAGGTACTCAGTTCCACAGGACAGTGCTGGTGCTAGGGTAATTTGAAAACTCTGGGCCAGTATAACCGGAAGAGCAGCAGTGCCCTGGACAGCTCTATACATTCACCTCATGGAATAAGCAGACACCAGGCTTACCGTCTCCAAGGCACACATGCTATGCACTTGAATAAGCATATGCTCTGCACTTGGGAGATGGTAAGCCCGGTGTCTGCTTATTCCATGAGGTGAATGTTCAGAGGCATGGGGTCATAATGTTGCAAGACATTATGCCACAGCAATATACCATGCTACCAGTACAGAGTGATATATTGCAAACAGCATAATTCTTGTTTTTGCAGGGAGCTCCACCCCCTGCAATCCCTGCTACATGGGGCTGTGCCCCTGAACGCCCCCCAATTAATATAACTAACTCCAAGGGGGGATTAACACTCAATATCGCACAAAGTGTGAAAAAATAACAAATTCCATGCATCTGGGACCTGGAATTGAAATGTTTTTCTTTGGTTGCAGCTGCACAGATAATGTATTACCCAACGATGCCACATCTCTCTAAGCTGACTGATTCTCTCCCCCCTCTGCACCTAAGCTTGTAGTGCAATGGCCTCTCCTGGCATTCTGGATTTAGATTATATGATTTTCTGTGAGACACCCCTGTCTCCCAGAAAGTACTAACATATCCTTGGGCCCCTTAGATTTTCCATGCATTGTATGTCACATATATTTACAATATGCACAGAACTCAGTAGGCCCCTTTTCAAGCAGTCCATCGAGGATAGCATTATTCTAATCAAGAAGGCTTCCAACAAGGTTTCCTTTTGGTGCCAGCCTGTCTACAGTCCTGTTGAATAAGAGGGTGGCTTAACAATCTCCCAGTGTTAAATACTATTTGGTCCACTACTTGGGGACTTAGAGCAAGCTATTTACTCTAGCCAGAAAGACCTGTGGAATCTTTCAGACTGGTTGAACTAACATAGAGCATAACTGCCTTTAATTTGGTATGCAGTGGTTAGCACTCAGACACAAACAACTAATAATCAATAAACATAAAAAGAAACTTACATCTGTGGATGAGAGTGTGTCAAGCTAGTCTTTAAGGTGTGTAAGATATTTTAAGGAGCCTCTGACACTGTTGTGACAGCTTTGAAAAAAAATAATATTGAGATGTAATTCAGATCAGTTAATATTTGTTTTCTGTAATTCTCACCCATACTTATTTATTACTAAGGACATATGCATGCAAACAGGGTGACTGACCTAGCTGTTCTGGCTACTTGTCTACAGTTGACATCACAGTTATGTTTATGACATCACAATCTGTTGCTGTTGAGATAATTATGATGCCATGAACAGGAGACTATGATATCATGTGTAGGCAAACAGATAAAGTGTAAGGGACAGTAATCCTCTTTCATACAACTGCCCTTGGTAATAAAGAAGAAAAAAGGAAAGCAGTATAGAAAATATATGATATTAACTGAATTGTGTCTAAACTCTAAAACTCACATTTTTTTCAAGTTTTTCTAAAGGTGTCAGGGGCTCTTTAAAGAGGAAGTCCCCTCAATCTATTTTCTGTTTACCTGTGTAGTTTGTAGGCACGAACAGTGAGTCTATCTATTGTATTCCTCTAATTTCATTCTAATTTATTTAGAAATGAGGTTGTTTCACTCTGTTTTGCCCTGGTGTGAAAACCTGTTTGACTCCTTTGCAAAGGTCATGACCACACTCATGCAAGGCATCATGGGCATTTATAATGCATACCAGCATAAGCCAGCAGAAGTTGCACTCTCATTCAGTTGTGTTACATGTCTTGTAAAGTCCCTGTTTTCTCTGATAGCAGTGTTTTCTAACTCAGATATACTTTAAACTAGCATGGTACTTACTATGCCTTGAAAAGTTTAATGGCCAGCACAAGATAAGAACATAGCGACTATGGGTAGGGACTGCAGAGAGCAGCAACAGCACTGATTAATATAGTATAACTACTGCAAGCTTTAGCACTAAAACAACATAAAATTCCAGGATGCCTTACTCTTTCATGAGCTGGGTCATGACCTTTGCAATGGAGTCATGCAGGTTTTCACACTAGACATAAGTACCTTTATTTACATTTAAATCCTGATGAAATTAGGAGGGTACAATAGAGGCAATCATTGTTCATGCCTACAAACTACACAGGTAAACAGAATAAAAGGCTGAGGGGACCTTCCTTTTAAAATGAATTGTTGCTGATTTGACCCCATGTCATGGTGTCAGTAGTCCTCATTGCCATCTGGGAGATTATGCTTCATGAGCAGACTCGGGTTTCTTGGCACTGGCAGTATGTTGGACATGTCATGAAGCTGAGTCACTCAGCTCAAGGGGGAAAGACGTATTGCCATTTCAGTGTGGCCCATGCTGGCTGATCAACCAGTGGCATTGGCTTTGACAGCAGCAGGACAGACTCAGACATCCACTGTTCTAGCTGGAGAAAAAGATGTTGCTGCTGTTCTGATCTGCTCCTATGTGGGCTTGGGACTGGGGAGAAGAC
This sequence comes from Neoceratodus forsteri, assembly GCA_016271365.2. Taxonomy (NCBI): domain Eukaryota; kingdom Metazoa; phylum Chordata; order Ceratodontiformes; family Ceratodontidae; genus Neoceratodus; species Neoceratodus forsteri. Next base: position 142,426,769 of record JADMNL010000029.1, on the reverse strand, counting down.
GAAGTAGGAGAGATTAATGCAACCACCTCACAAAATAATACATGATTTACATCTTGGTAGACACTCTAGTTTTGTAAGGCTACCTTAGTGAATAAAATGTCTTCAAATGAATGAATAATTTACTAAAATGGCAGGACGTGATGTTTTACAATTTATTTGTGAGCAGAACTGTTTCTAATTTCTTCCCTATTAAATCCATGCCATTTTTTGTTGGCATCTCTGTTATCCCCCTTCTCAACTCAAGCCTTGCTGCACTGTTCATCTCCTGTAAGAACGGTTCTATGAAATCTGCATTTGTGTAATCAGTTGATGCCTGGTGGTCCACTAACTGCATGGGTCCATAATCATTCATCCTGCATGGCTGATTGCCTGTGTTTAGGTCCCACATTGGCTGGCTCAAATTTTTGACAATAGAATTCCACTACTATTCTAATAGGGACTTTCCCTCTGTAATAGGCACCAGGCCAGATTGCACATAAAGTACCAGATGTGATAGCAACTGGTGCCTGTTTAAAAAGGGCCATTTATGTAAGTTAATGACTCCACATATTACTGAAAATCAAACCTCATATATTTCTAGCAGTGGCAGATTCTGATTGGTTGCTGTCTGGGGGGCTTGCCATACTTTACCAATTAAAGATCTGTGAGTATGGTGGGAAATGATTAATTTCTGCCCTGTTGTTAAATGATGTTCACATAAAGAAAAACAAAGTGGTGTAGACATGCATTCTGAACTAGTGTACTGGCTTCAGCTAGAGTCCTAAGGCTTACAAGTTAAGCCTGGATATTTAGCAGTTGCATGGGGAATCATGGTTCAGATTTTTCAATAAAATCAACCCTTTATATTGCTGGAACAGTAGCATTCTGTACCATGTGCCTAACTGGTGTGCTATACCTCCCGTGATCCTATCCACCATGAAACAAAATCATATCCCATCCCACAGTGAAACATGATGAGTTTATTCGGAGGCAATACAGTCCACTGTAAAACAACAGGTCCCAACCAGCTTCAAGTCCCAACTCAGGCTTTTGTCTGCAGTGTGCTCTTGACCTATTTACTTGACTCCACCCACCCCATATTGCAAGCCTCCGAGGACTGTGATAAATAGAATGAAGGTAGTTATCTTCATTCCAAGAAGAAAATTTATGAGGTGGGCATATAATCAATACAAAAGTGTGTGTGTGTGTGTGTGTATGTGTGTTTGTGTATATGTGTGTGTGTGTTTGTGTGTGTGTGTGTGTGTGTGTGTTTGTGTGAAGAAGACAGAATAAAATAAAACAGCTTTTTAGCTTCCATAGCATGCCCCTGTATTACTAATGATTATGAAACTCACCCAGCCGTATGTGCATTCTGTGTAATATGTAGTTGTATAGACAGACGCTAAGCAGTGGTCAGTATGGCACCCTTGTATTAATGATTTCTACCTATTCAAAGTGAGTTTATCTTTTGTAGAAGAACATGTAAACTAATGCCTGACCAAATCAATACCTTGATCCTTAGATCATTCCTGCAACCAAACTAAACACAAATATTCCTCTTCGTAGACATACACCTGTTAAAGGGCTAGATCCCAATAGAGTTACTCAGTTATCAAAATTAAATAAAGCAATAAATTAATACAATATAATATAACAACAAAAACAATGGGTGCTGATCCCATCAGAATTAGTTGGTAAGTACCCGGATGGTGTGAATCTAGGAAATCCAGGGTCTGGAAGATATCCATCCAAGAGTTGGGCTTGGAAAACTTGTGGATGTATAAATTCACATGTTTCATGAAATGTAGAAAGAATCCACAATGTCTTCATACTTTATGCAAGTTATAGACTTGATTTAAAAAAAAAAGAATGCTGTCTACAAGTTCAAAAGTTCTATAAAGACCAACTTGGAACAACTTTCAACAAGTATGTTGACTTCTGAGTGGTCAGTTCTGTATCTGGTACTAAATACTTGTACAAAATTTTGCTACAACAACTTAAAATGCAAACTCTGGCAAATATTTTCCAATAAAATCTGCATGTTTTCATGAATGTGAAAAAAATGAAGTTCTGCAAATGTTTGCTTGCATATTTTTGATCTCACCCACCTCTACCTGAGTGTAATAGTGGATTCTAAAGGGAGTTTTACAGGGCTCCACACTGATGTCTTGTAGGACTTTTTAATGACATTGAGAATGCAAAAGGGCTGAAAAAGAGCCATTGTTGTCCCCCTTTTCAAGAAGCAAGTGGGGGCAGACCCAGGTTACTACAGAATTATAAGCCTTACATTTGATATTTAGCGAGGTGTTTAAATCAGTTATAAAAGATGTGGTGGTTAAGTACATCAAAGAGAATGGGCTGTTCTATAGCTCACTATGTGATGTCACAAACTGTCAATTGTGAGAACCAACCTGACTGTGTTCTTTAAGGAGGTAACCAGAGTGGTGGTTAAGGGCCACTTGGTGGATGTAGTGTATCAGGACTCCAGCAAGGCCTTTGACACTGTACTGCATGGAAAGCCCATGAAGAAAGTAGTCTGCTATGCAATCCACAAAGTATACAATAGGTTGATAGCAGACTGGCTGCCAAGTAGGAAGCAGAGAATGGTGATGTGTAATCACTATTTAGAGGGCAGGGATGTTCTAAATGGCATGCCTCAGGGGTTAGTTCTGATTCCATTGTGCTTTAAAATATTTGTTAATGACGTGGAAAAGGGAGTCTGTTGCAGGCTGCTGATGTTTGCAGATGACGATAAATTTGCAAGAAGAGAAGACACAGATGGAGAGGCGTGCAACAGTGGTCCAGAACACAAAAGTCACTTGGGATGAAAAATAGAGGCTTATATATAATATGGAAAGTGTTAAGTTACTACACCTAGAGGCAGGACTGTGCAACAGTGAACAGCATAGCTGAGGAACAGGATCTCAATTTAAATTTAAATTTATTTGTATACTGGAAAGTATGTGAGCAAAAATGCCTGTTTTCACAAACATCCAGTGTAGCAAAACAACAGATAAACAGTTACAGAGGCAATTGGAATACTTAGAACATACATGTAAATACAATATATTTACAGAGTAAAGGTACAACAAGCTAGTAAGTACAAACTATAATCTAGGATCTAGGGGTATTTAAGGAAAGTACTCTGAAGCCAGGTGGCAATGCCCTGCTGCAGACAAGAGAGCAAACACAATGTTGGGGTGCATTAGGAAAGTGGTAAGCAGCAAGAGAAGGGAAGGGGCCCTTATTCTGTAGAAGAGCTTAGTAAAACCATACATGGATTACTGTAGCAAGTTCCCTACTGCAAAAAGGACATTGAAGAGGTTAGGACAGTTCAGCACAAGGTCACCGTGCTGATTTGCAGTTTGAAGGGAATGAGACTCAAAATTACTAATACAGCACTCCCTAATGTGAGGCATCTCATGGTAAAATATGCAAATCAGTAAGAAGGAATTAATGATGCCTGTGCTGTAAGCAGAAGCTGAAGTCAGGTGACAATGTCCTGCTGCAGACAAGTAAGGAAGCAAGCACAATGGGCCCTATGCACTATTAGGGCGGAGTGGCTATACATGTGTATCTGGGGTGTGAAGCCACTTTGCACCCACTGTGCCCTCCCTGTGGCATTCTGAAAGGGGAGCATGCAGACCCACTGCACTCGATCCCCTACATCCATGGACAGCTCTGAGCTGGGAGCATTCTGGGAGCATGCCAGCACTATACAGTAGTCACTAACCCATGTAGTGCTGGCCGCATGGGTGCGGAGGGTGGTACAGGGTAAGCCAGGGTAGACCCTGCTGTAACCCACTGTGCGCCTTCATGGACACAGGACTACAGTCATCAGGGGAACAGGACAGGGCACACTGTTCAGCCCCTGAGCACTGGGCAGCAGGAGGCAGCAGGGGCAGCTGGACGGGCAATTGCTCTGCAATTTCGAGGGCGGTGGCACCAGGATGGGATGGTGCCACATGGGTCCAGGTGCCTGCAATTGGCATGCACAGCTCTGGATCCATGCCTCCCTACAAGTGGGATCCACTCAGGGACCAGGGGGGGCATCCCATTGGATGCCCACCCGGGATGAAAACTCCTCCCCCAGCCGTCCTGCGGAGTCCTGCATGCCAGGGGGAAGGAGCCACAGAAAGGTGGCCAGCATTGGTGAATGCCGGTATGGGTGCACCTGTCTATGGGGTGCAGGGTCACAGGCTGGGTACGCAAATTTTCCACATGCCCCTGCTCACTTCGTGCATAGGGCCCAATGCTGGGGTGCATTAAGAAAGGGTTAAGTAGCAGGGCAAGGGAAGGGGTCCTTCCTCTTTAGAAGGGCTTATTAGACCATGCATGTATTACTGTAGCCAGTTCCCCATACAAAAGGGACATTGAAGTGGTCAAGACAGTCCAGTACAGGATCACCATGATGATAAGCAACTTAGGGGGCATGAGACATAAAATTACAAAAACAGTACTCCCTTACGCGAGGCTTCTCATGGGTAATACATGCAAATGAACAAGAAGGAATGCCTATGCTGTAAGCAAAATTGTAAGGTTTCAAAATACCTCACAAACAATCTGCAAAGACTTAAAACAGCAAATCACACGTGGGCCATACTTGTTAGATCTACTCAATGACTCAATGTTTTTATAGTTGTTTGTCTCAGTTGATGCTACAAAGTCAGGCAGCCAAATGTTGCCAGTGGTTTGGGTCATGGTGGGTCCAAAGGAGTAATGTAATATGAAAGGCATGAACCCCAGTGTAGAAGAAATGAAGCAAGGGCTGGTCTAAAAACACATTTTTAGTAACGCTAAGTGTTAAGGAAACACACAATTACACATAGTCCATATCACAAGGCATCGTGGGTAAGATATGCAAATCCACATGAGAAAGTGTAGGTTGGCTACTAGGCCTTAATTAGGTTCTAAAATGCCAAAAGGAATCACAAACAATCTGCAAAGGCTGAAAGCAGTGGCTCAGAGACTCATGTTATGGGGCCAGTGATACCAGAAGAAGTTGGATATACAGAAATTATTCAGCCTGGAAACTAGAAGCCTGTAAGGGGACATGAGTAGATTCCAAATATTAAATGGGATAAACTGTGTGGTTATCTAAGCTGGTGAGTACAAGCAGAAAGTTACTCACCATAACAGTTCATCTTTGAGGGACTCTCCTCCACTGGGCCAGAGAAACTGTAAGCTCTCAGCATCATGACTATTTGGAAACTTTTGCTATCTGGGAGCCACTCTCCGTGACATGCAATGTCAGAGCCTGTAAAATGTTGGGCAGCCCTATGGAATTCAGTTCCACACTGGAGACAAACTTACATGGCCTCTTAACATGAGGAACCAGGAGATCAAATCAGCATCGGGCACACAAGTAGGAGCCTGGAACTGAAAATATAGTTGGCCGGATTTACAAAAGGCAACTTGCATTGAAAAAATGTTGCAAGTAGCATTTGCGTCATGAGTTGTATCATGTTGATATTCAGAAAGGCAGCCAGCGGCATGCTGCAGGCTGCCTGTGCCCAAGTGGACCAATGCGCCATCAATTCCCTTGCGACATGGTGTAAGGGGGTTTATGGCAGCAGTTGCAACCTGTTCAGGAAGGGTTGCTGCAAAATCCCCAAACTGGCATTCAGAAACAACCCCTGGTGGACATCTGTCAAAGAACACTTATGCCAGCTACGAGGTGGCGTAAGTGCTCTTTGCCATCCACTGGGGGTTGTCAATGTGCAGCCAGTGCTGCACAACTGAGAGGCCACTATGTCCCCCAACAGCACTATTCACCTAGTGTACAGCACTGCCCCCCCACCTCCACAAATCTGAAGTCTCCACAGTAATGTCCAAAAAGCCCAGTGTGGGCTATTGGCCCCCCATCCTGATCCTGATAGTCCCATGTTACAAACCCTTATGGGCTATCTGAACACCCTCCCCAGCCCTGATGCCCAGTTACTGCACCCTGCCCCAAAACCAATCCCATCACCACTGGTACAATACTCCTCAAAGTACCCCATATAACCCTGGTGATTCAGTGGCCCCTCACCCCCCACCTGACAGTGCGAGCTCCCCTGCTCCCCCCTCCCAATACCCCACTGGCAACTGTCATAGCCCACCTCTCACCACCATGGCCAGCTTCCGACTGAGCTGTCTATGGCACGTGTACAATTAGTATACGTGCTCCATGAATGACAGCTGCTGCGTGGGGGGGTGCACCACAGCTCACTTCTAAGGGTGCATTTGCTGCCTGCCCATCTCACGGCTTGCGGCATACCTCAGCCACTGATATGGTCACACCAGTTTATATACAGCCCCTGATGTCATGGTTGAGATCCCTGTGGTTTGATGGGGAGTTCAGGGAGTTGAAATCTAGGGGCGGAGATTGGAATGCTGTTGGAGGATGTCCAGCTCCAATGAGAACAGGCTAGCTTTGAGGACTCACTATGGTGAGTATCAAAAGGGCAATTTTCCATATGAAGGCAGCATTTCTGTCCATGGAAATTGCTTCAGGCAGAAACTGACCAGCTCAGCTCTTTCGGACGGCAGACAGGCTACTTCACCCTGTCTATTTACAACTGGTGAAACCTTTTTCATCTGGTCACTGTGAAGAGTTTGCTCAGTTTTTCTCTGACAGGGTGTCTTGTATTTGGGCTGAGATTTCCCCAACCAGGTTGCTGTGACATGGCAGGATCAAGCTGGTTGTGAACAGGTGCACTCCTTAGGTCTGAGATACTGTAAGTTTCAGTTAGTTTCGGTGGAAGAGGTGTGTAAGGTGAATTCTGAGTTGCAGCCCACCTTTTGTGAACTGGACTCTGGGCTGACATACCTCTCAGTGAGTTGGGTGGGATCCCTGGGGCCAGTGTTTGCTGAGTTAGTCCAATGCTCCCATTCAGAGGGGTCCTTTCCACTCAGATTGAAAGATGTGCTGGTGAGACCTCTTCTGAAGAAAGCACCCCTGGACCCAGACTGCATGGCAAATTGCAGACAAGTCTTTAACCTTCTCTTGGGGAAGGTTATTGAGAAGATGGTGTCACTGTAGTTTGAGGCACACCTCATGACCTTTGACATCTATGAGCCTCTCCAATCTGGATTTAGGCCCAAGCACAGTACAGAGACCAAACTGGTCAGGATGCACTATGACCTTCTCAGGACAAGAGATAGGGGAGAGTGGTCAGTTCTCATCCTCCTTGATATTGCATTAGCTTTTGAAACCCTGGACCATGGGTTGTTGTTGCATCACTTCTGGGACTACTATGTACTCACCGGCACAGTCATCCACTGGTATGAGTCCTTCTTCAGAGATAGGATGCAGAGGGCAATATTGGGGAATTTTTCCTTCCTTATGAATCCCCATACTCTGTGTGTATCTCAGGGGGTGATTCTCTTACCCATATTGTTTTTGGTGTACATGCTACCCCTTCGAAGGATCATTAGACAATACAATCTGGGTTTTCACTGCTATGCAGATGATACCTAGTTGTATATGTCATTTGAAGCTGAAATGCATGACGTGGTTGATGTAGTAAATTTGGGTTTGGTTGAGATGCAGGACTGGATATCCTCAAGCTGGCTAAGACACAATCCAGATAAGACAGAGGTGTTAGTGATTGAGCTTGGCTGGATGAAGGGTGCAGAGGCCTTTGAGATAACCAGCCTTGTGCTTGGTTCCTCCAAATTGTTAGCCTTTTGCAAAGGTGAAGAATCTGGGATTCATTCTGGATGACAGGCTGACACTTGAGTCTCAGGTGTCAGCGGTAGTCTAGAGTGGTGTTACCATCTCAGAAACATCCCCCCGATAAAAGTCTTAATCCCTTGAAGATTTGCCATCATTAGTGCATGCATTCATCACTTCCAGACAAGATTACTGTAATGCTGTGTACCACGGGGTAAGTGCAGATGCCCTACAGTGCCTGCAGCTGGAGCAGAATGCAGCAGTCTGGCTATGGATGTGTCTTCACAGGTCCTGTCATACATACAACCATTGTCCTGCGTGAACTGTACTGACTGCCGATAAAGTGGCAAATCACCTTAAAGTTCAATTTACTGACCCCCAAGATCCTGCTTGGTCTGGGTCCTTGTTACCTGACAGACTTCTTGATTCCATATCAGACCTGCTATCCCCTCCACTTCTCTGGTGTGGACCTGCTCACCGTTCCCAGGACCAGACTGAAATTGTCACATGATCATGTTTTTGAGTCAACTGGCATGACCCTGTGGAACAAACTACCATGATCTCTGTGACCTCAATGGAGGCCATTAAAAGGTTGTTGAACATCCTCCTATTTCAAGCGGCCTTTGTCAGCAGTTAATAGCCTCTTAGGGTCTCCTATCTGCTACCAATCTTTTTACTATTTTTAGTGTTTTACTGTTTTAACCGTTTTGTTATATGTACTAAGTTACATGTACTGTTTTAAGTTATGCCACATTATTTCCTTGTATTACTTATAATTTCATAAAGTACGCTGAGCCTCAGTGAGTGGGAACTAGATAAACAGCCCTACTACTACTAACTCACAAACTGAAGGAAGATCAATATGCATTTTGTTTTTTTGGTCCTGTTCACAACTATTTTATTGTATGTTACCATGCACATACTAAGTTTGTTAGAGTCCTTCTTGATGATTTTCTAATGTAATCCCCAAAATTGTTTTCTAATTAAAATGTTAACTGTAACTTTTTTAAAGTCAGCGCAGACTTCTTGTAAAACTGCCTTTAGACAAACCACACAACTGTCAACCTATAGGGTTTAAGTATTTCAGTTATTTAGCTTTGAATGTTTTTGTGCATGCCTAACTTAAACTTGGAAAACATATTGATGTTCCCGTGAAGCAGCCACGTAGTGACTTGTACTGTGTCAGTCCTATAGCTTGCTTCACGAGCAGCCCTGCAGGTCACCCACAAAGCAGCTGCATCCTCACGTGCATGGCAGCACAACTGTAGCAGACTTAGTGAGATGACCTGCAGGTTACTAGCAAGGCAGATACATCACCACACAGAGTGCCCTAGACTCGTAGCTTACTTTGCACATGGCCTTTAGTTTTGAGATTGTGTCACAAATCTGGAATTTGTATCTCACACATATGGGTTTGTGAGTCATGAAAATGGGATTTTGAGTCATGAAAACAGGCCCCCTTTTTCTTGTGACATGGAACAGCTAATTGTATTATTTTTTTTTTTCAGCAAAACAACACTGAAAGAATAAACCATATACTTTACACTACCAGCAATACAATTTTCAGACTTAACTTGCAACAAATGTTCTTGCTTTTGCTGCCCAAAACTTGTTGTTCCTTTCCAAACTTACTGAGCGTGCATACCGTATTTAAACCCCCTCACCCAGTTGGCTGGCACCTCTCACCTCTGCTGCCAGCTGCCACATGAGTTGTCATATGCACACTCACTAACAGCTCATACTGTGGTCCACTGTGGAGCTGAGAGGAGAACTGTGCCAGCTGCATTGAGCTTGTAGGAGCACCAGCCACCTAGTTAAGGGGGATGCAGGGAGGTGGGATATGAGCAGGCTGGTCATCATGGGGGACACTGAACCAGCAGTACATACTTGTAATAGTGGAAACAGGTGAGCGGGGGTGTCACACTAGACCACAATGGTATACATACAGAATATGAAACAGGTAAGCAGGGTTGTGTCACACTAGACCACCAGAACATAGGTACATAATGTGAAACAGGTGAACATGGGGATCACAACGGACCACCAGGACAGAGGTACATAATGTGAAACAGGTGAGCATGGGGATCACAACAGACCACCAGGACATAGGTACATAATGTGAAACAGACCACCAGGACATAGGTACATAGTGTGAAACAGGTGAGCATGGGGATCACAACAGAACACCAGGACATAGGTACATAATGTGAAACAGGTGAGCATGAGGATCACAACAGACCACCAGGACATAGGTACATAATGTGAAACAGGTGAGCATGGGGATCACACTAGACCACCAGGACATAGTTACAGTATATAATGTGAAACAGGTGAGCATGGGGATCACAACAGGCCACCAGGACATAGGTACATAATGTGAAACAGGTGAGCATGGGGATCACAACAGGCCACCAGGACAGAGGTACATAATGTGAAACAGGTGAGCATGGGGATCACAACAGGCCACCAGGACATAGGTATATAATGTGAAACAGACCAGTAGAACATAGGTACATAATGTGAAACAGGTGAGCATGGGGATCACAACAGACCACCAAGACATAGGTACATAATGTGAAACAGATCACCAGGACATAGGTACATAATGTGAAACAGGTGAGCATGGGGATCACAACAGAACACCAGGACATAGGTACATAATGTGAAACAGGTGAGCATGAGGATCACAACAGACCACCAGGACATAGGTACATAATGTGAAACAGGTGAGCATGGGGATCACAACAGACCACCAGGACGTAGGTACATAATGTGAAACAGGTGAGCATGGGGATCACACTAGACCACCAGGACATAGGTACATAATGTGAAACAGGTGAGCATGGGGATCACACTAGACCACCAGGACATACTTTCAGAATCTGAAATGGGTGAGCGGGGAGGTGAGGGGAATCACTGGAAATTTGCAGTCAGGGAGTTGGGGACCACTTCACACCCAGGGCTTATACTGGATGCTTGGAGGAGTGATCTGGAGTGGGATGTTAAGAGTTGCTCAGAGGAGTGATTAGGCTTGGAGGTCACACTGAATCCCCAGAGTTTACATTTTATGTGACAATAGCACTAAGGGGCTGCTGCTCACCATGCAAATGAGCCCTCAATGGGCATGCACGTGGCCCCTTAGCACCTTGCATGCCCAATGGGCTCATTTGTACATTCATGCTGAATATTACCCACAGGGGTCTTGGCATTATCCCATTTCAGGCAGCGCTATTCCCTGTGGGCTATATACAGTCCAGGTCCATGTCGGAGCAGTGCAGCTGCACTTAGCACTGCACCCGCACAATCCAATATTCAGTCGGATAGTGATGCTCACATACTGTACATACATAATATCCAAGAATACATACATAATACATATTGTCTGTGTTAGTTAAACTCCAGAATGTACAAGGTTGGCAGGTAATGGAGAAAACATTAAAATTAGTTTTAGGTTTACAAGGGGCAAGTCGCCCTTCTTCAAACCATTCATTTTCCCTTCTGTCCCCAAACTCTGCCACTGAAGGCTCGTATCCCACAGTTACCAGTCTCCTTGCCCTTGTCCTGATTTGCACTGAATACCAGTGGCTGCCCACTGCGGAATGGGATATCCCCTCATCCACTGCCATCTCCCTCCCTGGCTTGAAACACAATCTTTCCTCTACCTCTGCTACTTTCCCCTGTTCACTCCTCCGCCTAGTACTATAGCTTCCTTCTACCTGCACCCCCCTCTCTCCCTCTCTCTCCCATCACTGGTGGTCCAGTCCTCCCATTTGACTGTCCTGGTTTCTCCCTTGTGCTCTGCTCTCACTATCTTGCTATCTTTGGCCTTCCTCTTTCTGCCCCACCCCAACCCACCTGACCTTCGCATGACAAAGCATACCTTTTGGCTGCCCTCCTTAGTCAATTTTTAAGTGTGTGGAACTGGTCAGTGTCTTGCAGCTTGTTGTTTGGGTAACTTTAGGTACCTTAAATTAGTTTATCAATATCTGTATTCATTGTACGTGTGATTGTGACTTTGTATAATATGTGTTTATAAAACTATTCCATATGTTTTGGTTTTGAGTCATTTTCTGGGAAAAAACAGGCCTTCAAAGTATGAAGGAGCAGTAATGTCTCTGAAAGCATGGGACCCCAAATCTCCCCATCTTCTGCCTTCCTTTCAGTTTGGCTAGGCTGAATTTGGGTTCCCTCCCCCCTAAATGAAAGTTCTAAACATCATCCACATTTTGTAAATGATTAATTTCAGATGTTTATACAGTAGGTAAACTGATTCAGATTTTGATTATGGATCAGAACTGTTGTAGACATTATTTTGATAGAATGTATCCCCCTCCAGCAATAAGTTAAACTTTTCTTATTTATTTAGTTGCAGTTGACTTGCTGCATGTATCAGTTCAAACTACATATTGGCAATATTTTATTTTTCTTGTGATTTTTTACCTGAGGTATTTGAGATCAGATGGTATCCATTTTTTATGTCCGTGTCTGTGTTTGTCATACCAAGTCATTAATAGGTATAAGTTGCAATTTAGTCCAGTTAACTTTTAGATCAGGAACTTGTTAACTGCATCCAATTTTTTTCTAAGTGATTGATAGATATATCACCTGTGTAGGCAAGGATTTTGTTTTCACATTTTCTTTTGTTTTATTTTAATCCCTTCTAGAGTGTGTGATTGATCTATCATATGAGTCAGAACTTTGATTGCCAGGACAAATAAAGATGGAGGCCGGGGCAGTCCTGCCTCAGTCCTCTCTATAATGAAAGCATTGAAGATGCATCACCATTAGTGAGTACTGAGGCGGTTGTTTTTTTATATGAAATGTTTAAAAAATTTGCAAAAATTCTCACTCAGACTAAATTAATCCAGTGCTAAATATAAATATTGTCATTATACTAAATAAAATGATTTTTCCATACTGATCATATACAGTATGAATCGTTAGAGTCTTGAACTTCTCAGATTGTGGATAATGGCCTTTTTATGGCATACATTCCATGCTTCCCTTTTATACATCTTACTTGTTTCTTACCCAGTCACTGATGAGTGACTCCTTGAAATCTGTTTGCAAAATTTTACTTATTATTTTACAATTACATTTCAAAAGTGATATACAGGTAGGTCTGTAATATGAACATTCACATACAGTCTGTTCCTTTCTTTTGAATAACAGATATAAGGGCATTCCTTATAGATATGTGAAGATGCCCCTTAACTTAAGCTTCTCTAAATACATCCAGTAAGTGTTCAGTTAAAGGACCCTCCAGAAATTTGTACAATTAGAATGGTAATCCATAAGTACCTTGGCTTTGCATGGGAAGAAGCAATTTAATAACGTGTGCAATTTCCATTTTGAATATTAAGTTATTTAGAGACGCTGGATCCTTATGAGATAAGCCAGGTAGATTTAAGGATTGTAAAAAGTGATTAGTATTGTTGTCATTGATTCCTATATTGCTGCTTTATAAATATAAAGGAGAGAGCTTGCATCCTTCTAGGAAGGGGATGATAGCCCTTGGTGGCGATTTAGATACTACTTGGATGAGCATTTAAACTAATGATGAGGAGGCAGGAAGACAGGGATACAGCAGTTGCCATCCAGAGGGTAAAATGACAGGGAGAGAGGGCTGGAGGGGTGAAAATGCCCAAGGACAGAGACTCAGGAACTCGAGGACAAGAAGAAAGGTGGAGCGGAGAGTGGATCAAAAGAACCAGAAATAGAGAGAGGAAAATGGGATGGGCTAAGCCACAGGGACCTTCAGGTAATATCATAGGCAGGCATACCTCTCAATTGTCCCTAATTTTCAGAGACGTCCCTGATTTTGCCTCAAATTTTTACCCTGTCCCTCCTAAAAATTGTGTTTCCGTGACCAAACAGTGGAGGTTGTAAGCACAAAATAATGTCAAACAATAAAGTTACAGACTTGTTGCTACTTATAAAATGCATTTCACACTAAACCCCTTATACTACCAGCTTCCTGAGTGGATATTACCAATTTAGAAGATGTGCCCCTGATTTTGACCCTTTGTTCATGATTTTTTTTTAAGCCTTATCCCTGATTTATGAGGCAGGAGGTTGAAAAGTATGTAGGCAGGAAAGGGAAGAAGAGACAAGGTATCAGGCAGGGGGTGAGAAGCCCAGAGAGTCATCTTTGCTAACATCAGGAGCCTTGGTAACACAATCTCAGACATTGAGACTATCTTGGCAGGGCTAATCTGGATATAGTGGCCGTGATGGAATCACGGTGCACCAAGCACCACAACTGGGACATGCCAAGCTATTGAGGAGGAGGAGGAGGAGGAGGATTGAGCGTCCCAGCTACAGCTCTTCTTCTCCAGGAAGGGTGGGTTGGGAGGACCACCGAAGTGTCAACTCCTAGCAGCAGCTGGGGGCTGTGCAGGCTTGGGGCCAACAGAAGGGGACAGCCTTGGTGGCATCTGATGTGCAATGTACAGAAGTGTGCATTGCAGCATCATTGATGCCATTGCATGCCAGCACCAGAGGGAGGCTACCAAAAAAGAGTAAAAACCTCTCAGCAGCATGAAGAGAGAGGGCATAAAGGCCACTGAGGTGAAGTTGCACCATGGTTAGGAGGGTCTGGAGGGGTGTCCAGTGATGTGGGCAACTCAAATTGAGTGACTCACTTTTGGGCGACTCAGTTTGAGCACCTGTCAGGACAGTAACATGTAGGGATGAACACTTGTAAGGATAATGAGGAGAGGGTGACAAAATAGTGACTGAACAATGAGGCAGTGTTAGGCAAGGTTAGGTAGATTTAGTTAAGAACAGTTGTTGGAAGGGGCAGTGTCGAGCTGCTTGCATGGTGTAGTGACTGGGGTGTTGGTCTGCAATGCTGATGGACCCAGGTTCAGGTCTGGGTGTATTTTCTTTTGTTTATGGGGGGGTGTAAATGTTATTTTTTTTTTTAATTTGCTGATGTCCCATTCCCCGTCATTGTTCCTCCACCCCCAGGTTGCCCCCCCATGTTTTCCCCCTCCTGACTGCAAGTTGTGCCCCCCTCAAGTTTCTCCCCCTCCCCGTCATGCACTCCTGGAGTTGGTAATTTATAGATAGGGGGTGCAGGGAGCACAGCCCCTTACATAAAAATTTAGATACATTTGTTGCTCCATGTTTGGAGTGTTCCTTGTTGCTGTTAATGTGTTTGGTGAGGAGTGTACATTGCCGTTCTGATTTTCGACAGTGTACACTCACTGTACTAGGACTCGCTGTTTTTCAGTCTCTGTTATGACATGGAACCATCTGGAGGTGCTGTGGGTCATCCTGGAGATGAGCATCGTGACCAGTATCTGTATCTACCACTATCAGTAGCATACCGACCTCCAGCTCAAGGGAGGAAATGGACAAGGGGAGGCCATCATCTGGATGGCAGGAAATGGGGAGGTGCAGCTAATAGAGACGTAAGGCTGCCACATGTAGAGTGGAACTTTCCAGCTGCAGCAAACAGCAGGGCAATCCTTGTCTCCCTACAGGGAGCTTTTATCAGGCAGCTTGTAATAGAACCTACTTGGGATGGGGCAGTGTTGGACCTAGTGCTAACAAACAAGGACAGCATTGCAGATTTCATCGTGGGGAGTCCCCTAGGTGGCAGCGATCACTGTACATTGTGATTCAGCATAAAGATAGAGCATAGGTGAGCCACACAAGGATTAGGGTCCTGGACTTCAGAAGAGTGCATTTTGAAGAAATGGTAGACTGCCTCAGAAAATGCCTCAGAGTGGTGGGATTGCCAGGGAGCAATAGAGTCACATTAGGAAAGAATAAGGGAGGCTATAATTAGGGCAACACAACTATTTTTGAAAGTGGTAAGAAAATGTAGAATGAAATAGAGACTGTTATGGTTCTCCAAAGAAGTGGCAAGATTGGTGAAAGAAAAAAGGCAGAGAGAAGTGGCTAAAGCAGTTAGGGGTTCAAAGGCACAGACAGAGGAAGAGATTACTAGAGGGGTGTCTAAAGGGGATACAACCTTTTTTTTTTTATATTTAATCAAGAATAGAAAAGCAAGGGGAGTGAAAGTCAGGATTAGGAAGGTTGAAGGGGGCCGGCCCAGTGGTGCTGAGGGTTGAGGTACTGGACGCCATACCTTGTGCTACACCGGCTACTCATGTTCAGGAGCAGACATGGGCTGCCAGGGGTCAGCTGGGAGGAGGAGGAGGAGGATTGAGTGTCCCAGCGACAGCTGTCCTCCTCCGGGAAGGGTGGGTTGGGAGGACCGCCAAAGTGTCAGCTCCTAGCAACAGCTGGGGACTGTGCAGACTTGGGGCCAACAGAAGGGGATGGTTTTGGCGGCATCTGATGTGCAACATACAGAAGCGTGCATTGCAGCGTCATTGATGCTGTTACATGCCAGCAACGGGGGGGCTACCAAAACAGAGTAAAAACCTCTCAGCAACATGAAGGCTGCCCTGATGACACTGCCACAGATGCGCCCAAGTTAGCTCACTCCTGTGCCCGCCCTCCAGGTCTCTGTGGTGGTGGGATAAATACCTGCTGCAAAGTGACCTGGGAAGGGCTGCAGCGGGGGTGAGCTCTGGCTGTGGCTGGCTGGGGCAGGGGCCATGAGGGTGGTCTGGATGGGGAAACCAAAGGTGCAACCCCACCAGCTGAGGATATAAATAAATAATCAAAAAAAATAAAGATAGGCTGAAGGGAGACTGTGCAGAAGAAGCCCAAGAAAAGGCGACATTTTAAACAGGTACTTCTGCTCAGTCTCTGCAGTGGAAGGAGAGAGGACGGGCCCCAGAGAATAGAAAGAATGGAGGGATGGGGTTGGACACAAGTCCATTTTCAAATGAAAAAGTCTTGAAAGGGCTTACAGTCCTGAAGGTGGATAAGGCCATGGAACCGGATGGGATACAGCTCAGGGTAATAAAGAGCTCAGGGAAGTGCTAGTTGCCCCACTGACAGCATTTTGTAAAAGCTCACTGGAAACTGGAGTGGTTTCTGAGGACTGGAGAAGGGCTAACATGGTTCCTCTACATAGGAGTGGCAACAGGGAGGAAACTGGCAATTACAGAACTGTCAGCCTATCATCTCTGGTGGGGAAACTGATGGAAACCCTACTGAAGGAGAGATGGAATGAGCACCTAGAATCCAGTGAGCTGCAGGACCACAGGCAGTACGGATTCACATGGTGAAGGTCATGCTAAATGAATCTGATACCTTTCTTTGACTGGGTGACCAGTGAAACAGATAAGCAGTGGATGTATCCTATCTGGACTTCATCAAGACCTTTCACGCTGCTGTACAGAAGGCTGATTAGGAAGTTGACCAGCTTTGGAGTGATGTCCACATTGGTAGATTGGGTTTGTAACTGGTTAGTGAATAGGAGACAGAGGATGGTGGTTAATGGCACACACTCTAAGGACAGGAGAGTGACCAGTGGGGTACCACAGAGTTCAGTACTGGCACCAGTGCTCTTCAGTATTTTCACTGGGAATATTGCAGAAGAACTGGAAGGCAAGGTATGCCTTTTTGCAGATGACACCAATATCTGCCATAAGGTGGACACTCAGGAGGGTTGGAGAAAATCCACAGGGATCTAGGGAAACTTGAGGAGTGGTCAAAGACATGGCAGTTGGGGTTCAATGCTAATAAGTGAAAAATCATGCACCTAGGACATAGGAACCCTAGTGCTAAATATAGGATCAGGGTCACTAGACATAAAAGGGGCCTTGGGGTTATTATATCAGAGGACTTGAAAGTGACAGTGCAGGGTGGGAAGGCTGTATACAGGGGTAGTGGGATGCTGGGGGGAATAGGGAGGGGCATCACCAGCAGGAGGAGGGAGGGAGGTGGTGTTTCTGCTGTATCACTTCTTGGCATACCCCACCTGGGGTGCTGTGTCCAGGTCTAGAGACCGCACCTCAGAAGGGTCATAGAAAGGATAAAGGCAACCCAGAGGATGGTAACCTAAATGGTGCAGGGATTGCAAAGGAAGGAATCCCTATGATGAGAGACTGAGGACTCTCAAAATGTACACCCTGGAGGAGGGAGAGTACAAGGTGACATGATCAAGATCTACAAGTACCTCACATGAGTGAACAGTGTGCAGGAGGGAGCCTTTTTCAAATGATGTCAAGCTCCAGGACTAGGGGACATGTGATAAAGCTGGGAGGAGGGGAGAGTTCAGGAGGGATGCAAGGAAATGTTTCTTCAATGAAAATGTGGTAGACAAATAGAACCGACTGCCAACCACAGTGGTGGAGGCTAGAATGGTGAAGGACTTCAAGCATGCATGGGAGAAGCATAAGGGTATGCAACCCCCACCCCCCTGCCTTTTTGCAAAATGACAGGTGGTATGCTGTTTGAATCTGACAGCAGTACCAGGTGGGGACTGGGTTTAGGGAGGAATAGGTTACTCGGCACAAGGGCTAGGTTTGGCTACTCTGCACAGGGGCACCCAAATAATTCCAAACACAGGAAGCAATAACTGTAATGTCCAATTCCAGGAATGGAATTCTAGAGTGTGGCTTTATTCACATCCAGACAGAACAAACAAAGCATAGATGGACCCCCCATGGGGCTACACTTCTGGTAATGCAGATTAAAAGAATCAGAAACACTTCTTCAACACTCCAGCCCTCAGGCTTTGAACCCACCGGATACATAGCCTGGACTTGCACGCTGCTTTGGGTACACAGCCCGAATTTGTACACTATCTGGGATTCCCTGGCTTGGCTCCCTTGCCGGCCACTCGGATACCTTCCATATGTCATGGAAACATTTGCTGGTGGCTCTCTAAACCACCTAAGAGCACCTCAGCTCTATCAGGGAGTTCTCCTTTTAATCCCATGTCTGGGTACTTTCATCAGGCACTGGCCAAGTACCTGAGAGAAAGTAAAGGTGCCACAGAGCAAATCTGTAGAGGTGAATTTGGTTACTACTGATGGGGGGTCTCCCACCTCTTGCTTCCACAATTCATACCCAGCCATTTCTCTGGACATTAAACATCACATTCTGTAAAGCTTGGCAATGTAGATTAAGGCTAAATGTATGTCACATTTCCTCTACATGTCTTGCTTTCCCATTGTGCTGGACTTGAACATACTTTTACTTGGCTTAGCCCATTGCTCTAGGCCTCCCACTGATTATGCAGTCCAATCCCCACTTTACTTTACTCTTTGTGCTGGACTTGAACCTACTTGAATTAACCGGCAATGTCTATTACACTATACCTCCTACAAATTAAGTAGCCCAATCCCCACGTTACTTCACTCTTTGTGCTGGACTTGAACCTACTTGGATTAACTGGCAATGTCTATTACACTAGACCTCCTACAAATTAAGTAGTCCAATTCCCACGTTCCAACAGTTCAGGTGAAAACATAGGCCCTCTGTCAGAGCAAACTCACCCTTTGGTTGCAGGTGCCCCACAGGCGATTCCTCACAGGAATTTCTCTCCCACAGCTTCTGGTGCCACAGCACAACTTGAAAAAAGGCAGCTTCTTCCTTAGCCGGAAACAGGAGGGTTGCCCCTGGAAGACAGGCAAACCTTTCCACCCCCATCCCCTCAGGGATGGGACACATGGACCAGTAACAGCGGTCTCCACCACTTCACAATCAGCTTACTGTGTTCCTCTTTCCGTGGAAACACACACCTCCCTTACAGTAGCTCTAACACAGAGCTTAATGCTCTGAGAGCCTGCAACCAGACTGCTGTGTTGCTGTCTCTCTCCAAGACTGCACACAGACTCTCTTCAAAAATCCCCAACATTCTAACCTAACTTCCAACTGCAGCACTCCAGTGTGGCTCATGCAGCTGCAAAAGTTCTATGGTGATGTCATCCCTCAGTCTCAGCTGAGACTGAGAACAGAGTCAGACAGTGTGAAATCCATTTAACTGGAGTTTCATAAGCAGCCTTCCCTGCCTACCACTAGGTCTTACTGGGAGTCTAGTAACCCCAGATAACAGGGGGGTTACAGGTATATTAGAATAGAGGCAGGGAGGGGGAAGATCACTGGAGAGCAGATAGAGTCTGCAGAGGTAGAATGGGCAGGGGACACTTTGGCAGACTGGGTGTGCCATGCAGTCCTTTTCTGTTGACAGATTCGAAGTGTCTTTGTTTCTGAATAATTTTAAAACAATTCTGAAACTTGGAAAAGTATCTTCAAGAAAATGATGTTTTACCTTGGGGTTATAAGTACCTCTGTTTTAATGTTTGCATTGCTTTTTCACCTGATTCCCAAATATTCTGAAATAGAAACTGCCCTAATATTGTCATCCTCCATGCAAGCATTGTCGTGTCACTATTTTGCATTGTCTGACATGACAGTGCTAATATTAGGATAACACCAACACTGTGTTGCATGATCGTTCACACCCTGAGGAACACCGTAACACAATTTTGATAAGGTTCCAGGAATAGTTGTACCCTATTTTTTCATTTCCCTGCTTTGTACACTGTGTGGTTCAACCTTAATAGATTAATTAATGTCATTTTTCTGCCATTCATTTCCTTACGTTTTGAAACAAATATATAAAAACGGACTGCTTTAGCGTTTGCCTTTCTTACACCCTATGATGACCATATCATCGTAACTCAAACTGCGTGTGGTAGGGCGCAGGTGCACATGGGCAATCAGGTAGCGTGACACATCACCAGTTCATTTTAAAGTTCACCAATTTTATTTTATCTTTCTCCAATAGTGGCTTACAACAGGACAGATTGAATACAATGGACTGATCTGGCAGCTTAATCTTCCTTTTAGCACAGAAAATAATAATTTCTTTACTCCTTAGAGCACATTATCCCAATGCCCTGGAGTTTACCTCCAGACCCAAAAGCAATCGGAATACTTATGCTCCATGTTCAGCTTTTATACCCTGAGGGTGTCAGGTGACATCTAAACCCCACCCCTCTATTTCTTTTCAAAGAGCATATCTTTATTTACAGTGTTTATATTTTATTTAACATTATAATCATCATATAAATCACATAATAATATAATAATATGCACAGAAGTGAATTACACTTCTTTCAGTGAGAATTTTAATACGTGATCTAACCCCAGAAAGCACCACCCCTTCTGGCACAGTATAAGAAACAGAAATGAACGGCCGACTAGCTCTTAAGAGCATTGCTGTAGCAGAGAAAGGATTCAAGTGGGACTCTGAGAAGCCAAAAGAAACAGCAGAAACCCTCGTCTACAAAAAAACCCAAAACAGCCCAAACCCTCACAACTTCACCTCTCCACGGTATGTAGGACTCATTCAGATGGTCTTTAAGCAAAAAGCTACAATTGTAGAATAGCTAGAAGGAAAAATACCTTCTCAACAGTGCACACCATCGCACGGTAATTTTACCGGTACTTGCATTGTCGTACAGGAACTCCGCGGCATATCTACTTGCAAAAAGCCACATTCTTTAGAGCTCTTGCCAAAACAAGCCTAAGGGGACTAACTAAAGGACCAAAAGGTTCTTTCTATATCTTCAGAATTTACAAGGTACAACATCTTCCACGGGACATAATTATAGTATACCAGGGCATGGAAAGCAGTGCCCTGAGACTTTTACAAAACGAAAGGTTTATCTTTCTTTAACCCTCACCCAAACAGGCTATGTATGAGTATTTTAACAAAGAGGAACATCTACGGAACACAAACGGCTCTGAATAGCTACTCTATATGTTTTATTTTTACTGAAGGCAAAAACCCCAAGCTCATAACCATCAAAGGACAGGACAAGGGTTCTAATTATTACAGTATTACTTATTCATTTTCTGACGGCTGATATTTCAGCCTAACAGAATATCTTTTCCACAACATTTGATTTTATCTCCCTCCCAAATCATTTCTTTAAATTACTTTTAGAATACAACAATTAAACAAAGCGCTCTTTTCTTTTCCAGGCACTAACTTGTACTTTTCAGTCCAAGAAGAAAAGGGGGTTGGGAGAATGAGTCTTATTAACCCAATCTAATGCTTATATTTTTATACACTTGTAGAACAACTAATAAAGACCCAGAAGTGTTTAAAGTTCATTAATAATTTTTACAAATACAGCCTTCATCCATTTATTTAACTGTCTAAAACGCTAAGATGTAAAGTTTAAACAAACTTAAGGCTCGACTAGAAACTTCCCTTATTTTAGTATTTAAGGGATCTAATTTAGTAACGCTATATATTATACACCAAACAAATATTCTGCACAAAGCAGTATGCCCCATTTTACTTTTAATTCAATCCTTGTCCCTGAATGGCAACTACTTGTTGGACTAAACCAACCAGAGCACTTAATATACAGCAACTTAATGAACAGTAGCACCGCTGAACATATAGCATGACTGTGTGGCAATGTAGAAAATGCAGTACCTTTCCATTCTCAGCCAGCAGGACGTTTATACCAATCTGAGTATAAGCTCAGAAAACAAAATAGAAAAGGAAATATGTACATAATTCTGGGGTCCCCTGACCTTTCACAGAGGCACTCTGTGGCACTCCTCCCCGCCTAAGAGGGCAACCATTTGTATGGTTGTCCTATCTCTTTAAATCCTTTATGTTCATGAAGGGAGTCTGTGGACCTCCAGCCCACCCACACCTAAGAGTTCCACCCCAGGGTCCCATTAAGTACTGCCCTAATCAAATAACATACTTCAAGTTCTTACCCTGGGGCTTACAACTGAAATCAAAGGGAAATAATCTCTGTTACACTGCATATTAGCAGCCTCCCTTCTAAACAGTATAAGTCTTTAAGCTATATTGTACTGCCTTTCCATATAATCAGAATGCATCTAACTTAAAATAAAACGTAATTATAAAAAGACTAGAAATATAAGAGAGAGAGAAAAAAGAATAGACACAGCTGCAGGCGGCCAACTCCTCAGTCGTTAAGAAAAGAAAAGTTAAGGAAAGCACTACATAAATATACATTCATTTAACGGTCTATCACTGTACCAATATCCTACTCATTTACTTTACTGTTGTAAAACCAATGGTAATCCAATTTTATCCATACCATGATTTAATTGACAGGATTTATCCCCACTGACTACTCAGTTAGTTTTCTTACCATGGGCAATAAATAATCTCTAACAATTCACACCCTACTATTCCCATGTTATACCACTTTAACTAGTAACCCCCTCATTCCACTTAACATTTAATAATTACTCATAATATAACGGGGTTCAATTCCCCAATGGGAAGCCACTTAGGTATATAATTTGCACAGGGCTTTTCCTCTAATCCCCTTACCAACTGTATTACCCTTTTATGAAACATACAGTAACAGCAGTACCCATTGTGTACATTTACCATTCTATTACTATGAAGGGCACCTAAATTAGCAAACCCCTTTCCTACTGTGTAATAATAAACTATGAGCTTCTACCATCTACAGCTCATGTCCCTTTGGATCACCCTCCGCTTTTTCCAAGAGAGCCAATTATTACGTTCTTTTCCCTTCTGTACTATACTTGTTTCAGTTGGCCATGTCTGTCTATTCTGAGTGGCTGCCAACTTCCTTAAATAAAGAGCCACTTGACTATACATCCCAGGCCAATGAAAAGAAGGAATGAGACACTCTGAAAGTTCCTTTTGATTCATGTACTTAGTGTTTATACATAATGCATCTAAGATATCCTTTCTATATCTACAAGGTACCACCACCCTAGAATCTACTTGCTTAGTACAGGGATTTGGCCTCATATGGTACAATATCTCATCCTTCACTTTGTACCACCATAACTGCCCTTTCCCCCCATCCATACCTGTTCTATCCTTATTCAGGGTACCCAAGCTACTTAACTGTTGAATTTCAGGATCTTCAGCCTGTGCAGTTTTCCAGCAAGCAGCAGAGAAATTAATAACATTATTTTTCAGAATTATCACGTGTCATTAAACAAGTCCCTTTGGCAACTATTGCCTCTTCTGTTTTGCTTGTATCCTTCACCCCAGATACCAAAACAGTCTCACCTGGGGATTTGTCTGACATCGATCTTCCATCATCTCCATCATCTCCAACCCAATACATTCCCTGGAACATGGGTAGAACTGGAAGCTGGTCCTCAATACAGTCCACACAATCCATACAGGGCATCTTTTCTGCCATCTTCACAGGCCTTTGAGACACAGATTCATCCCTTATTACCATCAATTGGCTCCACACCTCCTGATACCTTCGTTCTGCTTCTTTCCATCGGCTTTCTGCCTCCATCCAGCTGTTAAACAGCCACCGTATAGCATCCATCCAATCACTCTGGTCACTCTTCTGGGACAGTCAGAATTTCATTGTGACTCCTCATTTGTAACTTAGCTGGGTCAAGCAAGGTCTCATCATTATCCCAGAACCACTGCTCATCTTGCTTCATCACCAGAAAGGTCCAGAAAAGGTCCTCTTGCCAACATTCTACAAAAAATATCCAGTCCGATGTACTGTCCTGTTATGCTCACTGCCCACCAGACCTTACACAGGTTGCGGATATCCCACCACTGCCACCATATGTGGTAGGGTGCAGGTGCACATGGGCAATCAGGTAGCGTGACACATCACCAGTTCATTTTAAAGTTCACCAATTTTATTTTATCTTTCTCCAATAGTGGTTTACAACAGGACAGATTGAATACAATGGGCTGATCTGGCAGCTTAATCTTCCTTTTAGCACAGAAAATAATTATTTCTTTACTCCTTAGAGCACATTATCCCAATGCCCTGGAGTTTACCTCCAGACCCAAAAGCAATCGGAATACTTATGCTCCATGTTCAGCTTTTATACCCTGAGGGTGTCAGGTGACATCTAAACCCCACCCCTCTATTTCTTTTCAAAGAGCATATCTTTATTTACAATGTTTATATTTTAACATCATAATCATCATATAAATCACATAATAATATAATAATATGCACAGAAGTGAATTACACTCTTTCAGTGAGAATTTTAATACGTGATCTAACCCCAGAAAGCACCACCCCTTCTGGCACAGAATAAGAAACAGAAATGAATGGCCTACCGGCTCTTAAGAGCATTGCTGTAGCACAGAGAGGTTTCAAGTGGGACTCTGAGATGCCAAAAGAAACAGCAGAAACCCTCGTCTACAAAAAAACCCCAAAACAGCCCAAACCCTCACCACTTCACCTCTCCATTGTATGTAGGACTCATTCAGATGGTTTTTAAACAAAAAGCTACAATTGTAGAAGAGCTAGAAGGAAAAATACCTTCTCAACAGTGCACACCTTCGCATGGTAATTTTACTGGCGCTCGCATTGTCGTAATGGAACTCCGTGGCATATCTACTCGCAAAAAGTCGCATTCTTTAGAGCTGTTGCCAAAACGAGCCTAATGGGACTAAACTAAAGAACCAAAAGGTTCTTTCCATATCTTCAGAATCTACAAGGTACAACATCTTCCACGGGGGCATAATTATAGTATACCAGGGCATTGAAAGCAGTGCCCTGAGACTTTTACAAAACGAAAGGTTTATCTTTCACCCAAACATGCTATATATGAGTATTTTAACAAAGAGGAACATCTATGGAACACAAACGGCTCTGAATAGCTACTCTATATGTTTTATTTTTACAGAAGGCAAAAACTCCAAGCTTATAACCATAAAAGGACAGGACAAGGGTTCTAATTATTATAGTATTACTTATTCATTTCCCGACGGCTGATATTTCAGCCTAACAGAATATCTTTTCCACAGCATTTTATTTTATTCCCTTCCCAAATCATTTCTTTAAATTACTTTTAGAATACAACAATTAAACAAAGTGCTCTTTTCTTTTCCAGGCACTAACTTGTACTTTTCAGTCCAAGAAGAAAAGGGGGGGGATGAGTCTTATTAACCCAATCTAATGCTTATTTTTTAAACACTTCTAGAACAACTAATAAAGACCCAGAAGTGTTTAAAGTTTGTTAATCATTTTTACCAATACAGCCTTCATCCATTCATTTAATTGTCTAAAACGCTAAGATGTAAAGTTTAAACAAGCTTAAGGCTCAGCTAGAAACTTCCCTTATTTTAGTATTTAAGGGACCTAATTTAGTAACGCTATATATTATACACCAACCAAATATTCTGCACAAAGCAGTACGTCTCATTTTACTTTTAATTCAATCCTTGCCTCTGAATGATAACTAGTTGTTGGACTAAACCAACCAGAGCACTTAATATACAGCAACTTAATGAACAGTAGCACCGCTGAACATACAGTATAGCATGACTGTGTGGCAATGCAGAAAATGCAGTACATTTCCATTCACAGCCAGTGGGACACTTATACCAATCTGAGTATAAGCTCAGAAAACAAAATAGAAAAGGAAATATGTACATAATTCCGGGGTTCCCCAACCTTGCACAAAGGCACTCTGTGACACTGCACCATACTTAAAACTTGCTTTGTGAATGGTCCTGCAAACCACTCATGATGCAGCTACAGTGCTCACTGTCTGTGCCAGATCTGTTGTTTCCTTTGCACAGGGACCTGCAGGTTGTATGTGAAGCAATGGTCCTATTTGTTGGGAGGCAGAATCTATAGATTTCATCATGCAGAACCCTGTAGTTTGGGGGAAGGGTGCTAACTGTCTGGCCTGGGACCTCAGCTACTTGACAATTGGAGGTAGGGCTGAGTCAGATTGGTGGTAGCAGGTTGATTTTTGGCTTAATTTGGGAAAGTATTTGCTTGTTTTTTTGCTGATGCAGCTGATTGTTTCTGGTGGTCCAGAAGGGCCCAACCAACCCTCCCCACACCCACCCACCCTGGCGATCACTTCCTTTATACCCACAGCCTGTGACATCATACAGTACCAGCTGACTTCATGCACATACTATTAGCCATCATATTGTAGTACACAACACAGCCACACACCACACCATGACATGAATCTACATACCTTGATACATTACACCACTAACGACTATTGACAGCATGTAGTTGTAAATTCAACAGGGATAAAGAAGGAAGGAAAAAAGGGGCAGACAAGTAGGGGAAAGGATAGGCTAAGGAAAATTATGGGTGTCATGCAATGCAGTGGTTGAGGGGCAGTGGTGTTCAGGAGGACCTTCTGGGCACTGCAATGCTGCCCTATCTGCAGGCACCTCTCTGTGTTGAGGGCAGAGGTTGCAGGACTCCAAGCAGAGTTAGCGAGGATCTGGGTAACCTTCTCCCCCCATACAGGGACCACCAAGTCTGCCACCATTCCCTCAGAGGATGCCAGTAAGGAGGGATGGCTGGACTACAGTGGCTCAGGGAGGGCGAGGGAGGTCAGACAGAGGCACAATCCCACCCATTGCCCCTTCAAATCTCATACACCATCTTGGCAGAGCAGGATGATCACACTGCATCTCCAGAAGTGGACACTAAGGGGGATGAGTGGATCATCCATGATGGAGCCCCAAGGGCAAAGAGAAGGGGTACACACAAAAGGAGGAAGTAAATCCTGTTCTGAGACTCCATCATTAGAAGGATAGAGCTGGGAGTGGGCAGAAACAGGGAAATAGTGTGCCAGCCTGGTGGCACAGTTCAGAGGGAGGGCAGGTGGATCCTAGGGATCGCTAGGGTGGTGGCAAGGGAGGGGGGAGCTGGACATCATTGTCCACATGGGGACAAATGACCTGGCAGGTAAGCAGAGAGATGTAGGAAAAGTGCAGGAGAAATTTGGGGAACTGGGGTGGTGTCTTGGGCAAGTAGCTCACTCAGTTACCTTCTTGGAGGGTCTACCTGTCCATGGCAAGGGAGAGGGTTGAGACATCCACACCATGGAATTCAACATATGGCTGAAGAAATGGTGCAGAGAGGAAGGGTATGGCTTCACTGGGGACTAGGATCTCACCTGGATAAATGAAGAACTGTATTCACCAGATGGCTTACATCTATCCAGCAGGGTTCAACAATTCCTGTAGTCCAACATCCGAGTCTGCAAGATCTGTCAGTCGCACAAGTAGATTTGCAGTCCTCACTTGTTGATGGAGAACCAGTTCAGAGTGTTTATTTTTTTTTTCCTTTGGTTTTCCTTTCTGCCTGGAGTGCCTGACTGCCTGTACACAAGTGTCCACTAGTTGCTGCCACTCATTGAGGAGTTCAGTCAGTGAAGGTCACTTGTCAAACAGTAATGTAGTCGTGTGGGAGCTGACTGAGAAAGCTGCTGGGCGAGAGCGAGCACGGGAGCACGCGGTAGTGATGGAATGGGACCCCCTCTCTGAATCACTCTCCACCCATTACAGACCAGAGTATCTTTAGAGGAACCAGGACTGACAGGTGAGTAAGTGAGTTGGAACTGGGAGAGTACCCTGTCAGTCCTGGTATTGGCACAGGCAGTAGTAGGGGCGGGAGGTGGTATAGCACAGACAGGGGAGGGGAGAGGAGACATGCTGCGAGAGACTGAGAGTACTATTTGTAACAGAGCAGCAGATAGAGCAGAGCTAGAGAATGGAGACATGTGCACTAGTCTGTTGTTCAGTTTAGATTGCGAGGTGAAACTAATTCAGCTACGGGAGACGTGCTCCCATCTTTTTTCTAATACTGGTGGCAGAAAAAAAAGAACAGCGAGGAGCATTGCAAAATAAATAGGGAGTATTCACAAAAGAGGAGGGGGAAGTGCCTAATCCAATTAATTGAAGCACTCTTGATAGGGGGGTCAATCCCAGTCCTTTCACAGAAGAAAGGGTTCTGCAAGAACTCCTAAAACTGAAGGTGGACAAAGCAGTGGGTCCTGATGGAATTCACCCCAGAATTCTAAAACAATTAAGGGAGGAGCTAGTGAAACCACTGGCTACTCTTTTTAATAAATCATAGGAGGATGGTGTGGTACCCGAGGACTGGAGGAAGGTGGATGTGATTCCCCTTCACAAAAGTGGGACCAAGACAGAGGCAGGAAACTACAGACCTGTCAGTCTGACCTCTGTGGTAGGGAAAATGATGGAGTCACTTCTGAAGGAAAAAATAGTTGAGTACCTAGAGGCCAGTGGGGCACAGGACCCAGGCAGCATGGGTTCACAGTGGGAGGTCATGTCAGATGAATCTAATAGATTTCTTTGACTGGGTGACCAAAGTTGTAGACCAAGGGAGGGCTGTGGACATGGCCTACCTAGACTTGGCAAGGCATTTGACACAGTCCCACACAAAAATGAATAGTCAAATTAACCAGCCTGGGGTGGGTCCCAGGGTGGTAGCCTAGGTAAAACATTGGCTGCACAACAGGACAGAGAAGGTAATTGTAAATGGAGTCCACGCTGAAGAAAGTGGGGTTACTAGTGGGTACCGCAGGGTTCAGTATTGGGTCCAGTCCTTTTTAATGTCTTCATCAGTGACATTTCAGAGGGACTGGAAGGAAAAGTATGCCTTTTGCAGATGACACAAAGATCTGCAACAGGGTTGATGCACAAGGAGGTGTGGAAGGATGAGAAGGGACTTGGCAAGGTTGGAGGAATGGTCAGAAGTATGGCAGCTAGGATTCAATGCAAAGAAGTGAATAATGCACCTGGGAAACAAGAACCCAGGGGAAGAATACACAATGGGGGGGAGGTAGTAACAACAACAACAAAAAAGGAAAGGGACCTGGGGGTAATCATATCAGATGACCTTAAGGTTAGCAAGCAATGTGAGAAGGCAGTAGGGATGGCTGCGGGTATACTGGGATGCATAGGGAGAGGCATCAGCAGCAGAAAACAGGACGTTGTTATTTTTCTGTACAGACAGTTGGTGAGACCCCATCTGGAGTACTGCATCCAGTTCTGGAGACCCCATCTCTGCAAGGACATAGACAGGATAGAGGCAGTCCAGAGGAGGGCAACTAAAATGGTGCAGGGTTTGCAAGAGAAGCCGTATGAGGAGAGACTAAAGGAGCTTAATATGTATACCCTTGAGGAAAGAAGGGAGAGGGGGGACATGATAGAAACTTTTAAGTACCTCAGTGGAATCAACAAAGTCCAAGAGGGTAGCATCTTTCAGAAAAGAGATGTGCAAGAACAAGGGACACAATTTCAAGATAGAAGGGGGGTTCAGGGGCAATGTGAGGAAGTATTATTTCACAGAGAAGGTAGTGGATGCATGGAACAGCCTTCCTGAGGAGGTTAGGGTCTAAAATGTGGGAGAATTCAAGAATGCATGGGACAGACATAAGGCAATTCTTGTGGGGGGTTGGAAGAAATAGGCTGTTGGTTAACTAGGATCTGCGACCTATCCTGTATGTAGGGAAATGGGCAGACTAGATGGGCCAAGCGGTCCTTATCTGCCATCAAAGTCTATGTTTCTATGTAAGACTTATCATGTGTTTTGTCTACTGCATGCAGTTTTGGGGGAGGGGTTTGCTTTGCTGACTTGGTCAGTTGGACAACAACCAGATAACTTAACAGCCAGGGCAAAGCAATTTGCAGGACTTCTTTCAGCAACCAGGGCAGATAAAAAAAAAAATACCGTAAAGTTAAACAAGTAAAAAAAAAGAAAAAAAAAGATTTTAAAGAACATAAAAAAATAACCTTTGTGAAGGCTGCTGTCTGTTGATGTTGGGAGAGGAAGAGTGAAGGGAGGTGTCCAGCAGTCCTGAAGTGTCCTGTGGCTGACTTGTAAAAGAACTAAACCAGCATTTGTCAATGCCGAATGTTTGCTTGCTGGCATTGGCAGTGGTAGTGTAGAAGTTACAGAGCTGCGTAATAGGAATGGCAGTGAAGTACTGAACTGAAGCCAACCCCACCACCACCCTGCAGAGAGTGACAGGCATTGGGGTGTGCCTTTGGGTCGTCAGGCATAACGGCCATGCCATTTCACCACATCCCACCCTGCAGACACTGACAAGTGTCATGGTGTTCCTTGGGGTCTTTGGCCCTTTGCGCGCACCCCTTCCATTAGGAAATACGTGAGATGGTGCTGATATAGAGAATGGGTGAACTTTGGGGCCGAAGAGTCCAAGGCATACCTCTATACCTCTCACTGGCTGCAGGTTGTGGAATGGTATGAACATTACAGGCAAGAATCCCAAGTCACACCCCTGATGCCTGTCATTCACTACAGGGTTGGGCGTTATGGTTGGAAACCCTAATACCTCAGGCATTCGCTGGTATTTTCACTCCAAATTTTCAACATGTTTTTTTTGTGACCCCACCTCATGAACAGTGGCAATAACAGTTTGTTAGCCGAAAGCTGTTATGCAGCAACTACGGCATTTAGCACACAGGTGCAAAACATTCAACAGGATGTAAAATGACAGCTGTACTGTTCATGGGGAGGTGTAAAAAACGGCAATGTTGTAAATCTGCAGTAAAAATATTAAAAAAACTGGTGAAGTCACGAGCGTACATAGAAACTGTGCAACGCACACCTGTAATATAATTAGGTTGGGGATTTTTTACAGTAGATTGTCAACTCAGACATTTTGGTGCCTCCGATCATGAACAGTGTCACTGTGAGTTTCTTTATCTGTCCTGAACAATGACTTCCCACAGCGACCACGCATCTCTGCGCTGAAAGTGTGAAAACACACTTCGGCCATGTTGTGAAAAATGACAGCTGTACTGTTCATAAGGAAGTGCGGAAAAATGCCACTGGTGAAAATCTGGACTGAAAATATTACAAAGTCATGAACGTATGAGGGTGCGTGGAAACTGCGCAATGCTCACTCGTAACACAGTCATTTTATGGACTTTTGTCACCAAATTTTCAACATAGCCATTTTAAGACCTCGGCTCATAAACAGTGTAACTGTGATTTTCGTAATCAGTCCCAAACATTGCTTTCGCACTTGTGCGAAAACACATTTTGGGCAACATATGAAAAATGGCGGCTGTACTGTTCATAAGGAAGTGTAATAAAATGGCAATGTTGAAAATCTGGAGTGAAAATATTAAATCTACAAACTTATTTAGCATGTATAGAACTGCGCAACGACGCCAGAAATAGTCATTTTAGAATTTTTTCACCAAATTTTCAACATAGCCATTTTAAGACCTCTGCTCATGAACAATGTCACTGTGAGTTTCTTAATTTGTCCCGCAGACATTGATTTCAGATACTGACTGCGCCATTGTGTGCAACATGGCTGGAAACACATTTTGGGTGAGATGTGAAAATGACAGCTGTACTGCTCATAAGAAGGTGTGTGGTAAAATGGCAATGTTGAAAATTGGAGTGAAAACATTGAAAATTTGTGAACTTACAAGCGCAAGGAGGAACTGTACAACGACGCTTGTAAACAGTCATTTTGAATTTTTTCACTAAGTCCTGCAACAAGCCATTTTAAACCTCTGCTCATGAACAGTGTCACTGTGAGTTTCTTAATTTGTCCCAGACATTGATTTCGCACACTGATCATGCCATTGTGTGCTACCCATGGAAACACATTTTGGGTGAGATGTGAAAATGACAGCTGTACTACTCATAAGAAGGTGTGGAAAATGGCAATGTTGAAAATCTGAGTGAAAATATTGAAAATTCGCGAACCTACGAAGCAGCATAGAACTGCTAATGCATGCTCAGAAACAGTCATTTGTAGAATTTTTTCACCACATTTTCAACATAGCCATTTTAAGACCTCTGCTCATGAACAGTGTCACTGTGATTTTCTTAATTTGTCCCATACATTGATTTTAGCACCGACTGCTCATTGTGTGCTACATGGTGGAAACACATTTTGGGTGAAATGTGAAAAATGACAGCTGTACTACTCATAAGAAGGTGTGGAAAAATGGCAATGTTGAAAATCTGGAGGAAAATATTGAAAATTCGCGAACTTATCTACGCGCAGTATAGGAACTGTGCAACAACACCAAAACAGTCATTTTTTGAATTTTTTCACCAAATTTAAAATAGGCTTCTTCAGAGCTCACCTTATGAACACTGGCAGTGTCATTTCATTAATCAGTCCCGAAAGGTGATTTTGCACAGTGACTGTGAAATCACCCTTCGGGGCCAAATAACGCCATGACAGTGACAGCATTCATGAGAAGGGGTCCCAAAAACCCCATGTTGAAAATTTGGTGCAAAAATTCCAAAAAATGCCTGAGATATGCAACAAAGTTGAAAAAACCCTATCTATCCCATTATACAACTTACCGGCATTTCCTCAGTTTACGGTTGGCTTTGAAGAGTGCAGACGTGTTACCGTTCCACGAAGATCATCGTGCGAGGTCCTGAAGTAAGTATGGGGTGGGGGGGGTAAGGGGGTGTGGGGAGTCGGTGCGCAGTGGGTGGAGTGCGGGTGGGGGCAGGAGACTGCATCGGACCGTTTTTCTTTACAGGTTTTTTAAATGACGGCCGGGACGTTTGCCATGCTGGGGTGGGCTCCAGCATGGCACAAGGATGGCTGGTTGGGGCGTGGAGCCGATGGGGATTGGGCACCCCGTCAGCCATAGCATCTATTGCCATGCTGGGTGGGCTCCCAGCATGGCACCCCCTGGGGGAGGACAGTGGAGCCGACAGAGTTTAGCACCCGTCGGCTATACCATGGTTGCCATGCTGGGGTGGGCATCCAGCGGCATGTGGAAGGCTTTGGGGAGTGCAGACAGTCGACGGGGATTGGGCACCCCTGGTCGCTATGGAAGCAGTGTGTGCATGGGGGCAGCATGCAGCATGCATGCGCTGCAGAGTGGTGTGTGCGGGAGCTGCATGAGCAGGCAATATCTGATCGCTGCTCACTGAAGCGTAGCTCCTTTCAGTTGTATTATCTGCATTTGGAGCTGTCATAGACAGCTCCAGCATGCATTGGAGGACTTGGGCCGCGTCTGCCAACACACTGACTGAATTGGAAGAGGGGTGACACACCTCCAAAAACTCAGATGATGGCACTATGTTTCTTGTACATGCGTGCAAGCAAACATAAAAAGACAGCTAGTAGACGAGAACAAGACTACTAATACAGTACTAGCTTATAAAAAAGAACAGACTTAAAAACATATATATTACAGTTACAGTCAGGAGCCCTGCCTAACTGTGTGAGGCTGTTTTTGGGAGAGAGATGAGGAGATAGTGGAAAGAAATCAAAAAAGGGGTTGATTAATTTGTTGGCCAGTATCTATTCACTGTCCAGTCCACTCCTGACCTGCGGTGGACTTGAGAACCCCCCCCAGAAAAAGAAAGCTAGGAGAAAAAAGATTGTAAAGAAAACAAAACAAAAGAAGGCAAACTGAGAGTGGGACTCCTGGGAGCAGCAGTGGGAGGCTGGGAGGAGATTGTGTAGAAACTGGAGTGAAGCTTCAAGCTGGGGTGGGGTCGGGGTGACCTGCCCAGTGTGCTGTGGTTGACTGGCTTGTGTTAGATTTATCATACTTATAAAAAAGTAAGAAAGCTATTAAACAACAACAAAAAGAAATATTACAGAAAATAAAATTTGAGAGAACCCTAACTGTGTGCTTGTGTGTGGTGGGCTC
Source organism: Neoceratodus forsteri (assembly GCA_016271365.2). NCBI lineage: Eukaryota > Metazoa > Chordata > Ceratodontiformes > Ceratodontidae > Neoceratodus > Neoceratodus forsteri. The sequence continues at coordinate 142,392,816 of JADMNL010000029.1, read as the reverse complement.
TTGGGCTGGAGGTGTTGTGTGAGAAAGGGGTGAAGTGCCCAGTGTCCTGTTGCTGGCTGGCTGGCTTGAAAAAGTCACATAAAGAAATAAATAAGCTATTAAAAAAATATAATAATTTTATGGAACAGAACATAATTAGAGAAGTCTACTAAACTGTTTGTGGCCTTTCAGCTAGCGGTGTCGTGTGGAAAGGGGTGACGTGATGTGACCTGCAGTGCATCTCCAGTGGCCGGCTGGCTTGTGACATGGCACGTGTCTGACTAACATCTGTCTAGTGTCTGTCTGTTCTCCCTCATCCTCCCATTGTCTACCACCAGTGGAAAAAATACATGTACATCTCACAGTGACTTTAACAGAATAACATTTTGTTATCATCATGAAAAAAAAAGTAAGCACTAAGCAGAAAACAGTAGCGCAGAGCCAGACATTGAGACATTCAACATGCAGAAGAGTAAGTAACAGACTCTTTTATCCCTCTGGTCAGCAGCAGCATCCTCAAGTTTTTCTAATACACAAACTACTAGTTCTTCTGCAGAATCGGATGCAAGTAATACAAAGTCTGGAAGTGCATCTGCATCTGTGGTACTTGCTAGAACAGCTGATTTAAGCAGTGAGGCCTTAGCTGACCCTGAAGCCCCTGTGTCGCTTCCAAAGAAACACACTTTAGCACCTGATGAGGTGGTGGTGCAAGAGAAAATAAGTAAAGACAACAAATACGACCAAAGAATGAGGGCCAGGCTGTTTCAGCCTCATTGGTTGACCACTTATAAATGGTTGCGATATGATGAAAAAAAAGGGATTGACATACTGTGTGGTGTATGAAAAGTATCCCAATATTGCAACATCAGCATTTAAAAAAAAACAAATGTGTTTGCCGCAGACTCTAACAATTTAAGAATTGAGTCACTATGTGCACAGAAGTCCAATCTACATGTGCTGTGCCAGAACCAACATATTCTGGAAAGTGGTCAATGTGCAGGTCGGTGTGATATCAGTGAGTCACCACTTTATCAAGCCTTTGCACAGTTGGAAGAGGCTACAAAGGTGACAATGAGATGTCTGTTTAACACAGCATACTCCATTGCAAAAAATCTGTGCCCATTTTCCGACATGGATTGGCTATGTGAAGTGCAAGAGAAAAATGGGATTCAGCTTGGTATGAATTATATCAATGGTAAGTGAGCCAGGAACTTTTGCAGAGCTATATCTAGGGGTTGGTGAAAGTTGCGAATTCTGCTTTCACGGAATTTCCACTAAAATTCGGAAATTTCGTGGAATTTTCTGAATTTCCACCATTGGCGAGATTGGAATCTTCCGAATGTGTTTATCGGATTTTCGTCGTGTTCTGCAGAATGTTTGAGCTGAACTGCAGAAAAATACAGATGAACTGTGGAATAACAGTTTTGAAGAATTTTTTCCACAGTTTGATAAATTATTCTGCAGTTCATGTAATTATTTTTCAGTTCAGTAATCATTTCTGTGGAGTTTTTTCTCCATAGTTTAATAGAATAATCCACAGTTTATACATTTATTCCACCATTCTAAGTCAGAATTTCTGTGAAAATTGCCAATTTGATTTCTGTACTTTCATGGAAATTCCGCTGGTGGAAGTTTTTTTCGCACACCTCTAGCTATATCTGCTGTTCTATCCAAGACTCAGATGAAGACTCTTAAAAATGCAAAATATGTTACAGTTCTTGCTGACGGCAGCACTGATGCGGCTATACTCATAGAAACAAAGAAACATAGACTTTGACGGCAGATAAGGACCGCTAGGCCCATCTAGTCTGCCCATACTCGAATGGGAAAATGTCTTCCTGCTTTTTGTGAATCCTAACACAAAAGATGTATGTACATATCAGATCCAGGCAGTGCCCTTGGAATTCTTGCATGTGGAAGGTGTCTTTAATGCAATAAGAACTGCATTAGATTCACTACAGCTTCCTATTACTGAGTAATCAAATGTGAGCAATCCGGGGTCACTTCTGATTTCTGCCAGTTTTGATGGGGCAACTGTAATGCTGGGTGAAAGGGGTGGAACCATCACAAAGTTACAGGAGCATTGTCCTCACATCATTGCTATGCACTGTGCTGCACATAAGTTGGAGCTGGCAGTTCTTGAGATGATAAAAACAAACCCCTTCATATCAAAGCTTGAAAACACCCTAAAGAGCATATTTAAATTCTACCACTATAGTCCCAAAAAAATTAGAGAGCTACAAGAAATTGCACATCATAGATTCTGATCGGACACACTTTAGTGCAATTAAACAGGTGAGATGGCTTGCCAGCAGATCACGTTCAATACAAGGAGTTCAGGTTAACCTACATACAGTTGATCAGCACTTGGAACAAAGTGCAGCTGGTACTGATGGATCAAAAGCAAAGGTGCTGTTAAGAGAAGTACAGTATGAACACTTTGTCAAATCTCTTTATATCCTGCAAGATTTTTTGCCCATGCTTAAAAATATGTCACTGCAGTTTCAAAGAGATGACTTAATAATTCCTGAAGTATCATATCTCATACAGACCTGCCTCCTTCAGCTGATAGAACTGAAATCAAAGTCAGGGAAATACATGAAGGCTTTCCTAGATCATTACAAACCTCAAGATACAGTAGATGTATGGATGTTGTAATTTCAAAGAAGGGAGTTGAGAAGACTGTCCCCTTTACATTTAGAGACAACTGCCCTGAAATACATTTTGGGACAGATATACAACTGCAGACTTTAGTTGTTGCAGCAATAGATTATATTGATGTAAGATTTCAGAATTTCTCAGAGGTGCCTCTGAAATGGTTCACATGTCTGGATTTTAAACAGTTTGATCTGCCAAGAGAACAATTTGTATTTCAACTTGTAAATTTAATGGGCAGACTGGATGGGCCTTGCAGTCCTTATCTGCCATCAGCTTCTATGTTTCAATGTTTCTATGTTGTGGAATTTGGGACCAATGAAGGGGCTAATTTAGCATACTTTAATTTTTTCACTGAAGAGCAGCTGGAAAATAATAGATCAGAATATGCCGCATTTAAGACATAGCTGAAATCTGCAATTGACAAACCCTATCTGCAGATGTATACAAGATCGCTGAAAGAAAAACTTCCCCAGATTGCTCACATTCTAGAGTTAGTGGAAATGCTCCTGTGTGTGTCAAGTGCAAAGTGTGAACAAGTGTTCTCCACTCAAAACCTGATAAAGACAAAAATAAAGACACGTCTGTCAGATGTCACACTACAGTCTCTTCTTCAAATAGCAGTAGAGGGTCCTGAACTATGTGACTTCGATCCAGATCCAACAATACACCACTGGCTGCTGTTTGGTCCAGGCACTCGACATGTATATGGCCATGCTGCTGCTTGTACATCTGATGCTGTATCTCATACTAGTACTGCTGCTGCTGGTACAAGTGATGCTGTATCTCATACTAGTACTGCTGCTGTTGGTACAACTGATGCTGTATATCACACTAGTACTGCTGCTGCTGGTACAACTGATGCTGTATCTCATACTAGTACTGCTGTTGCTGGTACAACTGCTGCTGTATCTCATGTTAGTACTGCTGCTGCCGGTACAACTGATGATGTATCTCATACTAGTACTGCTGCTGCTGGTACACCTGATGCTGTATCTCATACTAGTACTGCTGCTGTTGGTACAACTGCTGCTGTATCTCATGTTGGTACTGCTGCTGCTGCTGCTGGTACAACTGATGCTGTATCTCATACTAGTATTGCTGCTGCTGCTGGAACACCTGATGCTGTATCTCATACTAGTACTGCTGCTGTTGGTACAACTGCTGCTGTATCTCATGTTAGTACTGCTGCTGCTGGTACAACGGATGCTGTATCTCATGTTAGTACTGCTGCTGCTGGTACAACGGATGCTGTATCTCATGTTAGTACTGCTGTTGCTGTTGGTACAACTGATACTGTATCTCATACTAGTACTGCTGCTGCTGGTACAACTGATGCTGTATCTCATACTAGTACTGCTGCTGGTACAACTGATGCTGTATCTCATGTTAGTACTGTTGCTGCTGCTGGTACAACTGATGCTGTATCTCATACTAGTTCTGCTGCTTGTACAACTGATGCTGTATCTCATGCTAGTACTGCTGCTGCTGGTACAACTGATGCTGTATCTCATAATACTACTGCTGCTGATACAACTGATGCTGTATCTCATACTAGTACTGCTGCTGGTACAACTGATGCTGTATCTCATACTAGTACTGCTGCTGGTAAACTGATGGTGTATCTCATATTAGTACTGCTACTGCTGGTACAATTGATGCTGTATCTCATACTAGTACTGCTGCTGCTGGTACAAGTGATGCTGTATCTCATACTAGTACTGCTGCTGCTGCTGGTACAAGTGATGCTGTATCTCATACTAGTACTGCTGCTGCTGCTGGTACAACTGATGCTGTATCTCATACTAGTACTGCTGCTGGTACAACTGATGCTGTATCTCATACTAGTTCTGCTGCTTGTACAACTGATGCTGTATCTCATGTTAGTACTGCTGCTGCTGGTACAACTGATGCTGTATCTCATACTAGTACTGCTGCTGGTACAACTGATGCTGTATCTCATACTAGTACTGCTGCTGGTACAACTGATGCTGTATCTCATACTAGTACTGCTGCTGCTAGTACAACTGATGGTGTATCTCATGTTAGTACTGCTGCTGCTGGTACAACTGAAGCTGTATCTCATACTAGTATTGCTGCTGGTACAACTGATGCTGTATCTCATACTAGTACTGCTGCTGGTACAACTGATGCTGTATCTCATACTAGTACTGCTGCAGCTGCTGGTACAACTGATGCTGTATCTCATGTTAGTACTGCTGCTGCTGCTGGTACAACTGATCCTGTATCACATGTTAGAACTGCTGCTGCTGATACAACTGATGCTGTATCTCATGTTAGTACTGCTGCTGCTGGTACAACTGATGCTGTATCTCATACTAGTACTGCTGCTAGTACAACTGATACTGTATTTCATACTAGTACTGCTGCTGCTGCTGGTACAACTGATGCTGCATCTCATGTTAGTACTGCTGCTGCTGGTACAACTGATGCTGTATCTCATACTAGTACTGCTGCTGGTACAACTGAAGCTGTATCTCATACTAGTATTGCTGCTGGTACAACTGATGCTGTATCTCATACTAGTACTGCTGCTGGTACAACTGATGCTGTATCTCATACTAGTACTGCTGCAGCTGCTGGTACAACTGATGCTGTATCTCATGTTAGTACTGCTGCTGCTGCTGGTACAACTGATGCTGTATCGCATGTTAGAACTGCTGCTGCTGCTACAACTGATGCTGTATCTCATGTTAGTACTGCTGCTGCTGGTACAACTGATGCTGTATCTCATACTAGTACTGCTGCTGGTACAACTGATGCTATATCTCATACTAATACTGCTGCTAGTACAACTGATACTGTATTTCATACTAGTACTGCTGCTGCTGCTGGTACAACTGATGCTGCATCTCATGTTAGTACTGCTGCTGCTGGTACAACTGATGCTGTATCTCATACTAGTACTGCTGCTGGTACAACTGATGCTGTATCTCATACTAGTACTGCTGCTCCTGCTGGTAGAACTGATGCTGTATCTCATGGTAGTAGTGCTGCTGCTGGTACAACTGATGCTGTATCTCATGTTAGTACTGCTGCTGCTGGTACAATTGATGCTGTATCTCATACTAGTACTGCTGCTGCTGGTACAACTGATGCTGTATCTCTTACTAGTACTGCTGCTGTTGGCACAACTGCTGCTGAATCTCATTTTAGTACTGCTGCTGCTGCTGGTACAACTGATGCTGTATCTCATACTAGTACTGCTGCTGCTGCTGGAACACCTGATGCTGTATCTCATACTAGTACTGCTGCTGCTGGTACAACTGCTGCTGTATCTCATGTTAATACTGCTGCTGCTGGTACAACTGATGCTGTATCTCATGTTAGTACTGCTGTTGCTGTTGGTACAACTGATACTGTATCTCATACTAGTACTGCTGCTGCTGGTACAACTGATGCTGTATTTCATAGTAGTACTGCTGCTGGTACAACTGATGCTGTATCTCATGTTAGTACTGCTGCTGCTGCTGGTACAACTGATGCTGTATCTCATACTAGTACTGCTGCTGCTGCTGCTGCTGGTAAACTGATGGTGTATCTCATGTTAGTACTGCTGCTGCTGGTACAACTGATGCTGTATCTCATACTAGTACTGCTGCTGCTGGTACAAGTGATGCTGTATCTCATACTAGTACTGCTGCTGCTGGTAAATGTGATGCTGTATTTCATACTAGTACTGCTGCTGCTGCTGGTACAACTGATGCTGTATCTCATACTAGTACTGCTGCTGGTACAAGTGATGCTGTATCTCATACTAGTACTGCTGCTGCTGCTGGTAAACTGATGGTGTATCTCATGTTAGTACTGCTGCTGCTGGTACAACTGATGCTGTATCTCATACTAGTACTGCTGCTGCTGGTATAAGTGATGCTGTATCTCATACTAGTACTGCTGATGCTGCAGGTAAAAGTGATGCTGTATCTCATACTAGTACTGCTGCTGGTACAACTGATGCTGTATCTCATGCTAGTACTGCTGCTGGTACAACTGATGCTGTATCTCATACTAGTACTGCTGCTGCTGGTACAACTGATGGTGTATCTCATGTTAGTACTGCTGCTGCTGGTACAACTGATGCTGTATCTCATACTAGTATTGCTGCTGGTACAACTGATGCTGTATCTCATACTAGTACTGCTGCTGGTACAACTGATGCTGTATCTCATACTAGTACTGCTGCAGCTGCTGGTACAATTGATGATGTATCGCATGTTAGAACTGCTGCTGCTGATACAACTGATGCTGTATCTCATGTTAGTACTGCTGCTGCTGGTACAACTGATGATGTATCGCATGTTAGAACTGCTGCTGCTGCTGATACAACTGATGCTGTATCTCATGTTAGTACTGCTGCTGCTGGTACAACTGATGCTGTATCTCATACTAGTACTGCTGCTGGTACAACTGATGCTGTATCTCATGTTAGTACTGCTGCTGCTGCTGGTACAACTGATGATGTATCGCATGTTAGAACTGCTGCTGCTGATACAACTGATGCTGTATCTCATGTTAGTACTGCTGCTGGTACAACTGATGCTATATCTCATACTAATCCTGCTGCTAGTACAACTGATACTGTATCTCATACTAGTACTGCTGCTGCTGCTGCTGGTACAACTGATGCTGCATCTCATGTTAGCACTGCTGCTGCTGGTACAACTAATGCTGTGTCTCATACTAGTACTGCTGCTGGTACAACTGATGCTGTATCTCATACTAGTACTGCTGCTGGTACAACTGCTGCTGTATCTCATACTAGTACTGCTGCTGCTGCTGGTAGAACTGATGCTGTATCTCATACTAGTACTGCTGCTGCTGGTACAACTGATGCTGTATCTCATACTAGTACTGCTGCTGTTGCTGGTACAACTGATGCTGTATCTCATACTGGTACTGTTGCTGCTGCCGGCACAACTGATGCTGTATCTCATACTGGTACTGCTGCTGCTACTGGTACAACTGATGCTGTATCTCATACTGGTACTGCTGCTGCTCCAACTCCATCACCAGCCTGTCCTAGCACTAGCACTACAGCCAGTATACTTGATGTTGGTGACAGTTCTTCTGAATCTGATTTCTCATTATCTTTGCCCTAATTCTCTGCTTAGTTCATTCTGGAATGTTGTGTGAGACTGGTGGACTCTGGACTGGAGTTGACTCTGGCACCACTTGACTCAGACTTTAAATTAACCGAACAAAATTTTAAACAACATATATCTTCATTTTTACTGTTTTATATAGCCTCTACATCTATTACTGTTGAAAATACAATGCCGCAACCACTTACTTTGTTGCTACAAATTTTTTTATAAGTTCCACTTAAAATATGACCTTTTGACCATTGGACTACCACTCACAACAGAGGGACTACCATTTTTTGATAGGTCAGTTGTCCTGGACTACCATGTAAATCTGAAATTTGTCGATCCCTGCTATCCAGAGGGGCAAAGGTATTCTCACTGAAAAGTTCAAATGCTTCCTCCACAACCATTTAAACTAGCCAAGGGGGAGACAAAAGCAGTCGGGGGATAAAGGTAGCCCCCCAACTTAGCATATCTGAAATAAGGGAAAGGAAACATTGTTTAATAAGGAGTAGCACACTAAGCCGAAGCTTGTTTCCAGATGTGACCTGGAAGCACACGGGAGTTAAATGACTTACTCTGGATCACACAGTATGCACCTAGGTGGCTGTGGGATTCAAACCCAGATCTGCATCTCAGAGTGTTAATCCACTGCACTATACTGCCTCCTTGGGGCTGAAATAAGGGAGAATCCAATTCGTACAAGATACCTGATAAATAAATTAGATACAATTGTGGGGAGGACAGAAGATGGAACCCAAAAACCTCACAGGGCAGAAAAAAGGGAAAAGGAGGGTGGGCGCACAAGCTGGGAAGTAATGTACCATCCTACACGGTCTGGGAACAAAATCCCAGACCTAATGGCATTAATGGAAGACACAAACCTAGACATAGTAGCTATTACAGAAACATGGTACAGGGAACCATGACTGGGATATAGCCATACCAGGATAAACTTTTTAAGAAGGATAGGGAAGGAAGAAGGGGGGTAGCTATGGGTGTGAAGGAGGGATTAAAGCAACAGAGTCTCAAGGGTTACAAGAAGGAGCAGAGGCACTGTTGGTCAACCTAGAGGTGGGAAAAAGGATAGCCATTCACACTGGAGTGATTTACAGGCCTCCGGCACAGGGAGGTGAAACAGAGGACGCTCTTGTGGGAACCATCCACAAAATGGCAGCCAAAGGGGAATTAGTGACTTCAACCTGCCTGAGGTAGACTGAAGCACTCAGACTGTGAGTACAACAAGGGGCAGGGAATTCATGACTGCCCCTGAATGGGGCAAACTTAAGACAGCTTATAGCAGAACCAGCCCACAAGGAGACTATACTGGATTTGGTCCTGACCAACAGGAACAGGATCACAGATGTGGAGGTGGGCAGTCCCCTTGGTACCAGCGACCACAAGACAGTATGGTTTAAGGTAACCACATTGGAGGGGGCAAGCCAAGAAGGATAAAGGCCCTAGATTTCAGGAAGGCTAACTTTAAGGGGATGGCAGAAATCTCAAAAGAGTCCTAGCAGTGGAAGGTACAGGAGGAGATGCGGAACAACAGTGGTCTAGACTCAAGAGAGTCATAACAGAAGTAACAAGTCACTGTGTCAAAATGCACAGCAAGAATTTCATTTAATTTCATTTTTATTTTTAATTTTTATGCTTGTAAGCAAGATGGGCAAATAGCCGTTTTCACAAGTGACAAGTTTAACATGTAAAACACACATTATATAAATACAAAACACAATAGAAAATACTTATAAATAACAAAAACTTACTATCACATATCACATTCAAGTCAAACACATAATTAGCTAAAACAATTGCACTCTGATCTAGTGTCAAGTCATTGAATCAACCTACTCTTGAATGTTCTTACTATACTAGAGTTTGTTACTGATGTGGGAATACTATTAAAAACACCATGGCCCTATAGATAGCTAATCTTTGACCTATGGTTTTCCTACATAAAGGCATACCAAATAATTCCTTAAGCTGGAACCTGATATTCTTTAAACCAGTTGGAGTCAGAAAAAGGTCAAAGGTGCTGGGGGGCAGTAGGCCTAGGATACTCTTAAACAAAAAAGTTTCCAATTTAATATTAATTCTGTCCAAGAATGAGGGACAGTTAGCTTCCCTAGTTAGTATACAATAATGGGTGTCATATGGCAAACCAGTCATAAATTGAAAAATACCATTATATGTAGTCTTAAGTTTCTGCAACATTTTTTCATTTGTACCCGAATAGATCAACAATCCATAGTCCAACAAACTTAACAATAGGCTATGTCCCACTAACCTTTTAGATACTAGAACAAGAAATGTTTTTATCCTAAACAACATTCTTAATCTTTGATGAATTTTCTTAATTAATGTATAAATATGATTTTCAAAAGAAAATTGAGAATCCAAAATAATCCCTAAGTAATTGAAACTGTCAACCAGTTCAATAATATTACCCTGCAAATCTATTATAGGAACATTAATTTTTTTTTCATTTCCTGGGACCTGAGAAAACCATAGCCTTAGTCTTCGACAAATTTAGAATTAGATTATGGGAACATAACCAATTTTGAAAATTTTCAAAGTCTTTTTGGACCTGAACCAAAGCAGAATCAGGATCAGAACCATCGGCAAACAATACTGCATCATCTGCACACAATATTATACTTGAACCAACACAAGACAAAGAGGCAGCATTCATAAAGAGAGAAAAAAGTAAAGGGCCGAATATAGAACCCTGTGATACCCCACAGGAAATCAGAAGAGACCCAGAACAAATATTTGCAATAATGGTCTTATGCTCCCTTCCTTGCAAATAACCAGAGAACCACAGAGTCACATCGCCCAATACATTAACCTCCCTCAAAGACTCCAATAACTTGGAGTGATTAACCAAATCAAAGGCCTTGGTGAGGTCCACAAACACCGCAGCCACAGAGCGCCCTGAATCCAGGGTACTCTGTACGCAGCTTGTGAACCCCACCAAGGCCATCTCAGTGTTGCAACCCCTCCTAAATCCATGCCGACAAATAGATAGCAAATTATATTTAAACAAAAAATCTTGAAATTGATCAAAAACAATTCTTTCAAGGATCTTGGACAGGGGTGCCAACAATGAAATGGGTCAATAATTTGAAACAGTCTTTCTACAACTAGACTTAAAGATTGGCTTAATGACAGCCATCTTCTAAATCCCCATGAAAACATTGTTACATAATGAAAAAAACAAAACAGACAAAAGAGTAGCTAATACATTTATACCCAGCTTAAGAAATCAATAATCAATCATGTCCTGACCCATGACTGGCTTAAGATTATACTTACAAACATAAGAAGTGACTATCTCCGGGGTAATAATTTTAAAATAAAAAAAGAGGGTGATCATTATTCCCTTCGTTATGGGAGGAATGGGATATATGTGATACAGAATTTGTATGATACCTTGTCAAGTCACCAAAATACTCATTAAACGTCGAGGATACTTGATCTGGGTCACTTAACAAGTGACCATCCTTCTGTAAAGAAATCACAGAATCACTAATGTTCCTTCCCATTAAATTATTGAACATATTCCAGGTCTGCTTCGGGTTTCCCAGGGATGACAACTGTTTATTTTTTTTTAAATCTATCTTTTCCTCCTGATAGCAATCTTACATCTATTCCTCAAAATCTTATACTCAAGCAGCTGATTGATTTCCTGACTTTTGTTAAATACTTTCTATGCTTTATCTCTACATTTGATAAGGGACAATATGGCTCCAGTAATCCATTCATTTTTATTAGATCTAATTCTCAAAGAAAGAAAGAAAGAAAAGGCCATTATGGTTCTCGAAGTAGTTACCAAGAAAGCAAGGGAAAAAAAAGAGCCTTCAGAAGATACAAGGAAATGCAAAAGACCTCCCTAGCCAGACTGGACACCCTCTTTAACTACTTCTGCTGCTCACACTCAGTACTCCTACCCTCACTCATCACTGTCAACTTTACCACACTTTGGCTTTCCCATTTCTTGATAACAGACTTCTTCTCCAATGTGCTAAATTCATCTCCAAATTTTGGTTTGGCTCCCTCCCTACTTATCTCAACTCTTCCCTAACAATCCCCCCACCAACCACACGTTCACTTAGGTCCTCAGTTTCCTGTAATTTAGGTGTCCCATGCCATGCAACTACTGTCGGCCAGGCAGCCTTCTTGTACCGCTTCCCTAAACTGTGGAATCCCCCCAGATTCGCCTTTCTTCTTCCCCTTCCTCTATCTCCTCAGCCTTACACAATTACCTGTCTGTGAACTGCAACTGCAACTGAGCAGACCACGTTCCATCTAAATGGGCTGTAACAGTTATCCTATTACCGCACTTGTGGACCTTCTGTTCACTATGATGTAATGGAATATACATACCATCTGTAATTTCTTGCTGCCTGTTACTGCTTGTTAATTGTTCTGTACTTGGTAACGTACCCTATGCATAACTGGCACTATATACTGTTTTGTTGTTTGCCTATGACTTATTTGCATGCCTTCTAATTCCCATATATTGGCAATGTGTACTGTTGTGTGGATTACATTTTATTCTATGCCTTCCAACTCCCCCTCCCCCCAGGACGCACTGTGAGATGAGAAACTGGTTGTTCAGTGTGCCCTTTCTGGTGAAACTCTTAAATAAATGAATAAATAAATAAAACAAAAGGATGATGGCAAAGAACATTATCTAGAGAAGCAGAGGAAATCTGGGAAAATAATTAGAAGGCCTAAGACACAGACAGAGGAAGGTATAGCCCAGGCTATTAAGAAAGGTGAAAAGACCTTCTTCAGATACATTAGCGGGAGGAAAAAGACCAGAAATGGGACATTAGGCTGAAGAAGGAAGGAGGAGAAAGGGTGGAGGATGACCTAGAAAAGGCTGAGATACTGAACAAGTACTTTTGCTCAGTATTCACTAGAAAAGGGGAGGGTGAGGGACCAAAACTCCTTAAGAGGTGTATTCAGGGGAGGGAAGTAGACACCAGCCCATTCATGGTGAAAAGAGTCCTAGGAGAACTTGGGAAAATAAAAGCTGATACGGCAATGGGGCCAGATGGGATCCACACCAGAGTACTAAAGGAACTCAGGGAAGTGCTGGCGGAACCACTGGCTACCCTTTTCAACACATCGCTGGAGATGTGGGAGGTACCTGAGGACTGGAGGTGGGCCAATGTGATCCCTCTCCAGAAGAGTGGAAGCAGAGAGGAGGCAGGCAATTACAGGCCTATAAGCCTTACCTCAGTGGTGGGAAAACTAATGGAGTCCTTACTTAAGGAGAGGATTGTGAAGTTTCTGCAGGATAGCAGGGCATAGGATCCAAGGCAGCATGGATTCTCAGTGGGAAGGTCCTGTCAGATGAATCTTATAGATTTCTTTGATTGGGTAACCCAGGTGGTAGATCAGGGAGGGGCGATGGATGTGGCCTACCTGGATTTCAGCAAGGTCTTCAACACCGTCTTGCACAGGAGATTGCTAAATAAATTAGGGAGCCTGGGAGTGGGTCTTACAATGATAAAGTGGGTTGGGAATTGGCTAATGGACAATACTTAGAGGATGGTGGCAAATGGGATGAAATCTGAAGAGAGGGAGGTGACCAGCAGGGTGCCACAAGGGGTCAGTGCTGGGGCCAGTCCTATTCAATGTCTTCATTAGTGACACTGCAGAGCATCTGGAAGGAAAGGTGTGCCTCTTCACAGATGACACCAAGATTTGCAACAGAGTGGTCACAGTGGAGGGGTGGAAACAATGAGAAAGGACCTAAGCCTATTAGAGGAGTGGTTGGGTGTCTGGCAGCTTAGTTTCAATGCTAAGAAGTGCAAGATTGTGCACCTGGGTTACAGGAATCCAAGGGAAGAGTACATGATGGGTGGGGAAATTCTGGCCTCCACAAGCCAGGAGAAAGACCTGGTGGTTATCATATCTGATGACCTGAAGGTAACCAAACAGTGTGAAAAGGCAGTGAGGAAAGCAAACAGAATGTTGGGGTGCATAGGGAGGGGCATAACAAGCAGGAGGAAAGAGATGGTGATGCCACTCTACAGATCACTGGTGAGGCCTCAGCTGGAGTAGTGTGTCCAGTTCTGAAGATCACATCTCCGGAAGGACACTGACAAAATAGAGGCAGTCCAGAGAAGAGCAACAAAGATGGTACATGGACTTCACCAGAAGCCCTATGAGGAAACACTTAAGGACCTTAATACCTATTCACTGTAGGAAAGAAGGGAGAGGGGAGATATGATACAGACTTTCAGGTTTCAGTGGAGTAAACAGGGTACAGGTGAAAAGCATATTTCAGAGAAAACTCTACACAAGAACAAGGGGGCGTGAAATGAGGCTGAAGGGTGGAAGGCTCAGGAGTAATGTTAGGAAGTACTTTTTCACTGAAAGGGTGGTGGAGCCGTGGAAGAGCCTTCCAGCAGAAGTGGTGGAGGTGAAAACAATACGGGGGTTCAAGAGTGCATGGGATAGACATAAGGGTACCATGGAGATGTGTAGAGCAGGAGAGCCACAGGTCAAATAGAATCTGGGGCTGCAGCAGTGTGTAGGGAAATGAGCAGACTAGGTGGGCCATAAGGTCCATATCTGCCAACAGATTCTATCTTTCTATGTTTCACTGTAAAGTGGTACACCCATCAGGCAGATGTGAAACTTGCCGATTGGGTGTTCATGAGGAAGGGGTGCTAAGCACCCTATCTCACAAATTTTGTGAAAAAATATTAAAGCAGCAGTACTTGCTAGTTACCGTATTTTTTTTTTTATTTTTTAGCAATATTGTTTTTCTGGCAAAACTATCCAGATAGCCATTTTTCTTTTCATTTTATTTCATTCTTCAATCAAGATACAGGATTTTAAAGTTTTTCAAAGTTCCCACTCCCGTGCTATACTTACCATGAAAAAATTAAATACCATATCTTGGTACAGTGCTGTGCTCCTTACCATCAGAAACATGTAGTAGCGCCATCCACAGTATGAATCTAATAACATTCAGCAGGTAATTTTAGTAGAAGAGACTTTTTACAATTGTGAGTGATCGCCATCTTTAATGACGAGTCATTAATTATAAAATAAGCTGTAAACACTGTTTTAAAATATCTGAACTAACTAACAATGCACTGAGGATGAATCTAAGGATGTCAGAAATACATTTTGGCTTAAATACTATATGCTGAAATGTGTTGCCTACTAATAAATATTGCAGCCTTAAAACAGTAAAAAAGTAGTCAGTGTTACAAAAAAACTGATAAAAATTAATTTAGAAGAAAAAGTCCTTACACATGAGCATTGTACATGTCATAGGACTCTGTTTTTGAGGGGGTCATTTTTTCTATCACGCATATCTTTTTCTTTTTTAATATTTTTATTTATTTATTACAGTCTCGGTCAGATAATACCATTTGAGTTAGAAGCTTTTTACATAGGTTCCACGTCATGTACAATACAAAAACAATTTGAATAATGTGAACAGTTACACAGAGAGATAACGTTAATACAGGATAAATAATAGGATAGGTAGAACATAATAGCACATCAAGTAAAATATAAACAAAGTTATGAAGGGTTACTATACACTTTGCCGATCCAGTGCAGAGAGCGTAATAAGAAGAATAATACTTGAAAGTTGGGTGCTCAGGGGAACAGGGCCCCAATTGTCATATAGGAGGAAAGCATAAGTGGGCACCAGAGGGCCAAGGTGGCTAGAAGCATAGAGAGAGAGAGAGAGAGAGAGAGAAAGAGAGAGAGAGAGAGAAGGAGGTGGGTTGAGTGAAGGTAGACGATGCAGATCAGGACGTAGGACTAATGAAGGCAGTCACTTCAGGAGTTCAGTCCCATCTGCTGCTTGAGGTTCAATTTAAATTTATTTTACCAAATTTGAGGGGAGGATGGAGTGGTGGGGTTTAGGGTTGCTATTTATCAATTCTTAATTCTTTATCTCTGTATGAGATACCATACCACTGATATATGATGCTGTACCTGTAGATTGGCCTTGGGTCATTAGGGTAGGGGACATGGTAGGGTGGGAGTTAGAAATAACCCCAATGTCACATTTCCACACTTTGTGGGCATTGTGTTTACAACCCTAAACATTTATTTCCATCCTTTGTGTGGTTTAAGTTCTGCCTGGAAGCAACCCTCATGAGCATTAACCAGTACTTTGCCTTACATTGCCTTACTTTTTAAGACATTTGTTCAGTAACTTCATTTACACATGGCCCTCAAAACCCTACACAAAGTAGGAGGCGATTCCTAAGATACTTCTCGAAGAACCTTTTCTAGTCTGTGAAAATCCAGAAGGACTTCTGCTGAGTGGGCTACAGCAGTCCTTCCATTGATTGTTCTGTACCATAATCACGTGCTTCCACAAACCATGAGACCATTTGGGCTTTCAACTTGAAAGCTAATAGTTCAGCTAAGGTCAGCCTTCTTGGTGGCACTGCACAGATGTACAGAGTCATGCATCAGTCCACCCATGGGTAGTGAATCTCAGCCTCATGTGTCCAGCTGGTGGCAGGTGCATTGCATGCACTTCAGTGTCTTGGTACAGGACCCATTGTGTCTCTACTCATACCTCTTCTTCACAAATAGTAAAATATCATCCTTAACATTTAAGAATTTAAAAAGTTATATTACATTAAAGTTTTCATTGAGTAATTAAAAAGTATGGCTTAACACATACATTTTCAAAATAATTATCTTTGTGTAGTACTTTGATTTTAAAAACCACTAACCAACACATCAGTTTTCAGAATCTTCATGCAGAATGTATATTTTCAAATCCTTCATAAAGAATATGTAGATGAATATTAAAAACCATTGTGTAGCACATAGATTTTGAAAATTGTTGAGCAACACAAAGTTCACGGAGATTTTAAAAACATTGCAAAGAATGAAAACTGTCATGCAGCATGAAGAGTTTAAGAAATAGTTTATACCAAACAAAGATGTTTAAAACCATCGCAAAACATGGAAACCACTGTACAATACATATATTTAAGAAATAATTTATAACATCACAGAGACTTTGAAAATCATTGCACAAGATAAAAATTGCCATGCAGCATGGATATTTTAAAATCCTATTTAAAATATTCATGCTATAGATATATTTTAGAGAAATCAGTATCGTTTGTGAAGGATTCCTGTGTGGAGGTATTCATTTTTAATCAAAGATAATGAATATCTCTTACTTAAAAAAATACATTTTGTGACTTGTACTAACTCTCCCTCACTAACCCTCCCTCACACACACTAAACTGTCACCCTTAACTTTTACTAAACTAAAAAAAATGTCTTTCCTTATTGTTTTTGTTTGTATCAAACTTAAAGTAGTAGTGCATTAATCTGGTGAAAATTTTGATCTATATTTTGTTATGCTATTTTAGATTGCCATGATACCCTTCTTTCCACAATCTGAGTCTGCTTTAGTACTTTTTTCATGCTTGAAATAATAAAAGGAGTGCTCCTTTTAATATGGCTCAGACCAAGTTTTCATCAGTATTTGCAGCTGTTTTTGAACATCTACTGTTCGATAAGGTCAGGGAGAACTGCCTGTCTGCATGATAATTCATTTTAGTCACAAACAAAGGGATATTTAAACAACTGAGGACAAAAGCAGCTCAGATTATTGATGAAGACCTTGTCCAAGCCATATTAAAAGGAGCACTCCTTTTATTATTCCAAACCTGAAAGTACTAAAGCAGACTCAAATTATGGAAAGAGGGGTATCATACAAGTCAGGAGGTAAGTGGCAATCTAAAATAGCATAAAAAGTACAGGTTAAAATGTTCACTGGATCGATGCTCTGTTATTTTAGCAGTTTTTCTTTTTGAATGTGCACGCACAACTAGTTAATCATAATTACCTTAAAAACTAAATATTTTTTAATAAAACACTTAAAAACACACTTTCCCATATGATACCTACTAAATGTATAAGTTTCCTATATCAACTCTTTATCAATTTTTTTGGAATCTGAGGGTAAAAACTGAGGTAGCTAACTGAGCAAAAATATGTACATTTAGCACTAAATTACACAAAAACGACAAAATGAATTTTCCTGAAATTTGGAAGTTTCAGAGAGACTTGTCTGAGAAGGTGCATACAATATTTCACAGTTCTGTGGTCTAAAACTACTGAAATATAAGATTCTGAAAATGGCCTTTTTTAATAAGTCCTAAAGCAACCCTAATATAGAGGCACTACTGCACCTTTATAAAATATACTATAGGGGTGCAATAGTGCCCCTATTGCTAGGGCTGAGTTAGCTGTTCAATGTTAAACCCCAACTTTTGCACATTAATAACTTTGTCATCATTTGATGAAATAGCAAAGTTTTGGCATATGCTGTCAGGCTGTCCAAGTCTCAAGATATGAAAAGTTTCCAAAAACAAAAACCCTTTACTTAACATTGTGTATTTTTAACTCTAACCTGCAGCCTAGACAGTGTGGAATTTTTTCGTGATTTTTTCAGATTTGAAGGGGTCTGTCTCAAGGGTGTGCCTTTCGAAGGTTTGCGAAAAAAAAATTAGACCATTTTTTAGTTATAATGATTTTGTAGTTAATGTTCCAGTTGGACTGGTAAAAAACATCTTTCACAAGTTCTTATTTTTATGATTTACCTCTCAACCTCCAAAAATTACTAATTGTGTTGGATGCCATTTGTTTTGCTTTTGAACTCACAAACATTGAAAATACATAAAACGTATCTGTTTTTGAAAAGACCAACACCTGAACCTAGCTAAATGGGACCCATTTAGCTAGACTTTTTTTTTTTTGTTAAAGTTGTCAGAAACATCTTTTCTGAGCATCCCAAAATCCAGAGTACACAGATTTGCAAGAGAAGCCATTCACCCATGTTCTCTGCATGAGCGCAGCGGAACTTTTCTTGAGTTCTGCAGCTGCAGCTGGAAGTCATGATGCTGGCTGCACTGACAGGAGTGAGCTGCTGATCCCCTGCTCTGTCTCTGTCTTTGTCTATTTCTCCATCTGTCTGTTTGTCTGTCTGTCTATCTATCTATCTATCTATCTATCTTGCTATTAAGTGGACCAGGGTACCCACCCCCACTACTGCTTCTTTCTCACCCCCAACCCTTCAGGTAGTCCATCTTTCCTAATGGTAAAATGTATATATACCTATGTATCTTATAGGGGCATGGTCATGCCCCTATAGTTAGGGTTGAATAGCCTGTTTAATGTTAAACCTCAAATTTTACATTTTAATAACTTTGTAACCATTCAACGGACTTGCTCAGAATTTGGTATGCGCTGTTCTGTGGGGTAAATCTCTTGATGTGATAAGTTATGATCCAGTTGGATGTGCAAATTCTGAGATTCAGATAGTGTTAAAAAGTTAAAAGTCACCACTTTTTGCAGTTTTTTGAGTTTGTGCATGTGCTGCTAACTCCTTGGGATAGTGACTTTTGAGGGGTGTGAGACTGTCTGACCAATGTGGAGTGCTCTGCAAGGGGCTCAAATGTATCATACCAATCATCAGCCAGGCTGATCGTGATGCTGTTTTGCCTGAAGTCGTCTGTATTTGAAAAGAAATAGCTGCACCAATCATGTGGTGGCTTTTTCCTTTCATCTGCAGGTCACCTCGCAGCAAACAGCTGTTTGCATCGCAATCAGCCTAGCTGATGTCTCCACTCCCCCCGCCACCCCACCGGTCCCTTCCTGGAAGATGGGAGGTGGCGCTTTTCTCGCCTGCCACCTCCACATCCTGCTGTTTCCATTTGTTTATTTTCTCCCACCCATGCAGAGTGGGCCACAGCCTAAGCTCCGTACGAGCTGGGAGTATATAGTGCCTGCACAATCACCCTAGTGAATCCCCCCATCTGCTGACATCAGGGTGCTCAGTCCCCAAATCAGCGTGTATCTCCCCTTCCCCTTTAATATGGCACACTGGGAGATCACCCCAGTGTGCCAAAAACTACCTGTGGTGTTTCCAATACCAGGATGCCCACTCCCGGTGTCGGATGAGCCCCTCCATGCCCCTATATTCTCAGCAGACCTCGGGGTGCCCAATCCCCGAGTAAACATTAATCCTCCATCCAGTACTCTGGCACACTGGGAGCCCACCCCAGTGTGCCGAAATCCATGTTAATAATATTTTACTGGTAAAACAGAAAACAGTTCCATGACGTCTTATTTTAAAACCTGAAAAAAAAAAAGGAAATGGTCCGTCATTCATGCTGGCCCCCCTCCCCAACCCGCACCCTCCTTCTGCACAACCCACCTCCCTGCACCTCCTCCTCACCCATACTTATCTCTGGAGGTCAGGAGCAGTGATCTTCTGTGGACTGGGAACATGTTTGCACTCTTCAACAGCCGACCGCAAACTGAAGAAAATCACAGTAAGCCCTATAATGGCAATCAATGGGGGGTTTTAACTTAGGTTGCTGTCTCAGCCACTTTTTGGAGTTTTGGTCCCAAATTTTCAACATGGGGTTCTTGGGGCCCCACCTCGTGAACACAGTCACTGTAATTTTGTTTCTCAGTCCCGAAAGGTGATTTCACCATCACTGTGCGGAATCACCTTTTGGGACCAATTAACAAATGACAGTGCAACTATTCATGAGGTGGGATCCCAAAAAGCCTGTATTGCAAATTTGGTGACAAAACACCCAAAAATGTCTGTGTTACGAGTGCCCATTGCGCAGTTTCTATGCACGCTTATAACATCATCAATTTTTAAGATTTTCAGTCCAAATTTCCAACATTGTTATTTTTTTCACACCCCCTTAGGAACAGTACAGTTGTCATTTTTTACATCCTTCCAGAAATGTGTTTTTGTACCTGTGGCACAGAATGGCACAGTCACTGAGCAAAATCAACTTCTGGGACAGATTAATGAAATTCAAGTGCCACTGTTCTTGAGGGGAGGTCCCAAAAGGCCATGTTGAACATTTGGTGAAAACCTTCCAAAAAATGACTTCGTTATGAGCTTGTGTTGTCTACACACATCCATAACTTTGCCACTTTTTCATATTTTCACTCCACATTGCCATTTCTTCACACCTCCTCATGAACAGTACAGCTGTCATTTTTCACATTCTGCCCAAAATGTGTTTTCACATCTGTGGTGCCGAATTTTTTCATTTTATTTATTTATTTAGTTTTTGTTGACCGGGTAAGTGCACTAGACAAATCCTGCCTATTTTCAGGCACGATCTGGGGAAGACACAAACACTGTGTGAAATAACCTTTTGGGATTGAGTAATGAGATTATACTGCCACTGTTCATGAGGTGGGGTCCCAAAAAGCCCATGTTGAAAATCTGGAGTAAAACTACCAACAAACACCTGGGGCATTATGGTTTCCAATCATGACACCCACCCTGTACAGACTGACAGGTGTCAGGGGGGTGACTTTGGATCATCGGCCGTAATTCTCACCCCATTCCCCCCCATACCCACTCTGCAGCCACTGACAGGCATCAAGGTGTGCCATGGGATCTTTGGCCCTAACGTTCACCCCATTCTCCTATACTGCAACCATCTCAGCTTATTTCCTTATGAAATGTGATGAGCGTAAGGGTCGAAGACCTCAAGGCACACTGCGACACCGGTCGGTGTCTGCAGGGTGGGTTGAGGTGGAATGGTGTGAGTGTTATAGCCAAGAACCCAAAGGCACACCCCCAACACCTGTCAGTCTCTGCAGGGTAGGGGTAGGGGTTGGCATTACTTCAATACTTCACTGCCATTCCTATTATGCATCTCTCTAACTTCTACACTACCAATGCCAATACCAGCAAGCAAACATTCAGCATTGACAAATACTTGTTTTTCTAATAAAGTAAACCAGTGCTGGAAGAACATAAGAAATTTGTGTTGAGAGTGATGCCTTAGAATACATGGCAGAGGAATATACATAGAAAAATATAGGAGGCATGTACAACAGCAATACCAACAATGAACTTTCAGCATTGACAAATGTTGTACTTATTTCTCATTGCCTTGCACCCAGACAGTGTGAAACATTGGTGTGATTTTTTCATGATAGAAAAAACTTGGGAAAAAGAACTGCCAGTGCTAATTTGGTGCAAAAATATGTATCTGTTGCAAATTTATTCAGTTTTTAAGTTTCCATTATTTCCTATGGGAAGTTCATTTCCAGGATAGAGGTAACAAGTTCGACAAAGGAACTGATCTTGTAAAAAAAGAATTCAATCTAGTGAGATATTTTTCTTTTTTGTGAGGACCAAATCCTTTTTCATGAGAGAAAATTCCTTTCTCACCAGCTGCCATCTTGTTTTTTTTCCCACTAACTAAAAAGCAAGGAAAATACATAAAAATATTGTCATTTTATAAAATAAACACCAGAACCCAGTTAAACCTGCCCCATTTATCTACATTCTGGTGTTTGTTTTTCATAATTAGCCCCATAAACACTTTTTCTGTGTCCAGCTTAGCGAGAGGAGCCTTCTGCTGTGTTCTCTGTATGAGAACAGTGGATTTCAATTATTTGACATAGTGTTCAATACACTATTTTGTTTTAATCCTGATTTGCAAAGTGTTTTATCAAAATGATCGAAAGCATGACTTAACATGTGTATATATTCTACCGGTGCTCATGTTAAGCTATGCTTTCAATCATTTTGTTAGTGAAGAAGACTAATAAAATCATCAAAGTTGTGTCGGCTCTCTTAGCCAAACAGCAGTACAGGCAGCATTCCAGGACATCATTATTTATTTATTTATTTAGTTTTTGTTGACCGGGTTATATATGAATTTAGCTGGTGGTCTACAATTTGTGGCATGCTCCTTTGCCCCACAGAGGTTGAGATGTGTCTAAGTGTAATAATAATGGATTTTAGTCTTTTTCTTGATATACTTCTCTTAATGAATGTTACTCAGTCCATCTAAATTATGAGAGCAACATCACCCACCTGGCAGCTGCTGCCACCATCGCTTCAAACCCAATCTGAAATGTCACTGGCCCATAGCGATCCCAGAACAGACTGTTAAACCATTTAAAAAAATAAATTTTTCTCCTTAATTTGCTTGTTGTAGTTAAAGAAGTGCAGGCTGTACTAGGAATGCTGCCTCCTTTCAGACCAGCACTGTTAAATGACATTTACTAGTGCCAGTGCTTAGTGCTTTTCCAATGTATTGTCCTCTTTTATTGCTTTATTTTGAATCTCACTGGTCACTACTGCTGCTGCACTAACTGTTGCCAGTTTGCTGCTTGCTCACTGACTGGTATGGTACAGTACATGTTTATTGTTTGAAAAGAAGTATTGTCATTACAAATATATACAGTAAAAACAAAAAAAATCACATATACATACATACATAATTAAAATCTATATAAAGAGACCTTGGCCCAGATATTCAAACTACGCCCAAAAAGTGCGCAACAGTAGGAGCAAGCGCAAGTCCACTGCACCCAAGTGCAAAAAGCGTGATATTCAAAAACTGTGCAGGTCAAGATGCGCCTGCGGCACACAACTGAATATCGCACCACCTGCGCCATAGCACAACTAGGTATGTGCAGTGGAGCAGTTCAGATGCGCCATAGTGCAACCAGGGATGCTCAGTGGAGCAAGGCAGCAGTGCAACAGCAAACCAGGGATGCGCAGGGACAGGATGCAGGGGCCCACCACCCATGCCACAGATGGGCAGAGGAGCACACAGCAGAACAGACATCGCCTTCCACACCCCATGCACTGCACAACTGGTGGAGAGCTGGAATAACCACAGGCCCATGGATACCAGCAAGAAACCTACAGCTGGGGCATGGTGCCCCAGCATACCCCCTGGCAAGCTATTACCGGCACACAAGGTGGGCCGACCACCTCATGCCACACCATCCCACTAATGCAGAGCACACCCTGCACCATGATCCCCAGACACCCTGCCCAGGAGCAGTGTCCACCAGTGCAGGACACCCCATGCATGCCACTACCCCCACTGTGACAATGCAACCCTGTGCACCACAGAACCATGCAAGGCAGCCCCACCACGAGCACCCGTCAGTGGGTGGCAGCATACAGTGATGCAAAGACTGCATACACAGTACCACCACGCATGTCCCCCCTGAGATACAGCTGAGAGACTGACCATGCATCTGCACATGAGGTACCCCACACGTGACAGGGCATGCCCCATACCCCACCACCAGTGGTACAGCACCCAGAACACCCTCCCAAGGACACACCCCAACCCAGCACTGGCCACAACAGCCAGTGCAGACACCCACAGTGGTGCATGGAAGCATGCGCCACACAGGATGCAACACAGTGCATGGACAAACACCCACCCATACCCAAGGGCACACCAACATAGGGACACAGCAGTGGGGCAACCAAGCCCCCAGCGTGTGGCCATGGAAACTGTGTACACATGGCCAGCACCCCTCCATGGAACAGGAGCGCCAGCTACCCTGTGCAGGCACTGTGGAACTGTACGCCACCAGCATGCGCCTGGAGCACAAGTGACAGACAGTGGTGCACATCCCTGCAACACACACAAGTGACAGCATGGAGCTGGGACAACAACAGCGGAGGCCACAGTGTCACCCAAGGCAGACATGCACCCCACCAGTGACAGGAGGCAACCTGGCATGAAACATACATAGAAACATAGATTTTGATGGCAGATAAGAACTGCTTGGCCCACCCAGTCTGTCCATTTCCCTACCTAATGGATAAGCTGCAGATCCTAGTTAACCAGCAGCCTACTTCTTCCTACCCCCACCCCTAGAATTGCCTTATGACTGTCCCATGCATGCTTGAATTTCACCACTGTTTTTGACTCCACAACCTCCTCTGGAAGGCTGTTCCATGCATCCACAACCCTCTCTGTGAAAAAATACTTTCTTAAATTACCTCTGAGCCACTCCTCTTCTATCTTCAAACTGTGCCCCCTTGTTCTTGCACACCTCTGTTTTTGAAAGATGCTACCCTCTTGGACTTTGTTGATTCCCTTGAGGTACTTGAAAGTTTCTATCATGTCCTCCCTCTCCCTCCTTTCCTCGAGGCTATACATATTCAGCTCCTTAAGTCTCTTCATATGTCTTCCGTGCAGACCCTGCACCATTTTAGTTGCCCTCCTCTGGACAGCCTCCATCCTGTCTATGTCTTTGTGGAGATTGGGTCTCCAGAACTGCACGCAGTACTCCAGATGGGGTCTCACCAACTGTCTGTACAGAGGGATAATAACTTTCTGTTTTCTACTGGTGATGCCTCTCCCTATGCATCCCAGTATCCCCCCAGCCCTCCTTGCTGCCCTCTCACATTGCTTGCCCAACTTTAGGTCATCTGATATGACTACCCCCAGGTCCCTTTCCATTTTTGTTGTTGTTAGTATCTCACCCCCCATTGTGTACTCTTCCCCTGGGTTTTTGTTTCCCAGGTGCATTACCTTGCACTTCTTAGCATTGAATCTAAGCTGCCATACATTTGACCATTCCTCTAACCTTGCTGAGTCCCTTCTCATCCTTTCCACCCCACCTTGTGCATCAACTCTGTTGCAGATCTTTGTGTCATCTGCAAAGAGACATACTTTTCCTTCCAGTCCCTCTGCAATGTCGCTTATAAAGACATTGAAGAGGACCTGTCCTAATACTGAACCCTGTGGTACCCCACTAGTAACCCCCCTTTCTTCAGAGTGGACTCCATTTACTATTACTCTCTGTGTCCTATTCTCCAGCCAATTCTTTACCCAGGCTGTCATCTTGGGACCCACTCCCAGGCTGGCTAACTTGTATATTAATCTTTTGTGTGGGACTGTGTCAAATGCCTTGCTAAAGTCTAGGTAGGCCATGTCCACAGCCCCTCCCTGATTTACTACTTTGGTCACCCAGTCAAAGAAATCTATCAGATTTGTCTGGCATGACCTTCCCGCTGTGAATCCATGCTGCCTTGGGTCCTGAGCCCCTCTGGCCTCTAGATACTCAACAATTCTTTCCTTCAGAAGTGATTCCATCATTTTCCCTACCACTGAGGTTAAACTAACAGGTCTGTAGTTTTCTGCTTCTGCCTTGCTCCCACTTTTGTGAAGGGGAATCACATCTGCCCTTCTCCAGTCCTCGGGTACCACCCCATCCTCCCATGATTTGTTAAAGAGGGTAGTCAGTGGTGTCACTAGTTCTACCCTTAGTTCTTTTAGAATTCTGGGATGAATCTCATCAGGCCCCATTGCTTTGTCCACCTTCAGTTTTAAGAGTTCTTTCAGAACCCTTTCTTCTGTAAATGGGCTGGTATCAACTTCTGTATCCAGAGTGTTTCTACTGTTTGTTTTAGGTACCTCCCAGTTCCTTTGTAAATACTGAGCAAAAATATTTGTTTAGTATCTCTGCCTTTTCACAGTCACTCTCTGCCCACCTCCTCCCTCCTCTTTATTAAGCCTCACTAACCCTCCCTTGGTCTTCCTTGGCTCCCTGATGTACCTGTAAAGGTTTTATCCCTTCTTAACTGAGTTGGCTATCTTTTCCTCGGTTTGGGCCTTTGCTGTTCTGACTGCCTTCCCAGCTTCTTTTGCTTTAACTGATACAGTTCTCTGTCCTGCTCCTTCTGTGATTTCTTGTACTTCCTGAATGCTTTCTTTTCTCTTGAACCTTCACTGCCACTTCCTTTGAGAACCATAGTGGTTTTTTACATCATTTCATTTTGTTTATTTGCTTCACACAAAGGCTTGTTACCTTTGTGATGGCAGTTTTTATTATTCCCCATTGTTCTTCCACCCCTCCTTCCTGCCCATTTGTTAGTGCATTCCTTAGGCAGTCACCCATTTTGGCAAAGTCAGCCCTCCTAAAGTCCAGTACTTTTGCCTTTGTATGGCTTGACTCTATTGTTGTGTTCATTGTGAACCATACTGTTAGATGGTCGCTAGTTCCCAGATGGCTACCCACTTCTACATCTGTGATCCTCTCTTCATCTCCATTTGAGAGAACCAGGTCTAAGATTGCTCCCTCTCAAGTGGGCTCCAATACTAGTTGTCTAAGGCATGTCCCCTGTAGGGCATCTAGAATAACCCCACTTTGAAGTGGCTGCTGCAACTGCACTCCAGTTAACATCTGGCATATTCAGATCACCATCAGCAATATCTCCCCTTTTCTGCCATTCTAAGTATTCTTTCTATCATTTCCTTGTCCATTTCCTCCCCCTGAGAAGGGGGTCTGTATACAACCCCTGTGCGGATTGTGGTGCCATTGCCGGTCTCCAAATTTACCCACAGTGCTTCTTCTCCTCCCTGTTTTCCCTTTTGTTCTGTTGCTTTGATTCCTTCCCTTATGTAAAGATTCCTTCCCTTATGGCACTGAACATGTACTCCCTGGAGGAGAGGAGGGAGAGAGGGGATATGATAGAGACATACAAGTATCTTACAGGGAGGAACAGGGTGCAGGAATGCACTATTTTTAAGTGAAAAAGATGTTCCAGGACTAGAGGGCATGGGATGAAGTTGGAGGGAGGACGATTCAGAGGAAACATGAGGAAGAATTTCTTCACAGAACGGGTGGTGGACAAGTGGAACACCCTGCCAGAAGAAGTGGTGGGGGCTGAAACAATCACGGGATTTAAGAATGCATGGGATAGACATAAAGGAATTCTGGAGGTCAGGGGTAAGGGGCAACAGACTTCCTGGAAAACATAAACTGAACTTACAAACTTAAATGGGCAGACTGGGTGGGCCATAGGCCCTTATCTGCCGACACTGTCTATGTATGTATCTATGTAAAGAGCTACTCCTCCTCCTCCTCCTCTTTCATCCTCCCTGTCTCTCCTGTAGATAGTGTATCCTGGTATGTTTATGTCCCAGTCATGGTTTTGTGTGTACCATGTTTCTGTGACTGCCACGATATCCAGATGTTCCTCCTCCATCAAGACCACTAATTCAGGAAGCTTGTTACTCAGACTACAGGCATTGGTACTCATTGCTTTCCATTTTTTGATGGCTTTACCTTCTTTTGCAGCATCCCCCACTGACCTGTCTACCTCGGTCTTTTTCTCATTTAGTACCCTGTTTTGTAGGGAGAGGCTGGGATTTTCCTGCTGCTTATCAGTGCCTCCCCCCTTGACTAGTTTAAAAGCTTGCCAATGAAGCATTTAAACCGATTGCTCAAAAGACTTGTTCCCTTCCTGGACAGATGCAGACCATCCTGCCAGTATAGGCTGGTGTCCCTCCAGGTGGAACCCCAGTGCCCAATGAAGCCAAACCCCTGTGCTCCACACCATTTTTCAACCATTCATTAAACTGCATGGTGCAAA
The DNA here is from genome assembly GCA_016271365.2 of Neoceratodus forsteri. Classification (NCBI taxonomy): domain Eukaryota; kingdom Metazoa; phylum Chordata; order Ceratodontiformes; family Ceratodontidae; genus Neoceratodus; species Neoceratodus forsteri. The sequence continues at coordinate 142,364,859 of JADMNL010000029.1, read as the reverse complement.
GTACCCTCACCTCACTCATGCCATTGACAGGCAGCACCTCAGAGAAGGATATTGTGTGTGTGCCACTGTCTTAGGCCCTCCCACCTCTACAAAGTCCTTCTGCACTGCTCTAATCTCATGATTAGCTAAGTCATTTGTCCCTAGGTGGACAATGACATCCAGCTCAGACTCCTGTGCAGCTGTTCTTGTGATCCTGAGGATGCGCTTCCTGTCTCTCCAAGCCATGGCACCAGGCAGGCACCTTACTTCAGTTTTCTGCTCCCCCCAGTTCTATCCCCCTAATAATTGATTCCCCCACCAGGAGCTGCTTACTTTCCTTATGGTGTCCTCTGCCTCCTTCCTGTGGGCCTCCCTTGTGACAGTTGTCCTCAACCTCCTTAGTCTCCTCTGTGGGTGCATCCATAGGGAGCTATGCTCCCCAGAATGGTGTATGGATTGTGGAGTGGAACAACTGACTGGGTGTGCCTCTGTTCCACCATCTTCACCCTCCTGAGCCCACTGTGGTCCAACTGCTGTGCTTTCTTCGCAACCTCTGAGGTAGTGGTGGTGGCTCTGGTGCACCCTGGATGGGGGAGGTTCCCTTCCTACCATCCAGTGTGGCCTGGGAAAAGGTCCCCTTACTACTGTCCAGTGTGGCCTGAAGACGGGCAACTTCCTCCCTCAGGGCAGAGAGTTTTCTGCAAATCGGGAAGCATCTCAGCCTCTGGAAAGATTCCCAGAAGACTGCTGCCCCACAGCCATTACATTGCACTACACCCCACATTTTATTTATTTGTGTGTGTGTGTGTGTGTGTGTGTGTGTGTGTGATTGGTTTGTAATATAGAAATATATATACATATATATATATTATACAATGTGTATGCTTATATTGTCAGTGCAGTGTGCTAGAGAGGATATGACAGTGATATGCACCTTGCACTCTTCAGGAAATGATGTCAGAATCCCAGGTATATAGGAACTATTTCCAGGGGTGGGTGGGGTGAGGTGTGGGAAGGGATTGGGCCTAAACTGTGCCCTCACAAAACAATCAGCTAAAAGCTCTGATCCACCACTGCTACGAGTGCCTTCCTGTCAGCAAGCTGCCCTACACAACAATTTGACAGAGAAAATACCCTGCTAATCAAACAGAGAAAAATCCACACATCCAAGTCAGACACAGGTAAACCTCCCCAGCACCAAAACAGGCCTGGTAGTTTGTGCTCTGAAATCTGTCAGACCCAAAACAAGTCAGCTGTGCTTTAAACTCTTCCTGCACTGAAAATGTTAAGAATTGTAACAAACAAACGTAAACCTAGATCCACCTCCCTCTGTTGCTTGAAAGACTGTCTTTTCCTGTTTCACACTGCAGGTTTTTCTATGACAACTCCTTAACCACAGTAACTTATTTAAAAATAGTTTAACTATCACAAACTCCTACGCACCAGTAAATTATTTAAAATAGTTTCTGTCCCAAAATCCTAGTAGTTAATCCAGCTACCCCCAAGGGACAACCAAAATGCAGTATTCAAACACTTGTGAAGTTACTTCCAAGATAAGCAGAGTTTGCAAGCTCTTTTCAACTCCTCAGCCACCTGTAATTTATTTAAAATAGTTTAACTGTCATAAAATCCTAGTAGACAATCTAGCTACCCCAAGGATCTACCCAAATGCAGTATTTAAATCCTTCTTAAGTTAACAAGATAAACAGAGTTTGCAAGGCCTTCTTGGTTAAACACTAAATAAATATGTGAATAAAAAGCAATTACCAAGGGTAGTTAGTTTCACCTCCAACAGAATTAAGCAAAAGTGCATGTTTGTTGCAGATTTCAAGTGCAATATAGAATTTCTCACACAGCTCACAGCTGAATAAAGAAGTAGTGTCCTTCCAGGTCAAGCAAATGTGCATTGTGCCGGGTAGAGTAGCTGTCCAGCATGGACAGCCACCACTGACATGCCAGGGGACCGTGCAGGTCACAGACATGCAAGGGTGTCAGCTGCACAGGCCATGGATGGTCTGATAGGTGCGCCATGGACACAGAGCATGCACCATGGACCACTGCACACAGTCATCCAGTGCACAGGGAACAACACACACACCACAGACAGTGACTGATAGCTACTCCCACATCATACTCACTTCCCCATAGACACACACACACATGTACATGACTGCACCACCCCTGACGCCATGCACACCACTGCAGCTGAGCACCTATAGCCCGCTGCAAATCAGAGACCACCATAGTAGGCATATCAAAGTGAATGTATTGAAAAACAGCAAACAAAACTATATACAAATATTTGCAAAGTTTGGGGAGGGCCAAGCAAGGTGGGTTGGGTAAGGGCAGGGTAAACAAATGGTAGAGGGAAGGAGGGGTGTGAGGGTGGGTCCAGGGGGGTAGGGGAAATCAGGGGCATTGTTAAGCGCAGTGGGAGCTCCGCTCCCCGCTCCCTGCTCCAGCTGCTCCTCCTGCCATGATGCCGCCTGACACCCAGCCTGTCGATCCTTTACAGGATTTCCAGCAACGCTCTGGCAACATGTAGGATCTCCTGCAGCACCTCCCTGATCACCTGCAGGTGCCGTCCACCTAAGACAAGGGAGCAGAGTCAATAGGTGTGAATGCACAGTCCCATGCAGCCCACCCACTGTGCATGGCATACGGCCTTGGGACATGCCTCTGTGATGGTGTGTGACCACCCACAGTGATCGCGTCCACAAAACCTGTCCACCCAGGCACACACAGCCATGTGGACCGCTGCACACACCCTGGCCAAGTCCTGTACAGCACCACCATGGCTGTTCAGTGACATGGCTATGCAGTGCGAAGGCAGTGGCACAGCCATGTACCCGGTGCATGCATGGAACACCATTGGTGCACTCCCAGACATGCAGTGCCACTGGACAGTGCTGACTGTATCAAATTGCGTGCATGGCAGTGGTGTCAATGGATGGTGGCCATGCCCCACTGCCTATCCTGTTACACAGCATGCAAAAGTAATCATGGATGTAAGGCACTCACCATCATCAGGCTGGTCCCTGTGCCTGTCTGGTACGGCCACCCTCTCGGCTTGCTGTTGATCATGGCACAGCCACCCACCCTCGCACGCCGGTGCTCCTCTGGGCCTAGGGTGCAAACATGGAGAGAGGAACATCAGTACAATCCAGTAGCAAAGTCCCCCCACCCCTGTGTGTGTGCAATTACACACAGCCATATTCATCCTCTCCCACCCCGATACCACCACCACGGCCCACACTGGATGGCCCCCCCATGTGCTGGACACATGCCACCATGATACCTGTATTGATGTGAACAGTGTATGGGTGGGGCACCTACCTGGCTGTGGCACTGTGCCCCTTCTGACACTTGCCTGCAGGCAGGCAAGCCTTTCTGAGTCCAGGCGCTGCAGCTCACCATAGCGGTGCCTGCACTGCTCTGCGGTCCTCTCCATGCCTGTGGCCTCCTCCAGGGCCACCGCCATCTCCTCCCAAACTGCACTCCTGACCCTGTCCAGGGGTGCCTCCCCAAATAGGGCAGTGGCATGTGGCTCCACTAACTGGACCTGATTGGCCAGATCCAGTTGTCTCCAGATGGGTGCCCATCTCCGTGCCATCCTGTACTGTTTTAGTGTCAAAATGGCACTCTGTAGCTCATGTTCTCCACGTGCGGATGCTGCACGGTACTGCACTGTCATTCCCCATCGTGCTGTCACCGAACAGCACAGTAGATTTGCACCCAGGCAGACGCATGGTGCCTATGGGCAAAGGTCGGCACAGGGTCAGGGGTCTCTTGCGCACGGACCGTCACAGCGCGATTGGTACTCACCACGTGTAGCTCAGTAGGGTGCCTGTGTGCCACTTTCTGTAGTGGCCTACCACGCTGTGGCCCCAGTGCGCCTATGGCACCCCAGTGCCAGAGCGGCATACATGTGAACAGCGCAGTAGTGCCACTGGCACAATGGTGACTGTGCCCTGCACTGCCTCCCATGCACAGCACATCATCAGCATGGCAGGCGTTGGCGTCAGTACCCCAGGCATGTGCAGTTTGGTGTCCACTGCGCATATCACAGAAATGCGCCCTTGCCTGAGCACGTTCAACACAATAGCGCAAAGCGCGAATAGCCGTATATTCAGCCGCATATGCAAATCAGCTTATTCAGTGGTGCAGATACCGCATTAGCAACCACTTAAAGTTGCGCCTCGGCCCATTTGCATGCATTGCGCTATAAAAATGTGACATTGGGCTGCAGTGGGCATAGTCTGTTATTGCAGTCTATTGTGGAGAGTTGCATGCTGTTTGGGAGTGTGGATTGTGGTGTGTGGGACATGCATGGGACTACATAGTCACAGGTAACACCTGTCATTCCCACAGGGTCAACAATGAGTGATCGTGAGGTGGAGGAAGAGGTACAGAGACGTGGGATGAAGAGGAGGCCTAACTTCACCAAGGCAGAAACAGATGCCCTGTTTAAGGCCTACCTTGACCAGGAGCCGCTGCTCAGTGGACAGCGGGGAACACCACAGGCCCATGCTGCTGCATGGGAAGAGGTGGCACGTGCCATCAAGCTGCATGGCAGCCACCAGGGGTCCATGCAGGAGTGCAAAAGAAGATGGTTATGGACAGGTGGAGGATTAAGGACAAGGTGGCTGCCATGAGGGCTGCGACCAGTGGGGGACAGCTGGCCGTGCAATGCCTTATGACCTCAGCGTTGTGCCATCGAGGGTGTTCCAGGTGGTGGATTCCAGATGGGTGGTAGCCTGTCACTATATGGTAGGTCCTGATCTGTCAATGGAGGAGAGACAGGGTAGGGCAGATACATTAATGCTACTGTGTTCCCTTAAAGCTCCTGAGTGTTTACATGGGTCAACGGTGGTGGGCTTGTTCACTGAGGGCGATACCATTTACATAGAGGAGGGCCTGTCTACCTACACAGGTGTCGAAGGGTCAGGGTGACAGTGGGCCTGCCTGGCTGTCTGGACTGATGTTGGTGGAGCATGTGCAGAGGAGGCCCTGCCCATGTCCCAGCATGCCAGTGATACATGTGGGCTGCAGGATGGCCACACAGCAGTCAACAGCATGGGCATGGCTGTGGGTGGTGCTGCCGTGGAGGCCTGCATGACATCACAGTCCCAGCCTCTGTCTGTCTGCACCAGTGGGGCAGCACTGGTGTGTGTCCAGGACAGTGGGGCTATTGCAGCCACTGCGGCAGCACCGTTGAGCCCTGGAGAGAAGCAGCCAGAGGGGCAGTGTCAGCAGTCAGCCAATGGCCATGGGGGTACAGTATCAGAGGCGGCATCAGTGCACCACCTGTGGACATGCCCCAGCATGGCCCTGGTGTGCAGCACCCACCCTCAAGGGCTGCTGCCCATCAGGGCCATGAACACCATGAGGGACCGCATGCCGATCAGGCAGATGACCTCTTAGAAGAGCACACCCGCATACTCCAAGAATCAGTCTATCAGCAGTTGCAACTTGTGATGGCGGTGGATGCACTCAGTGTGGCCCTGCTCCAGGCAGAGGAGCGGCACAGCAGGGACACCGGTCGGCTCCTGGCAGGGATGGACCGGATGTGGGAGGATGTGACCGCTGCCATTGACAGGCTGACACAGACAATCACAGCTGCCATGGCCACAGTGGGCACACAGTTATTTGCCCATGCGTCACAGACACTGCGCAGTGCAATGTCCACCCTCATTCCCGGCATTGTACGACAACCTCCTTGTCAACACCGGGTTCAGCTGTGGGTATCCTGAGCATGCCTGGCACAGGCATGTTCAGTGTGCTGCAGACCCCTGCGTGAGCATGGTCATGTTCACGCAGCGGAACCCCTGGGGGACCGTGGTGGCCATGACACTGTGGCTTGTGACTGACCTGTCTCCCACCATGGCTACTGTCTGATGCTGCCCTGTGTGCATTGTGTTGTTCAACATGCAATGCATGGGTGGGGTACCCGGCCCTGCACACACACACACACACACACACACACACACACACGTTCCATCTGTACACCCTCCTGTCTGCTGTCTGCTGTGGCGTGTGCATACATAGAAACATAGAAACATAGACTTTGACGGCAGATAAGGACCGCTAGGCCCATCTAGTCTGCCCATTTCCCTACCTACAGGATAGGCCACAGATCCTAGTTAACCAACAGCCTATATCTTCCTGCTCCCCCACAAGAATTGCCTTATGTCTGTCCCATGCATTCTTGAATTCTCCCACGGTTTTAGACCCCACAACTTCCTCAGGAAGGCTGTTCCATGCATCCACTACCCTCTCTGTGAAATAATACTTCCTCACATTGCCCTGAACCACCCTCCTTCTATCTTAAATTGTGTCCCTTGTTCTTGCAAGTCTCTTTTCTGAAAGATGCTACCCTCTTGGACTTTGTTGATTCCTTGAGGTACTTGAAAGTTTCTATCATGTCCCTCTCCTTCTTTCCTCAAGGGTATACATATTAAGCTCCTTTAGTCTCTCCTCATATGGCTTCTCTTGCAGACCCTGCACCATTTTAGTTGCCCTCCTCTGGACTGACTCTATCCTGTCTATGTCCTTGCAGAGATGGGGTCTCCAGAACTGGACACAGTATTCAGATGGGGTCTCACCAACTGTCTGTACAGAGGATAACTACTTCCTGTTTTCTGCTGCTGATGCCCTCCCATACATCCCAGTATACCCCAGCCCTCCCTACTGCCTTCTCACATTGCTTGCTAACCTTAAGGTCATCTGATATGATTACCCCCAGGTCCCTTTCCTGTTTTGTTGTTGTTACTACCTCCCCACCCATTGTGTATTCTTCCCCTGGGTTCTTGTTTCCCAGGTGCATTATTTTGCACTTTTTTGCATTGAATCCTAGCTGCCATATGTCTGACCATTCCTCCAACCTTGCCAAGTCCCTTTTCATCCTTTCCACGCCTCCTTGTGTATCAACCCTGTTGCAGATCTTTGTGTCATCTGCAAAAAGGCATACTTTTCCTTCCAGTCCCTCTGCAATGTCACTGATAAAGACATTAAAAAGGACTGGACCCAATACTGAACCCTGCGGTACCCCACTAGTAACCGCCCTTTCTTCAGAGTGGACTCCATTTACAATTACCTTCTGTGTCCTGTTGTCCAGCCAATGTTTACTTAGGCTACCACCCTGGGACCCACTCCCAGGCTGGTTAATTTGACTAATAATCTTGTGTGGGACTGTGTCAAATGCTTTGCTAAAGTCTAGGTAAGCTATGTCCACAGCCCATCCCTGGTCTACTACTTTGTCACCCAGTCAAAGAAATGTATTAGATTCATCTGACATGACCTTCCGCTGTGAACCCATGCTGCCTTGGATCCTGTGCTCCACTGACCTCTAGGTACTCAACTATTCTTTCCTTCAGAAGTGACTCCATCACTTTCCTACCACAGAGGTCAGACTGACAGGTCTGTAGTTTCCTGCCTCTGTCTTGGTCCCACTTTTGTGAAGGGGAATCACATCCGCCTTCCTCCAGTCCTCGGGTACCACACCATCCTCCCATGATTTATTAAAAAGAGTAGCCAGTGGTTTCACTAGTTCCTTCCTTAATTCTTTTAGAATCCTGGGGTGAATTCCATCAGGACCCATTGCTTTGTCCACCTTCAGTTTTAGGAGTTCTTGCAGAACCCTTTCTTCTGTGAAAGGACTGGGATCAACCCCCCTATCAAGAGTGCTTCTGTTAATTGGATTAGGCACTTCCCCCTCCTCTTTTGTGAATACTGAGCAGAAATATTCGTTCAATATTCCTGCTTTTTCACTGTCCCTCTCTGCCCACCCACCTTTCATTCTATTCAGCCTCACTATCCCTCCTTTGTCTTTCTCCGCTGATGTACCTATAAAGGTTTTATCCCCTTCTTAACTGAGTTGGCTATCTTTTCCTCAGTTTGGGCCTTGCTATTCTGACTTCCCTCCCTGCTTCTTTCTGCCTTAACTGGTACAGCTCTCTGTCCTGCTCCTTCTGTGTTTCCTTATACTCCGGAATGCTATCTTTTCTTCCTGACTTTCACAGCCACCTCTCTTGAGAACCATAGTGGCTTTTTCTTTCATTTGATTTGTTTATTTGCTTCACAACAAAGGCTTGTTGCCTCTGTGATGGCAGTTTGATAATTCCCATTGTTGCTCCACACCTCCTTCTAGCCTGTTTGCTAGTGCTTTTCTGAGGCACTCTCCCATCTTGCCAAAGACAGCCCTCCTAAAGGCCAGTACCCTCACTTTTGTACGGCTTGACTCTGTAGCTGAGTTTAATGTGAACCACACTGTTTGATGGTCACTTGTCCCCAGATGGCAGCCCACTTCTAGATCTGAGATCCTCTCACTGCCCCCATTTGAGAGTACGAGGTCTAAGATTGCTCCCTCACGAGTGGGTTGCGAAACTAGCTGTCTAATGCCTGCCACCTGTAGGGCATCAAGAATGGCCCTGCTCTTGGATGTGGCTGCAGCAAATGTGCTCCAGTTAACATCTGGCATATTCAGGTCTCCCATCAACAGTATCTCCCCTTTCTCTGCCATTCTAAGAATGCCTTCTATCATATCCTTGTCCATTCCTTCCCCCTGACATGGGGGTCTGTACACAACCCCTGTGCGGATTGTGGTGCCCTTTCCAGTCTCCAAGGTGACCACAGTGCCTCCTCCTCCCTGTTTACTCTTTTGTTCAGTTGCTTTTATCCCTTCCTTTACATAGAGAGCTACTCTCCCCTCTTCTCCCCTGCCTGTCTCTCCTGTAGGTTATGTACCCTGGTATGTTAACATCCCAGTCATGGTTCTCTGTGTACCATGTTTCTGTGACTGTTATGATATCCAGACATCCCTCTTCCATTAAGGCCACCAGCTCAGGGAGCTTGTTGCCCAGACTACGGGCATTGGTACTCATTACCCTCCATTTCCTGATGGCCTTACCCCATTTTGCCCCATCCCTGTCCTTCTTGCCTTTGTCACTTTCTCCATTTACCCCTGCCCTTCTCCCTATCGACACCTCCATGTTGGTGTTTGCCACACTTACTACCGTGATTGTTTGGGGGCTAGGATTTTTCTGCTCCTTTCCAGTGCCTCCCCTTGGCTGGTTTAAAAGCTTGCCAATGAGGCGTTTAAACCTATCACCTGGATCCTGGTTCCCTCCCGGACAGATGCAGCCCATCATGCCAGTATAGGCTTGCATCACTCCAGGTGGACCCCAGTCCCCAATGAAGCCAAATCCCTGAGCTCCACACCAGTTTTCAACCACTGATTGAATCCCATGGTACGGAACACCCTAGCCTCTCCTATGCCATAGATGGGTAGCACCTCCGAGAAGGTTACCGTCGTGCTACTTGACTCAAGGCCCCTCCAATTCCACAAACTCTTCCTGCACTTCTCTAATCCCTTTCTTAGCCAGGTCATTTGTCTCTAGGTGGACAATGACATCCAGCTCCCTCCCCTGTGCAGCTGCTCCGGCAATCCTGAGGATTCGCTCCCTGTCCCTCCAAGCCATGGCGCCAGGCAGGCACCTTACCTCCCTCTCCCCTTCCTTGCCCAGTTCTACCTTCCTAACAATGGAGTCCCCCACCAGGAGTTGTTTCCTTCCCCTGCAGGGTCCCCTGCCACCCTCCTGTGGGTCTCCTTTGTGCATGATGATGCCTGCATTGCGCTGTCCGTCACTGTGCAATGGTGCCCAGCGTCTGACACATGCACAATGACAGGCATGGGGTGTGGTGGTCTGTGGATGTGTATGTAGCTAGGGGTGGTGGTTGGGGTCAGTGTGCCTCCTACCCTTTGTGCATGTCTTGTGGGTGTGTGTGTGTGTGTGAGACCGTGTGCTGTGTCAGACCTTGCCCATCCCTGATGGCGTGTGTGGTTCCATGCTCAGCCAATTCCCTAAATGACATGCACCCTTGGGGTTTGTCCATGATGTATGTGGGTTGTGCCCTTGCCACTGGTCGTTGCACATGGCCCCATGACTTACCTGGGTTGGTTGAAGTGCTCCTCTGTGATGGTGTCCCAATGCAGCTGTGCCATTCGGATCAGTCGGGGGTCCCTTCAACCAAGTGGGGGCTGCCCATCACCATCTTCACCAGCATCCTCATCATCCCCAGTGCTGTCCCCCTCCTTCGACCTGTACAGCTATCCCACAGTCATTGGCCATGTTGTGCAGGATGCAACAGGCCAGGAATAGCCCACAGGCCTTTGAGAGGCTGTACTGTAGGGCACCGCCAGACATGTCCAGGCAATGGAAACATGCCTTCAGCATCCCGAACACCCACTTGATGACATTGCGTGTTGTGGTATGTGCCTCACTGTAGCGTTGCTGCGATGGGGTCATGGGCCGCCGGTATGGTGTGAGCAGCCAGGGATGGAGTGGGTATCCACTGTCACCTGTGTGTAGAGGGTGGACATTAGTTTGGTGATCAGCGTCGCCCTGCCATGGGCCATCTATGCCAGTAACCATGTCACCTCTGACTATGCCCCTCCCAAGCTCCATGGCTTTCTGTGTGATTTGCATACTTGCCCACTAGGTGGCCAGTGGGGATGTCCCCACTCTTGAACCTGTGGCACAGTGCAGACTGGTGCCAGATGAAGGCATCATGTGCTCCCCCAGGGTGCATGGCACAGACATTGATTATGCACCCCCTGGCATCACACACCACCTGGTAGTTGATGCTTGAATACCCCTTCTGATTAATGTATGCGGCCCTTTCAGGGCCAGGTGGCATGTGGATAGCCACATGGGTGCAGTCTGTTTCCCCAAGCACGCCAGGCATACTTGCTACCCTGTGGAACTCCTGTATGTTTGCTGTGCACTCCGCCAGTGTGCTGGGGAAACGGATGTACTCCGCAGCATGTGGCAGCAGTGCGCTGAGGAATTGGGTGAGGAGGCATGATGCAGCTGACTGGGTTATGCCTGTCATGTCCCCTGTTGGTCTCTGGAAGGTACCCGTGGTGAGCAGGTGCATGACAGCTGTCACTTTGGTCTCCACTGACAGAGCATGGCTCCGTCATGTGGGTGCTTGCATCACATCACTGCACATCTCACAGAGCCACCTCAGAATCACCCAGTTCAGGCGGTACCAGCCCATGATCTCAGTATCAGGTGACAGCTCAAAGCTGGTGCAGGCTCGGCGGTACACTTGAGGGCATACTGCCGATGTGCCCTTTCATGGCCGCGCCCCCCCTGCTGCCTGCCTTCTCACCCCCCTCATAACTGCCTCCATCTGGATGGTGGCACTGGCCATGTCCCTGGCTTGTGTTACCTGCCCTGACAGCTGTTTTACTGTTACCCCCGCTGTCCTTACTGCTACTCCCCCTGCACTGGGAACACCTTCCTGTAGTGGCCATACTGCCCACTGTCTGTGCCATCAGTGCTGTGTGGCACTTCCAAATTTTGTCCTGTGCTGTGGCACAGGCTCCCCACACCTTCCCTGTTCCTGGTGGTTCCAGGTGCTCTGTCCTGCTCCTGCCCTGTCCTGCTCACAGTTTCTGTGTGCCTGTGTGGCTGCCTACAGTTCACCAACATGTGGCTTCCCTGTAGCATTCTTGCACCTGTCTCTTGTTCCTTTTTATTTTGGATAATTTCCGCTATCGCGCAATTTCCGTTTGCTCCCCTATTGCGCATGGCGCATGTTGTTGAATATCGTCCTGCACCATTTATTCATGGTTCCTCCCCTTCAGTTGCATATGCATTCATTACAATTGCGCTCTTGCGCATTGTGATTTGGGGGGGCTGCTGAATATCTCAAAATGGCGCATTTTCGGACTTGCACTGGCGCATCCCTGTTGCACATGGTGCAACCCTTTTAAATATCTGGGCCCCTGTTTATAAAAATTCTCTTTCTCATATTGCACTATATGATGGGACAATCTAATTCCCCTGTTACATCATTGTTTCTGTATATGTAACTTACTTAATTCAATGATTCTGCAAAATCTTGAAACTCTATCCAAATGAAGCTTATTAGTTGTTTTTAATAAGTAATTATATTGATAAATTGGTTCCATATCAAGATTCATAAGCATTTCCCCCCCAAAAAAATTCTCTGCGATTTATACAAAGGACACAATAATAATATACATTTAGTATATCTTCATCTAAACCGCAAGCACACAATTTAGTAGTTGCCATGCCAAATTGTTGCTTCAAGCTATTACTGTCCACATAACCAAACCTAAACTTGGTGAAAGCTTTTCTGTTGCTTGGGTTACCTATTATCCTTAAATATTGATGTAACCCAAATTGTTTCCTGGTGTTTGTTGCTAGCCATGAACTTAGTTTATGATTTTTGGCTAATTCCATTTCCTTTTGGATATGGATGTCCCTTATTCTAGTCTTAATAATCTCACTGATCTCTTCAATTGAAGTTATTATGCTTTCTGACAGGAGTTATAATAACCTATAGGGTAATATTAATTTTTCAAGTATTTGTGTGCTTGGGTATGTGAAGCCTTCCCTTCTCTGCTCTAAAATTTCTTTGATACACATTCTTGGCAAACTATTTTCATGCATGTTGTATGCTTTAATCCAGTATATCACTGATCTTTGCTTTATATTACAATTTATTGGTAATTGTCCTTATTCCAATCTAGGCAAACAGGATGATGCACCACAAGGTAGGCCTAGTAGCCTTTTATAAAATGTAGTCATTATTGTTTCTAATCCATCCACATTCCCCATCCTCCAGATCTCTGCCCTGTAAAGTATTTGTGATGAAACTTTCATATTTAATACCTTTAGTGGTCCTATAAGTGATCTTCCCCCATATTTATAATTAAATCTTTCTAGTGCTGGTAATACCCCCTTTATTTTTGTATTACTCCAGATGTACGTTCCTTCCATTTAAGATTATATGTAAATATGATTCCCAGGTAACAAAACTTTGATGCATATTCTATATTGTGGCCCTTACATTTCAAAGAACGCATCCTGCCAGTTCTAATTAAGCTCTTATTGAATATCATATATTTAGTTTGACTATAATTTATCTCCAATGAAAGCTTTTCACATTCATACTGAAACTTATCTAAGCTTTTCTTTATTCCAAATAACTAGTTGAAATTAATACAATGTCATCTGCATATGCCAAATAGGGGCACCCCCGGGAACCCACCCTAGGCATGTGCAGCTCCGAATTCTCCAGTCCCTCAAGTGCCTTGTTGAAAAAAAGATTAAATAAAATAGGGGATAATACACACCCCTGACTAAGGCCAATGTCAGTTGGAAATTTGGCCATACTGTCTCCTTCCATATTGTATCTGATAGTTGTGAGATTGTCCTCATATAAATTTTTAATTAGGTTTAGTATAGGTGTTTCTAAACTATAGTTACAAGGACTTCCCAAAGCTTGTCCCTATTTACTCTATCAAATGCAGCCATTAGATCTATGAATACAGAAAATATTTTTTTATTATAATGTATTTATTTATTAAATGTGGTAGTACAAAGCACTGATCCAATGTTGAGTGATCAGGTATGAAGCCCACTTGTACTTCGTTTATTATCTTTACTTTAACTAGCCAGTCCATGATTCTGTTAGTTATGATTTTTGTGAACAGTTTTTGAGAATTGTCCAATAGGCTGATTGGCCTGTAATTGCATGGGTCAAATCCTTTTTTGTAGATGGGGACAATAATATTCTCCCTCCATGTCTGAGATACTTTCCCTATTTGAATTATAATATTATATAAATCCACTAATGCTGGGGTCCATAATTTGGGATAATCTATAATGATATCTAATGGTATCCTGTCAGGGCCTGGTGCTTTATGATTTTTTACCTGTTGCAATACTGTTATTACCTCTTCTTCTGTAATTGTTTTTGTATAAGCGGACCAATAAGTCTTTATATTTATATGGTTTAATTCCTGGTCATAAAATAGAGTCCTAAAGTGATTTTCCCATGTTGATGGGTCTATGTAACTTTCGATATTCTCATGTACCTCATCCCATCCTTTGGAAACCAATTGCCAGAATTTTTTTTTGTTATTCTCTCTTATAAACTTTTCAAGTTGGTCCTACATCTTTATTCTGTATCTCTTCCTTTTTTTCTCCACTAATCTTGTATATTCTCTCCTCTGTTTATTCAATCTTGTTTTGTTTTCTCTTATTGGTCTATCATGAGTGAGCCTGACAAGCCTATTAAGTTCTCTTTTCTTCCTTTTACGTTTTTCAGCATGCCATTCACTTCCTCTTTTCCCTCTACTTTTTGTAACTTTTAATAATAATGAAGATATAATTCTCAATATTTCAATAAATTTTAGGACATAATCCTCTTCTATTATCTGTTGTCCTAAATTAATTATTTCTTCCCTTAAACCATAATCAGACAATAGTTGTATAGATTTACCTGAAGTGGTACTGGTGTCCCTATAATATGTTAACTGTGGACCATCTATTACCAAGCTTGTACCACCAGTGAATTTTCTGTAACACTGGTTGCTCTTTTAATTTACATTTTATGTTCTGTATCTTTGTACTGTTTTGTTTTTGTTTGTTAGCTGTGATATTTTGCTCTCTTGACGAGGTGCCTTTGTAAATGAGTCTTTAACTCAAAGACCTGTAAACTGATGATCAAATAAATAAATAAAAATAAAGAAATAAGATTTAAAATTCCCTATTATTTCCCATTTGATCCCCTTTTTAACCCTTATAATTTATGTTTTCTTTTTTATACTATTGTTTGACATGGGCCATAAATCTAATTTTGTTTCTAATGGACTATGCTCACTATCCAGTCTAGTACCTATTCTAAAACTAAACAATTGTTTTATTAGATTAATTGATTCCCAGCAAAGATCTATTGTTGAGACCCTCTAGTTCCAATGTAAGTATTGGCCCCTTCAGCATCATCTTTTGTTTGCCCATTAATCAAGATCATTTCTATTTTTTCCAGTTCTTCTATGAGTTTTAAACCTCTCTCACATTTCTTACTGTCTCTACACTTCCTTACTGGAGTCAAGGTGGGAGGATCCAGAGATGCACACGCCTCAGCCAAGTCTTCTCGTAACTCAAGGGTGTGCCGCACCCTGGCATTGAAATCACCCAAAAGGATTATTCCACAGTTCAGATCATCTATGAGGCATGTTTCAATGAATTTGACTAATTTCCCTGTATCTCCATGATCCACATAATTGGAATTTTTTTTGGATACTCACTGACTATGTTTGCTGCTGTCCTGCTTTTCCCACTTGATTCCCTCAGTCTGCCCATGCCCAGTGCCTGAAGAGAATTGTTTGCTTTTGCTGCCAGTGCCTTGCCTTGCTCTGCTCTTGCCTCTCATCAGTGAGTTTTTATTTTAAATTTTGTTTATAAAAATGAATGTTTGACTGACAAGGGTGACGGTCGGTCTGAATAATTTTCTATATATTTCAGTTCACTGACTCAAGTCTTCATTTGATTGAGGCAATCTACTTGGTGGGGGGGGCCAACGAACATACAAGCATATCTGCTTTGCATATGCAAAATTATTTTCCCTCAAGCAAAACACCTTTGTAAAGGTTACTAAAAAATAGTAGACATACTGAATGTAAACTAAGAGTCACTTCTCCACACAAACTGTGCAAATGTAGAGTTCTGTGACTCAGATCAAATAATCCTGCCACTGGCTATGCTTTCAATAGACCAGCTTACAGTACAGTCAGGAGTGGATCATTGAACATTTAGTTGGGGGGGTAGCATTTTCCACAGATAAATGTAGAAGGGTGCTCCCTAAAACTCAGATTAGGCTGAATCAGGTGCTGTTGGCTGGCCCGAGGCTGGGTGTGTTGTGGGTGTGGGTAGTGTGTGTTTATTACATCACTACTTGAGTGCACAATCAAGATCTAGTGTCATATAAAACAGTGCAGTTTTATTTAATATAGTGTCTCCTACAAAATATAATGACAAGCTTAGCGAGTGGGCACCATTATTGCTTAAGTTTGGCAGTTGTTTTCAACCTGTTCTTGGTAAATCCGTAAAGGTCTTGGAATTTAAGAAGGTGAGCCATGTCATTAACTATGGTTGTTAAAACTTTTTATTACATAATAAGATTTGGTATTTATAGCACAATGGCTCACACAAAACTATTTTTGTTTAGAAATTACAAAGACAAAAAGCGCAGAACCACTCGTTTGGATTATTTCACGAGGTATGCTTGTTATGGGGAAGGTTAAGTTTATACTTTAGTAACATTAGGACAAAGACTGCTGCTATAAAGCGTTTAAAAAAATAACATTGTACTTCATGTATTTATTTCAGAAAGAGGTTGGAGGGAATTTAAACATTGAATTTAAAGTGAATTAGCACATAGAAAAGTGCTTTCTCATGTAGATACATTAAAAGAATATTATTTAATTCTTCAAAAATATGGAATTTATAATATATTAAATTATGTATTTATTTTTGAAATAGATGTTACTGAAACCCCGTGATCAAGTTCTGAGGAGCGAAACGTAGGGGTGAAGTTAATCAACAATAAAAAGACATCATCAGAAAAAGATGACTCCAGTTATCAATTGCTGAACGGGGTCCCAAAAAGCGCATGTTAATAATTTGGTGAACAAAATCCTAAAAATGGCTGAGTTATGAGTGTTCGTTGAAATGTCTCTATGCATGCACATAACTGGTCATTTTTAATATTTTGACTCCAAATGTTCAGCATAGCCATTTTGTTCACACTATCTCATGAACAGTACAGCTGTCATTTTTCAAATCTTGCCCGAAACATGTTTTTGCACCTGTGGCATGGAATGGTGTTTTGGTATGGATTTGAACATTTTTACCTATGGGGCTTGTGAGGTGGGCTCATGAGAAGACACTGTTCAAAAGTTATGGTCAAAATATGAAAAAATGACAAAGTTATGACCATTCATTGCAATTTCGGTATGTCCGTTAGTAACTTCTAAAATTTTAAAATATTTTGACCCCAGATTTTCAACATAGCCTTCTTATTACCAGACCTCATGTATGTCACAGCTGTCATTTTTCAAATCCTGCCACAGAATGTATTTTCACACCTCTAGTGCGGAATGGTGTTGCAGTTGCACAGACTTATGTTTTGGCAGGGATTCACAAATTTTCTGTAATGGGTACATGAGCTGGGATAATAAAAAGGCTATGCTGCCAATTTGGTCACTGTTGTACTATAAATGGAGGTGCAGGGCACAGAGGGCCCTGTGCTTCCACAGCTACCTATATATATATGCATCTACAGAGGGATAGGAGCGTGCTCCCTCAGTTAAATAAGGATACGTATAGCAGTTTATATTTATGCCCATTATATTTAGCGCTCCAAGCACACCCCCACATATTCACTTCCTCTTACTGCATTTTCACTGGTGGAAAACTAGTGCTGCTGTGTATAGTGATCTACCTAACAGTCGCTGTTATTTTCACTCTAATGTGGAACCAGTGAATATAGTGAAAATAAAAAGACAGTGAATATTTATTGTTATACAGTATTATACTACCTCAAAAAGTAAGGAAATAAGTTGCAAAAACTTTGTTAATGCTCCAGTTAGGGTCAAAGTGACAAAAGTTGGGAAATGAGGTGTTAGGGTTTCCCTAACACCACACCTTCCCAAACCAGGCAGGAGATTAGGTGTGGGGTGTGTCTTGGGCTTCTCAAGCCTAATGCTCACCCCATTATCATAACATATACACATCTGACCTTATTTACAGATGGAATGGGGTGAGCGTTAGGCTTAAGTAGCCAAAGTCACACCCCACACTTGATCTCCTGCCTGGTTTGGGAGGTGGGGGTGTTAGGGAAACCCCAATGCCACATTTCCCAACTGCTGTCACTTTGATCCTAACTGGAGCATTATATCAATATACAAGCAGACCAGGGTGACCTTCCCCAGTACTGCTTCTATGGACCATCCTCCCCTCCAGGTCACCTGCCCCCATTTGCCAAACAGCCCAACACTGGCACACTCATCCCTAGTGTCGGACTGTCGGCTGAAATGAAAATAACCGCCCCTCTATTTTTCTTGCAGAAAAGAAACGGTCCCTCTCTGATCTGCCCTCCCACCCTGACCCCGATTCAGCATGCACCCCCCACACACCCCAACACCCTCACTCACCTATTTATTTATTTAGCTTCTGTTAACCAGGTAATACACTAGATAAGACATCTGCCTATTTTCAGGTACGACCCGGGAGACTACAAGGATATATGACATAGGACAACATGATACACTTTAGGCAGTTACACAGAGTCAGGAAAAACAGAAGCATCACATAGTCAATAGGTACACACAAATGGTCTGAGCATATACATCAAGTCACCAAGGCTGCAAAGTATATACAGTATAGGACCCAAATAAAGTGGAGGCACAGTCAGAGCAATACCTAATACATAGGGTGTATACATTGTGTGCAGGACAAAAACCATGCAGGCAGGCTATACCTTAGGAATGATGTTCAGTGCAGGGGACCAGATGAGATTATGGAGGTTTGGGACAATCACACACTGAGGAGAGCTTCAAATGATTCCACAGAGAGGGGAAGGGAGGTGGCATGCATGGGAGGGGAAGGGAGGAGCGGACCTGGGTAGGAAGGGAGTTCCATAGTCTGGGGGTGCCTGAGACAAAATCTCTGTCTGCCACCTGAGTATGAGTGGCAGGAATCCTAAGAACAGCAGGGTCCAGGGATCTGAGGGAGTACGATGAGGAGGCAGCCAGCACGAGGAGGTCCACCAATCGGTGGGGTGCCAGTACCAAGGACTTTGCCCGTGAAACAGTCCAGGACAAAATTTAAGTATTTGGGTGGGGAGAGCCAATTAGCTTACTATACAAGTCACAGTCATGGGTGAGACGAGGGGCAGTAAAGGCAAAATGGCAAATGTTGTTGTAGGTGACAGTCCACCTAGAGAGATGGGCTTTGGAGGTATGAGCAAACAGGAGGAGCCCATAGCAGAGGGAGGGGAGAAACATGCCTCTAGCCAGTGCAAGGAGAGCAGCTCTCTGATCAAAGACATGTATTGCTGTTGGACATATGTCTCACCACATGTTGCCAACACAATTTGTTGTAGTTTTCTTCACACAGGGCTCATGCATGTGTGATGTTGTTTGCTACGGGAACAGGTTGGGCATTAGGGTTGACAACCTTAAGGAAGACCTCATCACTGATTCGTCAAGACTCCAGAGACCCAAAACTGTAATTTTTATGTTGATTGTGCGCAGCGCAAGAAACATATTGGGACAGCTTGCTGAGAAGCAGGCTGTGGAGGTGGGGCACTATTGTGGCCAATGCCCCCACAGCCTGCAAAGGCTTGTCCTGCTTCCCCCAATGCCATTACATGCTGCTGGTGACAGCAGTTTGGAACGTTGGCACCAAGTTCTGAGAATTTCGCTGCTGCAATCAGGGGCCACCTCGTCATTGCAGGATCAGCCATCTGCTGCAATGAGGGAGTGACCCGTCATTGCAGGATGGGATGTAAAACCCCTGATTTTGTTTGTGAACACGGTGGTGGCTTGCCGCTGTGTTCACAAACAATATAACCCCCCCCACCGTGTTTACTTGCCGACAGGGAGCCCTAATCCCCATTGGCTTTGGTGACCCCGTGTTTCTGTTGTTGCCAACGGGGGAGCCCACTTTCCATTTGCATTCTGTACCCCCCCCGCTTTTGTTTCTGCCAATGGGGTGCCCAGACACCTCACCACTTGTTTGCCGATGGGGGTGCCCAATCCCCCGTCAGCTACTGCTGACCCCCCAAACAAAAGCCTCTGCTGGAATGCTGGGAGCCCACCCCAGTGTGCCAAATGCCCCTGTGAAGAAAAAAAGGTCCTGTGATGTCTTTTGTTTTTTTTTTATGAAAAAAAGGAAACTGTCCTCGACGCTCGCCCTGCCCCCCCACCTGCAACCCACACCCACCCACTGAGCGCCCTGCCTCCCCACACCCCCCCACTCCATACTTACCTCCAGAGCTCAGCATGACGATCTTCGATGGACCGGGAACACGTCTGCACTTTTCAAAGCCGACTGTGAACTGAGGAAATGCCGGTAAGCTGTATAATGTAATAAATAGGGTTTTTTCAACTTTAGTGCATATCTCGGGCATTTTTGGGAATTTATTCACCAAATTTTCAACATGGGAATTTTGGGACCCCTCCTCAAGAATGCTTGAAATGTCATGGTGTTAATCAGCCCTGAAAGGTGATGTCGTGGTCACTGTATGGAATCACCTTTGGGGGCCGATTAACGAGATGACAGTGTCAGTGTTCATGAGGTGGGCTCTAAAAAGCCTATGTTGCAAATTTGGTGGAAAAAATCCAAAAACTGACTGGTTTACGAGCATGCGCTGCGCAGTTGCTATGCACATTCGTAACTTGGTGAACTTGCAATATTTTCATGCCAGATTTTCAACATTGGCATTTTGTCACACCTGCTTGTGAACAGTAAAGCTGTCATTGTTCACATCCTGGGGAAATGTGTTTCTGCACTTCCGGTGCAGAAAAGCACGGTCGCTGTGGGAAATCAGTGTTTGGGACAGATTAAGAAAATGTCAGTGACACTGATCATGAGTAGAGGTCCTGAAATGGCTATGCTGAAAATTTGGAAACAATATTCCATAAAATGACTGTGTTATGAGATTGCGTTGTGCAGTTTGCACGCATGCTGGTAACTTTGCAACTTTATAATATTTTCACTCCAGATTTCCAACATTGCCATTTTCCCACACCTGCTTATGGACAGTACAGCTGTCATTTTTCCCATCCTGGCCAAAATTTGTTTTCACACTTCCGGTGCAGAATAGAGCGGTCGCTGTGGGAAATCACTGTCCGGGACAGATTAAGAAAATTACAGTGATACTGTTCATGAGTAGAGGTCTTAAAATACCTATGTTGAAAATTTGGTGATGATAGCCCATTGAATGACTGTGTTACAAGTATGCATTGAACTGTTTCCATACACCATTGTAACTTCGCAATTTTGCAATATTTTTATGCTACATTTTCAACAGTGGCATTTTTCCACACCTCCTTATGAACAGTACAGCTGCCATTTTTCACATCCTGGCTAAAATATGTTTTTGCACTTCTGACGCAGAATAGCACGGTCGCTGTGGGAAATCACTGTTTTGGACACATTAAGATCGAACGAGTGAGGGGGGGAGTGACTGAGCTCAACTGAGCTCTGTTGAGACTGCTGCGGATTTATTTGTGGGCAGAGAAAGGGCCCAACACAAGAGCCCAGTTCAAAAGGACAGCCTGCAGCACTGGAAGAAATAGAACAAGAGAGCGAGTGATGGAGAGGGAGTGAGCGAACACACTGGAGCGCTGTCAGGATTGCTGCGGATTTCTTTGTGGGCAGAAAAAGGCATCATTGCAGGCAGGGACCCAGTACAAAAGGTCAGCCTGCAGAGGTGGGAGAAACAGTGCGAGCAAGTGAGACAGGGGGACTGAGTGAGCTCAACAAAGCTCTATCAGGACTGCTGTGGATTTCTTTGTGGGCAGAAAAAGGCACCAATGCAGACAGGAGTCCTGTACAAAAGGGCCATTTGCAGCACCAGGACAAACAGAATGAGCACGTGACAGAGGGAGACTAAGCGACCTCAATGAAGCTCTGTCGGGACAGCTGCAGATTTGTTTGTGGACAGACAAAGGTGCCAATGCAGCCAGGAGCCCCGTACACAAGCGCAGCCGACAGCGCCAAGAGAAGCAGAATGAGTGAGTGACAGAGCAGTAGTGAGCGAGCTTAGCGGAGCTCTTTAGTGACAGCTGCAGATTTCTTTGTGGGCAGAAAATGCAGCAACGCAGGCAGGAGGCCAGTACAACAGACCAGCTTGCAGCACGGGCCGAAATGGAATGAGTGAGTGAGAGAGCTCAATGGAGCTGTGTCGGGACTGCAGCAGATTTCTTTCTGGCCAGAATAAGCTGCCAATGCAGGCAGGAGCCCAGTACAAAGGGCAGCCTGCAGCGGCAGGAGACGCAGACCAAGCAAGTGAGGGAGGGGGAGTGAGTGAGCTCAGTGGAGCTCTGTTGGAACTGTGGCAAATTTCTTTGTGGGCAGAAGAAGGCGGCAATGCAGACAGGAGCCCAATAGAAAAGGGAAGCCTGCAGCGCCGGCAGAAATGGACTGAGCGAGTGACAGAAGAGGAGTGAGTGAGCTCAACGGAGCTTTGTCGGGACTGCTGCAGATTTCTCTGTGGGCAGAAAAAGGCGCCAATAGAGCCAGAAGCCCAGTACAAAAGAGCAGCCTGCAGCTCCGGGAGAAACATAACGAGAGTGAGAGAGGGGGAGTGAGTGAGCTCAGTGGAGCTCTACTGTGACTGCTGCGGATTTCTTTGTTGGCAGAAAAAGGCGGCAATGCAGGCAGGAGCCCAGTACAAAAGGCCAGCCTGCAGCACCGGCAGAAACGGAACGAGTGAGTGAGAGAGGAGGAGTCAGCAGGGTCAACAGACCTGTGTTGGGACTGCTGCAGATTTCTTTGTGGGCAGAAAAAGCCACCAACATAGGCTGGAACCCAGTACAAAAGGGCAGCTTGCAGCGCCAGGAGAAACAGAATGAGCTAGTGAGAGGGGGGAGTGAGCCACCTCAACAGAGCTGTGTCAGGACAGCTGCAGATTTTTTAGTGGCCAGAACAGGGTGCCAATGCAGGCAGGAGCCCAGTACAAAACAGCAGCCTGCAGCACTGGGAGAAACAGACTGAATAAGTGACACGGGGCAGTGAGCGAGCTCAACAGACCAACACAATCAACATTTGGCATTGACAAATGCTTGTTATAAATATCTGTGTGAATTTGAGAAGGTAGTAAATGCATTTTTTGTGATTTGTAAACCACCTTTTAAGTCTCTTTGTCCCCTTTTTTGTTTATTTGTTAAAGAATTCAATGACATGAATAACCTGACTCTTGGCTCGCTACAAAATTAATACGTGGGCTGAGTTTCTATGGGTCACGTCTTCACGCACACTAGCATTGTGATAATGCACTTATAAATGTAACGTTTCTATGTTTTGGCATGCCAGTGGGTTCAGCACTTTGTGGTAATGGGTGCAGCATTGCACTGTTTGGGAATGTAAGAACTGTTAAGCTCAATTTATGTAACAGCAACTAAACTCTGTCCCTTTAAGAACTCACCCTTTATAAACTGGGACTTGAGCAGACACGGCAGCTCAAAGCATGCAAGCGTGAAACATTGGGGCAGTTCTGTTGCACAGTGATGGTCTTGTATGTATGTTGTGTCACCGTGTCTAAATAAACTTCAAAATCTGTATTTGAAGTGAATTTGGTTCCTCTTTTTTTATGTTGATTGTGCACATGCACAAGAAACATATTGCGGCTGGTTGCCAGAAGCAGGTTGTGGAGGCGTGGCACTGTTGTGGCCAATGCCCCCACGGCCTTTAAAGGCTCGGCCCACTTTCCCCAATGGGGTGGCACGCTGCTGCTGACACTAGTTCAGCCAGTGTGCCACAACCTTGAGAGGTTTTAGCCGCTGGTATCAGGGGCTGCCTCGTCATTGCAGCGTCATCCGCTGCAATGATGGAGCGACCTCTCATTGCAGAGCTCCCTTGCATTCCCCACCTGTTTGCTGAGAGGGGTGACCAATCATACCTCTCAACCTTTTGTCACTGAAATGAGGGACATGGACATTTTTGGACACTCAAAATGAGGGACAATGAGGGACATAGACCTTCAGAATGAGGGACACATCCTCAAACATGGAGATATAAGCTCAGAACACTGTGAAAACCATAGTGTTTACTTGTACAAAGTTTATTTTGGATTTAGTAATTTAGAATATTAAGTGTTTCTGCTTGATCATGACTGCTGTGGAATTCTTTGTGGACAGAAAAAGGTGGCAACACAGGCAGGAGCCCAGTACAAAAGGCCAGCCTGCAGTGCCAGCAGAAACAGAAAGAGCGAGTGAGAGAGGGGGAGTGAGCAAGCTCAATGGAGGTCTATCCTGACTGCTGCAGATTTGTTTGTGGGCAGGAAAAGGCGGCAACGCAGGCAGGTGTCCAGTACAAGAGGCCAGCCTGCAGTGCCAGCAGAAATCGAATGAGCGAGTGACAGGGGGAGTGAGCGACCTCAATGGAGCTGTGTCAGGACTGCTTCAGATCTCTTTGTGGGCAGAGAAAGCTGCCAATGCAGGCAGGAACCCAGTACAAAAGGGCAGCCTGCAGCAGCAGGAGACGTAGAACGAGGGAGTGAGGGAGCGTGAGTGGGTGAGCTCACTGGAGTTCTGTTGGGACTGCTGTGGATTTCTTTGTGGGCAGAAAAAGGCTGCATTGCATGCAGGGGCCCAGTACAAAAGGGCAGCCTGCAGTGGCAGGAGAAACTGAATGAATGATTGATTGAGGAAGGGGGAGTGAGTGAGCTCAACAGAGCTCTGTCAGGACTGCTGCAGATTTCTTTGTGGCCAGAAAAAGGCACCAACAGAAGCAGGAGCCCAGTTAAAAAGGGCAGCCAGCAGCGCCAGGAGAAACAGAATGAGCGAGTGAGAGAGGGGGAGTAAGCGAGCTCAATGGAACTGTGTTGGGACTGCTGCAGATTTCTTTGTAGGCAGAAAAAGCTGCCAATGCAGGCAGAAGCCCAGTACAAAAGGGCAGCCTGCAGCAGTGGGAGACACAGAATGAGCGAGTGAGGGAAGGGGAGTTAGTGAGCTCAACGGAGTTCTGTTGGGACTGCTGCAGATTTCTTTGTGGGCAGAAAAAGGCAACAATGCACTCAGGGGCCCAGTACAAAAGGGCAGCCTGTAGCGGCAGGAGAAATGGAATGAGCGTGTGAGAGAGGGAGAGTGAGCGAGCTCAACAGAGCTCTATCATGACTGCTGCAGATTTCTTTGTGGGCAGAAAAAGGCTGCAATGCAGGCAGGAGCCCAGTACTAAAGGCCAGCCTGCAAGGCCGGCAGAAACGGAATGAGCGAGTGACAGAGAGGGAGTGAGCAAGCTCAAAGGACCTGTGTCAGGACTACTGCAGATTTCTTTGTGGGCAGAAAAAGTCAACAACAGAGGCAGGAGCCCAGTGCAGAAGGCCAGCCTGCAGTGCAAGGAGAAACAGAATGAGCGAGTCAGAGAAGGGGAGTGACCCACCTCAGTGGGGCTCTGTCGGGACAGCTGCGGATTTCTTTGTGGACAGAAAAGGCAGGAGCCTAGTAGGAAACAGCAGCCTGCAGCACTGGGAGAAACAGAACGAGTGAGTGACAGAGGACCAGTGAGCGAGCTCAACGTACCAACGCAATCAACATTCAGCATTGGCAAATGCTTGTTTTTCCTTCTGCTGCTTGGGGGGGGTTGGAGTGGGGAGTTAGGGTTGGAAACCCTTATGGCACATTTCCCTACTTTTGTGGCATTCTGTTACCCCAACTGGTGCATTAACAAAGTTTTTTATATATAGAGAACCCACTCCAGGGCATGCCTTTGTTGAGAATTAACGCATGCCCTGGTGTGTTGCTAGGCGTAATGGTGAAGGCCCAGGTCCAGGCCCAGTGTCTTTAATCATACCATGGGCATGCATACAGGCTCAAGAAATTCATGCCCTGGAGTGGATGATTTCATTTAAAATATTTATCAACTGTAATTAATTTACAAAAGAAATATCTGAATGTGTGAAATGTGAAGAAAATAAGTTAATACTGATTTAGTGTATAAATCAGTTTTATATAATGTTGATGTTTTTTCTCTTCTGTCACTTTAAGAATTGTTGTTATGAACCATGTAAAGATTTAGATGAGGAGTTCACTCAAACAGTTTTTTTTTTCCTACTTGTATTCTGTTGCACTTTTGCTGCTTCTAGTCCTGCTTTTTGGCCTGAATCCAAGGTTTCATCTCTGTGCCGTGTTTGGTCATCACGGCCCTCCCTGCACCTCCTCTTGTGTCTGAGTTACGGTTTTCGTCTGTGTGATCTGTTTGACATCCCCCATTCTTCAAGCCCCACCACCCTTCCTGCTCTGGAGAGCCGTGCCAGGAAATGCTAATATTAGAATCATAATAACTGAAATGCCATGGAGTTTATCAATGATGTGGCTGAATGACATGTGAGTAATACAACTAGGATATTGCCATCAAGTTTGTAAAGATCATCAGTGAGTTTATTAGCTCGAGGTTCAGGAGTTTGAATGTTTTCATTGCTTGTGTATGATTTTTGTCAGAAGGTTGAGGAGCATTAATGGAGTTGTGGGGAGTATACCAGGGCCATTAGTAGGAGGTGCACAGTATAAGAGTGTCAGCATATGGTGTAATATAGCTGCATTTTTACATTTACGTAGAACAAACTTTTTTTTCTCAATTAAACAAAGGCCACCTAAAGGATTTCTCTTATATTTCATCTTACACCCTAGCCAGCCCTTCTTCCTGATATTCCTCTCAGCCCCATCACCCCAGATTCTTCCAAGGCTTACCTGCTCCTGTAGTCCCCCATGGCTTGCCATCTGTGGCAGGGTTGCGGGGAGTCCCACATCCCTCCAGGACAGGATCCAGATTTCCAGGGGGTGCAGAGTCACTGGGTGTGGGGCTTGTGGATGCCGGCAAGCATCCTGCTCAACTGGGAGATTTCTGGTTTTCTCCACATGAGGATGTGGTGTGCGCTGAAGTCAAGGCACACAAGTTGATGTCTGCCATGTCTCCCCCACCTCTTTCCGCTTGGGCTGCCTTTTACCCGGCTTCCGCCAGAGGCCAGTTCAGCACTAAGCTCTTTTCACACTCCCCCCCCCCCAGAGGAGGAGAGTGGTGCCACAGACATTCGATTCTCCTCACCCCGGGCCAGCCGTCCGACACCTCAGGCTCACTTCCAAGCCCCAAGTCATTGGCATCACGAGCGGTAGCGCTATTGCTGCACTGGTAGGCCAGCCCTTAAGGATTTCTCAAATCCTGACTTGGTGTAGTGCTTTGTGGTGATGTGAATAGGCTGTTACTATGTAGAGTAATTTTACTGTATCTAGGGAAGTAATGCACAGTCATGTGATATGTATGTGTGTATATCTATATCTATATCTATATCTATATCTATATCTATATCTATATCTGTATCTGTATCTAGAGAGAGATACAGTATAAAAAATTATGTCTGATCAGTTCTGACCGCTCATTGATCAGAATCCCGTCACATGGTGCTGTATTAATCTACAGTAGCATACAGTATATTCCTGTTCAGAAGACATGATAGGGATGCATTAATTAAGAATAGAGGTAGGCTAACTGGCCAAAATTATCTTTGCAAATTAATTCACAAATTCCATGAAATTTGTGACATGCAAAGTTGATGAATTTGCAAAGTTCTGAATGGTCAAGTTGCCTTTTTTGGCCAGTTTATCAAAATTTGCTTGTGAAGTAGAAACTTTACCCAAAAAGGCCAATTTGCAGTAAAAACGTAGCAATTTTGGTGAAGTCAGAATTCCTAGGGTCCGCATAAACTTTGTGATGGCAAATTACAGCCATTTCATGGCCACTTCACTGGCAGAGTTTAACTATACAGCATCTCTAACCGAGAACACAACTATTCAGAGCCAAAAAGGTCAATATGCTAATTACACATTCACAGAGTCAAAAGGTCACCATGCAGATCAAACAGCACAGCAACATCAAAAAGAAATCTTGCAAATTAACAAACAATCTGCCTCCACACAGCAACATTTCTCAAAAATTACCAACTGCAAAGAAAATCCATTCAACAACTTTGAAAAAGAAATTGTCACAAATCCAAACCCCAACAGCTTCAATGCTGCTCACACCAGAAAAAAACATTTTAATCACCTAATAAAAACACAAACTATATTTCAAAACTATGATTTTACACAACAGAAACATGCATACATATACCACTAAACTATCAGCAAAACTTCTATAAACTGTGCTTCTAAAGCTAATAAAATATCCACATGCCTAGAAACAAAGGACAGCTAAAACTCTCAGCTTGAATCTCAACTGCCCAACAGTGCACTTGAATGAAGTCACATGACATCTAATCAATATTCTAGGCTACCAGGTCTGACTCAGATCACATGGAAAGAACAGGAAGCACAGGCCAAGCATCTAGCTTAGCCTCACAGATCACATGGGAAGGACAAGAAGTTATAAAAGTCAGGGACATCTATTTAAAAATAACAAAAGAACTCACTCCTTTGTAGTGCAGCCACACCTAACTAGTGTAGCTTACCAGATGCAACCTAACCCCTGCCACATATCTAGTTAGGCTAATGCCCTAAAGGCAGCCATTTAAAGATATAGCACCAAAGTACAACACTTCTACACTGCTAAAAAACTAACACAGATACATAGATACATAGACAGTGTCGGCAGATAAGGGCCTATGGCCCACCCAGTCTGCCCATTTGAGCTTGTAAGTTCAGTTTGTTTTCCTAGAAGTCTGTTGCACCTTACCCCTGACCTCCAGAATTCCTTTATGTCTATCCCATGCATTCTTAAATCCCGTGATTGTTTCAGCCCCCACCACTTCCTCTGGCAGGGTGTTCCTATTAAACATTATTAAACATTTTATGAGTGGAATAAAGCAATTCCATTGGGGGGGTTATGCTATCTTAATGTTCCTTGCATTGGTTAAAGTCCCTCACCAATGGGTACAATAACATAGCACAATCCCCCCATCATGCTGTATTCTTTACATATACAGTATATATACAGACATGCATGGACAGTTTCTACCCTTCGTTGTGCTCTGCTGTCTTGGCTCGGTGCTGGATGATGCTAATTGCTAGTGCCCTAATCAATGACCTAGTATTTCTAGGAAAGACTAGCTCCAGAGTAGCTTAGCAGTACCTTTGACCAAAAGAAGTAAGTATAGCTCTCAAAAGACTGCTTTGAAAAATGGATAAGGAACTCCAATAAAAAATGTAACCCACAAACATAGAAACATAGAATTTGATGGCAGATAAGGACCGCTTGGCCCACCCAGTCTGCCCATTTCCCTACCTACTGGATAAGCTGCAGATCCTAGTTAACCAGCAGCCTACTTCTTCCTACCCCCAACCCCTAGAATTGCCTTATGACTGTCCCATGCATGCTTCAATTCCACCACTGATTTTGACTCCACAACCTCCTCTGAAGGCAGATTTCCCCATGCATCCACAACCCTCTGTGAAAATTACTTCTTAAATTACCTCTGAGTCATTTCCATCTTCAAATTGTGCCCTCTTGTTCTTGCACACCTCTTTTTGAAAGATGCTACCCTCTTGGACTTTGTTGATTCCCTTGAGGTATTTGAACGTTTCTATCATGTCCCCCCTCTCCCTCCTTTCCTCAAGGCTATACATATTAAGCTCCTTTCATCTCTCTTCATATGTCTTCCGTGCAGACCCTGCACCATTTTAGTTGCCCTCCTCTGGACAGCTTCCATCCTGTCTATGTCTTTCTTGGAGATTGGGTCTCCAGAACTGCACACAGTACTCCAGATGGGGTCTCACCAGCTGTCTGTACAGAGGGATAATAACTTCCTGTTTTCTACTGGTGATGCCTCCCTATGCATCACAGTATCCCCCAGCCCTCCTTGCTGCCCTCTCACTTTGCTTGCCCACCTTTAGGTCATCTGATATGACTACCCCCAGGTCTCTTTCCATTTTTGTTGTTGTTAGTATCTCACCCCCCATTGTGTACTCTTCCCCTGGGTTTTTGTTTCCCAGGTGCATTACCTTGCACTTCTTAGCATTGAATCTAAGCTGCCATATATTTGACCATTCCTCTAACCTTGCCAAGTCCCTTCTCATCCTTTCCACCCCACCCTGTGCATCAACTCTGTTGCAGATCTTTGTGTCATCTGCAAAGAGACATACTTTTCCTTCCTTCCTCTGCAATGTCACTTATAAAGACATTGAAGAGGACTGGTCCTAATACTGAACCCTGCGGTACCCCACTAGTAACCCTCCTTTCTTCTGAGTGGACTCCATTTACTATTACTCTCTGTGTCCTATTCTCCAGCCAATTCTTTACCCAGGCTGTCATCTTGGGACCCACTCCAGGCTGGCTAACTTGTATATTAATCTTTTGTGTGGGACTGTGTCAAATGCTTTGCTAAAGTCTAGGTAGGCCATGTCCACAGCCTTCCTGATCTACTACTTTGGTCACCCAGTCAAAGAAATCTATCAAATTGTCTGGCATGACCTTCCGCTGTGAATCCATGCTGCCTAGGGTCCTGTGCCCTCTGGCCTCTAGATACTGACAATTCTTTCTTTCAGAAGTGATTCCATCATTTTCCCTACCACTGAGGTTAAACTAACAGGTCTATAGTTTCCTGCTTCTGTCTTGCTCCCACTTTTGTGAAGGGAATCACATCTGCCCTCCTCCAGTCCTTGGGTACCACCCCTCCTCCCATGATTTGTTAAAAGGGTAGTCAGTGGTGTCACTAGTTCTACCCTTAGTTCTTTTAGAATTCTGGGATGAATCCCATCAGGCCCCCAATGCTTTGTCCACCTTCAGTTTTAAGAGTTCTTTCAGAACCCTTTCTTCTGTAAATGGGCTGGTATCAACTTCTGTATCCAGAGTGCTTCTACTGTTTGTTTTATGTACCTCCCTCTCTTCATTTGTAAATACTGAGCAAAATATTTGTTAGTATCTCTGCCTTTTCACAGTCTCCTCTGCCCACCTCCTCCCTCCCTTTATTAGCTTCACTATCCCTCCCTTGGTCTCCTTCGCTCCTGATGTACCTGTAAAAGGTTTTATCCCCCTTCCTAACTGAGTTGGCTATCTTTTCCTCAGTTTGGGCCTTTGCTGTTCTGACTGCCTTCGCAGCCTCCTTTTGCTTTAACTGATACAGTTCTCTGTCCTGCCCCTTCTGTGATTCCTTGTACTTCCCGAATGCTTTCTTTTTCTCTTGAACCTTCACTGCCACTTCCTTTGAGAACCATAGTGGTTTCTTACATCGTTTTGTTTTGTTTATTTGCTTCACACAAAGGCTCGTTACTCTGTGATGGCAGTTTTTATTATTCCCCATTGTTCTTCCACCCCTCCTTCCTGCCCATTTGCTAGTGCATTCCTTAGGCACTCATCCATTTTGGCAAAGTCAGCCCTCCTAAAGTCCAGTACTTTTGTCTTTGTATGGCTTGACTCTATTGTTGTGTTTACTGTGAACCATACTGTTCGATGGTCGCTAGTTCCCAGATGGCTACCCACTTCTACATCTGTGATCCTCTCTCCTTCTTCGTTTGAGAGAATCAAGTCTAATATTGCTCCCTCTCGAGTGGGCTCCAGTACTAGTTGTCTAGGGCAACTAGAATAACTCCACTCTTCGAAGTGGCAGCTGCAACTGCACTCCAGTTAACATCTGGCATATTCAGATCACCCATCAGTAATATCTCCCCTTTTTCTGCCATTCTAAGTATACTTTCTATCATTTCCTTGTCCATTTCCTCCCCCTGAGAAGGGGGTCTGTATACAACCCCTGTGTGGATTGTGATGCCATTGCCTGTCTCCAAATTTACCCACAGTGCTTCTTCTCCTCCCTGTTTACCCTTTTGTTCTGTTGCTTTTATTCCTTCCCTTATGTAAAGAGCTACTCCTCCTCCTCTTTTACCCTCCCTGTCCCTCCTGTAGATAGTGTATCCTGTGTATGTGTATGTTTGCGTCCCAGTCATGGTTTTGTGTGTACCACGTTTCTGTGACTACCACGATATCCAGATGTTCCTCCTCCATCAAAGCCACTAATTCAGGAAGCTTGTTACCCAGACTATGGGCATTGGTACTCATTGCTCTCCATTTTTTGATGGCTTTACCTTCTGTTGCAGCATCCCCCACTGACCGTTCTACCTCGGTCTTTTTCTCATTTAGTACCCTGTTTTGTAGGGAGAGGCTGGGATTTTCCTGATGCTTGTCAGTGCCTCCCCCTTTGACTAGTTTAAAAGCTTGCCAATGAAGCATTTAAACCGATTACTCAAAAGACTTGTTCCTTCCTGGACAGATGCAGACCATCCTGTCAGTATAGGCTGATGTCCCTCCAGGTGGAACCCCAGTCCCCAATGAAGCCAAACCCCTGTGCTCCGCACCATTTTTTCAACCATTCATTAAACTGCATGGTGCTAATTACCCTTGCCTTCCCCATGCCTTTGACAGGCAGCACCTCTGAGAAGGATACTGTGTGTGCTACTTGTCTTAGGCCCCTTCCCAAAACCTGCTAGTTTTTAAATTCTTTATAACAATAAAATAATTAAAAACATTTCATGTCTGATGTTCTTCTCTGCTGTGCTTAACTCCAGTATACCCACACACACATATACACACACACACACACACACACACTTCAGCCAGGAATTCCACAAAGTCAGACTTCTGCCCCCTTAGGAGAGGAACTGTGGAGTAAGCCATATAAAATATGTTATAACCATCAAACTAAATTGTTGGGTAAGATCTAGCATTTATACAGTACGTGTAAAATGCAATAATTAGCGCCAGTCGAACTTGGTTGAAATATGTATTTTTATGTTTGCTTGCACGCATGTGCAAGAAACATAGTGCCTTCATCGGAGATTTCGGAGGTGTGTCACCTCCTCCTCCAATTCAGTCAGTGGGCTGGCAGGCATGGCCCCTGTAAGCCAATGCATTTTGGAGCTGTCTATGACATGCTCCAAAATGCAGTGGCATACGATTGAAAGGGGGAGCTACGCTTGAGTGAGCACCGATAAGATATCGGCTGCTAAGCGAGCTCCCCATCACCTGAACAGGCGTCATGCAGCGCCCATACTCTATAGCTGACGGGTGCCCAATCCCTCACGGGCTGAGCTCGCGCCCCCACCCCCAGTTAGAGGTGCCACGCTGGGAGCCCACCCCAGCGTGGCAAGCACTGTAGTCCTTTTGCCGACGGGGGTGCCCAATCCCCCTGTCGGCTGAACGCCCTCCCAAGTCCTTGTGCCATGCTGGGAGCCCACCCCAGCGTGGCAAACATCCCACAACGCCTTTTTTGCTTTTAAACCTGTAAAATAAAAACTGTCCTGCGGCGCGTCTCCCAACCCCCCTTCCACAACCCGCACCCACCCACTACTTAGCCTCCCCACCCCCCACCCCATACCCGGACTCCGGCGCGACGATCTTCGGTGGACCGGGAACACGTCTGCACTCTTCAAAGCCGACCGCGAACTGAGGAAATGCCGGTAAGCTGTATAATGGGTTACATAGGGGTTTCAACTTTATTGCATATCTCGGGCATTTTTGGGAATTTTTGCCAAATTTTCAACATGGGGTTTTGGGACCCTTCTCATGAATTATGTCACTGTCATGGGTTATTCGGGCCCAAGGGTGATTCGCACAGTGACTGTGCAGTGACTGTGAAATCACCCTTCAGCCTGAATACCACCATGACAGTGACATTATTAGGTGAAGGGTCCAAAACCATGTTGAAAATTTGGTGCCAAAATTCCCAAAATGACT
Organism: Neoceratodus forsteri; assembly: GCA_016271365.2. Lineage (NCBI taxonomy): Eukaryota > Metazoa > Chordata > Ceratodontiformes > Ceratodontidae > Neoceratodus > Neoceratodus forsteri. The sequence goes on along the minus strand of JADMNL010000029.1, from coordinate 142,331,614 downwards.
GTTTCATGAGGGTGCATTATGCAGTTACACGCAGGCTCGTAAGTTCGCGAAATTTCAATATTTTCACTCCAGATTTTCAACATTGTCATTTTACCACACCTTCTTATGAGTAGTATAGCTGTCATTTTTCATATCTCACCCAAAATGCATTTCCACCCATGTAGCGCAGAATGGTGCAGTCGGAGTGCGAAATCAATGTACGGGACAAATTAAGAAAATCACAGTAACACTGTTCATGAGCAGAGGTCTTAAAATGGCTATGTTGAAAATTTGGTGAAAATTCCTAAAAATGACTATTTCACGAGGGTGCATTGCGCCGTTCCTACTTTTCGTGGAGTCGAATTTTCAATATTTTCACTCCAGATTTCCAACATTGCCATTTATCACACCTTCTTATGAGCAGTACAGCTGTCATTTTTCACATGTCACCCAAAACATGTTTCTGCCCATGTAGCACACAATGGCGCAGTCGGTGTGCGAGATCAATGTACGGGACAAATTAAGAAAATCACAGTGACACTGTTCATGAGCTCAGGTGTTAAAATGGCTATGTTGAAAATTTGGTGAAAAAATTCCTAAAAATGACTGTTTTACAAGCGTGCATTGCACAGCTCCTATGCACGCTCGTAAGTTCACGAATTTTCAATATTTTCACTCCAGATTTCCAACATTACCATTTTACCACACCTTCATATGAGCAGTATAGCTGTCATTTTTCACATCTCACCCAAAACGTGTTTCCGCCCATGTAGCGCAATGGCACAGTCAGTGTGCGAAATCAATGTACAGGACAAATTAAGAAAGTCACAGTGACACTGTTCATGAGCAAAGGTCTTAAAATGGCTATGTTGAAAATTTGGTGAAAAAATTCCTAAAAATGACTGTTTTACGAGGGCATTGCGCAGTTCCTACGCACACTCGTAAGTTCGCGAATTTTCAATATTTTCACTCCAGATTTTCAACATTGCCATTTTACCACACCTCCTTATGAGCAGTATAGCTGTCATTTTTCACATCTTGCCCAAAATGTGTTTCCACCCATGTAGTGCACAATGGCGCAGTATGTGCAAAATCAATGTATGGGACACATTAAGAAAATCACAGTGACACTGTTCATGAGCAGAGGTCTTAAAATGGCTATGTTGAAAATTTGGTGAAAAAATTCCTAAAAATGACTGTTTTACGAGCGTGCGTTGTGCAGTTCCTATGCATGCTCGTAAGTTTGCAAATTTAATATTTTCACTCCAGATTTTCAACATTGCCATTTTATTACACTTCCTTATGAACAGTACAGCTGCCATTTTCATATGTCACCCAAAATGTGTTTTCGCGCATATGGCGGCACAATGGTGCTGTTGGTGTGCGAAAGCAATGTTGGACAGATTAAAGAAAATCACAGTTACACTGTTCATGAGCGGAGGTCTTAAAATGGCTATGTTGAAAATTTGGTGACAAAAAGTCCATAAAATGACTGTGTTACGGGTGAACGTCGCAGTTTCAACACCCTCGTAAGTTCATGACTTTGTAATATTTTCAGTCCAGATTTTCACCAGTGGCATTTTTTCACACTTCCTTATGAACAGTACAGCTGTCATTTTTCATAACATGGCTGAAGTGTGTTTTCACACTTTCAGCGCTGAGATGCATGGTCGCTGGGAAATCATTGTTCGGCACAGATAAAGAAAATCACAGTGACACTGTTCATGATCGGAGGCACCAAAATGCCTGAGTTGACAATCTGCTGTAAAATATCCCCAACCTAATTATATACGGTGTGCGTTGCACAGTTTCTATGTACGCCATGACTTCACCATTTTTTAAATATTTTTACTGCAGATTTGCAACATTGCCATTTTTACACCTCCCCATGAACAGTACAGCTGTCATTTTTACATCCTGTTCGAATGTTTTGCACCTGTGGTGCTAAATGCCGTACTAAGCTGTGCATAAGCAGCTTGCCATCAAACTGATATTCCCTGTTCATGAGGTGGGGTCACAAAAACATGTTGAAAATTTGGAGTGAAAAATACCAACGAATGCCTGAGGTATTAGGGTTTCCAACCATAACGCCAACCCTGTAGAGAATGACAGGCATCAGGGGTGTGACTTGGGATTCTTGCCTGTAATGCTCATACCATTCCACACCCTGCAACCAGTGAGAGGCATCGAGGTATGCCTTGGACTCTTCAGCCCCAAAGTTCACCCCATTCTCCTATATCGCACCCATCTCACCACATTTCCTAATGAAATGGGGTGCGCATAAGGGCCAAAGACCCCAAGGAACACCGTGACACTTGTCAGTGTCTGCAGGGTGGGGTGTGGTGAAATGGCGAGGCCATTATGCCTGATGACCCAAATGCACACCCCAATGCCTGTCACTCTCTGCAGGGTGGCGGTGGGGTTGGCTTCAGTTCAGTACTTCACTGCCATTCCTATTACGCAGCTCTGTAACTTCTACATTACCACTGCCAATGCCAGCAAGCAAACATTCGGCATTGACAAATGCTTGTATATTATAGACTCAGACCCTGAAAATCAGCAAAGGAACTAGAAGACTTTTTGTAGCATTACATATTTTTCAGCTCTCAGAGAAAGTGACAATATTTAAATAAACCAATTCTCCAAGAGGAAGTACATAAGGCTATATAACTCCTTAAGGTAGGAAAGCACCAGGCCTCAGTGGCTTTGCGGCTGAAGACTACAAGGCATTTCTGGAACCACTCCCCACTGCGGAGTAAATAGCCTTATTATGGGCACTGGTCAACCAACGTAACCTAAAAGACTGGGAATAAGGTTACTATCTCAGTCATTCTGAAACCAAGGAAAAACCCAACACAATGTGGTGCCTACAGACCAATCTCTGTCACAACCTTACTATAAATATAATTTTAACAAAAATGTTGAAGTATTGTAGCCTAGAGTTTAGAAAATTGTTGTGGGAACAGGTAGAAATTTTGCCTGGATCCCGGGGAAATTTTTCTACTCTTTTTTTCAGAAGTGCCATAGGATCTTTAACATTCATCTGAACAACCACTAGAACAGGCAGATGGGCCTCAGTTTAATGTTTCATTCCAACAGTACAGTGTCCCCTTGGACCTGCACGCAGGTGCCAGTGTTTATGGTATGAACCCAATCCTGATATCAGAATAGAAGCCAAGACCTTCTGGCCCAGATGCGGATGTGCTGAGATTGGTACATATCACGTTGATCCTACTACTGGACTATACAGATGTGATACATGGCCAATGCTCAGATACCCTGCTGCATTCACTTGACATGTTAATGCATGATTCTGTTATGATTTAAGAAGGACATATTCAGAGCTTGCCAGATGCATGTGTAAAATGATGCACTGTACAAATACAATGGGCTGGCCGGCTCTGGCACCATATTCAATCAGATTGTGCAATTGGAACAGATCACACAATCTGTTGGAATATTGGGCCCTGGATGCATGGAGTAAAGCAAGCAGGCACCATGCATGGTGCAGTACATCCAGGGTTTGGGGCTGAAGACCGCCCATAGGGGAATGCATGGTGCATACCTGTATGCGCCACAGCTCCCATGGGCGATATTCAGCCCAAACATGCAAATGAGCCCATTGGGAACGCAGGGCACAAAGGGACCACTTGCATACTCATTATGGGCTCATTGCATGTGCCTGGTGGAATGCCCAGGCCTTTAAACCCCAAGCGGTGCTAATATACATAGATCATCCCCAATCAGAGTTTCTCTAGTGTGGTAGCCCCCTCCCCAGCCCAGATGTCTGTCAATAAAAATACTGCTTGATCCCTGGTTTCCATAGTGCAGTGCCTCCCTCAAGCCCCAATGTCTGTTGTTAAAAAATACGGCCTGATCCCCCATTTCCATAGTGTAATGGCTCCGCTCCCCAGCCCCGATGTCTGTTAATAAAAAATACTACCTGATTCCCTATTTCCAAAGTGTAGTGGCCCTCCTCCCTAGTCCCAATGTATGTTAATAAAAAATACTGCCCATTCACCTGTTTCCATAGTGTAGTCCCCGAGCCCTGATGTCTGGTAATAAGAAAAACTGCCCAATCCCCTTTTCCATAGTGCAGTGCCACCCCCAGCACCATCACTATATGAAATACAATAAAAAGATTCCCTTTTCCATAGTACAGTGTCCTGCCAACGCCCCTCACCCTCGTAGGCAGTATCCCACCTCCCCACACACCCCCATCCTGACCCGTGCTGGTGACTGGCACAATCGTAACACTGTCTTGGCCAACCGCTGACTGATCGGTCCCAGACCACATACAGTATGAGCACATACTATTTACTGTATGCACTCTGGGACCAATCAGTTGGCAGCTGGCCCTGGCAGGGTGAGGGAAGGTGTGCCAGTTGCAAGCACAGGTCGAGATGGGGGGTGATGGGGTGGTGGGTTACTGCCTATCGGGGTGGGGGGACATTACAGTGTGGAAAAGGGAATTTTTTTTTATTTCATACAGTGATTGTGGCTGGGGGGTGGGTCCCTACACTATGGAAAAGGGGAGAGGGCAGTCTTTTTTATCACCAGACATTGGGACTGGGGGGGCCACTACACTATGGAAACGGGTTCGAGCAGTATTTTTTATTAGCAGACATTGGGGCTGGGGAGGGGACACTAAACTATGGAAACAGGGATCGGCAATATTTTTTATTAACAGACATTGGGGCTGGGGAGGGCCACTACACTAAGGAAATGGAGGATCGGGCAGTATTTTTATAGATATCGGGGCAGGTGAGGGGCCACTACACTATGGAAATGGGGGATCAGGCAGCATTTTTTATTAACAGATATCGGGGCTGGGGGGGCCACTACACTCTGGAAATGGAGGATCGGGCAGTATTTTTTATTAACAGACATCAGGGCTGGGGGGCCACTACACTATGGAAATGGTGGATCAGGCAGTATTTTTTATTAACAGACATCAGGACTGGGGTGGGCCACTACATTCTGGAAATGGGGCATCAGGCAGTATTTTTTATGTTTGCTTGCGCGCATGAGCAATAAGCATGTTGTGAAAGCCTGCTGGAGTAGCAGGTTGTGGAGGTGCAGCAGTGTTGTGGCCAATGCCGCCACTGCTTTTTGGGGATTGTCTATGTGGCACCAGTGAATGAGCATGCTGTCTATGACAGCAGCTCAGAAGTGAGCCACCAACTTTAAACAATTTTGCCACTGCAATGAAGGAGTGACCCGTCATTGCAGGCCGTGCCTTGCCTGGTGTAACATTTCAATAAACATGGCGGAGGCTGTCACCGTCCGCCTCTCACAGTCCCCAACAAGCTGACTTTGGGGGTACCCTAAAGGCGTAGCTACTGATCGGCTGTGCATGCAATGGTGTGCTGCCAACAATAGCAGGGGTATCAGCTGACCAGGTTTACTCTGTGTCTCTTTGTAGTATTTTCTTTTCTTTTTTCCCCATCACTGGGCTCTAGCCTCCTCCTATCCCATGGCTCAAATATGGAGGGGGCTTCTCACTCAGGTCTGCGGTGGTGCTGCACGTCGGTGATTGGGACAATGTCGTAGTAGGAAATGTGGCTACACTGGGGTGCTGGTGTTTAAATGCCCCATACAAGTGTAGATTTCTACTCTACTTTCTTTAGTTGTTGGAGAGGAGATTTGCCAGCTAAGCGTGTTGTGTGGCCAGGTTTGCTGACTGGACGCCATATTGAAGCTGAAGAAGTTAGAGGTCGACTCAGAAGCCAGCCAGAGCCCAGTTTGGAGTCTCTAAAGTTGGACGCCACTGGAGAGTTGGTCACGGTTGGAGACAGAGGGAGGAGAGCAGAGCACTGAGAGAGAGTGGCCACAGACTGAGTGTCTAAGAAGCAGGCAGAGAAAAGAGAGTGGCTGCACCGCAACTCAAGTCAGAGTCAGACTTGCAGCAAGAAAGAGAGCAGTGAGACTACTAGGGCTACTGGGGGGCAGTTTCCAAAATTCTACCTGGTGAGGTCAGAACTTGGAAAAACAGCACTGCAGTGGTGGTCAGTGCAACTGTGAGATGGCAGGAAGGAACCAACTGAAGAAGACAAGCTTAGCTTATAGACACGGGCGGCGGCTAACAAGAGCTGTAATTCACTTTCACTTTTTAACTTAATATTGCTGCCACCTACCTGCGGCCTTGAATGCTTGCTGCCTGGTTCTTCTTCTGCCACTGACTGTCTGCCTAGTTGTCTTGCCTGCCTATGTTAGTGTTCTGCTGCTCTGCTTGCCCAGGTCCTCCTCTTGGCTGCTCCTCTTGCTGCTCGTCGCATCTCTCTCAATCTCGATCTCTCCATGCCACCCACTGGTCGAGTCCACTGAGGAACCAGCCAGGTCAGCACTGCACTACAGCCCTCTCTTGAGTCTCCAGAGTCCGGTCTGCAGCACCAAACTACTAGTACTGAGAGCCAGGAGGCAGCTGCAGCACAGTTGGTGGAGTCGAGAAGGAAGGGGAGCCTGCCTGATAACTGTGCCTGTCCTAGTCTGTGCTGAGTGTTCCTGACTCTCTGTGAAGATAGACAACTGAGGAGCTGATTCTGGGGTATGTAAATCAATCCTGTTTTTGTTTCCATCCTGTTGTTGCTGCTGGTAGTTTTTTTTTGTAATATACACTAGGTTAAATGTGGAATCGGGGTGGGGGTGTATAGACAGAGAATGTCAGTCAGACTGTTTTAAGTTCTACAAATATTCTGCACACAAGGTTGTTACTTTGCATAGGTAGGTTAGCTTTTAAAATGCCTGTTTGAATGGTCTTTTGTTTTGTTTTGCTTTAAAGCTTATGTGGAGAAAAAGTGATTTGCCAAGTTGTCAACCAGTAATGCAGTTGGTTGTTTTTGGAGGTAAAGCACCAGTGGCAGATCAGGAATAGATCAGGAATAGCTAAAGTTTTGTGCAGCTGCAGCAGAATACCCTGCATTGTGTTATGTAAAGTTGTGTATTAAAACAGCAGTACTATGTAAAAACAATATGGGTCGGTCCGTATTAGAAAGTGTCATGTGGAGCAAAGTCAATTCATGTCCTTGCTTAAGTGTCATGTGGTGTGGTGTGGCGTACATGTTGCACTACGAAAACGAGGTTACTCTGCTGGTCACATCATTGACATTTGAGCTTTACTATATGCAAAGGTTTGTGTGAGTTGCCATTCTGCCCACACTGCCTAAAATTAAGAGCGTTAAAGCAGCAGTACTACCTAACCAGGAAGTGATCCATTACAACCGTTGTAGCGCCACAGAAAATATGGCAGCTTCTGTCTAGTACTACTGCTGTCAATGCAGTGGGTGGCAGAAATGTGAACAAAAACATAAGACAACTGAGCAAATTATGGGGTGATAGTACAATGCTGGTGGGAAAGGGTATCAGGGACATGCTCAACAGAGCACAGGGAATAAACTGTCAAAAAAGTACAAATTTTTTTTACATAGTACTGCTGCTTTAAATAAGTATAACAGCATTGTTTCTATATTTAGTCTGCCTTATCAGGCGCTGTGGACTAGACTGGTTTGGGGACCTGTCCTGTTCTGATTAGCAATCTGAAGAAACACAGAAACATAGACTTTGACGGCAGATAAGGACCGCATGGCCTACATAGTCTGCTCATTTTCCTACCTAACAGATAAGCTGCAGATCCTAGTTAATCAACAGCTTACTTCCTCCTACCCCCCACTAGGACTGCCTTATGTCTGTCCCATGCATTCTTAAATTCCCCCACTGTTCTTGACTCCATGACCTCCTCAGGGAGGCTGTTCCATGCATCCACAACCCTCTCCATGAAAAAATACTTCCTCGCATTACCTCTGAGCCATACCCCTCTATCTTCAAATTGTGCCCCCTGGTTCTTGCACATCTCTTTTTCTGAAAGATGCTACCCTCTTGGACTTTGTTCATTGATTCCCTTGAGGTACTTGAAAGTTTCTATCATGTCCCCTCTCTCCCTTCTTTCCTCGAGGCTATACATATTGAGCTCCTTTAGTCTTTCTTCGTATGTTTTCTGATGCAAAACCTGCACCATTTTGGTTGCCCTCCTCTGGACAGCCTCCACTCTGTCTATGTCTTTGCGGAGATGGGGTCTCCAGAACTGCACACAGTACTCCAGATGGGGTCTCACCAACTGTCTGTATAGAGGGATAACAACTTCTTGTTTTCTACTATTGATGCCTCTCCGTATGCATCCTAGTTTCCCCCCAGCCTTCCTTACTACCTTCTCACATTGCTTGCCCACCTTTAGGTCATCTGATATAATTACCCCCAGGTCCATTTCCATTTTTACTGTTGTCAGTATCTCACCCCCCATTGTGTACTCTTCCCCTGGGTTTTTGTTTCCCAGGTACATTACCTTGCACTTCTTTGCATTGAATCTGAGCTGCCATACATTTGACCATTCCTCCAACCTTGCCAAGTCCCTTGTCATCCTTTCCACTCCATCTTGTGTATCAACCCTCTTGCGGATCTTTGTGTCGTCTGCAAAGAGACATACTTTTCCTTCCAGTTCCTCTGCAATGTCACTTATAAAGACATTAAAAAGGACAGGTCCCAGTACTGAACCCTGCTGTACCCCACTAGTAACCCTCCTTTCTTCATTGTGGACTCCATTTACTACTACCCTTTGCGTCCTGTTGTCTAGCCAATTTTTTATCCAGACTACCACATTGGGACCCACGCCAAGGCTGACTAACTTGTGTATTAATCTTTTGTGTGGGACTGTATCAGATACCATGCTAAAATCTAGGTAGGTCATGTCCACAGCCCCTCCCTGATCTGCTACTTTGGTCACCCAGTCAAAGAAATCTATTAGATTCACCCGACACGACCTTCCCATCATGAATCCATGCTGCCTTGGGTCCTGTGCCCCATTGGCCTCTAGGTACTCAACAATTCTTTCCTTCAGAAGTGATTCCATCATTTTCCCTACCACTGAGGTCAAACTAACTGGTCTGTAGTTTCCTGCCTCTGTCCTGCTCCCACTTTTGTGAAGAGGAATCACATCCGCCCTCCTCCAGTCCTCAGGCACCACCCCATCCTCTAATGATTTCTTAAAAAGAGTAGTCAGCAGTGTCACTAGTTCTACCCTTAGTTCTTTTAGAGTTCTTGGGTGAATCCCATCAGGCCCCATTGCTTTGTCCACCTTCAATTTTATTAGTTCTTTCAGAACCTTTTCTACTGTAAATGGACTGGTATCAACCCATGTCTTCAGAGTGTTTCTCTTGTTTGGTTTAGGTACCTCCCCTCCTCTTCCTTTGTAAATACTGAGCAGAAATATTCATTCAGTATCCCTGCTTTTTCACTGTCATCCTCTGCCCACATTCCCTCCCCTTTATTAAGCCTCAGTATCCCTCCTTTGGTCTTTCTTCACTCCCTAATGTACCTAAAAAAAAGTCTTATCCCCCTTCTTAACAGAGTTGGCTATCCTTTCCTCAGTTTGGGCCTTTGCTATTCTGACTGCCTTCCCTGCCTCTTTCTGCTTTAACTGATAAAGTTTTCTGCCCTGCTCCTTCTGTATTTTCTTATATTTCCTGAATGCTATCCTTTTCTCCTTAGCCTTCCCTGCCATCTCTTTTGAGAACCATAGCATTTTTTTCCTTCATTGTGTTTTGTTGATTTGCTTTACACAAAGGCTTGCTGCCTCTGTGATGGCTGTTTTGATTACTCCCCATTATTCCTCCACCTCTCCTCCTTGCCTGTTTGCTAGTGCTTTTCTGAGGCACTCTCTCTTTTTCCCAAAGTCAGCCCTCCTAAAGTCCAATACTCTTGCTTTTGTATGGCTTGATTGTATGGCTGTGTTTATCGTGAACCATACTGTTTGGTGGTCGCTTGTTCCCAGATGGCTACCCACTTCTAATCTGAGATTTTTTCTCCGTCCCCATTTGAGAGTACCAGGTCTTAAGATTGCTCCCTCCCAAGTGGGTTCCAATACTAGCTGTCTGAGGCATGCCACTTGTAGGGCATCAAGAATGATCCTGCTCTTGGATGTGCCTGCATCAAAGGTGCTCCAGTTAACATCTAGCATATTCAGGTCCCCCATCAACAATATCTCCCCTTTTTCTGCCATTCTAAGGATACCTTCTATCATTTCCTTGTCCATCCCTCCCCCTGAGATGGGGGTCTGTATACAACCCCCATGTGGATTGTTGTGCCATTTCCTGTCTCCAGGGCGACCCAGAGTGCCTCATCTGCTCCCTGTTTACTCTTTAGTTCTGTTGCTTTGATCCCTTCCTTTACATAGAGAGCTACTCCTCCTCCTCTTTTACCCTCCCTGTCCCTCCTGTAGATTGTGTATCCTGGTATGTTGACATCCCAGTCATGGTTCTCTGTGTACCATGTTTCTGTGACTGCCACAATATCCAGGCAACCATCTTCCAGCAAGGCCACTAGTTCAGGGAGCTTGTTACACAGACTATGGGCTTTGGTACTCCTCAGCCTCCACTTTTTGATGGCCTTACCCCTTTCAGCCCCATCCCTGTCCTTATTGCCTTTGCCTTTTTTTTACATATACCTCTGTCCTGGTCCCTAATGACTTCTCTACCTTGTTGTTTACCTCACTAATTACCGTGTTTTGTGGTGGGGGGTTGAGATTTCCCCACTCTTTTTCAGTGCCTCCCCCCTTGGCTAGTTTAAATGCTTGCCAATGAAGCATTTAAACCTCTCACCTACGATCCTGGTTCCCCCCTGGACAGATGCATACCATTGCACCAGTATGGGTCTGCATCCCTCTAGGTGGCTCCCCAGTCCCCAATGAAGCCAAAACCCTGAGCTCCATACCTGTTTTTCAACCATTCATTGAATTCCCTTGTGAGGAGTACCCTAGCATCACCCTTGCCATAAACAGGCAGCACCTCCGAGAAGGTTACTGTATGCGCTACTTGTCTAAGGCCCCTCCCCAACTCTACAAACTCCTTTTGCACTGCTCTGATCCCATTCCTAGCCAGATCATTTGTCCCTATGTGGATAATGACATCCAGCTCCCTTCCTCGTGCAGCTGCTCCCATGATCCTGAGGATTCGCTTCCTGTCCCTCCAAGCCATGGCGTCAGGCGGGCACCTTACCTCCCTCTCCCCTTCTTCTCCCACTTCTACCCCCCTAATGATTGAGTTCCCCACCAGGAGTCATTTCCTTCCTCTGTGGAGTCCCATGCCACCCTCCTGTGGGTCTCCTTTGTGAAGGGTTCCCAGCATCCTCCTTGGTCTCCACTGCAGGTGCCTCCATACAGGAAACACTATCCACCAGAAGAGCGTATGAATTATGGAGAGGTACAGCTGGAGGGATGTAACTCCATTCCACAACCCTCTCCATCCCTGAGCCCACCCTGGTCCAGCCTCTCCTCTTTCTTGGCAACCTCTGAGGTAGTGGCATTGGCCCTGGTGGTCCCTGGGTGGGGGAGGAGGTTTCATGAATCCTAGCCAGGTCAGCCTGGATATGGGCAACCTCCTCCCTCAGACCAGAGAGGTGCCTGCAAATAGGGCAGCATCACAGCTTCCAGAATGTCTCCCGGAGCGCTGCCACCCCACAGCCATTGCACTGCATCACTCCTATCATGACTTATTTTGTGTTTCCTCTCCTGTTTCTCTGTATGCTTACTCTCTCCTCACCTTATAACTCTCACCCTTCCTGGTCTGGGATAGCAACTTCCTATATTCCTCAGTAGCCTCCTTCTTCCTTGCTCAGTGTCAGACCACCAGCAGCTGGGGGAGGGGGAGAGCTAGCTACTTTTTTTTCTTTAGGGTTGTCAAAACTAATGTTTCTCTATGATCCTTCCCTTCCTACTGCCAAACAGGAAGTTCCTGTTGTCAGTCAAATCCAATGGCTATAAAAGTAGAACTGGCTTAGGGTGGGTGGGTTGAGGGGTGGAATGGAAGGCAATTAGTAAGAAAAAAGGCTAGCAACAGGAAGTTGCAATTCAAGTCACCTGCTTTTGTATTGTCTAAGCCACACCCCCAATTAAGCTCTCTCTCCTCCTACTGATTTAGCAAAATAAGTTGATACAGTACCCTTCCTAGCACAGAACACACACTGACTTTCTTATTTTTTTTTTAACCCTAAATAAGACCCCTTCTACTTCTAATAAAGTTTCTGTCTATTTAATCTCAACAAACACTGACTCCTGCTGAGACAGAAGTGTTAAATTAGTAAGAAAAATGGTAGCTTGTGCATGCATTCGAAGTGTAAAAAAATATTTGTTCACTTGATGCTGGCTGCTTCATTTTCACAACAAATTGGAGATTGTTTATTTATTTTTATTTATTTAGCTTTTGTTTACCGGGTAAGTACACTAGACAAGTATTATGCCTATTTTCAGGAACGACCCGGGAGAATACAACATGAGGAACAACAGTCAAGGAGACATGGCAAAGAGAGTACAGTTTTTGTCATAGTAAACAAACATGTGGGAAATACATCATTTGACTCTAGGGGAAACATATAGTAGTAAGCACATTTCAGATTATACACTCTAGACTAGCTAGTTTAACTGACAGATCTGGAAGAGGTGTGTAGTTAAGAGTGCCTGTGTAGAGGTGTGCACAGTATGCCTTTGCCTGTAAAAAAAGAACAAATCAAGCACCCACCATAAGTCACAAAAATGCTTTAATGGGGGAAAAGTATCAATATTTTATTTAAGCAAAAATACTAAGTGTATATATCATCACCTCAGCCACGAGATGAGATGTATGCACTTACTATTTTAGCAATGGCTAGCTAGCTTGGTGGGTGCTTGATTTGTTTTACAATTTACTATCTAAGGCAAGCACCCCAATTGCAATACAACTTGGTACCGTTACCTTTTTTGCTGTTCTGGATATATGAATATAAGTCTGTAACTGTGCACAGCTGTTGAAGAATGTGCAGGCTATAAGAAAATGTATGTTGTCCAACTGGGAGGGAGTTGGTTGAAGAAAAGACAGGGATAACCCTATATTTATCTACAAGAAAGGCTCTTAATTAACAAGGTCGAGGCAGGCAGCACAGCAAGTAATACCAATGTATCTTCACCTAATTTCATCAACAAATAAGTTCTCTAAGGTACAAGGAGGTACCTTGCTTTGTCAAATCTGGTGTACTGGCTAACGTACTATATGTTTGTCAGGTGTTCACTGGATATGTTACGACAAAGCAAGGTACTGTACCTCCTTGTACCATAGAAAATTTATTGACTAGTGGAAAAGGTGCCAATACATTGGTTTTACTTGTTGTGCTGACTGAACTTCTTAATAAAGAACCTGTATTTGAAATAAGTATGGGGTTATCCCTCTCCCACCGGCACACTAGCCAAAATGCTGGTAGATTTTGTATCTGGCTAGTAAGAATTTTTTCTGACTAGCCCTGCAAACTTGTACTGGAGGGTAGCATTTCAATACATAAAACAGCTGGGCCAATAGAAAAGTCTGTGGGGCTAGTAGATTTTCCCAGTCACTGGCCTTGCTGGCGAATGGCTGCAAAACTTAATTTTGACCACTGCTGTCCTATTTCTCTTGTACCAACTACCCTCGAGGCTGTGGCCATTGTTTGTAACCTAAAGGTCATGTGTTTACCATTTTTATTTATTGCTTTACAATGATCTATCTTGTTTTATCATAAAACCAGTACAGAGCAGGTACACACTGTCAGATTACCAGTCACCTTCAAACATGTTTAGTAGCTGACCTGTTCCAGTGTTAAGGGGTACTGGAAATTTCACGTGCTTCCCTCCCAAAAAAGTTTTAGCACCCTGACTGTGTACCTCCAGAAGAACAGACTGCCTGAACCTGCTGGCGCTTGCATGCTCCCAAGCAAGCACCCCATGCTCATTTTGTGATGTCTGCCAATGAATGGTGAGTGTGCACTCAATTGACCTGTATGGGCACAATGTTTTATACCATTCAGTACTATTTACTGCTGTAATGTAGAAAAATCAGACTGACCCCTCCGGTAACTGACTGTTCCAGCTGCTGCTTTGAATTTTCTGAATTGCAGCTATAAACAGCTGTAGAACAATCACGCCCATACAGGTCAAGTCACACTCAGCATTCATTTGCTGATGTCATAGAATGAACATGGGGTGCCTGCCTGGTGGCATGTCAGACATGGCTGTTTTTTCCTGGGGGCACATATTGTAATGCAATATTGTAACCGAAGGCCACTCTGTTAGTCTGACAACTGTCTGACAACTGTTGGTGGTGTGGCTAGTGGTGTGTGAATGGACCTCTGTGGGACTGGCTACCTCGACGTGATACAGAGGCTTGTCACAATGCAATATTGTAACACAAGGTCAGTCTATTAGTCTGACAACTGTTGGTGGTGTGGCTAGTGGTGTGTGAATGAACCTCTGTGGGACTCGTTACCTTGATGTGGTACAGAGGTATCACAATGAAATATTGTAACCAAAAGCCAGTCTGATAGTCTGACGACTGTTGGTGGTGTGGCCAGTGGTGTGTGAATGGACCTCTTTGGGACTGGCTACCTTGATGTAGTACAGAGGCTTGTCACAATGCAATATTTTATGCAATTGTTCAAGCTGTGTGTGAGTGTTGATATGTGATATGGCCACCACCACACATTCAATTACTTCACTACCAGTCAAGCATTGTTTATAAACGTAGACTTTGATGGCAGATAAGGACCGCTTGGCCCACCTAGTCTGCCCATTTCCCTACCTACAGGATAGGCCACAGATCCTAGTTAACCAACAGCTTATTTCTTCCTACCCCCCACAAGAAGTGCCTTATGTCTGTCCCATGCTTTCTTGAATTCTCCCACAGTTTTAGACCCCACAACCTCCTCAGGAAGGCTGTTCCATGCATCCACAACCCTCTCTGTGAAAAAAATACTTCCTCACATTGCCATGGAACCGCACTCCCCCATCTTTAAATTGTGTCCCCTTGTTCTTGCACGTCTCTTTTTCTGAAAAATGCTACCCTCTTGGACTTTGTTGATTCCACCGAGGTACTTAAAAGTTTCTATCATGGCCCCCCTCTCCCTTCTTTCCTCAAGGGCAAACATATTAAGCTCCTTTATTCTCTCCTCGTACGGCTTCTGTTGCAGACCCTGCACCATTTTAGTTGCCCTCCTCTGGACTGCCTTTATCCTGTCTATGTCCTTCCAGAGATGGGGTCTCCAGAACTGGATGCAGTACTCCAGATGGGGTCTCACCAACTGTCTGTACAGAGGGATAACAACGTCCTGTTTTCTGCTGGTGATACCTCTCCTATGCATCCCAGTATACCCCGAGCCCTCCCTACTGCCTTCTCACATTGCTTGCTAACCTTAAGGTCATCTGATATGATTACTCCCAGGTCCTTTCCTTTTTTGTTGTTGTTACTACCTCCCCCCATTGTGTATTCTTCCCCTGGGTTCTTGTTTCCCAGGTGCATTATTTTGCACTTCTTTGCATTGAATCCTAGCTGCCATACTTCAGGCCATTCCTCCAACCTTGCCAAGTCCCTTCTCATCCTTTCCACGCCTCCTTGTGTACTAACCCTGTTGCAGATCTTTGTGTCATCTGCAAAGAGGCATACTTTTCCTTCCAGTCCCTCTGCAATGTCACTTATAAAGACATTAAAAAGGACTGGACCCAGTACTGAACCCTGCAGTACCCCACTAGTAACCCCTCTTTCTTCAGAGTGGACTCCATTTACAATGATCTTCTGTGTCCTGTTGTCCAGCTAATGTTTTATCCAGGCTGCCACCCTGGGACCCACTCCCAGGCTGGTTAATTTGACTATTAATCTTTTGTGTGGGACTGTGTCAAATGCCTTGCTAAAGTCTAGGTAGGCCATGTCCACAGCCCCTCCCTGGTCTACTACTTTGGTCACCCAGTCAAAGAAATCTATTAGATTCGTCTAACATGACCATCCCGCTGTGAACCCCTGCTGCCGTGGGTCCTGTGCCCCACTGGCCTCAAGGTACTCAACAATTCTTTCCTTCAGAAGTGACTCCATCACTTTCCCTACTACAGAGGTCAAACTTACAGGTCTGTAGTTTCCTGCCGCTGTCTTGGTCCCACTTTTGTGAAGAGGAATCACATACGCTTTCCTCCAGTCCTCAGTACCACACCATCCTCCCATGATTTATTAAAAAGAGTAGTCAGTGGTTTCACTAGTTCCTCCCTTAATTCTTTTAGAATTCTGGAGTGAATTCCATCAGGCCCCATTGCTTTGTCCACCTTCAGTTTTAGGAGTTCTTGCAGAACCCTTTCTTCTGTGAAAGGGCTGGGATCGACTCCCCTATCAAGAGTGCTTCTGTTAATTGGATTAGGCACTTCCCCCTCCTCTTTTGTGAATACTGAGCAGAAATATTCATTCAGTATCCTTGCTTTTTCACTGTCCGCCTCTGCCCACCCACCATTCATTCTATTCAGCCTCACTATCCCTCCCTTTGTCTTTCTACGCTCTCTGATGTACCTATAAAAGGTTTTATCCCCCTTCTTAACCGAGTTGGTTATCTTTTCCTCCGTTTTGGGCCTTTGCTATTCTGACTTCCCTCCCTGCTTCCTTCTGCCTTAACTGGTACAGCTTTCTGTCCTGCTCCTTCTGTGTTTCCTTATACTTCCTGAATACTATCTTTTTCTCCCTGACTTTCCCAGCCAACTCTTTTGAGAACCATACTGGCTTTTTCTTTCATTTTGATTTGTTTATTTGCTTCACACAAAGGCTTGTTGCCTCTGTGATGGCAGTTTTGCTGATTCCCCATTGTTGCTCCACCCGTCCTTCTAGCCTGTTTGCTAGTGCTTTTCTGAGGCACTTTCCCACCTTGCCAAAGTCAGCCCTCCTGAAGTCCAGTACCCTCACTTTTATATAGCTTGACTCTGTGGCTGAGTTTAACGTGAACCACACTGTTTGATGGTCCCTTGTTCCCAGATGGCAACCCACTTCTAGATCTGAGATCCTCTCACTGCCCCCATTTGAGAGTACGAGGTCTAAGATTGCTCTCTCACGAGTGGGTTCCAAAACTAGCTGTCTGAGGCCTGCCACCTGTAGGGCATCGAGAATGGCCCTGCTCTTGGATGTGGCTGCAGCAAATGTGCTCCAGTTAACATCTGGCATATTCAGTTCTCCCATCAACAGTATCTCCCCTTTCTCTGCCATCCTAAGAATGCCTTCTATCATATCCTTGTCCATTCCCTCCCCCTGACATGGGGGTCTATACACAACCCCTGTGCGGATTGTGGTGCCCTTTCCAGTCTCCAAGGTGACCCACAGTGCCTCCTCTCTCCTCCCTTTTACTCTTTTGTTCAGTTGCTTTTATCCTTCCTTTACATAGAGAGCTACTCCTCCCTCTTCTCTCCTGCCTGTCTCTCGTAGGTTATGTACCCTGGTGTGTTAACATCCCAGTCATGGTTCTCTGTATACCATGTTTCTGTGACTGCTGCGATATCCAGACATCCCTCTTCCATCAAGGCCACCAGCTCAGGGAGCTTGTTGCCAGACTACAGGCATTGGTACTCATTACCCTCCATTTCCTGATGGCCTTACTCCTTTTTGCTCCATCCCTGTCCTTCTTGCCTTTGTCACTTTCCCCACTTACCCCTGCCTTCTCCGTATCGCCACCTCTATATTGGTGTTTATGGCACTTACTACCGTGATATTTTGGGGGAGGCTAGGATTTCCCTGCTCCTTTCCAGTGCCTCCCCCCCTTGGCTAGTTTAAATGCTTGCCAATGAAGCATTTAAACCTATCACCTAGGATCCTGGTTCCCCTCCTGGACAGATGCAGCCCATCATGCCAGTATAGGCTTGCATCACTCCAGGTGGACCCCAGTCCCAATGAAGCCAAATCCTGAGCTCTGCACCAGTTTTTCAACCACTGATTGAATTCCATGGTGCAGAACACTCTAGCCTCTCCTATGCCGTAGATGGGCAGCACCTCCGAGAAGGTTACTGTGTGTGCTACTTTTCTAAGGCCCCTTCCCAATTCCACAAACTGTTCCTGCACTGCTCTAATTCCTTTCTTAGCCAGGTCATTTGTCCCTAGGTGGACAATGACATCCAGCTCCCTCTCCTGTGCAGCTGCTCCGGCAATCCTGAGGATTTGCTCCCTGTCCCTCCAAGCCATATAGTCCCAGTACAGAAGTCCAGTCACACAGCACTCCTTCCTCCTGGTGTCTTCTGCCAAGGTACTAACAGAATCTTTCTAAGGCAGTCTTTAAATTTAGCTTCCTTCTAGCTAAGCCACTCCCCCTTCTTACTAGATCTTTCTACAAGTAATTTAAACTGCACAGCTATCAATCCCTTTCAATCACCTGAGATTTACACCTAGATAACTGTTCAGATAACCATTCAGTTTAGTTAACTCAGACAAACACACTCATTTTTTTTTTGTTTTGTTTGTTAGTTTGTTTTTTTACCATAAATTAAAGGTCCAAGTACAAGAGTTCTACTTCTTTAGTTCCAGTAGAGAAGTCCAGTCACACAGCACTCCTTCCTCCTGGTGCTTTGGGATACACTTGTAAGAAAAGAGCTGTATAAATGCGGATTCTTCTTGTAACCAAAGTGGTAGTATGGCTAGTGGTGTGCTGTGCTGGTATACAACACAGAGAAAATTACACTTGTGTCAGGTGAGATCACGAACACAGCAAGGACAGTGGGGAAAGGGGTACTTGGCCCGAACAATGGGGAGAGGGGTAGCAATGAGTCTATTTGGTGTGCAAGATCTGAAATTCCTGGCCACATCCTGCTGCCCAATCCCCCTGTTGGCATGCCCCCTCCCCAGTTCATTTGCTGATGGGGGAGCCCAATCCCCATTGGAATCATCCCCTCTACAAACAGAGACATACTTGCTTACAGGGGTCCCAATCCCCGTCAGCTTCAGTGCCCTGTCCCCAATCTGCCAACAGGGGTGCTCAATCTCCTTGGCTTTATCCCCCCTCAAACACAGACATGCTTGCCAACAGGGTGCCCAATCCCCCGTCGGCATGTTTAACCCCCCTCAAGATTGTGTGACATACTGGGAGCCTACTCCAGTGTGCCTCCATGTCACCCCACCCCCATTATGTGCCACACTGGGAGTCCACTCCAGTGTGGCTAACATCACCCCAAAACATCCTTACACCAATAAAAAAAGAAAATGGTCTGCAGTGTTCTTTTTTTTTTTTTTATAACCTGAAACAAAGAAATGGTCCCTTGCCGTGGTCCTCCCCAACCTGCGCTCACCCTCTGTGCACCCCGGCTCCCCCCATCCCATACTTACCTCCGGAGTCTGGTGTCGCAATCTTCAGTGGAGTGGGAACACGTTTGCACTCTTCAAAGCCGACCGCGAACTGAAGAAATGCTGGTATTAATGGTATAAATGGGAGGTTTTCAACTTAGGTGGATATCTTCGCCATTTTTGCAACTTTTGGCAACAAATTTTCAACATGAGGTTCTTGGGACTCCACCTCATGAGCTCAATCACTGTGATGTCATTATTTAGTTCCAAAAGGTGGTTTCCTGGTCACTGCATAGAATCACCTTCTGGGACTGAGTAACGAAATGTCAGTGTCAGTGTTCATGAGGTGAGCTCCCAAAAAGCCTTAGTGGCAAATTTGGTGAAAAAATTCCACAAAAATTACTGTTCCCAGCAAGCGTTGCGCAGTTTCACGCACACTTCTAACTTCTAGAATTTTAAATATTTTCACTCCAGATTTTTAACATTGCCATTTTCCACACCTCCTTATGAACAGTACAGTTGTCATTTTTCACATCCTGCCTGAAATGTGTTTTTGCACATCTGGCACACAATGGCATGGTCACTCTGTGAAGTCAATGTTCGGGACAGATTAAGGAAATCACAGAGATAGTGTTCATAAGGAGAGGTCCCAAAAAGTCCATGTTGCAAATTTGGTGAACAAATTCCAAAAACTAACTGCGTTACCAGCATGCATTGTGCAGTTCTACACACGCTTGTAAGTTCGACAATTTGTTATAGTTTTACTCCAGATTTTCAACATTGTCCTTTTTGCACACTGCCTTATGAACAATACAGCTGTCATTTTTCACATTCTGCCCAAAACATGTTTTCGCACCTGTGGCACACAATGGGCACAGTCACTGTGCAAAATCAACGTTCGGGACAGATTAAGAAAATCACAGTGCCACTGTTCATGAGCGGAGGTCCTAAAATGCCTATGTTGAAAATGTTTTTTAAAAAAATCCCCCAAATAATTGCATTATTGGTGTGAGTTCCGCAGTTTTGACGAATGCTCATGACTTCACCAATTTTTTTTATATTTTCACTTCAGATTTTCAAAATTACCATTTTTCACACCTCCTTATGAACAATACATCTGTCATTTTTCACATCCTTCCCAAAATGTGTTTTTGCACCTGTGGCACCAAATGGCACAGTCACTGTGCAAAATCACCTTTCGGCTAATGTACTGATAGTGTCACTGTTCATGCAGTGGAGCCACAAAAAGCCCATGTTGAAAACTTGGAGTGAAAATACCAAGAAATGCCTGGGCATTAGGGTTTCTGACCATAACACCCTACCCTGTAGGGACTGACAGGCATTAGGGGTGTGTCTTGGGATTGTCGTCAGTAATGCTCATGACATTCCACCCTCACCTGCATGCTGCAGCCAATAACAGGCATTGAGGTGTGCCTTGGACTCTTCGGCCCCAAAGTTCTCCCAATTCTCCTATACTGCACCCATTTCAGTGTATTTCCTTATGGAGTGGGGTGAGTGTAAAGCCCAAACACCCCAAGCCACACCTCGACACTTGTTGGTGTCTGCAGGGTTGGGTGAGATGAAATGGTGTGAGGATTATGGACGATGACCCAAAGGCACACCCCAATGCCCATCCATCTCTGCAGGGTGGGGGTGGGGTTAGCATTAGTTTGATACTTCACTGCCATTCTTATTCTGCATCTGTCTAACTCCTGCACTTCCAATGCTAATGCCAGCAAGAAAACATTCGGCATTGACAAATGCTTGTTTATGTTTAACCACAAGAACAAAATTCTAGTGGGGGATATTGTAAATAAGCTGACATCAGTTAAAAAGAGCAAACCAACAAAATCCATTAACATGCAAATAAATACTGCTCTACCCTTGCCACCATAGAGACAACTAATCGCAACTCATTTTGATCCCAAACTTATATTAGCTGACCAGGAATAACATAGAGGAAAGTAGCAGACATCTTCTTGAAATACAATTGTGGGAAGTTAATACTATAAATATTAGCACAGCTGTGTGGGTCAGGAGTGAAGCCGTATACTGTTTACCAAATATGCAAATTTAGAAATATTCAGCTTGTTGATTCAGAACTAAATAATCAGTAATATGGCAATTAAAATCATATCAATTAAATCAACTACTGATAAATGCAGTAAAAATACATGACTGCTTATTGTAAGACTTGGGTTAACCACCCACCGAAGTTCACAATAGGGCTGATCAGACTCCGACCCACAGAATCGGATGGGTCACATTATAGCCTTTTTTAGAATTAGGATTTTTGGAATTAAGGGCCAAAAATCCTAATTCTAAAAATTAATGTCAGATTTGGAATTCAAATTAGAATCTGATTCTGACTCTGAATGCAACTAAATGTTAAAGGGGACAGGAAATTTGTGATAATTGACAGCAGTTGCTTATGTACCTAGTAACAGACATGAAAGACATGCCTCTAACTGTGTCATATTTAGCTGTACTTGAATAAACACTGATGTGAAGAACAGTGTTTTGAATTGGTTTCTTTTTATGGACAACATTCTGTCTAGTTCTCGTCATGAAGCCACTAATTTGGAATTTGTACTGTCACTGTTTGTGTATAAAATGCTAAGCATGAGCTGTTGTCCTATCAGAATCATGCTCAGCATTCTAGGCACAGACTGTGACATAGTTAAAACTTCAGATCACTGGTTCCAAAAAGTGAATTCTAACAAAATGCTGGCCATAAAAACAAAAGGAAGCAAAATACAGTTTTTCAAATGACTCTTTATTCAGGTACAGGTACATATGTATCATGCAGGCTTATGGATATCATTTCTGCAAATGGGAACATTATAAACAGCTACCATCATTTTCCTGTCCATCTAGAAACTTTCCCTCACCTAGTACACAGTAAAAACTGACCCTTTTTAGTTGAAAGATGGACCTCCCCCTTCCCCCACTCCTCTATCTTGCAGGCTTCCTTGCATTAATATCTGGGCTGCTATATTGCTGAAAGCTACAGAACTTCTATTTGGCTAGGTAGGTGCCAGTAGAGGTAGGTGCTGCCTGGATATAAACGTCAAGTTGGTTCCAGTGAAGGTGGCACTGATGGAAGGCCTGGTTCTGGCAACCAAAGAGCTAATAAGTCCACCAAAGTCCAACTGCCTCAACTAGTCAGCCACTGCCTCATTCCAGTCCCAGACTACAAGTATCAACCCATGGGTCAATCGACCTTAACACTCTAGGGTATCCTGTGACCCTTCTGACTCTAGGAGACTCTGGCCCAGCCATCACCATGAAAGTAAAGTCCTCCCCTTCCTGAATGACCTTGGAAAAATAACTGAAGAGGTGGCCAACGAGAACAAATCCCTGGGCTACCACTGGAGGCCTAATTCAATACAGTGTCTAGCACAGTAGCTAGCAGGCCATGGTTTTGTTCAGGCTGGCCAGTTCTTACTGTACCTCATGAGTTATTTTCCCCAGGTCACTCAGGGAGAGGTGGACTTTACTTGTGGGTGATGACTGGGCAGGTGTCTAATTTTCTCCTGGAGTTGGGACAGTCACAGGAGGCCCTTGAGTTGGCTTGATTCAATAGGTCTGTCAGTGGGTACTTGCCAGGACCACGATAGGGTAATGGCTGGGTATTTGGAACCTTTTTGGGATAGAGCAATGGCTGGGTATTTGAGGTCCGAAGTTTAGACCCAGATGGCACCTATCTCTGCCAGCAGTCCAGCTCCTACCTAGCTAAACAGAGGACTTGAAGCTTTCAGCAGCAGTCCATATATTACAGTAAAGGATCCTGGGAGACACAAGAGTGGGGGAAAGAAGGAGGTCTTTCTTACAGCTACAAGGATCAGTTTTTGTTGTGTACCAGATGGAGGAGGTTTTTAACATGTAGTGGGACATGGAATTGGAAATTCCAGTTCTGACTCTGATAATGGATTTGGAATAGCAATTTATGATATTTCAATGAATGGTCAACAGACTGGATTTGACCAATTCTGATAATGCATAGTCCACAGTGAGGATTTTTCAGGCTTTATTTTTTTATTGAAGTCTTGGATTACTACCTTTGAGCTATAAGCTCATTTGGAAAGGTTCCACGTCAAGTAGGAAACAACATTACTTAAAGTAGAAGCAAGAAGCACAAGCAAATTTTTCAATAACACATAGGCAAATAGTCAGTGAACATTGACATAAATATGGTGCCTACATTCATTTGAGGAAACAAGATAAGCAAGAATGACAAGGTGTCATCAAAGGGCATGGCCAATGAAGTAGTGGGGGGTTATAGAAAATGCTGCAGTAACTGTAGGATCTGGATGACCTCATCAAGGATAAATACAGTGGGGGTAAGGGAAGTTGCAAAGATTGGGAAGGGGATTGGGAGAGAGGTAGGCTAGTAAGACAGTGACGAGTGAGAGCAGGGTGCAGGTGAGGGAAGACGGAGGGACAGGAGACTGGGAAGAGCGGTGAGTAGTAGTATTAAGTTGCTGGTTGGGGAGTAAAGAAGTGCTTATTTAGGAGGGCAGACGAGTACGACAATAAGGAAAATAGTTCATGGGAAGCAGGTACATTTCATTTGACTAGTCAGGTGAGATTGGAGTTCGATTTTAAATGGGCCAATTTTATTGATGGAGAGTAGATCAGCTGGGAGGGAGTTAAGCCAGAGCAGAGCCCAGTGTCTGAAGGATATCTGTGCTTGAGAGGTGCACCAGAAGGGTACCTTGTAAGAGATATTGTTTGATGTCCTTGTTGGTCTTATTGATTCAGCCAAGCAGAGCATAGTACTGGTGCCCGGAGGTAGGAGACTTAGGGCTGCTTTTTTGGCTAGGAGACAGACATATTAATGAATCCATTTTTCCAGATTTAGCCAGCCAGATTGTGAGTAAAGGTTACAGTTATGAGTTAGACTTGGTGCACCTAGAACTAACCTGCAGGCTTTGTTCAATGCAATGGCAATCTGACTGAATGTGGTGTCAGGGGCCACACTGTAAATAAGGAAAGGGAACAGTGTTTAACCAGGAGTAATGCACTAAGCTGAAGCTTATTCCCAGATGCAACCTGGGAGCACAAGGAAGTTAAGTGTCTTGCTCAGGATCACACAGTATGCACCTAGGTGACTGTGAGATTCAAACCCAAGTCTCCAGATCTGCAGATCAGAGCCTTAACCTACTGCGATATATTGCCTCATAACTAGACCATAATCAATGATTGAGAAGACAGAGCTGGTTATAGCAAGCAGAAGGGCTGCTTCAGTGAGGCAATGCCGGTGTTTGTATAGCTGACCCAGCTTATAATTAGCAGATTTGGTGACAAAGTCAGCATGAGTGGAATAGGAGAGGGCGTTATCAAGAGTGACGCCGAGATATTTCAAGTTGCGGACCATTTCAATAGCTTCATTTTGTATGTTTCGTATATTAATCATGGATGACTTGAGTTGACTGTGAGTTGAGGCAAAGAACATGGTCTTTGTTTTTTTATAATTTAAGAGCAGCTTTGCACTACTGAACCAGAAATCAACATTTTTAAAATCCTGCTGTAGCAGTTGTTCCAGGGTGGTGGGGTCTGGGTGGCTAGAGTATATGACCGCATCATCTGTGTAGAGAAGGATTTTATTAGACAGGCTTGGGGAAGCTGATTTAAGAAAAGGCTGAAAAGTAGTAGGCCTAATGTGGATTCTTGGGGCACTCCAGTACACATGTGTTGGGATTCTGACAGTGTATTAAATATTTTCACCCGCTGTACCCATCCTGAGAGGTAGCTCCTGGACCAGCACAGCGAGTCGGGGTATAGACCTGTGACACCTAATTGGGACAGGAGGCGGTTATGGTTGACAGTATCAAAGGCCTTGGTGAGGTCAATAAAGGTAGCCCCCACCAAGTGCCCATGATCGAAGCCATCATGTATGTATCCAGTGAACTCTACCAGCGCTGTTGTGGTGCTTTGGAGTTTTCTGAAACCATGTTGCTGTTGGCATTGCAATTGATATTTGTCAAGGTAATCGACAAGCAGATCGTATACTATCCTTTCAAGGGCTTTGGAGATTGGAGAGAGAATAGAGACTGGTCTATAATGTGTGTGACTTATCCTACTACCACTTTTGTGAACAGAGGTTACAACTGCGGCTTTCCACAGCTTGGGGAATTTACTTGAGATGAGGGAGAGGTTGAGGATTTTTGTTAGGGGGTGCCAACAGTTCATCAAGGGTAAGAGAGATTAGTTTCAAGTCAAGGTCCTCACCACTATGTCTGGTCTTACCTAATAGATTCAAGAGGTATTTTTTTACCTCCACTTTAGATATTACTCTGAGGTAGAATGGAGGGGTGGATTTTGGTGGTGGAGTGTTTGGTGTTTTTTGTATTTTCTCTTTAGCTGGGTTTAGGTAGTCAGGGGGAGCACAGCACTGAGACCGGTAAATGCTTTATTCAAGACATTTGCAATAGTCTTGGGGTCCTGTATAATGGATCCATCAAGACTCAACATTGTTGGTGCTGTTTTATCCTGTCTCCTGGTGATCGCATTAATGTTTTGCCAGAATATATGGCTATCCCCCCAGGAGGAGTTTAACTCAGACCTACAGCATTTGGCCTTTGCTTGATGGACTGCTTGGGTACAAGGCTTCTAAAAGCAATAAAATGAATGGCGTGCATTAGCACTGACTGTTATAGAACAGTTTGACTTACTGTTTAATTTTACAATTAGTCTTCACAGGAGGGCCCAATTGAGAGTCAGCATCTCATTTCCAATGGGTTTCTGCTGGACCCATTTCTGCAACTAGGTGGAGTGGAGCTCTGGGAGGTTAAATTACTTGCCCAAGGTCCAACTTTAAGAATTGGGCTCTAAAGTTATTTGGACTAGAGCTGCGTTGAATGTGAAATTCTGCTGCTGGAAGGGCAATTCTGTCTCCAAAATACTTTCTGAAAATTTTCAATCAGTTCTATTAAATTCTGAAAGTGTTTTTACATAAATAGTGGATTAGTTTTCCACACATTACGTAAACCATGAATTTGTTGCCCTGCAGTTTGTACAAACCTATTTTGCAGTTTTCATAAACTGCAAAACACTAATCATAAATTACTGTTCCACTCTTTTATATGGGATAACATTAAGGGTCTCGTGCGTATGAAAACAAATTGCTCATTATCTGATGTAGCTATTGCTGGTGTGCATGTGATAACTCCATGGCGATTGCCAGTGCTTTTAACGTCAAGTTCTCACACCCATCAGCTTATACCATCGCTTAAAATGGTCCCATTGCCTCCACCTCAGCCTCTCCTCAGTTTCCCTCTACTAGGCCTTGCTCCAGTCCCTTCTACCTAAGGGCTGTATATGTATCAGGGGTACTGAAACTGCTTACTGACATTACCCCGGATAACAATACAGGTCTGATGGCATGGCACTTAAAAACAACAGCTCATTTACACTGAAACTACTTAAAACAATCCTTAACTTCTCCAATCACATTTGGGATTGGCCCAGGTGTGTGGAAAGTTACCAGAGAAGTACCTGTCCTCTAAATAAGTGACCCTAAATCATGGACAACTATTCTCTCTGTCTTTGCTAAGATCCTCAAGAAACTAGTAACTTCAGCGCTCACTGACCATGCAACTAAGTATGACCTCCTGTCTCCAGCCCAACGTGTGTTCAAGAAAGGTCATAGAACCTCCCCAGTTCTAATTAAACTCCCTAATGCAATTAGCCTGGCCATAGACACCAACCTATAAGCTGGTACAATATTCATAAAGTTCACTAAAGCATGGGGAAAGTGTGTGTGTGGGGGGGCAGTAGTAAAAATACAAGAGACCTTAATTGCTTCCTGTCTGACCTTGCATGCATTAAAGTGGCAGTCTGAATACTCTTGAGCAAAGGTGGTGATGGTGGGGGGGCTGCCACCACCCCTTAACCATAGGTTCTGGCACTTATGATTCTTAGTTTGTCATACCACTTACAAAAAAGATATTGCAGTGATGTCAAGAGTGCAGCAGAGAACAACAAGAGGTGATGGAGAAGTTAAAGAGCTAGTGTACGTACTGGAATTGATAGCAAATACCAGAAGTAGTCAGCTATCACTTCTTAAATCTAAAGTATTTTTTTTTTCTTTTCTGTTTAGCTAATTAGAAAACTTTCTACCTGACCACACTAGGTGTGATGTGCAGATCAGCACTCTGTCTGGAGGCTGACTAAATCAGTCCTGTTCCTCCCTGTACGTCATCAACATTGTGGCCTCACTGACTGTGACATCACTAGTAACCAAGAAGAGCCAATCTCCTGCTGCTTGATTGGTAACTTGTGACAAGTTAGGAATCAGGAAGCAGGGCTTCCGATGTAACGATGAATGAGGTCAGATGCTGATAATGTACTGGGAGAAACAGAACTAGATATGCCTGTGTCTAGGTAAGCACTGCTTTTAACATCAAACCCAATACTTTTGTGAAGAAACCCATCTAATGAGCACATATCAAAATCTATTTCAGAAATTAAAAGTAACAAGGGACTACTTTTAAAAATTGCTAACATTTTCTTCCTGCATTTTAGTTCCCACTACTAGCTCTTTAAAACTCATTCCATCATGGTGCTGAGGGTTGAGGCACTGGACGTCACACCTTGCGCTATGATGGCGACCCAGGTTCGTGAACAGACCCGGGTCATGGGGGGTTGGATGGGGGGGAAGGAGGACAGAGCATTCCAATGGATGCATTCCTCCTCCAGCCAGGGTGGGTTACTGGGTAGCACATGCACCCATAGCTCTTCCACCAGTGGAAGCATGAGCAGTGGGTCACATGGCTTTATGGAGTTGAGGAGGGAGGACGCCATTGGGTGCATGATAGCGGCATGCATCTGAATGCTGTTTGTCTGGACAAATGTCCTTTGTGCCAGTGCCCTCAGGGGATGGGGAGAAAATGGGGGAAAAATAGAAAAAAAACCTGGTCAAATGAGCACAATGAAGCCAGGGATCCCGGTAATCAGGACCTGGTGGATGGAGTCGGGGGGGGGGTATGAGACCCCCTCTGAAGAGCTGAGGAGCAGGGCAAGTAACAAAAAAAATAATTCCTTCCTGGGCAGCCATGTTGGGTTGGGTTAATAAATGGCTGATTCAGATGCCATACAGTATGGCACTGCTGGAAGTAATGACTTTTAAGTAAGCTATTGGGAGTACCTAGATAGTCTAGGCATGGTTTCTCTGGAAAAAAGGCTAAAGAGAAATATGATTTCAGATTTAAAACTTTTAAAGGGATGGATAGGGTGGGTCAGAATGGATGGATGTTTCCATCTTGTTTAGAGCAGTGGGACCACAGGGAACACTGTATGCTTAAAGGAAATAGAATTAGGGGTAATGCGAGGGAGCATTTGTTCTCAGAGACTGGTAAACCTACAGAATAATCTTCCTGAAGGAAGTCATAAAAATAGCACTGAAGCTTGTAAACTCAGGTTGGACCAATTGCAGATAAAGAATAAAATTGGAAGATATAGCAGCTACAGTAATTCATTAAAGGGAATAGGTAGGTCACAAAGTGCATACTGCTTAGTATGCCTAAGTGGAAACAGCAGTTCACTTATCCTCAGGTTCTCATAGGTTACTGCCACTGGTGGGTTTCCTCTCCACAGTGCCAATATCCATAAACTTGAAGGGTAGCATGTTTTATTATACAATTGCTATAGGTATTCCAAATGATGAATGTTGCAGCTGTCTGGATGACTGGAAATAGACATGATGGATCAGTGGCATTTTTGCATATAGAATTCCCAACATTCCTATAAAAAAAGAACAAACTAAAGCCCAGAAACCACCCAACATGAATGCATATCTTTATGTCTAATTCGATATTTATGAGCCAGTTTTGTCAGCTGATAGGTTGCTTTGGTTGGTAGCAATCTCTTAGAAATGCCCAGCAGAGCTCTGATTTGACAAAAAGTGCACCACTTATCGATTAAAATGAAAGTGCTGCTACCCTAAATGCTAAAAATGATCTCAAACCAGAATCTGAGTCGTAAAATAAATCTTTCTCTGAGAAGAAGCAGCACAGTCAGAAAAAGCTTAAAAAACACAAACACACAGTCTCACCAGATGTGCAGCCATACCATGCTGTGTACCAACACTGTAACATAAACTTTTTTCCTGCCATGCACCCGAACAGAAAAAATATTATACAAAATTAAATTTCACATTAAAACCCTTGTTACTCAGATATTAGACTTATAATCAACACAAGAACCTCACAGTCAGCCATTTACAGGGCATTATTAGCCAGATGAGGTTAATGGCTTTCAGCTGTACCTCAGGCCCCTCACCAGATGGTCATTAATCCCCGAGAAATAAACAGCTGTTTGGTCATTATTGCATATTTAAAATGACATATTTTTCCTGCATGCAACTGTTCTCAACAATCTGTGAGACAAATGCCCTGAGGAGCAGTATCCTAAAACCCTGGAGCATGTCGAAGGCATGTATTGTTACCATAGTATACCCTAGCTGCACTTTGAGAATCCACAACAATTATGTGAGTCTTGTAAGGGAGTCATAACTAAGTACTCAAAATGATCAGTACTGTATTTGACCTGAAAGGTACAAGATCACATCCAGGAAAACAATCAAAAACAAGCAATAATTAGGTAAAGGACAAGGGGATAATAAGTGAATCCTTTAGTACAGTACCCACTGTTCCTCAGAGGTCCCATATGCTTATTTTGTTACTTCTTATTTATGAGTTTGGATTAAAAATGGAAGCATCTTACAGACAGCACCAATCCAAAATATACACATGATATAATCAGTAAGGCTGTGCAAAGCCCTTATAGGAAGGGGGGACACAGGAAGATCATGAAGATGGAAAGGGGAATTATGAGGGTATATGAATACCCGTATTCCACATTTTTTTGACAACAGGTTGAGTATTATGTATGTTTTTCATGGTATCTCTAAACTGTTCGTTGAAAAGATTGGTTTACTAAACAGTTGTTGACCAAGGTAGTCAATATACCAGCTGCAGTTTTAAAGTGTAGTCGTGAAGCCAAATTGCACAAACATACATTATCATATCTATCAATTACATACAGAATAATACAGAGGGGCAGTACTTAACAAGACTTTAATGCACACCCAAGGTGTGGGATGCTACATTAACCTGGAAGGCGGGCCTGAGGGGTTTATCAAAGCATCCCACCCTGAGGGTGTGCATTAAATCTGAGGTAAGTGCTCCCCCCACCCATGTATTGTTTTATGTAAGTGCTGGGTAACATTTGTTCTCCAACCAAACTTCTCTGGTGAACGATAAATTTCAATAAGAGACTAGGAAGAGCTATGGTCCCAATCTGAAGAATGGCATCTTGTGTACATAGCAATAAAGACATCTCTTACAGTGGCAGAACAGTTCTAAAGTAAAAGAAATGTTTAAAAACATGCACTTTAATTTGTTTCAAGTTTTCAGTTTGAACTGTTTTCAGTTGCTGCAGGTCGCCACTGTCAAGGCGATATTATAATGAGCTGCACAACTCAGAGTTCAGGGTGGTTCATGAGGATACACGTGAGAGAGAGAGAGAGTGTGGTGTCAGGAATCTGGCTGCAATTTCTCAAAGTCTCTGGTGCTGCGTTGGAAGGTTAGTCAGAGTCAGATTTATTTTTTTATTTATTAATTTTTATTGTTCTAACATCAGACATTTATGCTGTACAAATTATCTGTGCTGATAAAGTTAGGCTTTTGGATCCAGGGAAGACCAGGACTGTCTACCAGTTTTGTAGAGGGGGGAAGGTAGGATGAGAGGAGAGAGAGGAGAGAGGAAAAATGGAGGCATAATGATAGAAATATAAACTGCCGGGGGGGGGGTCAGTGGAGTTCTCCTCTATTCAGAGCATCCAGCAGCCCTAACTATGGATGAAAATGTGTGTTGTCAAGTTGACTTTAAAAATCAATTCCTCCATTGCCTGAATATCCTGCCGTAGGCCCACCCATTGCTGGAAGATAGGAGGGTCCTCCGACAACCACTTACGGGTTATGACCTTGTGGGCAGCCACCAGAAGGACAGTCCATAAATATATTTGGTCTGTTCCATGAATCTCTGGTGAAGGGAGACCCAGGATCAAATGGGACATGTTCAGTTGGGTGGTGATAGAGAACAGAACCTGGATCGTTGTCACAACCTGCTGCCAAAAAGGTTGCAGGGTTGGGCACAGCCAACGAATTTGTGTATGGTGGGCTTTGGTCTCTAAGTACTTCCACCAGCAGGCTTAGGAGCACTCTGGTTTCCATTTACTTTGTATAACTAGTGTAAAAAATATCTAGTCCTCCTGATCTTCCAGGCAAACTTTTGCCACATGGGAGAGTACATTGTTTCACAAGCTGTTTTAAAGATCCTGTCTCATCTATCCTCAATAATATGTACCTCTCCCACCTGTTGCCATTGAAACTTCAAAGAGGATATGCAATTTCTGCAATTTCTGTATTGGTTCCTGAAGACTTTATACAGCACTGAGATCTGACCCTTTGTAATTTTTTGGTTCAATATGGCTAATAGTATCTCCACTAATGGGGTAGTCCATGGGTTACTTGGCCCTACCTCTGTATGGATTGGGATGTGTGTTTGCAGTTGCAGGAAGCTAAAATGATCAGAGTTTTGTTGATGGTAGGTTTCTTTAATTGTGTGGAAATCCTGCACCCCTACTTGGGTCATGATTTGAGCAGGGTAACGTAGTCCCAGACTCACCCACCTCCAGAATGTATTGTCCATCTTTGAAGGCAGGAAGGAATTGCTCCATGCAAACCATTGGCGGGGTCTCAATGGCTGTGAAAGATTATATTTCCTCCATGATTTATATGTGGCTTCTAGGGTGTTCTTGACCACTAGCAAGGAGATGTACGCATTTTGGGACCTAAACCTAGGATCCATAACTCTGGCCCCGAGGTGGGAGCTGCTTCCCTCTTCCTATAGTTCTATTAGCTTCCAGGTAGCCCTACAGTTTGTGTCACTGGGAGTGGGTTTAGGATAACACAATTTCAGGCAGACCACAAGTCAGATGCATAAAAAAACGCAAGGTTGCATTAATCATTTTATTTACATCAAGTAAAATATACAGAAAGCAAAATGGTAAGTCAAACATATGCTTAGCTTCAACAGTTTCTAAGGCTTTCCTTCAACCTAACATGAATCAGACAGTGAAAAAGCACACACTACCAGGATGTCTTTCACCTTCCCCAGTCAGTATTTAACTGACCATCCTATCTATCCTCTGTCCGCACTGGGGTGGGTCTTTTTATAAGCTCACTAGAAGTTGGAAGAC
Source organism: Neoceratodus forsteri (assembly GCA_016271365.2). Classification (NCBI taxonomy): domain Eukaryota; kingdom Metazoa; phylum Chordata; order Ceratodontiformes; family Ceratodontidae; genus Neoceratodus; species Neoceratodus forsteri. The sequence goes on along the minus strand of JADMNL010000029.1, from coordinate 142,299,253 downwards.
ATTTCTACTGCCTTTTGATTAACAGCAGACATAACATAAAACTAGCTACTAAGGGCCACTGTTGCTCCATAGCGAACAGTTATTTTGCAGCCACCTGGAGCACAGAAGAACTTGTTTACAACATTGGAAAGGTCCGAGCCGAGGGCAGAATATTCTGTGCTCTCCTAAACTCTCTTGCAGGGTCATATTACCTCATGCTGTCTACTGTAAAATATATCTTAGAAGGGGGTTGCTAACATCTAGAAAAAGCAGACATAAACTTTTGTTATTTTTCTATTAAAACTACCCTTTTATTTGCGTTTTATGGCTAAAGACTAAAAAAGAAAACAATATATAACTTCAATATTCTTTGAGGGTTTGGCTGATTTCTAGTTAGTTTTTTGGTTAATATGCACAGAAAGCTTTATAAGCACTTTAGCACTTAATTTATAACCAGCCAACCAGCATGTTGGACATTATTCAAAAATTATAAACTGCTTGGGGAAGGGGTTTCAATTTATCCCAGGGGTGTCCACTATGATAGGAGTCACCCTGTCACAGTTTGGTGTGGACCATATCAGTATCAGTGCCATTGTTAAATATGCTGCTAGGCAATAGTCCTCTAGGTCTGGCAGGGTCCTGCCACCTGAGGCCTTGCCTGTTTGCATAATTAGGTGCTGGATATGGTGTCTCTTCTGATTCCATACATATTGACTAATGAGTTTGCATCATGACTGAAACTGCGTCCTTGGGATGTTTATGGGCAAACACTGGAAGAAGTACAGAAAACGGGGAAGTACATTCATTGTGATCGATTGTATGTGTGAATACTTTGGGAAATTAATGAGGGTCCAGCTGGCTATGTCCTGCCAGACCTGTGCTCTTAACAGATCAAAGTTCACTGTAAATAGAGTAGACAGATTGGGGGGGGGTTTGTGTCCCTAAGTATTTAAGCTTCGTGGTGTTCCAATTAATAGAGAATAACTGCCCTATGGCAGAGGAAGGGTGATAGTGAAAACATAGTACTTCCATTTTTGTCATGTTCAGAACATATCCAGCATGGGTGCCAAACTCCTCCAAAAGGGACCAAACTCTCTGTATTGACTCCTCTGGGCAGGAAAGATATAGGAGGACATCATCTGTGTATAGAGAAATTTGGGGGGCAGTTCCCCCCACCTCAATTCCCCCTATGTGCACATTATCCCTGATGGACTGGTCAGCTGTTCAATGTATGGGGCAAAAATGATAGGGGATAGGGGGCAGCCCTGATGGGTTCCTCTGCCCAGAGCAAATCACTTAGAGATACCATCATTAACTCTTACATTGGCCTGGAGGGCAGACTAGAGTGCCCTGACACCATCTATAAAAGCTGACGGGAAGCCTAGGTTTTCTAGCACAAGAAAGAGAAAGCTCCACGACATCTTGTCGAAGGCTTTCTCCATGTCTAACCTCATTGCACAGGCTGAGGTTTGAGTATGTTGTAGTGTGTTTATGATGTTACTTATGTGACGGACATTGTCTGGGGCCTGACGGCCCACCACAAAGCCCATTTGGTCTAAGTAGATGATCCTGGGGAGTAAGAGGTTGAGACGGCAGGCTATAATGGAAGTGAAAATCTTGTAGTCCACATTAAGGAGGGATACTGGGCAATAAGAGTCACATTCCTTGGGGTCTTTGCCAGCTTTATGAAGAATTGTTATGATGGCATTTTTCCAGTATGGTGTTATAGGATCCTTCTCTTCTCATATATTCCCATAAACCTCTTGTAGGAGTGGGGCAGTTTCTTTTAAAAAGATCTTGTAAATATCCCCCCCAAAGCCATCTGGGCCAGGACATTTACCAGATTTGAGATTTTTGATAGTGGTGACTATTTTCCTTAATGATATTGGGGCTATCAGAGACTGTCCTTGTTCTGGGATTAATGATGGTAAATTCAGGGCCTGCAGGAATCTACTCTTATCTTGTGGGCAATGATTCTGGTTGGGGTTCATATAGTTTCTTATATTAGGAGACAGAGGCATCTGCAATTTTCTCCCTCTTGCCAAGTACCTGGTCCATGGTCAGGTGTTTCATTGTGGTGATAGTGGCTTTAGTGGCCTGCTGCTTGAGGCAGTAAGCCAGCAATTTGGTAACTCTAGCTCCCCCTTCATATATATCATTGTTTCAGATGCCACAAGGCTTTTTCAGTTTCATATTTTTTGTATGTTTTGGATCTTAGATTTCAGGTATTTTATTTCATCTTCAATTTTCCAGGACTATTTCTGTTTTTGTGTAGTTTCTGCCTCCTTCAAATGGCTAATCAGATCATCCAATTGCTTTTGCCTTACTTTTTTCGTATGTGCCACAATGGATAAGTTTCCTCCTAACCATGGTTTTGACTATATCTCACAGAATCTGAGCAGTAACTCCTGGTTTATCATTATATTCTAGAGAGTGCTTAATTACAGTTTTTATTTCAGCTACCGTTCTTAGATCTCAGTGTAAGGAAACATTCAGCCTCCAGTGAGTAGCCTTCTGTGGTAACATTAAATTGACCTCTAAGAAGATTGGCTGGTGGTCTGACATGGTTGATGTGCCTATCCACATGGAATTAAAGGAGGACATATCTTTTGTGTAGGTGAAAAAGGTGTCTAGTTTTGAAAAGGTCTTAAAGCTGGGTGAAAAATAAGTGTAGTCCTTGGCATGTGGGTATTTTGTCCACCAGACATCCACTAGCCCCACATCTGTCAGTAACTTCTGGAATAGGTGAGCCATTCTACTATTGGGGTTAGGAATCTGGGAGGTAGTGCCAAGGGAATGGTTAAAGATCAAATTCCAGTCTCTCCCCATTATTATAGTCCCTTTTGCCTTTTCCACTATGTGTTGTATCAGGGAGGAGTAGAAGTGGATTTGTGAGCCGGGAGGCACATTCAGGTATGCATTCATTGAAGTTACCAGAGTATCTTGTACCTTGCCAGTAATCATTACATAGCGTGTCTTCAGGTCTGTCACCACCTCCAACTCCTCAAAGGGAATATTGGCCAAGAGGAGGATCACTACGCCTCTCTTCCTGCCCTTCTCTAGGGAGGCAAAGTATATAGTAGGGAAAGTCTGAGTTTTAACCTTAAGCACTTCTGTGGGGGAGAGGTGAGTTTCCTACAGAAAAATAACTTCACACTTCTGAGATCTTATGTAGTTAAGAATCTGTTTTCACTTAACCATGCTAGTTATGCCATTAATATTGTATGACATAATAGTATGGTCACCATCATGGGCAGGTTATGTTTACCAACACTGGCTTAACTTGATAGATTGTAGTAAACATACTAGAAAAGAAGATGCTTGTTGCAGGCATAATAAAGTACCCATGATCTTGAAGGAATGAACAGTGAAAAAGTAAATATAGGGCAACATCAACATTTCCAACCATCTATAAAAACATAACAAGTAAGTAGGGAGTTCGAGGGCAGACCCCCACAACTGGAGCAAGAACTGCCCAGGAACCCCAAATATTGAACTGTGGGGCAGGCATCAGACTTAAATCTGCCCTTAACTCAGACCAATGATGGGGTGTAGGACCCGTCTGGACCCCCACCACCCATAAACTTTGGGGTCAACTTCCTAGGTCCATCTGAGTGTAAACCCCCAAACTGAGAAGTACCACTCCTGTGGCACAGAATTCCCAGGCATCATGGGAATGAGGTCATAACAACAGGATTATGTAGAACAGCCATGATCCTGCCTGCCAGTCTGGCATCAGTGCCATGTTTACCTTAATTCCAAATGTCCCTGTCATGGCCGCTTTCTCCCCCTGCCCCGCCTGACAAAGTTTGTCCAAGTCAAATATGATTGCCAGCTCTTGTGGTTGCTGTTTTACCCTGTGAAGGAGGATGCTTCCACAGCCCTGGGCTGTGTAATTCTGGGAAGGAGGATTCTGTTTGTTTGCTGCATGTTCTTCATCCCTCAGTTCTCAGTGGCCTAGCGGGAGTGACAGTATTTAGAGGAGAAAATCTCTAGGGGGATACGAACAGACCAGCCTCCTGTTTCTGGTCATGAATCAGCTAACCTGCCATGAGGAGGGGTGGGGGCCAGGCCAAGGACTGGCACCACACTGCGGGACAGGAAATAACATTTGCTCCACAACGGGGGCACACAAGCACATTTCCCCATCTGATGCCTAAAGTGATTCAGGAAGGTGGAGACTCCACTCAAAATTCCCTTCACAGACAACTGCAGGAAGACCCAATCATCTGATCTCAGAATGCTGCCAACAAATAAGAATTCATGACTACATGTCACCCTCTGCCCCACAGCACAAAAGCCCCCAGCCGCCCCCAGCACCCCTTATCCCCAATTACCCACCTTCCTGCCCGCTCTCTCAAAACTCCAAAAGCTTAATGAGTTCTTATTCTGGTAAATAAAATATAACATCATTCAACATTCAATAATCAGCAATCACGTAAAACAGTCTGAGTAACTAGTACTTATGGGGAAGTTGTATGTAAGTCCTCTCTCATTTTGACCTCTGATCTCTGAGCAGGGAGCCAAACATGTAAGAGAACTAGACAGCCCAAGTATGTGAGGGGAGAACTATGGCCTTTCCAGGTGCAAGTCTGTTTCATAAACCTGGTAGGGTCACTATTAATGGTGATCTATGGTGTGGCTGTTACCTTGCATTTTAAGGCAGGGGAAAGCAGCTAGGGGTATTATATAATGGTCCAAAGTCTCAATAAACTTTTATCTCCAACTGGGGAGCAGAGGCTGCAACAACCAATATTGTTGACAGAGATTACTTTCAGGATGCTGTGTGACCTAGGGGCCAAGTTCCATGGCCTGAAGTCTACCGGAGGCTGAAGAGGAGGGCAATGTAAATGAACCACATTATCAATCAGTCAGGTTACCTCTGGTGGATCTGGTCACAGCATAAATTCAAGGATAGCAGTGCTAGGTTCAGTGTTGCACCCTTCAAGTTTCCATGGCAGATACAGCCATGTCATCTGAAGTGGAGGGGGGCCAGTGCAGAGTCCCGCAGGTGAAGTGAATTTTTATCAATCTGAGAGGTGGACCCGTAGACCCGCAGCATGGTGGTACTATCTGTGTGAAGGTTAGTTACATTGTTCTTCAGGGATACGTCATATTGCGCATACCCCTTCCAAGCCACTGACCAAGCCAACTTTAGTTGGTCTTTTTCAAGACATTCCTTGGCAAATGCCAGAACACCAATCCCCAATTCTGTTAGGTGGGGAGCAGCTTCCAGGAGGTCAGCAAAAACTCATGGGAATCATTGCAGTTTCCACCCAAAGTCTGGCAGGATACAAAATCTGGACTTGGAGCTTTCTGGCCTTAAATTGCTTCAGTATTGGCCAGAGAGTACATCTATTTCCCTGGACTGATGTGATGTAGTTGTTGTTGATATATATATGTGTGATATATATATATATATATATATATATATATATATATATATATAGATATACAGTATATACATATGATGGGTCTTGTATTGCATATTTCTGTGCTGCGGGCTCTTTTCAGCAATTCCTCTTTTGATGCACAGGAGGTCAGTTTCACTATAATGGATCTAGGCCGCACTCCTGAATTGCTCTGCTTCAGGCCTAGCGACCAGTGGGCATGGTCCATTATTAAATCAAAATCCTCAGAGAGAGATGTAGGGAATCCCTCAGAAGTGAGTGCAAGAAGGAAATTACACTTGGGGCTTCACTTTCTGCCCCCTCCAGTACCCAACAGACCCAAATATTTTGCCTGCAACTGTGCCCTTCTAAGTCATCTAGGTGATGTGTTAATTCACAGTCCCGGGCCAGCAGGTATAGTACCAGGTGGTCGTGTCTATCTGCCTGATCTGAGACTCTCCACAGACCCAGCTCAACCTGATCAGTGTGATGTTCAATCTTTGCAATATCCGAGCAAAGGTCTGAGAGGTTCTGATCTATTTTAGTCACTGTTCTGGCTGTCTGAAGAATAGAGGTGATTATGTCTGTGCTGTCATCCTCAGATGGGTGTGCAGTCTCACCGAGCTCCATGTGCTCTGCAGTTTCCAAAGAAGAACTGAGTTTTTCTTGGAAAGAAGCTCTCAACCTTTGTTCTGGTATCCCTGAGTTTCTAGGGAGGAGAGCTTTTGATGTAGTGCCTTTGGCTGGTGAATCCATATTTTGTATTGGCAGATGTTGCTGAGAGGCAGACGGAGAAGGGGAATCAAGCAGCCATTAGGTTGCTGACATCACTGGAAGTCCTGCTGGAGTCTTCTGATGCAAATGCAAAGACAGTGAGTCAGATAGAACCCCTGCACATCGCATATTGAGAGGCAGAGGACAGTTGGGAAGTAACTGGTGGCTGGATGAGGGGGCACTAATAACATTGCTCATGAGGACCAGGGGAGGGACTTTGAGAGAGTTTGAGCAGATGGAGGCATACATGAGAAAAATACAGATTGTCTCTTGATGTCATGACAGGTAAAATGTGGGTTAGCAGTTTAGCTGAGAGGTTACAGTAATGAACTGTGAATGGGCTTGGTACATCTAGCACTCCTGGGTTTACTTCCTACAACCTCTACTTGCATATTGCGTGACTCTGAACAAGTTACCACCCCAGTACTCCCGGGTTTCCACAGAAAAGAGACATTTAAGCCTTCTGGGCCTTACCTGGTTACCAAAGCATCAAAAAAATGGGAAGGTAATGGCAGCTACATTGTGATATAGTAGTGTTAGACAATATACACAACTGAGGGGAGCATACTTCATTAAAACTGATAAAGAACACTGCATTTTGTAAGATGTTGAAAATGTATTTTGCATTTTTCGTATACAGATTGTCCCCTTTAAAGTATGCCTTCACCTACTGTACAGTGTAAGCCATGGAAACGACAAGCATATCCTTAAAACACGTATGATTGGAGGATGATGCAAAACTGAATGTAGCTGCTGACACGAAAGGGGGGGCACTGAATACATGAGAATTTGGACAAACTTGTATTATGGGCTGAAATTTGACTGAATAATGTAGAAATTATGCTTTTTATTTTATTTGTAATCTTTGTCATGCAAAGGCCAAGTCAGCTGTGACAACTTGTTTCCATTGATATGTGGAAAGGAAACATGTTAAGTAATGAGGCTTGGACTAATAACATGTGGTGTATAAGAATATTCCCTAAATGAACAGTATATGAAAGAGCAGACCAGAAGAGAAACTAGGTGTTTTAATAAACAAAATTCTAAAACCTTTAGTGCAATGGTTTCCTGGGGTTCCAGGAACTGTTAGAATTGAAATTCAGGGGTATTCAGCACTGTTTGTCAGCAGAAATTGATCCATCATTGTGAGGCCACATTTGGAATAAAGTACTAAATTCTGCTTGCTGTGTTGCAAAACATGCAGATGTTAAACTAGGACAACCAGAATGACTCATAGACTTGAGGGGGTTGAGTAATACAGCTTGCCCAGTGAGACTAGGTCTACTCAGTTTGGAAAAGAAGAGACTGAGGTGGGAGGGGAGCATATAGAAGTGTACAAAATCTTAAATAGGAAGGAGAAAACAAATACCAGTATTCAGTGTTTGTCTTGAGATAGAAAGCGACATAAACTGAAGCTAGGGTAGGAATTAAATTCAGGAAAACTCAGTTGTTGTTTTTTTAAACAGAATGTGATTACTACAGCATTTAAAACAAACTGCCCAGAATGGCAAAATAAGCCAGTCATAAAACCCATTTAATCACAATACATTTTTAGACAAAATGGGAACAAAAGGATGTGCTTGCTAGTCATTTCCCTCACTTATGTGGGGGGATTAGTGAGTAGGGCTGCAGTAAGGCCATATCATACAACGTGCTGATGCTTGGGATTCACCACTTCTTATTAAAATCATTTGTTTTATTATTTTGTATTATGCATGACTATGTCGCAGGTAGTCAACATAGCGTCTTTGCTTTAACTCTATATTCTCCTTGGAAAAAAGAGAACATGTTTTAGTTGTTTAGCAACTTTTTTTGAGTGCCAGATGATTGAAAGGGGAACCGTCTAATTCTGAGGTGCTAGGGAACACCGCTTCCAGTTTACCAACTGCATCAGTTAATTTCTAGACACCTGGTTGGAGACACAAGGAAAAATGTCCAAATCAAAATTAGAATACATCAAGAATTTTTTTCTAATTAATAGTCTAATAAAAACATACCAAATATATTGTGAAATGACTACCTGAACACATTTGCAGTTTTAAGACAAGATAGTGTCATGGTGAGGTGCTTGCACGTTCAGTATTATGATGATAAATATTATAAGCAAATGAAACAGTTAAAGCGTAACTGTCTATTATAATAAAAGATTTAAAACATTAGCTTTACACCAATTACATTTTAGCTTTATTGTTTGTTTTTTTTAGTTACTTTTTTTTTTACTTCTACTGCTATTGGTCTACTAAATATTGTAGATAATGCAGCAATTATATCACTGAGTCTTTCAAAATGTATCTGATCTCCCCTGCTAACCACACGCTTGCTGTTTGTGACATCACAGTCTTTTGTTCTGGTGAGCATTAGAATGCCAAAAACTAAGGCACTGTGAGGTTAACAGGGAAGAGGCAAACATTTTCAAATGTTTTCTATATAGACTTTTAGATGGAGTACCAAGATGTGTTGTAAATCTTGAAAAGGAACATTGAAAATGAAAACAAAAGGTTTTCTATAGTAAATTGTAACATCTGAAACATCTTACTTACGAAAGCACATGCTGAAGTGCAGAGTGGCTCTTTATGGAAAGTGCACCAGACTCCTTACAGATAAGCAATTATTTAAACACAGACCTTGGAGTTTTGTGCTACCATGCTGGTGTGACACCCCTTCCCCCAAGCTTGGATCAACATAGCCTTTCAGAGTCCTGAGTCCAGCTCATATCAGATAAGTATTATCGAGGCCATGTCAGTGAGGTTGTTTCTTTAGCTTACAATACTCTGCTGGCTTCACGCTTCTGGTTACTAAGTACATCACTTCCGAAAAGGCCAAAAATAAATGTGTTTCAAAGCTCCCTAAAGAATCTGCACTTCTCAAGAGCATCACCCGATGTACTAGTTCACTCTATCATCTTTTTACGTTCACTTGCGCGCATGCGCAAGGAACGTCTTGGGAGAGTAGCACACTTTGGAGGTGTGCCTCTCCCTTTCAATCCACTGCTCCATTGAGCAGGTGTGGCGGTCCTGCACCAATGGGTGCGGGAGCTGTGTATGACAGCAGTGGTCTTCGCTTCAAAGAAAACCACGCTGTCATACAGCTACCGTCACGCCGCCCCAGCGTCGCGCCCCCAAATCTTTGGTGCCATGCTGGGAGACCACCCCAGCATGGCAGGCGATCTACGTTGTTTGCGGCAGGGTGCCCAATCCCTCGTTAGCTCGGCCCCCAAGCCATCCTTCTGCCACGCTGGAGCCCCACCAGCATGGCAGCGTCCCGTTGTTTGCCGGCCGAGGTGCTCAATCCGTCGGCTCCTCGGCCCCCTATCCATCCTTCTGCCATGCTGGGAGCCCACCCCAGCGGCAAACATCCACGTAGTCTTTTTTTTTCACCTGTAAACCAAAACGGTCCCACGGCGCTTCTCCCAGTCCCCCTCCACAACCGCACCCACCCACTGCGCACCAGCCTCCCCACACCCTCACCCCATAAGTAAGTACCTCCGGAGCTCGGTGTGACAATCTTTGATGGACCGGGAACACGCTGCACTCTTCAAAGCCGACCGCGAACTGAGGAAATGCCGGTAAGCTGTATAATGGGCTAGATAGGGGTTTTTCAACTTTATTGCATATCTCAGGCAGTTTTTGGAATTTTTGCACCAGGTTTGCAACATGGGGTTTTTGGGAAGCCTTCTCATGAATGATGTCACTGTCATGGCGTTATTGGGGCCCGAAGGGTGATTTCGCAGTCACTGCGCGAAATCACCCTTTGGGCCAAAATAATGCCGTGACAGTGACATCATTCATGAGAAGGGGTCCCAAAAACCCCATGTTGAAATCTGGCGCAAAAATTCCAAAAATTGATTGTTTTACGAGCGTGCGTTGCACAGTTCCTACGCATCAGTAAGTTTGCGAATTTTCAATATTTCCACTCCAGATTTTCAACATTGCCATTTTACCACACCTTCTTATGAGCAGTACAGCTGTCATTTTTCACATCTCACCCAAAATGTGTTTCCGCCCATGTAGCGCACAATGGCACAGTTGGTGTGCGAACTCAATGTATGGGACACATTAAGAAAATCACAGTGACACTGATCATGAGCAGAGGTCTTAAAATGGCTGTGATGAATATTTGGTGAAAAAATTCCTAAAAATGACTGTTTTACGAGTCTGCATTGCGCAGTTCCTACGCACGCTCGTAAGTTTGCGAATTTTCAATATTTTCACTCCAGATTTTCAACATTGGCATTTTACCACACCTCCTCATGAGTAGTACAGCTGTCATTTTTCACATCCTTCCCAAAACATGTTTCTGCTCATGTAGCGCACAATGGCGCAGTCGGTGTGCAAACTCAATGTATGGGACACATTAAGAAAATCACAGTGACACTGTTCATGAGCAGATGTCTTAAAATGGCTGTGTTGAAAATTTGGTGAAAAAATTCCTAAAAATGACTGTTTCACGCGTGTTCATTGCGCAGCTCCTATGCACGCTCGTAAGTTCATGAATTTTCAATATTTTCACTCCGATTTTCAACATTGCCATTTTACCACACCTCCTTATGACAGTACAGCTGTCATTTTTCACATCCTGCCCAAAATGTGTTTCCGCCCATGTAGTGCACAATGGCGTGGTAAATTGTGAAAATCAATGTATGGACACAGTAAGAAAATCACAGTGACACTGTTCATTAGCAGAGGTTTTAAAATGGCAATGTTGAAAATTTGGTGAAAAAATTCCTAAAAATGACTGTTTTACGATTGTGCGTTGCACAGTTCCCACGCACGCTCGTAGGTTTGCGAAGTTTAAATATTTCCACTCCAGATTTTCAACATTAGCATTTTACCACACCTCCTCATGAGCAGTACAGCTGTCATTTTTCACATCCTGCCCAAAACATGTTTCTGCTCATGTAGAGCACAATGGCGCAGTCGGTGTGCGAAATCAATGTATGGGACACATTAAGAAAATCACAGTGACACTGATCATGAGAAGAGGTCTTAAAATGGCTGTGTTGAAAATTTGGTGAAAAAATTCCTAAAAATTACTGTTTTACGAGTGTGCATTGCGCAGTTCCTACGCATCAGAAGTTTATGAATTTCTTCAATATTTTCACTCCAGATTTTCAACATTGCCATTTTACCACACCTCCTCATGGGCAGTACAGCTGCCATTTTTCACATCCTGCCCAAAACGTGTTTCCGCCTATGTAGCGCACAATGGGGGTAACAAAAAGGTCATGCTGAAAATTTATTGTGGAAATACCAGCAATCGCACAGGGCTTTAGGGTAAAGCACCATACGTGCCAAACACCACTGCAAATACCTGCAAGCGAACGTTCGGCATTGACAAATGCTTGTTATAAGTCTGTGCTGACTTCATGCTTCTTGCTGTCATGGGTCACACTTTCTGTCAGGCATGGCTGTCTTCTATCAGATCTGTCACTCCTTCACCTCAAGAAACGGTGAAAACATACATTTTTTTACTTGTTTCCATTAATGGGGAGAATGAATATGGTAGGATTATCTGGTTATTTGCCTTTGGTCAGGATAGAGTGATGCTTAACGTTACTAAAACTAAATATTTTTTATCTCAATACAAAGTAACTCAGTTGGGCCCATTACCTCCTTTTCATGACTTAGTGGCATTCATATTGAACAATTTATGCAGTTTCAAAACATGGGTTTTGTTTTGGATCAACATTTAACATATCAGGAAAATATCAATTATGTTATTAAAACAGTACATTTTAGGTTAGGGCAACTTGACAGATTGAGTAATTGTCTTTCTGTCTATTCTAGAAGGGTACTAGCACAACCCTTATTATTGTCAATTATTACACAGAAACATAGAAAGCGACTGCAGAAGGGGGGCATGCGGTCCATCTAGTCTGCCCATAAACCTACCCCTTCGCTTAACTGCTCTTCAGTGTTATGATGTCCTTGTTTCTATTCCACACTTTCTTGAAAGTCCCCACTGTTTTTGCCTCCACTGCCTCCTGTGGAAGGCAGTTCCGTGGATCAACCACTCTCTTGGTGAAAAAGAACTTGCATGTGTTGCCTCTGAATCTGCCGCCCTCTATCTTCATGTTCTTCCCTTTGGTTCTTGAATGATTTTTGATATGGAACAGGTCCTGGACCTGCACCTTGTTTATTCCTTTTAGGAATTTGAAAATCTCAATCATGTTTCCCCTCTCCCTCTGCTGCTTCAGGGAGTACTTGTTTAATTCATGCAGCTGCTCCTCGTATGATTTGTCATGCAGTCCATGAATCATTTTAGTGGATCTCCTCTGAACTGTTTCCAGTCTGGTAATATCCGTGTTAACGTATGGTCTCCAGAATTGTACACTGTGGCAGGATAACTTCCTTTTTTCCGGCGGCAATCCCCTGCTTATGCATCCCAACATATCATTTGCTTGCAGTGCTGCTTTCTCGCATTGCTTGGACATTTTTAGGTCATCTGTTATAATTATTCCCAGATCTCTTTCCTGTTAAGAGGCTTCCTGTTTTTCGGATCCACGACAGGTGTTCGACAAGATATTCGTTGAACACCCCTACAGCAAAACCAGCAGGTGGACCACAGTTTGCAGTCAGCAGCCGGTTTCCAGTGCCTGAATGTGTTTTCTTCGGGGGGCTTCCCCCCTGCACCCCCCCCACTTAAGGATTATCAACTCAGAGATGGTGCTGATTTGGGGGGGTGCAGGACCCCCGACAGACAGCACCAGGTTCTAGCGGGTTCCCTACAGCAGCGTGGTAGGGGACCTCGCTGTTGAACTGTCGCTGTTGGGTGGGCAACTGTTGTTTTTCTCCCCCTAGGTAGTAAGCCACTCCTGGGTTGGTCCTTCCAAGGTGCATGATTTAGCATTTTTTAGTATTGAAGTTTAGTTGCCACGTTCTTGACCACTTTTCTAGAGACTCAAGGTCAGCCTTCATCTTCTCTACTCTGCCTGGGGTGTCCACCCTATTTCCTGTCTTTGTGTCATCTGCGAACAAACTCACCTTGACCTCCAGTCCATCAGAAATGTCACTAATGAAGACATTGAATAGGACTGGTCCAAGCTCCAAACCCTGTGGCACTCCACTAGCTACGTTTCTTTCCTCTGAGAGTGAACCATTCACTGATACACTCTGGGTCCTTCCAGTAAGCCAACTCCTTACCCAGTTTACCACCTGATGCCCTACTCCCATGCTGTCTAACTTGTTTAGTAGCCTTCCATATGGGACCGAGTCGAAGGCTTTACTGAAATCCAGGTACACTACATGTACCACACCTCCCTGGTCTATGATTTTCATTACCTAGTTGATGATGTTTTGATCCATTCATCTGCTGTTAGTACAAACTTATCTCATGTAAAAACATTATACCACTCTGTAGATTTGCTAGCATGGCCTCACTTTCAGCTCATCATTACACATTATACAATACCTTAGGTTGGTTTTCATTTGAGCAAAGAGTGAATTATGCAAATTTATTGTTTTTTAGATGGTTGTTGTCTACACAAATATCTGTTTCATTTATGTCTAATATTTCACATCGTTCACAGACTTATTATAATCTGTCAATGTTGGAAAATAAGCCCTCCCTCCTGTAGGGCTTTCTTAGGTCAGAAATCATGGAGTTTTCATGTTGTAAAACTATGGAATTATTTGCCTAATGACATTTTAACATGTAATTCATTGTATGCTTCTAAGAAATCCCTGAAGCAGCTTTGTCTTACTCACTCGATATGTTCTTGTTCTAATTAAGCTAATTGTAAATTGTGTCAAACTGTATTATAAGTAGAGATGTAGCAAATTTAAAATTTGCTGGCAAAGTGGCAGATTTCGCACCACACAACGCTATGCGAATTTCGACTGGTTTTGCCAAGGCAATATTTCACCTTGGAAAGGCAAAATTTTGCTTTGGAAGGCAAAATTACACCTGTGGAAAGGTGGAATTTCACCGTGGAAGGTGAAATTTCACATCCAAAAGACGCATTCCACCTCTAGAAGTGAAATTTCACTTTGGAAAGCGAAATTGCGCCTTTCCACTGGCAAAATGTTGCCTTTCCGAGGCAAAGTTTTGCATTATACCTCAGCAAAAAATTATGCGAAGCAGCCAAAATTCATGTACTGTTACACGTAGTGTAGTTTGGGCACTTCGTCCATCCCTAATTGTAACTTCTGTGTCCAGGTCACCCATGAAAATGGGAATTTGATACCGTAGGGTTCTTACCCGATGATCAAATATTAAAATAAAAAAAAAATAGATTACTGGTACTGAACTAGTGCTATGAATACAACAGGTCTCGTGGAAGAACTGATTTGACTTTCTGGAAGAGCCATGTGGTGCAGCTCACAAGCTCCCCAGTACAATCTGTAACCTTCCAGTGAGCTCAGTTGTCCATCTTTGATGTCATTTTCTTCAATCTTTTTATCTCCATTTCTATGCCCAGTTTTTGGATCTGCAGACTGCACCTTTCTGAACGGAGCTCCATTTTATCACTTTTCAGTCTGTTTTGCCATCCTTTCTTTCTTGATTTGAATCTCCACCCAGTTTGCTCCCCTTTTCCTCCTGACTCCTTCTGTCTGACACAAAAAATTTTATTGAAAAAATGCCTGGCCTACTACCTCAGAGTCCCTCCCCACATGTTTGTCAAACAGGAGTTATATCTTTACAGATCTGCATTCTGGCCAATAGGAACAGAGGAGCTATCTCTTAAGTGTTCCCTTGCAATATGTACAAAGACACCACAAAATGTTCCTGTTTCCAATAATGTGCACTATATATGCTTGTACTGGAATTAAAACCCTGGTCACCTGCTTCATAGTTGCCATTAAACCTCTATACTACAGAACCTCCCATTGACTTCAGTGCAACATTGTGGTCAACAGATGTGCAGAGGGTTATCAAGCAAAAGATCAGTAGTTAGAATCCAAGTGGGACCACAATACTTTGTATTTTGTACATGAGACAAGGTTTTTATTCCTAACAGGGACTTACTTAAACATTTTAGCAAAGAACAAATTAGTAGGAATTTCACTTGAGTGGAGACCCACGACAGTGTGGAGATGACCTTGTTAACCATATTGAAAACAACTTTAGTTAACAAATAGTCTGTGCAGGTAGACCGTCGTCCTGTCAGGACAGGAAGTTACTAACAAGAAAGCTTGGTGGCATCTTTTTGCAGAGAGTGTGTCTCTCTAGCTCTGACACATAAGAATATTTTACTGCTGTTGCTACAGTGCAGAGTTTCAAAAGAAACCTTCAAGTGATTTTTTTTCCTTTTTTCTTAGGCTGGGAATCTGTCCCTTACTTACTAGTAAATTTACGCCTTTGGATGAAAGATTTAGAAAATATTTCTCATCGTTTCAGAAAAATTCCCTGAAAAATTCAATGATCAACATATTTTGTTTTCTGACTCAGCTGGTGGGGCATTGATAGAAACATAGAAACATAGACAATGATAGCAGAAAAAGACCAGTGGTGCATCCGGTCTGGCCAAGTTTCCTATTTAGCCCTGGGACCTACTATCCCTCAAGAGTTTTAGCCCTTTGCATCCCGCCCCCCAGACTCCTCCCAGCTTCTACTACCCTGAGCAACCTCCACACTCTTCATGCTATCCCAACTGGGCTTGAACCCCCAACAGTTTTAGCACCCACCACTTTGGCAGACAGACTGTTGCATGGCTTCACCACCCTTTCTGTGAAATAATATTTCCTCATATCCCTTCTGATCCTCCATCCTGTCCGTTTTCACTCGTGTCCGTGTGACTGTGAACTAGTATTCAACTAAAAATTTCCCTGCAGTTCACTTTATTATTTCTTTTTAGAAACTTCAAGGTCTCTAGTATATCTCCTGTCCCCCTTCTAGACTCCAGAGATAATGTATTTGGTGCCTTGAGGCACTCCTCATAGAACCTGCGCTGTAGGCCCTGAATCATTTTCGCTACCCTGCACTGCATTGTCTATCACTATCCTTCCTGAGGTGAGGACTCCACAACTGGGTGCAATACTCCAGGTTTGGCCTCACTAAGGATCTGTCTAGGGGAAGTATTACTTCTTCCCTTCTGTTACCAATACCCCTCTCGATATATCCCAGCATCCACTCGCTTTGCTATATGTCTTTTTGCACTGACTCAATTGTCTGAGGGAGTCACTGATGAGAACTCCAAGGTCCCATTCCTTAGCCATAGTGCTAAGTTTCACCCCACCCATCCAGTACTCTGTCCTGGAGTACTTGTTCCTAGGTGCATTACCTTGTACTTTTTAGCATTACATTTCAACTGCCAGACCTTAGACCATCCCTCTAGCTTTCATATGCCACTCTGCATTTCCCAGATTCCCACATTGCTATCCACCCTCCCACAGAACTTAGTGTCATCTACAAAGAGACACAGCCTGCCCCATACCCTCACCAATGTCACTAGTGAACATATTGAAGAGGACTTGTCTCAGAAGAGATCCCTGTTGTACTCCACTCATGACCTCCCTCTCTGCTGTTTGATTCACATAGGAAAGGAAACATTGTTTAACCAGGAGTAGCACACTAAGCTGAAGCTTGTTTCCAGATGCAACCTGGGAGCACAAGGAAGTAAAGTGACCTGCTCAGGGTCCCACAGTATGCACTTAGGCAGTTTTGGGATTCAACCCCAGGCCTCCAGAGGGCTACAGTCCTCTGCTGCCCCCTTTAGCCAGTTACCTACCCAGCTGACTATGACCTTTGCTGCACCCAGGTTCTCCATCTTTAGCAAGTGTCTGTGAGGCACCAAGTTGAAAGCTTTGCTGAAGTTGAAATAGAGCAAATCTACAACATGGCCCCTTTCCAATTCCCTTGTCACTCAGTCAAAGAATACTACCAGGTTAGTCTCTGACAAGACCTCTCTGCCCCAGAATTCATGCTATTTACTTTCCTGGAGCCGACTGCTCTCCAAGTAGTCCACAAGGTCCTCTTTGACCAGTGACTCCATCAGCTTCCCTACAACAGAGGTAAGACTGACAGGCCTGAGTCCCTGCATGTTCCTTGTCCCCCCCCCGGAGCAGAACCATGTTCACCACCTGCCAATCCTTCAGAACTACCCCTGTCCTACAAAGCTGTTGAATAGACCTACCAGAGGTTTGGCCAGTTCTGCTGCCAGATAAGTGAGTAACCTGAATGTAAATTTTGCAGTTTTGTTTATTTATTGAATTTTGGTAACCAGGTGAATCCACTGCGACAAGACAGTCCCTTTTTCAGGGGCATCCTGGGAAGAGCTGTACATTGATAAAAGAGGTAGCTACAGTGATTTTGTTAATAAACATCCAAAGATCCACAGGAGTTCATCAATTATAGTCACACCCACCACTTAGAATTGACATGTAGTGTTTGGGAAGCTGAACCATGAGACATCAAAAACAGGAGCAAGGTGAGGCTTATAGGTGGAGAAGCACAGAGGCTTGAAACTTTGAGAATGAGGTGCAGGACAAGATGGAGAGAGGTAGGGAGTTCCAGCAAGACACTGTTGAGAAGACGAATGAGCTCCAGGCCACAGCTAACCATGGATTGGGCATTAAGAGAATAAGAGGAGGGGGAGGGAGGCAAATCTAAAAATACACTGTCAGTGTCAGAGTTTAACAATCTCATGAAGGCAAGGAGGAGTATAGCAGTGAACCCGCTTGTGCATTAAGCTTAGGGTGGCATACCATAATTTTGATTCATATGATAGCCAGCACGGGGAGGAGAGGACGTCACAATGGTGATGTTGGGCATTGACCCCCAACACAAACCTTCCCACCCTATGATAAGCCTGTGTGAGGCAAGATTGGATGGTTGTGTTGGTTGAGAGTAATAGCGGAGCACCATACGTAAGGAGTGGCAGGAGGGTGGCAGCCGTGATCTTGTGGCAAGAAACTGATGTGAGGAAGGGGCGGATATGGTATAGTAAGCCAAGCTTTTGGTTTAGAGTTTTGGTTAGTAGGGTGACATGAGTTTGAAGGGAAAGTGAGAAATCCAAGGTGACTCCCAAATATTTAAAGGATTTGACGTATTCGAGGGCATCACCATTGTGTGAGAGTACCACCAGAGGGGGGTGGGCATGTGTTGTTGAGGTTGGGTAAGAGAACAACATGCTTTTAGTTTTTTTAGTATTGAGGACCAGTTGTTTTTGTAGAAACCAGTCTTCAAGAGCAAGAAAGTCAGATGCTAACATACTATTGATCCACCCTATGTCAGAAGAACAGCAGTAAATAATGGCGTCATCTGCATAAAGTTGAACAGAGGCCCCTCCACAGTTGTTGGGGAGATCATTAATAAAGAGTGAAAATAGTAATGGGCCCAGGATTAAGCCCTGAGGAATGCCTTGGGTTATGGATCTGAGGTCCAAGAGGGTACCCGCCCATTTGCCTCTTTGTGTGTGGCCATAGAGATAACTTTGGATCCACATTAAGGCATTGCCATCAAGGCAAAGAGAATGTAATTGCATAACAGGAGACCATGGTTGACTAAGTTAAAGGCCTTTGTCAGATCAACAAAGACAGCCCCAGTTGCAAAGCCTTGGTCTATTGCATGGAACAGATCAGAAGTGACTATTATCAGGGCTGTGGGGGTATTATGGATTTTTCTGAACCCATGCTGAAAGGTTGAGAGCAGGTGGTGGTGATCCAGGTGATACTGAAGGTGGTCATAGATAATATGCTCCTGGAGTTTCACCAGCAGACAAACTATAGAGATATATCTAAAGTTCTCCATGGTAGTTAGGTCTGCCCTTGTGAATGGGAACTATGGATACCTTCCATTTCTCATGGACAGTAAGGAAGGACTGATTGAATAAGTCACAAATAGGATGGGCAGAAGCTGCAGCCCTCAAGTTTAGAAAATTTGGTTCAAGGGTGTCATGACCTGGAGAGCCATCAGATTTCAGATTATTGGGAAGATGACGTACTTCATTGAGGGCTGCTAGTTTCAAGTGAAAAGCTGGGTGAGCCCCAGAATCATCTGGAGGAAGATGGTCTGGGGGGGGAGCATGAGCTGGTAAAGAGTGATGTATGTTTACGAAGATCGGTAAAGAATTTATTAAATCCAGCAGCAATGGGAGGGGGGGTTCTGTGAGGATGGTGCCATGGGCAGTGACGGAACTAGGAATTTCAGAGGAATTTCTCTTGATCAGGGAATTAACCTGTTTCCAGAATTATTTTGGGTTACAGAGATGCTCAGTCTGGAGTCTCCTGAAGCGGTGGTGTTTGGCTTTCTGGATAGAGTCTTTGCAATTGTTCCTTACTTGCCTATAGGTTTGCTAATCATGGGGTAGCACACTACCCTTATATGTCCGTCAATCCCTATCGCGAGTCAACATGAGCTTCCTGACATCCTTGGAAAGTTTACTGTTTTTATTTTCAATTTGTTTCATTTACTGCATTTAACTAGGACTAAACAGAATGGCTTAGGTAAAACTGATTACCCCAAAAGATTTTCAACCTTTACTATGTGGAGATTAGTACTTTTTTAAGGGATTTTACGTATCTTATTTGTAAGACTTCACTAATTGAATACAGGTATTTCTTTGCGTGGATGAAAGTGGAGATTTTTTATTTATTTTTTTATTTATTTTGAAAGTCGGATTTACAACCTTTGAGTCAGGGACTCGTTTACAAAGGCACCTTGTCACAGGGAGGGTAGACATGGTTACAGTGTGAGATACAACAGTGGTAACATACAAGTGCAATACGGATAACAAAAAGAACACAATATAACAGTGGTTTATGGGATAAAGTTACATGCAGTAAATAGGAATTGCATAAAAAAAGGGGGAGGGCAGTCCAATGGACATTGTCAAGGCTATGGGCAAGAAACGGGAAGGGACCCCAGCATTAGGTTGATTAAGGGCAACTACAGCTTCGGGCGCCAAAGAGGTGGTTACGGAGAGCGACTTTAAAGGGACCAATTTTGGTAGACTTAGTGACAGAGAGTGGGAGGGAGTTGAGCCATGTGGGGGCATGGTAGTGAAAGGACCTTTAGGCTAGGGAGGTCTTGGTACCGGGCACCAGAAAGGTGGCCTTAACTGAACTATGGATGGCAATGGATGGGGATGCAAGCCGCAGGGACACGGTGACCCCTGGTGGGGAGAGTCCTAGCAGGGCTTTTTTGGCAAGTAAGCAGGTTTGGTAGCGCAGGCGCTCCTCCAAGGTCAGCAGGTTGGTGGTGGAATAGAGCAGGCAAGTATGGGTGTTGAGGGATGCACCGGTCAGGAGCCTGCAGGCCTTGTTAATCGAGGTCTGGATTCTGGTGAGGGCAGTATTGTTGGCCGATGCGTAGATAGGTAGGCCATAAAGAATTTTATTAAAATATTATTAAGATTAATTATGGATAGAAGGCAGAGAATGCTGTGAAGTATTTTGAATGTGGACTTGGAGCTGAGGTTAAAACAAAAAGAAAAAAATGGATAAAAAAGTACCTGCTTTGAGAAATTACATTGTTTGTTGAAGTTCAATCATGTAGCTGCAAAGAATTTTACATTAATTTAATAATCTGCATTATGAAGCTCATGCTAGAAAACAAAAGTTTATGTGTGCATAGGATGTGCATACCAGATTTCAACTAAATTATATTATTTTTTTATTTAAAATTTGATGACCGGGAAAGGCACACTGAGCCAAGGCTCGTTTCCAGGTGTGACCCAGGTACAGTTTGTACAGAGAGTAACAATAGATGAGGAAATACAGACAGTTTGCACAAACATTTTACAAAGAGTACAATACATTGTCGATGATATACAATTGGTCAGTGTGAAGAGTGAGAGAGAGGAAGTGAGGTCTGCTTGGAGTTGGCTACTATGGCGAGTGAGTAGAGACTATGTGATGCCTCTGCTGTGCACTGGGACCGCTAGAGCATTTTGGACAGTGTGAGTTGGGTGGGAGCCTGAGGAGTCGAGTAAAGGCAGAACTAGAAGGGGCCAGGCAAAGGTTAGAGAGCAGAGAATTTCAGAGATGGGGGAGGTGGTATGAGAAGGCAACTTGACCGGAAAGAGTGCGAGGGCAGGGGAGGTGGAAAATGCGAGGGTCCCTGTTGCGAAGAGGGTAGATTAGGGAGGTAGTTGAGGTGAGGTGGGGAAGGAACCAAGCCAGAATTTAGCTAAGAAGGAGGTGCTGTGGATGGTTCTCCTGTGGGAGAGCGGGGCCAGGGAGAGTGGAGCATAGAGCAGGCAGTGGTGAGTGAGCGGGGGGAGAGGCAGTGGCAAATTGGCAAAAGGAGTTTAGAAGGATTTCAAGTCTGGAGAGGGAGGAGAATGGGGCCATGCCATAGAAAATGTCTGCATAGTCTATAACTGGCAAGATTGTTTTACTTATAAGGTCGCAACGGGTGGGAATCGGTAGATAGTATTCGTGGTGATAGAGGTCGAGTTTGGGCCGGAGTTTAGTGCAGATCACCTCGACGTGAGTGGAGAAGTTGAGGTGGCTGTCCAGTCATATATCCAGGTATTTGAAGGCTGAGACTGGCTCTAGAGTCTCAGCCTTCTATTGTAAGTTAAGAAGGCTGCAATGTACTATATTTTATAGAATTATAATAGCTCACTATGTATTCTCGTGTATTGATGTATTGATCAGCAGTGTCAGTGGCTTGGCAGGTTGCAGGCTTACCTCTGATGCGAGAAGGTCAGAAAGTTGTGGGTTCTAGCCTCACACCTGGAACCAGAGGTTAAATCCCTATACTGACACTGTAGTGCAGGATTGTTATCCATAGTGCAGGATGAGGGAGGTGCTCCACTCATGAGGTGTTGTCTTTTGGATGAGATTTTAAACTGAGGTCCCACCTGCCTGCTCTGGTGGTTGTTCAGGTGGACATTAAAGATTCCATGGCATGTCTCAAAAACAGTAGGGAAATGTTTTATTATCAAAATTAAATATCATACAGTGTACATACAATAAAATTCAAATATACCGTTTATGAATACATACACAAATTCCAGTATAACAATAAAACACTGGCAGTATAGCCTATAGGTTAGAGGAACAAGGTGTGAACAAGCTTGATACATCCAGCAGACTAGATCTGAGTTTGATTCTCACCACCTCCACTTGCGTACTGTGTGACTCTGAGCAAGTCACTTAACCGTCCAGTGCTCCCAGGTCGCACCTGAAAACAGCCACTTGTGCCTAATGGGCCTTAGCCGGTTACCAAAGGCTAAAATAAATGAAATAAAAAAAGCAGCATCTCAATTTTATAACAAATAACTGTACCCCCTCCCTCATTTTTGTTAAATAAAGATGTAACCCCTAGATGGCGCTATCCCAGGGGCTACTACCCCTGCCTGATTTGCCACTAACAGGTTGAGGGGCCTGGATCCGATGGCGGGTGCCTCCACCCAGAGGTCAGGGTTTGCAATAGTTAAACTAACTTGGTCACAGGCCTCTGGGACACTGCAACCCCCCTTTCTTCCCACTAGTGGCCCACACAGTATATCAGAATTACCTTCACAGTATACACTTACCCCCAGGACTGGTTCAGGCACTGGGACCCCTGCAAAATAAGAAGATACAGTGCAACAATCACAGTACAATACTTTAACATAGACAAATACCTCAGGCAGTATAACTTTACTGAAACAAGCAGCTCTGATTTATTTAGGGGATATAACAAGGATGGGGAAATCAGGTTAATTAGCTTATCCTTTACTCATCTACCTATGGCTCTGTGCACAGGCCTATCCCTACCAGTTACTGTCCCTGGGTACCCAAGCCCTAGTGGCTAGTCAAACCATGGCAGCTGGTAGGGCCCTTTCACACAGAGAAAAGAAAAATTAGTTAAACAGTCAGCAGTACAGTAATTCCATTTGGATTCAATGTGGCAATTCAACAGGGAGCGACCCTGAATTAGTACTCACGACCTCCAAACAAGATAGGGTCCTTCAACGTCAGCAGAGCTACTCTTGAGCTCCACGAGACTCCTCACACATTTATATGACAAACTGCAACAGGCAAAAGTCCTGTAATGGCAGCAGGATTCACTTGAGCTACATAAGCCTCCTCACACATTTATATGGTAAACAGTAACAGGCAAAAGTCCTTTAATGGCAGCAGGATTCACTTGAGCTACACAAGCCTCCTCACACATTTATATGGTAAACAGTAACAGGCAAAAGTCCTTTAATGGCAGCAGGATTCACTTGAGCTCACAAGCCTCCTCAACATTTATATGGTAAAAGAAAGTACTATACCAGGCAGGCTGCTTCTCTATCTTTTGCAATTACTGCACAATACCGGAGAACCACAGCAGATTCAGTTCCTGACAGACGAGCGCAATTCAGCAATTTCTCCAGTCTTCTACAGGGTGAGCCTGGTTTCTACTCTTCAGATATCCTTTGGTTCTCTTCACAGGATGGATTCAGTCCTAACAAGCAGTTACACAAGCTGCAGACCGGAACTCGGGGCCTTACACGTGTTTCCCGACTAAAACTGCACACCGAAAAAGCACAGGGCTTCTTCCCTCTTCACTGCCAGAGCTCAACTGAAACTCCAGCAGACAAAACCGGGCACTTCCTTTGAGTTCCTCCCAGTTCTTGGCTGGATTGGCTGTCACTCACAATAGACTGCCCGTTGGTCCAAAAAGCGCGAAGTCAAACTACATCTCCAGAGTCACTGCCCATACAATCCTCTTGCGGCTGGCTCCAGATTACGAGTCCAAGGCACCATTTTAGAGCTACCTTAACCCACACTGATTGGTCCAGTTCAGCAGTTCAAAACTAGAATGGGAACTAGGCAAACACAGTTCTGACTGCAAAGAAAGCAGGTTAGACAAACTGTATTTTCATTATTACTCTAAATGATTTCTGGCAAACAGTTACATCTTTCAGATAGGTTCCTTTGCACTCCTAGTGACTGCAAAAATGGAGTGAATTGGCAGCAGCTCAGTGGTACTCAAGCAGAGAAGCACACAGTCCCCCCATACAAGCTAATTATGTCTGCAAGCAGACAGCTCTTAAAGAGACAGTACCAGAGGCTCTAAAAACACTCACTGATAAATGGCTTAAACGCCAAACACCATTCAGGCTTGGAGCATTCAAGCAAGCTCCTGGAAGTCTTTTGGGAACCCCCATTTGCAGGGGGGTTACAAAGATATGAAGACTCATTTTAGAAAGCTCTGACAATTTGTCCTAGGCCTTTCATTCTCATAACAGGATATAATATGTTTTTTTTAAAGCAGTTATCAAGTCAGTCTGCTGTAAATATCCTTGCTGACAGATTAATTTACAACAAAATTGCCAAATTGAGAATTTAATTATTAAAAAAGGTTACCCTATGCGTACTCTTATAACAGTGATGCCAAGGCACTGTAAATATTCCCAATATCAATATTTCATGCGTTATTACACCAAAACAAGGAAACCACTAATCACGGCTAAAGTGTTCCAAAACCTAAGAACATTTTAAAAATAAATGTGCCTGCATTTCTAAGACTCCTCCACATGTATCTCTGGGGCAAAATCTTTTGTTAATTCTTGTGTGCTTATGAGAATTTCAGGCAATCTCCCATGACATTTTAACCAAGTATTATGCCAGTCATAATCTGGAATTCTGGAGTCCATTAGTTGTTTCAGGGTAAAGGGCACATTCACGAAAGTACTCCCAGAGAATATTAATGGCTCAAAGAAACCATTCAGTAGGGTCCTTTCATATAATTGTTTCAGTGTAAAAGTCCTAAACTTGTCGGGTGTTAGTTTCCACAGTTTAATTTTTTTTGAGTGACACCAAGATATACTCAGGGATATGAGAAGCTTTAAGTAATGTAGGTACCATTAAATGGACTGTCTTCCACTTTACATAAAAAGGCATCACCCACTCTTTAATAAGTGAAATTCCAAGACATTCTGGATGTTCAAATATGCAAGTAGGGGAATTTTATTAAAGTACTGAAATCATAGGAAAGGAAGGGTAAAGCCAGAGACCAAGTAGGGTCTACGATATTACAGTAGGTAGGAAAAATGGGCAGACTAGGAGGGCCAAGCGGTCCTTATCTGCCATCAGTTTCTATGTTTCTATACAAAACATATAGACTAGTGGATGGTTGACCATCCACAACAAGGCTGTGTTTCCATCGGGGGAGTCGATGGCATCATTGAAACTTCGAGAGTAAAGCTCGAGAGGTTTCTGTGATGCCATCGACTCCCGAGATGGAAACAAAGCTTTCAATGTGGACGGTCAACCATCCATTATTTTATATAGTGTATATGGTTGCCCACAATTTTGCAAGGTTCGTACCTTGCATTCACATTTCCGTTTTTTTTTCCTTTCTCTTTCTGCACTCACGTACCTGAGGATTCCAGTGCTCGATGCAGTCCTGCCCCAGAAGGTACCGGTTCGCCCGATTCCTCTCTACCATCCCACACCACACTAACAACCTTAAACTGCAGCAGTAAATTTTTTTTTTTTAATTTAGTATACTTTATTCACACTTTTCAACAACATCCATACAGCACCATGAATTGTTAGGCATATGCATTATTACATGATATCGTGAGACTTGCCATGATAGCCTTGTGGTTACATTGGCTAAAGTAAACATCATATACTCTAACGCCCACTACATTATCTCAAGCTAAGAAATCCCTCGCCCTCTTCTAAATCCTCCAAGATCCCCAGTTACCCCCTGCCCTCCCCCATGTCAAGTGTGTACATTATTCTTGAGGATATCACCTTAGGTTCTACCTATTAGCCAATGGACCCACTAACTATTGAGTCAGTGTGGATTGTAAGCAGTAATTAAGGCCTCCAAGGGGCCCCATCTGGGCTGATATAAGTGCGATCGGTTGCCCATAAACAGGATATGCTTTTCTAATTGCAAGGCGGTAAGCATCTCTTTATACCATTCCCTCACAGACAGCTAGGCTTCTTCTTTCCAGTGCCTCATAATAATGAGTTTGGTTACCGACGAGACTAAAGCAATATGTGCCTTCCTGATTTTAGGAATACCTTTTGGCAGCAAATATAATAAACATATTTCCGGGGTTAAGAGGGAGTCCAGACCAAGCCATGGATCCAACAAACGTCTAATAGCCTGCCAAAATGTCTGAACAAGTGGACAACCCCACAACATATGGTATAGCGAGCTGGGGGTGAAGCGACACCTGGTGCATTCAGGAGAAGGGGCACACCCCACCTTATGCAGTCTGGCTGGTGTGAAATACAAATCGTTCATAATATTGAATTGTATCATTCATAACCTGTCCTGCTTTACCAAGGAGTAATTGTTCCTCCAGGCCCGCCCCCAGGTCACTACATCAGGTGAAATTGACAACTCCTGGACCCAATAGTAGCCAATCCCGTGGGGTAGACTAATGTCCAAAACCTGAAGTTCTTTATAAGTCTTGGACACTGCATGGGATTCACCGGCGAGCTGCATGAGCCTTTTCAGTTTCTCCGAGTCTACACAGTTGGTGTCACCTCTCCCAATGTGACTCTTAATCGCCACTACCACCTGCCTATGTTTAAAGAAGTCCGTAATTGGGACCAAGTAACGTGTTTGAAGGGTTGAAAATGACATCAGTTGACCGCCATCAAGGAGGTCAGTGACCTTCCTTTTGGTTAGGAACGGCCAGAATCCGGGCGATATGGGTTTATGATCTATTTGAAAATGGAGATCACCCACAATAGGCTGATCCAAGGATGTGTGCCAGTTGCATGAGAGAAATGTTTGTATCTGCTGAAGGGCTCGGACTGACCATCCTATGGGAGTATTTCTCAATTTAGTGGGGAGCTTTGAGGGACTAACATAAATCAAGGTGGTGAGCTTACCCTGACAGCTTATTGACTGTTCTATATCCAGCCACAGGGGGGTATACACCTGGTTCTCCCTGTCTGACCCTGTGCTTGACCAATGGGCTACCCTACTGAGGTGGTGGGCACAGTAATAGGTAAAAAAGGAGGGTAGAGCTAGTCCATCTTGTCTTTTGGGCCCTGTAAGTTTATGGTATGTACGTCTGGCTTTCTTGCCCTTCCACAGGAAAGCAGATATAACTGACTGTAGATAGTTAAACCACTTTTTGGGAAGATAGAACCCTAACATTCCAACCGGGAATAAAACCCTGGGAAGAACATTCATTTTTATTATGTTAGCTCTCCCCCACAATGTGAGCGGGAGATTGCTCCGTCTCTCCAAATCCGATTTAACAACCTTGACTATTTCTGTGAGATTCAGTTTCATCATGACGGGGAGATCTCTGGCCACATGAATGCCTAAGTTGGTAAGAGTGTCTGGTGCCCATTCCAAACTGGTGCCATCTATGGATGCTTGGGTGGTCCTATCATTTAAGGGCAAGACCTTGGATTTGGATATATTTAGTTTGTAGTGGGAGACCTCTCCGAAGGACTTAATCAGCTTCAGAAGTGCAGGGATCCCGACTACTGGCTCTTCCATAAGTATCAGCAAGTCGTCCACATAGGCAGATAAGGTATACCGATGTTCCCCCAATTTAATTCCTCTAATTTGAGGAGAGGCATTAATTTTCTTGAGGAGGGGCTCCAAGTAAAGGTTGAATAGGGGAAGGGATAGCAGGCATCCCTGCCTTGTCCCCCTCTGAAGCTGAAAAGGGCCAGAAAGGGTGCCATTGCACCATACCTGCGCAGATGGGGAGGGATACAGAATCTGAACCCATTTAATGAATTCAGCTGGAAAACCATATCCTGCCATTACTTGGAATAAAAAGTCCCAAGAGACCATATCGAAGGCCTTCTCGGTGTCCAGGGACACCAAAACCGCCGTGGTATCGGAGTCCCTGGACACCGAGAGGATGTGCAGGATCCTTCGCATGTGGTCAACAGATGATCTTCCTGCCATGAACCCAATTTGCTCCCGCCCAATGAGGGTAGCTAGTACCGGACTTAGTCTATTGGCCAAGACCTTCACCAAGATCTTGACATCAGAATTGATCAGCAAAATAGGTCAATAACTGGTGGGATTAAGGGGATCCTTCCCTTGCTTGGGGATGAGGTGATCAAGGCTTTTAGGAAACTGTCTTCTGACATGCCCTCAGAGTGCCAATGATTGAAGACCTCTGTGAGAAGGGGGGCGAGCTCTGGTGTATAAGCTTTGTACAGGTTGTTGGAGAGACCATCAGGTCCCGGCACTTTATCCAGTGCGAGCTGCTGGATGGCCTGCATGACCTCCTGTACCATTATCGGCTTGCCCAGCATTTGAGCACTCTGAGGGGTCACCATTGGCAACTCTACTGTAGCTAAGTAATTACGGATAGTTTGGACATTGGGACAACTCACCTGATCTACTGAGTACAATTTCATATAGTAGTTCTTAATTTCCTCCACCACCTCCTTGGGTGACGTAATAAGGTGGTTTCCCACTTTGAGACCAGCAATGAAGCGTGAAGCCTCTATCTGCCTGAGCCTCAGTGCTAACAATTTCCCAGCTTTTTCCCCAGTGTCAAGATATTTGATTTTGGTTCTTCCTAGTGACAATTCTACCTTCTGAGTGATTAGGGCTGAGTACTGGGCTTGTAGTCTATGCAACATTGCCCATTCAGCGTCGGGGGACTTGTTATTGAGAATAGCTTCCAGTCTCCGGATGTCTGAGAGCAATTCGTCTTGTTGGGCTTTATGTTGCCTGGCTCTAACAGATGCCAAATGTAGGCATTCTCCTCTCAGGGCGCATTTTGCTGCCACCCAAACTATGTCAATTCTCGAGACTGAGCCCCTGTTTATTGAAAGGAAATTAGTAAGAAAATCTCTTATCTGCTGTATGGTCTCAGACTTCTGGAGTAGCTGGTTGTTAAACCTCCAAACAAATTCCCTCCTATATGCTTCCCCAAAGTGAAATGTTAATGAGACAGGCGAATGATCAGAGATGACCCTCTCAAGGATTTCGGAGCAAACTGTATGTGGAAGTGAGTGGGAACTTAATAATATAAAATCAATGCGGGATAGTGATTTATGTGGGGGAGAGTAAAACGTATATTGGCACTCCGTGGGGTGCAGCACACGCCATACATCTAGGATATTTCCACCATTCATCAAGTCATGAAGCGCCCTTTGTGTTGGGGAAAGTCCCCAACTTCGAGGGTCAGATCTGTCCAGTCACGTGTCTGGCACCACATTCCAGTCCCCTCCCATTATAATTGTCACCGGTGGATCAGTGACTACCATACTCAATAAATGTATAAAGAAGCCAGGAGCCTCTCCATTCAGACCATATATTGCCCCCAGTAGGATTGGATTTGGCCCTATGCTGCCCAGCAAGATGATATATCTCCCATTGGGGTCGTATGTTTCCTTCTTTAGTATAAAGAGAATACTCCTGTTTATGAGGATAATGACACCTCCACTATTGTTAGACCCCCCCAGCCTGAAAAGCCTGTCCAACCCAGGCTTTGATAAATAATTGAACATCTTCCCGTTTCATGTGTGTTTTCTGAAGACAGACTATCCCCGCTTTTAATTGCTGCAGGTGTCTGAGAATAACCAGCCTTTTGCCCTTATCCTGGGGACCCTTGACGTTCCAACTGATAACCTTGTAGTGACTAGTTATTGCCAGGAGATAAAAAAAGAACCACAGGGGTTACTCCCTCACTTAACCCATTGACCCAATTAGGCTTAGTATGGCAACCTATTCCGTGGTATGTCCCTTCAGTCACTTTAGCCACACTTGACATCCTCCCCCTTCCCCATTAAGTCCTTTTCTTTATTTATCACCCTTATCCCTCCTGTTTTGCCCTCCCCTTTCAGATTAAACATTTTCCTTAATCCCTTTAGATCTCCCCCAGTTCCCAGGAGCTGCAACTCCCAAATCACCACGGTACGCAATGTCTTATCACAGAATAATACGCACCATGCCCCCCCGCTCCCCATCCTCCATTATACAAAAAGTATGCCCAACCCAAGTGAATTAGACAATCTCCTTAACCCAAAATTAGTATGTAAACATTATGTAAATCTAAACAGACACAACATAACCTTGCATAACACATGTTAGGGCTATAAGGTAGTTGCCTCCCATTGTCAAAATCCCTAAACAGAGGATGACATGGGAGAAGCAAAGTAATAGCACTGAAAAAAAAAGAGATGAGAGGATAAGTAATTGTAATAAGTCTCCATATGACTATTCTTATTGCCCTCAGTAGCTGGATTCAGCTGGCACTTGAACCATAGACCCCCGTGCCTCTGGCCACTACATAACCCAGCCGGAAGCTGCGGAAGCCATCGAGTGGCCCAGATGTCTCATGAAACACTCACAGTTCCCAGGGTTGCTTCTGAATCAGTTCCATTTGTTCTTCTTAGTTATATACACCTTCCAGTCAGTTGGGAAACTTAATATGAGTGGAAAATCCCAGCTCAAATTATAACAGGAATATAGCTCTCATTTCTGTAATAGTAAAAGGCTCAGATGGAAATGAAGCCGCCAATTCCACCGGCCCGAAGCAAGGAAGAACCCCGAGGGCCTAACAGACAGTGCCATTGTACTGTTTCTTCGGTCCTCATGTCCTGCCATTATAAACAGAAGATTCCCGCCATCACCAGATACAATCCTTCCTGGCCCAAAGCAAAAGAAACCCTGGTTAATCACCACCATTCCAGGGCACTCCCATTAAAAAAAGCTAGCTCAAGAACCGCTCCATTCAGGTCACTGATGGGTAGACTTAAAGCCTACCGTGGCCACCTGACCACTGTCTGTGAGAGAGAAAACATAAACCAAAAGCCCAAACCACTTGTTGAGTTTCACATTGTTTCCATAACCGGAGTCGTTGGTTAGACCGACAAAGCACTAATGCGTCCAGATGCTCTATCACTGCGAGCTTTCATCAGGTACATCGTGCCCCTTTACTCACTCCATTCCTTTGAACAGATCTGGGAATAATTCTCGGAGCTCCGTCAGGGCTTGCTCTTTACTTTCAAAGGAGATCCATTTATCTTGATGCTTGATCTGAAGCACTGCAGGATATCGCATTCTGAAGGATTTACCCGCTGCGATCAATTTGGAGACAATAGAATGCATTTCTTGCTGTTTCGCTCTGACCGACTGGGGCAGGTCTTGCGTAATCCTCAGTCAGTGTCCTTCCCAGAGCAGCTCTCGGAGATTTTTGATTTTAGTCAGGATATGCTGCTTGTCTAAATAATTGAGCAGGTGACAGATCAGGGGTTGTGGGGGGGAGCTGGGGGGTGGGGGAAGTCGTAGCGCCTGGTGTGTTCGCTCAATAACATACATCGCTCCGTTTGGAGAGGGCCCCGCTGTCTTTTCAAAAAATTTCTGAAGGAAAAGGATCGGGTTCGAGCCTTCTTCTTTTTCTGGCACACCAAAAATTAGTAAATTATTTCTCCTACTCCTCCCTTCAAGATCTTCTAATTTTTCTTCAAGTTTTTCACTCTTCTCCCAAGTTGTGTAAACATTGCATCATTTCTATCTTGTTTCTCTCTAATAGGTGATCTTGACTTCTGAATCCCTCAGTCTCAAACTCAGGGCCGCCTGGGGTTTTGACTTGCTGCATATCTTCAGAGCTCTGAAATGTGCTCTTAGAGTGGTCTCATTACCTCCAGGAATCTCTCTCTGTTAGAGCTGTAGAGGAGGCTGGGTTTTACTGTCTCTCACCTGCTGGTGTCGAGGCCTCTTCGCGGCCTGCTCTTTTTCCAGTGTCATTGGTGGAGAGTGTCGCTGCATCGGTTTCTTCATAAAGACGTCCATTCCAAAAGGACAATTGTCTACTACGAAGTTCTAGTGACCGTAGGGTATAGGTAAGGCACACTTTTTGTAATGGGATTTGGCAGAAAGTAAAGTTTACTCGATCGGAGGTGCGGAGCTACGGGAGATTGCTGCTGCCCTTCACCCTGTCATCACGTGACCCTACCGCAGTAAATTTAAAAAAAAAGAAACACTGAAAACAGTTTGGACACACAGAGCTGATCACACAGTCCGTGTCCAAACTGTAGTTATAAACTGCTTGCCTGACCGATTGCTAAATGATGACGCCATTTTCTTCTGTTTTTTTTGAATCCCTGCTGGGAATCAGCCAATCTGGTGGTAGGGCAAGTCAAAAAAGTTGTTGTACTATCGATGTGATGTCAGAACGATAGTACAACAACTTTTTTGACCTTTGAACTGTACTACAACAAGATTTTGAAAGCCATTGTTTTCCATCCACAATAAACCCTAACCATATACTATAATCCTATATGCAAGCAATTACAACATAATACAGTTACAGCATTTTGAAAGTAAAACAACAACAAAAAACTAAATAAAAGAAACAAAGAAGCAAAAGCAGCAGTAAATAAATCCCTCAGTCTCCCAAAACATTACAGATCATTCACAGTTGTTTCACAGTCATAATCTACAGTAATGTCAATGACATCCACGTGCCTGAGGACCATTACAATTGAAACAAATTCTTCTTACAGTCTTTTTCTTCAGTATGATAAACTTTCTGGAGCACTTTAGAATCATTATTTACAGCAGCATCAGGAGAACAATATTTTGGCTGAATTTGAAGGGAACAGCGAGCCTGCCATAAGTAATACCTTACATATAAAAGAATTAACTGCAGGGGTAGAGGGTGAAACTTTCTCCACTGTTGAAAACAAGCCTAAAACAAGAATAGTGTAATATGCAAGTAGGAGAATTTCCTTGTTGTCCTTCTCAAATTTCTCCCATTCACTAGAAATACCACAACAGCTTAACCTGGCTCAGAGTCAACTGGTTTCCATCTGTATCCTCCTCCCAAGATGAGGCTGAAAATAAGCAGCATTGTCTTGCCCCCCTTCCCAGTCAACAAAAACTAAATACAAATGTATTTCTTTAAACCTTTTGGCCACGAAGGATGAGTGATGTCATTTCCTGTGTGTGCTTCCTTACAATGGAAAGGAAAACATGCTTCAAAGAGAACAGAAAATAATTACTCATTTGCAGCAGTTTGTAATTTTCCAATTTTCATAAATGTTGTTAGAGGTAATATGGTCTAGTGCTAACAGTTTGCAGGTTCACCTCCCCCCCACCCAAGTGGTCTTCAGCAAATTACCTAACCTCTCAGTGCTCCAGTTCACCAGCTGTGGATTTGGATAGAAGCAGGACCCCATTAAAAGATGCTGCATCTCAGCAGGGCAATCCTAAGTAATTAATGATGATTTCTTTTTATTTGGTTGTGTTGATTACTGGATAGATCCTTGAGTATACAGATGCCCATGTCAAGGGTGACTCACCAGTGCCAAAATGTCACTGCTCATCACCCAGGATGCACCTGGAAATGGGTTTGGGTCAGTGTGCCTGTCCTTGTCACCTAGTTTTAAATAAATAAATAAATAAATAAGCAACATGCCAGCATATACAATACATACAATATACAGTATAATTAGCACTCAGACAACAAACCCAACAAAAAAGACAAAAAAGTATCAGATATGACATGTGCATTCAAGACAGATTAAATTACAGTAATCGTAAAAAAAATCATAATCCAAAATTACCAATAATTATCTGTACAGAGATAAAAGTTGATGTAAAGTCTGTGTCTTAAATGGGTTTATTTTGTGTAGTAAGTACTGTATTTGGCACATTTCTCTTCATGGAACCTGTAATTTCAAGTTTAGACTTCCTCACAGTTCATGTAAGAACTCTGACCATTGTTCTGATAGGTGGTACTGTCCAGAATTTAAATGTTACCACCAGAATTTGGTGGCATTATCAGTTCTTCTTCCATTAAATTTCTTATTATTTCTATGATTTTTTTTTTACAATTTTTAGAGGTTTCTGTCTAATGGTAAAACTACTTGACAGAAATGCACCATATCTGGCAGTTGTCAAGGATTGTACTGAACAAGTAGGCATACCAAGTTTCAGGGCCCTAGCTCTAAGAGTAGCCAAATTATAAGCCCTCTGATATTTCACATATTTTGAAAAATTATGTAAATATATAAAATGTATCATTGTTTTATTTTTACAGTTATTACTTTCTCCTACTTAGTGTCCCAGTCGACTCCCATCCATGCATCTCTCTGGTTCCAGCCACCATCTGGAACCCTGGCTTGCTTAGGACCCTTCACCAGTAATCTCCTGCAGCTTTCCCCCATGGTGGGGTGGTGGGAATCCCCTACACTCACTCACCAGACCGGATTCAGCTCCGTCGATGTCCCTGAAGCCAGGGCACCATCAAATGGCTATCAAGCCACTTCGACCTGGGATGCCACCATTTTCCATTTCTCCCAAGAAAAAAGAGGACGTGTAATGATGCCAATGGGGAGTGCGCATGCATCCACACGCACTCCTCCGGTGCCTACCACTCACTCAATCCTTATGTGCAGTGGTGATGTACCACACCCCAGCCTCCGCTAGGAGCCAGCAACGTACCAACACTGGGAAACCCCCCTCCCCAGGAGAGGAGAGCAGTCCAATGGACACTCAAATCCATTCCTATCCAGCCAACCCACAGCGGCCCGAGTCCGTTCCCAAACCCAGGCCGCCGGCGTAGCGCGATGTGTGGTGTCCAGCGCCTCAATCCTCAGTGCCACCGGGCCAACCTAAACTGTATCATTGTTTGTCCCTGTAACTTCAGAACAGCTAAACAAAAATATCATGGCATTTGGAAGGCACTTTGTCAATAACTAGGCCACCATGGTACTTTAACGTTATGGGCAATTGAGTTAAAGCAGCCAATGTTTATGAAATGTTGCAAACAAATAAACCATGAGATTTTACACCTGTAACTTTGTCTCCACATCGAGCAGGCATATAGACCCTGAAAATAAATTTGTCTACATACCCCTTTTAAATCATTTGCTTAAAGGATGGCCGAGTAATAAGCAGCTATAAATTTCAAATTAACAGAAGTACATAAGGTGCAATTTTGAGACTGTTTGCAAAACTCATGAAGCTTTTGTGATAATTTTGCAGAATCTGTACCATGCATTTTCCCTAGCCCTATACCTGATATACAGTACCATGCAGGAGGAAGGAAAATGCTGGATGGAGTGGCGATAAGGTAGTATTCTTTGGGGATTCCATAGTAACACAGTTGGTGAGGTGGAGAAGCATTAAATAACTATGATGGCAGTGCAGATGAGCTAATTTCACAGGTCAAATTACTGCGATCCAGAGCCAGACAGGGCAGCTGGAGATAAAAGCATATTACCATAGTCTGCATTGGTATGATTGACATACAGAGCACAAGTTTTAAGGACATGAAGAGGTCAGTCACAAAGCAGAGATAGAAACAGAAATATAGAAGTTGGCAGAAAAAGACACTACAGCCCATCAAATCTGCCCAGCTCTACACATGTATCAATCTATCTATTCTTAATAATCTTAATAATAAAATTAATATAATTTAATAATAATCCTAAGAATAACATAACATATAATATTGATTTTGAGGGTTCTAGCCCCTTCCCTTTTGACACTCTCTTTACCATCTCCCTATGTCTTTCCTACCAATGTTTGACCCTTTTACTGATTTTGTATAGATTACCTGTCTTGGTAATCTCTTCCGCCCCTTTACCATGATGTCCCCCGCACAAGCTTCATTGAATTTCCTCTGGCAATTGTGCTCCCACTCAGCATGAACAGCTCTCTGCTCTACTTTATTTATCCTATGGAGGTAATTGTACATCTCGATCATGTGCCCCTTCTCTCTTCTTCTCTCCAATGTAAAATTGTTGTTTACATCCTTTAGCCACTCCATGTGAGTTGCTGCTGACCTTGGATAAATTTGTTTACCAGGAAAAACCCAGGGAAGGTGTTGTTGCAGTCAGATGTCTACGGGATCCTTTCGTACTATTTAGACCATGCCAAGGACTGTGCCCTGTCCTCTCAGCTGTTTGTTTCCTTTGCCCTAGGCACCATGGGTAAGCCAGTTTCCAGTGTCATTCCAAGTGAATCTCCTACTGTATCCTGTTCTGTTACATGTAGGCAAGTCAGAACCTCTCTGACACTTTAGCAAGGCATGCAGCCACCAGAGGCATTGCAGCTTCAGTGGCATGTTTCAGGTCTGCCTCAGCCTCAGATGTTTACAGCCTGCACGGATCCTCTTTTGCTGAGCATTACAGTTTGAAACTTATCTCGCACAGGAAGCAGGGTTTTGCTAACCGGGATGCAGAGGCTGCATTCCTAAAGGGTCATCTGTGTTTTCACCAGCTGCCCATTTGGGACTGGGATTGCTAGTAGTTGTTCAGTGTATTATTGCTGGATTGAGATACACATGAAGAAGATGGAGTATTTTACTAACCAGTAGCAGATCTTTGCATGGATCTCCCTAGAGTCATACCTTTACCCACTATCCAGCCCCTTGACATGCAGGATTTAGTTTCTGTCAGGTTTGAAGGTTCTGCATACGCTGCATACTCTGGACAGTGCCTCCATGATTTGTGTGGTGATCAGTATTTGCTGTTTTGCTTGCTCCAGCTACCTCTCTGTGTAGGACTGCTGTGGGCGGCTTCAGGTCCTGTCATTTGGGGATGTTTTCAGAACTCCATTCACCGAATGTGGGATGCTGAAGTAGATGAGACATTTCCACGCAATATAGGAGATGCCAGCACTGCCAATCTGCACACAGGCATGTCAACACGGGAGGCCCTGCTCCTTGATGAGTCTCCTGTGAGGTTTTGATGCGGGTGGACTGCATTCAAATGCATCATAGCTCTGTGGAGATCCTCTCAAAGATCTACTACTACTGGTGAGTAATGAACCTATCTTTGTTATTCGAGTTCAGCTGTCTAGATTGCCACTTGTTTTTTGCACCATCCAAGAGGTCATCAATGCAAACTGTCATGTTGCACTGCAAACCAGCATCAGGAGTTGAAACTGACACTGGTCCACTGGTCAAATTGTGATAGATTTTGTGCTCGGCTACTAAAATGTTCCTTTCACTTGCCATGCTGGCAGGTACTAGAGGAAATCTTTCAATAAGTACTGTACACCAGCTGGGCCAGTGAAGAGTCCACGGGGCCAATGGATTTTCCCAGTCATTAGTCCTGCTGGCTAATGGTTGCAAAAGTAAATTGCAGTTTCAACCTTTGAGTAGTAGTGCTTTGTCTGCATTAGAATGCAAACTGCTTGGCCTGTTTTTTCACAGAACACAGTTGGCTGGCTCCACAGTTATCTCACTAAACACTCCCAGCATGTCAAACTTTAGGGGAGTATCTATTGTCCCCCAGGACTCCATATTGGGCCACTCCAATTTGGCCTCTTCATAATCAACTGCCCCAATGCCTATTAGATAGCCAGTGCACTCCTCTATGCTGATGATGCAGTCAGCTGTTCCAAAAACCATGACCTTGACAGCCTTACCATTGCCACCGCGCTATCCAAAGTAACTTTAGATTACTAGAAAGCTAATTCTCCAACAACAAACTGGTCCTCAATTATAAAAAAAAGACCATGCTCTTCTCTAGCCTCCCACAGAAGAGGAAAGTTCCACCTTTTGTCATCCAAAATGGTCAAGGACAAAGCTTTCAACAGGGAAGGCCTTCAAATACCTTGGAGTAACTCTGGAAAACACCTGGGGCCAGGTTTTCAAATGCCCCAGAATGCTGCAAGGCCCGGGTGTACCGAACATGTGGGGCACGAGGTTTGCGGCATTCTTCCAGAGGGTAGTTATGATTTTCTATCCCAGGTTCCAACTGCCACAAGTCTGACCAACTTTTTCTGGTCTAGTTTGTGGAAATTCTGGGTACCCCTTTTATGGGGCTTGCACCAAATATTTGGCACAAGCAGCCATTAATCAGGTAAAGTGTTGCAACTATGCCCAACCTACTAAAATTGGGCACAGTTGTAGCAAAGGTGATTAGTGGAGCTGTGCCAAAAAGAAACAGGTCTGATGCAGTGCTTAATGCAAGCCCAGCATCACCCTTTGAAAATCTAGCCCCTTGTCTTTTGTCTTCCATATTGACCATCTGGTGGCCATAGTTAACAGAAGACTGGATGTCTGTACCGTAACCAGAACATTCTCACTGGGGGTGCCAAATGCCTTAATGTGGCCAACTCCCTTCTATCACTTATAGACTATGAGTGCCCTGTCTGTGCAGCTGCCTGTGACATGGTGCTAAACAGAGTAAAGAAAATCTGTAAAGGTGTGCCGCTTTGTAATTGGTGCAGACAACCACACTCATAGTTGTACCCTTTATGCACTCACTAACTGGCTACCTTTACCCAGCAGAATAAAGCTCCAGACCTGTTTGCTAGCCAGAAAGGTGCTCCTGGGCCTAACACCCCCTGCTTTAACAAATTGCTTCCACACTGTGTCCAACCATTACAACACCAGGAACATAGCAAGGAATGCCCCTAAACCTCCATTGTGGCATACTCAGTAGGGCAAGCGGTCATTTGCTGTTAGGACCCCTAACTCGTTAAATGAACAACCTGATACACTGCTAAATCTCCCAAACATTAATCGCGTTAGTCCATATCTTACACATGACTCCCAGCTCAAGGTTGCACAAGGTACCCTTCTACCTACATACCCTGTTCTATGGTTCCCCTGTACTGCTCACAGTTAAAAAGACTGAGATGCAGAAGCTCAGAACCCTGTATTATAGAATTTATAGGTTTGCAGCAGCTGCCTCCTTCAGAGCACTCCATTATCAGGTCATCCAATCCCTAGTCTGGCTCACCTTGGAAGGCAGACTAAAATACCCAACTCTCTGCCTAGCCTACAAGCTCAGGCTGGCCAGTGCCCCCCAAGTCTTGCAGAGTTGCTGACAAAAAAGCAGAATAGCAGGATACTAAGATCCTCAAGTAGACAGCTCCTTATGGTACCCAGAGTGAAGTCTGCCCAAGGGTCCCAGGCCTTCTCAGCCTTCATCCCTCCCCTCTGGAATACACTTCCAACAAATCTACAGGAGTGTAACTTTCAAGGGGGTTTTAAAAGGGGACTTAAGGTCCACCTGCTGGAGCTAAACCTATGCACTTGTCATCGATGATAACTCATCCCTGTACCTCACAACTCAAATAAATCGATCAGGGATTGGTTGTACTTCATAAATGTAAAATGTATTTAAGTGCATAAACAGTTAGTGATTGTAGTCACAGATGTTCTTAAGTGTATTAACAAGTGTTGCAAAGTGGCTCATATGGTTAAACTTTGTACCTTTACCATGTGCTTATGTAAAATACTGTCTCTGTACCTCTGCAATTGTTATATTTTCACTCTACTTGTAATTAATTCTGGGTCACCCCTGAAAAAGGGACCGTTACTGGACTCAGTGTGCTTACCCGGTTACCAACATTAAATAAATAAATAATCGGTTTAAGAAATCTTTGTGATCTGTCTTTGCAGTCCAGTGCAATTGTACCCATTTAACAGTTTTATTCGGTTTCTCTCTGTACATAACCTGTGACTTTTTATACAATGACATGTACTGATTTTTGTCAGAACTCTAATTGTTCTGTCTTAAGTGCTTTGAGTCTGACTTTACTGTATTTCCTCTTGAACTGCTTATTGTATTGGGAATTGTTTCCATGACTATGCATTCGATGTGGAACCTTTGTAAATGTGCTTAAAGGTAGTCTCTGATGGTTTCAATAAATAAATAAAGGTAGTTTTTCCTTATACGTTTTCCCTGTTGTCCATCTTTCAAATAAAGATGTTGAAGTGTACCAGACCCTGGACTGAACCCTGTGGCACTCCATTCATCACCCTCCGGGCCCCTAAGTATTTGTCATTTAATGCTATCTTCTGGGTTCTGATACAGTTTTTGTCACCTAAATACAGTAAGCCACTCCTGCCCCCATACTGACTAAGGATGTTCCTAAAAGAAAGATTTCCTGGGTGATCTTTTCCAAGATTGTCAAAGTCCAGATAGTTCCCTGAGGAATTACAGTGGCAGGCTAATTCTTGCTAAATATTTGTTGCAAGAGAGATGGTCTTCATTTTTTGGCCAGCTGGAGGGTATTCTTAGCCAAGGGATGCCTACATACCCAAGATGGGTTGCACCTCCAGCAAGAGACAGTGTGGGTATGGGTCAGAAGAATGTACAAAGCAGTCAGAGGGATTTAACCAAGAGGATATGGAAAGGAACTGGAGCTAGAGTTCACCAAGAGCCAGAGCTAGATGCAGGAGTCTGCCTTAGGACAACAGAGCTGGTAGCACCAGAAGGGTGGATCCCCAGGATGTGCATGGAAGTAAACGGGGGAAAAATGTTCCCTTCAGTGCAGGGCAGTATGAGAATCACAATGCAAATGAAGAAACACCCAGTACAGTGGCTCCAAAGGTGCAATGCTTAACCAAACAATGCAGGCTGAGATAAAGCAATGTACACAAGAATGGCTTGAATTATTTTTAGAAATGTATTTAAAGTGCATACTGATCTGGAAAGGTGCTACCTGCCAAAACAGGCACTTTTCCCCATGTGCATTCAAAGTCCATGTGCTCCTTCATCAGAGGGTGGAGCTAAGAACATAACAGGACATTTTAAATACTATCAGCATTTACATAAATGCATACTCAGTAGACAATCGTGGCTCCCTTAAAGAGCCCATGTTACTTCTATGGCACAATATGTTTCAGACCCATTACTGATCAGTACTCATAGGAACCTCACACAATAAATGTGCAATTAAGTGCAATCCTGTGCAAAAGTGCAAAATGTTGCTAAGAAAAAAAGAAAAAGCTTATAGAGTACACAGACATACAGAACAAGTAATTAGTTTGGTTTAAGCAACATTGCCAAAAAGGGGATTTTGATAATGAATAAATACTGCAGATGCAGAATACTGCTTTCATATTTACAAAAAACAAAACCACTTTTCTTTCACATTTAAATGATTCCTTATAAGGAGCAAAATCATAAACTGATTAATTTGATATCTGAAGTGCCAGATTCACCACAGATGCTGCAGAGATTACAGTACAGAAAATTCAAAAGTCCTTTATGTGTTATTATCATGAATAAATCTTTACATAGTCCTGAAATCCATCTGGTAGGCATGATGTTCATGAAGTGTATGCAACATATCAGAGAGCTTTCTAATAGACATCTTGAGCTCCATAAGTTTATACCTGCAATATGAAGTAACCAGTTTATAATCCATTAAAATTATCTAAAGCTGCTGTACTCACTCATAGGCAAGGTGTAACATTTATTATTTCCTTCAGTCCTCTTGGCACAAAACTTTTCCACCAGAAAATCCACCTGTTCTCTCTTCTTAGAAGCTTGTTTAACCTGGCACCCCTCTTTTCATTTTGGGCATGTACTCCAACATCATAAATGTCAAAGCTTTCAGGTCCTACTGTTGGCATAATCAAACGTTGATCCTATAGCACTTTTATCTGAGCCAGTCCTTGTGACTGGGATAATATAGGCATTCTTATTTTAAGCTGTCTGGTGGGCCTGCCAACATACATTTTATAGCAGGAACACCAAGCAGCATAATCTACATAGAACTCACATTGACTGTGTAGCAGCTGTAAATTGCCTCACTTCAGTTATGATTCCAGTGGCTCCGAATTCAAACTGGTTTCCATGTTCTGCACATTAACATGCAGAGCAATTTTTGCAAGGTAAGAAACTATTGAATCTGTTACTGAGCTAACATTCCATTGGTACTTCTCTGCATTGGTTACTTGTCTCTAGATCATCTAGGTTTTGTCCTCTTGAAAATGATACTCTGGGATATTGGCCACAATACTTTTCAAGGCAGTCTGTTAACAAAACTGTCCAATTTTTCAAAATGTTTTCCTTCACTTTAGTTGCCAGATGTGTATTTTTGTCACAAAGTGACAGATTCCCTTTCCAGTCACGATTTCTTGTTTGGGGATAAAAGCATGGCTCTACAGAATTTTTGCCCTCTAATAGGCTTTTGAAGAACCTTATTTAAATACCCTGCATCTCCATAAATTCCATAGATTGTAATTCAAACTGTTCTTCAGTGAAACAGTTCCTCTTGATCCACAGGAACTGTTTGACAGAGATGCTGCTTATCAGTGCGGGGTGGGTGCATATACTTTCTGAGTGTAACAATGCATTTCCATCTGTTTTCTTTTGAAATGTGTTACTTTGCTTTTTCCATCTAATTCTACATAGAACAATAGGTCAAAAATTCAGTTAGCACTTTTTTCATGTTACAAGTAAATTTCAAGTTAAAAGTATTTTTTATTCATAAAACAACATTTTGGGCCTCCTTAACTGGGCCAAACTAAACACAGAATGTAACTCCTATAAAGCAGGGCCATCTGACAATCCCTTCATGGTGCAGATTACGTCCTGCATTAAATATCAATTGTTCCTCAGGTAGGCTGGGTACAGATTTGCATATGTTGGGGACCATTGTTGCCCCCACTGCTGTACCCTGAACATGGTGGTAGAAAGTTCCATTGAATACTAAGTAATTATGATTCAGGATGTATCCACTGCCTGGAGGAGAAAGTCAGATGGCACCTCCAGGACCCTTCCCTGAGTTTTTACAAAGAAATGTTTCATCTCCTCAATCCACAATTTCTCAGGAATGCTTGTATAGAACATTATAATGTATGGGTAGCCCTTATTACCCACTGAAAGTAAGTTGTTAACAACTTTGTAATCCTACTGTTGTGATGTCAGAACCTCATAAACCTCTCTCGTCTATGTCATAGCAGTGGGTTTACAAAATGGAATGCCAGTGTTATTTAACATTCTACACCCAGATTGCAGTTGTTAGTCTCAGTACAGTATTCAAATAACATTCCAATTGTCACCGTTTACTGTTACTGAGTCTAGTGATTGCTATGTCTGAGAGATTTTAACCCTGGTACTATTTCAGCCTGCTGTAGTTCAGTCCATGTATCCTAATAAACTGTTTTCCTACACAGTTATGCGACCGTAGTGCAGATTCATGAATAAGGAATTACTTGTATTTGGGGGGGGGGGGTAACTTCTCATGTCGGGTCCTATGCACTATAAATGACAATGCCTGATGCACAGGTGATGACCATGGTGTAATCACTTCTCATGGTTGCTAGGGCAATGGTAAACCTTTTGAGCTGCACTCTTGAGGTTTACTGATGCCCTAGCAACTACTCAAGGTGATTACACAATGGTTATCACCTGTACCTTAGGCATTATCCTCTATGTCATGTCTGTGGTCAAAAACACATAATCCTCTCTCCAGATGATATCAAACATGTTATTTAAAATGTTCATTGAGTCCCAGAGATAGTCCTGTGTCCAAAAACACAATTATGTAAGACAAATAAATCCACATATCAGGATAATGTCTCAGACATTGAGCCTATCCCTGAGACTATGGACTTTCCTGGAAGATTTCAAGCAATGTATGCAATTTCTGAAGTATGTTAAACGTGGGTCATACAAGGTGTTTCACCCTGGTGAACTTGGCTTCATTACAGCTTATTTGACCTCTCCATAATGCCTCATTGACCATGTAGTCCAATTTGTCTTAGATCCTACCAGTCAGATCTCTATGCAGTTCACAATAACAATTTTGTCTCCCAGTTGCCAGAGCACCTCCTCTTCATATTTGTCCTTTGGCATCACCACAACATTACCACCTTTATCTGCTTGTTTAATAATGATGTCATCCGTCAGCCATAATTAGTTGGTTGCTTCTTTTTTCTGGGTAGTCATGTTGTGGTGATTGATAGCCAAGGACTGAAGCTTCTGAGAATAATTTTTCAATGTCATCATTAATAGCTGCGTAAACGACAGTGCAGGAATATAGTATTGATTGATTTGAATTTTGATAACTGGGTGGGCCCACTGAGACAGCATGTCCGTTTTTCAGGGGTAACCCTACCAATCTGAGATGTGACAGTGGACTTCAATTTGAACCCACTGTTATGATATGTCACCCTTTCAGACTCCTTTGCATCACTTTCCACAACCTCAGTATCATGATGTCTTTCATCAGTTACTAAATCATTCTGTATGACACAAATGGCAAAGTCCATATTTGAATCTGCTTCATCGGTACCTGATGCATAATGTTCCAGTTCTAAACTTTCTAATGTTTCCCTCTTGGTTTTCAAATATTAATAAATCAGTCCAAAAGTCCTCTGTATTCTTTAAGTGAATGCATAGGTTCAGTTTCCTATACAATTTAAACATCACTTGAGAAATGGTTTGCTTTAGAGAGGGGGATAAAGTTCAGTTCCTTGGAAAACACCCATATGAACATGTCAGTAATGGTGATATGTGTTAAATTAATCACTTATTTTCATTCATTACCCATGTTGATTTCCTTTTTGGTAACTGAACCTGCTTTTTTCTTTTCACCCCTCTGTATCTTCCTTTTACCTTGCTTCTTGATTGGACAGGGGTGGGGTGATGTTTCCTGTGACATTGTTCCCATTCCCATTCCCTCCTCTGTAAAAAAGCTAGATCTGTCTCAGTATTTGAATCAGGGAGGAATATTGTATATCTTGTGGAGTTACATTTTGTCTTTGAGAGGTCTTTCTGTTGTTATTTCATCAATATTGCTGTCCTCTGTTCCTGGGTGATCCTGGAATGGCACCTGATCTAACTGGTCTTGGAGTTCCTCTTACATACCTCAGTGTTCTCATATTCATTTAAATCTCTCAATAACTGATTGCATTTTTTCTTAATTATTTTATTCTCAGATTTTTCCACCTTGTCTTTTAGTCTCTGTTCCAGGGAACCAAACTCTGCATGTGTACTGTACTTATTCAGTTCCTCCTTCACAATAGTTTCCTCCCTGAACTCTTGCAGTCTCATTTCATCCTCATTAATTAAAATTGCCATCAAGACAAAACAACATAGACTGAGTAATTGCTCCTAGTGTTCTTTTTGCCTAAGTTTATGCAGGTCCAATGATGGTATTTTTAAGAGTCTCTGTTCCTTGTGGTTCTCTTAACCTCCATATATTTTGATAGTATGGACATATTGTGGAGATGCCTTGTCTCAGTGTTCA
The DNA here is from genome assembly GCA_016271365.2 of Neoceratodus forsteri. Lineage (NCBI taxonomy): Eukaryota > Metazoa > Chordata > Ceratodontiformes > Ceratodontidae > Neoceratodus > Neoceratodus forsteri. The sequence goes on along the minus strand of JADMNL010000029.1, from coordinate 142,254,329 downwards.
TTCTGTCCTGTGGATTAAAGAATCACACCCAACAAACTGACACACTCACAAGTCGAAACATAGAGTCTGACACTCACAGAGACATAGTGAGGGGAATTAACCCGTAGGCTGCGAAAAGAATTAGAAAGTATAAAATTCTGGACTGATATATCTGTCCGTGGCCATGCAGGAGTTAAAGACTGCGTGAACAGGAGGGAGGGATTGAGGCTATTCTGAAGGGATAGGTCGAACAAGAAAGGAATGGATGGCTCTCTTTTAAAGAGAGGTTATAATTGTGAAGCATGAAGAGGCTATCGGGGGCAGTGCCACAGAGTGCATCTCACTCTAGTTAGGGAAAGGGGTGAATATGTAACACAGGAAGTACTACAGGACTCTAATCAGCTCAGAAGAGCTTGATGACAATCTGTTATGGAAATTATGAGAGTAGTCAAGTCCAATGCAGTGGCAATTGGTGTTTTATTAAATTAAAATTCTACAAGTGACTTTGTAGCAACATTACTTATTCTGCATCCATAAAAGTTTGAGAACATTTTGAAAAAGTTTATGACATTTTGCCAATCAGTAATCGATGATATTTCTCCTGTAACTTTTAAACTACTCAACTGAATTGTTCCACATTTAAACTGTTGAGGATCAATACACATTTGGTAAGCATGCCAAAAACCAATTCTATACCCTCTAAAGGTAACACAATTATAAGTGCCCTAACTGGGTAAACTTTCCACAAAAATTTCAGGAAAACCAAAAAACAAACCTTAACCAATCCCTAAGGATTTTGAATAGTAAGAGTACATTACCCTGGATTTTCCTCTAGTGCAGGCTGAACATTCCTAGATGCCTTAGTCTCTTTTCATATTATTTCTGTCCCAATCCATGATGATGGTCCTTGCAGCTCACCTCTACACTCTCTCCAGGCTGTCCACATCCTGCTTCTGAGGCGGGACCCTGAACTGCACTCAGTACTCAGCAGCAGTCTCACCAAGGCACTGTGCAATGGGCATGGTACACTGCTCATTCTGCTGATGACATTTTTACAGATGTTTACAAATTTTCCCACAAAACTATAATTTATGCAAATTGCCATAAGTGAGAGGTCTAATGATAATGTAACCCCCGTATCTTTCTCCTCTAGTGAGTCTCTTAACCCAATGCCATCAACATAATATTCATTTCCATAGTTTTTTAATCCAAGGTGCATGTCCACACCTCTCTAGATTCAAGGTCATCTCCAGTTTTTGGTCCCGGTTATGATTATGTTCAGATCCAATTATAATGACATACAGTTCTCTTCATTTTCTACTGCCCCCACACCTTCCCCAAGTTTGGCATTATTAACTAACTTAATTGAGTAGTTTTTGTTATGGCCAGCTACATATAGTGAAAATAGGGTCAGTCCAGCACTGATCCCAATGGTGCACAATTGGTCAGTTGTCCCACTTTGACAATGTATCATTCATGCAAACCTTCTGTGTTCGCATGTGTAATCAGTTTCCTGTACACCTTATAATCTGTGTGTTTAAGCATGCCCCAACCATGTTCTCCAGCAGACTCATGTGAGGCAGTTACTGAAATCAAGCAAAATAATGTCTACTGGTATACTCCAATCCACAGCCCTACTGGCTGGCTCATGATAGTTAATAAGTTTCTCTAACATGATTAGAGATGTTGTGAAATACAATTTTGCTGGTGAAGTTGCCACAAAATTGGCAATTTTGCCGCTCAAAATATTTTATGAAATTACCAACATTTCAGCTGAAATTTCACAGCTCAGTGCCTTACTGCTGGTGCCCTTAAACATATCCCATTCCCTAGGGTCTAGTGGTTCCACCCCTGGCCAATCACCTGCCCAAATTCAACAATTCCCCACCCCTACCGAGATTTACATCCCTGGTGTCTAGTGGGCCCCCCGGCCAATCACCAGCCCAAACTGAATAACCCCCCCCAAGATTCGGTATAGAAATAAAAAAAACACAATTCCCTGGTGTCTAGTGGACTCCCTCTCCCTGTCTTCAGATATTTCCCCTCCCCATCCCCCCAGTACCCCGAGTGGGCCTCCAGCACAGCCCTCCACTCACCTCCATGGCCAGCAGCTTGACTGAGCACTTCAGTGTATGAGCGCATGCTTTGTGGGCGAAATGTTGCCCCCGGTGACAAAATTTCACATTTCGCGCTCCGTGAAATATTTCATGAAATTCTCGGATTACGTAAAATATTTCACAGAGCATAATTTTTCAGTTTCACACAACACTAAACATGGCGGAGCCTTACAAAAACATACTGTTTTACATCCCTTGTCCTGTGGTTTCTAGACAAGTTGTGATTTTGACTCTTATCATGAACTCTATGACCTTGAATACCACAGAGATCAGACTGATTTATCTATTTTTTGATGCAACCCATTTTTATCCTTTTTATATATTTATATATGTAGTAGATATCAACATTCACCACTGTTTTTCTCCAGTCCTCTAGAACCTCATATTTTTTATTTTTTGACTGATTATTCATTCATTATTGATTTACTTTACAACTTTTGGCCAGGAAAAACACATTAAGCCAAAACTTGTTTTCAGGTATGTCCTGGGAGCACAGGGAAATTAAGTGACTTACTCATGGTCACATAGTATGTAAGTGGTGGCTGTGGTGCTCAAACCCTGTTCTCCAAGTTTGTAGCTTCATGCCCTTAACCACTACACTACACTGCCTCCCCATCTGTTATAAGTGATTTGTAGAAGAAGTGGTACAAGGGTTCACACAATTGTGCCCCCAGTTCTTTCATCAATCTGGGATGTAATTTATCCAGAGTACCAGATTTCAAGCAAACTGAGTTGCCTAAATGAGAACTACAGTCAACATTTGCAGAAACATATGTTGTGCACAATGTTTTGGCTTTTATCTATAGTCCTAGTGTGTCCTTTCCTTTGTTTACTGTTAGTTTTTTTCTAAATATGCCTATTATTTTTAAGGCTCCTCGGGATTTCCTTGTCGAATTGTTTATTGCTTTTCTTTTTCCTACAATGCCCCCTGCCCCATGTGGCAGTGATGCTTTCAAGACCATAGATTCAGTAAGTCATAGCTGCTGCAGTGGAAATATGCTGTGAGGAGCCTGCTCTTCTGGCCTCATCTAAATAACCTTTTCTCATTTTTTATTTTATTTCAAATGTGTTAACCCAGTTAGGACACCAGGAAAAAAGCTCTTTTTCAAGACTGACCCAGACAGTAAACACAAAATCACAGGAACAAAAAAATAATCAATAAATAATACAATCAATACAACAAAGTAAGTGAAACAAGTACAGACATTCAAGGATAACAAATAAGATTTAAAATGTACTTTATAACTAAACAAAGAAGTTGTAGAGAGTACTGTAATTGGCACATTATTCCACAGAATTGGAGTTGAGGTAGTAAAGGAGTGAAAACCATATTTAATCTTACTGAACAAGCTACCAACATTTTATTTTCTTATTTTATTTTATTCTTCGGGTAACTGGGTAAGGCCCACTAGGCAAAGTGCCTGTTTTCAGGGATGACCTGGGAGCACTGGGTGGTTAAGTGACTTGCTCAGAGTCACACAGTATGCAAGTGGAGGTTGTGAGAATCAAACCAAGGTCTGGTCTGCTGGATATACCAAGCTCATTCACAGCTTGTTACGCTAACCTCTAGGCTATACTTCCAGCCCACATAACACCCCTAGTGGACCTACGGTTAGTAGATGAATCTCAAATGGTTATTAAATCTGACAGGGGAAATGAGCGACCAGAGTAAATTGACTGATATACCAGACAACCCAATGAATAAGTAAATTTAAGCCTCAGAGACAACCAACCAACAGAGGAATATAAAGTGCAGTGATATATTTTTAATGGAGCTGCAGCAGTAAATGACAAATATTAATTGCAACAGTCATAATATTACATTCCCTCGAGCCTAAATTATGATATTAAAGAAGAGACATAATCAGTATGTGGCAATATGGTACCCATAGCTATAGGTTGGCATGTTTCATAAGAAAATATTGTTTGAACTTATACAACAAACCAACTTTCTGATTTATTACCATACTAACAGTCTTAACCTGAAAATGAAAAGTCATACTAGGGTTAAGTAAGACACCAAGATATTTAAATTCATTTACCTGTTCAATAACAGACCCAGAGCCATCATGAATTGTCAAACATGGATTATTCCTCAGTATATATGTACTACCAAATACCATCGACTTAGTCTTCTTTACATTCATACTCGTGAGGTTTGTAGACAACCAAGAACACAAAAGCTGAAATTCAGGTTGTAAAACAGAACTAACCCAGGACACTGAAGGGGCCCGATAAAACAACATTAAATCATCTGCATAGAAGACACTCACAATAACTAAAAACTGAAGGCAATTGATTTATAAATGAAGGAAACAAAAAGGGCCCAAGTATGGACCCCTGTGGTACACCACACTCTGTGGAACACTGATTGGAAACACAGAATCAATCGATACATATTGGGACCTATTGGTCAAATAATCCCTCATCCAGCTTACAACATTCTCAGTAATGCCCAGTTGCCACAACTTAAAACAAAGCAAAGGGAGATCAATTAGATCGAATGCCCTAGTTAGCTCCACGAACACCACCGCAGTCAAAACACCCTTATCAAACCCCTGTAGGAAGGTGTTCGTGAACACTGCCAGGGCAGTACCAGTCCTATGACCACACTGAAAACCATGCTGTTGTGCACACAAAATATTGTAAGAATCTAAGAAACTAGCAAGTTGATTTGCAAACAATTTTTCCAGAATCTTACTCAGAGGATTCAAAATAGAGATTGGTCGATAATTTTCGGCAAATGCAGTGTTTTGTTTTTTGGAACTGGCAGCACCCTCGAACATTTCCAAATGGATGGAAACACACCTGAGGTCAAATGTGAATTATAAATGAAACAAAGAGGTTCAGCAATAAAAGGAGCAGCCAACTTAACAAATCTCCCTTCCAAACCCCCAATACACACACACACACACACACACACACACCACACACACACACACACACACACACACACACACACACACACACACACACACACACACACACACACACACACACACACACACACACACACACACACACACACACACACACACACACACACACACACACACACACACACACACACACACACACACACACCACACACACACACACACACACTCACACACACACACACACACACACACACACACACACACACACACACACACTCACACACCACGCACACACACACACACACACGTGCACACACACTCACTCACTATACTTATTAGATAACAATAGTAATACTTTCAATACCTCTGTTCTAGACACCTTATGAAAATAAAAAAAGAGGTGTTATTTATTACTTATTTATTTATTTGAGTTTTGGTAACCAGGAAAGTCCACTGAGACCATTTCAGTCACTTTTTCAGGGGTGATCCGGAAGTGCAGTATGTGTACAGTACAGTGTTTTAACATACCAATGACAGTTACAATGGAAGAAAGACATGACACATTCAAGAGAGTGCATTACAATATATAACTGTTAGCTAATGATATCAGATACAAGAGGGCTAACCAATAGCAGTTATGTTTAAAGGTGAGGCACAGAGGACAAGGTAAGAAGCCAGGGTTAAGGGTAGAGCAAGGATGAGAAATAGACAGAGCTGTTGGGGTTGGGGTTTAATAACACTTGTAACAGGAGCAAGGTGTAGAGGCAGAGAGAAAAGAAAGCAAGTTGGATTGGAACTCAGGGAGGGGTGGAGCATGACAGAATGGAGTGAGGAAGGGAGTTTCAGTCAGACAAAGCTGCATATGTGAATAATTTATGGGCCACAGCTAACTGCGGTTTGGGCATTATGAGAAGCGGGAGGGAGGCAGATCTCAGGGTTTGTTGAGGTTGTCTTAGACAAATAGACTCTCTGAGGCAAGGAGGAGTATGTTTGTGGACCAACTTGTGCAGAAAATTCAGAGTGGCATACCTTAGTTTAGATTCATACAATAACCAACCCAGGGAAGAGAGGACATCACAGTGGTGGTGAAGGGTGTTGACCCCCAGGGCAAACCTACCCACCCTAAGATAAGTCTGTTTGAGGAGTGATAAGTTAGTAGTGTTAGTTGTGAGCAGAAGAGGGAGCACCATAAGATAGACATGGGAGAAGAAAGAAGGATGCAATCCTTTGACAAGAGACTGAGCTGAGGAAGGGCGGATACAATAGAGAAGGCTTAGCTTTTGGTTCAGAGATTTGATTAGAACGGAGACATGAGCATTAAAGGATAGTGAGGCATCCAAGGTGATGCCCAGGTATTTAAAGGTATGGACAAATTCAAGGGCATCACCATTGAGGGACGTAATCCAGAGGGGGGGCGGTTAGAGGAGTAAGAGTGTGGATGGGAGAATAGGAAACTTTTTGTTTTCCTGTTGTTAAGAACAAGATGATTTCATATAAACCATCCTTTGAGAGCAGAAAAGTCAGATGCTAGTGTACTGTTGATCCACTGGCTATCAGAAGAGGAATGATAGATGATTGTATCATCTACTTAGAGGTGTACGGAACCTCTTCCACAGAGTTTTGGCAGATCATTAATAAATAAGGAGAACAGTAGTGGGCCCAGTATGAAACCCTGTGGAGCTCTGTGAGTTATTGGTCTAAGGACCAAAAGAGAACCAGCCTACTTGAGCCTTTGTGAGTGGCAGGTGAGATAACTTTGGGCCCATGCTAAGGCACTGGCATCAAGGCTGAGAACTTATAGCTGCTGAAACAGGAGACCATGGTTTACCAGGTCAAATGCCTTTGTGAGGTCGACGAAGATGGTGCCAGTGGCAAAGCCCTGGTCCATAGCCTGGAGCAGATCAGAAATAACTTTGATTAAGGTAGTGAAGGTACTATGGTTCTTTCTGAACTCATGCAGGTTGGAGGATAGCAGGTCATGGTGTTCCAGGTAGTTCTGGAGGTGCTCATAAATGATACGCTCCTGGATTTTTGCCAATGGACAGAGGATGAAGATAGGTCTAAAATTTTCAGCAACAGTGTTCGGTCCACCCTTATGAACAGGCACCACCATGGCAATCTTCCATTTGTCTGGGGAGTGATTGATACAGGGCCAGTTAAACAGATCATGAACAGGGCGGGAGAGGGCAGGAGTTCCCAACTTGATAAACTTAGGCTCAAGGGTGTCATGACCTGGTGAGCTATCAGGTTTCAGCTTAGTAAGGAGTCATTGGACCTCACTGAGGGAAGCCAACTTCAGGTGGAATGCAGATTGAGCTCCAGTGTCACCAGGAGACAGTCGGGCTGAGATGGGTACAGATGAGCTGGGAAAGAGTGAAGTGTATTTGTGGAGATCAGTAAAAAATTAATTGAATCCAGCGGCAGTAGACAGATGGTCTATAAGAACAGAACCCTGGGCAGTGAGGGAGCTAGGGAGTTTGGCAGCCTTCCCCTTCATAAGAGAATTAACCTGCTTCCTGAACTACTTGGGATTACAGAGGTGCTCAGTTTGGAGTGTCTTGTAGTGTAGGCATTTGGCTTTTTAGAGGGAGTTTTTACAGTTATTTCTAAGTTACCTGTAGACTTGTCAGTCAGAGGGTAGCCCACTACCTTTGTAAGTCCACCAGGCATGGTCACGAGAGGATATGAGCTTCCTAAGGTCCTTAGTGAGCCAAGGTACATTGATATCCTTGACCTGCACCTTTTTAAGGGAGCATGACTATCAACTTTTCTGGCAAAGGTGGATATAAAGAAACCAGGGCTGAGTTGATGTCAGGAAGAGTGTTAATTGGGCCCCATTCAGCATCACTGATAGAGGCAAGAAAGCGCCTTAGTGTTAGATCTGGACATATCCCTGACCAGGGTGATCTTAGGAGGGGTTGGGGAGTTATTCCTCCAGATGCAGAGAGTAGGAGAATGGTCACTGATGCTATCCAGAGAACTCCCACAGAATTAACCTTAAGAGTGCAGCTAGTGACCACCCAGTCAAGCACACATGCTTCCAACTTGGACCATTATCACCACCATCCAGACACTGAGCATTAACACCACCATCCAGTCCCTGAGCAGTAACACCACCATCCAGGCCCTCAGCATTAACACCACCATCCAGGCACTGAGCATTAACACCACCATCCAGCCCTGAGCAGTAACACCACCATCCAGGCCCTGAGCATTAACACCACCATCCAGGCCCTGAGCAGTAACACCACCATCCAGGCCCTGAGCATTAACACCACCATCCAGGCCCTGAGCAGTAACACCACCATCCAGGCCCTCAGCATTAACACCACCATCCAGGCACTGAGCAATAACACCACCATCCATGCACTGAGCATTAACACCACCATCCAGGCACTGAGCAATAACACCACCATCCAGGCACTGAGCAATAACACGACCATCCATGCACTACATAGAAACATAGATGTTGACGGCAGATAAGGACCGAAAGGCCCATCCAGTCTGCCCATTTCTTTTTCTACCTTATAAATGTGCCATCGGCCTTTGCTCTGTCAGTGGCCTATCTATTCATAGTCATTTGTATTGCTCCTTATGCCTATCCCATGCCTGTTTGAAGCCCTGCACTGTATTCATAGCCACCACTTCTTGTGGTAAGCCATTCCATGCCTCCACCACCCTTTCTGTGAAAAGAATTTCCTCACATTCCCCTTAATCAGCCCCCTCTAATCTCATGCTGTGTCCTCTTGTCCTGCAATTTTCTTATATTTAAACATGTTAGACTCTTTCACCTTGTTAATGCCCTTAAGGTGTTTGAATGCCTCGATCATATCACCTCTCTCCCTCCTTTGCTCAAGGGTATACATATTGAGCTCTGTTAATCTGTCTCATATGTCTTCTGATGCAGTCCCTGCACCATTTGGTTGCCCTTCTCTGGACTGCCTCAATTTGGTTAATGTCCTTGTGAAGGTGTGGCCTCCAATACTGCCGCAGTACTCCAGATGGGGCCTAACCAGTGTCTTGTAAAGAGGGATTATTACCTCCCTCTTACGACTTGTGATACCCCTACTAATACACCCTAACACCCCCTAGCCTTACCTACTGCTTTAGAGGTCTGCTTGGATGATTTCAGGTCATCAGTGATGATGATGCCCAAGTCTCTTTCTTCCTTTGTGACTGCTAGCAACTCCCTCCCAGCCTATAGGTGGCTTCAGGGTTTCTCTTCCCTATGTGCATGATTTTGCACTTCTTTGCATTAAATCCCAGTTGCCATTCTTCTGACCATTTTGCTAGTTTATCCAGATCTCTTTCATTCTGCCTACCTCATCTGGATCATCTACTCTGTTGCAGATCTTGGTGTCATCTGCAAACAGACAAACCTTACCCTCTAGTCCATCTGCAAGGTCACTAATGAAGATGTTGAAGAGACTAGCCCAGGACTGATCCCAGGTACCCCACTTGTGACTTGCATCTCTTCTGACTGTATACCATTTACCACCACTCTCTGTTTTCCGCCCGTCAACCAGTTTGCCACCCAGTTGACCAACTTCTGACCCACCCCGAGCCTACCCAGCCTATTTATCAATTTTCTATGTGGACAGTGTCAAAAGCTTTGCTGAAGTCAAGGTAGGTGACATCAACTGCTTCCCCTTGGTCCACCACTCTGGTTACCCAATCAAAGAAATCTATGAGATTAGTTTGACAGGACCTTCCTTTTGTAAACCCATGCTGTCTTGGATCCTGTGCCCCTATGAATTCCAGGTGTTGCACTATCCTTTCCTTAAGGAGTGCCTCCATAATCTTGCCCACTACTGAGGTAAGACTGACTGGTCTGTAGTTCCCTGCTCCTCCCTGCTACCACTCTTGTGGAGCGGGATCACATGAGCCCTTCTCCAGTCTTCTGGGACCTCTCCTGTGCTCAGAGACTCACTAAACAGTTCTGCTAATGGCTCTGCTAGTTCCACCTTTAGCTCCTTAAGTACCCTGGGAGTATGCCATCAGGTCCCATTGCCTTATCCACCCTGAGCTTAGCAAGCTCTTGTAGGACCCTTTCTTTTGTGAAGGGAGTACTGTTCACCTCCCTCCCCTGTGTCCATGATGCTGAGCTGTGGGCCCTGCCTACCTTCTCTTCAGTAAATACTGAGCAAAAGTATCTATTTAGGATATATGCCGTTAGGATCCTCCTCCTCACATGCTCCCTCTTCTCCATTAAGCTTAGCAATACCCCCTCTGGACTTTCTCCTTTCACTAATGTATCTATAGAAAGTCTTGTCACCTTCTTTTACTGCTCATGCTAGTGTTTCCTCGGTTTAGGACTTTGCCTGCCTTACTGCCTTCCCTGCTTCCCTTAGGACAGTTTGGTATGCCTCCCTATCTTCATCCCGCTGTGTTCCCTTATATTTCCTGAAGGCCAGCCTTTTGGCTCTGACCTTTTCTGCTACTGTATTTGAGAACCAAAGTGATTTCCTTCTTCTTTTGCACTTCCTTTTCTGTCTAACACAATGGGATGTTGCTTCAAGTATTGCATCCTTAATGCTTGCCCACTTTGCCTGTACCCCATCACCTGTGTTTCTTTTTGCTGGGCTAGCTTAACTCTGTTGGCCATCTTATCAAAGTCAGCCCTCTGAAGTCCCATATTTTGCCTTGGAATGGGATGATTTAGATGTAGTAAGCCAAATTGAACCATACCATGTGATGGTCATTGCCCCAGGTGACCTTCTACCTGAGATCTGTGATCCTTCCCTGTTAGTCAGTACTAGATCTAGGATAGCCCTGTCTCTTGTGAGTTGCTGTACCAGTTGTTTGAGGCCCTCCTGCAGGGAATCCACTATGTGTCTAGTTCTGGCAGATGTTCCTGCTGGTATTGCCCAATCTGCATGTTGAAGTCTCCCATTATCAGAACCTCCCCTTTAGCTGTCATGTTTTTATATCTTCTAACAGTAATGTGTCTATGTCCTCTCCCTGGTCTGGGGGCCTGTAGACAACCCCAGTTCTTATGGCTATCCCATTTCCTGTTTCCATGGTGACCCACAGTTCTTCTGGCTCCTTATGTGTATTCTGAATTTCTGTAGCTTTGATATTTTCATTGACATACAGGGCCACTCCTCCCCCCCTTTTTGCACCTCGGTCTCTCTGAACAATACATAGCCAGGTACTGAAGTCTCCCAAGTGTGGTTACTGGTAAACCACATCTCACTAATTGCTACTATGTCCAGTTTAGCCTCTGACATTATTGCCTGCAGGTCTGGGATCTTATTTCCCAGGCTGTGAGCATTTGTGTACATGATTTTCCATTGGCCAGATTTTGGTGTGTTAGTTGTTAGGTGAGGTTTGGCATTACCCCTGTGCATCGTATGGGGAGACAAACCTTTTTTCTTACCTGGTGATGCAAATGAACGCAAACATGCTGAATCCCTGTTTGACCACTAGCTGAGGGGGGAGGGGTGTTCTTCCCATTCGACGTATGGGGTGCTGCACCGCTCCCATTTGCTAGTTTAAATTTTCTGCAAAGACGTCAAACTTCTCCCCCAATGCACTGACTCCCTCCTTAGTCAGATGCAGTCCATCAAATTTAAAGAACTTTCGCTCCCAGAACTGTTGCCAGTTCCCTACAAATCTGTGTCCTTTTTCCTGGCACCAGCCCTTGAGCCACGTGTTTAGCTCCCTATCTCCCCTTCTCTGACCTTCCGTCCATCTGCTCCCCTCTCCCAGACTGGCAGGATCTCAGAGAGGAGATGCCAGACTAAATAGATGATAGTTTGTCACCCAGTCTGGTCAGGTGTTCCTTGGTCTCCACAACTGACTGGCTGGAGATCATTAGTCCCTATGTGTACTAGGACATCAATGTTTTCTCCTGCTTTGTGAACAATTTTAGCAATGCGGTCAGTGTCTCTCATGCTGATGTACCTGGGAGAAATTGACCATTACCCTAGCTGGAGATGGGCATCAACTCCCGAATCATGGAGTCTCCTATGATCAGAAGTTTTGGTTCCTTTTGCTTTTTTGTTTTGGTTCCTGATTTGTTGAGTTTTCTTGTGCTAGCTCTTGTGCTGCAGTGTCCTGCTCTGCAGTGTCTTCTGCCTCTTTGTTTGATTTCAGAGATAGAGGCAGATACCTGTTTGTAGCGTTTATATGGTTTTTGGAGGTAATATGTTGGAGAGCAGAGAGTGATGGGGCACCCGATTTGTCCCTCCTAACCACCTGCCAACCTCCTGGACCAATTACCCTCTGCGGTTGAGGGTTTTCTGTTGGATGCTGGGGAAATGGCGGGTGGTTCTTATAATGCATTTCCTCTTGAATATGAAATTTGAGGCGTGCAATCTCTGCCCATGCTGCCTGGAGCTGAGCCCTAAGATCTCCAAAGGCCCAGCATGTAGGACAGTGTCCTAAATCCTGTAAGACTGTCCTTCTGAAAATTGTTCCACAGTACCTGCAGTTAATGATATCCATTCCAGATAAGTTGCTGGGTTTATAACCTAGTCAGAGTAATTAGAAGGAAAAAAAAGGAAAATAAATGCAAGTAATGGTTTGATTGTGTTTTGTTTAACTAGTTATAACAAGTTAAATTACTAGTGCCCCTGTAAATGAGCTCACCTTGTGGAGGCCCCACTGATCCACCCCTTCCTGCTCTGCCACAGGAAATGTCACGACTGTGGTACCCTATAAAAGGAGTGTAGTGTGGGGTGGTTGGGGATGGGGGTGGGTGGCTGGGCCCTTCCCCTGCCGAAAAAGAAGAACCACGGACGAAAGAACAAGGAGGTAAGAGCAGAAACAATCAGTCAACAACAAATGCAGTAACCCTGAAAGCTTATCCTAATGTTAGATAAAACTGTAAAACCTGTAAAGCACCACCTGTAATAATTTCAGAGAAGATATACCCTGTAAGAAACACTTTGCTACAGAGAAAAATAAAGCAGTAACAGAAGATATACCTTGCAAAAGACAATTTGAATCAGAAGATTACAGCAGTAATCTGTTAGCACACACCTGTAGGCACACCTTGTAATAATGCAGGAGAATGTATACCAGCAACAACAATTTGAATCAGAGAAAAATAAAGCAATGAAATGTTAGCAATAAACAGTAGCAATCCCTGTGAGTAAAAAATAAAAACAACACCACACAGTAAATCAGTTTAGCCAAAATAAGTCTTAAGTCTTTTCCCTTGCTCTGGTAAGTTTCTCTACTCTGCCTTTCAAGCAGTCTTAGAAGGAAAGAGCTCAGGTGAAGTTAGGTGCCTTGGCCAGCAAACCAAGTGTTCTACCTCCTGAGCATTAACACCACCATCCAGGCCCTGAGCATTAACACCACCATCCAGGCACTGAGCATTAACACCACCATCCAGGCACTGAGCATTAACACCACCATCCAGGCACTGAGCATTAACACCACCATCCAGGCCCTGAGCATTAACACCACCATCCAGGCACTGAGCAGTACGACACCATCCAGGCCCTGAGCATTGACACCACCATCCACGCACTGAGCATTAACACCACCATCCAGGCACTGAGCATTAACACCAACATCCAGGCCCTGAGCATTAACACCACCATCCAGGCACTGAGCAGTAACACCACCATCCAGGCACTGAGCATTAACACCACCATCCAGGCCCTGAGCAGTAACACCACCATCCAGGCACTGAGCAGTAACACCACCATCCAGGCACTGAGCATTAACACCACCATCCAGGCACTGAGCATTTTCACCACCATCCAGGTCCTGAGTAGTAACACCACCATCCAGGCCCTGAGCATTAACACCACCATCCAGGCACTGAGCATAAACATCACCATCCAGGCACTGAGCATTATCATCACCATCCAGGCACTGAGCATTAACACCACCATCCAGGCCCTGAGCATTAACCCCACCATCCAGGCACTGAGCAGTATCACCACCATCCAGGCCCTGAGCAGTAACACCACCATCCAGGCCTTGAGCAGTAACACCACCATCCAGGTCCTCAGCATTAACACCACCATCCACGCACTGAGCATTAACACCACCATCCAGGCACTGAGCATTAACACCACCATCCAGGCACTGAGCATTAACACCACCATCCAGGCACTGGGCATTTTCACCACCATCCAGGCACTGAACATTAACACCACCATCCAGGCACTGAGCATTTTCACCACCATCCAGGCACTGAACATTTTCACCACCATCCAGGCACTGAACATTAACACCACCATCCGGGCACTGAGCATTTTCACCACCATCCAGGCACTGAGCATTAACACCACCATCCAGGCCCTGAGCATTATCACCACCATCCAGGCCCTGAGCATTAACACCACCATCCAGGCACTGAGCATTAACACCACCATCCAGGCCCTGAACATTATCACCACCATCCAGGCCCTCAGCATTAACACCACCATCCAGGCACTGATCAGTAACACCACCATCCAGGCACTGAGCATTAACACCACCATCCAGGCACTGAGCATTAACACTACCATCCAGGCACTGGGCATTTTCACCACCATCCAGGCACTGAGCATTAACATCACCATCCAGGCACTGAGCATTTTCACTACCATCCAGGCACTGAGCATTAACACCACCATCCAGGCCCTGAGCATTAGCATACCATCCAGGCCCTGAGCATTTGATTTATAGTAAGACATATCAGAAAATTTCAAATTTAACAAGTCAGCTATTTCGTGGATGGCTGTAGCCTCCTTTTCAGATGTTTTTTAGCTTATTAATTACAGCATTTTGTTTGGGAGATAACAATGAATGAACTGTATCCCAAAAACCCTTTGTGTCAGACCAAGCAGCCTCAAAGCTTTTGTTAAAAAATTCAACTTTGGCCAGTTTTATCATTTTACTGACCTTATTCCGTTGAGACCTGTAGGTTGATAGCAATGTAGTGGAGGGAAATTGTTTATGGGCAATCCATGCCAAATTTCTTTGTTTAACCCAATACTTAATGTCCTTAGAAAACCACCCATTATTAGAGCCATTTACTCTTATGGTCCACAAAGAGGAATATTTTGCCAAGGCTGCAGGAGTAACTGTTTTGTTTCTAATGCTGTTTATTTCACAAACTACACACAGCCATGAAAAACACACCAGTCACCCCAGGTCATCAATGCTATAATTAGTGAAGCCTATAGCTGTTTCCTTACAGAATAGCCCAATTATCCCTCAGGGGATGGCAAACTGAATGTAGCCTTTATTAGTGCTCACTGGAGAAGGAGAGGTACTTAAAATCACAGCTCTACTGCTGTAAACATCACACTAAACCAGCACTTGATAAAGCTATGGCCACAGATGCATCACTGTCATATGGGACAAGAGGCACTATAGAGAAAAGAAAACCAATAAAAACTCATACATGGGGCATAAAACTAACAGACACATTTAGAAAACACTCCTTAAAGCAAAAAAGGAAAGTACACACTAGAACTACACCCACAAATTAAAACATTCTGCACAACATTTTTCTTGTAAATTCTGACTGTAATTTCCTTTAACTTATTCCTTATACGGATTTCCCCAGAGATGGTAAAAGGCACCTTGCATCAAACCTTACAGAGTTCTCAATTTCAAAATGCCAGCTGTAGCAAACGGAGACCCCATGTGCCGAACAGCCATCGCCAGACCTGTGCAAAGATCAGAGGTGCACCAGGGCAGTAGGGGCTTGCGGTAGATGCAAGCTGTGCCAGTGGGATTATGCAAGCCAGCTGGACCTGTCAGGGCATAGAACCACCTAACAGGTGGTCTAATGGCCCTGCACCACCACCACCAGATACAGAGCTGGGAGCGATGATGGACTTGCTTGGTGCCTGGAATAGACAACCACAGACCACAGATGTGCAGCCAGGTACGGACCACAGCAGGGACATTGGCACCCAGTCCCTTAATGTGTGCCCACCTGCCTACAGGATCTGTACCGGGCATGCTCGTTGGCATCCCTGCTGGTGTCCTGAGCATGGCACCATACTCCCCTCCTCTATCTGCCACCTATCCCCACTCTGGCAGTGCAGTTTGTGTCAGCTCCCCAGGAATCCAACCTGTCCTTGTGTTGTGCAGCAGGATCAGTGGTCCATGCCTGCATGCCACACCCTCCGCCAAACTCCTCCCACGTGCCATGGGGTGCTCCTTGAGTGCCTGAGTTTCATCTGTGGCCTGTCTGGTACAGTTCTCAGATGGTTTAAGTCCTTCCTCACTGGCAGGACTCAGATGGTGGTGTCAGGGATTTTTTCCTCTGATCCATTCTATCGGCCATGTGGGACCTCAGGGCTTGATGTTGTCCCCCATGTTATTTGAGGTGTACATGCTGCCCCTCGGAGACATTGTAACATGGTATGGGCTGAGGTTCCACTGCTATGTTGTTGATACCCAGCTCTACCTGTCTTTTTCACCCAACCAGGATAGTGTGTGCTTGGGATTTAACAATTGCCTTGCTGAAATCCAGGACTGGATGAACTCCAGCTGGTTGAAGTTGAACTCCAGTAACACTGAGGTGATGGTTGTGGACCCAGGTCACCAGACAGAGGGGTTGGGGGCTGACCAACCTTCTGGACTTTGTCTAGGAGGTACCCAGCTTCTTTCCTCTGAATAGAAGAGGAGCTGGGAGTGATTCTTGACAATGGGCTGACACTGCATCCCCAGGTGTCGGCAGTCGTCAAGTCCTCTTTTTACCACCTGAAGAATATCGCCAGGATCAAGCATCATGTTCCATCCAGCGATCTTCCTATGCTGATTCACACCTTTGTGACCTTGTGCCTTGACTTCTGCAACTCGCTTTATCTAGGGCTTTTGGGGGGTTGATATCCACCACTTGCAACTTGTGCAGAATGTTGCGGCCCGGTTGTTGATGGGGACCCCACGTGTGAAGTCACATCACACCGGTGCTGCGTGAATTGCACTGGCTGCCTATTCAGTGGCGGATCACCTTCAAGGTCAGGCTTCTGACCTATAAGGCCCTACACGGACTGGGCCCAGACTGCCTGCAAGAGCTTCCTGTCTCCCTACTGCCCCGGCGGCCGCTCTGCTCAACTGACAAGAGGTTGCTAGAGATTCCCAGGGTGACTGAAGACATCGAGGGGCCCATGCATCTGTGTATCGACCCCAGCCCTGTGGAATTCTCTACTCCATCAGATACGGAGTGCATAACCATGGAGGGCTTTAAGAAGGGCCCTTTTAAAGCACACCTATGGTTGAAAGCTTACCCAACTTGATTGTCAGCCTTGTATTTATTTGCCTACTTATTGTGTATTGTATTGCTTTTTCTTGTTTTTACTGTTCAGTGCCTTGATATTCGAAAGGTGCTTTATAAACAAAGATTTATAATTATTATTATTATTATTATTATTATTATTATCATTTGGGTGGCACAAAGGAGCTGCTGTCTGGCAACAGCACCCCTCCCATATGGGAATAGGTTTCAGGGTAGGTGCAAGCTGCTGTTTGGCACAGCTTGTGTCGATCTTAGGGCTAGTTTCAGAATTGGCCCTATGTCTGTAACAGAAGGGAAGTTAAAAACATTCACAATTTTATAAAGTTTCAGATAATTGCAGAAAGTGAAATTATGAACCCCTGTAACTTACAACAGTCTTCACCAAAAATCTCCATATTTTGTAGTTTCTGTGGCCCTTCCAGGAAAGCTATGCAATGTAGTTTGCACATACTGGATATAGCTACAGAGTAGGCCAGCTTATTAGCAGGCAAATATTTTTGTAAGATGCCAGCCCGAAAATAACATAGATGCATAAAAACATAGACTTTGACGGCAGATAAGGACTGCTTGGCCCAACTAGTCTGCCCATTTCCCTACCTACAGGATAAGCTGCAGATCTTAGTTAACCAACAGCTTACTTCTTCCTACCCCCCACTAGACTTGCCTTATGTCTGTCCCATGCATTCTTGAATTATCCCACTGTTTTTGACTCCACAACCTCCTCAGGAAGGCCATTCCATGCATCCATAACCCTCTCTGTGAAAAAATACTTCCTCCATTACCTCTGAGCCGTCCCCTCTATCTTCAAATTGTGCCCCTTGTTCTTACATCTAATTTTCTGAATTGAAACATAGACATAACATGCTAGACTTAGAGCCCTTATAAATACACAGCTCCTCACCAAATATCATGATAATAGGCATGTCTGTAGGACACCTAACAGCAAGTAAGCCTGCCAACTGTAAGGTCTGTCTCAATAGACAACTGAGTTATGACAAAATAGACACACTTGAAAACATCTGCAAAATTCCACAGCATTCCACAGATTTTTTTATTTCTTGAAATTTGTCAAAATTCTGCAAATTTGGAATTGTCTCTGTCTGCAGATCCCTAAATTTTGGTCACAACACTGTTTTCCATCTGCTAACTTGTAGCAGAGTATAACAAGCATTTGTCAATGCCGAATGTTGTCTCGCTGGCATTGGCATTGGTAGTGCAGTGCGGAGACACATTTTGGGCAGGATGTGAAAAATGACAGCTGTACTGTTCATAAGGAGGTATGAAAAAATGGCAGTGTTGAAAATGTGGCGTGTAAATATTGCAGATTTGCAGTTACATGGGTGCATGGGAAATGCACAACACACGCTTGTAACACAGTCATTTTATGGACTTTTGGCACCAAATTTTCAACATAGGCATTTTAGCACCTCTGCAGAGCAGAGCTCGGTTGTACAGTATGCTGATGATACTGTCATCTACCGATCCTTGGGTGATGTAGCTGCTCGGTCCTCTACTCCAAAGGACCTCACATCCCTAGAGACATGGCTGTGTGAGAATAGAATGGTATTAGCGCGGACAAAACTAAAGCAATATTATTTGGACCAAGGTCCTTGGAACTGACAGGTCCTCATCCCTACAACTTTCCACACTATCTGGCAAATGCATAAAAGTAGTCCCTCCCTAAAATACTTAGGCCTAACTCTAGATCAGTCAATCACCTACAAAGACCACATTGACCAGGTCACCAGGACACTTCACCGCAAGCTCAGAACCTTGTACCATCTCAGAGACCAGCTCATCCCTGAGGTCAGGCTCTCCATTGCGACAAGTGTCCTGCTCCCTACCCTGACCTATGCGGCCCCAATTATACAAGGCTTGGCAAAGCAGGAAGTATCCAGGATGCAAATCCTATACAACAAAATAGCTCGGTTCGCTACACAAGACCACTTGAGATGTCATCACTGCGACACCCCAGCCCAGCTCTGGTGGCCCACACAGGCCACTCGATTCCACAACCATTGCTCACCCAGACCTACAAGTTACTCAAACTCCTGGCTCTTCCAAGCATAGCAGGGCTCGTAGCTATTAAACACAACCCTAGGAACCTAAGGACCTCCGACGAACACTGCTCAGAAGTCCCCAGAGTTGGACCCGCGCTAGCGGCAGATCCTTCTCTTGGCAAGCCCCTAGCCTATGGAACAAGCTCCCTCCGGTCCAGGATGCCCCACACTTAGGAATTTCCATACTAGGCTCAAGGCCCACATGCTGGACACAAGCGCATGCCACTGCCACGGCTCTCAAGGCACCCCGTGTATCGAGTCCCTGGACACGAGAGGATGTGCAGGATCCTTCGCATGTGTCAACAGATGATCTTCCTGCCATGAACCCAATTTGCTCCCGCCCAATGAGGGTAGCTAGTACGGACTTAGTCTATTGGCCAAGACCTTCATCAAGATCTTGACATCAGAATTGATCAGCAAAATAGGTCAATAACTGGTGGGATTAAGGGGATCCTTCCCTTGCTTGGGGATGAGGTGATCAAGGCTTTAGGAAACTGTCTTCTGACATGCCCTCAGGTGCCAATGATTGAAGACCTCTGTGAGAGGGCGAGCTCTGGTGTATAAGCTTTGTACAGGTTGTTGGAGAGACCATCAGGTCCGGCACTTTATCAGTCGAGCTGCTGGATGGCCTGCATGACCTCCTGTACCATTATCGGCTTGCCCAGCATTTGAGCACTCTGAGGGGTCACCATTGGCAACTCTACTGTAGCTAAGTAATTACGGATAGTTTGGACATTGGACAACTCACCTGATCTACTGAGTACAATTTCATATAGTAGTTCTTAATTTCCTCCACCACCTCCTTGGGTGACGTAATAAGGTGGTTTCCACTTTGAGACCAGCAATGAGCGTGAAGCCTCTATCTGCCTGAGCCTCAGTGCTAACAATTTCCCAGCTTTTTCCCCAGTGTCAAGATATTTGATTTTGGTTCTTCCTAGTGACAATTCTACCTTCTGAGTGATTAGGGCTGAGTACTGGGCTTGTAGTCTATGCAACATTGCCCATTCAGCGTCGGAGGACTTGTTATTGAGAATAGCTTCCAGTCTCCGGATGTCTGAGAGCAATTCGTCTTGTTGGGCTTTATGTTGCCTGGCTCTAACAGATGCCAAATGTAGGCATTCTCCTCTCAGGGCGCATTTTGCTGCCACCCAAACTATGTCAATTCTCGAGACTGAGCCCCTGTTTATTGAAAGGAAATTAGTAAGAAAATCTCTTATCTGCTGTATGGTCTCAGACTTCTGGAGTAGCTGGTTGTTAAACCTCCAAACAAATTCCCTCCTATATGCTTCCCAAGTGAAATGTTAATGAGACAGGGAATGATCAGAGATGACCCTCTCAAGGATTTCGGAGCAAACTGTATGTGGAAGTGAGTGGGAACTTAATAATATAAAATCAATGCGGGATAGTGATTTATGTGGGGGAGAGTAAAACGTATATTGGCACTCCGTGGGGTGCAGCACACGCCATACATCTAGGATATTTCCACCATTCATCAAGTCATGAAGCGCCCTTTGTGTTGGGGAAAGTCCCCAACTTCGAGGGTCAGATCTGTCCAGTCACGTGTCTGGCACCACATTCCAGTCCCTCCCATTATAATTGTCACCGTGGATCAGTGACTACCATACTCAATAAATGTATAAAGAAGCCGGAGCTCTCCATTCAGACCATATATTGCCCCAGTAGGATTGGATTTGGCTATGCTGCCCAGCAAGATGATATATCTCCCATTGGGGTCGTATGTTTCCTTCTTTAGTATAAAGAGAATACTCCTGTTTATGAGGATAATGACACCTCCACTATTGTTAGACCCCCCCAGCCTGAAAAGCCTGTCCAACCCAGGCTTTGATAAATAATTGAACATCTTCCCGTTTCATGTGTGTTTTCTGAAGACAGACTATCCCCGCTTTTAATTGCTGCAGGTGTCTGAGAATAACCAGCCTTTTGCCCTTATCCTGGGGACCCTTGACGTTCCAACTGATAACCTTGTAGTGACTAGTTATTGCCAGGAGATAAAAAAAGAACCACAGGGGTTACTCCCTCACTTAACCCATTGACCCAATTAGGCTTAGTATGGCAACCTATTCCGTGGTATGTCCCTTCAGTCACTTTAGCCACACTTGACATCCTCCCTCCCCATTAAGTCCTTTTCTTTATTTATCACCCTTATCCTCCTGTTTTGCCCTCCCCTTTCAGATTAAACATTTTCCTTAATCCCTTTAGATCTCCCCCAGTTCCCAGGAGCTGCAACTCCCAAATCACCACGGTACGCAATGTCTTATCACAGAATAATACGCACCATGCCCCCCCGCTCCCCATCCTCCATTATACAAAAAGTATGCCCAACCCAAGTGAATTAGACAATCTCCTTAACCCAAAATTAGTATGTAAACATTATGTAAATCTAAACAGACACAACATAACCTTGCATAACACATGTTAGGGCTATAAGGTAGTTTGCCTCCCATTGTCGAAATCCCCTAAACAGAGGATGACATGGGAGAAGCAAAGTAATAGCACTGAAAAAAAAAGAGATGAGAGGATAAGTAATTGTAATAAGTCTCCATATGACTATTCTTATTGCCCTCAGTAGCTGGATTCAGCTGGCACTTGAACCATAGACCCCCGTGCCTCTGGCCACTACATAACCCAGCCGGAAGCTGCGGAAGCCGTCGAGTGGCCCAGATGTCTCATGAAACACTCACAGTTCCCAGGGTTGCTTCTGAATCAGTTCCATTTGTTCTTCTTAGTTATATACACCTTCCAGTCAGTTGGGAAACTTAATATGAGTGGAAAATCCCAGCTCAAATTATAACAGGAATATAGCTCTCATTTCTGTAATAGTAAAGGCTCAGATGGAAATGAAGCCGCCAATTCCACGCCGCCCGCCCGAGGAAGCCCCGAGGGCCTAACAGACAGTGCCATTGTACTGTTTCTTCGGTCCTCATGTCCTGCCATTATAAACAGAAGATTCCCGCCATCACCAGATACAATCCTTCCTGGCCCAAAGCAAAAGAAACCCTTGGTTAATCCACCACCATTCCAGGGCACTCCCATTAAAAAAAAAGGGCCTAGCTCCAAGAACCGCTCCATTCAGAAGTCACTGATGGGTAGACTTAGAACGCCTACCGTGGCCACCCCTGACCACTGTCTGTGAGAGAGAAAAACATAAACCAAAAGCCCAAACCACTTGTTGAGTTTCACATTGTTTCCATAACCCGGGAGTCGTTGGTTAGACCGACAAAGCACTAATGCGTCCAGATGCTCTATCACTGCGAGCTTTCATCAGGTACATCGTGCCCCTTTACTCACTCCATTCCTTTGAACAGATCTGGGAATAATTCTCGGAGCTCCGTCAGGGCTTGCTCTTTACTTTCAAAGGAGATCCATTTATCTTGATGCTTGATCT
This sequence comes from Neoceratodus forsteri, assembly GCA_016271365.2. Lineage (NCBI taxonomy): Eukaryota > Metazoa > Chordata > Ceratodontiformes > Ceratodontidae > Neoceratodus > Neoceratodus forsteri. Next base: position 142,231,686 of record JADMNL010000029.1, on the reverse strand, counting down.
GAAGCACTGCAGGATATCGCATTCTGAAGGATTTACCCGCTGCGATCAATTTGGAGACAATAGAATGCATTTCTTGCTGTTTCGCTCTGACCGACTGGGGCAGGTCTTGCGTAATCCTCAGTCAGTGTCCTTCCCAGAGCAGCTCTCGTAGATTTTTGATTTTAGTCAGGATATGCTGCTTGTCTAAATAATTGAGCAGGTGACAGATCAGGGGTTGTGGGGAGCTGGGGGTGGGGAGAATAATGGCGCCTGGTGTGTTCGGCTCAATAACATACATCGCTCCGTTTGGAGAGGGCCCCGCTGTCTTTTCAAAAAATTTCTGAAGGAAAAGGATCGGGTTCGAGCCTTCTTCTTTTTCTGGCACACCAAAAATTAGTAAATTATTTCTCCTACTCCTCCCTTCAAGATCTTCTAATTTTTCTTCAAGTTTTTTCACTCTTCTCCCAAGTTGTGTAAACATTGCATCATTTCTATCTTGTTTTCTCTCTAATGAAGTGATCTTGACTTCTGAATCCCTCAGTCTCAAACTCAGGGCCTGCACTGAGGTTTTGACTTGCTGCATATCTTCAGCGAGCTCTGAAATGTGCTCTTGGAGTGGTCTCATTACCTCCAGGAATCTCTCCTCTGTTAGAGCTGTAGAGGAGGCTGGGTTTTTACTGTCTCTCACCTGCTGGTGTCGAGGCCTCTTCGCGGCCTGCTCTTTTTCCAGTGTCATTGGTGGAGAGTGTCGCTGCATCGGTTTCTTCATAAAGACGTCCATTCCAAAAGGACAATTGTCTACTACGAAGTTCTAGTGACCGTAGGGTATAGGTAAGGCACACTTTTTGTAATGGGATTTGGCAGAAAGTAAAGTTTACTCGATCGGAGGTGCGGAGCTACGGGAGATTACTGCCGTCCCTTCACCCTGTCATCACGTGACCCTACCGCAGTAAATTTAAAAAAAACACTGAAAACAGTTTGGACACACAGAGCTGATCACACAGTCCGTGTCCAAACTGTAGTTATAAACTGCTTGCCTGACCGATTGCTAAATGATGACACGCCATTTTCTTCTGTTTTTTTTGAATCCCTGCTGGGAATCAGCCAATCTGGTAGTAGGGCAAGTCAAAAGTTGTTGTACTATCGATGTGATGTCAGAACGATAGTACAACTTTTTTGACCTTTGAACTGTACTACAACAAGATTTTGAAAGCCATTGTTTTCCATCCACAATAAACCCTAACCATATACTATAATCCTATATGCAAGCAATTACAACATAATACAGTTACAGCATTTTGAAAGTAAAAACAACAACAAAAAAACTAAATAAAAAGAAACAAAGAAGCAAAAGCAGCAGTAAATAAATCCCTCAGTCTCCCAAAACATTACAGATCATTCACAGTTGTTTCACAGTCATAATCTACAGTAATGTCAATGACATCCACGTGCCTGAGGACCATTACAATTGAAACAAATTCTTCTTACAGTCTTTTTCTTCAGTATGATAAACTTTCTGGAGCACTTTAGAATCATTGTTACAGCAGCATCAGGAGAACAATATTTTGGCTGAATTTGAAGGGAGCAGCGAGCCTGCCATAAGTAATACTTACAACATAAAAGAATTAACTGCAGGGTAGAGGGGTGAAACTTTCTCCACTGGCCAGAAAACAAGCCTAAAACAAGAATAGTGTAATATGCAAGTAGGAGAATTTCCTTGTTGTCCTTCTCAAATTTCTCCCATTCACTAGAAATACCACCAACAGCTTAACCTGGCTCAGAGTCAACTGGTTTCCATCTGTATCCCTCCTTCCCCAAGATGAGGCTGAAAATAAGCAGCATTGTCTTGCCCCCCTTCCCAGTCAACAAAAACTAAATACAAATGTATTTCTTTAAACCTTTTGGCCACGAAGGATGAGTGATGTCATTTCCTGGTGTGTGCTTCCTTACAATGGAAAGGAAAACATGCTTCAAAGAGAACAGAAAATAATTACTCATTTGCAGCAGTTTGTAATTTTCAATTTTCATAAATGTTGTTAGAGGTAATATGGTCTAGTGCTAACAGTTTGCAGGTTCACCTCCCCACCCAAGTGGTCTTCAGCAAATTACCTAACCTCTCAGTGCTCCAGTTCACCAGCTGTGGATTTGGATAGAAGCAGGACCCCATTAAAAGATGCTGCATCTCAGCAGGGCAATCCTAAGTAATTAATGATGATTTCTTTTTATTTGGTTGTGTTGATTACTGGATAGATCCTTGAGTATACAGATGCCCATGTCAAGGGTGACTCACCAGTGCCAAAATGTCACTGCTCATCACCCAGGATGCACCTGGAAATGGGTTTGGGTCAGTGTGCCTGTCCTTGTCACCTAGTTTTAAATAAATAAATAAATAAATAAGCAACATGCCAGCATATACAATACATACAATATACAGTATAATTAGCACTCAGACAACAAACCCAACAAAAAGACAAAAAGTATCAGATATGACATGTGCATTCAAGACAGATTAAATTACAGTAATCGTAAAAAAATCATAATCCAAAATTACCAATAATTATCTGTACAGAGATAAAAGTTGATGTAAGTCTGTGTCTTAAATGGGTTTATTTTGTGTAGTAAGTACTGTATTTGGCACATTCTCTTCATGGAACCTGTAATTTCAAGTTTAGACTTCCTCACAGTTCATGTAAGAACTCTGACCATTGTTCTGATAGGTGGTACTGTCCAGAATTTAAATGTTACCACCAGAATTTGGTGGCATTATCAGTTCTTCTTCCATTAAATTTCTTATTATTTCTATGATTTTTTTTACAATTTTTAGAGGTTTCTGTCTAATGGTAAAACTACTTGACAGAAATGCACCATATCTGGCAGTTGTCAAGATTGTACTGAACAAGTAGGCATACCAAGTTTCAGGGCCCTAGCTCTAAGAGTAGCCAAATTATAAGCCCTCTGATATTTCACATATTTTTGAAAAATTATGTAAATATATAAAATGTATCATTGTTTTTATTTTTACAGTTATTTCACTTTCTCCTACTTAGTGTCCCAGTCGGCTACCCCATCCATGCATCTCTCTGGTTCCAGCCACCATCTGGAACCCTGGCTTGCTTAGGACCCTTCACCAGTAATCTCCTGCAGCTTTCCCCCCATGGTGGGGTGGTGGGAGTCCCCCTACACTCACCACCAAGACCGGATTCAGCTCCGTCGATGTCCCTGAAGCCAGGGCACCCATCAAATGGCTATCAAGCCACTTCGACCTGGGATGCCACCATTTTCCATTTTCTCCCCAAGAAAAAGAGGGACGTGCAATGATGCCAATGGGGGAGTGCGCATGCATCCACACGCACTCCCTCCGGTGCCTACCCACTCACTCAATCCTTATGTGCAGTGGTGATGTACCACACCCCAGCCTCCGCTAGGAGCCAGCAACGTACCAACACTGGGAAACCCCCCTCCCCAGGAGAGGGAGAGCAGTCCAATGGACACTCAAATCCATTCCTATCCAGCCAACCCACAGCGGCCCGAGTCCGTTCCCAAACCCGGGCAGCGGCGTGGCCGCGATGTGTGGTGTCCAGCCTCAATCCTCAGTGCCACCGGGCCAACCTAAACTGTATCATTGTTTGTCCCTGTAACTTCAGAACAGCTAAACAAAAATATCATGGCATTTGGAAGGCACTTTGTCAATAACTAGGCCACCATGGTACTTTAACGTTATGGGCAATTGAGTTAAAGCAGCCAAATGTTTATGAAATGTTGCAAGCAAATAAACCATGAGATTTTACACCCTGTAACTTTGTCTCCACATCTGACAGGCATATAGACCCTGAAAATAAATTTGTCTACATACCCCTTTTAAATCATTTGCTTAAAGGATGGCCGAGTAATAAGCAGCTATAAATTTCAAATTAACAGAAGTACATAAGGTGCAATTTTGAGACTGTTTGCAAAACTCATGAAGCTTTTGTGATAATTTTGCAGAATCTGTACCATGCATTTTCCCTAGCCCTATACCTGATATACAGTACCATGCAGGAGGAAGGAAAATGCTGGATGGAGTGCGATAAGGTAGTATTCTTTGGGGATTCCATAGTAACACAGTTGGTGAGGTGGAGAAGCATTAAATAACTATGATGGCAGTGCAGATGAGCTAATTTCACAGGTCAAATTACTGCGATCCAGAGCCAGACAGGGCAGCTGGAGATAAAAGCATATTACCATAGTCTGCATTGGTATGATTGACATACAGAGCACAAGTTTTAAGGACATGAAGAGGTCAGTCACAAAGCAGAGAATGAAACAGAAATATAGAAGTTGCGAAAAAGACACTACAGCCCATCAAATCTGCCCAGCTCTACACATGTATCAATCTATCTATTCTTAATAATCTTAATAATAAAATTAATATAATTTAATAATAATCCTAAGAATAACATAACATATAATATTGATTTTGAGGGTTCTAGCCCCTTCCCTTTTGACACTCTCTTTACCATCTCCCTATGTCTTTCCTACCAATGTTTGACCCTTTTACTGATTTTGTATAGATTACCTGTCTTGGTAATCTCTTCCGCCCCTTTACCATGATGTCCCCCGCACAAGCTTCATTGAATTTCCTCTGGCAATTGTGCTCCCACTCAGCATGAACAGCTCTCTGCTCTACTTTATTTATCCTATGGAGGTAATTGTACATCTCGATCATGTGCCCCTTCTCTCTTCTTCTCTCCAATGTAAAATTGTTGTTTACATCCTTTAGCCACTCCATGTGAGTTGCTGCTGACCTTGGATAAATTTGTTTACCAGGAAAAACCCAGGAAGGTGTTGTTGCAGTCAGATGTCTCAGGGATCCTTCGTACTATTTAGACCATGCCAGGACTGTGCCCTGTCCTCTCAGCTGTTTGTTTCCTTTGCCCTAGGCACCATGGGTAAGCCAGTTTCCAGTGTCATTCCAAGTGAATCTCCTACTGTATCCTGTTCTGTTACATGTAGGCAAGTCAGAACCTCTCTGACACTTTAGCAAGGCATGCAGCCACCAGAGGCATTGCAGCTTCAGTGGCATGTTTCAGGTCTGCCTCAGCCTCAGATGTTTACAGCCTGGCACGGGATCCTCTTTTGCTGAGCATTACAGTTTGAAACTTATCTCGCACAGGGAAGCAGGGTTTTGCCTAACCGGGATGCAGAGGCTGCATTCCTAAAGGGTCATCTGTGTTTTCACCAGCTGCCCATTTGGGACTGGGATTGCTTGGTAGTTGTTCAGTGTATTATTGCTGGATTGAGATACACATGAAGAAGATGGAGTATTTTACTAACCAGTAGCAGATCTTTGCATGGATCTCCCTAGAGTCATACCTTTACCCACTATCCAGCCCCTTGACATGCAGGATTTAGTTTCTGTCAGGTTTGAAGGTTCTGCATACGCTGCATACTCTGGACAGTGCCTCCATGATTTGTGTGGTGATCAGTATTTGCTGTTTTGCTTGCTCCAGCTACCTCTCTGTGTAGGACTGCTGTGGGCGGCTTCAGGTCCTGTCATTTGGGGATGTTTTCAGAACTCCATTCACCGAATGTGGGATGCTGAAGTAGATGAGACATTTCCACGCCAATATGGAGATGCCAGCACTGCCAATCTGCACACAGGCATGTCAACACGGGAGGCCCTGCTCCTTGATGAGTCTCCTGTGAGGTTTTGATGCGGGTGGACTGCATTCAAATGCATCATAGCTCTGTGGAGATCCTCTCAAAGATCTACTACTACTGGTGAGTAATGAACCTATCTTTGTTATTCGAGTTCAGCTGTCTAGATTGCCACTTGTTTTTTGCACCATCCAAGAGGTCATCAATGCAAACTGTCATGTTGCACTGCAAACCAGCATCAGGAGTTGAAACTGACACTGGTCCACTGGTCAAATTGTGATAGATTTTGTGCTCGGCTACTAAAATGTTCCTTTCACTTGCCATGCTGGCAGGTACTAGAGGAAATCTTTCAATAAGTACTGTACACCAGCTGGGCCAGTGAAGAGTCCACGGGGCCAATGGATTTTCCCAGTCATTAGTCCTGCTGGCTAATGGTTGCAAAAGTAAATTGCAGTTTCAACCTTTGAGTAGTAGTGCTTTGTCTGCATTAGAATGCAAACTGCTTGGCCTGTTTTCACAGAACACAGTTGGCTGGCTCACAGTTATCTCACTAAACACTCCCAGCATGTCAAACTTTGGGAGTATCTATTGTCCCCCAGGACTCCATATTGGGCCACTCCAATTTGGCCTCTTCATAATCAACTGCCCCAATGCCTATTAGATAGCCAGTGCACTCCTCTATGCTGATGATGCAGTCAGCTGTTCCAAAAACCATGACCTTGACAGCCTTACCATTGCCACCGCGCTATCCAAAGTAACTTTAGATTACTAGAAAGCTAATTCTCCAACAACAAACTGGTCCTCAATTATAAAAAAAAGACCATGCTCTTCTCTAGCCTCCCACAGAAGAGGAAAGTTCCACCTTTTGTCATCCAAAATGGTCAAGGACAAAGCTTTCAACAGGGAAGGCCTTCAAATACCTTAAGATAACTCCTGGAAAACACCTAGGGGCCAGGTTTCATGCTTTAGAATGCTGCAGGCCGAATTGTACCGAACATGTGGGGCAAGAGGTTTGCGTGTATTCTTCCAGAGGGTAGTTATGATTTTCATCCCAGGTTCCAACTGCCACAAGTCTGACCAACTTTTTCTGGTCTAGTTTGTGGAAATTTGGTACCCTTTATGGGGCTTGACCAAATATTTGGCACAAGCAGCCATTAATCAGGTAAAGTGTTGCAACTATGCCCAACCTACTAAAATTGGGCACAGTTGTAGCAAAGGTGATTAGTGGAGCTGTGCTAAAAGAAACAGGTCTGATGCAGTGCTTAATGCAAGCCCAGCATCACCCTTTGAAAATCTAGCCCTTGTCTTTTGTCTTCCATATTGACCATCTGGTGGCCATAGTTATAACAGACTGGATGTCTGTACCGTAACCAGAACATTCTCACTAGGGGTGCCAATGCCTTAATGTGGCCAACTCCTTCTATCACTTATAGACTATGAGTGCCCTGTCTGCAGCTGCCTGTGACATGGTGCTAAACAGAGTAAAGAAAATCTGTAAAGGTGTGCGCTTTGTAATTGGTGCAGACAACCACACTCATAGTTGTACCCTTTATGCACTCACTAACTGGCTACCTTTACCCAGCAGAATAAAGCTCCAGACCTGTTTGCTAGCCAGAAAGGTGCTCCTGGGCCTAACACCCCTGCTTTAACAAATTGCTTCCACACTGTGTCCAACCATTACAACACCAGGAACATAGCAAGGAATGCCTAAACCTCCATTGTGGCATACTCAGTAGGGCAAGCGGTCATTTGCTGTTAGGACCCCTAACTCGTTAAATGAACAACCTGATACACTGCTAAATCTCCCAAACATTAATCGCGTTAGTCCATATCTTACACATGACTCCCAGCTCAAGGTTGCACAAGGTACCCTTCTACCTACATACCCTGTTCTATGGTTCCCCTGTACTGCTCACAGTTAAAAAGACTGAGATGCAGAAGCTCAGAACCCTGTATTATAGAATTTATAGGTTTGCAGCAGCTGCCTCCTTCAGAGCACTCCATTATCAGGTCATCCAATCCCTAGTCTGGCTCACCTTGGAAGGCAGACTAAAATACCCAACTCTCTGCCTAGCCTACAAGCTCAGGCTGGCCAGTGCCCCCAAGTCTTGCAGAGTTGCTGACAAAAAGCAGAATAGCAGGATACTAAGATCCTCAAGTCAGACAGCTCTTATGGTACCCAGAGTGAAGTCTGCCCAAGGGTCCCAGGCCTTCTCAGCCTTCATCCCTCCCTCTGGAATACACTTCCAACAAATCTACAGGAGTGTAACTTTCAAGGGGGTTTAAAGGGACTTAAGGTCCACCTGCTGGAGCTAAACCTATGCACTTGTCATCGCTGATAACTCATCCCTGTACCTCACAACTCAAATAAATCGATCAGGGATTGGTTGTACTTCATAAATGTAAAATGTATTTAAGTGCATAAACAGTTAGTGATTGTAGTCGCAGATGTTCTTAAGTGTATTAACAAGTGTTGCAAAGTGGCTCATATGGTTAAACTTTGTACCTTTACCATGTGCTTATGTAAAATACTGTCTCTGTACCTCTGCAATTGTTATATTTTCACTCTACTTGTAATTAATTCTGGGTCACCCCTGAAAAAGGGACCGTTACTGGACTCAGTGTGCTTACCCGGTTACCAACATTAAATAAATAAATAATCGGTTTAAGAAATCTTTGTGATCTGTCTTTGCAGTCCAGTGCAATTGTACCCATTTAACAGTTTTATTCGGTTTCTCTCTGTACATAACCTGTGACTTTTTATACAATGACATGTACTGATTTTTGTCAGAACTCTAATTGTTCTGTCTTAAGTGCTTTGAGTCTGACTTTACTGTATTTCCTCTTGAACTGCTTATTGTATTGGGAATTGTTTCCATGACTATGCATTCGATGTGGAACCTTTGTAAATGTGCTTAAAGGTAGTCTCTGATGGTTTCAATAAATAAATAAAGGTAGTTTTTCCTTATACGTTTTCCCTGTTGTCCATCTTTCAAATAAAGATGTTGAAGTGTACCAGACCCTGGACTGAACCCTGTGGCACTCCATTCATCACCCTCCGGGCCCCTAAGTATTTGTCATTTAATGCTATCTTCTGGGTTCTGATACAGTTTTGTCACCTAAATACAGTAAGCACTCCTGCCCCCATACTGACTAAGGATGTTCCTAAAAGAAAGATTTCCTGGGTGATCTTTTTCCAAGATTGTCAAAGTCCAGATAGTTCCCTGAGGAATTACAGTGGCAGGCTAATTCTTGCTAAATATTTGTTGCAAGAGAGATGGTCTTCATTTTTTGGCCAGCTGGAGGGTATTCTTAGCCAAGGGATGCCTACATATCCAAGATGGGTTGCACCTCCAGCAAGAGACAGTGTGGTATGGGTCAGAAGAATGTACAAAGCAGTCAGAGGGATTTAACAAGAGGATATGGAAAGGAACTGGAGCTAGAGTTCACCAAGAGCCAGAGCTAGATGCAGGAGTCTGCCTTAGGACAACAGAGCTGGTAGCACCAGAAGGGTGGATCCCCAGGATGTGCATGGAAGTAAACGGGGGAAAAATGTTCCCTTCAGTGCAGGGCAGTATGAGAATCACAATGCAAATGAAGAAACACCCAGTACAGTGGCTCCAAAGGTGCAATGCTTAACCAAACAATGCAGGCTGAGATAAAGCAATGTACACAAGAATGGCTTGAATTATTTTTAGAAATGTATTTAAAGTGCATACTGATCTGGAAAGGTGCTACTGCCAAAACAGGCACTTTTCCCCATGTGCATTCAAAAGTCCATGTGCTCCTTCATCAGAGGGTGGAGCTAAGAACATAACAGGACATTTTAAATACTATCAGCATTTACATAAATGCATACTCAGTAGACAATCGTGGCTCCCTTAAAGAGCCCATGTTACTTCTATGGCACAATATGTTTCAGACCCATTACTGATCAGTACTCATAGGAACCTCACACAATAAATGTGCAATTAAGTGCAATCCTGTGCAAAAAGTGCAAAAATGTTGCTAAGAAAAAGAAAAGAAAAGAAGCTTATAGAGTACACAGACATACAGAACAAGTAATTAGTTTGGTTTAAGCAACATTGCCAAAAAGGGGATTTTGATAATGAATAAATACTGCAGATGCAGAATACTGCTTTCATATTTACAAAAAACAAAACCACTTTTCTTTCACATTTAAATGATTCCTTATAAGGAGCAAAATCATAAACTGATTAATTTGATATCTGAAGTGCCAGATTCACCACAGATGCTGCAGAGATTACAGTACAGAAAATTCAAAAGTCCTTTATGTGTTATTATCATGAATAAATCTTTACATAGTCCTGAAATCCATCTGGTAGGCATGATGTTCATGAAGTGTATGCAACATATCAGAGAGCTTTCTAATAGACATCTTGAGGCTCCAGAGTTTATACCTGCAATATGAAGTAACCAGTTTATAATCCATTAAAATTATCTAAAGCTGCTGTACTCACTCATAGGCAAGGTGTAACATTTATTATTTCCTTCAGTCCTCTTGGCACAAAACTTTTCCACCAGAAAATCCACCTGTTCTCTCTTCTTAGAAGCTTGTTTAACCTGGCACCCCTCTTTTCATTTTGGGCATGTACTCCAACATCATAAATGTCAAAGCTTTCAGGGTCCTACTGGTGGCATAATCCAAACGTTGATCCTATAGCACTTTTATCTGAGCCAGTCCTTGTGACTGGGATATGCTTAGGCATTCTTATTTTAAGCTGTCTGGTGGGCCTGCCAACATACATTTTATAGCAGGAACACCAAGCAGCATAATCTACATAGACTACATTGACTGTGTAGCAGCTTGCAAATTGCCTCACTTCAGTTATGATTCCAGTGGCTCCGAATTCAAACTGGTTTCCATGTTCTGCACATTAACATGCAGAGCAATTTTTGCAAGGTAAGAAACTATTGAATCTGTTACTGAGCTAACATTCCATTGGTACTTCTCTGCATTGGTTACTTGTCTCTAGATCATCTAGGTTTTGTCCTCTTGAAAATGATACTCTGGGATATTGGCCACAATACTTTTCAAGGCAGTCTGTTAACAAAACTGTCCAATTTTTCAAAATGTTTTCCTTCACTTTAGTTGCCAGATGTGTATTTTGTCACAAAAGTGACAGATTCCCTTTCAGTCACGATTTCTTGTTTAGGGGATAAAAGCATGGCTCTACAGGAATTTTTTGCCCTCTAATAGGCTTTTGAAGAACCTTATTTAAATACCCTGCATCTCCATAAATTCCATAGATTGTAATTCAAACTGTTCTTCAGTGAAACAGTTCCTCTTGATCACAGGAACTGTTTGACAGAGATGCTGCTTATCAGTGCGGGGTGGTGCATATACTTTCTCTGAGTGTAACAATGCATTTCCATCTGTTTTCTTTTGAAATGTGTTACTTTGCTTTTTCCATCTAATTCTACATAGAACAATAGGTCCAAAAATTCAGTTAGCACTTTTTTCATGTTACAAGTAAATTTCAAGTTAAAAGTATTTTTTATTCATAAAACAACATTTTGGGCCTCCTTAACTGGGCCAAACTAAACACAGAATGTAACTCCTATAAAGCAGGGCCATCTGACAATCCCTTCATGGTGCAGATTACGTCCTGCATTAAATATCAATTGTTCCTCAGGTAGGCTGGGTACAGATTTGCATATGTTGGGGACCATTGTTGCCCCCACTGCTGTACCCTGAACATGGTGGTAGAAAGTTCCATTGAATACTAAGTAATTATGATTCAGGATGTATCCACTGCCTGGAGGAGAAAGTCAGATGGCACCTCCAGGACCCTTCCCTGAGTTTTTACAAAGAAATGTTTCATCTCCTCAATCCACAATTTCTAGGAATGCTTGTATAGAACATTATAATGTATGGGTAGCCCTTATTACCCACTGAAAGTAAGTTGTTAACAACTTTGTAATCCTACTTTGTGATGTCAGAACCTCATAAACCTCTCTCGCTCTATGTCATAGCAGTGGGTTTACAAAATGGAATGCCAGTGTTATTTAATATTCTACACCCAGATTGTAGTTGTTAGTCTCAGTACAGTATTCAAATAACATTCCAATTGTCGTCATTACTGTTACTGAGTCTAGTGATTGCTATGTCTGAGAGATTTTAACCCTGGTACTATTTCAGCCTGCTGTAGTTCAGTCCATGTATCCTAATAAACTGTTTTCCTACACAGTTATGCGACCGTAGTGGATTCATGAATAAGGAATTACTTGTATTTGGGGGTAACTTCTCATGTCGAGTCCTATGCACTATAAATGACAATGCCTGATGCACAGGTGATGACCATGGTGTAACAATTGACATGGTTGTTAGGGCATTGCAAACCTTTTGAGCTGCACCTTGAGGTTTTACTGATGCCCTAGCAACTACTCAAGGTGATTACACAATGGTTATCACCTGTACCTTAGGCATTATCCTCTATGTCATGTCTGTGGTCAAAAACACATAATCCTCTCTCCAGATGATATCAAACATGTTATTTAAAATGTTCATTGAGTCCCAGAGATAGTCCTGTGTCCAAAAACACAATTATGTAAGACAAATAAATCCACATATCAGGATAATGTCTCAGACATTGAGCCTATCCCTGAGACTATGGACTTTCCTGGAAGATTTCAAGCAATGTATGCAATTTCTGAAGTATGTTAAACGTGGGTCATACAAGGTGTTTCACCCTGGTGAACTTGGCTTCATTACAGCTTATTTGACCTCTCCATAATGCCTCATTGACCATGTAGTCCAATTTGTCTTAGATCCTACCAGTCAGATCTCTATGCAGTTCACAATAACAATTTTTGTCTCCCAGTTGCCAGAGCACCTCCTCTTCATATTTGTCCTTTGGCATCACCACAACATTACCACCTTTATCTGCTTGTTTAATAATGATGTCATCCGTCAGCCATAATTAGTTGGTTGCTTCTTTTTTCTGGGTAGTCATGTTGTGGTGATTGATAGCAAGGACTGAAGCTTCTGAGAATAATTTTCAATGTCATCATTAATAGCTGCGTAAACGACAGTGCAGGAATATAGTATTGATTGATTTGAATTTTGATAACTGGGTGGGCCCACTGAGACAGCATGTCCGTTTTCAGGGTAACCTACCAATCTGAGATGTGACAGTGGACTTCAATTTGAACCCACTGTTATGATATGTCACCCTTTCAGACTCCTTTGCATCACTTTCCACAACCTCAGTATCATGATGTCTTTCATCAGTTACTAAATCATTCTGTATGACACAAATGGCAAAGTCCATATTTGAATCTGCTTCATCGGTACCTGATGCATAATGTTCCAGTTCTAAACTTTCTAATGTTTCCTCTTGGTTTTCAAATATTAATAAATCAGTCCAAAGTCCTCTGTATTCTTTAAGTGAATGCATAGGTTCAGTTTCCTATACAATTTAAACATCACTTGAGAAATGGTTTGCTTTAGAGAGGGGATAAAGTTCAGTTCCTTGAAAACACCCATATGAACATGTCAGTAATGGGTGATATGTGTTAAATTAATCACTTATTTTCATTCATTACCCATGTTGATTTCCTTGTTGGTAACTGAACCTGCTTTTTTCTTTTCACCCCTCTGTATCTTCCTTTTACCTTGCTTCTTGATTGGACAGGGGTGGGGTGATGTTTCCTGTGACATTGTTCCCATTCCCATTCCCTCCTCTGTAAAAAAGCTAGATCTGTCTCAGTATTTGAATCAGGGGAGGAATATTGTATATCTTGTGGAGTTACATTTTGTCTTTGAGAGGTCTTTCTGTTGTTATTTCATCAATATTGCTGTCCTCTGTTCCTGGAGTGATCCCTGGAATGGCACCTGATCTAACTGGTCTTGGAGTTCCTCTTACATACCTCAGTGTTCTCATATTCATTTAAATCTCTCAATAACTGATTGCATTTTTTCTTAATTATTTTATTCTCAGATTTTTCCACCTTGTCTTTTAGTCTCTGTTCCAGGGAACCAAACTCTGCATGTGTACTGTACTTATTCAGTTCCTCCTTCACAATAGTTTCCTCCCTGAACTCTTGCAGTCTCATTTCATCCTCATTAATTAAAATTGCCATCAAGACAAAACAACATAGACTGAGTAATTGCTCCTAGTGTTCTTTTTGCCTAAGTTTATGCAGGTCCAATGATGGTATTTTTAAGAGTCTCTGTTCCCTTGTGGTTCTCTTAACCTCCATATATTTTGATAGTATGGACATATTGTGGAGATGCCTTGTCTCAGTGTTCATTCTGTCCTGTGGATTAAAGAATCACACCCAACAAACTGACACACTCACAAGTCGAAACATAGAGTCTGACACTCACAGAGACATAGTGAGGGGAATTAACCCGTAGGCTGCCGAAAGAATTAGAAAGTATAAGAATTCTGGACTGATATATCTGTCCGTGGCCATGCAGGAGTTAAAAGACTGCGGTAACAGGAGGGAGGGATTGAGGCTATTCTGAAGGGATAGGTCGAACAAGAAAGGGAATGGATGGCTCTCTTTTAAAGAGAGGTTATAATTGTGAAGCATGAAGAGGCTATCGGGGGGCAGTGCCACAGAGTGCATCTCACTCTAGTTAGGGGAAAGGGGGTGAATATGTAACACAGGGAAGTACTACAGGACTCTAATCAGCTCAGAAGAGCTTGATGACAATCTGGTTATGGAAATTATGAGAGTAGTCAAGTCCAATGCAGTGGCAATTGGTGTTTTATTAAATTAAAATTCTACAAGTGACTTTGTAGCAACATTACTTATTCTGCATCCATAAAAGTTTGAGAACATTTTGAAAAAGTTTATGACATTTTGCCAATCAGTAATCGATGATATTTCTCCTGTAACTTTTAAACTACTCAACTGAATTGTTCCACATTTAAACTGTTGAGGATCAATACACATTTGGTAAGCATGCCAAAAACCAATTCTATACCCTCTAAAGGTAACACAATTATAAGTGCCCTAACTGGGTAAACTTTCCACAAAAATTTCAGGAAAACCAAAAAACAAACCTTAACCAATCCCTAAGGATTTTGAATAGTAAGAGTACATTACCCTGGATTTTCCTCTAGTGCAGGCTGAACATTCCTAGATGCCTTAGTCTCTTTTCATATTATTTCTGTCCCAATCCCATGATGATGGTCCTTGCAGCTCACCTCTACACTCTCTCCAGGCTGTCCACATCCTGCTTCTGAGGCGGGACCCTGAACTGCACTCAGTACTCCAGCAGCAGTCTCACCAAGGCACTGTGCAATGGGCATGGTACACTGCTCATTCTGCTGATGACATTTTTACAGATGTTTACAAATTTTCCCACAAAACTATAATTTATGCAAATTGCCATAAGTGAGAGGTCTAATGATAATGTAACCCCCGTATCTTTCTCCTCTAGTGAGTCTCTTAACCCAATGCCATCAACATAATATTCATTTCCATAGTTTTTTAATCCAAGGTGCATGTCCACACCTCTCTAGATTCAAGGTCATCTCCAGTTTTTGGTCCCGGTTATGATTATGTTCAGATCCAATTATAATGACATACAGTTCTCTTCATTTTCTACTGCCCCCACACCTTCCCCAAGTTTGGCATTATTAACTAACTTAATTGAGTAGTTTTTGTTATGGCCAGCTACATATAGTGAAAATAGGGTCAGTCCAGCACTGATCCCAATGGTGCACAATTGGTCAGTTGTCCCACTTTGACAATGTATCATTCATGCAAACCTTCTGTGTTCGCATGTGTAATCAGTTTCCTGTACACCTTATAATCTGTGTGTTTAAGCATGCCCCAACCATGTTCTCCAGCAGACTCATGTAGAGGCAGTTACTGAAATCAAGCAAAATAATGTCTACTGGTATACTCAATCCACAGCCCTACTGGCTGGCTCATGATAGTTAATAAGTTTCTCTAACATGATTAGAGATGTTGTGAAATACAATTTTGCTGGTGAAGTTGCTACAAAATTGGCAATTTTGCGCTCAAAATATTTTATGAAATTACCAACATTTCAGCTGAAATTTCACAGCTCAGTGCCTTACTGCTGGTGCCCTTAAACATATCCCATTCCCTAGGGTCTAGTGGTTCCACCTGGCCAATCACCTGCCCAAATTCAACAATTCCCCACCTACCGAGATTTACATCCCTATTGTCTAGTGGGCCCCCGCCAATCACCAGCCCAAACTGAATAACCCCCAAGATTCGGTATAGAAATAAAAACACAATTCCCTGGTGTCTAGTGGACCCCTCTCCCTGTCTTCAGATATTTCCCTCCCCATCCCCCAGTACCCTGAGTGGGCCTCCAGCACAGCCCTCCACTCACCTCCATGGCCAGCAGCTTGACTGAGCACTTCAGTGTATGAGGCATGCTTGGGTCGAAATGTTGCCCCGTGACAATTTTCAGCGCTCCGTGAAATATTTCATGAAATTCTCGGATTACGAAATATTTCACAGAGCATAATTTTCAGTTTCACACAACACCTAAACATGGCGGAGCCTTACAAAACATACTGTTTTACATCCCTTGTCCTGTGGTTTCTAGACAAGTTGTGATTTTGACTCTTATCATGAACTCTATGACCTTGAATACCACAGAGATCAGACTGATTTATCTATTTTTTGATGCAACCCATTTTTATCCTTTTTATATATTTATATATGTAGTAGATATCAACATTCACCACTGTTTTTCTCCAGTCCTCTAGAACCTCATATTTTTTATTTTTTGACTGATTATTCATTCATTATTGATTTACTTTACAACTTTTGGCCAGGAAAAACACATTAAGCCAAAACTTGTTTTCAGGTATGTCCTGGGAGCACAGGGAAATTAAGTGACTTACTCATGGTCACATAGTATGTAAGTGGTGGCTGTGGTGCTCAAACCCTGTTCTCCAAGTTTGTAGCTTCATGCCCTTAACCACTACACTACACTGCCTCCCCATCTGTTATAAGTGATTTGTAGAAGAAGTGGTACAAGGGTTCACACAATTGTGCCCCCAGTTCTTTCAACAATCTGGGATGTAATTTATCCAGAGTACCAGATTTCAAGCAAACTGAGTTGCCTAAATGAGAACTACAGTCAACATTTGCAGAAACATATGTTGTGCACAATGTTTTGGCTTTTATCTATAGTCCTAGTGTGTCCTTTCCTTTGTTTACTGTTAGTTTTTTCAAATATGCCTATTATTTTTAAGGCTCTCGGGATTTCCTTGTCGAATTGTTTATTGCTTTTCTTTTTCCTACAATGCCCCCTGCCCCATGTGGCAGTGATGCTTTCAAGACCATAGATTCAGTAAGTCATAGCTGCTGCAGTGGGAAATATGTTAGGAGCCTGCTCTTCTGGCCTCATCTAAATAACCTTTTCTCATTTTTTATTTTATTTCAAATGTGTTAACCCAGTTAGGACACCAGGAAAAAGCTCTTTTCAAGACTGACCCAGACAGTAAACACAAAATCACAGGAACAAAAATAATCAATAAATAATACAATCAATACAACAAAGTAAGTGAAACAAGTACAGACATTCAAGGATAACAAATAAGATTTAAAATGTACTTTATAACTAAACAAAGAAGTTGTAGAGAGTACTGTAATTGGCACATTATTCCACAGAATTGGAGTTGAGGTAGTAAAGGAGTGAAAACCATATTTAATCTTAAGCGAACAAGCTACCAACATTTTTATTTTCTTATTTTATTTTATTCTTCGGTAACTGGGTAAGGCCCACTAGGCAAAAGTGCCTGTTTTCAGGGATGACCTGGGAGCACTGGGTGGTTAAGTGACTTGCTCAGAGTCACACAGTATGCAAGTGGAGGTTGTGAGAATCAAACCAAGGTCTGGTCTGCTGGATATACCAAGCTCATTCACAGCTTGTTACGCTAACCTCTAGGCTATACTTCCAGCCCACATAACACCCCTAGTGGACCTACGGTTAGTAGATGAATCTCAAATGGTTATTAAATCTGACAGGGAAATGAGCGACCAGAGTAAATTGACTGATATACCAGACAACCCAATGAATAAGTAAATTAAGCCTCAGAGACAACCAACCAACAGAGGAATATAAAGTGCAGTGATATATTTTTAATGGAGCTGCAGCAGTAAATGACAAATATTAATTGCAACAGTCATAATATTACATTCCCTCGAGCCTAAATTATGATATTAAAGAAGAGACATAATCAGTATGTGGCAATATGGTACCCATAGCTATAGGTTGGCATGTTTCATAAGAAAATATTGTTTGAACTTATACAACAAACCAACTTTCTGATTTATTACCATACTAACAGTCTTAACCTGAAAATGAAAAGTCATACTAGGGTTAAGTAAGACACCAAGATATTTAAATTCATTTACCTGTTCAATAACAGACCCAGAGCCATCATGAATTGTCAAACATGGATTATTCCTCAGTATATATGTACTACCAAATACCATCGACTTAGTCTTCTTTACATTCATACTGTGAGGTTTGTAGACAACCAAGAACACAAAAGCTGAAATTCAGGTTGTAAACAGAACTAACCCAGGACACTGAAGGGCCCAAAAACAACATTAAATCATCTGCATAGAAGACACTCACAATAACTAAAAACTGAAGGCAATTGATTTATAAATGAAGGAAACAAAAGGGCCCAAGTATGGACCCTGTGGTACACCACACTCTGTGGAACACTGATTGGAAACACAGAATCAATCGATACATATTGGGACCTATTGGTCAAATAATCCCTCATCCAGCTTACAACATTCTCAGTAATGCCCAGTTGCCACAACTTAAAACAAAGCAAAGGGAGATCAATTAGATCGAATGCCCTAGTTAGCTCCACTAACACCACCGCAGTCAAAACACCCTTATCAAACCCCTGTAGGAAGGTGTTCGTGAACACTGCCAGGGCAGTACCAGTCCTATGACCACACTGAAAACCATGCTGTTGTGCACACAAAATATTGTAAGAATCTAAGAAACTAGCAAGTTGATTTGCAAACAATTTTTCCAGAATCTTACTCAGAGGATTCAAAATAGAGATTGGTCGATAATTTTCGGCAAATGCAGTGTTTTGTTTTTTGGAACTGGCAGCACCCTCACACATTTCCAAATGGATGGAAACACACCTGAGGTCAAATGTGAATTATAAATGAAACAAAGAGGTTCAGCAATAAAAGGAGCAGCCAACTTAATAAATCTCCTCTTCCAAACCCCAACACATTATACACACACACACACACACACACCCACACCCCCCCCCACACACACAGACTCACACAATACATACATACCACACACATATATATATATACATATATATATATATATATATATATATATATATATATATACATTCACACGTATATTACACGTATACCTACTCATATATATATATATTTCTATATATATATATATAATTATATATATATATATATATATATATATCATATATATATATATATATACATTTATATATATATTTATACATACATTATACATATATATATACTCTATATATATATATACATACTTTTCATATATATACATTTACACTACATAAGTATACTCTATATACACATATACTTATATTATTATTATTATACCTATACTCTACACACACACTTACACATACACACGCACACACTCACACACGCACACACACACACTTACACACACACTACACACACGCACACACACACACAGTGCACACACACTCACTACTATACTTATTAGATAACAATAGTAATACTTTCAATACTTCTGTTCTAGACACCTTATGAAAATAAAAAGAGGTGTTATTTATTACTTATTTATTTATTTGAGTTTTGGTAACCAGGAAAGTCCACTGAGACCATTTCAGTCACTTTTTCAGGGGTGATCCGGAAGTGCAGTATGTGTACAGTACAGTGTTTTAACATACCAATGACAGTTACAATGGAAGAAAGACATGACACATTCAAGAGAGTGCATTACAATATATAACTGTTAGCTAATGATATCAGATACAAGAGGGCTAACCAATAGCAGTTATGTTTAAAGGTGAGGCACAGAGGACAAGGTAAGAAGCCAGGGTTAAGGGTAGAGCAAGGATGAGAAATAGACAGAGCTGTTGGGGTTGGGGTTTAATAACACTTGTAACAGGAGCAAGGTGTAGAGGCAGAGAGAAAAGAAAGCAAGTTGGATTGGAACTCAGGGAGGGGTGGAGCATGACAGAATGGAGTGAGGAAGGGAGTTTCAGTCAGACAAAGCTGCATATGTGAATAATTTATGGGCCACAGCTAACTGCGGTTTGGGCATTATGAGAAGCGGAGGGAGGCAGATCTCAGGGTTTGTTGAGGTTGTCTTAGACAAATAGACTCTCTGAGGCAAGGAGGAGTATGTTTGTGGACCAACTTGTGCAGAAAATTCAGAGTGGCATACCTTAGTTTAGATTCATACAATAACCAACCCAGGGAAGAGAGGACATCACAGTGGTGGTGAAGGGTGTTGACCCCCAGGGCAAACCTACCCACCCTAAGATAAGTCTGTTTGAGGAGTGATAAGTTAGTAGTGTTAGTTGTGAGCAGAAGAGGAGCACCATAAGATAGACATGGGAGAAGAAAGAAGGATGCAATCCTTTGACAAGAGACTGAGCTGAGGAAGGGGCGGATACAATAGAGAAGGCTTAGCTTTTGGTTCAGAGATTTGATTAGAACGGAGACATGAGCATTAAAGGATAGTGAGGCATCCAAGGTGATGCCCAGGTATTTAAAGGTATGGACAAATTCAAGGGCATCACCATTGAGGGACGTAATCCAGAGGGGGGGCGGTTAGAGGAGTAAGAGTGTGGATGGGAGAATAGGAAACTTTTTGTTTTCCTGTTGTTAAGAACAAGATGATTTCATATAAACCATCCTTTGAGAGCAGAAAAGTCAGATGCTAGTGTACTGTTGATCCACTGGCTATCAGAAGAGAATGATAGATGATTGTATCATCTACTTAGAGGTGTACGGAACCTCTTCCACAGAGTTTTGGCAGATCATTAATAAATAAGGAGAACAGTAGTGGGCCCAGTATGAAACCCTGTGGAGCTCTCGTGAGTTATTGGTCTAAGGACCAAAAGAGAACCAGCCTACTTGGAGCCTTTGTGAGTGGCAGGTGAGATAACTTTGGGCCCATGCTAAGGCACTGGCATCAAGGCTGAGAACTTATAGCTGCTGAAACAGGAGACCATGGTTTTACCAGGTCAAATGCCTTGTGAGGTCGACGAAGATGGTGCCAGTGGCAAAGCCCTGGTCCATAGCCTGGAGCAGATCAGAAATAACTTTGATTAAGGTAGTGAAGGTACTATGGTTCTTTCTGAACTCATGCAGGTTGGAGGATAGCAGGTCATGGTGTTCCAGGTAGTTCTGGAGGTGCTCATAAATGATACGCTCCTGGATTTTTGCCAATGGACAGAGGATGAAGATAGGTCTAAAATTTTCAGCAACAGTGTTCGGTCCACCCTTATGAACAGGCACCACCATGGCAATCTTCCATTTGTCTGGGATAGTGATTGATACAAAGGGCCAGTTAAACAGATCATGAACAGGGCGGGAGAGGGCAGGAGTTCCCAACTTGATAAACTTAGGCTCAAGGGTGTCATGACCTGGTGAGCTATCAGGTTTCAGCTTAGTAAGGAGTCATTGGACCTCACTGAGGGAAGCCAACTTCAGGTGGAATGCAGATTGAGCTCCAGTGTCACCAGGAGACAGTCGGGCTGAGATGGGTACAGATGAGCTGGGAAAGAGTGAAGTGTATTTGTGGAGATCAGTAAAAATTAATTGAATCCAGCGGCAGTAGACAGATGGTCTATAAGAACAGAACCCTGGGCAGTGAGGGAGCTAGGAGTTTGGCAGCCTTCCTTCATAAGAGAATTAACCTGCTTCCTGAACTACTTGGGATTACAGAGGTGCTCAGTTTGGAGTGTCTTGTAGTGTAGGCATTTGGCTTTTTAGAGGGAGTTTTTACAGTTATTTCTAAGTTACCTGTAGACTTGTCAGTCAGAGGGTAGCCCACTACCTTTGTAAGTCCACCAGGCATGGTCACGAGAGGATATGAGCTTCCTAAGGTCCTTAGTGAGCCAAGGTACATTGATATCCTTGACCTGCACCTTTTAAGGGGAGCATGACTATCAACTTTTCTGGCAAAGGTGGATATAAAGAAATCCAGGGCTGAGTTGATGTCAGGAAGAGTGTTAATTGGGCCCCATTCAGCATCACTGATAGAGGCAAGAAAGCGCCTAGTGTTAGATCTGGACATATCCCTGACCAGGGTGATCTTAGGAGGGGGGTTGGGGGAGTTATTCCTCCAGATGCAGAGAGTAGGAGAATGGTCACTGATGCTATCCGAGAGAACTCCCACAGAATTAACCTTAAGAGTGCAGCTAGTGACCACCCAGTCAAGCACTACATGCTTTCCAACTTGGACCATTATCACCACCATCCAGACACTGAGCATTAACACCACCATCCAGTCCCTGAGCAGTAACACCACCATCCAGGCCCTCAGCATTAACACCACCATCCAGGCACTGAGCATTAACACCACCATCCAGGCCCTGAGCAGTAACACCACCATCCAGGCCCTGAGCATTAACACCACCATCCAGGCCCTGAGCAGTAACACCACCATCCAGGCCCTGAGCATTAACACCACCATCCAGGCCCTGAGCAGTAACACCACCATCCAGGCCCTCAGCATTAACACCACCATCCAGGCACTGAGCAATAACACCACCATCCATGCACTGAGCATTAACACCACCATCCAGGCACTGAGCAATAACACCACCATCCAGGCACTGAGCAATAACCACGACCATCCATGCACTACATAGAAACATAGATGTTGACGGAGATAAGGACGAAGGCCCATCCAGTCTGCCCATTTCTTTTTACCTTATAAATGTGCCATCGGCCTTGCTCTGTCAGTGGCCTATCTATTCATAGTCATTTGTATTGCTCCTTATGCCTATCCCATGCCTGTTTGAAGCCCTGCACTGTATTCATAGCCACCACTTCTTGTGGTAAGCCATTCCATGCCTCCACCACCCTTTCTGTGAAAAGAATTTCTCACATTCCCCTTAATCGCGCCCCTCTAATCTCATGCTGTGTCCTCTTGTCCTGCAATTTTCTTATATTTAAACATGTTAGACTCTTTCACCTTGTTAATGCCTCTTAAGGTGTTTGAATGCCTCGATCATATCACCTCTCTCCCTCCTTTGCTCAAGGGTATACATATTGAGCTCTGTTAATCTGTCTCATATGTCTTCTGATGCAGTCCTGCACCATTTTGTTGCCCTTCTCTGGACTGCCTCAATTTGGTTAATGTCCTTGTGAAGGTGTGGCCTCCAATACTGCACGCAGTACTCAGATGGGGCCTAACCAGTGTCTTGTAAAGAGGGATTATTACCTCCCTCTTACGACTTGTGATACCCCTACTAATACACCCTAACACCCCCTAGCCTTACCTACTGCTTTAGAGGTCTGCTTGGATGATTTCAGGTCATCAGTGATGATGATGCCCAAGTCTCTTTCTTCCTTTGTGACTGCTAGCAACTCCCCTCCCAGCCTATAGGTGGCTTCAGGGTTTCTCTTCCCTATGTGCATGATTTTGCACTTCTTTGCATTAAATCCCAGTTGCCATTCTTCTGACCATTTTGCTAGTTTATCCAGATCTCTTCTCATTCTGCCTACCTCATCTGGATCATCTACTCTGTTGCAGATCTTGGTGTCATCTGCAAACAGACAAGCCTTACCCTCTAGTCCATCTGCAAGGTCACTAATGAAGATGTTGAAGAGGACTGGCCCCAGGACTGATCCCCGAGGTACCCCACTTGTGACTTGCATCTCTTCTGACTGTATACCATTTACCACCACTCTCTGTTTTCCGCCCAACCAGTTTGCCACCCAGTTGACCAACTTCTGACCCACCCCGAGCCTACCCAGCCTATTTATCAATTTTCTATGTGGACAGTGTCAAAGCTTTGCTGAAGTCAAGGTAGGTGACATCAACTGCTTCCCTTGGTCCACCACTCTGGTTACCCAATCAAAGAAATCTATGAGATTAGTTTGACAGGACCTTCCTTTGTAAACCCATGCTGTCTTGGATCCTGTGCCCTATGAATTCCAGGTGTTGCACTATCCTTTCCTTAAGGAGTGCCTCCATAATCTTGCCCACTACTGAGGTAAGACTGACTGGTCTGTAGTTCCCGCCTCCTCCCTGCTACCACTCTTGTGGAGCGGGATCACATGAGCCCTTCTCCAGTCTTCTGGGACCTCTCCTGTGCTCAGAGACTCACTAAACAGTTCTGCTAATGGCTCTGCTAGTTCCACCTTTAGCTCCTTAAGTACCCTGGGAAGTATGCCATCAGGTCCCATTGCCTTATCCACCCTGAGCTTAGCAAGCTCTTGTAGGACCCTTTCTTTTGTGAAGGGAGTACTGTTCACCTCCCTCCCCCCTGTGTCCATGATGCTGAGCTGTGGGCCCTGCCCTACCTTCTCTTCAGTAAATACTGAGCAAAAGTATCTATTTAGGATATATGCCGTTACAGGATCCTCCTCCTCACATGCTCCCTCTTCTCCATTAAGCTTAGCAATACCCCCTCTGGACTTTCTCCTTTCACTAATGTATCTATAGAAAGTCTTGTCACCTTCTTTTACTGCTCATGCTAGTGTTTCCTCGGTTTAGGACTTTGCCTGCCTTACTGCCTTCCCTGCTTCCCTTAGGACAGTTTGGTATGCCTCCCTATCTTCATCCCGCTGTGTTCCCTTATATTTCCTGAAGGCCAGCCTTTTGGCTCTGACCTTTTCTGCTACTGTATTTGAGAACCAAAGTGATTTCCTTCTTCTTTTGCACTTCCTTTTCTGTCTAACACAATGGGATGTTGCTTCAAGTATTGCATCCTTAATGCTTGCCCACTTTGCCTGTACCCCCTCACCTGTGTTTCTTTTTGCCAGGGCTAGCTTAACTCTGTTGGCCATCTTATCAAAGTCAGCTCCTCTGAAGTCCCATATTTTGCCTTGGAATGGGATGATTTAGATGTAGTAGCCAAATTGAACCATACCATGTGATGGTCATTGGCCCCCAGGTGACCTTCTACCTGGAGATCTGTGATCCCTTCCCTGTTAGTCAGTACTAGATCTAGGATAGCCCTGTCTCTTGTGAGTTGCTGTACCAGTTGTTTGAGGCCCTCCCCCTGCAGGGAATCCACTATGTGTCTAGTTCTGGCAGATGTTCCTGCTGGTATTGCCCAATCTGCATGTTGAAGTCTCCCATTATCAGAACCTCCCCTTTAGCTGTCATGTTTTTATATCTTCTAACAGTAATGTGTCTATGTCCTCTCCCTGGTCTGGGGGCCTGTAGACAACCCCAGTTCTTATGGCTATCCCATTTCCTGTTTCCATGGTGACCCACAGTTCTTCTGGCTCCTTATGTGTATTCTGAATTTCTGTAGCTTTGATATTTTCATTGACATACAGGCCACTCCTCCCCCTTTTGCACCTCGGTCTCTCTGAACAATACATAGCCAGGTACTGAAGTCTCCCAAGTGTGGTTTACTGGTAAACCACATCTCACTAATTGCTACTATGTCCAGTTTAGCCTCTGCCATTATTGCCTGCAGGTCTGGGATCTTATTTCCCAGGCTGTGAGCATTTGTGTACATGATTTTCCATTGGCCAGATTTTGGTGTGTTAGTTGTTGGGTGAGGTTTGGCATTACCCCTGTGCATCGTATGGGGAGACAAACCTTTTTTCTTACCTGGTGATGCAAATGAACTGCAAACATGCTGAATCCCTGTTTGACCACTAGCTGAGGGGGGAGGGGTGTTCTTCCCATTCGACGTATGGGGTGCTGCACCGTTCCCCATTTGCTAGTTTAAATTTTCTGCAAAGACGTCAAACTTCTCCCCCAATGCACTGACTCCCTCCTTAGTCAGATGCAGTCCATCAAATTTAAAGAACTTTCGCTCCCAGAACTGTTGCCAGTTCCCTACAAATCTGTGTCCTTTTTCCTGGCACCAGCCCTTGAGCCACGTGTTTAGCTCCCCTATCTCCCCTTCTCTGACCTTCCGTCCATCTGCTCCCCTCTCCCAGACTGGCAGGATCTCAGAGAAGGAGATGCCAGACTAAATAGATGATAGTTTGTCACCCAGTCTGGTCAGGTGTTCCTTGGTCTCCACAACTGACTGGCTGGCGAGATCATTAGTCCCTATGTGTACTAGGACATCAATGTTTTCTCCTGCTTTGTGAACAATTTTAGCAATGCGGTCAGTGTCTCTCCATGCTGATGTACCTGGGAGAAATCTGACCATTACCCCTGGCTGGAGATGGGCATCAACTCCCCGAATCATGGAGTCTCCTATGATCAGAAGTTTTTTGGATTCCCTTTTTGCTTTTTTTGTTTTGGTTCCTGATTTGTGTGAGTTTTCTTGTGCTAGCTCTTGTGCTGCAGTGTCCTGCTCTGCAGTGTCTTCTGCCTCTTTGTTTGATTTCAGAGATAGAGGCAGATACCTGTTTGTAGCGTTTATATGGTTTTTGGAGGTAATATGTTGGAGAGCAGAGAGTGATGGGGCACCCGATTTGTCCCTCCTAACCACCTGCCAACCTCCTGGACCAATTACCCTCTGCGGTTGAGGTTTTTCTGTTGGATGCTGGGGAAATGGCGGGTGGTTCTTATAATGCATTTCCTCTTGAATATGAAATTTGAGGCGTGCAATCTCTGCCCATGCTGCCTGGAGCTGAGCCCTAAGATCTCCAAAGGCCCAGCATGTAGGACAGTGTCCTAAATCCTGTAAGACTGTCCTTCTGAAAATTGTTCCACAGTACCTGCAGTTAATGATATCCATTCCAGATAAGTTGCTGGGTTTATAACCTAGTCAGAGTAATTAGAAGGAAAAAAAGGAAAATAAATGCAAGTAATGGTTTGATTGTGTTTTGTTTAACTAGTTATAACAAGTTAAATTACTAGTGCCCCTGTAAATGAGCTCACCTTGTGGAGGCCCCACTGATCCACCCCTTCCTGCTCTGCCACAGGAAATGTCACGACTGTGGTACCCTATAAAAGGAGGTAGTGTGGGGTGGTTGGGGATGGGGTGGGTGGCTGGGCCTTCTGCCGAAAAAGAAGAACCACGGACGAAAGAACAAGGAGGTAGAGCAGAAACAATCAGTCAACAACAAATGCAGTAACCTGAAAGCTTATCCTAATGTTAGATAAAACTGTAAAACCTGTAAAGCACCACCTGTAATAATTTCAGAGAAGATATACCCTGTAAGAAACACTTTGCTACAGAGAAAATAAAGCAGTAACAGAAGATATACCTTGCAAAAGACAATTTGAATCAGAAGATTACAGCAGTAATCTGTTAGCACACACCTGTAGGCACACCTTGTAATAATGCAGGAGAATGTATACCAGCAACAACAATTTGAATCAGAGAAAAATAAAGCAATGAAATGTTAGCAATAAACAGTAGCAATCCCTGTGAGTAAAAAATAAAAACAACACCACACAGTAAATCAGTTTAGCCAAAATAAGTCTTAAGTCTTTTCCCTTGCTCTGGTAAGTTTCTCTACTCTGCCTTTCAAGCAGTCTTAGAAGGAAAGAGCTCAGGTGAAGTTAGGTGCCTTGGCCAGCAAACCAAGTGTTCTACCTCCTGAGCATTAACACCACCATCCAGGCCCTGAGCATTAACACCACCATCCAGGCACTGAGCATTAACACCACCATCCAGGCCCTGAGCATTAACACCACCATCCAGGCACTGAGCATTAACACCACCATCCAGGCCCTGAGCATTAACACCACCATCCAGGCACTGAGCAGTAACGACACCATCCAGGCCCTGAGCATTGACACCACCATCCACGCACTGAGCATTAACACCACCATCCAGGCACTGAGCATTAACACCAACATCCAGGCCCTGAGCATTAACACCACCATCCAGGCACTGAGCAGTAACACCACCATCCAGGCACTGAGCATTAACACCACCATCCAGGCCCTGAGCAGTAACACCACCATCCAGGCACTGAGCAGTAACACCACCATCCAGGCACTGAGCATTAACACCACCATCCAGGCACTGAGCATTTTCACCACCATCCAGGTCCTGAGTAGTAACACCACCATCCAGGCCCTGAGCATTAACACCACCATCCAGGCACTGAGCATAAACATCACCATCCAGGCACTGAGCATTATCATCACCATCCAGGCACTGAGCATTAACACCACCATCCAGGCCCTGAGCATTAACCCCACCATCCAGGCACTGAGCAGTATCACCACCATCCAGGCCCTGAGCAGTAACACCACCATCCAGGCCTTGAGCAGTAACACCACCATCCAGGTCCTCAGCATTAACACCACCATCCACGCACTGAGCATTACACCACCATCCAGGCACTGAGCATTAACACCACCATCCAGGCACTGGAGCATTAACACCACCATCCAGGCACTGGGCATTTTCACCACCATCCAGGCACTGAACATTAACACCACCATCCAGGCACTGAGCATTTTCACCACCATCCAGGCACTGAACATTTTCACCACCATCCAGGCACTGAACATTAACACCACCATCCGGCACTGAGCATTTTCACCACCATCCAGGCACTGAGCATTAACACCACCATCCAGGCCCTGAGCATTATCACCACCATCCAGGCCCTGAGCATTAACACCACCATCCAGGCACTGAGCATTAACACCACCATCCAGGCCCTGAACATTATCACCACCATCCAGGCCCTCAGCATTAACACCACCATCCAGGCACTGATCAGTAACACCACCATCCAGGCACTGAGCATTAACACCACCATCCAGGCACTGAGCATTAACACTACCATCCAGGCACTGAGCATTTTCACCACCATCCAGGCACTGAGCATTAACATCACCATCCAGGCACTGAGCATTTTCACTACCATCCAGGCACTGAGCATTAACACCACCATCCAGGCCCTGAGCATTAACACCACCATCCAGGCCCTGAGCATTTGATTTATAGTAAGACATATCAGAAAATTTCAAATTTAACAAGTCAGCTATTTCGTGGATGGCTGTAGCCTCCTTTTCAGATGTTTTTTAGCTTATTAATTACAGCATTTTGTTTGGGAGATAACAATGAATGAACTGTATCCCAAAAACCCTTTGTGTCAGACCAAGCAGCCTCAAAGCTTTTGTTAAAAAATTCAACTTTGGCCAGTTTTATCATTTTACTGACCTTATTCCGTTGAGACCTGTAGGTTGATAGCAATGTAGTGGAGGGAAATTGTTTATGGGCAATCCATGCCAAATTTCTTTGTTTAACCCAATACTTAATGTCCTTAAAACCACCCATTATTAGAGCCATTTACTCTTATGGTCCACAAGAGGAATATTTTGCCAAGGCTGCAGGAGTAACTGTTTTGTTTCTAATGCTGTTTATTTCACAAACTACACACAGCCATGAAAAACACACCAGTCACCCCAGGTCATCAATGCTATAATTAGTGAAGCCTATAGCTGTTTCCTTACAGAATAGCCCAATTATCCCTCAGGGGATGGCAAACTGAATGTAGCCTTTATTAGTGCTCACTGGAGAAGGAGAGGTACTTAAAATCACAGCTCTACTGCTGTAAACATCACACTAAACCAGCACTTGATAAAGCTATGGCCACAGATGCATCACTGTCATATGGGACAAGAGGCACTATAGAAAAGAAACCAATAAAACTCATACATGGGGCATAAAACTAACAGACACATTTAGAAAACACTCCTTAAAGCAAAAAAGGAAAGTACACACTAGAACTACACCCACAAATTAAAACATTCTGCACAACATTTTTCTTGTAAATTCTGACTGTAATTTCCCTTTAACTTATTCCTTATACAGGATTTCCCCCAGAGATGGTAAAAGGCACCTTGCATCAAACCTTACAGAGTTCTCCAATTTCAAAATGCCAGCTGTGGCAAACCGGAGACCCCATGTGCCAGAACAGCCATGCGCCAGACCTGTGCAAAGATCAGAGGTGCACCAGGGCAGTAGGGGGCTTGCGGTAGATGCAAGCTGTGCCAGTGGGATTATGCAAGCCAGCTGGACCTGTCAGGGCATAGAACCACCTAACAGGTGGTCTAATGGCCCTTGCACCACCACCACCAGATACAGAGCTGGGAACGATGATGGACTTGCTTGGTGCCTGGAATAGACAACCACAGACCACAGATGTGCAGCCAGGTACGGACCACAGCAGGGACATTGGCACCCAGTCCCTTAATGTGTGCCCACCTGCCTACAGGATCTGTACCGGGCATGCTCGTTGGCATCCCTGCTGGTGTCCTGAGCATGGCACCATACTCCCCTCCTCTATCTGCCACCTATCCCCACTCTGGCAGTGCAGTTTGTGTCAGCTCCCCAGGAATCCAACCTGTCCTTGTGTTGTGCAGCAGGATCAGTGGTCCATGCCTGCATGCCACACCCTCCATAAACTCCTCCCACGTGCCATGGGGTGCTCCTTGAGTGCCTGAGTTTCATCTGTGGCCTGTCTGGTACAGTTCTCAGATGGTTTAAGTCCTTCCTCACTGGCAGGACTCAGATGGTGGTGTCAGGAATTTTTTCCTCTGATCCATTCTATCGGCCATGTGGGACCTCAGGGCTTGATGTTGTCCCCCATGTTATTTGAGGTGTACATGCTGCCCCTCGGAGACATTGTAACATGGTATGGGCTGAGGTTCCACTGCTATGTTGTTGATACCCAGCTCTACCTGTCTTTTTCACCCAACCAGGATAGTGTGTGCTTGGGATTTAACAATTGCCTTGCTGAAATCCAGGACTGGATGAACTCCAGCTGGTTGAAGTTGAACTCCAGTAACACTGAGGTGATGGTTGTGGACCCAGGTCACCAGACAGAGGGGTTGGGGGCTGACCAACCTTCTGGACTTTGTCTAGGAGGTACCCAGCTTCTTTCCTCTGAATAGGAGCGGGAGCTGGGAGTGATTCTTGACAATGGGCTGACACTGCATCCCCAGGTGTCGGCAGTCGTCAAGTCCTCTTTTTACCACCTGAAGAATATCGCCAGGATCAAGCATCATGTTCCATCCAGCGATCTTCCTATGCTGATTCACACCTTTGTGACCTTGTGCCTTGACTTCTGCAACTCGCTTTATCTAGGGCTTTTGGGGGGTTGATATCCACCACTTGCAACTTGTGCAGAATGTTGCGGCCCGGTTGTTGATGGGGACCCCACGTGTGAAGTCACATCACACCGGTGCTGCGTGAATTGCACTGGCTGCCTATTCAGTGGCGGATCACCTTCAAGGTCAGGCTTCTGACCTATAAGGCCCTACACGGACTGGGCCCAGACTGCCTGCAAGAGCTTCTGTCTCCCTACTGCCCCGGGCGACCGCTCTGCTCAACTGACAAGAGGTTGCTAGAGATTCCCAGGGTGACTGAAGACATCGGGGGCCCATGCATCTGTGTATGCGGCCCCAGCCCTGTGGAATTCTCTACTCCATCAGATACGGGAGTGCATAACCATGGAGGGCTTTAAGAAGGCCCTTAAAGCACACCTATGGTTGAAAGCTTACCCAACTTGATTGTCAGCCTTGTATTTATTTGCCTACTTATTGTGTATTGTATTGCTTTTTCTTGTTTTTACTGTTCAGTGCCTTGATATTCGAAAGGTGCTTTATAAACAAAGATTTATAATTATTATTATTATTATTATTATTATTATTATCATTTGGTGGCACAAAGGAGCTGTTGTCTAGCAAATACACCCCTCCCATATGGGAATAGGTTTCAGGGTAGGTGCAAGCTGCTGTTTGGCACAGCTTGTGTCGATCTTAGGGCTAGTTTCAGAATTGGCCCTATGTCTGTAACAGAAGGGAAGTTAAAAACATTCACAATTTTATAAAGTTTCAGATAATTGCAGAAAGTGAAATTATGAACCCCTGTAACTTACAACAGTCTTCACCAAAAATCTCCATATTTTGTAGTTTCTGTGGCCCTTCCAGGAAAGCTATGCAATGTAGTTTGCACATACTGGATATAGCTACAGAGTAGGCCAGCTATTAGCAGGCAAATATTTTGTAAGATGCCAGCCGAAAATAACATAGATGCATAAAACATAGACTTTGAGGCAGATAAGGACTGCTTGGCCCAACTAGTCTGCCCATTTCCCTACCTACAGGATAAGCTGCAGATCTTAGTTAACCAACAGCTTACTTCTTCCTACCCCCCACTAGACTTGCCTTATGTCTGTCCCATGCATTCTTGAATTATCCCACTGTTTTTGACTCCACAACCTCCTCAGGAAGGCCATTCCATGCATCCATAACCCTCTCTGTGAAAAAATACTTCCTCACATTACCTCTGAGCCGTCCCCCCTCTATCTTCAAATTGTGCCCCCTTGTTCTTACACATCTAATTTTCTGAATTGAAACATAGACATAACATGCTAGACTTAGAGCCCTTATAAATACACAGCTCCTCACCAAATATCATGATAATAGGCATGTCTGTAGGACACCTAACAGCAAGTAAGCCTGCCAACTGTAAGGTCTGTCTCAATAGACAACTGAGTTATGACAAAATAGACACACTTGAAAACATCTGCAAAATTCCACAGCATTCCACAGATTTTTTTTTATTTCTTGAAATTTGTCAAAATTCTGCAAATTTGGAATTGTCTCTGTCTGCAGATCCCTAGAATTTTGGTCACAACACTGTTTTCCATCTGCTAACTTGTAGCAGAGTATAACAAGCATTTGTCAATGCCGAATGTTGTCTCGCTGGCATTGGCATTGGTAGTGCAGTGCGGAGACACATTTTGGGCAGGATGTGAAAAATGACAGCTGTACTGTTCATAAGGAGGTATGAAAAAATGGCAGTGTTGAAAATGTGGCGTGTAAATATTGCAGATTTGCAGTTACATGGGTGCATGGGAAATGCACAACACACGCTTGTAACACAGTCATTTTATGGACTTTTGGCACCAAATTTTCAACATAGGCATTTTAGCACCTCTGCAGAGCAGAGCTCGGTTGTACAGTATGCTGATGATACTGTCATCTACCGATCCTTGGGTGATGTAGCTGCTCTCGGTCCTCTACTCCAAAAGGACCTCACATCCCTAGAGACATGGCTGTGTGAGAATAGAATGGTACTTAACGCGGACAAAACTAAAGCAATATTATTTGGACCAAGGTCCTTGGGAACTGACAGGTCCTCATCCCTACAACTTTCCACACTATCTGGCAAATGCATAAAAGTAGTCCCCTCCCTAAAATACTTGGGCCTAACTCTAGATCAGTCAATCACCTACAAAGACCACATTGACCAGGTCACCAGGACACTTCACATAGCTCAGAACCTTGTACCATCTCAGAGCACAGGCTATCCCTGAGGTCAGGCTCTCCATTGACAAGTGTCCTGCTCCCTACCCTGACCTATGCGGCCCCAATTATACAAGGCTTGGCAAAGCAGGAAGTATCCAGGATGCAAATCCTATACAACAAAATAGCTCGGTTCGCTACACAAGACCACTTGAGATGTCATCACTGCGACACCCCAGCCCAGCTCTGGTGGCCCACACAGGCCACTCGGTTACGACAACCATTGCTCACCCAGACCTACAAGTTACTCAAACTCCTGGCTCTTCCAAGCATAGCAGGGCTCGTAGCTATTAAACACAACCCTAGGAACCTAAGGACCTCAGAACGAACACTGCTCGGAAGTCCCCAGAGTTCGGACCAACGCTGGCGGCAGATCCTTCTCTTGGCAAGCCCCTAGCCTATGGAACAAGCTCCCTCCCCGGTCCAGGATGCCCCCACACTTAGGAATTTCCATACTAGGCTCAAGGCCCACATGCTGGACACAAGCGCATGCCACTGCCACGGCTCTCAAGGCACCCCCTCTCATTTCTATATCAAACCCCCCTAAAGGTGGGACTACCCTGGACCTCCTAGTAGTCTTCGGATACCTAGGGACCAAAGCTACTTCATGCAAATAGCTATGCCAAATACTATCAAGGCTGAACTGTGTCATGACGAAAACCATGTTAGAAAACCACTGTCTAACTACCTCATACTTCCATAACCACTGTCTATAACTACCTTATGCTTCCACAACTTATGTAATCAAATGTAACTACATTATGCTTCCACAACTTATGTATTCAAATGTTGTCTCCTCTATTATACCCTGTGTTGTCCTGTTATATATCCTGTATTGTACTGTTATCCCGGGCTGCCCCTGAAAAAGGGACCTTCGGGGCTCATTGGGCCTACCCGGTCACCAAAATTTAATAAATAAAAATAAATAAATGTACAGTGTCACTGTCATTTCCTCAAACTGTCCCAAAAAGTGATTTTGCACAGTAACCGCACTATTCTGCGCCGGACGTGCGAAAACACATTCCGAACAAGATGTAAAATGACAGCTATACTGTTCATCAAGAGGTGTGGAAAAATGGCAATGTTGAAAATCTGGAGTAAGAAATAATATAAATTTGTGGCAGACTTACAAGCGATGTACAAACTGCGCAACTTTTACTCGTAACACGGTCATTTTATGGAGTATTGTCACCAAATTTTCAACATAGGCATTTTGGGACCTCTGCTCATGAACAGTGTCACTGTCATTTCGTAATCTGCCCCGAACACTGATTTCCCACAGTGACTGCACTATTGTGCGTCGGAAGTGCGGAAACACATTTTGGCCAGGATGTGAAAAATGACAGCTGTACTGTTCACAAGGAGGTGTAGAAAAATTACAGTGTTGAAAATCAGGCTTGAAAATATTGCGAATTTGCGGAGTTATGAGCTTGTGTAGCAACTGAGCAACGCATGCTCGTAACACAGTCATATTATGGAGTATTGTCACCAAATTTTCAACATAGACATTTTAGAACCTCTGCTCATGAACAGTGTCACTGTCATTTTCATAATCTGTCCTGAACACTAATTTCCAAAAGCTACCGTGCTATTGTGCTCTGGAAGTGCGGAAACACATTTCGTCCAGGATGTGAAAAATGACAGCTGTACTGTTCACAAGGAAGTATAGAAAAATGACAATGTTGAAAATCTGGTGTGAAATATTATGGTCGCGGCGTTACGGCGTGTATCAACTGCATAGCACTTGTATGCTTGTAAAACAAGCATTTTCCCACAAAAATTTGCAACATAGGCTTTTGAGAGCCCACCTCATGAACAGTGCCACTTTCCTGCATGACATCTGTCCCGAAGGTGATTCCACGTAGTGACTGTGAATTCACCTTTTGGGACCAATTAACGTCATTACAGTGACAGAATTCATGAGGGGGGTCCCAAAAACCCCATGCTGAACATTTGGTGCAAAAATTCCAAAAAAATGCCCTAGATATGCATCAAAGTTGAAAAAAAAAACCCTATTTATTTCATTATACAGCTTACCGGCATTTCCTCAGTTCGCAGTCGGCTTTGAAGAGTGCAGTCTTGTTCACGGTCCACCAAACATCATCGCGTCGGACTCCAAAGGTAAGTATGGGGTGAGGGGGTGTATGGAGAGGCAGGGTGTGCAGTGAGTGAGTGTGGGTGGGGGGTAGGGGAGACTACGAGGGACGTTTTCTGTTTACAGGTGGTTAAAAAAACACACACGCAGGCCAGTTTTCTTTTTACAGGTGTTTTTTTTGAGAGGAATACAGTAGCCAACGGGATTGGGCAAACCCCATCGCACATAGGGACTGGAGGGCACTAGCTGAGGAGGATTGGGCACCCCTCAGCACAGAAGAAGGGGGGACATCATGCTGATGGGGATTGGGCACCCCCATCGGCAAACAATGAAAGCGGGGGGGGCATGAGCCGAGGGGGATTGGGCACCCCATTGGCAAGCAAAAGAGAGGGATGGGACACATTATGCCGACAGGGAGTGTTCTCCCCAATCAGCATATTCATGAGGGGCAGGGTAAGCCAACCAGGGGATTGGGCACCTCTGAAGTCGGCAGTTTAGTGGCCACTGTGCCCCCATGTTACTGTCTGGTGAAACATGTAGGAAGGTCCACTGCATGTGACGAGCTTTGCTCTCATTGCAGCAGACCTTTCCTTTGATGTGCATGCCAGATTAGTATGCATGGTGTGGCGCTGGAATGCAGGCTGATTGGGGAATGAGGGACGCACCTACTGGTGCACGCCCTGCATTCGCCCAACAGCGACCGCGCCTCCAAATCTCCACTACAGCAAGATGTTGGCTGCGCAAGCACGCCAACATAAAAAGGGACAGGAAATTACTGTGACTTTACAGCTGTTTGTAATGTTTCTGTTTTCAGAAAAGATATTCTTACCCCCAAGGATGCACTGTTGAATACCATCCTCCAGGTGAGATATTAAATTGAGGTATATTTTTCCAGTGTCTGGTGACTGTCCAGGTGAAAGCTGTAAACAAATCTCATGGCCCTTACCATGATCACTTTGTGCAAAAGAACCACAACAAGATCCTTCTCCATGATTACGGAATACTTTAACCATCTGATATTAATGGTTGCCCAGGCAACCTATGGTCACTGCAATTCTCAAACAGGAGTCAGAGTGCAACTGCAGCACAGTAAAGGGTCAGCCAAGTCTGGGTCCTTCACAAGGCCACTCAGCTTGAGATCTTCTTACCTCAGGATGCTGACAGTGAGCTATAAAGCTTCTTTTCATGGTCCTAACAGTTACTCAGAGATGCTTCCAATCTTGAGAAAACCTTGCCCTTTTTGAAGATGCCTGATTCCCTGTAAATAGATACTGCTGAGGGGATCAGCTGAGTAAAAGATGCACGATGTGTCCAGACACTGCAGAGTAAGAGCGGGGAATTTCCACTGATGTCCTGGCCAGCACTGATTCCTCTTGCCAATGAAAAAGGTCCATGCAAGCCACCACCCGGGATGCACCTGGAAATGATGAACTGTCCCAGCTCAATGTGTCTTTCCTGGTCAAAAATGATAAATAAATAAATAAATAAATAAATAACTGAAATCCTGCCCTAGGTTTTGTGGACTGATGCCAGATTCAGTATTATGTTCCTCTAATGCTGCTGCCTCACTACATATCCACACCGGTCTGTTCCTGCTGCTTAAATTTTTTTGGTATTGTGCAACCATCTTCCTTTTTACTGGGATGGATTTTTGAAGGCTGATGCAGGCTTGCTTGAAGACCTGCGTCAAACCCTTATGTCGCTGTAGCTGTGGCATTGCCAATTGTGACAGCTGCACCTCAGTTTATAATCTTGGGTGCAGTTGTGACAGTCAATCCGATTTATGACAGCTTGTGAGAAACTTTAGCCATAAGCTGCACATTATGGGTCCCTGGCATTGAAACACGCTAGACCACAAAAAGATGGTCTAGTGAATGTCACTGTCACATATGGGCTAAAAATTAATTTAGACTGCTGTGAGACTACTGTGCCATATATTTGATGCACCCAAGGCATACAGCAGTTCTAAACATTAGAAAATGTGGCTCCTCTATGTAATTTACCTTATATGTGTATGCTCTAACAACCAAGTTGCACCAAGCTATTATTACCTAGCATTTTATTTTGTTGTATTGCCTTCAACTTTTGTTTTTTGACAAACAAATCTCCAGTTCCAGTCCTTGCATTCTATTCCTGCCTTCCTCTTGGGCACACTTGGAAATGAGCTGTTCTCAGCTCAATGTGCCCTCTTGGCCACAGATTTTAAATCAATAAGCATACAATAAATGTAAAGTTGCATATTTTTCATTTAACTTTTCAAATGTCCTTTGTCACATGACATTATAATGAAGACTTTTTCCACAGTGACATAATAAATTCTTGAATTTTCTTCTTCACAGTAACAGATCCTAAATGCACTTTGAAAATGGCTCCAGCTACAGACTCATGCCCAATTTTAGAAAGACTTGGGGATGCCACAAGTCCAAGTTACACCAAACATACAGTGCAGGGGGCTTACGGCATCATTTCGGTGCCGATTGCAGTTCTCCCTCAGGTGTGCCGATACCTGGAATTTTAGCATCTCTCCCCGGACTAACCGTCATTTTGGACCTTTTATGAAGGTTTGCACCAAATAATTGACACAAGATGCACCATAAATTGTGGAAACTATTTGCAACTCGCCCAGTGTACTAAAATTGGGTGCAGCTGCATCAAAAGAGGAGTTTAGCGCTGATCCGCGCCGAACGATTGAAAGCGGATGCAGAGGTTGAAGCAAGCGCTGCGTCAAACTTTGAAAATCGGGCCCGGTGAGTTTTGACTTGAGGTCATGGTCTCACGTTATTTGAAAGCATAGTGCAAGTTGAACCCAAAGTTAAGGAGTGAGAATTCAATAATGATTACAGAGGATATAGAAATAATCTGTCACAAAGGAAACATTCGTAATTACACAGTGCATGAGCTATCCTATCTCTCTCCCTGACTTGTAACTTTATTTAAATGTTATTTTAACAGGTTAACAAGCAGGACCCTGGAAAGCTTGTTTACAGGCACAACATCGGGGGTCAGAGGAATTTACATGTGTATAAGCAACAAGCAGTTATCGCATATCACAGCAATAGAAACAAGAAGCAAATAATAAAAGAAGGTACAAATAATGCTGCACAAGAATTAAGTACCAACATTTACAAAATTACAAGTTACAATAATATCCCTGGACTCCAAAAACAGCATAAGGAAAGCAAAATCCACAAGCTAAATTACCAGCATGAGGAATCAGCATAAGATAGCTTGGACAACTAGATTAGTCAGCAATCAGAATAGGCAGCAAGTAACACACTCAAGTGGCAGTGACCTGCCCCACATAACCCATGAGAACCCACTCGTATTCACTGTATGGTAACTGGCTGGGGTCATAGTACCTAGAAATCAAAACATGCATTCCTTGCATTAAATGGTTATGCTGCTGCTTTCTGAATTATGGGTGTGGAGAGTGTCCCCTGATGAAGCTCCAGGAGTGCCTGAGAGTGACCCGTGGTGAAGCTCCCATCGAGTAAAGTGCTAGCACTCCAGGGCTATGTTAAGCTGGTTTATTTGCACTGCGTATATCAAAAATGTTATGTCACTGGCAGCTTATTCAGTATAAAATAGCACATTTTCTGCTGGCATCCTGAATTTGGCCTCCTTTCTTTTACTGACATACCTAGCTGGAGTGTGGCTACCCTTGTATGTACCGTGCATTCCGAACTAGCTAAACAGTCACATTTCCATCTTTGTAAACTAGTTGACTGCGTCACCAACTCAGTGTTAATACAGGGTCAACAAAACACAAAATGACAAAAAAATTAAAAGGTGCAAAGGCAGAGTTTATGGTAGCTATGTAAGTGGTAGCAAGTTAAATACATTTTTGTACAGCACCTACATGATGCAGATGTAACTCTTTCTTTATGCCTGAACCAGTTACTAAAAAAATAAAATACAAGCAACTGTGTAAAGAAAAAAACTCATTTTTTTCACCCCGTGTCTTTTGCTTCTATAAACTACTTGAGCTTTGCTCTTGTAGTTACGTAGCAACCCACACTTCGAGAGTGTAAACAAAACTCATATCACACAGTTGTCCATACATTGTTCAATATATAGCTGCACCTTCATACCTTAATCAACTGTTTATTTACTTAGCTATTTTGTGAGCGTTGAATGCAGACAGACACGCACAGTATGTATTTTGTGCTTCACCCAATTACCCAAATCCTGAATACTGACTATTTTGATCTATTCCTAAACTATAATTTAGCCTGCATGCTAAACCTATACAAAATAACACAGTGCCTGTAGATTATGCATGAGCAGTTATACCTGTGGGACCTGCAAAGGTTGCATTTTTTAAATTCAGCCTTGTTTCATTAACACTCTTTCAGTGACATGTCTCATGAGATACAATACCCACAAATAGATCTTAAGCTTCTTCATCTGACTATTAATGCACTCCTCTCCCCTATCACAAAAATCTTCAATCTTTCCCTTTGTCTTGGTCAGTTCCCCTCACTCTGAAAATCCACCATTGTCACGCCTATTCTTAAAGGTGGTGATTGCACCTTTCCAGGAAATTACAGTCCCATTTCTATCCTGCCTCCACTTTCCAAAGCCCTTGAAAAATTAGTCACTGAACAGCTTTTTGACTACCAAACTAATCACAATCTACCTTGCCCAGAACAGCATGGTTTCTGGAAGGGCCACAGTACTATCTCTGCTCTTCAGGAATACACCTCTTTCATTCACCAGTCTCTTGACAGGGGACACCTAGTTGGGTCTGTGTACATAGACTTGACTAAGGCATTCAGCACTGTAAATCATTCCCTCTTCAGTAGGTCCCTCCTCTCTTTAGGAGTATCTCAAGATGCCTCTACTTGGTTTACCGACTACCTACGGAGCAGATCCCAGTAAGTCCATATTAACAACACCGTCTCCTCTAGCCTACCCGTGAGGTCTGGGGTCCCCCAAGGCTGTATCCTTGGACCTCTTCTCTTCAGCTTGTTCTTGAACTATCTTCCCAAGGCCTGCTCTGGAAAACTCCTACTCTGTGTTGATGATTGTGTTCTCTTCAGCAGTCACCTTGACCACATCCCTCTCCAGCACGCCCGTCAAAATTTATTCTCAGAAGCTGAAACCTGGTTCTCTGCCCACAAACTCGTAGTTAACTATAAGAAAACTAAGAGCGTGGTCTTCTCCCACCACCAGTATAAATAGCATGATGCCCCTCTGCAAATCTGCAACTTTCATAACGCATACCTGGAACAAGTAAACGCCTTTAAATATCTCAGAATCATGCTTGCCTCAGTCCTTACTTTCCAAGAACATATCCATCTACTTAGCTCTGCTATATACACTAGAATAGGGTTCAATTTACCACCATAAATGCTGTCTGCCCTCTGATGTGCTTCGCCTTGCTGTCTCTTCCTCAGTCCTCTCCCTAGTGGGCTATGGGATTACTATCTATGGTGTTGCTGACCATACTGTCCTCCATAGGATTAAAGTGTCACTGAACAAAGCCTGTTGACTTGTCATGGGCTGTGCTAGGCACAACCATACTTGTGACCTCTATAGTCTTTTGAATTGGTTGAATTTTGATGACAGGCTAAAATATCAAACCTGTCTTCTTTCCCAAAAAATCTCATTAGACCTTTCTTCCCCCCGGCTCC
This sequence comes from Neoceratodus forsteri, assembly GCA_016271365.2. Taxonomy (NCBI): domain Eukaryota; kingdom Metazoa; phylum Chordata; order Ceratodontiformes; family Ceratodontidae; genus Neoceratodus; species Neoceratodus forsteri. The sequence goes on along the minus strand of JADMNL010000029.1, from coordinate 142,190,909 downwards.
TAAATCTCTTTCATTCTACCCATTCGCAAAGATCCACTAGAGGCTCTGCCACAGCCTCCTTGCAGGTTCCCCACTGTAGGACCTCCCTTGGAAAATGTGCCTTCTATTATAGGACTCCCCTTTGGCTAAACTCCCTACCGGCTGCTACCTCAGCTGTGGCCAAGCTTGGCCCTTTCAAATCTCGTCTTCTGGAATACATTGTTTCCTCCAGTTCCTGTGATTGCTTCTAACCTCTCTCCCTGTCTACCCCTATTTCCACTTCTGTAGTCATGTATCTGCTCTCCCTGGCTCTCACTTGCCGTACTCCTCCCTTCCTTCCCCTTTCTCTCACACTTCCTCCTCTCCTCAGTATTCTCTCCATACCTACTATTCCCTCCTTGTCTTAGCTCTGACTGGCACTATTTTACCTGACTTTATTATTGTTTCTTGCCTGTACTGATTATATACATAATGTATAATGTATTACCTGCCCTGGATAGTTTTTTATCCAGTATTTTCTGTTTTGTTTTATTTGTACCAATCATGATTGTCATTTCCTGTATTCCTTATTGTACCTCCCTGATATGGAGCCTTTGCAAAACAGTCTCTAATTCACAGGTTTCTAATTCGAATCATTTAATAAAATTATATAAATAAAATAAAAAATATGCAATGGTTCCATATCAGTCATCATATCCTATATGCTCATCTCTGAAAATAAATTTTCAGCCCCCACCTGGCACCTAAATCATCATCATTATTGTATTTTTTTTTTGGAAAAAAAATATCTCTTTTGGCTCTGCATACTACATTCCAAAGTGTTTCTTTATAGAACAAAATTATTTACTGTTGGGGTACAAAAAACACCCATGAATTGTGAAACACATGCTTCTGTAGTAATGTATGTCAGCTTCTCCATCTTCTGAATTTCCTTCATCATGCCCTACTGTTTCTTTCTGCTCAGAGGGAAATCTTTGTTAGCAAACATATTGCAATCAGTCTGAGTTATCAGAGGGCTTTTGGGGGCTCACCCTTCTTCCACCTATCACAGCTTCAGAATACCCAATCTCCTCCCCAAGTCCTACTCTCCATCTTTCTCCTCCAATTCTCTACCTTTTTCCTTTGAAGTATTTGTCCAATCACAAGGCTGGAAAATGTAAAGTGGAACTATTTTTCTTTTCTGCAACTTGCACATCCTATCACCATTTCCTGTAAATTTTGTTCTGCTGTACTTGGACTGTGCAGTATGTCACTTTACTTGGACTGTGTGATGTTTTGATTGACTGCTGTCGCTTTACTTGGACTGCGTGATGTTTTGATTGATTGCTGTCACTTTACTTGGACTGTGCAATGTTTTGATTGACTGCTGTCACTTTACTTGGACTGTGCAATATGTCACTTTACTTGGACTGTGTGATGTTTTGATTGATTGCTGTCACTTTACTTGGACTGTGCAATGTTTTAATTGATAGCTGTCGCTTTACTTGGACTGTGCAATATGTCACTTTACTTGGACTGTGCGATGTTTTGATTGATAGCTGTCACTTTACTTGGACTGTTCGATGTTTTGATTGATTGCTGTCACTTTACTGGGACTGTGCAATGTTTTGATTGATAGCTGTCGCTTTACTTGGACTGCGCAATATGTCACTTTACTTGGACTGTGCGATGTTTAGATTGATTGCTGTCACGTTACTTGGACTGTGCAATGTTTTGATTCATTGCTGTCTTGAGAAAAGCAGATACGTTGCACAACATCTAGTTTTTTTCCTGTCTGTGGTTGCTATGTCAGTATCCACCCATGCTGTAGTTGCACAAATCCAGCGGTGGGTGCTCAATCCCGCTGCAGAAATCACCTCCCCCTGCCCAAATCTGCTAATAAGCACAGCTGCCAGTGTTACCCCGTCCTGCCCAACGCAGTAAAACCAAAAAAAATGGCACTGGGTGCTCAACCTCACCATCAGTACTGTTAACCACCCCCACCTTTGCCCATCCCAGCAATTACAGTACGCCAGCAGCAGGTGCTCAATGCTATCACCAATATCCTCCCCACCTGCCTAACCCAACTCATAAACAACGCTGGCAACAGGGGCTCAGTCCTGCTGCCAGAATCCCCCCCCACCTGCCTGACCAAACTCATAAACAACACTGGCAGTAGGGGCTCAGTCCTGCTGCCAGTAACAACCCCTCCCACCCAATCTTGCTATCTTCCCTTAAAACACTACACCCAACCCCCAGTGCTGGCTAACACCACCTCGCCCCAGTATGCGATGACAGGATGCCCACTCCGGATGTCATTAAATAACACACCAACACTGGAGTGCCTGATTCCCGGTGTCAGGACCTGAACAAAAGATAACTATTCCTTGTTGTTCCTTTTTTCTAAAACCTGCAAAAAAGAAAATGTCCCAGTGATGTCTTCCACCTCCCTGATCCTCTGACCCCTACCCCTGTACTGACCCCTTCTCTCAGCACCCACCACTCCACCCTCACCCTTGTCCCTCACTTACTGTACCTCTCAGTGGTCAACAAAGAGTACTCCTGTCACACTCGGTGAATGTTCTGCCCTTACCGAGCCGGACTGCGAACTGTCCGAAAACAATGGACTGTAAGTCAGGTTAAAGGCATATAATGTGGTTGGAACTTTAACTCATAACTTTGTCATTATTTGAACATTTTTGCCACAGATTTAAACATAGACTTTGTTTTAATCCACCTCATGTGCAAGACAGATGCCATTGTTTTTCCGTCCCCAACAAAACATGTTTTCACATTCACTCTGCAAAATCACCTTTCAGAAAGGGTTTTAAAACATTTCACCTCACTTGATCATTAGGTGGAGTAATGAAAAAATCGATATCCATGTTAAAAATCTGGGATCAAAGTGTCAAAAAACAATGAAATTGTGAAAAAACACTGACATTTTTCAACAGTTACTCATAACGTTATTTGTGCAGATTTTGACCCCACATTTTCAACATAGCCTTTTTTATCCCACTACATAAACATGACGTATCATTTTTCAGATCCTGCCCAAAATGTGTTTTCATGCTTGGGCCACAAAATTAAGTTCTGGGCAGGAATTCAAATTTGGGGTCATAATCTAAGAAAACAATAATGTTATGTGTGAACGTCTTCATTTCCCCATCGTGACAATGTCACTGTTATAACTCATGTTATTAGTTTGTTAGTTTTAACCACTGCGCTATCTATGCCCAACAACTACACAGCAAATACAAGCTAGCAAACATGGTTGTCACTGATCAATGCTTTTTATACAGTAAAATGGCAATGAGGAAAAATGGAAAGTGATTGGCTGACTCACATGCGGCTTGGCTGCCAATCAAAGTACAGTGGCAGTTGGCTTTCAAACATTTAAATCAAAGCATTTAGATATTTTTCTGCCTGAACAATTTGTTTTACAAGTACAATGATGCACTCTGGGGTGTGTGGTAAAAGACATATCTTACTACACTTCCCAAGGTGGTTGAAAGCACTCAGTCGAGTCTCGTGCTTCATAACCTGCCTGGGTATGCATACAAAGATATGTAATAAGATTTGTCTTGTCATACACTCTGTTGTGGGATATTGCCTACATCTCTTTCTATGGTGCTTTTCTTTGTTGCAGTGAAGTGAACATAAAGCAAATAGTTTTGCATTTCTGTCTTTTTCTCTAGTGAAGATGCTTACTACAATAGATGTTTACCCTCCTGCAACCCCTCCCTCCCTCTTTCTCTTTCTCTCTCCATTTCTCTGTCTTGCACTCACTTTCAAAGTATATATAGCTTTTTTTTTGCAATGAACAATATTTATTGCAAAAAGATAACATGAATGCATCATTAGGATTACAAAGCCACAAAAGCAGGGGAATGCAGTGTTAGGGTTATTTCAACCTTAATGCCCACAGTCAAGCTACAGGTCTGGGGTTAGGGTGCTGTGAAAGTGAACTTTACCAGCAAATCTGGTGCAAAGTTTGGAACTTCGCACTATGCAGAGCAACGTCCCAAATCATCCCCATCTTTGTGTGGCAAAGTTCTGTGTGGCAAAGTTCTTTTCTTTTTAAACAGCTGTCAATAAATATCCACCCCACCAACTGTGAAGTACAGTACCCCCTCCCACTACCGTTATCATTTCAAATGAGTAACCCCACCCTACCTTCTTTCATGGTAACACACTGATTTCTCTGTTTTTGCTTTGAAGTCCGTGTCTTTTAAATTTCTTTCCTATTTGGGGTCACCTTGACTCAAACAATTGTGATTTCATGGCTGGTTCCCTCTCTCCCTGGGCTGCGATAGAGATGCGGCACCCTGATGTGTTCAAACACAAACAAGGCACATGTCTGTGCCTGCCGTTTTTAGCCTTTGCAGATGGTTTGTGAGGCCTTTGGGTACCATTCAGTCCTGTTTAAAGAGAACTGCACTGAACCTGTAAGTCATTTTCCAGCAGAAGCTAATCTTTAAAAAGTGGTTTTAATTATGGTATTGTTCTACCTTTATAGGCTTTTTAGTTATCCCAGTGGGAGTTTTCAACTTATACTGTAGACTGGTGGTGAATACCATTTTAAAACTGTATTTTTTTTATTTAAATAAACATATTTTTACAAGATAAGAAACAGAGCCCAGAAAACTTATTTCCAGCAGTGACCTGTATGATGTAGTTTGTGTCCTTGTGAAGCTCTTACATTGTTGTCACAATGCATATGTGTACTACTATTGAACTCTGTGATTAAGAGGGACATTATCTACATCATACAGTTCTAAAATGGTGTTTAACAGTGATGTATACATTAGAAATACCCACTGAGGTTACTAGAGTGCCTGTACAGATGAAACAGTAACAGGCATGAAACCAGTATTAAAGAAGTATCTTAGTATCTTCAACTAGGAAAAATGGCTTACAGATTCAGTGTAGTTCTCCTTTAAATTTGAGCCAGCCTTAATTATATACAGGTGATTTACATATGTTTCTCATGATGCTTTGCACTATAGTAGTTTATATGATTTGGAATTTCTTTGACACTTAGCATTATTGCCAGTGCCATTAAGGGTCACCTTTACTTCAGTGCTTAAACTCAAAAAATCTGAAATTTGGCTTGCATATTCTTGGGCCCATGATCTCTGGTTTCTGAACAGTTGGAACTGGCTGGTTCAGTCATTCAAAAGATGTAGAAAGTTGAAAGCATAAAAATACATTTTTAAGACCTTTTTTGCTCATTGATAGCTCAAAAATGCCTGGGAAGTAAAACCTGAATCTTCAAAGTTAGTTATAGTTTGACCCAAAGTTTTTTTGTAGGGGGGCAACAATTTGGTTTAATTGGGAATTCATTTCCATTTTTGTTTATGCACAGTTCTGTTTTTCATGATTTTTCATAAGGCGTTTCTCACAAAAACAGGGCGTGCCATTTTCTTAACTTGATATCTTTTTTGGTGACTCAAAAGCTCCATTTTCATGAGTCTGTAAACTCCTGGAAAAGGATATATCCTTTAAGGCAAAGAGTTCCCCATCGCATCCAATCCGAGCAAAAAATACTATATTTCCCTGGTAGCCTAGTGGTTCCCCCCCGTCCAATCTCAAAGCCACCAGTATTTTATTTATACCTGGTAGTCTAGTGATCCTCTCACACACCCACCCCGGCACCCCAGTATACCACTTTTTGTAATTAGGTATAAAAATCTCTGGTCATTTAATGGCAACCCTTGCCCTTCCAGTCCCAGTTCCATGTTTTATATTTAGATGCATATCATTTAATTACCATGGACTTAAAGTCTCACAATTTATATCCAAAACTTTGTAAAAGGTTTAACTACATTTGATTGCTTTTTACTTAGTCACCCGTAGAACAACAGTAGATACCTAATTATTGAAATACACATCCTTTGTGACAGGGGTACAGGAACTGCTAAATGATGTGATGTTTTGCTTAGTTCCTACATTACAAGGGCTCACTCACACTTACATACTTGTTAACTTTTGTGAAAATTTGTGATCGATTTGGTGGTTTATAACTCTGCTACTCTTAGAGCTAGGCATGAGAAACTTGGAACATATACCCTCTACAAACTACCAAATATGGTCAGTTTCTTTTAGTTAAAGGTAAAATTAGATGGAAAACTCTTAAAATCAACTTTTGCAAAAGTCTGCAAAATTTTGCAAAAGCAAAACTGGTACTTCCAGTTACATTTTAGTGGTTAAAGTGACATTTCACAGCAGCACTAATCTCTGTGTTTTCCTAACAGCTTCTGATTTGTGAAATGCTTTAGTATACCGTGTGCATGGAATGTGTACTATAAAACCCAGTGCCTTCCCTATTTTTCGAAAATGTCTCCTAGGTACTATTCCAGCTCCTTTAAGTATGAAGTATGTTTCCATATATAATATATGTGTACTTCTGGCCATTTTGCTCCATGCCAGAATGTCACTGTTACTGTATTCCCCAGATTATATTTTATAATGCAATGCTTTCTTAATACAATGAAATGTCTAAAAACTCAAGTAGAATATTTTTATGCAAACTGCCTTCAGACTCCTGAGTTTGATAACTAAGAGAATTAGAGAAAAACCTATTCCCACTATTCACTGGCATGCAATTGATATTGTCGTTGCAATTTCAATTGGAATTCTTGTGCAGTCTTTGGGAGTCTAGGGCTTAGAAGCCATGCAGATTTCAGCTGTATCATTTCTATGAATAAATTAACATAGAGGATAATGGCTGGGGATCGGGTGATAACCACGCTGTAATCACCTCGAGTGGTTGCCAGGGCAAACATGGTAAACCTCGAGAGCGCAGCTCGTGAGGTTTACTGTAGCCCTAGCAACCACAAGAGGTGATTTCAGCGTGGTTGTCACCCAGTCCCCAGCCATCATCTTTTATAGTGTATGGTCAAAAAAAACACTGTTTGCTTTCTATGTGTGAGAATTATGGAACTCTGGTGCATTCTTTTTCGTTATGCCACTGTTTGGAAGTTCTGAAGTGTGGTTAACAACTTTTACAATTCTAAACAGTGCATAACAAAGCTGTGTGACTGCTGATTATGGTGGTTAATAGGCACTTACCATACATTATAAAAGAAGTATTGATTTTCTCTTCTCTCCATTTTTTTGATACCTTAGCAAATTAGCAGTCAGTTATCTAACAGGTCCATAAATTCCTCATTACAGATTTTGGATTTCAAGAATGGAAAGAATGAAAATATGTTCATGGCAGCTTTGATATAAATTTCTAAAAGTCTTCATTTTCCAACTAACCAAAAATGAAGGAATTTTGAGCAACATAAAAGAAAGGTTTGAAACCACAGAAGGAAAGTCCAAGTACAAACTACAGCAAAGAGAAACACGCTCACTATCCATAGTTTATTTCACTCCAGTGCTTTCTGTATTATGTTTATTTACCCTGTAAACCATCCCACTGAGGTCCCCTGTAAATCATCCAGCTGTGCCCCCTGTAAACCATTCAGCTGTGCTCCTTGTAAACTATTCAGCTGCAGCCCACTGTAAACCATCCTGCTGAGGCCACCTGTAAACCATCCAGCTGTGCCCCCTGTACACCATCCCACTGAGGCCCCCTGCAAACCATCCAGCTGTGCCCCCTGTAAACTATCCAGCTGAGGCCCCCGGTACACCATCCAGCTGTGCCCCCTGTAAACCATCCAGCTGTGCCCCCTGTAAACCATCCAGCTTACCCCTGTAAATCATTCTGCTGCAGCCCAATGTAAACCATCCAGCTGTGTCCCCTGTAAACCATCCCGCTGTGTCCCCTGTAAACCATCCAGCTGTGCCCCCTGTAAACCATTCAGCTGTGCCCCCTGTAAATCCTTCTGCTGTGCCCCTGTAAACCATTCAGCTGTGCTCCTTGTAATCTATTCAGCTGCAGCCCACTGTAAACCATCCAGCTGTGCCCCCTGTAAATCATTCAGCTGTGCCCCCTGTAAATCATTCTGCTGTGCCCCCTGTAAACCATCCAGTTGTGCCATCTGTAAACCATCCCTCTGAGGCCCCCTGTAAACCATCCAGTGGTGCCCCTTGTAAACTATTCAACTGCAGCCCACTGTAAACCATCCAGCTGTGCTCCCTGTAAACCATCCCACTGATGCCCCCTGTAAACCATCCAGCTGTGCTCCCTGTAAACCATCCAGCTGTGCCCCCTGTAAATCATTCAGCTGTGCCCCCTGTAAATCATTCTGCTGTGCCCCCTGTAAACCATCCAGTTGTGCCCTCTGTAAACCATCCCGCTGAGGCCCTCAGTAAACTATCCAGCTGTACCCCCTGTAAACCATCCCACTGAGGCCCCCTGTAAACCATCCAGCTGTGCCCCCTGTAAACCATCCAGCTTGCCCCTGTAAATCATTCTGCTGCAGTCCAATGTAAACCATCCAGCTGTGTCCCCTGTAAACCATCCCGCTGAGGCCCCCTGTAAACCATCCAGCTGTGTCCCCTGTAAACCATCCAGCTGTGCCCCCTGTAAAAACACTCAGCTGTGCTCCCTGTAAATCCTTCTGCTGTGCCCCTGTAAAGCATTCAACTGTGCTCCTTGTAAACTATTCAGCTGCAGCCCACTGTAAACCATCCAGCTGTGCTCTCTGTAAATCATTCAGCTGTGCCCCCTGTAAATCATTCTGCTGTGCCCCCTGTAAACCATCCAGTTGTGCCATCTGTAAACCATCCCTCTGAGGCCCCCTGTAAACCATCCAGCAGTGCCCCTTGTAAACTATTCAGCTGCAGCCCACTGTAAACCATCCAGCTGTGCCCCCTGAAAACCATCCCACTGAGGCTCCCTGTAAACCATCCAGCTGTGCTCCCTGTAAACCATTCAGCTGTGCCCCCTGTAAATCCTTCTGCTGTGCCCCCTGTAAACCATTCAGCTGTGCTCCTTGTAAACTATTCAGCTGCAGCCCACTGTAAACCATCCAGCTGTGCCCCCTGTAAATCATTCAGCTGTGCCCTCCCTCTGTAAACCATCCCATTGTGCCCCCTGTAAACCATCCAGTTGTGCCCTCTGTAAACCATCCCTCTGAGGCCCCCTGTAAACCATCCAGTGGTGCCCCTCGTAAACTATTCAGCTGCAGCCCACTGTAAACCATCCAGGTGTGCCCCCTGTAAACCATCCAGTTGTGCCATCTGTAAACCATCCCTCTGAGGCCCCCTGTAAACCATCCAGCGGTGCCCCTTGTAAACTATTCAGCTGCAGCCCACTGTAAACCATCCAGCTGTGCTCCCTGTAAACCATTCAGCTGTGCCCCCTGTAAATCCTTCTGCTGTGCCCCTGTAAACCATTCAGCTGTGCCCTTTGTAAACATTCAGCTGCTGTCATCGCCCCTGTAAACCATTCCAGCTGTGCCCCTGTAAATCATCCCACTGAGGCCCCCTGTAAACCATCCAGCTGGTGCCCCTCAGAACTATTCAGCTGCAGCCCATCAGAAACCATCCAGCTGTGCCCCCTGTAAACCGTCCCACTGAGGCCACCTGTAAACCATCCAGCTGTGCCCACTGTAAACCATCCCACTGAGGCCCCCTGTAAACCATCCAGCGGTGCCCCTCGTAAACTATTCAGCTGCAGCCCACTGTAAACCATCCAGCTGTGTCCCCTGTAAACCATCCAGTTGCATCCCCCGTAAACCATTCAGCTGAGGTCTCCTGTAAACCATCACTCTAAGGATCTCTGTAAACCATCCAGCTGTGGCCCCCCCTCTATACTAAACTATCCAGCTGAGGCACCTGTAAACCATTCAGCTGTGCCCCCTGTAAACCATCCAGCTCTGCCACCTGTAAACCATCCTGCTGAGGCCCCCTGTAAATCATCCAGTTGTGCCCTCTGTAAATCATCCCTCTGAGGCCCCCTGTAAATCATCCAGTGGTGCCCCTTGTAAACTATTCAGCTGCAGCCCACTGTAAACCATCCAGCTGTGCCCCCTGTAAACCATCCCGCTGAGGCCCCCCGTAAACCATCCAGCTGTGCCCCCTGTAAACCATCCCGCTGAGGCCCCCTGTAAACCATCCAGCTGTGCCCCTTGTAAACCATCCCGCTGAGGCCCCCTGTAAACCATCCAGCGGTGCCCCCTGTAAATCATTCTGCTGCAGCCCAGTGTAAACCATCCAGTTGCATCCTCCTGTAAACCATCCAGCTGCGCCCACTGTAAATCATTGTGCTGTGCCCCCTGTAAACCATTCAGCTGTGCTCCTAGTAAACTATTCAGCTGCAGCCCACTGCAAACTGTCCAGCTGTGCACTACCCCTTTAAACTAAGCTATTTAACTGCAGTCCCTGTAAATCATCCAGCTGAGGACCCCTTTAAACCATCCAGCTAAGTCCCCCTGTAAACCATCCAGTTATGGCCCCTTGTAAACTAAGCCATTCAGCTGTGGCCCCTGTAAACCGTCCAGCTAGCCCCCTGTAAACTGTCTGGCTGAGGTCCCTGTAAACCATCCAGCTAGCCTCCCTGTAAACCATCCAGCTGAGGTCCCATACAAACCATCCAGCTGAGGCCCCATACAGACCCTCCAGCTGAGGCCCCATACAAACCCTCCAGCTGAGGCCCCATACAAACCATCCAGCTGAGGCCCCATACAGACCCTCCAGCTGAGGCCCCATACAAACCCTCCAGCTGAGGCCCCATACAAACCCTCCAGCTGAGGCCCCTTGTAAACTATCCAGCTGAGGCCCCTTGTAAACTATCCAGCTGAGGCCCCCTGTAAAACACTCAAATGAGGAGCCTGTAAACCATGGAGCTGTGACCCCCCTGTAAACCATCTGGCTATGTCCCCTATAAACAATATTGCTTTGGCCCCTGTAAACCATCCAGCTTTGGCCCCCTGTAAACCATCGAGCTGAGACCCTCTGAAAACCATAGAGCTATAGCCCCCTGTAAACCATCCAGCTAGGGCCCTCAGTAAACCATGCAGCTGCTCTTTCAAGCTGGGTTTTTTTTTGAACTTCTGACACGGCCACTGTCTTCCTCAAACAGCAAATCCTGCAGCTAACAATATTTCCAGTGTAAAGAAGCTGTTTGCATGGGATAATACCCCACTAGATAACAGAAACACAAATTGCAGTGAAAAAGAAAAATGCCATATCTCGGATCCCTGCCATACCTCCGATCCCCCTGATAGCTGTCTATCCTTTGAGCTTTACTAGCTGAACCACAGTAACCATCCAACTCAAGGTCACTTTGAGATTTGCAGTCTCACAAAGAAAATGATAATGGGGAAGCCTGGCTAACTAGTTGCACTGACAACTCCGCTCTGCCACATGAACAATATTCAAGGGACCTTGATTCCGACTTCCATTTCCAGTTGGCTCTCATAATTGTTTTCTTATTACAGCTGCAATTTAATACTTGTAGAATATGAAGTACTGTGTTTTAAAATGATGCAGAACATTGCATTAACTTCTGTCTGGACAGCCACCAGAAATTGGCAGATGTCACCTTTATTTAGTGTCTCATCTGAAGGACAGCATGTCTGAGAGGGTATCCTCCCAAGGACTGCACTGTTGTGCTAATGTAAGGTTTGATCCCAAGTTCCTAGCCAACTGTCAAGCTGTTTTATGGGAGTCAAATCCAGGGGTACCCATGGCATGCCACTTCACAAGAGCACTGTACCATGAATTATTAGAGAAAGGGCAGAACCCAAAATGGAGAGAAATGCAGTGAAACACTTTAATTACCATTCCTATACTTCACACTCTTTCATGTCTTTTTTTGCCATATAACGTATAAAATGAATTACCAAGTTTTCAGGGAATAAATTCACTGTCATGTCTGGATCTCATTATGTATTTTACTTAATTTATTATGAGGTCTCATGCTATAAGTTCCACATGGCTCAGGAATGAACTTATTTTGTTTAATGCATTGCCACATATTTGGGGATACTTTTTTTATCACATGTGACATTATTTTACTGTGTTTAATGAATAACCAAGTCACACAGGGTTAATCCCATATTACATAGACCACCACACTAAGTATTAGATGCAGTAAACAATCTAGATCATGAAGGGAGAGGGGATATTGTTTAATCAGAAAAGGCACACTAGGCTGAAACTTGTTTCCTGGTGCGAACTGGGAGCAAAAAGAAGTTAAGTGACTTGCTCAGGGTCACACAGTATGCAAGTGGCAGCTGATGGGATTCAAACCCAGGTCTCCAGGTTTGCAGCTCAGAGCCTTAAACCACTGCACTATACTGGCTCCATGAGATATCATGAGATAAATTCCAGTTTCCACCATTATTTCCTTCCGGTAGACCAACTTTCTTTCTGATTTGTTATGGCCCTTATGACTGCACAGCAAACTCCTCTTCCCCCAATGATGAATGTGTTGCAACATCTGTGTTCCTTGCCAGTGACATCCAGGATTCAGTGGCTCAGTGTTGCTGAGGTCATTCCTCCTGGTTCTTTCTTCCTGGTGGATGTCTTACTCCTTATTTGATGTGGATAAGGTCTAGGACTTCGGTTTCATTGCTAAGGACACTACTGGGATATTAACATTATACCTAGAGACTCAGATAACTAGCATTAAGTGTAAATTCAGTCTATTATATGGTTAATTCTAACATTCCTGTAGACAGTCTGTAACAGTCGCATAGATCAAAGAAACAGTTCTAGCCAAATATCCACCCTTTGCCAATCTGCCTGTCTCAAAACATTTTCTTTTTTGTTTGTAAAAGTCTGTTTAATGTTTTCAATTAAATAAATGCAAACTCTGTGACTGTCTGAAATTGGGTGTGTACACATTTTGGGGGGGATGAGAGTAGGGTTTCATGCCCTAACATATGCTTCTGGCTAATTGTCCTCCACTTTTTGTGTGGGTTTGAACTTTAAGGAACTGCTGACTCTGGGCCCAGAAGGTTAATACATTGCTAACTTGTTAGCAATGCATTTACCTACAAGTTTGGACAGGGTAGTGGCCCTGGTCACAGAACTAAACAACAGTGTGTGACAGGCAGAATATACTGCTGCACCCATGCAAATGAGGGATCCCTCTTGCCTATAGGGTGCAGTGGTATATTCAGAGTTATTGAAAGCACAGAACAGCTGCTGTCACAGCACTGTTTAATGTTTTTAAAAGCACTACTCTTATCAAAGCCTATAGTGGTACACAATACCTTGACCCCCCCACCCCTCCGGCTGAGTGCCAGATAATGGACTGCGAGCAAAAGCTAACAGTACCTGTGCTGCTAATGTTTTTATTTTTTTTCATTTAAAGGTTGCATAGATTACAGGCTAAGTTCTATGAGAAACAAGTCTCGTTTACAGAACATCCCAAGTCAGATAAAAGAACACTAGATACATAAACTGACGTAGCCAAGATCAATTAAAACAAGTACAAATAGATTGTTCCTGCAACAACAATTTTTTTTATTGTTGTTTCCCCACCCCACCCCCTGATCATCATCCCTATGTGTGCAAAATGATGATGTCAAGTCCTGGTAGTCTAGTGGTCTCCCCACCTTCCGATTACTAACCCAATGTGTGGAAGCATACCAATGTCAAGACTCTGGTAACCTAGTGGTCCCCCTCAAGCACCATATCAAGGCTGGTGTAGTGTTACATCCCATTCCATCATTGGTAGTTAGGTGCCCCCTCCCCCCCCATTTACTGGCAAAAAACTCTCCACAGCCTACCTACTCAGAACCGGATCTATGACAGTCGGTCAACAATTTTGTTGTCCACTGACATCACAGTGACTCCTGTATGTCGGCCGCATTTACAGTCAGCATAAAAAGGAGTCATTTCAGATTGTGTTTTCTAGAGTCACGTGATGCAGCTAACCATGTAAGATGTGCTCTGTCTGTACCCTGCTCACCCGGCTCACTTTTCTGCCTTTTCCTCCTAATTTCAGCGCAAATAGCTCAGGGTTTGATCATCTGCTGGCTAGGGGAGCCTCTCCTGATTATTGGTAGCTTTTTTCTGACTGAAATGGAGGTAGAAATATGAAGGTGGCACCTCAGCACATGCCACCTGTCACACCAGAGAAAGTGCCAAGGAAGCCCAGGGCACAGCCTCCCACTACAGGCTGCACACAGGCAGCAACAGCTTCTTCTTCCACAGCCACAGAATCGACTCCTTTAACTTTGGAGTGATTCCTCCTGGAGTTCCAACCCTTCAAGTGTCTGATGTGAAGGCAATCTTGGATGTGCTAGATGAAGCTACTCGGTGTACCTCAGACAACAAGGCCCCCATTGTCTCGGTGAAGAAGCAGGCAGACAGAATGGATTTCCTCATACCCATCAACTGCCAAACTATTTAGAAGTTAGAATCCAAAATTGAGGATTTAGAAGGCAGAAATTGACGTAATAATGTGGTTGTGATTGGGTTACCAGAAAAAGAAGAGGGATCAGACCCCATTTTCTTTGTGCAAAAATTGCTGGCTAAATTGGCGGGGCCCTCTCCCTTCGGTTCATCCTACATCATTGAAAGGGCACATCAGGCACTTAGACCCATGCCACCACCTAGTGCTTAGCCCAGACCCTTGGTTTTTCAATTCCTGAATTTTCAGGAAAAACAACACGTCCTGATGAAGCTGAGAGAAAGTCAAAACATTTTGTGGGAAGGCAAGAAACTAAGAGTCACACAAGATTTGACAGTCACTGTTCGCCAGCGCAGAGCTTCATTCCATCCAATTGTCTCTAAATGCATTGCTTCTGGAATAAAATTCCAAATGATCTATCCTGCAAGATTGCAGATACTCCTGGATGGATCTTGGTCATTGTTTGAAGAAGTTGACCCTGCCTTGGAGTTCTTTAAGCTGAAAAGACCTGCCTTATTCACTGATGGAGCCTGGAGGTTCGCAGGCATTTTCCTTTGATAAAGTAAAGCAAGAAGATCTGCAAGTGTGGTTTTGGTTTACTGTACACTTTTACCTTATTTCATAACTGCCTATGATGTTTAACGAGCTAAAGGGCCCCAGGTTTACTGGTGCCTAGTCCACATGTATGTGTGGCTGATACGTGGGCCTTTGCTATGATGGTGTTCCAGCCCCTTCAAATTAAACAAGGTCTTTGCTTGTTTGCTTTTCTTTTCTGCACATGGGGGACTTGCTCAGCTAACTGTTAAGCTCTGGGAGTTCTACGGCAGACATTAAATTTGAAATTTGATTTTCCGCTGTAATTTTGGCCTCTGTCCGGTAATGTTCCTTCAGTTTGCGGTGGAAACATCTGCTATTTAAGCCTCTATCAGAGATTTTTTATGTCATCACTTGGCTATGATCATAAGGGGTTACACTATGTCAAGGGCGACCTACCCTGTTAATTGACTGGATGCATTTTGTTTTCTCAGTTTATTGAGAATTTGTTAAAATATGTTAGCTGTTTTACTAAGGCTTGCTGGGTTACAGAGGGTTAATACTACTCCCCACAGTGGAGTTCCCTGCATAACACAGAGGCTTCTGTTTTCTCAAGAATGGCTCATAGCAGCTGGGTGAGTGGGGGGAGGGCCATTGGGATGCTGATCGCCATGGACCAGCACGTGTAGGGGTGGCTGTTCAAGTTACTGTTCAACACTTTTAGGCCTCAAAATTAGGAGGTTCAATAACAGTTCTGACTACATTCTTCTAATGGGCATATGGTTATTGTGTCGGGTGGGAATTTGGGGCTAGCTTTGGTGATAGGGGGTTTGGGGGGTTGGGGGTTCTTATTTTTATATTTATATGGGAGGGTAATGAGGTGCCAATTAAGATTCATGGAATGGTTCACAAGCTGGTTTTTTGCTTTTGGGACACAAGAGGCTGTATTAACAAATGCATTGTTAGATGATGGCACAATCCTTTAAATTCTATTCTTGGAATATAAAGGGGGCTCGTCACCCTCTCAAGCATATGAAAGTACATAAGCACCTGGGGATATTGCATTGTGATGTGATTCTGCTACAAGAAACCCACCTTCTAGAATTAGAATGCATCCTAATGAGGAGACAGCAGATTGGACAGGTTTTTACCTCAAGTGATAGCCTGAACAGTAAAGGTGTGGCTAGTTTGCTATCAGGAGCTTTTCCCTTTACTTGTGAACTGCGTATCAGAGACAAAATGGCAGGTATGTGCTCATTAGACGTAAAATGCAATCATTTGACATCATTTTCTGTAGTGTCTCCGGACCTAACTCTGACTCCCCCTCCTTTTTTATGGAACACCTATCCCCATTAACACCCTTCCTGGATATTCCAATTCTTCTAGGGGGAGATTGGAATCTCCTTTTCAACCCCCTTCTAGACAAATCCACGGGACCAAGAACCGGGGGTCTCTTCCCCTGCACAGAGAACAGTTAGAGACTTAGTTGATCACATGGGACTCTGTGATCCGTGGAGGGTTTTACACCCCACAGATACTTGAAACATAGAAACATAGAAGTCGATAGCAGATAAGGACAGCAAGGCCCATCCAGTCTGCCCATTTCTTTTTCTACCTTATGAATGTGCCATCGGCCTTTACTCTGTCAATGGTCTATCTATTCATACTCATCTGTATTGTTCCCTTACGCCTATCCTATGCCTGTTTGAAGCCCTGCACTGTATTCATAGCCACCACTTTCTGAGGTAGGCTATTCCATGCATCCACTACCCTTTCTGAAAAGAACTTCCCACATTACCCCTAATCGACTTCCCCTAATCTCATGCTGTGTCCTCTTGTCCTGGTTATTTTCTTATATTGAAACATGTTAGACTCTTTCACCTTGTTAATGCCCTTAAGATGTTTGAATGTTTCAATCATATCACTCTCTCCTCCTTTGCTCTAGGGTATACATATTGAGTTCGTTAATCTGTCTTCATATGTTTTCTGATGCAGTCCCTGCACCATATTATGGTTGCCCTTCTCTGGACTGCCTCAAGTTGGTTAATGTCCTTGAGAAAGTGTGGCCTCCAGTACTGCATGCAGTACTCCAGATGGGCCGAACCAGTGTCTTGTAAAGAGGGATGATTATTATCTCCCTCTTACGACTTGTGATACCCCTAATAATACATCCCAACATCCCCCAGCCTTACCTACTGCTTTAGTGGTCTGCTTGGATGATTTCAGGTCATTGGTGATGATGATGCCCAAGTCTCTTTCTTCCATTGTGATTGCCAGCAACTCCCCTCCCAACCTATAGGTGGTTTCAGGGTTTCTCTCCCCTATGTGCATTATCTTGCTCTTCTTTGCATTAAACCCCAGTTGCCACTCTTCCGACCATTTTGCCAGTTTATCCAGATTTCTTCTCATCCTGCCCACCCCATCTGGATCATCTACTCTGTTGCAGATCTTGGTGTCATCTGCAAACAGACAAACCTTACCCTCCAGTCCATCTGCAATGTGACTGATGAAGATATTGAAGAGGACTGGCCCCTGTGCTGATCCCTGAGGTACCCAACTTGTGACTTGCATCTCTTCTGACTGTATACCGTTTACCACCACTCTCTGTTTTCTGCCTCTCAACCAGTTTGCCACCCAGTTGACCAACGTCTGACCTACCCCGAGCCTACCCAGCATATTAATCAATCTTCTATGTGGAACAGTATTGAAAGTTTTGCTGAAGTCAAGGTAGGTGACATCAACTGCTCCCCCTTGGTCCACCACTCTGGTTACCCAGTCAAAGAAATCTATGAGATTAGTTTGACAGGACCTTCCTGTTGTAAACCCATGCTGTCTTGGATTCTGTGTGCCTATGGATTCCAGGTATTGTACTATCCTTTCCTTAAGGAGTGCTTCCATAATCTTGCCCACTACTGAGGTAAGACTGACTGGTCTGTAGTTCTCAGCCTCCTCCCTGCTACCACTCTTGTGGAGCAGGATCACATGAGCCCTTCTCCAGTCTTCTGGATCCTCTCCTGTGCTCAGAGGCTCACTAAACAGTTCTGATATGGCTCTGCTAGTTCCACCCTTAGTTCTCTTGGTACCCTGGGATGTATGCCATTAGGTCCCATTGCCTTGTCTACCCTGAGCTTATTGAGCTCTTGTAGGACCATTTCTTTTGTGAAGGGACTAGTGCACACCTCCCTCCCCCTTGTCTCCATAGTGCTCAGCTGTGGGCCCTGCCCTACCTTTTCCTCAGTAAATACTGAGCAGAAGAATCTATTTAGGATAGATGCTTTTACATGGTTCTCCTCCTCACACGCCCCCTTATCCCCTTTAATCTTAGTAATACTCCCTCTGGACTTTTTCCTTTCACTAATGTATCTATAGAAAGTCTTGTCACCTTCTTTTACTGTTCATGCTAGTGTTTCCTCAGTTTGGGCCTTTTCCTGCCTTACTGCCTTCCCTGCTTCCCACAGGGAAGTTTGGTATACCTCCCTATCTTCATCCTACTGTGTTTCCTTACATTTCCTGAAGGTCAGCCTTTTGGCTCTGACCTTTTCTGCTACTGTTTTTGAGAACCAAAGTGATTTCCTTCTTCTTTTGCACTTCCTTTTCTCTTTAACAAAATGGGATGTTGCTTCAAGTATTGCATCCTTAATACTTGCCCACTTTGCCTGTACCCCCTCACCAGTATTTCTTCTTGCCAGGGCTAGCTTAACTCTGTTTGCCATCTTATCAATGTCAGCTCCTCTGAAGTCCCATATTTTTGCTTTGAAATGGGATGATTTAGCTCTAATGGCCAAATTGAACCATACCATGTGATGGTCACTGGCCCCCAGGTGACCTTCTACCTAGAGATCTGTGATCCATTCCCTGTTAGTCAGTACTAGATCTAGGATAGCCCTGTCTCTTGTGGGTTGTTGTACCAGTTGTTTGAGGCCCTCCCCCTGCAGGGAATCCACTATATGTCTAGTTCTGGCAGATGTTCCTGCTGGTATTGACCAATCTGTATCTGGCATGTTGAAGTCTCCCATTGTCAGAACCTCCCTTTTAGCTGTCATGTTTTGTATATCTTCTAACAGTAATGTGTCTGTGTCCTCCCCCTGTTCTGGAGACCTGTATACAAACCCCAGTTCGTATGGCTGTCCCATTTCCTGTTTCCATGGTGACCCACAATTCTTCTGGCTCCTTATGTGTATTCTGAATTTCTGTGGCTTTTATATTTTCATTGACATAAAGGGCCACTCTGCCCCCCCTTTTGCACCTCAGTCTCTTATGAACAGCACATAGCCTGGTACTGAAGTCTTCCAAGTGTGGTTACTGGTGAACCATGTCTTGCTAATGGCAACTATGTCCAGTTTAGCCTCTGTCATAAAGAGTCCACGTTCTGCTCTGCTGTCCATGGCTCAGCCTCGAGAATTGATTACTTTTGGTTGAGCAAATTGTTCTTGAATAGGCTGATGGACAGCAGATTAGAACCTGGGTTGGGCTCAGATCACTCCATAGTAACCTGTTGTCTCTCCCTCTCTCTCAATTGGGGATCTGATAAGCAGTGGAGATTAAACAACCAATTTTTAAAGGATAAAAATATCACAGATAGCATTGTAGCTTCTTTGGCCCAATTGGGGTACAACTCATTCCCCATCTATGGAATGGGGAGCCCTCAAATGTTTTATTCAGTGGGAATTCATTACGCTGTCAGTAGCTAAGAAATGGCGGGAAGAACAGGAGATTAAATCACTGTTAGACCAAATTAGAGAAAAGGAGAAGTACTTATCTACCTGGTTCACTGACTCAGACAAAGAAGCCCTAATTAAACTACATGGTAGATATTCCAAACTTTTAAGAGAAAAGGCAGTATGGGCAATTTTAAAAACACAGGCCAAATATACAAAGTAGAGAGAGAAAGCAGGTCATCTTTTGGTCTTCAGATTCAAAAGACAGGAAATGTCAAGGTGTATAGCGGCAATACAGCGAGAGTCCCAAGGATGGTTTAAGCCAAAGATATCTCCAGGGAGTTTGAACGATACTACAAGAACTTGTATGTTCAAATGCATAACCGCCCGTCTCAGACCGCAGTGGACCAATACTTAGACAGCCTTCCCCTCCCCGCACTTACTACAGCACAAGCTGAAGGGCTGATTATATCCTTCTCTGAAGAGGATATTCTTAGAGTTAATAAAGATCTACTGTTCCATAAGGCCCCAGTACCCGATTGGTACTAGCCTAATTTTTATAAGAAATTTGCTAACAAGTTGGCTCCATGGCTCCTGGTAGGCTTTCAAAGTATGTTAAATGCTGACAGCTTTGACCCCAGACTGTTGGAGGCCACCATTATAATCCTACCTAAACCTGGGAGGGATCCGTCACGGTTTTCGAACTACTGGCCTATGTCCCTTTTCAATTATGATATGAAAATTCTTGCTAAATTACTGGCTCAATAGGTAGACCAAGTACTCCCCTCTCTTATAGGTCCCGATCAAGTTGGGTTCTTGAGAGGGAGGTCCTCGGTAGATCACTTACGCTGTTGGCCTCATGTCTTCTCCACATCCCAGGATGCCCCTCACGCAATGGCTCTGGTCTACCTGGATGTGGAGAAGACATTTGACAGAGTTGATTGGCAGTTTTTGTTCAGGGCTCTCCATAGACATGGTTTCCCTCCCAAGTTTATCTCATGGCTTCAAGTGCTCTACACTGCTCCCACTGCCCACATTTTCTGCAGTGGAGTCCTCTCTCCTAATTTCCCCTTAGCGGCAGGAACTAGACAATGGCGCTCCCTTTCTCCCTTGCTGTTTAATTTATATTTAGAACCCTTCATAGTCTGTATTCAGACATCCCTGGAGATAAAGGGAATTAGGCTGGGATCCAGGGAATAAAAAATTTCGGCATACGCAGATGACATACTTCTGCATATTACTCACATCAAACCTTCCATACGAAGTCTACTACATTTAATTCAAGAATATGGTTCATTTTCCAATTACAAGCTTAACACGGAGAAAACCTCAGTTTTTCCACTCAACACCAAAGTCCTCAAACAGGTTGTTTTAGAACTGGGTCTCATTTAGGCTCCTAAATCCCTTAAATACTTAGGTCTGCATCTTTTGACTAGTGACACCCAATTGCATATATTGAATCTAGAAGCATTGTCCAAAAATATACATCAAGATTTAAAATGTTGGCAAGATCTCCCCTGAACATTATGAGGCAGCTGAATATAATTAAGATGAATATTTTCCCACATCTTTTCTACCCCCTTGACTTTTTAAACCTGTGGCTTCCTAAAGCCTGATTTAAGTCAGTCCACTTGTCTTTCTGACTTCCTCTGGAAAGGGAAGCCCTGAGAAGGGCTCTACACAAATTAGCTGTACCAAAAAGTCTTGAAGGCTTTAAACTGCCACATTTTGGTTTATACCACTGAGCTAGTCAGCTCAGTAAATACTTTCGGTGGGCAGAGCCGGTTAGACCTCCGGCTCCGTCAGTTTATATCCCAACGTGGCTTAGGGTGGAAAAGGAATTGGTAACCTCAGCTGGTATAAATCCAGCAGCCCTACCCTTCATTAAGGTAGGTAGACTACCTTCTGCCCTACGTCACACTGCAATAGGACATTTGATCCACTTACACTCCCAGCTTTGTGCTACTATGAAGTATTGGAACACATATGATTTCGCTCAACCCATCTTTCAAAACCCTAATTTTCTCCTGGAAGGGAAAATAATCCCCTTCAACTGGGTCCCACAGCTACAGCACTGTGCTGCAAATGATTTCAGCACTCAGGGTAGTGACTGGCCAACCATGCCTGAGTTACTAAGTAAATTTGGTCTGGCACAAAATGGTCCTTTAAACTTTATCAAATTTGCCACATGCTCACATGACCTACTTTAGTACCAAAACTGTATCTGATGGTTTGAGTGACTGGGTCCCTGTCTGCAGAATCCTAGCATTAACCCCACTTGCTGTCTCCTCAATATATGCAACCCTATACCCCTTGGTCTTCCCAAAAGTGGATGGAATTACCAGCTACTGGGTCAGTCTGTATCCTAACTCCTCTTCCAGATGGCCTAAAATCTGGGAAACCTGACGCAAATTCATTACACAGGACAGATTAAGATTAATGCAGTTATCGTTTCTTAATGACATGTATATGACACCCTACAAAATGTATAAAATGGGTAGGGCAGAGGCCCCA
Organism: Neoceratodus forsteri; assembly: GCA_016271365.2. Lineage (NCBI taxonomy): Eukaryota > Metazoa > Chordata > Ceratodontiformes > Ceratodontidae > Neoceratodus > Neoceratodus forsteri. The sequence goes on along the minus strand of JADMNL010000029.1, from coordinate 142,168,982 downwards.
ACATGCAACAGATGCAATAATGGCATTGGCACCCTGTTTCATATGTTTTGGGACTGTGCCAAGACCTCTCCTTTGTGGAACCCTATTAAAGCCAAAATAGATCCCTTATTAGGTCTACAGGACTATTTCACTCCAGAAGTATGCCTGCTAGGAGACTTTACAGGCCTCCCATTAATGATTAGACAGTATCATATCTTAATGATCACTTTGTCGGTCAAGAAGGTTGTATTGCAGCACTGGAAGGACTCTGTGCAGCCCTCATACTTGGAATGGGTACAGGAGCTCCTTCACAACCTAAGGGTTGAGAAAATGATGGCCAGTCTCTCAAACCGCATGGGATCCTACAGAAAGAGATGGGAAAGGTTACATGTCCAGTAAACCTATAGCTTATCTGATACACTTATAACCAGCTAGATCTAATGCACACTTCTACTCTTTCTTCTAAATGTTATTGGCACCAAGGGGGAGGTGGGTGGAGGGTGGGGTTGGGATGGGTGGAGGGGGAGTGGGGATATACTTCTGTATCCTGTCTTTGTATAACAAATGTAAAATGGTTGTACTTGGAAAGCTAATAAACTTTTAATTTAAAAAAAAAGATTGTGTATTCTTTGGAGGGCTTTGCCCCACACACCCTTCAATACTAAATTAATCAACTCCAAGTCAGAGTTGCTTCGGAGAGGGGGTGCAGTACCCCCTAGAAAGCAATGCTGAGGTCCTGCACTGACATTACAGTGGTCTGGCGCCATTGTCCTTGTAGTATCCACCGCAGTAAAGTTGTCACCATAGCAATGACATACCCTCAGTACCAACCACCCCGTACCCCATTGGCACTTGACTCAAGCCTCCTAATAGTAAACAGTTCCAGTCATTAGATGTGACTGAGACAGCCTTCTGCTCCCCACTGTGGCCGTCTGCCATCTGACTGACAGGAAGCCATCTAACTAGCAGGGAGTGAGCACACATGCGCTGTAGAAACAGCTGTTTCTATAGTATGTAAGTGCTTGCTCCTTATCAGTCAAACGTTGGCTGGCTGAAGTGGTGAGCACAGGGGCTATGGAAGATGCTGTCTGAAGACATAAACTGTTTACAGTTAGAAGGCTTGAGTCAGGTACCACTGTGTGGGTGGGGGTGATGGGTGCTCAGGTGGTGGGCTGGGGACCTTTTTTAAATTGACAGTGATCAGGCGAGGGGGCACTTGATTACCAGGGAGGGAAATGGGATATGACACTATAACAGCATTGGTATGGTGCTCAGGGAGTAGGATGACCACAAGACTACCAGAGCTTGACATTGGCATGTTTCTGTATATCAGAATGGTGCTGGGTGGGGAACATTAGACTACCAGGGCTTGACTCTGTGTTTTTCTGCATATCAGGATGGTGTTTGGGAGGTGGGGGACTGTTAGACTACTGGGGCTTGACATCATGTTGAACTACACATCAGGATGACAATCAGGGGATGTGGTGGGGAACACTAGCAGGACAGGGACTGACAGCCCTTGTGCTACTCTGGGTTGGACAGGTGGCCATGATTCTGCACAATGTATCCTTGATTTTGTGTGCAGCGATGTCAATGGGCACATAATGACATACAAATGGCCCCTTAAGTTCATGGTGCTGGCAGCCCCATATTCAGACATGCAATGCACACCTGTTAGAGCATGCTACCTCTCTGAATATAATCTCAAGGCAAGCCATGCCTATCTCACATGCACTGCAAATGGGTATGCCTTGCAAATGACCGACTTTGAAAATGGGGCCCTCGTTTCCCTCTTCACTTGGCTGATCGTTGCCTCTCATGGCCTGTTCAGTAGGATCTTCCATCTCCCAATCCTCATTAATTCCTCTGTCCAGTCTCTGGCTCTTAGCTTTTTTTTCTCCCACTCCTTGTTCATTTAAACACTCTCTGGATCCTGCACCAGGTCTACTTGACTCTATTGTCTCCTACTTCTAATTTACTCAGATTTACTGCCTTCTTCTGGCTGTTCCCTTAGCATCCACTCCTTATGTATACATCCCTCTGCCTCCTGCACCATGTTCAGGTCTATTCCCTGCTCATCTGGCTCCCCTACATCCCACTTTCTTTTCACAAGGCAAAGCATAGTGTTCTGCTGGCTGATCTTTGCTACTGCTCCGTTCTGTGCTCTGTGCTCCAGAATCGAAGACCTCTGAGCTAAAATCTGTAGTTTGTTAAGACACAGCACTACGAGCTAGGGAGTAGTGGTCAGTCTCAATAAGCAGGTGGTGATCAGGGTCTGGCCAAGGTCAGGAAAAAGTAGCTCTGTGTTGGTTTCTGTGAATCATACTTGGGGGGGGGGATGAAACATGGAAGTGGAGCCATGAAAGTAAGGGGCAGAATTTCAGGACATTTATTCTGAAATGGTCACAATTCTGGAGTGCCCTTTTAGTCCTAATGCAACCAGCTTTCTCACAGCAGCTGTATGGTACTGTGGATGTACATGTACAGTATAATGGGATTTCTCAGTCGTATTTGTCAGTTTTGAACACTTTGGGCTGCATCCTTTTTAATACAGTCAAGACTACTTAAACACGTACCTGATAAACTCATAGCTCACTTAAGTACCTGTACATAGTTTGCCTATGTCCCAGTACCGTTTCTGTCCAGTTAATGTTAAAAGACCCTTTAAATGCATTATTTTGCCCATTTAAATACATAAAAATTTGATGCAGCAAGCCTGGGGAGGTGTACCTACAACCACTGAAACTGCTTTTGAAAATCTGGATTTCGTAATGTTCCCTTTTCCAGTCTCAGTTACCCTGCTGAGCTGGAGCCTGACAATGACTCAACCACTGTTGAACCCATTAAAATGATCCAAGAGGTGTTGGACAATTTTATAAACAGTGACAGCTGTGTTTGGTGTTCTTACCAGAAGAGTGAAGCTGAAATAGAACAAAGCATGCTCAGGGAGGAAGCGGACCAAGAAATTAATGAAACTAACGAAGATTAAAATGAAGGCGAAGTCCGATCAATGTTAGAACTCCCACAGTGCCTCATGAAAATAAGAAAGTACAGTGAACTAAATGCTATCTCAGAAGATAACTTTATAGCTTTTTATAAACTAGGGAATTTTTGCCTGAAAACTTCAATGAACAATAGATGTCAGTTCAAAATCACGGACATGTTCACAAAAATACACAAACTAGATTAAATCAAAGAATCAGCTAACCCTTTTTTCCCCTAATCTTCAATAAAGGTACTTTTTTGTAATTCTTCTATAAAGACAGTGATTTTAAAGCACTGTGTACATTTATTTAATGAAGTAACAGCATACCAAGTAAACGCAGTCACTACCTCAGTACCCTTCCCATGTTACAATATGAGCAAAACAAGATCACATAGATGCATAGTCTGTTTATATGCATACTTTGCCTTGGAAAACAAGGTATACTTTTAAGCAGGCTACAGAGCACTGAGTAGCTTGTTCTGTGGAATCTGCTGCTCACACTAGCTCAATACAGATGAATTCAGGGAAACTAGTCACTTCATTTTCAATGGGTTGTATGTGCAGGGTGGCCTTTGTTTAAAAGCAGCAACAAAAGAGTAGCATATTCCAGATGTTTATGCAAAGTGCTGGATTTATTAAAATGACTTCATATAGATGGCAAATGAGGTGTTTTGGTATCTTTTTTTGTCCTGCTATTCAATGCAGGCAGGCTACTCAGGTTTATTTATTTATTTAAATTTTGGTGACCAGGTAGGCCCACTGAGACTGAAACAGTCCCTTTTTCAGGGGTGACCCGGAATTAATTACATACATTTATAAACATGACAAAATACATACATGTCATTTCACAATTAACAGTCAAAACAGACATACTGACCCAGTCAAAGATACAGTGGCAGGTTAATAACAATCAACATCAACAGAAGAAAAAGTATTATTATACACAAGACAGGCACAGTCAGATTGATGTCCCAGTGAGGTTAGAATGGCAGTAGGGAGTCGTCTGACTCTCAATGGTAGCAGGTGCAAAGGCTCAGTTCCAACAGAAGGGCCTTAAGACCCTTCTTGAAGCCCCCAAGGGAGGTACATTCCTGGAGACCGCTAGGGAGACCATTCCAGATGACAGGGATGAAGTCAGCATAGCACCAGAGTCCTAGGAAAATCCTTACACTGGGGGCTTGGAGAAGCTGCCAGCCAGAGGATCTTAGTGTTCTCCCATTCTTTTGGGGAGCTAACATGTTAATTAGGCTAGAAGGGGTGCTATTTTGCTGGAGCTTAAAAGCAAGGCACACTGAGGGATATGATAATCTGTCCTCAAGAGAAGGCCACCTTAGAGATAAAAGTACCTTGCAGTGATGCTTCCATGGTGGCGCCCCTGCGGTGAAGCACCCTATCCTGCAATACAGGGTTTTTAGCCTTTGCATTTCAGAGCTTCTTACAGAATGTAGTAAAGGGGCCCCATATAGCAAGGTTGGAAGGAGTGCACCAGTGGAAACCTCGAGTTTGGATTCACAAGTGAGCAAAGGGCTCAAGCTATATAATAGACCTAACTTTTGATTGAGCTTCTTGGTCAGAAGGTCGATGTGGCCCTTAAAGGAGCAGTCTTGGTCTAAGTACATACCTAGATATTTGATAAAATCGATCACTTCAGTTTTTGAGCCACTGGAAAGAGCTGGGGACAATAAATGTGAACAGGTTGGGCCCAGGCTTTTAGGGCCAAATAGCATGGCTTTGGTCTTTTTACTATTAGAACTAATTTATTAGTAAGAGACCAATTCTCAAGTAAACCAAGGTCTTGACCAAGAAGGTTGTTTAGTTGGACAATGTCTCGGGAGGACCTATAAAGCACGGTATCATCTACATATAAGGTCACTTTGGCCCTTCCACAATGTTGAGGCAAATCATTAATAAACAGGGAAACAGGAGTGGTCCCGGTATCGAACCCCGCAGGACACTGTCTATGATAGGGCATTTGTCGAACTTAGCTCCATGCCATCTGACAACCTAGGGAGCTAGCTGTACAATCAAGCAGATGTTGATAGATCAGGAGGTCTGTTTCTACTGGCACATTTGTATGTTCATATGTATATTTATATTAAAGATTAAAGATGGGTCAACTAAGAAGAGGAAGTTCAGATTAACCCCCAAGATATACGTCAGTAACAGATTAGGGAAAAGCTAGAAAAATGTGGGTGGAGAGCGTATCTAGGGGTAACTATTGAGAAAGTGTGAGGTAAGATAATGTGGGTGGTTAGGGTCACTGCCACTAAAACAAGAGGTTGCAGCATCCTTCACTCCAAGCTAAACCACCCTGAATGTGAGCAAGAACTATGCAAAAGAATGTCAGAGGAATACACAGTGTGTGAAGGAGAAGGAAACAGTGACCTCTAGGGGTAGCTGGATATAGCTTGCAAATGGGAAACTGGACACTTTTTATTTTAACTATGAATTTTTTAACTATAAATCCTGCACAAATTCTTAGTGTAAGTACACTGTGCCTCTAAAGGAAGCAGTGGAATGCAGACAGCAGTGAGTAAGAAAACAAGTCAGCACTGGTATGCTGGCAGAAAGGCACCAAGTTAAAATCTGCCGTTCATTGCTCCTGAGATGGATGGCCTCAGCTGGAAGTGGAGGGCGACTCATACCTGCTAGTCTAAGTGGCAGCATTTCGGAGCTCCCAAGGCAGAATGTGTGTGTTGGAAGGGGTTCTGACCAGCTAGTCTAAGCAGTGATGTTTCAGAGCTCCCAAGGCAGCAGGTGTGTGTGTTGGAGGGGGTCCTGACCTCCTATTCTAAGCAGTGGCATTTCAGAGCTCCCAAGGCAGCAGGTGTGTGTTGGAGGGGGTCCTGACCTGCTAGTCTAAGTGGTGGCATTTTGGAGCTCCTAAGGCAGCAGTAAAACCTGTCCCTGCCTGGCATCCACCTCTCCCAGACTCACCTTGATCATATTTCCCCCACAGATTGCTCCCTGCAGTGGGGCCAGGAAGAAGACAGACATCTTTCTCCCACCCAGTGTCTCTCATCCAGAACTGAGATTGGTGATCCAGGTGGCAATGTAGGGATGGGGTAGGTAGACAGGGCTCCACTAACCTGGCACCAACCCTTTTCCATTTTCTCCCTGGGCTCCCCAGTCATGGTGGCACGTAAATGTGTGCACTTGGAGGTCCACACATGCTACAGAATCGTGGCCCCTCCTTTTCTACATCACTCGTAGTTCCAGTGCTACCATTCAGCCTCCACTAAGTGATAGCCATGGACCGAGATGGTGTGACTGATGGGAGAGCTGCCCTGCAGATCCTTGATCTACTCCCTAGCTGACCCCCAACAACCTGAGCTTGTTCCTGAACTAGAGTCACTGGCATAGTAGGAGGTAAGGTGCACAGCACCTCTGCCCTGCATGCCAGTGTGCCTTTTGGGTTTTTGATATTTTGATGAAGTCCTTTTAAGGATTCCATCACTTTGCATCAGCATCTCCTGCAGTGTGTTGCTCTTTTGCTGTTTTTCTATATTTGCTTCCTGTTTGAATGGTGGCACCCGGAACTGATTTGCACAATCCCATTTTGTACATGGTGCAGCATTGTTTTCCCCTTGTTTAATATTACATTACCTACACTGCTGATGCTGCAGAGCATGATGGACATGATGGGACCATCTGCCTTTCAATTGTTGGGAATCTATGTTCCACCTCTTCTCTTTCATATTGCATAATAGATGCTACCTAGATGATGACCTACACAGCTTAAACCCTAACTTATATGCTGCTTAACCCCAGGCCCCCCAGTCCCCACCCCACCCAGCTCCTGAGGTGCCACTTCAAATCTCAGGTCTTCATACCACCTCATTAGTCTCTCCTTGCCCCATTGCAGCACTTATCCCCCCCACCCTGCTCTCTTTTTCTCCTCTATCACTCCTTCCAATTTATTTTTTGACAAATGCCTCCTGCTGCATCTTCATCCTCCCTCTCTCCTCTCATCTCTGTTTCTCTGCCACCCCCGGGTGCCTGACCCTACCCATTCCTTGTGGGCATATGCGTCCTAGCTGTGTTCACCATCTTACTATAGCTGCCTCTGTTAACTACCTACACTTCTCCTCTACCTCTTACTCTTCCTGTAATTGACCCCTTTCAATAGCACTGTTGTACATGAATTGTTTACTGTTATTTCACTAGTGCTTCCTTGTTGTTTGTTATTTCTGATGTAGAACCTTTGTAAAAGAGCCTTGGCTCAAAGGTACTTGTAATCCTAAAATAAATAAATAAATAATTCACTTTGTGAAAGCAGCCATGCATAGACTGCCATTGGCACCCTTTGTGGAAGCAGCCATGTATGGATTGACACTGGCACCTTCAGTCCCTGTGTCTGCTGCTCCCCACCACAGACAGAGCTAGCACAAGTCATCAGCCTTGTATTTTAATGTTTTTTACCCACCATACCCTCTTGAATCAGCAATCATGTCATGGAATGAAACTTTGAAAATGGAATCATAATAATGTGAGGTTACTTGTCAGAGTACTGCCCGATCAGTTGTAGAAAGATGGGAGAATGGGTGGTGAGCCTCTCAGGGTATTACTTTGCTAGGGGCCCCATGAACCACTTCTGCAGTCATGCAGATGCAGTTTCAATATGACATAAAACTGTTACGCTGGTCATCACTTGTTTTTGGTGGATGCTGAGTCTGTCTGGTTTGGTGTTTCTCATTTAACACTGCATAACTCTCTTTATAGAAACCACCGAGCTTACAGGATATAATTTCACAGCACCATAGGATATCAACCACACCCTTTTCTTAAATTTAGCTACAGATTCTGGTCAAACTTCAGACGTGATGAACCTGTGATTACTAAATTCTGAAGGGACGCTCCTGTGTGAAAATGTTTCACCAGTATTGACAAAGCAGTCCCAAGTGAACAGAAAGCCCATCTGCAGCTATTGAGTGTTTGGTAATGGTGGTCCTCGATCTGAAGAATTTGCAGTCTACAATGTATTTCTTTTTAAAATAGTGACTTTCAGTTTCTCCCTTATTACCACTAAATACTGCTTTCCTTGTTCTCATGGCCTGGTATTCATTGTCTGTGCATGCTATAAACACCAGTGATATATACCTTGAGGCTAAATTGGGGGTTGGTTACAGCACTAAAGACAGCTTGGTTTGGGGTGCCAGTAAAAAAGATGTTGCAGAATGTATCTGTAAACAAAGGCAAATGTAACCCCTAGATGGCGCTATCCCAGGGGCTACTACCCCTGCCTAATTTGCCACTAACAGGTTGAGGGGCCTGGATCCAATGGCGGGTGCCTCCACCCAGAGGTCAGGGTTTGCAATAGTTAAACTAACTTGGTCACAGCCCTCTGGGACACTGCAACCCCCCTTTCTTCCCACTAGTGACCCACACAATATATCAGAATTACCTTCACAGTATACACTTACCCCCAGGTCTGGTTCCGGCACTGGGACCTCCTGTGAAATGAGATACAGTGCAACAATCACAGTACAGTACTTTAACATAGACAAATACCTCAGGCAGTATAACTTTGCTGAAACAAGCAGCTCTGATTTATTTAGGGGGATATAACAAGGACAGGGGGAAATCAGGTTAATTAGCTTATCACTCTAATAATCTACCTATGGCTCTGTGCACAGGCCTATCACTATCAGTTACTGTCCCTGGGTACCCAAGCCCTAGTGGCTAGTCAAACCGTGGCAGCTGGTAGGGGCCCTTTCACACAGAGAAAAAGGAGAATTAAACAGTCAGCAGTACAGTAATTCCATTTAGATTTAATGTGGCAATTCAACGAGAGCGACCCTGAATTAGTACTCACGACCTCCAAATAAGATAGGGTCCTTCAATGTCAGCAGGGCTCACTTGAGGTACACAAACCTCTTCACACATTTATATAAAAGAAAGCACTATACCAGGCAGGCTGCATCTGTATCCCGATCGCAATTACTGCACAATACCCGGGAGAACACACAGCAGATTCAGTTCCTGACAGACTGAGTGCAATTTTCAGCAATTCCTCCAGTCTTCTACAGGGTGAGCCTGGTTTCTACTCTTCAGATATCCTTTGATTCTCTTCACAGGACGATTCAGTCCTAACAAGCTGCAGACCGGAACTCTGGGCCTTACACGTTTTTGACTAAAACTGCACACTGAAAAGCACAGGGCTCCTTCCTTCTTCACTGCCAAAGCTCAACTGAAACTCCAACCGACAAAACCGGGCACTTCCTTTGAGTTCCTCCCAGTTCTTGACTGGATTGGCTGTCCTCACAATAGACTGCTGCTGTTGGTCCAAAAAGGTGCTGAAGTCTAAACTACATCTCCCAGAGTCACTGCCCATACAATCCTCTTGTGGCTGGCTCAGATTATGAGTCAAGTTCTGATTCGTCCAAGGCACCATTTTAGAGCTAGCTTACCCCACACTGATTGGTCCAGTTCAGCAGTTCAAAACCAGAATGGAGAACTAGGCAGACACAGTTCTGACTGCAAAGAAAGCAGGTTAGACAAACTGTAATTTCATTATTACTGTAAATGATTTCTGGCAAACAGTTACATCTTTCAGATAGGTTCCCTTTGCACTCCTAGTGACTGCAAAAATGGAGTGAATTGGCAGCAGTTCGAGTGGTACTCAGAGAAGCACACAGTCCCCCCATACAAACTAATTATGTCTGCAAGCAGACAGCTCTTAAAGAGACAGTACCAGAGGGCTCTAAAACACTCACTGATAAATGGCTTAAATGCCAAACACCATTCAGGCTTGGAGCATTCAAGCAAGCTCCTGGAAGTCTTTTGGGAACCCCCATTTGCAGGGGGGTTACACTCTTCCTGGCCTGGGAAAGCTTGACGTCCGCGTCAAGCAAGTACCCCCATAAGTTTCAACTGCAACCATATACATTTGCATTAGGCTCGCACATGTAATCATCAGTCAATATATCATTTTGCCAAGAACACATTTCTGAAACATTGCAGTACGTCCTCTTTACACAGTATTACATACACATTGTACCATAACTCAAGTTATTACCTCTTGTACATGAAACCTGAAGAGGGGCCCTTCCTATCAGTTACCTTGGGGCTGGACGGGGCAGGGCACCATACTAGAAGGGCAACACAAGTAACTTGGAGTTAGCACTGGCGCTCAGTTTGGGCAATGAGCTCCAAGGGACACATACACTCCTTTATGGACAACATTGAGAGAGCAAGTCCACAGGCCTCCCAAGTGAATCATAACTGAGGTGCACCACAGGCTTTACAGCTCGACCAGTCTTTCTAGGGGAACTGTTACAGTCTCTGCACTCTGAGCCTCATTTTCAGCATTGTCCTCACTTGTCAGGAGAGTCTCCATGGGGGTGAGAGGCTAGTACTTGGGGCACTTTCAGCTTCAGGAGTTACAGTTTCTGAGTCCACAACATTTGGCTCGCATGGAGAGCTTTCGGACACTGGCAGTGGACTGTCAGGGCACTCAAAATACTCTTCTTGTTCTGGTGTATCACCAGTCTGCCCCAATCTATCATTTTCCTCCCTGAAACTCAAACAGTTCAACCATGCTAATGATTCCATTTCATCTGATCTGATGCTTTGCACTTCACTTTCTGGGAGCAATGGCTCCAGGGATGAAGCTGAGGTTTAGACAGTCCAGAAGGCCCAGCTTTGTCTCCAGTATTGACTAGGATTGCCCCAAACAATTGACTCAGTTCGTAAGAAGGATAGTATTCAAAGTCACTCTCACTTTCTTCCGATATGGACTGACAGTCATGCTCAACTGGGACTTGTGGAGGAGAACACTTTAACTTTGCTTCTGTAGGTCAGACTTTCTTGATCTTTTCTTAGCAGCTCTAGTCACTGGTCCAGGGGCATCTTCTAGGGCTCAGACTCAATTAAGATTTGTCCAATGGGCAGTAAATGATTTCTATGCATTGTTTTTACATCTTTGAATTATTCTCAGGCCTTACTTTGTACACTGGCAGATCATCTAGTTTGCCCACTACAATGTGAGGAGATGGTGCCATCTGTCAGCAATCTTGTGCTTGCCATGCAGTCCCAGATTTCTTAGCAATGACCGATCTCCCTCCTGGAGTTCCTGTGCTTTCACCTTTTATCATACCTTTCTTTGTTGGTCAGATTTCTTTTGGCAGCCATGGTTTGAGCCAGTTGAGTACGCATGAGTTAGCTGGGCCTTTAACTTTGCACATACTGTAAATAGTTGTCAGCTTGAACCCCATCAGGAGAGACCCCAAAACACACATCTACTGGTAGTCGAGCTTCTCTTCCAAACATCAGGCGGTAGGGGAGAATCAGTGGCATCACTTTTGGTGCAGTTATAAGCATGTACCAGGGTGCTAATTTGTTGGCTCCATCTAGGCTTGTCCTTTGGGTGCAGGGTGCCTAGCATATCTAGCAAAGTCGCGGTTGAAACGTTCAGGCTGTGGGTCCCCTGGGGTGGTAAGGAGTGGTTCTGGACTTTCACTCCCACAGAGAAAGCATCTCTTTGATCAGAGCGACTCTCAAAGTCTCTCCCTTGATCAGAATGGATTCTTTGTAGGCCCCATAGTGAACAAAAGTTTTCTAAAAGTACTTTGGCCACAGTGGATGCTTTCTGGTCTTTGGTGGGGAAAGCTTGGGCATATCTCGTGAAATGGTCAGTGACCACCAGCACATTACTGATATTTCTTTGATCTGACTCCAAACTCAGAAAATCAATACAGACCAGCTCCATGGGTGCACTAGTGGTGATGTTATCAAAGGGGCAGCCCTCTGGGGAATATAAAAGCTTTCTCTATGGCTTAGCGACTACAAGTTCAGATGTGTTGCTCCACATCAGCCCCCATCTTAGGCCAATAGAATCTGGATCTCACCAAGTCCAGTGTTCTGTCTATACCAAGGTGCCCCATGTGGTTGTGCAAGGACCTCAGTACTGAGTCTCGAAGGCAGTGGGCAGCACTAGTTGTTGTTTGTCTACTTGTCCCCTCTGTCTACTGTTTCTCTGTATAACAGTTTATTGATCAGTTTCAACTTAGGACCTTCTTTGTATAACATGTGCAGTTCTCAAATCAGTGGGCGTAATTTGGACACATCTTTTCCTGCATAGAGGCTTCTAAAGCTGCTTTGATCATGGGATCGGGGATTGAGCCCGCTGAATACTGTCATTGTCCAGCTGAGGCAGTGCACCAATGTCTATTGCAGAAAAGTGGCAACAAGCAGCAGGTATGCAATTCTCAGAGGGTCCCAAGCAATCCACCATGCAGTCCACTGCGTCCGTGGACATTTGTTCCTCCTGTCAAACTTCGGCAGGTGCCCGAATGTCAGAGTTCTGCCAATCGGACCAATCATTCTGGGGAACAGGCCTCCGGAGAAACATCAGCATCTATGTGGTTCAGACCTGCTCGGTATTCGAGAGCATAATCATATGTAGATAATGCAGAAAGCCACCTATGGCCAGTGGCATCCAACTTAGCTGAGGTCTGCACATAGGTCAAAGGATTATTCAGTTTTACTAGTATTTTAGCCCCATACAAGTACTCATGGAATTGGTCAACAATAGCCCACTTCAAAGCTAAAGACTCTAACTTATGTACAGGATAGTTCTTTTCGGATGGGGTCAGGCTTCTACTGGCAAAGGCCACTGGTCTCAGGCCATTCGTGCTCTTGGTACAACACAGCCCCCAACCCTTGCAAGCTAGCATCAGTGTGCAGGACGTAAGGTTTTCTTGGATCGGCATAGGCCAGCACTGGAGCATGGGTAAGTTGATATATGATCTCATGAAAAGCAGACTAACAATCAGGAGTCCAGCGGGCCCCAAATACTTCACTCGGATGAAAATACACTCTTTCAGTCTTGAGGGACGCTGACTTTTGGTATTTTTTGTGGGTTGGGGGATACCCTTGAGTAAGGTTAAGTAAAGGCCGGATCACTCTTGAATAGTCCTTGATGAAGCCGATAATAACCACAGAATCCCAGGAATCTTTGCAGTTCTTTTTAGATTTTGGGCTGTGGCCAGGTGGTCAAGGCCTCAACTACTTGGGTCGGTCTCTATTCCTCGGTGGATACTATGTGTCCCACATACTTTACTGATGTTTGAAAGAATTGACACTTATCAATGGACAGTTTAAGGCAAAGTCCTCCAGTCGGTCCAATACCTTAAATAATCTGCTCTCATGTTCCTCCAGTGAGCTGCCAAACACAATAACATCATCTAGGTATACCAGGCACTCTAGTAAGTTCATGTCCCCCACTGCACTCCATCAATCGTTGAAAAGTGGCTGGGGCACCTGAAATCCTTGAGGCATCCTCATGAATTCATAGAAGCCAAGCGGACAGATAAAGGCCATCTTTTCACGGTCCTCTGGGGCCATCGGGATCTGGTAGTACCCACTGCGGAGATCCAGCACAGAGAACCACTTGCTCCCGCTTAGGCAGTCCAAAGCATCCTGAATGCGGGCATTGTGTACTGATCAGGGATAGTCCACGGGTTTAAGGTGCGATAATCCACACATCCTTACTGTTCCATTCTTTTCCTCACTACCACAATGGGGAAGCATAAGAGCTTCTGGATTCTTGTATTACACCAGCAGCTAACATCTCTTGCAGATGCCGTCTCACATCATCTATGTCAGCAGGTGCCAGGCGTCGAGACCTCTCACGAAATGGTCTTCGTCATGCAGCCGGATATTGTGCTCAGCTCCTTGCAGCATCCCCATCCCATTCCTTTAAAGAAAACACCTGGTCTCTGGGCAAGCTTCTCACTGATCCTCACTTTCCATTCAGCTGGCAGCGGGGAGTCGCGAAATCAAACAAGTCAGGCGTTACTCTGTCATTCTTCCTTGAACTCTTGCTGCTGGGTAGCACTGCAGTGTCTGCACAATCACATTAGCCAGGATGCAACCTCTGTTTACTCGAATGTCTCTTTCAGACACATTATGAACTTGGACCATTACCCTTCTGGCATAAGCATGGGCTCTGCGGGCAAAATACTAGGCTTGACCAGCAGTCCCTCTGGCAATTTTCCATCGCCTGGTGCATCCAACATTAATATTTTATTCTTAACATCCTTTCTGATATGGACCTCTCCCTGTAAGGTACACTGGGCATTTGGCGCCAGGATCAGAGACTCAGGATCCTTCTTCCCTACAATTCGACCGGTTCCTCTGGTTCTGTTTTCCAGCATCTCTCTGTGCCTCATAGGCCTTCTTAATTAAAGCGGAACTCTTAAAGCTCTACTAGTCTTTGACCCTGTTTTTCATAACACAACTGTGCCAGCCTTCGAACATATGAGCATTTGTTCCAATCAACAAAGGGACACCATCATACAGTCCAGTGGGGGACACACTAAGGCTAGGGTCTCTACTTGTTCGGCCACTCCAGCCACGGAGGTGGGGAAAGACAGCCAAATTCGGATATACCCGGAATAGGGTAGGCCTTCACTTAACCCCCATACATGCAGTCCTTCTAATGGTTGTAAGGGTACATCTGACAAATGCTTCTGATACCAATCCTGGAACATAATTGTCACTTGGGGCCACTGTCTAATACAGCTCTTGTAGACACTCCATTAACCTTTACAGTGGTCTCCATGGAGGGACCCACTATTCTGGACCAGTCTGGAGAGGCGTGGTGGGGCCTGGGCAACTAGACCTTGCCACAAAAGGACGTGAATTAGCATTTTGGTGCCCTCACTGGGATCATGTCGTGCACCTCTTAACCACTGATTTCTTCTCTGAAGCTCTCCTCGCTAGCCTATATGCAACTTTGTGTCAGTGTCTTTGGGGACTGGCATTCCCTTTTCATGTGCCCATCTTCACAATTATAGCAAAACATACTTTCTCGGAGTTTGAGCTGGCCGAGGTGCAACACTGGGAGCCAGGGCAGGGTATTACTAACTGGAAACCTGGGTGCCATCTCTGTCTCTGGCGGATAAGCATTTGGAGACATCTCATCAGTTTCTCCCACTTCCATGGTCAAGGAATTGAGTTTGGAGCTGTTATCAGCAGGAGATACATGGGTGGGTACCCCCACCCCCATAGCAGATACGCAGTCGGATATATAGGTCAGGCCCGTACTTGCAGGCGTGGCCTTCATAAAGGGACTGTTTTGAATTCCGGATCTCTCTCAACAGTTCGCCCCATTGTGGCATATCTTTCTCTTGTCAAGCACTCATTGACTGTCAACCTCTGCCCCTGAGACTTCACTTGATGGGTCACCCTCAGTCACTTCGGGTCGTAGCCACAGCTGTTGGTGCAGGTACCTCCAGTGCGCCTTTCTCACCTCCTCAATTTCTCTCATTAACTCATCATAGGAGGGTGGGGATTCCAGTGATTTG
The DNA here is from genome assembly GCA_016271365.2 of Neoceratodus forsteri. Taxonomy (NCBI): domain Eukaryota; kingdom Metazoa; phylum Chordata; order Ceratodontiformes; family Ceratodontidae; genus Neoceratodus; species Neoceratodus forsteri. The sequence continues at coordinate 142,153,706 of JADMNL010000029.1, read as the reverse complement.
CCAGGCGTAACTGAGCAACAGCAGTTCTGAGAAGGGGCAGACTTAAGGATTCTGTCCAGTCTGGTTCGGTCCAGTTCAATCGCTGGCAAACTACCCTTTCTGAGGCATTCTTGCAACAATTTTTCCAGCCGAGAGAGATACACAGAACAACAACTCCCCTTGGTACTGTTGTGCATTTCTTACTCTCCACCATAGGTCCTCATCAGAATCTGGGCTCCCATACACATTCTCAAGGCCTCAAGATGAGGCCTGCAGTCGCTTCAGGGTTACTGGCCCGTTTGCTTAGGATGGTAGCCAGGGCAGGACCTGGAGCTCTCACTAACCCTCTTTGCTTTCACCTTCCAGCATTGCCATTCTAGCACTTGGGGCAACATAGTCTATCCAGGTCTCCCAGTCATCCTCCCCTGGGGGTGGGGAGGTGCCAGAGAAGATCCTCAACCTTCGGTAAGTCGTGACTAATGGCAGGTGCAGAAATAGGAGTCTGCATTGGTTCAGCCACCATTACGGGCACTGGAGCAGGAGAGGATGTTGGGGAGGAACACCCCAGGTGGGAGAATAAGCTTCTTCAAGTCCTCCACAGTTTTCCCTCCCAGCAACCATTCAGCAAATTTCTTCTCAAAGTTTCAGATAGTGGTGGGGCTGATTCCCCAGGTCTTTACTGTAGTTATCCTCTCCAAGCAGTGAGGGCTCCCTCTGGGGTAATGGTCTGTGGCACTTTGGAGCTATCTATGGATCCTTAAACTCTACTAGGGCCAGGAAAGTGTGGGTGAGCAGATTAGCATGCCGACCCACCACCACAGGGTTTGTAAACCTTCCACCTTGGAAAGTACTCCTGCACAGTGTCCGTATTGATACCCAGGGGATGTCCAGGATAAGCATAGCATTTTGGGGTCGATCTCCTCCCCAGTACACCCTCCACCAGCCGGTGCACAGCCACTTCTGTCGGGGTACCCATTTTTTCTTAACAGTGGTTCGTAAATATGGCCACTAGAGGACACACAATCCCAGCGGTGAGCCTCCAAGATGTAACCCCTAGATGGCGCTATCCCAGGGCTACTACCCTGCCTGATTTGCCACTAACAGGTTGAGGGGCCTGGATCCAATGGCAGGTGCCTCCACCCAGAGGTCAGGGTTTGCAATAGTTAAACTAACTTGGTCACAGCCCTCTGGGACACTGCAACCCCCCTTTCTTCCCACTAGTGGCCCACACAATATATCAGAATTACCTTCACAGTATACACTTACCCCCAGGTCTGGTTCCGGCACTGGGACCTCCTGTGAAATGAGATACAGTGCAACAATCACAGTACAGTACTTTAACATAGACAAATACCTCAGGCAGTATAACTTTGCTGAAACAAGCAGCTCTGATTTATTTAGGGGATATAACAAGGACAGGGGAAATCAGGTTAATTAGCTTATCACTCTAATAATCTACCTATGGCTCTGTGCACAGGCCTATCCCTATCAGTTACTGTCCCTGGGTACCCAAGCCCTAGTGGCTAGTCCAAACCATGTCAGCTGGTAGGGGCCCTTTCACACAGAGAAAAAGGAGAATTAAACAGTCAGCAGTACAGTAATTCCATTTGGATTTAATGTGGCAATTCAACAGGGAGCGACCCTGAATTAGTACTCACGACCTCCAAATAAGATAGGGTCCTTCAATGTCAGCAGGGCTCACTTGAGGTACACAAACCTCTTCACACATTTATATAAAAGAAAGCACTATACCAGGCAGGCTGCATCTGTATCCCGATCGCAATTACTGCACAATACCCGGAGAACACACAGCAGATTCAGTTCCTGACAGACTGAGTGCAATTTTCAGCAATTCCTCCAGTCTTCTACAGGGTGAGCCTGGTTTCTACTCTTCAGATATCCTTTGATTCTCTTCCAGGGACAGATTCAGTCCTAACAAGCTGCAGACCGGAACTCTGGGCCTTACACACGTTTTTGACTAAAACTGCACACTGAAAAGCACAGGGCTCCTTCCTTCTTCACTGCCAAAGCTCAACTGAAACTCCAACTGACAAAACCGGCACTTCCTTTGAGTTCCTCCCAGTTCTTGACTGGATTGGCTGTCACTCACAATAGACTGCTGCTGTTGGTCCAAAAGGTGCGAAGTCTAAACTACATCTCCCAGAGTCACTGCCCATACAATCCTCTTGTGGCTGGCTCCAGATTATGAGTCCAAGTTCTGATTCGTCCAAGGCACCATTTTAGAGCTAGCTACCCCACACTGATTGGTCCAGTTCAGCAGTTCAAAACCAGAATGGAGAACTAGGCAGACACAGTTCTGACTGCAAAGAAAGCAGGTTAGACAAACTGTAATTTCATTATTACTGTAAATGATTTCTGGCAAACAGTTACATCTTTCAGATAGGTTCCCTTTGCACTCCTAGTGACTGCAAAAATGGAGTGAATTGGCAGCAGTTCGAGTGGTACTCAGAGAAGCACACAGTCCCCCCATACAAACTAATTATGTCTGCAAGCAGACAGCTCTTAAAGAGACAGTACCAGAGGCTCTAAAAACACTCACTGATAAATGGCTTAAATGCCAAACACCATTCAGGCTTGGAGCATTCAAGCAAGCTCCTGGAAGTCTTTTGGGAACCCCCATTTGCAGGGGGGTTACACAAAGAACACAGTTTTAGATGAACTATTTGCATTCCTCAGACATTTCTTCATCAATAAAAAAAGAGGATTTTAGCTCTTTGGAGGGCAGCAAGGGCAACATGCCTTTAAAATGTTGCTTGCCTTCCTCTTTAAACACTGGCATGGGGAGGTATCTTAGTGAATAAGCAGATGACCTTTGACAGTACTAGAGACCAAAGTTCTCTGTAGATTTTATTTCTTTAATGCTCCCTTCCCCAAAGGCTCAGCATGCCCTTACAAGATATAGACATCACAAACATCATTATACAGTTACTATCTGTAAACATATTGAATAATCTAACATGTACTACAGTATGTTCCATGTACTCTAAAAAACAGTAACAATAACTATCACTATTAGTCTCCAAAGGCTTGTCGAAACAAGAACATTTTCAGTTCTCTTTTAAATATTTCTACTGAGGTGGCCTCTTTCAGGTACCCAGGTAATGAATTCCAGAATGTTGGAGCCGTCACCTCAAAAGACCAATCCCCTGAAGATTTCAGTCTGGCCTTGGACTCCTCCAGGAGGCCCTCCCTCCTTCACTGACTCAAGAAAGCGTGTTAGATTGTAGAGATACTGGACCTCCACCAGGTATCCCAGACCTAGCCTGGGTAGGGCTTTATAGGTCAACAGACCTGTTTTGAAGCAGGTGTGCCAGTGCACCAGCAGCCAGTGCAGTTTGTGCAGCACCAGCGAAATATGACAGGATCTTGGGAGACCCGTCATCATGCCGCTGCATTCTGCAGCAGCTGCAGGGACCGCAGTGCACCTCCCCGACCCTGAGATAGAGCCCACTACAGTAATCAAGCCTTAATGTAATAAATGTGTGTATCAGTTGTGGCCAGATTGTCAGGATGGACAAGGACTTTTATCCAGGTGATGTTCCAAAGATGGTAAAATCCATTCCAGACTGTTGCCGACACCTGAGCCCCCAATGTTAGCTCACTGTTCAGAAGGATGCCCACATTTTGCACCTTGGTGGAGGCCTCCAGTTTATCTACATGGCAGTTGCAGCTCATGAGCAGCATATGGTAGTGTACGCACAGTCATATTGCCCTGCCACTGCACCAAAATGCTGTCATCGAGGAAGGGTAGGGTACTTCAGACTCCATACCTATTTGGACCTTGATGATGTATGTGAAATAGATGATTAGGGAGACAGGGCCAATTGTGACAGTGGTTTTGTGATGTGACAACATGCTTGTTATTTTATTATATTTGCTTAAACATTTTCTCACGAGCAGAGCATACTGGCATGGAGCCAGCTCATTTCATTTCATTTTTTTATACTTGAAAGCAAGATGAGCATTGCTGCCCATTTTTACAAGCGTTAGGCATCAGCTCATTTCCAGAAGCATCCCGGGTGGGATCCTGGGGAAAGGGATACAAAGGAGATTGTCATAACAGATAAATGCAATGAACAACCAAGGAAATCCCATCACCAGACAACAGTAAATACACTATAAAATACAACAAGGCAAAAACACATGACAAGCAGGAGGCGATTACAGCAGGTGACAGTGCACAGAAACTGGACTGGGGCACCACAACTCATTTCACATGATCATTTACCTGTCGATATTGGTTTATAATCATTATTAATCTGGAATGGATTTGATTCAGTGACCCAGAGCAGAGTGGCTCCATAACCTGCTGGCAATCTAGAGGGACATTCTGCCCCCTCGAGGCAATGACCCTTGAACTAAAGAGACATGGGATTGGATCTCTACTTGGTTCTTCCACAGTTCTTGTTCAGTTGAGACCTATCCACACTCTCTTTTAGAGGAAATGATCCCTAAAGTTTCATAGTGAGCCACATTGTCAGCACGATAAGGTGAAGCCTGTACTTCAGTCACATAGAGTATATCTAGCAGATGGCTACTCCAAGTTTTATTTATTTATTTACTGAAAGGTTTCATCAGAAAAGGCTCACTGAACAAAAAGTTACTCGTCTCACGGTGTGTCCTGGGGGAAAGAGTAAGGGGAAACATATAGACAGAGTACAATTCTATAATAATAATACAAATTGCACAAAACAGTGTAACATCACATTACATAAATGAGTAATGGTACAATCAAATATATAAAATGTAATTTGTAATACATAAGTAGAAGTAGAAACATAATACATGAGATACAATCAAGGTACAGTAAGTGGAGCTTGTCATATGATTAGGACAGATAGTTAATGCAAATTTGGTTAAGCAAGTGCCGAAGGCTGCTGAAGCATGTGACACAGTAGCAACCATAGACACGCAGACAAGTATCACCAGTGTTTCACCTTTGAGAAAGACTATCACATTTGGGTGAGTGCTAATGCTGTGCAGAATATGGAATTCTGTTAGCAAAATTAGTGCAGAATTTCCATACGGAATTACGCTGGTTCTTCTGCGCAATTCCGCCTGCTGTGATTTGTGGAATAATATTCTGTAGAACAGCATTTTGCTGCAGAAAATTATTCCCCAACCATTTCCTCAGAAAATATTAAGAACCACGGAATAATAATATTCCGGGGAACAGCAAATCATTCTGCAGCCATTTTCTTCTGCGGAATTCCACCATTCTGTTTCGGTGGAATTTCAAAAATTCCACGAAATTTCATTGTGCTGGAATATGAAAATTCCACAGAGCACTAGTGAGTATTGAGGATTGCTACGGTAGTAAATTTCTAATGAAAACCTAATGTAGTTAATAAATAATGTTACATCGTATGTGACCAAGGAATACTGCAATTTGCAGTACATGGCAAAACTTTTTTCCCCTTGTGCTTACCCAGAAAATCATAAAAATTGTGGTAGAGTGCTTTTGCAGGAAGCATTGGCTAAGGGCTCAGTCAATGTCATCCACGGAGCAAGGTGGCATGTGAAGCAGGCAAGTTAGACTCTCTCACTGTCCTTGTCTTACTGCAGTGTCAGTATCCCAAGAAGTATGCAAAGACAGCCTTGCCTTCCTCCACCAACAGAAGAAAGCCAATTGAGTGGCAAACTACATTAAAGATCCATGGTGTGATTATTATACTACTTTCAAAGATGTACAGAGCAACCTAGGCCAACTGTACCCAACCATCCCCTGCCATCAAAAAACTTCACCAAAGATTTGCACATCATCAGTAGCAATATAAGAAGTAGTCTACGAATGACCTACTCCACATTTGGACTACACTACACAATCCTGATTTCCTGACCATCACCAAGACTTGGCTACAAGGCTGCCTGCAGGCATACACAAGTACACACCTCACATATGCTAAATTATTCTAATTAGAGAACTGGTTTAATGTTGGGGGCACTATGTGAGCAATGCTTTGTGTCTATACCACTGCATAAAATATATTTTCAAAAGTTTACATATAACTTTTGAGGGTCTGGCACCAGCCCTGCTTGTCCCAGCTTGCTAACATCTTACAATGAACATTTCTATGAATATCTGCAAAACCAGGCTAAACAGGCCTACTGAAAAGAGGTGGAGATATAGCTAGCTACATTAAAAAAAACACAAGTCCTCCTTTGAAAGGGAATGTGTATCTTTTTTTCTGTCCTAAACAATCTCTGCTAATTTTGATTTTTGAATAAGTGTTTCCATTGTTCAGTTCATACATAGCATAGAATAGTTTAAGCCTTGGCACATTTTGTTTTTAAACACATTTTTAAGTGAGTAAACTTGGTGCTCTTTAAAGACAACCACTAAGATACAAGATGTAAAAAAAAAAACAAGGTGTCATGTCAGCATGTGGTCTAAAAGCAAAACAAATTGGTTATATTAACTGCACACTGAAAATAGAAAATAGAGTTAAAAACCTGCATTTCAATCTTAGGTCTTCTTCAGGAAATATCTAAAAGAGAAAAAAACAAAGTTAGTGTAGAGGGAAGGTAAAATAAGGAATATATATGTGGGGAAGGAAAAAAGGGGAGGCTCAGGGAGAAGAAGTGATAAATGGCAAGATTAAGAGAGAATCTGTGAAACAAAAAGGAGATGATGGGAAAGATAAAGAATAATAGGTGTGAAAGAGTTAGAAAAGTCCCCAGGTGGGGATTAATTAACAAGACCTAGTAAGAAGGCTGAAAGGTGACAAATATGTGGGAAGAAGACAGAGATGGAGACTATAGTGAAAATGAAAAATGAAATTAAGTGTGTACAGATACAAACAGACTTAAGGGGTGGCTGAAAGATGTTAGTGGAAAATGAGTCTATCATTTAAACTGGAGGGCTGCTGGGAGCCAAGGCGGATGATCAGCTTGGCTTTCATGTTTTTTCTATGGTCAGAATCCCAGAAGCCCTTCTGAAGAACACAAACAGAAAGGTCATTGACACTGTGGTCCCTGAAGATAAAGTGGGATACAATGGGTTTAGCAGGGTCACTATTCCTGACTGCTCTGTAATGTTCCCTGAAACTATCAGCAAGGTGCCTACCAGTCTTTCTGATGTAAACAGCTGTACACTTCCTGCAAAGAATACAATATACCACATTAATGGAGCTGCATGAGAACTCCTTGGTGATGCAAAAAAACACCTGTAGGCCTCCAAATTTCAATCACATTGGAAATAAATTTGCAAGTGTAGTAGCGAGTCCTGTTGTAAGGGTTGGTACCTGGTAGGGAGGAACTGTTAGAAGCAGGTAAACTGCTTTTAACCAGGAGATTGCACAGATTAGGTGACCGGTGGTAGGAAAGGCAATAGGTTGTTATGTAAAGGAAGCACCAATGTTAGGGTCAGTTTGCAAAATGGGAAAGTTACTGGTGATGATCCTATGAAGAGAAGGTATGCTCTGATGGAAAGGAAGCACTAGTGGAATTTGTCGTTGTTTTTGCGTGACAGTATTCTTCCTGCAGGGGTCAAGGCTACGGGGTATATTATTGACCCGGGAGAGTGCTCTGTCCACTGTGCTTTTAGGGGTATCCCCTGTTGATAAAAAAATTGTGCATTATTTGGGTCTGCTCAGCAAAATCATCCTGTTCACTGCATAACTTGTGAAGTCTAAGAAACAGTCAATAAGGCAGGCCATTCTTAAGATACAAGACCTGGGGATCACATGATGGCCCTGTAGTGGAGACAGCACTGCTGACCATCTCCCTCCCTGAATGCCGATTTTTCATCAAAAACTAGGGGTATTTCTCTAAAAAATAAACTAAAGCCAGAGTCTACAGTTGCTCTACAGCCCTACTACTATTCTGGAAGGTGAACCTCTTGAAATCGGTTGTATTTGAACTGATATCCGAAGAGCGGACTCCGGGCCTACCAACAACATGGAGGCTGAAATGAGACAGGTGCCCCCAACCCACATCCCGCCGCTAACTCCAGAAAAAGGGCCGAAAAAAATGAAAACCCAATCCGGTGCTTCAGCCAAGTCCTCCACAGCTATATTTATAGCTCAATCAAATGCTCCTCTTTCTGAGAAAAAATTTATGGAAGAGCTTTTACCATTCAAATCAGCCTTACAAGAGCTGACCTCGGAGCTAAAATCTCTTAGAGGAGACCTGGCCGAAACTAACAGAGCTATCTCTGACACCTCTGCAAGAGTTTCTTCATTAGAAGGCTGGAAACAATCTACAGACTCAGAGATGACCGCTCTAAGACACAGGCAGCATAAGATGGAGTCTAAATTAGAGGATTTAGAAGGTCGAAGTAGGTGAAATAACATACTTATATTTGGTCTCCCTGAGGATGCTGAAGGTTCGATGCCAATTACCTTCCTGCAAAAGTTACTTGCTAAAATAGCGGGACCATCTCCTAACAACACTACATACATCATTGATAGAGCACATCGCTCTCTACGTCCAAAGCCAGGAGCTGGGAAGTTACCTCACCCTCTTATTGCGAAGTTCCTGAATTATCAGGGTAAAATCCATGTGCTGGGGCAAGTGAGAGATACACGCCAGGTTCTATGGGAAGGCCAGCAGTTCCAGTTTACTCAAGACCTGCCTGCCTCTATTAGACAACGGCATGCAGAATATCACCCCATGGTGTCGAAGTTAATGACTGCAGGGATAAGATATAGGGTTCAGTACCCTTCGCGCTTTGAAGTCCTTATCGCTGGATCCTGGCATAACTTTGAGTCAGCTCAACAAGTGCTCCCAGCCCTTCAATCTTTACTTCCAGACCTGTTTGCAGCTCGTTGAGGGCTTACCTCGGTTAAGAAGATCTGTCTGACTCCTCTTGGAAAGTACAGCACAAATGTGCGAAAGATGGCTTGGAGTGCTCGGATAATATCCTGAGGGGTCACAAGAGGGTGACAAAGTCCGATGGAAAACTGTTTTCTTTAGTTGGACACTCTCAGTTGAAGGGCTGTTGTCAGATTTGTTGTATATAGATAATCGCCAGTCTCTCAGTACAGTAGTTTCAAATGTTATGTTTGGTTAACTATGTTTTAAGTATAAGGGGAGCGAATCATGTGGTTTTAAGAGGTGACTGGCTGACCAAGTAGGAAATTACTCAGGCCTTTCCTTGAGGAATCTTCTTTCTTTTTTTTTTTTCTCTTCTGGGTTTGGTAACTCCAAAATATATAATCTTTCAATATGAAGGAATTGGTTGTTGGGGGGGGTTAGCAGTAAGAACAAACCAACAGGGCATTATGTGTCACAGAGATGGATGGGGAGTAACCACAGCTGCACATAGCCATTATTTGCTGATAGCCTTGATAGTAATGCACATGGTTATATGTCGGTGTTATGTATTTATTATACTCAATATGTTTAATTTTGTAAGGGCTGTGGTAGATGGGTTTAGGTGCTTACTTAGAGATAAATGTATGTACAACTACATTTCAACGGATACTAAGTTCTTGTTAGGGTTAAATTGTATAGGGTTGAGATATTATGGTTATTGGGAAAGTGTGGGTAATGGGGAGGAGGGGTTGAGGATTAGGGCTATAGGGTTGTCTGCCACCAAAAAATTAAGGACTAAACTGTATCTGGTTATTTGTTCATGGTTGCATATTTACAGTGGTTATGTCTTTTTTTCACATTGCATTAGTGCCTATGATGGGGCTTAAATATTGTTTTTGGAACATAAAAGGGGCGCAAACCCCGGCTAAACGGACCAAAATTTTAATTAATCTCAAAACTCTGCAAATTGATGTAGCCTTTTTACAGGAGACACATCTTAAGTCTACATGTACCCATTATTTCCATAGAAACTGGGTGGGTCAGGTATATGGGGCCGGTAAGGACTCCAAGAGAAGAGGAGTAGTTATTTTAATTGCTCTCAAAGTTCTCTTCCGGCTTTCACAAATAATTGCAGATCCTGAAGGTAGATTTATTATTGTAAGAGGCCTGTTGGTTCATATGGAGGTCATTCTGGGGTCAGTCTACGGACCTAACTCAGATGACCCTGAATTCTTTGCTTCTCTAATGACAACACTTGCCCCCTGGTCCACGTTGCCAATATTGCTTGGTGGAGACTGGAATCTTGTGCTCTCAAATGCACTGGATAGATCTGGTCAAACTAGATTAAGGTCCTCCTCTGGTCAAAAAGCCATACATGAGCTAATGTCTTCCTTGGGCCTTGTGGATCCTTGGAGGCTTACACATCCTGAAGACTGGGAATACTCATTTCATTCCCTTCCGCATAATGCTTTTTCCTGCATAGACTTTTTCCTTTTGTCAGCAGATCATATTTCAGGGATCTCCATAGTATATTATTCATCTAAGGCTATCTCGGATCATCAGATGGTCAATCTCCAATTAAACCTTTCACCAAATGTACATAGAGACAGAATTTGGAAGCTTAATAGTCAGCTTTTAAATTCAGAAGAATATGTTCATTTAATTCAAGATTTTATTAAAATTTACATGGTGCACAATGCCTCATCAATGTCCAAAAAAGACTTCCTATGGGGATCCCTGAAATGTGCACTAAGGGGAGAATTAATTTGTTTGGCGACCAAACGTAAGAAGCAAAAACCCACCGCTCTGTCCTCAAAATTAAATCAAAAAGCAGAGTTAGAGAAATCCCCCTCCCCTTCCTCCTCAGTGGAGGAGTGGTCCAAACTTGAATCTCTCCGGGCTCAGTATAACAAATTACTAGCCGAAAAAGCAGAATTTTTGTTACTTCATTCCAAAATTTCCTATTTCGATCAAGGCGAGAGGGCTGGGAAGTTATTAGCCTTGCGATTGCGTACCCAATTAGCCAAGAGAATAATTCCTTCTGTTTATTCTTCCTCAGGTGAGCTTCTTAGCTCCCCTCTAGATATTGCGGATGCCTTTCGTGAGTACCATCAGCAATTATACTCTGCCCCGGCAAATCATCTTTCCCAACAACTGGAGCTGTTTCTCCAAGATATAAAGCTCCCAGTACTGGCTGAATACCAAACTGACAAACTAAAAAGCTCCATTACTTTATCAGAGATTTGTGAAGCTATTGATTCTCTCTCTGCAGATAAGTCCCCCGGGCCCGATGGTTTTTGCAACTAATTTTTACAAGGCGCTAAAGGAAACCATAGTCCCTATATTACTGGAAACATTTTATTACCTATTTGAGAATGGGCTATCGAATACTTCCCTGTCTCTTGCCACCATTGTGGTACTCCCAAAACCTAATAAGGACCCTCTACGTATAAACAACTATAGGCCCATTTCCCTCATTAATGTAGATCCTAAAATCCTTGATAAAGTCCTTTCCTCCAGGCTTAGTCAAGTATTGGAGCATCCTATTAGTACAGAACAAGTTGGATTTATCAAAAACAGACTTTCTTTGGACCATCTCAGGAAACTAGCGTATCTTTTTTATGCATCCAGGGATTCAGACATACCCGCCGCTCTTGCGTCCCTGGATGCAGAAAAAGCTTTTGCTAGGGTGTCGTGGGAATATCTTTTTTTGTTACTTTCCAAATATCATATACCCCAGGAATTTATACAATGGGTCAAAATATTATATACAGCACCGCCCACCCAAATTCAATGCAACGTGTCTTGTTTCACCCTTTTACTCTGTCACAGGGTACGCCAGGATGTCCTCTTCCCCTATCTTTTAATCTTTATCTAGAACCTCTTATTAGGAAAATTAACCTCTCCCACTTGTAAGGGGCATACAAATAGGGCACCAGGAATATAAGATATCTGCGTATGCAGATGATTTATTGCTACATATCGCTAATCCTGCCCAATCCCTCCCAATGGTATTCCAAATTATAGCACAATTTGAGTCTTTTTCAAATTATAAATTAAATTTGATGAAAACAGAATTTCTTCCCCTTAATAAATATATTATGAAAGTCGATGTTGCTCATATGGGTATACAATGGAATCCCGAGAAACTGAAGTATCTTGGGATTTATCTCCACCCTTCTTCGAGAATCATGAAGCAACTTAATTTAGAAGACCTCATTAATACATTAACAGAAGACTTCAAGCGCTGGTCAAAATTACCTCTAACTTTATGGGGGCATATGAGCATCATTAAAATGAATGTTCTACCTCGTTTGCTATATCCATTACAAATGCTCAATCAGGCTCTTCCGTATTCATGGTTTTCCCGAGTCCATGGCATTCTTAGTAAATTTATGTGGCAGTGCAAAAAAGTGCAAAAAAGTCAGAAGAAGTTATTTAAAACTAACTAGATGTAAATTAGATGGAGGTCTTCAAGCTCCAAACTTTTATATATATTATTTAGCAATCCACCTGACAAGAATTCGTTATTGGTTACAGCCTAAACAACATGCTGGTTATTTGCCTCCTTGGGTTAGGATTGAGCAGGATCTCTGTGAAGAATTTGGCTTAGATCCGAAGGCTTTACGTTTTATCTTGCTAAAAAAGCTTCCAAAACCCCTACACATTACTCCTTTAAATTCTTTAATTCAGGTACAACAGCAGTTAAGTGTTCTTCTAAAGATAGACAGATACAGGGATATAGCACAACCTCTGTTTTGTAATCTTAATTTGTTAATTGCTGGCAAGTTAATTAAATCTCAGCTCTTCTGGCTACAAATAGGCATAGAGAGGATGGAGCAATTAGTGAGGTATCAAAAAATGATTTCTTTTAAGGAAGGTTGCTCCCTTTTTAAATAGGAAAAAACTTCAATTTTCAAATACTTTCAGTTATCTCATATGCTGATGCAGTACTTTGGGACAGGAACTTGTCTTAGTCCTTTTCTCAGCGCATTACTCCCATACCTGGAGGCTATACCGTCTTCCCATTTAATATCTTACTCTTATAATTTTATTCTTACGACAGTGACCCTTTCAGATAACCAAAAATTCTACCAATGGGATAGGGTCACTCAGGCATTCTCCAATTCTAGAGAATGGTCTTTAATTTGGAAACATCTATATAAATATATTAAATGGGACACATATAGATATATGCAGTTTTGTATAATACACAATCTATATTATACTCCCTCCAAATTACACCTATGTTCTAAATGTCACCAAGCTGCTGCAGATCTAACTCATATGTTATGGTCCTGTGAAAAGATTGCTCCCTTCTGGCATAGTATTGAAAATAGGTTGAATCCATTATTAGCTTTGTCAGGTAGTTTCAATATGGAAACTTGCCTCATACTGTAGGTGACTACACATCAATACCAGGGGGCAATCAGAGAGCTCACATGGCACTAATTTCAGCATGTGCAAAAAAAGTCATACTAAGACATTGGTTAGACTTAGCTACCCCAAGCTACCTGGAATGGCTTAATGAAATGTTATTCGCTCTACAGGCCGAGTTCACAATAGCAAAGCTGTCAAATTGTATGAATAGATACAAAAAAAGATGGGAACCTCTCTATACTCTTCTTACAATTAATTAGTCTTAGATTTTTTTTATCTAATTTCTCTTTCCATCTTTTTTTTGAGGTGAATTCTGGGTTACTGGCCCTATAGGAAAACCAATTTTAGTTGTCGTTGTCCTACTCAGTAACCTATTTGTTTTCCCGATCAGTTTTGATAGTATGAATGCAACCATAGCTTGGTGTAATTGTGATTGGTGGCAGACCTGGGTGGGTGGAGATAGGGTGGGTGCTGGGTGGGGGGAGAGAGATCAAGTAAGCAACAAATAGTTGCAGTTTTTCTCCTTGTTGTAAATGTCTTTTATATTTTTTGCTTCGATGTCTCTGTCATTAACTGCTTGCTTACTAAAAATCAATAAAGCATATTAAATAAAAAAAAAGATACAAGACCTGCAAGATTGTCAACAACATCAACTAGGACAGACTGCTGAGCTACTCATTGTCTAGATCACCCTGAGAAACAACACATTAAATCTTTGCTGTCTCTACATTCTCCCAAGTACATCCGACAAGATATCACGGCTCTCCTTTTACCCATCTTTCACTCTGATATCATGATACCAGGGGACTTTAACACTGACTTGATTGACTCCCTAAATGCACCTACTAAAGACTGGACAATTGAATACCACCTGACAATTGATTATCCAACACACAATACAACAAAATATCAAAAAAAGGAATGTGACTCTCTACTTTTGAACAGACGTAACAGAAACATAAACTCTAGGATAACGTGGATTTGTTCAGTGACAGCCCAATTTTCTACATCTGAAAATACAAAATCAGTACTCCCCCCAGCACATCAAAACATCTGCATTCATAGACACTCACAAGGTCTTCCATGAACATAGTGCAACCAGATGGGAAGGACTGACCCTCATCTCAGATCTCGGCTTTGCCTGGGCCTTCTGTACTTTGCTAGCAAACTCCAAGCTGTTTGTGATAAACTCCTACCCACAAAGCATCACAGAATTTTTTTTTGGGGGGAAGGGGGCAATACAAATAGATTACACAAACTTCTTTAGAAGTTGTGAAAAAAACATGGTTTACCTTCAGATCCGACAATGAGGACAGGGACTGGGAAACCTATAGGGCTGTCAGGAACCTAGCTGGAGCACTCGCAATGAAAGCTAAGATCAATTTCTATTCAACATACTGAGGAACCTATTTCTTGTCCCCAATGAATCTGTGGTCAGGGATTAACAGCCTCCTAAACAGCAAGGGTCAATCATAACTCATCTCTCATCTGCACTGCAGTGATAACCTAGTAACTGACAACCTAGGCACTGGTAAAACCTCCACTGCCCTTATGACACTCATGATTGTAAGCTCTACAGTGCATTAAACTGGCTGTTCCTAAATGACATGAGGGAATTGACCTCATCTTGCTCTCCCTAAAGTGCATCAAACCCATTGTCCCCTCTTATTTGCACTCAAGGCTTACCTGCAAGTCCTGACCTAGATACTTACACTCAACTAGATCACTTGAACAGATGGTTCTACATGTAAATATGAATTATAGGTCCCTCACCTTCAGTCATGGATGCCCAACTGTATGGAAATCTTTACCAAAGTCCCTACACCTGGTAAACCACCCCTTGCCCTCCAGTACAAAAGTCACTAAATGGTTCTTTTTAGTATCTGCTGGGTATAAGCCTTGCTGCCATCATTTCAGTGGCATAAAGCAGGTAGCAACAGCTGTGAGATTCCATCCCTTTAGATCCCTTGCCCTAGGCTTCACCTTGCACCTGAAACTTTATGTTATACAATCTCTTGTACGTTATGCACTGTATTTAGCACTGTATATGTCTGTAACAGGTTCACTTGTAATAAGACGTTTTGGCTTAACATGACACCATTGTGAATGAGCTTTGCTCAATGGTTTTTATCTTGAGTAAAATTGAATTGAACTGAATATGTATGCTACCAATCTAAAGCTCATTCCATCATCAACTCCCCTGCATCACAGATGGACCTCAAGCAGCCAAACCAATGACTCTCTGACCATTCTTCCAATTACTCTCTCCCTTTCACTTCAGGGCAAGATTAAGTCTCAAAGCTACTCAGAGTAACTCAATACTTTCAAAGGTGTTGAACCAAAATATACTAAAATACTGCATCACTGCAGCTGCTTTAGTTTATGTCATCTCTGGGCTTCACACAGGACATTACCTGTGCTATACACCAGCAGGGCCACATTCTGGACCTGGTGTTCACTCTGGGGCTTGATAGTAGTGCAGTCAGGGTTGATCCAGTTTTTTGGTCAGATCATTTTGTCATGTCATTTCAATGTGGGGTTCCTTGTGTTAATACCCCCCTGTGGAGATGGTCTGGTACCGCCTGTTATGAAATCTGGAGCTTTGCACACTCCGGGCAGTGTTGGACATCTTCGGCATAGAGATAACTTGTGCTGAGAGCACTGAGAAGGCCATGGGGCTATAATATGATTCTTACAGTTGCCTTAGACTCCCTGGTACCTGTCCATGTTGGTCCCTTGACCTCCCATCACAGCTTCCCATGGTATTGTGAGGAGCTGAGAAGGTTGAAGATTAAGGGACAGAGGCTGGAGCATTCTTGGAGGAGATCTCGCTCTGTTGAGGACAAATTAACTCTGAAGAGTCACTATGTGGACTATCAGAGGGCAATCACCTTGAATAAGACAGAGTTCCTGTCAGGGGTGATTGATGCAAGTAAGGATAGGCCTGCTCAGCTTTTTCATGCTGTGGACAGAATGATTAATCCACTCTGTATTTGGTCTATTAAGACATTTTCAGCAAAAAAAGTGCAAAGAGTGTACCCATTTCTTCCTTGAAAAGGTGTCCTCAATATGGAGGGAGGCTGCCGCAAGTGGCCTGTCATGGGCCAATGGTGTCCAAGAAAGGAAGGGCAATGACAATCTGCCAACCTGGGGTGAGTGTATCCCAGTTGTGGAAGAGGAGGTGGTCCAGATGACCTCTGGCTTGCTTCCCACATGCTGTTCACTTGATCCTGGACCTACCTGGCTGTTTATTAGCAGTCTGGGTAATCTAGGATCAGTGTTTGTGAGGATCATCGGGTGTTCATTGAGGGAAGGTTTTTTTTTGATAACCCTTAAAAGGGCTGGGGTGAGGCCTCTCCTGAAAAAAACATCTTTGGACTCCGAGATCCATGCAAATTACTGTCCTGTCTCAAATCTTCCCTTTTTAGGAAAGATTATTGAGAAGGTTGTAGCAATGCAGCTAGAGGCTCATCTGGAGTTATATAACATCTACGAGCCATTCCAGCTGGGATTTAGGCCTCATCACAGTACTGAGACTGCACTGGTCAGGGAGATGCATGATCTCCTCATGGCAAGAGATCAGGGACTTTGTTCCATCTTGGTCCTCTTGGATCTCTCAGTGGCATTTGACATTGTGGATCATGGTGTTCTGCTTGATTGGCTGAGGAATTATGTGGGACTCATTGGCACTGTTTTGTGCTGGTTTGAGTCTTACATTACAGGGAGATCTCAGCAGGTGGTCTTGGGTAATTCCATCTCTGAACCCATTGTGATCATCTGTGGGGCACCTCAGGGATTGGTTTTGGCACCTATGTTATTCTCTGTGTTTATGTTGCCTTTGGGTGAGATCATAAGGCAGCATAGGGAGAAGTTTCACTGCTATGTGGATGATACTCAGCTCTGTCTGTTTTGCAACCAAGATCAGGTAAATGCAGGATCATTTTTTGGAGGTTGTCTTCAAGAAATCAACAGCTGGACAGCCTCCAACTGGTTACATCTCAACTCAGAGAAGATAGAGGTGATGATCATTGAACCAGGACAGACTGGGTCGGCTATGACTAGTAGTGACCTTTCTTTATTGTTTTTAAATGGTCACGATCTTTGAGCCATGGATGCAGTGAAGGATTTGGGCATCATTCTCGGTTGCAGACTGTCATTTGAAAAACAGGTGTTAGCGGCAATCAGGATTGGTTTTTACAGTCTTCGTAATATCATCCGAATCAAACCGTATTTGGCACCAGCCAACCTTGAGAGAGTTGTCCATGCCTTTGTCACCTCCCATTGGAATTACTGCAACACTCTTTACGTAGGACTATCTGGAAGCTTGGTGCGCTGACTCCAGCTGGTCCAGAATGCTGAGGCCCAGCTGGTGGTGGGAACTCCTCATAGTTCCCACATCATGCAGGTGCTTTGGGCTGTTCACTGGCTGCCAGTCTGCTGGCACATCATATTCAAGACATGCTAAATAACATTCAAGGCCCTATGTGGACTGGGTCCAAGCTACCTGAAAGATCTCTCAGTGCCTTATACTCCCCCTTGACCCCTCTGGTCCACAGATGTGGGTCTGCTCACAGTACCACATTTGAAACAATCTGGGGACATAGTATTTGGAGTTGCAGCCCCTTTATTGTGGAATTCCCTACGGGATATGGCTCATTCTGTCCCCACTGTGGATATCTTTAAACATAGACTAAAAACATATTTATTTACACGGGCATACCCTGATTGTTAATTTAATTCTAGGTATGAATGTTTTAGGGGTTTTAATATGTTCATATATTTAATGACTGTTTAAAATATGTGATTTGTTTTTACGAATTGTGAGGCACTCTGAGCTATTGGAAAGGGCCCGATATAAATAAGCAAACAAAAAGAACAGCTATCTGTACCTATAATAGCATTTTTAGTCCTCTTCCTCAATATTGGACAAGTACTAGCAATCTGTAAAAAAATAGTTGCAATTTCTTTGCACAAACTAGGCCCTAGAAACATATAAACATAGAATTTGATGGCAGATAAGGACTAAAGACCCACCTAGTCTGCCCATTTTTTCCTACCTACATTATCAGACCCAAACAAATGCAGGCTAATCTTTGCGTTACCCAATCTCAGGATGCTCCTCAAGATCATGCACAGAGGCAACACATGGTATACATAATTTAAACTTTCATTTTTAACTGAAATTGGATTTTCTGTATAAACACGTCTATGATTGTTTTACGTAACGGTATTGATTTGCTTTGTTCTTAATTGATACTACGTATGGCAACTGAGAGAATATATAAACACGTGACAATGGGTTATGCCTGAGAAGTCTTATCCTGTTTTTAAAAATAATGTTTTTACTACATTCTCTCCTACCATATGCAAACTAAAATTATAACTTGCACTGTAATCATGCTGTATTGTCATGTCCTCTGCACTTTCAGTAAAGTACTTTCCTAGTCCTCTTTTCCCAGTCAAAAAACAATGCAATGTACTTTTGGATGTCCAGTTGGGTTTCTGACCCAAAGACTCAAGCAGCACTGCCCTCCTGAAAATCATAGATGACATATTGATTGTATAAGATTTTGAGTACCTTACACGAGCAATGTTATGAATCTCAGTAAAGCCTTCAAAACAGTTATCCACAGTATAACACACTGCAAGCAGTGGGGCTGTTTCAAGAAATCCTAACCTCAATAAAAGACTTCCTGTCATGGGACGTAGGATCCTGGGGAGCATGATCTGTTGCAGCTGGAGGATTAAAAAAGAGAGGTTTCACCAAAAGGTTTCCTCTGCCCCACCCTCTGCGGTCTCCCTTTATGCAGTTTTCCTCACTGTAACCTCTCTCAACCCCTCTACGTCTAGTCCAGATGGGATGGACCTCAAACTCCTCTGTGTCTCAGCCCCAGTCATTGTCTCCCCACTAGCTCACATTCCAAATCTTTCCTTCTCCCTTTGCACGCTTCCCCAGGCCTGGAAAGTTGCTAAGGTACTCCCCCTGCATAAAAGAGGTGATCTCCCCTCCTCTCCTGGAAACTTCCGACCCATCCCTTTCCTCTCCTCCCTTGTTAAACTCCAGGATACCCTCATTCTACTCCAGAATTGCTAACTTCCTTCATTCCTCTGACTTCATCTCCCCCTTCCAGTCTGGCTTTAGGAAGCACCACTTAACTGTATCCTCCCTACTGAGGGTTGCTAACTATCCTGACTGGGATGGATCAGGGCCATATTACCTCAGATATATTCATCGACTTGCCCAAAGCCTTTGACTTGGTGTCCCACCCTCTCCTTAAGAAGTTGTGCTCTGCTAGCCACTCAGCTGATACTGCAGACTGGTTCTGTTCATACCTCTTGGGCTGTCAACAGTTGATGCAGGTAGGAGGAATCCTGCCCCCCATCCTAGCCAGAGTCCCACAGGGCTCCATCCTGAGCCCTGTCCTTGTCTCCATTTTCCTCAATGACCTCCTCGATGTTTACATCTCCTTACATGTCCACATGTATGTAGATGACATGGCCATCTACATCTTTGGTCCCACAGTCTCAGCCATGGCTGGACTGCTCCAGCAGGACTTCCACAATGTATTGTGCTAGTTCCATGATCACAAGCTCAAAGTCAACACCAAGAAAATAGTGTCCATGACCTTCCGGTACCCACCAAAAACTGGCCAGACTTTTGTACCCCACACCTTCACCACTCTAGATAGCACCCCTTTGGAAATGGTCCCTGCTGCCACCAACTCTCCCCTTTGTACCCATAACTGCTCCCTGTACTCTTTTCTCTATATCCCCCCCCACTGTCACATTGCCAGGCCCACTGCCCTGCCTTCATCACCAAATACTGGTTGGAGTCCCTTCCCTCCTACCTTTATTCACTGATCTCCCCCGCTCCCAACTCTTCCTACTTTTTTTTAAATGAGTATACTTCATTAATATTTAAACATACCAATACAAGAAATAACACATTAACAAAGCACAATAACAGTCATTCAACAAAGAAACAAAATCCACATAAAAACCAACAAAGACCCCCGCCCGAGGAGCCCAGAGCACAGTTATCCAGAATTTTGCCAACTAAGGAGAGGAAAAGAATGGCCATTTATATTAAACATGCACTAGAGGACAATATTTAGTAGGGGAGCCCTACAATTCAATACATAGATGAAAACAAGAGAAGAGAAAGTCTGAGAGCAAAGCTGAATAGTCATTATAGCCCTTCATGTTACTGTGACAATGGATAGTAGAGCATAAAGCGGGTCCCAATGGGAACTGAACAATTCTCTTTGGCCTAACGAGATAGCAATCTGTTTTTCTTCCATTGATGCCTGGAGGATCTCTTGATGCCATTCTCTACAGGAGGGAGTGGCATCATCCAACCAATGCCGCAAAATTACTAATTTGGCTGTGACTGCGATCAATGCCAGGTACACTTTCCGGGGGCCAAAGAGGTCATCCAGGTAGAAACCAACTAGGCACACCTCCAGCATAAAGTGATCTTCAAGTCCCAAAAAAGGGTCTAAAGAAGCCTTTATTATGTTCCAAAGAAGGACAACCTTAACACAATCCAATAACAAGTGCTTAAGGCGTCCTTCCTCCAGGCCGCAGTTGGTACAGGATGGAGCAACAAGCCATCCTATTATGTGTAATCATGACAGGGTGTAACAGAGATTCTGTAAAATCTAGAACTGGGTCAGCCTATATCTGTCTTGTTTTACATATTTATATAAGTGCCACTACATGGTCTAACACAGCCGAGGCTCCGCTGAGAGATCCAAGGCCTGCTGCAAGTAATAACAAATCCCTGTTGGGGGTATTTGGGTCATTAGTTTGGAAAAACCCATAGAGTTTCAATTCTGTGTGATGCTGCTCCACAGTGTATACAAGTACTGGGAAATTTAGCAAATCTTGGGAGGACCAAGGAGCAGGACCCAAACGAGAGGAGATTGCCTGCCTTAACTGGAGATATTTGAATGCAAAAGACTGGGGTAAGGAAAACTGCTCCCAAAGGACCATGACCAGCAGAAGTCTGCCCTTGTCCAGTAAAGCCTCAAGTGAGATACCTTGAAACTGAGGGCAAAAAACAGAGGGAATTGGACTGTGTGCTATACTAATATTGGGGTTACCCAAAATTGGCTGTGCAAGTGCTTTTGTCCAGTCCAATCTCACATAAAGACACCATTGCTGCATGGCTTTGCTGGACCAAAAAAGGGGTGTAGACTTAAGCCTAATGGGGAGTCTGGCTGGTGTAAGAAAAAGTAAGCTTTGTAGCTGGATACCTGCCTGTTGACATAAGCACTTCTCAATATGCAGGCAAAGCGGGACGTGATCTACCTCTACCTCGATCACCCACTTTCTTAGAAATTTGCTGCCGTGGAAAGCACAGTAATAAAAATTTTTGCAAGTTTAAAATAGGCATGTTGTACCACCTTTCCCTTCCACAAAAAGGCATTAATCATCTGCTGGAGTCGGGTAAACCATAATTTGGGGAGAAAAGGACAAAGCATGCCAAGGGGAAATAAAATATGTCTCAGAACATTCATTTTAACTTTGTTAACTCTGCCCCAGAGCAAGAAAGGCAGAGAGACCCAGCACTGCAGATCAGACTTAATCTGCTGCAAAAGAGACAAGAAATGTTCATTAATTAAGGCTGAAGGGGATCTGGTAAGTTGAATACCTAAATAGGTCAGTTCTTTGGGTTCCTAAGTTAACCCTAAGTTGATAATGTCTTGTTTGTGAACAAGAAAGTTTAATGGTAGAACCATAGTTTTCTCTAAATTCAATTTATAACTGAAAATGACTGAAAAGTGTTGAATTTCTGTACAGCAGCCAGAATAGGGTTCCATATCATTTGGGTGAATCTGTTAGACTTCAGTTTGAGCGAAAATACTATAGCGAGGGCAATTTGGGCGACGCTACAGCACAGCTAAGCACATTTCAGCTAAACAATTACATCTGAGGCTGAAAATTATACGCTAAACCATGTAGGTAATCGATGCAGCCACAACATTATCAGCAATGATATGGACACGGGAGGGACACCGATAATGGTGATACTCTTCACACCACCAGTAGACCTTTTCACTGACCTCTTTGTCTCTCCAATATATGGAACCCCAGTACAGAAGCATTGGCATGCCTCACTGACTATGGAAGAACTCCACTGCCATCTTCAGGTATGTCCTAGCCTGCAACGCACTCAATTTATCACCCAGCTGCACCTGTTCCTAATGTACAACAGGTGCAGCAAGGCACATTCACACTTTTCCATGTTTTGTAGGGGGCTCTGCCCCCCACGCCCCCCCCCAGGAGTCTGTGCCCCTTGGACCCCTCATATCTCTAAGATTCTTATTCCATTAAGCACATTGACTCTGGGGATCGCTGAATATGTGGTGTCGCTGTAATCTGTTGGTCACTGTAATGTGCCAGTTGCTGTAATGTGCCAGTTGTTCATTTTGATTTCACTCATTTCTATTCTCACAAATAGCTTTGCTCAAATTGCATCACTCATTTGACGTACTACCCCAGAATAGAGGTGGAGGGTTCCTCTAGGTGCAACAACAAATCATCCGTAAATGCGGACAACTTATAACGGGCTCCCCCCACCTCTATGCCCCAGATCACTTGGTTATTTTGGAGGCAGTGAATCAAAGACTCTAGATATAAATTAAAAAGGAATGGTGACAGAGAGCAACCCTGCCTGGTCCTGTGCTATAAAGAGAAAGACAAAGATAACACCCCATTACACCAAATCTGAGATGTTCAGTTATTGTACAACACTTTTATCCATATAATGAATTCTAATGGAAAACCAACTTTTTCTAGAACTAAAAATAAAAAGGGCCAGAAGACTCAATCAAATGCCTTTTCTGTGTCCAGGGAGACCAAAACTGAAGCAGTTTTGCTCTCCCTGGATACAGACATTAAATAGTGTAGCTTCCAGAGGTGATCAGTGGAAAGTCGCCCCACCATGATCCCTACTTGCATCGAACCTATCAGCCCTGCCCACACTGATTGATGCTGGTTGGCTAAAACCTTAGCTAGGATTTTAATATCAGAGTTTAGCACTATTATCAGGCAGAAGCTGCCGGGAATAATTAATCTTATGGGCCTGGGTATATATTGGATCTGTAGAGCCGGACGCATACAGAAAGTTAAATAAACAGGTTAACCAGGAAGCTAAATCCAGCATGAGTGACTTATAAAAATTATTAGTTAACCCTGTCTGGTTTGGAGGTCTTGTCTGGAGGGAGCTGCTGAATTGCTTGGCAGATCTCTTGTAAGGTAATTGACCTCTTAAAAAGCTCCTGCTGCTGGGAAGTCATCGTTGGGAGTCACAGGGGATCCAGGTATCTCTTAATCGGGTCTAGTGGAGCAACAGCGGGAAGCTCTCTCTGATACACGGTACTATAGTACATCTGAAAAACTCTGGCTATTGTGCTGTGTCGCAACAGGGTCCATGGCACTGGCTTGAATACAGGGGATCACGTTGGCTGACTCCAATTGTCGAGGCTGGAGAGCAAGCAGTCTCCCTGCCCTCTCCCCGGATTCCAGATAGCGGAGTTTTGTACTCAACAATGCCAGTTCCTCCTTTTCAGCCAGCAGACCTGCATATTTTGCTTGAAGAGAGTTGAGACACAGTCATTCAAAGGATAGTGTGTCCGGAGACAAGTGAGTCGTTACCTGCCTGATGTCCCATAATAGTTGATCTAGCATGGAGTTGCGGGCATGGTTTTTCTTTGAGGCTAACTGAATACACTCCCCACAGATAGCACATTTAACTGCACTCCATTGTATGTCTAAAGCAGACACAGAAGGGAAGTTAGTAAAAATAAAAAAAAGTCTGTATGTAATCTCGTAAAATCTGCAATGTGATAGGCTCCTACAGAAGCTGGGAGTTGAGACGTCACACTCTATCTTGGTCCAATTGTCCCTGGACAGAATGTGTCATAACAACCGTTGCTTGGTACAAAATAACCTGAGGTTGTAAATAACCTGAGGTTGTATATCACAGGACAGAAGGTTGGGGATGGATTCTTGACTGACAAGGAAATAGTTGATCCTAGAAAAAGAACCATGGGAGGGGGGATTAAAATGTATGCTGCTTAGTCATGGGATGGAGAGCACTCCAGAGAACCGTCAAACCTGCAGAGTTAAGCAGCTCCCTCAAACTGCACTGCCAGGGGATAAGCCTTTACAAGGGGAATCAGATTGGTCCAAATCCATCTGATATACTAGGTTCCAATACCCTCCAAGAATTATTGCAAGTGGGAGTAGGGGGGTAATTGGTCAGCCAGAGTGGTAAAGAAGGATGGAGAGTCTACACTGGGACTGTAAACCGACCCCAGTAACACTTCTACCAAGCCCAAGCAGCCATGCAATAAGACATACTGTCCCTCCGGATCCCACAGTTCCTTAATAAGCTGAAAAGCCGTTCCATGGGCCAGTAAAACAGCCACTCCACCCTTTTTATTGCTAGCACCGGCACCATAGACCTGACCTACCCACTCCTTTTTGACACAGAATACATCCTCTTGATACAGGTGAGTCTCCTGCAAAAAAGATAATACCCACATGCATTTTTACATAAATGGAGCAAGACCTTGTGGCATTACATTTTTCTTGGGCCCCCTTAATATTCCAAGTAGAAAATATATAGGCGTTACTCATTGCAAACTGTACCATTTAGCAAAATAAAAGCGGATGCAATATGAACTACTTGAAGTAGAAAGGAGATAGCATATACAACAAAGAAACAACGATCATTCATTACATTTAACAATGCTCTGGGTCCAACTCCCACAACCCACCACCCCACAACCCCCCACCCAAAAAACCACAGTACTTCAGATAAACTCCCTAATCCGAAGAGATTTACCTCCCATCCAATCACTCATTTGTCTATATAATAATCCACTACTTACCCACCTAATCCCCAGTCAAACAGACCACAACTACTAAACTCAGGTCCATGATGGAATATCCTATCTGCCCAAATCCAACCACCCCGGACCTCCCCCCCCTCCCTTCCCCCAAGCACTCAATTCTTAAGTAACTTAGAACCAACATTAAAATCTCTAATAGGTAAACATAGAAGGAATATTAGTAAGTACAGTCCACCCTGGTACAGCCCCCTAGTTTAACATTCATGCCAACCTAAACATTTTTTTTTTAGTCTCTGGTAACTGGGTAAGGCCCACTAGGCACAAGTGCCTGTTTTAAGGGGTGAGCTGGGAGCATATAGAAACATAGAAACACAGAAACATAGAAGTTGTCAGCAGATGGGGACGGTATGATCCATCAAGTCTGCTCTTGGTTTTCTACTCCCCCCTTACCTAGCTGCCTACTTGAATATCCCACATTGTCTATCCCATGCCTGCTTGAATTTCCCCACCATCTTGACTCTTACCATTCCCTCCGGCAGGCTATTCCATGATTCCACTATAAGCTTTGTGAGGAAGAATTTCCTCATATTGCTCCCGAACTTTCCTCACGTAAGTCTATGGTCATGTCCTCTAGTCCTGTTGTAGTCTTTTAACTGAAAGAGGTTCTGCACGTGCACCCTGTTGTTGCCTTTAAGGTATTTAAATGTTTTGATCATGTCCCCATGATTCCTGCATTGCTCTAGGGATTATAATTTGAGGTCATCTAGTCTTGCCTTGTACAGTTTCTGATGCAAGCCCTGCGCCATCTTTGTTGCCCTTCTCTGTACCATCTCCAGTCTATCTATGTCCTTCCTGAGGTATGGCCCCCAGAATTGGACACAGTACTCCAGGTGAGGCCTTATCAGGGACTGATACAGGGGCATGATTACTTCATGCCTTCTGCTCATGATATCCCTCCCTATGCATCTCAGGATGCCATTAGCTTTTAGTGCTGCCTTTCTACATTGTTTACTGACCTTGATGTCATCTGATATGATCACCCCCATGTCTCAGTCCTGCCTAGTAGCCACCAGCTGCTCTCCTCCCATTGAGTACAGTTTCTCTGGGTTACGTTTTCCCAGGTGCATGACCTTGTATTTTTTGGCACTGAATTTCAATTGCCAGGTCCTGGACCACTCCTCCAGTTTTTGGAGATCAGCTTCCATGCTATGTTGTTCCTCTGGTGTGTCCACCCTGTTGCTGATCTTGGTGTCATCTGCAAAGAGGCACACCTCTCCCTTCAGTCCATCCTCAATGTTGCTGATGAATATGTTGAAGAGGATTGGTCCCAGAACTGAGCCTTGCGGGACCTCGCTAGTCACCCTCCTCTTTTCTGACAAAGTGCCATTCATTAATACTCTCTGAGTTCTCCCATGTAACCAGTTTCTGATCCAGTTCATTACCTTGGGCCAGACTCCCATGCTCTGCAGTTTTTTGACTACTCTGCTGTGCAGAACGGAGTCAAAACTTTGCTGAAGTCCAGGCAAACCACATCCACTGCCCCACCCTGATCCACTGTTTTGGTGACCCAACTGGAAAAATCTACCAGGTTTGTCTGACAGGACCTCCCTACCTTGAAACCGTGTTGATTTTTGTTGAGGTGACCAGTTTGCTGCAAAAAAGATAAGATTCTTTCCTTCAGCAAGGACTCCATCAGTTTTCCCATGACTGATGTTAGACTAACCAGATGGCAGTTTCCTGACTGTTCCTTACTTCCACTCTTGTGAAGTGGTATTACTGTTACTCTCCTCCAACCCTCTGGCACCTCCCCGCTCCTCGATGATTTGTTGAAGAGCACTGCTAAGGGGGCTGCCAGTTCTCTCCCAAGTTCTTTAAGTATTCTTGGGTGTATCCTGTCTGGCCCCATAGCTTTATTTATCTTTAACTTGTCTATTTCCTCTAAGATCCTTTCCCCTGTGAAGAGACCCATGTCTATTCCTTTAACTGGACACTTCTTTATGCCTATTGTCGGTCCGTTTCCATCTGCTTCCTGTGTGAAGACTGAGCAGAAGTACTCATTGAATGCCTCTGCCTTCTAGCTGTCTTGCTCTGTGGGTTGTCCATCTTTTTTTGTGATTCTAACAAAGCCCCCTTTGGTCTTCCTTTTTTCTCGTATGTACCTGTAGGTTTTGTTACCTTTTTTTACTTCCTGAGCTATCCTAACCTCTGTCTGAGCCTTTGCATTTCTTATCACTTTTCCTGTCTCTTTTACTTTCTGTTTGTTTTCTGTTTTGTCCACCTTGTTCCCTGACTCCTTGCGTGTTTCTCTTTCACCATGATGGCCACCTTCTTGGAAAACCATAGTGGGTTTTTTCCTCCTTTTGTTCTTACTAACCTGACGGGCACACTGTGATGTGACCATCATTATTGCATCCTTCAACCTTGTCCAACATTCCTCAGCACTCCCTTCTGTTGTGTTACTAAGGTTGTCTCTCAAGCAGGTCTTCATTTTTGTGAAGTCTGCCCTCTTGAAGTCAAGGACCATCAGTTCGGAGGATGTGGAGTCTTCAGTTCTTTTTACCCTGAACTATACTGTGTTATGGTCACTGTTGCCCAGGTGGTTCCCTACTTCAACACCCATAACCCTATTGCTATTTGTGAATATCAGATCTAGAATTGTGCTACCCCTTGTGGGTGATGTCACTAGTTGACTTAGGCCTGCTTTCTGTAGTGTGACTACGAATTCCCTGCTTTTTTGTGATGCCACTGTGTGGGTACTCCAATCTACATCTGGCAGATTGAAATCCCCCACCAGCACCACGTCCCCTTTGCCTGACATCTGGATGATGGTTTCCAGGATTTCCTTATCCCTGGCTTCCTCTTGATTTGGGTGTCTGTAGATTATTCCTACCTGAATGAGTTTCCAGCAGACTGTGATCCATAGATCCTGTTTCCCCTTCTGCCTGCTGCATTTCTGTAGCATTGATGGTATCGTTAACATAAATAGTTACCCCCTCCCCTTTTCCCAATCCTATCTCTCCTAAACAAGTTAGACCCCGGGATAGTCACCTCCTTTTCGGTCACAGCAACCTAGTCTAGTCCTGCCTCAGCTACTGTGGCAGTGAGATCAGTCATCTTATTAGCCAGACTGCGTGCATTGAGGCATAGCGCTGACCATTCTTGATGTGTCACTTTGTTTGTCATGCCCCTCCCCTTTTGATCTCATTGCTTGTCCCTTTGCCTTTTTTTCATATTTTTGTTCCCTCTTTTTCCTTTGCTTTGGTTATCTGCAGAGTCAGAAAGGGTTTCATGTTTCCTGCTATCTGCTTTTGCTGTTCTGGAGTGTGTAGATATGGTTTTAGCTGAAGGGGGGAGAGACAGCAGGCTCTATGTGTGCTTCTCCTAGAGCTACCATCATCTCCCCTCCTGCTAGTTTAAATATCCCAAGTGGATGTCAAATTTCTGGCCCAGCACTCTGACTCCCTCCTTAGTCAGTTGGAGACTATCAGAATTGAAGAACTCCCTTTCCCAGAAGTTGCCCCAGTTTCTGAAGAAGTGATGCCCCTTTGTATGGCACCAGCCCTTGAGCCATGCATTGAGCTCACTTATCTCTTCCGCTCTGATTTTCTGCCTGTCCTTGCCCTTTTCCCAAACAGGCAGAATCTCACAGAACGCAATGCAATGAAACTATTTTCTTGCTGAGCTGTGCATTGTGCTCCTTAACCTGCTCAACTGACTGGCTAGCAAGGTCACTGGTCCCTAGGTGGACCAGGACATTTGAGCCCACTTCTTCCCTCATAATTATGTTGACTATTGGGTCAGTGTCCCTCCAAGCGGATGCTCCTTGGAGACATCTGACTTGCACATCTGCATATTCGTTTTGTCTCAGGTGGGGGTCCACACCACAAATCATGGCATCCCCTATGATTGTGAGTTTTTTCCTGTTGTTCTTGAGATTTTGTTTGTGATGCTATTTTGCTGTCCTGTTGCATTTGGCTTTTTGTTGGCCTAAGACATCCTCTGTCCTTTCGGATGGTATGGACGTAAGAGGTATATACCTGTTTCCCAGTGTTTAGAGTGCTTTGTTTGTTTGGGAGAGTTGCCCGAGCACTGCCCCTTTTCCTGTAACCAGTTGCCATCCCTTAGGCTTGGTCGTTCTCTGGGGGAGAGGTGTGCTGGTTTGGTGTTGGTGATGTGGAGGTGCACTCCTAAAAGAAATATTTCCCTGTAGGTGGTTACATAGGAGACTGATCTCATGCCATGCCTCATGGAGCTGAGCCCTGAGGTGACATATCTCCCAGCATATGGGACAGCGGCCCTGCCTCCAGGTGACATGACCCTTTAAAGAGTGTCCTGCAGTGTTGTCAGCCAATGATATCCATGTGCATGCCAGTAGACAGAACAAAAGAGTACAAAATTAATCAAATTAAGAGGAAAATGATTTCTTGTCCTGAGCGGATGAAAGAGAACCAGTAGAAGTGTAAAAATGTTATTCATTTTTTTATTTTCCTTTACTGAGCTCCTTCCCCTTCCTGTTCCTTAATCAGGAAATAAGGGATAGGATACAGCCCTATATAAGTACTTGGTAAAGATCAGTGACACTCAGCAGAGCAGACAGTAAGGCTAGGGACTAAACTGCACCTGGCATATGCCTCTTAGGATTGCTCTTAGTGTCTGAGCTGTTGCTTCTGTTTGTCTCTGGCTGAGAGCTTTCTATAAGTTGACCACTATTTCAGTAATGGGTACAGCAGTTGGTGAAGACTCAGTAGATAGTAAGGCTAGGGGCTGGACCACTCTTGGCATAAGCTTCCTAGTGGTGCCCTTTGTGTCTGAGCTGTTGCTTCTGGCTGAGAGCCTTCTATTAGCTGACCACTATTTCAGCAGTACAAATGCTAATTTACATACAGCAGACAGGAATTCTGGGTAACTGTTCTAACAGCTTCTTATGATGAGAGAGCAGCCACTGGCTGGGTCTGAGCAGAGCAAGTGAGGAGAGAAGCTGCCTCAGTGGAGAAAGGAACCTGGACTGTGCACTCCAAGGAGGATTCAGGTAGAACTGCTGTCAAGGAATCCCTGCTTCTGCACCTGTCTGAGTCTGCCTTCCCTCCATGGGTGGTCTCTCTCCCAGTTTGTGAAGATCAGTGATGCTCAGCAGACAGTAAGGCAAGGGGCTGAACCGTATTTGGTGTATGCCTCCTAGGTTTTCCCTTTGTGTCTGAGCTGTTCAATGTTAGAAGGTTTGAAACCTAACTGAGGCTTGAGATATCATTATGATGTCATATATGAACAGTGTTACATCAGCTAGTTTCAAAATGAAGAACATATCAGATCCAGAGAAGAAAAAAAGGAGATAGTCCAATATAAGAATATAAAATGCAGAGGATAGAAAAGAAATGTTGGGCTGGTGTGTTCAGGCTTAATTAAATATACAGGAAAAAAACTGCACAACTAATGCCTTGCAACCCAGTATCATAAAATACATCAACATTAAGATCAGCATTGAGAAAGTCACTGGCTCTAAACACAGGGGAGATTAGCCAGTTTCCCCTTCAGACGTTCTTTAAGGTACTATAATAATCCCAACCCATGCCTGACTGCCAGGTGAATTTCAGAGGGTGAGGAGACCAAAAAGCTTTACTTTGGTCACTCGGAGAATCAGTGACCCCCTAAGATATCTGTAGCCACTATTGCATAGCTACAACGGCGCAGTCTTTGTAGTAAGCACTTGCCATTCATTGGACCTCCAGTAAGTGTCCATAATGATCTGGGGAATGAAAACAAAAAACCCCAGACACCATAGTTTCAGGAAAGAAAATGGAGTGCCATTCCAAACATGGAGCTCACCTGTGGCCTTTAAAAATGTCACCTGACAGCTTCCAATGTAGAAACCTTAGTGCAGCTGTGTTCTGAGTACAGTCAGTGACAATAGAGGCAGCCAGCAAGTAAAAAGGAAAATAATATGATTTAATGACTTCAGGAAGAATAAGTTACAGAGCACCTCCCATCGTCATGTTGCCATGTAAAAATATAAAGCATCCACTACATGAACGGTGCAAATGCCATACCCAAGTACTGCACCACTGTAAAACAACTTAGCCAATCATGTAGAGAATACATAAAATAATGGTCTTCTCCGGGGCCATGGGATTGTCAGAAGTCTGCTATTATGTGATGGGACATTTATCAGCTAGCATTAAAGCTCCCTGTGAGTAGACACCCCTGGGGATGGCCCATCCACGTCAGCAAAGTGAGAACATTGAAACAGACCCATTTAGGCAAAAACCGAAGGGGAAGAAACAAGCCTCGTATACATCCAGGAAGATGAAGTGCCTTTAGACTTAACTTTGCTCGTGTGCTCTGGCAACAGACATACAGGGGAAAAAAGAAAAGGGGGTAGGAACAGGGTAAGCTTGCAAAAAAAAAAAAAGAAAAAAGAAAAAATTGGAAGAACAGTCTGCTGAGTACGTCCAGTGTAATTCCACTAAAAGACCCCATGGTTATGAATCTTATAATCGCAAATCCCTGGTGCACCCAAACTTCAAGGGGTCTAATAAAGATCCAGGCATAACACCATGAGGTCTCTAGTCACTTGATCCATGGAGACAAAAGTCTTTCATACACCTCCATGAGATACTTGGAGTGTGACTGGGTACCTCATTCTAAACTTGATGCCTGCTGCGATTAGCTTGCTAACCAGTGGATGAAAAGCCGTTATTTACTGACGCACAGATGCCGGAAGGTCCTGAACAATCCTCAGACAAGCCCCCTCCCAAGAGACCTCATTCAGTTCTCGGACTCTGCTCATCAAGTGTTGCCCTTCCAGTTAATTTAGGAATTCAAAAATTAAGGGTCGAGGAGGCGAGGTCTCCACTGGCATGGGGCACAAGGAGTGGTGCGCCTGCTCAATTATGTATGAGGAGCCATTGGTAGAGGGTGCCACCAACTTCTTACATAGCTTCTGGATGAAAAGTAAAACATTGGGACCCTCCACCTTCACTGGTAATCCTAAAATAACCACATTGTTTGGGCGGCTCCTGCCTTTAAGATCTTCAAGGCAAGATTCCAGTTGGGTAGGTTTTTTGTCACAGCGTGACTATTTCAGGTTCCATCCTAGTGCGCCAGTCCTCTAAGGAACTAAAATGGGCCTCGGTGTCTCCAACCTGCCTGGAGAGAGTGTCCATTGAAGAACACAAGGTCCTGATATCCATGATCAAGGACCTTGTGCCTTCCATGCTCCTTCTGCCGCGGCTGGAGAAGCCAGCCAACCGCATGCCCTTCACCTGCCCACCGCTGAACTCAGCAAGCTGGCTCTGGGAACCCTTGATCAGGCAGATGCCTTCCACACTCCTGCGGCTGTGGCTGGAGAAGCCAGCTGGCCATGCACCCTTCACCTGTCTGCCACTGAACTCAGCAAGCCAGCTCTAGGAGCCCTTGATCAGGCAGATGCCTTCCACACTCCTGCAGCCGTGGCTGGAGAAGCCAGCCGCGTGCCCTTCACCTGCCCGCTGCCGAACTCATCAATCCAGGTAAGCCAGCAGACAGCTATGGAGAATAGCTTTGGGGCACTGATTGGCTGAAGACACACTGGGACTCCACCAATTGACTGCTGCCCGTACGGCTTTTACTGGGATTGGCCGCTAAGAGATTTCTGCTCTCCATTGCTTTTTCTTCTTTCCCCTCTCTCCTGGTGCCTCGCACTCACTCTAAACTGAAACCTATATTTGAGTTGATGTGTTAGATTTTACTGTAGGGATAATAGAATTGTGTTATGCAGCCAATTCATTGGGGATATTGTTAGGCTTGCAGACTGTTAATATTTGTATAATTCATGCTTACAACTGTGAGATCCTGCTCTCAAACCCTCCTTTTTTGCCTCTGTTTTCTCCAAACCTCCCTTTAAGGCCTCTCTCCTCCAACCTTTATTCTTGTTTTTTTCCCTCCTTGGGCTAAAGTGACGCTGCTTCTAATAAGCATTGCCATCTGGATTTCTGCCCACACCTTCCCCCACCCAGACTGCTAGCTTTACCATTCTTTTGTCTCAACTACACTCCCCCCACTCCCTGATTTAACTCTTTTCATTCACATTGTCCTGTCTGCCCTTAAGTTAAACCCTGACTTTGTTTCTTGCAGCTCTGGGAGCCCTTGATAGGGTAGAGGCTGCGGCTGCAGAAGCCAGCCGGTCATGCACCCTTCACCTGCCTGCCGCCAAACTCAGCAAGCCAGGTAAGCCAGCAGACAGCTACAGGGAATAGCTTTGGGGTCCTGATTAGCTGAAGACACACTGGGACTCCGCCGACTGTTTGCTGCCCATATGGCTTTTACTGGGATTGGCCACTAGGAGATTTCTGCTCTCTGCAGCTTTTTCTTCCTTCCCTTCTCACCTGGCACCTTGCTGCTCACTCTAAACTGAAACCTGGATTTAGCCCCACACTGCCTGCCCCGACCCTGACCTCTATTAAATGTTCTTTCTTCGAGAGCTAGGCCAACCCCTTGCACTGCCATTGGTCTGCTCACAGTCTTGCCTAATTGATAACATCCACCCCTAGCTAGCTCTGCCTCCTTCTAGTAGCTCCTTCCACACTGGTTCTGACATTCCTGCCCGTACTGCCTTTTAACAGGATAGAACATAATGCCATGGGAGGATATTTTCTAGCTCAGTTGCTTCATCATGTTAACCCATGCACCATATCGAATTCCAGTTGCCCAATCACACCAAGGCCAGTGCACCCCTCTAGATGGATACCCAGCTCTGCACTCTCATTACAGCACACAGCTCCACACTTTGGGGAGGACTTCCTCATCGTTCTGCATACCTTTTCGTCAGGCTTTGTCCAGTGAATATGGTAGAATGCCTCTGAACCTGCCAGTTAAAACAGTAATATATGCTCTATTTTTAACAAATCACCCTAGTGGCCATAACTCAGCCACCTCAACACCTCTCCATGCCAAGCAGTGTAATAAGTGGTTTAGTTTATTATTCTAGGAAGTATTACCTTTGAGCCATGGCTCTTTTACAAAGGCTCCATGTCAATTTTGTGCAAACAAGTCAAGTTACATAGGATGGCAAACAAGTTATGAAGCGGCAATAAGCCAGTATAATGCAGTACATTAATGTCAAAACTTCAAGCAAGAAAGAGGAAAAAAAAATACTTAGCATACACAGAACAAGCTGATTCGAGTAAAACGTTAGAGAAATGAACAAATGAAAGGGGTAAGAGGTGATAGGGGGAGCAGACATAGAGAGATTAAAGCTACTCATATGCCTTTGTCAAGAAATGAAGCAGAGGTGGTAGATGAAAACAATAGAACAGCCAGGAGGGAAAAAATTTAATCAAGGCAGTCACAGGAGCTGGAGGCTATGAGGTGAGAGCATAGCATAGATTTGAAAACTCCTCGGGAGGTGGAGGAGGTGATGAGCATGCTGAGGGCATTGAACCAGCTGGGGGCACAATAGGCAAAGGATCTTTGGCCCTGAGTGGGCCGGCATCGAGGGACCTGGAGAGGCTGATGTTCTGAACTTCTGGTGAAGCGGATGCTGGTATTTGGGCATAGCAGGTCTTGGATACACGGTGGAGTGAAGCCCATGGTAGATTTTTTTGCCATCAAGCAGGTAAGGTTCTTTATGCGATTTGAGAGTTGCAACCATCCTGTTTCAGTGTAGAGCTCACATGTATGAGTGCGTCTTTATGCTCCAGTGAGCAGCCAACAGGCCTTGTTTAGGGAGGTTGTAATGCGCCTAAGTGCGGTGGTTGAGGCAGAGCCATAGAGAATTAAGCCATAGTCTGTGATTGAGATGACAGAGCTTTGGATAGCAATCCTCAGCGCAGATTGGGCAAGGAACTGTCGGTTTCAGAACAGGATACCAATGTGCTGGTTCACTGATTTTGCTGTACTATCAATGTGGGTCGCAAAGATTAGGCCTTGATCAAAGGTGATTCCAAGATATTTAAATGTTGTCACTTGTTCGAGGGTACTTCCTGGGTACGTATTAATAGTAAGTTGAATTTGCCTTTTCTTGTTTTGTGGGCTAGAGAACAGCATGGATTTTGTTTTTTTTGTGATTTAGGACCAGCTTGTGATGTAGGAACCACTTCTCAACCTTGGAGAAAGCAAGTTGCAGGCTATGAAGTAAGGGTTTCAGATCCTTATGAGAGGAAAGAATCATGGCATCGTCAGCATAGAGGATTATTTGTTCTGAGCAGGATTGGGGAGAGAGTTTAGGAAAAGGCTGAAAAGAAGAGGGCCTAAGATTGATCCCTAGGGAACACCTGAGAGAACCAGATTTGAGTCTGAGAGAACTCCTGAGATTTTTACAGTTTGAGAGCATTTGGCGAGGTAACTTTTTACCCAGGCACCAGGACCCTGAGAGAGCCCAAGATTCTGTAGTTGATTGACAAGTAAGCCATGGTGAACAGTATCAAACGCCTTTGTTAGGTCAATGAAAACAGCTCCGGTTTGGTATCCTTTGTCCAAAGCATTGTGGAATGCTTCTGAAAATTCCAGTAGGGCTGTCGATGTACTGTGCGCTTTCCTGAAACCATGTTGTTGCGTGCAGAGGATGTTATACTTTTGCAGGTAGTCTGAGAGTTGGTCCACCACAATACGTTCAAGGGCCTTGGAGAGAGGTGGAAGTATTGATATGGGTTGATAGTTGCCAGGTAGGGACTTGTTACCACTTTTGAACACTGGGGTGACCATTGCAGACTTCCATTTTCTGGGAAATTGACTGAGGCAGTGGGAGAGATTGAAAATTTTGGTGAGTGGGAGCAGCACCTCTTCCAGGGTAAGGGACAGAAGTTTAAGGTCAATAGTATCGCCGCTTGCTCTGGACTTAGAGATAGCCTTTTTTATATATTTGCAGACTTCA
Source organism: Neoceratodus forsteri (assembly GCA_016271365.2). Lineage (NCBI taxonomy): Eukaryota > Metazoa > Chordata > Ceratodontiformes > Ceratodontidae > Neoceratodus > Neoceratodus forsteri. Next base: position 142,117,859 of record JADMNL010000029.1, on the reverse strand, counting down.
TGAGCCTTGACTATTTTGAAATGGAAGGGTGGTTGGTTAGGAGAAGCAGTAGGTGATGTTGGTTTTGGAGAGTCAGCATCAGAGAAGAAGTCCGGGTGGAGGACCCCACTAAGGTCTGTGAAGGTTTCATTTAGGGTTTCATTTAGGGTTACTCAGTATGGTAATAAATTGCCTCAGGAAATTACTACTGCTTCTCTTGCTTTGCTCTGGAAATGTTGAACTAAATCCAGGCCCACCTGCTTCTCTAAACACCCCTGTGGACCTCCCTCAATACAAGGGCATCAGCTCCTTCATATAAATGTCTGTAGTATGCTTAAGAAGCTTGACCTGATTCATACATGGATATTACATGCATCCCCTGACTTCCTTATGATATCTGAATCCTGGCTTACGCCCTTGACCCCAGACAAAACTATCGATATACATCAGTACATTACCTACCAGTGTGATAGACCATCTGGGAGGGGGTTGTAATCTATGTTAAGAGCAAATTCTCTGTCTCAGTCATTGATTGCACCTCCATGGCTAAAGAATTTGAATGTCTGGCACTAAAACTGACACTTTCCAATGAAAAGGCACTCCTTATTGCTGCATGCGATCGACCGCAGTCTGGCAGCACGGCCCTCCAACCTCATCTTCAAAGTCTAATTGACACGGCTAACACCAAGTGCATTCTAATGGGGACCTCAACCAAAACTGGAATAATGAGAGCTCCAAGAAGCTCAAGGACTTCTGTGATGCATGTGGGTTGGCACAGATAATCCCTGCAGTCTCCAGACCCAACAGAAAAAAAACCCGAGTGAAGCACCCTTCTGGATCTCATGTTAGTTAACAAACCCCATAACATTTTGCATACCGGGGTGTTTTTCAATGACCTAAGTGATCATTGTGCCATTGTTTGCGTCAGACACTCTTCCCCAAATAAAGTCAGCCCCTAAATTTAAGCTAAACAGGTGCTTGAAATGGTTCTGCCAGAATGCCTTCCTAAATGAACTGGGCAGCATCAGATGGCAAGATTTCTACTTAGCCCCTTCCCTCAATGAAGCATTTAATATCTTTCACAGCCTTTTAGCAGGTCTACTAGACAAACATGCCCCCCCCAAGGCTGATCAAGTCCAAGAAAAGATCTGGCTGGTTCTCGCCCATCTTAAAGAAAGCCCTCAAGGATAGAGACTTTTGGTGGAAAAGAGCTAGGAAATCTCACTCTGATGCTGATTGGCTTGCCTTTCATGTCTCTAGAAATGCCTGCACCAAACTAATTAGGTCTGAAAAAGCTAGATATTTCTAATCAGCCCTGGAAGACAACAAAAACAATACTGCCAAGTTCTGGAGCATCCTCATAGAGGTTGAGGATCATACCACCGATGCCTCCCTTCTAGCCAAAATAGTGTCCGGTGACACCACTTTCACAAACAGAGCTGATATATTAGAACAACTCAATGAACACTGTGCCAATGTGGGGCTGGCCTTCGATGTCTCTCCAATCAGTAAAATCATCCCACATGGGGATACCATTGGTGTCTCTAACTCCAACATCAACACCATCCAGAGTCATTTCTCCTTCTTCAGCTTCCACCCTGTAACCTTCAAGCAAGTGGAGGACCTCCTACTGTCATTGGATACAAAAAAGAGTGCTGGTGCCAACTGCATCGAACTTCTCTTTCTAAAATTAGGCCAGTAATACATGGCCGCCCCATTGCCCACTTATTCAACACCTCCCTGATGCAGGGTGCGCTATCCATGTTGTGGAAAATTGCTCACATCATCCCCTTGTTCAAGTCTGGAGACCCAAGCTACCTGAATAACTATCAGCCTATTTCTATACTATCCACCTGTTCAAAAGTACTGGAAAAAATCACTAACACCCAAGTTAGAGAGCACCTGGACTTGCAGAAACTGCTAAATGCTGCTCAGTCGGGCTTTACAGCCAAACTTAGCACAGTTTCTGCGCTTGCTAAAGTAACCACTGACTGGCAAATTGCCTTGGACTCTAAGAAGCATGTGTTTTCACTCTTCCTTGACCTTAGTAAGGCTTTCAATACTGTGGATCACAACATTATGCTTAATGCATTGAGTAACATCGGTCTCAATAGTACTGCCATTAAATGGTTCACCAACTACCTTACTAATTAACTACAACAAGTCAAAGCTTTGGGATAACTGTCCCCACTAAAAACACTACCATGAGGCATCCCTCAAGACTTTACTTTGGGCCCAGTCTTATTTTCAGTCTATATCAATAACCTTGATTCACATCTGCGCACAGCTAATGTGCACTTATTTGCAGACGATACTGTCCTCTACACCTCTAACTCTCCTTTGGACATGGCCCATGAGGATTTACAGTGAGACTTTATCTCTCTCCAATGTAATCTTATTAAGCATAATCTTCTACTTAATGCCAAAAAGGCCAAAACCATGATCCTCTCACCGAACGCAGCCCCAGGAAGGACCAACATGTAACCATAACATTCTAACTTTATTGGGTGAACCCCTTGAAACCATGGATACCTTTAAATACCTAGGGTTCTGGCTTGACAATAAGATTAACTGTCAGTGTCAATGGCTCAGCAGGTAGCACACTCACCTCTGAGGCTGGGAGATCAGAAGGCTGTGGGTTCTAGCCCCACACCAGGCACTTGGGTTAATATCCCAATACTGACACTACAGTGCAGCATAAGGGGGGGTGCTGCACTCCTGAGGTGCCGTCTTTTGGATGAGATGTTAAACTGAGGTCCCATCTGCCTGTTCTGGTGGTAGTTCAGGTGGATGTTAAAGATCCCATGACACTTCTCAAAAAGAATAGGGGAATGTTTCATTAAAGAAAACATAATATCAGTACAGGAAACAAAAAATTTAAAACAAAAGCCAATGCAATAATCAAAAAAGCAAAAAATTAAAAAATAATCACATAACTACTAGAGGCATTCAGAAAGATAAAGAAGGAAGAAAAAAACAACAAGACAGCCCCAGAAAACCCCACAGAATTAGAAAAAAGTCAGAACCAAAAAACAAGTTTCCAATATTCATGAAACTTGTGAGGAGACCAAAAACTTAAAATCCCTCTGTTTCTTAATGGCCAATAGGATATGATTGAGCAGTACTGATGCCAAGGTGGAGGTGTGCTGCAAAGAATACTGGCATCTCACCCGCCACATATAACATTTTATACATGCAAAAACGATATTTAAAGTGCTGGGATGATATCTAGAGAAAAACCCTGAATAATCTCCAAGCACTAAACATTCATAGGAAACAGTTCGAATAGGACCCCAACCCCACTGAGGAAACAATTCAATCCAAAAAAGTTGAGCATAATTACAGGACAAAAAGAAATGTTCCATCGTTTCCTCTAAACCAGTGCACTCAGGTCAAATGCACATATGTTCAGACAGGGTCTTATGTTTTAAAATACCCTTAACCCCCAACCTCCCATGACAACTAAGCCAAACCACGTCCCACATCCAGGATGGTATTCTGTTATCCTTAAGAATTTTTAAAGCCAAGTGGGTCTTCGAAGGAAAGCATTTAGGAAATCAACAGAAACCAAAAAATTCTGATTCATGATGTCCAAGTACAAGGCTTTCCAAGAGAGCCTGTGTACTGAAGCCTGAATAATATGCCATATTCTAAGTTTAGTAGCTGACTGAAAAGGAAAAAAAAAGAAGCACCGGAATTTATTTTACCAAAAAGGTGTGGATCAGATGAAAAGTCCAAACATCCCAGGGATGCGATGCATACTGATCCAGAGCCTTGAAGGTAGATTTAACAAAAAAGGAAAAATAAAAAAACAAGGGGTTAATCATTTCAAGCCCCCCCCCTTACTGATGGGCAGATAAGTAAAATCTCTCTAAACAGGGTTTAAACAGCTCCCCCAGAGCATTTGAAAAAAAAACACACTAAACAAACAAGTTTCATAAACCTTAGGCAAGGGAAAAATAGAACTATAATATAAAAAGAGAGGAAGAATATTTTTTTTTTTATTATCATGACCCTCTTCTGTTTAGAAAAGGACCAGGATTTCCACAAAAGATCCTTCCGTTCCCCCACTTCAAGCTGTGACTTCCAATTTAGGTCATCTATGTCCCCATTCCCCCCCCCAAAAAAAACAATTTAATAGGCTCAGAAGAAATGGTAACCCTCCCTACAGAAGAAATGAAAGGCCCCTCCCCAAGAAAAAGCCCTGAACTTTTATCCAGATTCATGGCAGTACCTGCAATGACCCCAAACTTTTCAATAACGTCAAGGGCTACTAGCCCTGAACTGACATCCCGTAACAGCAGGTACATGTCATCAGCATAAACTGCCGAAACCTGGGGTGGAACCTGAGGGGAGGGAGTAAGCCCTTGAATTGCTGGGCAACACAAGAACTTCCTAATCAGAGGATCCAAAATAAAAGTATACAAAAGGGGACTAATAGGGCATCCCTGTCACACTCCTCTACAAAATCTGAAACTGTCCCCAATAATACCATTAACCATAGGATAGGAAATGGCCTGATTATATAAAGAATGAATCCAGTACTGGAATTTCAGTGAGACGCCGTAGCGTTGAAAAACCTGAAACAAAAAATCATGAGACACTTTGTCAAAAGCTTTGGCCTGATCGAGGGATAATAAATAACCCGAAAGCTGCCCCAACCTGCTGCATTCACAAATGTTCCACAAAGGAGTAAGATTTTGCTGAACATTTCTGCCTGGAATAGAGCAAGTTTAGATGGGGTGAATCAAAAAGGAACGACCGTTTGAAGTTGGTGGCATAAAATGGCAGAAAGAATCTTATAATCAGTATTTAATAAACTGATCGGTCGCCAATTAGTAATATTCTGCCATAACCCTTTTTTATAAAGAAAAATAATCAAAGCAGCAGAAAAATCTGAAGGCATAAAGTCTGTGTCCAGAATTTCATTATAGACGTGCTAAAATAACACTAAGGTCATCTAACAAAAATTTGAAAAGCTCAGAAATCAAACCATCGGGCCCGGGGAAATACCAGTCTTTAGAGGAGTAATTTCAGACCTGACCTCTGCAACAGAAATAGGTAACTACAACTCCTGAGACTGCTGTGGAGTCAGAACCGGTGGAGTAAAGGTAAACAGGTCCGTCCACTGGATGTGAGGATGAAAGGTAGACCCATATTGGTCCAACAAGGTATCCTGAACTACATCCAACATTTCAATATCAGAAACCTTCAGAGTACCCATAGAATCCAAGAGGCCATCCATCAATTTTTTGTCCAACACTTGTTTACAGGCCAAATAAGGATCCGAAACAGGTGAAGATTTCAGACCATAAGACAGTTCATCATGAAAACGTCAGGCCCTACTATATTGGAACTGCCACACTCATGATTTGATAATATATATCTGTTCCTGAATGTGAACATCAGAATCATCAGGAAGGGACATCAACTTATAAAATTGGTCTCGAAAACCAAGGTAAGTAACATAATTTGCGGACAGGGTCCGTTTAGTAAAATGAATAGAAGAGCATTTAAATTCAAATTTTGTATCCCTCCACCATAATAGCCATGAGTCATACATTCCAGCAAGCGACTGTCGGTGGTGAAGGACCCCTACCATAACAGCCTGAAAATCAGCTTGTGACAATAGAGGAGGGCTGAGTTTCCACCTAGTGGGTACAGCAGGAAATCGGGGAGGTAAACGGGAAAGAGTAAAACTACAAACCAAAACCATGTGGTCAGAAAACTCACAAGGAGACAAGGAAAAGGAAGATGGGAGTAAATGTTTAGATGCAAACATAAAATTGATCCTGGTAGCATAGCTACTCAGCCGATATATGGACCAGGGTCATGATGCAAGACCTTATAAGAATCAAGCAATGAAGCTTTAGTGATGATCTCATGCAAAGCATGGGAATCACAATTAATTTTTTGTTGCAAATGATCCTGAAATTTTACATCCAGACTACAATTAAAATCCCCACCCCAAACAATAAGCCAAGAAGTAAACAGATACTGGTCAATATCGTGAAAAAGTTCAATTCTGGCAGTTGTAACTTGTGGAGCATAGATGGAAATTAAGCACAGGAAAAAGCCCTCATAAGTACAGTCCAAGAGTAAAGCCCGATCAGGAACAACATCCACCAATCGTAGCACCTGAACTTGCGTGGCACAGAAAAGAATCCCCACATCATCAGCGCCATCAGAACCAAAGGACCAAAAAGAAGGTCCAAGAGCCCAGAACTTTTTCGCTTGAGTTACATCCTGCAAAGAGGTGAACCTAGTTTCCTGTAGCAAAATAATATCAGCAGAAAAAGATGTGCAAAAATATAAAAAGACCAATCTTTTTTTTGAATTCTTAATGCTACATGTGTTAATAGAAACTAGTTTCAAAGAAGCCAGAATTGAAGTTTAAGGCCTATCTTTTTTTCATTTATGACCAGATTTCTTCTTTACCCCAAAGGTTCCATTCCTTCCCCCCCACCATCATCACATTCCATTTTGGAAGCAGCCCTGGACCTGACAGAAATATCAGATTCAGAGTCTCCCTCCAGGTCCTGTAAAGCCTGAAAGGCATTCTGTAGGGGAACCTCAAGTGGCTGTGACAGTTTCCTAGCATGGGATCCGGTAACCCTCTTGGGATGAGGTGTCTGAAAATCAGGAGCAGGGGGTAGGGGGTGCATGAAAGACTCCGCAGGCTGCATCGTCTCAGTGGGTACCACAGGCTGTGTAGCAGGAGCCCCTTCAGAGTGGGAGGCAAGGTCTACATCCTGAGGCTCAGAAGTAGCAGGAGGGTCTGAAGGAGGAGGATCTGCTCCAGAAGGCCTATCTTCTTCATCAGAGCAAGGCCGAAATCTATCTTGGGCCTGCAAAATCAAAGTTTCCTTATCCAAGCTCCCAGGTTTGTTCTGACCAGTTCACTGTTCTCAAATGGACCTATGCCTCAAACCTGTATATTGTGCTTACTATTGTTGTTTGTATCAAATCTGTTTCATGTGTATTACTGTTACCTTGTACTCCACTGTCACCCTGCACCATGTGTTATGGCCCGGGTCGTGCCTGAAAACGATCCCTGGGATCAGTGCACTCACCCAGTTATCAAAGTCATAAATAAATAAAAGGACAGTGGTGATAGGCGTGTCTCTGTCCGTTGCAAAGATTACAACAATAGACATTGTGACACATCCCACTATCATGGTCCAAGTCCTCACACAAAGCACATTTATTTTTATCACAAGCACTGCTAAGATGTCTAGTGCTGCAGCACTTATAGCAGGCTTTGGGCTGACCTGGTTAAAAACAGACACCCAGTGTCTTTCCCCCCAAAAAAAACTATTCAGGATGTGCTGGACCACATCCCCCACCGTGTGTAATTTAGTCTTAAACATCCAGCTCCCCATCCAAATGCCTTCATCATCAATAATGGGTTCAGGAGGACCCAACACAGTGCATTTGCCCTCCAACCAAAAGAGAATAGCTCCCACATTTACCCCATCATTTCTAAACATGATATTAACTGTTTTAAAAAAGTGGTTTAGTAAGGGGTATGGCCCAAAAAGGAGTCCAAAGAGGTGTGGTTTTGAGAGTCTCATACTTCAACCAAAATTTGTCAAGGCCAGCAAAGGTCTTGAAACTAATATCAAAGGTGTCCTTGTCCCGAACATTGATAAAGGCATAAATGTCAGAAGCTTGGAAGTACATGGAATTTTCCAAAAGTCTCCGAGCAATATAGAACCTATCAGGGTGCTCCGGAAGGGCCCCACGATAGCGCAGATGCACAGCATTGCATCTAGGGGCTTGCTCAAGTTTATTTTTGGGGAAAAGATCAGAAGATCGTGGGTCAGTCCTGAAATGATCCCTACAAGGGGAGGGCGGGGAGAAAGTATGAGGGTAATCCTGCCCATCCCCTGACCCAACATCCTCAGTACCTGGAAGGTCTGTATGACCAGCAGCAATGTAAGCACTTGAATCCTGGCCCAATTTGTCCGGCACTTCCTCCTGTTGCAAAGGGGCCCCTGGAACAGTCGATGGCTCCTGAGAAAAGGAAATCCAATTTGAATCTGGGATCCAGCGGCCATCATGTTGAACCCAGCTGGCATCAGCCAAAGCAGTCTACTTGCTCCAGTCAGTTGCAGGGAATGCCGCATCATCAACTCTGTGCTTCCGCATTCCAATGCGAGAAGTGGCAGCCATCTGACTCATCGGAGAAGCTTGAGGATCAGGCAACGAATGACAGGCAGCCAAGACAGGTCGAGGAGCTTTGGAGAAATCAGGAGAAACACCGCCAGAAACTCGAGAGACCTCCGGAAATGGTTCTTGGGTCACAGAAACAGGTAGGGCTTCAGAGACAAGCTCCGAAAATGTCAAAATAGTTGAATGCCCGCTGCATGGTTAGCACCGTGCAAATAACTGCCAAGCTCCAGAGGTTCACCGCATATAGTAACAGGGTCCCGAGGAAGAGCCAAAACAGGTAAGGCACAAGAAATCTCCAAACCCTCTGTCATCAAGATGTCCTTCTTCGACGAAGGCTGAACACAGTCTGCCATTCTGCAGACAAATGCTAGCAGCTTCCCCTACTGTCAGCAATTTAGTAGGGGTGATTTTATTTACAATAGTACATAGGAAAAACATTAGAAATTATAAATGAAATAGTACATAAAAAATGTAACAAAATATTACAGTATCCAAAAAATTGTAAACAAAAACGAACCTAACACAGATAAAACAAAATAAATTCTAAAGCCTGAGCAGACCAGCTTTTTTTTTCTATTTATATTTAATTATATGAGAAAAACCCTTCCACCATATCTGTACTTTCTCTACATTATAATGTTGCATGTCTTTAAAGTACACTTTTTGTAACTCATTTGATACATATAGACAATACCCCTCAAAAGTAGCTTTCTTTTGATAAATGACCATTGACATCTCACCTGCCATAGACAAAGTCGCAAACATGGAAAAAATACCAACAGTGTACCATAATCATAAACTTTAAGACTTGGAGGGAAAATACCTATCACCACTATATCATACGTCAGTTTAGATAACCAATTCAACTTCCATTTATTTGCAGCATAGGCCCATAACAGATTTGAATAAGAACAAAAAAGAAACAAAATGTTCCATTGTTTCTTCCTGATTTATGCATTCGATAAATGGGCAGTTTCTCTCCTCCTTAGCCTCATATTTTGCAGTTCCTCTTATATTCAACCGACCATACATTATAAGCCATTGGGCTTCCCACATATGCAATGGTAGTCTAGGATTGTTAAATTGTTCCAAAATCCTACTATTTAAAGCTGTAGGCAGTTCTTAAAACTAGGAATTGTGGGGTAAATATGAATAACAGAACAATAAAGTTTTTGTGATGCGTTCATGCATATTTGGCTTTTGGTAACTTGCCATTTATATAATTTCTGAGCAGCAGGCCTAAAATAGGTTGGTAAATGGATATGTGGGTTAATTTTGGGTGCACAATGTAGCCAAGCTGTTAAATAGTGCCCTAATGTGTCTCTAAACCAACGCCCCTCATTGCTAACTGGAATTACAAAACTTAACTTTATTGTATAGGGAAAAAAAGGGTAAAGCAAAATACTACAGGGTCAGTCATTTCTAAACCTCCTTTATTTTGGGCTAAGCATGTAAAACATCTTTTTACTGGGTTTAGTCTATTATCCCATAACATCTGAAAACAAATACTATAGAGTTTAGTTTCATATTGAGATGGTAAGGGAAAGATTAAAGCTACATACTGTAAGCATGGCAAAATGAATTGTTTCAGAATATGAATTCTTTTTCTTTCATGAATCTGGACTGTTTCCAGTGAATTATTTTAGATCCCACCTTTTTCATTACTCTTTCCCAATTATCATCCTGGAGATTTTGGGACCCAAACAGAATACCTAGAATAGTAAAGGGTTCCTTTGATATTATTATATTATTATACAAAAAAGGGGGCCTGGAAATTACTTCCCATAAGCAAACCTCTTGATTTAGGAAGGTTTAATTTAGCATTGGAAAGTACAGAGAAAGACTGAAATTCCTTAAAAAATTCTCCGATTTGCTCATTGTTTTTAAAAAATAAGCAGACATCATCAGCATATGCCTGTACAATCAAATAATGATCAGTCAGTGGCACTTTGAAACCTTCCCATTTGGGAGATATGCTTAAAGCTCTTATAAGGGGTTCCAAAGAAAAAATATACAGCAGTGGACTTAGTGGGCAACCCTGACGTAACCCTGTTTTGATAACAAACCCATTATAATTTTACCCTTTATTACCTGTTATACTTTTGGAGAATCATATAAGGATTTTATCATCTTAATTACCGACCAAGGAATCCCAAAAAAATTCTAAAGCTGTAAATAAAAACAAGTGATTTACCCTGTTGAAAGCTTTCTCTAGATCAGTAGTTCTTAAACTTTGCCACAGTGAGCCTCCCCAAATCCATGGAAAAGATTTTGACTCTCCCTTAAAAACTGAAATAATCTTGGGCTTCCCCAAAGAAAAATAACATGCTATACTTTGCGCAGTACACCATGAATAAATTGAAACCCCTTTGAGTACCTGGCTCACATTCAGTTCTTTCATTCAGTTCTTTGTTTTATACTGATGTGGAACCTTTGAAAAAGAGCTCTTATGCTCAACGGTGTTATCTGAATAACAAATAAAATAAACAAATATTATTCAGTTTATTGTAACCACCCCCCAGGCCAGCCTACTTGCTTCGCTATTTTCATTCTTGAACCATTGTTACCCCTTGTTGCAGTACCTTCATGGGTCAGACTACTTTCTCTGTTTCCTCTCTACTGACATAATCTTCCTACATACTTTGCCTCTCCCCCTCCTTCCCTGCTCCTAAGCAACTTCTCTGAGATTACTTTGCTCCTTCCTGCTATTGCTCTTAGCACTTCTATGCTCAGCCCTTGTATTTGGGCTGTTCTACCATCTATCTACAAATTGATCAGTTACCACCACTCATTATTAGTTTATTGTTCATATTTCTGTGCACTATTGTTCATTGTGTATATCTTGATTGTTTTGCAGTTACCTTTTGAAATGTATTACCTACCTACCTACCCTTCCCCCGGGTACACCTGAAATGAGCCTTGGCTCATTCACCCTCCTTTGTCACCTATTAGTAAATAAATACATAAAATTCACCTACTATTATCCTCTTTCAGTTTGCTTCATCTCTTCTCACAAAATACATAAAACTCAAAATTTAAATATTGTACTTTTTCAGACTTGCCTGAGCCTCCCCTGGAACAGGTTGGGGCCTCCCCAGGGAGGCTGGCCTCACCATTTGAGAACCCCTGCTCTAGATCTAAAGAGAGTAGACAACCTGTTCTACCATTTAAAGACAAATACTCAATTAAGCCTCTTATGGTTTCTAAGGCAGACTGAATTCACCTATTTGGTAACCCACAATACTGAAAAGGTGAAATTACATTTTTTGCCATATGTTTGATTCTATCATTTAGTAAGGTAGTGACAATTTTATAGTCTGAATTCAATATTGTGATTGGTCTCCAATTTCTAATGTCCACTCTATCCCCTGATTTAAAAATATATATCTGTAGTCCTTCAGAGAAAAAACTGGGATTGAATCCCCCACCATAAATTTTTGAAACACCAAATTTAGACAGACCACAATCCCTGTGTGAAAAGCTTTATAAAAGAGGTTTGACAGGCCATCCAAACCAGGAGAAATATTATCTTTCAAATTATTGATAACTGATTCTATTTCCTGTAAGGAAAATGGTTCCTTCATATTAGAAAACATTACCTGGTCAAAGTATGGGGTTGGGGGGGTGGCAAATTTGTAATGTACTGTAAAGAAGGGTAAGACACTGGTTGTAAAGCCTGAAAATGTGATTCAATAATAGAGCTGATAGATTCAAATTCATAAACTCTGCTATTATTATGCTCTAAAAATTCTGTAGAGGAGGAGGAGGAGTCTCTAATTGTTTTACATAATTCATAGGGGTCACCTATGACAGATTTCTTCAGATGATTAGTAATAAGAGCTTGCAGTGTTCTGGTCTTATCATATTGCAGTTCTCTTATCTGTTTTAGTTTAGTTTAGTTTATTGTTCTAGGAATTACTACCTTTGAGCCAGAAGCTCTTTTACAAAGGTTCCACGTCAATTAGGTACAGTACAAAAGGTTACATAGATAACACAACAATTTGTGTTGTGTCAAGAGCAAGAAAACATATACAAATACATATCAAATCATTTGTGCAAAAGGACATGAGATATCAATAATCACATTATTATTACAAGAGAGGTCATGCCAGATTAGGAGAAACAAATAGGGAAAAGTCCAGAACAGAGAGGGTAAGTGAAAGGTGTGGGGAGCAGACAATAGCAGGAGAAAAGGTTTCCAAACATGTCTTTGTCAAATAACAGAATAGGGTGGTAGTGAGAAAATATGAGGTTTAATCAGGGCAGTCACAGGAGCTGGAGGTGGCAAGGTGAGAGAACAGCCTTGATTTGAAAATACCTAGAGAGGTGGAGCAGTAATATTACTGCTGAGGGCATTTAGCAGTTGGGGCAAGATAGGCAAATGATCTTTGTCCCTAGAAGTGCGGCATCGGGGACTTGGGGAGGCTGGTGTTCTGATCTTGTAAACGGGTGCTAGCGCTTAGGCATAACAGGTCTTGATACAGGTGGAGTGAGGCCCAGAGGATTTTTTTCGCCATCAGGCAGGTAAGGTACTTTATCTGGTTTGAGAGTTGCAACCAACCTGAGTCAGCATAGAGTTCACATGTGTGGGTACGTCGATGTGCACCAGTGAGCAGCCGACAGGCCTTATTTAGGGATGTTGTAATGCGACTAAGTGCTGTAGTAGTGGCAGATCCGTATATAACTAAGCCATAGTCAACGACTGAGATGATAGAGGATTGGATGGCAATCCTCAGTGCAGAATGGGTAAGGAGCTGTCGGTTCCGATACAGAATCCCAATTCGCTGATTAATAGTTTTTGCTGTACTATCAATGTGACTTGCAAAGGTTAGGCCTTGATCAAAGTTGATTCCAAGATATTTGAAAAGTTATCTGTAACTTAATATTGTCAATTTGAGCAGAAAAATCCATTCTGGAGGAATTAGCTACAGTTATTAAATGTTGCAAATGAGATCTTAATTTCAGATATGAAAAGAACTTAGAATTCCTCTGACGGATCCTATACTATTTAAACCAATTTTTACAGTCATTTTTTGTTTCCCACCACCAAACACCTAAATCCGGGTATAAAAATGCTACAGATAATCTGGCATTTAGGATCAGTGTAATAGAATTTTTAACTATATCGTCTTGCAAAATGGAAGTATTTAATTTCCATCTCTTATTCTGAAAATTCATTTTGGGAGTGTTTCTAACCTCCACCTGAACAAGCATGTGATCCGAGAACTCAACTGGGACAGTAGTAAAAGACTTAACTAAAAGGTCTTTAGATGTAAACAGATAATCTATTATAGAACCAGTTTTCCCTTTAAAAAAAGTACAACCCGAGCCCTTATTATCTAACTGATTAAATATAGTCAGGCCTGCTGTTTTAATTATAGTATAGAGGCAGTTAGAATCACAATAAATGTTCTTAGTAGTTGCTCCTTTTGAGTGTAAACTACAATTAAAATCACCTCCCCAAAAAATATTTAATGAGGTGGCTAAATAAAGTTGTATTTTCTTCATACATTCGATTCTGGAAGCCTTTGTGTGGGGATTATAGATGTTAATGAATCCATAGTTACTAGATTGCCATTTACCATCTAAAATTAGGACCCTTTCAGGCACTAAATTAATTTATATAGGACAAATTGAAATGAATTAAAAGGAATCCCAATGCCATCAGCATTGTCTCTACCAAAGGACCAATATGTGGGCCCCCAAGGCCAGTCTCTCTTGAAGGAAGATATTTGCTCCCATGAAAACATCCAGGTTTCTTGTAAGAAACATACAGATATGTTTCTGTCATGCAAAAGTTGAAAAACAGCTTGCCTTTTGTTAACATTCAATATACTATGTGTATTTAAAGAGCCCCAGATATCTGCCAACATAAATTCAGTTTATATAAAAAACCAAAGAAGCTTGACTCATTTTTTCCTTCTTTTCTTTATAGTCCTCTATAGGGGCCCCTAGGGATCCTGTACCGATTTTTGGGAGTTGGAGTCACCAACCTCCATTTCAGAATCACCCCTGGCAGTAAAAAGGGCAGCATAAGAATTCTGTGATTCAATTGACTCTATCGAGGGAATCGGGACTGGCTTCAGGTTCCTACTGGACCTTCTTGGAGGCAAGGTAGACTGAGGGACAGAGTCAACACTTACCGCTGACTTGTCTTCTGGGTCTGTATAACAAACAGGATCTGTGCTTTGTGCTATTTTATCAACTATGATAGGTATAGGTTGTGGCTTGGGGGGGCAAGGAGGTGAACTGCGGCAACCACAGATTTGGTGTCCACAGGTCTTGGGGGTGAGGGGGGTCTCCCCATTTCCGAATTTCTGGTGTCAGTTTTTTTCTCCAAAGCCTCTTGGGCCTACTGGATTATCAGGTCCGGGCTCCCACAAGAGACCTTATTTTTAGCAGCCCATGGGCACTCCCTAAAAGCATGTCCATATTCTTCACATAGGTCACATTTTGTATGGTTAGCACACTGCATAGTCACATGCCCCACTTCCCCACAATTATCATATCTAGGCTGGTCACAAGTACTTGAAAGATATGTTTTTGAGCTACACTTATAACAAGCCCTGGGATGGCCACTATAAAAACAAACCCCTCTATCCCTTCCCAATAAGAAAGAATTAGGGATATGCTCAATTCCTGTGTCTGTCTATCTTAATTTAACCTTAAACCTCCACCCTCCCATCTAGAATTGCTCTGAATCTAAAATAGGTTCAGGGTCACTTTGTGCATTGCATTTTTGAGACAACCAATAGGTGATATCCTCAACATGGACTCCCTCATTCCTAAACATTACTGTGATGTTTTTAATCAATGGTTTCATTTAGGGAATTACTAAAAAGGGGGTCCATGTTGGGGAGAACTTTACTTGACCATATCTTTCCCAAAACACGTCTAATGTATAAGCAGAACAAAAACTAATATCAATTATCTTCTCCCAAGATGTTAATAAATGCAAAAACATCTCTGGGAGAAAAATGCAATGAATCTTTTATGAGGAATTTCCCCATATAATGTCTGTCTGGTCTCTCTGCCAGACTTCCTTTGTACTGTATGCGCACAGCATTACACCATAGCGCAGCCGCCCATTTGGCATGTGAAAACAGTTCAGACATTAAAGGTTTGCCAGTACTCTGTTTTCCTTCTAATTTATTTACTGTAGAAACCTCAGAGTCAGTAATAACACATGAAGAGGGGCATTCTGCTGGACCATGTCCCAGAGTTATTTTTGAGTTACAGTTTGTCAAGATTTCATTTTCCTTAATTCCCTCTGTTGGAACCCCTATAGCACCACCCAGTTTCAACTCTGAGGAATTGCTCTGTAAGTTGAGCGAGGAATCCCATGCTAAGTCGGGAGTCCAAAACCCCATAGCCATTTTCTCCCAACCAGCTGCTAGAAGAGCACTCTGAGGTGACCAGTTATTATCATGGACTTGTGAGTCTGGAACTTGAATGTCAAGTATATTTGGTATCATGATGTTTTTGTTAGAGATAGCTCTGCCTAAAACATTAGGAGTAGTTTTCGGTTTTACTGTATCCATTTGTGGGATTAGCGGCCAGCAAAATCTGAATTCTGTCACTCCGTCTTGTTTGTTAACCTTGGTCTGATATTTAATATGGGTCGGCAAGTCCATACGTACATCACTCATAACAGCAGGTTGAAACACAAACCCTGCTTCCTTTGACAAATGAACATCTTTTGGTAGACTTTTGTTCTGAGATTTGGCAAAAGAGACAGGTTCAGGAGGCATTAGAGGAGAGGCTTTTGTACCGACCAAAAGGACAGGAGATTTCAGCAACTCGGTTGGCCTTTGGCACTCTCTAGCCTTCGAGATTTCACTGCCAGCCAAAATGGGAACATTCAGTCAGTAAACAACACAGAGTCAGATCTCGACTCACCCGCACTCTGGAGTGGATTTTTAGGCGTTGCTTCTGCATTCCTGCTGTCAGGTTGAACGCTCTGCTTGTCAGGGGAGTCAGCCATCAGCTGTGATACCTCTGTGTAGTTAGACACACTCTCAATGCATACAGGATCCTCCGCTTTCGTAGCCTTAAAGGAAATCCATTATTTGTCTCCAAAATTACTGTGGCTTGTAAAGTAGAAAAATTCTCCGTCGAAGATATCGCCTCATGAAAAATCTCTTCGCCCTCCATTTCCTGAATCTCTTGAAATAGTAAATCTTTCTCTGTTAGCAGCACGGCCTTCCTGCCTGCTACACCAACATCCTTCACCTCCAGCGTCTCTCCTACAGTGGCCATCTCACAGCAAGATGGCCCATCCACCTACAGGAGAGTAGGGGAATTTCCCCGGTGTCCTGGCCAAATATCCCCCCATTCACTAAAAGTACCACCAACAGCTTAATCTGGTTCAAAGTCAATTGGCATTCATCTGTATCCCCTTTCCCCGGGTCATGCCTGAAAATAGGCAGAATTTGTCTAGCGCACTTACCCGGTCAACAAAAACTAAATAATAAATAATAACTTTCTGTGCCACCTGAACGAGCTCTCAAAAAAAATTAAGATAACACTTAGGCATATTCTATTGCATTAAGCACCTTCTCACCAAGGAAGATAGATAGAGACTAGTGCAATCCACATTCCTGCCCTTACTGGATTATGTTATCTTCCTCTACATAATTTCCCCTCTTCAGTGCTCTGTAAACTTGACACTTTTTATCACCGGGCCTTGAGGTTCATCCTCAATCTGCCTTTTTGCATCCATCACTGCCTGCTGTACCAAGAGATGGGATGGTCCTCATTTCCTACAGGGAGGAAAAGAAACGCCTTCCTCTGGTTCTATACAACTCTGTCTGATAAGCTACCAGCACACAGCTCGAGCTTCTTCGAGTGTGTCAAGGGGTCGTATGGTTTGAGACGCTTCTCCCTACTCTGTTCCAGATACCCAGAGTAAAAACATTTCATGGCTTGGCTGCAATTCATTTCTCCTTCTCTTCTTTATAAAATACTATGCAAAGATCTCTAAAGCTCTCAACCCTCCCTGGTCCATTCACCTTCAAAGCACTAATAGCTGAATACCTGAAGGAAACCTGCAACTGTTATAGGTGACCTATGCTCCCTTAGTCTCTGGTGTCCCACAAGAATCTTCTGACACTTAAGTAACACTCAGCTTCCACCTTCCCTAATAAGGGGGCTGCAGCACTTTTGCAACCTCTTTTCTCAACCCCCCGCCCTCACCACCCTACCTCCTCCGTTTCCTATACCCTCCCCCTCCCAAGTCCAAGATTAAAATACCCACCGTTCTACATATACTAGTGAGTACACCAATCTACATATACTAGTGAGTGCCTGGGGTCGAACCATTCTAAGTTTTTGACCTACTTTGCTTGTTTGTTTAGCGTGCTACAATTAGCATTTAATTGTGTTATCTTTGAATGTATAGGCCTGATTTATCTCTCGTATGTACAATGATTTGTCTTGCCTGCCCTATACCTGCCTGTGATTTGTTGATGTCCAGGACCACTTTGAAAATGAGCTTGCTCAATGGTGTTATGCCTGGTTAAATAAAGTTTGATTGATTGATTGTGTGGCTTCTTTTTTTTTTAAACTCGTGTTTATTTTTTGACCATAACATTGAAAATTACATTACACATAATCACAGTTCAAGTCAGTCCTGTCAGATAAGATATGTAAGTGATTTACAGCACAAAGAGCAGAGGCATTAATATTGCAAATATATTTCTGACATGCCCTTGCCATTTCAATAATACATCTGTGACAGCATGACTGATGTGGTGTTTTGGTCTCCATGAAAGCTTAGTCAAGAAATCTTGTCAAATGACTGTGGATTATGATGGTATAGAACAGTGAAGTCTTCTGATGTTTCAGTTTCCTATGAAAGGTAGAGGGCACAGAGCCTCCAAGGTGCCAACGGGCACTTGTACAATACTGTTAGTGACTCAATAGGAGTCAACTTTTCCGAATCAGGGAAACCACATTATTCTTGTAGGCTACAATCCCTTAGATGAATTATGGTGGGGGGGGAAGGAGGGTAGCCACCAGTTCACCCAAGGCCCTTCGCTAGCCCAAACCCCAATCTGGCCTGCATGCTAGTCAGCTCCTTCCAGAGAGTCCCAACTCCTCCACTTATCTACATGATTATCCAGGGAGAGTAAAGCTTAGCAGTTAACTCCTCCATTCTCCTGATTCTGTCAACCCAGAGTTTTGAGGATTCCAGAAATGGGAGGGGGGGGCCCTTATACCAGTTTGTTGTTATTCCTTTCTGGCCTGCCAAGCATAGGATGTTGAAGAGGCTCTGTTGTTTGGAGTCGCCTAGTTTTGGGACTTTAAACCCATTACCACCATATGGAAAGTCAAGGGGACCCGATGGCACCACATGCAGTGCATGACCTGTTGGATCCCATTCCAGAAGTCTGTTACTTCTGGGCAAGCCCAAAATATGTGGACGCAGGTGCCCACCTGCCCACAGCCTCTCCAGCACTGATCAGAATTGGCCCCAGTGAAATGTTTTGTTATTGAGGGAGTATGAAAGAAGAGGAAGAGGGAGAGACACTTCCAACAAAACTCTCTCCATCCTGGGGGAGCTGCAGTTTTCCATCCTTTTTCTCAGGCCAAGATCCATTGATCCTCTGGAATTAGGAGCCCACATTACTCTTCCCACTTTCTTCTGAGTGCCTCAAACTGTAAGCACCAATCCCCCTGAAGAGCTCTATAGGCCCCTGAAATGAATTTACCTTCGGCCGCTTGGCAGACTGACCAATACAAAAAGGACTCCAGCCCCATCAGGTCTCTTTTGATCGTGGGGATCAGATTATTGCCCATCATATAATGCCTGACCTGCAAATATCTGTGAAAGTCCACCCTAGTCAGGGCGTTTCTGTCCTGGAGCATGGCAAAGGAAGCCAGGGCATCTCCCTGTAGCAGATTATGGAAGCGTACTAGGGATTGCCTGTTCCAACCCAGAAATCTGGGATCTGACCAGAGGGGTGTAAAATAGGGGTCAACTATTGTTGTTAAGAGGCCTATTCCCTCCGGAGTCTGTGACAACCTTCTTGCTTTCACCAGCACCCCGAGAGTGTGTTTAATCCAGGGGTTTGTGATACCCTTCCATACCTCCAGTGTGAGAGGAGCGTGTGGTAGTGAGGCCAAGGGAATCAGATGTGTTTGTTGTGCTTCTGTCTCTTTCCAGCCTGTATCCCATCTCTGTTTCACCCAGGCCATTATTGGTACTAGCTGGGCGACCATATAATAAAGCTTAAGGTCTGGGAGGGCTAGGCCACCCCATTTCTTGGGCTGTGTGAGTAGCTTGTTACTAATTCTCTTATCTGGCAAGGGGGGGGTTAAGTTAACTAATTTAAAGAAGGAGTCTGGGATGTTAATTGGGAGGGCATAAAACAAGAAAAGAAACCTGTCGAGGACATTAATTTTAATGGATTTGATCCTACCCCTTAACGATAGTGGCAGCAGATTCCACCTGGCCAGGTCAGCCTGGATTTTCTCCCCATAGTTTTCCATAGTTAAGCATAAAGAGTGTAGGGAACTGTGGTGAAATTTTTACCCCCAAGTAATGCACAGTGTTAGCTGTTGCCCATTTAAAGGGAAAATTCCTCACCACTTCTTGGGGGAGCGTGCCCCCGAATTTATTTGCCTCTGATTTATCCATGTTGATTTTATAACCCCACACTTGTCCATACTGTTTCAGGTCTCTTGTCAGGGCTGGAAGGGAGGTCTTAGGGGAAGTCAAAAAGAAAAGAGAATCATCAGCATAGAGTGATATTTTATGGTTCCTATCTCCCGCTTGGATACCCTGAATTTCCTCATTCCCTCTGACTGCCACTGCCAGAGGCTCTATGCATAGAGCAAACAACAGTGGCGAGAGTGGGCAACCCTGTCTGGTCCCCCTGGCCAGATGGAACCTCTCAGCAGTGTAGCCATTAACTCTCACCGTTGCTTGCTGTGCTGCATATAAAGCCTTTATCCCCACTCTGAACCTAGGGCCCAATCCCATCTCTTCCAAGGTCCTGTGCAGGAACCTCCAGTCCACTCTGTCAAAGGCCTTTTCTGCGTCCATGAATACTGCCAGCGTCAGCTCTCCAGAGGCCTGCTGGCAGGCCATGAAGTTATGCAGCTGCCTGATGTTATTGTGGACCAGTCGACCATTGATAAAGCCAGTCTGATCTGGGTGGACTATGCTCCCCACACATCCCAGTAATCTGCAAGCCAGGATCATGGTATATATTTTTTGATCAATGTTTAACAGTGAGATAGGTCTGTACAAGCTGCAGACCTCTGGGTTTGTCCCCTCTTTGGGGATAACGGATATCCGAGCAAATTGCCAGCTCAGTGGTGTCCCCTCTCACTCATGGACCTTTCGGCAGACTCCCCCCAACAGGGGGGCCAGCTCCGTACTCAGGGATCTGTAAAACTCAGCCGCAAGTCCATCTGAGCCTGGGGCCTTCCCAGTTTTTAAATCTCTGATGCTGGCTTGGACATCCTCATCTGTTATGGTGGCATCTACCCTTACCAAATGTGACACAATGGCAACACCATGGCACCACAATGGCAACACAGTGGTGAGCTACAAAATGTGCAGTGGTACTACCCAGTGGTACCATGGTTGTACTATGGTAGTTTAAATTGTGATTATTTTTATTGATATGGTAGGACAGTGGTACAATGGTATCACAATGGAATTGAAACAAACCACTGTGATACCATGAAAACCTTAATGGTAGTACAGTGGTAATCACAGTGGTATTGCAATGACAAATGAGTGGTATTACAGTGGTATTCCAAAGAACATTTTGTAAGGGTAGCTTTTCCATTTCTTCCTGTGTGAGTTTACAGAGTTTGACCCTATGGAGGAAGGGTGTCCAGCTTCTCCTGGTATGCTCCTATCTGGTCTTGGCTGTATAATTGTTTATATGGGAATTGCTGAGCAATATCCTCTGGGTCTGTGATAGGTCTATTGGGGGAGGCGGAAGACCTTAGTCGTAGGACTTTTCTAGAGGCAGCCTCTTTCCTGAACTGCCAAGCTAGAAGTCTGCCAGCCCTGTTGCCTACCTCGTAGAGCCTCTGACGAGAATATCTTAGCTGTCCCTCTATTTTTTCATCCAAGAGTTTGTTTAGTTTCCTCCTAGTGACTTCTAGCTTTTCCTTAACCCTTTCATCTAGAATAATTTTGTGTTCTGCTTCTAGGTCAAAGAGATTGTTTTTGAGCTCCAGTATCTCTTTTTGTTGTGCCCATTTAAGTTTTGAGGCATAGCAAATGGTGTTCCCTGTGATCACTGTCTTCAGGCCATCCCACCAGACCACCGCCGTAGACTCCTGTGAAGTATTATTGTCCCCGTATTGCTGCATGGTATCCCTCAGCATATCTTTGTATTCTTCCCTATTGAGGAGGGAGACATTTAGTCTCCATGCAGAGTTTTTAGTTTTGGGACTCAGCCATAGGTCTCATATGGTCCTGAGGTGTATTCTGGACTCCTCCACTTTATGAAGCCAATCGACCGACAACCATATCATGCCTAGCCTTGAGTAAGCTTGATGTGGCAAGGACCAACATGTGTAGTCATGCACTTTCAGGTGCAAGTGTCACCAGACCTCAACAAGCCCCAAGTGCCTGCACAGCCGGGTGGAGAGGGGCATTTAGTGATACCTGACCTATCTGCCATGGGGTTTGAGGTGGTATTAAAGTCTACTATAAACAACTCTCCTGGTGGGGGGCTGCCTTGAGGAGCATCTCTTTGAGGAACTCACTATTTTCTGAGTCCTGGTTTGGTGCATGGACATTAAGTATCGTACATGGTGACTCTCTATACAGACCCCTAAGTGACAGAAATCTCCTTTCTGGGTCTCCCTGAGTTTCGATATGTTGAAAAGGACAATTTTTATGGATTAGAATTGCTATCCCACCGTCTATGAGGATGGGCCTGATAGGATGCATGGTATGCTTGAGCCACCCAGGCCCACTTGAGCTTTGCACCTTCTTTTTGGTCCAAGTGCGTCTCTTTTAAGAGCGCAATCTCAATTGTAGCTTTGCGTAGCTCATTTAAGATTCTCTTCCTCTTAACGAGGCTTCCCAATCCCCTAACATTATATGTTGCTATAACTCCTTCCACCATAGTTCAGTGACCCTTTGCCCCCCTCTGGTGTGTTGCATAATGTGGTTCCCTAATATCTAACAGTAAACAAGAAACAGATAACAAGTCCCTGGCTCTGTCCGGGGTATGGAGGCACTACCTGCTAGGGTGGGGGTGGGGGGCTCTGGGCCACCAATGTAAAGGGCTGTGTATCTATCAACCCGATAGGGACATCAGGCATTGGGCGGGGGGGGGGTTCTCAAATATAGAAACATAGAATTTGACAGCAGATAAGGACCGCTTGGCCCACCCAGTCTGCCCATTTCCCTACCTGATGGATAAGTTGCAGATCCTAGTTAACCAGCAGCCTACTTCTTCCTACCTCCACCCCCTAGAATTGCCTTATGACTGTCCCATGCATGCTTGAATTCCACCACTGTTTTTGACTCCACAACCTCCTCTGGAAGGCCGTTCCATACATCCACAACCCTCTCTGTGAAAAAATACTTCCTTAAATTACCTCTGAGCCGCCCCCCCTTCTATCTTCAAATTGTGTCTCTATTGTGGAGCATATCGGAGATTGGGTGGGGGGTTCTCAAGTATATTTCTACTGTGGGGCACACTGGGGATTGGGTGGGGAGTTCTCAAGTATATTTCTTTTGTGGGGCACATCAGGGATCAGGTGGGGGGTTCTCAGGTATATTTCTATTGTGGGACACATTGGGAATTGGGAAGGGGGGACCCGTGCCACTATTACAACCAGCAGCTTTTCCAGGGATGAGTTTTCTAAGTCCCCTTAAACCAACCCTGGCAGGTCTAAGGGTCCTTAGAATTCCTCCCTCTGGGAGGGGTTTGAGAATTGCAGTCCTGGGGCTGTGGCAGCTTGGATCTGCCTCAGGCCTCCTAGCACCTTGTCGTAGCCATTTCTGGGCATAGGGATGATGCAAGCCCCATTTGGGGCATGCAGGCTGCCTTTGGCAGTCACTCCTGGCATAGTTGTCGGCACAAGGTGCACCTTGCTCCATTCTGTTTGGTGTAAGCATCTTGCGCCATGCCACAGCCTTTGTGAATCGGGCCCAATGGGTTCAGTTCTCAAAGTCATGGCGCAAGTCACGCCATAGGTGACTTGCACCAAATTGCGATGTGCTGGAGATTCTGTATCAGGCAGGGTCCCCATGGCTAAGTCCTGTGACTTGTGGCAACCCAAGCAGTGTGCCAAAGAGATGGCACACCTGAGCAGGGTGCCGCTAGCCTGCCACAATGCCCACTAACAGGGTGCAAGTGCCCCACCAGCCCCAATCCCCACAAATGTTCTTAAGTAGCCCCTCAGCCTGATACCTGAATGTAAGAACTAAGTTCTGCTGGGCTATCGCTCCCAATTGCTGATCCCCAAAGTTTATTTTCCTTACAGTGTTGCTAATATTTTCATACTTCAGTAAGTTTGTTATTTACTTTAGCCCTGGTGATCTAGTGGCCCCCGCCCCACCCAGCAGTACCAGACAACCCTGCTTCCCCCAACCCTTATGTGTGATCACGGGGGAGCTGTGTGGTTGGCATTTACTTGCGGCATGTTGGCGCAACCCCCGGTAGATGGTGAAGTGTACTTACACCAGCTCATAGTTGGTGAAACTGTACTTTGACGGATGTCCTCTGGTGGTTGTTTGAGAAAACCAAATCAGTGGTTCTGGCAGCCACCCTTTAGGAATAGAGGGCTGCTGCTGCCATAAACAGCCCTTGTGCCATGTCACAGTTGAGTTTTTGGGGCAAGGGTGGCGCAAGCCCCTTTTAGCGCATGCAGCCTATGTTTGCACAGGCTGCGTTGTGAAACAGTAAAGCACGTATTTTTGGTTGCAAGGTGCCACTTGTGTCAGAAATGTTTGGCGCATGCACCTTCCATCCCTCTAAGGACTTTGAGAATCAGGCCCTCTGTATCCAAATGTGTGATCCTACATTTGGGAAGGAAATGCACAGGTAGGACTTAAATACTCTACGGGGTTCCTTTTGCAGGGGTGGAAGAGGAAAATTATGTGGGGTCATAACAGAAAAGGGGCTGATGCATGACAAGCAGTGTAGAACTGCAATCAAGAGGGTCATCAGAATGCTGGGGTTCTTTAAAAAAGGGATGGCTAGTAGGGCAGGGGAACTAACTACCCCTTGTCAGATCCCCCGAGGAAGTGTCTGTGCAACATGAAGGGCTGAGGGGTTTGTGTGCTGTATTTCTGTACTGTCATACCAATAAAAGTAGGGTTTTACTTCTATGCTGGATGTCACAACTTCTTCTGAGCTCACATTTATCTTGCATATTCAGACCTCACCCAGGGTACTGCATGCAGTTCTGGGCCCCTCAGTGCAGAAAAGACATTGAGGCAGTTAAAAGTGTGCAATACAGGGTCATCAAAATAATCAGGGGTATAGAAGTCCGAAGCTACAGTACGAGGAGAGGCTGGTGGCTTTAGACATTTTCACCTTGTGAGTAGAAGGCTAAAAACTGGAAAAGACTCTTGGAGACGGATTTTCAAATAGCACCGAATACCACAAGCCCCAGGTGCACTGAACATGTGGCGCATGAGACTTGTGGCATTCTCCTGGCCGGCAATCAGGATTTTCTATTCCACGCGTTAACTAGCTTGTGGCAATACCAGGTACCCTTTTATGGGGCTTGCACCAAATATTTGTCACATGTTGCTATAAATTGGGTGAAGTGTTGTAATTGTGCCCAACTGGCATGTGGTCAGAATGTCGCAATAATTTGCCATCGCCATCAATATGTCGTGTGCTATTGGTAGAAAGGACATTCCGCCGCCACTTTAGCAGTCGTGGACAAAAGGTACCAGTTATGGGACGTGACCAAAACAAACAGTTACTGCAACCTTTTTCAGTAGTTGCATGTACTTACAAAATGTGCTGACAGCTGTCAAGGCAGTGAATTGCAACCCTTTTCATGTTGACATCAACACTGACAGCACTTTCATTTTCTTTTCGTCCACTCACTTCCGGCTGTCATTCATGTACTGCTATCCAGTATGCTCTGGTTTTCTGCACCACTTCCAGTATGCTCAGTTTTCTGCACCACTTCAAGGCCCCTATTTATGGTGATGCACACTGTATGCAGACATTCATGTAACGGCAGACATGGAGTACATGCAGACATAGAAAGGCAAGCAAAAGCTTGCACTGGAGAATTTCTTATACATGAAGAAGAAAGACGGTGCACAGGGAAAGGTGTTCTCGCGATGTGAGTTGCGAACCTGCTGTGCCTGTCTACATACTTTGGGGGATACAATTACTTTACCACCTTTAGAGCATAATCATGTACCTGTTCACGGCAGAGTTGAGGTACTCGCTGCCCGGGCAGATATGAAATGCCGAGCAGCTGAGTCGGAGGAGGCTACAAGAAATGTTGTATACCAGGCCCTCCAAAATGTATCTGTTAGTCACACTCACCTGTTGCTGTCACAGGACACACTAAGGCGAGATGTTCACCAACAGCAGCAGCAGCAGGTTGGGAACACTGATGTTGATGTTACTCAGTACTCGCAGACTGTCAGTGGTGAGCAGTTTCTGAGTGTCAACGAATCCACTCTACTGATATTTGCAAATGACACAGACCTGGGAGTGCTCATTGAAGCTAAGCACTGGTTCTGTGACGGCACTTTTGCGGATGCCCAAGAGAGGATGACCAGCTCTACACTATTCATGCCCTAATGCATGGAGTCAACGGGCCATGTGTCTTCGCTCTACTGCCTGGAAGGAGTGAAAGTGTTTACCGCAATTGTTTTGTACATCTTGAAAAATTGCTTGGTGGAAAGCTGCATGCAGTTTCTGTTATGACAGATTTTGAAATGGCAGCAATAAATGTTATACAAGAGATGATACCCAGCACAGAGCTTGTTGGGTGTAGCTTTCATTTGGGGCAGGCTATGTGGTGCAGAGTGCAACAAGAGGGGATGCAGAGTCGACATATCCAAGATGAAGCCTTTGCTCACAAAGTGCGATGCATCCTTGGACTTGCTTTTGTGCCAGAGAACAAGGTGGAGACATGTTTTGAGATGCTGCAGGATGACCCAGAATTTGAAGAATTAGAGTGTCTGTTGGACTACATCGAAGACACCTATATAGAGTGGTTGACCAGAAATTTAAAAAAAAGGCATCAACATCGGTTCCCTGTCAAGTTCTGGACCAACATGATCTGGTGATGTTAGACGTGCTGCATAGCAACAATGCGCTTGAGGCATGGCGCAAAGTTTTCTCTAGGACTATTTAAATCGCTCACCCCACTCGTGCAAAACTCGCAAGAAAATTACACCAGGAACAACATACAGTGTCCTTACAAATAAGGTAGCTTGAGCTAGGTCAACAGGGTCCAAGAAAACACTGCAAGTACATGCGTGTAAATAAAGCTTTTCACACCATTTGTTCTGATTTCAATAATACGTCCAAGAAACAACATTTGAGGGATATAATGACCGTTATTGAAATAAATGTGGTATAGATTTTAATGATTTTCACACAATGCCTTAATTTTCAGATTTAAACACTACCACGCGCACCTTTTACTGCAGATTAATGCTTACATGCTTTTGAATATACTCTGTTTGCTTACTTGCACATTCAATTATCAGAAAGCAAAATTTGCACAGTTTTGCAATTTTGCACACTACTATGAGCACCTTTTGCTGCAGAGTAACATGTAATGATTTAATGATGCCTGATTTTAACAGGCTGTTATTTGATTTATTGCTGTAATAAAGTTTTGAAGTCTAATTCAGTAGTCTGTTATTTCCTGGAGGATGAAGTTGAATTACCTAGTCAACATTTTGTCCCTTGATAAAGTTTGCTGTCGACAACTGATATCATCAACTACTTAACTGTTTGACTAAATGAACGGCTACTGTTTGTCCATGTGGCCAATTGCCAGCGACAATGAGACTGCAGCAATTTGTCCAGTGGCTATTCGTCCACTCACGTGCCCAA
Source organism: Neoceratodus forsteri (assembly GCA_016271365.2). NCBI lineage: Eukaryota > Metazoa > Chordata > Ceratodontiformes > Ceratodontidae > Neoceratodus > Neoceratodus forsteri. The sequence continues at coordinate 142,090,671 of JADMNL010000029.1, read as the reverse complement.
CCTATCAAAAATCAGTTACAGTTGTGGAAAGGTGTTTTGTGCAGCTGCACCAACAAAAGGGTTTGTCGCAAGCCTTGCATCGCCCTTTGAAAATCTGGCCCATGATCTCAGTCTTCCACATACTCAAGGGTATCGATAAGATTAAACTAACTGATGTGTTTCTGATGTCCTCCAGCAGGACACTGGAGCATGCTCTAAAGCTCCGAGGAGATAAATTCAGGAGCGTCACAAGGAAACACTTCTTTCAGGCCTTCAGGGTGAGCGTGGACACAATTTGGCCTTACAAGGAAATCAATGGATTTCCTGAATAGTAGTGCAGGTAGGAATCCCCTGTAAATCAGTTTATGTTTGCACAGCATACTCATTCATGCCTGTTTATGAAGCAAAGGGATTTACATAATGGGTCCAGAGTCCCTTCAAACCTTGAATTACTATTTTATCATGTTAATATTTTTTTATTTTATCATGTTAATATTAATATTAATATTAATATTAATATTAATATTAGGTTGAGTTGGATCACCCATTCAGCCTGAATGGCTCGAACTCGATGTTCGACTACTCAGTCTGCCATGCATGAACATATGGCTGAAATATGTGAATTTTGGTTTGCCTAAGTCACCCCTGCAATACTCACAAATTTTAAATTTGTGGGTATTTCAGGGCCAAAACAGGCAAACAAAAGTTTGCATATTTCATGTTGTAGTGCCCGGTCAGGTGGTGCAGACTAGATCCCTCATCAGTGATCACCTGACAATTCCAAGTCAGACGACAGCCCAACCAGCAGTCAGCCCCACACGTCAGCCTTATTCCTGCCTGGAACATTTGTAAACATGTGGGTGATTGGCTGCAAAAGGTTGTCTGGCAGAGACTACCCCATCTGTTGGCCAGCAGAGAAGACAGTTATATGGGTGGCTGGCTAGAGTCGAGTCGCAGCACCAGTTTTCATTCTGGCAGTTGTTGTGCGACTCGATGAGATGAGCAGTAGACACACATAAGCAGTAAACTGCTCTCTTGGTCTGTTGATGCTCTTAAACATCCGACTCTGTCCATCCTCCATGTGAGAGGAAAATCTCTAAATCTAAACCTGAAAAAAATACATATATTTTCATTTTGACAGAACTGCAGTTGATGTAATTTACTATTTTTTTTTTTATTATACTGGACAAGAGGAGCGAGGACATTTGACTGGGAGTCAGGAGGGGGAAGGGGAAAACTCCAGCAGGAGTTCGTGGTGGGTCGCAGTGTCCAGTCACTGTACTACAGCAGGGCTCATGGACCGTGGTGGTTTCTTCTGTGAATTGAACTGAAAAAAGAAACCTGAAAGTTTAAATTGATGATGAGCCCAGAGTCTTGACTCCTAACTAAATAAGTTATTTTTAACACAGCAACTTGCTATAAGGCTTAGCAGCAGCAGCAGCAGCAGAAGCATACGGCAGCTTGTGTTGTGTGGGGGAGGGGTAACAGAGTCCAGACACTCAGACAGAAAGACAGCTCCTCATTGTTGCCACAGCACAGATTTATTATCGTTTTTTTTGTTTGTCTTTTTTTGCATTAGGCAGGCAGCATCTTTCTTATTCTTTCTTGGTGCAAATAAGCAACATATTTTTGTGTTTTCTATCTGGTTGGGAGTGTTCAAGGCAAAAAGTTCAACTGAACCAACCTAGGCAGAGGCAAGGCTTTTTCTTTGCTAGGGAACAAATATCCCTGTGTGTTACTACCTAAATCTTTTGACTGGTCACAGCCAGCAGTGCTGTATTTACTTGCTAGGGAACAAATACTAACATACTAAGATACTAGTTGCCAGCAGAGTAGGCCTTATGGTCTATCAAGTCTGCTCGTACTTCAGAACCCTGGGTGGTACCGAAGCAATTTCCCTGTCTCCATTCCCTGTTTCTCTTCCCCCATCCCAGACCCCCCGGGCCTTGCCAACTCCTGCTTCTTACCTTGCCTGTACCTGTCCCACCCTCTCTTGAAGCCTTCCACTGTAGAAGCCATTACCAGCTCCACTGGTGGCGCATTCCATGATTCCACCACCCTCTCTGTGACAAACATCCTCCTCCTCCTCCTCCTTCCCTTCCCCGCATCCTTCTACCTTCGAGCTTCCAGCTATGTCTTCTGGTGATCCCCCCTCCTTAAGCCTAAAAATCCCATCTCTAGTTACCCTATTGATTCCCTTTAGATACTTAAAGACCTCAATCATGTCCCCCGGTCCCTCCTCTCCTCCAGTGAGAACAGGTCAAGCTCCTCTAGCCTCTCCTCAAATGTCAATTCCCCCAGCCCCCGAATAAGTTTGGTTGCTCTCCTCTGAACCCTCTCCAGAAGCTGGATGTCCCTCCTTAAGTGTGCCTCCAGTACTGCCCACAGTACTCAAGGCGTGACCTAACCAGGCCCTTGTACAGCAGCAGAATCACATCACTGCTCCTTGAGGTAATCCCCCTTGCGATGCAGCCCAGCATCCTGTTTGACTTGACTGCAGCCCTCCTGCACAGCTCTGAATTGTTCATGTTTACATCCACCAGGACTCCCAGGTTTTTCTCCCCTGTTGTGGCCTGCAACACGTCTTCTCCTAGGGTATACCCATGTTTGGTGTTTCCATGCCCCAGGTGTAACACCTTGCACTTGGAGGCATTAAAATTTCATCTCCAGGTGCGAGACCACCTATCCAGTGTATCCAGATCCTTCTGCAGGGCCATCCTCCACTCCTCACCCTCTACCACTGCTTAGAGATATCCGCAAAGAAACTCATTTCACACCCGACATCTTCCCTGATATTGGAGATGTATGCATTAATCAGCAGTGTCCCCAGTACTGAACCCTGTGGTACCCCACTAGTGACCCCCCAGGAGATGATACCTTCCCACCTACCACTACCCTCTAAGTGCACCCTACAAGCCAGTTGCCGATCTATCTGACCATCAGTGGGCCTGCCCCATCCCCCTCAGTTTCCTCAGTAGGCCATTGTGAGGGACCGAGTCAAATGCCTTGCTGAAGTCCAAGAACAGTACATCCACTGACCTCCCCCTGTTGAGTTCTGCTGTTACCCATTCATAGAACTCAACAAGGTTAGTTTGACATGACCTACCTGGCACAAACCCATACTGATGACTATCCAGGTATCCCATCTCTTCCAAGAACCCCCCCAATCATTCCTTGAGTATCTTCTCCATCACCGTCCCCACCACCGACGTCAAACTGATGGGTCTATAGTTCCCTGGCACCTCCCTTGATCCCCCTTATGGTTGGGCACAACATGTGCCCTCCTCCAATCCATAGGCACCCACTCAGTCTCTAGAGACATGTTAAAGAGATCCGCCAGAGGTGCAGCCAGAACATCTGCGATCTCCCACAGAACTCTGGGATGTATGCCATCCGGCCCTGGGGATTTGTCTTTTTTAAGGGACTTCAGGGCTTCCCACACCTGACCTATTGGGATAGCATCGTCGGTCCCATATCCCTTTTTAGCTGATACATCCTGATGCACTATCCCTGAGATATCTCCCCCATCTTCTTGTTCTATACCAGCTCCAGCAATCCTGCCTGTTGCCCCCAATTCCTTTTGCTCCCACTCTGTAAATCTCCCTTCCCCCTCCCTAGTGAACACCGAGGCAAAATAACCATTTAATACCTCCGCTTGTTCCCTAGCCCCCTCCACCAACCCCCCATTTGCCCTCAGTCTGCGGGGCTGGCTCTTGACCTTTCTCTGCTTCCCAATGTACCTAAAGAATCCCTTTTCTCCACCCCTTATCCCTTGGGCAAGCTGCTGCTCTTTTCTTGCTTTTGCCCCCCTCACAACCCTGGTGACCTGCCTGGCTGCCACGTGGTAGTTTTCTCTATCCCTCTCCCCCTCCCCTCTCATTTTTTTGTATCTGCTATAGGCAGCTCTCTTCTCACTTATTGCCTCCTGAACCTCCTTGGATGACCAGCATGGTTTATGAGACCTCGCCCCCTTACTCTTCACCCTTGCACAGGACCTGATAGCCTCCCTAAGTCCCCTTTTTATGACCTTCCACCTACCTTCTACATCCGTCTAAGGTGTAATCTCCCTCAAATGCTCCTTGAGAATCTCCCTCATGCCCCTAAAATTTGCCATCCTAAAGCCAATAGTCATTGTCATTGTCCTTGTCCTAGAACTATCTCCCCCCCCACACACATTTAATCAGAACCAGACCGTGCCATGGTCACTCCCTGCCAGAGGATCCTCCACCACCAGGTCCCGTGTCAGATCTCCTTCTGCAAGAACCACATCCAAGACTCAACCCTCCCTCATTGGCTCCAACACCTGCTGAGTGAGGAACACATCCTGAAAACCATCCAGCAGCCTCTGCTCCTTGGCCACCGTGGACGTCATGGTTCCCCAGTTAGTATCTGACATATTTAGGTCCCCCATCAACACCACTCCTTCCCCTTCTGGCCCACACTGGCCCTTAATGTTATCCAGCAGACAATCCTCCAAACCCTCCTCCAGCCCTGGGGGCCTATATACCACTCCCGTCTTGATCTTCCCTCCCGTGGGGGTCCGCAAGGTGACCCATAGGGCCTCCACATTACCCTCTGCTTCCTCTGCTCTAATAACCACTATGTTATCTCTAACAAACATAGCTACTCCTCACCCTCTGCCCTCCTTTCTATCCTTCCTAAGCACTGTGTGCCCAGTCACATTTAGTTCCCATTCGTGGCTAGAGGTGGCCCAAGTTTCAGTGATCACTGCTATATCTATCCCTCCTTCAACCAGCATGGCCTAGAACTCTGGCATCTTGTTTCCCAGGCTACTAGCATTAGTTAACACCACACCCCATCCCTTGTCCCTACCCATCTTTACCGTGCCCCCGATCTTATTGTACATCCTCCCTCCATCTTCTCCAGTGGAACCTTTCTCTTCTAGGCCTTTGTCAGCCCCCCTCAGGGGCTGAAGGCCTGGCCGACCTGTGAAATGTATGGTCAGGTCCACCCCCTCTTTTTTTTTTCCCTGCATTTTTCTGCTTAAAGTACTTGACTCAATGCAGCCATGAGTGGTAAAAAAAAACAGCAGCACTTCTCAGGAAATCCAGGCAACAGTGACAATAGTACAGAAAATTCAGGACATTGCAGGAGTAACCCATTGTAGTACTCAGAGGATGAACACAAGGGCCATAATAGTGTGGCAGCCAGTCTTAGTAAGCAGAGTGATGGATGATGATGAGGAGGAGAAGACAGATGAAACTGAGGGAGAAATCAGTGAAACAGATCCTGAGTTTGTAATAGATAAAGTAGCAATCAGTCTGTGAAGTAGCAGCAATTCAGGGGAGTGGGATGATGAGGAGGACTACAGGGCCAGAAAAAGAGCAAAAAAGAGTTCTAGGAAGGATGGTGGTGCTAAGAAAAAATTAATGGGGCATAATGAGACAACTGCACCTGCAGTGGAGAAACAGAATAGAATATGGACAGGGTTCTAAAGAAGTAGAAACAGAAGCAGCTGAGACAGCAAGAGCTGTTGTGCATCAACATTCATTTGATTGGCATGGAGATGGAAAGATCTCAAAGAGATACTAGCAGCAGTAGTCGCTGTGGTGGTGGCAGGGGCAGTGGCAAACATATCCTTCCCATAAGCAGCAGTGCAACAAAATCTGTGAAACTCGTAGTGTGGGATTTTTTTACACAAGATAAATCCTCCTGCAGTCATGTGGTTTGCAAATTATGCAAAGCAAAATTAAGTCACGGTAAAGTGGGTACCAGGATGGGAACATCAACAATGATGAGACATATGAACAAGTCTCACATTTCTCAGTATCAAAAAGCACAAAAGGAGCACACACGAGTTGTTGCACTGCTGCACTCTGCTGAGGAGGAGGATGATATGGATGTTTACCAAGGTCACGGTGATGATGTCATAGATGCAGAGTTGGAGGATAATGAAAGTCTGACTTTCAGTCAAAGCCCAACATCTTCAATTTGACGTTTCCTTACCCCTCTGAGCCCACCACCACAGCCTGCCAGGAGTCATAAACCATCCATGTCTTCAACATCCACCACTCGTGGTGGTAAAAGTCAAGGGAAGCTACCAAGAAAATCTATTGATATCAGCAAGTGTAGCAGTCATTAAATTTCACTGAAAGACTGTTTTGAGTGGTCACAGAAATATAAGCCCAACAGGCCTGAGGCAAGGCGATTAACAAAGGCAATTGGAGAGATGATAGCCACCGACTTGTTACCATTCTTCTTTGTGTCTAACCCAGGTTTTAAAGCACTAATGGAAATCGCTGTGCCTAAATATCAAGTCCCCAGCTGGACTTATTTCTCAACTGTTGCCATCCCAGACTTGTATGATGCTGTTCGTAACAGCGTGTCTGACACTCTTAAAGGTTCAGTGGGCAAAAAGATCCATGTCACAACAGATATGTGGACCAGTGGCCAGATGATTAACTATATGGCTGTGACTGGCCATTGGGTAAACTTTTCTCCCTCCTCCTCATCATCTTGTAGTGGAACTGGTGGCAGTAGCAGCAGCAGCAAAAAGCAAGGGTCTTTCTCTGTTTGCTGGCAGGCAGCATTATGTATTTATGGTTTTGAAAAAGATCACAAAACGAAACATCTTCTGGAGGGCCTTGAAGAAAAGCTTGCCAAGTGGTTAAGTCCTTGCAACCAGGGTTTATAGTGTCTGACAATGCTTTTAATATTGTGAAAGCATTAAGGCTTGGTAATTTCACACATGTACCATGCTTTGCAACACTGTTAACTTGGTGGTAAAAGACTTTATCAGTGAGGACCAAAATGTTCTGAACTTAATTGTAGCTTCCCGTGCTGTGTACACCCACTTTGGCCAGTCTGTTAAATCCAGAAAGTTGTTGCGGCAGATTCAAATAGAAAACAGCCTCCCTCTCCACCAGATGATCCAGGAAGTTCCAACCAGGTGGAATTCCATGTACTACATGATGCAGAGAATGCTTGAGGAACAGAAAGCCATCCATCAGTATGGAGTCCAACATAGCACTGGGAAAGGAGATGTGAATATCAGCCCCAATCAGTGGCATCTGATGGAGAATCTTACTTGTATTCTTAAACAATTTGAGGAGGTTACACGAGTGGTGAGCTCCGATGGTGCTGGGCTAAGCCAGATATTACCCTTAATCCCTTTCATCAGAATGAGACTGGAACATCTCGAGTCACAGTTCCTTGACACTGATGACACCCATGCTGCATCCCTTGTGGGGAAAAATGTTGAAAATCTTCCTGGCTGATGAGCGCATTGTAAATATGTGCAAAGCAGAACATTACATTTTGGCCACAGATCTCAATCTTCGGTGTAAGGATACAATTGAGACATTCTTCAAACCACATGACTTTAAAGACCTGGAATACTATCATGAACTGTTAATTGAGAAAGTGTTAGCATGCATAGTTGAGAAAAGTAGTACATCATCAGTGACCTTGTGGTAACATTGAAATTCTGAACAAAATCTGGTGGAGAGGGAGGGAGGGAGCACAATCTGCTGTTGCTGCTGCTGCTGCTTCTGTTGGTACCACCACTACTGATGTCTTTTGTCATCAGACACCAACCAGAACTGCTGCTACACCGCAAGAGGACAAACCACTGTGGGACATGCTGTCAGACTTTGGTCTGATAAAGACAGCTGGAAAGGCTTAGCTGGCTATTGTGGTACCAGAAGTCCCTGCTGTAAAAATGGTGAAAGATTATATGGAGGAAACTGTACATCTCACCGCAGGTGTTGAACTATTACTGTATTGGCAACAGAAAACTTCTATGTGGCCTTCTTTAACTGAGATCGCAACTGAATACCTCAAGTCACCCACCTGCAAGCATATATTCTGAGAGAATTTTCAGTGCTGCTGGGGCAATAGTGAATGACAAAAGAACATGTCTTTCCACAAAGAATGTAGAAAGACTCACTTTTCTTAAAATGAACCTGCCACAGTTCAAAAACATATGCTGTCCAAAATTTATGCAGGCTGACAGTACCTGGATGGCATGCCACACTGATGATGATGATGATGGTGAGGAATTCTGTTGCCACTAGTAGCCACTAGCCTTTCCACCTCTCTGTTCTCCACTGGTGGGTCCTCCTGTCTCGTCCTCATTTTGTTCCTTGACTTCCATTAATTTCAGAAACAAACATCCACTGCTGGTTCTCATGTGCCACTGAGGCCCAATCTGGCTAGTACCAAAAACTGAAGGACCACTACATACATCGGTTTAGCTAAAACAACCAGAAATGACTACACATTGCCACACAGCTCATCCATTTGTTTTTATTGGATTTTTTTTATAACAAAATGCACACTCAATAAATATTTACTAGGTTGTTAACAAACAAAAACATTAATAAAATCATAAATAACTGTTCTTCTAGTTTGACTCCAGATGGGGATTTAATTTTAATATTTTTTTTTTGCTGTAAAATGTCAACTTTACAATACATTCCCAGCTTCAATGCTGCACCCAATGACACATCCGATGTTTTGATCTGAAAGAGCCATCCACCAGAAAGAAACTATTTTCATCACCTGTAAATTGAAAATAAAAGAATAGATTAAAAACAATGCTGTTCCCACATACTGCACTAATTGACCATCATGACAATAAAAAAGATCCCTGATCTTACTCTAGCCCCCCTCCCCAACTCCAAGTCCAAACTCCTGGGACACTCCCTCTTGCAAATACAATTCACTCTCCATTGTTAGACCCCAAACCGCACACCTGGCATCATAAAGACAAGTTGCAGATGGTATACTGTTATGGGTTTTTCAATTATTCTGAGTAAAGATGAGGAAGGGGCGGGTGTTTGGGAGGGTGGGACAAATGAAGTAATATTGACATAGTTACCTATGGAAGGTATAGGGATCAGGGTAGGCGAGTGTACTAGATGGAAAGGAGAAAATAAGGGTGGGTAATATATTACTAATAGTGACAGTTACTCACAATAACAGAACACCCCAAACCGATACTAGATGCCTAACACCCCTGCATTTCTTTATGGCCCATGGCACAGCCATTGGGCTCTATTAGTAGTTCAGTAGGGGGTTACTACTTGTGCCAAGCTTCAAGCAGGAGCCACTCAGTCAGAAAGGGGACCACCCTCGGATTCTGAAAAGTTCAACATGACTGGCACTCCTGGTACCTGTAGCCTCAGCTACTATAGAACTAAATAATAACTACATGGACAAAAGTTTAAAGTAGAAAAATAATTTAATCCAGACAATGTGGTAAAGCAAAATGCCACCCTGCCCCAGCACCTCGGCACCTTGCCTTCCTTGGGGGCACTGAGGAAAATGGTGCAGAAGCACTGCAGAACGGTGTAACGCCCTTTACTACCGGTAATGAATAAATTACTTAAACAATAATCCATGTATGACGTATGTACTGTAGCAGCTGAGGCTATGGGCACCAGGTGCACCAGTCATTTTGAACTGGGCTTTATTAGTAACTGGGTCTAACAGTGGGGGAAAATTTAAAATTATTGTGAAAGGGTGTAGCTCAGGGGTTAACCTTTGGGCTACCTGTAACCAGATTTAAAAAGCTAAAGTTGTCAAGGATGATATATGAGTCATCTATCATCCCTGACCTTCACCGCTTGCTAAATCTGTTTCAACACTATTTTACAGCATCTAATGGCAACCAGGTGGTTCTACCCAATATATAATCACATTTTACCTGGTGCTACTTTTACTTCAGATCGCGGTCGGCTTTGAAGAGTGCTGACATGTTTCTGGTCAACCGAAGATCGTCGCGCTGGGCTCCAGAGGTAAGTTTGGGGTGATGGGGGGGTGAGGCAGGGTGCGCAGAGGGTGGGTGTGGGTTGGGGAAGGGGCCACCGAATGCAACAAGAGATCGTCTTCTGTTTTATAGGGTTTGAAAAAAAAAAGAAAAACATCGCGGGATGGTTTTCCTTTTTACAGGGACATTTGGCACATTGGGGTGGGCTCCCAGCATGCCACCTGAGTGTTTGGGGGGCTTGTAGCAGATGGGAGATTGGGCACCCCCATCGGCACATACAGGGGGGAAGAGCCGAGGGGGATTGGGCACCCACCCTTGGTACACAGTTCATTGGAGGGGACATTATGCCAATGGGGAATGGGCTCCCCCATCAGCAAATTCAACTGGGAAGGGGGCACTGAAGCCAATGGGGATTGGGCACCCCATCGGCAAAGAAAGATGGGGGGCACATGATGCCGAGGGGGATTGGGCACCCCCTCAGCATACAACAGAAACTTGGGGATGGGGACATTACGCCAGTGGGGACTGGGCTCCCCATCAGGACTGGGCTCCCTGTCGGCAGACTGGATCAGGGGCATGCAAGGTACCAACCTGAAATGAAGGGTCACTCCCTCATTGCAGCGCAATGGCTGATGCTGCAATGATGAGGCAGCCCCTGATTGCAGCGGTGAAAATGTTTCAAGAGGCTGGCATGCTGGTTGAACTAGTGCCAGCAGCAGCGTGCCACCACATTGGGGAAAGTGGGCCAAGCCTCAAAAGGCAGTGGGGGCATTGGCCACAACAGTGCCGCACCTCCACCACCTGCTTCTGCAGCAAGCTGCCACAACATGTTTCTTGCACATGCACGCAAGCAAACATAAAAATAAACAGTGGTCATAAAAAGGTAAAAAAAAAAAGATTATTTGAAACTGAAAAAAAAAGGAATGCATAGTAGGGAGATAAAAGAAGCTACACGTGCGATATGCCCAGATTTCCAATTTTATATTAAAAAGTAAATCAAGGTTTATGTTCTGTTTAAAAAAAATACACAAACATTCATCTGTTTTATGTTTCCAGTTTTTCTGTTAGAAAGAGATTTGTTGCACTGCAAGAAGGTTGGTAAGTTTGAATGTGCATTCATTTCATGACCTGGGCATGCGGCTTGCCATGCCTGTGGGGTGTGAATGAGCAAACTATGCCATTGTCTCAAACTCTGGTACAATAATGAGAGACAAATGATTCTGACACTCACAACTGTACCATTTTAACTGCCCTGAATGAACCAGCCATGAGTGGAGCAGCATAGGGATCCTAACAGGATGATAATGATTGTTGCAGATCTGCTAGAGGTCTTACAGCCTGACGGATCTTCTAGTAATATGTGATATTATTTGTTCCTTCTGGTCATACATACTGTACATCATAGGTTTCAGTATAGCGCACTGGTTTAAGACTCTGAACTGCAAACCTGGAGACCTGGGTTTGAATCCAACAGCCCCCACTTGCATACTGTGTGACCCTAAGAAAGTCACTTAACTTCCCTGTGCTGGCAGGTCACACCTGTAAATAAGCTATCAGCTTAGTGTGCCACTCCTGGTTCAACAATTGAAAAAAAAAAAAAAAACTGAAGTTTAATTATGACAGACACCTTTTGTTGCAGTCCTTTCTTGAAACATTCTACCCCACCATACAAAATAGCAGAGTATCTTTACTACATACACAATTCTCCTTTCTTACCCCAGGAGTCCTTTAGCATCAGTAACAATAGCAGTTAGATGGCTATGTGCAACTGCCCTGGAGGTATGCCTTTAAGAGAATTATAATGAGCTAGGGCATCAGCCAGTCAAAATACAGGAGGGGAGCGTGCTGAGTGAGAGCAGCCTGAAGGGCTTCAGAATTTTTTCTCTGCTGACTGAGCAACATTGCCCCTGAGGTGCCTCTCAAATTTCCTTGTCGGCAGCCTCCTATTCACTTATCTTGGTAAAGTTTTCTCACGAACTTAAATTTTTAGTGTGCTAAGTGTAATTTTACATTTTTATGTTGCTTGCACGCATGTGCAAGAAACATAGTGCCATCATCGGAGATTTCGGAGGTGTGTCACCTCCTCCTCCAATTCAGTCAGTGAGCTGGCAGACGCGGCCCCTGTAAGCCAATGCATTTTGGAGCTGTCCATGACATGCTCCAAAATGCAGTAACTGTCTGATTGAAGGGAGCTATGCTTCAGTGAGCAGAGATAAAGCGCTCCCCAACACGCAGGCGTCGCGCCCCGCACCTATTGTGTAGCGGCCGGGTGCCCAATCCTCGGCGGCTGAGCTGCGCCTCCCCCAGCCAGGTGCCACGCTGGGAGCCCACCCAGCGTGGCAATCAATCCTGACCGACGGGGTGCCCAATCCCCTGTCAGCTGAACGCCCCAACGTCCTTGTGCCATGCTGGGAGCCTACCCCAGCGGCAAACGATCCTGCACGTCTTTATTTTATTTTTTACCTGAAAAATGAAAGCGGTCCCATGGCGCGTCTCCTGACCCCCTCCACAACCCGCACCCACCCACTGCGCACCCAGCCTCCCATGCCCCCTCACCCCATACTTACCTCCAGACTCCGTGACGGCGATCTTCAGTGGACCGGGAACCGTCTGCACTCTTCAAAGCCGACCGCGAACTGAGGAAATGCCGGTAAGCTGTATAATGGGCTTGAGGGGGTCAACTTTGTTGCATATCTCAGGCATTTTGGGAATTTTGCACAAAATTTTCAACATTTTGGGACCCCTTCTCATGAATGATGTCACTGTCATGGCGTTATTCGGGCCGAAGGGTGATTTCCGCAGTGACTGCGAAATCACCCTTTGGGCCCGAATACCATGACAGTGACATCATTCATGAGAAAGTCCCAAAAACCCCATGTTGAAAATTTGGTGCCAAAATTCCAAAAAATGACTGTTTTACGAGCGTGCGTTGCGCAGTTCCTACGCAGGCTCATAAGTTCACGAAATTTCAATATTTTCACTCCAGATTTTCAACATTGCCATTTTACCACACCTTCTTATGAGCAGTACAGCTGTCATTTTTCACATCTCACCCAAAATGTGTTTCCGCCCATGTAGCGCAGAATGGTGCAGTCGGTGTTCGAAATCAATGTATGGGACAAATTAAGAAAATCACAGTGACACTGTTCATGAGCAGAGGTCTTAAAATGGCTATGTTGAAAATTTGGTGAAAAATTTCCTAAAAATGACTGTTTTACGAGCATGCGTTGCGCAGTTCCTATGCATGCTCGTAAGTTCTCAAATTTTCAATATTTGCACTCCAATGACTTCCAAATACCTAAACAGCACATAGAAGCAAGCAACATTCGGCATTGACAAATGCTTGTTTTGTTAGCGTTTGTGTTTTTATGCGCATCTGCATTATTTTTACTGCAGCTGCATTATTGTCACATTATTTTTACATCTGCTTAAATTATATTCGTTTTTTTACCACAAATGCTTAATTTCGATGGTTCTTCACGTTTTTAACACAATTCATGAAGAAACAGTCGAAGTTTTGCATTTTGGCTTATTTTTTACCTCAGACCTCATGGGTCCCTCTCATGAGGCAACCAATGGTCTTTCAAATTTTGACAGCTGCTGCTGGGTTCTCTGAGGATTGGCAAGGTCAGAGATTCCCAGAACTGCAGAAAAATGGACCTAAAAATGTCAACTGTTACAGGACTGGCTTAACAGCATTTACAGAAACCTGTGCTCAGTTGTTGAATGTTATTGCTGGGTTCTCTGTAGATTGGCTTGGCAGAGATTCCCAGGACTACAGAATATTGAAAAAAAAACTGTTACAGGGCTGGCTTCACAGCATTTACAGAAACCTGTGTCTCCGTTGTTTGGAAAATGTATCAACGGCCACAGGATTGGCTTAACAGCATTTACAGAAACCTGTGTCTCCGTTGTTTGTGGTCCTCATCTATTGGTCTCTTTGCACAAAATTGGCAATAAAAGAACAAAGAAGACCTAACAATATATATATATATATATATATATATATATAGAGAGAGAGAGAGAGAGAGAGAGATAAATAAATAAAGCTTCCAAAGGAGCTGATGAAGTTCCTCCCAAATTTAAAAATAATAAGTGATGAACTGTCTGAAACAAAATAAAAAAAGCATGATCAAGCTGCTGATTAAATGGTCAAAAAGATTGCACAAAACGATCCTGTTGCTCCTGGGAAACCTTTTAGTGAGACAACGGGGGTTAAGTAAGTAATAAGACATGACAGGGTGTGCATGGAACATATTTTACTGCACGGGCAGGGGCGTAATAAGGCAAGAGGCCTTGGCCGAGTGCCTTTAGCCCCTGGCATGTGGTAAAATATTTTCCATGCACACATCTGGAGTGTCTTATTATGCTTATAAAATGGGCTACTTTTGTAAAACGTTTTTATGTTCCCAAAAAACTAGATTTTATATATGTAAAAGGCATATTTAGGTCATTATTTTTGATAAAATAGTTCTTCCACCAAATTGAAAATGACATCATGTAGCTATGGAGCCTCTCCCACTTCTTTTCTTTTAAAAGAGCTCCTCCCATGAATCTGCATATGAAAGAAACAATTAAGGAGTAATAGATTTTGGAGGTGTCTCCATAAAACTACTGACCGTGTTTTTCAAGGTGTCACACATTCATGGATGGAAGTGCTTGTAAAGCTAAGTCGATGCTCTTCTGAGTGAAATATACATTACAAAAGGGATTGGTTTTTTTTTTGGCTGTGTCCTTGGTGACATGTTATAAAACAGTCGGTGCGTGCAGGACTGCTGTTCGGTTTGGTTTTGTGGGAGGATCAGTTAAAGTGTAATTACTATCTTACTTTTGATTGGCAAGAGGTTCCTGTGTGTGTCGGGCAATGAGAGCAGTTCCCGGCAGGAGGGGGATGTGTCCAAGTGGCGCCTGGAGTCTGGTACTATCGGAGCTGTGCGCATCAGACCTGGAGGGAATGGAAAAAGCAAGAAGATGACAGTTCTACCGGGTTTTACGATCATACTGGATGGCACTGTTTGAAAAGATACAGCTGCTTTTGGTGGCTCAATGGTAGATCAACCTAAACTGCTGTTCAGTATTATAAAAAGGGTAGGCTGAACACTCTCACAGTGGGTAAACAAAATATGGCTGCCAGTGAAAATGCCAATGTTCTATGGCACCAGAATCGTGGCCTTTTTCCTGCCAGCTCTTTTTTTTAACCCATGCATGGAACATATTTCATGCATGGATAGCTTGGCTTCTGATTGTCTGGTTTAGCCTAGCCATTTTATAAAACATAAAGAAAACAGCAAAACATGCACTACCACAGCCTGCACAGGTCTCCTATCTGTGAAGGACATGGCAAAAGCATGACATGTTTTTCAGACCCTGCAAAGGATGGGGTCTATGCTTACAGGGGATAGTATGCACTCTTCCATGGTTCTCTCTTCTAGAGACTGTGATGATGATACAGATGGTAATGAATAATTTTATGATGCCCCTGTCATGAATATGAAGAGCCTAGAACCTTATGTGTCCACTACCCTCTGTTCTGGAGCTTTCTCTGCTAACGAGGAGGATTTCCCCCATGTTTAAGTTTATCCTAATCTTGCTAGTGCCCTGGACCTCCCTACTCAGGAGTCCATCCAGGATGAGGATGAGGATAAAGATTATAGGGAGAGTAAGGTCTCCCACCCCTAAAGACTGGTCATGCCTATCTATAATGAAGAAATATAATTAAAAATACTTGGAAACTGCTTCAAACCCCCACTTACATGACAGGGGTTACCGAGCGGACTGACATAAATAAATAAATACATAAGTAAATATACCAGTTGCGGAGTACCTGTCTGTAAATCCCAGCCATGAAAGTATAATGCAGCAGGCAGCTTGCAAGAAAGCTGGGGTTCTCCTTACCCCTGGACAAAGACCCAGTTAGATTTCATAGCAAACTTGTGAGCAAGCACTGTGGAGTTCTGTCCTGGCCATTATCCACAAGAGATTCAGTATAATGGCACAGGAGCTGGTGGATACAACAAAACCTGCCCTTTAAGCTATGTAGCACGAATTCCACATGGCAGATGATGACAAAGATCCAGAGCCACGGCCCATGCCATCTTTCCAAGGTGCTTGCCTGGCTTAGAACTAACGGTCTAACCCCAGTCACCCAGTCTAAGGCTATGGACTTTCCCTGTGATCAAATCATTATGTTCGTTTCCAGAACAACTGACTTCAACAAGGCCTCTTGGCTAAACCTAAGCCTACTACCCCAGGGAAATTCCACCCGAGGGCAATGGGGCAGATGTATTTTCCCCAGGCCTTACATTCCCTACCCACTGACTTCTCTCAGTACAGGAGTACTTTCAGATGGTGGGGCAGAAGAGGCCAAAAAAGGGCCACCTCTACCTAGCCAGCTTCTTCACAGTCTATCCCTGATGTGAACAGACCTCAAGTGTACCCGGGTGTCTAAGCCTCTATCCCCAACACAGGTGTTACTGTTGGAGTCAGAGATACAAACCTTCTAGCTCTGTGAGTGGTGGAGAGGGTCCAGGCCCATGAAAAGGGGCAAGGTCCTTTACTCCAGGTACTTTCTGACACAAAAGAAAACTGGAGAGTGGTGACCTATCTTGCTGTTAAAACCCAAATTCAAAATGGTCATTCTTTCACTAGTCATACAGTCCTTACTGCAGGGAGACTGGCTCACCTCCCTGGATCTAAAGGACCCCTTTTTTCCATATACCCATAAGGAGGTCTCGCAGGCAGTTTTCCAGGTTTAAACTCCCTGCGGGCTTGCTGTGGCCCTTTGGCTATCCTCGGCCCCTATAGTCTTTACAAAGTCCCTGGCAATGGTAGCAGCACACCTCAGGAAGCTGGGCATCTCTAGCTACACCTATTTTGCCAATTGGCTCATAGTGCCAAAGCCTCCTTGTCAGGTTAAGGAGTTTTTTTCCTGTATAAGACTCACTCTGGAGTCTCTGGTTCCCTGGCAAATCTAATAGTCTCACCTGGAACCCTCCCGTGTGACCTCAGCTGGACCCCCAGAAAGGATATGCCTTCCTTCCACAGGTGAGAATTCAAACTTTCCCTCAGTGGTAGATTCTTTCATCCAGGGACAGCAAGACCAGTCACCAGGTACTTGACTGGGTTTGAATCATCAGCCCGCACTTGTACAGTATATGGCGCAATCCTGACCTAACTTTGACATTTCCTCAGGCTATTGGGACACATGGCCTCAATGCTTGCAGTGGTCCCAGGGCTCAGGTACAGGAAACGACACCTGCAAGCCTACTGTAGAGCTCACTGGTCTCAAAAAGCAACAATTGTTCAAAGCTGATACCTGTGACTGAGCAGTTCCTTCAGATTCTGCTTTGGTGGAGGAACCCTGCAACTCTGGCAGCAGGGATTCCCTTGCAGACTCCATGTCCCACAAAGGTGATCGCCACAGATACCTCCCTCCTGGGGTGGGGAGCACATCTGGACAGTGCCTCAGTAAGTGACACCTGGACTCTCCAAGAGTCACAGTTACACATAAATCTTTTGGAACTCAGAGCAATCTTTCTAGCTCTTGAAGCATTTGCTCCTGTCATAAAAGGACAGATTATACAAAATCAAACAGACGCCACTGCAATGTTTTACACAAACAAGCGGAGTGGTACCAGATCAGAAATTGCTCTGTTTAAAGGCCCTGACGATCTGGTCTCTCACCTTCTCCCTGAGAGTCAGCCTTTTGGCTGTTCACCTCCCAGGCAGGCACACATCCCGGCAGATGCTCTATGTTGCATCAGTCAAGGCCAGAGTGAATGGACTCTGAACAAGCAAGTAGTAACCCACTGTTCAGGTGGGGGGTACACCAGAAGTGGATCTGTTTGCCTCTCCCTTCAACTTCCAGCTTCCCCAGTACTGTCGCAGGCCCCCAGTCTGGGGAACGCTTTCCCTGGATGCCTTGATCCTGGACTGGTCAGGGAGGTTCCTATATGCATTCCCTCCTGTTCCTCTGATACTCAGGGTATGGCAGAAACTCAGACAACAGCCTGCATCAATAATTCTGGTAGCTCCGGATTGGCCCAGGCAAACCTGGTACCCTCTCCTTTCTCTCACTGTCCTGCAGCAGGCCCATTCACCTGCCGCCAACTCACTCCCTACTGACCCTTCCTCAGACAGGAGTGCATTATCCAGACATATACTCTCTGCACCTCAAAGCCTGGTTCTTGAGGAGTTAGAGTTTCCATCCTCTCAGTTATCAGAACTAACACAAAAAAGACTTATGCAGAGGTCAATCCTGTTACAGCAACAGACCCTCTGCTGCTGGATTACCTAGTATATCCGCAGGCATCAGGCTTGAAACCCCTTCCCTCAAGCTACACCTGTCTGCAATTTGTTCTATTTTTCAGTGGGAAAGAAAAAAGTCAATTTCTTCCCATACCATATTCAATTAGTTTGTCAAAGGCCTCTTGCACCTCCACTCTCCAGCCGGGGAGACAGTTCCTCCTTGGAGCCTGAATTGTTGCATTGCCAGGCTGATGGGAGCACCCTTTGAGCCTATGGCCGCTACACATATCAAGTTGGTGACCTGAAACTAGGTCTTCCTGGTGGCCATTACCTCTGCCAAGAGAATTTCAGATGTACAGGCCCTGTGCACTGAGCCTAATTACATCTTTCCTCACAACGATAAAACTGAGCACTAGACAAATAGGAAGTTTCTGCCTAACGTGGTTTCAGGGTTCCACCTAAAACCAGTCCATTACTCTACCTGTCTTCTTTACTGAGAAATCCACTCCTGGTGAGCAAAAACTCCACAGCTTGGATGTCAAAAGAGCTCTCTTTTACTACGTAGCGCATACCAGGCAGTCCAGAGACTCTTCCACTCAGTTGTTCCTCGATCACCTACGGGGATGTATGCAGAGGAAGACCAGCTACCAAGAGAGCTATTTCCTGCTGGTTGGTGCCTTGTATTAGATTCTGCTACGAAAAGGCTGGTCATTAACCTCCTGTGGGGCTCAGGACCCATTCCACCAGGGGCACTGCAATCTCAGCGGTGGCAGCAAGGGACATACCCCCTTTTGGATGTCTGCAAAGCAGCTACCTGGAAATCTGTGCACATCTTCGTGATGCACAACAGTTTAGATGTACAGTCCAGATCTGATGCCAAATTTGGCAGGGCGGTTTTGCAGAGCCTCTTTCCTAAGTAGGTTCTCTGCCCACCTCCCACTTGGTACTGCTCGGTAGTCTACTATTGTTACTGATGCAAAAGGACTCCTGGAGTAAGAAGAAAAAGTTACTCACCATAGTAATCTTCTTTCTTCCAATGGGTCCTTTAACATCAGTAAGTTCCCACCCTTCCTCCCTGGTTCACCTGTCAGGAGAAGGGCTCTGTTCTCAGTTTTATTACCAGATTAGTTTTTTTTTTTTTTATTTAAGAGCTTCACGCTCAGGTTGTTGTTATCAGTTTTCAGTTTTCGGACAGTTGCATGTTTTTTGAATACTGTTGATTCACTTTTCGGGGCATGTGCCCATTTTTTTCGAAAGAATTCTGAAGCCCTTCAGGCTGCTGTCATTCAGCACACTCCCCTCCTGTGTTTTGATTGGCTGATACCCTAGCTCATTATAGTGTATAGTGGAGTGTTGTTCTGTATAGAATTCCATCCCTTTCAAAATGCTGTTCTATCACAGTTCGAAGGTCATAGAATGCTATTCTACCCTACTGTGGTAGAACAGCATTCTAGAACCTCTAGAGACTGAATGAGTCAGTTTCATTTTGAAAGCAAAAGAACTCACAAAACACATTTTTCACACAGTACTATATACTATAAAAATACAGGATGAGCAACTCTATGCCAGAGCTTCACTCTCGAGGTCAGAGGGAATCAGAATCCCTATGTGACAGAACACACTGGTTCTGCATAGTTGCCCATCCAGTATTCTCTATATAATTCTCTTAAAGGCATACCTCTGGGGTAGTTACACCTAGCCAGCTAACTGCTATTGTTATTGATGCTAAAGGACCCCTTGGAAGAAAGAAGATTGCTATGGTGAGTAATTTTTTCTCAAACTGCCCCCCGTGCTGACCTCCTGTATGCACCATCAGTTACATCATGGTAGCAGGCAGAATATACTCTGCCTCCATACTAAAATGGTTAAAGTACCGTGAGTGTCCACCTGGTAAGTGCCTGTAGACACTGGTCAACAGGCCTCTGAAAACCAGGTGCTGCACCTTAGTGGACATAGCCTATACAAATAATTAGTGCTGTGTGGAATGCGGAATTCCGCTGGTGGAATTAGCGCAGAATGACCATTCCACTGGCAGAATTTCCACTGTAATTTCGCTGGTTCTTCTGCAGAATTCTGCCTACTGTGATCTGCGGAACAGCATTTTATTCCACTGAAAATTATTCTGCAATAATTTGTATGGAAAATACTGAGATCTGCGGAAAAGCATTTTTTTCTGCAGAAAATCATTCCTCGACTATTTTCTGCTGCAGAATTGCACCATTCTGTTTCTGGTGGAATTTCAGCAGAATTTTGAAAATTCCGTGGAATTTCATTCCGCCAGAATTTGAAAACTTCGCACAGCGCTGCAAATAATGTAAATAAATGTGGAACATCAAGGACAATATCTTAATACAAATAAGTGGCACACTAGATATAACATTTCCTAATGACAATTTATTTATTTATTTACAGATTCTACCCAGGAAATCACACTAATCCAAAACTTATATTTGTGGGCAACCTGGGGGCAAGGGAGGAGTATAGAATTTGCACAACATAAAATATATGTATACGTGGAGCTTCACGGCAGGGAGTACTAGCAAATATTGTTAAGCAATAAAAAGGTGCAGGAGCATCAGCGAAGCAGTACATGGGATGATGGAGAGGTAAACCCAGGGGCCCAAATACCCAGCACAAAGGAAGGTTTTGGGGGCACTAACCAGCCCAGGTCATGGGCAGACATTTCCAAGGGGCACATGACCTGAGGCATGCTGGTTAAATGTACATTGGTAAAGTGGAGTGTAAGAGATCTGGCAGGAAGAGCAGGGAGACGTCAGGGAAAGATACCGCACTACACAGGCTGGAGAATGGTTTTGAATTACTGCACAATACATGATACTGAATTCTTAAGTAGCATTCAAATGCAAACTTTCTATATCAACAAGGCTTGGCATTACAAGTTTCTAGCTGTATTAAATCAGAAACTGTTAAGTTCTATTGTCCATTGAGAATACTCCAAGTAAGCATCAGCATACTGCAGAGGCTTGCTTTAGGGAAACCACAAAAAATAAACTGTGAAGTTCTATTGTGTTATATTTTCTGTTTACAAAGCATGCTTTACTGAAGTACATTTACTGTATCAAATACAAAGTAATCCAACACTCACCACCACATATGATGAAGGATGCTGCTCTTTGAAATAATGAAAAATGGCCAAATTTATTAAAGTGCCACAGTTCCTTACTTCACTTTAGTAAATGTGGGCATTTTTAATTATTTCAAAGAATATTTGGAATATATACTCTGTTGATCAGCATCCACTAACATACTTTCAAACATATAGGTGCTCAAATAGTACAGTGTTATTGTTTGTGCAAAATTTCATGAACATTTTATCTGCTTATACCTTAACCATCTATTGAGTCACTGATCTTAAATTTCTCATGTTTTCTTGATTATAGATGTTCTAGAAATCCACTAGATTTCATGACAATATGATGCATCTTCTCAAAATTATATGTACTCAAAATCTGTCATTTTTTTAAGGAAATTTCATGGATAACTTTCATCTGCATACAACTCAGACACCTTTGGAGCTAGACATGTGTAAATTAGTAGGGATAACCTTTTTGTAATGCTTATAGAATGGTCTAAATATGGAGGGAATTAGATAAGAGATTTTTAAGTTACAAGGGTTCAAACTTTACTATGTAAATATTTGCAAAACTAAACTATCAAAAATGTTGTTTATAACTTCTCTGTTCTTGCATGCATAGAGTTAACATTTGACGCATAGCCACAGTCAGTGTATCCTGGTGTCTGATACAACTGGATAAATTGTTTAAGCAGTTTTAATTTTGCAGAAGAAAAAAAAATGATTAGTAACATTTTCTCACATATTTATGATAGCATATACTGTAGATGAAGCATCCGGAAGTTTTTTGTGGAATTTAACATTAACAATGCAGATATCACTACTTCATCTGATAAGCTAGGCTGAGCTTTTTGCAGTCCTGCTGTTCTTCTCTGGGTGACTGTCTCCCCGCTCATGCTGTGAACCAATGGGCGTGCAACCCTACCGAGCTGTCAGTCGGCGGGCGGCAGGTGGGTGGGGTGCCGCTGGCTGACTGGGAGGAGCGGGCAGGGGGCTCAGTGGCGGGTGGGAGGGTACACTAGACCACCAGGGTAATAGGACTGTTCTATGTTTTACAGATGCCCATGATCGGGCAGAGTGCAGTCCACTGGACCACCAGGGATATTGGACGGGTGGGTTTATACCGATGCCCGCGATCGGGCACATAGAGGTCCACTGGACCACCAGGGATATTGGACAGGGGGGTTTATACTGATGCCTGTGATCGAGCACATAGGGGTCCACTGGAGCACCAGGGATATTGGAAGAGGGTGTCTTTACATGGATGCCTGCAATGGGGCATGGGGGGTGCTGCCAGGTGTGGCAGGAACTCGGGTGGCCACCCACAGGTGGCAGCTGCTGTGTTGCGCCCTGCAATGTGGCAGCTCACCTGTGGGTGGCCATCATTTGTTCCTTTTTTTGGGGGCTTAACTTTGTGCAGGTGCAGGTAGGGGTTGTGCATGCATGACTCTGCACATCCCGGGCTGAATATCGGGCTGTGCAGGTTATGCATGGGCACGCTCCTCCCTACCTGTGCCTGCATACATTACTGATGCACTCCAGCACATTGGAATTTGTGCGGCGTACTTTTCCCTTTTGAATATCGGGCCGGGGCACATCAGTGGGTTGTGCATGGCGCTACACTGTTGCGCCATGCGCAACCCTTTTGAATATCTGGGCCATGATATTTGACTTCAAGTGCAGAAGTTATTTTGCAGTTTCTCACAGCAAGCAATTAATAAAATTGGCACACACAGTCTCCTTTTAAGGTCTAAGAACCTGCCAGACTTAATGGTATTAGATTCTCTAGTTTTAAACTTTCAAGGATTTATACATTTGTAGTTTACACTCTTGCAAAATTAAATTTTTTAATGTTGTGAAAGTTTGACTACTTTTAATTCAATCCAAATTAAAGCTGCAAATATGAACTTTTTCAGAAATAATCACGTGGTATAGTAGTTTAAATGTTTCAACTCTGATTAAATTTGGATATGTAGTTTTGAAATGAGCGGGAGCTATCCGAAATGTAAATGTTGGCAACATGTTTGGCAGGCTATAACTCAGTCCCATTTAAAGCTAGAAATCTGAAACTATGTGCATATACAGATTTAGTGATAACTTGAATACCTGTCAAGTTTTGCAACATTTCAATGCATACTATCAAAATTATACTAAAATTATAGAAATACAGATTTTGGCAAAATATTTGGCTACCTATAATTCAGCTCCCATTGAAACGTGTGACTTAAAACATGACGCATATACGTATTGTAGGCACTTCTCTAAATCCTGATATTGTGGAGAAATTTGGATAAGAAATTTTAAAATGATCTCAAAATAATTGAAAATGTAATTTTGATTACATGTTTGGCCACCCATAACTCTGACCCTTTCAATGTACAAATCTGAAATGGTGTACTCGCTTGTATGCCATTTGCTACTGTTTATGTTCCGAATTTGGTGTTATTGTGAAGCTCACTTTTAATATTACAGTGAAATAACTGAAATTAAAAATGTTGCTAAATTCTGCAGCATTTTCATGAAAAATTAAGTGGAATTCCACAGAATCGGAACTGTCATTCTGCGGGCAGAATATTGTATTCTGCACAGCCCTACCAGCCACCCATCTGAAACCTGACACATGGTTTTCAAACTAATCTCTTCCCTTCTCCAACTGCAAGCTGGATGCCTTATGGGCCAGGAAGCCAACATTTGTCCAGTAGTATCAATATAGCCCAAGTATACAGCCTGCATTATTATCTGATCCCTAATTGGGGGGGCAATCCTCATTGTGGTCGGGTTGCAGTAAAGTATTTTAATAATCCTTTAATCAATGCTCACTCAGTGGTCTGTGCTCACTGTCATCACTCCTGAGATAAATGTTGACATCAGAGTTCAACTCAGGAGTGACAATCATGGGTCTATGGTGCAGACCACTGAGGTAGCCTTGATTAAAGGATTCTAGCATTTACAGCATACTTCTGCTTTACCTGACTTAGCTGCACAACACCCACCCTCCATGAGGATTGCTCCACCCCAATTAAATATTGGGGGCCAGTGTGGGCCCAGTTATTGGGCTATACTGGAACTACTGTACAAATTATGGTCTCCTGCCCTATACGGTGTGGGGCTTGTGATGAGGGGATTTATTTTAAAAGGATGTGCTGGGTCTCAGGTGGGTGGCTAGGCGGGGTCTGGGACAGTTGATGATTTATAGACTGAACTGAGAGTCAAGAGGTGTGGCACTGGGCTTACTAGAACCCCCCCAACTCTTAGATAGGAGTGAGTGTGGCATTTTATTTTCTTTATTTAAATCTCGAAATAAAACCTTTGAGCTTTATTAACTGGTTTTAATGACGGAGGCCTCTAATGATTCTCCAGAACCGGAGGTGCTAGTATTCAGGCATCAGAACATTTGGTACTCATTCACTGGGTTTGTTTAAACCCCTGGTAACCTTGCACACTGCACCCCCAGTATACCAATCCCTTAATCTCACACACAGTGACCGTTGCCATTGCCCTTTCTGCACTAACGTCACATACAGTGGCCCCTGCTGTTATCTACTCTACCCTAATGTCACATGCAGTGCCCCCCTGCAATTACCCTTGCTATGTTGACCTCACAAACAGTGCACCTAGCCTTTACTTTCCATAAGCTAACCTCACACACACACACTGTGCCTCATGCTATTACCTTCCCTGCACTAACCTTAAAGACTGTGTCCATGCTATTACCATCCCCATGCTGACCTCATATAGAGTGCCCCAAGCTGCAATCATTTATAAGCTTGCCTTACACAGTGCTTCATACACAGTTCTCCCGATGTCACGCTCCCTACAATAAACTCATAGTGTGCCTTGTTACCTCCCTACAATATTCTGTACACATTATGCTTCTGCCATCACTCTCCCTATGCCAACCTCATGCACTATGCACTTATCCATACCCCTCCTTACAGTAACACCAAACACACACACACACATACACACCCTCTACTATTATCCTTGTTACAGTAACCTCACACCCAGTGTCCCATGTTGTCCTCCTCCCTACACTAGTTTCACACATAGTACACTTTGCTTTACCTCACCATACAAGAATCCAATACATAATACACTTTATTATACTTCTTTGTATCCCTCCATTCACTAACCTGACATGCTGCACCCCTTCTGTGTCCCTACACTAACCTCCCATACAACACCCCGTCTGAATACATACACTAATCTCACACATATCACCTGTTCTGTATCTCTACACTAGCCTCACATACAGTACCCCTTCTGTATCCTACACTAACCTCACACATAGTACCCCTTCTGTATCCCTACATTAGCATCACATACAGCACCCCTTCTGTATCCCTACACTAACCTCACACACAGCACACCCTGCTGCACCTCTCCCTATACTAACCAGAGACATACCACACTGCTGCTTTCCTTCCCACCCATCAACACACAAAGCACACACTACCGTATCCCTTCCCACACTAATCTCACACAAAGTACCCCTGTGATACCCCAACCAGCAGTATTCTTAAACAGCTTATCCTGCTGTTCCCCTTCCTGCTTCACTCCCTCACACAGTCCTTCATACTGTATCCGTCCATACATAAATCCCACCCTGCTCTATGACTCTACACTAAGATGATGCAGAGCAGGCTTCTGCTATATCCAGTCAAACGCAATGCTAGCCTCACACATAGCATGCCCCTACAGTTCCCTGCCTTGCTCTAACAATACACACAATGACTCCAGCTTTATCCCTCCTCCTCCCTCCCTACCAGTGAGTCCCTGCTCTATATGTCTCTCTACTAACCTTACACACAGCACTCTCCTGCTGTGTCCCACTCTTTACTATCCTTGTGCACAAGTCAAGGCCCCCTCCACAGCATTACCATCACAAAATGGGCTTTACTGCAGGAGATGTGATGCTACAGCTGTGTGTGTCTTCACAGCTAGCCTCCCCTGTCTTCAAACCAGTAGGGAGCCACCATGCTGCCAGAAGTGGTATATGAACCCAGCATGAGCAAAGACAATTTAACCCCGCCACTGAAGCACATACCCCTCCTGGCACAAATTAAACTGAAAACTGGCAGAATCTGGCCATTTTACTATTATCAGGTATCAAAGTCAATGCTGCCTGCAAATCAAACCAAAGTCAGTGTGCCAGTGGTTAACGGTTATGCCCCCTGCTCACAGTGTGAGTCACCATGCTGGCACTCCATGGGGAAGGGCTGGGTTTGAATATTGATTGCAATTCCAGTTTTCATTTATGAAGTGCATTATTCGTGCTCTCTGTATGTCAGAGTGCTACCTTTAATAAAATGGCTGTGTACAAACAAACACAGCCATCATTATCCGCCAGCATCCTCCTGCACATAGACATGGACAACTGCAGCATTAGTGCATATTCACTGAGAAAGAGGGAGTGCTGGATATGACACTAGGGATAATCCTAGACTCTTTTCAACTGGTGCCTTGGATCTTTAATTTCCACCAGAACAACCACCAGAAACAGGCAGAAGTGGTCTTGGTTTAATGTCTCATCTAAAGAATGACAGGTCTAAATGGACAGTACCCCCTAGGACTGCACTGCATATGAACATACGATGAAGCCAGCAGAATAAGAGCATTAGGTCTGTTGAGTCTGCTTATATTGCAGGGTCCTCAGCATCAGCTACTGCAATGTTAGCACTTAGCATGCTGGGCCCAAGCCCTGCTGTGAGACTAAAATCCACAAATCTAGCCCAAAACTGATGAACAAGGCTAGCAAAAGGTGCATTACGATTAGAAATGGGAGGACTGGCCCTGTGTCAGATCAGAACTACCAGAATGGCTTGACTTGACCCAACTCTGGAAATTAAAGTAATTTGTGACTTGACTCTGATTTTACCAGTTTGGTCTACTGACCAGTTTTAGGTTTTCAAGCGACCCGGTTCAGACCTGGTCCTGATAATATAAATGATTTTGGGGCTTCATACCTGTGAAAAATGAAAAATTGTTTGGAAGAAAAAGTATGTTTTTAATATTGAATGACATAAAGAAAGGGCTTATGAAGAGCATAAAGGGGTAAACTGATTCTGTCATTTGACCTAGTCCGGATCTACCTTTGACGTGGTTCTGGACCAGTCGACAAAATGTATCTGTTTTGATGAATCAGAGTAAATCAGAGTAAATTAGAACTTTCTAGAAAAAGATGACAGTCAGAATCAGAAGTGGGTCACAGGTGACCCTCCAACCCCTAATTGTGATAAACGCTATCTGGAGTCTGGTTCTGTTGCTTGGAATGGGGGATGCAGGTCTCTCAATGATTCCCAGTGTTGGGTAAGTTACTTTTTCTATTACTTTACTATTATGTTTGGAGACTTATTCCAGGAAGCTCTGTGTAGTCACTAGCAAGGATGGAGAAGTACTAGAAAAAGTAATACACCTTACACATATAGGGTGGGATATTCAAAGGGGTTGCACCATGCGCAACCCACTGATGCGTCACGGTGCTATATTCATAAGGGGATGTTGTGCTGCACAATTCCTGATGCTCTGGGGTGCACCAGTAATGTATGCGGCGCAAGTGCGGGGGGCTTGCCCATGCATATCTGGCACATCCCGATATTCAGCCCGGGATGTGCGGTGCATATGCAGGCACAAACCCGCCTTGCGCTGCACAGGGGGGTGCAAAGATCCGCCCCTGAAAAGAAGGAGCAAGTCCTGGCCACCCACAGGTGAGCTGCTGTATTGCAGGGCGCAGCTCAGCAGCCGCCATCTGTGGGTGGCCACCCGACCACCCCAGATACAGGCTGGGCATCATTCCCCCCCCCGCCAGAACATGGACGTAATGTATCAATATCCCTGGTGGTCAAGTGGACCCTACCCCCCATGCCCAATCATGGGCAAATGAATGTTTACTGTCCCTGGTGATCCAGTGGACCTGCTCCCCTGCCCAATTGTGGGAGAATGAATGATTAAATACCCTGGTGGTCCAGTGGACCTACTCCCCTGCCCAGTCGCGGGCTTAAATAAAATAAAATATTCCCTGGTGGTCCAATGGACCCGATCCCCAGCCCGATCGTGGGCTTCTGTTATAAATAAATGCCCCAGTGGGCCATCAGCACCCCGTCCCCACCTGCCCACTCAGGCCTGCCACCCCACTCCCCCCTGGGTCAGCAGCGGGCAGCAGCACCGTTGAATATCACCCGGGCCATGCCCTGGCGCATCCCTGTTGTACTGCGTCAGGCTTGCACCCATCCAGGTGCATGTCTGAATATCCCCACCCATAGTTACTTATTTCTTTTTATATAAAAACATTTACAAAAATAATAAATAACTATAACAGATTACATTTTTGAAAGTAATATGTAACCCCTAGATGGCACTATCCCAGGGGCTACTACCCCTGCCTGATTTGCCACTAACAGGTTGAGGGGCCTGGATCCAATGGCGGGTGCCTCCACCCAGAGGTCAGGGTTTGCAATAGTTAAACTAACTTGGTCACAGCCCTCTGGGACACTGCAACCCCTTTCTTCCCACTAGTGGCCCACACAATATATCAAATTACCTTCACAGTATACACTTACCCCCAGGTCTGGTTCCGCACTGGACCTCCTGTGAAATGAGATACAGTGCAACAATCACAGTACAGTACTTTAACATAGACAAATACCTCAGGCAGTATAACTTTGCTGAAAGAAGCAGCTCTGATTTATTTAGGGGGATATAACAAGGACAGGGGGAAATCAGGTTAATTAGCTTATCACTCTAATAATCTACCTATGGCTCTGTGCACAGGCCTATCCCTATCAGTTACTGTCCCTGGGTACCCAAGCCCTAGTGGCTAGTCCAAACTGTGCAGCTGGTAGGGGCCCTTTCACACAGAGAAAAGAAGAATTAAACAGTCAGCAGTACAGTAATTCCATTTGGATTCAATGTGGCAATTCAACAGGGAGCGACCTGAATTAGTACTCACGACCTCCAAATAAGATAGGGTCCTTCAATGTCAGCAGGGCTACTTGAGGTACACAAACCTCTTCACACATCCATATAAAAGAAAGCACTATACCAGGCAGGCTGCATCTGTATCCCGATGCAATTACTGCACAATACCGGAGAACACACAGCAGATTCAGTTCCTGACAGACCTAGTGCAATTTTCAGCAATTCCTCCAGTCTTCTACAGGGTGAGCCTGGTTTCTACTCTTCAGAGATCCTTTGATTCTTTTCACAGGACGGATTCAGTCCTAACAAGCTGTTACACAAGCTGCAGACCGGAACTCTGGGCCTTACACACGTTTTTGACTAAAACTGCACACTGAAAAGCACAGGGCTCCTTCCTTCTTTACTGCCAAAGCTCAACTGAAACTCCAACCGACAAAACCGGCACTTCCTTTGAGTTCCTCCCAGTTCTTGACTGGATTGGCTGTCACTCACAATAGACTGCTGCTGTTGGTCCAAAAGGCACTGAAGTCTAAACTACATCTCCCAGAGTCACTGCCCATACAATCCTCTTGTGGCTGGCTCAGATTATGAGTCCAAGTTCTGATTCGTCCAAGGCACCATTTTAGAGCTAGCTTACCCCACACTGATTGGTCCAGTTCAGCAGTTCAAAACTAGAATGGGGAACTAGCAGACACAGTTCTGACTGCAAAGAAAGCAGGTTAGACAAACTGTAATTTCATTATTACTCTAAATAATTTCTGGCAAACAGTTACATCTTTCAGATAGGTTCCTTTGCACTCCTAGTGACTGCAAAATGAAGTGAATTGGCAGCAGCTCGAGTGGTACTCAGAGAAGCACACAGTCCCCCATACAAACTAATTATGTCTGCAAGCAGACAGCTCTTAAAGAGACAGTACCAGAGGTTCTAAAAACACTCACTGATAAATGGCTTAAATGCCAAACACCATTCAGGCTTGGAGCATTCAAGCAAGCTCCTGGAAGTCTTTTGGGAACCCCCATTTGCAGGGGGGTTACAAATAGATTAGTTGCTAGTTACTTTCAAATAAATGTACTCAGTTACAGTTATGTATTTCTTTTGTATAAAAAGGCATAAGTAATTGTAACTGTAAGGTGCATTACTTTTTCTAGTACTTCTCCATCCTTGCTAGTGTCTGCCCAGAGCTTTCTGGAACAAGTTTCCAAAAGTAATAGAAAGTAATAGAAAAAATAACTTACCCAACACTGGGAATTCCTGAAGGAAGTCTTCACAAATATAACGCAAAAGTGTTTCTGCATGGAGGTGAGAGTCAGTATTTAAGCAATAAGGCACAACAGAGTGTGGGTTATTGAGGATGTACCCACGCCTTGTGTGGTGTGTCACGAGGCACAGCTGAGTGACTTAACCACACAAGAAGTGGGTAAATCATCCAATAACTCACACTCTGGAGTGCCTTATTGTTATTATACAATGGACCAATGTATAAAATAAATTTAAAATATGTTTATGTTTTTATAAATGCTTTTCCTGATCCGTGGGTTATGCAGGATTTACCAACCATCATGTGACATGTTCTCACCAATGATGTTGCAGGATTTTCACACACCATTGTTTAATAAACATTTCCCCTCCCTGTTTCAGATGAAGAGGCTCAAGAGGAGCATTTACCTGATGAAGAGAAGCTGGAGACAGAGACGGATAACGTGGAGAAAGAAACGTGTCTGCCACCCCTCAGGAATGGAACGTCCTGTTTGCATGAACTAATGGAACCTACTATCCTCACAGAAGCTGAACTGGTAACATGTACGTCTGGTTCTGGTGTGCATGCCTCATAAACATAGGTCTATACATTAGCATGAAGGTCTTCTTTTATTTATTTAGTATGCTTTTTGGGTGCCAATCCTCTGAGAGCTGAGCCCCTGACTCCTCTGACCTCTGCCTTCCCCTGGGCTTATTTGAAGAGGCAATCCACCCAGGCTTGCTCCCTCAGGGTGGGGCCATTGGGAAGGCATGGCCCCCAAGTAAGACTGTATAAGGTTCTCAGTGGAAGAAACACCAGAGGGCCTCCCTGGCTTACCCCGTCAACTCATCTAACTCTCAGGACTCTCACTCATAGACCATTAATCTCTTGTAGTCTAAAGCTACTTGTGTGGTTTAGTGAATTAGACTTTCCTTGCTAGAGGGTTCTGTTGTGGACTAGGTGCTCCTTTTTGTCCCATTTACCCTCCCTGTCTGTCTCTTTGAACATACAGTAGGGGTACTGTGGCCATATGTGCTCCTCTGGCCAGGAAGATTGGCAAGCAGCTGGCTTTACAAGTGATAGTTTGCAGGCAGGGGCTAGAAAACACTGTGAGACCCACAATCTTCCAAGGAGCTGAACTCCTCTATTCCATGTCCTCACATGAGCCCATGTCTCCCTGGAGGATGCACAGAGCCCTGTCACCATCTCATATGGGACAGCTGTCAGTGTAAGTCACAAATAAAATGTTTGACAGCCTCACCCTAGCTCCTAGTCAGCAGTGACCACAGTACAGACGAGTACAGGTACAAGTCAACATGTCTCGGTACAATTGTTGACTGTGTTCAGAATAATCTGTGGGTTAAGGGTATGCTCAGGTAAGTAATAAGCCATGACAAGGTGTGCATTATAGGATTTTAATGCATGCCCCAAGGGGTCTAGTTTGGCATGAGCCCAAAGGCAAAGTGTCCTTACACCTCTGGGGCTTGCATTAAAATCTTATAATGCACACCCAGAAGGTGCTTATTACACTTGTAAAATGACTTAAGTATTTTTTTGTTAGGAGGAAAATAAGATTCTGCACCTGACCATGCATGTATAGAGATTTAATGAATGATCAGATGAAGTCTCTCAGCCAATCAAATTTCTAGATTTTTTCTTGCCGTTTTATAAACTGAATTAATTCTTTCAACTCCACTTGCCTGACCAAGGGAGGCCAGAGTTGTAGTGTTTTGGGTAACAATGTGGACAAGCCTGTCTTGTGCTTGCCAACACTGTAATAAACCCATGAATACCACATTTGAAAGTCTAGCTGTGTTCTCCATTGCTCATTCTTCTGTAACACAATTCACAAGCACTGAACTCATCAAGATTTGAGAACCAAAAAGTGAGAAGAAACATACAAAACAGGGAACAGAATGGCTTGGCTCATGGGTCTAAATGATGGCTCTACTGCTTCCTTCTTGAAGTGTCATAATTATGAAGTTCTGTGGTTTAAGCCCATTAACTGTAATTATCTGGGAGTAAATAATAATAATCTCTCTTTACCGAAACTCAGAGAGCTTAGAAGTGATGTAAAATGCCATTTTCGAAAATGTACATTGATTATACAGTACAGTATATGATTTGTTGCAGCGAAGGAGAATTATTTTAATATTGCATTATTAGGCTGTGGGTTTAAAATCCAAGTGCTGCCAGAAGGGTTGTGAATGATTTGAGATGAGCAGTCCTTAGAAAGTTACAAATGCAAGAAACAGCCATAAAGAAATTCCTCAAGTCTATGATTATAATTCCCAATATCTGATTCAAGTACAGATCTTAAATTTTATTTATTTATTTTATTGGATTTTGCTAACCAGGTAAACCCACTGAGACCAGAGATCCCTTTTTCAGTGGTGACCCGGAATTAGTTACAGAAAAAGACACATAATAGCATTATTTACAGTAGTTACAATAGTTATACAAATATACATTAGCAACAGTATACAGGGGTAGAATCAGGTTCACATTCAGGCTCTTATTAGCAATACATGACGTCAAGTTACACACCAATTAGTAGGGAATTAAGACAACAACAGAAAATTGACATCATAGTTTTGGAGATACATCCAGGATGAAGGAAGGTTCAAGGCAGTGTGACGGAAATGAGACCTGGACTAGGGAGCTAACGGTTGCAGCCACAGAGGCTGAGATTGAGAAGATATAGTTTGAGTCCAGACTTGAACTGGATAAGGGTGGGTGAGTCAATCAAGCTAGCTGGTAAGGAGTTCCATAGGTGGGAGGCAGCAAATTTAAAGGAGCATTTGCCTCAATTGGAGCGTATCTGAGGGATGTCCAGGGGGTGATTTGCAGAGGATCGCAGGGTTCGGCATTGTACTTTGGGGGAGAGCAGTCCACTAAGATGGTGAGGGGGACCAAAGGTAGAGAACTTGAAGGCAAGGCAGGCAACAGGGTAGACTAGTTTGTGCCGAAGAGTGAGCCAGTTCAGTTCCTTAAGTGCCTCACAATGATGCCTCCTAGGAGAGGAATTTGTGGCAAAGTGAGCCACTTGGTTATAGAGTATGGTAAGGTTATTGAATTCTGTCTCATGGAGGAACTGCAATAGAGGAGCCCCATATAGGAAGGAGGGGAGAAGACTGCAGCAGGCAATTGCTCGACGTGCAACACAGGATAGGGAGTTCCCCAGATGGTAGAGGAGGCCAAGCTTTTGGTGGATGGACTGGGCTATGGAGTCAATATGGGGTCTGTAGGTCATCTCTTGGTCAAGATGGATCCCAAGGTATTTGAAACTGGTCATGACCTCAACTCTTTTTCCTTGGTTAGTGCTGATCTGGAGCAGCTGACTTCTGTCAGGGCCCAAGCATCTAAAACCAAACAGTACAGCTTTGGTTTTTCCTTCATTGAGCTTCAGGGAGTTTATGGAGAACCAGGCATCAAGAGTTGAGAGACTGTCCTGCAGTTTTGTGGAGATGACACTAGGTTGGGGGTCACTGCAGTACATGACAGTGTCATCCGCATACAGAATGAGTTTGCTGAGGGAGCAGTTTCCCTCAATATTATTGAGGAAGAGTGAAAAGAGCAGGGGGCCCAGGATTGAGCCCTGGGGCACCCCAGCAGTTACGGGTCTGGGTCCAGACTGTGTACCCTTCCAGCGGACTTTTTGGGTACGGTTGTTCAGATAGCTCTTGAACCATGAGAGTGAGTGGTCATCCAGTCCTAGGAGCAGGAATTTGGAGAGAAGGAGATTATGGTTGACAAGGTCAAAGGCCTTGGATAGGTCAATGAAGAGGGTGCCCGTTGGGGAGCCTTGGTCCATAGAGGCAAGGATGTCCACTGTGGGCCAGATGAAAGCAGTGTCGGTACCATGGCCCTTCCTAAAACCATGCTGCATATCAGCCATGAGAAGGTGCTGCTCTAGGTAGACCTGTAGCTGGTTAGAGACTAGTCTTTCCTGAATTTTCCCAAGGGGACTGAGAAGGGAGATTGGTTTGTAGTTTCCCAATTTGTCTCGGGGCCCACTTTTGTAGACGGGGATGATAGTCGCTACTTCCACATTGTTGGGACTATTCCTTCCCGAAGTGACCTATTTATGAGGAGGGTGACAGGGCGGGCGATAGCCGGGGCAGCAGCCCCAGTAGGAGAGATTCAAGCTGGTCATGGCCCAGGGAGGAAGTAGGGTTAATTTTGCATAGGAGAGGTAGTACCTCAGACTGATTGACCAGCTTTAGGTGGAATTGAGGCCATGGGTACACCCATGCCTCTCCAGAGTAAAGGGCAGGCCTGGGGAGGGCAGGGAGGGGAGGTCCATTTGGGATAGAGAAGGAGGCACAGAAGGCCTCAGCAACTACAGATGGAACATTGGTCAGTGAGTCCCCCACCAGGATGGAGTCCGTTTGACTACTTGTGGAACCCATGAGGAGTACGTTTATGTGGCCCCAGAATTTTTTGGGGTCATGTAGGTGCCTAGTTTGGAGGTAATTTAAGTACTGAGATTTGGCCTGTTTCGAAGATTTTTTACACTGATTTCTCAGCTCTCTGTACTTCTCCCAGTCTGCTGAGTTGCCAGAGGATTTGTAGGTGCCCCATGCTCTGTCCCGGAGGAGCATGGTATGCTTGAGGCTTGGGCTCAGCCATTTATGGCATTTTCCCTGTGCCCTGAGCTTTTTTATTGGGGTGTGCATATTAGATGCAGACAAGAAGGCCTGGGTGAAATATTCAAGTGCCTCTTCGAGTGTGGGGAGAGAGATGATAGATAACATAGCAGGTATAGGCTGGAATATGTACTTTCATAAACATAATGGACCCAATACACAGTCACAAGGGACTGTCACTGAGTGATTGTAATTACTAGTATGCCACTGTCGTGAATTTGCAACCCCACTGTTGCATGTAGAATGGAGGTCCATTCACTTGTAATCATTAATAACGAAAGTATGACAAGGTGGGGATGTGGCAGGGATCACAAAAGAGGCCATCAGGGCCATTCATATTACATGGCAAGCCATGTGAACCTCACTGCAGTCTTTTGCAACACCCCTCTGCCTCCAGAATTTCTACAGGCAGGCAGTAGGGGTGTCGCAAAACTGCAATAGGGTCAGTGGATGTCAGAAGGGGACAGAGCTGTCGGAGGCAGGTGCAGGTTACAGCACATAAAAAAGGAGCTGCGCACTTCTTGCTTACTGTAACTATATCATTTTATTTATTCTGTGCAAATAGCATAACTCACCAGTGCATACTGTGACAAACCAACCATTAAGACAGACCTAGCTCCCCTACGTACCAGCAGATGTTTCCCTTTCTTTGGGGGGGAGGGGTTGTATGGTGAGTTATACTATTTGCTTAGATCAAAAGAAGTTATATTGTTAAGCCTTGAGTGCTTGGCTTCATTTTGTGTATGTTGTTCTTGTTTACTTGAGCTGTAGCAGCAGCAGAACCAAGTACCTGTTTCCTCTGCCGGACATGGACAGCTGGCTGGCACAGTGACTGGATCTCAGCTGGGGGGGTGTCCGTTGGACACTGGGTAGACCTACAAGCATGTGGAGCATGGAAACGTACATGAACAGAAGAAAAACAATGTTAGGATCACCATGGGAGAGGGTGGGGGAATTGTCTGTCAGTCATCACTGTGTGGCATATTGTCAAGTGGCTGTCATGCTGGAACACTAAGTAAATTGCTAACCAGCATGTTGGTAGGTGCAAACCACAGCACCCACTGACACCTGGCAACCACATTTGCGTTTTGACTTAGTAACTTGGGGGGGGGGGAAGGGTGTGATTCCAATCCCACCTCATGAGTAAGAACTCATTTTGTGTATAGTTTCAAAGAATGGCAGCATGGTGGGGTGACTGACTACACCGCATTTTGCCCAGTCATCTTTTGTGAACATGTATTATCCCAGTGTTTCTGCTGTTGCGGTGTACTGTGCTTTATTTTGACTGTTCATTTTTCCTTTCAGTGATAAGAATGTGTCTTGGTAATCTCTTCATAAAGCTTGCATAAAAAGAATCTGCCTGCCTCCCATTGACTTTATAATGATCTTATTAATAACAGCATTGTGTTTTCCACTGCAATAGACTGTCAAGTCACAGGCACAACAATTCTGAGCTCAGCTGAGAACAGTCAGATGCATTTAAAAAGACACAGTGAAATAAGTATCATATTATCCACAATTCTTAGAGGCCTGTTTTGATTTACATGTCTGCAGTGGTTAAACTGGAAGGTGGAGGAACTGTTATCTCTAGGTGGGAGAACTCTTCTAAATTATTCAGTTGAGGAAGATGACTGAGATGAAGGAACTCACACAATTTCGAAACTGCTGGGGCACCTGTGTTCCTACCCAATTTAACCCTTGCATGTCTGTACCACTGCGAGTGGGGCAGAGATGCTGATCCAGCATGAACAGATTGGTGTGGATACCTCTCTCTGAAAGACAGAGCCACTGCAATGCAGCTCCTTTGGTGTGCCTGAGCTTCAAAACATTGCAACCATTGCCAGTCTTTGTATGGGCACAACCTATCACCTGCAGATGGGTGCCCATGCTCCACTTCCCTGTTTGCCATCAGTCTCCACTCCTACAACATCGCAGGAAATGCTGCTGGATCAGGATTACATAGATGCACTTACAAACGCCTCAGGCAGTGCTCACCACATGCTATCAGACCACTGCGCAGCATAGCGGTTGTGTAAACCAGCCTGATAAGGCTGAAATCTGGAGACATTTATATCTATATCTTTTTCTCCCATGGGGGGCTGGCAGACAAGGCTTTGGTTCTCTCTCTGAGGGCTCTGATCTGCTCTAAAATCAGGGCATCATGTAGTCTGCCAGTGTCCCCTGTTTTTCTGCTTTCTCCTGTTTCTCCATTGCTGCAGCACACACGTCAGCATATGCACATGGAGGTGCATGCATGCTGCAGAAGTCCTGCAGCACCTTCCCTTTGTTGGCGCCCTCAATCATGCGCTACCCATGGGCCTCCACTTGGGGCAGTCATGTATCATGGCATATGACTCCAGCCTCTCCTGACCATACCCAGAATTGACAATAAGATGGACTTCACCACCGACTTGGTTGATCTGGCAACATCAGTGGCTTGGGCAGAAATTAACACTGAACCAATTCATGGGTCAGAGTAGAATTCTTGTTCTGGCTAGTGATGAAAATGAGGAAATGAGATTGGTTTTGGACTAGGATTTTGATTTGGCCACTAGCATACCCCCAGGAGGTGGCAGTGTCCAGTCAAAGATGAGAAGCTTTGATGTACACACAGCATGTCAAGTTGCCAGTGTGACTATGTATGCATTATGAAGGCTTAGGAGGCAAGGGGAAACTAAAGTAACATGAGGAAGTGGGTGATACTGGCTGTTAGAGGAAGAAATCATCATCAGGAGAGTTGGGGGGCACTCTGTGATTGGGAGAGAGTGTAAAGGAGGTTACTGCAGGGTTCCAAACAGCAAGCTCCACAGCCTGCTGATTGTGCTTCGGAGGATGCAGATGGGTTACAGCTGGCAACTAGAACCCGAGTGCTATCCCTGGATCCTGCTTGGGGTGAGCCTGGCAAGGTTGCATGCCGAGGAGGGGGTAAGGTAGCACAGTATGCTGCTGTAAGGGCTTGTTACAGCAAGATATGCAGAGTCAGGCTACTAATGAAAATTATTTTAGTTTGTTTTTTTGACTAGGATAGCTAAACTGAGCTACAGCCTCTCACTCCATGTAATTTTCTGTGCTCAGTGCTGGTTAAGGACGAGGGCCCACAAATGACACAGGAAAAATTAAATGGGCTGCACAGCCCCCAGTCATTGGACAAAACTGAACAAAATACTCTGTATGGATTCTTCCTGCTGGGATTCGAAACAGCAAATGCATACCTGTGGAGTCAGGAACAGAAGAAACAGAAATGTCTAATTCTTTTGAGGCAATAAATTATGTAAGGTGTACTCTATTATTTTTATTTTTTTTATTTTTATTTTTTACCAGGAGGTGACTGGGCACAGCCCTTTGTCACTCACACTGGACAATCAGTACAATAGAAAACAAACACAATAAACATTTAAAAAACACTGCAAACTACTAAACCATATCTACAGTTCATCGAACATTACAGGTACATAAATTATTCTTACAGTAGTGATCATTCAGCAAATGTTTGAAGTGCTGTACATGTTTTGCAGTTTTAGTTAAGGCTGACAGACTGTTAAAAAGTGTGGGACCAAACTAAATAAAAGAATGCTGACTTGTGGCTAATTTTGGTAAGACTGGATAAAAAAGAGAATCCATGTTGTGCCTGGTTAAATATGAACTGTTATGCTGAATAAATGTCATGAAAAGATAAGGGGGTAAGGAGCTACGGTAAACTGTGAATGCAAAGACTGCTGCTGTAATACTCAGTTTGTTGTACTGGTGGCAGAACATTCAGCTCCTCGTACAAAAAACAACGATGGGCCCTTATTGGAACCCTCAATCCAAAT
The DNA here is from genome assembly GCA_016271365.2 of Neoceratodus forsteri. Taxonomy (NCBI): domain Eukaryota; kingdom Metazoa; phylum Chordata; order Ceratodontiformes; family Ceratodontidae; genus Neoceratodus; species Neoceratodus forsteri. Next base: position 142,052,002 of record JADMNL010000029.1, on the reverse strand, counting down.
CGACAGATGTTATTCAAAATAAGTTGATACTTATTAATAAATAAGCTACCCTGATTCATATAAAAAACTGCTCCATAATCTAGAATTGGCAACAGTATTTGTTTGGTAGACTTGGTTTGCTGGCCAAGGCACCTAGCTTCACCTGAGCTCTTTCCTTGTAAGACTGCTTGAAAGGCAGAGTAGAGAAACTTACCAGAGCAAGGGAAAAGGATTAAGACTTAGTTTGGCTAAGCAGATTTATTGTGTGGTGGTGTTTTTATTTTTTACTCACAGGGATTGCTACTGTTTGTTGCTAACATTTCCTTGCTTTATTTTTTCTCTGATTCAAATTGTTGTTGCTGGTATACCTTCTTCTGCATTATTACAAGGTGTGCCTACAGGTGAGTGCTAACAGATTACTGCTGTAATCTTCTGATTCAAATTGTCTTTTGCAAGGTATATCTTCTGTTACTGCTTTATTTTTCTCTGGAGCAAAGTGTTTCTTACAGCGTCATACCTCTCAACCTCTTGCCTCATGAATCAGGGACAAGGCTTAAACAAATCAGGGACAAAGACCCCAAATCAGGGACACATCTTAAAAACTGGTACTATTCACTCAGAAAACTGATAGAATAAATGAATTTATGTTAAGATGCATTTTCTGAAGAACAAGTCTGTAACTTTAATGTTTGACATTATTTTGTGTTATTAATCCCCACTGTTCTGTCACAAAAACACAAATTTTACGAGGGACAGAGGAATATTTTGAGGCCAAATCAGGGACGTCCCTGAAAATCAGGGACAGTTGAGAGGTATGTACAGCGATATCTTCTCTGAAATTATTACAGGTGGTGCTTTACAGGTTTTACAGTTTTATCTAACATTAGGATAAGCTTTCAGGGTTACTGCATTTGTTGTTGACTGATTGTTTCTGCTCTTACCTCCTTGTTCTTTCGTCGTGGTTCTTCTTTTTAGGCAGGAAGGGCCCAGCCACCCACCCATCCCCAACCACCCCACGCTACACTCCTTTTATAGGGTACCACAGTTGTGACATTTCCTGTGGCAGAGCAGGAAGGGCGGATCAGTGGGGCCTCCACAAGGTGATCTCATTTACAGGGGCACTAGTAGTAATTTAACTTGTTGATAACAAGTTAAACAAAGCACAATTAAACCATTACTTGCATTTTTTTTTCCTTTTTTTTCTTCTAATTACTCTGACTAAGTTACAAACCCAGCAACTTATTTGGAATGGATTTCATTAACTGCAGGTACTGTGGAACAATTTTCAGAAGGACAGTCTTACAGGATTTAGGACACTGTCCTACATGCTGGGCCTTTGGAGATCTTAGGGCTCAGCTCCGGGCAGCATGGGCAGAGATTGCACGCCTCAAATTTCATATTGAAGAGGAAATACATTATAAGAACCACCCGCCATTTCCCCAGCATCCAACAGAAAAACCTCGACCACAGAGGGTAGTTGGTCCAGAAGGTTGGCAGGTGGTTAGGAGGAGCAAATCAGGTGCCCCATCACTCTCTCTCCTCCAACACATTATCCAAAACCATATAAACACTACAACAGGTATCTGCCTCTATCTCTGAAATCAAATAAAGAGGCAGAAGACACTGCACAGCAGGACATCTGGCACAGGAGCTAGCACAACAAAACTCACCCAAATCAGAACCTAAACAAAACAAGCACAAGAAATCCAAAAAACTTCTGATCATAGGAGACTCCATGATTCGGGAGTTGATACCCATCTCAAATAGGTGATGGCCGATGTCTCCCAGGTACATCAGCATGGAGAGACCGACCGCATTGCTAAAATTGTTTACAAAGCAGGAGAAAACATTGATGTCCTAGCACATAGGGGACTAATGATCCTCGCCAGCCAGTCAGTTGTGAGACCAAGGAACACCTGACTAGGCTGGGTGACAAACTATCATCTATTTGTCTCGCATCTCCTTCTCTGAGATCCCGCCAGTCTGGGAGAGGGGTGCAGATGGACGAAGGTCAGAGAAGGGGAGATAGGGGAGCTCAAACACGTGGCTCAAGGGCTGGTGCTAGAAAAAGGACACAGATTTGTAGGAACTGGCAACAGTTCAGGGAGCGAAAGTTCTTTAAATTTGATGGACTGCATCTGACTAAAGAGGCAGTGCATTGGGCAGAAGTTTGACGTCTTTGCAGAATATTTAAACTAGCAAATGGGGAGAGGGTGCAGCACCCCATACATCGAATGGGAAGAACACCCTCCCCTCAGCTAGTGGTCAAACAGGAATTCCATGTTTGCCGCTCATTTGCATCACCAGGTAAGAAAAAAGGTTTGTCTCCATACTTACCTATTGTAATGCCAAACTTCACCCAACAACTAACACACCAAAATCTGGCCAATGGAAAATCATGTACACAAATGCTCACAGCCTGGGAAATAAGATCCCAGACCTGCAGGCAATAATGTCAGAGGCTAAACTGGACATAGTAGCAATTAGTGAGACGTGGTTTACCAGTAACCACACTTGGGAGACTTCAGTACCTGGCTATGTATTGTTCAGAAGAGACTGAGGTGCAAAAAGGGGGGAGGAGTGGCCCTGTATGTTAATGAAAATATCAAAGCTACAGAAATTCAGAATACACATAAGGAGCCAGAAGAACTGTGGGTCACCCTGGAAACAGGAAATGGGACAGCCATAAGAACTGGGGTTGTCTACAGGCCCCCAGACCAGAGGGAGGACATAGACACATTACTGTTAGGAGATATACAAAACATGACAGCTAAAGGGGAGGTTCTGATAATGGGAGACTTCAACATGCCAGATACAGATTGGTCAATACCAGCAGGAACATCTGCCAGAACTAGACACATAGTGGATTCCTGCAGGGGAGGCCTCAAACAACTGGTACAGCAACCCACAAGAGACAGGGCTATCCTAGATCTAGTACTGACTAACAAAGAAGGGATCACAGATCTCCAGGTAGAAGGTCACCTGGGGGCCAGTGACCATCACATGGTATGGTTCAATTTGGCTACTACGTCTAAATCATCCCATTCCAAGGCAAAAATATGGGACTTCAGAGGAGCTGACTTTGATAAGATGGCCAACAGAGTTAAGCTAGCCCTGGCAAAAAGAAACACAGGTGAGGGGGTACAGGCAAAGTGGGCAAGCAATAAGGATGCAATACTTGAAGCAACATCCCATTGTGTCAGACATAAAAGGAAGTGCAAAAGAAGAAGGAAACCACTTTGGTTCTCAAATACAGTAGCAGAAAAGGTCAGAGCCAAAAGGCTGGCCTTCAGGAAATATAAGGGAACACAGCGGGATGAAGATAGGGAGGCATACCAAACTGCCCTAAGGGAAGCAGGTAAGGCAGTAAGGCAGGCAAAGTCCCAAACTGAGGAAACACTAGCACGAACAGTAAAAGAAGGTGACAAGACTTTCTATAGATACATTAGTGAAAGGAGAAAGTCAGAGAGGTACTGCTAAGCTTAATGGAGAAAAGGGAGCATGTGAGGAGGAGGACCCTGTAAAGGCATCTATTCTAAATAGATACTTTACGCAGTATTTACTGAAGAGAAGGTAGGGCAGGCCCACAGCTCAGCATCATGGACACAGGGGAGGGAAGTGAGCACTACTCCTTCACAAAGAAAGGGTCCTACAAGAGCTTGCTAAGCTCAGAGGTGGATAAGGCAATGGGACCTGATGCATACATCCCAGGTACTTAAGGAGCTAAAGGAGGAACTAGCAGAGCCATTAGCAGAATTGTTTAGTGAGTCTCTGAGCACAGGAGAGGTCCCAAAAGACTGGAGAAGGGCTCATGTGATCCCGCTCCACAAGAGTGGTAGCAGGGAGGAGGCGGGGAACTACAGACCGTCAGTCTTACCTCAGTAGTGGGCAAGATTATGGAGGCACTCCTTAAGGAAAGGATAGTGCAACACCTGGAATCCGTGGGGCACAGGATCCAAGACAGCATGGGTTTACAAAGGAAGGTCCTGTCAAACTAATCTCATAGATTTCTTTGACTGGGTAACCAGAGTGGTGGACCAAGGGGAGCAGTTGATGTCACCTACCTTGACTTCAGCAAAGCTTTTGACACTGTTCTACATAGAAGATTGATAAATAAGCTGGGTAGGCTCGGGTGGGTGGAAGTTGGTCAACTGGGTGGCAAACTGGTTGATGGACAGAAAACAGAGAGTGGTGGTAAATGGTATACAGTCAGAAGAGATGCAAGTCACAAGTGGGGTACCTCAGGGATCAGTCCTGGGGCCAGTCCTCTTCAATATCTTCATTAGTGACCTTGCAGATGGACTAGAGGGTAAGGCTTGTCTGTTTGCAGATGACACCAAGATCTGCAACAGAGTAGATGATCCAGATGGGGTGGGCAGAATGAGAAGAGATCTGGATAAACTAGCAGAATGGTCAGAAGAGTGGCAACTGGGATTTAATGCAAAGAAGTGCAAAATCATGCACATAGGGAAGAGAAACCCTGAAGCCACCTATAGGCTGGGAGGAGTTGCTAGCAGTCACAAAGGAAGAAAGAGACTTGGGCATCATCATCACTGATGACCTAAAATCATCCAAGCAGACCTCTAAAGCAGTAGGTAAGGCTAGGGGTGTTAGGGTGTATTAGTAGGGGTATCACAAGTCGTAAGAGGGAGGTAATAATCCTCTGTACAAGACACTGGTTAGGCCCCATCTGGAGTACTGCGTGCAGTATTGGAGCCACACCTTCACAAGGACATTAACCAAATTGAGGCAGTCCAGAGAAGGGCAACCAAAATGGTGCAGGGACTGCATCAGAAGACATATGAGGACAGATTAACGGAGCTCAATATGTATACCCTTGAGCAAAGGAGGAGAGAGGTGATATGATCGAGGCATTCAAACACCTTAAGGGCATAAACAAGGTGAAAGAGTCTAACATGTTTAAATATAAGAAAAATAGCAGGACAAGAGGACACAGCATGAGATTAGAGGAGGCCATTAAGGGGAATGAGGAAATTCTTTTTCACAGAAAGGGTGGTGGATGCATGGAATGGCTTACTCACAAGAAGTGGTGGCTATGAATACAGTGCAGGGCTTCAAACAGGCATGGGATAGGCATAAGGGAGCAATACAAATGACTATGAATAGATAGGCCACTAACAGAGCAAAGGCTGATGGCACATTTATAAGGTAGAAAAAGAAATGGGCAGACTGGATGGGCCTTGCGGTCCTTTTCTGCTGTCAACTTCTATGTTTCTATGTTTCTATGTTTCTATGTTTAGCTACTGCCAGACGTACCTCATCAGTTAAAGCATTAATACTCCTATGCAGGAAGCCCAGCTTCTGATGTATTTTTTTTTCCTGTTTTCTCCAGATGGCCCATAGGGCATAATGTGGGGTTCAGATGAACTCCTAGATATTGGAACAACGGCACCCTTAGGATCAGCTTCATTACTACCTTTTATAGACAGGTCTCCTCCAGCCCGGGCCAACCTCTGCGATGTCCCAAACAACATCACATTTGTTTTCTTTTTTATGTCTTTGGTAACCGGGTAAGGCCCACTAGGAACAAGTGCCTGTTTTCAGGGGTGATCAGGAAGCACTGGATGGTTAAGTGACTTACTCAGAGTCACACAGTATGCAAGTGGAGCTTGTGAGAATCAAACCTAAGTCTAGTCTGCTGGATGTACCGAGTTCGCTCACAGCTCATTACTCTAACCTCTAGGCTACACTGCCAGCACATTCAATTTTAGCTTATTCTGGATCAACCATTTTATCAATTTATTGTAATTATTCTGCAATGCCTTTTGAATCTCTTTAGTAGATTGGCCCAAGCTAAAGAAGACTGTATCATCAGTGTCTAGTATATATTCTGTCTCCGTGAACACCTCTGGCAGGTCATTCATGAAGACAGAAAACAATAAGGGTCCCAGTACTGATCCCTGAGGGACACCAGACCTCGTCTGCAGTGGTTCAGATAAGGAACTGCCTGTCCTAACCTTCTGCACCCTTGCACTTAGATAACTTCTAAACCACTCCAGACTGGTTCCATTAATTCCATAGGAGTATAGTTTCTGCAACAATAAAACACGGCTGACTATGTCAAAGGCTCTGGTCAGGTCGATGAACACCGCACCTGTCATCAATCCCCTATCACTAAGGATGCAATTTTGTCACAGATAATTTTGGAAAAAATCACAGGTTGGTCATGGACAAATTACTAAACTTCCTGGCATTGTCATGGGTGCTACTTTTTAATGCACAACATAGGCAAAGCCACATTTCGATGCTCTTTTGTCACACCAAACATGCATATCACAACACAAAATAGACAAATATATGTTATATTTCTACATAATTTTTTCAGTTACAAACTTCATAATTTACTGTTTTAAACCTGTATGAAAGTGATGTGAAAGCTGGACCTAATTTTTTATTAAAGTAAATCAAACGTCAGATGCAATGAGTAAGCAAATAGAACAAATACCATTTGGTCAGGGGTAATTTTTAAAAAAGTCACAGGTTGGTTGTGGCCAAGGAACCCTTATTATGCATTTTCATGAAAATAGTGAAAGTCATGGAATTTCTGAAAAAAGACCAAAAGTCATGGTATCCATGACTTCCATGACTGCCATGACAAACTTACATCCTTACCTGTCACAGGCATCGAGTACGGTATTATTATTCTTATTCTTTATTAATATTTCTAATGTTCTCCCTGTATACCCACCAACCTCTCACCTCCTGCTTCTCTGCTCACGACCCAGGGGTCAGGATCCCACCACAGCTGAAACTGCACATCCCATATACCACTGAGCGGGGGTGAAGAGAGGGATGGTTGTCAATGCCTCTGCATTTTCTCACCAAGCTGTTGAATAAGGAATGCTTCAGTAAATTAGAGAGCATACTATAAAAAAAATACAGTACCTTATAGAGACAGCACAACTCACTACTTGTTCCCTGGATCCACCGTACTTCATGCGCAGTTATACTTTATCTTAGAAGATAACAAAAGCACACCATATGTATTGTGAAGGAGTGCATACCTTAAAAGGGACAGTAATTAATGGTGCTGACCAGCAATAAAATGCTGCGTGATTTAAGTTAAGTGCGCCTGAGCAGTTATCTATGCATACTTTTATTTAGGTCTCACAGTATTTGGTTCCAGCGAGAAAAAGGAACATCTTTACTATCAAACAAAATATTTAAGACAAATATTTTAAGACAAATTAGTCTAGATTGAGCAGAAATCTCCTTTATCTCTCACACAGTTGAGAGGGTGAAACACAGGGTCCCTAAAAATGATCAGGGGTATGGAAAATAAAAGCTAGAAGAAGAAACTGAATACCATAATCATGTTCAGAGGGGTGAAAAAGAGGCTGAGGGAAGGGGTGTTGCTAGACCCAGGCCTCATGGTCTTGAGCCCCAGATATTTTTATATATTGGCCCGAAACCTCTCCTCACTAGATCTGTTGAAATAAAGTCATTAATAAAATGTCTATGGCCTACCCCAGCCTTTGAGGGTTTGGACCTGGGATCTCTTGTTACCCTAATAATGCCTCTGGTTGGGGTGGGGTGGAGGTGATCTCTGTCTTCTGCATACTCAAGGGTATCAACAAGACTGAAAAGATGATCTGGTGTTCTCTAGCAGGATGTGGGAAAATACCCTGACGCTTAATGGAGGTCAAGGAAGGCGTATGGAATTCTTCTCACAAAAGGTGGTGACCCTATGGATAGCTTATCAGTGCAGACAGTCAGAATAAAGACAGTATAGACCTCATGGTAAACCTGGTCACATTTTTGCTTACCAAAATACTCACTGGATACCCTAGGGTGGAAGCCATATAAATTAGTATATGTTTGCACAGCATACTTGCTGGTTCTTGCTTATGAACGGCGGGGGGTCACAGACTTGATGGACCTATAGTCACTTATGATCTTAAATTATTATTATTATGTTATCAGTCAGGTAAATTGAAAGACTACAAGCAGCAAAGCTTGAGAGCAGTTTGAAATAATGAGCCATTTCTAGAAAGACTGAAGCCAGACCTCATACAGGAAGTGCAAGATCAGAGTCACCAATAATAACAAACTCAGAACTGAGAGCAGAGCCAAGAATCAGCAACAGAAGTGTGCCCCGACCCAAACAAAGACCAGAGCAGGCCAGACCAAGACCAAAAGTGCAGTATCCTGAGTCAGCAACAGCGGTGAATCCTCACAACAAACAAAGACCAGGGCAGGGCTGATCAGGTCTAGTGCAAGAGGTCAATGGCCAGAGTTAGCAACAATAGTGAACCCTGATTAACAAAGACAAAGAATGGCCAGGCCTAGAGCAGGAGGGCAAAGGTCAGAGTCAGCAACAGTGGTGATGCTTGACCCCAAATAAGGCCCAGAGTAAACAGCAGTAGTAAACCCTGATCTTAGGCATAAACCATGAGAGGCCGGGCCCTGAGCCAGACGGCAATGGTCAAAACAGAATGAATACATTCTAACCCGAGGATAAATCAGAGTGTCCCAGGACTAGACCACTGAGGCCAAGATCAGAGTTTATTTAATTTCATTTTTGTTGACTAGGAAAAGAGGACTAGACATTTCTGCCTATTTTCAGCCTCGTCCTCGGGGAGAAGGATACAGATGGATGCCAACTGACACTGAATCACATTAAGCTGTTGGTGTTATTTTTAGTGAATGGGGGGAAATTGGCCATGACACAGGGGAAATTCCCCTACTCTTTTTTCGAGAAGTGCCATGGGATCTTTAACATCCACCTGAACTACCATCAGAACAGGCAGATGGGACTTCAGTTTAACATCTCATCCGAAAGACAGCACCTCTGGAGTGCAGCACCCCCCCCTCATGCTGCACTACAGCGTCAGTATTGGGATTTATCCCAAGTGCCTGGTGTGGGGCTAGAACTCACAGCCTTCTGATCTTCTGGCCTCAGAGGCAAGTCTGCAACCTGCTGAGCCACTGACACTGCAAGAGTTAGCATAGTGATCCCTAAACTAGTACATAAACAAAGGCAGGCCAGGCCCATAGCAAGAGAAAAAGGGCTTTAATCAATAACAAAAGTGAACTCTAATCCTACGCACAGGCCAAAGTGGGCAAAAATAATGACCCCAACTCAAGGACAAGTCAGAGCAGGCCAAGCCTATAGCAGGACAGCAAGGTGCAGAATGGGCAAAGACAGTGAGCCCTGACCTCAAACAGAGCAAGCCAGGCCCAGAGGAAGAAGATGGCAGTCTCTAGAGGCAGCTGTGGTGGCATTCTTGCTTATGTGCACCTTAACTGCCAGTTTATGTGCATGAGGTTGATGAATGTTTTGATTCAGTCGGAGATGGGCACATCGCAATTACCTACAGGCAGCAGTCAAGGGTCTAGAGCAAGCCAGCAGGCAGACCACAAAGAAAATTGAGTAATAACACTGTTGAATATGTTTTGGTTTCCTGCTGGGCTCGCGGCTGCCTACTCCTTGCTATGAGTTGGCACACTCTCTGTGATGCTGCAGCTTTTGCAAATTTGCAGAGCACAGTAGAGAACAATTTAGGAGGCTTCTGTTTTTATAGAGACTGAGGCAACAAACGTGGTCAGGTGCAAGGCACAGATAGCTTTGTTTTATTCTAATAAATAAAAAAGAAATAGCAAACAAAATGAGTCCAGAATATACCTTGGTGAAACCAACTGACCAGTCGACTTTAGTGCGGTAGTATATTAACTTCCTCTTCTTTAAACAAAAATAAGAGCTTGTCACTGGCATACCAGCTACAAGTGCCTCTGCACACACCCACAGGCTTCCAGACGACAACTTGCTCTAAAGAACAGGGAAGTTGTTCCTCACTCTACAAGGATCATTCCATGACTAGCGCAAGCTACTGTATCATTTACCCATAAACCCCGGGTTTATACAGCCCTTCCATCGGTTCATTGATCTGCCCACTGACAGTTACTGAGTAGGTTTGTACAAATAGAAAGGATACATTCAAGTGGAAAATAGAGCATTACACGCATAGATACACACAGATGTCAGCATTTCAAATGGACACACTAGAGACAGATGGAACAAATGTAAGCTAATAAAAACAGTAAATTGGGGGAGGGACTACTTCGTCCCTCCTTTGACTCCTCCCTTTCCCCTTCTCTCAGCTTTAGGATAGTATGATGCCTACAGGCCTGAGCCAGCCAGGTTCCTATGGGGAACAGAGGAGGTTCCCACCTAAAAGCACTAGCTTTGGAAAGCAGTGAGCAGAGCAAGTAGGATTTAGATTTCTTCTAAGTAAACCTCTAAGAAAGGTTTAATCTCTTCTAATTGGTCTACTAACATTACAGTCCCATTGATTAAATTCCCTATTTAATCAACAGTTCAGCAGAGGGAGTCAGGGAAAGTAGCATCTGGGCCCATTACCTGCTGAGGAAATGAAAGCAGAGAGGCAGCCATATGAAGTTACTGAAGTGGGAGAGAGAGTGAGGTAAACTACCGGGACATGAGATGGAGCACACTCTGCTCTGGAGCTGGCGGTCCCGCAACTAGATTCCCCTGCCCCCTCCCCACCCGACGATGTGCTATTACACACTGTCCCCCAACGTGCAACCACTGTCCCACAATAGGGCTGACAGTAGTGAGATATACCCAAACAGAGATTCCCCTGGTAGGTCACCGATGATGTAGTGGCAGACACTGTTCCCTGCTGTGGTGCTACAGTATTGTGGTGAGAAAGAGAGAGACCAAGAACAAGCAGCTCACCATGCTATCTAGGGAGAGACAGACAGAGATCAAGAGAGAGCAGCGCACTGCACTGTGGAGAGAGAGAGAGAGAGAGAGAGAGAGACATGGAGCACAAGCACCTCATGGCACTGCTGCAAAACTCTTTGGGACACAAAGAGAGTGAAGGGACAAGGCACCTGAACAACAATAACTGCTACAAAGCATTTTATGGACAACAAATGTCAGAAATCATACACTAACAGTTTTCCAATTTAAACAGCAAAAAAGTTTTGTGAATTTTTTTTTTAAACATATAAGTGCAATAAACCTCTCCAGGGTATGGGGTTATAGGGATTTAACTTGTGCCCTGGGTGCTATGAGGGTACTTGGCCTGTGGCCTTGTGCCTCACAATGCACCTGGGGTGTGGATTAAATCCATTTAACTCCATACCCTGTCGCAGGTTATTGTTTATTTGTAAGCTGTGCTAAGCCGTTTGATAGAGTGTATGCACATCTTTTTATGTAGGACTTAATACCGTGCACTAAGAAAGGTACACCAGGGTGGAAAATAATGTGTTTTCTGTCCTTTTAGACAACTACAGAAGCTACCCAACTACTACTGAATTCTGTCAAGTCCTTATAGCAGCTGACAGAGGAGGAAGTGCTTCCGCAGAAGCACTTGTCAGCAGCAGCTCACAAAAAGGTTTACAAGCTGGCATACTTTATCAGTAATAGTGTTTCTTGCTATCTAGACAGCAAGCAAGTCCTGTTCTCCATTTTAACTTTCTGACTCCTTTTATTATGGCTGCATGGCCAGAGCACTGTAGTCCTTATGCCAACATCTGTAGAAGAGCATTGTGGAAGCACATGACTGGACCGCTGTCCGGTGTGCTTCCACAGTGCTGTGGCACAGTTTCCAGTGCTTGTGTTTATGCAGCCCTTCCACTTTGCTGGCTGCACAAACATACCCACTTTGGGGGCACTTCTTTTCCTTTCGCAATAGCAGAAGTGATGGTTGCTGTGCACAACATGGCAGTGCCGAATTAGACTGCGCATGCACAATTCAGTCATCACCGCCATCCTGTGTGTGACAGCACTCGTAAAAGCTTGGTGCAGCCATATCAGCTCTGACCAGTGTTTGTTTTAGCTCACTATAGCATTTTCTCTCTCTGTATATGCCAGCAAACTGTGTACTTGTAAACCTTAGTTTACTGAAGTTAAGTAAATGCTGCAGGCCACATTCCTGACTGTGGAATGTGGCAGATACAGCAAAACCAGTTACAGTGGAGAAGGGCCACAATGCAATGAAGTAATCTGCATTATGAAATGGGTAGAAAGAATGTTGAATTGTGATTGGCCGACGAGAGCTGCTTTCAGCTGGGCCGTTATTCCAGTGCAGCGGCCCAGCTGAAAGTATTATGTTTAAAACTGCATAAAATTTACTAAAAAATGACCCATTTCATAATCGCAATAAGGCACTCCAGGGGGAGTGTTATGGTGGGCTAACGACCCTTCTTGGGTTGTGGAAACCCTCAGCTATGCCTCAAGCTTAAACCCACCCTGAGGTGGGCCTTTATCCCACTATAACACCCCCCCGTCATGCCTTATTGCTTAAGTAAATGACATATCACAAAACATTGCATGACAAAAGGGTTTATTTACCTTTGAATGACATCGTTCCCTGCAGCATACTGCAACATTTTGTGATATACTGCAGCATTACTGCGATGCATCCTGGCTGGTGCCTCTGTACGTTGCCTCTCCCCAAAGCAGCCAGGTGCAGGCTGCCAATTTTATTTCATTCATTTATGTTCACTCTGTGTTCACTAATTAAGAAGGAACGTGAAAATGGAAAGAAGGCTTAGGAGCCCAAAAGTTAGAAGGGGTAAGAAGAAGTAAAGAAGGGGGCAATGTTCAGGTGACCATCCTGTGAACCAGACAGAGGGACAGGAGAGAGGGACAAAATGATAGGAAAGAGAGGTCATGAGTCTGACCTTGACAGATGCAGATAAATCTAGATTTCTTTTAAATTTAGATTAATGGGAGGGCTTAAGCCTGAGGTTCAATGTGGGGGAATAGCTCCTCCCACTGATGCTATTTATCTCCCTCGTTCACACAACTCCTTGCTTAGGGATGTGTTTATTTTGAGCTTCCTGCGTGGCTCATGTGGCTGTGCTATCTCTGCTCCTCCTGCTGCTCTGTTTTGTTCGGTTTCCCTGCTTTCTGTGCCCCCCTCCCTGCCCTCCTGTTGTTTGCTTTCTCTTGTGTCATTTGTCTTTCTCACTTGCTGTCTGCATCCTGCCTGGCTTCTTCTTTCTCAGCGGCCCATTCTGACTCCTCATTCCCTTCCATCGCTCGTCTCCCTCCTTCTGTTCCTGGGTTTTTTCCCCTTGTGTTGTTTCAGTTTGGGCTTCTGGCCTGTGTTCAGTCCCCTCTACCGCTTGTGAGCATCCCCAGCTCCCCTCTGTTTTTGGCACTTCCTCATTCTCACCTACCGATGCACGCCTGTTTCCTGTCCATCCCCTGCCGGCGTCCTGTTCTCCTTCTTGACTCTCCGGCTTTGCTGCACGCCATCTGTCCACAGTGCCCCTGTTGGATTCCCGGTTGCCTTTCTCAGTAGCTCTGTCTATGGTTGTAAGTACCTCTTTTACACTGCGTATGGCACGCATGTATGACCTGTCAAAACTTCCCCTTGCTTCTACTATGCGGTTTAAACCTCTTGCATGCCACAGGCCACTAAGCGGACTCTGCGTGGCATTCTCCATTTTGCTCCTTTCCCTTAGTCAATCTTTCATTCTGTTTGAACTTTCCTTTGGCCTTGAAACTGCTTCTGGCTCCATAACTTACATTTCCTGACTCCCTGCTATGGACCTGATGAACACTGCATCTGTGCCTGATACCAGCCTGACTTGCCCTGACTTTTGTACTTTTAACTATAACAGAGCCTTGCACTGATTCCCATATCCGTGGACATGTTGTATGGCTTGAACAAACACTGACCATGTTTCCAAATGATTGACTACTGAATTTATACAGGGGTCTGTTATCTCGGAACTTTGAATCAGCAGTGCACCCCTTCAGGTCGAAACCCCGATGGTGAAACACGAAAAAAGACCATCACAGCGACAATCGCTGTGATGGTCCTTTTTCCATGTTTCACTTACCCCCAGTGTTCTGCCCCATCCCCGGACCAACTCTGACCTGGAGTTGATAATCCTAAAGTCCGGGGGCATTAGAGGGCAGAGCTATGGGGGTGTGGGGCTGCAGCCCCCACAGAACACACGTAGAACGGGAGCACAATGCCTGCGTCAGTATTGTGCCCCTCGCTCTGCGGAAGGTTGGCATTTTCACTGTTGACCTCCCTTGGTGCTTCCTTGAATCAGAGCTTGCACTGCACTGCATTATCCCATGCTACTTAGTACACACTCAGACATTTCCTCCTGCCTCTATGTGTTCACTGCTCAGCAAACCTTTGTGGCTCCCTGAGGGCATAATGCATGTTACAAGGCAACTTTACTATTGTGACCCACACCAAATACTATACTGCAACCTGTGAATGTCACCTGCATTGGTGAACACACTCAAAATTCATCAGGGGTTGGAGTGCTAGTCATTGCTCCATTTGATCCTACCATGGCAGTGGTGATTCGAGGGGATGTTCAATGCTCCCACTGCAGTACCTTTCTCCATACAGCAGTACACTCTCAGGAATGTTTGTACCCTTCTGGCGATTGCCATCTGCATCCCTGTTCTTCTCCCTCCCTTTTCTGGAAAAGTTCTCCCTAATTTACTTCAGTCTTCCCTCTGAATCAGGGTGTCTGTTTATGCATCCACGGAACCAGTGCCTTGAGCTGCACCTACCAACCACGTACCAACTGCAGTTTTATTTGTTGTTTCCACGCCTTGGGTAGCGGTTAGTAGCATCAGGTTTGATGCTTCTGCTACTACTACTGCTCCGCTTGTGTGTACTTAGTACTTGTGTGGTGGGGTTCTTGTGTTAAGTCACTCTTAGACAACCTCTGGCCATCTGGGGTCATGGAAAAGGGGGGTATGGGGTGGGGGGGGACATAGGAGGGGATGCTCCTGTTCTCTGATCCTAGTCATCCTGTCCTACTCGCTACTAATGCCTCCGTCCTCAATCGCCTTCACCTGATTACTTCTCTCCCCAGGTTCCTGCTTCAGTTTACAGTGGGGCCTTCCTTTCCCTGCATTGTTACTGCTTCCATGGCCGAATCTTCTCTACAACACTGCCTGTTTTTGTGCCTACCATTCCCATCATTTTACATCTGCTTACCATAGAAACATAGAAGTTGATGGCAGTTAAGGACCACAAGGCCCATCCAGTCTGCTCATTTCTTTTTCTACCTTATAAATGTGCCATTGGCCTTTGCTCTGTCAGTGACCTAATTCATACTCATCTGTATTGCTCCCTTATGTCTATCCCATGCCTGTTTGAAGCCCTGCACTGTATTCATAGCCACCACTTCCTGAGGTAAGCCGTTCCATGCATCCACCACCCTTTCTGTGAAAAAGAATTTCCTCACATTCCCTCTTAATTGGCCTCCCTCTAATCTCATGCTGTGTCCTCTTGTCCTGATATTTTTCTTATATTTAAACATGTTAGACTCTTTCACCTTGTTAATGCCCTTAAGGTGTTTGAATGTCTCGATCATATCACCTCTCTCCCTCCTTTGCTCAAGGGTATCGTATTGAGCTCCGTCCTCCCATGTCTTCTGATGCAGTCCCTGCACCACTTTGGTTCTCTTCTCTGGACTGCCTCAATTTGGTTAATGTCCTTGTGAAGGTGTAGCCTCCAGTACTGCATGCAGTACTCCAGATGGGCCTAACCAGTGTCTTGTAAAGAGGGATTATTACCTCCCTCTTACGACTTGTGATACCCCTACCAATACACCCTAACATCCCACTAGCCTTACCTACTGCTTTAGAGGTCTGCTTGGATGATTTCAGGTCATTGGTGATTATTATGCCCAAGTCTCTTTCTTCCTTTGTGACTGCCAGCAACTCCCCTCCCAGCCTATAGGTGGCTTCAGGGTTTCTTTTCCTTATGTGGATGATCTTGCACTTATTTTCATTAAATCCCAGTTGCCACTCTTCTGACCATTTTGCTAGTTTATCCAGATCTCTTCTCATTCTGCCCACCCCAACTGGATCATCCACTCTGTTGCAGATCTTGGTGTGATCTGCAAACAGACAAGCCTTACTCTCTAGTCCATCTTTGCAATGTCACTAATGAAGATATTGAAGAGGACTGGCCCCAGGACTGATCCCTGAGGTACCCCACTTGTGACTTACATCTCTTCTGACTGTATAGCATTTACCACCACTCTCTGTTTTCTGTCCATCAGTCAGTTTGCCACCCAGTTGACCAACTTCTGACCCACCCCGAGCCTACCCAGCTTATTTATCAATCTTCTATGTGGAACAGTGTCGAAAGCTTTGCTGAAGTCAAGGTAGGCGACATCAACTGCT
Source organism: Neoceratodus forsteri (assembly GCA_016271365.2). Classification (NCBI taxonomy): domain Eukaryota; kingdom Metazoa; phylum Chordata; order Ceratodontiformes; family Ceratodontidae; genus Neoceratodus; species Neoceratodus forsteri. The sequence goes on along the minus strand of JADMNL010000029.1, from coordinate 142,035,852 downwards.
TCCCCTTGGTCCATCACTCTGGTTACTCAGTCAAAGAAATCTATGAGATTAGTTTGACAGGACCTTCCTTTGTAAACCCATGCTGTCTTGGATCCTGTGCCCCTATGGATTCCAGGTGTTGCACTATCCTTTCCTTAAGGTGTGCCTCCATAATCTTGCCCACTACTGAGGTAAGACTGACTGGTCTGTAGTTCCCTGCCTCCTCCCTGCTATCACTCGTGTGGAGTGGGATCACATGAGCCCTTCTCCAGTCTTCTGGGACCTCTCCTGTGCTCAGAGACTCACTAGACAGTTCTGCTAATGGCTCTGCTAGTTCCACCCTTAGCTCCTTAAGTTCCTTGGGATGTATGCCATCAGGTCCCATTGCCTTGTCCACCCTGAGCTTAGCGAGCTGTTGTAGGACCCTTTCCTTTGTGAAGGGAGTAGTGCTCACCTCCCTCCCCCCTGTGTCCATGGTGCTGAGCTGTGGGCCCTGCCCTACCTTCTCTTCAGTAAATACTGAGCAAAAGTATCTATTTAGGATACATGCTTTTACAGGGTCCTCCTCCTCACATGCCCCCTTTTCTCCTTTGATCTTAGCAATACCCCCTCTGGACTTTCTCCTTTCACTAATGTATCTATAGAAAGTCTTGTCACCTTCTTTTACTGTTCGTGCTAGTGTTTCCTCAGTTTGGGCCTTTGCCTGCCTTACTGTCTTCCCTGCTTCCCACAGAGCAGTTTGGTATGCCTCCCTATCTTCATCCCGCTGTGTTCCCTTATGTTTCCTGAAGGCCATCCTTTTGGCTCTGACCTTTTCTGCTACTGTATTTGAGAACTAAAGTGGTTTCCTTCTTCTTTTGCACTTCCTTTTCTGTCTAACACAATGGGATGTTGCTTCAAGTATTGCATCCTTTTTTGTTGTTTTGTATAATTTTTTTATTGGTTTTAAAATGATCAACAAAGACATTACACAGCGACATACAGACATACAAACAAGTGCATCTCATAGTTCATTATTATTACATTCTAAGGTTCTTCATCATTATTTTTCCCTTCTCATTTAATTCTTCTTATTTATAATTACCTTTACCATACCCTTTAACTATCATATCCCCTCAGTAGAGCAATGGTGGAGGAATGAGGCATGGGGAAGCCCGAAATTCCCTCTATATCTGATTCAACTCCAGGCCACAGTGTAGAATAACCATCTCCTCATTACTTAATGTTGTCAAGAAGGGGGCCCATTCCCTATAAAAAGCATCCTGCCTATTACTAAGCATCAATGACAATCTTTCTAATGCCAAATTCTGTAACACCAATTGGCGCCATTACAGAGTGGTGGGGACTACATGGTTGACCCAAGTATTCTGGATACAATGTCTGGCCATCATCAACATTATTCTAATCCACCGTGGCAATGGCTCCCATTCACCTGCCTCTCCTGGAGACATAACAAACAATCTCACAATAGGATCCATTTGAATGGGGAACCCCACCATCTGTGTTATTTCTTTACAAATTTCACTCCAAAAGGCCCTTAAAACCCTGCAATTCCAAAAAGAATGCATATACATTCCTCTTTCTTCTCCGCACCTGCCACATAGATGAGAAACGGAGGGGCATGACCTATGCACCACCGTCGGTGGATAATACGCTCTGTGCAGGAACTTATAAAACCCCTCCTTGAACTTGTTGCATATTGAAAGGCCCATGTGGCCTACCAACATGTGTCATCAGCTATCCTCTGAAATTTGGATTCCCAGACATTTCTCCCACAGCTGTTTAACTGTCTGCATATAATCTAGATATATTTCTCTCCCCACCCTTACCGCCTTACCAATAAACCCCTAGGGGTCACATTGCATCCTATGTCTCATCATCTCCACTGGCCCCCACCCATGTGACTCTCCCCCGCCCCTCTCTACCTTTGATAAGAATGCCCAAAGTTGCAAGTACCATAATGTTTGCTGTCCTTGTAGGCCCAACCCCCGTACAATATCTTCCAATGTGCGCAATGTATCTTTACTAACCAAGTTACCCCACACATTTAGCTCCCTTCTTTCCCAATCCCTGAACCTCCATCCTCTAATCCTGGTAAAAAAGATTTCCTCTCTCGTAATAATAGTGTTTTCCTCTAGATTTCTAAGAAAGTTCCATGCCTCCAATACTGATTTTACTAAGGGGTTACGACCCCCCACGGGCAGTATAGACCTGGGTGCCTTTAATATGTAAATAGGCAGATAAACGCCCCGGGCATCCCCATTGTTCCATCGTGACCCAATTTGCCACTGCAGGGCGGTAAACCCAGTTAGCAATATAACGTTGCTGAATGGCTTAGTAATAATTTGTTATGTCGGGAAAGTTTAGGCCTCCTCTAGTTGTCTCTGCCTTATGTCTCTGTAAACAGATTATCGGTTTGTGCCCCCTCCATATGAACTGAGTAGCTAACTTCTCTATCTTAACAATGTCCCCTCTAACAAGGTGCATCAGGATCATTTGCATAGGGTATAAAATCCTTGGTAAGATTTTCATTTTTAATGCATTAATTCACCCCAACCAAGATATGGGCAACTGCATCCACCACCTCAAATCCGCTTCTAAAACCTTAATAAGTGGCGTATAATTCAATCCATATAAGGACTCAACTGTCCTACCCACTTTGATGCCCAAATAAGTAATGCAAATCTCCCTACCCTGTATTCTCCATTGCATATCTATAGCCTCCAGCTTAGGGAAACAAAACATTTCAGATTTATTTAAATTAATTTTATACCCAGAAAATGTGGCAAATTTCTCTATTAATTCTAGTAGTAGTGGCATAGACCTCTGAGGGTCTCTAACGAATAAGAGCATATCATCTGCGTATAGGGTGACCTTGTGCATGACCTCCCCCACTCCCCTAATACCCTGAACCCCCTGACACTGCCTTATTTCTACAGCTAAGGGCTCCAGTGCCAGAGCGAGCAGCAGCAGTAATAGCGAGCACCCCTGCCAAGTACTCCTCTCCAGGGTAAATGGTGCGGTAGGTATCCCATTAACCAAGACTCGTGCTCTAGGAGCTTAATACATAGCTTTAATCCACCTGACATATGCCCCACCCAGACCAAACCGGGCCAGCACCTCAAAGAGGTATTCCAACTCCACCCTATCAAAAGCTTTTTCCGCGTCCATAGACATAACATAAGTTTTTTCTATCTCTTGCCCTGCCCTCCAGACCACATTAAGCAATCTATGCATATTATGATAGGATAGCTTCCCCTTTATAAACCCAGTCTGGTCTGGGTGTATCAATGCAGGCAGATAATCTTCAAGCTTCATCGCCAGGAACCTGGCCAAGATTTTAAGGTTGCAATTTAGTAGCAAAATCGGTCTGTATGAAGCACATTCCAATGGCTCCTTTAGGTACCAGGCATATCATGGCATCATAACAGGTGTCCGGTATCCATAAATTTTCTTCCCCCTTGTCCTCCTGGAATACCTCTCATAGCGTGTCCACTAACTGACCCCCTAGTGCTCTGTAAAATTCCAGCGGGAATCCATCTGGCCCCCCTGCCTAACCTTTTTGCATTTTGCCGATAGCATTTATAACCTCTTCTTTTGTTATAGGTTGATTTAAACGGTCCCTCTGACTCATTGTTAGCTTGGATAGCTCTATCTTATCCAAGAATTCCTGCATCCACTGCCCCCTACCCTTACATTCTGCTTTATAGAACTGGGCATAGAACATCTGAAAGCAGTCCCTCATTTCCCCAGCCTCCCTATGCACCTTACCCTCCTTATGCTTAATCCCCCACTATCCTAGCGGGGCATTTACCCTCCCCCATAAGTCTAACCATAAGTGGGCCCGGTTTATTAGATCACTCATAGCATAGAACCATGACTTTCTGGCTTCCCCCTGCACCAAGGAATTCAATGCTTCCCTTGTAGCTGTTAGCAACTGACCTATTGCACCTCCCTCTCCCTGGACCACCCGTCTTTCCAGATCTTTGAGCTGCTTCTCTAATCTCTGTCTCTTTTCTTGCTTCTCTTTTTTAACCCTGGCCATATAGGCTCTTATGGAACCTCGCAGGAAGGCCTTCCCAGCGTCCCAAAAAGCAGCATGAGGCACCTCCGATCCTTGATTAGTTTCTTTGTAAAAGCACCACTGTTTCGATAGGTATTCCCTAAATTCTTTATTAGGAAGCATATATGTAGGGAATTTCCACTGTGGTGGTGTGTCCCTTATCCCTTGCATCCTAATCTTCCCTATTACCATAGCGTGGTCCGAAATGTGAATCGGATTATGTGATATATCTATCAGCCTATCGTTCCATTCTCGTGGGACCAGGATATAGTCAATTCTTGTCCATGTCCCATGAGGACTCGAGAAAAATGTGTATTCCCTGACCCCTGGGTTTACCGTTCTCCAGCTGTCTACTAATTCAAGGTCTAACATACCCATCCACCATTGATTTAGTACCTCTGACCTTCTCCCTTCCCCCCCCCAAGTGATCCATGACCGGGTCCAACACACTATTCAGGTCTCCCCCTAGTACAAGACCAGGGAACTATTCCCTAATTAGTAAATCCAGGAGCTCCGGAACAAATTTCGGTTCATATGTAACAGGTGCATAAATATTGCCAAATGTGATTTGCTCAACATATAGCTTCCCCACCACAAAGACATATCTACCTTCCCTATGGTCTTTCACAACTTTTTTAACTTCAAATGGTAGACTCTTATGCAATAGGACAGCCACCCCCCATTTCCCCGAAGAGTAGGAAGCGGCAAAGCACTTACCCACCCACCCTCTAGCAAGTTTGGCGTGCTCAGCATCCGACAGGTGGGTCTCCTGTAATAGTGCTACTTGCATACCCCGCTTTCTAGGCGCTGTTAAGAGCATTGTGCGCTTGATCAGGTTTGTAACCCCCCGCACATTCTAGGAGACCACCGTTAAGTATTGTTTACTACCCATATTCACTCCCCTCTTTTTCGCCTGCGTAAAAGCCAACCATTGGACCCCCCATGTCCCAACATTCCACGTCAAGTTCAACATGAGATGCATACGACAACATACAGCAGAAATAACAACAAGATAATAGGATAACATGAACAATATACCCCCCAACTGATTGAATATTAACATCTACCCCTAAATTCCTACTACCCCATCTGATCTCCACGATGAAGTATATCCCTGCTACATCCTTTATCACTTTGAATTTTCCCTGTACCAAACCACCCACCCCCCTTGATGACACCAGTTGCGATCTCAATGTGAGTGTCAAATACCCCATTCAATGATATTGATGCCCCGCTGCTCCTGCCACAGCCGATAACTATTTGCATTTGCTAACCTATATATATATAAAAAAGAATTAACGGTTTATCAGGCTATATGGGCAGAAAAAGCTTGAACCCCAACTAACAACTTTAATGTCCCCCATGCAGCCTTGCCCTCCAGTGATGCCCCAAAAGTACACGATAGGAGCACTCCCCTACTGAGCTTTAAATCACTCTGAGCCCCATATAGGAACATACCAGATTACCTCCTGGCTTAACTCCCCTTTCCTAACACAGCCTCCAACCCTGTCAAGCCCTTCCCCTCTTCCCCACATCATTCATCAGCAGTATTCCTCTCTTCCAGCAGGCTTCATATGCAGAAAGTCTTAGGGCTGTGAAAAAGGGATAGGTCGCACCATGAATATATGCGCTAAGCCCTCCACGATTTTCACAAATGAGCCAACCATTTCTCCACGACCTTCCAGTCTTCTTACACCTTTATGTCCAAAGCATTCGACCCCAAAGGAAGCTGTCCTGTCCCGGGTATTCGCCATCTGCATGCTCGCGTCCTCTCTGGGAAGAAGCAGCCAGGGTAACCGTCACTCTGCATTTCCAGGCATACTGCCTGACTCAGTCTCTTATCAAGGATGCCCCAGGACAGATTTTCTGAGCACTGGGTGTGCAAAGAGCCCCACATACTCCTAACTCAGATGACTAGGCCATGCGAACAGGGAGACATTCAAAACACTAATCTTGCAAGGGCAGTCAACTCACAGTTCAGCATCTAATTAGCCTTCTCCGTGCCATCATTTGCCTAGCTTCTTTTGCAAGTCAGCCACGAAAATTTCTGCCTTGCTGAACTCCCAAAAAGAGTACATCGCCCCATCATACTTGATCTTTAGCACTGCAGGATAAATCATAAAATGCTCGACCTTAAGGTTTCTCAGTTGGGCCATGAGCGTGTTGAACACCTTTCTCTTCTGAAGGAGTTGTAGAGAATAATCTTGTGAGATAAACATTCGCACCCCTTCATATTCCAGCACCTCCTTCCCTCTATAGGCTCTGAGGATTGCTTCTCTATCCTGAAAAGAGTGGAATCGGATGATTATCTGCCGCAGGGGCTGGTCTCCTGATGGTCGTGGCATTACGGCTCGATGAGCCCATTCCAATTTGAAATGGCCATTCTTTGGCTGAATTCTCAATAGCTCCGGGAGGGTCTGGGCACAAAAACTCATTACATCTCCTTTCTCCGAACCTTCTGGTAAGACTCTAAGGCATAAATTTAGTCACCGGTAGTAATTTTCCTGGTAGTCCATGGCATCTTTTAACTCCTCTAATTCCTTCTGCAACTGTATGACTTGCCTTGGGGTCTCCACATTTTCATCCTCCAATCATGATATACGCTCCTCAGCCTCCTCTATTCTGTTGAAGTGCACAGTCTGCTGTTCAAGCACTTCTTGAAGTTTCAGGTCAATTTTCTATTCCAATTTCAATAATCTGGGATCCTGTGCAGCAATCACTTGGCCTGTAGCCTCTTGGCCTAATGCACCGATTTCGGCTGCCAACAGGGATATTTTACCCACACTTTCACACGGCATAAAGGCCATGGGACCCACCTTTTTCCCCGATTTTCTGGTGATTCGTTGACTTTTTCACGTATTAGGCACAAGATACTCCTCCATAACACTTTCCTGAGCCTGTTGGTACTGCTGCAATATTCCGGGGTCAGCCTTTTCCACCATAATTTTAACTTTTATTCAGCCGTTAGCACAGAGCAGCTTGGTGGCACGTCTATCTTGCTAGCTGCTCATCAGCGCCCCTCAAGTATTGCATCCTTAATGCTTGCCCACTTTGCCTGTACCCCCTCACCTGTGTTTTTTTTTGCCAGGGCTAGCTTAACTCTGTTGGCCATCTTATCAAAGTCAGTTTCTCTGAAGTCCCATATTTTTACCTTGGAATGGGATGATTTAGATGTAGTGGCCGAATTGAACCATACCTGTGTTTAATTCATCATGCCTATCTCATCTTAGTTCCCTAACCTACTCTCCATCTACAGCAGCATTCCGAGCTTCAGCCAGCCCATATCAGCAGTATTCCAGACTCCGTCCCTAACTTATGCCTTCTGAGATGCTGAGCAAAGGTAAGCTTCCCCTGTCTACTGGGGATGGTATTCTGCTACAATTACTACCCCCTGCTTCCTTCCAGCCTGACATCCTCCATCCCTAATTCTGCTGGACAGCACTGAGTGAAGGTTAGCTCACCCCAACTACCAGGGTGGGAACCATGTCCACAATTTACTGAGTTATAACGTGCCTTCTCCAATTCATACCAGTTGCCGCTTCCCTTCGTAAATGGAACTTCTTTGCCCCATGTGCCCTCATCATCCTACCCATGCCTAACTGCCTCAAATCAAGGTTATCCCACTCAGCTGTCAATGATGAGTCTCTGCATCTCCATTCCACTGCTTCAATTGTATGCATTCTCAGCCTGATACCCGGATGTTGCTTCCCTTCAGGAACATGACTTTGCCTAACTTGCCTTCTCCATCCTACCTGGTCTGCAGCCTCGATTCATGGTCCTATTTCACTGACTTGCATGGCTGGGAGCCTAAGTCTGCATTCAATGGTTTCCACCTTCTGCATCCTATGCCTGATGCAGGTTGCTGCTTCCCTTCGGAAACGAGGCCTCTATACTTCATTTGCCTTCCACCTCCTGACTTTTCCTACAGGCTTCATATGTTAGTCTTCACGCTCTGACTATCTGGTTTGGTTGCCAATTTATGTGAATCCACTAGTTCCATACCGTCTCTGGCTCATACATGATTGCCACTCCTGCCTGGAGCAAGATCTCATCCTCTCAGGTGCCTCCATCCTGCTACCTCTGCCTGGTGGTATCAGTTACTGGTTCTCTCTCTTCGCTTGCCAAGACTGGATGCTCATTTATGTAATCATCTGTTTCAACTTTGTATACTCTCTACTGGACCAATGTTTGCTGCTCCCTCCTGGAACTGAATCATGTACTGATTTTGCCTCCACTATCATACCTTATCTGGCTTGTCATGTCCAGGTCATCTCTCCCCTCAAATCCCTCATTTAGGAGCCTGCATCTACACCTGACAGTTCATCTTTCTGCATTTTCTACCTCCTACTCGATTACAGCCTCCCTCCAAAAACAGGACCCCTCTGTTCCCAGTGACTTCCTTTCTTCCTTACCAGTTGTTCTGCCAACTCAAACCAAGCAGCTATTTGCCATTCACACTCACATACACACAATAACAATACAATAAGTACAGCAAGCCAAAGCTTTATTATAACAAAATATAATACAAAAGGTTATACATCACCGATTCAATAAAGCATCATCCAAGCCCTCTTCCAATGGCTGGGAAGCCCCCTTGTCAGCCTGGCTAGGAGTCTCTCGAACCGGAACTGGCCCCTCGCATCGTCCACCCTGCAGAGGAGGCTTCTAACCAGGCATTGAAAAGCTACATTATATCTTATTCTATGCTAAAAATAATCGTGCAGCCCTCATGTGTTGTTTTCCCACATTCTAGAAGCTGGCGGGCTCCCAGGATCTCGCAAATTCACCACAAGGACTGCTCAGAATTTCACCTGCTAGGTCACTGTGCTCCAAACACTGGCGGGTGCCTAGAACACTATGAGCTAAGCAGGAGTTTAAACAAAACTACAAAACAGGTTGCCTGATAATATGTGACCTTCAAGTCAGCAAAATACACTGTCTGAAGCAAAACATAATAATGAGGCTATCTAAAGAGCAAAACACCAATTAAATGAAGCAGCATGTAAAATGGAGTCACACAATACAAAATGGAGTATAAAATGACATACATTACATGAAATAGCATACAAAATGGAGTGACAATAATCAACATATTATACTATCACTACACCAGTCTCCATACTGCACTTCCCTGGACCATTGTACTCAACCCCCTTTGGCCTCCTTTCCCTCAGGATTTGGATCATGCCAGCTTGTTCAGTCTCTGTCTCACTCCAGTTCAACTCCTCATGGACTTCCTTGCTGCAGGTCACCCTTTCCGACTGATATACGAGTTTGTTTTCTCCTTCAGATGTGGGAAACTTGTCCTTCTTTGCTCCAGTGCTTTCTGGTTCTTTCCACTCATTGTTTGAAGCCTTCATCAGATTTGGGACTCATGTAACTCAACTCAGTTGCTCTTGGTGCTTGACTTTGCTCCTTGACCTTCCATGGATCATCCTCTGGTAACTTGCTACAGCCTTCCTGCATTCAGCTGCTGTTCACCAAAGAGCTGACCTGGTCCTGTTCCTTCCTGCTCTGTCTATCATCTGGCTTTGCCTAGGCCATCGTCTTCCCAGGATCATTCCTCCAGTCCATCAGGATTCACTCCAGACTTTCCTTCCATCTTTGGATAGCTGCCTTTTTATCTCTGCCTTGCAAGCTTGGGATCTGTTCTGTTTGCTGTATCTCTCTTGGGCATACTACCCTATACCTGATCAGTATTTCTACTCAGTAAACTACTCTTCCCATTTATCCATCTCATACTCCTACTCTAGCCATTCTAACACCTCCCATTCACTACTTTTTTTTTTTTAGTTGTTTAACCAGGAGTAGCACACTAAGCTGAAAGCTTTTTTACAGGAGTGACCTGGGAGCACAGGGGAAGTTAAATGACTTGCTCAAGGTCACACAGTATGCAAGTGGAAGCTGTGGGATTCAAACCCAGGTCTGGTCTGCTGGATGTCACCAGATTTGCAGCTCAGAGCCTTAAACTACTGCGCTATACTGACTTCCTACTTGATGGATCACTTGTTCACGTCACCTGAGGAAACTACTTCTAGCAAACATCCCCTTGGATAACATGCCTCATAGACTCCTACGTCATCATAGAGTTTTCTATACTGCCAAATCATGACCATTCCTGGAATCCCATTTGACTGGACAATAGAAAGATTGCATCCCTCTCTACTGGATACTCCCTACGAATCCTGTCTATTCAATCGTCGTGGATTTCCTATCTACTATGTCTCTCAGGCTACCCTAGTACACGGAAAGGACTTAAACCCTTCTGTTATGCTCCGACTCCATAACCATTATCTTTGCTACAGATACCGGAAATCACATGATGCCTCATATCGCTACGGACATCGTCCATTTTACCTTCTTCAACCTCTCCTACCAACACCGACTCTGTTGACCCATGTTGACCTATGTTACCCAATTACCACTTCCTCAACTGCCATTTCTCATCCCTAGGACCTTCACAGTTGCCTTCCCAGAACATCCATTGTTGGATCTCTCATGCCTAGGCACTTTACTAACACCATGCTATCCAAACAACTGTTTTCTAGGTCCTGGACATCACTATGCCTCATACAATCATCTGCATTCTTCATCGTATTACCATCAGTCAAGTTAGCTGCCCATCCAGTGGTCCTTCTAGTCTATCATTCACAAATTATCTCCTTTACTCCCTCCAGTGAAGACATTTATTGAGAACATGCTCCTCTGATTCTCAATCAGGAAATCTGCAACCGTTATGATGAATTTACTGTCCCAGTCTTGCCTCCCAACAGGTTTTAATCGACAATAGTTTAGGCTCCTCTGATATTCCACACTACTCGACCTCATTGCCAACCTAGCCTATAGACTCTTCCATATAACTGCTTCCAAGCTTCCCTCAAATATTTAGGCATCAAATTACCTGTAACCCTAACCAGCCATAGCCACCTCAGTGCATCTCATGGAGAATTACACCACAGAAATATCCATATTGACCTCAGCCAGTGGACCAGCAGAACATATACAAGTATGGTCGCAACATCAATGCCCAAATAAGCTATCCACTTCCTTGTACTGAACTTCCAATCATTTTCTATATAGATCCAATTACCATCTGGACTGCATATGCCAATCTTCCTGTATTTATCTAAAAATCACATCTGGCATTTCTCTTATCAAGCACTCAAAGACTCTACTCAACTCCTTCCTCTGCTTCATGGATGCTTGTTTCACAACTTATCACTCACCACTGAATTTCTTACCTCCAGACTGTACCGTGAATGCCAAACCTCCCGCATGTTAGATGATTGACTTATAGTATCACAAATCACCACATTACCCACCGTTCACTGTCTGGTAGCATATCGATCAAATCATGCCCTCCCTGCTCATTACGTCCCTGTAATCCCTTTGGACAATTATCCTTCATTATCTTGGGAATCTGGCCTTCTTTCGCCCTTCTTCGGCTGGATCTGCTTCACACTCAGAATTCTACCAATCCTTCAGAAAACACCTACTTCTTCAACCTCAGGATTGTCCTCCAAACCGCATCATCCATGGATCGAGGATGGACCATCACATCTCCAAAAAGCTCACCTTCCTCAAAATTAGCTATGGTTACTAGAACCTAGGTCTTCTCCTATTAGTATGCCCAGAGGATGGGCAGACCAATGGCCATAGGTCCTCAGAGGTTCCCTCCACCTGGGTTTTTTTTTTCTCCTGAGTGCCAGGGGTCATACGCTCCATGAGTTGGTGGAGGTATCTTTTGGGGCCTTCTATTCCCTACATAATCCTACCTACACACCTACTACTCAAGGGTGGTAGCACAGTAAAGCCACAAAAAGCACTACAAGTTACACAAACACTAATACCCCATTGTTATTCCCCAAACATTGAATGGGAGGGCTTAAGCCTGAGGTTCAATTTGGGGAAGAGCTCCTCCCACAGACGCTATATAATTCCCACCTTCACACACCTCCCTTGCTTAGGGAGTGTTTTTTTCCCACCACCATACTCTCCTCCTCCTTCTGTGGTGCTCATTTCACCCTTGTTCATGGGCCTTCTAATTCCCTACAGAGTCCTACCTACACACCTACTACTCAAGGGTGGGAATAGAAAAAAGCCACAAAAGTACGACAAGTTGCACAAGCACTATATACCCCATTGCTATTCCCCAAACATTGAACCAATTTTATGTTTCTTAACATTAATGGAATTTTTTTGGGTACATCTATAACAAGTATGGGGGGGAGGGGTCTTGTCAAGGCAATACCACTTGCCACCAGCATCCCCTTTCCAGTAACCTCCAAAAAGAATTCAGGAGAGGAACCCTAACCCTTTTACAAAGAAAATGAAAAATCAACATTCATTATGATATCAATTATATATAGTTTATTAATAGGCTATTCCAATGTGTGCTACTTCTAACTCAAGTAGTGTCGGCAGGAAACAATTTCAGTGTAAAAAAAAAATGATGAGGAGGCGAATGTCATTTCTATGTTGGCTTGCCGCGCCTGCACAAGCCAACATCTTGCGGTAGTGCAGATTTGGAGGTGCGGTCGCTGTTGGGCGAATGCAGGGCACTCATCAGTAGGTGCGTCCCTCATTCCCCAATCAGCCTGCATGCCGGCACCACACCATGCATACATAATGTGGTGAGCACATCTAAGGAAAGGTCCGCTGCAATCCGAGCAAAGCTCATCAGATGCAGCGGTCCTTTTCTTGCCATGCTCGCCGTCATTATGTACATGGCGGGACACGGCCACCGTTGCTGACTTGGGTGCAATCCCTGTCAGCTGCCTCTTCTCCTGTCAATGTGCCAATGAGAGGCCCACTCCCGTCGGCATAACACCCCAATTATGTAATGCCGGTTTAATCTCGGCTGTTACCTGGCCCCCTTTGCCCCGTGTGCCGTTAGGAGCCCATCCGTCGGCAGAAATAATTCCCCAATTGTTTAATGCCAGGGGTGCCCAATCCCTCGGCTCTGCATCCCCCTCCCTTCTTTGTGTGTTGACAGGGTGCCCAATCCCCGTCGGCTACAGACCCCCAAAACAGTTAGGTGGCATGTTGGGAGCCCACACCAGCGTGCCAAATCCCTTGGGAAAAAAAACTATCCTACGATATTTTCTTTTCCTTTTACTACCTGTAAAAGGAAAACAGTCCCTCATATTCTCCGTGCCCCCCTGCCCCAACCCGCACCCACCCACTGTGCACCCTGCCTCCCCACACCCTCCCATACCCCTTAGTACCTCCGGAGCTCGGCGATGATCATCAATGGACTGGGAAAACGTCTGCACTCTTCAAAGCCAACCACGAACTGAGGAAATGCTGGTAAGCTGTATAATGGGATAGATAGAGTTTTTTCAACTTTAGTACATATCTCAGGCATTTTTGTGAATTTTGGCCCCAAATTTCCAACATCGGGTTTTTGGGACCCCTTCTCATGAATTCTTGCATTGTCATGGCATTATTCAGTCCCGAAAGATGATTTCGGAGTCACTGCGTGGAATCACCTTTCAGGACCGCATAAGGAGATGACAGTGCCACTGTTCTTGAGAAGGGCTCTCAAAAACCCTATGCTGCAAATTTAGTTGGAAAAATCCAACACATGACTGTTTAACAAGCGTGTGTAGCAACTGCGCAATGCACGCTCGTAAGTTAGCGAATTCACAATATTTTCACGCCAGATTCTCAACATTGACATTTTACCACATCTTCTTGTGAACTGTACAGCTATCCTTTTTCACATCCTGGCCGAAATGTGTTTTCGCACTTCTAGCGCAGAATAGCGCGGTCGTGGTGCGAAATCAGTGTTTGGGACACATTACGAAAATGACAGTGACACTGTTCATGAGCAGAGATCCTAAAATGCCTGTTTGACAATTTGGTGACAGTACTCCATAAAGTGACTGTTTAACGAGCATGCGCAGCAACTGCGCAACGCACGCTCGTGCATTGGCGCATTTGCACTATTTGCATGCCAGATTCTTAACATTGGCATTTTACCACACCTTCTTGTGAACTGTGCAGCTGTCATTTTTCACATCCTGACCGAAATGTGTTTCGCACTTCTGGGGCAGAATAACGCGGTTACTGTGTGAAATCGGTGTTTTCTGGACACATTGCAAAAATGACAGTGATACTGTTCATGAACAGAGGTCCTAAAATGCCTGTGTTGAAAATTTGGTGACAATGCTCCATAAAATGACTGTTTTACGAGGTGCATAGCAACTGTGCAACGCACTCTCGTAACTTAATGCATTCGCAATAATCAGTGTGGGATGCTTTACTAAACCCCTCGGGGTTTATGTAGCATCCCACACCTCAGGTGTGTGTAAAATTCTCATTACACAAGCCACCCCATGCATTATTCTATATGTAATATGCTTTGAAATAAGGGCAAGCTCCACACAATGCTTGCAGCTGCTCACTCTTGCAAAGGGTGGACAGCTGCAGAGCTCCCATTCACAGGATGTGCACCTTTGGGGCACCTCCATAGCATCCAGAGCCATTGTTGTATGCTTACTCCATGCCCAAATCATGGTCACAGGACCCATATCTGCGGTGGGCTGGGGGCAGGCAAGGGGACAGACAACTGCAGGATCCTGCACATTGCCAGGGAAGCAAGTGTAGCTGGTGCAGAGGGCATCTACTTTGGGGCTGTCATACCACCTATGTGCCCCTCTATGACTGGTTGTCCAGTTCATACTGGGGCAAGTACAGACCATTCTCCACTGGCCCCCAGTCCTGGGTGAAGAGGTATGTGCTGGGGGTGTCACTGGCACTGGTCTGATATTATGGCACATTTCTGGTTTGTTTTGAAAGGGGAATGGCAGCCTCTGGTGGACTGGCATGGGCTGCCATATCCTGTGGACCCCACCGCTGGTGTCACTCATTGGTCCTGCACAGTAAGGCCAGAAGACCCCAAGGCACACCACAACACTTGTCGATGTCTGCAGGGTAGGGTGAGATGAAATGGAGTGAGCGCTATGGCCAACGATCCAAAGGCGCATCCCAGTGCCTGTCAGTCTCTGCAGGGTGGGGGTGGGGTTGGCATCAGTTCAATACTTCACTGCCATTCCTATTATGCATCTCTCTAACTTCTGCACTACTAATGCCAATGCCAGCAAGACAACATTTGGCATTGACAAATTCTTATTTATTTTGCCCAAATATACAAATTATTTAAATGTATCTCATCAGTTTGTCTATTAAAAAAATAAAAGTCTTACAGCTACTACAGCAGTTATGTATAACATTACTGTTTTCTAACATTTACACTTTCTCCTGTTTGTCTAATGAATATATCAGACAGTGCTGTAATTATTTTACAGACTTTCAAAAAGCATCTGTCTCCATCTGACCTCACAACTGCAGTTTGTGACATCTGTCTGTCTTCATGGGGTGCCCTATGATGTCATAAACATTGGTACTATGAGGTCTGTTGGTGGTAGTCAAACTGTTATTGTGTAGACTTTCTCAAACAGCCTATGAAGGAAGAACTCCATGAGGGAAAACTAAAAATTAAATGAAAAAAATATTTTCTTGTAATTTGGAATTGCTAAAGCACTATGTTTATTAAGCTATGCTCTGTGGTGCAGAACTGCTCCTAAAAAGGAATGTGTATGCGTATTTTAGCCATTATAGTTATGTAGCAATCTTGCTAGGTTAGATTTTAGCAAAGGATTTCGGTAAAACATTGACAAATACTTTTTAAACATGGATATGAGGCATTCATTTTGTGGACAGGAAGGGTGTGTTGATGATGTCACTGCCACAACAGTCTGACCAGTGTGTAGTGCAGCAGGTAGAAAGAGTTGGGTTGTGCAGACAGGATCCCAATATCTTCTGAAGGAATTCCATGAGTTTGTGTTTATCCCTGTTCACACAGCCTGTTCTGCGCTGTTGTTGGTGGTGCATAGCAGTGAGATCGTTGTCACTGTGCTCGCCTGAACACCATCATTTTGCCGCTTTTAGGTTGCATTTCATTGTGACCACGATCCCTCTTTTCTTGGGATTGCATAGTGGTGTAGGTGTTGTACTCCATTTTGCGTGGTGGTTCCATGTCATAACAGTGCAGCAAAAATGACAAAGAGAATTTCAGCCTAGCAATATGAGTGCCAGGCAAAACAGTGACTGGAAACTCAAGCAAGGGGTCAGAACAGCAAAAATCAAAGGAACACTACACACACGTTTACAAGTGGGGGGCTTCATCCCATGCACCCCCCACATGGGGGGCTTTGCCCCTGCACCCCCTTACTTAAATATACATACTTGAAGATGCACTATACACCACAGGAAGGTCTCACTGTTCTGACCCCTCACTCAAGTTTCCAGTTGCTGTTTTGCCCCATGCATGCTCATATTGCTGGGATGTAATTGTCTTCCCAGTTTTTGCTGCACTGTCTTGATGGAACTCCTTGCAGGTCCATCTAAACACCTGGCACCACTCACAATGATGCAAGGTGATTTGCCAGGCTGCAGTTTATGCTGATTTTGGGAAGACTGTGGCAATGCAGGAAGGCAGCCTGCAACAGTGCACTATATCATGTGAATGCTAGTTGGCAGCTTGGCAGATATAGCGGTGGATCCGACGGGGACGGTGGTGATCCAGATACTTGCCATATGAAAGAGGCATTTGACAGAGTGTGACAAGAATCCAGGGATTTTCCTCCTGATATGACAGGACCACTGTCTACAGCAGTAATTTATGTGTACACCATTGATTGTAAAGTTCATCTGCAGGACATCATCCTCAGCCACATCTACCTGTCTGCAGCAGTAGTTTATTTTGTAAGCAATAAGACATGACAGGGTGTAGGTTTCTTATTGTAAACTGCATGCCCAGGTGTGTTGTGAGGCATACGTAGTAACACAGTAACTGACGGAGATAAGGACCCATAGGCCCACCCACTCCAATCGCATTCTGCCTTTACTGGACATGAGGCATTTGTGCTTGAAGTATGGCTTACAAAAAGAAACCCACACCCTGAAGTGTCTTATTGCACTCCTAAATTGAGTCTATCACCATCTTTTTTATAGGTTTATGAGGATATTTTGTAAAATAATAAGAAAATATAAATGCTTTAAAGTGGGAGAGGAAGGCTGCTGATGCTGATCAAACTCTAACAGATCAGGTCAGAGCTCAGATCCATCTGGCTACATCTTGGAAGAAAAATGAAATTCAACTGTGCCAGCCACCCAGAGGTGGATTTCAGGGTGATGCTTGGCCACTGGGTGCTGGGAATATAGGAGAAGGGAATCCCATCCAGTTGCCACTAACCCAGAACTTATAAGAGACAGGCGTGAAGCTGACTCAAATGCAATCAAGAGATTAATTGTAGTGAGGGGAAACAAAGGTCACATTAAACAATGACATTAAACTACTGGTAAACCTGTATTATTACATTAAACAACAACATTAAACTACTGGTAAACCTGTATTATTACATTAAACAATGACATTAAACTACTGGTAAACCTGTATTATTACATTAAACAATGACATTAAACTACTGGTAAAACTGTATTATTATATTAAACAGTAACATTAAACTACTGGTAAAACTGTATTATATTAAACAATGACAATAAACTACTAGTAACACTGTGTTATATTAAACAGTGACATTAAATTACTGGTAAAACTGGATTATTATATTAAACAATGACATTAAACTACTGGTAAAACTGTATTACATTAAACAATGACAATAAACTACTGGTAAAACTGTATTATTACATTAAACAATGACATTAAACTACTGGTAAAACTGTATTATTATATTAAACAATGACATTAAACTACTGGTAAAACTGTATTATATTAAACAATAACATTAAACTACTGGTAAAACTGGATTATTATGATGGAAGGTTTAGCTACAATGCAATTTTATAAACTGTAAATAAAACAAATCTCTAAACTCTAAGCATTTGTTATACTTCAGAACACCGTCAAGAACGTTAAACCCTATGATTGCTGTATGTAAATTAATAGCAAAAATCCTAACACTTTAGGCATTTGTTACACACTTTGGCAGTTGCAAGAATTCTGAACTCTTTGGCCCTGGAATACTAGTCCAGTTAATCTTAGATACGGCTGTGAATGATGTCCTGCAAGTGAACTTTACAACCAGTGGGGTACACATAAAGGGGGATGTTCCAGGGAAAATACACCCGACAGAATTGTGGAAATGCATCCCAGGAGAGACCAGAAGAGCTACACTCAAAACAGTTGGGAGCACCAAAGGCACACCTCTTCTCTTGATTTAGGACTTGGGTGTCCAGTAGAGGTCATGTCCGACTGTCAGGCCAAAGACACTTCAAGACTTTTGTGTCAGTTGATAGGTCATAGAAACATAGAAACAATTGTCTGCAGATGGGGACTGTACAATCTATCAAGTCTGCCCTTGGTTTCCTACCCCCCCCCAACTTAACTGCCTGCTTGTGTATTCCACAGTGTTTGTCCCATGCCTGCTTGAATTCCCCCACTGTCTTGGCTCCCACCACCCCCTCCGGTAGGCTATTCCATGGTTCCGCAACACGCTCTGTGAAGAAGAATTTCCTGGTATTGCTTCTGAACTTTCCTCCCTTAAGTCGAAGGTTGTGCCCTCTAGTCCTGCTGTAGTCCTTTACCTGAAAGAGGTTCTGCACACGCAACCTGTTGTTGCCTTTGAGGTATTTGAATGTTTCTATCATGTCCCCACAATTCCTGCGTTGTTCTAGGGGGTATAATTTGAGGTCATCCAGTCTTGCCTCATATGGTTTCTAATGCAAACCCTGAACCATTTTTGTTGCTCTTCTGTGTACTGTCTCTGGCCTGTCTATATTCTTCCTGAGGTGTGGCCTCCAGATCTGGACACAGTACTCCAGGTGAGGCCTGACCAGGGACCGATACATGGGCATGATTACTTCATGCCTTTTGCTCGTGATGCCCCTCGCTATGCATCCCAGGATACCATTAGCTTTTAGCGCTGCCTTTTCACATTGTATACTGACCTTGAGGTCATCTGATATGATCACCCCTAGTTCTCGCTCCTGCCTGGTAGCCACCAGCTGCTCCCCACCCATTGAGTACAGTTTCCCTGAGTTACGCTTTCCCAGGTGCGTGACCTTGCATTTATTGGCATTGCATTTCAATTGCTAAGTCTTGAACCGCTCTTCCAGTTTTCGGAGATCAGCTTCCATGCTTTGCTATCCCTCTGTAGTGTCTACCCTGTTGCCGATTTTGGTGTCATCTGCAGACAGGCATACCTTTCCCTCCAGTTCATTCGCAATGTTGCTGATGAATATGTTGAAGAGGATCGGCCTCAGAACTGAGCCCTGTGGGACCCTGCTAGTCACCCTCCCCTCCACAGAAGGAGTGCCATTTACTAATACTCTTTTAGTTCTCCCTTGTAACCAGTTTCTGACCCAGTTTGTAACCTCTGGCCCAATTCCCATGTTACATAGAAACATAGAACTTGATGGCAGATAAGGACCACTTGGCCCACCTAGAATGACCATTTCCCTAGCTAACGGATAAGCTGCAGATCCTAGTTAACCAACAGCCTACTTCCTCCTAACCCCCAGTAGAATTGTCTTATGTCTGTCCCATGCATTCTTGAATTCCACCATTTTTGACACCATGACCTCCTCAGGAAGGCTGTTCCATGCATCTTTTTTTTTTTTTTTGTTTAACCGGGAGTAGCACACCAAGCTGAAAGCTTTTTTACAGGTGCAACCTGGGAGCACAGGGAAGTTAAGTGACTTGCTCAGGGTCACACAGAATGTAAGTGGAAGCTGTGGGATTCACACCCAGGTCTGGTCTGCTTGATGTCACCAGATTTGCAGCTCAGAGCTTTAAACCACTGCTCTATACTGCCTAAAACCATCTATCCAGCTATGCCTAAATCTACAACCCTCTCCATGAAAAAATACTTCCTCACATTACCTCCGAGCCTTCCCCTCTTTATCTTCAGATTGTGCCCCCTTGTTTTTGCAAATCTCTTTTGCTGAAAGATGTTACCCTCCTGGATTTTGTTGATTCCCTTGAGGTACTTGAAAGTTTCTATCATGTCACCCTCTCCCTCCTTTCCTCGAGGCTATACATATTAAGCTCCTTTAGTCTTTCTTCATATGTCTTCTGGTGCAGACCCTGCTCCATTTTGGTTGGCCTCCTCTGGACAGCCTCCACCCTGTCTATGTCTTTGTGGAGATGGGGTCTCCAGAACTGCACGCAGTACTCCAGATATGGTCTCACCAACTGTCTGTACAGAGGGATAACAACTTCTTGTTTTCTACTGGTGATGCCTCTCCCTATGCATCCCAGTATCTCCAGCCCTCCTACTGCCTTCTCACATTGCTTGCCACCTTTAGGTCATCTGATATGACTACCCCCAGGTCCCTTCCATTTTTGTTGTCAGTATCTCACCCCCATTGTGTACTCTTCCTGGGTTTTGTTTCCCAGGTGCATTACTTTGCACTTCTTTGTGTTGAAGCTAAGCTGCCATACATTTGACCATTCCTCCAACCTTGCCAAGTCCCTCCTCATCCTTTCCACCCCACCCCACCTTGTGTATCAACCCTGTTGCAGATCTTTGTGTCGTCTGCAAAGACACGCACTTTTCCTTTCAGTCCCTCTGCGATGTTACTTATAAAGACATTAAAAAGGACTGGACCCACTACTGAACCCTGTGGTACTCCACTAGTAACCCCCCCCTTTCTTCACTGCGGACTCTATTTACTACTATCCTCTGTGTCCTGTTGTCCAGCCAGTGTTTTACCCAGGCTACCACACTTGGACCCACTCCCAGGCTGGATAATTTGTTTATTAATCTTTTGTGCGAGACTGTGTCAAATGCCTTGCTAAAGTCTAGGTAGACCATGTCCACAGTCCCTCCCTGACCTACTACTTTGGTCACCCAGTCAAAGAAATCAATTAAATTTGTCTGCCATGACCTTCCCACTGTGAATCCATGCTGCCTTGGGTCCTGTGCCTCACTGGCCTCTAGGTACTCAACAATTACTTCCTCCAGAAGAGATTCCACCATTTTTCCTACCACTGAGGTCAAACTGACAGGTCTGTAGTTTCCTGCCTCTGTCTTGCTCCCACTTGTTTGAAGGGAAATCACATCCACCCTCATCCTGTTCTCAGGTACCACACCAGCCTCCCATGATTTGTTAAAAAGGGTAGTCAGTGGTGTTACTAGTTCTCCCGCTAGTTCTTTTAGAATTCTGGGGTGAATTCCATCAGGCTTTATCCACCTTCAGTTTTTGGAGTTCTTTCAGAACCCTTTCTTCTGTGAAAGGGCTGATATCAACCCCCCATCCAGAGTGCTTCTATTGACTGGATTAGGTACCTCCCCTTCCTCTTCCTTTGTGAATACTGAGCAGAAGTATTCATTCAGTATCCTTGCTTTCACTGTCCCTCTCTGCCCAACCACCCTCCTCTTCATTCAGCCTTAGTATCCCTGTCTTAGTCTTTTTTCACTCCCTAATGTACCTATAAAAGGTTTTGTCCCCCTTCTTAACTAAGTCAGCTATCTTCTCCTCGGTTTGGGCCTTTGCTATTCTGACTGCCTTCCCCATTTCCTTCTGCTTTAAGTGGTACAGTTCTCTGTCCTGCTCCTTCTGTGTTTCCTTATACTACCTGAATGCTATCTTTTTCTTCCCTATCCTTCTCTGCCACTTCTTTTGAGAACCACAGTGTTTTATTCTTTCGTTTTGATTTTGTTTATTTGCTTCACACAAAGGCTTGTTGCCTCTGTGATGGCAGTTCTGATGTTTCCCCATTGTTGATCCACCTACCTTCTTACCTGTTTGCTAGTGCTTTTCTGACGCATGCTCCCATTTTGACAAAATTAGCCCTCCTGAAGTCCAGTACCTTCACTTTTGAATGGCTTCACTCTACAGCTAAGTTTATTGTGAACCACATTGTTTGGTGGTCACTTGTTCCCAGATGGCTACCCACTTCAAGATCTGAGATCCTGTCTCCATCCCCATTTGAAAGTACCAGGTCTAAGATTGCTCCCTCCCGAGTGGGTTCCAACACTAGCTGTCTGAGACGTGCCCCCTGTAGGGCATTGAGAATGGCCCTGCTCTTGGATGTGACTGCAGCAAAGGTGCTTCAGTTAGCATCTGGCATATTCACATCCCCCATCAGCAATATCTCCCCTTTCTCTGCCATCCTATGGATGCCTTCTATCATTTTCTTGTTCATTTTCTCCTCCTGAGATGAGGGTCTGTCTACAACCCCCGTGTGGAATGTGGTGCCATTTCCAGTCTCCAGGATGACCCACAGTGCCTCATCTCCTCCCTGTTTACCATTTAGTTCCATTGCTTTCATCCCTTCCTTTAGAGAGCTACTCCTCTTCCTCTTCTACCCTCCCTGTCTCTCCTGTAGATTGTGTACCCTGGTATGTTGATATCCCAGTCCCAGTGTTCTCCAGTTTTTTGACTAGTCTCCTGTGTGGAACAGAGTCAAAAGCTTTGCTGAAGTCCAAGTAAACCACATCCACTGCCCCACCCTGATCCACTGTTTTGGTGACCCAATTGAAAAAAATAAACCAGGTTTGTCTGGCAGGACCTCCCTACCATGAAACCATGTTGATTTTTGTCAAGCTGATCAGTTTGCTCCAAAAAAGCTATGATTCTTTCCTTCAGCAGGAACTCAATTAGTTTTCCCATGACTGACGTTAGACTAACCGGACAGTAGCTTCCTGGCTGTTCCTTGCTTCCACTGTTGTGGAGTGGTACTACTGTTGTACTCTTCCAATCGTCCACCACCTCCCTGCTCCTTAATGATTTGTTGAAGAGGACTGCTAAGGGGGCTGCCAGTTCCCCCCCTAATTCTTTCAGTATTCTTGGGTGTATCTCATCTGGCCCCATAGCTTTATCTACCTTTAACTTGTCTATTTCCTCCAGGACCCTTTCCTCTGTGAAGGGACCTATGTCTATGATGTTATGGTAGACAGCCAATCCATGAAGAGTAAACAGTTCCTTTCACAAGACCCTCTGTGCATCAGTAGAAAGGTCATGGCAAACCGCTGACTAGAGTCACATTGCAATCACAAGGATTTGTTCTCCGGGGGTTCTTGAGCCTTCATCACTCCTGATCTTGGTGCTTCTGTCACTCTGGGACCTGGCTACTTTACACAGGAAACATGGTTGCCAAACTATTAAGAGGTACAGTCAGGTTCACAGTCATTTCAGGCAAACTTGCAGAAAGGTACCACACTTTTAGGCAGTCACTATGGGCCCCACACAGGACACATGAGGCAATTAGGACAGTTCCAGGGCAAATAGCACAGTTCTGGGGCAACTAACTTGGTTCATGTGTGAATATCCTAGTTCCATGGTAAATTGCATAGTTCTGGAGCAGTTAGGACAGTTTGGGGCAAATAGCTCAGTTCAGGGCAAATGGCACAGTTCAAGGCAAATAACACAGTCTATGTGGTAGAAAGCAATGGCACAGTTCATGGGACAGCTAGGCAGTCTCTCAGTGGGGCAGATGAAAAATAGGCAATGGGCCCCACACACATGTAGAGATTAATTCAAGGGGACAGTACAATTACAGGGGCCACAAAACACCAGGCAGTCTTTTAAACATTTCAAATTGGCAATCTTCAGAAGGAACACTGCCTCTTTAAATATTTACAATACTCTGGATATAACCTCATAATTATCCATTTCATTAATTGAAATAGTCTTACCCCTTTGTAGTTACTCTTATAGAGCTCTCTTTCCTGGACCCGCCTATAGGCTGTGCTGGCGGAAGGCATGGTCCACCCCACAGTCATGCTGAAATGGCCATGTTCTTTCTGTTAGCACCAGCAGGCTAGTAATTTATTTTTTTTAATAATAACATAAAAAAAAGGCAGTTTTCCCCAGTTGCCAGCACCTAGCTGGGGTACTTCCAGCACTCACCCTGCCGCCCGCCAATTCTCTGGGCCAGGACTGCTGGAGCTGCAGTCAGAAGGAGGCCTAGAACCCACCTCCTCGCACTGGCCTCCGTGAGCTATTGATGCTACTCCTGGATGGAAGGGATGATGTTTCACTGCCACCCCTCCCCAACGGACTCTTAGTACTGCTGGACCCAGGGATCACCAAACTGCTGCCAACAAGAAGAGGAGGGACATTGCTGAGCTGCTGGGCCCATCAGTACCTCGGGAGGGACGTAAGAACTGAAATTAAGTGCCTCCCTTCTGGCTGTGCCCCGACCAGCCAATCGCTCCCCTCGCTCCAGAAGCTGCTTCTCCTCCACTTACTCCTTTTGACTGAATGGCTGTTGCCATAAAAATGGGCTGGGGATTCCATTCAGGAATCCTTATGGGCCCCATCCTGCCTTCCTGCCCACAGGCGGAAGAACCATGAGAGCTTATTCCTCGCACCTTGGAAGGGGGGGTTCCAAAATAACAGTAGGCAAGGAGAAAATAATTAACAATAAAAAAACTGAAAATTAAGCCCTGCAGGGGCTTTATGTGGCAATACAGTAGGGGGCTGGGGACTCTACCTAAACATGTTCCCCTCTACCGTAGTGCATCAGGGGATGTTAACTCTAGGGCACTACAGATTTAAAATAGGAAAATCTGAATATGATTTTCTTTTAATGTAGTTAAAGTAGTCCCTGTATAGCTAGTTTAGGCAGCCAGTAGGTAGCGCTAGCTTTCTATGTTGTCTGTATGTGTATGTGTGGCAATCATTCCCCCAATTCTTTTTATGTTGGCTCGCACTTGCGGGCCAACCAACATCTTGCAGTAGTAGCAGATTTGGAGGTGCAGTCACTGTGGGTGAATGCAGGGCACACAGCAGTAGGTGCATCCCTCATTACCCAATAAGCCAGCATGCAGGCGTTGACACCAGCAATACGTAAAGTGGTCAACACATCTAAGAAGAGTGCCGCTGTAATGAGAGGTAAGCTCATCATGCAGTGGCACAATAACATGCCTCTCGACGTGCCCTGCCTGGTGAAGTATTCCAATAAACATGGCGGTAGTGACTGCCACCATCGCCTGCCACAATGTCGAATTTAGGGGTGCCCAATCCCTCTGTCGGCATGCCCCGACCCAGTCCATGTGCTGACGGGGGAGCCCACTCCCCTCCCATTTCAATCGTGTGCTGAGGGGGTGCCCAATCCCCCTCGGCATCATGTGCCCCCCAACAGTCTTTCTTTCCAGACGGGGGCTCCAATCCCCATTGGCTTCAGTCCCCCCATTGCCACTCCCCGTCAGCATAATGTTACCTCCCCCATTTGTTGTGTGCCGAGGAAGGTGCCTAATCCCCCTCGGCTCTTGCCCCCCATCAATCCTCTGTTGGTTAAAGCCCCCCAAAACACTCAGGCAGCATGCTGGGAGCCCACCCCAGCATGCCAAATGTCCCTGTAAAAAAAAAAAAACCTTCTGGCGATGTTTTTCTTTTTAAACCTGTAAAACAGAAAATGATCCCTCGTTGAGTCTGGTGGCCACTCCCCCACCCCGCGCCCACGCTCTGCGCATCCTGCCTCCCCTCACCCCATACTTACCTCTGGAGCCTGGCGCAACAATCTTAGGTGGACTGGAAACATGTCTGCACTCTTCAAAGCCAACCACAAACTGAAGAAATGCCAGTAAGCTGTATAATGGCATAAATATGTTTTTTTTCAGCTTTGGTGCACATCTTTGGCATTTTTGTGGAATTTCTTTCACCAAATTTTCAACATGGGGTTATTGGGACCCCTCCTCATGAATTCAGTCATTGTCATGGTGTTATTCAGTACTGAAAGATGATTTCGCAGTCACTGCATGGAATCACCTTTCGGGACTGAAAAATGAAATGACAGTGCCATTGTACATGAGATGGGCTCTCAAAAAGCCTATGTTGCAAATTTGGTGAAATAAATCCAAAAAATGACTGCTTTATGAGCATGTATTGCGCAGTTTCAACGCGCACTTGTAACTTCATGAATCTGTAATATTTTCACTCCAGATTTTCAACATTGGTATTTTTCCATACCTGCTTATGAATAGTACAGCTGTCATTTTACATATCCTGGCTGAAATGTGCTTTAGCACTTCCGGTGCAGAATTGCACGGTCACTGTGGGAAATCAGTTTTAGGAATAGATTAAGAAAATGACAGTGTTGAAAATTTGGTGATGAAAGTTCATAAAATCACTGTGTTACAAGCATGCGTTATGCAGTTTCCACGCACCCTTGTAACTTCTCAAATTTGCAATATTTTCATGCCAGATTTTCAACACTGGCATTTTTTCTCACCTTCTTATGAACAGTACAGCTGTCATTTTTCACATCCTGCCCAAAATGTGTTTCTGCACCTGTGGCTCACAATGGTGTGGTCGCTGTGGGAAATCAACTTTTGGGACAGATTAACAAAATTACAGTGCCACTGTTCATGAGCGGAGGTCCCAAAATGCCTATGTTGAAAATGTGGTTAAAAAAATCACAAAAATAATTGGGTAACGGATGTGCATTGTGCAGTTTCTTTGCATGCTCATGATTTTAATTTTTCATATTTTCACTCCAGATTTTCAACGTTGCCATTTTTATACACCTCCTCATGAACAATACAGTCATCATTTTTCACATCCTGCCCAAAATGTTTTTTAGTACCTGTGGCACCAAATGGCGCAGTCACTGTGCAAAATCACCTTCCGGCTAACAAACTGATAGTACCGCTCTTCATGAGGTGGGGTCACAAAAAGCCCATGTTGAAAATTTGGAGTGAAAATACCAACAAATGCCTATGGCATTAGGGTTTCCAACTGTAACACCCCACCCTGTAGAGGCGTCAGGGGTGTGAATTGGGATCATCGGCTGTAATGCTCACGCCATTCCTCCCCCACTCCCACCCTGCAGCCAGTGACAGGCATCGAGGTGTGCCTTGGAGTGTTCATCCCCCAAACTTCACCCCATTCTCCTATACTGCATCCATCTCAGCGTATTTTCTTATGGAATGGGGTACGTATAAGGTCCAAAGACCCCAAAGCACACCATAACACTTGTCACTGTCTATAGGGTAGGGTGAGGTGAAATGGCATGAGCGTTATAGCTGACGACCCAAAGGCACACCCCAACACCTGTCAGTCTCTGCAGGGTGGGGTTGGGGTTGGATTCAGTTCAATACTTTACTGCCATTCCTATTATGCTTCTCTAACTCCTGCACTACCAATGTCAATGCCAGTGAGACAACATTCGGTATTGACAAATGCTTGTTTTTAGTTGTTTTTACTGAAAATTAAATTAATTTAATGCAGACTCTGGAAGAGACTTGAGTATAGGGATAGGGAAAGTTGTTCAACCCGGAAAGGCACTCCAAGGCAAAGCCTGTTTCCAGGTGCAGCCTGGAAGCATAAGGATGTTAAGTGACCTGCTCAGGGCCACACAGTATGCAAGTGGGGGCTGTGGGATTCAAACTAATCTCTCCAGGTTTGCAGTTCAGCTCCCTAAACCACAGCGCTATACTGCCTCTCCTCAAGTTAGCTAGGCTGGTGTCCTAGCTATGCACGAAGGACTAAAGGAAATTGTTTAAAGTAAAACCGCCAATCCAAACTTGCAGTTTCATTCATGCTGTTGCAATTGTTTTAGTGTGCAACTGTGTGTTGAATGCAGTTATGAGAACGAGTCAAGGCAAGCACCTGAGCCTCTCACAAGCTGATCTAACACTGTGTACCCCCGCCCCCGAAAGTGCTCCCTCATACACCAAGAACTGCATCTTCAGTTTATGACTTGCAGCAAGAGGGACAGTCCATCCCACAGCTGGTTCTTAGTATAGGCCATAACGGTGGAGGAGTATCTCAGAGGCAGCAAGCTAGCGTGTCTGTTAGGGCCCAAGCGGACGTTTTGTGCATTGTGGGGAATGCCAGAATGAATGGACACCAGCAGGGTTTGTAACAATTTTCGGTTAAGCAGATCTTGTTTTAAATTTTTGTTGAAATAGTGGAGGCAGTAATGGGGCTGCAAGAGCATGGGGGTGGGGGGCTAAGCTGAGTGATCCAGAGGGAGCCAAGCAGAGCAATCAGAAAAGAAAAACCTCTGGGGGCCTAACACAAGCTGTGGTAAAGACAGCATGAAATGAAAGAAAGGTGAGTACTGTTTACATTTTTTTTATGTCATGACTATGTGTAGGTTGGGGGTTTTAGGAGCATAAAATGTTCCAGTCTATCTTGTTTGAAGTAATGTTCAAATGGGAGGTGGGTAGGGTTTTTTTCATATACAAAGAAGGCTGCTAGAATTTTTTTTTTCAAATGTTTCTAGCAGGCAGAGAGAACTGCATCCTGGTCACCTCAAGGAGTACAAAGCCATGGGTTTATTTTCTTAAACCACATGGCTTTGTAATATTCTTGGCCAGTCAGATTACAGGAAATTCCCTACCCATTTTATAAACTCTGCTTCACTGTACATTGCTAGGTCTGGTGAGGCAGTGATATCATCACAACACCCGTCATGTTCATTAAATGGACACCTCCACATGGCAATGTTTTACAAATGTTATTCTGCTTTACTGAAGTCATTTGCTAAATCTAATGCAGCGGTTCACTTACTTAACGCTTTTATAAGTAAATGGTATTTTCAAGATCTCTCTTGACTAATTAAGCAATAATGCACAACAGGGTGTGTGTCGTACTGGGATAACATCATGCCTGTGGTGGTTGGGTATGAGTCTGCAGGCCAAGTGCATCCAAAACCCCAGAAGTGATGTTATCCCAGCACGGCACACACCTTAGAGTGCATTATTGCTATTATACAGTGCCTTGTTTCTAAATAAAATGAAAAACAAAATAATAAAAGTAATTAAAATAGTTTCTTTTTTTTCTGACTGTGGAAGCATATTTAAATGAAAAATAGCCCCTGTTCTGTTTGTCCAGTAGGTGGAGCTTTGTGCTTTTGAGCTGGTGGTGCTGGCTTTGTGTGTAATATTCTCTTACCTGCTCCTTGCCCCCCCCCCATCTGTCCCTATGTGGACAAGAACCCTCTCGCAGGCAGCTTACAGAAGTCTTTTTTTTTTTATTACAGTTCTATTATATGGTGGCAAACCTGAAGAGTTCATATCAGGGACTGAGGGCGGTGGTGAAAGCCCGAGACAAGTAAGTGGCGTGTGCTCTGTTTTTCAAAAGCAGACACGCTGGCTTGTAAAGAAAGTGGGGTTTCCGCTTGGGGGAATCCTTGGTCCTGTAACACATGTTCAACTTCACTGAACTCCTTTCTCCTGAGCACAATCGCCACTGAAAAATCCTGGAACACAGATATCCTGTTCCCCTTCCACTGTAGCAGTCCTTTGTCCCTTGCCAGTCTTAGGATTTGCTCTTTTATTGAAAACCTTAAGAAGTAAGCGATGATAGGATGAGGTTTGACAGATAAAGACCAGTGGGCACATTCAGTTTCAAGTGGCCAGCGAAAATCTGTTGAAGAAAATGTATAGTGGACCTTCCTTTCACACACTCCGGTATGCCCCAAATCCTTAAATTATTCCTTCTAGCCGTGTTCTCTAGGTTGTCGGTTTTATTTAAGATATAGGAAATCAGGTCCTTAAAATAATCGGAGGAATCTTTCAGGTGTGTAATTGAGCTTTCTACCTGGAGCACACAATTTTCTGTTATTTCAAGATTCCTCCTTTGCTCTTTGGAATCCTGTTGTGATCTATTCATGGTCAGCTTAATCTCTGAGACATTGAGTTTTAACTCAGCAAACATTTCCTTTATTATTTTCATGTCAGATTTCTTTTGTTGTACTGAAGGACCGTCTCCCCCAGTGCTGTGGTGATTTTTCGAGCCGACCACCAGTGTCTTTGTTCCCGCAGTTATCATTGTTTAAGCTGGGCTGATATTAGAGATAAGGAAAAAGTAAGAAAATTACAAGAAAGTTCGGTGAAATTTCCCCCCGACACACTCTGGCTGTTTTCCTAATGAATAAAGCTCACACTGGACAGTTTTCTTTCGATGCTGAGTTGTAGTTTAATTAAAATAGGAGCACTGATCAGGAGTTCATTGTTTACATGTTCATCACGTTGGTGCCTTGCAGATGCTCCCGCCCTTTGTAAGTATCCTTAACCCTTAGACTACCAACAGAATTAGAACATATAGGAAGCCTGGACAGACACCACCGTAAGGCCTAAAGCAGCAACATTTGTTAGTTGGCAAGAAAATCTCATTATATAGGTTTCTTTTTCGCAAATGTGGATTTCTGACATCTTTAGATCCATTATCAGTGTATGTTTAATTTTCTTAGATATTTCAAAACAGCTTTTACACCTAATTTTTTAATGGTACACATCATTAAAGATGGGCACCACTCACAATTTTGAAAAAATCTCTTCCGTCGAGGGTACCTGTTGGATTTACATCCTAGATTCATATTATGGAGGAATAAAGATGGTGCAACAAGGCGTCTGTGATATCGAGCAGCACATCTCTGTATCAAGATATTTCATTTTTTCATGATATGCAAAGAAAGGGTTCAGTGGAGGAAAAAGGAGGCTGCTGGTGCAGAAGAATGCTTTCATGGAAGTGGGAACTTTAAAAAACTTCAAACTCCTGCATTTCTGTTAAGGAATGAAAGAAAATCACATCAGTCAGCCCTGTGCCCTTCTTCAAGCTACACTTGTCCTGGGCTATACTTGCAGATTGTGTGATACCAGAGTGCCTTGTCTTTGAGAGACTTTTGGTGGTGTGTGTGTGTGTGTGTGTGTGTGGAGTACCTGTGCCCTGTTTCAGCCTGCACATATTCTACCTTCCTTCCTATCTTCCTATTCTGTGGCTCTGAGTCAGTGTGCTGTGCTCCAGTCAAGAGCAGGGACTGGACTGTGGGTGACATTGTACAAAGTACAGTACAAGTCACATTAAACTGTTCCTCCAATGACTTGCTGTAGTATTTCTGACTGAGCTACGTAATTGTTGCTGGATTCAGCACAAAGCCTTGCGCAAACTGTTTCTTAAGAGTTAAAATGCAGCTTCGCATTGCACTGTGACTGGACTGCAGATGTATTCCAACTGAGTTGCAAAAACATTCTACAAACATCGCTCTTCAGCTGGTTAAGCACTGAAAAATAATACAATATGAGTTGGCAATGCATTGCCAACTCAAGAAAACAATGCTCCACCAACTCATTGATGGAACAGTTTAATGTGACTTGTACTATATTTCAGGGTTTTGGCCTAATAGTCTTCTTCTGTGGTCCTCCAGCTAAAGGGCCAAGCTTAAGGGTGACACACTTGGGGTGAAAGCATGGGGCAGCAGTCATCAGGAGATGCTGCACTCCTAGTGAAAATCCCTAAATTATTTTAATCTAATTTAGAGGCTATACACTGTGTAAGTTCTTATACATAAGGGAAACATCAATACATCAGACACAGTAGGTATTAAAGTGGACTTAATTTATACAATCTGTAAGCAATTCTCAATTAAAGGGGCACTGTCAGCTTTACTCCGTTTTTTGCCTGATACAAAAAATGCACCACTTTACACAGACTGATTAAATATTTACTGCAGAAACCCCCCATGTGGTTGAAATAAATGAATATTTACCATGTTTTTCATTTTCTGATTTCATTTCTTTTCATCCGTCCCGACCGAAAGTGTCCCGCGTCCCGGAAGCACATCCAAGATGTGAACGCGGGGCTGGCTGGAGCGCGTTCATGCACTGCAAGATTTTAACATTGTGTCCCTAAAAGAATCATAATCCAGCACCTTGTGTTGTATATAAATGCTGCTGCCATCTCCCACGACAAACCGAGCACTGCAAATAACAAAAGTTCCTGTTTTAAACCTGAGCTGAAATTCAAGGCATGCGCACTGCACACTCCTGCGCATGCGCGGGATCTTTGTCCATGACTCTCGAAAGCATGCCTGGGATTTCAGCTCAGATTTAAAACAGGAACTTGTATTGTTGGTATTGTTTCTTAAATAATAGAACATTTCACATTATTCTTATTTTTCTAATATAATAGTAATAGATGCAGTGATGCTGAAGTTTTTTTAAGAATTATTAGAGTGCACCAGTGTCTGTGGCTCAGCTAGTAGCACACTCACCTTCTGAGGCCAGAAGATCAGAAGGCTGTTGGTTCTATCCCCACACCAGGCACTTGGGTTAAATCCCACTGCTAACGCTGTAGTGCAGCATGGGGGGGGGGCTGCACTCTTGAGGTGCCATCTTTTGGATGAGATGTTAAACCGAGGTCCCATCTGCCTGTTCCAGTGGTAGTTCACTAGGATGTTAAAGATCCTGTGGCACTTCTTGAAAAGAGTAGGGGAATTTTATTTATAAAAGAAACAAAACAGTCATACAATGTATATATAGAACAAAAACAAGGAAAACATAAATAATACATCAGATTTCTAGAAATAAAAAGAAAATAAAAATAAATTCTACTGTTCTTTTCACAGTAAGCATCACATCTTGATAATCAAAAGAAAGGAAAGAAAAAAAAACAATCCTCCAGGATATTAAGAAGGAACAGAAATGCTCTTTGATATAATACCTCATACCTGCAGGTATATAAACAAGCATTTGTCAATGCCTAATGTTGATTGCATTGGTGTGTTGAGCTTGCTCACTGCCCCTCTGTCACTCGCTCAGTCTGTTTCTCCCAGTGCTGCAGGCTGCTGTTTTGCACTGGGCTTCTACCTGCATTGGCACCTTTTTCTGCCCACTAAGAAATCTGCAGCTGTCCCGACACAGCTGTGTTGAGGTGGCTCACTCCCCCCTCTCACTTGCTCATTCTGTTTCTCCTGGCGCTGCAAACTGCCCTTTTGTACTGAGCTCCTGCCTCCGTTGGTGGCTTTTTCTGGTGCAAAGAAATCTGCAACAGTCCCAACTCAGGTCTGTTGAGCCTTCTGACTCCCCGTCTGTCACTCACTCATTCCGTTTCTGCCAGGGTTGCAGGCTGGTCTTTTGTACTGGGCTCCTGCCTGCGTTGCTGCCTTTTTCTGCCAACAAACAAATCCACAGTAGTCATGATAGAGCTCCATTGAGCTCGCTCACTCCTTTTCTGTCACTCGCTCATTGTGTTTCTCCCGGCACTGCAGGCTGCCCTTTTGTACTGGGCTCCTGTCTGCATTGGCACCTTTTTCTGCCCACAAAGAAATCTACAGCTGTCCCGACAGAGCTCCATTGAGGTCGCTCACTCGCCCTGCGTCACTCACTCATTCTGTTTCTCCTGGTGTTGCAGTCTGCCCTTTTGTACTGGGCTCCTGCTTCTGTTGACATCTTTTTCTCCCCACAAAGAAATCTGCAGCAGTCCTGCCAATGCTCCGTTGAGCTCACTCACTCCCCTTCTCTCACTTGCTCATTCCATTTCTGCCCACGTTGCAGGCTGCCCTTTTGTATTGGGCTCCTGCCTGTGTTGCTGCCATTTGCAGCAGTTACAATACAGCTCCATTGAGCTTGCTCACTTCCCCTCTCTCACTCGCTCATTCTGGTTTTCCCGCCACTGCAGGCTGCCATTTTGCACTGGGCCCCTGTATGCATTGCTGCCTTTTTCTGCCCACAAAAAAATCTGCAGCAGTCCCAACAGAGCTCCGTTGAGCTCACTTACTCCCCCCCCAGTTCATTCTGTGTCTCCTGTCACTGCAGGCTGCCCTTTTGTACTGGGCTCCTGCCTGCATTGGTGGCTTGTTCTGGCCAGAAAGAAATCTGAAGCAGTCCTGACACAGTTCCATTGAGCTTGCTCACTCCCCCTCTCTCACTCACTCACTCACTCATTCTGTTTCTGCCCATGCTGCAGGCTGCCCTTTTGTACTGGGCTCCTGTCTGCGTTGCCGCATTTTCTGCCCACAAAGAAATTCACAGCAGTCACAATAGAGCTCCATTGAGCTCACTCACTACCACTCTGTCACTCACTCATTCTGTTTCTCTTGGCACTGCAGGCAGCGCTTGTGTACGGGGATCCTGGCTGCATTGGCACCTTTGTCTGTCCACGAAGAAATTTGCAGCTGTATCAACAAAGCTCCATTGAGGTCGCTCAGTCTCCCTCTGTCATGCGCTCATGCTGTTTGTCCTGGTGCTGCAAGCGCCCTTTTGTATGGGGCTCCTGCCTGCATTGGCGCCTTTTTCTGCCAACAAAGAATTCCACAGCAGTCCTGATAGAGCTCTGTTGAGCTCACTCAGTCCCCCTGTCTCACTCACTCATATTGTTTCTCACACTGCTGCAGGCTGGCCTTTTCTACGGGGCCCCTGCCTGCATTGTCACCTTTTCCTGCCCACAAAGAAATCCACAGCAATCCTGACAGGGCTCCGGTGAGTTTGCTCACTCCCCCTCCCTCACTTGCTCTCTCCTTCTGTTTCTCCCAGTGCTGCAGGCTGCCCTTTTGTACTGGCCTCTTGCACTGGGGCCTTTTTTGTGCCCACAAGCAAATCTGGAGCAGTCCTGACAGAGCTCAGTTAAGCTCGGTCACTCCCCCCTCTCACTCATTCCATCTTAATCTGTCCCAAACATTGATGTCCCACAGCGACCGTGCTATTCTCCGTCATGAGTGCAAAAACATATTTTAGCCAGGATGGGAAAAATGACAGCTGTACTGTTCATAAGGAGGTGTGAAAGAATGCCACTGTTAAAAATGTGGCGTGAAAGTATTACAAATTTGCGAAGTTCCAAGGGTGCGTGGAAACAGTTGAATGAATGCTTGTAACACAGACATGTTATGGAGTTTTGTCACCAAATTTTCAACATAGGGATTTTAGGACCTCTGCTCATGAACAGTGCCACTGTCATTTTCTTAATCTGTCCTGAACACTGATTTCCCACAGCGACCGCGTTATTCTGTGCCTCAACTGTGAAACCACATATCAGTCAGGATGTGAAAAATGACAGCTGTACTGCTCATAAGGAGGTGTGAAAAAATGCCATTGTTGAAAATGTGGCATGGCAATTTTACAAATCTGCAAAGTTACAAAGTTGTGTGGAAAGTGTGCAATGCACACTTGTAACATACTCATTTGATGGGCTATTATCACCAAATTTTCAACATAGGCATGTTTGGACCTCTGCTCATGAAGTAAAAATTACTCATCTTAGTAATTATGTTTCTTCTATTGGAGTCTTGCTGTATTCTGACTAATGCAGTTAGTCCCAGCCTTTAAACTGCCCTGGAGAACAAAGGGTTAAACTTTCTATGCAGAGCATAGAATGCTGAGCTCAAGCTCGGTTGATGTCTCTATTTCCCTTTGAAATCTAACTGTCAGATTCTTACGCGCAAAAACACACTAGCTATCCGATGTGGAAATTGTAAAATTTTTACCAGCCAACTGGCAACAAAACGTTTTGGATTCCCAAAGGAAGACTCAAGTCAAGAAACACAAAACCAATTCAAATAAGAATAACAACAAAATAAACACCCAAACAAAAAAAGTAAAGGGTGTAAAGGAGCATCCCTGAGGTACAACACTGCGCCTGCCCACCCACTTCCCAAAAAACAGGTTCTGAGAGGGGAGGTGGGGGGGAGGTCAGAATATAGCAAGACTCCAATAGAAGAAACATAATTACTAAGGTGAGTAATTTTTTTCTTCAAACAACATGAAGTCTTGCTGTATTCTGAATAATGCAGACTTCCAAGCAGTACCTCCATGGAGGAGGGACAGAACCTACTTTGGGAAAAGGCTCTGAAGTACTGCTGTGTCAAACTAAGCATCACTCCTAGCCTGAATATCCAGAGAGTAATGCTTGGTAAAGGTATGGACTGTTTTCCAGGTGGCCGCTTGACACATTTCTAAGAGAGGAATATCCCTGGCAGCAGCCAGGGAAGCAGCTGTACCTCTTGTAGAGTGAGCCCTCAGGCCTGAGGGTGGAATCTTTCCCAGTTTCTCATAACAGAATTGTATACAAAACACAATCCACCTGGCAATAGTTCTCTTGGTAGCAGGTTTACCCTTTCCCACTTCTCCATTAGTGAGGAACAACTGGAGGGACTCAAACCTGTGACCCTTGGTACGCTTTATGTAGTAGCTAAGGGCTCTTTTAACATCTAAACTGTGTAGCCTCCTCTCTCCTAAGGAAGAATGATCAGTGAAGAAAACAGGAAGAGACATAGACTGATTCAAGTGGAAATCTGAAACCACTTTGGACAAGAACTTTCTATTGGTTCTAAGGACCACTTTATCCCTGTGAAAGGAGATAAAATCAGGTTCCACTGACAGGGCTTGCAATTCACTGATACGTCTGGCAGAGGTAATGGCTACCAAAAACACAGTTTTCAAAGTCAAGTACTTAAGCTCTGATAAGGACATAGGCTCAAAAGGAGGTTGCATAAGTTGAGCAATGCAAACATTTAAATCCCAGGCAGGGGCAGGTAAAGGGAGGACTGGTATGAAGCAATCTTTTAAAAAAATTACAGAATACAGGATGAGATGATAGTGAGGAAGACTTCCCCACTGACAGTAAAGCAGAAACAGCTGGCAAGTGTACCTTGAGAGTAGCTGGTCTGAGGCCCAGGCCATTAAGATGGACCATATAATCCAGAACTGTATGCAATTCAGCAGTATCTTGAGAAATATGCGTCTTGGAACACCAAATGCTGAATCTCTTCCATTTGGAGTTATAAGTCTTTCTGGTGGAGGGCTTTGAAGAAGCTTTGAGAATATCCAGAACCCCCTGAGACAGATGCAAATCTGCAAACTCTTACTCTTCAAGAGCCATGCCTTGAGATTGAGAGACTGAAGATTGGGGTACCAAATCATCTCCTGAGAGGAGGTTAACACGTTGTAATTCCTGGGAAGAGACAGGGGAAGATGGACTGCTAGGGACAGCAACAGGGGGTACCAGTGCTGTCTGGCCCAGTATGGAGCAATCAGAATCACTTTGCAAGACTGTAACCTTATCTTGACTAAAACTTTGAACAGAAAAGGAAAGGAAGGGAAGGCATACAGAAATTTCCCTTCCCAGTTCAGAATCAGAGCATCCAGAGGGACTGAGCCCAAGACTGGGGGTCTGCAACAAAAGAGAGGAAGTTGGTGATTGTCTGGGGCTGCAAAAAGATCTATCTCTGGAGTGCCCCACCTTGAAAAAATCACCTTCAATACCAGAGGGTCCAGGGACCATTCGTGATGGCCCTGTGAGATCCTGCTCAGTGCATCTGCTAGCACATTGTCCTTCCCTGGAAGGTGAACTGCTTTCAGAGGGGTTTGCAGGGAATAAGCCAGGGACAACAACTTCATAGCTTCAGTGCACAAGGCTGTAGACCGAGTGCCTCCCTGCTTGTTGATGTACCACATGGTGGTGGTGGTGTTGTCTGTTCTGACCTATACCACCTTTTTCTGTACTGACTGAGAGAAAGCTTGCAGGGCCAGAAAAACTGCCCTGAGTTCTAGGAGATTGATATGGAGAAGGGATTCCTGAGGGGACCACAGTCCCTGGGCAGTGAGGGCCATCAGATGGGCTCCCCAGCCCAGAAGGGAAGCATCCGTGGTAAGGACCACTGAATGAGACTGAGTGGCAAATGGGACCCCTTGCCTTAAATTGTCCTGATCCTGCCACCATTGAAGGGCTTGGATCAAGGTCAGAGTCACTGGGATCAGTTTAGTAAGGGGATCCTTCCTCTGAGAAGAGAAAGTCCTCAGATGGAACTGAATGTCCCTCATTTGGTACCTTGCCCCTTGGACCACTGCCATAGAAGCTGCCATGTGGCCCAAGAGCTGGAGGAAATGCCTTGCTGGTCGAGATACCTGAAGGCTGAAGAAAGAGGCTAGTTCTATAAGAACCCTTGCCCTTTCCAGGGGAAGAAAAGCTCTTGCTTTGACCGTATCCAACTCTGCACCTATAAAGGTAAGAAGCTGGACTGGCTCGAGAACTGACCTGGGAAGGTTGAGAAGAAATCCCAGAGAAGTGAGCACTTGCTGGGTCACTGGCAGGCCTGACTTGACTTGGTCTGGAGACGGGCCCACTATTAGCCAGTCGTCCAGATATGGAAAAATGGAAATCTTTTGCCTCCTTAGAAAGGCAACTACTACTGCCAGGCACTGTGTGAAGACCCTTTGGGCTGAAGTTAGGCCAAAGGGCATTGTTCTGAACTGATAGTGGGCTGAAGGCAACTCGAACCTGAGGGACTTTCTGTGGGAGCACCTGATGGGAATGTGAAAATAGGCATCTTTGAGGTCCAGGCAGGCTAGCCAGTCCCCTGGCCTTAGAGAGGGAAGGATTATTCCAAGAGTTACCATCTTGAACTTTGGTTTTAAAAGATGTTTGTTTAGGTATCTTAGGTCTAGGATGGGTCGCCACTCCCCTGTCTTTTTTTGGGGTAAGGAAGTACCTAGAGTACAGACCTTTGCCCCATTGTAGGGTAGGTACTCTCTCTATGGCTCTTAAAGCCAGCAGAGATGAAACCTCTGCCTCTAGTGCAAGGGTTTCTGAGAGACCTGCAAGTGGAAAAGATCTGGATCTCATCTTCGGAAACTTTTTGAAGCTGAGAACCAGTCCCTGGCTTACTACTTCC
This sequence comes from Neoceratodus forsteri, assembly GCA_016271365.2. NCBI lineage: Eukaryota > Metazoa > Chordata > Ceratodontiformes > Ceratodontidae > Neoceratodus > Neoceratodus forsteri. The sequence goes on along the minus strand of JADMNL010000029.1, from coordinate 141,997,435 downwards.
AGGACCCACTTGTCTGATGTAATAGACATCCAGTCCTGGGCAAGTAAGTCAGCCTACTGAATAGGAGAGTCGACCCGGGCAGGCCCATCAGGATGTCTGCTTGGCAGGGGCCTTAGGCTGAGGAGTGGATGCAGCCCTGCTCATCCCCCTTCTGCCTCTCCCTCTGAAGAACCCCCTCTGTGAAAAGGGAGAAGAGGCCTGTGCTTGGTAAAAAGGCCTATGAAAAGGCCTGCCCCTGCCTCTAGACTGCTGCCTCTGAGGAGTTGCTTGCCTCTCTTTGGCCTGAGCACTTCTGTAAGTGGTCCTGTACTCATCCATTTTCTTCACGTAATTCTGTCTGCTCCCCAAACAGAGAATTACCCACTACAGGAAAATCCATGGCCTTAGCCTGGGTATCCTGCGAGAGGCTAGTACATCTGAGCCAAGTCATTCTCCGAAGAGCCACAGATATAGCCATGACTCTTGATTACACATCATTGGAGTCCACAGCAGCATGAAACTGAACTTTTGATGCCTCAATCCCATCTGCAGCCACCTCCTCCAGCCCCTTGGCTAGCTGGGGAGAGGCCTGTTTAGCCAGTGCCAGTACAGTGTCCCACCTGGACTTCTGGTACCTGGCTGTATAGGCCATATAATTTGCCTGTCTGAGTCCCAAGAAAGATGCCATGTGCTGTTATTTTGCCATGGCATCACTCTTCCTGGAGTCTTTGTCTGGGGGGTGTGAAGCCAGGGGAATGTTTGCCTTATCACAGGCAGCAGTCTGCACAAACCCAATATGGCTGCATTGCTGATATAAAAAAATCCGTATCTGAGCCTGAAAGTGTATACCTCTTGTCCATTCTTCTATCAACAGGAGGTATAGAATTGGGAGACTTCAGGATTTTTTTGTGTCTGCTTCCCAAAAGATTGGTGGAGGGGAATAGACAGTCTCCTGGACTCTGGGAAAATCAGGCTCCTCTTGATCCTCCATTGCTTCCTCCATAGGAAGCTGGAGGGTCTCAGCCACCTTTCTGTAGAACATAAAGTGGGAAGGGGACTCAGAAAGCCTAGGAGGGGATACACCTGAAGGTCTGTCTGGAGAGATGTCCAGTTCCACAGGCACATCCAGATTTGCACCATCACCATCGTCATCTTCAAACTCCCCCTTCTCCTCAAACTCTGGTTCATAAAATTCTTCAAGGGTATAATCGTAAACTTGGGGAACCGACTGAACTGAGCCCCTGCCAAAAGGCGCTGGACTGGTCAGAACCGGGCGAAGCGATTCTACAATCCGAATCGCTCTGGCTATTTCCTCAGCGGTTGGAACATGGACTTCTGGATCCAAACCGGACGATTTCTCTTTGCGTTTTCTTTTTGTCGGAACTGAACCCTCGGGATTGGCTCTCCTTTTGCCCGAAGAGGTATCGCTCTGGTCAGAGGGTACTCCTTCTGGTTCAGTCGGAACCGAACCAAGCTGGCCATCTGGGTCAGCGGACTTCTCGGCCTCCTTTTCCCTCAATCTACCTAATCTCTTTTCAAGGGTAGATTTGGGAAAGTTTTTACAAATTTGGCAGTCTGAATCGAGGTGTTCAAAACCCGGACAATAAACACAGGTGGTGTGGGGATCGGCCTTAGCAAAGACCTCCCCACATTCACTGCAGTGTTGAAACCCAGTGGGCCCGTTTTTTTTCTTGGGTTTCTCAGATATGGCCAACCTAACCAACTTACCCTTTTTTTGGCAACTGCCAGGTAAGACTCCCTTATCGGTTCCTAACCATGTCACGGATCTTGGAAAAAAATGTACCAAACATGTTTTTTTTAGAACCGATAAGGACCAGTAACCACACACTAAAGAAAGATACAAGATCAACAAATGATCGGTTCAGCCGAACTTATCCACTCTTTTACAAGTTCCACACAGAAAAACAGTACAAAACCTATCTAGTACTCACGGTACCGCAGACAGAGACTGAACTGACTATGCAGAATAAATTTAGGTTAAAAACTGACGGTAAACCGACACTTCAACCAACTTTCGAACTGAGCTGCAGGAGAAATCTCTGGAGTGACTGTTTAGTGAGGCGGAGTAAAGAATCTGACGTTTAGATTTCAAAGGGAAACAAACAGAGACTTCAACCGAGATCGAGCTCAGCATTCTATGCTCTGCATAGAAAGTTTAACCCTTAGTTCTCTGGAGCAGTTTAAATGCTGGGGCTAACTGCATTAGTCAGAATACAGCAAGACTTCATGTTGTTTGAACAGTATCACTGTCATTTTATTAATCTGTCCCGGACAGTGATTTCCCACAGCGACCGCTCTATTCTGCGCCGGAACTGCAAAAGCACATTTCAGCCAGGATGGGAAAAATGACAGCTGTACTGTTCATAAGTAGGTGTGGGAAAATGGCAGTGTTGAAAATCTGGAGTGAAAATATTATAAATTCGCGAAGTTACGAGCATGCGTGCAAACTGCACAACGCATGCTAGTAACACAGTCATATGGAGTATCATTACCAAATTTTCAACATAGCCATTTCAGGACCTCTACTCATGAACAGTGTCACTGTCATTTCCTTAATCTGTCCCGAACATTGATTTCTGACAGAGATTGCGCTATTCTGTGCTGGAAGTGCAAAAACACATTTCCGCCAGGATGTGAACAATGACAGCTGTACTATTCACAAGGAGGTGTGACGAAATGCCAATGCTGAAAATCTGGCTTTAAAATATTACAAATTCACGAAGTTACGAGTGTGCGTAGCAACTGCGCACGCTCGTAAAACAGTTATTTTTTGGATTTTTCCCACCAAATTTGCAACTTAGGCTTTTTGAGAGCCCACCTCATGAACACTGGCACTGTCATTTCATTAATTGGCCCCCAAAGGTGATTCCAGGCAGTTTTCATAAAATCACCCTCCAGGCCTGATTAACTCCATGACAGTGACAGTATTCATGAGGAGGGGTCCCAAAAACCCCATGTTGAAAATGTGGTGTAAGAATTCCAAAAAATACCAGAGATATGCAGCAAAGTTGGAAACCCCCTATTTATTACATTATACAGCTTACCTGCATTTCCTCAGTTTGTGGTCGACTTTGAAGAGTGCAGACGTGTTCCCGGTCACCAAAGATCATCATGCCCAGCTCCAGAAGGAAATATGGGGTTAGGGGGTGTGTGAGGAGGCAGGATGCACAGTGGGTGGGTGCAGGTGGGGGGGCCGAGAGACTACGAGGGACAGTTTCCTTTTTTTCAGGTTCAAAAATAAAACTCAAGACTTTGCAGGACTATTTTTCCCTTTACAGGGCCATGTGGCACGCTGGGGTGTGCTCCCAGCATGCCACCAATGGCTTTCTTATTCGGGGGGGGCCAGCTGTAGCCGATGGGGGATTGGGTACCCCCGTCGCCAAACAACAAAAGAGGGAGGTTCTTTTTGCCGACCGGGATTGAGCACTCCATCAGCAGACAGTTAAACAGGGGGGAGGAATCCTTTGTGCCAATGGGGAGTGGGCACCCCCATCGACAAACAACAAAAGGAGGGGGGATTCCTTTTTGCCGATGGGGATTGGGCACTCCGTTGACAGACAGTTAAACAAGGGGAGGGCTACATTATGCCAATGGGGAGTGGGCTCCCCCGTCAGCAGAAAAACATGGTGGATGGGGGTTAATATCATTTATGAACATGGCGGCAACCCACCGCCATCTTCACAAACAATATCAGGGTTTTTACATCCTGCCCTGCAATGACGGGTCGCTCCCTCATTGCAGCGGATGGCTTATGCTGCAATGACGAGGCGGCCCCTGATTGCAGCGGCTAAATTGTCACAAGTTGGTGCAAACGTTCCAAACTTGTGTCACCAGCAGCCTGCCACAGCATTGGGGGGAAGTGGGACAAGCCTTTGCAGGCTGTGGGGGCATTGACCACAACAGTGCCCTGCCTCCACAGCCTGCTTCTCAGCAGGCTGTCCCAATATGTTTCTTGCACTGCGCACAATCAACATAATGAATTAGATAAAGCTTTAAGGAGGAGATTTAATACATAGTGAGAAAGAGAGCTTTAATATCATCTTGTTCTTAATTTAAAATTCACATCATCTCTTATCAGAGAGCATGTTTCAATAGAGACCTTAATTCTGACCAGTTAAAACCCATCATAATGTATAGCAAAATTAATTTAGCCATGCAATTCTACGCCACAAGGTATCTGCTCTGGCCTTAGGTAATCTCCTATAATCTGATCCCTTAATATTTTTCAGCATTTTCACAATTTTTTTTTTTTGTAGATTCTATTTATGCTCCTACCTCTCTGGAATCCACTCTCGGTGCTGTAGCTCCTGACCGCCTGCCTGAACCATTTCCACCTGACGACTGTATCGGGCTGGGTATTCCAGCCACTTTTGCCTCCCTGGAGATGCCCAGAATCCCCAAAGGGGTTGCCGGGTTTATATGGCCAACCTTGGGCATGTGGGCCCAGGCCATTGGTGGTTCTGTCACCTCCCCAAAGGTAGGGGATTTTCTTATTTATGTGCCTCATCCCACCCCCCAGAGCACGGTCGTGCAATGACATCTCAAGATGTCTGCTGCAGCTCCACCCCTCTACTTTTGTGCCCCTGATGTGCACACGTCCCTCTGGCTTCCACTGGGGGCCGCTGTTGCACTGGGCAGTCCTGGGATCCCTCCCCAGAGAGAAGTGAGCAGTCTATGGATGCTCAATCCTCTCTCTCCCCCTGCTGACCCCCAACAACCCTGGCTCGTTTCCTAACCTGGGTCACCGGCATGGCATGAGGTATGGCATCCAGCACCTCAACCCTCAGAACCACCAGGCCGGCCTAGCATTTTCTCTATTGATTGAGCAAAAACATTTGGGGGTGTACTTGCCAGAGATAGAATTTAATACTTGCAAATATTACATTCAGAGTACTGGGGTGATATAGCTTAAGATATCCAGAATAATCCCCTAAAATAAACTTCTGATAGGTCAATTGCTTTAAGTAAGGCCACTGCCATTTAGTGGAGAGAAAGGATAAAAGAGGTTGGATGAATGGGCATTCTCGAAAGAAATGTACTTGTGTTTCTTCTATTTGCTTACATTCTACCCTGGGACAGAATCTTTCCTCAATAGATTTGTGCTTCAGATTTCCTCGCACTCCTGATCTACCATGGCAGAGTAGCCAAAGAACATCCCAAACCTGCACCAGGATTATGTTGTCATTTAAGACTTTTAAGACCACAGGAATTTTGGATGGAATACATTAAGGGAATTTAACCTGTGACACCCCTTGAGTGGTAATATTTATTTATATATTTATTAAATTTTGTTAACCTGGTAAGCCCACTGGGCCCCGGAGGTCCCTTTTTCAGGGGTGACCCAGAGTTAACTACACAGAGTTGAACAAGTACAGTCAATAGATACAGAGTAGTACATTGCATATAAGTGTACAATGTTTTTGTACAACAATATTTGGACAACACAGCACAACAACAGTAGCAGCTGTTAGGTTGAGGGCAGGTAGTAATTTAAAAATATACAAGCAAAGTGGTATACATCTTTGAAAGGTGCAGTGTTACAACTGGAGTTGCTAGCTTTATATAGGAGAGGGCGACTATTTACAGGGGGAGTACCCCAGGTCAACAGTGGTAATTAGATGCCGGGGGCATGATTTAGCTAGCCTTCCGGACATACGCAGGAGCTGAGATTTTGGAGGTGAGCACGTAACCTCATCTGAAAAATAGCTGGGGAGAGTGCTTCTTGTAATAATATGGGAATCTGGTTGTTTCCTAGAAAATGTTAGCAAGGCATTATTTATTTATTTTCCACTGTCTCATTTTTTGCAAAGCTGCATCTGCATATTGAGGGACAGCAGATGCAGTTAAGATTTTCGGAGGTAGGTTCTTCCATTTGGAGAAAAAACACTTTAATAAGGAACGTGATCATATCTGACAAGGGCTCAGATCTATGCCCCAACCTAGCCGTCAGGTAGATTTACAGAAAAAAGAATGAAAAAAACCCAGAAGGTTGATCATAATTAGGCCACCTGATTTATATGGGAGATACATATAGTCCATTTGGATGGGGTTCAGTCTGCGTCCCCAAAGCATTTAAAAGAAACAACTGAAAGTCTTGTTTTAAAACAAATTGGAGATGGGTAATTGAAGCTAAGATAGGCAAAGATAGGAAGTAAAAACTTTTTTATGGTTAGAATTCTCTTTTTTTTGGAAAATTTCCAATTTTTTCAGATTTGGACTTTAGCTTCACAGATTTTAATCTTCAATTCCCAGTTTAAATATTGTATATTTCCTTCCCCAAAAAGTATATCTAGAATGGGAATAGTGGAATCAACTAAAGAAATGCCAATAATATTGTGTAGGTTATCCTTGTCAGGCTGACTACTTATCATCAGAGCCTTACTTTTCTCCTTATTTATAACAGCTCCAGATATTTCAACAAAATGAGAGAGCTCATCTTGTAAATCCTGACCAGCATCCTGTGATGATAAAAAGATACACAGATTATCAGCATAAGCTGCAACGTTTGAGCTTCTAATTCTGGTAAAGGTGAAAGCCCTATTATTCTCTGATTATTAACACTATTACATATCAGAGGGTCTAAAGTGAAGGTGTACAGTAGTGGGGTTACAGGACAACCCTGTCTAATACCAATATTCATTTGTACTGATTCTCCAAGCATCCCATTAACATAAGGCCTCAATTTAGCACCTGTATATAATATTTGTAGCCAATTAATCATGTTATTGGGAATGCCATACGATATTAATACCTGGAAGAGATACGAGTGAGAGACTTTATCGAAAGCTGCAACTTGATCAATAGAAAGAACGTACTCTTGTAATTTTTTGGGGTTGCCAAATTCAAAAACATCTCCTACTGAGTACAAGATTATCAGATATGTTACTCTTTGGGACTGAGCATGTCTGGGCAGGGTGTATCAAGTGACTACTCACTCTGTTGCAGTTTGTTACATAAGATTTTTGATAATATTTTATAATCTACATTTAATAGGCTGAAGGGTATCCAGTTATGTATTCATTTCTTATCTCCTTTTTCATAAAGGAAGATTAAAATAGCTTCCCTGAAATTATCAGTTCCAGTAGCATCACCCCACATCTTGTTGTACAGTTGGTGTAGGGAGCCCAGGAGATCAGATAACATTTTTTATAAAAGGCACTGGAAATACCATCCAGCCCTGGGGAGGAAGTGTCTTTTAAAGAGCCAATTGTCACCTTGATTTCTTGTTTTGAGATAGGATCATTTAGTCTTAATTTTTGGTCCTTCATTAATGTTGGAGGGGGGTTCCAGAGGAAGGACTGCACAGAGGATTTAGCACAGAGTTTAGTGGAAAAAGTCTATACTAAATGTTTCTGAAGTACATGAAGAATTTCCATATCTCTAACTTTCACGATGCCATTCTCATCTTGTAGTTCTGTCATAAGTGTAGAGTGTAGTCTCTGTTTACAGGCTGTGTATGGATCCAAGCTAGGTTGAGATTCTGTACTGCATCTCATCTCAGCTTCTAATGAAGTGACTGGTATTGGAACATTTTATTTTTCCGTTCTGTGATTTGAGCCTGAAAGTCAGGACTAGTATTATGTGGTGCAGAGATATGTTTATACAATCTGTTTCTGTGTACCAACTATAATAAATAATCTGTGTTGGACTTAACCGTGCCTAAATGAATAAGTAGGGTATTTATGTCTTTTTTGGTATCAGACACCCAATGCCAAATGTTGTCATATAAACACTTAGTTGTTGGTTGAAGCGCAAATAAATATCTAAGTTCTTGGCAGATTTGTTCTTGTTCTAGAACTGAAATATTTATTCTCCATCTCTTTGGGGATGAAATGAAACGAGGTGGAACATTCACTAAATTTAGTGAACGAGTAAGAATTAAGTGATTGGAAAATGTTCAAAGGGAATTAATGAAGCATCCTGAAGGATCAGGAGTCTGGAGCAAAAAATATAATTGATTCTAGTAGCGAACATGTTTCTGTAATATGTGTATCCTGGATCCTTATGTAATATTCTATATGTATCTGAGAGATTTGCCATTTTAATTATGGATAGTAATAAGTGGGAGTCACAGTACACTTTCTTTTGTAAGGTTTCCCTGGATTTCACATCTAATCCACAGTTCATGTCTCCACCCCAAATAATATGTCTGGCCGTGTATAAAAATGGTCTTATGCTTTCAAATAGATCAACCCTAGCTGCTTTGGCCTGAGGTGCGTATGTATTATTAATGCAAAGCGAGAAATGTTGAAAGGAACAATCCAATACTGGGGCTCTACCTGGGACTATGTCAACCATTCTCTGTAGGGAGGAATGTTGGTCTTTAAATAAAATTCTGAGCCCATCAACTGCAGCAAGGCCAAAAGATCAAAAGGAGGGCCCCCATACCCAGGCTTTCCTAGCTTGTTCAGTGTAAAAAAGAGTGCTATGTCTAGTCTCCTGGAGGAGGAGGAGATCATACGGCATGTGTTGAAAGGAATGTAAGGCGGTCAGCCTTTTTTTGTAGTTTTGTATACTACATACATTGGCCAAAGCTATACGCAGGGTTGTCATGTGTTATATAGAGATGAGAGAGGAAAGAAGAGACTCGTGTAGGACTTCCACCTTTATCAGGAGCTTTCCTTTTTTTTTCCTTTTTTTCTCTTTGAGACAGTGGAAACCAAAGGTTATTCTTCCATTTCAGAGATCTGTTCAAATCGTGAGGACATATCAGATTCTAAGTCAGAATCACCTTCTCTGCTATTGTTCAGAATTGGGAAGGAGTACTGTAGAGAGATGGGAGGAATCTCAAGGTTCTTAACAGAGGTCCTTGTCACCCATCTAGGTTTTAGAAGTTGGAAATCTGAAGGTGGGGGACTCCTACCCTGGTTTGTCTCAAGAAGTGAATCAGATAGTTGCTCAGTTTGAACTGGAAGGGGGGCAGGAACCCTTGGGGGTTGCACAGGTGTCTGACTAGCAGGGCTTTGCAGCTCTTCTGGGGTTTCCCTTGGAGGAGTGGGTGGGGTCTTGTAAAACTAGCTTCCTGCTCAGTGGAGTGCTGTGGTGCAGCTTGATCTTCTGCTGTGTAAATCAGGTTTTCCTGGTTCATTCCATCTGATCTGTTTTGGCCTGCCCATGGGTGTGGCCCATCTCCTCACATAAATTGCACTTGTAAATATTGGAACAGGGCGGCCATACTCACATGCCCAAACTCCCCACACAAAGCACATTTTAGGCTATCACAAGAGCTGCTTAAGTAAGTTGAGGAGCCGCATTTATAGCAGGCCTTAGGCTGGCCTGCATAAAAGCACACCCCCTGTCACCACCAAGAAAAAAACTATTAGGGATGTGATGAATCACAGCATTTGTTTGAAAGAGCTTCGCCCTTAAACACCACCCCCCAGTCCAAATCCCTTCTGAGTCAATAATGGCCTCTGGTCTTACAAGCACAGAACACCTTTTTTGCAGCCAGAACAGAATGTCATTAATGTTCACTCCCTCTTTCTGGAACATTACAGTGACAGTTTTTTATGAAAGGCTTTGTCAATCAAATGGCAATAAAGTTCATCCACACAGGTGTTGTTCGTAACATGTTGTGTTTTGTCCAAAATTGGTCCAGACTTGAATGCTGATGAAAACATATCGAATACATCCTCCCTGAGCTATGTATTAACATGTAAATTTCAGCAGGTTTAAACAACATAGATTCTTTCAAGAGTTTCCGAGCCACAAAAATCCTATCAGGGTGTTCGGGAAGGCCACCTCTGTATCAGAGGCGCTTTCTCCTGGGTGCTTGTGACACTTTGTTACGAAAAGTTCCAAAAATGTAGGGCCAGGCCTGGAAGATCTGGGTTGGTCCCGGGCAGGAGGGGGGAGAGAGAGTCATCATCAGACAATTCTTCATGCCTTGGGGATCTCAAACCCTTAGATCGCGATGTGGGTTCCTCTAGAGCTGAAGCAGGAACATGTGTAGAACCGTGTGGTTGTTCCTGTTCTGTGTCAATATCACAGCTTGTCCTTGGACCAGGGGTTTGAAACATTTGTGCAGGCCCATTTTTAGATGTCCCAAGTCTAGCATCATTTAGTTCATTATATTTGGAATTGATAGCAGAGGGTAACACCTGTTTATTATGGGGATCACTGTCTGAGTTATTTATGCAAACATTATCACTACTTTATGAAGCAGTTTCACTCACCCCAGTTGTGGAAGAAGTGCTTGTGGTGGGTGTGGTCCATGTAGCATTTTTCTGTTCAGTAGCGTGCGATACAGAAAATGTTTCCCACTGAGAATTGGGTTGCCATTTACCCTCGCTATTCTGTGTCCAGCCTGCTTTTGCAAGAGCAGTGTCCGGATTCCAGGTTTCAAAGTTTAGAGGAGCATTAAGTTCTGTAGTTTCTCGAGACTTGCCTCGGTTTGGTGATTGGCTGTTTTTATTTGGCTTCAAGCTAATGGGTCTTGGAGATAGTGAGCCATTGCTCGCACCAAAAGCATCCATCAATGTGGCATTGCGTCTAGGATCCAGCTGTGCATTTCTGTCTGCCGCTGTAGCCTCACCAGCTGCTGCCTGCTGGTGGGGGGAAACCCTCCTTGCTCTGGAGAGAAGATAAGTCCATGAAATCTTCAGAACCATTCACTTGCAAGGCATCTGTGGAGTGTTCTACATCAGCATTTCTCTGTTCTTGAGGTGTATTCATGGCAATAGCAGCATTCAAGTCCATATTCTCGGCTGGGTTCTCACCAGCTAGATGAAAGCTCTCTTCCATGTCCTCCTCTACTGAATCCATATCAGTCATCTTGGATAGAGCTGCTCACAGGAAGCAAGGATCCGTGCAGGCAGAGTAGGGGAATTTCTCAGGTGCCCTGGCCAAATTTCCCCCCATTCACTAAAAATACCACCAATAGCTTAATGTGGTTCAAGGTCAGTTAGCATCCATCTGTATCCCCCTCCCCCCGGGTCATGCCTGAAAATAGGCAGAATTTGTGTAGTGCACTTACCCGGTCAACAAAAACTAAAAAAATAAAATAAATAAATAAATTTAAAGCACTTAAAAGTAAGGAGGTGGACGTCATTTGTATCAAGGGTAAAGGTACATAAGGGAAAGATGGAAGGTAAAGCATAGGCCAAAACTAGGAATAGGAGCAACACCCTATCTAGGGTAGCTATACAAGGGGCATAGCAAATAACAAAAGGGGAAAAACTAGAAACACCGTATCAAGGGTATGGGTACATAATTATTTCCAAGTAACACAGGGAAGTGGAGGAACTGAAAATGCTGGGAGTGGAGTGGTGTAGTGCAGTGGCTATGGGGCAGCAATTTTCAGAGAGACTTTCTGGAGACTTCAGTGCTGCTCCATCTGCATTCACCTCCCTGGGTTGAGGGAGGAGGTGGCTAGACTCCAGGATGAGCTGGCTAGGATTCGGGCAACCTCTTCCTCCAACCACCCAGGAGCCAACAAGTCTCATGCTGTTACCTTAGAGGAAGCCTGGTAGGAAGAACAGTTGGATTATAGTGGGCTCTGAAAGGGTGGAGGTGGTGGGTCAGAGGCACATTCCCCAACTGGTACCACTACGTAACTCCTTCGCTGCTCTGGCAGGTGGGACTGCTAGGAAGAAGCATCCATGGTAGTGACCAGGGAGGATGTGGAGGTCCTCCATAGTGGAGACCTCAAGAACAATGGTAGAGGACCCCAGAGGACGAGGAAGCAGCTTATTGTGGGGGACTTTATTGTGAGGGGGATAGATTTGGGAATAGGAAGGGGGGAGAGAAGGAGGTTAGATGCCTAAATGGTGCTATGGCCCAGAAGGATGGGAAGTGGATCTTGAGGATCACTAGGGCAGCTGGAGGGGAGGCAGAGCTGAATATCATTGTCCACCTGGTAACTAATGACCTGGCAAGGGATGGGGCTGGAACAGTGCAGGAGGATTTCAATGAGCTGGAGAGTGGTCTTAGGTAGGTAGCACATTCAGTAGCTTTTGCTGAGGTGCTGCCTGTCTATGACAGGAGGAGGAGAAGGAGAAGGAGAAGGAGAAGGAGAAGGTTCTCCACACCCAGAGCTTCAACTCATGGTTGAAGGAATGGTACAGAGAGAAGGGGTTCAACTACATTGGGAACTAGGGACTCACCTAGACAAGTAAGAACCTATACAGGGAGATGGCCTGCATCCATCCAGAAGGAGAACTGCAGTCCTTGGTGGATGGTTTAAATGACTTCAGTAAATGTTTACACTAGCCAAGGGTAGTGGCAGAAAAAATCAGGGCAGCAGAAACTGCCCCACCATAGGCTAAAGTAGGAAGTAGGGAGAACCCAGGGAGGAATTAATACCCCAGGGTGCAAATAATGAAGGAAGCAGGGTGGTAGAAATGAATGGGAATGGAAGCATTAAAAATAGGAGGGGAAGGAGGGTGGGCAAAAAGGAAAAAATGAGGGGTAACAAGCACAGTGATAACAAAATCTGGAAGACCATGTGTAAGAATGCTAGAAGTCTAGGAAATAAGACTCCCAACCTAGAGGCCATTGAGTCAGGAGCCAACCTGGACATTGTGGCCATTAATGAATCATGGTGCACTGAAAACCATGACTGAGACACGGCCATAGCAGGCTGTACTCTGTTTAGGAAGGGCAGAGTGGGAAGGAAAAAAGGGGATGTGGTGCTTTATGTGAGGGAAAGCACAAATGCGACAGAGATACAGGGAATACAGGGGGGACCAGAGGTACTGTGGGTCACCCTGGAGAAGGGGAACAGAGCCAGTATTAAAACTGGTGTGCTCTACAGACCTCCAGCACAGGGGAAGGAGTTAGATAAGGTAGTGGAGGAAGCCACTGGCAAAATGGCAGAAAAAGGGGAGGTGCAGGTGGGGGACTTCAATCTTTTAGCAGTACATTGGAGCCTCCCAGCAGTAGCTTCAGCTGGAAGTGTTCTTCAGACAACTAATCAGCAACCCCACTCATGATGGGGTAATGCTGGTCCTGGTACTCACTAATGGGACAACATTGCAGATGCCAACATGGGAAGCCAGCTGGGGACCAGTGATCACCGTACAGCATGGTTCAATATAAGGACAGCTGTGGAACTGAACCACACAAGAGTGAGGGTCAAGGACTTCAGGGGGGCAAAAGATGGTTGAATGCCTTACGGATGACCTAGCAGGTTGGGATGACCTGGGTGGTGTGGAGGAACAGTGGGTGAAGCTCAAAGGGAACATAGTGAAGGCAACACACCTCTACATCAAGCAAATGAGAAAAAGCAAAAGAAAAAAGAGACTGCTATGGTTCTCAAAAGAGTTGGCTGTAATGGCAAAGGCTGAAAGGATAGCATTCAGAAGTTATAAGGAGACACAGAGGGAGGAGGATAGGGAGGTGTATCTGGGGAAACAGAGAGAAGCAGGGAAAGCAGTAAGGAGTGTGAAGGTGCAAACTGATGAGAGTCTAGCCCAAGCAGTAACGAAGGGGGACAAAACTTCTTTTAAGTATGTAAATGACCAGAGGAAGGCCAGGGGTGTAATTGTAAGATTAAATAGGAAAGGAGGAGGGGATGGTGCAGAGGAGGCACCCGATCTTGGCAGAAGGCACCAGGAGAAAGGACTGCTGTGACTGGACTTCTCTGCTGGGACTATATTGCCCTCCTTCCCTCCCCTCCACCCCCCCACCCAAAGCTAGTTCTATTTTTATAGGCACAGGATTTGACTGACAACAGGAACTTCCTGTTTGGGAGCAGGAAGTGAGTAATCACAGAACCACCAAAGACCCACCATCCTAGAAGGGCAGGAGTAGCTCTCTGGTCCCCTCTAGCTGCTGGAGGTCTGCCTCTGAGCAAGTAAGTGGTCCACTGAGAAATATAGGATATTCTTGTCTCAGAACAGGACAATCAGGAGCTTAAAGGGCACACAGGCAGAAAGTAAGTAGAGAGAGAGAGAGAAAAAACAGAGGAAAGAGTAAGGATTGAAAACAGTTAAGGGGCCAGAAATAAGACATGATTGGAGTGGTGCAGTGCAGTGGCTGTGGAGCAGCAGTATTCTGGGAGACGTTCTGGAGGATGTGGTGTTGTCCCATCTGCAGGCACCTCTCTGGGCTGAGGGAGGAGGTTGCTCATCTCCAGGCTGAGTTGACCAGGATTTGTGGGACCTCCTCTTCCATCCAGGGACCACCAGTGCCACTGCCGTTACCTTAGAGGTTGCCAAGAAAGAGGAGTGGTTGGACCACAGTGGGCTCAGGGAGGGTGAGGGTGGTGGAACAGAGGCGCATCCCTCCAGTTATACCTCTCCACAATTCCTATGCCATTCTGCGCAAAGTGTGTGGTTCCTCTATGGAGGCACCAAGAGGGAGACCAAGGAGGATGCTGGGAACCTCACAAAGGAGACCCACAGGAGGGTGGCAGGGGACCCTGCAGGGGAAGGAAACAACTCCTGGTGGGGGACTCCATTGTTAGGAAGGTAGAACTGGGGAGGAAGGGAAGAGGGAGGTAAGGTGCCTGCCTGGCACCATGGCTTGGAGGGACAGGGAGCGAATCCTCAGGATTACCAGAGCAGCTGCACAGGGGAGGGAGCTGGATGTCATTGTCCACCTAGGGACAAATGACCTGGCTAAGAAAAGGATTAGAGAAGTGCAGGAAGAGTTTGTGGAATTGGGGAGGGGCCTTAGTCAAGTAGCACGCACGGTAACCTTCTCGGAGGTGCTGCCCATCTATGGCATAGGAGAGGCTAGGGTGTTCTGCACCATGGGATTCAATCAGTGGTTGAAAAACTGGTGTGGAGCTCAGGGATTTGGCTTCATTGGGGACTGGGGTCCACCTGGGTGATGCAAGCCTATACTGGCATGATGGGCTGCATCTGTCCGGGAGGGAACCAGAATCCTGGGTGATAGGTTTAAATGCTTCATTGGCAAGCTTTAAACTAGCCAAGGGGAGGCACTGGAAAGGGAGCAGGGAAACCCCAGCCCCCAAATAATCAGAGTAGTATGCGGCAAACACCAAATATAGAGGCTTCATAGGGAGAAGGGCAGGGGTAAATGGAGAAAGTGACAAGGCAAGAAGGACAGGGATGGGGCAAAAGGAGTAAGGCCATCAGGAAATGGAGGGTAATGAGTACCAATGCCCGTAGTCTGGGCAACAAGCTCCCTGAGCTGGTGGCCTTGATGGAAGGGATGCCTGGATAATAAGTAGCAGTCACAGAAACATGGTACACAGAGAACCATGACTGGGATGTTAACATACCAGGGTACATAACCTACAGGAAAGACAGGCAGGGAGAAGAGGGAGGAGTAGCTCTCTATGTAAAGGAAGGGATAAAGCAACTGAACAAAAGAGTAAACAGGGAGAAGAGGAGGCCTGTGGGTCACCTTGGAGACTGGAAGGGCACCACAATCTGCACAGGGTTGTGTACAGACCCCCATGTCAGGAGAGGGAATGGACAAGGATATGATAGAAGGCATTCTTAGAATGGCAGAGAAAGGAGATACTATTGATGGGAGACCTGAATATGCAGATGTTAACTGGAGCACATTTGCTGCAGCCACATCCAAGAGCAGGGCCATTCTTGATGCCCTACAGGTGGCAGGCATTAGACAGTTAGTTTCAGAACCCACTCGTGAGGGAGCAATCTTAGACCTCGTACTCTCAAACGGGGGCAGTGAGAGGATCTCAGATCTAGAAGTGGGTTGCCATCTGGGGACAAGTGACCATCAAACAGTGTGGTTCACGTTAAACTCAGCTACAGAGTCAAGCCACACAAAAGTGAGGGTACTGGACTTTAGGAGAGCTGACTTTGGCAAGATGGGAGAGTGCCTCAGAAAAGCACTAGCAAACAGGCTAGAAGGAGGTGTGGAGCAACAATGGGGAATCATCAAAACTGCCATCACAGAGGCAACAAGCCTTTGTGTGAAGCAAATAAACAAATCAAAATGAAAGAAAAAGCCACTATGGTTCTCAAAAGAGGAAAGTCAGGAAGAAAAAGATAGCACTCGGAAGTATAAGGAAACACAGAAGGAGCAGGACAGAGCTGTACCAGTTAAGGCAGAAGGAAGCAGGGAGGGAAGCCAGAATAGCAAAGGCCCAAACTGAGGAAAAGATAGCCAACTCAGTTAAGAAGGGGGATAAAACCTTTTATAGGTACATCAGCGCGTAGAAAGACAAAGGGAGGGATAGTGAGGCTGAATAGAATGAACGGTGGGTGGGCAGAGGGGGACAGTGAAAAAGCAGGGATACTGAACGAATATTTCTGCTCAGTATTCACAAAAGTGGAGGGGGAAGTGCCTAATCCAATTAACAGAAGCACTCTTGATAGAGGGTTGATCCCAGTCCTTTCACAGAAGAAAGGGTTCTGCAAGAACTCCTAAAACTGAAGGTGGACAAAGCAATGGGTCCTGATGGAATTCACCCCAGAATTCTAAAAGAATTAAGGAGGAACTAGTGAAACCACTGGCTACTCTTTTAATAAATCATGGGAGGATGTGTGGTACCGAGGACTGGAGGAAGGCGGATGTAGTTCCCTTCACAAAAGTGGGACCAAGACAGAGGCAGGAAACTACAGACCTGTCAGTCTGACCTCTTGGTAGGAAAAGTGATGGAGTCACTTCTGAAGGAAAGAATAGTTGAGTACCTAGAGGCCAGTGGAGCACAGGACCCAAGGCAACGCAGTTCTGGCGGGAAGGTCATGTCAGGCAGATCTAATAGATTTCTTTGACTGGGTGACCAAAGTAATGTAGACCAGGGAGGGGCTGTGGACATAGCCTACCTAGACTTTAGAAAGGCATTTGACACAGTCCCACACAAAGATTAATAGTCAAATTAACCAGCCTGGGAGTGGGTCCCAGGGTGGTAGCCTAGGTAAAACATTGGCTGCACAACCGGACACAGAAAGTAATTGTAAATGGAGTCCATTCTGAAGAAAGAGAGGTTACTAGTGGGGTACCGCAGGAGTTCAGTATTAGGTCCAGTCCTTTTAATGTCTTCATCAGTGACATTGCAGAGGGACTGGAAGGAAAAATATGCCTTTTGCAGATGACACAAAGATCTGCAACAGGGTTGATACACAAGGAGGCGTGGAAAGGATGAAAAGGGACTTGGCAAGGTTGGAGGAATGGTCAGAAGTATGGCAGCTAGGATTCAATGCAAAAAGTGCAAAATAATGCACCTGGGAAACAAGAACCCAGGGGAAGAATACACAATGGTTGGGGAGGTAGTAACAACAACAAAAAGGAAAGGGACCTGGGGGTAATCATATCAGATGACCTTAAGGTTAGTAAGCAATGTGAGAAGGCAGTAGGAAGGCTGGGGTATACTGGGATGTATAGGAGAGGCATCAGCAGCAGAAACAGGAAGTTGTTATCCCTCTGTACAGACAGTTGGTGAGACCCCATCTGAGTACTGTGTCCAGTTCTGGAGCCCCCATCTCCACAAGGACATAGACAGGATAGAGGTAGTCAGAGGAGCAACTAAAATGGTGCAGGGTCTGCAAGAAGCCGTATGAGGAGAGACTAAAG
This sequence comes from Neoceratodus forsteri, assembly GCA_016271365.2. Lineage (NCBI taxonomy): Eukaryota > Metazoa > Chordata > Ceratodontiformes > Ceratodontidae > Neoceratodus > Neoceratodus forsteri. Next base: position 141,979,978 of record JADMNL010000029.1, on the reverse strand, counting down.
GAGCTTAATATGTATACCCTTAAGGAAAGAAGGAGAGGGGACATGATAGAAACTCTTAAGTACCTCAGTGGAATCAACAAAGTCCAAGAGGGTAGCAACTTTCAGAAAAAGAGACTTGCAAGAACAAGGGGACACAATTTAAAGATAGAAGGAGGCGGTTCAGGGGCAATGTGAGGAAGTATTATTTCACAGAGAGGGTAGTGGATGCATGGAACAGCCTTCCTGAGGAGGCTGTGGGGTCTAAAACTGTGAGAGAATTCAAGAATGCATGGGACAGACATAAGGCAATTCTTGTGGGGGGTAGGAAGAAATAGGCTGTTGGTTAACTAGGATCTACGGCCTATCCTGTAGGTAGGGAAATGGGCAGACTAGATGGGCCAAGCGGTCCTTATCTGCCGTCAAAGTCTATGTTTCTATGTTTCTATGAGGACCAGAGAAAGGCAGTCATTCTGAACAAATACTTTGTTCTGTGATCAGGAAAGAAAATGAGAGGGGCCACAAAAAGTAACAGGACCTCTGGAGGGCGGAAGGTAGACACTAGTCCCTTTTCAAAGGAGAGAGTCTTGAAGGTACTGGCTAATCTGAAAGTGGACAAAGCAATGTGACCAGATGGGGTGCATCCAAGGGTACTGAAGGAGCTCAGGGAGATACTAGTTGCACCTCTGACAGTCCTATTTAACAGCTCACTAGAAACAGGGGTAGCTCTAGAGGTCTGGAGGAAGAAGAATGCAGTCATAGTTCACAAAAGTGGTAACAGGAAGGAGGCTGGCAATTATAGACCCGTCAGCCTGAGATCAGTGGTGGGAAAGTTAATGGAATCGCTACTGAAGGAAAGGACAATGGATAGCATTGGGTGTGTTGCAGATGAATAGGGGTCCACCCCAATATCAGAAGTTACTGCAGGAGTGAATAGAGAACTCACAGAGGAGAGATTTCAGAGCAGGAAAGGAAGGAACAGAGTGAATGGAAGAGGGAAGAGGGAAGACAGACCCATAGTTTAGGGAAGCAGAATGAGAAGGCAGCATGGCTAGCAGTAGATTTAATTTGAGTCAATTGGTAAGTTCTAAACTTTCCACTATAAAGTTTAACCTACTAAACCACATTTATCCCACTTAGTTCGATTGCCAGACTTAAGTGTTCACATTGGGCATGCATGACAGATGCTGGGTGTATACCTGCAACACCAGTGCAGCTACAGAAATCCAAATCTTTTGAACATTTTCTCATAATTTAACAAATAATTAAATTGTAAAATTATGATCTCCTGTAACTTACAATTTATGTAACCAACCACCTTCCTATTTAGCAGTTTCTAAGACTCTTCCAAGAAAGTATGCATATCATTTTTCAGTTATCTTGCTCTAAAAGTGACTAAGATGTAAACAGAAATATTTCCGGGAATGTTCACATAAATAATACATTGCCAGACTTTGAGCCCCTGTAAGTTCCATATCTCTCATCCAAATATCATGAAACTTTGCGTCCCTTTAAGGCCTCTTCCAATATGTAAGAATGCCAAATGTCAGGTCTCTTAGTAAAATTCCACGAAAGCGGAATTTGCTAATTTTACCCACCCGTATTTCAAATGTGTAACTGTAATTGGATGCATTGCTACACATATGAAATTACTTCATTATTTTTCTGGTTTTCAGACTTTGGATTGAGTGAAATAACATTTCTGTTGCTTAAGGTGATGCTGTGAAACAGTAGCTATGGTGGTGGTTCAAACCTGCATTAGACCGTACTGCTTTTTTTAATGAAGACAATAAAATAAAAATAAACAAATATAGACAGTTTGGACACATATACTGATGATAGGCAAATAAATAAATAAATGTGTGAACTTCTAAAGTTCATTTTCATGCACCAAATTGCCTTTCACTGACTGCCTAATGTAGCTGTAAACTTAATGTTAAAACTAAACTATTGCTCTAATATTAACAGTTTCAAACAGCTACAATATGTATCTCAAAAACTTTAGATTGTTAATTTTTTTTCAAGAACAGATTTTGTTAAACAATACAGTACTGGCATTGTACAAACACTATAGCTTCATTCATTTAGAAGTTTTCAGTCCCTTAAAGAATGCTGACCTCGGAAGTAACTTTCTTGAGTGTCATTATCGGATTAGCTGGCTGTAATTTTATGATCAGAATAATCATCACCTTTTAAGAAAAATCCCCCAGCACATCCCTATCTGGAGATTAGCAGAGATTTGAGCCATGATGAGATCTGCAAGGGGGAAATGAGTGATTCCTCACTAAGAGTGGAGTTAAAGTTAACAAAGTGACTGCACGCAGGAGTGTGGAACTCTTGCTGGAAGTTTGATGGGAAATAGCTGATTCCACAGTTTCTGTGGCATAGATGTTGCCGCCATGTGTCTGAGACAGAAATAAAAATGCTGAGAGTAAATTAAGGAATGCCTTAATCACAATGACCAAAATGACACAGCTAGAGACACAGCAGGAACTACTGCAGTAGGGCACTATATACTGCTGTATGGGCATAGGTAACAGTCAAACATGGGTATACCATAGATAACTAGGTTTTATCCATTATCACCACGGTGCACCATTTCTGGTTGTTCTTTATCTATATTGACCAATACTTTATCAATGATGGCTATGGTTTATCTGTAGTTAGAAAATAGGCTTTTTATTTGGAGGCATCTAATTGGCTAGTGCCCCTTCAAGAGGGGTACATTAACTTTCAATAGATGCCAACCAAATAAAAAGCACCAGTCCAAAACTGCCTGATGCCCATTCTGATATCATTGCGTCTAGCCTGCTTCACCATTGGCTGAAGCACTGGGCACTCAGCTTGAAACAACCGCCATTTTTTTCTCTTGCTAAGCAAAAGATACAGGGTTGGTACCAAGGTCCTCTAACAACAGATTCCCCCAAACTCAAAAACGTCAGTCGGGAACCAAGAACAAGAAGCATTTTCCCAACCGCGCTTAATTTAAAATGTACTGTCTCCCTCCCCACCCCGTTGCTTAGCGAGCAGCTCGCGCTCTACAATGACACGCTTTGTTCTGTAAACACATCCATGGCAGTCAGATCACGATCTCATTATTACAGAGAGAGAGAGAGAGAAAAAACAGGACGTCTCCTCCACTACACAAAGCACTTTCAAGAAAAAATAAATAAACGGTACCTCTCCTGCGCTCCATTGCCCTTCCTCATCCCGTTAGGAACATTAACAAAATAAATAAATGGCACCTCTCCTGCGCTCCATTGCCCTTCCTCATCCCGTTAGGAACATTAACAAAATAAATAAATGGTACCTCTCCTGCGCTCCATTGCCCTTCCTCATCCTGTTAGGAACATTCACAAAATAGAGGACAACCTGTGAGTATTTCTCTCTCAGTGAGGAAAATAAACAACAAAAAAAATGGAACGCATGTGAGCTGGGTGGGGGGGGGGTTCAGCTGCCAAAGATGGGACATGTTGTATATAGCAGTCAAATGCTGCCCTGCCCTCTACTGGCAAGTATTGTCAAGCATGCCAGTAGAGGGACTACTTTACTAACTATGCAACTGTATGATATGCTTTAGTTTAAAAAAAAAAAACAATTCTTGAATATTACAAAAAAAAAAAAAAATTACAGATAGCCCATTTTCTAAGCGCAATAATACCCTCCAGGGTGGGTAGTATGGGCAATACCGGACCTTCCAGGGGCTATAAGGCCCTCCGCCTGTGAGTCAGGCCTCGGCATCATGCCCCTGGGCTGTCCTGTGCTATACCGCCCACCCTGTCGGGTATTATTATTTGCTTAACAATACTTTATCAATGTTTGACTATGGTGTATCCATGTGGACATAAGTTGGGTGGTGTGGGGAAAGCCTTCAGTTATATCACATACTTCAAGCAAGTGCAGAAGTGTATGGTTGTAGGTACTTGAATGTTCCATATGGTGAGGTCTGCTGAAAAAAGTTATGGTGGGGGGGGTCACATAACATTCTATCATTCTAACCTGTAGGATGACAATGTGACTCAGTGGTTAAAGTGCAGAGGTGTAAACAATGAGAATCCTGGTTTGAATTAAGCAGTAAGGCTTTATGGGGTGACGATCCTGAGGAGATGAGATTCCCCCTTGCCCATTATGAAGTGCAGTAAGGCATTTTGGTTGAAAAAAAAATCACCTCCCAGGTTAGACATATTATTCCGGCACAGGAAACAGCTAACCCCAGAAGCACTGGCAGTGGCCGTCCGAAGCTCCATCGTCAGCATCAGAGACTATGGTCTTATCATATATGGGTCTGCAGCTACCTCTGCTCACAAATGTATCGCAACCTCTCTGAATAAGGCCTGTTGTCTTATCACTGGCTCACATCGCCGTACCCACACATGTGACCTTTATTCCCAATCTGGATGGCTTCAACTTGACAAACGCATAAAATACCAAACCTGCATCACGGCCAAGAAAATTGTAATGGGTCTGGCCCCACCTGGTGTCTGTGCCCTCCTTAAGCCTAGACATAGGAACGCCACTACAAGAAGATCCAGTTCCCATCTACTTCATATCCCATGATGTTGCACGACCCAAGGACAAAGATCATTCGCCTATCGGGCATCCAACTGGCTCAACTCTCTTGGCTGCAACATAGCGACCGCTCCAACACTCTGCCTCTTCAAGTCCAAGCTGTGCCTCTTACTGCTTGTATCCTGCGATTGCCCATCTTAACATTTCCACTGTTCCAGCTGCACATGCCCCAGCACCCAGCACTTACAATCAGTCTTTGCACCTCTAGCACCTTACTTATCATATTCCCTCAACAAGGCCCCCTTACTGCACTGTCTCCCGCCCTCGCCCACCTCCCCTCCATATCTCCACTCCTGTCCCCACCCCAACCACCTCCCGTACTCCCCCTTACCCCATGCACCTCCTTCCCCCCCTCGATCTCCTATCCTCACTTCCCCCACCACCCACCCCTTCCCTTGTCTTGCTCATAGCTCAAGTCTTTGTTCTCGTTATTACATGTCTGTAAGTCAGTGACTATATGTTTGTAACTAAAAATGATGACTGTTGCACACGCTGACTTGGAACCTTTGTAAAAGAGCCTCGGCTCAATGGTATTGTAATCCTAGATTGAAATAAATAAAATACCCTGCATCACACAATGGCAGGGCTCACAAGGTCCATGTGAATACTGTGGGTTAATCATATGGCTGTCAACCAAACAGAAGGCTTGCTTCTGATGTCCAGTTTTATAATCCCACTTAAAGTGACTGTCAGTGGTTCACAGCACGAATTTGTGAAAGTCATTTGACTAGTCTGTCCTCCTGTCCCAGCAGTTGTTAACTTGGATGAAAGCAGTGCTCACTGAAAAAAAAATGTTATCCTTTATCTCTGTTAAGCTATACTGGGTAAAAAAAATCTGCAGATGAGGGACAAACCAATTATCCTGTAAGAAGAGAAAAATATGACATACCAACAACACATTACTATTGAAATGTTTTAAGGGTGTGTAGAATTGCAAAATCCAAATTCTAAGAAAGTTGGTGGAATTCCATGAAGATCCATGAAACTTAATGGAATACCGCAGATCTTTTAAAACATGTTTATCTGTCCATAATTTGTCTCTTGAGCGAGAACCCTGGAATGTAGCATCTTTACTTGCTCTTGGGAGTCCTAAGGACATGACAAATATCATGACATCTGTACGAGTTGTTTCAAACTTATACGTGCCGAAATTTTGGCAATTTATTTCTGGGGAGTGGATTTTTGAAAATATTTATCTCCTTGTAAGTCACCACCTTTTATTTATTTATTTTTGTTATTTAAAAGTTGATAACTGGGAAAGGCACACTGGCTCATTTCCAGGTGAGACCCGGCTTTGGAGCTAGATATATGCAAATCAGTAAATATAATCATCTTGGAGGGGTCATTACAACTGATGAATATCTATAGATTTGGTTTAGTAATTTTTAGGTTGCAGAGGTTCATATTTTCAATATATAATTTGCTAAATTCTGTGAAAGGTTCAAACTATATGGATATTTGTAACCTTCCTCCTGATGAAGGGAAAGACTTGATAAGTGATACACAGTTCTTGGCAATCAATAAGCGTAGTTGAATTTTAAAAGAAGCTTAAAATTTGTAAATAATAATCACACATTCAAAGTGCATCCCTGTGCATAAGACATCTAACACTCAACAGGCTGTCATAGAGGCAGTAACGTCATCAATAACGTGTTGAATGTAGTACAGCTGAGAATAGAGAGACTGTAAATCACCATTTAACAGAGATCAGATAAAAAATTAAAAATTACATTCTAAACACATCAGATTACATACTAAACTATTATCTGTATATCCACTGGTACCGTGGTTAACCTAACATACATGAAATTTTTTTTTTTATTTCGCCTTGAAAAGAAGATCTTCCCTCTTTCAATGGAATCGTGGCAACAGTTAGTTTGCATAATTTATGTTAATCATTCCTCTCAGGCTACAGGACCATGAGATGACAGCAGCAAACAGGAAGAACACTTGCACTCCAGAGTCAGGAGCAGGAGGCTCAAGTGAAGGAAATACAAATATTTATTGTGAAAATCAAAGATTTATTATACACAATTGCAAAGTAAGACAGATTGTAATTCACTGGAGTTAGGCAGAGATAAACTCCATTGGTCCAATAGCCCTGGCACTTTGCCAAGTAAGGCTTCATCAGGGGCCTTCTGTTCCTGGTTACAGGACCATGAGGACCTTGGAGAAGATCCCTCGGGACACTTTTCTACTTAGGAACATCTCTAATTTCATAAATGACCTCCTCATGTCCTCTGAGCTTGTTTTCCTAACACAGTGCCCACAACAGTCCACTTCTCCCACTAGCTGCTTGGCTGTGAATCACACTGATTTGGCATGTATTGCAGGCAGGCAACTCACATTACCTGCACTAACATCATGGTCCTGCAATGCCCCTCCAGCTCGCTTGTTACTTTCACAATGAAGTCCCCTATGAATTTAACCTTGTAACTCCACTCACTAGTCTTGTCATTTCTCCTCCATGGCAGGTCAACTGTATGGCTGGACAAAATTTGTGGATATGGCTTCCACAATATTATCATAAATTTCTTCGATTTTCACAAAGACTCAAGAAATTTGACTTTAATGACTGATGTTATTCTACAGTTTCTGGCAGTTTACAACATAGACATCCTTTAAGCAGGACACTGAAAAGTAGACATGCACAGACTCTTTTTGTTAAGGTTGATGAACCTGCCAAACACAGTAGCATTGCACTCTCTAGTTTTAAATTTACCGGGGCTTATAATTTTACAGTTTACTTACATGAAATTTGTAATTTAAAAAAAAATATGAAAATTTCACTACACATAACTCAGTCCACTTTAAAGCTAGAGACTTGAACATGGCACATATTTTCATGTTGTATAGCATTTTTTTTTAATTAGACAGAAATAACCAAACATTAAATTTTGACAAACTGCATGGCTGCCTATAACTTAGCCCTCTTTAAAGACTGAGACCTAAAACTTGGTACACATACCTAAATGGTATAGTTCTTCAAACTTGTCAGTTGTGGAGAAATTTGGATAAGTAATTGTAAACTTTGATAGAAACACTTACAATTAAATTTTGATTACATATTTGTCCCCCTGTAACTCAACTTCCTTTAAAGCTAGGCTCAAGAAACTTGATACACTTACATGATTGGTACAGAATATTGAACTTATTAAATTTGGTGACATAACAGAACAGTAGTTTTAAGATTAGATGGAAATATCTGAAATGTAACTTTTGGTGAAATTTTGCAAATGTTTTATGGAAATTCCCCAAATTTTCCCAGGATCAGAATCAAATAGGGTTCCACTCCTGCAGGTAATATTTGGGCTACAGGTCAAGTTTGGCTATATCTTGGACTACTGGACATCCTGGGATAGACCTAATGATTACAGCGCAGAATGAGAAATCTAACTATAACTGATTCCTAATAATTTAAGCCTTCAATCTAAACTCTAAACAGACTAGGCCATAAAATGAACCTATAGTACGTGGAGTAGTGGTTGCTCTAGGAGAGAAAATTGCATAAAGAGGGTAGAATGAGAACTTGTTATTTTATGATGCCATGAACAGGTGAATGTACATGCCAAGGTAGGGGGGAATCTTGGAGTCAAAGAGTGCATGCTTGAAACAGCCACTTTGGGCCTGGTAGCCCTAATTCTCTCTTCTGAAGAATAAGGCTCTAGAATATAAAAAGGAGCTGAGTCCATGAGGGACTCGACATACTGCAGTACTAAAGCATAGGGAGCAAAAACATGGTAGATCCTTGAGGGGCAGTTGTTAGGGCTTGTGTCCTAGTCATTGGGCTGTGTGCCTGATTGTTGGTGGGATGAACGCCCGGTGTCATTCGAGCATGAGCCTGATTGCTGTTGAGACATATGCCACTTACGAATAGGTAAAGTCAGATTAGAAGTGGCAGAATGAAGGCCCAAAAGCACCAGGTGTGGAGCATGGTCACAGTGCTAGGAACATCGGACCGAATAGGTTGGAAACTCAATGCTGTCAGAAGAACAGACAGGAGATGGATGAAGCAGAGGTAAGGAAGGAGGTGCCTGGGTCAGAGGTAGCCAAAACATGGGCATAGACCCAGAGGGTGAGCAGAGATGCTGGCAGGTAAGAAAGACTGTTGGAGCCAGTGAGTAGGAGCAATCAAGGGCAACCATAGACCACAAAGGCCACCATATGGCACAAGGGAATAGCGCTTCCAGGCAGGGAGCTGAGATGGCCCACTGAGTGGACATGGCAGCTGCAAATGAGCAGAAAAGTAGGGAGAATAGGGCTCCATCAGATAGGTGAAACATGAACCAAGCAATTGGACTAACTGAACAGAAAGCTGTGCAGGAACCAGGACCTGGCAAAGGGCTGGGAAGCTAGAGCAAAGGTAGCAGCACCAGGGCTATGTGAGATTGGAGGAAGCAGGGAGAAGAAAAAACAGCTGTCCTGAGCTGCAGCTGCATGACAGATGAAGAAGGAGGTGGGTGGAGAGCTAGCAGTCACATGGCTACAAGCAATGAAATATGTGTCTGAAGGACACAAGGGACATTCACGCTTAAGTGGCACATGCTGTGGAGTGTGGCACAGGTTGCCTGCTGCCCCATAATATAGAAACATAGAATATGATGGCGGTTAAGGCCCACTTGGTCCACCCAATCTGCCCATTTTCCTTACCTACATTCTCACCGCAGACCGTACTTTATCTACAGCTCATTCTCCTTCCCCTTCCTTTCCCCTAGGATTCCCTTCTATCTGTCCCATGCATTCTTGGAACCCACCTCTGTTTTCGCACCTACCACCTCAGCTGAAAGGCTGTTCCAGGAATCTACCACTCTTTCTGTGAAGAAGTACTTCCTCACATCTTTTCTGAAACTGCTTCCTTTTAACTTCATATCATACGAAAGTTGCTAGCAGAAACAGGCCAATTGGTCTTTCAAGTCTGCTTGAGTGCACAGCTCAGTTTATTCTACTGAAGCTGCCCCCCACCACGTCCCCCAAATTTACGCTCTTCCAACCTTTCTTTCTCCATCCCTTTCTTCCCTCTCATTGCCAATTTCCCCTTTTACCCTGTCCCATCCCCTTTTAAAACTTCCCACTGTTTTCATTGGTAATACCTCATCTGGCAGTTCATTCCACTTTGACACCACCCTTTCGGAGAAAAAGTGCCTAATTTCCTTTTTAAATCTACCCCCACGAGTGTCCCGTTTTGGTCCCCTCCCTTTTCAAATTGAAAATACCCCTGCTCCAATCTTGTTTATACCCTTTAGGTACTTGAAAGTTTTTATAATATCCCCCCTTTCCCTTCTGTCTTCTAGTGAATACATATTGAGCCCCCGTAACCTCTCATCATATGGTTTGTCCCCCATGCCCTGAATCATCTTAGTCACCCTTCACTGGACCCCCTCCTGTAGTCTGATGTCCTTCTTCAGATACGGGCACCAAAACTGCACACAGTACTCCAAGTATGGTTTCACCAACCAAGGGTGTAGCCAGGGATTTCAGATCTGCACACCAAGTGGACTCACTGCTACACCCCCCCCTCCCCGGGGTGTAGCCAGACAATATACAAATGTACACCAGGACTGTGTTTGTTGCCTCATTTGGCACAATAAATACAACTTTTTGTATCTCATGACAGTGGTTGTTGCCATGCATGGGTAAATACAAATGCCATGCATTGCTCCCTAAGACACCCACATACTGTACCAGCCTAGAGCCTGTAAAGTTGTATTGTCCTTGGGATGAAAAGACAGTATTAGTGACCAGTCCTTCTAGTTTTGACTCCTATGAATAAAATTACAGAAAGGTTCAATATTTTCTTTGTTAGTTTTCATGGAAAAAGTAAGCAGCTCACAGCCTATTTGCTACCCCCTTAAATAAAACTGCACACCATGGAGTACTTGCAGTATGCCTGGCTACACCCATGTCACCAATGACTTGTATAAAGGCAGAATGCCTTGCTCTCTCCTGGAGGCGATTCCTCTGGTGATGCATCCTAGCATTTTATTTGCTTTCACTTCTGCTCTGCTGCACTGTACAGAGTGCTTCATGTCACTCCTGACTATCACCCCAGGTCCTTTTCCTTTTTCCGAGCTGGACACCTATACGCCCCCAAGCTAGTAGCTGGCCCTTGGGTTTCTAGCTCCCCCTATCATGTCCCCTTGTTCTTGAGCACCTTTTAAAAAAAAATACTTCCCTCCTGTACCTTATTTACCTCGGGAGGTACTTAAAGTTCTCTATCATATCCCTTCTCTCTTTCAGGGTATACATGTTGAGCTCCTTTAGTCTGCATTTGTAGGGTTTATGAAGCAGATCCAACACCATTGTAGTTGTCCTCCTCTGAACTGCCTGCACTCTGTCAATGTCCTTCTGGAGCTGTGGACTCCAGAACTGGACACAGTACTCCAGGTGGGGTCTTACCAGCAATCTATATGGGGCAAAATCATCCACCACTTTCTGTTGGTGATACCCTTTCCTATGTACCTCAGCATCCCACTAGCCCTCCTGGTTGCCTTATCGCACTGCCTGGCCACCTTTAGGTCATTCAATATGATTACCCCTAAGTCTCTTTCCTGCTTGGTTGCCATCAGCACCACTCCACCCATATTTATTTATTTATTTATTTATGTATTTGGTAACCGGGTAGGTGCACTGATCCACAGGATTGTTTTCAGTCATGACCCGAGCCACGCAGTGGCAACAAGAGCACCTATATATGCAGGACACAGTACAATTCATATCCAGCTTGTGGTGGTGGTGGTGGGGGAAGTATACAGTAGTTAGCTCGGTTGTATAGGACAGTGTGTAATACGCAATGACAAGCAATAAAACAGATGGTACAGGTTACATGCAATAACAGTATACAAATTCAGTAGTTTAGTTTCCATATAGTTTTCTGGGAGAGCAGCAATACGGGTTATATACATTAGCAGTATACAGTTACAAGGTTCATTGTGTACTCAGCCCGAGGATTTCTGTGCCACAAGTGCATTATTTTGCACTTTTTCGCACTGAAACCCAGTTGCCATACCCATGACCGCTCCTTATATTTTCCCAGATTTCTGCTTATCCTTTCCACCCCACACCCCCAGAGTGTCTACCCTCTTTTAGAACTTGGTATCATCTGCAAACAGGTAAACCTTCCCTTCCAGCTCTTCTGTAATGTCACTTATAAAGATATTACAGAGGACCAGTCCCAGCACTGATCCCTGAGGTACCCCGCTGATCACACTTCCTTCCTTGGAGCAAAAACTACCTTTGCTATTATCTTGTGCCCCATTCCCTAACCAGTTTCTTACCCAATTTATAACCTTCTTACCTATCAAGCCACTCAGTTTGCTCACTAGTCTCCTATGTGAAACAATGTCGAAAGCTTTACTGAAATCCAGATAGGCCACCTCCTCTCTGATCTAATTCCCTGGTCACCCAGTCAAAGAAATCTATCAGATCTGTCTGACATGACCTCCCCTTGTGAATCCATGCTGCCTCGGGTCCTGTAACCCATTAGATTCAAGATACATCACAATCCTTTCCTTCAGCAGTGTTTCTCATAACTTTCCCATCACCAATGTCAGGCTGACTGGCCTATAATTTCCAGCCAGTGCCCGCTGCTCCCACTTTTGTGAAGTGAGACTACAGCTGCCCTCCTTCAGTCCTCTGGATCCACTCTGGTATCTGGTGATCTGTTAAATAAGACTGTCCAAGGTGCAGCCAGTACCTCCCTGAGCTCCCTCAACACTGTTGCATCCATCACATCGGGCCCCGTTTTTCTGTCCCCTGTCAGATTAGCAATGCCTTCATTATTCTGTCTTCTGAAAAGGGACTAGTGTCCACCTCCCCCTTCAAGGTCCCTGTTCCTTGTTTGCAGTCCCTCCCATTCCCCTTCCTCTGTGAACACAGAACAGAAGTATTTGTTTAAGATGTCTGCCTTTTCCTGGTCCCCTTCTGTACAGTTCCCCCTTCCCTTTTTAACCTTACAATCCATCCCTTGGTCATCTTCTTCTCAGACTTCAGACTTACATAGAAACATAGAAACATAGAATTTGACGGCAGATAAGGACCACTTGGCCCACCCAGTCTGCCCATTTCCCTAACTACTGGATAAGCTGCATATCCTAGTTAACCAGCAGCCTACTTCTTCCTACCCCCACCCCCTAGAATTGCCATATGACTGTCCCATGCATGCTTGAATTCCACCACTGATTTTGACTCCACAACCTCCTCCGGAAGGCTGTTCCATGCATCCACAACCCTCTCTGTGAAAAAATACTTCCTTAAATTACCTCTGAGCTGCCCCCATCTTCAAATTGTACCCTCTTGTTCTTGCACACCTCTTTTTTTGAAAGATGCTACCCTCTTGGACTTTGTTGATTCCCTTGAGGTACTTGAACGTTTCTATCATGTCCCCCCTCTCCCTCCTTTCCTCGAGGCTATACATATTAAGCTCCTTTTGTCTCTCTTCATATGTCTTCCGGTACAGACCCTGTACCATTTTAGTTGCCCTCCTCTGGACAGCTTCCATCCTGTCTATGTCTTTGTGGAGATTGGGTCTCCAGAACTGCACACAGTACTCCAAATGGGGTCTCACCAGCTGTCTGTACAGAGGGATAATAACTTCCTGTTTTCTATTGGTGATGCCTCTCCCTATGCATCCCAGTATCCCCCCAGCCCTCCTTGCTGCGTCTCATTGCTTGCCCACCTTTAGGTCATCTGATATGACTACCCCAGGTCCCTTTCCATTTTTGTTGTTGTTAGTATCTCACCCCCATTGTGTACTCTTCCCTGGGTTTTGTTTCCCAGGTGCATTACCTTGCACTTCTTAGCATTGAATCTAAGCTGCCATACATTTGACCATTCCTCTAACCTTGCCAAGTCCCTTCTCATCCTTTCCACCCCACCCTGTGCATCAACTCTGTTGCAGATCTTTGTGTCATCTGCAAAGAGACATTTGCCTTCCAGTCCTTCTGCAATGTCGATTATAAAGACATTGAAGAGGACCGGTCCTAATACTGAACCTCATGGTACCCCAATAGTAACCCTCCTTTCTTCTGAGTGGACTCCATTTACTATTACTCTCTGTGTCCTATTCTCCAGCCAATTCTTTACCCAGGCTGTCATCTTGGGACCCACTCCCAGGCTGGCTAACTTGTATATTAATCTTTGTGTGGGACTGTGTCAAATGCCTTGCTAAAGTCTAGGTAGGCCATGTCCACAGCCCCTCCCTGATCTACTACTTTGGTCACCCAGTCAAAGAAATCTATCAGATTTGTCTGGCATGACCTTCCTGCTGTGAATCCATGCTGCTAGGGTCCTGTGCCCCTCTGGCCTCTAGATACTCGACAATTCTTTCCTTCAGAAGTGATTCCATCATTTTCCCTATCACTGAGGTTAAACTAACAGGTCTGTAGTTTCCTGCTTCTGCCTTGCTCCCACTTTTGTGAAGGGGAATCACATCTGCCCTCCTCCAGTCCTCGGGTACCACCCCATCCTCCCATGATTTGTTAAAAAGGGTAGTCAGTGGTGTCACTAGTTCTACCCTTAGTTCTTTTAGAATTCTGAGATGAATCCCATCAGGCCCCATTGCTTTGTCCACCTTCAGTTTTAAGAGTTCTTTCAGAACCCTTTCTTCTGTAAATGGGCTGGTATCAACTTCTGTATCCCATACTTATCCATATACTTGTATCCATATACATATACTTAAGCAATAAGGCACAACAGGGTATGTGTTATTGTGTAATAATGTCATTCCTTGGGTGGTTGAAGCACAAGACCACAGCCGAGTGCATTCAGCACCAGAGAAGTGACGTTATTACACAATAACACACATCCCTAGAGTGCCTTATTGCTATTATACAATAGCTCACTTGTAAAGAAAAATAAACATTAAGAAAACTCATGTTTAAAATATATTCTTCCTTGATTTTTGGTGTGTGTAGGTATATGGTTTGAAAAAAAAGTCCACAGTTTGTGCTTTGTCCACTAGATGGTGCTGCCATTGTATACTGCTTTCTGTTTTCATCCCTGGTGGTTTGCGTCTGTCCCAGTACACAGGTCTGTGATTCTTCCTCTGTGTCACACTGACATGATATCTGCTGGCTCCTGTCTCATAGCGTAACTTTTTTGGGGGGTGTTCTTCTATTGGAATTGGAGCTCTTCACTGATGTCAAAAGAGAGCAAAGGAGTGTGAGCCGATCGTCCAGTGCAAGTACCATGCAGGAGCGGATGGACAAGTGCAGGTACCACAGCTGTGTTGTGGAGGAGAAAGCCGATTATAGGTATGGCTTTCTTTCCCTTTTCATTTATTTTATTTTACTGTTTTGGTGTTATGCTGATGTGATGAAGGGGTCTTTGTGCGGTGGCTTACTAGTAGAGCAAGGATGACGCTGTTGTGTGCAGCGCCACAATGGCTGCTCTTCTGTAATACCAGGGTTGGTTGGCTAGTGGCTACACTGTGAAAAAAAAATTTAAAAAAAGAATGTTCTTAAACTGAAAGACTTGTGGCCATCAGAAGAATTACCTGTTCTACCTTGAGTGGGAAGAAATGTGTAGGCATAACAGCTTTCACACGATGCAGTTGGTTTTGACTCTGCTTTCTGCAGTTCGGTGAACCTGGTCTATGCAGTGGAAGGAAAAAAAAAATGACTGAAGAAGCTGCAGCACTGCTTTACAGTATACTGTCGGTTTGTTTGAAAAAAGAAAGGGACGGGGGATGGAATGTCTGTGTGTGACAGTTTGTGTGTGTGTGGCGGGGGAGGGCTGTAGTTGTTTACAGCGATGTCCTGGAGCCATGGTAACTTCTAGAGGAGAGCATGACTTCATACTCTGTCATGCGGTCATGTCTGTGACTGGACTTGGTACAGTGATGTTATACTGAGATAACATCGCTGTCTGAGGCACACACACTGACCAATCAGAGCACAGGAAATTTTCTTGCCATTGCATAATTATCCATTTTGTAGCCTTACCAATCAGTTGCAGAAGGGAAAGGTTCTTGTAGTTTGCATTCCTGCATTGATTTCATAGTTGGTCTATTGATGCAGGGGTCAGGGTTATCATGTGGGGATAAATCATCTAATACCACTAATTGAGGCCTATGCATGACGGCTGGCCAGATGTGTACTAAAGGCATGTATCCGGTCTGCACTAGCCTACACCCCTGAACAGGTGTGCGTCATGTGCCTTCACAAAAGCTGGCCACCTAGTCACAGTCCTGTCCCTAAGGATGTTGGCAGGCATGCAGTTGGGTGCCCATCCTGCCATCAGACTAGATTCTCCAGGCCATGCACAGCAAGGCAGGATGGGTACTGGTCTACCTCATTAATAAGGGAAAGTGCTGGCCAGTATCTCCCAACCCTCAGGTCTGGAGGGTGGAGGTCTGCAATATGGAGGCAGCTGCTTGCCCCACCATGTCACCAGCTGCTGGATGGAGCAGCTGCTTAGCAGCTGCAGCAGGTTGCCTGAGGGTGCACTTTCTGCCCCCCCCCACTAGCAATCCATGCATTTGTGAATGACCCGGAGGCTGACCTATCCCTGGTCACATCCCGGCTCTCCATACTGGTAATGCCACAGCCAAATAGGGGATCCGGTGCACAAGAGGTATGCACCCCTTTCATGAATGCTGTGGGGGTCCAACAGGAGGCCCAATACACACCATATTGAATTAAAGAGCTAGTGTACTGCCCAAAACTAATATTACATTTTAATAGCAGCCAACCAGTACCTTTTATATCGGAGATACTTTTTCTTTTCCCTCTGTTTAATTAGAAGATTGTTTACCTGATGTTAGTAGGCATGACGTGTGGAACAGCTCTTAGCCTGGAAGTGGACATATCTTGCTGTACTGCCCCAAACTACATCATCAGCATTGTGACCTCACTGACTGTGACATCACTGCTACTTAGGAACAGCAAGTGAGTGACTGCCAGGTCATTCACCTGTGACGTCACTGTCAGTGAGATCAGAATGCTGATGATGTAGTGTGGGGCAGCAGAGTTCGATATGTCAGCTGCCAGGCTCAGAGCTGTTCCACACTTCCAGCACAATATTATCACATAGAATACTTTCTGATGAGCAAAAGGAAAAAGAAAAATACTTCAGAAATAAAAAGTTACAACTGGCTACTACTTACAATTTGTATTATTTTCCTGTGTGCATTGGCTCTACTAGGAAGAGGAAGGGGAATTTAACCAGGAAAGGCACACTAAGACAAAGCTTGTTTCCAGTATGACCTGGGAGCACAAGAAAGTTAAGTGACTTGCTCAGGGTCACACAGTATGCAAGTGGGGGCTGTGGGATTCAAATCCAGGTCTCCAGGTTTGCAGCTCAGATCCCTAAAACCTCTGCGCTATACTGCCTCCTCACTACTAGCTCATTAAGGAAGCCTACATGCCACGTATACTGTATGTGGCAAGTAGGCTTTGTGCATAAGGGCCCTTCATTAGCAAACATATTCTACAGATTGTAGACCACCCAGCACCCTTCATCTTTCCAGAGCCTTTATACATCTGTATATAGTGTTGTTATATGATTCCAATCTTTGTATATATATTTTAATTAACTTTTGAAATTCTTGTGTATGTAACTATGCAACTATAAACACTGCTACAGCATCAGACCCTCAGGAGGACCCTAATAAAAATAGGTGTTTTGTATAAATGTGGCTATCCTAGTGTGTAAAATTCCAGATCAATCAATCAATCAATCAGGTTATCCTGGTGTGTAAAATTCCAAATCAATCAATCAACCAATCGATAACATAAGTAAAATTGTGAATGGTTCTCAATCAACTGCATTCTCGGCCGAATATCCCCAACCCCCAAATAAATGGTGCTATTTGTCACTGTTAGAGATCTTGCAGAAATAGTCTCTGTTAAGCACAGACATTTGATTACCTTTTACCCTGAGAGAACAGCAGTCTCAGCAGGCTATCGCTGAAGTATGCACTCTGCCCACCCACACTGTACTTAGCCTGTGGACAAACAAAGAGCTTCAGTCTCCAGTGGCATCAGCCCTTTGCCTTTCAGCAGCATTTAATCCATCAGTTTCCAGGGAGCAGTAACACACCCATCTTCTCCAACCTGGCCTATAGACAGACAGAGGGCATCAGCTGTGCCACCAAATGCTTTTTTGTGAGTATTAAATTGAAACACTGATTGAATATGACAGAAAAAATTCCACTTCTGTGCCAAGTAAAAGGGTCTGAAGGATATAAAATTATTCAAATGCTTCTCAAACCACCAAACACTAAAAGCTCTGTAAGGAGGCAGTGTGGTCTAATGATTAGAGCAAAAGGGCTACAAGTCTGAAAGGACAGGAGAGTGGTGGACCCTATCCAGGCTTATTTCATTGTACATTGATGTACAAACATACAGTGAGTTTGTATTTTAGAATTGTAAATCCCTTTTTTAGTGTTCTAAGATCATACACAAGACTGTATATTTATAGAAATACAGAATTACACATAGCCCCATAATGCAAAGCATCATGGGATGCATATGCAAACCATCATACATTTTAGACTGGTTCAGGGTCTCTCACACAATCAGCAAAGGGTGTAAACAGAAGACACAGACATGTGTTTCATCCTACCCAGGACTCCTAAGTGTGTCTCATCTGTATCACACTCCAGAGGAAATGAACCAGCCCTAAGTATATATTATATATAGGATAAAGTATGGAGTGGTGTGTGTAATGAGAATTTTACACCGCCCCCCCGAGGTGTTGGATGCCATATAAACCCCAAGAGCAAAGCTTGAGGGGTTTATCTTGGCATCCAACACTGAGGGAGGGTTGTAAAATTCGAGTTTATACACCACCCCATATTTTGTTTTATATAATTGTTGGGTTTCATTTTTTTCCACCACAGCAATTATATAAAATAAATAGAAAACGTCTCCCTGCTGTCGCCGTCCGACTGGGTTTCAGCAGGGTCAGTGGTCAGACGTGGCTGCTGGAAGAAAGGGTTGCTTTTTTTCTTTTAGGTTGTCCAGTTGTAGGAGTGTTTGTGTGGCCCTTTCTTTTTGTTTTAATGCACTTACTGCGGACTGAGAGTGGCAGTCTGGTCTCTGGCTTCTGGCTATGTGGAAGAACGGCAGCTGGTGCTGGTGCATGTGAAGCAGAATGGGAACCCGGCGTGTGTTTGCTGTAATAAACACTGCTTTATTACGGCAAATTATTCTGCGGGTTTCCAGTGGAAAAAATGGAACACATTAATTATATATTAGTATAGCCTTTCTGTATGCAACCATTTTACTTCACGAGTTAATCTATTCTGGTAGTTTCATGTCTTGCCCATATGCTCCTGTGGATCTTACAAATTACATTCTCCTGTTTATTTTTTATTGCACATATTTTCTTTGCAGGGTCTGTTGAATCTTACCTTTGTTCCCTCGCCCCTCCTCATGAGTCACTTCCCCTCTCCCAGGTCACACTTGGAAATTAGTTGTTGTAGTGCAGTCACAGTGTGCCTCCCTGGCTGAAACTTGTCAACCTGTGAAACTTTGGCTGCCAGTATAGCCTTCAGGTTAGAGTAACAAGCTGTGAATGAGCTTGGTACATCCAGCAGACATGGGTTTGATTTCCACAACTTCCACTTGCATACTGTGTGACCCTAAGCAAGTCACTTAACCGTCCAGTGCTACCAGGTTGCCTCTGAAAACAGGCATTGTGCCTAGTGTGCCTTAACTGGTTACCAAAGAATAAAAAAAATGTATTCACCACACTCCTTCAATCTCTCAGGTTGTGAGGAACTTTGTAAACTGCTTTCTAGAGATAAATGGTTTTGCTTCCCTCAAACTTTTGTGCATTTATTGTACTGCTCAGATAATCCAAAACTATGATTGAGGATGTCAGATATTGACCTTTATAATACTTTTGGAATGTCAAATAATGTTCTTTCCTTTTTTTTTATAATAACAACTTTATTAAAAATAGAACAGTGCTACAACAATGCAAAGGGCAGTAATTTCAAAAATAGCAGCAACAGTATTGCAGAGTAAAACTAGACAGCTGAATCTCAATAAATAAACCTGAAGCAAAATCCATACCAAAACTATACATGTATGCAACACACAGAAGACCCTCCTATAACTAACCCCACACAGAGCAAGTGCATATTAAGTACAGTAAATCACAAGAGACAAACACTAATACACTAGAAACAATGAAATAAAATAAATTGAAATCAGAGTTAAAATTAGAAGGTAAATGTTAACCTTTAAAGTTTAAAAATTTAAATTTAAAATTCAAAATAAGGTGAGGGAAGGGGAAATTGCCTACCCTGAAATGGAAAACTTTCAACCCCAATAAAAGAAGGCAATGAAAAAAAATCTCAGGAAACAAACTGTGTGTCAGTACGTAACCTATATGTAACCCAATATTACCAAACCTCTTCAAAAATGGAGAGCTTATTTATTAAATAATAAGAATGTTTTCCCCAAAAATAAAGTGAGTCAACCAAAACTATCCACAGAGATAGTACAGGAGGCTGAGGTCGCAACCACAACCTGCTAATCATCTTTTTCGCAATCACCACTAAAAGCGAGAAAAGTTTAAACTGACGACCGGTTAATAAATAAGAATCAGGCGGAATATGTAACAATATCAAAACAGGAGTAACAGGCTGAAGAAGTGTGATTATGTCTTCAATAATTTGAGAAATAGCCAGCCAATAGTGACGAAGTACTGGGTAAAGCCAAAAAACATGGGCATGGTCCGCTTAGTGCTAGCTGCACTGTCTCCAACACTCCCCGGCCTGGTGTCCCAAATATCACAAAGCAGACATTGGAGTTTGAAAAAATCTCATTCGGCACTTCCAAACATATTCTTTCAAATAAGATTCCATGGAAACTTTGTATGTCAGAAGTGCATACTTCTCCCAAAGGGTAAAATCACAAGGAGCTTGAAGCTCAGCAAGACATGAAGATAAAACAGGAAAAGTAGAATCTGAGAGCTGATCATGCAAAGAAGCATAGAGATGACCAATTAAGTGATCTTGAGTCTCCTCCTGTTAATAACAACAAATTAAAGCTATCAGGGTTGACAAGGAAGATGAAAATTACTTACAGTGAGTCGGTAAAGTATGAATAAGAACATTAGAACATAAGAAGTAGACGGCAGATGGGGACTACATGATCCATCTAGTCTGCCCAAGACATTTCTACCCCCTACCTGTTTTTATTATCCCTTAGGTGCCTGCATTGTCTGTCCTATGCTAGTTTGAATTCCCATACTGTACTCAATGCCACCACCTCTGGGGGCAGGCTGTTCCATGGTTCTACCCCCCTTTCCATGAAAAAAATATTTCCTTACATTGGTTCTAAATCTACCTCCCACCAGGTGCAGATTGTAACCCCTAGTACACATTGCTTTATTCTCCTGGAATAGATTTCCTGTCTGGGCTGTGTTGGTTCCTTTTATGTATTTGAATGTCTCTATCATGTCCCCCTATTTCTTCTCTGCTCCATAGAGTATAAGTTTAGTTCACAGAGTCTCATATTGAACTGTTCCTGATGCAGGCCCTGAATCATTTTGGTGGCCCTCCTCTGAACCCTTTCTAAGTGGTCTATGTCCGGTCTAGGTGCGCCCTACCAAACAGCATGCAGTATTCCAGGTGTGGCCTGACCAAGGACCTGTACAGCGGGATGATTACCTTGCACGTCTTGTAATCTCTCTACCGATGCAGCCGTGGATGCTGCTGGACTTCTGTGCTGCCTTTTCACATTCTTTCCCTACTTTCAGGTCTTCAGAAACAAAAACTCTGAGGTCCCGTTCCATCCATGTTTCTTCAAGTTGATGCCCATTCAGCGTGTACATCTTCCTTGGGTTACATTTACCCATGTGCATCACCTTACACTTCTTGGAGTTAAATTTTAACTGCCATTTTCCTGACCACTCTTCTAACTTCTTGAGATCAACTTCCATCCCAGAGGCACCTTCATCCATTTCTGCCCTGTTGCAGAGTTTTGTGTCATCTGCAAATAGGCAGACCTTCCCCATCAGCTCCTCGGCAATGTCACTGATGAATATGTTGAAGAGGACTGGGCCAAGTACTGACCCCTGTGGAACACCGCTGATAACTCTGCCCTCCTCTGAAAATGCCCAGTTGGCCAGGACTGTCTGGGACCTATCTTGAAGCCAGTTCTTAATCCAGCTGATTATTTTATGGTCTATGCCTTTGTGCTTCACTTTGTTTGCTAATCTCCTGTGGGGAATAGTGTCAAAGGCTTTGCTAAAATCTAATTAGATCACGTCCACTGCACCACCCTGGTCTACCATTCTGGTTACTGTGACAAGGAGCACTTGCCACTCTTGAGGACTGAACTTTTCTTAAATCTGTTGCAACAGTTCTTCTATTTCTTAGCCTAATCTATCCTTTACAATTTCTAGTCCATAAAGTTGGCCACCTATGGGCATCCCCTTTCCTTTCTTGACTATGCTATAGTGTCCGCTTTCATTTTCCTTTTCCCTCTCAGGCACTTGTACAAGGAGGTTATTGTGTTGACCTCCAAGTGTATGTAAAACAGGTTGTGTTTATCATTGTTGGATTTAGTATGTAATAGCACTATGTCATAAAATACCTTAATGTATATACCTTATGTTTATGAAACCTGTAAATGTTGAAAATGCCATAGCACTAGGTGTATTTGATAACGGTAAAAAGTACTATCAAACAATCTTTATTTTACCATGTGGAACACCATTGAGCAAGCTCATTTCCAAGGTGGGCCTGGTCAGTCATACAAAAATGCCAACAGATAAACAATACATATACAGGTACAGCACAGCTACTCCTATTATAGAGCAGCACAAATGTAAGAACAAATAATGTATACAGAGCTACATCATGAGAAGGATAATCAAACAGGATATATAATATTCACACATGTAATGTCTGTAATGACCATGACATTTCTATACCATGGCAGAATGAAGAGCAGTAAAGGTAGAGGAAAACCTAGGAAAGGCAGAAAGTATAAGACAGGAAAGGACACATACAAAGAGAGCAAGAAAGGATAGATATAAAGAGAGCAATGAGGCAGTAAAGGTTGATCACAGGAGGTATTAGGTTATTATTATAAAAATTAAGTTAGTTGTGCTAAACTGCATGTAAATTGCTGTAAACTGAACAAGTCACATGACGCTTTGCATTATGGAAGTATGTATGATGTTGTATTTCTTTGAAACTTGATTTGTTGCCAGTGCCCTTTGGGGCAACCCTTTTTTCAGTGATTCTGCATTGAGGTTCTTTGTCTGTAGCTTGTTTTTTTTTTGTTTGTTTGTTTTTGAGCCCCCACTACCCAAGCAAACAAGGCCCACATAGGGATGAAGGGTTTTCACTTAGAATATTTAGATCAGAGATCAGTGTCAGTAGTTGCTGGCTAAGTGCAGAAAAATGACATACATAGTCTGTTGCTACAAAGTGGTGTACTGAAGAAAGAATATGACATTGCTGAAGCTTGTTTCCTGTGTTTTGAATAAACAACACACAAAGATTGTGTGTTGAACCGGAAGTTCGGTGTCTGGTCCATCTATTATCCCACAACCCCTCCACAGTTACCCAGTCGAAGAAGTCCACCATATTCGTCAGATATGAGTGCCCTGCTGTGAACCCGTGCTGCTTTGGGGTGAGTCTTCTGCTATCATATAGGTGTTCTGTTATCTTCTCTTCAAGCAATGCTGTTTTCCCCACCACTGAGGTTAGGCTGACAGATCAATAGTTCCCTGGTTCCTCCCTGCTTCCACTCTGCTTATAAGAGCTAAGCTACAGATACCTGTAGTAATCTGTCGAAGGCAAAAAATATGTTGCCAATAATTCAGAAAAGGTGTGAACTCTGTGAGTATCAAGATACTGATGCAAATACAGTAAGTTAAGCCCAGCCTTGACCAATGATGAAGAAATAGATCCATAAAATTTAATGGGTTTGAGGGGACTATGGCACAGCATCCAACAAAGAAGCCCACTCACCTAAGTATCACTGACAGACCCAGTGCCAAATCTTAAAAGTCATAACTGTATAACAAAAATATTTGAAAAAGGCATATAATAAATGTGAAAAAGTGAACAGCCAATATCATATAAATCACAAATTCAATATCTTTCCAATATACCTAATAACATGCAGAAGTCCATAAACAGACTACACAAAGGTGAGAGGCATAAGCATACAAACGAAGATTAGGAAGTCCAATACCCCCTTGAGCCGGTAGAAGATATAATATAGTAGACCTAATTCTAGGATGCTGACCTCTCCAAATAAAGCAGGATATTTTTAAAGCGGGATATAAATTTATGCCAATCCTGACAATAATGGGGTGGGAAGAGAGGAAGGGTTTACAAAAGAAGCAATATAAGGGGAAGGACATTCATCTTAATTTTGTGAGCTCATTGTAGAAAGGATAAATTCAGCCCCAACCATCTCACCAAATCCAAGGTAATCTGCTATGTTAAAGGCTCATAATTTAGAAGCAAAACAAAATGGTTATATTAAATGCACGCTGAATTGTTTTGCTTTTAGACCACATGCTGACGCAGCGCCTTGTCTTTGTTTTTTTACAATTTGTATGTCATAATTTAGAAGTTCCAAATCATCCAAAGTGTTAGTTAAATACCACCCAAATATTTAGTAGAGTTACAGTTCCAGCAAGCATGAAGGAGATCCTGAACCGAAGAGGAAGAAGTATAATTAAAAGTCAAAATTTTAGTTTTTTGTCTGTGAAAATGAAAACCCGCCAAGGACTCAAAGCAAGAAAAAATATCGAGAACTGTCCAAAATGAGCAGGACAGGTTTGTAACAGTCAATAAAATGTCAGCCATAAAACGCCCTATTCAATAGTCCCACCCACCTATAGGAATATCCTGTACATCACAAGACCCACAGATATGTGAAGCCAATGGCTCAATATATAACGCAAACCAAAAGTGATGAGAGAGGACAACCTTGGTGAGTACCACACCCCAAACAGAATGACTGTGAAATAACACCATTAAGTTTATCATATGCCAACAGAGAGGCATATAAAGATTGCAACAAAGTAACAAAAGATAGAAGAAAACAAAAAACCTGCAACATAGCCCAAAGAAAAGGCCAATACACCCAGTCTAAGGCTTTCTCTGTGTCCAAGCTGGCCAGGACCAAGGACAAAGAATGCTGATTAACGTAATATGACAACAGAGTTCTCTGAACATTGTCATGTACCTGACGGCACAGTACAAAACAAACTTGATCTCAGTCTAGCAAGGCAGGGAGAAGGCTCTCAAGCCAAATTGACATAAATCATTTATAATTGAAATTTAATTAAAAAAAAATCAGACGATAGGATGCCGGGGAAGTTTGATCCTTTCCCGGTTTGGGGAGGGCAGCTATAATAGCATAATGCCATGAAGGGGGCAGGGAGCCCCTTCCTGAAGGGGGCGATATAGCTGTAAAAGAAGGGGTTTAAGTAAAGCCCCCAGAGTAGGTGCTTTATTGAACTCCAAGAGAAAACCTTCCAAGCCAGGACATTTACTGGTTTTCGATGCACGTTGTCCAAGTACAATTTTCGCCAAAGTGACAGGGAAAAGAAGAACCTGAGCCCATTCAGGTGATAAAACAGGGAGCTGTGCCTGAAATAAAAATGAAAATGCCCGCTGGTCCGGTGAATATCAGAAACATAATGAGAAACATGGCCCATATCAGGGTCTCTAAGCTTCAAAACTGTGGCTTCAGTTCGATAGACTCGGAGACGCTGCGCCAGTCTTCGAACACCTCAAGAACCCCCTTTGTAAAATTTGTGCCTAAGATAAAAGAGTGCAATATCCACCTTTTCATCTAATAACTTTTGTAACTGGACTTTCACGTCTAATAGTTGATCTCAAACAGTACAAAAAAAACCACATAAAAGACAATTGAAGGGTATGTACCTTAAAATGAAGATCCTGAATCTTACGTTCATGGTCCCTATGACAGGCAGTGTCATATGCAATTATAATGCCTTTTAGAACTGATTTAAGAGTATCCCATAAAATACTATAGGACACCTCTCCCGAGTCATTCTCCACTAAAAACAGATATTCGATCCATCAACTGTGTCAATAGCTGTTGGTCAGGTAAAACACCAGGGTATAAGCACCACGTGGTCTGGCCTTTTGGTATGCCCAATGCAAAGAGAGCACAAACTGGAGTGCGATCGGAGAGATGCTGCAGACCATGATGAACCAAGGGGACACAATTTAAAGATAGAGTGGGGGCGGTTCAGGGGCAATGTGAGGAAATATTTTTTCACAGAGAGGGTGGTGGACACATGGAACAGCCTTCCTGAGGAGGTTGTAGGGTCTAAAACTGTGGGAGAATTCAAGAATACATGGGACAGACATAAGGCAATTCTTGTGGGGGGTATGAAGAAATAGGCTGTTGGTTAACTAGGATCTGCAGCTTATCCTGTAGGTAGGGAATTGGGCAGACTAGGTGGGCCAAGCGGTGCTTATCTGCCATCAAAGTCTATGTTTCTATGAACATCATGAAGAACATTAGTATGGTCAGTCGTAGTAAGAAGGTAGTTCAGCCAAGCATACTGACGATGTCTAGGGGAAAAGTGTGTGTATTCTTTATCTGAGGGATGAAGGTGACGCCAAATGTCAAAAAAAAAAAAACTGACATAAGCTATCATGCAAATACTGTTAAACAGAGCAAACATGAGAAGCCTTTGGATTACTGGCATCCAAACAGGGATTTAAAACAAAATTTAATTTGCCTCCCCATATTAATTGTCCATGTAAATAATTGAGAAATTGTGAAAAAAAAGGAGGATAAGACCTTATGATCTGACCCAGGAAGAAAATAGGTATTAGCCAAGGTTATACTACGCACAAATAACTGGCCCATAACAATGACATATCATCCTTCAGCATCAGCTGCAGTATGCTGCATTTCAAAAGGCAGACCGCATCAGCCCCCGTCGCCACCCAGAATAATGAGAAGAGAAAAAAGCCTGGCCAAAACCCATTTGGAGATATTTCCTATGTTCCTCCTGGGGCAGATGAGTATGCAGAAGAAAAATAATGGCCGCCTGCTGCCGCCTGAAATATTGGAGAAAACAGAATCTCTTAATCAGGCTGTGCACCCCATTAACAGTATAGGAAAAAAAAACTTTTGTGTAGGCAGTCATTCATATAAAAAATAGAAAAGAGAAAAGCACACAGCTTATGAAACTCCTAGAAAAACAAACACAGGCAAAACCTGAAAAATCAAGCAGCAACAGGGTCGAGATCCTCTACCTCGCCTCCAGAACCAGATACAAGTAACAACAAAATCTCAAACTTGAAATCCATAGAAGAAAGGAATAACAAATTGTGAACTGCCCCTTAACCACAAAAAGAACCACACATAATATAGCAAACTTTGAACAAAAGAGTAAACATGATGTTGAATAGTATGTATAAAAGCAGCATAACAAAACAAGAACTAGCCGATAATGTTCTTTCCAATGTTGCTGCTCATCAGATAATTTTTTTGGATTAGATAACGATAATTTGTTCCGAATATTTGCTTATCTGACAACACTAATCAAGACCCAAGCTCATCTGATCTGAATTTGTGCTGGTACAAGTCTGTTGAGGATGGTTGTCCTTAGCACACCACCGCAACCTCCCCTCCCCTCTAAATGACCGTGCATGCAGTGTAAAAATGTATCCCCTTACTCCAGGCCACTTAGCACCCATTTTTCCTCCTTCCCCTGCCAACACACACAGTAAATTGTGCCCCTTCCACCAGTCTACTTACCACCCCATCCCACCCTCCTCCCCATTACCACACATAATAAATTGTGTCCCCTTCCTGTAGCCCACTAAACATCCCATCCCCCTATCTTCCCCAGACACCACACATAATAAATTGTATCCCGCTTTCTCCCATCCTCCACACAAACAGTACTTCCAGCCCATTAAGCGCCCCATTCCTCCCTTCTCCCCACAGCTACCACACATGTATTACATTGCACACCTTTCTCCAACTGACCTAGCAGCTCATCCCGCCCTCCTCCCTCTAGCTACCAAACGCATACTAAATTATACCCCTTCTTCCAACCTATTTAGCAGCCCATCCCACCATTCCTCCCCAAGCACCACACACACAATAAATGGTACCCCATCCCAAACCACTTAGCACCCCATCCCACCAACCTCCCTTTAGCTACCAAACACTTAATAAATTATACCCCCTTCTTCCAACCCACGTAGCACCCATCCCACCATTCTTCCCCAAGCACCACATACAACAAATGGTAACTCCTTCCCACAACCCACTTAACACCCCATCTCACAATTCCTCCCAAACCACCACACACAAAATAAATTGTAGCCCCTTCCCCAGCCCACTTAGCACTCCACCCCACCATTCCTCCCCAAGCACCACACACACACACAATAAAAATAGTACCCACTTCCCCTAACACACTTAGCACACCACTCCACCATTCCTCCTCAACAACCACCACACACAGAATAAATGGTACCCCCTTCCTCCAACCCACTTAGCACTCCATCCCACTATTCCTCCCCAAATACCGCATACACAATAAATGGGCTGGTAGTATAACCTAGATGTTAATGTAATGTGCTGTGAATGAGCTTGCTACATCCAGCAGATCTGAGTTTGATTACCACATCCTCCACTTCCATACTGTGTGACATACTAAACAAGTCACTAAACCTCCCCAGTGCTTCAGGGTCACCCCTAAAAACAGGCATATGTACCTAGAATACTAAATTTTACCCCCTTTTTACAACCTACTTAGCACCCTACCTCACCTTTCCTCCCTAACCATCACATTCACAATAAGTGGTACCCCATTCTTCCAACAGACTTAGCACTCCATCCCACCATTCCTTCCCAACCACCACACACAATAAGTAATACCTCCTCCCCTTAACCACTTAACACCTCACCCACCATTCCTCCCCACCCATCCCACACACAATAAAAATGGTACCCTTTCCTTTAAGCCACTTAGCACCCTGTCCCACCATTCCTCCCCAACCACCAAATGCACAATAAATGGTACCCCTTTCTCCTAATCCACTTAGCACCCCATCCCACTGTTCCTCCCCAACCCCCCCACACGCAATAAATGATACCCCTATCCCAAACCCACTCAGCATCCCATCCTACTGTTCCTCCTGAACCACCAAACACACAATGAATGACACCCATTCCCCAACACAATTAGCAACCTATCCCACCATTCCTCTCCAACCAACACACACACAAGAAACTGTACCACAGCCCACTTACTAGAACATCATCTCTCTTTCTCCTCCCTATCCATTACACACACAGATTATAATACATAAAGTACACCATTCCCCCAGAAAACATAGCTTTGACTCCCACCCTCCTTCCCTGCCATGTATACTTAAAAAACAAATACTAGATGGTGGCGATCAGTACAGTCTTCCTCACACCAACCCCTCCAGCTGCCATCTAAATGAATGACTGATTGAACTGGTATAGTATTACTTTCAATATGATCCCTTGTATTCTGTATTTATACTGTGTCCATTTGAGGTGGTGTTAGGAGGGCTGGGCATGTTGTCATACTTTATTTACAGGTGGTTGAGTGGTGGGGAGGAGGCAATGTATGCTAAGTAATGCTTATTAAAATTGTTATTACCCTACGGCAGTAGCACACAATTGCAGCGTTTGCATTCGGGACATTTTGTGAAATTGCACCACAATCCAGCATCATTTTGTTTTCTCATTTTTTTCTCACAAAATGTGCATTTTTTTTGTCAGAGTACACATTTTTACAAGTTTGAGTTCTTAACAATGTGAAATTTCAGCAAACAGCACCATTGTTTTTTTACAAAATGACTTTTAAAAAAATGTGAATTCATAAAAATGTGCAATTTTTGCAAAAAATGCCACTGGCTAGTCACAACAATGGTTTTCTCTTTAATATGCAGCTCTTAGTACAATTTCCTGGTACAGATTACTGGCATGCTGGCTCTGCTGCAGTACAGTTAATTTCGGTGCTGATGCTTGGAAATGAGAGCACTGCACATGTACTGTGCTGCTGCGCATGTTGCACGACCTCTTTATGGATGGAGTGCTTTTAATGCTACTGGCTGACTGCAAAAAACAAAAATGTTTCCTTGTAATTTACAACTGACAGTACAGTTTAGCTGTTTAGTTTATGCTGGTGCTACTGTTATATGGCAAATTTCAGTGCTGATGCCTTGGAATGACAGCACGGCACAGACAGTGCACATGATGCATGCCCTCTACTTGAGTATGGTGCTTGTGCTGCTACTGGCTTATCACAACCCCACATATACAACACACACACACAGTTTTACATTTAGTATACAGCTGCTATAAAATTTCCCTGTACAATGTCGGCCGGCACTGGTGAATTTCAGTGTTGATGCCTGGAGAGTACAACACTGCAAGTGTAAAATGTTACTTTGCATGAGGCAGGACCCCAACTTGCATTGTGTACTTGCATTGCTACTTGCTGATCACACAAGCACTGTTTTCCTTTTACTATATAGTTGCTACCACAGTTTCCCTGTATAATTCCAGCAGGTGCTACTGCTGCACAGGGAACTCAGCAGTGAGGCTAGGTTGGAAATTACAGTACTGTACACATATTGCGCTTGTGGGCATGAGGCAGGACCCCTACATCAGTGGGTCACTTGTATTGCTATTGAATGATCACAACAATGTTTGGGCACATTACCAAAGATAAATCCATTTCCGCCCCCACCAAAAAGAAACAAAAATTCTTCAAATGATTGGCATTTCATCCTTGAACCACCACATCAGTCCCCCTTCAAGACCAAAATGGGACTATTACTTTGACCTTAAAGTTTTCCCTGCAGCAGGCACTCCTAAATGACAACAGTATTCTTCCAGTCTGTACATGCAGTGCTTTGATGTTTAAACAAGCTACATTATGTCTCATTGGAATCCACATCCAGCCACTACCGTACACCAGCATTCCAACATGTCATTCAGCTCTGCTTTCACTGACCTGAAGAGAAAAAACTCCCAAAAGCTACTCTCAAAAACATTTTTGTTGGTCCAATCAAAGGTATCACCTGCAACACATTTGTTGTTTTTTCTTATTCTACAGCTTTGACTGGATTAATATGGCTACTAAATTTCTTTGACAAAAAAAAAGTTTTCTTTTCAGTATACAGCTGCTAGCACAATTTCCCTGTACAATTTTTGCAATAGCTACTCTTACAAAAATGCAATAAATGTGCTAGTATTTTGATTTGTACCATATGCAAGGATACATGCTGGCATATGCAAGACACATGAAGGTTTTATGTAAGAATTCTATGTAAGGAATTTATATAAAGCTTGTGACCCTTTCCTTGCGTGAAATATCATTAGATGTAAGAAAAAAACATGTGGGAGGTTTACATCACTACAGTGTCATTATTGGTTTTACATGTTCCTGATGTGGGACTAGAACCTACAACCTTTTGGTTGCTAAGGAGGGTTTGCAACATATTGAATTAGTGACACTGTGTGGTTCAAGTGTCTTGCAAAAAAGGTCATAAGCAGACACTCAAGCAGTAATCTTGATTAATTATTTCCTACCTTTTTAAAAGTAATTGTCCTTATTCTGCTCTCAATATTTTTGTTTCAAATGCACAATACTGCTCTTAAAACTCTGAGTGGTCTCCATGTTGGTATTAACATACACTTGATGTCATGATAATATACTTATGGCATCACACTACTATCACGTACAGTAGGAATAGAAGAGAAGAAAAAGATGTCAATATATGGAGGGCATAGGGAGAATAGAAAGGGACTTGGGGTGGGGTGTTTTGGAGGAGGGGCAATTGCTCCCCTCAGGTAAAAAGCAGAGGGAGGTCAGTAAAGAGGAAGACTGTTTGGAATATGATGGGGCTAGGGGTGACCAAGGGCAAGGGGGAGGAGCAAGGGAAGAAGAGGGGAGGGGTAGGCAGCCAAGTAGAGGGGAGGGAGGCACTTGGTCAAAAAGAAGGGAGAGAATCAGGAGTGGAGGAGGGTAGTGTTCCTTTAATAGTAGAAGTCTCAGGAACAAAATGGACTACTGGCAAGCCATGATAGCATAGTTAAAGGTGGATCTGGCAGTGGTCACTGAGACCTGAGCTAGCCCAAATCATGACTGGACCTCTCTATGCTAGGGTATCCTCACTATAGAAGGGGCAGGAAGATGGAGAAGGGGTGAAGATGGCACTAAATGTCAGGGAAGGCATATCTACCACTAGGGAGAAAGTAGGGAATGGGAAACTGCAGGTACTGTGGGTACAAATCCAAATGACAGCAGGAAAGAAATTAAGGCAGGGTGTAATTTATAGGCCACTTAAATGGATGAGGATAAGGCTAGGGAGCTGTTACCATGATCAGGATAGCATATGAACATGTGAACATACAAAGAAGCCAGCAGATGAAGGCCATTTGGTCTATCAAGTCTGCTCATATTGCAGGATTCACAGCTTGAGCTAATGGCCCTGCCCTCCCTCCCCACTTCTTCCATCCTCTCTACCCATGATCCTTACTTTCCCCCATGCCTATACCAGCCTCTCTTAAAGCTGCCCACTGTCTTCAACTAGATGACCTCTTCCAGCAGCACATTCCAAGTGTCCACCACCCTCTCTGTGAAGAATTGCTTCCTGACCTCCCTCCTAAACCTCTCACTCTTCAGTTTAAGATAAGATAGCAGATGAAAGAGGCAAAATGGTGGAAAATGGGGAGTTCATTTTGCTTAAGATGGATTGGCATGTCCTGTCCATCACCTGTGCTAGGAGCCAGTTGATGCTGGATGCAGACCAAGACAAGTTCTGGGGGGCATGAGGTCATATTGGTGAAAACAAAAACAGCATGATAACAAATGCTGTAGGCAAATCACCATCCACAAACATAAGGTCGGTTAAAACATCGACCTTACAAAAAAACAGCGCACTCCATTGAAAGCAATGTTTTTTTTGTATTTTCTTGGGCACTCCGCCCCCTCACACCACTGATGTTGGGGGGTCTTTGCCCCACACACCCCTTGGAGTTAAAATAACTAACTCCAAGGGGGTGTGGATTTTGGGATGGGGAGAAACTTGAGAGGGAGAAAAATTATTTTTTAATAAAATAAAAAACGCAACACCAGGAGACCTGGGGTTGGGGGGGGACTGTGATCCCATGTCTTCTAATCTGCTGTGTGCTGGAGCCCTAGCCACTCCATCATGGGAGTGGTTCAACCAGACACCACACATACAGCAATTTGATTGCTCCCTCTTTGCAGCGGACAGTGACCAGGGTAGAGGAGGTAGTTTCCTAACACTCTTCTACCCAGGTCGCTGTCAATGTAGTCATTGTTCTGACAACACAGTTAATACCACATAGTTATTACAGTGACATATTGATCTGGTACCATTCTGGGGTAACTAAGCCAAGACAATAGGGTGCCATCTTGAACATGGTATTTACAAACGGAGATCTTCTCTGGGACATTGTGATGGAAGAGCCCTTGGGGAGTAGTGAGCCCGGGATGGGGTTGCTCCAAGTTGACATAAGAACATACATACATAGATACATAGACAGTGTCGGCAGATAAGGGCCTATGGCCCACCCAGTCTGCCCATTTGAGTTGGTAAGTTCAGTTTATGTTTTCCTAGAAGTCTGTTGCCCCTTACCCCTGAACTCCAGAATTCCTTTATGTCTATCCCATGCATTCTTAAATCCTGATTGTTTCAGCCCCCACCACTTCCTCTGGCAGGGTGTTCCACTTGTCCACGACCCATTCTGTGAAGAAATTTTTCCTCACGTTTCCTCTGAATCATCCTCCCTCCAACTTCATCCCATGCCCTCTAGTCCTGGAACATCTTTTTCGCTTAAAAATAGTGTATTCCTGCACCCTGTTCCTCCCTGTAAGATACTTGTATGTCTCTATCATATCCCCTCTCTCCCTCCTCTCCTCCAGGGAGTAAATGATCAGTTCCTTCAACCTGTCTTCATAGGACTTGTGATGCAATCCATGCACCATCTTTGTTGCCCTCCTCTGAACCTTCTCTACCCTGTCTATGTCCTTACGTAGGTATGGTCTCCAGAATGTACACTGTACTCCAGGTGGGGCCTCACTAGTGTCTTGTATAGCAGAATTATGACCTCCCTTTTCCTGCTGGTGATGCCCCTGTCTATACATTCCAGCATCCTATTTGCTTTACCTGCTGCCTTGTCATACTGTTTCCCTACCTTGAGGTCATCAGAGATGATAACCCCAAGATCCCTTTTCTGTTTGGTGCATGCTATATCCTCACCCCCCAACTGATATATTGTGCTAGGGTTTTTGTGCCCCATATGCATTATTTTGCACTTCCTTGCATTGAATTTCAACTGCCAAACCCCTGACCATTCTTCAAGTTTCTGCAGGTCCCTTCTCATTCTGTCTACACCCTCTGATGTGTCTACTCTGTTACAGAGCTTTGTGTCATCAGTGAACAGTGAAATTCTGCCTTCTAGGTCCTGCACAATGTCACTGATGAAGATGTTGAATAGGACCGGTCCCAGCACTGATCCCTGTGGTACCCCACAGGTCACTCTTCCCTCTGTGGAGTGACAGCCATTTACCACCACCCTCTGTGTCCTGCCACTCAGCCAGCTACCCACCCACCACACTACTGTCCTGCCCACACCCATATTCCCCAGTTTGTGTAATAGTCTTCTATGCGGCACAGTGTCAAAGACCTTGCTGAAGTCCAGATAAGCCATGTCCACTGGCCTTCCCTGATCCACCTTCCTAGTCACCCAGTCAAAAATTCAATGAGGTTGATCTGACATGACCTCCCCCTGGTGAAACCATGCTGCCTTGGGTCCTGTAGTCCATTGACAACCAGATGTTCCACCAATCTCTCCTTCAGCAGTGCTTCCATGATCTTCCCCACTACTGAGGTGAGGCTGTCTGGTCTGTAGTTCCCTGCTTCCTCTTTGTTCCCACTTTTGTACAAGGGGACTACATCTGCTGTCCTCCAGTCTTTGGGTACCTCCCCTGTTTCCAGTGATCAGCTAAACAGGATAGCTAGAGGTTCAGCCACCACCTCTCTTAGTTCTTTAAGGACCCTGGGGTGCACTCCATCTGGCCCCATTGCTTTATCGACTCTTATTACTTCCAGTTCCTTCAGGACCCTTTCTCGTGTAAAGGGACTTGTGTCCATTTCTGCACCATTCTCACCCCTTGTACTCCCTTCAGACCCATTACCCTCCTCTTTCTCAGTAAAGACTGAGCAGAAATGCCTGTTCAATATGTCGGCTTTACTGTTGTCATCCTCCACGCAGCCCCCATCCTCCCCCTTCAGTTTCACTATCCCTCCCTTTGTCTTTCTTTTTTCACTTATGTGCCTGTAAAAGGTTTTGCCCCCTCTACCCACTGATTTTGCAATGTGTTCTTCTGTCTGAGCTTTGGCTTCCCTTACTGACCTCCCTGCCTCCCTTTGCTTCTCCTGGTACTTCTGCCTATCCCCTTCTGCCTGTGTCTTTTTGTATTGCCTGAATACAATCTTTTTGGCTTTCACTTTCTTGGCTACCTCTTTGGAAAACCATAATGGTCTCCTCTTCCTTAATCCTCAAACATCAAGCAGGAAAACAAAAGTGCTACATTTCAGGAAGGCCAACTATGGTAAGATGGGAGAGACTGTGAGCGGACACCTAGCTAGCCTTGAGGAAAATATGAGTGTGGAGCTAAAGTGGACAATGATCAGGGAAGGGATTAAGGCAGCCGTGAACACATGTTTGAAGCAAAAGGGGAAGAATTACAAAGTCTGAAAACCAAGTTTGTTCAGATGGGAGGTGAGCCAGGTAGGAAAAGATAAGAGGGACACATATAGGAAGGACACGATTTCCTGAAAGGATGAGGATGAGGGGGACAACTTGAAGAAAGCTAGGGAGGCTGGAATGTCACTTAAGCAGGTCATGGCCAAGGCCACTGATTTACGGTGATTAAAACAATTAAATTCCGTTTTCAAGACTTAAGATTCCGGAATTTCACCGGTGATTGTTACTCTAATTTCCGGATTTTACCGGGATTCTGTTATCATTCTTTTAGTATGTGCATAAATAATCAGAATTAAAGAAGGCTTAATATACAGAGCATTAAATAAAGCAAACTGAAAATAGTACAGGAAGGAATTAAAAGAAAAACAGACTTTTTTTATAGATTTACTGATCTGATAGAAAATGCCAGATTCCATGAAATCTTCATTTTTACCGGTTTTCAGGCAGCCCTAATTCCGGAATTTTACCGGATTTTCCAGTAAAAACCGAAAAACAGTGACTTTGGCCATGGCTAGTAAGGAGCTGCAAATTGCAGAGATTAAGGGAGATGGGAAAGCCTTCTTCAGAAATGGTGGGTGATCTGAACCTGATGGCCATTGATTGGGATGTTCCGGTGGCTAGGAGCACTGGCAGTCAGGCCTTAACTGATGCTTTCTAATACTGTCAATTTGTACAGCTAGTAAAGGAATCTTCCAAACAGACTACAATTCTTGATGTCATGCTCACTAACTCGAATGTGGTACGAGCTGTTGGATTTAGGGAGCTACTGGGGAACAACGACTATAACTCCATATGGTTTGAACTGGCCCCCGGGTCCAGTACACTGTAATTGAGAACCGAAGTCCTAGATTTTAGAAGGGTGGACTTCAATAGACAGAGGGTGCTCATCAGGGATAAGTTAGTAGAAATGGACAACAGAGGTGACATGGAAGAGAGATGGGGTCAATTAACCCTTGCTGTGCTACGGACTGATATATCAGTCCAGAATTACTATGCATTCTAATTCTATTGGCAACCTAAGGGTTAAGGGGGCCATTCTCAGTGCATCTAAGGAATGCATGAGATCAGTAACCAAAAGAGCAGGTTCAAGAGGCCATTGTGGTTCTCAGCAAGAGTCAGGGAAGTGCTTAGGGCAAATAAAAAGGCCTTCTTCAATTATAAAGAAAAGCAGGGGATGAAGAATGGAGAGAACACTCACTGAAAGAATAAGGGAGACAGAGAGGGTGGCTAGGGAGATACAAGCATATGCACAGCTATGTTTTGCGTAGGGGTCAAGAGCACAGTAAAGCAGTTCTTCATATATATTTTGGGGGGAAAGAAAGAAAGGAGGAGGAATTGTAAGACTAGCTGAGGGAGGCAGGGTAATAGATGATGACAGGTAAAAGGCCGCTGTCCTTAACAATTACTTTTGTTCAGTTTTCACTAGGGAAGATGGCCAGAAAGTTTTATTTTATTTTTTGTTTCAGTCTTTGGTAACTGGGTAAGGCCCAATAAGCACAATTGCCTGTTTTCAGGGGTGACCTGGGAGCACTGGGCGGTTAATTGACTTGCTCAGAGTCACACAGTATGCAAGTGGAGGTTGTGAGAATTAAACCAAGGCCTGGTCTGCTGGATGTACCAAGCTCGTTCACAGCTCATTACTCTAACCTCTAGGCTATACTGCCAGCCAAGAGTGGCATCAAAGCGGCCACTAAGGGGGTCCCAGAGATGAGGCAGTTAATATTTACTAGCAAAAGGGTCCTGATAGGGCTGACACCCCTAAAGATACATAAGGTCCCAGAATCGGGTGGGTTACATCAGAGAATACTCAGGGAATTTGCAGCAGAACTCACCAACACCTGGAAGTCTGTTCAGCAGTTCACTTAGGACAGGGTTAGTTCCAAAGGATAGGAACATGTCAGATGTAGTTTCATTCCATAAGGGGTGGACAAGGAACAAGCAAGGAACTACAGACCTGTCAGTCTTCCCTCTACTGTAGGGAAGCTGATGGAGTCACTGGTCAAAGAGGACCTTGTGGACTACTCAGAGAACAACGGTCTCTGGTGTAGTAAACAGCATGGATTCACAGCAGGGAGATGTTGTCAGACTAATTTAATAGTTTTCTTTGATTGGGTAAAGAGTTAGACAGTAGCTATGCTGGGGATTTGCTTTACTTCAACATCAGCAAGGTTTTCAGCTTGGTACCTCAAAGATGCTTATTGAAGAAGATGTTGGATCTGGGTGCAGCTGAAGTCATAGTAAACTGGGTAGGTAACTGGTTAAATGGGAGGCAGCAGAGGGTTGTGGTCAAAAAGGTTAAATCAGAAGAGAGGGATGTTACAAGCCAGGTTCCACGGAGCTCTGTCCTTGGTCCGTTCCTCTTCAACATGTTCATCAGCCACATTGGTGTGGAAATCCGGGGCAGGTTGTGTCTCTTTATTGGTGACATGATGCTCTGTGAGAGTGTGATAGTGATGAGAGAAAAAGGGAAAATGCAGAGTGACTTACAAAAGCTAAAGTGGTGGTCGGGGGTTTGACAGTTGAAATTCAATGCCAAAAAGTGCAAAGTAGTGCACGCAGGGAACGAGAACCCCATGGTGGAGTACTGGATGGGAGGGGCGAAACTTAGCACTGTGATGGAGAAACAAAACCTTGCAGTTATCATCAGTGACTCCCTAAAGCAATCGAGTCAGTGCAACAAGGCTTCTAGCAAGGCCAGTAGGATGCTGGGATGTATCAGGAGGGGTATTGATAGCAGAAAGGGAGAAGTAATACTTCCCCGATATACTGTAGGTCCCTGGTGAGGCCACACCTGGAGTACTGTGCTCAGTTCTGGAGTCCTCACCTCAGGAAGGATAGAGATAGGCTGATGATGATGCAATGCAGAGTAACAAAAATTATTCAGGGCCAACAGGGCAGGTCCTATGACGAATGCCTCAAGGCACTGAGCATGTACTCACTGGAGAACAGAAGGGAGAGAGGAGATATAATAGACCTTCAAGTTCCTAAGAGGAATTAAAAAGGTGAACTGCAGGGAACTATTTAGCTTGAATACTAGTGCTGTGTGGAATTTTCAAATTCCAGCAAAATGAAATTTTGTGGGATTTTTGAAATTCTGCTGAAATTCCACCGAATTTCACCAGAAACGTAATGGTAGAATTCTACAGCAGAAAATGGTTGCACAATGATTTTCGGTAGACAAATTGCTGTTCCGCAAAATATTATTCTGCAGATCTCAATCTTTTCCACAGAAATAGCTGCAAAATGATTTCCACAGAAAAAAGCTGTTCTGTGGAATATTAGTCCAAAGATTATAGCAGGTGGAATTCTGCAGAAGAATCAGAAAAATTCCAGCAGAAATTCCGCCAGCAGAATGGTCATACCGCATTAATGTTGCCAGTGAATTCCACATTCTGCACAGCACTGTTGAATACTAATTCAAGGTCACATGGATATGAGTGGAAACTAACAAGAAGGAGGTTCAGAGGGCCGTGAGAAAGCACTATTTTACAGGAAGGGTGGTGGAGCTGTGGAACTATCTGCCAGCTGAGCTGGTGGGAGTGAATACTGTTTGTGGTTTCAAGCATGGTTGAGACAGAATGAAGGGTACAGTTGTTACTCAGGGTGAGAGAATCAGGAATAAAAATAGGGGGAAGATGGGGAGGGCCAGGACTCTGGAGGAACAGTAGTTCCCAGGCATATTAGGGAACTTGGGCAGACTGGAAGGACTGCTGGTATTTTTTCTGTTTTCATTGTCTATGTTTCTATGTGTCTACATCAGCAAAAAGTGTGACAAGGTAGGCACAGTAAAGCTAACAAAGGGGGAGGGTTGGGTAGAAGGCAGTAAAGAGAGGGCAGAGGTGCTGAATGAATGTTTCTGCTCTGTCTTTACTAAGGAAAAGGATGGAACAGTGATGCATGGGAGGATGGGTGGGAGTGGTGAAATGGGGGTCATTGCTGAGGACATAATAACAGAAGACAAGGTTAGGAAAGGCCCTACGTCCCTGAAGATGAACAAGTCACCAGAACTGAATGACTTGGACCTAAGAGATTTTTTTTTTTTTTTATCATTTAACAATTTTTCTCTTTTTCTCTCTTTTTCTGAAAAATGCTACCCTTTTGGACTTTCTTGGGTCCCTTGAGGTACTTAAATGTTTCTGTCATATTCCCCCTCTCCCTCCTTTCCTCAAGGGTTTACATATTAAATTCTTTTAGGCTCTCCCCGTATGGCTTCTGTTGCAGACCCTGCACCATTTTAGTTGCCCTCCTCTGGACTGCCTCCATCCTGTCTATGTCCTTGAGGAGATAGGGACTCCAGAACTGGACGCCGTACTCCAGATGGGGTCTCACCAACTGTCTGTACAGAGGCATAACAACTTCTTGTTTTCTACTGGTGATGCCTCTCCCTATACAACCCAGTATCCACCCAGCCATTCCTACTGTCTTCCCACATTGCTTGCTAACCTTTAGGTCATCTGATATGATTAACCCCAAGTCTCTTTCCATTTTTTTTGTTGTTATTACCTCCCCCCCATTGTGTACCCTTCCCTTGGGTTTTTGTTTTCCAGGTGCATTACTTTGCATTTTTATGGACTGAATCCAAGCTGCCATACTTTTGACCATTCCTCCAACCTTGCCAAGTCCCTTCTCATCCTTTCCACCTCACCTTGTGTATTAACCCTATTGCAGATCTTTATGTCTTCTGCAAAGAGGCATACTTTTCCTTCCAGTCCCTCTGCAGTGTCACCTATAAAACCATTAAAAAGGACCAGACCCAGTACTGAACCCTGCAGTACCCCACTAGTAACCCCTCTTTCTTCAGAGTGGACTCCATTTACTATTACCTTCTGTGTCCTGTTGTCTAGCCAATGTTTTACCCAGGCTACCACCCTAGGACCTACTCCCAGGCTGGCTAATTTGTTTATTAATCTTTTGTGTGGGACTGTGTCAAATGCCTTGCTAAAGTCTAGGTAGGCCATGTTCACAGCCCCTCCCTGGTCCACTGCTTTGGTCACCCAGTCAAAGAAATCGATTAGATTCATCTGACATGACCTTCTCACTGTGAATCTATGCTGCCTTGGGTCCCCACTGGCCTATAGGTACTCAACAGTGCTTTTCTTCAGAAGTAATACCATCATTTTCCATACCACTGAGGTTAAACTGACAGGTCTGTAGTTTCCTGCCTCTGTCTTGCTCCCACTTTAATGAAGGGGAATCACATCTGCCCCTCCTCAGGTACCACACCATCCTCCCATGATTTGTTAAAAAGGCTAGTCAGTGGTGTCACCAGTTCTCCCCATAATTCTTTTAGAATTCTGAGGTGAATCCCATTAGGCCCCATTGCTTTGTTCACCTTCAGTTTTAGGAGTTCTTTCAGAACCCTTTCTTCTGTGAAAGGACTGGGATCGGCCCCCCATCCAGAGTCCTGTAGTTTTGGGGACTGGAATCTTAAATTCTATGTTCCCCACAGCCCATAGGTTGTTTATTGGTAACCTTTCATGCATTAAATCTAGTAAATAACTTGCTTGCTTTTGTTGCACATTAAGTACAGCACATGTAAATTTCTTCATCCTGTTAAATTCATCCAACCAAAGGCTCTGTATAACAAGCAGTTGTGGGTTATCTTTGGAGGGGGCATCCAGAATTAACTGAGCAAATTTGTTATACACCACATCTGATATGGTTAGTTCCTTTCTGGATGCCTCACATACATTAGATCCCGGAGTCAAAGAATGGGATCACCAACATATTTACAATTTGCTTTCTTGCCTCACTAGAAGTATAGATTTTATGACTATACGATGCTCCTGGTTTAACATTTAGTTTCTTTATCAGAGTGTTTATATGAATATCTCATTTACTGTGGGATTCTAACCAGACTCCCTGGTAATTGTAGGAATCTACTTGCTGCAATATACCATTATCATTTGTTATGAACATATGTACAAAACTACAAAAATAGCAGCAGAAATAAGGCTTACGGTCTGTCGAGTCTGCTCAATTGTGCAGCTAGCCCCTCATCTCGTAGCTGCCCCTTCCACTCCTCCTTTCCTTAGATTTATCCTCCCCCTCACTCTGTCCCATCCCCTCTTGAAAACTGCCCACCGTCTTACAGGCCACCACCTCCTGTGGTAGTGCTCTACTTGCCCACCACCATTTCCGTGAAGAACTGTCTCCTTACCTTCCTTCTGAATCTTCCCCTCTCCAGTCTGAGGCTGTGCCCTCTTGTGTCCCTTCGTCTTCTTAATTGGAAGATCCCCTCTGTTCGAGTCTTGTTTATCCCTTTCAAGTACTTAAAGGTCTCAATCTTGTACCCCCATCCCTCCTCTCCTCCAAGGAATACCTATCTAGCTTGCTTAGCCTTTCCTCGTAGGGCTTGCCCTCCAATCCCTGGATCTTCTTTGTTACTCTACACTGCACCCCCTCCAGCAATCTGACATCCTTCCTCAGGTATGGGCACCAGAACTGCATGCAGTACTCCAGGTGTGGCCTGACCAGTGACCTGCACAGGGGGAGGACTACCTTCCTACTTCTGGAGGAGATTCCCCTTACTAGGCACCCCATTATCTTGTTGGCCTTCACTGCCACCTTCCTACACTGAGCAGAGTTGTTCATGCTCCCCATTTTAAGTACCCCTAGGTCCTGTTCCTCCACAGTACTACCCAACTATACCCCCTTCCAGCTAATAGTCCTTCCCCTGGTTCTTTGCTCTGAAGTTCATTACCTTGAACTTCTTGGCATTGAACCCCAGCTACCATGTTTCTGACCATTCCTGCAGTTTAGTTAGGTCATCCTGTAGCCCCTTCCATCCCTCAATGTCATCAACCACCGTCCCCATTTTGGTGTGCAAACAGACTGATCTTACTTTGGAACCCATGTGAGATATCAGGTAGGAATAATCCAAACAACACTGTCCCATCACTGCTCTCAGTGCTGAGAGTTCCCCTCACACTACCACCCTCTGCTGGCTACCCCTTAGCCAATTTGTTATCCATTTCACCATCTTTGCTCCC
The DNA here is from genome assembly GCA_016271365.2 of Neoceratodus forsteri. Lineage (NCBI taxonomy): Eukaryota > Metazoa > Chordata > Ceratodontiformes > Ceratodontidae > Neoceratodus > Neoceratodus forsteri. The sequence goes on along the minus strand of JADMNL010000029.1, from coordinate 141,937,671 downwards.
ACCACCATAGCTTCCAGCTTTCCCCCCAGCCTCCTGTGTGACACAGAGTCAAAGACCTTGCTGAAATCCAAATACGGGACATGCGCTGCATTGCTCTTGTCTAGCTCCCTTGTCACCCAATCGTAGTAATCAATGAGGTTAGTCTGGCAGGATCTGCCTGAGATAAACCCCATGCTGATGCCCATCCTGGAGTCCATTGTCCTCCAAAAAGGTCACCAGCCTCTCTTTCAGGATTGTCTCCATGAGCTTCCCCATGATTGATGTGAGTCTCACTGGCCTGTAGTTTCCCGGTTCAACATTTAGTACTTACTGAGTAGTGCTTTGTCTGCCACCAAATAACATGACCTGAGATTTCTTTGTTATTCAAGTCTAGCTCATGCCTACTAAAGAAGCCCTGAAGTTTTGTAAAATCTTTTTGTAGTTTTAGTTCAATTTCTTCTATACATTTCCTTTCTACATATAATATTGTATCATCAGCATACAGTGCTAGCCACTTCCACCTTCAACACAATCATAAGTTATGGCGTGCCGCAGCCCTATACTTTTGCTCAAAGCAATGTTCAGATGAATGCAGCTTTTCTGGTATCAGAATTTGCCATGGTGTGCCATTGTGCACTATTGTATGTGGCTACCATAGTTCCAATGATGGGTGTTTTGTAACAAAGGGCATCATTTGTATACAATCTGAACGATATTGGTCTGAGTACTGAATCTTGTGGGGCACCAGATTTCACATAATCAGAACTGGATTTGTGACTTTTTAGGGTTACCATCTGCTATCTCTAAACAATCATTGACCCATCATAGAGCCTTCTGGTTGTGACTAGCTGCTCCCAGTTTCTTTAGCAATATATTGTGGTCCAGAGTATCAAATGCTTTCGATAAATCAATAAATATGGCCCTGACCAGGATGTCCTTGTCCATGGCCATCTAAATATTGGAAGAAACCTTAACCAAAGCAGAACCCATACTACATTTTCCATGGAAACCTGATTGAAAAGAATTATATAAATTTTGAGTTTCTAAGTGTTCCTTTAACTGAAGTACAGTTCATTTTTCGAAGACCTTAGATACTACAGGAAGCAAACATATGGGACTGTTGTTTCCAATGTCTGCATTTTATTCTGGTAAACAGAAATGACATTAGCCAGTTTCCATGCCATAGGATAGGAACTAATTTTCAGAGATAAATTAAAAATATCAGTTAAGTAAAGGCACAATCACTGAGGTATACAGCTTTAATAGGTAGGATACTTGCAATAAACTTGCATTTATACTATGCAAAAAAAATAAGTTTGTATCGGATAAAATTCTTGTGTATGGTTTACCGAGCCTTACATGATGATCGATTATGGGAATTTTTAGGTCTGGTACTTAGAGAGGTGGTATATGAAACCAGAGCTCATCCATTACAGTTAACGGTGGAATATTGTAGAACTAAACAGAGAAGTTTGTGGTTTTCAGTTAGAGTTTCTAGGATATGAAATGGTCTGCCCTTGAAAGTGGTTGCAAGTGAGAGCATGTATCTTTTTAAAAATTGATTGGATGCTTATTTATGTTCAAATTCCATTAAGGGTTATAATTAACATATGGTGAGCAATATGGACCTTTGATCTTTTACAGCTCTGATTAACCTGTGAAACCTATGAATTCTTGCATAGCCACAACTGCTCTCTTGGACTGTACTGGCTGTGCCCACAAAGCCCTTGATTTGGGTCGGTTAGTAGGGTCCATGTACATTGACCTGACAAAGGCATTTGACACACTTAACCATTACCTATTGGTTTCGTCCCTCCATTCAATTGGCTTCTCCCCTGAAGCCACCTCCTGGTTTGCAAATTATCTCAATAGCCGCTCCCAGCAAGTGAAAATTGATAACACCATCTCCTCCTCATTATCTGTCTGCTTTGGTGTCCCACAGGGGTCTGTTCTCGGGCCTCTTCTCTTTAGTCTCTTCTAAATACCCTCCCTCTAGCCTGCTCTGGTAACCTATTTTTCTACGCCGATGACGCTGTTGTCTATACTTGTCACTCGGACCCGTCCATGCTACAACGTTCTCTTGAAGCTAATTTCTATGAGTTAGAGTCATGGTTCACTAAACACAAGCTTATCATAAACAATAAAAAAACAAAATTGATGTTATTTGCAAATGCACAAAACAAACACAAAAATGTCCCCCTCACAGTTCTTAATGACCATCTCCAACCATCAGAATAGGTTAACAGCTTTAAATACATTGGGGTTACCCTTGACCCCACCCATTCCTTTCAAGGCTTGGCTGACTTAGTCTCCAAAGCTGTTAATACTAGGATCAGCCTCTTGTATAGGCATAAAAAAAATGCTTAACTAATGACGCCCTCCGTCTTGCTGTCACCAGCTCAGTACTCTCCACAGTAGACTATGGCATAGTAATCTATGGCTCCGCATCTGACACTGCCCTCAACAGAATCAAAGTCTCTCTTAATAAAGCTTGCAGGCTTGTTCTTGGAGCCCATCAGCTAGCTCACACTTGCGACCTTTACCAGTAAGCACACTGGTTGGACTTTAAAGGTTGACTAACATATCATGCTTGCTTAATAGCCAAGAAAGTCTTGTCCTGCCAGTCTCCCCACCACCCTTCATTTTCTGTCTCCTACACACACTCTGCGCACTACCAGGAGCACCTTAAAAGTTTCAGACCATGTTCCTTTCTGTAAAACTGCCCTTGGGCAGCATGTCTTTCCATACCGGGCCCCCTACCTGTTGAACAGCCTGCCCCATGATATCCTGGCCACTGACAAACTTGGCTCTTTTAAAACTAAACTTCACCAGCACCTCCTCTCGCTGAACCATTGCAACTGTCCATAATTCTCCCCTGCTCCACACTGTCTCCACTCACTATTCTCTTACTTCCAACCTATTCCCCCTCACTCACTCACTCACCCTCCTACTTGCCTTTTTCTGAGTGCCTTTATATTCTTCTCTCTCTCCCTGATGCACTTCTCTGCCCACTGATGGCACTTGATTGTAAAAATACATTTTATGTACTTAAATTGTATTTTTATACTGTCTCTGTTAGTGGTTAAGCCTTTTCTATGCACTGTATCTTGGCTCCTCAATCTGTGTTTTGTAGTCATGTCATTTTGTATCACTGTATTGCTGTAACTCCCTGTGTATACCTTTACAACATCCTGTATTCTATATATGACGTGGAATCTCTGTAAAAGAGCCTCTGGCTCAGACATATATCTGATATTTCAAATAAAATAAAAAAAATAAAAGTCATGAAAAGAATGTTCAGCAATTTTGACAGTAAGTAAATTATCTTATATTATCCTTGCAAATTGTGCAAGATAAGAGATAAACCTTATATTTTCTTCAGTAAGGGTACTGCTATACGATGAATTTCAGTTCTGACACATGGCAATTACAGTACTGCCCCTATATTGTGCTACTGCACTCAATATAAGACCTCCTTATGGATCGTGCACTACACTTTAAAGGGGAACAGTCAGTACTAAGACCACCAAACCTAAGTGTGAGACTGGTCCTGATTTGCAGTTTGTGTGCAAACTGTTTACTGCTGTATGGTAGATTGATTCAACTCTTTCAGAAAATGCAAATTTCAGCAAATCTAGTCTTTTGAAATCAGGAGCTGCATGTACAGTTGCAAAGTGCAGTGGTACAAAATAGGGTGCAAACATCTTCCAGTTATGGTACCACCCTTTTTTGGAACACATGATGCCCAGATGATTTTGGCAGGAGGTAGATTCCTCGCACCATTGCATTGCATGGCAGCATTGTGCAAATTCCCAGAACCAGATCTTATCTGGCAAAAATACTTTCTTTCTGACAGCACATGATGAACTACAAAAGATTCTGGGGTATGTAAATGGCATAGCACTAGTATCTGGTCCTATGCCATGTACTGAGTACTGGCCCAAAGGTGCTACCACTTAAGTTGTCCTGTTAGCCTCATCACCCAATACATTTAGGCTGCTTCTGGGCATTCCTTATTATGCCCGCCTGACACCGATCTGCCCCTCTCTGGTGATCTAGTCTCCTACAAAAACATTATCCCATGAAAAACACAATGTCCACTGGATCCCCACTCCTAAGTCTTGTCCTGCACTGTGAAGAATTGGAGGTGCAGTACACTGCCTAACACCTTCCCACAGTGGAACTTTTGCCCCAGATCACAAGCCAACACTCCCTGTATAATTGCTTTTAGCAGTTCTTCTATGGTGAGGAACATTATGCTATGTGAATGCAGTGGGAATGCACAGCTCAAAGAGTTGTTAGCATGCTGGTGCCTGCTTTGGCCTGGCTGCCTCCACCCCTTTCTCTATACCTTCTCTGTGCCTATACTTGCAGTACAGGGAAAACATTATAACCCTGTTATGTATGGCAGAATGTGTAGAAAGCTGCAGCTGTGGTGCAAAATGCATGTAGTTACTGGCTCTCTCACCCTTCTCATCTGTGAACCATAGTATTACCCTGGTTTATTTTTTTCCAGGACTGTGGTCTTGTGCTTCCTGTTACATGTACGGATTTTATTTATTGTACTACTGATTGTACCATTACTGTATTCAGTAAGCACCTGGACCTTGAAACCTCACGGGTCATACCTAAAATAGGCAGTTTTTGTCTCGTAAGCTTACTTAGTCAATACAAACTGAATAAAAAATGGTCACAAGGTCCCCCAAGTTCATCTTAATAAATAAAAAAGTACTGCTAGTTAAACAATATATGGTGACATAGGGAAACTCTGTTGTTTCACTCTTTTCAGATTAAAGGACTAAAACATGCCTTGTGGTGTTCATTATGTACAAGGTGCAGCTGAGTGCTACAGCCATCCGAGAAGTGAATTGTTCCCTTAAGACCACACTCTAAAGTGTATTACCCACTAATAAAGTATTTTTAATTTTTATTTGTTAACAAAAAATATGTCATGCAGGTGAGATTCACGGTTGTCAGAGAATAATATGTGGCCGTGTGGCATGTTTTGACCAATGAGGTTACAGGATTTTTCATGGACTATTTTGTAAATATAGAATAAAAGATGGGGTAGTGTCTGTTATGAGAATTTAATGCACACCTGAGGTGTGGGATGCTACATAAACCCTGACAGCGAAGCTTGAGGGGTTTATAAAAGCATTGCACACTGCAGGTGTGCATTTACTTCTCATAACACACACTACCCCATGCTTTACTGTTTACTATGAAATGGGTACTTGGGTAGAAAGAATGCTGGCTCCTGGCTGGCCAAGAGCAGCTTTCAGCTGGGCTGTTATCACAGCACAACTGCTCAGCTAAAAGTAAGATGTTTAAAAAAGGCATAAAATTTACTAAAAATTACCCATTTCATAATCGCAATAAAGCACTCCAGGGGGTGTGTGTTTTGTGGTGGGCTAATGAACATTCTCAGGTGGTGGAAGCACTCGGCTATTCCTCGTGCTTCAACCATCTAAGGTGGGCTGTTATCCCACCATAACACACCGCCTGTCATGACTTATTGCTTAATAATTGCTGGTGAGTAATTTTTTCCAGCCTGATTTCTGTGACCCTGTGTTACTCACACACACACACACACACACATACACTCTCTCTCTCTCTCTCTCTCTATTTCGTTCTCTCCTTTGTGACTATTTTGTTTCTTTCTTTTTTTTGTTACAGTTTTTAATTGCAATCGTGCTCAAGTAGTGCTGTACTTAGACATCCATGGCTCCATTCCTGCTCAGTCTATCGCGGGCAGCAAAGAACAGCAGAATCAACCAGATAAAGCCCATATGGACAAGATCTATATTTTTTAAATGTCTTAAATATATCCGAGTGTCCTTAAATATATCTCAGATATATGTCAGATATTAGTCATAGTTTCAGATATATTCAAGATATATCTACGGCTCTATGGAGCCAGTACCGATATAGCACTTAGGCGAATCAAGATTGTCTTAAACAAAGCCTGCAGACTAGTCCTCAGTGTGGACCATTTAACTCACACTTGTGAACTACGCTCAAGCACTGGCTGGTGAAAACTGAATAGCAGAATTCAGTACCAAGTCTGCCCATTAGCTACAAAATCCACCCTAGGTCTTGTTCCTCCTGGAGTGAGGCAACTGTTAAGAAACTCCACTTCCTCCAGACTAACTAGTGGGTCGAGTAAAGCTGCCTCCATTATCCCATTCTGCTGGACCTCACTAGGGTAACTGTCCTTCGGATACAGGGCCCCCTGCTGGCTAAATTCCCTTAACTCTGAGCTGATTGAGGAAATGAAACTACGCCCATTTAAGGCCAAGCTGCTGCAGTACCTGGCCATGCTTAGTAACTGCGAGTGCATCACCTGTGCCTAATCCTACTGTTATTGATAGCTTATCTGTCCTGCATAGCACCCATCTCCCCCCACTTCCTCCCCTGCCTGGTGTGACCCCTCTGAGCACTTATCCCCACGTCCCCTGTTTATTCCCCCACCTTCCTGCTTTCGTTTCACAAATATTAATCCTCCCCAATATTCACCCCCTGGTTTCTTCCTCATCTCACCCCCACTTTAAAACCCTTTCCCTATCCTCTCTCCCCACATTACCCATCCCTGCCCTATCACCTACTTATGTAACCCTGGGTAGATTCCTATCCAATCCCACCCCTCTGACTGCTCAACCCTCTTATTCTGTTACCCCCTTTGTCTCTGCCGCCACCCTCCCCCTGCTCTCATCTAGTCTGTCCTCCTCCTTCTTTGGTCACCACCACTTCTGACCCTCCATAACTCTGCCTGCATGCTCTAAAGCTCAGCTACCACTATAAATTGCTTGTCTACATTAAGTATGCTCTTAGTACTGTTGCAGTAAAGTTGACCTCTCCTACCCGATGTATTTTAACTGTACTTGCTTGAATCTGTATCTGTATGTGCCATGATGTACTTGCCTGCTGTATATACCCCTATCTGTTTTGTAATGTCTATGTACCTAGTCTATTGCCTTACGACATGTAACTTTTGTACATGAGCTTTTAGCTCAAAGGTGTTATCTGAGATTCCAATAAATAAATAAATATTTACAGAATGATTCAAACACATCAGATATTATTCAAAGTATTTAGATATATTTTCAGATATATTCAAAATATTCAGACGTGTCAGATATTAGTCACAGTTTTCAGATATATTCAAGATATTCACAGAGTAATTCAAACACATCAGATATTATTCAAAGTATTTAGATATATTTTCAGATATATTCAAAATATTCACAGAAGTGTCAGATATTAGTCACAGTTTTCAGATATATTTTCAGATATATGTAAGATATTCATAGAATGGTTCAGAATGTATCATAAGTTGGAAACATCTTTGATATATATATATTTTTTTTTATATATGGATATATGTACAAATATATATATTTGAAATATAGTTCTTTCAATTAAGTTTGCACAATCTGTTTATGCAGTTCTATTTTAACCAAAGATATATAATATATATAACATATTATAAATAAGTCCAAGATATATATTATGATTTACATGTGCCTATTTACTTTTTTGAGGCCCTTATCTATGGTAATTGTTGTAGAAACCCTAAAATTATATTAATAAAATTTGTTTAAATTATAAAGATGTATATGCAAAAATGCCCAACCTTTAAAAGAGCAGTTTTGAACTTGGGTGAGGCAGTTTATACTTTTTGGTTGTCAAAGGACCAATTGGCTCTGTGTCATGCCCAATAATATGCACATTCTTTTCATAATCTGTGTTATCATTGGTCTCTTGTGGCTCACTAGCAATTGTTTCATATAAGCCCATATGGAAAAGAACTTTACTGTATTTTGTTAATATCTAGATTATATCGGAATATGCCAAATACATCACGTATTTCTGATATCTGTGCATTTTTCCAGTTATACTTTAGATATTTGCAGAATTCAATGAGGTATGGCTTATACTTGGCATTGATATTCTAAATGCATATGTTTTGTTATACTGTCAAATAACTTATTTTCTTTTACTTTTTAATGTTTTTATGGACTCTAAAATGAAAAATCATTATAGTTTTATTCAAATATAGTTTTACCCTGGAATTTCTTTCTACAATAAGTGAATGTTAGCAAACATACAGTATATTTTCAATATTTTAGAGATTTATATTCTGAGATGTATTTCATATATGTTAAAATAGGTTTGGCCTGATATACATTTGGAAAGTATCTATAGTAGATGTATTATATACACAGATAATACATTGTAAATATATGTTTCACATAGCAAATAAATATGCTACATAGTTTATAAATATAACTGGAATATATATTACATATACATTTAAAATACAAATAGGCTATATTCTGTAAATATATGTTGAATGCACTATTTCTACATAAAAAATTAAATGTAAGACCAAAGCGAAAAGTAGCCATACACATAGTAAAAGTCAGACCTCCCCACAGGCCTGGCACTGTGTGCTGTTTCTGTACTTTTTCAAGAAAGTGTGAAATATTTGTGCTGTGGTAAAGTCTGTTTTTCACTATTGCTACTTGTGGGGTAAGTTTAAAATTTTTTCTTTTACTGTGCAAATAGATTTTGTGATGGAAAATCCAAGAAGTGCCCTCTGGAACTTCTGCTGGCAGTAAAATATGAATCTTGTTTGCTTGCAAGATAACATACAGTATGTGTAGAATCTATGATATATATATATATATATATATATATATATATATATATATATATATATATATATTTATATTTATACAACCTATGTTTTAGGATAAAGCCATGTATAAAAGTGATATCTAAGCTGCCAGTGAAGATATCATATATATCTTCATGTTCCTATATGTCATATGATATCTCCACGCTCTACGTCATACTGAAACTACTGTGATATGTGGAACTTTCACTTTCTTGTAACTCATCGCTGTTCACGATATTTACAATAACACATGCTCTGCATAAAAAAACAAAACAGCCTGTTCAATCTTAACTCTCCATATTTTGTGAAACAGAATTTATCTCCTTAATCCTGCCATTATGGTAGAAAAAAAATAATGTTTTAAAAGCTTATCTGGTTGATCCTGCCACTCTGAGCACTTTCACTGTCCCTCTAAACGTAACGTGGCCGAGCGCTATTCACACTGATGCTTGTTATAATGAGAGTAATTTTGTACGAGTTATCCTGGGTTCAAAACATCACAAAACACTGTGCTTTATACACAGCTTAGTGTAATTTGTTGAAAAAATACTCTGACTGCACACAGACTGCAGCGACTGATTCAGCAGCTTTCGAACAGTGAAAGAAAGTGCGAGCCTCTGTTGCTAAGCAACAGATGTTCGCACTTCCCTCTGCTGTTCTAAAGCCACGAATTCAGTTACTGCACTCTGTATGCAGTAGACAGATTTTTTCAACAAATCACACTAAGCTCTGCATAAAGCACATCCTTTTCTGACTTTTTGAACCCAGGATAATTCCTACAAAATGACTCTCAATATAACTAGCATCAGTGTGAATAGTGCTCGGCCACGCTACATTTACAGGGACGGTGAACATGCTCAGAGTGGCAGGATCAACCAGATAAGCATTTAAAATATAATTTTTTTACAAAATAATAGCAGGATCAACCAGATATTTTCAATAATTTTAAATTGACAGGATCAACAAGATATTTCACAATAGTATATAATCTGTTATGTTTGGGGGGGTATGGAGAACTCTGTTGGGGGGGATGGCATAATAAACCAGATAACTCTTTTAAAAAAATAACTATAAAAACTAGGATACACCAGATATTTTTTCAACAACTAATTACATCTGTTCTTTTCACAGCTTTTCTGTAAGGGGGTTGTATTGCTAGGGCCATCACCTTTATGTTGCCCATTGCACTGAGAGGAGCATGTCATCGGTTGTGTTGGGGGACAAAACATAGGTTGTATAAACAGAATATGACATGGCTGACTGAGAGATGTCATATTTCTTCACTGGGCAGTGACATCAAGGTTCCCACTCGTGGCTCGCCACTGTGAGATAATATCACGTCACTGTATTCTCGTGAAGATAAATATGATATCTTCAGTCAGGCCATGTCATATCCCCTATATATACATATATATATATATATATATATATATATATCTCAAATATATTTATGCAAATGCTTGCTATGGTACTATGTACAGATTTGCATAACTAATTTGCATATTTCAGACATACAGTTTATCAACCAAATGCATGGTAATTTCCATTTTTAAAGTGGTTTTGAATTTATAGCATTAGCTTACAAACCAGCGGGAAAGATAAAGAGCAAAAAATAAATACATGTTGGAACTCATCCCGACATAAAAAGGAACCAAACAGAGGTGGTATAAATATCAATATGAGTCTAACAAAATAATGAGATCAAGAGGTAAGTTCTATGTAAGTATATATGTTTAATCTGTAAATCAGTAGTAATGGTGCATTATTAAATGGTAAGTGTTCTATACTATAGTCATCTAAGTGGTTGCTAATAAGAGGAATTCCAAATATACAGTTGTGCATATGCAACATCAAAATTAATCTATTGTTAGAGTATCTTAAGCTATTTTTAACAATGCATATATTTAAAAAAAAATTTAGAAATATGTCAACTATATAAAAAGTATATTTATTTAATATTCAAAATGTATACACAGATATATAAAATATGTGTCATGCACCTATAATAAAGATATCCTGGAAATATATTTATGATATATCTGTCACATATATTCTGCAAACAAATACACTTTTATAAATATATTTCTTTTCCATATGGGAGAATAATAATTCACAGAATATAAACAAGATTCACTAAAAATACCACCAACAGCTTAATCTGGTTCAAGGTCAGTTAGCATTCATCTGTATCCCCCTCCCCCGGGTCATGCATGAAAATAGGCAGAATTTGTCTAGTGCACTTACCCGGTCAACAACAAAAATAAATAAATAAGATTATTCTGTGATGTATACAATAAACAGTATCTCAGATATATTTGAAATATAGACATCAGATGTATCTCAAATATTTCAAAACCAGCCAATCTGAGATATAACGCATAGTTGAAAACCATTACATAAATCTATTTTTGGATATAATTCAAAAACTATTTAAAATATATTTTAAAACATATATTCGAGATATAGTTCTTTTCCATATGGGAGCTTTTCTTTTAAAGTTTATATTTAGGATACATATGTAGCCCCAGCGTTGTATGCCAATGGGCTACTCCCCTTGCCAACTGTCTCTGATATTGAGCAAGGGTCCTGGGTCATGCTATAGTGACAATTAGGGGTTCGTTCCCAGAAATATTGAAAATAGTGTGGTGCCTCCACCCAGAGTAAAGTATCAGTGGGCCAGATATCTGCTTGGTACAACCCCCTGGGATACTGTGCCTATCCACCTCCCCTACCAAACCAGGGTATTAATTAATTGATTAGCAGTTTTTTTCTTGGGACTATACTAACTGTACAGAAAGTATTTATATAGATTTTCTAGAAGTGCTGTGTTTGTTAAACACAGTGAGGCAAGAGCTATGCATTTTCACAAAGATTTAGCACTTTTATGAACAAAACGCTAATCAATTTTTAGAGTTAAATAAATCCCTGTAAACAGTCTGCACACTGTGTCCCCAATACCTTGTTCCACCATAAACCATATATCTCAGTAATGAACACATGCAATGAATTTCACTAACACAGCAAGTTCAAATAACAAATTCACAGTTTTATTCATGGGGTAAAGGGTAGGAAAGGGGACACCAGGACATAATGTAACTGTGAAGGCAAAAGAAAAGTTAATGGATTAAGCAATTTCAAAATGTGGGCCGACAGGCCAAGCCCTCCCTCACTGGCACCAGTGTCCCTATTCTGTCCCTATGGTCAGGCCTGATTGGCGCCAAGGGTTGGCCAGCTGTTAGGGCACTGTAATATTTTAGAAAACTTGTAGAATGACTAGCAACAATTCCCCTTTTCCCTCCCAGGTGCCAGGTCCTGGGTACTCATGGTTAGTCAACTTCAGCACCAGGGGAAATGGAACTCCTTGAATTAATGCAGCAAAGCAGAAAGCAGGCCAGCCAGAATCCCTCTGTCTAGATGGAACTTGCTTGAGGATCTTGCAGCTGGTCACCTTGATTGTAGTTCTGGCTGCTTGTCACCTTTAGCCACTTCTGGCCCTTCATACTCTCTCGGACTCAACTTCCACTCCTTTGCATTCAGCACTGAGTCACATATACTATCCCTTCCTGCCCCCTACTTCTCCTTGAAGTCTACAAGCTTGACTCAGATATTGTGCTAGCCCTGTTAGGCCTTGAAGTCTTCAAGCTTGGCTTTAGATATTTTGCTAACCAAGAAAGGATATATCTAGATAGGACTACACAATCCTACCACTTAACGAGAGGAATTATCCCATACTCCATTCTCTTTCTGGGGCTACCTCTGCCTAAACACTGGCTCTAAGTGTAGCCAGCAAAACTCTGACCCTTTATTTGTGCATAAAAGTCTTGGCACCCTCAGGCTATCCGTGGCTGCAATCAAATTCAAACACAAAAAATGCAGCTCTCCTCTCAGTTCTTCCTTCTGGCCAGTATGCTACTCCTGGATAACATGCAGCATGCTGCAGATCACCCCCTACTTGCTGCAGCCCCCCCAGTGATACATCTAACCATGCAACAATGACTACCACCTATTGTATATCACCCAACAGTACTCAGTTCCCTCGGGTACTATCTCCCATTCTAGTTTGCAGTTTCATATTACATCGACCCAGCATTACCATGAACATACCTTGCTTCTTCTAGCCATCAGGTTGATTCTTTATGCTTCCTCTGTTACCTCTCGTCAGCCTTCCCTTGATCAGTCCCACTATACCACACCCCTAACAAAAAGGGGAAGGGTCCTAGTTGCTAGGCTTCTACTCAATTCCCTCAAAAAACTACCTTTTATCCTGCTGATTTGCTCTGGTAATGTCAAGCTAAACCCGGGACCCCATACACCTGTAATGACCACCTTTGATCTGGCAAGCCTGAAAGGCTTGAGTTTTATCCATATCAGTACTTGCAGTTTGCTTAAGAAACTCGACAATGTGCAATCTTGGATCTGACACACCAAACTGGATGTGCTGGTCATATCAGAAACCTGGCTAAGACGTGCCACACCAGATCACAAAATAAGTTTCCCAGCATACAATGTGTATATAGAGTGGATAGGCACTCTGAGGGGGAAGGGGTCTCAATCTATGTCCAAGATAGTTTCACAGTCTCCGTTGTCAATTCTACCACTGTTCCCAAACACTTCGAATGCCTATCATTAAAGATACAGCCCTTGCCCTCCAAGCCATTGATTATTACTGGATGCTATAGACCCCACTCTGGGGGCCTCGATCTGATTAGCTATCTCTACAACATACTAAAACCTCAGTCATCAAAAGTAATCATTATGGGGGACATAAACCTTGACTGGCTGTCCCCTAGCTCAAAACCACTGAAAGACTTTGTGACAATTACAGCCTCTCCCAGCTCATCACAGAACCTACCCATCCTAATGACAAAACCCGCGACAATAGTACACTCCTAGACTTAATCATAGTAGTAAACAACCCCACAATATTTCTCACTCTGCTGTGTTTTTCAAGGATATAAGTGACAACAGCACCATAGCTTGTGTACGGACTGTGCCCAAACTCACCTCAACTTCCAAGTATCTATATAAAAGGAACCTCGATAGTGGTAGATTCCTTATGGACCTACACAATATAGGATGGCAAGAGTTTTACCTCATGAAAACAATGTCAGAAGCATGTACTCTACTCCATGAACTAGTATCGTAGGTAATAAATAAACATACCCACCAACCAAAGTTAGAACAAAGAGAAGGTCCTGCCCTTGGTTCAATTACGCTATTAAATCTGTCCTCTGTCACAGGAACCACCTCTGGAAGCACGCACGCAAATCTAGAATGTCCTCTGATTGGGCAGCCTTCAGAAATGCAAGGAACCAGTGTTCCAAATTAATCAGGGCTGAGAAATCTAAGTTCTTCAGATCCAAACTTGACACCTCCTTTATTAACCCTGCCCTGTTCTGGAAAGCTCTGAGAGAAATTGAAGGGCGATGCCCTCCCTCCTCTCTCCCTGCCAAGAATATCACTGGTGATATAACGACCTCGGATAAGCTTAGCATTTTAGACCTATTTAACAACCACTTCATGACAGCAGGTCTCACCTTTGACACCTCACCTGCCAGCAAACGTCATCCTAAACACAGTATTTGCTGGACTCAGAAAAACATATGGGTGCTGTTTTCCTTGACCTGAGTAAGGCATTCAATGCGGTGGATCATGATCTGCTACAAATTTAACTGGACGGACCAGCGCTGAAATGGTTCTGGTGCTATTTGTCTGGCTGACAACATAAAATAAGAGCTCAAGGCGACCTCTCGCCTCTTAAACCTCTATTGAGGGGAGTACCACAAGGGTCAATACGGAGTCCACTTCTCTTTGCAATATATATCAACAAACTAAATGCTGGTGTTTCAACTGCAAGTGTCCATCTCTTCGCAGATGACACACTGATTTATGTAGCTAAGCCTACCCTTGAACAAACCTGTACCACCCTGCAGCATGAATTTAACATATTGCAACATAACCTAGTACAACCAAAATTGCTGCTTAACACAGATAAAACCAAATCTATGTTCCTGTTGCTGCAAGTACACCCCTCCACACCTCAAACCACTGCGTCAATACCATAAATTACTATGTTATTAGGAGAAACCCTGGAGTCAGTGGATACATTTAAATACCTAGGTTTCTGGTTAGATTGCAAACTTAACTTCCTTGTGTACATAGAAAATTTAGCAAAAAAAAGACATAGACTAGGTCTCTTTTTCCATATTAAATATCTCCTCACCTTTGATGCTAGAGCCAGATTGGTTCAAACTTCATTTCTACCACTCCTGAACTACGCTGACCTCATTTATAGTCATGGCTCTAGCACTGCATTGGCCAAACTAGATAGCTTGTATCATAGAGCTATAAGTTTCATAACTGGCGCTCCCTATAGCATGCACCATTGTTCCCTTTATTCTCTGCTAGGATGCTACTCTTTAAAAACAAAAAGATTACAAAATGCAGTCACTTGGACCTACAGAGCCCTGTCCAATAAACTCCCCGTCTATGTCTGCAACCTCCTAACCATTGCTCGAGGGTCCTACTCACTTAGGAGATACTCATATCTTCTTAGACGTTCCAAGAGTTAGAACTCATTACGGATTGCATTCAATAAGCCATGCCCTTCCCTCCATATGGAACTACACACGAAAGTTCCTCAAGTTCTCAACCTTGTCAGCTTAGCAAAATTCAAAATCCTCCTCAGACAGGTCCTCCAGGACCCTGTAACTGTTATGCCTAAGTCCTGCCTTTCCCCACTTAGGCACATGCCCTCACCATTCCCTGCTCTGAGCCTCCGTTATATCTTATGTTTACTTCTTCTACATCCATTCTTCTTCCTTACTACTTTACATCCCTTCCTCCCTCCCTCCCTCCCTCACTCACTTCTGTTCTGATCCATCCTTTGATTATCCTAGGCCTTGGCCACCACCTCCTCCAAGTTCCTATCTGATCTGACCTGCTTGGGATCAGTACATTGTATGTTTTTTATTTATGTATTTAGAGGTTTAACCAGGAAAACATACTGAGCAGACTACTGCTCGATTCCAGATGCGTCCTGGGGCTGGGGCAAAGGAGGAATACATACATGATACATAGTCCAAAACATTCACAGGTACATGGACCAAAAACCTAGAGCTAACATCTTACAATATGTGGGTTACATTAGACAGCTGAGCAGGCAACAATGAAATAAACAGTACACAGTGTAAATACAAACTCAGTACTGTGATTATATGTAGTATCGTAGTGGAGTAGGCAAAGCCCTAGTGCAATAGCTAAACTTGGGTGCATGTGCAGGTGGATGAGAAATGAACTTTGAGAAGGGAGTTGAGATGCTGCCTGGAGGAGGCATGCCGGATATCCCCAGGAAAGGAGTTCCACAGTACAGGCAAGCGATATTTAAACGCTAGTTGGCCTGCCGAGGTGGACATGTGTGGCACAGACAGGAGGTGCAATTCATTTTTCCTAAGAATATATACTGGGGGTGTTTAGACAGATAGGACATAGGTGAGATATGGAGGAATGGACTGGTCCCAAAACTTGGCTGTGAGGCTAGCGCAGTGGGAGTGGTGCCGATCCTGAACAAGGGGAGATCAATGACCCAGTAAAGGTCACAGTGATGGCTGGAGGGAGGACAGTCCATTGCAAATCGACAGAAAGAGTGGAAGAGGGGGTCCAGTCTGGCTAGGGTGGACTTTGGGGTGGCACTGTAGACTACATCACCATAGCCAAAAATAGGCAGGATCATCTTCTGCACAATTGATCAGCGAGCTGGCAGTGGGATGCATCCACAGTTGCGGTACAGAGCACCCAGCTTGGGGTGAAGCTTTTTGTCGATGGCATCGATGTGTGCGGAGAAGTCTAGGTGCTGGTCAAGCCAGACCCCGAGATATTTGCAGGAGATGCAAGTCTCTATGGAAGTCCTAGCCAGGGTGCAGAATGTGGGGGTGGAGGGAGCAGAGAAAGTCTTTGCCTTGTGCTGAAGGTCATGGAGACAGTTTTCTTGGCATTGAGAAAAAGCTGTTTTGAGCAAAACCAGTTCTGGGCTTCATTGAAGTCCTGCTGGAGTTTGGTTGCCACATCAGGTGTCGAGGGGCCAGATGTATACAGTACTGTGTCATCCGCATACATGTGAATGGAAGTGTGCAAACAGGCAGTGGGCAGGTCATTGAGAAAAATGGAGAACAATAGAGGGCCAAGGACAGAGCCTTGGAGAACACCAGTGGTATCAGGGAGGGAGGTGGAGGTGGTATTCCCAGTTTTGACGGATTGGAATTTGCCTACCAGATAGGATTGGAACCAGCTGGTGGCCTTGCTAGAGGCCCAGCGAGGGAGAGCTTGGATAAGAGGAGTTATTATTCAGTATTCAGCCATTAATCCCTGTTTTTCCAAGGGCGATTGCCCATCAGTTTCACTCTGTATTATTGATTGCACTTATTGTTCTAAACTGCTGATCTCAATGATATTATCATGTGCTCCTCTACACGTTTGTATCATTGTAATGGACTCTTCATTTAATGCATTCCCTGTGTAACCTTTGTATTTCGTATTTCCTTCCTATTATAGGAGCTTTGCATTATTGTATTCTGCCCGGGTCCACCTTGCAACTGAGTTCTTCTCAACAGTGTTCTGCCTGGTTAAATAAAGATTGGTTGATTGATTGCAGAGCACTGTGGCAGGAAAACACCAGCCCCAGAAGGCCCATACCCGAGAATGGTTCCACAGCCCAGCTCCCACGACGGGTTGCAGATGCCCTAGCACCCCAGCAAGCACCAGTGACCTCCAGACACAGTGAGTCCCACTTGAAAGGGGTTAGCAAGTTCCCTCCCTGGTTCTGAGTGAGGACTCCCAAATGATGGGGGCCCTCCTGCAGTCCCTACACTGAGCTCTCAGAAAAGAAAAGTTCTTAGGCAGTTTCTCCACTAAAGTCTAATGCCATGTAGTAGGAGTGCTAGCCTCAGATTCAATAAGTGCAAGTGCAATTCAGCAGGGGGGGTCAGGAATAACTACCCTCTGCACACCAGTCCATGCTTTTCCAGGGTTCCATGTCAGTACAGCGAATCAATATGAGTGAACATCATAACAGCATTGTTTCTATAGCAAGTCAATTAACAGTGAATCCAAACTATAGCGATGTTCAGAAATAGCAACCAATACCCTAAACACTCCATGACAGCCTCTCTCAGACGCTATGTCAGATCACAATAGTGCCAATGAATGCAGATGGTACTGGAGTGGGACAACAGCTGCTCCATGCATATTTATTGACAGCTGCACAGGCACTCGATTGATTGCATGCATGGGGCTCCACCCCCCCATGCCCCCCGTGGGGGCTATACCCACCATCTCTAATTTTCCTATTCCTAGACACACCTGGATAGTGGGGGTATCAGCTACCGTATTCACATTTACTCGACAAGGTGTTTTGTGGCGGTCACTATTACATCGCTTTTATGTGTTCAGCTTCAAATGTGTTCGCTTATTTTAACTTCACTATCTTCACATGATACCCTTTTCCAGTTTAACAATGCCCACCTTTTCTTCAGCTGCAGCGGGGATTCAGCTCTCAGTCACTTTAACCAGTTCACACAGGACACACACACAGCTTCTGCTAGCACCCCGATGACCATAGACGCTCTGCCCCTTCAGAATTCAAATTGCAGTCCCAAACACAGGCAAAATGGCTTATCACTCCTGGCTGTGACACTCTGCCAATCTGCACAGCCCCTTCAGCAATTTCAACCTTTCAGTGCAGGGTTTCTGCAGCATTCAGCCTCTTTCATTAAGCACCAGCAACTTCTCCATACCTGGGGAATCATGGTCCAGTCTCTTTCTCTCTTTCCCCTTCTCAATCAGTCCAGCAACAAGTACCTGGGGAACCAGAATCTCAGCACAATCTTTCTTCCTGCTGTCCCTTTTCTAATCCACTTCTGCTGACACACAGTTCTCCAAATGGAGGCCTGGGGAAGCTCCTGAAGTGCAATGTCCACTCTCTCAACACAGTCCTGACTCATACAGAGTCCAACCACAGACTGATGAAATCTCAGAAAGTCCACACTGTATCAGTCGAAAACACAACATTCTGATTGGTTGTTGAAGCCTTTCAATAATCAATAACCATAGTGATCAATATTCCCTGCTTGTTTATTGGGGCATGCTCTAGGCACCAGAATTAGTCCCCTTCATTTCCCAGGAGTCCCTCTGTGTCCAGTTTCAGTGCCTAGATCAGTGACTGGCTGCAAGTCTGGGGTTAAATGTTTCAAACATGTCAGCTCCCATTTGTTTTCATGAAGTCCCATTCGGTTTTATGCAGTCTCTCCCCTTTTCAAGCTTGGTGCAATCCAACATGATACTGTATTGTCACCAATGCCCCACCTGGTTATAGCCCCAAATGCCCTCTGTTAAAAGAGCACACTTTTATTGGGTAGCTGTCTGCAGTTTTACTATCACTGCCGCCGCACAACACCATGCTCCTATGTGGCAGGCAGCACTCATTACTACACATGGGAGACACTCATTAATATTCATGAGCCCCAAAGCGGCCCCACAGTCCAAACTCCCATTGTGCTGCAGCCATAGGCTTCTGTCTGACTCCCCTCTGATCTCTGGTCCCCGTAAAGTATAGGAGGGGCACCGGAACCACAGATAATCTCCCGATTCCTGGACTGCAATGGCGGTCACAAACTTCAAAAGTGCTCATTGTGCATAAGTGAGTGGCAGTCAAAATGCCATGCCGGCAGCTCGTGATGAAGGATTTACATCCAATGGGGCAGACGGGCAGCCTGCTGGCAAAGGAAAATGGGAAAGCCAGAAGAGCACCAAAAAAGAAAAATAATGACAACTGCAGATGAGTCTTCTTCTGGTGGCTGAACAGACAGAACTGACATGTTTCCAGAACTGATCAGCCCCACCCACATACAGCATGACAGCCAATAAGGGAGCTCTCAAGCTGAATGCATGAATGCCGTAATAACCAATGGGTTATTACGACCAATATCAACTCACATTCCCAGAGAAAATAATTGCTCACCAGTAATTATAGTGGATTAACACACCACTAGCATCATCAGCTTGAAGCTATTCCTGTCATACATTCAAACAAAAGCTACAACACAGATTTAACTGGACTACTTTATTAGTGTGGAGTTCAATAACAGGGTTGAGAAAGTAATAGAAAATTCAATTTGTTATCTAATACACAGTAAGGAAAATGTCTAACGCTTGGTAAATATGACAAAACCGCAACCCATGTTAAAAATATGAAACCTATTTTTCAAAGAGCTGTTGCCAAGTGAGTATTAAACATAAACTACTTGCATCAGTGATATCCTACCCAGTTTGTGGGGCATCTTCTGTTAACTGAATTATAGGCACATGTCAGACCCAGGAATCGATCCTTGCCTTCTTGGTATCAAAGGCAGCAGCTGTAACACTTCAGCTCATAACAGCAACACACGTTTACAAAGGCTTAGAGTCTTGATATTACAGCACATTTGAGACCAATTGGACAACATACCGATGCTATTAGAAATATATAATGACCGACTGAATATCTTCAACTAGTCAAACTCTACACTTCACCTCTCATTACCCATGAACTATATACACCTTTTTCATCCTTGCAGTTATTTTATCTTTTAGCACTTTGAACTAAATTTCTCAGAAAATGCTAAAGTGTAAATAAGATTGTTGAAACTTTTCTCTGCAAATCCTGCCCTATAATTTTCTCATACTAAAAGTCCAATAGTTTCCAAGAACAATGTTTGTTCTTAGACTTGCATGATTCGAAAGAAGTGAAAAAGTAGGGGGTCCAAGAATTTCTATGCTCTGAAAATGTCTCTACTTTTCTAAACATAGAAACATAGAAACATAGAAACATAGAATTTGACGGCAGATAAGGACCGCTTGGCCCACCCAGTCTGCCCATTTCCCTGCCTACTGGATAAGCTGCAGATCCTAGTTAACCAGCAGCCTACTTTTTCCTACCCCCATCCCCTAGAATTGCCTTATGACTGTCCCATGCATGCTTGAATTCCACCACTGTTTTTGACTCCACAACCTCCTCCGGAAGGCAGTTCCATGCATCCACAACCCTCTCTGTGAAAAATACTTCTTAAATTACCTCTGAGCCCCTCTATCTTCAAATTGTGCCCTTGTTCTTGCACACCTTTTTTGAAAGATGCTACCTCTTGGACTTTGTTGATTCCCTTGAGGTACTTGAAAGTTTCTATCATGTCCCCTCTCCCTCCTTTCCTCGAGGCTATACATATTAAGCTCCTTTAGTCTCTCTACATATGTATTCCGGTGTAGACCCTGCACCATTTTAGTTGCCCTCCTCTGGACAGCTTCCATCCTGTCTATGTCTTTGCGAAGACTGGGTCTCCAGAACTGCACGCAGTACTCCAGATGGGGTCTGACCAGCTGTCTGTACAGAGGGATAATAACTTCCTGTTTTCTACTGGTGATGCCTCTCCCTATGCATCCCAATAACCCCCCAGCCCTCATTGCTGCCCTCTCACATTGCTTGCCCACCTTTAGGTCATCTGATATGACTACCCCCAGGTCCCTTTCCATTTTTGTTGGAACCATTGGAAGCATTGGAACCTTTTTTAGGGATGTACAAGAGAGAGAGAGAGAGAGAGAGAAGGAAGACCAAACAAAGGGTAGATATCCTTAAGGGAGAAGGGGGTTTGCAAGTGGAGAAGGACTCCGAGAAGGCGGAAGTGCTGAATAAATATTTCTGCTCAGTCTTCATGGTAAAAGGAGAAGGAAGTGGAGCAAAGTTAAGGAAGAGGGGAAGGGACGGTACAGGTGTTGACATGAGCCCATTCACCGAGGCCAGGGTAAGAGAGGAGCTGGGGAAGTTACAGGTGGATAAGGGTATGGGACTGGATGCCCTACATCCAAGGGCACTCTGGGAGCTGAGGGAGGAACTGGAGGCACCATTGGAAAGGTTGTTCAACTTGTCCCTGGACTCCAGGTAGGTGTCAAGGGATTGAAGGAGGGCAGACGTAGTGCCGCTCTACAAAGGCAGCAGTAGGGAAGAGGCAGGAAACTATTGTCCAGTCAGCCTCACATTGGTGGTGGGTAAAGTGATGGAGGCTCTGGTCAAGGAGAGGGTGTTACGGTACCTAGAAGAAGAGGGGCTATTGGATGGGAGGCATCATGGCTTCACTGCTGGGAGGCCGTGCCAGATGAACCTCATAGAATTTTTTGACTAAGAAACAAGGGTGATGGACCAGGGAGGGGCAGTGGATGTGGTCTACCTTGATTTCAGGAAGGCATTTGACTCCATTCCTAATAGAATGGTGGTCAGTAAGCTGGAGAGCATGGATGCTGGCCTGTCGGTGCAGCAGTTGGATTTCTGCTTGTGACACCGGTAACCCGGGTTTGGGAACAGACCCGGGGCATCAGAGGGCCAGCCTGGGGGAGAAGGATGAAGCATCCGGAGGACTGCTGTCCTTCTCTGGGGGAAGGGAAGGGAGTGTGTCCAGCACTTGATGAACCCCTGGCAGAAGCTGGGGGTACCCCAGTGACCGACACCTGAATGTTCAGGGGAGCGGGCAGACACTGGATGTCATTGCACATCCCTGCCCCCAGAAAAACTCACACAAATGCCATCTCCCAGCATGATGACTCCTTTAGCTCTGCCACCCACTTCCACTGATGCCAATTGGGGGGGTCCCACTCTCATGGCCCTGACCCAGAGGGGTAATTCAGGGCCTGCCCATAATGTCCTTTGGGAGTGGGAAGCCCCCTTGGTCTCAGTGGCACTACCCAGGGGGTAAGCCTGGGTATGGGGGCAGTGGGCAGATGAGCTCTGAAAGGGTAGGGAACTGGACCAAAAACATGAAAATAAAAAAAAAGCTGGAAAGCATGTGGGTGGGGCTGAAAATAACAAAGTGGGTAGAAAATTGGCTGAGGGATAGAAGCCAGAGGGTTGTTGCAAACGGGGGTGTACTCCAGTGAAGGGAGTGTGATGAGCGGGGTACCACAGGGGTCAGTGCTAGGGCCCTAACTGTTCAATATATTTATCACAGACATAGCTGAGGGACTGGAGGGGAAGATGTGCCAGTTTGGGGATGAGACGAAGATTTGCAACAGGGTGGACATCGGGAGGGGTGGAGGCAATGTGTGGAGACCTGGGGGAGGTAGAAGTATGGCATCTGAGTTGTAATGCCAAGAAGTGTTCAGTAATACGCATGGGGCACAATAACCCCTAGCCAAGTACATGGGGATTATAACTTCAGAGGACCTGAAGGTGGGGAACCCGTGAAGGAAAGCAGTAGGTAGGGCAAATGGAATGCTGGCATGCGTGGGGAGGGGTATAATGAGTAGAAAGAGGGAGGTACTTACGCCCCTATACAAGTCCATGGTAAGGCCGCACTTGGAGTATGGGGTTCAGTTCTAGGGGCCGCACCTGCATAAGGATATTGATACGGTGGAGATGGTCCAGAGGTAGGATGGAACTACTGCCTACCCTCGCTTGGTAGCTCCACCCCAGGGCCCCTTAACAAAACATTAATACTCAGGCAATATTTTACAGTAAGTATACCTGATATACTTAAATACTACCCTGGGGTGTCTAAAACATTTTTATAAACATCATGTTACTCATTAACAAAAGAGATCCTTCATGAACACACATTTACATTTACCTAGGTAACAAGGGCCACATACCTTGACCAGAAGTCTGCATTAACGTGTTGGGCACCAGCACGATGTAGTACGGTGAATCGATAGGGTTGTAGTGCCAAACACCACCTCATAATCCAATTTATTATGATCCTTCATTTGATTAATAATATAAAGCAGATTATGATCAGTAATAAGGGTGAATGGCGCACGCCATAGATAAAACCGTAATGCCGCAATGGCCCACCTGGCCGCCAGGCATTCCTGTTCCACAGTTGAGTATTTTTACTCACGGTCACGAAGTTTCCATGAAATGTACAACACTGAATGTTCTTCACCCTCAATGGTTTGACTTAATACAGCCCCAATACCTGTTCCAGAAGCATCCGTATGGACCTTAACGGATGATTGAAATCAGGACTACGGAGAACTGGGGAAGAACATAATGCAGCTTTAATATTCACAAAAGCATTCTCACATTTCTGGGTCCATTTAACTTTATTACCAAATTTCTTTTTGGTTAGGTCTGTTAGAGGTGTGACTATTGCTGCAAAATTAGGGATGAATCGGTGGTAGTAGCCCACCAATCCTGAGAAAGAACATATGTGTTTTTTTGTCTCAGGTCAGCGACAGTTAGCTACTGCTTCAATTTTATTAATCTCTGGTTGGATATTACCATTTTCTAATACAAAACCAAGGTATCCAGTCTATAACATGGCCTGTGCACTTTTTTTAGGGTTGATTGTAACTCCTGCTTTGGAAATGGAGGTAATAATAGCTCTTAGGTGTGCCAAATGGGTGTTTCAATCCAGACTAAAAATTATGACATCGTCCAAGTAGGATGCACAAAAATGATAGTGAGGTGCCAGCACTTGGTTCATGAACCTTTGGAATGCTGCAGGAGCTCCGTGCAGTCCAAAAGTCATGGTCCTGAATTGAAACAAACCCATAGGCGTATTAAAGGCTGTTTTTTCTTGTAATGTAACTTCGAGGGGTACCTGCCAGTCTCCTTTAGTCAGGTCTAAAGTGGAAATATACCATGCTTTACCCACCTTGTCTATTATATAATCTACCCTAGGCATGGGGTAGGCATCAAACTGAGACACTGCATTCAAACCTCGAAAATCAAGACACAGGCATATACCACCCTCTTTATTGGGCACCACAACAATAGGGGACCTCCAAGCACTATTAGATGGTTCGATTATCTTCATTTTTAACAACTTTTCCACCTTGAGTTGTATCTTTTGTCTTACCCTTTCAGGTAGCCTATATGGCTTTTTTCTTATGGGTGGGGACGTGATCCATATCTCATGCTCCACTCCCCTAGCAAGGCCTGGCACACTAAAAGTACTGGGATACTCCAACAACACATCCTGTAACTCTTGTCTTTGTTTAGGGTCTATGGTTGGATTTACCTTTACCTCTCATATTCCTTTTCAAGTCTCCAGCCTCCCATAAGACATTTCCAACTCTGTCTCGGGGGTTTCAGGTAATACCAACATGCTCATCCCCTTGGTACTTTTCTCATGCCATTTTTTTCAATAAATTGACGTTGTAGATTTTTGTTTTTTGTTTCTTGTTAGGGGTCTCTATTTCAAAAGTAACAGGGCCAGTCTGTCTTACTACTGTATAAGGCCCCTGCCACTTCATTAGTAGTTTATTAGTAATAGTGGGAAGTAGTAATAACACTCTTTCTCCAGATTCAAATGTTTTCATCTGTGTTCCCTGGTCATATATTCGTTTCTGTGTGTACTGGGCTTAAATACTCATCTCACAAGCTTTAGCAGAGTATTCAACTAACCACTATCTAAGCTGTTTCAAATAAGTCATGATTCTAGGTTGCTTCATGTCCTTGCCCTCCTCCCAACATTCTTTGATCACTTCTAAGGATCCTCTGGGGTTTCTGCCAAAAAGAAGTTCAAATGGGGAGTGACTAGTAGATGCCTGGGGAACCTATCTATAAGCAAATATGGCAAGAGGTAAGTACTTATCCCAGTCCTTACCCTCCTCATGAACAAACTTCTTCAGCATCCATTTCAATCTCTGGTTGAAATGCTCAGTTAGACCATCTGTCTGGGGATGATAGGGGGACGTGCATAGAGCCACTATACCCAGCATTCGATAGAGCTCCCTCAATAACTCAGCATGAGTATCTCCTTAGGTATACCCACCCTACTAAATAGCTTTACTAATTCCTCAGCTATTTTAGGTGTTGTAACTGATCTCATGGGTATGGCCTCTGGGTATTTTGTCACATAATCATATACGACAAGTACGTACTGGTTCCCCTTTGAGCTTTTATTTAAAAGACCCACCACATACATCCCAATACATTCAAATGGTGTGGTCACCAGCAGTAAGGGTAATAGAAGAACTTCATCTTTCTTCCCTACTGGGGCTACAAGTTGACAAGCCTCACATTCTCTACAATATTTGGCTACATCATCATGTATTCTTGGCCCAAAGAAATGCTGTGTCAATCTGCCTAGTGTCCTATCTCGCCCCGCATGTCCTGCCTATGGTAGATCATGACTAAGGTACAACAAATCCTTTCTGAAACAGGAGGATACTAACAGTTATTCTACCTCTTCCTTGGTTACAGGGTTCTCACATATCCTGTACAACTATTCATTTTTTTATTACAATTTTGGGGGTACCTAGGGTCTGTATTTTTTCCACCTGCTGAAAAAAAGATTTCAAACTATCATCAGCTTTTTGTTCATCCACAATATTTGCTTTTACAAAAACAGTTTGTACAGTCTCTGGTGTTAAACCATTCTGGATCACTTGCCATTGTCTTTGTATTTTCTTCCTCATATTGTGGAACAATTTAGTTCTCCCTGGTTTGTTAACCACCTCTTCCTGAAAAGGAAAAATGTTCCCCAGCTGTTGCTGTCTCTTCTCCTGGGCCCTGGTGGTTACAGCTGTCATAGTTCCTTTGTCAGGCATTAAGTTAGCAAAGTCAGGAAAATCATGCCCAATGACCATGGGCACAGGTAAATGTGGTACCAATCCTGTTGTTAAAGTGGTCAGTTTATCTTTCACTATCATGTCCACTGGCACCGTATGGTATACATGGGTGTCCCCATGAACACAGACCACACTCATCGGAGGTCCTCTTTCTTACTTAGTTACCAGCTCTGGATAAATTAATATTTGTTTGCTCCCAGAATCAATTAAGACAGTCACATTTTTATTTTCCACCTTTACTTCAGTGAAAAGGTAACCAGGGTTCAATAATGCCAAATGAGTTGTATCTCCTCTCTTAGTGGGGCAATATCAGGCAATATGTCCCTGACCTTTACAATTCCTGCAAATAATATCTGCAGATAAGGGTCATCCACCAGTACCACTCCTGTTATCTTGCCGACTTTCGTATCTCTCATATCTTGGTTGATGATAGACTGGTCTCACTAGGGGGTTTGGTTTAACAGTCTCTGAGGGTCTACTTCCTCCTTTCTTTATGTTCTGGTGAGCAGAGAGAAAGTCATCTGCTAGTGTAATGGTAGTTTCTACAGTTTCTGGGTTATGCTCTGTTACTCATATCTGTACATCTTGGGGCAAGATTTGTAAAACCTGTTCCCCCACTACAATATCTATCACATTATTTATGGTTTTCCCCTCTGGTTGTAACCATTTATTACATAATTCCCTTAACCTTATGAAGATCTCTATAGGGGTATCATATGTCTGGTATTTTAATGCCCAGACCCCCTGCCGGTGTGTCTCGGTATTAATATCATACTGCTTGAGTATTTCTTTCTTTACCAAATCTAAGTATTGGCAGTCCTGGCATCCATGTTACTGTAGGCCAACTGTGCTTTGCCAGTTAGATTTGGGGCTAACCGTACAACACATTGTGTCTGAGGCCAAGCACAAGCCTGGGCAACCCTCTCAAATGTTGTAAGATATACCTCTATGTCATCTGTGGCCATCATTTTTGTTAATTTAATGTCCTTTGGGTTTGGGTCTGGCCTGCCCCATCTTGACCTCTACCTGCCCCCAAGTCATGTAAGGCCCATAAAGTCTCTGCCCACCTGGTATCTTGTCGTCTCCTCTCGTGTTCTCTTTCTCATTCCATATCCAGTTGTCTTATAGCCAACCATCTCATTAACTCGGGTAATCCCTCTGGTGGTTCATCTGGATACATCCTTTGTTCTTCCTTCCGATTCTCATCTTCATCCTCATCACTCTGATACTTTGGCTTCTTTGGTCGCACTGCTAGTCCTAATCCAGGCATCAGGGTCTCTCCAGATTTCACCACCTGCATTCTGGTCTGGACAGATAGAGGAGGGGATGGTTCAGAGGTAATGTAAGGAAGTATTTTTTCATAGAAAGGATTGTGGATGCATGGAATGGCCTTCTGGAGGAGGTTGTGGAGTCAAAAACAGTGGTTGAATTCAAGCATGCATGGGACAGTCATAAGGCAATTC
The DNA here is from genome assembly GCA_016271365.2 of Neoceratodus forsteri. Taxonomy (NCBI): domain Eukaryota; kingdom Metazoa; phylum Chordata; order Ceratodontiformes; family Ceratodontidae; genus Neoceratodus; species Neoceratodus forsteri. The sequence goes on along the minus strand of JADMNL010000029.1, from coordinate 141,909,957 downwards.
TAGGGGTGGGGGTAGAAAGAAGTAGGCTGCTGGTTAACTAGGATCTGCAGCCTATCCATTAGGTAGGGAAATGGGCAGACTGGGTGAGCCAAGCGGTCCTTATCTGCCATCAAATTCTATGTTTCTATGGACACCAGCTGCCACAACTCCCTTCATCTTCTTCTCTTCGTCTGACATAATTCCACTCTTTTCACCCTAGTACTAGGACTGGTACCGAAGTCTGGTTTCCAACCTAGGCTGGACAACCAGATCCCACTTCTGACATCAATTTTCTGTGACTGCGTTATGTGGGTAGAGAAATGAGTGAGACGAGACTTCCATATACGGTTTAACACACCTTTGCTGGGTGTGATGTTTATTGTCCATACGGACAATTTTTTTATGAAAACATAAATTTTCATACAAAAGAATAAATATAAACCATAAATCGCATAAGTCTAAACTTCAGACTAGAAAAGAAATCAAATAAAAGAAGAAACCAAAAAGAAAACAGCTCTTCTTGAGCTTGGAGAACTACCCTTCCCTGGTAGTTCATCCACAGAGTAGATAACTTTTCAATAACAGTTTCTACAACCGGCTGTGCTTCAAGATAACCTCTCCTTACTCAGTTTCAGGCTTATCTGCTACTTCTGGGCACCAGGGGAGCTTTCATACTATTCCCTGCTGCATCATCAGGTCAGCTGATCTACCCCTTTTCTAAATAACAATCATCTCTTCTCTAATACAGACAGTTTGGAGGATCAGCTTGCTTGCATAGACACATTAAAATTATAAGATAAGAACTAAACACATCTTTACTTCCTTACAATCCTTACAGCACAACACATACAGTATTATAAGTTAAATGTCTGTCAGTCTTGAAACTCTGCCCCATCTCACCTTGAATGACACCTGTCATCAACTATAAAACAGCCCCAACATGGGCTGCTGGCTCTTGAGGACTCATTTTACAGGCTAGCCGTGCTCAGGTAGGAGCAAGTCTACACGTTGTTATTTAAACCAAAAATTAAACAATCAGCAACTTTTTATATGCACAGTATTTATTTTGTAACATTTCTCTGTTTTTAATGATGCTTGTAACATTCCCTTGCAGTCTACTGATTTACCTGACGGCTGAGATATCATGCTGGCAGAAAAGACTTCATTCTGCAGCATTTCTTTACTTCAAACCAATAGTGTCTTACTGTTAGTATTTCTTTTAGTTTTGCTGCTTCATGCTGAAGGGATTTCCCTGTTTAATACAAGGGCAAGTGCCTCCCATCTGCTTATTTTCATTTTCGGGCTATGAAGGGAAACCTTTCACTTTCTTTGCATACAGCTGCTCTATGCTGTAGTTGCAGGGCCAAGCAGACAGCTACAAGGTGACTAAACTATACATCTCGTAGCGGTGGCTGCTTCTATCGATTTCCATGTTTAAACTTTGTTTTTATTTGGCAATGTAGAACTGTGGGCACTTTAATTTTGGACACCCAACACCATTTATAATGAAAACAGTGTGTCCTTCGAGGCGAGAGTCAGGGAAAGAGATTACTTTCACTTTCCTGAATCGGCAGCGCCTCACCTGACACTCTCTACAGGTTTGCTTTGTGTTCTATAGGGGCTCTTTCTCATGTACAGCTATGGGAGAAGTGTTTCTGCTTCCCTTCTCTCCTGTAGCAGTTTACTGCTGACTCGCTTTCTCTAACTCTTTACCGCGAGCCAGATGGAGACTCCGGTTTTATATAAAACAAAATGGCAGCACGTTCACTTTCTCTGTGTCTGCAAGCAGTTTTTTACAAGGGACAATAAACAACTATTTGGCTGCTTTTGAATGCAAACAGCTGCTCATTTTTCTTTTATTTTATAGGGGAAGTAAACAACTACTTGGCTGCCTGTAAGTCTAACAATTGCTTATTTTATTTTACCATATAATTGGGCAACCTCTTTATGTTCTGTTAAAGCCATACAATGTTTTTGGTTTATTTAATGTTGGGCAATGGCATGGGAGGAAAAAAGGAAAATATAAGAGGGGTAGGCAAGAGAGCAAAGAGATACCATTATGTGTGGCCTCCCCATAATTGTAGAGTTAGATATAATTAGCTAGTTAGAAAAGGAGAGTTTGCTACTGCAGTAGGCTGTGGGAAAGGAATAATATGCCAAAGCCTTTAATATGGAAGGTGGGGACAATCAATCTATCACAGTCTGGCTTCACCTTTAGTAACCACTCCGGGTGACTTACCAGAAAACTGCCATTGTTCCCTTTCACATCATGCTTACTCCTTTTCACAGTTGAAAAAACAAAAACTTGCACACATCTTCACAGGGCAGCTGGACAACTCAAACGCAACAACACAGTTCATTTCATGGTGTAGTACAGAGACACAGAGCAGTAACTACATAGACTCTACTTATAACAAACAGTGCCACCTGCTATCCAGAGCCCTCCAGGAACTTTTTTTATTAAAATGTACTCCTCCGACACCCCAAAAAAGGCATTTCAAAAGGATTTTTTTTTTTTTTTTTTTACTGATTAAACTTTTGAGGCCATGCATAATATCAATAATGCACTTCAGGGTGTGGTATATCATGGGATATCATCACTTCTCAGGTCATTGGATGCACTTGGCCTGTGGCCTCATGCCCAACCACTTGAGGCGTGTTGATATCCCATGATATACCACACTCTGTCATGCATTATTACTTAATTGCAGAAGGGCTGGAAATGAAGGTATGCCTCTTTGCAGATGACACAAAGATCTGCAATAGTGTTGACACACCGGGGTGTGTGTGTGTGTGTGTGTGTGTAAAGAATAAGAAGGGACCTGAGCAAGCTGGAGGATTGGTCAAATGTATGGCAGTTGAGATTCAACAAGAAGAAGTAAAATTATGCACTTAGGTCATGGGAATCCGACAGAGGAGTACTCAATGGGGATACTGTCGGCCTCCAAACAGGAGAGGAATCTTGGAATATTTATTTATTTATTGTTTATTTATTTATTGAAAATGTTTCACCAGGAAAGGCATGCTAAGCAAAACGATGCTCGTCTCACGGTGCGACCTGGGGGTGGGTTACAGAGGAGGCAGGTATACATGCAGTAGATGATTTTAGCAGATATGCAATACAGACTATATACATAGATTGGAGGTATTATAAATGAGCTTGTTACATAAGGAGAGGAATACAGAACAATGAACAGGATCAACAGGGTACATATGACATAGTTAAAAGGCAAGGTAAGAGCAATATATAACTTGCACAACAGGGACAGGGTAAACACGTCATGGTTATACATATCAAGTGTACAGTCATGGAAGGAGCAAAGCAGAGCAAACACTACAGGGGAGGGGTGAACATACAATGGATACTCTAAGGGGAAATACATTCGTTACGTAAGTGCCATTAGCACACTAGTGTGACAGGTCAGAACTTGAGTGCCTGTGCCAGCCATGAGCTGCAGTGGGATGCACAGGAGCCTGTTGGAGTTAGGGGGACTAGTATGCTTAGGAGCGTGGGGGGTAGGTATAGGTGAGGTGAGAGGGAGGGCGAATGGTGTAGGTGCTGAGGGTGAGGCGGGGAGGGAGAGAAAGGGGGGTGGGGGTTATAGGAGTGAGAGGGGGGAGTAAGCATGAGTGTAAGTGCGAAAAGCAGTATATAAGCCAGCCAATTTGGCTATTGCAAGGCCGCTGGTCAGGCTCAGGGAGGCAGCTGGGGGAGAGAGAGATAACGAGGTGGGGGTAAGTTCGTGTAACAAATAATTATATCTGAGGATCGAAAGGTGGCCAGACAGTATAAAAAGACTGTTAGAAGGGCCAGTGGGATGTTGGGCTGCATAGGGAGAGGCACCACAAGCAGAAAAAAGCATTTGTCAATGCCGAACATTCACTTGCTGGTATTTGCATTGGTGTTTGGCATTTATGCAGGTCCCTTCAGCATCCATATCCCAACAGAGTACCTCTCTGCAACTCCTGTTGCATCTGAGTAACATTTCACCCTTATACTTCTTAAGTGTCTGTCTTAGGAACCCTAACACCTTGGTTGTGCTCAAGGGTACAAGCCTGTGTGGAAACTACACAACCCGCAATTGTAACACAGTCATTCAGTGGAGTTATTTCATCAAATTTTCAACATAGGCATTTTGCCACCTCTGGTCACGAACAATGCCACTATGATTTTCTTACTGTGTACCGAACCCTGATTTCCCACAGTGACTGCGATATTCTGTGACGGAAGTGTGAAAACAGATTTTGGCCAGGATGTGAAAAATGACAGCTGTATTGTTCATGAGGAGGTGTGGAAAAATGCAAATGTTGAAAATATGGAGTGAAAATATGACAAATTCGCGAAGTTACGAGTGCGTGTGGAAACTGCACAATGCACGCTTGTAAAACAGTCATTTTTGGACTTTTTGCATCGAATTTTCAACATAGGCATTTTAGGACGTCTGCTCATGAATAGTGTCACTGTGATTTTCTTACTCTGTACAGAACATGATTTTCCACAGCGGCTGCGCTATTGCACGCTGGAAGTGTGAAAACACATTTTGGCCAGGATGTAAAAAAAGACAGCTGTACTGGTCATAAGGAGATGTGGGAAAATGGCAATGTTGAAAATCTGGATTGGAAATATTACAAATTCACGAACTTACAAGTGCATGTAGGAACTGCACAACGCACGCTCGTAACACAGCCATTTTATGGACTTTTGCCACCAAATCTTCAACATAGGCATTTTAGGACCTCTGCTAATGAGCAGTGTCACTGTGATTGTCTTACTCTTTAGCGAACTTTGGTTTCCATAGCGACTGCACTATTTTGCACCGGAAGCTTGAAAACACATTTTGGCCAGGAAGTGAGAATTGACAGCTGCACTATTCATAAGGAGGTATGGAAACATGCCTATGTTGAAAATCTAGAGAAAATAATATTATAAATTTGCGAACTTCTTGAGTGCATTAATTGGAAACTATAACGCACGCTCATAAAACAGTCATTTTTTGGAATTTTTTCACCCAATTTGCAACATAGGCTTTTTGAGAGCCCACCTCATGAACACTGACATTGCCGTTTCGTTACTCAGTCTCAAAAGGTGATTCCGCACAGTGACCGCAAAATCACCTTTCGGAACCGTATAATGCCACGACAGTGACTGAATTCATGAGAAGGGGTGTCAAGAACCCCATGTTGAAAATTTGGTGTCAAAAGTCAAAAAAATGGTCAAGATATCCACCTAAATTGGAAAAACCCTATTTATGCCATTATACAGCTTACAGGCATTTCTTCAGTTCGTGGTCGACTTTGAAGAGTGCAGACGTGTTCCCAGTCCACCAAAGATCATCGTGCCAGGCTCCAGAGGTAAGTTTGGGGTAAGGGGGTGAGGGAGGTGGGTGTGCAGAGGGTGGGTGCGGGTTGATGGGGGGGCAGGGACTCACCAAGGGACCATTTTCTTCTTTCACAGGATTTAACAAAAAAGGAAAAAAAAAGGATGCTTTTGGCAACTGGGGTGGGCTCCCAGCATGCTACCTACCTGTTTGTTGGGTGGGAACTGGAGCAGGTGGGGATTAGGCACCCCTGCAGGCCATACAGTGTGCGTGGGTGGGAGGCATGAGCACGCTGAGGTGGGCTTCCAGCGTGCCATCTGGGTGTGTGTTTGTTTGGGGGCGGGCTGCAGCTGATGGGGGATTGGGCACCCCCATCGGCCACATTTTGCTGGGGGGCACATGAGCCATGGGGGATTGGGCACCCCCCTCGGCACACAACGTCGGGCCGGGGAGCACACTGATGAGGGAGGAGGAGGATATTAGCAGACGGAGGAAGCAGGAGGGTTTTTTAATGCCAAGCTGTGCATGACAACAGTTTGGCTGATGTGTATGCTAATTTCATACACGCTACCACCGCTGAGTGCAGTGAACCTTTTCTTTGAAGTGAAGACCAACACAGCCGAACTGCTGTCATACACAGCTCAGCATGTATTGGTCTGGTAGGGTTGTGCTTGCTACACTGAGCGCTGGATTTGGGAGGGGGGTCACACTCCTCGTAAAGTTGTATTGGTGCAAGACGTTCCTTGCACATGCATGCAAGCGAACATAAAAAAGGAAGTGGTGATACCACTATACAGATCATTAGTGAGACCTCATCTGGAGCACAGTGCCCAGTTTTGGAGGTCACATCTCAGGAAGGACATAGACAAAGTGGAGGTGGTCTAAAGAAGGGCTACAAAAACAATACAGGGGCTGCACCAGAATTCATATGAGGAAAGGCTGAAAGACCTCAATATATATTCTGTAGAGGTGCGAAGAGAGAGCTGGCCCGATGGCACTGGAGGTTGAGGTTCCAGTTGCTACACCTTGCACCACACCGGCGACCTGGGGTTGGGAACAAGCTTGGGTCACCAGGGGTCAGCAGGGTAGAGAGAGAATTGAGCATCTGGAGGACTGCTCTCCTCTCTTGAGGAGGAAGCATTTGCCGTACCGCTCATTGATCGCCATCTGGCATCAGCCAGAGGGAGATGCGAATCGAGAGGCATGTCACCAACCTACATTGTCAGTGGGGGGGGGAGAAAATGTGGAGGAAAAGGAGCTGGCAGGCTCCATGAGGGCCGTACCAGCACCCCGTCTGGCCCCCAATGTCTGGATTTCACTGTGGGCATGGGGGAAAGCTGGTGCCCTTTCACCTCGGCTATGCCATGGGGGTAAAACCCATGGGAGATTTAGCGGGTGTCAGGAGGGGGAGTGATGTGGCCGGAGACTGAGTCCCTCTGAGGGATGGACCGAAGCCACCTGTCAGGCTCAGGAGAATAAGCAGATAATAGGAAAAAAAAGAGATGTGAGGGGGGCATGATAGAGATGCATAAATACCTTAAAGGGATCAATAAGGTACAGAAGGGTAGCATCTGTCAGAAAAGAAGAGGGGACAAGAACTAGGGGACATGAGATGAAGTTGGAGGGAGGAAGAATCAGGGGTAATGTGAGGAAATATTTCTTTACAGAGAGGGTGGTAAATGCTTGGAACAGCATCCATGCAGGAGTGGTAGGGGCAAAAATGGTGGAGAAATTCAAAAATGCATGGCACACACACACACAAGGGAACCCTAGAAAAGGGAAAAGTAGGAACGCTTCAAATCAACTACAGTCTGCAGCATAAGTTAAAGGTAAAAAAAATGGACAGACTAGATGGGCCAGGCGCGGTCCTTATCTGACAACAAATTCTATGTATCTATCTATGTATATGTATCTATGTTTTGACTTACAGTATTTCACAAATTCCTGTGAAGAAAACCACAGCTGGCAGCAGGACTCAAATCTGATAATATTCCCAAAAGTTAAATGGTGGAATATTCCAGTCTTTGAAACTAAATACATCTGCATGAAAACAGGCTCTTTGCCCCATAGATCTCATGCTGTTTCTGCCTTGAAGTCCTAATCCCCTGCCCGTGACATTGGAATCCTTTGCAAGGCAGTAGGCTGTGATGTCATAAGCAGAGACGAGTATGGCTTCAAGGCAAGACTGTGCAACAGAAACAGATGAAGGTGAAAGGGCAAATATTCTTGTTATAATAAAAATGTCTTGTGAAAAATAAAAGGTCCAAGAGCTTAGATTTTTTGAGGACCATTGTGCAACAGGATCCTGCTCATGCTGCTTTGGAACTTGTTGCTGGACACTAGAAAATCTCTTTAAAAAATGTCGAGGGGGGGTCACCAGTGCCTGCTGAAATATAGAGGCATCTTGTTTCAGACCGTCTTTTGCAACACAAACTTGCTTACTGTACTATGAGTATATCTGAGCCTCAGATTGCCAAAGATTCTCTTTTTTCTCCAGACAAGCCGTGGAGAATGCTGCTTCTGTTCTAAAGTCTGGTCTGGGTGCCAGATGGCCCTGGAGGCACCAAGCTGATTCATCAGTTGTTTATTGCAAAACTTGTGTGGGACAGACTAATGCAGTGCTAGGCGGAGATTCGGCATGATGGCTCACATTGCACAGTTTTTGTTTATTTTGTTTTTGTTGACCAGGAAGGGAGGGCTAGACAATATTGCCTATTTTCTGCTTTATCCCGGTTGGGGGTGAGGGTGGGGGTTAAAGATGCAAACGAACTGAAACTGAACAAAATTAAGCTGCTGGTGTTATTTCTGGTGAATACCATTTGTTTGATGTTTCATTATTTGTTATGATTTGTTATTTTTCAAAGGCTGTAGATTGGCAAGTCACATTCTTGGGGCAGGTGTTCATCAGCATGGAATCAGATTTTCAGCATTTATGCACTAATATGTGACTGGATATGATGCATTATGGGATTTACTTGTGTCTTGGGTGTGCTATGGGGCACAAGGTGAAGCTGGATGCCTTCAACAACCCAAGGAGGGGAGTAAATCCAATGATACACCACATTCCTGGAGGATGTTATTTCTATTATAAAATGAGTTGTTTTGAGAAACAAAAGTGAAAATAGACAAGAAACTAGGAGTTCTGATCCATGGGTATATCATGAGATACACCACTGTTATATGATCAGATTCCCTTAGTTGCAGGACAGGATATTCCAAGTCCATTTTGCAAATATAAATAATGTACTATAGTGTTGTGAAAAATATAAATGCCACCAATAATAATAATAATAATAGTAAATGTTATTTCGCATAAGCGCCTTCCGGTCCACCAAGGTGCTTTACAAAAAGTTACAAACAGTCATATTAGGGACTTCTGGCAATGCACAGTGCTGTGTAGCAGGTTCTCTATACAGCTCCAGCCACCCATTTCAATACAGCAGTCTACTTTACAAACTAAGTTACCAAGATAGCTCAATGTAGTTTAAATACATCTCGGAATACTGCAGGCACAACTGGAAGCATCGTTTAACAGCCGGAATGGAGGTAGAAACGAAAAAAAGCCTATCAAAGAGAATGCCACCGATGATGCCTGAAAAGGCCCCGAAGAAGCCTCGGGCTTCCAACTCCAGTGCCTGCATTCCCTCTACAGACAACGAGCTGCTCACTCTACAGCGGTTCTTAGAAGAGTTTAAACCATTTAGGGAGGACCTTCACACGTTGTCAACAGATTTCAGCTCTCTTATCCTGAAGCTGGACGAAGTTGCGCAGAGAGCCATGGATAACTCAGCTCATTTTTTCTCGCTAGAAAAGTGACAAGATAAATTAGATCCTGAACTCGCTATCTACAGACAGTGCCTTGCTAAACTCGAGTTAAAGGTGGAAGACCTCAAAGGGCGTTGTAGGAGGAATAATGTTGTCATCATTGGCCTCCCTGAAGGGGAAGAGGGGCATGAGGTGATTAAATTCATACAGAAATTTGTGGAAAAGCTCATGGGCCCATCTCCATTTGGAGCCAATTATATTATAGAAAAAGCCTGCCCCTGGATCCCCCCCACGTACTGTTACTTTCCGATTTCTCAACTTCCTGGAAAAACAGCATTTTTTGAATAAAGTTAAAGAGCTGCAAGATATCAGCTGGGAAGGTAAACACCTGAGAGTTGCCCAGGATCTCCCTGCTTTGGTCCGCCAGAAAAGAGTGGCTTTCCACCCTATAGTGGTAAAGTTAATAGCTGCTGGCATCAAGTTTCGGATGGCATAACCGGCAAAATTGAATGTCCTTATTGATGGTGTCTGGGCTGCCTTTGATGATCCTGAATCTGCTTTGGTGCAATTGAAATCCACTTTGCCTGACCTATTCAAGAATCCCTGAGGGAAGAGATGAGAGGTGCGAGCAGAAGATGTTTTGATCTCCAAAGGGCTGAAAGAGGGAGGTAGACCCCTGTTTGTGCTTCGTAAGCCTGAACTCTAAACGGCTTGAACACGCATACTTTAAGGCAGATTGAATATACTGAATGGTTTAATGGTGGGGTTAAATGTCAATTTAATACCTTACTACTTACAATATGGAGGGGGCTACCCGATCGGGGTAATGATGCATTGGGTTGTGGCAAAAAGGGGATCTTTTGCTGTTCTCGAGCCTCCAAAGTAATACTCCCTGATGGCACTTTTTTGTTGTTACCATTGGGGTGGGGGGGCCCTCCATTAGTTATGAAGCCTATGCCATTGTATGCTTGCTAGGTAATTTAGCTATGTTAATTTTGTTTTGTTCTTGCAGAGATAGCAGAATAGTGTAAGCACCTGTAGCTGTTTGTGGCAAAATTCGGGCGATTAGCTAATCTTCGGTACAGGTAAGTGCCTTTTAGTGTTAAGCTGAAAGAGGGAAAGGGCGGGTGAAAGGAAAATGGTATGCTTCATTAATTTCCGAATGCTTCCCAAATAAAAAGTAAATCTAGAGGGGGCAGGTGATACCTATGGCACCCCACGAAGGTTAATGTCGACCTTTTTAATGCTGTTCATTATTTTGTGTCTTCTTTTTCCAGATGTAGTCAAATGTTTGTGTGTTAAGAGTTATCTGTTCGCCAGTTCCTCTTGTGCGCTGAACATTTGCCTGTTGTGCTAGAGTAAGTGTTTAAAGGTTAGCTTCTGGTTTATTTTGTTGCAACCTAACTCCATTGTTATTTTATATCAACGAGTTAGGAATATCATTGCCGGTGGTGATGTACTGACCCTTGCTCCGAACATCCTGATGGCTTAGTGTATAACTTGACAGAATGGGAATTTAATCTTAAAAAATTAAAAAAATAATAAAAAAAGCCCAATTTCGTCAGCTACCCAAAGGCAGTACTCTCTTTACTAGCTTCTAGGTTAGATGGGGCTACTAGTTGCTCTATTTGCTTTACATAGTTAGGATTTTGTTAGGGTGGTTGGAGCGGAAGAGAAATGTTGTGGGGCACGTGGCAGAAGGCAAAAGGTAGAATGTGGGATGGGGGGAGGGTTGGGGAAGGTCTGTAGTGGTTTCACTGTTTAACAAATGTTGCGGTAGATTATATGAGGCAAGGGGGGGAGGTGGGAGGTTTACTTCACACAGGGGTATGTGGAAGAGTATGATATTTTCTGACTGTCTCATGTATTGGCCAGCCTCTTGTTCAACATGGCGGGGACAGTGAAAATCATTACGTGGAACGTGCGGGGGGCCAGATGGAAAATTAAACAATACCAGATTCTGAAGCATTTAAATCTTTTGGCTGCAGATATTGTGCTGGTCCAGGAGTCCCACTTGCTTAACTCTGAGGCCGTGAAGCTTCGTAGGCAGCAGATGGGTCAATGCTTTGCAGCAGAGGGCAGTACGCAAAGCCACGGAGTCCTGATCCTACTGCGAAGATCTATGCCATCCTCCCCTAGCCAAGTCATAGCAGATCCTGCAGGGTGCTACATTTTTGTGAAAGGCTTGCTTTATACCAAAGAAATTATATTGGGTAGTGTTTATGGTCCCAATAGTGACACACCTGGCTTTTTTATGCATATTCTTAATATCCTTTCCCCATTTCAACAAATCCCTTTGATAATAGGAGGTGATTTAAACCTTGTTATTGACCCTCAAATTGATTATTCTGGGAGATCTTGTAAAGGGCTTTCCCCAGCACAATGGGCACTCTGTGACTGGATAGACGGTGCGGGACTGGCGGATATCTGGCATATTCTCCACCCGTCGGACAGAGAATACACCTTTACATCCTTGGTGCACCGCACATCCTCCTGTATCGACTACATATTGATTTCCCAGTTTCTAATCCCTGGGGTATTAGACTCAGAAATACTCGCAGGCCCGCTTTCTGACCATTCACCAGTGTCTTGCTTGATTTCGCTTACTTCGCTTCCAAGGACAGGTGGGCGATGGAAGCTTAATAATCAACTTTTAAAGATTCCAGACTATATAACATACATAACCAAATACATTTCCATTTTTGGGAGGGTAATGCCGGCTCCACTGGGAAACCAGATATTGAGTGGAGTTCCCTGAAAGCCTATCTGAAGGGTGTACTAATTGGCCTAGCAGCCAAAAGAAAAAGAACTCAAGACGAGCATCTCAAGCTCTTATTGTCTCAAATCCATACCATAGAACGGGACTTATCCCCACAATCCTCAGACCAAACCAGGGAAACCCTAATGAAGCTTAAAGACTTATACATGAATCATTTAAGGGAAAAGGCTGAATTTACCATCTTGAGAACCCAGGCACTTCATGTAGACCAAGGGGATAAAGCAGGTCGTCTCCTTGCCCTTAAACTTAAACAACTGGAATCCCACAGATTGATTGCTGCAGTTCGTTCCCAAGAGAACGAAACACTTCTGACTTCCCTCTCAGATATAACTTCAGAATTTCTGAGCTATTATGCGAAGCTTTATAGTCCAGTGGAGAATCCCCCATCTCTGTCACAGTTAGTCTCTTACTTAACACATTCCTCTTTGCCCATACTCTCGGAGTTGCACAAAACTTCCCTAGTTGCACCCATTACCTTAGAGGAAATACTCAGGGTTATTCAGGATTTGCCTTCAGATAAGACACTTGGTCTGGATGACTTTTCTGCTAATTTTTATAAAGTGTTTTCCCCACAATTAGTGCCTCCTTTACTATCTTTATTTCAGTATATTTTATCTGGACAGGCAACGGACGGGTCCTTGTTTGAAGCCTTGATTACCCTAATATTGAAGGAAAGTAAATCTCCTGAGAAAGTTCAGAGCTATAGACTGATCTCTCTGCTCAATCAGGACCTTAAGATTTTAATGAAACTCCTGGTGGACCGATTGAGCCTTGTCATGCAAGGGATTATAGGCCCGGAACAGGTAGGTTTCATGAAAGGTAGATCCTCGGTCGTTCATTTTAGAACCCTTTTGCATGTCTTCTCGGCCTCCAGGAATGCCGACTTTCCTGCTGTGCTGGTCTCCCTGGATGCTGAGAAGGCATTCGACAGGGTCGATTGGAATTTTTTGTTACAATCACTTACAGCATTTGGATTCCCCTCTCTTTTTATAAAATGGATAGGAGTCTTGTATAAATCGCCCACAGCACGGGTTGTGTGTAATGGAATATTGTCTGTTCCCTTTACATTGCATGCTGGTACCAGACAAGGTTGTCCGCTATCCCCTCTGCTATTTAACATTTATTTGGATCCCCTCATTCGGAGGATTGTGGCGAATGCAGGAGTCCACGGTATAAGCATACAGCAGCATACTGTTAAAGTTCTGGCCTATGCAGATGACTTGCTCCTCCAAATATCACAGCCTAATACATCCATACCTGCCCTACTCACCATCCTAGGGGAATTCAGCTCTATGCCTAACTATAAACTCAATAAAGACAAGACGGTGGTCTTTCCCTTGAATCATAAAGTATTAAAGTCAGTGGCTTCGTCGGAGGGCTTTGCTTGGCAGATCAACTCATTGAAATATCTGGGATTTAACTTGTCAAGGGAGCTGGCTAAATTTACAAGACTAAATCTTGACCCATTAATATCTACTGTTAGACAAGATCTTAAGAGATGGGTTTTACTCTCCTCCTCTCCCTTTGGAGTAAAATCAGTATCATCAAAATGAACGTTTTCCCACAAATATTTTACCCATTAAACCTAGCAAATACCTGGTTACCATTGACATGGTTCCAAAAGGTACAACAGATGTTCTCTGCTTTTATTTGGTCAGATAAGAAACCGCGGATTGCCTACGATAAACTTTCGGTGTCAAAACTGAAGGGAGGACTCCGGTTACCTCAATTAGGAATATACTACTGGGCTAGTCATGCAAATAAGTACCTGCAATGGTTAAGGGTGGACCAGCTCCCATCCCCGCAGTCCTCCACACCCATATGGCTCAAAATAGAATGTGCCTTAATACAAACTCATAGGCTATCCCCAGTGGCATTACTATATGTTAACTTAAAATCGCTGCCTTTGTCACTAAAGAAAATCCCCATTGCATTTCTGTTAGAATTCATTGCCAGTTCTGTTCATTCCTAAAATATAAGCACACTATGGACCCATCTCAACCTTGGCGGGGCAACCCAAATCTTACATTAGAGGGCAAACCACTCCAATTGAGATGGATTTTCCAGTTGGGAGATTGTCCTCTTTCATTTTTTCTGAAGACTGATGGCTCATGGTTGACCTCACCGGAAATCCTTAATAAAATCCATGCCCCGAATTCTGTGATTTTTAGAGTATTCCAATTGCGGCACTTAATAATAAAATCCGTGGGTACTGCTCCACCAGTATTTCCAAATCCATCCTTGTCGTGCTTAATTCCCCATGCGGGTCTCCCTCATGCGGTTTCCACACTGTATGAAGTAATCCATGATTGGAAATGGCCTGACTGTCTTGGTCCGACGCATTACTGGTCCCGTTTTTTTCCCAATCTAGATTTTCGCTGGCCCTCTTTATGGAAGAGTTGTCACAAGTTTGTTAGGCAAGATAGGCTTCGATTAACACAATTTAAAATCCTGCACAACCTTTATTATTCACCTCAGAAGATGGCCAAGTTGAATCTGCTCCCGTCACCTACATGTACCCGATGTCTGCAGAGTGAGGGTAACTTATTTCATATCTTTTGGACGCGTTCCAAGATAGACCCCTTCTGGAACAATACTGAACAGAGAGCCGACCCGCTCTTGGGATTATCGGGGCTATTCATGCCGGAAATTTGTATTTTGGGAGATCTTTCCTCAGTGCTGGTCACCAATAGAAAATATCATATAACCCTTATCGCCATGTTGGTTAAGAGGCTGGTTTTGAGACATTGGAAAGATACAACCGAAATTTCTTACAGTGAATGGTTACAGGAACTGTTGGCCAATCTTCGCTTGGAAAAGACAATTGCCAGTCTAAATAATCAGTTGGAGAAATTTCTCAAGAGCTGGGGCCCGCTTGCTACTCTGTATTCTCTTCAGAAATCATAAAGTCTATGCATCTGTTTATACATTGTATTATAGCATATGAATATACTCTGTGTGAAGGGAAGGGGGAGGGCTTGGGGGGAGAGTTGATCTATTCCCATTTTATGCATCACTGTATCTTGGTTTCATGAATGTACCTTTAGATCTTCTCTCTGTATTTGTGAAATATTGAATAAACTTTAAATTGAAAAAAAGTCATATTAAAACAATAAACGTGATGATAGAATAAATAACATACAAATAGAATACATAACAGGGGATCAGAGTTATATGGAGCCATCATAAGCGAGACTACATAAAAAGGTTTTCAATGCCTGTTTAAACCCCTCCACAGTCATGCACTCCCAGAGCTGATGGGGTAGAGAATTCCAAAGGGTTGGAGCCACATATATGAATGCATGGGCCCCAGAAGATTTCAGAAACACCCTCGGAATCTCTAGCAACCACTCGTCAGTCGAACTCAACTGTTGCACCGGATGGTAAGGCACAAGAAGCTCTTTCAAGTAGTCAGGGCCCAGCCCGTGTAGGGCTTTATAAGTCAGTAAACCAACTTTAAAGGTGATCTGCCATGTAATCGGCAGCCAGTGCAGATCACACAGCATGGGAGTAATATGGGATGCTCGAGAAGCCACAGTTAACAAATGTGCTGCTGCACTCTCCATGAGCTGCAGGAGGTGGATTTCAACCCCAGAAAGCCCTAAGTACAGGGAGTTACAATAATCAAGGCATGAAGTCACAAAGGCATGGACTAATGTAGGCAAGTCCCCAGACAGAACCAGGTGCTTAAACCTGGAGATATTCCTAAGATTATAAAAGGAAGACTTGATGACGGCCGACACCTGAGATCGTAAAGTGAGCCCATCGTCAAGCACTACCCCCAGGTTTCGCACCTGTTTAGAGGATAGGATCTGAGAGCCCTCGAGAAAAAATCCAGAGGGCTGATCAGCCCTAAACCCCTCTATCCAGTGACCCAGGTCCACTACCATCACCTCCATCTTTCCGGCATTCAACTTTAACCAGCTCGAGTTCATCTAGCCCCGGATTTCAGCGAGGCAGGTATTAAGTACCAAGACAGCTCTATCCTGGTCAAGGGCAAAAGACAGGTAGAGCTGGGTATCATCAGCATAGCAGTGAAACCTCAGCCCATACCGTCTTATAATGTCTCCGAGGGGCACCATATACACTGCAAACAACATGGGGGACAGCACCGAACCCTGAGGAACCCCACATGGCAGGGAGAAAGGGTCAGAGGAAAAAATACCAGACACCACTCTCTGACTCCTGCCAGTGAGGAAAGATGTAAACCACCTAAGGACCATACCTGACAGTCTGCAGAGGGACTTCAGATGTCCAAGCAGCACCCTGTGGTCTACAGTATCAAAAGCTGAGGAGAGATCAAGGAGCACCAAGATAGAATGGTTCCTCTGATCCCTCGCCATCAAGAGATCATTAAGCACTCAAACCAGCACCATCTCAGTACTATGCATCTTACGAAAACTGGACTGGAGAGGTTCGTAGATGTTATGGATGGTCAAGTGGTCATCCAGCTGTACCGCCACTACTTTCTCAATCACCTTCCCTATAAAGGGAATGTTTGAAATCAGTCTGTAGTTGGCCAGAGAGTCCGGGTCCAAAAAAGCTTTCTTTAGGAGGGGGATTACCAGAGCCTTCTTCAGGGAGCTTGGAAGCTCACTGGATTCCAAGGAGCCAGGACCAGGTCGATCATATCCCAACAACCCATAATCAAGGAAGTTGGGCCCGGATTCAAACTACAGCATGTAGGGCGCATACCCTGGACAAGCCGCATGATATCCACAAGCTCGGGCAAGGCAGAGGTACACCAGGAAGCCCAAGGTGAGGTGACCAAGCACCGGTCATCAGCAACTCCTATAGAGTGAGTTGAACGAACTTCCGACCTGATGTCAGCCACCTTATCCGCAAAGAACCGAGCAAGCTCATCGCACTCTACTTGTGAAAAAGGTCTTCAGAGCTGCAGACAGGTTGGGTTGCACAGCCTGTCAACAGTTCGGAAGAGCTGGACTGGTTGATTCTGAGCAGCAGCAATCTCCCCAGACAGGAATTCTGCCTTCTTATGGGAGATCATTGATTGGTAAATCTTATAGTGTTCAACCAATCTAAGGTGGTTGTCAACCAGGGCAGATTTCCGCCAACACCGCTCTAACCTACGTCCTACTCGCCGCAACTTCCTCAGAGGCCCATCAAACCAAGGGGCCCCAAGGGCGAAGGGGGAGAGGATGAACATGGATGGGAGCAGTCAAGTCCAGAGCTACCGAGATGGCCTTATTATAGACCACCACTAAAGTCTCTGAACTCAAGCTGGTCACAGGAAACTCCGAGATGTCAATCACCACAGCTAGGCCTTCAAGACTCACTTCCTGTAAAGGGCGGTAACTGACCATCTCCACAGGGGCAGGCCTCCTAAGGGGGCACAAAAGTTGAACCTCACGGTGTAGTGATCAGACCAACTGACTGGTTCCACCTCCAGGTCGGAGGCCTCGATCCCCAGGAGGAAAACCAGATCAAGAGAGTGACCATGTTTATGGGTGGCAGAGGTAACAACCTGTGTAAGACCCAGAGATGTCATAAGCTGGAGGAAGTGTTGTCCAAACTGCAAGAGATTGTTGTCGACCCAGGCATTGAAATCTCCGAGTACCACCAACCTGGGAGACTCCAATGCCATGTCGGCGAAGAAGAATGCTACTTCCCACAGGAATTGAGTCTCACCCCCGGGTGGACGGTAGACAAGGGCTAACCTGCAGCCTACACCAGCCACCATGGTACACTCAAATGATTCGGCTTCCTCAACTGGTACACTCGTGAGGCCCAACTTGGTCTTAAAACAGGCCGCTACCTCCCCCTTCGATCCAGTCTTGAGCAGTGCATCACTGAGTACCCGGTTGGAATTACAGCATCCAAAATGGGGCCAGCAATTTCATCCAACCAGGTCTCAGTGATGCAAGCCAGATCAGTTGTTTCAATAAGATCTGCAATAATTGCAGACTTATTTTTAATAGATCTGGCATTGCATAACACCGCTTGAGTTGGATGGGCTTCAAGGGCTGCCCTGGCTGCTTGCCTGCCACACGAGGCAGTGCCCTTGGGTATGGAGATTAGATAAGGCACACTCCGCTCCAGACTCCATTTCACCCCCGGGCATCTTCTAGGCCTGACCTGACCAATGTGAGAGGTGGGTTTATTCATCCACCAATGTCCACACTCACCTCCCCCATACCCCTCTTATGAACGATACCCAGCACACGACAGTGCTGGTAAATTGACAACAACAAAGGGGGGATGGGCAGAGGGTGTGGAGAGTGGAGGATGAATAGTGCACGATCGGAGGGAAACCTACACATTTCACAATAAAAATGAATACCAGTATACACAGTATTCAGACACCCAACCTAAAAAAGACCCCCAAAACAACAATAAAATTAAACAATACCCACCCGCTAAAAATATACATAAAATACAACCCTGCTCCCCACTATTTGGACGATTTCAATCCCAGAGACTATTACAATCCCCTCTCACAGGATGCAAGACACAAATATAAATTCACCCCCCCAAGCCCTCTCACAGCCAAGGAATAGGGGAGTTCAGGCACTCTCACTGCCCAGAATAAAATAAATCAATCAAAAACAAATAAAAATAAACAGAAACATAACATTCAGTAAAATAAATAAGACAAATAAAATGTGGACGCTCAGGTCATCTCACCAGCAGAGAGACCACAAAACAGTTGAAACGTAGATATAAACAAAATAATCCAGGCGAGAACTCATCCAAAGGTGTAGGTTAATCCAACAGGGAGATCCAATGTGGGGTAAATCCAGCCAATGAAATCAAGTACATCCAAAACATGCAATAAATCCAAACAATAAATCCAAGCCAGGATGGGTCCAGCCGAGAAGAATCCGACAAACGATTGGCAGCAGCACAGGCCAACCAAACTCTGCACCTAGAAGATCCCAACCAGAAATATTCTGCTGCACCACCACAACACCGGATCCAGGCCACACAGTAGCCATTCCCAAGGGTCTAGGGGCACCCTAGGATCACCAGCCAACTCTCTGACTAAGAATCCCCTGAGCCCCTGTGAAACAGCACAATCTAATCGGTAGTCGGTGATCCCCAGCAGAGTCAGGCCAGTCTCGTAAAGCACAAACTTCAGGCCCACCAAAACACAGTCTAGGGCCCACCACTCGATTCCTAGATCCAGCACACCAACTGGCACCTTCACAAGCAGTCCAGTTAGCTCCCAGAAATCCTTCTTAGAGCAGACTCCCACACACGATCTATTCGGTTCCCACCGCTTTTTCCTCAGAATGGACATCTCTATAGGGCAGCAGCCCATATCAAAGTCCCCACTGTCCTTCTATGCCTAGCAGGGATTACAACAGTCTTTATCACTGACCACATGGCCAAACTTGGCCCAGTCCGAAATCGGCTCCACGCTAAAGCATCAACAGCAACACCTCAGATCAAAAACCCTACATTTTCCAATGCAGTGGTGGCATCCGACAACACCACCACATACAGCAGAGCAATCAAAGCAGCCAAGGCAATGAACAAACGGCCGTCTTACTTCAGGCTTTGCCTAGCCAAAGCAGCTTGCAGCACAGAGTAAGGTAAACTAAAAAAAAACAAACTGAAAGAAAGAAAACGTAAAAACCAAATAAAGTAAAATAAACAATGTGCAGCTTGCAGCTCACAGTGTCCACAGCCTGGCATGTAATGTCATTAGTTTTGGCAGGCTCATAGACCCAAAGAAGCAGGCAGTGTATCAACATTCTGATCACTTGCTTAAAGGCTGGTAAAGTTATAAGTTGACAAAATCTACAAACTAACATAACTTAAGGTTGAATTTTCATTTTTTTGTGAAAATCAGGGAATTTTGTGATAATTCTGTGAAATCCATTTCCATAAGTTTTGTCAGCCATACATTTGACCTGCCTAGCCTGACCTTATCATTGTTGTCTGCTCCTTCCCACATGTCCCTGATAGAGATAGGGTACTGAATCCCACCAAACTCGTGCATGAACAAGCTTGGCAATTTTTGTGGCATATAAAGTAAATAGCCAGCTTTATTAAAGGAAATGTGCTGATTTTGGCAATATCGCTAATTTTTGAAACCAAATAGTATTTCATATAGAAATCATATAGAAACATAGACTTTGACAGCAGATAAGGACCACTTGGCTCACCCAGTCTGCCCATTTCCCTACTTATTGGATAAGCTACAGATCCTAGTTAAACAACAGCCTACTTCTTCCTACCCCACCAGAACTGCCTTATGTCTGTTCCATGCATTCTTTTTTTTTTTTAAACTTTATTTATAGAAGAGTCAGTGGGTTGAGAAGAACTCTACAGAGTCAGAGAAGCAATGATATCTTGATCACTTACATCTTACATATACAAATCAATTAGGGTACAATCCATGATCCGTCTATATCTCTATCTTATACAGGAGGAGAAAGGACTGGTGTGTGACTGGACTTCTCTGCTGGGACTAAAGTAGAAGAACTTTTGTATTTGACTTTTAATTTAGGGTAAAAAAACTAACATACAAAAAAAAGTGTGTGTTTGGGTTAACTGAACTGAATGGGTATCTGAAGAGTTGTCTAGGTATAAATCTCAGGTGACTGAAAGGACTTAACTGCTGTGAGGTTTAAATTACTTGTAGAAAGATCTGGTAAGTAGGGGGAGTGGCTTAGCTTGAAGGGAGCTACATTTAAAGACTGCCTTAGAAAGTTTCTGCTAATAGCTTGGCAGAAGACACCAGGAGAAAGGACTGCTGTGTGACTGGACTTCTGCTGGGACTATATTGCCTCCTTCCTCCCCTCACCCCACCTAAAGCTAGTTCTATTTTTATAGGCACAGAATTTGACTGACAACAGGAACTTCCTGTTTAGGGGCAGGAAGTGAGTGATCACAGAACCACCAAGGACCCACCATCCTAGAAGGGCAAGAGTAGCTCTCCGGCCCCCTCTAGCTGCTGGAGGCCTGCCTCTGAGCAAGTAAGTGGTCTACTGCAAAATATAGGATATTCTTGTCTCAGAACAGGACAATCAGGAGCTTAAAGGGCACACAGGCAGAAAGTAAGGAGAGAGAAAAAAAATAGAGGAAAGAGTAAGGATTGCAAACAGTTAAGGGGCCAGAAATAAGACATGATGGGAGTGGTGCAGTGCAGTGGCTGTGGAGCAGCAGTCTTCCGGGAGACGTTCTGGAGGATGCGGTGTTGTCTCATCTGCAGGCACCTCTGGGCTGAGGGAGGAGGTTGCTCATCTCCAGGCTGAGTTGGCCAGGATTTGTGGGACCTCCTTCCATCCAGGGACCACCAGTGCCACTGCCGTTGCCTCAGAGGTTGCCAAGAAAGAGGAGTCGGTTGGACCACAGTGGGCTCAGGGAGGGTGAGGGTGGTGGAACAGAGGTGCATCCCTCCATTGTACCTCTCCACAATTCCTATGCCATTCTTGCAAAGTGTGGTTCCTCTATGGAGGCACCCACAGTGGAGACCAAGGAGAATGCTGGGAACCTCCACAAAGGAGACCCAAAGGAGGGTGGCAGGGGACCCTGCAGGAAGGAAACAACCCTGGTGGGGACCCATTGTTAGGAAGTTAGAACTGGGGAGGAAGGGAGAGGGGAGGTAAGGTGCCTGCCTGGCGCCATGGCTTGCAGGGACAGGAAGCTAATCCTCAGGATTGCCTGAGCAGCTGCACAGGGAGGGAGCTGGATGCCATTGTCCACCTAGGGACAAATGACCTGGCTAAGAAAGGGATTAAAGAAGTGCAGGAAGAGTTTTGGAATTGGGAGGGGCCTTAGTCAAGTAGCACGACACGGTAACCTTCTCGAGGTGCTACCTATCTATGGCATAGGAGAGGGTGGTTCCGCACCATGGGATTCAATAAGTGGTTGAAAAACTGGTGTGGAGCTCAGGGATTTGGCTTCATTGGGGACTGGGGTCCACCTGGAGTGATGCAAGCCTCATACTGGCATGATGGGCTGCATCTGTCTGGGAGGGGAACCAGGATCCTAGGTGATAGGTTTAAATGCTTCATTGGCAGGCTTTTAAACTAGCCAAGGGGGGAGGCACTGGAAAGGAGCAGGAAAATCCTAGCCCCCCCAAATAATCACGGTAGTAAGTGCGGCAAACACCAACATAGAGGTGTCGATAGGGAGAAGGGCAGGGGTAAATGAAGAAAGTGACAAAGGCAAGAAGGACAGAGATGGGGTAAAAGGGAGTAAGGCCATCAGGAAATGGAGGGTAATGAGTACCAATGCCCGTAGTCTGGGCAACAAGCTCCCTGAGCTGATGGCCTTAACGGAAGAGGGATGCCTGGATATCGTAGCAGTCACAGAAACATGGTACACAGAGAACCATGACTGGGATGTTAACATACCAGGGTACATAACCTACAGGAGAGACAGGCAGGGGAGAAGATGGGGAGGAGTAGCTCTCTATGTAAAGGAAGGGATCAAAGCAACTGAACAAAAGAGTAAACAGGGAGGAAGGGAGGCACTGTGGGTCACCTTGGAGACTGGAAAGGGCACCACAATCCGCACAGGGGTTGTGTACAGACCCCATGTCAGGGGGAAGGAATGGACAAGGATATGATGGGAAGCATTCTTAGAATGGCAGAGAAAGGGGAGATACTGTTGATGGGAGACCTGAATATGCCAGATGTTAACTGGAGCACATTTGCTGCAGCCACATCCAAGAGCAGGGCCATTCTTGATGCCCTACAGGTGGCAGGCATTAGACAGTTAGTTTTGGAACCCACTCGTGAGGGAGCAATCTTAGACCTTGTACTCTCAAACGGGGGCAGTGAGAGGATCTCAGATCTAGAAGTGGGTTGCCATCTGGGGACAAGTGACCATCAAACAGTGTGGTTCACATTAAACTCAGCTACAGAGTCAAGCCATACAAAAGTGAGGGTACTGGACTTTAGGAAGGCTGACTTTGGCAAGATGGGAGAGTGCCTCAGAAAAGCACTAGCACACAGGCTAGAAGGAGGTGTGGAGCAACAATGGGGAATTATCAAAACTTCCATCACAGAGGCAACAAGCCTTTGCGTGAAGCAAATGAACAAATCAAAATGAAAGAAAAAGCCACTATGGTTCTCAAAAGAGGTGACTGCGAAAGTCAGGAAGAAAAATATAGCATTCCGGAAGTATAAGGAAACACAGAAGGAGCAGGACAGAGAGCTGTACCAGTTAAGGCAGAAGGAAGCAGGGAGGGAAGTCAGAATAGCAAAGGCCCAAACTGAGGAAAAGATAGCCAACTCAGTTAAGAAGGTGGATAAAACCTTTTATAGGTACATCAGCGAGCGTAGAAAGACAAAGGGAGGGATAGTGAGGCTGAATAGAATGAACAGTGGGTGGGCAGAGGGGGACAGTGAAAAAGCAGGAATACTGAACGAATATTTCTACTCAGTATTCACAAAAGAGGAGGTGGAAGTGCCTAATCCAATTAACAGAAGTACTCTTGATAGGGGGGTCGATCCCAGTCCTTTCACAGAAGAAAGGGTTCTGCAAGAACTCCTAAAACTGAAGGTGGACAAAGCAATGGGTCCTGATGGAATTCACCCCAGAATTCTGAAAGAATTAAGGGAGGAACTAGTGAAACCACTGGCTACTCTTTTTAATAAATGATGGGAGGATGGTGTGGTATCCGAGGACTGGAGGAAGGCGGATGTGATTCCCCTTCACAAAAGTGGTTCCAAGACAGAGGCAGGGAACTACAGATCTGTCAGTCTGACCTCTGTGGTAGGGAAAGTGATGGAGTCACTTCTGAAGGAAAGAATAGTCGAGTACCTAGAGTCCAGTGGAGCACAGGACCCAAGGCAGCATGGGTTCACAGCGGGAAGGTCATGTCAGACGAATCTAATAGATTTCTTTGACTGGGTGACCAAAGTAGTAGACCAGGGAGGGGCTGTGGACATGGCCTACCTAGACTTTAGCAAGGCATTTGACACAGTCCCACACAAAAGATTAATAGTCAAATTAACCAGCCTGGGAGTGGGACCCAGGGTGGTAGCCTAGTAAAACATTGGCTGGACAACAGGACACAGAAGGTAATTGTAAATGGAGTCCATTCTGAAGAAAGAGGGTTACTAATGGGGTACCGCAGGGTTCAGTATAGGGTCCAGTCCTTTTAATGTCTTCATCAGTGACATTGCAGAGGGACTGGAAGGAAAAAGTATGCCTTTGCAGATGACAAAAATCTGCAACAGGCTGATACACAAGGAGGCATGGAAAGGATGAAAAGGACTTGGCAAGGTTGGAGAAATGGTCAAGTATGGCAGCTAGGATTCAATGCAAAGAATTGCAAATAATGCACCTGGAAACAAGAACCCAGGGAAGAATACACAATGGGTGGGGAGGTAGTAACAACAACAAAAAAGGAAAGGGACCTGGGGGTAATCATATCAGATGACCTTAAGGTTAGCAAGCAATGTGAGAAGGCAGTAGGGAGGGCTGGGGTATACTAGGATGTATAGGGAGAGGCATCAGCAGCAGAAAACAGGAAGTTGTTATCCCTCTGTACAGACAGTTGGTGAGACCCCATCTGGAGTACTGTGTCCAGTTCTGGAGACCCCATCTCGGCAAGGACATAGACAGGATAGAGGCAGTCCAGAGGAGGGCAACTAAAATGGTGCAGGGTCTGCAAGAGAAGCCGTATGAGGAGAGACTAAAGGAGCTTAATATGTATACCCTTGAGGAAAAAAGGGAGAGGGGGGACATGATAGAAACTTTTAAGTACCTCAGTGGAATCAACAAAGTCCAAGAGGGTAGCATTTTTCAGAAAAAGAGACTTGCAAGAACAAGGGGACACAATTTAAAGATAGAAGGAGGGCGGTTCAGGGGCAATGTGAGGAAGTATTATTTCACAGAGAGGGTAGTGGATGCATGGAACAGCCTTCCTGAGGAGGCTGTGGGGTCTAAAACTGTGGGAGAATTCAAAAATGCATGGGACAGACATAAGGCAATTCTTGTGGGGGGTAGGAAGAAATAGGCTGTTGGTTAACTAGGATTTGCGGCCTATCCTGAAGGGAGGGCAATGGGCAGACTAGATGGGCCTAGCGGTCCTTATCTGCCATCAAAGTCTATGTTTCTATGTTTCTAAGTGAAACATATTAACTATATCTCAGTTTGGTTTTTCTGTTTCTTTCTTTACCGAGATATCCTCCACTTATCCAGCTGAGTACTAAGGTAGCCCTTCAATTTATTGTAACCCCTCCCATGTTCCAAAGCCAGAGGATCCTTTCCATCTCTACAAAGGTTAATATCCTCATAACAGAGGGTTTCCTAGAAGAGAGAAAACCATTCCTTACCCAATGCCCTCTCAAGGGGGGACCATATCATATCGTATTTGTCTAATCACTCCAAAACTTTATATTGGATATGTTCTAACTTCATATTATTTAAGAGGGCTCTTGCCCACTGGACGATAGTAGGCATGGCCTGGGCCATCCAATTTTGAGCTAAAATTTGTTTACCCACAACCAGAGCTAGTCTTCTCAGAGGATGCTAAGCTTTTAATTGGCCCCCTCCATTTCTAGATACCCCCAGTAGAACATCCACAGGATCTAATCGAATCTCACATTCCAAAACCTTATTTAGAATTTGATTTATCTCATTCCAGCATATTCCTTCCTTTGGACACACCCAAACCAAGTGGTAAAACGTACATCCTTGAACACAACATTTAGGACATCGGTCCGAAATCTGAGGATTAATCTTGTGTGCCAGAGCTAGGGTGTGGTAAATTCTATTCACAATATTATAGTTAATTATTTGTAACCTATTGTTTACTGAGACAGCCTTACTACTCTGAAGGGCCAAGTTCCAATCCCCTCAGGTTAACATGTTTACGCCCAAGTCTTTATCCCAGCTGTCTTTTAGTTTTTGCAGCTTATCTGGCTGTGCTCCCAGTAAAGCGTTGTAGAGTACTGACAGTGGTTTCACACTGTTCCATGCGTTCTTGAATTCCCCCACTGTTTTTGACCCCACAGCCTCCTCAGGAAGGCCATTCCATGCATCCACCACCCTCTCTGTGAAAAAAATACTTTCTCACATTGCCTCTGAGCCGTCTCCCTCTATCTTCAAATTGTGTCCTCTTGTTCTTGCACATCTCTTTTTCGGAAAGATGCTACCCTCTTAGACTTTTCTGATTCTCTTGACATACTTGAAAGTTTCTATCACTGCTTGAAAAGCGAAAACCTGGACTTAACACATGGGCACCAGCGTTAATGCACATGCACTGAGTCCCAGTTTTATTTTCCAAGCAGTGATTTCTATACGAAATACCACTTGGTTTCAAAAATGAGTAATATTGCCAAAATCAGTGCATTTCCTTCAATACAGCCAGCTATTTACTTTGTATGCCACAAAAATCACTGCACTTATTTGTGCATGAGTTGGTAGCATTCAGTGCCACATCTCTATTGAGAACATGCAGGAAGGAGTGGACTGAAAAGAAGATAAGGTAGGGATGACTGAAAGTAATTTTTGCTGAAAAAATACTGATTACAAGAAGAAACACACATTTGAAGTGCCATGTAAACAATTACTTTGTAGAGCTCTATTGACGGGCACAAGCAGTAGAGGGGTCCAGAAAATTTGTTAAAAAGCTGACAGTGTCCCTTTAAGAAAATCTCTTACCTGCACTGGTGTCATGGTCCTGCAATTCTCCTCCAACTCACTGATTACCTTTGCTATGGTGTGAGTCCTCTAGGAATGCTACCTTATTACCACTCTACCCAGCCCCTCCTCCTATGTAACAGGTCAGATGTATGGCAGCACCGGAGATCGAGAACTAACATACTAGATGCCAGCAGAGTGGGCCTATTGGTCTATCAAGTCTGCTCGTGCTTCAGCACCCTGATTGGGTACCATAGCCCTCTATCTGTCTCTGTACACTGTACACATCCTGGTTCCATTTCCAGCTCTCCTTCTCACATGAGTAGTACTGGCTTGCTAAAATTAGAATTCTTCATTTTAAAAAGAGTGATTTTTTTATCAGACATCATCAGAGAATCATACATCATCATTGTATTAGAAAACAGAGAATCATACATCATCACTGTATTAGAAATCATCAGAGAATCATACATCATCATTCTTAGAAATCAGAGAATTGTACATCATCATTCTATTGGAAATCATCAGAGACTCATACATCATCATTGTATTAGAAATCAGAGAATCGTACATCATCATTGTATTAGAAATCATCTGAGAATCATACATCATCATTGTATTAGAAATCATCAGAGAATCGTACATCATCATTGTATTAGAAATCAGAGAATCATACATCATCATTGTATTAGACACCATCAGAGAATCATACATCATCATTGTATTAGAAATCAGAGAATCATACATCATCATTCCATTAGAAATCAGAAGAGAAACATATATTATCATTGTATTAGAAATCATCAGAGAATCATACATCATCATCATTCTATTAGAAATCATCAGAGAATCATACATCTTCTTTGTATTAGAAATCATCAGAGAGTCATATATCATCACTGTATTAGAAATCAGAGAATCATACATCATCATTCCATTAGAAATCAGAAGAGAAACATATATCATCATTGTATTAGAAATCATCAGAGAATCATACATCATCACTCTTTTAGAAATCATCAGAGAATCATACATCATCATTCTATTAGAAATCATCAGATAATCATACATCATCATTGTATTAGAAATCATCAGAGAATCATACGTCATCATTGTATTTGAAATCAGAGAACCATACATCATCATTCTAATAGACATCAGCAGAGTATCGTACATCATCATTCTAGTTAGCTAATTCACATGTTACTGTAGTTTCAGGTAGGCAGTGAGATTGCGTGCTGCTGCAGAGGAAAACAGAGTGCACTGTGAGCCTACAGTTGTGGCTAGTGCACGCTCCTGCAGCAGGAGTAGCACAGAGTAAACAGCAGTCTGGGAAAGGTGCAGGTGGGATTTTGGAAGGATTTTTTCTACAAATAACATTTTTTTTACTGACTTACGGTGGTGCATGGCACAGGTTGAAAACTAAGTAAAGTAGACTGCTACAGTGAGACACACGGTCTTTCAGTGTGTGTGTATATGTGTGTGTGTGTGTGTGTGTGTGTGTGTGTGTGTGTGTGTGGCAGGTGTGTCAATGGGCATGTGTGGGCATCTGAGCGAGTGCACGGTGTCTGTCTCACTCATCTTAAGTCCTCATCGTGTCATTGTCACATGTGGGTAAGCTGATGTTCACATCACATGGTCAACTAAAAAGGGTTGATGACTACCTATTGTGAGCCATTATGCTGTAGTTTTTGTCTGGTAGTGACTGCAGCATGACTCAGATCATTATCTGCCATGCATGTGTTGCTGATACATGTAGAAAACATGAGAAAAAGAACTGTATGTGAAAGGGATGCAGGGGCAGGAAAGGTCCCACCATGCCAGTTCCACCAAGTCTAGCTCTGCCAATAGTGGTGGTGTAGAAGGACTCAGAGATGGCGCTGGTGATGGGACAGAGACAGGGAGTTGTAATGGTGGCACTAAGAGGAGGGCTGAGGCTGGTGTGTGATAGCATGACCAACAAAACAAAAAATGGTTGGTTCATTAGTTCCAAGTTCCACTCCCACTGCAAGCAGCACCTTTACAGGCAGTTGTCCAGTGCATCTGGTAATGAAACCACCTGAAACAAACCAGACGCTCTCAGGTTTCTCTCTCTTCCACCTTCAAGTGCTTTCAGTTCCCCTTCTCATACCCATCATGGAAGAGATCCATCCAGATGTGTAAAGGCAAGCCCTCTCGCTGTCTGACTTGTACAAACAGCATAACAACAGCAGACAACACTGCCATCTGTGCGTGTTTATGGACAACAGCCATTCCACCTTGAGGCACTACATTATGCTCCTCAGCCCCCAAATGAGGCAGCAGCAGCAGCAGAACACAGGCCAGTACTGCTGCTTAGTCATTGTGTGAGGAAGGTGATATTACTGTTATCTTGTCACTAGAGGAATAAGTTAGGTTTTTCAAGGGAATAGTAGGGATGTACCAAACCTGCAATTCTACAAAAATAAGCTAGTTGCACTACTACCAAAGGAGCTTATAGTGGAGAGCGTGCGTATGGAAACAGAGAAATATAGTCTTTGTCAGCAGATAAGGACAGCCTGGATGACCCAGTGCATCCATTTTTCCCTACCTACAGTATCACCGCAGATGCTACTTGGTCTCCAGCACCTTCTACCTCCTCCAACTCTTTTACACTAAGACTTCCTTATGACTAGCCCATGCTTTCTTGAACCCCATCATGTTTTCACCCCCTTCATCTTCATTGGAAGACTGTTCCAGGAATCCACCACTCCTTCTATGAAGAATTACTTCCTCACATCTCTCCTGAATTCCCCCCCTCCAGCTTCATAGCATGTCCCCTTGTTGAGCACCTTTTTTTTCAGAAAAATACTTTCCTCCTCTATCTTATTTACTCCCATGAGGTATTTAAATGTCTGTATCATATGACCCATCTCCTTGCTCTCTTCCAGGGTGTACATGTTGAGTTCCTTTCATCTTTCTTCATAGGGTTTTTGATGCAGACTCTCACCATTTTATTTGCCCTTCAGTGGACCATTACTGTTCTGTGTTTTTCCAGAGATGTGAACTCCGGAACTGTACACAGTATTCTAGGTGAGGTCTTACCAGTGATCTATACAGAGACAATACCCCCTCTCTCCCTCCTTCTGCTGGTGATACCTCTCCCTATACACTCAAGCACTAGCCCTCCTATCTGGCATGTCACACTGCCTGGCCACCTTTAGATCATCAGATGATTACCCCCATGCTTGAATTCCACCACTGTTTTTGACTCCACAACCTCCTCTGGAAGGCCGTTCCATGCATCCACAACCCTCTCTGTGAAAAAATACTTCCTCACATTACCTCTGAGCCATCCCCCCTCTTTCTTCAAATTGTGCCCCCTTGTTCTTGCACATCTCTTTTTCTGAAAGATGCTACCCTCTTGGACTTTATTGATTCCCTTGAGGTACTTGAAAGTTTCTATCATGTCCCTCTCTCCTTCTTTCCTCGAGGCTATACATATTAAGCTCCTTTAGTCTTTCTTCGTGTCTCTTGGTGCAGACCCTGCACCATTTTGGTGCCCTCCTCAGGACAGCCTCCACTCTGTCTATGTCTTTGCGGTGATGGGGTCTCCAGAACTGCACACAGTACTCCAGATGGGGTCTCACCAACTGTCTGTACAGAGGGATAACAACTTCCTGTTTTCTACTATTGATGCCTCTCCCTATGCATCCCAGTATCCCCCCAGCCTTCCTTACTGCCTTCTCACATTGCTTGCCCACCTTTAGGTCACCTGATATAATTACCCTCAGGTCCCTTTCCATTTTTACTGTTGTCAGTATCTCACCCCCCATTGTGTACTCTCCCCCTAGGTTTTTGTTTCCCAGGTGCATTACCTTGCACTTCTTTGCATTGAATCTGAGCTGCCATACATCTGACCATTCCTCCAACCTTGCCAAGTCCCTTCTCATCTTTTCCACTCCATCTTGTGTATCAACCCTGTTGCACTTCTTTGTGTCATCTGCAAAGAGACATACTTTTCCTTCCAGTTCCTCTGCAATGTCACTTATAAAGACATTAAAAAGGATCGGTCCTAGTACTGAACCCTGCGGTACCCCGCTAGTAACCCTCCTTTCTTCACTGTGGACTCCATTTACAACTACCGTTTGCGTCCTGTTCTCTAGCCAATTTTTTATCCAGGCTACCACCTTGGGACCCACTCCAAGGCTGGCTAACTTGTGTATTAATCTTTTGTGTGGGACTGTATCAAATGCCTTACTAAAATCTAGGTAGGCCATGTCCACAGCCCCTCCCTGGTCTACTACTTTGGTCACCCAGTCAAAGAAATCTATTAGATCCATCTGACACGACCTTCTCATTATGAATCCATGCTGCCTTGGGTCCTGTGCCCCACTGGCCGCTAGGTACTCAACAATTCTTTCTTTCAGAAGTGATTCCATCATTTTCCCTACCACTGAGGTCAAACTAACTGGTCTGTAGTTCCCTGCCTCTGTCCTGCTCCCACTTTTGTGAAGAGAAATCACATCCGCCCTCCTCCAGTCCTCAGGTACCACCCCATCCTCCCATGATTTGTTAAAGAGGGTACTCGGCTGTGTCACTAGTTCTACCCTTAGTTCCTTTAGAATTCTTGGGTGAATCCCATCAGGCCCCATTGCTTTGTCTACCTTCAATTTTATTAGTTCTTTCAGAACCCTTTCTTCTGTAAATGGACTGGTATAGACCCCTGTCTTCAGAGTGTTTCTCTTGTTTGGTTTAGGTACCTCCCCCTCCTCTTCCTTTGTGAGTACTGAGCAGAAATATTCGTTCAGTATCCCTGCTTTTTCACTATCACCCTCTACCTACATTCCTTCCCCTTTATTAAGCTTCAGTATCCCTCCTTTGGTCTTTCTTTGCTCCCTAATATACTTATAAAAGGTCTTATACCCCTTCTTAACAGAGTTGGCTATCCTTTCCTCGGTTTGGTTCTTTGCTATTCTGACTGCCTTCCCAGCCTCTTTCTGCTTTAACTGATAAAGTTCTCTGTCTTGCTCCTTCTGAATAGAACATAACCTGCTGAACCTCAAGCTCTTGCTCAATGCCAAAAAGACTAAGACCATGATCATTTCCCCGCACGCCTCCTATATCATGGGGACACCAGCTAACCCCCAGATTACCACCCTCCTTGGTGAATCTTTGGGAATAGTGGATAAGTTCAAATATCTGGGTGTCTAGTTGGATAATAAACTTAGTTTCATGGTACATCTAAATGAGTTAACAAAAAAGCAAAGACAGCGCCTTGGCATATTTTACCATATAAGACATCTACTCACTCTCGAAGCCAGGAAGCAGCTGGTCCAAACAACTTTTCTACCTTTGCTCGATTACACTGACTTTCTTAACAGTCACTGCCCCCAGCAAGCACTCCAGAAGCTCGACACCCTCTATCACCGCACCTTGAGATTCATAGTAGACATGCCCCTGCGCACTCACCGCTGTCTGCTGTATCAGGCAATTGAATGGCCATCCCTCACCTTAAGGAGGCAAATAAATGCCCCCATGTGGCTCCTCAGGGCTATCTCTAACACACTCCCACCCTATATCTGCAACCTGCTTGAACAGTCTAAGAGTGTGTATGGCCTACAGAACTCTTCCTTTGTCTATCTCAAGTTACCTCGGGCAAGGACACGACTTGGCACAGCCGCTGTCAGCTCCTTCCTACCTTTCTCTTTGGAAAACACGCAAAAGGTCCTTAAGCTTTCCTTCCTGTCTAGCCCTTACGCATTCAGGCAGCTGCTCTACCAATGCCTGAAGATGGCATATGACTTCTTCAGGTGATCACTTGTATTTGGATAGCATAGCCCACTAGCTCCTGCACTTACCCTGGCCTTCTTATTCCCCCCCTGTCGGCCGGCATTCCTATGTGGGGAAACTACCCCTCTTCCTCCTACCTTCCCTTCTTCCCCTTGGCATCCCCCTCCTCAAGGGTCCTCTGCCCAGGCAGTGTTGCTCCCCCACTCCCCTTATTTGCCTTGCCCTCCTCTCTTCCCTCTGCCTTCTACCATCTCCTGATTTACCTATGTCTGTATATGCCTTTTGTTAATTAAGTATGACTCCTGATGCCTAATGAGTACATGTTTAAACCTAGCTTGTTTTACTGACTTGTGTTTTACTGAATTACTGTTGAATTATTGTATTTGTGTATGTCCTTTGTGTCCAGAACATCTTGCAAATGAGCTTGCTCAATGATGTAACTGCCTGGTTAAATAAAGTTTGATTGATTAACTGACGTATCTGTTAAGGATATCTGCTTTTTTCTGATCCTCCATTGCACAGCCCTCCCCGAAAACTAGACAGACTGACCGAATGGCCCTATTCTGCTGGCTTCTTTTTATGTTTGTATGTTCTCTTCTTAGCCTCACAGTCCCTCCTATTGTCTTCTTCTTGTCACTTATGTGCCTAAAAAAGGTCTTGTCTTTCTTAGTTCCCCTTTGACTATTCTTTCCTCAGTTTGTGTCTTCGTGCCCCTCACTGCTTTCCCTCCTTCCCTCTGCTTCTCCTGGTACACCAATTTATTCTCTCCTTTCTGTGTCTTCTTGTACCTCCTGAATGCTACCCTTTTTGCCACAACCTTTGCAACCACTTCCTTTGAGAACCATGGCGATCTCTTTTCTCTCCTGTTTTTGCACATTTCTTGTGCACAGAAGTTTGTTGCCTTCACTATGCTATTCCTTAATATGGTTCACTAGTCCTCCACTCAACTCAGGCCACCCCCCGAACCAGGTAATTTCTGAGACATTCACCCATTTTTTTTAATCTGCCCTCCTGAAGTTCAGGACCACTGTCCTTGTGTGGTTAACTTCTGCAGCCACCCTTATGTTGACCCACACTGTATGGTGATCGCTGCACCCAATGTGGCCTCCCACTTTGATGTCTGCAACACTGTCCTTTTTTTTAATCACCAGGTCCAGGATTGCCTCATCATTAGTGGACTTTCTCACCAGTTGCCTGAGAAATGCCCACTGCATCGAGTCTAGGATGTTCCTGCTTCTAGCTGAGTCCATGTCCAGGAGGCCATTCTAAATCTAACATATTGAAGTCCCCACCAGCAGCACCTCCTCTTTTTCTACCATTCTTATAATTAAAGGTGTGTGGAAGTTGCCATTTCTGCCTTAGCAGCACTTTCATGGAATTTGGTAACTTTCACTGAAGTTTCCGAGCTTCAGACTGTGGCAGAACGGAAAATGTCCAAATGCTTGGGGTGAAATTTTGCCCTGTTCTGACCCACCCCTGATGTGTTCATAACCCCCCCAGTGGCTAGCGGTCCCTGCCCCACCTGATCACCCACCTTTCGTGTCATTACTCCCTCCCCACCCATGGCTAGCAGTCCTTCCCCCACCCAATAATCTGCCCGATGTGTATTTAAAAAAACAAACCCTGGTGGCTAGCAGTCCCTCCCCCTACCTGATCACCCACCCATGTTCAGCAGTAGTCATCACTACTAGTCAGTGATGCAACCCCCCCCCACCATCCCTATCTCCCATATACTATAGCAATATATATTTTTTTCCTGGTGGTCTAGTAGTGAACTCCCTCATCCCTATCCCGGATCCCCAGTACGTATTTTTTTTTTAACTTATTCTCTGGTGGTCTAGTGGCCCCTGCACCCACACCCCAGCAGGTAGTGTCCCACCCTGCTGTCCCCCATCCTGAAATGGAGCAGGCAACTGGCACAGCCCACTGCTCTCTCCATGGCAAGGCAGCTCTCTGAGACGTTCATGAATGAGTGCATGCTTGTAGCAACACGCGCTCATTCATTGACTTCTCAATAGGTGGCCCAGCCATGGAGGAGTGCAGAGGGCTGTGCCAGTCACCCACTCTCCTTCAAGATGGGGTTGCAGAGTGAGACACTACCTACTGCAGTGGGGGGGCAGGGGGCCACTAGACTATCAGGAAATAAGTTAAAAAAAACTCATACTGGGGATTGCAGATGGTGGGGGGGTCACAACCAGACCACCAGGGAAAGAAAATGCTACTGTATGGGGGATAGGAATGGGGGGGGGTTACATCACTGACCAGTAGTGATAACGAGTGCCGACACAGGTGGGTGATAGGGTGGGGGAGGGACCACTAGCCACCAGGGGTTTATTTTATTTATTTATTTCGGGGCATTGGGCAATTGGGCAGCTATTGGGACTGGGCAAGGGGTGCACTAGACACCTGGGATAAAGTAGGAAGCAGGGCAGGAAGAATTTCCATGAAAGTTTGGAAATGGATTTCTGAACCTACATGGAAGCGAAAGTCAGATTTTGCTTAAATTCCTTCTGTGGAAGATTTTTTTTTTGCACACCTCTATTTATGATGGCTTCCCCCAGTGCCTTATCAAGTCCCTCTCCCCTGTGCTGGATGTCTGTATATCACCCCAGTATGAATACTGGCTCTGGTAACCCACAGTACCTCCAACCACTCCCTTCCCCCCGGGCTTCATTGGGTTTCAGTCACTTTTATATCCTCCCTTGCATACAGCTTGACTCATCCTCCTCCCTTTCTCCTCACCTGTCCTTCCTGAATTGACTGTAGCCTGGTATGGCCATGTCCCAGTCATAGTTGCTTGCGTACCATGATTCAGTAATGGCCACAGGATCCAGGTCTGCCTCCGCCATGATGACCGGAAGTTCTGGAATTTTATTTCCACGACTCCTTCCGTTTGTGCACGTGCCCCTCCACACCTTGCTACCACTCTGCCTGTAACTCCCCCTCCCCTTGTGCCCCACCTTCTTTACCCTTCTCTTATAGCAACTTTTGTTCCCATCCCCCTTGCCTTCAACTTCACTGCTGTTCCCATTATTCTGCTTCCCAGGGGTATGCCTCCCCTCAAGTCCTTCCTTCCTTCCTTCCTTCCTTCCTTCCTTCCTTCCTTCCTTCCTTCCTTCCTTCCTTCCTTCCTTCCTTCCTTCATTCCCATTGCTTTAGTCTGTGAGGGGGCACAGTTTATGCCTCCTTTTTTTTATTCTGTCACCCTCCTCAGCTAGTTTAAATGTTCATGAAAGTAACATTTAAATCATCCACTGAGGACTGTGGCTCCCCTCCCAGATGGATGCAGGCCACCACCTCTTTATAGCCCCATATCCCTCCAGGTTGGTCCCTAGTCCCCAGTGTAGCCAAAACCCTGTACTCTGCATCATTTCTTCAACCACAAGTTGAAGCTCCTGGTGCAGACCACCCTATCCTTCTCCTGGTTGTAGACGGGCAGCACCTCAGCAAAAGTGTGCTTCCTGACTTAGACCCCTCCTCAGTTCCCTGAGTTCACCCTGTGCAATCCCAGACCCGTCCTTGCTAGGTCATTAGTCCCCAGGTGGACAATGACATCCAGCTCCCCCTCCTACCCTGCCACCCTGGCCATCCTTATACTCCACTGTCTATCCCTCTGAGCCTTGGCATCAGGTAGGCACCTTACTTCCCTTACCCCCCTCCCTGTTCCCAAATCTACCCCCTTAACAATCGAGTCCCCCATCAGAAGCTGCTTCTTCTCTGCTGAAGTCCTCTACCACCCACCTTGGGGTCTTCTCCATGGAGGACCCCTACATCTTCCCTTGCCACTACTACAGGTTCCTCCTCCTGGCAGTCCAATCCCACCAGAATGGTGAAGATATTTTGAGTGCCACAGTCTGAAGAATGTGCCTCTCACCCACCACCCCACCCTCCTGGAGCCCACCACAGTCCAGCTGGCTCTTCTTCTCCTAGACAAGCTCTGGGGCAACGGTGATAGACTTGGTGGTCCCTTGGTGGTGGAAGAAGTTCTCAAGATCCTTACCAGCTTGGCCCAGAGACCAGTGACCTCCTCCTTCAACGCAGAGAGGTGCATGCAGATGGAGTAGTACTTCAGTCTCCAGAAGGTCTCCAATAAAACTGCAGCTCCACATCCATTACAGTGCACAACTTCCATAGTTGCCATTATGATTTGCTATCTACTACTGACTATGCCATTTCTATATTGCCCCCTTGCTGTTGCTTTGGTCCCTTCCTGTCTACACCTTCTACTGGTGCTTATCTCATCCCCCTACCCTAGATCAGGTGTTTCTTGTTTTCCCTTTTCTCCTTTGCTTTACCCCATACTTGCTTTTATATCTTACCCCCTTTTACCCATCTGCCTGATAACTACTTGTTCTTCCTCTTCATGTCCTTCCTTAACAGTTTCTGTATCCCTACCCTAGGCGGAGGGTTTCCCCTATTCCCAACAGCAGGTAGTAACAGGTACTAGCTGCAGTGCTACTTGCTCCTTCTCCAGTAACTTTCTACACAGGCAGCAACAAGCAAAAGAGATGGGCACTCCAGTGCAACTCCCCTTGGTGATAAGCACAGAAAAAATGCATAAATGGGAGGAGCCTGATCCATTATAAGCATAACTGTAGATACCTGGTTGATTAGCTATAAAGGCTCAGTCACATGTAACCCCCAGGTCACTTCTTTAATTAGTGTGCACAGCCCCCATTTTTATGTTTGCTTGCGCGCATCCGCAAGAAATATTATGCAGCAGCTTAGGAGAGAAGCGGGTTGTGGAGGTAGGGCAGTGTGGTGGACAATACCAGCAGTGTATTTGTGGGCTTGGTGGTGTGCACCCAATGCAGGCCCAGTGTCCTGATTACACTGGTTCTGCAGAAGTGCCACCGACTTGAAATGATTTGGCCGCTGTAATGAGGGGCCACCTCATCACTGCAGCATCAGCAATTCCATTGCAATGGGGGAGCTACCCATCATTGCAGGGTGGTACCTCACCTGGTGTAACAGTACCAGGAACATGGCGGCTCTGTGCAGCCTCCTCAGAGCAGACTGGGGTGCCCAATCCCCCTGTCAGCATGCCCCCGACCCCCTTCATTTGCTGACGCGGAGCTCAGTCCCCGTCGACATAATGTCCCCACCCCCAAGTTTCTGTTGTGTGCCGAGGGGGTGCCCAATCCCCCTCGGCATCATGCACCCCCCAACAGTATTTCTTTGCTGACGGGGGGCCCAATCCCTGTCAGTTTCAGTCCCCCTTCCCAGTTCACTTTGCTGATGGGGAGCCCACCCCGTTGACATAATGTTCCCACCCTGTCAATTTCTGCATGTGCCGGTGCCCATCCCTAGCATCATACACCCCCACCCATTTCTGTGCCGACAGGGCCCAATCCCTGTTGGCTTGGTCCCCTCCCCACAAATGCAGGTGGCACACTGGGAGCCCACCCCAGTGTACCAAACAACACCTGCAAAAAGAAAACTGACCTAGTTGTCTTTTTTAGTTTTACTTGTAAAACAAGAAAATGGTCCCTTGTGGTCTCCTCCTGCCCCCCAACCCACACCCACTCTCTCACTTCCTGCCTCCCCCACCCCCACCCTATACTTACCTCCAGAGCCCAGCATGATGATCTTCGGTGGACCAGGAACATGTCTGCACTCTTCAAAGCCGACCGCGAACTGAAGAAATGCCGGTAAGCTGTATAATGGCATAAATAGGGTTTTTTCAACTTTGGTGCATAACTTGGGCATTTTGGGGAATTTTGGCACCAAATTTTCAACATGGGGCTATTGGGACCCTTTCTCATGAATTCAGTCACTGTCATGTTGTTATTCAGTCCCAAAAGGTGATTTTGTGGTCACTGTATGGAATCACCTTTCAGGACCGATTAACGAAATGACAGTGCCACTGTTCATGAGGTAGGCTCTCAAAAAGCCTATGTTACAAATTTGGTGAAAAAATCCAAAAAATTACTGTTTTACGAGCGTGCATTGTGCAGTTTCCATGCACGCTCGTAACTTCGTGAATTTGTAATATTTTCACTCCAGATTTTCAACATTGCCATTTTTCCACACCTCCTTATAGTACAGTACAGCTGTCATTTAACACATCCTGGTTGAAATGTGTTTTTGCACTTCCGGCACAGAATAGCACGGTCGTTATGGGGAATCAGTTTTAGGGTCAGAGTAGGAAAATGACATTGACACTGTTCATGAACAGAGGTCCTAAAATGCCTATGTTGAAAATTTGGTGATGAAAGTCCACAAAAATGACTGTGTCACAAGAATGCGTTGCACAGTTCCACGCACCCTTGTAACTTTGCAAATCTGCAATATTTTCACGACAGATTTTCAGCACTGGCATTTTTTCACACCTCTCATGAACAGTACAGCTGTCATTTTTCACATCCTGGCCAAAATGTGTTTTTGCACTTCCAGCGCAGAATAGCACGGTTGCTGTGGGAAATCAGTGTTTGGATCAGATTAACAACAAGCTAGTGAGAGAGGAGAGTGAGCAAGCTCAACGGAGCTCTGTCGGGACTGCTACGGATTTCTTTGTGGGCAGAAAAAGACACACCAACACAGGCAGGAGTCCAGTACAAAAGGGTAGCCTGCAGCACCATGAGAAACAGAATGAGCAAGTGAGAGAGGGGGCGTGAGCGAGCTCAGTGGAGCTCTGTTGAGACTGCTGTGGATATCTTTGTGGGCAGGAAAAGGCATCAATGCAGGCAGGAGCCCAGTACAAACAGGCAGCCTGCAGTGCTAGGAGAAACAGAATGAGCGGGTGAGAGAGGGGAAGTGAGCGAGCTCAATGGAGCTCTGTCGGGACTGCTACAGATTTCTTTGTGGGCAGAAAAAGCCACCAACACAGGCAGAAGCGCAGTACAAAACGGCAGCCTGCAGCGCCGGGAGAAACTGAACGAGCAAGTGAGAGAAGGTGAGTGAGCGAGCTCAACAGAGCCCTTTCCGGGGCTGCTGCAGATTTCTTTGTGGGCAGAAAAAGGTGCCAATGCAGGCAGAAGCCCAGTACAAACAGGAAGCCTGCAGCGTCAGGAGAAACAGAATGAGGGAGTGACAGAGGGAGAGTGAGCGAGCTTAACGGAGCTCTTTCGGGACTACTGCAGATTTCTTTATGGACAGAAAAAGTGCCAATGCAGGCAGAAGCCCAATACAAAAGGGCAGCCTGCAGCGCCGGGAGAAACAGAATGAGTGAGTGAGAGAGTGGGAGTGAGCGAGTTAAACGGGGCTCTGTTGGGACTTTAGAGTTGCCCACCCACCTGCCCAGGCTCTTGTGTGGTCCTATATTACAGCAGGGTCTCTGGGATGGAGACAAAGCAATGATTGGATATGTTTACGATTGCTGTAATAATACAGATTTAGTTGTTCTGTTTATTTCTCTAACTGAGCTAAGTACTGAGCTATACTGTTAAGACTGCTGTAATAATACATTTATTTGTTCTGTTTATTTCTCTAACTGAGCTGAGTAATACTTGGAGTGCAATACAATTTCTAACTGGGCTAAGTGAAACTGTGAGGGCTGAGAACAAAAAGTATGGTAGCTGAGGGGGTGAAAAACAGACAAGGAGGCTTTAGGATTGCTACAGTAATACAGTATCTAATGGATGAGATGTGAGACTGAATTAACCCAGTCGGCAAGGGGGCATTAGGGGGACAAGTGTGGGGGGGACACAGAAATTTGAGTTAATAGGGCCCTAACAGTTGTAGTAAGGTACAGAAACCAGGAGTAAGAGCCCCTAATGCAAGATGGGGGCCAAAATGGGGGCAGGTGCCGCATGTCAATAGGGCGGGCATCTTTGAAAGAGTGGTGGGGTGTACAGGGTGTGGGTCTGCCCATGATCCTGGACTGGGCTTGAGGATGGGGGGGTGTATGCTCTGTAGACAACTGGCTAGTTTGAGGGAGGAACTGTGGAGGTTAGGGAGGCATCTAAGTGGCAGGGCAGATGAGTATGGTAGACATCCTGGCTGGGGAGGGGGGATATGGGATGGCAAGGGGATGGGGAGGGACAACTAGGGACTGAAACTGACCCCAGTATCAGAGACACTAGCAGAAAAGAGAGGAGAAGGGAGGGGGTGCCAGAGGTGAAGGAGGGGGCCTCCTGATGGGGGAGAAAGAGACCACGAGGAGCACCAAGGGAGAAAGCAGATAGCTGCGGGTTGGGAGGCAGCAGGGGTGGGACCAGGGGGACACTGAGGGGAACAAGTAGGAGGGGGTAACCGATAGGGGGAAGAGACACAGGAGGGGTATCGACTAGGAATAGATTTGAGCCTCTGCTATGGGAGGGGGGAAGCAGGAACATATTAAAAGGGGGAGAACAAGTGGGGAATGAGAGGGATGGCAACAGGTAGGGGAAGAGATAGTGAGGATGAAAGGGTAGAATGGGGCTAGTAAGGAAGGAGGGGGTGACTGGAGGAGAAAAGGCTATGGAAAGGGGAAGGATGGGGGGGCATCACTATCGGGGTCAAAGGGAATGGGGGCTCTAAATCGAAAACAATAGTGATAGTTGAGGGGTTGGAAATTAGCAGAGGAGGAGGGGAGGTGAACATGGGAAGCCCAGTAGGAAGTAGTCAGGCTGGGAAGGGGTTCAAGGGGGATGGGAGGAATAAGGTAGAGAAAAGGGGTGAGGCAGAAGTAGGGGGTGCAGATACAGAAGTCACAGAGGGTGCAGCTCGTGGGAGTAAGGTGCAGGGAAGAATGAATATTGGGGCGGTGGAAGGGACATTAGAAGGGATGGGGGGGTACTTGTCCTGGGGATTCTATACTGAAAGGGGTGAGATGGGGCAGAAGGGGGGAAAGGAACAGCCATATTTGGCTTGTAGCTATCCCTGAGTTGATTGCAGGAGGGGGAGGCACTGCTCAAATGTGCAGTGAGGGGAGGAAGAAACCTAATTTACTATTGCATGTGGATGCAAACGACTTAGCGTGGGAGACTGTGGAAGTAGTTAGGAGGATGTTTTAGGAGTTAGGCAAGCAGTGTGAGGGGTGGGGGAGCTGGTGGCATTCTCGGAGGTACTGCCGGTACCATGTGCAAGCGTGGGGAGGAAGGGTAGGATTGAGGAGTTCAACGAGTGGCTGAGGGATTGGTGCCACACCAAAAAGTATGGGTTCGTGACTAACTGGGGTAGTGTCTGGGTGAATAATGAATTGTACATGGTGGACAGGCTACATTTGAGCAGGGAGGGGATGAGAGTATTAAAGGCAGGATTAGAGGGGTATATCTCTACTAAGGTGGATTTAAACTAGTGGGGGGTGGCCCAAAGACTGAGGTTGGTAGAAAGGTCTGGACAGGGGATCCTAATGAGCTCACCCCCCTAGATATAGATAAAGACAGAGGCATAGTAACCCTGGGATGGGGCGGGCAGAGTGGTCTGAGTGTAATACAGAAGGCATCACCACCTGATAAGAATAACAAGAAGAAAGGGTGTGGACAACCAGGAGAAGGGACACAGGCCAAGGAGAAGAGTGAAGAGAAGAAGGGGTACGAGTGGAAGGTGGTCTGTCTCAATGTAAGAAGCCTGGGGAACAAAATTGCAGAGCTTCAGGTGCCCCTTTCAGAGGGGAAGGTGGACACTGCTGCAGTGACAGAGACTTGGGCCACAGAGTACCACGATTGGTACTCGGCAGTCCCGGGATACAGGATATACAGCAGGGACTGGAGGGTTGGAAGGGGGGGGGTTGCACTCTATGTGAGGGAGGGGATCAAATGCATAACGGACGAGGGAGAAGAGAAGAGGACAGAGTCACTTTGGGTGCAACTCCTGGACTTCAAGGGCAGAAAGCTGAGGCTAGAAGTGGTGTACAGACCACCAGCCCAATCCAGGGAACTAGATGGGGAGTTGGCAGAGCAGATAAGGAGGGTCTGTAGAAGGGGGAGTGTGGTGATAGTGGCGGATTTTAATCTACCAGAGGTTGACTGTAGCACCCCGACCACTAGCAGTACCAGGGAGCAGGTGCTCATTGATGCATTCCAGGACAGCCTTCTGATGCAATTGGTAAGTGGGTCTACAAGGCTAGCACTCTGTACCTAGTACTGGCAAATGGAGAGGCAGTGAGGGAGGTAAGGGTCAAGAACCCAGTAGTGGGTAGTGACCACCAAACAGTGTGGCTCGTCCTCACACTGGGCAGGGAGATAGGAGGCACAGGTGCTAAGGTGGTGGACTTTAGTAGGGTGGACTTTGGGAGGATGGGAGCAATACTGGGAGAGAGACTCCAGGATACAAGGCTGGGGATGGATGCTGAACAAAAGTGGGGAGTCATAAAGACTGAGCTAACAGAGGCCACAGTAGGCTGCACCAGAGCCAGGAGTAAGGAGAGCAGAGCCAAGAAACCATGCTGGCTGAACAAGAAAGTGCTATAAGGGGTGAGGGCATAGAGGGCTGCATACTGGAAGTACAGGAGAACAGGGAAGGGAGAGGATAAGGAGGCTTACGGGAG
This sequence comes from Neoceratodus forsteri, assembly GCA_016271365.2. NCBI lineage: Eukaryota > Metazoa > Chordata > Ceratodontiformes > Ceratodontidae > Neoceratodus > Neoceratodus forsteri. Next base: position 141,867,383 of record JADMNL010000029.1, on the reverse strand, counting down.
TTGGTCAAGGGAGGTGGTCAGGAGGGTGAAAAAAGCTAAGGTCTCCAGGGAATTAAGGTTAGCACAGGGCATAAAGGGAGGGGAAAAGGACTTTTTTAAGGTATGTCAGGGAAAAGAGGAAGTGCAAGGAACATATTGTGAGGATAAAGCGGGGAGCGGATTGGGTGGAAAAGGGGGAGGAGCAAGTGGAAATTCTAAATCAGTACTTCTTCTCCATTTTTACTAAGAAGAGGGATGGTCCACTACCAGAATGGGCTGGGGGGATGGGGAAAGGGGGTGGAGGTGATGGGCAAAGTGATCGCAGGGACTAGGGTGCTAGAGGGGCTGAGGGCAGTAAGGGTGGACAAGGCACCAGGTTCCGATGTCATCCACCCCAGGGTGCTGAGGGAGATGGTGGAGCTGTTGGCTGAGCCACTGGCAGATCTGTTCAACACCTCCCTGGAAATGGAATGTGTGCCCCAGGACTGGAGGATGGCCCATGTGGTGCCCATACACAAGAGTGGGCCAAGGGAGGAGCCAGGAAATTATTGGACGGTCAGTCTCACGTCCATAGTGGGTAAGCTTATGGAGGCGATAGTGAAGCAGAGGCTGGTGGCATTCCTAGAGAGTAATGGCCACCAAGATGGGCGGCAACATGGGTTCGTGTAAGGGAGGTTTTGTCAAACCAGCCTAATACAGTATTATGACTGGGTGACAAGGGAATTGAACTGGGGCCATGCGGTACATGTCCTGTACTTGGACTTCAGTAAGTCCTTTGATACAGTACCTCATGGGAGACTGGGGGGAAGGTGACAGCAGTGGGGGTGGGAAAAAAGCTGACTAAATAGATAGAGACCTGGTTACAGGGGAGGGTGCAGAGGATGGTGGTAGTAGGGGGGAGCTCTCGGCACCTAGAGCAGTGACAAGCGGGGTGCTGCAGGGGCCAGTGCTGGGCCCGGTGCTTTTTGGGCTCTTTATCTCCAATATAGCCCACAGGGTGGGGAGCAGGGTTAGTCTGTTCACAGATGATACCAAATTGGGGGCAGTGGTGGACAAAGAGAATGGATGGGAAAAACTGCAGGGGGACCTAACCAAACAAGAGACATGGTGGAGTGGCAGCTAGGATTCAATGCAAATAAGTGTAAGATGATGCACTTCAGACCAAAGAGCCAGAAGAGAGATTATTGGTTGGGGGGGTGAGGTTGGAGATCATACAGGAGGAGGAGAAGAAGGCCCTAGGGGTGTTGGTAACTGAGAGCATGAGCAACTCAGCCCAGTGTAGGAGAGCAGCAGCGAAGGCAAACAAGATGCTGGGGTGAATCGCAAGGGGGTTCTCTTCCAGACACAGGGATGTGATCCTTTCTGTCTACAGATCATTGGTCAGACCGCACCTGGAGTACTGTGTGCAATACTGGAGGCCTTACCTGAGGAGAAATATAAAGTTACTGGAGGCGGTGCAAAGGACGGCAACAAAAATGTTAAAGGGGATGGAAGGAAAAGAATATGAAGTTAGGCTGAACATGTACACACTGGAGGAGAGGGATGGGGGGATATGATTCAAGCATTTAAATACCTAAGTGGTGGTAAATAAACCTAGCACTGAGGGGGTCTTTAAACTGAGGAGTGGAAGAGAGATGAGGGGGCATGGACTAAGGATGGGAGGGGGACATTTCCAGAGGGAAATGAGGAAGCACTACTTCACTGAGAGGGTGGTGTCTAGTTGGAATGCACTGCCAGAGGTGGTGGTAACATGTAGGACAGTCAGTAGCTTTAAGAAGGACTGGGATAACACAAGAGGAAGAGTCAGGGGGGCAGGGGCTGGGATAAGTGTGGAGGAACTGAGGGAGACAAGGCTGGGACAGCTGCAATCTAGGGTGCCAGCTGCACACTTGGGCAGATTTAGATAGACTGATTGGTCTGTTCTGCTGGCAGATTCATATGTTTGTGTAACCCCCCTACAAATGGGAGTTCCAGAAAAGTCTTCCTTGAGCTTGCCTAAATGCTCACTGTCAGGCTGGTGTCCTGCATTTTAGCAGTTTAAATATGATTGCCAGAGAGTGCCTATATAGCTTCTGTGTACTGTCTCTTTAAGAGCTGCTTGGATTGTAGTCATAAGTAATCTGAGAGGGAGCTCTGTTGAAAGATGTAACTGTTTGCTGAAAATCCTTTAGAGTGATAATGATAATGTAGCTTGTCTAACCTGCCTTCTTTGCAGCAAGGACTGTTTTGTTTATCTCCACTATCTTGGTCCTGGACTGCCGAATTGGACCAATCAGTTCTGGTGGGACCTAAAATGGAGCCGGACTACAGGTGCTGTCTGTAGTAAAAATCTTTAGGAATTGTAGTTTTGGGCTTTTGGCACCTTTTTGCACCTGAAGGGGGAGCCTTTGTTGTGACTGACAGACAGATCAGCCAACCGGACCTTTTGGATTCTGGGGAAATTCCCAGGCTTGCTGCAGTTTGAATCAGATGTAAGTTAGGAGCTGAAGAAGTAGCAGCTCAATACAGTCTCTGTGGAAAGGCCTGAGTTTTGGCCTGCATGCCTGCCTGCTGCCCCTGAAAGGGAGAAGAGAATCAGTTCGGACTGAATCCGAGTTTGTGAGAACGAAGTAAGCCATTGAGCAGTGGCCAGGCTCATACCTGAAGAGGACCGAAGATTTTGCTGAATGCGATTAGCCTGTTAGGATTTCCAGCTGCTTTTGAATCCCCAGTTTGTGCAGAGACTTTGCAATTGTGACCGGAGAGTGGTTTGCCTGGTATAGTAGAATTTCTTTACATGTAAATGTGCTGTGAGTTGTTAGTGGGTCGTGATTTTGTTCCCCACTGTGTGAACTGTGTTCTGCTTGCTGGAAGCTGTATCCAGCCCAAAACGGACTGTATCCGAATTTGTCTCCATTTGGCCTGGGCCTTGCCGCACTGGCCCAGCCAGACTACCCACTGCACAGAAAAAGCCATCAACGAGAGATCTGCCTGGGAATCAGCCCCCTGCTCCACGCTTGAACAGGAACGACACCTTGGCAAATCATGTCTCAATTTTCATCCAGCCTGTGTCCAGTCTTGGGTATCGTGAGTAATCATCAGGGTAGCTCCCTGCAACAACAGCCTAATCTAAAAGTGTGTCATCTGATTGTCTTGTTGTTTTCTTTTTCATGAACTGAGCCCTCTGGCTCCGGATTACAATTAATGTGTGTTGTGCATGTTGTTTTCTTCCATCACAGGGCCCCAACCAGCTGCAATGTTCCTGGCTAGCCCACGATTCTCCATGTGGGTATCCAGAGTGTGTGACTGTTTATAGACCCTGAAGTGCATGCATAACTGTTTGACTGATACAGCCTTTAAGCCGATTAACCTGATTACGCCCCTCCCTTGTTTAAGTCCCTTAAATAAATCAGATCTAGCTCTTTTTTGCATTTACCCTGACTGTGGTTCCAGTTTGTGCAAGAGTACTGTACTGCTGTTATTTGCTGTGTATAACCTTGTTTTACAGGGAGTCCCCAAGGTTGAGCCAGAGGAAAGCCCTGGAGGCAAGTGCAAACAGTGTGGGTACTTGTGTGGTATATCAGAGGTATTGTGAAAGTGATTATTATGTCTTGTTCCAGTCACTAATAAGGAAAGAGGGGGGTTACAGTGTCCTGGAGGGCTGTGTCCAGGCTAGTTTGACCAATACCAACCCTGACATCCGGGTGGACGCACCCGTTTCAGAACTTAGGCCCCTTAACCTGCTACTAGCCAAGCAGGCAGGGGTAGTAGCCCTTGGGATAGCACCACCTAGGGGTTACATTCGTATGTATGTTCATATGTAAAATCACAGTGACTCTGTTCATGAGCAGAGATCCTAAAATGCCTATGTTGAAAATTTGGTGACAAACGTCCATAAAATAACTGTGTTACAAGCATACGTTGTGCAATTTCCACGCACCCTCGTAATTTCACAAATTTGTAGTACTTTCACTCCAGATTTCCAACATTGGCATTTTTTCAGACCTCCTTAAGAACAGTACAGCTGTCATTTGTTACATCCTGCCCGAAATATGTGTTTACTCATCTGGCGCAGAAAAGTGCGGTTGCTGTGGGAAATCAATGTTCAGGACAGATTAAGAAAATCATACTGACAGTGTTCATGAACAGAGGTCACAAAATGCCTATGTTGAAAATTTAGTGAAATAATTCCACCAAATGACTGTATTACGCGCATGCATTGCGCAGTTTCCATGTACACTTGGAAGTTCTAGCATTTTTAATATTTTCACTACCGATTTTCAACATTGCCATCTCTTCACACCTCCCTATGAATGGTGCAGCTGTCATTCTTCACATCCTGCCCGATCTGTGTTTTCGTACATCTGACACACAATGGCACGGTCACTGTGGGAACTCAAAGTTCGGGACACATTGACAAACTCACAGTGTCACTGTTCATGAGAAAAGGTCCCAAATGCTTTCATGAGGTGGGGGCCACAAAAAGGCCATGTTGAAAATTTTTTGTGCAAATACCAACAAACACATGGTTTCTAACCATAACGTCCCACCCTGTACAGACTGACAGGCATCAGGGGTGCGCCTTCGGATTGCCGACTGCAATGTTCATGCCATCTCCCCCCATGCTCCCCCACCCTGCAGCTAGTGACAGGCATTGAGATGTGCCTTGGACTCTTTGGCCCCAGAGTTCACCCATTCTCCTATATTGCACCCATTTTAGCGTATTGCCTTATGGAGTGGGGTGACTGTAAAGCCGAACACCCCAAGGCATACCACAACACTTGTCGGTTTCTGCAGGATAGGGTGAGGCGAAATGGCATGAATGTTATGGGCAACAACCCAAACGCATACCCCAATGCCTGTCCATTTCTGAAGGTTGGAGATGGGGCTTGCATGAAGTTCACTGCCATTCCTACTCTGCATCTGTCTAGCTCCCATCTGTCTAGCTCCTGCATTTCCAATGCTAATACCAGCAGGCAAACATTCGGCATTGGCAAATGTTTGTTTGTAACGCTCACTAAATATCTGGAGAAACACTGGTTTCCATATACTGGCATACCAATTACTTTGCTAAAAATGTAGGTACCACCCTTGGTGTTAGGCTGTATACCTGGCTCATTTACTAGAGGAAGAGAGGGGTAGGGGTACAGAAACAAACAACCTGAACCTTGTGCAAATAACACATCCCAGGTCCTGGGTGGAGGCAGTTAGGCATATGATTGATCTAACCTGCTGAGGGGGCCTTAGTAAATACACACAACCAGAAGCAATAATCGGAATGTCCATAACAGTGACTGGGATTGTGCAGTATGGCTTTATTCAACAGATGGAAAGTAAAAGCTGAAGTGGACCCCCAAGGGTCGGTCCAGGCTGGACAGGTACAAATTCAAGAACTCTCCATGCACTGCAGTACAGTTTATGAACAAAACAGAAACACCTTTTTCCCAAATTCCCAAAGGTGCATTTGTGGACACCGAGCCACCCACATGAACATCTTTCTTTTCCCATGAGTGTTTTTTTTTGTGAATCTAAGCCATACATGCAGAACTCTTCTTGGACATAGGTGCAAATATGTGAAACTGAGCCACACACCTTAACCTGCAGCTTGGCCTTCGCTCAGGTAAACATACTGGTGCCCTTTACAAACCAAGAAGCCCTACCTTTGTAAGCGCTTAGATGGCATTCCTCCCACCCTTGGCCCCAATCGACAGTCTCTGCCATTCTTCAGGGTTACATCATTAAACCCCCCATTCCCCACTGAAATGCTAGAGGTCTCACACTTTTACTTGTCACAACACTGGGGTGATCAAAAAATAAACTGCACTCACTGGGGTCCACAGTTTAAACTTCACTTCTCTCACACTGGTGAGACTAGGGGCACTGACAGGTGTGATCCAGTCTTATCTATGGGCACAGCCCCCCCAAACTATCCACTCCCCTAAGAACTTGTGGAAATCTAATCTCCTAAACAGTACTCACAGGAGTTGTCCCAGCCACAGGGCATGGAACAATGAGAAAAGGAAAGGCACTCTTCTGGGTAGCTGGTCCACACAGTCTATTTCAGGCCCTATCCAAGGCAGCTGAAAACATCACAGAACATTCAAGAGATTGCTCCTTGAGTCCACAGAGAACAAACAGATTCTTCCACTTCAGTAGGAGTAGAAATCAGGAAATCCTGATGTAGTCTTGTCTCCACCACTTTAAATGGAAGCTGGAAATGACACTCCACTAGCGTTAGAAATCCTGGGCCCTCTCTCAGAGCCCAATGGCAGTCCTTCTACCACTCTCACCTCCTCACTCCACAACTGACTGAACAACACTGAGCATTCTAAGCTCCCCAGAACAGCTATCCACAGAGTGTGGCTTATGCTGCTGTGAGAGTTCTAAATGACCTAATCATTCCTCCCTCAGGCTAGCTGAGTAATCAATGATGTCATTATGTAAGGAGTCCCTAATGAACTCCCTACCAGCTGCCTGCTACCTTCCTAACAATAATACTGATAGGATTCTTGTAACCCCAGGGATGGGCTGGTTACACACAAAAGCAGATTAATTAAGTAATGTATTTTATTTATGAATTACTATTTTTTCCATCCAGTTATTATCAAAAAGAATGCAATGTTTTGGGGCCTGAAATGCCCCTTCATTAGGGATATTGGATATAATTATATATACTCCATTCATAAGTTGTTCTTGTCCCATATAAGTGCATAAAAAATATATAATTTTTTACTTTCTGCTCTGGTGTCCTTTTGAAATTGTAATTTTTATTTCCAGTGCCTCACATTTCCAAATTTACTTTACTGGAGCTCCAAAAGATTGAAGTCTCTTGTCTGGGCTCTGTGTCCTGCTTCTCAAGAGAACAACAAACAACAAAAAGCTAACAGATAGTGTACCTTACCAGACCAACAGTGTACCCTGCACATGCCTGCTGTCGCCTGCAGATGCCTAAGACACCAATCACTTCACCTCTTCCACTCTTACTCTGTTCCACTCATGCTCTGGGACACAAGCAAAATGGAGCATGCTAGGTGAAAGGGATTTTATACTCATGCAAAGGGCTTCCTGCTTCGTCCTAATTTGTTCTCAGGTGCTTTTGTCCCACCTTCCCACCCACACACAGCTCCGGCGTTCTGGCTCTGAATCTGCAGCTTCTTTAAATAAGAAACTGGACAACACAGTAAACTGCAATTTAAATTGGCCCCCTACTATTTGGCGCTTTTAAAATTAAGTGCGCCCTCTATAACAAACTCTCCCATTTTTAAACTCTTGCAAATTGCTTCTCGTTCATCCCTGATTGGTTCTCAGGTCTGTTTGTCCCACCTTCCTGCTCACACACAGCACTGGTGCCAGGTGTCAGCATGACATGACTGAAGATATGTATAGTTATGATCCTGAGATGACCAAGGACATTTCTGAGCTTTTCAATACTGTATGACAGTGCCATTCAGGCACTTTGGAGGAAGACATGGACATCTCACCAGAGTACATGATGCAGGCCTATAACAGCATCTTTATCTAGCAGATATAGTGATCCAATCACATTTTGACAAGCTAGTCAAGTCAGTTGGAATGCACTGGCTAAAGTAGCTTTGTATTTTCTAGTATGCCATATAACATTGGCTACTTCTGAAAGATGCTCCAGTACGACTAGGAATATTGCCTAACCACATCACTCATGGCTTAGATCCTGAGAATCTTGAATTCTTAGTCTTTCTCAAACTTAACTTGCCAAGGGTCAAACTTTAACTGTGGTGAAGTAAAGGTCAACTCCAGCAGGACTTCAACAATGTACTGAGCAAGTTCCACATCAACCAACTCACAGTTAGCACTAAGAAACCAGTGTCCACATCCTTTGTCACAAACCATAAACTGGCTAGGCTGTCTCCCTCACCTGTGTTCTCCATGCTGGATTGCACTTCTCTGGAGGTAGCTCCCACCTTCAAGTACCTCAGTGTGTGGCTTAATAGTAAGCTGGACTTCTCTGCACACATAGATGCCATCCACTCCAAGCTCTGCTCCAAACTCATTGCCTGTACTTCAACAAGTACTGCCCGCCCACTTCATGTCTACCAGGAACTGGTCACCAAAATGGTTCTCACAGTCTGACTGTGCAGATCTGGTCTATGGCATCACTCCCTCCTACTTTCTTTACTCCTGGGCTCCCCACACCTTCTCCATTCCCCACCCCCACTCCTCTGCTGGGCAGTCTGACTTCTCCTACCATCTCCCTTACCTTTGGAATCAGCTTTCCTCTTCCATCCACCTCTCCTCCTCACTCCCTGCCCTTAGATACCAGCTAAGGCACCTCCCTGCCCCCCGTCCCTGTCAACTCCACTCATGACTCTCTGTCCCTTCCCTCCTATCCTCCCATCTTAAAACACCTTCCCACATTTTTTGGCCAGGCTATATGTGGTTGTGTCAATACCCTAGTGCACTGTCACCTTCCCCAACAGACACTGTGCACTTTATATAGTTAGTTACATGCTGTATACATTTTGTCTGCTAAGAGCAATGTGGTGATTTATAAGCTTGTTCATCTGCACCTGCAAAGATGTCTATGTAACTGCTGGTTAATGTTTTAATAATTTACCTTTTTTTCTGTACTCCTCTTCCCATCTCCCCCAGGTCATACCTGGAAATGAGCCTTGACTCAGTGTAACTTTCTCGGTAACCGGTTTCAAACAAATAAATAAATTAACTACTAATTCAGTTACATGTCTGACCAGAGCCCATCCAAACACCTCCTGGTGACAAGTCTCCACAGATTCCTACCTGCACTGACACCATAGTCCTGCTCAACATCTATCCCAACAGTAGTAGTGCAAGTCTGCCTCTTGATGATGCTGTGACAACTTTAACATTATCATCACCAACAAGCTCATTACAGTATAGTTATTTTTGTCACTTACACAGAGTAGGAATCAATTATATAAGACCCGTCATCCGGTACACCAGGCATGTGATGGTGATAAGCTAACTGACCAGCCATGCACAGTTTTCCTGTCTAGCCCCAAGTAGTCAGTTTACTACTACAACCTAAGCTACCAGTGGACAGGGGCTGTGTTTAAAATGAATGAAAGAAACAAATAAAATTAAAAAATCTCTATCCACAGATGGCATAATATTATAAAGGGTAATGTAATGCTCTACATTTACAGTAGTTTCATTTCTTTTCATTGTTAGTATTTTTGATGCAAGCTTTGTTTTGGTAGGAGTTTATTGTAATTTTGAAATAAAAAAAATCAGTCAGAGAGAATTTGGTAGTTGGCATGAAGGTAAAGCAGAGACTTTCGGGGGGTATAATCCTTAAGCACTGCAATGAATACTAACAGTTTATTCAATGGGCCTATGCAACCAGAGTAGTGTTATGCATGTGCAAATGTGATAACTGACTATTTGCACTCTTTATTCCACAGGGAATTACCACTCTTTAGGGGCACTGAAGGCAAGGAACCTTCAAAGAGGTTTCCACCCCTAGGGATGCTGAGAGAAAGATTTCCTTTGCTAAAGGTACCTTAGAAAGGATCCTCAAAAAGAACACTGAGCAGTAAACGTTGACTATGAGGTAGAGAAGTAGATTGACAGCAACAAGACAGCTGATGAATCATGAATGAGATGCACAGGTTGTCAGGATTGCACAGATAAAATGAATTGCACTGATGATATCAGGGGGCTTCCTAAGGAGAGAGTGAGCAGTAAATAAGGCCACCATCCATCTCCATCCAATAGCGAGAACTTACCTAAGGAAACTATGGACTATACTATAAACAACTAATGACATATTATGACCTTTGGCATGAAGGAGAGGGAAAAAAAACTTTTAAAAGGAGGAAACCTCTGGGGATCCAAGGCTTAGGTCACCTTTCCTCCAGGCTAGGGGTAGTTTATTTAGTGGGGCTCAACTACTACAATTTGAAAACCCAATTTCAAGGGATTTTTCAGTTTGGAGGAAGGCTCTTGCTCTATCCCTCTATGGGAAATGCCGTGTGTGGCTGCAAAGATAGCTTTGCAGCAAAGCCCTCACCCAAGGTGAGAGGAGGAGAGCAATGACCACTGGAAGGCATTCACCTGGACTCCATGTAGGAAACCTAAGGTGGAGGTAGACATCCAAAGGGCAGGGAAGAGGAGGTCAAGGAGACCAGGTGAACTGTAGGCAGTTGTAGGGAGAGTAGCTTTTGAAGGTGCCATGGCAAAGCAATAGCCAAAGGAGTACTCTTGGGCTTGAGGGCCCTACCCCTCAGCAGCTGAAGTATTAAATTCTACATCAGGAGGTGCCATCAATGAGTTAGACAACTGAAGCTCTACTCAGAGCTAGGACATTCCCACTATAGGCCAGATGAGAAGGACCCCACTCTGAGTTTCACATGCTCAAGATGTGGACCTCAGGGGTGCAGAGCGAGACTGTCAGCTACAGGGCAAGCCCTGAGCCAGAAGAAGGTAATGGTCATGGTTGGCATGCCTCCAATTTGTGAGTGAGAACATGAATCAACATTGATGTGCTAGATAGGAGGAGGCCAGTACAGCTGGCAACTGTAAATTAGGTAGCAAATTATTGATGAGGAGGCTGGGTGAAGCTAGTAGCTCTAGATTAGGTAGCAGGCTACTGATGAGAAGGCTGGGTGAAGCCAGCAGCGTTAGTGATAAGGAGGCAGGGTGAAGCCAGGCAGTCTGATAAGGTAGGAGGCTGTAGTGTGACCCAGCACTTGGTGGTTTGATAGTAGTAGCAACCAGTGGAAAACAAGCCAACCAATTCCATTACAGAAGCCAAAATGATGGTGACCTAGAAAGTAGGTCTTTAGGCAGTGAGATGCTGTGATGCCAGTGATTGAGTCAATGAGGTTTACCATAAATGAATCAATGAGGTTTAGCAGATAGGAGATATGTAGCAGGACTTGCAACAGCATTTGCAACAGCAATAAAATGGGCAGCAGAATAAGTAAGCATGAGGCATAGCATATGAGGTAAGCTGAATTACATATGTGTTTGGCCAACCAGTTTCATAAAGGAACAAATAAAGTTTTACATAAAAGCATTTGATGCTATGATTTCAGCATAAATAGTGAATTGATATGATTGGCGTGAATACCTTAAATGCCACCGAGGTGGAGATAGGTTAATCCAGTATGGAGCATGCAGTGCAGTAATGGAATGCAATGAACATCTGAAGGCCATGTAGGCTGTGAGGATAATGATTTATGCATGTATAACTGAAAGCCATGTAGGCAAGAAAGCAGGGCAAAATCATATAGCTTACATAAAGCATGTTCCTGCTACTCAGAGCCATGATGTCGCACCGTGACATCATAGTTCCCCACTGTGGGAATAAGAAGAAGCCACAAGCTGAACACCATGAGAACAAACAGTATTGTGATGTTGTTAGGGTGGGATCCCCCAAAATAGAGATGCTTTTACTGACAAGGTCCTAGTTAAGGACACAGCCAAATGATAGCAAGCTACTGAGGCAATAGAGACCAAACAGCTAATGTAATAGCTGAAAGTTTCAGTATAGCAATGCATCATTTGTCTTAGTGGAGCTAGCACTGCATGAATTAAGAGCAGAGCTGTAGAACAGGGAGCGGCAGCTAGCTGAGCAGTATGAGCCTGGATCAGGTGCAAACAATTAAGGTGGAAGCACAGGAGACAGCAGAGAAACAGCAATGTGAGCTAAAGCATACACTAACAATTGCAGAAAACTGAGGATTGCTAGGCAGGGAAGCAGGAGCCTGAGCTGAAGGCTACAGGCTTGCAAAATCTAATGAGTAAATGGGAGCCTGAGAGCAGAGGCACAGGGCAGCTTAAGGTAAGGAAACAACAATGTGTAATCTGAAGCACAAATAAGCACAAGGCACTAGCAAACTAGAAAATCCAAAAGGAAAAAAACAAAAGCAAACACACGTACAGGAGCAGGAAAGAAACAAGCACACAAGGATGCATGTAACAGCTGGTGGCAAGCAGGCTAGGAGGAACTGCTTATATACCGTAGCTCATGAAGGGGGCATGGCTGGTTGCTCACCCCCACTGAACTACAAGCATAGCCTTACAACTGTAATTCAGACTGGGCCACAACAGGGGTCTTAGTGAGTGTGGAATCTGGATTCTGTTGCACCACCACCACAAACATGCAACACAGTTATAGAAATGTATATTCTTGCTGACTTTAAGGCTTTTTTATCCGCTATTTGTAGTCTGTTTACCCATGCCAATTATTGCACTGGGAGCTGAAGTGGTTGAGCCAAATTCTGGAAGTTGAACTAAATTTGTGGGACTCAACTTGAAGCTGAATCAGTTGCCACTGTCACATATACCACACCATTACATCAGAAAATGCATGTCACCACTTCTACTTCCCAGTTCCACCATCTCAGCTGCTGTGAAAATGGACAAATGGTCCTTAGGAGAATTTGAGTGGACTACATGTACTGCTAGTATGTTTTTAAGTACCTGATATTGACTGCTGTCAAATGTTCACCCCTCCCCCATGTTGAATTGGAGAGCAGTCTTCTCCACACAGAAAGAGATATATGCACATTCAACCAAATTTTTATTTGTATTTATTTATTTAAGTCTCAGATCACGTATACCTTTGAGCTAAGAGCTCTTTTACAAAGGTTCCACGTCAATAGAAAGGACAACAGATTAAACAGGACAGTAAAGTACGGTACAATAAAGTGTAAATAGGAGATACAAAAATCATAATGGACACAAAATCATAATGGACAGTCAATGTAAAACAACAGAGACCCATTATGTTAATCAGTTTCAGGCACAGGAAAATGCATACAGTACATTGATATCGGCCAGCAGGCTTTTGTCAAGACAAACAAGGTACAGGGTGTAGGAAGGGATGTGGGAGGGTGGGCTGGGAAGAGTAAGGAAAAGTGAAAGGGAGGTGGGAGTGGAGGTCGTGAGGAGAGGTGGTGCAATGGGAGGGGGAGGAAGGGTGGAGGGGTTAGGGTAATGCAGGGGAAAGGGGTAGGAGGCAAAAGTGCTAAGTTACTACGAAAGAGGTCGAGTGCTAAGGTTGAGGTTTGGGAAAACATGGTTATGGGAGACAGTCACAGGTGCTAGCTGTAAAGAGTAGTGACCGAAGCTTGGATTTGAACAAGCTCAGCTTAGTTTTGGAGGAGATGTCACTGTTGAAAGCATTCATCCAGAGGGGGGCCCTGTAGGTGAACGATCTTTGCTCCCAGGTGGTTCAGTGATGAAGGACCTGTAGGAGCTGAGATTCAGAACCTCAGGTGCGGCGTGGATTACGAGGGGGGCTTAGATGATCGTGAACTCCAGGTGGCAAGAGGCCTAAGGTTATTTTCTTGGCCATCAGGCACGTTTGGTATTTGATGCAATTTTTAAGCTCTAGCCAACTGGATAGGGCATAGAGGTCACACATGTGGGTGAGATGGTGGGCTCCTAAGACAAGACAACATGCCTTGTTAAGAGCAGTGGAGATATGCCAGAGGGAGGTATCAGTCACAGAGCCATAGATGATCAGTCCATAGTCAATTATAGAAATAACAGAGCTCTGTACAGCTAACCTTAAGGCTTCAGGGGGTCAGAGATCACCTGTGTCTGTAGAGTAGACCAATACGAATAGTTACAGCTTTAGCAACGTTATCAATATGCACCCCATATGATAGGTTGCTGTCTATGGTGACTCCAAGGTACTTAAAGAATTGTACTTGTTCGAGGGCAGTACCAAGGCTTTAATAATAGTCAGAGGATGTTGTCTGTGCTTCTTATGGGAGCTGCTGAAGAGCATAAGCTTAGTTTTTTTATAGTTTAGTATCAACTTGTGATGATTAAATCATTTCTCTACAAAGGCAAATCTGAGTTGTAGCTATATGAATAAATAGATCTCATATTCTGTACTATAGTTAACAAACCCATATATTTTATCTACCTTACTGCAATTTGCACCTCTGAAAGTGCAAGTTTTTTGATAACAGTGAAAAACTTCCAGTGACTGCAAGAAAATCAGCCTATGGTGCTTTAGTGCTCTACACACTACTAATCTGAACCAGCTGGAGACTTGGAACCAATCAATCTGCAGGACTTGGTTCTCTTTGAAAATCATTTGTGGTATAATTTTAACAATTTCCCCTAATGATGGCTCTGGGCTTAGTATATGCCATTTATGAGTTAAAATCTCTTGCACCTGCTTTGTTGCTTTAAAGATGTTTAATGCAGTTGATTGGGTATTTGGGTTTGAACGCCTTTCCTCCTTATACGTCAATGTTTCCTGTTAAGGAATATCTGCAGCTCTGCTTCTTCCCTCCTTTAAAACATTTTCACTATAGCCTCAATGTTGAAATCCTTCTTGCAGCATTTTTGCCCTGTGCTGACAGTCAGATTCTGAGCTATGATTGCATTAGATGTGCAGAAATTGAGATTTGGGGATCATGTTGATGGCTGTGACAGGGATGGCAACTACTTCAAAGCAGAAGTGTGTTTCAATCAGTATTCTTGAAAAACAAGTCAATGTCAATGTCACCATCTTAATTCTTTGTAATTATCAAACCCGTAAAACTGTAGCTGGTATGGATTGCATTAAACTGAAAATTTAAGATGTGGTTTGGAATTTTCTAAGAATTTAACAAACAAAATACCATTCTGTCGCAACTTCCCACCACAACATCAACACATAATCAATGCATTGGTGCCAAATATACATTTGGCTATAGAATGGATTGGTCTCATGATTACGCAACATATTAAGGTTCCAGTAAATACAAGTTTGCATAACTGTGTGTATGTGTGGGGGCACCCAGTTGCAGTCCCTTTTATCCTGAAGAAATACCTTCCCATGAACACAAAGTTATTAAGTTTCAAAACAAACTCAGAAAAGTTCAACAGAAATGCTCTCTGAGCTTCAAAAGAGTTGGTGCTGATATTTGTACAGTGTTATGGGGCAGAGAGTCCTTCTTCATGGGGATATTTGTGTAAAGGGACACAACATCCTTTGAAACCAGGAGCCACTCGGGCTCCAAATGGAAATCCCCCAAGACCTGTAGGATCTGTGTGGTGTTCCTAATGTATGAGGACAGCTCTCACCACATCCCCGCTGTGGACATCTATACATTGTGATGATTCAGTTAAAGAACTAGCTCCTGTGATGTTAAGGTATCTGGTGGGACTGCCAATATGGATTTTCAGCTGGGTGTGCAGTGTAGCTCTAATAGGGTCTTAAGACTCTTTGGTGGGCACAAAATCAAAATCTGTGGAGAAATCAGATGATGGTTAGTAAGAGGCAGAAAGAGAAAATCATCAATTACAGCTTTAGAAAATGTGCTAGTAAATTCTAGCATTCTGATTGGCTAGGATGGTAACATTAACAGGTGGGTATTTTTCAATAGAGCCTGCTAAAAACATAAGCCAATTCAGGGTGCCCCATTGCTCCAAGAATCCATGGGCACCCCGTATTTTCAAAGGGACAAGCTGCCATTTTTCCCACTCACTAACTGGGACGTAAAGCCGCACCCAATGTCCCTCTTCAATGTCTTCCCTGGGGCAAAACCAGTCCAAAAAAAAAAAATCAATGTAGAAAATAAAGGCTTAAAAAAAGGAAACACTGTGAGACTGTCAGACAGAGCGGTACCACTACCTTGCACGAGATGAGTGGCATGTTGTTATTTTTCTGTACTGGAGATTAACGTCCATCTGCAGCATGGAAAATGAACAAAATGCTGCTCCTCTCAAGCATGATAGCAGAACCGGAGCAACCACTCTGTGTTTCTCCTTAACATCTGAACATACTTTTAAATGTAGCTCTTTGTCTCACCTTCAGCCTAAACTGAAGATCTGCCTCCCCAATCACGCTTACTCTCCAGAGTCCCAAACCATGGTTTCTTCTGAAACAGCAACAGCTCCTGCCCTCCATATTTAGAAAAGGTAGTCTCTGAAATAAAAATGTAGCAAAACTTAAATGTGTGTTGGGGGGAAACAAAACTGTACCATGGTGATGGGAGTCTGACTGAAGAAACCAAAACAGTCCACTGTGGTGGCAGAAACCGCAACCAACTTTTTTCTTTTAACCACAGCATCTGCGCTAGGAAAAAAAGTTCTTCATTCCAATGCAGGCACCATTTAGGTGGAGGAACTATTTAAATACAAAACTTTATCTAATTTAATTTTTTAATTAATTTTTTATCAAACTTTTTTACTGTGCCCATTTTCTAAGTGCAATAATACCCTCAAGGATGGGTGGTATTGGGAAATACTGGACCTTCCAGGGCCTATAAGGCCCTCCACCTGTGGCATTGGGCCACATTATGCCTCTAGGCAGTCCGGTATTTCCCAATACCGCCCACCCTTGAGGGGATTATTGCTTACTTAAATGACATACTAGAATCTGAATCCAAAAGCTTATAAAAGTCTCTATATCTCTCAGCTGTCCCACTTTATGAGGAACAGTTCCTCATTTTACATCATAAAAGCCCTCTGTTCCACACTGAGAGGGTACCGTCCCACATTTAACATCAAAGAGGAACAGTCATCTCTAAGAACCCCATACCCAGTTGTGAGGCAGGTCCCAATTTGTAGTTTGTGTGTAAAAATATTTTTCTTTTACTTGCTGTTTACTGTAGCCTACCTGGTCAGAATAGCACTACAATAATAACGCTGCTCAGAAGAGCGTGATCTACACAGTGCTTCCATGGACAGCGACAGGGGGAATAGCAGCACTATGTAGTAAGCATTCCCCAGGTTCTTGTCCATGGTGCTAGAGAAGAGCACAAGGTGACAGAAAATCAGGAGGTTGGCTGAGCTGCTCCTGTGGTGTGGAGTGCTGGTGCATGAGCAGCTTGGCCACAATAGTGATAGAGACCAGGGTTCTAATCCTGCTCTCTAAAATGTTATTTTTTCCCTCATAATCCAACTCCGATTTGGACTTGGTTATTTTAAGTGTGGGGGAGTGCAGGGGCAGAGCAGAGACCAACAGTTATTGGTGGTAGTGATAGCAAACCAGACTTGTGATTGCTACCAGTGGTGTTATGTTTGTTTGTGGCATTTGTTCCTGCTGCTTTTATGATCAGCACTGTTTGGACAGCGCTGTTATGAACTAGTGCCTACTGCAGTATATTAGATTGTATCTGGCTGATTCAGTTGACTCCAAAACTAATATCTGCTGTAACTACAAATCCCAGAATCCTCTGCAGCTCACATCAGAGCTTGGCTGCAACAGTGGGAGATTTAATAGCCTACAGTGCATGTTAAGAGTTTTTATAAGCTCAGATCTTTTCTTTGCTGGTATGTACAGTCACAAAGGATTATACTTTATACTTAGCTCTGGGAGAGCAACCACATTGCTCTCTTCTCCTTGACTGTCAAAAAACTGGTCCTTAAACACTGTCTTGATCAAGCACCCATCTCATATCGTGAA
Source organism: Neoceratodus forsteri (assembly GCA_016271365.2). Taxonomy (NCBI): domain Eukaryota; kingdom Metazoa; phylum Chordata; order Ceratodontiformes; family Ceratodontidae; genus Neoceratodus; species Neoceratodus forsteri. The sequence goes on along the minus strand of JADMNL010000029.1, from coordinate 141,850,048 downwards.
TGGCTACATGAGCTCTCTTTCTGCCTCTGGACCAAACGCCTGATTGCCAGTACCCATCATCGCTGGCCTCTTTTTAACAAGAAATGGGGTGAATGCTACGCCCTTTTTCTGAATTAATAATTCCTTCTTGGTTTTCTCTGGTTTCCCACCACACATACATGTAACATGTTGGTTTATCATCTATGGTGTTATCTCCTAGTCTATTTTTTCCAGTGGGCTACCTCACACACTCCGTTAAGGGGGAGGGCAGGGGAGGGGAGGAGGAGGGGCTTTAGTGACTCCATGTTTCATTGTCCTGTATCATTGCTCAGTTGTCAGATATTTTGTTCTTCTAAAAATTGAATAAAGTTGACTTAATTAAAAAAAAACCTCTGGGAGAACAGTGAGACCAGCAAACATCTGACCAGAGTTTATAAAAGCTCTAACATGCACTGCAGAGTATTAAATCTTCCACTGCTGAAGCCCAGCTCTGATGTCAGCAGGGGATTTTGGTATTTGTAGTATGACAAATGTCAGCTTTTGAATCTGCAGGATCAGCCAGATATGATCTGCCATACTGCAACGACCAGTAAGTAAAAAAAATGAAATTGCACACAAAGTGCAAATTGGGACCAGTCCCACACTTGGGTATTGGGCTTTTAGTGCTCACTGTTCCTCTTTAAGACTTTGAAGCAAAAATCAAAACAATGAATGCAAAAAATGCATTGTCCAATAAACAGGCAACTTGGTGAATAAGAAAGCATGCATTTGTTTTGTGTTCTGAGCATCTGCCTTTAAGATTTGATGAGGTATCCTACATTTTGTCTCTCTGTTTTGCACATTTTGAGGGGTGGTTTTTCATATTTGGGGATGAAAGAGGAGATTTGATGAGGTGTCCTACATTTTGCCTCTCTTTCCCACATTTTGAGGGGCAGTTTTCCATGTTTGGGGTGTAAAAGAGGAGCAGCATGAGTCTGTTTGACAGCTGATGCTCCTCCTCTCGGACATACTGTAAGCAGTGGGGTTCAGTATCACCATGGACCCCCTCTGTCTGCTGGCTTTATAGTAATATTCTGGTTATTTTCCAGGGATTCCAGGGCTTCCCTCTTTTCAGTGGTAACATTTATAGACCTTGACATGATCTTGCAGCAAATAAAAGTTTCATGCCCATCTTACATGCTTTTCAAACATAGATACCACTGGACTCTATGGTGGACAGAAAGCAGACAGAGCTTTAAACTGATTTCCAAGGCCAGTTTAACATCTGTGTCAGACATAATCATAGTTTCCTCAATTCTACCCTTATATTTTTTATAGAAGAAAGATTTGAGATTAAAATTTTTTGGTAAAGTTGCATAGGTACACATGTACTGTAAGCTGCACCAACACCTGTGGCTTACCTTTTGGATTCTCTCTATATAAATGAAAGGCACCGCTCAACTGATAGGGACCCTATCAGTTGAACATTGGCTTTCATTTATATAAAACATTGCTTCAGCATATATAAAATGTTTTTAAAAGCTCCCATAGACTACAATGGGGTGTCCCCTCGCTCTGCTTGGTTAAATGTCATAAAATATTTTAGTGTGGAGGCAGGGCCGGTGGACAGGGGAGTGGAAGGGAACGGGTGGCCATCCATTAGGGGAGATATAAGATCCCTTCGCTTCCAAAATAGACTGAGAAAAAAATTCAAATTTTTGTAGGGAATGACTTTCACAGCCATGAGGTAACAGGCTATAAAGCCTATAGGCATATCTTTGAAATTCACTTTAAAGCTGTAATGCACAATTCTGAATGCAAAATCAAACAACAGATTTAAACACGAGAGCTTTAAGGCTGTGCTACAGACATTGTGAAAATCAGTTACATATAAATAAAAACTGAACAAAGCACTAACAGTAATAATAAAGTAATGACAATTAAAAGAGGAGAATCATAAACAAAATGCATCTGAAGTTCTTAGCTGTCATATATAAATTATAATAATAAACTTATCCGGAAGCCTGGAAAATCATTAAAGATAGGATAGGATAGGATAGGCTAGGCTAGGCTAGGATAGGACCTTTATTTATATAATGCTTTCCCAGAGCTCAACTTGCTTTACAATTTAAATTACAGATAATATATCACAGTGGTAGTCAAACTCAAATTATACATTAAATGTATATATTCCACAAGATTAATGGAGTTTATCAGTCTCATGAAAAGGCCTATCTAAACTGCCAGGTCTTTAACTGAGACTTAAAACTTTCCACTGAGGAGACAGAATGGATAATTTTTCTGGACAACATTCTAGGGTCTTGGGACAACTACAGAAAATACTCAGTCCCCAGCAGACTTTAATCTTTATACTGGGAAAAACAAAAGTCCTTGGGTATCTGAGCAGAGAACTCTGGTATTCTGATAATCATTCTGGTGGGTTGCCAGTAATTCATGAATGCAGAGGGGGCCCAGTCCATTTATGGCCCTATACACCAGCAACAAAACTTTAAATTCAGAGCGCCATAGGGAACCAGTGCAACTCCCTCAAAGTGGTAATAATATGATTATTTGTGGATACACCAGTCAGTAATCTGGCAGCTGAGTTTTTCAACAACTATAGACTGAGTATCTGGGAGGCTATAGAAGAGTGCACTGCAGTAGTTGATTCGTGAGGTAACAAAAGCTTGAACTAGTATGCGCAGATCACCATGATCAAGAAAGGGACACAATCTGGTTACATTTCTCAATTGGTTAAAAACTCTTTTAATTTATTTTATTTTATTTATTTATTTATGTCTTTGGTTACTGGGTAAGTGCACTGATACGAGGGACTGTTTTCAGGCATGACCCGAGCCATAAAAGATGGCAAGGAAACAAATGTACAATCAAAGGAACAATAAAGGTACAAAAAACACCAAAAACAACTGATTTACAATACAGGAATATTGGTATGCAAAACAGTAGAATTAACTGATTTACAACATAGAAAAATTGAGAGTGGATATACAGGGTAAGGCTGACAAATTACTGGTAGGCTTACAGATTCAAACATAAGATGCAACAAACTGTCTTTCCCCTTGGTATGACATATCTACAGGAGGCATGGAGGGATGGGGGAAAGAAGAGAGAACAGGGCCAAGACAGTGAGAGCAGATAAAAAAAAACACCAGGAGTCATGTGAGTACGGTGGTAGTTTAACTGTGAGTGAGATGAGGTGTTACCTAGGTGGGCAGGAGCAGTGAGTACTGTCCATCAGCTAGGAGGGATTTGAAGACTGTGTGTGTGTTCGATGAGTGGAGTGGTACAGGGATCCCATTACACAGGGAGGGGGCTGCAACTGATAAGGTTTTCCCTCCCATGTTGGTGGAGACCTGTGGTACCTCAAGAGGTGGAACAGTGGACGAGCGCAGTCTCCTGGGTAGTGTTCTGACCTTGATTAAGAAAGAGAGAGGGGACACGTTACTGCCCCGATGGTGCTGTCCACCATTCAGTCAAGAACATAGTCAAAGCAGCCTTGGAGGGATAACAAGCCTAGGGTACTATAAAGGTCGCAGTGATGTGTTGAGAAAGTTGCTGAGAGAGCAAAGCAGAAAGCACTATTATAGATGGATGTGGGCCTGGTTCTGAGGTCAGAGAATGCACGAGCATAGCTGGGAGAGCAGTAGTTGATGATAGAAAGCAGTTTACCCTGAACTATCACTAAATGGGCCTCTGGGGTAGTAAGTTATGTTGCCGGTAGGTGACCCCTAGTTTTTGATTGACTCTGCAAACCACATTGTTCATGTGGTTAGAGAAAGTTAGTGCTGGGTTGAGTGTTACACCCAGTTATTTGAATGAGGGACTATCATCAAGGACCATACCCTCAGGGGATAGTATTCGGAAAGAGGAACCTGAGCTAAGAATTTTGGTGAGGTTAGGTTTAGATATGAAAGCATAGATTTGTTTTTTTTATCATTAACCGACAACTAGTTAGATGCGAACAAGCTATGGGCACTGCCATTGCTTTGGGTAAGGACAGAGGAGACCTGGACAAGGGACCTATCTCTGTGATAGATAACAAGATCATCAGTACAGAGAAGCAATTTACATTTGATGCTTTCTAAGGGAAGAGAATTAATGAAAATAGAAAAGAGTAGAGGGCCCAAGATGAAACCCTGAGGGACACCAGTAGAGACAGGGAGGGCAGGGGGGAGATGGCAGAACCTATGCCCACAGATTGGTAGCAGCCTGAGAGATAGCTCCTGAACCAGTCAGAGGTCCCAGAGGAGCAGCCAAGTGTGTGCAGCTTGGAGAGGAGGAGTGCATGGTTGACCATGTCAAAGACCTTAGTAAGATCCACAAAGATGGCCCCTGTAACTTGCCCTCAATCCATATTAGTGAGGACATGGTCAGTAAAGAGTGCAAGTGTGGAGGTGGTGCTGTGATTTTCATGGAAGCCATGTTGTTGCCTATACATAAGATTGTGTTTGTTGATCTGTTCCAGCAGCTGGTCGAGGACGATTCTTTCTAGTATTTTGCTAAGGTGAGGGAGGATAGAGATAGGTCTGTAATTATCTGTCGAGACAGGGTCCCCAGCTTTGAAGATAGGTACCACTTTTGCAGATTTCCAAGTTTGCAGCATGGAGAAGTAGACAGGGCTATGTTAAGAATAAATGTGAGAGGCTTGGAGATAACAGGGGAGATGAGGCCATCAGAAACAGAGCTACCCCAGTTTGGGAGCTTTCTTAATAATTTGGTGGTGTCATGGATGGATGTGGCCTTGAAGTGGAAGGGGGGATGCCTTGGGGCGAGGAGGAATGCTGCAAGTTTGTGTTAGTTCCCAGGTCGGACGGAGTGCGCCTGGTAAGCTTGCTGAGGTGGGCCAACAGGTCAGTGAACTTTAGGTTAAAAGATTGGGCTGCCTCAATAGGTTCAGTCAGGGGCTGGAAGGTGAGTCAAGTTTTATAACAGGGTTACTGGCAAGAGGATTTATCAGTGAGCTAATGGAGCCCCAGAATTTTCTGGGATTGCCAAAGCTATCTTTGTGAACCTTAATATAATAGTTACATTTTAGGGATTTGGCCAGCTGTTTACACTGATTTCTTAGACACCTGTACTCATTCCACAGAGAAGGTGAGGGGGATGATTTGTGATCATCCCTCTTCTGATCATGTGCTTTCATAAGTGTCAGGAGTTCCTTGGAGGTCCATCGTGTACACCCTTCCCACACTCACCTGGTCTTAAGGGGGAAGTGGCAGTCCAGAATCTCCAGGATGGCAATCGTAAAAAATGTCACAGCTGCGGCCACATTGGTTAGTGTGTAAAGACATGACCAGTTGATGGCCCTTACTTCTTCCAGGATGGTTGAGGCATCGGACAATGAACATTTCGGAAGGAGAGGTACTTGGGGGGGCCCTCTAGTCTTAGAGGCCAGATAATATAGGGGGGTGAATGGTCATTTAGGGAGTCAGCGAGCATCCCAGCATGAATTACGCTATCTTGCCGATTGGTGACAATCCAGTCTAGCAGGGTATAAGAAGAGGTGTGTGTGTTATACCTGGTAGGGACTGAGATGGTCTGAACCAGGTTGTGCAATTGTAGTAGATTGGCATAGTCTGGTTCATGGGTGCCCAACTAGTTAAGGTTATCGTCACCATGAAGAATGGTGTCTCTTTGGGGGGAGGGAGAACTAAAGGCAGGCAGGAGGTTCAGGAAGTCATCAGTGTCCTCTGCTGGATGGTTATAGCAACACCCCAGAAACAGCTTTTTAGAGGATCCCAAGGTCACCTCAGCAATGAGCCACTCAGTAGGGGGAAGAAGGACCTGAGCAGAGGGAGATTGTGGCAGGTAGTGCTTCACTTAGATATATAGCTACACCACAGCCCTTTTTCTTCCCGGCCTATCATGGTGGAGCAAAGTGTAGCTGTCCAGTTGGTACAGGGCATCGAGGATGGATGACTTTAAACAGGTTTCAGAAATACCTATGACATGGGGCTTGTAAAGAGCTACCCAGGCTTCTAGCTCCTGGAATTTGGAAGGTAGGCTACATACTTTTATATAGGCGATTTCCAAACCATGGGTGTTGGGCCAGGTGCAGTGAGAGGAAGTAATGGGGGTGTAACTGGGCCAGGATTGATCTTAATATCCCCAGCAAGAAATAGAAAGAAGACAAGTAGATGATAAGGGTAAGTCATCCATACGTAAGAGAGGGAATGGGAGTACAGGAAAGAGCCAAGAAGTCATTTCTCAGATTTGGGTAGAGACAGAAAGGTGAGTGGGCCAGTGGCAGAACATTCCCAGCTTAGAGGCACAACATGAGGGGCTGATGGTTGCTGGGAAACAGAGAACAAGGACTGGTTAGCTTGATCATGTGCTAGCATGGTGGCACATAAGTCAACCATCCAGAGGGTGATGAGCAGTGATACTGCCAACATAGGTAGCACTAGAGGATTCATTGCTGCATCAGTGGAAGGGTTGAGCTTGATCACTGGAGATCTAGAGGTGGGGCAGCTGGAGACCAGCTGAGGTACAGAAATCAGGTAGCTGTCAGACACCAGTAGGAGGCCTGGTGATTATGCTTGATAGAATAAGAGGTGAGAAGCAAAGGAGTTCTAGGAGATAAATCATGCCTGGTAGACTGGCTAAGACAGAAGAGGTGCAGCGACACATTTTAAAATGGTTATGAACCTTGCTGCTTAAAGACAGGTAGCAGTACCCATTTCCCTCTGCTGGTGAGATACTATAACCTGCATATGGAGAAGTCAACACTTACAAAAAACATAGGTACATGCCACATTACTCCAGTTGCCTATAAATTGCAGGCTGACCAAGAGTGGATGTGGTGGTGGGGCAGACGGGGAGCCTACACACAGCGTTGCTGGGAAGACAGAAAATGAAAGACAGCAGCCCTGCAGTGTAGCTGCAGCCCTTAGATGGCTTACAAGGAGTACAATTAAAATGAGCCTTAGTTGAGAATGAGCCTTTGTTCCAGGCAGCTCCATAGTGGAAGCTGCTCCACAAAGAATAATTTGCAGCTAACTGGGAGAGCTAACAAAATCCTGGAAAAGAAAAAGAGGTAAGAGTAGCTTAAGCCACAAATAAATCAAACTTCGGAGAAGTTTAAATTAGGTGGAAAAGGTCAGCTAAAATCCCATGGCTCTCAGAGGTGGACTCAGGAGCCAGGTTAAAATAAAATCAGGTCAAATCAGGAGCTAAAACAGGAGAACTTGAATTAATTAATTAAATAAGGAAAGTTAGTAGTTTCAATTCAGGACAAAGGGTCTACTTGAGATCCATGGTTCATGGAGAAGGACCTGGGAGTCCTGCTTCCAGATTCAAAAATTCAAAAAAGGAAGAAAAAGGTGCCAAAGTTCAAATTGGGAATGTTGGCAGGGTGCTGAAAGTGTCCATTGAAGAGTCGGTGAAGCGTACCTGATGTAACAGTTCAGAGGGCGTGGAGCAGCTCTTGTGGCTACAGCCGCTGGTAGGGATTGCCCAGGGGGCAGAACTCAGGTTGATATGGCAGTTTGGAGGGTGGGAAGCAGCTCCTGCAGCTACAACCGCTGGTAGGGATTGTTCAGGGGGAAGAACCCGGGCTTATTACAGAAGTAATAAGATGCCAATTCCAAATTACTGTCAAATATTACTCCCAGATTATGAACCTCGTCCTTAGCTTCAGTAATTCACCATCATAGATGGGAAGGACAAGATTTTCCTTTATCGCAGACACAAACTGGTCTGATCCAACCAGAAGCAACTAAGTTTTGCTGGGACTGCATTTCAACCAGCTTGCACTAATCCAATACTTAATTTCCATGATGGCTTTCTCAATCACATTCATCAAATCACCCTGACTGGGTATAAACAAAAAGGTAAAGCTGAGTGTCATCTGCATAACAGTGAAGACTCAAGCCATACCTTCAGATCCCCTCTCATAGTGGAAGCATATACACTGCAAATAACAATGGGAAGAACCTTGTGGGATGCCACACATGACTGGTGAAGGGGCAGAATGACAGTTACCCAATACCACAGTCTGGTGATGATTTTCCAGGAAAGATCTGAACCAGTGTAGCACTGTGGCAGACAATTCACAGAAACAACTCAGGAGCTCAGCTTACTCTCCATGATCCACAGTGTCAGCTGCTGAGGACATGTCAAAGAGAACTAAAACAGATAGCGCTCCTCGATCCTTCACCAGGAGCAGATCATGTAGGAGCTGGATCAAGATGGTCTCCACGCTGTAACATGAGTGGAAATCCAATTGGAGAGCCTCGTAAAGCTCAATTTTCTCTAGGTATTCTGACAGGTGAATTGGCATCACTTTCTTAATAATCTTCCCTATAAAGGGAAGGTTAGAGATAGGCCTGTAGTTTGTGAGATTGTCTGGATCTAAACTTGGCTTCTTGAGGTGGGGCTTCACAATGGCCTCTTTAAGGGAGTCAGTGAAAACTCCCTCACTCAGAGAAGAGTTCACATTCTATACAAACACAGGTGTTGGCATCTGCCGGCCCACCTTAACTAAGTAAAAGAGGGTGGGTCTAAGAAGCAATTGGATTGGTACATTGTCAACAGCACCTGGCAGATTTTTAAATAATCAGCTGGCAGACAATTCATCCACATCAGCAGAGTTTCAGTTACCTCAGCTTCTCAAGCACTGCTTTTTTGACCAGAACCAGAAGAGGAGATATTTTGCCTTATCTCCACAATGTTGGCTGAGAAAAAAAATCAGAGAACCGTTCAAATGTGTCTACTGAACTTGGCTCTGGTCGAGAGCCAAGACAGTCTGAATTAAGAATCTTATCCACCAGCCTGAAGAGAGTTGCAGGTCTGTTTATTCCCAGCTACAATGAGGGAGGAATAAAAGTGTTTCATTGTCTCCCGATATCTCTGATAATGAGTGATCAGGACAAGTTTGTCATAGAGCAGGCCAGATCTTGTCCAACACCTCTCAAGCCTCCATTCACTACTCTTCAGTCCCCTCAACTCTTCATTATACCAAGAAGAGCTGTGACTTCCAGGATATGGGTTGAGACTGACTGGCATAAGGCAGTCACCTGCACCAAGGATGGCTGATTTTATATGACTCAGCCGCTGCACTGCACCCCCGGGAGGAGGCAGCTAAAATACCTGAAATGTCCACATGCGCTCAAAAAGCTTCAGGCTCAGTACTCCTCCAACTGCACCAGTGAATCATCTGAGCAGAAGGGGTAATATTAATTGTCTCACTTATCATCTCTAACCATGGAACAGAATGTTCACACTAAACAACTGGTTCCACAGATTCTTTAGATATTCTCAAGCTGTTGGCAAAAATTCAATCAAGAATGTGACCTGCCACGTGGGTGAGGGCCATTATATTTATATGGAAATCCAACTATTCCATTAAATTAAGGAAATCTCCCACAAATACAGACAAGGAGAAGTTGACTCAGGCATTAAAGTCTCCCTGAATAATAAAATCTTGGAGACTCCAAGACCCCAGACAACATCAACTCAGAGAAGTCCCCAAGAATATTACTCTCCCCACATGGTGGGAAATAAACTAACACAAATTTACAATCCAGGACCCCCACATAATTGAAGGCCACCACTTCAAATGAGTTATACTAGTCTGAGGGAACTCTGACACATTGCGTAAGTGGTCCCAAGATGACGGCCACTCCACCCCTCCATATCCAGCATAAGGGTAATGAATCATGAAGCAACCTGAGGAAACCTGACCCGATAAAATAGAGCCAGCATAATCATCCAACCAGGTATCCGTGATAAACATTAGGTCAGCCTTCTCTGAATAAAACAAATCATACAAGACCATAGTTTTATTAACTATTGACCTGGCATTTAACAGCATTGACCTTACTGGGATGGACTGGCCATCTTGCACAATCTTCACTGTTGGATTACAAATGGAGAGGGGGATCCAAGACAACAGAGCAAACCCCTGATCCTCCAATACTTTCTTTTCCCTTCCTCCTTGCTGCCCTGGCTCTGCCTGTCCTTCATTTCCTTAATACATCCAGCTGTTTACATAATTCAAAAACCTGTTCCTGCAAATCAGGCAGCTGATCTCAAAAAGGAAGAGTACCTAATAACATTTGTGCTTAGGCACATTTTAAATTCACGCACTCCAGCTTCATAGAAGAGCTACTGTTTAAACCTCTGCACCCCCCTCCACCCACTACATATTCAACTAATCTCAGAGAACTTCCACTAGCAGTTAAGAAAGTGGTTAGAAAGGGCGGTCTAAAATTTGGACCCACTCATAGCTCCCCTACGGCCACGTCAGAGAGATGGAACCCCGTCCTACCACTTTCAAACAGCCAGCCAGAAGACTCCCAAGAAATGTGTCAAATGCCAACACACAGAAGCAATCAAATAATCACACTCATACATGTCACCTTCAGTCACTCAAACAATAAAATAAAACCAAACTTATCAAACAACACACATACAAAATGCAAACACATGCATTAAATAAAACCAAACTTATCAAACAACACACATACAAAATACAAACACATACGTTAAATAAAACCAAACTTATCAAACAACACACATACAAAATACAAACACATACATTAAATAAAACTAAACTTATAAAACAACACACATACAAAATACAAACACATACATTAAATAAAACTAAACTTATAAAACAACACACATACAAAATACAAACACATAAGTTAAATAAAACAGAATATAAAATAAAAATATGGTGAGAAGCAGGTCATCCCAATTCAATAAACACAAGTCCCACAATTGCACTGGTCCCAGAATTAAATAGAACCCATGGGCAATTACTAAAATAAATGGGAATAAGTCAAAATAAAGTGCTACCCCCTCCACACCTGGCTCTCATCCAGGAAGAGTACCAAGTTGCTAAAATAAATGAGAATAAATCAGAATAAAGTGCTGTCCCCCGGCTCTCATCCAGGAAGAATAAGTAAAAAGGATAGGTTCGGAGCCAACTTACTGCCACTAAGTTGGCAAAATTCCAGCTGGACACAGTACTTACAAAGAGTTATAATAGTCTGAATGGCTCCAGTGGGCCAGTTCTGTGCAAGGTTCATTAGTCCTTAACAGGTCACTCAGTTTCATGCTGACTCAGGCACAGAGTGGCATTTTCCTAATTAAGTGACTAAAGATGCAGAAAGTAGAACAACTGACAATTCAAAGGCAGACAGGCAGGTGCAGAAATGTAAAGGATGATTCTGAAAAAGAAAAGAAAAACAGACAACCTTAATTAGAATGTATGCTACATGATGATGCAAAGCAAATCAACAGAATGCTCTCTGGCGCTGTCAGGAAAATACAGGGAAGAAAGAAGTTATATAAGAGGGGTAATATCCCAACTATCATTAAGGGCTCAGGGTGATAGAACCCCCATGTTGAAAATGAAATGACTTTCTCTCTGGAGAGGAGTTTTTATTCTGACATCACCCCTTTGGTTTATGTGTATGTGTATGTGATCAGTGCCCATAACATGGACAGTTCCTTTCTACTCCTGGACTGAGTCTCCAACATGCTGTCACATGGATGCCACCAACCTGCACAGTCGCACACTGCGGCACGCAGTCCAAGAAAGGTCCCTGGCCATAGGACATCTTGTATTGCTTGTATCATGCAATTTGTTGGATGGAGTGTGCACGCAGCAGTGCAGTGGGCACAACAGTGGGATTTGCAGTCATTCTTTGTTATTGAACCTACACAGCACAATAGGACTGGTTAAGACTAATAATAGAGAACTCCATACCTCTCTATTTTTCTTCCTGAAATGTGAGATACGGACACTCAAAATCTGAAAAAAATGTGGGACACTAGCTCTCATAATGTGAGATGCATCATTAATAATGAAGGTCCAAGCTCAGTGCACTACAGAAATAACAGCTTTAATTGTGTTACGTTTGCGTTAGCTTCTTAGGATAATATGAACTGCTACTTTAGAGACTCTGATGCAGCCGAGACAACTTTGACAAAATGTAATATTCAGACACAGTCTAACTTACATTTCATACTGGTTTCTGTAATTCTTAGTGTTATTCACTTATTCCTGAGGACATTTGCATGAAAACAGGATCACTGACCTATCTGCTCTGGCTGCTAGTCTACACCTTACATTACAATACAGTCAGCATTTAGACATCTGACCCCATCCGTTCCCATTATCTTAGTCAGACATCTAAGTGGGATGGTAATCGGAGTGCAGATTCTATGACTAAAACAGTGAAACATCGCTCAACCACAAGGATGGAAAATGAGAACGATGGATAAGCGAGAGGTGGATGAACAAGGGCTGACTGCACCATTTATTACATCACAATGTGTTACTGTGGAGATCATTATGATGTCATAAACATGAGGGTTATGATGCTAGGTGCAGACAAGCAGGCACAGTAGAAAAAGTTTTGGGGGCAGTAATCTTATTTTCATGCAACTACCCTCTGTAATAAAGAAAACGTGGAATGAGTTACACAAAATATATGAAATATGAACTGAATGGAGTCTAAACCTTAGATTTCTCAAAGTTTTTCCAATGGTGTCAGGGGCTCTTTTAAGTCTGAGCTGATAGCATTTTCTCTGAGGGGCATCACTTTTTATGTTGGCACACTTGCGCAGTCAACATCTTGCGACAGTGGGGATTTGGAGGCGTGGTCGCTGTTTGGAAAATGCAGGGCACACATCAGTAGGTGCATCCCTCATTCCCCTATCAGCCTGCATGCCGGCACCACACCATGCACACTAATGTGGTGAGCACGTCTAAGGAAAGGTCCGCTGCAATCCGAGCAAAGCTCGTTAGACGCAGCGGACCCTTTCTACGTGCTTGCCACATTGTCAACATGGCGGGTGGTCGGCCGTCCAACTACCGGCTTTGGGAGTGCCCAATCCCCCTGCCGGCTAACTCTGGCTGCAAAACTTTGCCGACGGGGTTCACTCCCCATCAGCATAAAGCAGTCCCCCTCATTTCTTTTATGCCGAAGGGGATGCCCAGTCCCCCTCAGCTCTTGCCTCTCCTGCACGTTCCTTGTGTACCGATGGGGGTGCCGAATCCCTGTCAGCATAAATTAACCCCCCCTTTTGGTGTGTGCTGATGAGGTGTGCCCAATCCCCCACCGGCTGCAGCAAATCCCCCCCAAACAGTTAGGTGGCACGTTGGGAACCCCACCCCAACATGCCAAGCCCCCTGAAAAAAAAAAACTGTCCCGAGATGTTAGTTTTTTTCCCCCGTAACATAAAAATGGTCCCTCATAGCCTCCCAAGAGTCCTTACCCACCACCTGCACCCACCCACTGCGCACCCTGCCTCCCCACACCCCCCTCACCCCATACTTACCTCTGGAGTCTGGCGTGACAATCTTCGGTGGACCAGGAACAAATCTGCACTCTTCAAAGCTGACCACGAACTGAGGAAATGCCGGTAAGCTGTATAATGGGATACATAGGGGGTTTTCAACTTTGCTGCATAACTCAGTCATTTTTTGGAATTTTTGCACCAAATTTTCAACATGGGGTTTTTGAGACCATTATTCATGAATTCTTTTACAGTTATGATGTTAATTAGTCCTGAAAGATGATTTCGCAGTCACTGTGCGGAATCACCTTTCGGGGCTGACTAACACGAGGACAGTGGCAGTGTTCATGAGGTGGGTTGTCAAAAAGCCTATGTTGCAAATTTGGTGGAAAAAATCCCAAAAATGGCTGTTTTATGAGCATGCATTGTGCAGTTTCTATGCACACTCGTAATTTCGTGAATTCGCAATATTTTCATGCCAGATTTTCAACATTGTCATTTTCCTACACCCCATTTTTCATATCCTGGCCGAAATGTGTTTCTGCACTTCCGGCGCACAATACCGCGGTCGCTATGAGAAGTCAGTGTTCGGGGCAGATTGCAAAAATTACAGTTACACTGTTCATGAGCAGAGGCTCTACAATGCCTATGCTGAAAATTTGGTGACGATATTCCATAACATGACTGTGTTATGATTGTGCGATGTGCAGTTTGCATGCACACTCGTAAGTTCACGAACTTATAATATTTTCACTCCAGATTTTCAACATTGCCTTTGTTCTGCACCTCCTTATGAGCAGTACAGCTGTCATTTTTCACATCCTGACCAAAATGAGTTTTTGCATTTCTGGCGCAGAATAGCGCGGTCACTGTGGAACGTCCGTGTTCGAGACACATTAAGGAAATGACAGTGACACTGTTCATTAGCAGAGGTCCTAAAATGCCTATGTTGAAAATTTGGGGTTGGCAGTCCATACAATGAGTGTTTTATGAGCGTGCATTGCACAGTTTGCACGCACGCTTGTGAATTTATGCATTTGTAATATTTTCACTCCACATGTTCAACACTGGCATTTTTCCACACCTCCTTATGAACAGTACAGCTGTCATTTTACATATCCTGCCTGAAATGTCTTTTCGCACGTCCTGCACAGAATCGCACGGTCGCTGTGTGAAATCAGATTTCAGGGCAGTTTGACGGAATGACGATGACTCTGTTCATGAGCAGAGGGCCTAAAATGCCTATGTTGAAAATTTGGTGCTAAAGGTCCAGAAAATGACTGTGCTGCAAGCGTATATTGCGCAGTTTCCACGCAGCCTTGTAACTTCATACATTTGCAATATTTTCTTGCCACATTTTCATCACTGGCATTTGTGCACACCTCCTTCTCAACAGTACAGCTGCCATTTTTCACAGCCTGCCCAAAACGCATTCCTGCAACTGTGGCACACAATGTCGTGCTCACTGTGAGAAATCACCTTTTGGGACACATTAACAAAACCACAGCACCACTGTTCATAAGGGGAGGTCCCAAAATACCTACGTTAAAAATGTGCCTAAAAAAACTCCCACAAATAATTGGATTGTGGACGTCTGCTGCGCAGTATGTATGCATGTTCATTACTTCACCAATATTTCATATTGCCACTCCAGATTTTTAACATTGCCATTTTTTACGCCTCCTCATGAACAATAGAGTTGTCATTCTCCACATCCTGCCCAAACTGTTTTCATCCTTCTGCCACCAAATTCCACAGCCACTGTGCAAACTCACCTTTCAGATAACAAAATGATTGTGCCAATTTTCATGAGGTGGCCTAACAAGCAGCCCATGTTGAACATGTAGAGTGAAACTACCACTACACACCTATGGTGTTAGGGTTTCCAACTGTTGCACCCCACCCGGTACAGACTGACAGACATCAGGGCTGTGACATGGGATCATCAGATGTAATGCTCACGTTATTCCACCCCCCCACACCCACCCTGCAGCCACTGACAGGCATCATGGTGTGTCTTGCACTGTTAGGCCACAAACATCACCCCACACTCCTATACTGCACCCACGTCAGGGTATTTCCTTATGGAATGGGGTAAGTATAATGCCCAAAGACCCCAAAGCACACCATGACACTTGTCAGTGTCTACATGGTAGGGTGAGGTACAATGGCATGAGCTTTATACCTGACGACCCAAAGGCACACCCCACTGCCTGTCGCTCTCTACAGGGTGGGGGTGGGGTTAGCGCCACTTCAATACTTCACTGCGATTCCTATTATGCGCCTCTAGCTCCACCACTGCTAATGCCAATGCCAGCGCTACAACATTCAGCATTGACAAATGCTTGCTCAGTGTGGGATGAATATAGGACAAAGCAGTTCTAAAAGGATAGAATAAGGGAGCAGCCTCATAATGTGGGATGGTTGAGAGGTACGAGGAGCTCAGCAGAGGATGGTGGGGTGGTAGACAAGCTGTATATCAAGACAAGTATATCACGCTACCCAGTAAATCAAAAAATAAAAGTTAAGCTTGACTTCTGACTGAACTGGAGTAAAGGGTAAAGGGGGCAAGGGAAAAAGCAGATAGGCAGACATTCGTGTTATGAGTTGGGGTCAGCCAGCCAGCATGACCTAGTATGATTTTTTTTATCATGTAACATTTTTATTCGCCTTCTGCTTTGGCTAGCCCCCATCAGACTGACCCCCCCCAGCCCTGTCCCCTGGAATTACTGGGGCTTACTTTACGCCCGGCCCTGGAGCGTTGCCTGAAGAGACTCACTCGCCATCCTGCTGCTGGAGATGTTTTCCCCACCATTTTCTCCCAAGGGCCCCAGGAGTGGGTACATATGCATGTGGAGGCACGCCTCAGTCCCACAGCCCCAGTAACAGCCCCTTTCCTCCCACCCCATTGGCCTAGTGCCTGATTCCTCTCTTGACCTGTGTTTTCCCCAGCCTCCACCAGGTGGCAGCCATCAGCTGAGAGGAGCCATCCCACCTCCCCGTAGAGAAGAATGTGCCTGTTGGCATCTCCATCCATCTCCGCCTTCCTCCCCCATTGCAGACCTCCGATGGCCCGGGATTGTTCCCGAACACGGGTCGCCAGCATGATGTGAGGTTAGGCATCCAGCACCCTAGTCCTCAGCACCACCGGGCCGGCAGGAGACCTAGTATGATTTAATTAAACATTCACCTGAAGGACTAAAAAGTGAATAAAAAGCACCCAATAGAAACTACCTGAAAAGTGGCGTCTTTTGAAACAGACAGCAGAGAAAACAGAGCATCTGTGGTTAGGAAGCCTCAAATAAAAACACATTTTGTGGTGACATAGACGTGAGCATTTGAGTAGCCTCTGGCTTGTAACCACTGTTTGTGGAGGGCATTGCAGCTAATGCACTGGTATTTCATTAGCCCCTGGCTGATAGTCATTTTTGGGCGTGTGGTGCTCAGGTATTTAATGCAGCAGTGCATGAATCTGGTGAAAATTCTGACCTATACATTTTTATACTATTTTAGATTGATCCATACTTCCTGACTTGTATGGTGCCCTTCTTTCTCCGCTTTGAGTTTACTTTTTAAGTGTGTGGTCAAGCCTACTACTGCTAGCAGTTCAAACGTGTCATTCATCCTCTAGCCTTTACCCTACTAGATCACCTGCTCTTGGGTTGTTACAATGTACGTTATGTCCAAACCTGGTTTTGTTTACCCTGGCTGGTTGGTCTGGGTTATTTCTGCTCTGTAATTGTACTACACTGTTTTGTTTCAGTAATTGTACTTGCATTGCTCTGTTATTGCTATGTGTTTGCCTGTTCTCCCAATTCTTGTACCCCCCCCCCACCCAGGATGCTTCTAGAAACGAGCTGCTTACAGCTCATGTTGTCTGTCCTGGAGAAACATTTTCCAAATAAATAAAAAATAAATAAAACCTTAATACTTTTTTTTCACACTTGAAATAATAAAAGGAGCGCTCCTTTTAATATGGCTCAGACCAGGTTTTCATCAGTATTTGCAGCTGTTTTTGAACATCTACTGTTCGATAAGGTCAGGGAACACTGCCCGTTGCATGCTAGTTCATTTTGGTCACAACAGAAGTGATTTTAAACAATTGATGTACAAAAATATCCGAGAATACTGATGAAAACCTGGTCCAAGCCATGTTAGGAGGAGCGCTCCTTTTATTATTTCCGATGTGAAATAAAGTACTAAAGCTGACTCAAACTGTAGAAAGAAGGGTATCACACAAGTCAATAGATAAGAGGCAATCTAAAATAGAATAAAAAAGTATAGGTCAAAATGTTCACAGATTCATGCACTGCTGCTTTAAGCAGCCCCTGATTGTGGTGCTTTTGGGGAATAGCGCATCACTAATTGAATAGCCCCAGGATTGTAATCACTGTTTATATTTTGGCGGCTAAAGCTCGAGTATTTTAATAGCCCCTTCCTTGTAGGCAGTTGGTTTGTGTGTTTATGTTTGGGGGAAGGGGGAAGCAATAACACAAGACAGAGCATGTGAGTATTGGGTAATTACTGCACAGCCAGCCATTACATAGAAACATAGAAGTTGACAGCAGATAAGGACCGCGAGGCCCATCCAGTCTGCCCATTTTTTCTACCTTATGAATGTGCCATAGTCCTTTACTCTGTCAATGGCCTATTTATTCATACTCATCTGTATTGCTCCCTTATGCCTATCCCATGCCTGTTTGAAACCCTGCACTTTATTCATATCCATCACTTCCTGAGGTAGGCTGTTCCATGCTTCCACCACCCTTTCTGTGAAAAAGAACTTCCTCACATTACCCCTCCTTCTTATCTCATGCTGTGTCCACTTGTCCTGCTATTTTTCTTAATATTGAAACATGTTAGACCCTTTCACCTTGTTCCAGCATTCTGTGGGTTGGAGGCGTGAGGCGTTAGCCAAGTGCCCTTCAACCACAGGGTGGTGGTGGTAGTGGTGGTGGTGGTGGGGAGTGTGTGTGGTAATTATCCAGTACCTGCAAGCCTTGAAGCATGTTATTGCATTTACAAAATGGCACCAAAATAATGAAAAACACAAGACTAAATAAATCTTTAAATTAAGAATAAATAAATCTTTATTTATTGGTAAATCAGTTCTCCCACCAAACAACTGGGATTGCCCCATCAAAGAGGTAAAATTAGCTGACAAGTAAGTCACTCATGCTGTTAGCTGAACCTTTTTTGTTTTGCCCAATGGCCACAGTAACTGAGAATGCCGAGGTGTAGTGATATTTCTATGCAGTTAAGTCAGCCTATAAAATAAGTTCCAAGACTTGCAAGGCACTTTCCAGACCTGTGTGGTTATTGATCAACTACCACACAGATGTAGGCAGCTATTGACCAATCAGATCACTGAATTTTTATTGTCAGTTTTATAATGTTCTGGTATTGGATTAGTTCCTTGCCAGTTGCCACTATTTTGAAGGGGCTGTTGTGCTCCAGCACTGGAGTTGCTCATAACTTCTAAGCACTGTTCTAGGGGTGGTATGTGTGTGTGTGTGTGTGTGCGCACGCGTGCACGCTTGCCTATTTCTTTCACCATTACAGTATTTACTTGTTTTCGGTTTGCCTTTTTATACTTTAAAACTGAAGGAAAGGGTAAGTATTATATTGCCCTCATACTGGCCATGAATCCAGATCCAGAACTAAAACCAGGATGATTCAACAAAACCCAAACCAGAATCTAC
Organism: Neoceratodus forsteri; assembly: GCA_016271365.2. Classification (NCBI taxonomy): domain Eukaryota; kingdom Metazoa; phylum Chordata; order Ceratodontiformes; family Ceratodontidae; genus Neoceratodus; species Neoceratodus forsteri. The sequence continues at coordinate 141,831,113 of JADMNL010000029.1, read as the reverse complement.
CTGGTTTTCCCCACCCCTACATAACAGGCTACAAAAAGGTCGTCCTGGCAATCATGTCTAATAAAGCAACAGTAAAAGACAAGAAGGACTGCTCCAGAACCTCTGTGCTAGATAAGGAATAGTTACAAATTATGCAAATATCAGCACCAACATCCATTATTTGAAGTTATTTTTTTCCTTTGATTTAAATAAAGCCAACCAAGCTGGGCAAATCCACAAACCTGATCTATTGCTGAGGTTTCAGTTCATATAATGAAGTCCTTTTAACTATTCAGCAGTTCTAAAACAATGGCATCATTGCATAATTCAGATGTTGAATTTAGTTAGAGCCCGGCAAAAACATTCTTGATAAATACAATGGTTGCTAAGATTTCAAGCCCCTCACTGCCTTTCTTTTGGGGACATGTCCTCTCCTTCCCCCATTATTAAAAATAAAACTTTTAATTAAAACAAAAAGTTCTCTTAGTGTTAAATTTCCAGCTTTTTTCTCTGCCATCTTGAGACAGGATTCACAAACCCAGTGAAAGTCCTGCAGCTGCAACAAAACCTTAGCGCCAAAGGGTGGCCACTTGAGGAGCCGCAGGGTCCCGCAGCAGTGGGTATTTACAAAGGTGGAGCTGGATTACAATTGGCTCCATGACTTATGGCAGCTTGCGGGTGGTGTCACCAGAGAGATCGCCGCAGCTGTGGAAAGTTGCTACGACCGGTGGAAACAGCCAGAACACCCTCTACAACTGCTGCGGCTGTGATTTGCAACCACCACCGCTGCAGGAGATTTCAGTTCACTACTGGAGTTGCGGAGTGGGACTTAGGTCCCAAACGGTTTGTGAGTCCTGCCTCTTGATGTACATCATTCCAACATGTTGAACCTTCACAGCCCAATTACAGCCACACCTGATGAAAACTGGAGCACAACAATTAGTGCTCCATGAACAAGCTTCTTAAGGCATTATTTCCCAAAATCCAAAATTGTGGACCCATTCTACAGTATTTGCACTGTATAATTTCTGTAGCCCAGCTGGAAGATGTTCAGTAATCCTATTAATGTCTGTCAGGTTTGTTAGACCCTCTACAACCCCTAGTCGAAGCCTCAGCTGAGGCAAAATATAGGAGTAGTCTGGTCTGAGCCACCTGTGGTCTGCCTCACTTATGTACTTTTTTTTGCAGTCTGTAAGTTGTCATTTCTTGCACATATTTATTCATGAATGTGGTTTTGATTATATGTTTTCTACTAGCTTTTTAAGAACAATAAAATGTGAACTTTTATTAGTCAAATCACTTTGTTGTTTAGCATCTTGTGTGCCATTTCTTTTTCTACATTTCTTGGGAAATCCCACTCCTGCAGCTTTGAAATGAGAAGGACCCCCCCAATAAAAAGGGTATGGTGGGAGGAGTAAAGACAGATGTGGACTACAGCCGATAATTTACAGCCTCAATCTTTTGGCCTGGCCTATTTTTCTGTTGCTCCAAATGTACTTGGCATAAACAGCTCCTGAGAGAGCCAAGAATAAATATCTTGGCCCGTGGCCCCAGTGTTCCTGACTGCCGGCAGCCAGCAATGGCCTCATGTGCTCAGACCCAGATGAAGTTATTACTCAAATAAGCAGCTCTACATGGGGTTTACTGTAAAATGATGGCCTGCGTTGAACAAAGAGCCCTGCACTGTGCTCCAAGACTGGGGTGATTGGAGCAACTTATCAGCATGTCTTCATTCTTTCCACACAGCTGCACACTGATCAAGGGCTTCAGGGACATCTGAGCATTAGTTTTTCACTCTCTGTAAAAGAATAGCAGAGGTGGTTCATCATATTTACAGTATATGGACAGTACCACTTGTGACAGAGTTACATATGACGATTACATGAATCCTCCCAGTGAGCATTTTAGCTCATAGCAAATTACCAAATTAGTTGCCTGCCTTATAAATCTATTTTTGACAGTTATTTTACCTACAATAGGCTATCTATGATACAACTCTCTTTTTTCAGTCTGGTCCTTCTTCTACTCAGTTTCTTAGAGGACAGAAGTAAAGTTATGTGTTCAAAGTCAAACTGCGAGTCAGGGACTGTAAAGGGACACAGATCCTGGATCGTCTGCTTCACAGTTCAGTGTGGTCACTATAACATTTATTTTAAAGTACCTTTTCTTTCTTGTTTTCTTGGAGAAACAAATATTAATCTTTCAAGTAAAGATGAAAAGCAGACAGTACCGGCCCAATGACACAGTGACAGCATTTCTGCCTGCCACACCTGCCAACTCGTATCGGGAGTGTATACGAATTGTTAGAGGTCAGTCAGAGACAGAGGTTGGAGGTGCTCTTTCCTGTCCCAGGGCAATGGGATTTGCCTCTTGCAGTACACCTGACACTTAGTGGAGGTTAGGCCTCGTGGCAGATGGAAGGCCCTGAAGGCTGAGGCACATTGACAGCTGTAACACTTCACTGCATGTTGACCTCCCTGGGATAACGTGGGAAATGGAGGAAAAAGCCTTGCCGAAGAAGGAAAATGAACAGCCCTTCCACAGGCCTGGCACCACTAATTGGGCACCACTGTATCCAGCTTTGGGAGGGCAAGGGTAAGTCCCTCCACACCTTGACATAATAGGCAAGTCATGGGGTGGATTCAGGTAAGTCTCAGAGATGGTGGGTGACTGGGCTGGTGGGGGCCATTCCAATGGGGGCCAGCAGGCAGTACAGAGGGATAAACGTGAGCGAAAAAAAAAAAAAGAATGAAGGCAGAAAATCAACTAGTGAACTGATGTGGACACTACAGGCCCCAGGTTTTATCTGAATGCACAGGCTCACCAGATTAAGAGGTTCAAGTGTACAGTAGATGTATCCCACTCCAGCTACAGTTTGCTCAGTGTTTGAGTCCTGTTTGCAGTGGATCACTAAATCTGTACTCTTCTGCAAATGTCCTATTTACAAACCCTACAAGTGCCCGGCACTGCCAGTCAAGCGCTGAATAGAACCGTGCTAGTACTCAGAGTGTGCTTTCATGGTAAGAAGGGAAATAACTGGAAAACAGAAAGTTATGGGTGAGTTAAGCATGTTATAGCAGTGACACTGACTCACATTACAATTAAGATTTCCTTCTGTGGAGAAGCTGGCAGTGGTGCCAGTGCCTAGGCACCACTAGTGGGTATCTCTGGACACCAGCGACTCTGTGCTGTTTTGAGTGAGAGGGAATTACAAAAAAAATGAAAGTGTGAACTAAGGCATCTGGAGTCGGGAGAGGTTTAGTTTCAGGGTAATTTCATTTGCTCATTAAAGTCTGCGTCAACAAGTCTAGACAATGAGTCACAGCAGGAGCCTGCAGATAGATGGGCTGCCTGTTTTTCTATTGTACACTTAACCTTTCTGTAGGTTTGTGTGATGAACATTCTGCTCCTGAAAGGTGTGAAAACTCATACAGTAAGAATAAGGATAAATGCACTAAATCTCTCTGTAGTCCTCTGCCACAGTCCCTAGATGGTGCTCACATTCCTGGTGCAGGCTAAAGGTCATACAGTGCTAGATCTCTTAACAAGACTGAAGGAGCAAACTATGCTGGTGAGTTCTCTGAAGTAAGCACTAAGCCACAACACAGCTGGTTCTACTGGAGAATGCATCCATGCCGGGGGCGGGGGTGCCTCCAACCACCCAGGCATGGATTAATTCTACAGCAGAACCATGCTGTGAAGTGGCTTAATGCACTTGCAACACGGCAAACACAGAAAAGCATGCATTTAGACAACAGTGTTAATATAATAGGAGACACAGACAGACACTGAATAAAGCAGACAACATATACAGTTCAACCATAAACCACTGTATTTGAATAGAACACGTTACGACTATAATGTCATGAGTGGAAACACTAATACTGAGAAGCACTCACTGTAAAGAGGTTCTTTAACAAGTCTAAAATATGTTTCCACAGTACGTACCTGATTTCCAAGGACTTTCTGAGGCTGTCCATTACATCGTGCTGCACGATTCGGTTATATGTTGCACTGCATGCTGGGAGGCAAAACGTTATGCATATATTTCCCTACATAGCAAAGAGAAGTGGATAGAAGAAACGCTGCTGAAAGTTTTGCAAAACTGAGGCAAAATGTGTCACTGATCTGATCGGGGGACTCCGTGTGTGTTTCTGTCCCCAGCTCAATCATGTGTGATTCCCAACACCCGACACACAGCTCCACAACAACCACTACCTATGTATTTGCCCCCAGGAGACAACACTCCCCAGACACAGAGCAAACAGCATTTTATTTATTTAATTTGGCCATTGGTAGTGTCACAATTTGCGGCACTATTTTTGCAAAATTACCTCAAATTGTGCAGTTTTCGTACGACTAATGGCATTGTTGCACGAAACCTACTGCAAATCATGGCACTGTTTTGTGAAAACTGCCACAATTTGTGGCACTACGTCAGTACAAAAAAAAAGTCCCCTGTAAAAAAAATCAAAAACTTTTCTGACCACTCTTTGGGCCAGATAAGTTCAGAATTGTGTTCCTCTGCCCCCATTTGGTGTTTACCTAATAAAAGGAGGTTTTCTCCTTTTACTGCCTCTAAGGGGGCTGAGGCATATTTTAATAAAAAGAAATGTTTTTCCCGACATTAGGGTGCCCAATCTCCATGTCAGCAGTTAGAAGCGCCCCGCCCGCCGGTGTGGGATACTGTGGAGCCCACTTCCAGTGCCCCCAGTTATGTCCTACTCCCCTTACTGTGGGATACTGAGGAGCCCACTCCCAGTGCCCCCAGTTATGTCCTACTCCCCTTACTGTGGGATACTGAGGAGCCCACCCCAGTGCCCCCAGTTATGTCCACTCCTTACTGTGGGATACTGAGGAGCCCACTCCCAGTGCCCCAGTTATGTCCTACTCCCTTACTGTGGGATACTGAGGAGCCCACTCCCAGTGCCCCAGTTATGTCCTACTCCCCTTACTGTGGGATACTGAGGAGCCCACTCCCAGTGCCCCCAGTTATGTCCTACTCCCCTTACTGTGGGATACTGAGGAGCCCACTCCCAGTGCCCCCAGTTATGTCCTACTCCCCTTACTGTGGGATACTGTGGAGCCCACTCCCAGTGCCCCCAGTTATGTCCTACTCCCCTTACTGTGGGATACTGAGGAGCCCACCCCAGTGCCCCCAGTTATGTCCTACTCCCCTTACTGTGGGATACTGAGGAGCCCACCCCAGTGCCCCCAGTTATGTCCTACTCCCCTTACTGTGGGATACTGAGGAGCCCACTCCCAGTGCCCCCAGTTATGTCCTACTCCCCTTACTGTGGGATACTGAGGAGCCCACCCCAGTGCCCCCAGTTATGTCCTACTCCCCTTACTGTGGGATACTGAGGAGCCCACTCCCAGTGCCCCCAGTTATGTCCTACTCCCCTTACTGTGGGATACTGAGGAGCCCACTCCCAGTGCCCCCAGTTATGTCCTACTCCCCTTACTGTGGGATACTGAGGAGCCCACCCCAGTGCCCCCAGTTATGTCCTACTCCCTTGCTGTGGGATACTGAGGAGCCCACTCCCAGTGCCCCAGTTATGTCCTACTCCCTACTGTGGGATACTGAGGAGCCCACTCCCAGTGCCCCAGTTATGTCCCACTCCCTTACTGTGGGATACTGAGGAGCCCACCCCAGTGCCCCCAGTTATGTCCTACTCCCCTTACTGTGGGATACTGAGGAGCCCACCCCAGTGCCCCCAGTTATGTGCTACTCCCCTTACTGTGGGATACTGAGGAGCCCACCCCAGCCCCCAGTTATGTCCTACTCCTCATTGTGGGATACTGAGATCCCCAGTGCCCCCAGTTATGTGCTACTCCCCTTACTGTGGGATACTGAGGAGCCCACCCCAGTGTCCTGAAATACTGTTTAATATAAATTTTTTACCTACGTTTGCTAACATCGGGGTGCCCAATCTCCATGTCAGCACTACAACCCTTCCCCCTGACACTGTGGGACACTGGGGAGCCAACTTCCAGTGTCCCCAGTTATGTCCCCCCCACTACTGTGAGACACTGGGGAGCCCACTCATAGTGTCCCGAAATATTTTTGGGGCAAGCCTGAAAAAAGAAAATGGTCCTTCGTCATCTCCCCAGTCCCCCTCCCTCATCCCGACTCTCCCATTAAGCAACCCACCACCCCACCCTTGCCCTATACTTACCACCGAAGAGCGTCGACTGTCGTCTTCTGTGGACTAGGACATGTATGCACTCTTCAAAGCCGAACTGAGAACTGAAAAATCAAGGTAAGTGCCGTATAATGGCTATCAGTGGCATCTTGAACTTATGTTGATATCTCTGCCATTTTATGGTATTTGTTCACCAAATTGTCAGCATGGGCTTTTGGGACCCCACCTCATGAACACTGGCACTGTCATTTCATTAATCAGATCTGAAAGGTGATTTTGCAGTTGCTGCAAGGAATCACCTTTCGGGACTGATTAATGAAATGACAGTGCCAGTGTTCATGAGGTGGGGTCCCAAAAAGCCCATGTTGAAAATTTGGTAAAAAATACCAAAATAACACTTGAGTTATGCGCAATTGTTTAAATTTTCCTATGCAAGCATGTAAATTTGGCAATTTTCATTATTTTGCCATCAAATTTTCAACATAGCCATTTTTTCATACCAGCTTATGAAAAGTCACACCACCTTATGAACAGTACAGCTGTCATTTTTCATATCCTCCCTGAAACATGTTTTCACTCCTGTAGTGCAGAATGGTGCATTTGCTGTGGGAAATCACCTTCCAGGACTGATAAATGAAATGACAGTGCCTGTGCTCATGAGTTGGGGTCCCCAAAAGGCCATGTTGAAAATCCGGTGCAAAAAATTCTAAAAATGCCCAAGTTACCTGCATCCTGTGAAAGTATTCTATACATATGCTTAATTTTGATACTTTTCAATCTTTTGACACCCAGTTTTCAACATAGGCATTTTTTCACACCACCTCATGAACAGTACAGCTGTTTCTGTAATTTTTCACATCCTGCCCAAAATGTGTTTTTGCACCTGTGACGCAGATTGGCTTTGCTGTTGCGCATAATTAAGTTCTGCCTTGCATTTTACAAATACTCTGTATATGAGATGGGTAATAAGATGGCTATGCTGACAATTTGGTCACTGTTGTTTGGCACATAGAAGGGACTGGATTTCAGGCTGCAAAGGACTCTGCACTCCCACAGTAAAATAAGGATATTATTGTGCTATCTCAAAAAGTATGAAAATTTATTGAAAAAATACTCCATTAATGCATCAGTTAGGGTTTCTATCACAGTGACAAAAGTATGGAAATTTGGTGTTAGGGTCCCCCATCCTACAAACCCACCTCTCCCACCCTCCACACACCAACAGGTGTTGGGATGTGTCTTGGGGTCATCAGGACTATCCTTCACCCCATTTTCCTGTACTGTACTGTACTGTACCATTTGGGATTACTTACATATGGAATGGGATGAGAGCAAGGGCCAACGACCCCCAGGCACACGGCGATGCCTGCTGGTGTATGGAGGATGGGAGGTAGAGTTGGGAACCCTAACACAGAATTTCCATACTTTTGTTGCTGCAATAGAAAGCCTAACTGATGCATTAATGGGGTTTTTTGCAATGAATATTATAGTGACATGGTAGTGCCACTATAGTTGTGGTTGCTTAGCCATTTCTATGTTAAAGCTCAGATTTTTCACTTTAATAACGTTTGAACTGTTTGTCCACTTTGCCTGAAATTTGGAATGCAGAAGGATCTACCACAGATCTTGGTATCGGGAAATGTTTGTTTCAGTCGGACGTATGGGTTGTGGAATCGTAGTGCACTCAAACAGTGAAATTTCCCCAATTTTGTGAATTCTTTGTCCAGGCATAAATGGACTAAAGAATGCATTTGAGTGGGTTCAGATTGGGTTGTACACATGTGTCCTGGGTTGCACTGGTGCCTTTTGAAGATTTGGTGAAAAAAATATTGCTCTGTTCAAAAGTTATTCCATTTTTTCATTTCTCATTAAAGCCTATGGAAAAATGTATATGTGCACTGCGAAAACATTTGCGATCACATTTTGTTGTCGAGCTTGCCCAAAAATGTTGTCGTACTGCCACCATCTTGTTTTCAGTTAGCGAGAGAGAAAAAAGCACTGTAATTCAAAAAATACTGCACTTTGGTAAACACCATTAATTGTGTTTACCTAAACGGCTCAGAGAAACATGCCCCTGGCATTAGTTTTTCACCAGCAGGTCTGGAAATATGTTTTTTTTAAATGTTTCCATTTTTTGATCACGGCAACATTTTTGTTGCTACTCAAACAATTGCGATCACTCGAAAAAGTAACTACGGCAACATTTTTTGTGTGCAATAACATTCCCATTACAGAGATAGGAGAATCGCAAAAACATTAAAGTAATTGGGGCAACACTGCATGACTACCTTTTGCTATGTTTTGTTTCTTTGTCACGTGATTGTGGCAAGCTGGATTGTGCTATTGACCTGAAATTTTCAGGGTGGCAAGCCCTAATGCCACAGACGTGCCTTTCAGTGGTTTGGTACAAAAATATTCAACAGGCCCATAGTTACAGCATTCCAAAGTTCAGACATTTCCCCATTGGATAACACTGCTGCAGTTGTTTTATTTGTCATTTCATTGTGGCAATGTGGATTGCACTATTGGGCTGAAATTTTCAGGGTAGCTAGCCCTAATCCCACAGATGTGCCTTTTCATGGTTTGGGATGGAAACATTGAACAGGCCCATAGTTCCAGCATCCAAAATTCAGAAATTTTCCCATTGGATAACACTGCGGCACCCGTGATGCCTTTCGGGGCCCGTATCTCGAAAATGGTTCAAGATATGGACTTTTCATCACAAAAATATTTAGTCCCCCTATAGTGCAGAAGTAGGTTGGAAATCTATGAAAACCATGACATTTAATTTTTTTTCTACCTTGTACGGTTCCTGGGATATTCGCAAATGAATGTTCCAGTTGCTCATTTTCATGTGAGTAGGCCACTATGATGACCTCAGAGTTAGCAGTCAAAGCACCTTTGGTGCCCATATCTCAGAAACAGTGTGAGATATGGATTCAATTGACACATGTTGTGAAAACTACTCACTCTCATGATTACAACAACACTTGAATTTTTTTCTAGCTGCTACGGTTCCCGAGATATGGGCAACTTAGTGTTACAAGGGTTCCTTGCCTTATAGGGCTGCTGTATGGCTCCATACATATGTGTAAGCAGGAGTCCAGGGCCTGGAGGGACCGTGCTCCCACAGATACATAATACTGGGTCCCACGCTCCCACCAACGCATACCATTTACTATTTATATTACACTTTTTAATAAAAAAGAAAGAAAATTCTTTGCAAAAACTCTGTTAATGGATCAGTTAGGGTTGTTTTCACACTGACAAAAGTGTGGAAATCCCATGTTAGGGTTAACAACCCTACCACCCCACCACCACCCCCCACCCTCCACACACCAACAGGCATCGGGGTGTGTGCTGGGGTCGTCAGCCTAACTCTCACCCCATTCTCCTATACTGCACTACCACAGCTTCTTAACACATGGAATGTGGTGAGAGTTAGGCATGACCACTCCAACGCACACCTGATGCCTGTTGGTGTTTGGAGGGTGGGGGGTGATGGTGGGATGGTAGGGGTTGTTAGCCCTAATGTGGAATTTCCACACTTTTGTCCATGTGGAAACATCCCTAACTGATGCATTAACGGAGTTTTTGCAATGAATATATATATATACATGTGTGTGTGTGTATGTGTGTATGTATATGTGTATATATATATATATATATATATATATATATATATATACATACTGTATATATTGAGAGAGAGAGAGAGAGAGAGAGAGGTGACAGCCAGGATGCAATGCAGAAATGCTGCAGAATATCACAGAATGCTGCAGTTTACTGCGTTTACTGCAGGACTATTGTAAGTCAATGGCAATTGAGCCCCTTTGTCATGCAGGATTTTGTGACATGTCATTACTGCAAGTTTCTGCACTTCATTGTGGCTGACTCTGCTACATATATATATATATATATATATATATATATATATATATATATATATATATATATATATATATATATACATATATTCATTGAAAAATGCCATTAATGCATTAGTTAGGGCTGAAACAACAAAAGTAGGGAAATGAAGCATTAGGATTTTGAACCTTAATACCCCCCACCCCTACCATCCCGACCCTCCACACACTAACAGGTGTTGAGGGTGCCTTGGGTTGTTGTCTCTTACTCTCACCCCATTCCATGTCTATGTAAGGTGGGATGGTACAATATAAGAGAATTGGGTGAGAGTTAGACCTGACAACCCAAGGCACACCTCAATGCCTGTTGCGTGGAGGGTGGGGTAGTAGGGTAGGGGTGTTAAGGGTTCTAAACCTAATGATGATTTTTTTTTCAACTCTAACTAATGCATTAACCAAGTTTTTAGCAATAAATTTCCTTACTTCTTGAGACTGCTTAATCTTACCCCTATATGTTTGTGGGAGTGCATGGCCCACTGGGCCCTGTGCTCCCATTAGTCTATAGTGTGTTGTGGTTGCACAGGGCCCCAAGCACAGGTCCCAGAGGGCCCTGTACTCTTATGTAACCATAAGTGTATAGACATTGAATGTAACCCTCATCTCCCCGTGAGGCCCTGCGCTCCAATCCAATTCCCATCACTCCATAATGGTATCCCTTTTTGGGAGTGCAGGGCCCTGTGGGCCCTCTGCTCCTGTCTATCCATAAGTTTAGAGACATTGTAATGAACTGTCATCTCCCTGTGGGAGTGCAGGGCCCTCTGGGCCCTGCATTCCCACTATTGCGTAATGGAGGGCCCTGCAGTCCCATTGCTGCATAATGGTATCCTTATGTGAGAGCACAGGGCCCAGCGCTCCCATCTACCTATAATTGTAGATACACAGTGCAGGCCTAGAGACATTCCAGGTAACCCTTGTGCTGCAAATGGTGCAATATCTCAGTAACTGTAGGAACATTTGAAACAATTCTATGGCAGTTGTAATCATAGACTGGCATTCTGTATTGAAAAATCTGTATCTTGAACCATTTTCGAGATATAGGCATCGAAAGGTACTGTGTCTGCCACAATGTTATCCTATATAGGACATTTTCAAACTTCAAAATGTTGTTTAAGTATGGAGGTGATGTAAATTTTATCACCAAACCAGCAAAAGTCACATCTGTGGGTCAAGCCCTTTGTACCCTGAAAATTACAGCCTGAAAGTCTGTTTCTTTTCAGTGAAGTGAGAAAGAAACAATAAACTTAAAAAATCTCTTTTCATGAGGTGTCAAAATCATTTTTCATGAGGTGTCAAAATCACTTTTCATGAGCAGATTCCCTTTTTGTGAGGTGTCAAAATCCCTTTTCATGAGCTCTAAATCCCTTTTTGCACTGTGCAGCTATCCAAAAGACTGAACCGAGCATGCTCAGAATTAATAATTTTAAAATTGAATAACTTTGGAACAGACTAATATTTTTTTCACCAGTCCATGCTGGCTTGTACTTTAGGACAAGGTCTTGCTACTCTGAAAAGTTCAGACCAAAATTACAAACAGTGTGGCTGCAACTCAATGAAGAAAAAACAGCTAAAACATGCACAAAAAAATGACTTTTACTGTTTTTTCACTATATGCAGCACAAAATCCACAAATGCAAACAAAATGAAACTTGGTATGTCAAGAGATCTACCCCACAGAACAGTGTATACCAACTTTCTTGCAAATCCATTTAATGCTTGCAAAGTTATTAAAGTGCAAAATTTGAGGTTTAACATTAAACTGCTTACTGAACCCTAACTATAGTGGTTATCTATCTCTCTCTCTCTCTCTATATATATATATATATATATATATTTATGAAAGACAAAGAACCTCTGTGCTCAAACACTGAGGCAAGGGTTACCCCAAAGGGCATTTGACTGGGAAGCCAAGTTTCAAGAAAACACAAAATCACACATGCCCACACAATGCAAAGCATCATGGGCTGCATATGCAAATCACCACAGAATTTTATGCTGGTTCAGCTTTAAGCAGAATTGCATGGTGCCGAAAGGCCTCTCACACAATTTGCAAAGGGTGCTAACAGATGACATAGACAAGTGTTCCATCCTACCAGGACTCATCAGTATGCCTCATCTGTTTGACACCCCAGTAGAATGAACCAGCTACCCTAAGACAGACTGTCTGGGTTATGTTGTGGTGGACCCATTAAAATAAAAAACTATTTAAAAGACAAAGAACCTCTGTGCGCAAACACTGAGGCAAGGGTTACCTCAAAGGGCATTTGGCTGGGAAGCCAAGTTTCAAGAAAATACAAAATCACACATGCCCACACAATGCAAAGCATCTTGGGCAGCATATGCAAATCACCACAGAATATTATGCAGGTTCAACTTTAAGCAGAATTGCATGGTGCTGAAAGGCCTCTCATACAGTTTGCAAAGGGTGCTAACAGATGACATAGACGTGTGTTTTGTCCTACCAGGACTCATCAGTATGCCTTGTCTGTTTGACACCCCGGTGGAATGAACCAGCTACCCTAAGATAGACTGTCTGGGTTATGTTGTGGTGGACCCATTAAAATAAACTGTATGAGAGGCCTTTCGGCACCATGCAATTCTGTTTAAAGTTGAACCTGCATAATATTCTGTGGTGATTTGCATATGCAGCCCACGATGCTTTGCATTTTGTGGGCATGTGTGATTTTGTATTTTCTTCAAACTTGGCTTCCCAGCCAAATGCCCTTTGGGGTAACCCTTGCCTCAGTGTTTGCGCACAGAGGTTCTTTGTCTTTTAAATAGTTTTTTATTTTAATGGGTCCACCACAACATAACCCAGACAGTCTGTCTTAGGGTAGCTGTTTCATTCTACTGGGGTGTCAAACAGATGAGGCACACTGATGAGTTCTGGTAGGACGACACACGTGTCTATGTCATCTGTTAGCACCCTTTGCAAACTGCATGAGAGGCCTTTCGGCACCATGCAATTCTGCTTAAAGTTGAACCAGCAAATATTCTGTGGTGATTTGCATATGCAGCCCATGATGCTTTGCATTGTGTGGGCATGTGTGATTTTGTATTTATATATATATATATATATATATATATATATATATATATATATCACATTGCAAAAGCTTTGTTAATGCATCAATTAGGGTTAAAGCAACAATAGTAGAGAAGTGAGGCATTAGGGTTTCCAACCCTAACATCTCCCCCCCACACCCAACCCTACCACCTCACCCCCACCCTCCACAGACCAACAGGTATCAGGGTGTGCCTTGAGGTCATTGGCCCTAACTCTCAATCCATTCTATGTGTAAGGAAGCTAGCATGTTACAGCATAAGAGCATAGGGTGAGCATTAGGGTCGACAACCTCAAGGTACATCCTGACACTTATTGGTCTGTGGAAGGTGGTGGTAGGATGGGGTGGTGGGGTTGGGTATGGTGTGGTGTTAGGCTTGGAAATCCTAATGCCTTTTTTCCCTACTTTTGTTGCTTTAACCCTAACTGATGCATTAACAGAGTTTTTTGCAAGGAATTTCCTTACCTTTTGAGAAAGTGTACTCTTACCCTTATATGATTGTGAGAGTACAGGGCCCTCTGGGACCCTGCACTCCTATCAGCCTATAGTGTGTTGTGGATGCACAAGCTGTGCTCCCATGCATGCATATTGTAATTGTCCCTGATTTTCATGTGAGAGCACAGGGTACATACATTGTAATTAATCTTCATCTCCTTGTGGGAGTGCAGGGCCTACTGGGCCCTGTGCTCCCATCACTATCTATGGTATCCATATGAGTGAGTGCAGGGCCCTCTTGGCCCTGCACTCCCATCTACCCATAAGTGTAGAGATGCTGTAAGTAAACCTCATCTCCCTGTGGGAGTGCAGGGCCAGTACTGCATAACTGAGGGCTCTGTGCTCTCTATCCATAACTGTAGAGACAGAGCACAGGGCTACAGACATTCCAAGTAACCCTTGTGTTTTAAATGGCACAATATCACAGTAACCATAGGAACACTGGGGAAAAATTCCACGGCAGTTATAATCAAGGCCTAGCAACCTGCATCATTGCTTAGTATGCCTAATGGTGCATAATGCTGCATTTAGTTAAAAATCTGTATCCTGAAGCATTTTCGCAATAAAGGTGCTGAAAAGTATTGTGCCCACCACAATGTTATCCTATGGAAAACTTATAAACTTCGGAATGTTATAAGTATGGTATGGAAGTGATATAAATGTTACCACTAAACCAGCAAAAGTCACATCTGTGGGGCAACCCCTTTGTATCAAATCAAATCAAACTTTATTTCTAAGCGCAATTCCAAGTTGATCAAAGCACTGTACATCACACAATACAATCCATATAAACAACAATAAATAGAGCTTAAAATATAAGATTTAAATACAATCAGAGACATAACTAATGGCAGTACGCTAAATATCATTTGAATCAGGTAATGCTAAGCAAAATAGATGAGTTTTTAAAACTCTTGATGATCAGGCATGCTCTAATCTGACAAGGTAGAGTATTCCACAAAGTAGGGGCCACAAAAGCAAATGAGCGAACCCCAGAAGTCTTTAAACAAACCCTGGGAACCTCTGGCAATCCCTCGTTGGAGGAACAGAGTACCCTGCAGATTTCAGCCTGAACTTCCTAACCATTTCTTTGCAGTGAAGTGACAAAGAAACAGTAAACTTTAAATAGCCTTTTTCATGTTGTTGTGAAAAAGGATTTTGACACCTCGCAAAAAAGGAATTTGTTTCGTAAAAAAGGATTAATGGTAGGGTCATCTAGTCCCAAAACTCCTAATCCTTTTTCGTGATACGAAAAAGGATTTTGACACCTCATGAAAAGGGATACATTTTTATAATCCCTTTTTGTGAGCTGTCAAAACCCCTTTTTGTCAGCTGGTTCCCTTTTCGCAAGGTGTCAAAATCCTTTTTTGTATTGTGAAAAAAGATTAGGAGTTGTGGAACCAGATGGCCTGGATGGCCATCCCTTTCGTGAGCTGTCAAAACCGCATTTTGTGATGTAAAAAAGGATTTTGAAACTTTGTGAAAAGGGAATTCATCTGACAAAATAGGATTACCAGCAGGGCCATCTGGTCCCAGAAGACCTAATCCTTTTTCATGATATGAAAAATAATTTTGACACCTCACAAAAAGGGAATCAGCTGATGAAAAGGGATTTTGACAGCTCATGACAAGGGATGGAAGTTGTCAGACCAGATGGCCCTGCTGGTAATCTCTTTTCACCAGACGAAATTAGCTTTTTGCGAGTTGACAAAATCCATTTTAGCATCGCGAAAAAGGATTGGAAGTGAGTCGTGAAAAAGGATTTTTAAATTAAAAAATAAGCAGTCTGAGGCCACATAAAACTAAGGCAAAGGCACAGAATGGTAAAGGACATCCACATGAACAAAATACATACTTGGATGTCTCCAGAAAACATCCCTGGGCAAACCCTTACAGAAATAATTATATGAAATGTTTTCATGCTGCACACACAAAACTATTCATGTGATATGCATGCTGCAAGCATGATTTAGACGTTAAATTGGAACCAGTTGCAAGCATGTGGCATGCATGCAGCAAGCAAGTGTGGAAAGCATGCTTTTTATGTTAGATTGGAACAGACTGCACGCATGAGGCATGCGTGCAAAAAGCAAGTGGTCACTGATAAGTGCACATGTAAAAGTTAAGTGACTTGCTCAGGATCACACCATATATTGTACAAGTGGGGGCTGATGATATTCAAACCCAGGTCTTCAGGTCTCAGGTCTCCTGGTTTGCAGTTCAGTGCCTTTACCACTATGCTATAGTGCCTGCACACATATGGCTTGCTTGTACTTCAAGACAAATCTTCATACTGTACATCTGCACGCATGCAGCATGCATATAGCCACTGTTACACTTTGCAGCTTTCTTGTCCTCCCTCAGGTAATGTAAAATTTATTTATATAAGGTGCCCTTCCTAAGCTCAGGGTGCCTTTACAATACAATACAATAACAGATTAAAATCAATAAAATTGACAACAATCAGCAGTAATCACGCAATAAAACCCTGAAAATGCTTAGTTAAATAGATATGTTTTAAAATATTTTTTAAATCCTTCCATGGTCAGGCTATCTCGTATCTGGTGAGGTAGACAATTCCACAGGGTAGGTGCCATAAAGGCAAAAGATCTTCCTCCAGATGTTTTTAGGGATACCCTGGGAATCTCTAGCAATCCCTCACCAGAGGATCGGAGTGAGCAGGAGGGGCAGTAGTAAGACAGGAGTTTTTTCAGGTAATGAGGTACCAACTTGTGTAGGGCCTTGTAGATCAGCAATGCAACCTTGAATATGATCCACCACTGTATAGGCAACCAGTGCAGTTCACGCAGCACAGCTGTTATATGACTGGACCTAGAGGTTCCAGTCAACAACCTGGCTGTCGCGTTCTGCACTAGCTGCTAGCGGTGGGTATCCACCCCCAGTAACCCTAGATAGAGGGCATTGCAGTAATCAAAATGACTGGTAACAAAGTTGTGGACCAAGGTAGGAAGATCTTCGGGCAGGACCAAGTGTTTCGCCTGGGTTATATTCCTTAGATGGAAAAAGGAGGACTTGACTACAGCCAACACCTGTGCCCTCAGGGTCAGGCCCTCATCAAATACCACGCCCAGGTTTTGCACCTGGCCCGAGGCCATAAGCAGTGTTCCCCCAAGGTATAAACCTGAGGGTTTCCCCGCCCATGCCTCTGTCATCCTAAAACCAGGGTCCACCACCAATACCTCTGTTTTACTAGAATTCAACCAAAGCCAGCTGGTACTCATCCAGTTCTGTATCTCCAGCAGGCAGTTGTTAAGCTCAGTTGCGCAACTGAACTATAGCATACATACCAATGAAAACACATGGTTCTTCTCACCCCCAATATACACACTTACTCACAAAACTACTTAATTACTAGGGAGCCAGAGGCAGGAGTCTTTAAGAGATGATGTCCATGGGTCAGAGTGCTGGGGCATAGTTGTACCCCCTTAAAATGAATGGAGCTATTTTTTATTACTATTTTATACATTATGATGATGAGATAGAGAATAATGAAGGCTACTGTTCGACTAACAAGACCCTTGTTATTTGAGCAGTGGCCTTCCTTAATCTCCAGCTGTCCATCAATAATGTATAAAATAGTCGGGTGGGGGGCAAGAGGGTTCCCTCATGGTTATCTCCGGACCACTTCGTCTTTGGGTCCGCTTCTTGCTGTGATCAGTTGGATGGGTGGGGTAAGACTCTCTTGGTGAAGGGAGGCACTTGGGTATCCTTGGGGCACTGAGAGTCCTGACAGGAGGGTCTCCCAACTCTGTACAGCCAACTGGAGGTCCATGAGGAGCCCAATGCCATGGCCAAGGTTTATAGCAAGGTAAGCTGTGGAATGGATCGAGACATGACAGGGTGAGGGCTGAGGGAAGGCAACACCTAGATGTCTCACAAAGGGGAATATTCCCCATTTAGAGCACCCCCAGTGACCCCTGGGAGGTCTAGGCTGCAGATCAGCTGACTACAGCCACAGACACTGGTCACCTAGGAGGACAACAGACAGGAGGGGAGGGAGGAGGGTGGAGGGCAGGGACAAGGTCATACTCTAGATTCTGACCGTTACTGTTATTTCTATTTTTGTTTATGCTCTACAGTTACTATGTTCAAGTGTTGTAATAGGTAGTGTGTTCAAGTGTACAGGCAATCAACTGTGTTTTGGAAAGGAGGGAGGGACGGGAGGGCAAGGGGCTACGCAGGTCAGGCCAGATGAATCCCAAGGCCAGAGGGCACCAGATTGGAGGGTCAGAACTTTTCCACTCAAACTATACTTCTGCCTCTGCATGATGGAGACTAAACTGATATCTTGGAATGTTAGGGGGCTCAACTCACCAATCAAATGAAAGTCAGTCCTTACACAGCTTAAGTGCTTGAGTCCCCTAATAGCATTCCTCCAGGAGACAAAACTGTCCTCAGCAGAGGCAAGGAAACTGCATCAGGTTTGGGTGGGGGAAGAAATCCACTGCACTGCCTCTTGCCACAAGCGGGGAGTGTCGATTCCACTCCATAAAAACCTGGGCTGGAAATCGGCCCGGCAGGCTAAGGATGAGGAAGGGATGTGGATTATAATGTAGATGGAGACACCGCAAGGTCCGGTGATCCTAGTCAACATATACGCCCTTAATCAGGACTGCCTGCAGTTCTTTCATAGCTTGAACCAGGTGTTCACTGAGCTCAACACAAACAAGGCCCCAGTGCTGATGGGGGGGCGATTTCAATCTCACCGTGGAACACACACTGGCTAGGAGTACGCAGAGCCCAGAGCCTCAAAGACAAGTGGCAAAGGCAGTTCGCAGATTGTTGGAGGAGCATACATTGGTAGATGTCTGGAGAACAATGCATCTGGGTGGGCATGACCACACATACGTCTCACAAACTCATAGATCATCCTGCAGGATTGATCTGTGGCTGACGTCTAGCTTAGTATACGAGGGGGTCACTAAGATGCGGGTGCACCCAATAGTTATTTCAGACCATGCCCCTCTGGAGATGGAGACTGGGTGGTGGTGAAGACCTACCACAAACATATAACTGGAGACTGGACACCCTCCTCTTGGAGGATGAACAGTTTTGGGAGTGGCTGGGGCCAGAAGTAGAGGACTACTGGTGGAACAACAACAATGGGGAGATCTCGGATTCTGCCTTGTGGGAGGCCTTTAAGGCCACTTTGAGGGGATGGATTATTGCCTTTGCCACTGCCAGATGGAGATGAAGAGAGGCAGAACAATGAGCCCTAGAACATGACTCACAAACCCTGGTGATCCCACACTGCTCCACCCTTATTGGCCAATCGGGTTATTCTTATCGCCTCCCAAAAATCTGGAATTCACTTCTCCCTCAAATTTGCCACTCATCCTCTTGCTACTCAGTTGACTCTGCTCTCAAGAACTTCCTTGCCCCTTCTTGTGCCTGCCATGACCCTCCCTAATCCCCCCTCCATCTCCCCAAAGCCCATATTACCATATGACACCTCCCCACCACTCCTATTTCCCTCTGATCATGCTCCTCCTTGTCCCCTACTCCCCCTCCTTCTAAAGTGTTCCTCCCCCTTCTTTCTCTATCCTTAATCTATCTCCCTCCCTCCTGTGAACTCGATCACTGCCTTGTGCAGGCAGGATCCATAGCACACAGTGGGCAACAACTTAACCCCCTTTCCTTAATTCTCCCTTTACTGCACTCCCTCAGTCACTGCTAGATCACTGTCTTGTGCAGGCAGGGTTACCAAGCACACTGGTGGGGTACTACCCCCCCTTACTATAGTTAACCTCTGCTACACCCTCCCACAACATCCCTCCCCCAACTCCCCCCCTCTCTCACATCACTATGTAGAAATAACTCTCATCGCCTATAACTGGTGTCCTACCAGTAGGGCCGTCCACCATCCTGCCCAGATAGGGCTAACAGGACACTATTGAATTTCAACTCCTCCCTCCCTTCCTCCCCTTGGATACCCCCCCACCTACAATACCTCTCTCTCATCACCCTGCCACACTCTACCTCTCCTGTCCTCCTAACCCCCTTCTGGTTAACATAGCCTAACACTGGCCTACCAGCACTTCTAACCTACTCCTATACCCCTCTTATATGCACTTTAGTCCACTCTGTCGTCTTTGTTTGCCTCAAAAATCATGTTCTGTCTGTGTCTCTCTGTAAATTTCCTTTCCCTTCTTCCATTCTACATTCTGCAATTTTTTGTTCCCTCCTTCCATTCTGCCTCTCTTTACTCCAATCACTGTAAATCTTGAATATCTATGTTACACTAATGCAGGGCCGGATTAAGGGGGCGACAAATGGGGCAAATGCCCCAGGCCCCCCCACCATAGACTGGCCCCCCCAGTAGTCGGAAGCAAGACACTTTTAGTAGGTGGACTGGTGCTTTGTAAATCATGCCACCTCCCCCTCGCCGCAGCGCGAGTTAAGCGCAGTCAACCTCCCCATAGGCCCCGGCAGCTTGCTTCCTTAAAACGCTGTGAAAGCAGCCTGACTTCGAAGGCACATTTGTTAAATAAAATAAAAAACAACACACAAGCCCCTGCCACAGATAGGCCCCGGCAAGCCTACATTGCAGATTTCTCTCGTCCCCCTTCCTCAGGTGGTACAGTACTGGTAAGGATTTGTAATAAATCATGCCTCCCCCACATGAGTCAAGAGTGAATCAACCCCGGAGCTTGCTCCATAAAACAAAACAAACAAAAAAAATGACTTTGGGAGAAGATTTCTTTAATTAAAAGAAAACAAAACACAAGCCCCGGACCCTCCTGCTACAGATAGGCCCCGCAAGCCAACATTGCAGACGATTTCTCTCGTTCTCCCCCCCACCCTCGTCCTCCATTATTTGCAGCCTGCAGCTAGGGTCAGGTGACTTGCTAGAAAAACAAACTGGCACTGTGTGGCACAAGAAGTGAAGAAGGCTAACTATGCAAGCACCATGATCTACCTCCTTAGGATACTGACAGGTTTTCCATTTTGTTGAGTCTGGGACTGGACCTGGACCAGTGCAAGTTGCGACCAGACCTGGGCTGCCGCTGCATAATACGAGGCGGCCAGGACCAGAAGCTTTGCATACAATCCATCTGGGCAGCATTTTAAACCACTCTTTCTTGGTGGTTTTGAGGCTCAGCATGCACTTTGCCAGCGGCAGCACCTGCACTCGCTATTTGTCATGCATGGCCACTCTATCGCTAGCAGCATGATTAATCGATGCACTGTTCTAAACTGCCTGCTGCTGCTAAACTAAGGTGTTTCAAAGGGAGTGCCAAGCAACAGCAGACAGCTTGAGTTCAGTAAGTGGCTTAGAAAGTTGATATCTGTATTTTATTTTTATGCTGAGATAATTGATCTGAGCTTGTTCAAAGAAGAGATAAAGGGACATGGGTGTGTGTATATACATGCATGGATCCTCTAACTCTGAAATAAATGGAATTAATCATTCCTTTGATATCCCATGAGCAGATAAAGGTATGACATCAGTCTGTTTATTTGGAGTCATAGCATTTGTACATTGGAACTGCACACTTCTGTACAATGGGTACATACAGTAACTTACTGTTGTTTGGAGTAGGATGCATACCTCTTAGTAAAAGCACTGTTTATTTTTTTTCATTTATTTCCTTAAAATAAACTTGTGATTAAAGAGGTTATAAAAGATTACTTTGCTTTTCTGAACAGGGTCTAGAAGCGACTTCAATAAAAGCCCCAAAACTCACCACAGAGCATCTAGACCCCAGAGCATCTGGAGCCTGGCGGCCTTCATGTCTTGTACAGTACAATAAATATAACATTACAGACTATGACAACATGACAGGGTGTTGTACTTCAAGTTACTTTTTTCTCCTGTGAATAATGGGGGTAGTCTCCCCATATGGTGGTGGTTATGGTTAATAAACAACGTGCTCAGTAAATGTTACGCAAAATAAAACATTTTGGTATGGAAAGTTGGGCGTTTTACATGGCCACCCAAGTTGTGAGTGTCCCAGGCCCCCCATGGCTTGATCTGGCCCTGCACTAATGGCTACCAATTACTATTGGGTCACCTTACCATCTAGTGCTACATAGAAACATAGACATTGATGGCAGATAAGGACCGCTTGGCCCACCTAGTCTGCTCATTTCCCTACCTACAGGACAGGCCACAGATCCTAGTTAACCAACAGCCTATTTCTTCCTACCCCCCACAAGAATTGCCTTATGTATGTCCCATGCATTCTTGAATTCTCCCACAGTTTTAGACCCCACAACCTCTTCAGGAAGGCTGTTCCATGCATCCACTACCCTCTCTGTGAAAAAATACTTCCTCACATTGCCCCGGAACAACCTCCTCTATCTTTAAAATGTGTTCCCTTGTTCCTGCACGTCTCTTTTTCTGAAAGATGCTTGGACTTTGTTGATTCCACTGAGGTACTTAAAAGTTTCGATCATGTCCCCCCTCTCCCTTCTTACCTCAAGGGTATACATATTAAGCTCCTTTAGTCTCTTCTTGTATGGCTTCTCTTGCAGACCCTGCACCATTTTAGTTGCCCTCCTCTGGACTGCCTCTATCCTGTCTATGTCCTTGTGGAGTTGAGGTCTCCAGAACTGGATGCAGTACTCCAGATGGGGTCTCACCAACTGTCTGTACAGAGGGATAACAACTTCCTGTTTTCTGCTGGTGATGCCTCTCCCTATGCATCCCAGTATACCCCCAGCCCTCCCTACTGCCTTTTCACATTGCTTGCTAACCTTAAGGTCATCTGATATGATTACCCCCAGGTCCCTTTCCTTTTTTGTTGTTGTTACTACCTCCCTCCCCCATTGTGTAATCTTCCCCATGGTTCTTGTTTCCCAGGTGCATTATTTTGCACTTCTTTGCATTGAATCCTAGCTGCCATACTTCTGACCATTCCTCCAACCTTGCCAAGTCCCTTCACATCCTTTCCACACCTCCTTGTGTATCAGCCCTGTTGCAGATCTTTGTATCATCTGCAAAGAGGCATACTTTTCCTTCCAGTCCCTCTGCAATGTCACTTATAAAGACATTAAAAAGGACCAGACCCAGTACTGAACCCTGAGGTACCCCACTAGTAACCCCTCTTTCTTCAGAGTGGACTCCATTTACAATTACCTTCTGTGTTCTGTTGTTCAGCCAATGTTTTACCCAGGCTACGTACTGTTGCCAAGTTATTATATGTGTCCCAGTGTTACCAACTGTTGCCAATTTGCTATTTGTGTCTTCATATCTGCTATACTTAACTGTTGTATTGTTAGTCAATATTATCCACCTGTAATCCCTCCTGCTCTCATTGTATGCAAGTAAGCAAATTGTATTCCAATATGTTAACATTTCTCTGTATTCTATCCCATTGTTCCCTACCCTCCAGGTCGCACTAGGAGATGAGCGACTTGTTTCTCTGCGTGCCTTCCTGGTGAAACATTTCAATAAATAAATAAAAAAAGAACAGCCACTTTAGTACAAGTCACATTAAACTGTTCCTTCAAAGAGTTGCTGTAGTATTTCTGACTGAGTTGCATAAGTGTTGCTGGATCCAGCATAAAGTTCTGCAAAAAGTTTCTTAAAAGGTAAAACTCAGATTTGCATTGCACTGTGACTGGATGGTAGCTACATTCCAAATGAGTTGCAAACACATTTTATAAACATTGCTCTTGTACTGGTTAAGCATTGAAAAATAATGCAGTATGAGTTGTCAATGCATTGCCAACTGTGAAAAACAATGCTTAACCAACTCATTGGTGGAACGGTTTAATGTGACTTGTACTGTAGCTGCCCTCAAGGTCCAGTACAAAACTATTAAATCTAGAGACCCTATCCTCCTCGTACCCTACAGGTGCAACTCTCCAGTACTAGGGTCTCCCTCAATGCCCATCTTACCCACTAGACGGAGCTAACCTTGAGGCGATTAAGACACTCCTATTGGGGGATGCTAGCAAACTACTAGCATATAGGCTCAAGTGGAGGCAAATGGCTCAGAATATCCCGGCCCTGGTGAATGCAACAGGGAGTAAATGCTTCACACAGCAAGAGATCAACACAATTATGGCCCAATTCTATGGGAAATTATATGCTTCCCCCTCCCCAGACCCTTGCAGGTTACCTAACTTCCTGGCTAAGCTCCCAATCCCAAAGATAGTGGAAGCAGAGGCCAGAGACCTAGAGGCCCCAAATATTTGGTCAGAGTATATGAGGACCCACTCAGGAAAGGTATTTTATCACCCACAATGAGAGAAGCTACCATCATGGTACTCCCAAGAAGGACAAAGACCCATTGAATCCTGGCAGTTACCACCCCATCTCCCTTATCAACGCCAATGCCAAAATCCAGGTCTCATCTATCCCACCCAAACAGGATTTGTCAAGGGTAGACTCGGGTCAGATCATCATAGATCCCTCATCGCTTTAAAGCACGAGGTCAGATCCTCCTAACCCCCCTACAGCAGCCTTAGCCATCAACTTCGAGAAGGCCTTTGACTCAGTTGAATGGCCTTTTCTGATGCAGACCCTGGCAACCATGGGGTTAGGTCCCAGCTTCATCGCATGGGTATAGCTTCTGTATGCTTCTCCCCTGGCATTGGTTCTTACTAATCACCTGTTATCCCCATCATTTCACCTCCAGAAAGGTACGAGTCAAGGGTGCCCTTTGTTGCCTCTGCTGTTCATCCTAACTATTGAGCCACTTGCCATTGCTATAAAGGAATCCAGAGAGATCCCAGGAGTGCAAACTTGGCAAGTCAATTTTTAAAACCTTTCTGTATGCAGATGACCTGTTGGTAACCACCGAATACATGCCCCCAGTAGTCCGGAAGGTCCTGGAAATATTTGTAGGACTTTTCACAGGTCTGTGGCCTCCAAGTGAATCAATCTAAGACCAAGGTGCTCCTGCTGAATTTGGTGTGCTCAGAGCAAGCCTTCACTGCGAAGGGACGCAGATGGTCTCCGGGGGGTGGGGAATCAAGTACCTGGGCATCATAATGCACCCTAACCTGACTAAAATTATTTCTACCAACTTTAAAATCATTTTAGATTCCCTGAGAACAGATATAAACAGATGGAAGGTGCTGAAATTATCCTTGGCGGGTAAAATAGATTCAAATCAAGATGATGGTAGTCTCTTGGCTGCTGTACCTGCTAGCGCATCTACCCATGCAGATACCGCAGAAGTGGTTCTAGAAAGTTGAGATGTTAATGGGAAATTTAATATGGGAAGGATGTCCCCCCTAGGTTCAGCAGACTGAAACTGAGGCAACACTGGAGCAGAGGTGGGTGGGGTCTCCCCTGGTTACAGGGATATCACGTGACCTACATTTCGGCATAAGTACTACGGTGGTTTATGCTGGTAGGACACATCTCTCCAACCTGGATACCTCTGGAGGCAGCTCTCACAGGATCCCCCTCACCAGCATCGGTGTTATACAGGGGAAACAAAATCTCATTCCTCTGCCCCCCCCAATCAAGATATCTGTTAAACATTGGCGTAGAGCCCTGACCTTACTTAAACTAACCCTGACCCCATGGAAACACATGCCGTTATGGGAGAATACTGCCCTTATGGTGGGGAGGGAGCCCATTCACTGTCAGTTTTCAGAAGCTCAAGGCATATCCTATATCCAGGATGTGCTCATACCAGGCACTAACTCAACTGACTCCTTCGAATCTCTGCAGGCCAGGTACCACCTACCAGCTAATCACTGCTGGAGGTACTTACAATTAAGGGAAGCCATCAACCATGCACCCAGTGTGTCAGTGAATAAAGGGATCCTCCCAGTGCTGCACGTTCTGGGGCATGGAAGGGGTTGCCAGAAAGCTGAGCCAGTAGAATATATACTTCAATCTGGGACACTGTCCTGGACCCAACTGAATAGGTGCGGGCACAATGGGAGTTAGAATTGCAATCCCCTATCTCTGAGCAGCAATGGGCTCACAGCTGGGCGAGAATCCACTCCACCTGTAGAGATGGCCGCACTTGATTGATAATGAATAAGACCCTGTTGTGCTGGTACTACACCCGGGCAAAACTTAAAAGCTATGGATTAACATCCCATGACAACTGCTGGTGGTGCGGGCAAGCAGGGGTCCACCTCTACTATGTACCATGGGACTGCCCAAGCCTCCATGAATTCTGGGAAGGGGTGAAAGATATCTGTCGAGAAGTGCACCCAGAGGTGCCCCCAGCACACCCCCCCACTGCTGTTGGGGTGTGAGAGGTCAGGCCTCCCCAAGCACAACCCTGGAGCCCAGTGGGTTATGGTAATGGGGGCGGCAGCCAAAAGATTGATACTGATGAAGTGGCGTACTCCATGTACACCATCCATCCCAGAGCTGCTCCAGTCAATAACCCAGGTAGCCAACTTTGAGAGACTCTCGAGCTTTGTGGGAGGCATCATGGATGCATATGCAGACTGCTGCCAATGCTTCCTGGATTCCAGATACTGCCACAATGTCGAACCCAACCCTAGATGAATGGGTGTTGCAGCAAAGGGTTTATAACGCCCTGCCCAAACACCTTCTACCTTTCCCACCTTTGGCATTACTATGCCTCAGTTACAAGGATTGCCTGGATGTAAATAGTTTTGTTGTGTAGGCTGCAAAATGTTAGGGTTACAGCATGCAGCCAAGGCCCATGGATGTCAAATAATTGAATGCTTGGCTTGTACAAGTTAGGATGGCCATCAGGTGAAGGTAAGCGGGACCCTCTTCCCCTTCTCCTTGAGTTGGATAACAGAGCCATGTGCACACAGATAGGGTCTGGTGCCCACTGTCTCACCTCTCTGATAGAGGTACAGGTGCATCCAGATCAGGTGTTTGCCACAGTAAAGTATCTGGTAGATAAGAACATTTTCTGTACAGACCTGTGTCATTCAGTGCTTTCTCCTTTTTTCTCTCTCATCCCAGGATCACCAAATGTTGTGGTGCCCCTGGAGCTGCATGTACGATTGCTGTGTGCAAAGTTGGAATAAAAATCTTTAACCACAAATAATGTATAAAATAGTAATAAAAAATGCCCCCATTGATTTCAGTGGTGCACGGCCCTGCAGTCTCCCTTGCCCTATATCATAATGTGCCTGAGTGTGGTGATGTGAAGGTCAGCTTCAAGGGGGGGGGTACATAAGCTTGACCATAGTGGGGTTCCAATAGTCTGTGCATACCATACTGCTCAACTGTCCCTGAATGCAAGGGACAGCCCTCACTGTACCACTGAAAATTTCTCTGCTCCTCATCCATCCATCATAGGAAACATGCTGCTCACACAGAGGATGTCCTGTAAATTTAGACTTTATGGCATGAGCGCCATTTCAGATTTCAGCAGGGGGGAGCCCATAACCAGTGGCTGCCAGGTGCTAGTTAGCCCTAGCTGACAAGCTCTAGAATGTCTGGAACATCTCTAAAAGGTAAAACTCATTTGTTGTTACTGAAAAGTGATATGCAAGTTGGGAAAAATTCAAATGCATAAGATTCATCTGTCTATACCCCAGAGCAGTGCATCAAATTTGGGCTTAAACCCACCTAGTTATTAACCAACTGTTTTTCTGGCTGATGTTCTGAACCCCCCCCCCCCCAAATAATATGTCCCGATTTCTCTCCCCAACTCCATTCCATTCGATACCCATCCCATATGGGTCGTGAAGCCACCAAAAGGTGCAGAAAAGTGAAAAACACATCAATATTTCAGTTCCTCCTCCTTCCCAGTCCCCCTTTAAAAAAAATTATTTACTTTTACTTACCTGGCTATCTGACCAGAACCTGCAGCCTGGCCCAGTGTGCCATCAACCCAGTTTTCAGTCCGCTCCTCCTCTGTCCTTCTGCCAGAAGCTGGATGCTAGAATTTACCATCCCAGGTTTCCAACATGGTCTGCGACCAAGTCACCTCACTAACCAAACACACTGAACCTGCATTGCTTGCTTCTTGCTTGGCTGCTGCTGCACTGATCAAGGCCTACGTAGGCCACCCACACCACTGTCACCACTGCTACTAGGTCTACCTTGCTGCTGAGGGGGCCTGTGCTGCTTATTTGGGGGGGGGGGTTGTGAGGTGAGCTTAGTAGAGTAACTAGGTAGCCTCATCTCAAGTTAGCTTCCAGCTGACCCCCTGTCACTTCAGCCACCAGGTGTGACAGAGACTCACTAAGAGTAGACCAAGAAAAATATGCTGCCACAACACTGCTCTTGAGAGTTCAGTGCTCACCGACTCCTCCAAGCTGTAGTGTGCTGCTTGTCTACTCTGCAGTGGAAAAGACAGTGTCACACTCGTGTGACTCATGCTCTTGTTTGGCTGGAGCTTCTCCATGTCATGTGTGATGATGCCACTGCTAATAGGTGGAAATAGAGTGGACAACACAATACAGACATAGTCAAGTCAGGAGTGCACCTGTTGCCTGAGTGCACACAGGCCAGAGGGGCACTTATTGTACAAAAGATTAAATCCAAATGTAATGCTATTATTGACACACCATATTAACAACCTAGACGCAAATTTTTTGGGCAGAGAACAGCAAGTAGGGGGTGCTGTTAGAACTTTACTACTCAACTGGGACTTAAGAACTAGAACTCTACTACTGGAACCATCAATTTAGGGCAAAAACAAAAAAAAAGCGTTAGTGTGTTTGAATTGGGTGAAGGGAACTGTTATCTGTGCAGTTAGCTAGGTGAAGGGAACTGTGAATTATGGTGTGTGGCTTAGGCAGCAGGAAGCCAGGTGTTTGGATTTAAAACTGCCCAAGATAGCTTTTGGCAGAGAACAGCAAAAGGAAGGAGGTGATGTTAGAACGTTACTACTCTACTGGGACTATATAGCCCTCCCTTGCTGCCACCACCCACCCTTAGCTAGTTCCACTTCTATAGGCACAGAATTTGACTGACAACAGGAACTTCCTGTTTGGGACCAGGAAGGGAGTGATCACAGAGGCACAAAAGACTCACCATCCTAGAAGGAAAAGAGTAGCTTTCCATCCCCCCCCAGCTGCTGGAGGTCTGACTCTGAACAAGTAAGAAGGAGACTACTGAGGAATACAGGAACTTCCTGTCCCAGAACAGGAAGAGCAGGAGCTGTAAGGGCACAGAGGAAGTAAGCAAGTGGGGAGAAAAATTAAAAAATAAAAAAAATAAAATAAACAGAGAGAGGAAAGAGTAAGCATACAAAACAATAGTTGAGGGGCCACAAATAAGACATGATGGGAGTGGTGCAGTGCAGTGGCTGTGGAGCGGCAGTCTTCCGGGTGACGTTCTGGAGGATGCGGTGTTGTCCCATCTGCAGGCACCTCTCTGGGCTGAGGGAGGAGGTTGCTCATCTCCAGGCTGAGTTGGCCAGGATTTGGGGGACCACCTCTCCCACCCAGGGATAACCAGGGTCACTGTCATTGCCTCAGAGGTTGCCAAGTAAAAGGAGTGGTTGGACCACAGTGGGCTCAGGGAGGGTGAGGGTGGTAGAATGGAGGCACATCCCTCCAGTTGTACCACTCCACAAGTCATATGCCATTCTGGCAGAATGTGGTTCCTCTATGGAGGCATTCACAGTGGAGACCAAGGAGGATGCTAGGAACCTCCACAAAGGAGACCCACAGGAGGGTGGCATGGAACCCCACAGGGGAAGAAAACAACTCCTTGTGAAGGACTCCATTGTTAGGAGGGTTGAACTGAGGGAGGGAGAAGAGAGGAAGGTAAGGTGCCTGCCTGGTGCCATGGCTTGGAGGGACAGAGAGGAAATCCTCAGGATCATGGGAGCAGCTGCACAGGGGAGGGAGCTGGATGTCATTGTCCAGCTAGGGACAAATGATCTGGCTGGGAAAGGGATCAGAGCAGTGCAGGAGGAGTTTTTGGAGTTGGGAAGGGGCCTTAGACAAGTAGCACGTACAGTAACCTTCTCAGGGGTGCTGCCTGTCTATGGCTTGGGTGAGGCTAGGGTGCTCCACACCATGGGATTCAATCAGTGGTTGAAAAACTGGAGCAGAGCTTGGGGTTTTGGCTACATTGGTGACTGGGGGTCCACCTGGAGGGATACATATGTATACTGGTGTGATGGTCTGCATCTGTCCAGTAGGGGAACCAGTATCCTAGGTGATATGTTTAAATGCTTCATTGGCAAGGATTTAAACTAGCCATGGGGGGAGGCACTGAAAAGGAGCAGGGAAATCCTCGCCCCCCACCAAAAAAAAAAATCAGGGTAGTTAGTAACATAAACACCAAGATAGAGAAGTCGGTAGGGAGAAGGGCAGGGGTAAATGGAAAAAAAGGCAAAGGCAGTAAGGACAGGGATGGGGCAAAAAGGAGTAAGGCCATCATAAAATGGAGGGTAATGAGTATCAATGCCTGTAGTTTAGGTAACAAGCTCCCTGAACTGGTGGCCTTGGTGGAAGAGGGATACCTGGATATCGTGGCAGTCACAGAAACATAGTACACAGAGAACCATGACTAGGATGTCAACATACCAGGGTACATAATCTACAGGAGGGACAGGGAGGGTAGAAGAGAAGGAGGAGTAACTCTCTATGTAAGGAAAGGGATCAAAGCAACAGAACTAAAGCGTCAACAGGGAGGAGAGGAGGGCACTGTGGGTCACCGTGGAGACCAGAAATGGCACCACAATCTGTATGGGGTTTTATACAGACCCCATCTCAGGGGAGGAAATGGACAAGGAAATGATAGAAGACATCCTTAGGATGGCAGAAAAATTGGAGATATTATTGATGGGGACCAGAATATGTCAGATGTTAACTGGAGCACCTTTGCTGCAGCCACATTCAAGATCACAGCCATTCTCGATGCCCTACAGGGGGCATGCCTCAGACACCTAGTGTAGGAACCCACTTGGGAGGGAGCAATCTTAGACCTGGTTCTCTCAAATGGGGACAGAGAGAAGATCTTAGATCTAGGAGTGGGTAGCCATTTGGGAACAAGTGACCACAAAACAGTGTGGTTCATGATAAACACAGCTGCAAAGTTAAGCCATACAAAAGTGAGAGTACTGGACTTTAGGAGGGCTGACTTTGTCAAAATGGAAGAGTGCCTCAGAAAGGCACTAGCAAAGAGGCAAGAAGGAGGGGTGGAGGAACAATGGAGAAACATCAAAACTGCCATCACAAAAGCAACAAGCCTTTGTGTGAAGCAAATAAATCAAAACGAAAGAAAAAAACACTATGTTTCTCAAAAGAGATGGTGGGCAAAGTTAGGGAAAAAAGAGAGCATTCAGGAAGTATAAGGAAACACACAAGGAGCAGGACAGAGAACTGTACCAGTTAAAGCAGAAGGAAGTGAGGAAGGCAGTCAGAATATCAAAGGCCCAAACCAAGGATCAGAATTAATAAGTTTACCTAATTTTAATGGTAAATCAATGAAAAATGTATTTTAATGGCTTTAATTGCTAGCAGTAGTATAAGAAATAGAAACTGAGGTTTTTTGTTTTTTTTAAGTAACCCCTAGGTGGCGCTATCCTATGAGCTACTACCCCTGCCTGTGTGACTAGGCACAGGTTGAGGGGCCTGAGCTTGGTGAACGGGTGCCTCCACCTGATGGAATGGTTTTGGGGTAGCGTAACTGTTGTTAGTATAGCCCTCTGGGATGCTATAACCACCCATCAACCCTTCTAGTGGACCAAATTGATCAACAGATAAACAATCACATATACCACATGACAACAATTCGGAACCCACACTTTGTGCACTTACCACCAGGGCTGGATCAGCTGCAACTGTCCTGGAGACCCCCTATAAAGTAAGACCAATAATGCAACTGTAACCCCCAGGTGGCACTATCCCAAGGGCTACTACCTCTGCCTGCTTAACTGCTAACAGGTTGAGGGGCCTAGGTTCTATGGCGGGTGCCTCTACCCAGAGGTCAGAGTTTGCAGTAATTAGACTAACTTGGTCATAGCCCTCTGGGAAACTGAGACCTCCTTTTAGTCCTACTAGTGGCCCACACAGTACACCATGAGTATTGTCACTATTTACACTTACCCCCAGGACTGGTTCGGTCAGCTTGACTCTGTGGGCCCCCTGTAAAACAAGATGGTGCAGTACAATAGCCACAGTACAGTACTTTAACATAAATGAACACCACAGTCAGTGTAACTTTGCTGCAACAAACAGATCTGATTTATTTAAGAAGCTGTAACAAGGAGAGGGGAAGTCAGGTTAATTAGGTTAGACACATTAATTATCACAGTACTGTGTGCATATTCAGAGTACCAAGATGTCACTTTACTGGGTACCCAGGATGGTGGAGGGCTAGCCAGGATCGGTGCAGCTGGTTGGGGCCCTGTGATGGAAAAACACTTGCACAATACCCAATTGTAATCTGGAGCCAGATGGCTCAGTTCATGAAGAAAGGAAGGAAAAGAAATCAGATGAAACACTTGCAATTTTGATAAACCGATTGCAGGGAGCTACCCTGATTTGTACTCACAAACTCGATGCCGAAAACTGGCACAGATGGGGTTCTGGATTGCCAGACTCCCTCACACAGCAGGAAGATGAAATTCTACAAGCCAGACACACAGCTTCGATCAGCAACGGATTCAATCCGCATACATGCATTGGGCTTTCAGTCTACACCGCACGGGGACAAGAGGACCCGTTTAGCTGTCCTTCACAAGCACTCCACACATTTATATGTAAAGGAAATTACTATACCAGGCAGCTGCTCTCAGGTCCCGATCGCATTTACTGCTAACCCGGGATTTCACACTGCAGCTTCACTTTCCCAACAGACCAAGCGCAATTAAGCACTTTCTCCAGTCCTCTACAGGGTGAGCCTGGTTCCCACTCGTTCAGCTTCTCATTCCTCTTGGTAGCCGCGGATTGAGTCTGAGTCAAAACAGCAATGCGCCGCCCGAGTTTAGGCCTCCCAAGTGTGTCCCGTGTGAAAACTGTATAGCACAGAAGCTCAGAGCTCCTTCTCTTGTCACAGTCACGACGGATCTGCCTCTTCAGACACAAGGCAGGGCATTCCATTTGGGCGCCACCCTGTCCAATTGGTGGACTCAGTTGTCAATCACTCAAACCTCCCTCTGTTGGTGCAAATAGGCGCCAAGGTCCAGAACTTCACTTCCCAGAATTACTAGCTATATGTCTTATGGCAAGCTGGCTCCCAAGAGAGTCCTGATTCTGCTGAATGCATGATCCAGATTTAGCAAAACGCAATGTAATACTTTCTTTTTATTCACTTATTTAAAAGTAGTGTAGGTTTTATGTAGTTGATTCTGAAACCACCACCAATATTATATTACATTTTGCTAAATCAGGATCTCAGTCCAGCAGCTCGGGGGGGGGGGTTAATAGGGATGTGAAGAAACACTACATCACAGAAAGAGTGGTAGACACCAGGAACAGACTGCATCAGAAGTGGTGGAGGTGGAAACAGTAGGGGGTTTCAAGCATGTGTAGAATATACAAGGAAATATTAGTACTGTAAAAAGACTGGGAGGAGGGAGGATAGCTTGAGACCAGTTTGGGGGCTTCGAAAACAAAATAAGCAGGGACCTTCTGGGCTGACTGGGTGGACCTAGTGGTTCTTTTCTTAAGTTTGAGACTTTCTTGTAACGGTATCAATAATGGTGACTTCCTGAGCTAATGAGGGTTGAGGACATTCTTGTCCCCAAAAATATTTACTGGGGCTACTTTTTCCCTGCACATATGCACAACATACAGTATTTAAAACTCATCTGGTAACATTTTAATAGGTCATTCACTAGAGGGAGTGTCAGTCTGTCTGAAATGTGTGCATCATCAGATGCTGGATCGAACGGTTCCACCACTGGAATGCACCCGTGATCCAGGGCCAGGCAATTAGGGCGCCAAATGTCAATGTCACCAATCATGTTTTTTGCAAGGGGGCTGCATCCCCCGCACTCCCATTATGGGGGGCTGCACCTCCCATGCCCCCCCAATTATAGATTCCAACTGTGGGGGTGGGCAGACCTCAGGGAGGGGTGGACGCATCTTGCATTTGCACCCTGATTACCCTGCACCATAATGCTTGCACTCTGAGTGCCGGAAGGGTGATCCAACACAACATATGGTATTTAAAACTCAACTGCTGACATTTTGATAGGTCAGTCACTAGAGGGAGTGTCAGTCTGTCTGAAATGTATGCATCATGAGATGCTGGCCAGCCATATGAGCTGGGTTTGTTTGCAAGCCTCCAGACCAGGGGGGACATAGACAAATTACTGTTAGAAGATGTACAAAACATGACAGCTAAAGGGGAGGTTCTGATAATGGGAGACTTCAACATGCCAGATACAGATTAGCCAATACCAACAGGAACATCTGCCAGAACTAGACACGTAGTGGATTTCCTGCAGGGGGATGGCCTCAAACAACTGGTACAGCAACCCACAGGGAAAGGATCACAGATCTCCAGGTAGAAGGTCACCTGAGGGCCAGTGACCATCACATGGTATGGTTCAATTTGGCCACTAGAACTAAAT
The DNA here is from genome assembly GCA_016271365.2 of Neoceratodus forsteri. Lineage (NCBI taxonomy): Eukaryota > Metazoa > Chordata > Ceratodontiformes > Ceratodontidae > Neoceratodus > Neoceratodus forsteri. The sequence goes on along the minus strand of JADMNL010000029.1, from coordinate 141,797,091 downwards.
CATCCCATTCCAAGGCAAAAATATGGGACTTCAGAGGAGCTGACTTTGATAAGATGGCCAACAGAGTTAAACTAGCCCTGGCAAAAAGAAATACAGGTGAGGGGGTACAAGCAAAGTGGGCAAGCATTAAGGATGCAATACTTGAAGCAACATGCCATTGTGTTAGAGAGAAAAGAAAGTGCAAAAGAAGAAGGAAACCACTTTGGTTCTCAAATACAGTAGCAGAAAAGGTCAGAGCCAAAAGGCTGGCCTTTAGGAAATATAAGGGAATGCAACAGGATGAAGATAGGGCGGCATACCAAACTTCACTAAGGGAAGGAGGGAAGGCAATAAGGCAGGCAAAGGCCCAAACCGAGGAAACACTAGCACGAACAGTAAAAGAAAGTGACAAGACTTAAATACATTAGTGAAAGGAGAAAATCCAGAGGGGGTATCGCTAAGATCAAAGGGGATAAGGGTGTGGGTGACAAGGAGGACCATGTAAAAGCATCTATCCTAAATAGGTACTTCTGCTCAGTATTTACTGAAGAGAGGGTAGGGCAGGGCCCACAGCTCAGCACCATGGACACAGTGGGGAGGGAGTTGTGCACTAGTCCCTTCATAAAAGAAAGGATCCTACAAGAGCTCGATAAGCTCAGGGTGGACAAGGCAATGGGACCTGATGGCATACATCCCAGGGTACTAAAGGAGCTAAGGGTGGAACTAGTAGAGCCATTATCAGAACTGTTTAGTGAGTCTCTGAGCACAGGAGAGGTCCCAGAAGACTGGAGAAGGGTTCATGTGATCCTGCTCCACAAGACTGGTAGCAGGGAGGAGGCAGGGAACTACAGGCCAGTCAGTCTTACCTCAGTAGTGGGCCAAATTATGGGGGCACTCCTTAAGGAAATGATAGTGCAACACCTGAAATCCATAGGAGCACAGGATCCAAGACAGCATGGGTTTACAACAGGATGATCCTGTCAAACTAATCTCATAGATTTCTTTGACTGGGTAACCAGAGTGGTGGACCAAGGAGGAGCAGTTGATGTTGCCTACCTTGACTTCAGCAAAGCTTTCAATACTGTTCCACATAGAAGATTGATTAATAAGCTGGGTAGGCTCAGGGTGGGTCAGAGAAGTTAGTCAACTGGGTGGCAAACTGGTTGACGGGCAGAAAACAGAGAGTGGTGGTAAACAGTATATAGTCAGAAGAGATGCAAGTCACATGTGGGGTTCCTCAGGGATCAGTCTTGGGGTCAGTCCTCTTCAATATCTTCATCAGTGACATTGCAGATGGACTGGAGGGTAAGGTTTTGTCTGTTTGCAGATGACACCAAGATCTGCAACAGAGTAGATGATCCAGATGGGGTGGACAGAATGAGAAGAGATCTGGATAAACTGGCAAAATGTTCAGAAGAATGGCAACTGGGGTTGAATGCAAAGAAGTGAAAGAGCGTGCACATAGGGAACAGAAACCCTGAAGCCACCTGTAGGCTGGGAGGGGAGTTTCTGGCAGTCACAAGGGAAGAAAAAGACTTGGGTATCATCATCACAGATAACCTGAAATCATCCAAGCAGACCACTAAAGCTGTAGATAAGGCTTGGGGAATGTTGGGGTGTATTAGTAGGGGTATCACAAGTCATAAGAGGGAGGTAATGATCCCTCTTTACAAGACAGTGGTTAGGCCCTATCTGGAGTACTGCATGAAGTACTGGAGGCCACACCTTCACAAGGACATTAACCAAATTGAGGCAGTCCAGAGAAGGGCAACCAAAATGGTGCAGGGACTGAATCAGAAAACATATGAGGACAGATTAACTGAACTCAGTATCTTGGACATCTACTTCTTATCACCATGTTCTATTTCTCCTAAATCCTCCTACATATTCCTCTCTTATCCTTTACCCTCCTCTTCTGTTTCCCACCCCCTTTTTGTTCTCTCCTCCTCTTTTACCACAAATGGCATTTATTGTACTTGACTGTGTATAGTATTTCTCTCACTTTGTTTCTGATTGTACTGTTATTTTTGTCTAAAATGTCCTTGATGGTATTATACCAAACATTGTTGTTCTACACCTAAGTTTGAATGTTTGTGAAATCCATCCTACCTGTGTAACTTTTTCCATGTGCTGCGTCACATGTATACTCCTGTATTTCAATCTGTATTTCTCCCCGGTCGTGCCTGAAAATAGGCATGCATATGCCTAGTGCACCCACCCGGTTACCAAAAGCAAATAAATAAATACATAGAAACATAGAATTTGACAGCAGATAAGGACCGCTTGGCCCATTTAGTCTGCCCTCTTCCCTACCTAACGGATAAGCTGCAGAACCTAGTTAACCAACAGCTTACTTCCTCTTACTCCCCACTAGAATTGCCTTATGTCTGTCCCATGCATTCTTGAATTCCCCCACTGTTTTTGACTCTATGACCTCCTCAGGAAGGCTGTTCCATGTATCCACAACCCTCTCTGTGAAGAAATACTTCCTCACATTACCTCTGAGCCATCCCCTCTCTATCTTCAAATTGTGCCCCCTTGTTCTTGCAAATCTCTGTTTCTGAAAGATGCTATACCCTAGAGCAAAGGAGGGAGAGAGGTGATATGATCGAAACATTCAAACACCTTAAGGGCATTAACAAGGTGAAAGAGTCTAACGTATTTCAATATAAGAAGAATAGCAGGACAAGAGGACACAGCATGAGATTAGAGATATGCTGATTTTTTTTTTCTCCAATTATTTAACCAGGAAAGACACACTAAGCTGATAGCTTGTTTACAGGTGCAACCTGGGAGCACAGAGAAGTTAAGTGACTTGCTCAAGGTCACACAGAATGCAAGTGGGGGCTGTGGGATTCAAACCCAGGTCTCCAGATTTGCAGGTCAGAGCCTTTAACCACTGCCCTATACTGGGTAAAGTGAGGAAGTTCTTTTTCATAGAAAGGGTGGTGGATGCATGGAACAGCCAACCTCAGCAAGTGGTGGATATGAATACAGTGCAGGGCTTCAAACAGGCATGGGATAGGCATAAGATGAGTATGATAGGCCATTGACAGAGCAAAGGACGATGGCACATTCATAAGGTAGAAAAAGAAATGGGCAGACTGGATGGGCCTTGCGGTCCTTATCTGCCATCAACTTCTATGTTTCTATGTTTCTGGCTCCAACCTACTACAACTTCAGTATCAGGACATTAGGGATAGAGTGCAGGCAAACATTATGGTCACAAAAACTGTTTTGCCAGACAATTAGCTCCGATGTACAGTGGTTTCTGCAAAAAAGGTAACAAAAATATAACACTAAAACTTATACTCTAGCATTCGAGCATATTTTTCGGTATTCTTTAGTAAAATATATTTCAACCTTAGCACATAAAACACCTCAAAGATTTCCCAGACCTCAGTGTCTCTGTGCCGCTCTGTGAGAAACTCAGGTAGCTAAGTTTGCAGCCAGTAAGGAACTAATTTACGTGGTGTTATTTGTAAAAATCTATTTGTTAAAGATATTTGTCAGTAGTCGCAACAGCTATCTGATTTAAGACATCCAGCCCAGGTATTATCGTAGGTTACTAGTTACTAGTCACTAGCTGCTCAGTATCCTCCTGCAGTATGAGCAACAGCAATGACTGCTAGGAGAAAAAGGCACAGGGTCTACCAGTCACTAGTGAGGAATTCTGTCATATGAGGAATTGCCTGTGAAAAGTAAAATTTGATTTTCCTTAAAAAAACTAGAATATGCCTTTAAAAAAAATGTTAAGTCACCTTAAATGTTAAAAAAGGCAAATATTTTAAAGAGACCACTGAACATGCTAATGTATAAGACATGAAGGATGGAGACCATTTTTAATAAGGCAAGGCTGAGGAAGCTGGGCCTGTACTCGCTGGAGGAGAGGAGGAAGAGGGGGAATATCCTGGAGACATTCAAATACTTGAATGGCATAAACATGGTGAGGGTCGACAGCATATTCAAATTGAGTAAGAACAACTCCACAAGGGGACATACCCACAAACTGAAGGGGGCAGGTTCAGGGGGGACATCAGGGGCAGGTTCTTCACTGAGAGGGTGGTACAGCCATGGAATAGGTTGCCAGAGTGGGTGGTGGGGGTGGATACAGTGGAGAACTTCAAAAGGGCCTGAGACATGCACATGGGACTGGCGGGCAGAGTACAGGGCGCTAAGGGATGGAGGAAATCTTCCTGGGGGAGGGGTTACCGGCAGACAAGATGGATCTAGAGGTCCTTATTTGCTGACAGCCTTCTATGATTCTATGATACTTAGATATGCTGGTACTTTCTGTTTCAATAGTTATAACAGTTACAGAAGTTACACTAACAGTCTTGTGCTAAGAACTTATTCAGTCACAGAAATTAGCACTCAGAGCAATTACAGAACTGTATGCAATAATCTTCTAAAATGCAGTATTTATTGTGGCAAGTAGAGAAAGTCGATTAAGATCCTGAGCTCAGATTGGACTTGTACAATGATGTTAGCTTTTTGGCTTATGTTTATGGGGTTGCTATAAATTTGTCATTTTTTTGGGACTGTTCCAGTTGCCTCTGTAAATGTGTCTATGATCAAGTGGGCTTTATTTGTTCATAACAAAAATCTGATAAATAAGACAGCAAACACATAGGGTTTTTGCTGGCTGCTGAGTGTGTACTTAGCCAATCAGAGAACAAGCACTATTTGCTGTACCACTTCAACATGCAGCAACCAATCAGACATCTAATTACACTACAGCATTTCTGTGAGAAACAGTTCCTGCTTTCTCTTTTCACAGAAACTTGCTGATACACGATGATTTGGCAGTTTGACATTTTTTTCCCAGTATAATAACGATAATACCAACAGCGGTCTTGGTTAGAAATGCAGTGAAGTTTTAAATCACAGGTAAAGTGAACCCGAAGTAGTCCACTTCAAATTTGCGTAGCACTACGCAAATTGTCCATTAAAAACTTGAAATTCGCTTTACTTCGCGTTGTCCACTTTGGGTTCACTTGAAGTTACAGTTTGATAAAGTGAAGTCATTAAAAAACAGGCAACTGATAACATGCCTGACTGTCTCTGCAGGTCACATGATTCAGGGAGGCTGTTAAATAGACAGGAAGTCAGTGTTCAAAGTGCAAAGTGGGCTACAGTCAGCATTTGCTTTATTTCAGGATACTGTAGAAACTCCTGTACCGCCAGATTTAAGCAGTGGTCCATACAGGGAACCTGCACAAAGCCACCATTGCTGATACATTTCACAACGTTTGATCCATTATCACTAGCTATGAAGCTAGCTTTTAGGGACAGGGAGTGCAGCCACTCATAAAGTTCTGTCAGTAGCAAGTCTAGCAGGTGTTTGCCTGCATGCGACCCTGCTACACTACGCACTATAAGACTGGCATGCTGTGTAATACCAAGAAGGCTGCTACCACCACCACAGTCTGATTTATTTACACTGCTTTCCCATCCCACCATCATAGACAATCCCAGGTTGCTGCACCCCAATGTGCAGTAATACTCCGATAGGAACTACTCGCCATTTTGTCACTTGTCCACATATCCATGCTTAAGTGAATGTAAAGTGATGTGGAATGTTGTAGGGCATGTCCTACAGACTCTGTCACTGTCTGATATAACTCAGGGACAGCACGGGTGGAAAAGTATGTCCAGGACAGGATCTTCCATTTAGGACATGCCACAAAGCACCAGAAGCCGCATTCTCCACAAAGGAAAATGGGAAAAGGTCAATTGCCAGCATTTCCGCTACATCAACATTGAGTTCACGTGCATGATTGTGCAGATATTTACTGTTACGTGTAAAAAGGCTGTGCCATGTGGGATGCATTGTTCGTTGTTTTATACGTGGCATGCCAAATGGCTCTACTCTACTAATTGACACAGATGGGGCACCTTGGACGTGTGATGGTGGCTGCACAGGTGATGAGCCAATACATGCAGTTATTTTCCTTGTTTTAAGCACAGGGGTTGATGTAGTAGAATTACTACATGGACCACCACTTCTACTCTGACCACCACCTGAACATTCCAAATCACCCTCCTCCTCATACTTGTAGTAATCCTCTGGTGTTATTTCACCAACATGGCTACTTACACTGATGGAGGAGGAAACCATGCTCACTAGGGTGGCTGAGGGTGAACAATCAACTATGGCATTAGCTCCCCTCTGGTACCGTGTCCACAGTGCCTTGTGCCTGCTCTTCAGATGAGTATGCTGGCCTCCAGTGCCCAAATGGCTACCCTTTTTACCACGCTTCACATGCACTTGGCAAAGCTGGCAGATTGCCACTGTTTCATTGTTGCCATCTTGTACAAAGAAATCCCAAACTAGGGATTTGGATGCCCTACTCTTCACATGTCACTGCTGGTACTGCTGCTGCATATGTAACTGCACTTTTGGTGGTGATGAAATGGGGGTGTAATGCATGATTTCTGCTGTTGTGCACAATTGGACTTTGACTGAACATCACAATCTATAACTATTCATTCAGGGTCATCATCAGCAGACACAACTACAGCAGAACTTTGAGGAGGGGCGATTGACTAACAGACTGTTTACAAACCACCACCTTCACTTTCTTTTTTTCCGGTTCCCAAATGAGGTCGCTAGCATCCTCATCATAATCATCATCCACTAATTCCCTTTGAAGGCTGTCCTCCTGTGGAGATATTCCGAGTTCAACAGCAGCCTCAATATTATCAGCCACACTTTTTCATCAATGTCTGAATGTTTGGATGGCCTGTCCTCCACATCAGCGGAAACATGAGACTGTGACTCATCATCATGATCAGAATCATGTCCAAGTACTGTCGGTACAGAATCATGTCCAAGTACTGTCGGTACAGAATCATGTCCAAGTACTGCAGGCAGTGGGACATCAACTGCACCCAAGTCTGTGGATTTAACAACAGTTCTCCCAGTTGATAAGTTTAACAGGGTTGAACTTGTAGCGATACTCATGTTGTTATCAACCATGCCCTCACTAACTGTACTACCAGTAGGGATAACACCATCGCCAACCAGCATTGGAGCAACTGATTTTGCTGTGAAAAACATAGTTGGACAAATCCCTTTACTTGCACCAACTACTACCTTTCCCTTCTGCTGTGTACTACCATGGCCATGACCACTCTTAACACTGGTACCATTGGTGCCCCCTGATGAACCTGACTCATCTTCACAGCAACTTCCACTGCTAATAATCTTCTTGGCAGCAGCACCACAGCCAGAAACTGCTTTGCCTGACTGTCTCTTCATGGGCATTTTTTCAGATGACACAGACAATTTACAACAACTTGATATTTCAGCACTTTTGGGTGGCTGGGAAGCAAAACACTAAATGAAACCACACAGGCACAACAAAATACCTGTCCTTGAATCCTTAACCAATGTTCAAAAAGACGACAGTCAAAAAACAATACCTTGTTTTGATGGGGGGTGGGGAGACACAGTACCTAGCTACACAGAAGCAGGGAAATAAATTGCAGACAGGCTTTGAAATTTAGAGTACTGCTATTGCGGTGCCACAGTGAAATGCATATCAATTGACAGCACACACGCAGATTAAAGATCAGGGATAGAAACTTAAACTGTTCAGTACAGTACAACATCATGTAAAAAGACTGAAAAACTGCCCTGCAAAGAAAAAATATTTATAAACAATTCAGTAAAGTTGTACTGTGTCTACCTGAACACAAAAATAACAAAATAATAGCCAACATTGGTTGGAAAAAAATGCCTTTTTCACCGCTCTCCCTTCTACATCACAGATCAGCCCTTCCCCGAAGCACACTTCTACAGTATCTTTCAGTACAGAGACTGAATCAACTAAATTAACATTCAATATTCACAAAACACCAATAAATGCTCGATGATATAATGACATCAAGGTTTATTACAATCGATCTACTAAATTTTGTCATAAAATTCTGTGGCAAAAAGGCTTTTTTAAAGGTTTTAGAGGGTTTGGATCTCAGAGCTCTGAGATCAAACTGTTTCCAGCTTTCCACTACACACACAACAATGAACTGAGGCTGTGCAAGACAATATAGAGCCTATGTGACTTTACATCCCATGATTCACTGCAAAATGCTCCTTCAAGAGCACAAAAATAAGGAAAAGTAACACAAAGTCAACAGAAAACAATGGGAACTTTGTGTTACTTCGAGATGTGTATGTAACCCCTAGGTTGTACTATCCCAAGGGCTACTACCCTTGCCTGTTGGGCTAGTGACAGGTTAAGGGGCCAAGGTTCTATGACGGGTGCCTCCACCCAGAGGTCGGGGTTAATAATAATTAAACTGGCTCAGGTACAGCCATCTGGGACACTGCAACCCCCCCTTTATTTCCGCTAGTGGCCCACACAGTACACAGGAGTTACCTTCCCAATACCCTACATATGAACACTTTTCACACATATAGATGCCACTTACCCTAGAGACTGATTCTGCATCATGTCTCTGAGGACTCCCTGTCAAACAAGGTTAAACAACATACACAGCAAAATGCAATACTGTTTCTATATGTACTGACACCACAGACAGTATATAGTATAATAACAATGAATCTGATTTATTTAGGAAACAGCAACATGGGAGGGAGCAATCAGGTTTATCAGTTTTTGCAAAGTTCAAATCACAGTACTATGCACATATATAGGGTCCTAAAAAGTTACACTCTGGATACCCAGGATGGTGGGGGCTAGCCAGGATCGGTGCAGCTGGTCGGGGCCCTTTGATGGAAAAAACACAAGCACACACAAATTATAATCTGGAGCCCTGGGGCTCAGTTCATGTAGAAATGAAAGAGCAATAATCAGATGACACACTTGTAATTGATAACAGGCTGCAGGGAGAATACCCTGATTTGTACTCACAATACCCAAGCTGAGAACTGGATGGTGGATGTTCTTTCTGGATTGCCAGAAACAACTGGGCATGGAGACAAGGTCCTTGCGACTGGACCCAACTGCAGTTGATAATAAATGGATTTAGTCTGACACAAACTGGGGTTTGCTTCCAGCTTCAGCATACAGCTCACAGTACAGAGGACATGAAATAGCGGTTCCCCACAAGCACTATGCACATTCATATGTAAAAGCGAAATACTATACCAGGCAGGCTGCTCCTCGATCCCAATCGCATTGACTGCAAAACACCCCGGAGCACACACAGCAGCTTCAGTTCCTGATAGACTGAGCGTGATTCAGCGATATCTCCAGTTTTCTACAGGATGAGCCTGGTTTCCACACTTCTGGTGCTTCTTTCTCCTCACAACTCAGATTCGGTCCAAACTGGCACTCACAATGGCTGCAGGCCGAAACTCAGGGCCTCACACGTGCTTCCCACGTGAAACTACACACCTCAGCAGAAGCATATCTTCTTCTCTCTTCACTGTCACTACTGATCTCAGCTTTCCAGCAAAAGAGCAGGGCATTTCCTTTGGCTCCACACCAGTTCTGTTGGTGGATTCAGCTGTCAATCACTGCAGGGCTCCCTCTGTTGGTGCAAAAAGGCACCAAGGTCAAAACTACATTTCCCAGAGTCACTGCCCATACAATCCCCTTGTGGCTGGCTCAAAATTGAGAGTCCAAGTTCTGATTCATCCACAGGCTCCATTTTAAGGTCTCCCTATCATCCTGAATGGTCCAAGTCAGCAGTTCAGGACCAAATTGAAAGAGCTACACTGAAACAGTTCATGCTGAAATAAAGACAGGTTAGACAAACTACATTTTCTCAGTCTCTCTAATTCCTGGCAAACAGTTATATCTTTCAACAGGGCTCCCTCTGCACATGTAGCGATGGCAGAAACAGAGCAAATTTACAGCAGCCCGGGCGGGATTCGGGCATTAGAACACACAGTTCCCAGCATTTCAATAAATTATGGCTATAAACAGGCAGCTCTTAAAGAGACAGTACCAGAGGCTCTGAAAGCACTCACACTTAACTGGCTAAAACGCCGAACACCTCCAGACTTGGAGCATTCAGGCAAGCTTCTGAAAGACATTTGGAAACCCCCATTTGCAGAGGGGTTACACCCTTTCAGGCCTGGAAAAACTTGGCTTCCGCATCAAGTAGGTACCCTTATAAATTGCAATACAACATCATATACATTTACATCACTAACATATTAGGCTTATACATGTAATCATCAGTCACCATATCACCTTTTCCATAAACACATTTCTGATACTTTTCAGCACATTACTTTTTGCACAGCATTATACACACATTGTACCTTACTTGGGTTATTACCTCCTGCACATGAAACCTGAAGAGAGGGGGCCCTTCCCTATCAGCTACCTTAGGGCTGGATGGGGCAGGGGCACCATATCTAGAGGGTGAAACAAGTAACCTGGAGTTAAACAAGTAACCTGGAGTTAGCACTTATGCTCAGTTTGGGCAATGAGCTCGGGGACACATATACTCCTTTGTGGACCACATTGAGAGGCAAATCCACAGGCCTCCCAGAAGAATCGTAACTGAGGCGTACTACAGGCTTTACAGCTCTACCAGTCTTTCTAGGGGGAACTGTTACCGTCTATGCATTTTGGTCCTCACTTTCAGCATGATCTTTACTTGCCGGGGGGGTTCTTTTGGGGTAGCAGGGTTAGAACGTGGGGCACTGTCAGCTCCAGTATTTGCAATTTCAGGGGTCACAACACTTGTTTCACAGGGAGAGCTCTCCTGCACTGCCAGTGGACCGTCAGGGTACTCGAAATACTCTTCTTGTTCTGGTATATCACCAGTCTGTTCCAGTTCATCATTTTTCTCCTCTGAGAGCTCATACAGTTCCAACATGCACAGTGATTCCATGTCATCTGACTTGATACTTTGCACTTCACTTTCTGGGAGCATTGGCTCCAAGGACAAAGCTGGGGGCTTAGGCAGTCCAGAAGGCCCAGCTTCATCTCCATGATTGACTAGGGGATTGCCTTGAAACAATTGACTCAGTTCGTAAGAAGGGTAGTAGTTAAAGTCACACTTACTTTCCTCTGACATGGATTGACAGTCATGTTCAACTGGGACTTGTTGTGGGGAACACTTTAACTCAGCATCTGTAGGTGCAGACTTTCTTTGTTTTTGCTTAGCAGCAGCTCGGGTCACTGGTCCAGAGGGAACACTTTCTGGGGGCTCAGACTTAATCAAGATTTGTCCAATGGGCAGTAAATGATTTCTATGCATTGTTTTAACATATTTTGAATTATTCTCAGGCCTTACTTTGTATACAGGCAGATCATCTAGTTTGCCCACTACAATGTGAGGGAGATGGTGCCACCTGTCAGCAATCTTGTGTTTGCCATGCAGTCCCAGATTTCTTAGCAATACCCGACCTCCCTCCTGGAGTTCCTGTGCTTTCACCTTTTTATCATACCTTTCTTTGTTGGCCAGATTTCTTTTGGCAGCCATGGTTTGAGCCAGTTGGTATGCATGATTTAGCTGGGCCTTTAACTTTTGCACATACTGTAGATAGTTGTCAGCTCAAACCCCACCAGGAGAAACTCCAAAACATACATCTACCGGCAGTCAAGCTTCTCTTCCAAACATCAGGCAGTAGGGGGAGAACCCAGTGGCATCACTTTTGGTGCAGTTGTAGGCATGTACCAAGGTGCTGATTTGTTGGCTCCATCTGGGCTTGTCTTTTGGGTGGAGGGTGCCCAGCATATCTAGCAAAGTGTGGTTGAAACGTTCAGGTTGTGGTCCCCCTGGTGGTGGTAAGGGATGGTTCTGGACTTTTGCACTCCCCACAGAGAAAGCAACTTTTTGATCAAATGACTCTCAAAGTCTCTCCCTTGATCAGAATGGATTTTTTGTGGAGCCCCATAGTGAACAAAAAAGTCTTCTACAAGTACTTTTGCCACAGTGGATGCCTTCTGGCCCTTGGTGGGGAAAGCTTGAGCATATCATGTAAAATGGTCAGTGACCACCAACACATTACTAATATTTCTTTGATCTGGTTCCAGACTTAGAAAGTCAATACAGACCAGCTCCATGGGGGTGCTGGTGGTGATGTTAACAAGCAGGGCAGCCTTCTGGGGCAAAGCTTTCCTCTGTAAGCAATGACTACAAGTTCAAATGTGTTGTTCAATATCAGTCCCCATTTTAGGCCAATAGAATCTGCCCCATGTGGTTGTGTAGGGACCTTAATACTAAGTCTCTGAAAGCAGTGGGCAAAACTAGTTATTGTTTGTGTATTTTTTCCCCCTCTGTCTACTGTTTCTCGGTATAACAGTCGATTAATCAGTTTCAAATTAGGACCTTCCTTGTATGACAATGCAGTTCTCAAATCAGTGGAGCGTAACTTGGATACATCTTTCCCTGTGTAGAGGGCTTCTAGAGCTGATTTGATCATAGGATCTCGGGATTGAGCCTGCTGAATACTGTCATTGTCCAGCTGAGGCAGTGCACCAATGTCTAATGCAGTAAAGTGGCAATAAGCAGTAGGTATGCAATTCTCAGAGGGCCCCAAGCAATCCACTAGACAGTCCACTGCATCTGTGGACACTTGTTCCTCCTTGTCAAACTTCTGGCATAGTGCTTGAATATCAGGTTCTGACAGTCTGACCCATTCATTTCTGGAGACAGGCCTCCGCGAGAGAGCATCAGCATCTATGTGGTTCAGGTCTGCTCTGTATTCCACAGCGTAATCATATGTAGTTAATGCGAAAAGCCATCTATGACCAGTAGCATCCAACTTGGCTGAAGTCTGCACATAGGTCCAAGGGTTATTATCAGTTTTTACCAGTATCTTAGCCTCATACATATACTCACGGAATTGGTCAACAATGGCCCACTTCAAATCTAGGAACTCTAACTTATGCACCAGATAGTTCTTTTCAGATGGGGTCAGACTTCTGCTGTCAAAGGCCACTGGTCTCAGGCCATTCTCGTGCTCCTGGTACAACATAGCCCCCAAACCTTGCAGGCTAGCATCAGTGTGTAGGACATAGGGTTTTGCTGGATCTGCATATGCAAGGACAGGAGTGTGAGTGAGTTGATATATAATCTCATGAAAAGCAGCTTCACAATCAGGTGTCCATTGGGCTCCAAAGACTTAATTGGGCCGAAAATACACTCTCTCAGCCTCAGGGGAAGCCAACCTCTTATATTTTTTATTAGTAGGAGGATAATCTTGAGTAAGATTGAGTAGAGGGCGAATCACTCTTGAATAGTCCTTGATGAACCGCCGATAGTAGCCACAGAATCCCAGGAATCTTTGCAGTTCTTTTAGATTGTGGGTCTGTGGCTAGGTGGTCAAGGCCTCAACTTTACTCGGGTCTTTTTCTATTCTCTCAGTGTACACTATGTGTCCCACATACTTTACAGAGGTTTGGAAGAACTGACATTTATTGATGGCTAGCTTAAGGCCAAAAGTCTTCCAGTCGAGTCCAACACTTAACAATCTGCTCATGTTCTTCAGTGAGCTGCCAAACACAATAACATCATCTAGGTATACCAGGCACTATAATAAGTTCATGTCCCCCACTGCACGCTCTATCAGTTGTTGAAAAGTGGCTGGGGCACCTGAAATCCCTTGAGGCATCCTCATGAATTCATAGAAACTAAGCGGACAGATAAAGGCTGTCTTTTCATGGTCTTCTGGGGCCATCAGGATCTGGTAGTACCAACTGCGGAGATCCAACACTGAGAACCACTTACTACCGTTCAGGCAGTCTAAGGCATCCTGAATGTGGGGCATTGTATACTGATCAGGGATAGTCTGCCAGTTCAAGGTGCGATAATCCACACACATCCTTACCGTCCCATTCCTTTTCCTCACTACCACGATAGGTGAAGCATATGGGCTTCTGGATTCTTGTATTACAAGAGCAGCAAGCATCTCTTGCAGATGCTCTCACATCATCTATGTCAGCAGGTGCCAGGCGTCGAGACCTTTCATGAAATGGCCTTTCATCATGCAGCTGGATATGGTGCTCAGCTCCTTGCACACATCCCATTCCTTTAAGGAAAACACTTGGTTTCTCTGGGCAAGCTTCTCACTGATCCTCACCTTCCAGTCCGCTGCCAAAGGGGAGCCACCGAAATCGAACAAATCGGGCGTCACTCTGTCACTCTTCCCCGAACTCTTGTTACTGGGTAGCACTGCAGTATCTGCACAATGTACATTAGCCAGGGTGCAACCTCTATTTACCCAAATCTCTCTATCAGACACATTATGAACTTGAACCATTACCCTTCTGACATAAGCATGGGCTCTGGCAGGCAAAATACTAGGCTTGACCAGTAGTCCTTCCGGAAATTTTCCATTGCCTGGTGCATCCAGCATAAGTATTTTATTCTTGACATCCTTCCTGATATGGACCTCCCCCTGTAAGGTACACTGGGCATTTGGCGCCAGGATCAGGGACTCAGGATCCTTCTTCCAGACAATTCCAACCGGTTCCTCTGGTTCCACTTTTTTAGCATCTCTCTGTGCCTCATAGGCCTTCTTGATCAAGGACAGAATTCTTAAAGCTCTACCAGTCTGTGACCCCTGTTTCTCATAACACAACTGCGCTAACCATCCAAACATATGCGCATTTGTCCCAATTAGTAGAGGAACCCCATTATACAGTCCGGTAGAGGGACACACTAAGGCCAGGGTCTCTAGTTGCTCGGCCACTCCAGCAACGGAGGTGGGAAAAGACAGCTAAATTTGGATACATCCAGAGTAGGGGTAGGTCTTCTCACTTAATCCCCAACATGCAACCCCTCCAACGGTTGTAAGGGTACATCAGACAAATGCTTCTGATCCTAGTCTTGGAACATAATTGTCACTTGGGAGCCACTGTCTAATACAGCTCTTGTAGGCACTCCATTCATCTTTACAGTGGTGTCCATGGAGGGACCCACTATTTTGGACCAGTCTGGAGAGGTGGTAGCGGGGACCTGGGCAACTGACCTTCCCACAAAGGGACGTGAGTTAGCATTTTTGGAACCCTCACTGGGATCATTTTGTGTACCTCTTAACCACTGATTTGTTCTCTGAAGCTCTCCTTCTAGTCCATATGCAACTCTGTCTGTCTCTTTTGGGGACTAGCATTCTCTCTTCATGTGCCCATCCTTCCCACAATTATAGCAAAACATACTTTCTGGAGTTTGAGCTGGCCGAGGCGTCACACTGGGAGCCAGGGCGGGGGTACTACTAACTGGAAACTTTGGTGACATCTCTGTCTGTGGCATGATAAGCATTTGGAGACATCTCATCAATTCTCCCACTTTCATGGTCAAGACATCGAGATTTGAGCTTTTGTCAGTAGGAGATGCCTGGGTGGGTACCCCCACCCCCATAGCCAATGCAGTCAGATGAGGATCGGGGCCTGTACTTGCAGGAACGACCTTCATAAAGAGACTGTTTTTGATTTCCCTGAACTCCCTCAGCAGTTCACCCCAAGGTGGCACACCCTCATTGGTCCCCACTTCAGAAGGACCTTCCGATGCTGTTGTCACTTGGACTGCTCTCACCCCCAGAATTAAAATCCCCCTCCTCATCTTCAACCTCCCGAAGTTCTTTTATCAAATCACAATAGTCGGGTGGGTTACCCCTTCTGTCTGGGAGCCTTAATTGAAGGAGCTGCAATTTAGAATGCTTTGCATGTTGTAGTAGGTACTCCAGCCTTACATGGTTTAAGTCACTGGCAGCTACCCCACCTTTTGGTAAGCCTTCCGCAGAGCTCTTTCCGGACAAGTAACATATGCAGACAAATTTTCCCCTGGCCACTGTTTTGTACCTTGAAATTTCCACATCAAGCTCTCCCCGACTCAATGCTCTTAAAATTGTCTTCAAGTGCAGATAAGTACTTCTGGTCAGATGCATCAGGATTTGTGGACCTCAAAAATTTAATGGCCTCTAGGGCAGGACCCCTCAAACTTTCTAAGATTCTTTTTCATTTCTCAGCCTCCACACGCTGCCATTCAGGTATCAGGGGGGCAACACAATCTATCCAGATGTCCCAATCATCCTCTCCCAGGGGGGTTGGGAGGGTGCCGGAGAAGATCCTCAACCTTCGGTAAGAGTCGTGATTAATGGCAGGTACAGAAATAGGAGCCTGCATTGGTTTAGCCACAGAAAGAGGGTCAATAATGGGTGCTGGAGTGGGAGGGGGTGTTGGAGAAGGAACACCCCCAGGTGGCAGAAATAACTTCTTTAAGTCCTCCACAGTTTTCCCTTCCTCCAGCAACAACTTAGCAAATTTCTCCTCAAAAGTTCCAGATAGTGGGGGGGGGCTCATTCCCTCCCCCGGGTCTTTACTGTCCTTAGTTATCACTCTCCAGGCAGTGAGGGCTCCCTCTGGGGTAATAGTCTGTGGCACTTTGAAGCTATCTATGGGGTCCTTATACTCTACTAGGGCCATGAAAGTGTGGGCGAGCAGATTAGCATGTTGACCCACCACCACAGGGTTTTGTAAACCTTCTACCTTGGAAAGTACTCCCTCTACATTGTCCTTATTGGTACCCAAGGGGATGTCCAGGATAAGCATAGCATTTTTGGCATTGATCACCTGCCCAGTACACCACCTCACCAACTGGAGTACAGCCACTTCTGTCAGGGTATCCATTTATTTTTAACAGTGATTCATAAATGTGGCCACAAGGGGATGCTAATCCCAGCGGTAGCCTCCAAAGTGTAACCCCTAGGTGGCGCTATCCCAAGGGCTACTACCCCTGCCTGTCGGGCTAGTGAAAGGTTAAGGGGCCTAGGTTCTATGACGGATGCCTCCACCCAGATGTCAGGGTTACTAGTAATTAAACTGGCTCAGGTACAGCCATCTGGGACGCTGCAACCCCCATTATTCCCACAAGTGGCCCACACAGTACACGGGAGTTACCTTCCCAATATCCCACATATGAACACTTTTCACACATATAGATACCACTTACCCTTAAGACTGATTCTGCAGCACATCTCTGAGGACCCCCTGTAAAACGAGGTTAAACAACATACACAGCAAAATGCAATACTGTTTCTATATGTACTGACACCACAGACAGTATATAGTATAATAACAATGAATCTGATTTATTTAGGGAACAGCAACACAGGAGGGGGCAATCAGGTTTACTAGTTTTTGCAAAGTTCAAATCACAGTACTGTGCACATATATAGGTTCCTAAAAAGTTACACTCTGGGTAGCCAGGATGGTGGGGGCTAGCCAGGGTTGGTGCAGCTGGTTGGGGCCCTTTGATGGAAAAAAACACAAGCACACACAAATTATAATCCGGAGCCCTGGGGCTCAGTTCGTGAAGAAATGAAACAGCAATAATCAGATGACACACTTGTGTGGCTGGCTGTGTGTGTTTGTGTCTGTCAGTAGTTTAGTTTTTGTGGATTTTCCTATGTTTCTGCTTGGAGGAAGTGGACCATTCTTGGACATAACATCTATGAACATTGCCTGGACTAAGAAACTGCAAAACATCACCACCAGGTATTGGCATTCTCATCATAAATCAACTTTTTTGGAAGCCATCAAAGCCAAAAGCAAGGTCAGTAAATCTGTTTTATAAGCACTGAGTTGTGGAGTGCTGCATTGAATCCACATTTCCATCTGACTTGTTCTTAAAGGATGTGTACTTGTCTTTGAGGTCTATTCACAACCGTTTTGGAGAACAAAGGGAAGATACTAACAAAGGATTTTTACATCCTGCATATGCCCCAGGCCAGTGTTCATCACCTTCAGGAATTTAACCTCTTCGGGAATTTATCACATTTTGGGTCTTTGAGCTACAATAACAGTTTTCTGGTCCCTGGTAGTTCACCATTTCCTGTGGATTTGACTACTTTTCATCAATCACGTGGCACCTCTGAGAACATAGCTTTATATATTGTGCTGTGCAATATCATGGGACAAACGCAGACCAGCAAGGCCAAGAGGACTAGATGCCCTACAACAAAACTATTCTGCAAAATGATTAAAGCGTACCTTCTTAGGATACTACTTATGCTACTTCTGATATCTGGAAATGTTCATCCTAACCCGGGGCCTACCGGCCTAGCAACCCATGCCACAAAAAGGTGGGAGGGGTCCCTCACATTAGCCTCAATCAATGTCTGCAGCCTCCTTAACAAACTTGACATCTTGCAAACCTGGGTCCAGCAACATAGCCCTGATATACTCTCTGTTGTCGAAACATGGCTTAACCCCAAGATACCAGAAGCTGCAGTCACCATCCCTGGATACTTTATATTCAGGCAGGACAGGGTTTCCAAATGAGGTGGGGGCTGTGCCATCTACCTGAGAAATTCCTATCTGGGTCAAGTCTTCCCGTTCTCAAACCCTAAACCACCCTTGCAGGTTCTCGCTATTAAAGTTCTACTCGGGGCACACAACAAGGAGCTCACCATTGCCTCTGTGTACCTACCCCCTAAAGATTAGCCCAATGGATTTATGAGCATATTGGAAAGCCAACAGGGATTACACCATAACTCTGAACTCATAGTACTAGGCGACTTCAACATAAATTGGCTATCACTGGAGGCCAGAAACTACAAGGATGCTGTCACGTCACAGAACCTCACCCAGCTTGTTATCACCCCCACCAGATGTAACTATAGGACAGGGTCGCACACACTTCTGGACTGGATCCTTACTAATCACCCTGAATGAATCTCAAAAGTCTCAGTGCTCCCTGATGGGATCAGTGACCACTTACCAGTCACCTGTACCTGGACAAACAAATTCATTAAGCCCCCCTCCTAAAATAATCCACACCAGAGTGTTAAAGCAGGGGTACCTTGAGCTACTAAAGACACACCTAAGCCACCTGGACTGGACACCAATCGACTCTGCCATTGATGTAAACCAAGCCTTAGGCCTTTTCATCAGCCACTTCACTGCGGTCTGCAATATCTTTGCACCTCTCAAAAAGCTGAAGGTCAGAGGCAGAGCTAACCCTTGGATAACCCCTGATCTAATCACTTTACTCAAACATAGGGATCATCTCTGGAACTGTGCCCATGCAACATCCAAACCTGGGGATATTCAAAAAGATAAAGCTGCCAGAAATGAGTGCAGGCGGGCAGTTAGGAGTGCCAAAAGCAAATACTTCAAGGAAGCTCTCTCCAACTCCTGGGGTGATGGAAAAATAAGTTTGGAGTAACTTGAAAGACCTTACAGGCAAGGACCCTAAGTCACCACCCACCATGCTCAACATAAATGGAACACCAACATCTGACCTGTACACAATCACCAACACCTTTAACAATGCATTCTCTAACTTGGATAGTGTCCTCCCTTCTAATTTCTTTTATGTCCCCTCTGGTAGTAACCCTCCTGCAACTACTACTCTCCTACACCCTGCCCCACAATTCTACTTCAAGAAGATCCCAGTGCATGAAGCCAGAACCTATATTCGGAAGGCCATTCTCAACGCAGGCTACAGCAATGACTCCCTTGACCTGAAGTTGTTAGCACTTGTCCTTGAAGAAGTCCTTGAACCCCTGACAAAGGTCCTCAACCTATCACTAAGGATGTCCCAGTTCCCATCTCACTGGAAACAGGCGACCATCACACGGGTACACAAAAGTGGAGACAAATCACTGCACTCCAACTACAGACCTATCTCCATCCTCCCTCCATTGTCTAAGGCCCTGGAGCACATTGCCTCAGATCAGCTAGTCAAGTACCTGGAAAAATACGACATCCAGTGTCCTGAGCAACATGGTTTCTGAAAAGGGCACAGTACCACCACTGCACTATTAGAATTCATGGGCTTCATCCATACCACACTTGAGCAAGGAAACTGTGTAGGGGCGTATTCATCGACCTTAAGAAAGCCTTTGATACTGTGAACCACCCACTCCTACTCAAGCAATTATCAAACACTGGGCTCTCCAATGAAGCGCTGCTCTGGTTTTCAAGCTACCTTGGGGGAGAGGGTCCAGCGGGTTAGGATTGCCGGTGTCACCTTGGAAGAAAAGCCAGTCCTTTCAGGGGTCCCACAGGGGTCCATCCTGGGGCCACTACTCTTCAGCCTCTTCCTCAACGACCTTCCCAGTGTCTTCCACCAGACATTACTGCTCTACGCCAATGATGCCGTCATGTTCACCAACCACCAAAGCACGAAGCTCCTCGAGAAACTATTACAGCTTGAATTTATGCGCATCGAAGAATGGTTCAAGTCATACAAACTGATCATGAACTACAGCAAAACAAAGGTTATGACCTTCTACAATGCCAGGAGCAAGTACAAATCCTGTGACCTCACCATCCTAAACCAAACAGGAACCTTACTTGAACACGTTCCTGATTTTAAATACCTAGGTGTCACATTGGATAGCTCACTCTTCTACCGTCGGCACATAGATTCTGTCGCCAAAGCCACCAACATCTGTATAGGCCTGCTCTATTGGCACAAACACTGCATGACTCCTGACACTCTCCGGTTGGCTATCAACAGCTCTGTCACCTCCATCATCGATTATGGGCTAGCAATTTATGGCTCTGCCTCCACCTCTGCCCTCCGCAGAATTACAGTTGCACTCAACAAAGCATGCAGGCTGCTAACTGGGGCTGACTGACTTACATACACTTGTGACCTGTACACTCGGGCAGGATGGCTTCCTCTCATCAGCCAGATACAGTATCAAACCTGCCTGTTAGCCAAAAAAGTCCTTCTCTGGGTCATGCTCCCGGGCATTGAAAAGCTCCTCATTGACCACTACAACACCCAATGAACTAGAAGTTCACAACAACTAAACTTCCTTGTCCCCAGATGCCGGACTACCATGGGCCAGAGGGCCTTTGCCCACAGAGCACCACAGTGGTACAATACTCTCAACAAAGAAACTCTCACTGCTGCTGCTCTTGGCCCTTTTTAAGAGACAACTCTGACTTCATCTCATTTCAACTAGTCGTTGTGACTGCCTGGCCTAATCAGAAGCCCACTGCTCACTGCCCTCCACTTCAGTCTTGACAGCTACTTCTCCCCGCCTTGCCCCCTTCTACCTGTCTACCCCCTTGTCCCCTCTCTCTTTCCTCCCCCCAGGGCATTTTCTGACTTTTATCCCTCCCCTCTCTCCCCTTTAGAGCTCTTACCCTCACCCTCTACCCTCTGACAATGGCCTTCCTGCCTGCATATCCTCTTCCCTCTCCCCTTCAGTGCTTATTTCTAAGATTGCCCTTGGCTGGTATGTCATGCTACCTAACATTTGGCACATTTTGAATTACTGGAATTTCCTAAGCCTCAATCTCTTACTTCTTTTTATTGTGTAACTATGAATTACTATGTTGACCTTTGTATGTAAGTATAACCCCCATTCCTTCGACGTGGAACCTTTGTAAACGAGCAGTTCCTGCTCAAAGGTATTTGTAATCCTAGATTTCAATAAAATAAAAATAAAATAAAAAAAAAATATTGATAACAGGCTGCAGGGAGAATACCCTGATTTGTACTCACAATACCCAAGCTGAGAACTGGATGGTGGATGTTCTTTCTGGATTGCCAGAAACAACAGGGCATGGAGACAAGGTCCTTGCGATTGGACCCCACTGCAGTTGATAATAAATGGATTTAGTCTGACACAAACTGGGATTTGCTTCCAGCTTCAGCATACAGCTCACAGTACAGGGGACATGAAATAGCGGTTCCCCACAAGCACTACGCACATTCATATGTAAAAGGGAAGTATTATACTAGGCAGGCTTCTCCTCGATCCCGATCGCACTGACTGCAAAACACCCCGGAGCACACACAGCAGTTTCAGTTCCTGACAGACTGAGCGCGATTCAGCAATATCTCTAGTCTTCTACAGGGTGAGCCTGGTTTACACACTTCTGGTGCTTCTTTCTCCTCACAACTCGGATTCAGTTCAAACTGGCACTCACAACGGCTGCAGGCCAAAACTCAGGGCCTCACACCCGCTTCCCTCATGAAACTACATGCCGCAGCAGAAGAAGGGCTTCTTCTCTCTTCACTGTCACTACTGATCTCAGCTTTCCAGTAACAGAGCAGGGCATTTCCTTTGGCTCCACACCAGTTCTGTTGGTGGATTCAGCTGTCAATCACTGCAGGGCTCCCTCTGTTAGTGCAAAAGGCGCCAAGGTCAAAACTACATTTCCCAGAGTCACTGCCCATACAATCCCCTTGTAGCTGGCTCAAAATTGAGAGTCCAAGTTCTGATTCATACACAGGCTCCATTTTAAGGTCTCCCTAACATCCTGATTGGTCCAAGTCAGCAGTTCAGGACCAAATTGAAACAGCTACACTGAAACAGTTCGTGCTGAAATAAAGACAGGTTAGGCAAACTACATTTTCTCAGTCACTGTAAATGATTTCTGGCAAACAGTTACATCTTTAAACAAGGTTCCCTCTGCACATGTAGCTACGGCAGAAACAGATCGAATTGACAGCAGCCCGGGCAGGATTCGGCATTAGAACACACAGTCCCCCCTTTTCAATTAATTATGGCCACAAACAGGCAGCTCTTAAAGAGACAGTACCAGAGGCTCTAAAAGCACTCACGCTTAAGCGGCTAAAACACCGAACACCTCCAGACTTGGAGCATTCAGGCAAGCTCCTGGAAGACTTTTGGGAACCTCCATTTGCAAGGGGTTACATGTAGTTATTCGCTTCGCTTTGCAGAGTAGTAAGCGAAATTCAGGTTCTACACAAAATACTATGCAAAGCGAATTTTAAGCACTTTGCCCACCACTAGTCTTAGTTTCCTTGGTAATATCAGACCAGGGGGGTTAATAAATACCTCAGCCTTTGGCCCCAAGGCTGGTTATGACCTGGTAAACACAAACCACTATGGTATTAACGCCGTAGTGACTCTCAAGCCATTGAAACCAGCCTTTCTGAAGTCAGGGTCCAGCACTGAAGAATGTAGCTTCTGCTCTTCCAGGAAGATACTAAATCTCACCATATTGTGATTACTGGACTGCATCAACTCCTCTTTCCTTATGTGGCTTCTTATATCATGGACAGTAGAAGATCATGGACAGCTCCTTTACTGGTCCCCTCCTTAATCCACTGGTTTTGGAAACCATCCTGCATGTCCTATCTAAACACTTGGCTTTTAACACTGTATTGCTACTATCCCACTTCATTTCTGAGGTACTGAAATCTCCCATAATGACACTTACAGAAATATAGGTGTGCTGTGTACATGCAGAATGCATGGCACATGTTTAATTGTGCAATGTTTGCATGCAGTTCGCATACACAAAGTGAACCTAAGCGAACCAGGACTAGAAAGCAAATCAGGTTCACATGTTGCAGGCTTGACATATGCACAGCAGGTAAGCTGGTGTGAACATCTTCTAAAAATTACATCTGGTTCACGTGTTGCACGCTTGACATGTCTGCAGCAGCTAACCTGGTGCAAATCTCATCTAAAAAAACAAATCAGTGTCTGTTTCTTATACTGCTGCTAGCAATTAGAGTCATTAAAATACATTTTTATTTGAATTCTCATAAAAATTAGGTAATCTCATTAATTCTGATCCTTTTGCAAATTATTTAATGGCTTTTGATTTTTGTCATTAAATCATCATTAATTTGTAAAGTATTGTTTGCTTACCTCATTAAATGCCTAGGGTATGTCAAGTCAACATATCCCATTCCAGATGTACAAAGAGGGGCCTCTGTGTTGTGAAGCCTAACCTTTTTGTTTTGGACCATGCAAATCCCATATACATATTTAGTGCTACAAATGTGTTTCTCCATGACTGTTTCATCTCACTTACTTTCCCTTTGTCCTTCTATATTAAGCATATACACTATGGCCATGCTCATCACTCTTTGTGCTGAGTAGGGTCTTGGAAGCATGCACAATACCTCACATTTTGTCACTGAAATAAGGGATATGGACACTGAAAATGAGGGACACTAACCCATATTATGATCAGGACACATCATGAAACATGGAGATACAGTACCTCTGAACACAGTGGAAACCAGTGCATTAGCACTTGAGAATGAATTTCTACCATTAAGCAGGGGTGCAATTTAGGTAGGGTAGAGGGAGGCAGTTGCCCCCCTCCATATTTGTGCCTAGGTTGTTCTTATGGTGTGGCAATAATGGCTTTAAATTTGGATTTAATCTGTTGCACAATAAGTGCCCACCTGGCCTGTGTGTGCTCACACTGCAGGTACTCTCCAGACTCGACTGTGTCTGCACTGTGTTGTCCACCCTCTCCACCTATAGTGGTAGTACAATCACATGTGATGTGGATGAGCTCCAGCCAAGAAAGAGCCCATGAGCCTTGCAAGTGTGACACTGTCTTTCCCATCAGAGTAGACAGTCTGCACACTACAGCTTGAAGGAGTCAGTGAGCACTGAACTCTCAATAGCAGTGTTGTGGCAGCATATTTTTGTTGGTGTACTCTTAGTGAGTCTCCATCTCCCCTGGAGGCTGAAGGGGCAGAGGGTGAGCTAGAAGCTAATTCAAGACTAGGCTACAGCACAGACTCCCACAGCAGAAAGCTAGGCTTAACAGCAGTGGTGACAGTGGTGTGGGTGGCCTTCATAGGTCTTGATCAGTGCAGTTTGGCAGCAGCTACAGCAGCAACCAAGCAAGAAGCAAGCAACCCAGGTTTGTTGATGGGTTTGGTTGGTGAGGTGACTAGGTAGTGGACCACGTTAGGGACCTGTGGTGGTCAGTTCTAGCATCCCATTTTTGACTCTACAACCTCCTCAGGAAGGCTGGTCCATGCATCTACAACCCTCTCTGTGAAGAAATACTTCCTCACATTACCTCTGAGCCATTCCCCCCCCATCTTCAAATTGTGCCACTTGTTCTTGCACATCTCTTTTTCTGAAAGGTACTACCCTATTGGACTTTGTTGATTCCTTTGAGGTACTTGAAAGTTTCTATCATGTCCCCTCTCTTCCTCCTTTCCTCGAGGCTATACATCTTAAGCTCTTTTAATCTTTCTTCATATGTCTTCTGGTGCAGACCATGCACCATTTTGGTTGCCCTCCTCTGGACAGCCTCCATCCTGTCTATGTATTTGTGGAGATGGGGTCTCCAGAACTGTATACAGTACTCCAGATGTGGTCTTACCAACTGTCTGTACAGAGGGCCAACAACTTCCTGTTTTCTACTGGTGATGCCTCTCCCTATGTATCTCAGTATCCCCCCAGCTCTCCTTACTGCCTTCTCATATGGCTGGCCCACCTTTAGGTCATCTGATATGACTACCCCAGGTCCCTTTCCATTTTTGTTGTTGTCAGTATCTCACCCCCCTCATTGTGTACTCTTCTCCTGGGTTTTTGTTTCCCAGGTGCATTACTTTGCACTTCTCTGCACTGAATCTAAGCTGCCATACATTTGACCATTCCTCCAACCTTGTCAAGTCCCTTTTCATCCTTTCTACCCCACCTTGCGTATCAATCCTGTTGCAGATCTTTGTGTCATCTGCAAAGAGACATACTTTCCCTTGTACTCCCTCTGCAATGTCACTTATAAAGACATTAAAAAGGACCGTCCCACAGTACTGAACCCTGCGGTACCCCACTAGTAACCCCCTTTCTTCACTGTGGACTCGATTTACTATTACCTGCTGTGTTCTGTTGTCCAGCCAGTGTTTTACCCAGGCTATGGCCCTGGGACCCACTCCCAGGCTGGCTAATTTGTTTATTAATATTTTGTGCGGGACTGTGTCAAATGCCTTGCTAAACTCTAGGTAGGCCATGTCCATAGCCCCTCCCTAGTCTACTACTGTGGCCACCCAGTCAAAGAAATCAATTAGATTTGTCTGACATGACATGACCTACCTGCTGTGAATCCTTGCTGCCTTGGGTCCTGTGCCCCACTGGCATCTAGGTACTCAACAGTTCTTTCTTTCAAAAGTGATTCCACCATTTTCCCTACCACTGAGGTCAAACTGATAGATCTGTAGTTTCCTGCCTCTGTCTTGCTCCCACGTTTGTGAAGGGGAATCACATCCACCCTCCTCCAGTCCTCAGGTACCACACCATCGTCCCATGATTTATTAAAAAGGGTACTCAGTGGTGTTACTAGTTCTTCCCTTAGTTCTTTTAGAATTCTGGGGTGAATCCCATCAGGCCCCATTGCTTTATCCACCTTCAGTTTTAAGAGTTCTTTCAGAACCCTTTCTTCTGTGAAAGGACTAATATCAACTCCTCTATCCAGAGTGCTTCTATTGACTGGATTAGGTATCTCCCCCTGCTTTTCCACTGTGAATACTGAGCAGAAATATTCATTCAGTATCCCTGCTTTTTCACTTTTGCTCTCTGCCCGACCACCTTCCTCTTTATTCAACCTCAGTATCCCTGCCTTAGTCTTCCTTTGCTCCATAATGTACATACAAAAGGTTTTATCCCCCTTCTTAACCAAGTTGGCTATCTTTTCCTCTGTTTGGGCCTTTGCTATTCTGACTGCCTTCCCTGCTTCCTTCTGTTTTAACTGATACAGTTCTCTGTCCAGCTCCTTCTGTGTTTCGTTATACTTTCTGAATGCTATTTTATTCTCCCTTACCTTCCTCACCTCTTCTTTTGAGAACCATAGTGTTTTTTCTTTCATTTTGATTTGTTGATTTGCTTCACACTGAGGCTTGTTGCCTCTGTGATGGTAGTTTTGATGTTTCCCTATTGTTGCTCCGCCCCACCTTCTTGCCTGTTTGCTAGTGCTTTTCTGAGGCACTCTCCAGTTGTGACAAAATCAGCCCTCCTAAAGTCCAGTACCTTCACTTTTGTATGGCTTGACTCTACAACTAAGTTTATCGTGAAACTCACTGTTTGGTGGTCGCTTGTTCCCGGATGGCTACCCACTTCAAGATCTGAGATTCTCTCTCCATCCCCATTTGAGAGTACCAGATCTAAGATTGCTTCCTCCTGAGTGGGTTCCAAAACTAGCTGTCTGAGGCATGCCCCCTGTAGGACATTGAGAATGGCCCTGCTCTTGGTTTTGGCTGCAGCAAAGCTGCTCCAATTAACATCTGGCAAATTCAAGTCCCCATCAGCAATATTTCCCCTTTCTCTGCCATCCTAAGGATGCCTTCTATCATTTCCTTGTCCATTTCCTCCCCCTGAGACAGGGGTCTGTATACAACCCCTTTGCGGATTGTGGTGCCATTTCCAGTCTCCGGGGTGACCTACAGTGCCTCCTCTCCTCCCTGTTTGCCCTTTAGTTCTGTTGCTTTGATCCCTTCCCTTTCATAGAGAGCTCCTCCTCCTCCTCTTCTTCCCTCCCTGTCCCTCCTGTAGATTGTGTACCCTGGTATGTTGACATCCCAGTCATGGTTCTCTGTGTACCATGTTTCTGTAACTGCCACGATATCCAGACATCCCTCTTCCATCAAGGCCACCATTTTGGGGAGCTATTTACCTAGACTACGGGCATTGATACTCATTACCCTCCATTTTTTATGTCTTTATATCTTTTTGCTCCATCTCTGTCTTTACTGCCTTTATCTTTTTCTCCATTTACCCCTGCCCTTCTCCCTATCGACTGCTCTGTCTTGGGGTTTACCTCACTAATTACCCTGATTTTATGGGGGGCTAGGATTTCCCTTCTCCTTTTCAGTGCATCCCCCTTGGCTAGTTTAAATGCTTGCCAATGAAGCATTTAAACCTATCACCTAGGATCCTTGTTCCCCTCCTGGATAAATGCAGACCATTACACCTGTATAGGCTTGCAATCCTCCAGGTGGAGCCCCAGTCCCCAATGAAGCCAAATCCCTGAGCTCTGCCCCAGTTTTCAACCAGTCATTGAATCCCATGGTGCGGAGTACCCTAGTCTCATCCATGCCATAGACAGGTTGCACTTCCGAGAAAGTTACCATGTGTGCTACTTGTCTAAGGCCCTTCCCCAACTCTACAAACTCCTGTTACGCTGCTCTGATCCCATTCTCAGCCAGGTCATTTGTCCCTAGATGGATAATGACATCCAGCTCTCTCCCCCTTGTAACTGCTCCCATAATCCTGAGGATTCGTTTCCTGTCCCTCCAAGTCATGGCGCCGGGCAGGCACCTTACCTCCCTTTCCCCTCCCTCCCCCAGTTCTACCCCCCTAACAATTGAGTCCCCCACCAGGAGTTGTTTTCTTCCCCCATGGGGTCCTGTGCCACCCTCCTGTGGGTCTTCTTTGTGGAGGTTCCCAGCATCCTCCTTGGTCTCCACTGCAGGTGCCCCCATAGAGGAACCATGCTCCACCAGAGTGGTGAATGAATTGTGGAGAGGCACAACCAGAGGGAAGCACCTCTGTTCCACCACTCTCACCCTCCCTGAGCCCACCATGGTCCAACTACTCCTCTTTCTTGGCAACCTCTGAGGTAGATATTGATGTGTTTTTCATGTTTCTTCACATTTGGGCAGCTTCATGACCCACAGGGGATGGGTATTTAATGGAATGGAGTCAGGGAGAAAAATTGGACAAAGTTCTTTTGGTGGGGGGAGACTTCAGCCAGGGAAAAAAATGATTAGAAAATGGGTGGGTTTAAGCCCATATCTGATGCACTGCTCTGGGGTATATACAGATGAATCTTATACATTTGAATTTTTAATGATTTGCATATCACTTTTAAGTCAAAACAAATAAGTTGTACCTTTTAGAGATGTTACAGGCATTCTAGAGCTGTCCCTTGCATTCAGTGACAGGTGAGCAATATGGTATGCACAGACTATTGGAGCCCCACTATAGTCAGGCTTGTGCCCCCCAAGTGAAGCTGACCTTCTCATCCCCACACTCAGGCACATTTTGACAAAGGGCAAAGGAGACTGCAGGAGTATGCACCTTTGAAATGACTAGGGGTATTATTTTACTACTATTTTTTACATTATTGATGGAGAGTTAGAGATTAATGAAGGCCACCACACGATTTACAAGGGCCTTGCTAGTAGAACAGTGGCCTCCATTATTCTCCAACTCACTATCATAACGTATAAAATAGTAGTAGAAAATAGCTCCATTCATTTCAAGGGGGTACGCCCCAACACTCCGGCCCATGGACAACATCTCTTAAAGACTCCTGCCTCTGGCTCTCTAGTACTCAAGTAAGAGACTTTTATATATATATATATATATATATATATATACCTGGTGGGATGTCTGCAGCAGCATGGCCATACCCACTACAGTGTGTGTGCATGGGGGAGGACTGGCCATGTAGGTGGGTGTGTGTCAAGTTATTGCTACTTTTGTGTTTGCACCTCAAAGTCTGCTTGTGTGGAAACATTCAAAACTATGGAGAGAAAATAGTAGGTGTACAGGCCCGACAATAGCAATTAAGTGGCTTTGTAGATAAGTTTGTGTATTGTGGATGGGAAAAAACACATTTCCATTGGTATGTGTGCTACAGTTCAACTGTGAAAATGAGATGAGGGAGAGAAGAAAACTAAAAAGCATAACAGTGGCTACAAGCATGATGCATGCATGCAGATGTGTACAGTATGTATTGAAGTACAAGTGAGCCACATGTATGCAGATAGTATGGCTTTGTGGTTAAAGGCACTGAACTGCAAGCCTGGAGACTTGGAGGCATGAAGACCTGGATTTGAATCTCATCAACCCCCACTTGTGTATGGTGTGATCCTGAGCAAGTTGCTTAACTTTTACATGTGCAGGTATCAGTGACCACTTGCTTTTTGCACACATTCCACATGCATGCATTCTTTCCCAATTTAACATAAAAATCATGGTTTCCACACTTGCTTGCTGCATGCTTGCCATATGCATGCAATAGGTTCCTATTTAACAATTAAATCATACCTGCAGCACACATATCACTTGGGTAGTTTTATGTGTGCAGTATGAAAACATTTCATATAATTATTTCTACATGGCCTGATGCCTTCATTTGATGACATTACCTGGGTCTGGTGCCTTCCTCATTTCCATACACAAAATGAAATATTTTTTTAATTGTCAGACCTAGAAGGCTGTAGACTCCTCCTGCCCTTAGGCTTCTTCTCCCTCTTCAAAAAGCTGAACACAAAGTGATTTGACTCCCCCATTGCCCTCTTATTCCCTTACAGAAATAATGTGTTTTATTTCTGAACATGTTATTTATGATTAACTATATTCTGCATTTCATTTCCTTTTACCTCACCTCCTACCCCAATACCCTTGTCCTTCTTCTTACCACATAGTGTTTATACTGACATTATTGTTCCCTTTGTTGGTATTGCTTGCTTTGCAGTTATTGTGTCCTTGTGCCTAGAGTATAATGAAGCTGTTGACTGAGGAATATGTATTTACTGTGTCAGTCCCCTTTTACCAGGTGGGTGTGGAAGATGCCCATTATAGTGTTTCCAGGTAGCAAGCCTCCTGGCACCGATCTTGTCAGAAGGAACCTGCTAGGTGGAGGCACCGCACTATTTTTATGGACTTCAGATAAAAATCCACAAACCCCGGGACCATCTGTCCCAAGGCTGAAAGGCTCCAGTCCACTGCAAGAGACACCAGGCTGTGCCACACTTTAGGGACAAGGGTACAAATAAAGAAATATGCTTGTTAGAAATAAGGTACAGTGTATTGGCTATATTGCTCATTTCATTGGCATTTAATGAGTGGCAAAATGCAACGTTTGAGTTTGAAAACAATTTTTTCAAATTTAATCTTTACCTATTTCTGTTTATTTCCACATTTTTATAACAATGACATTGCCACTACATGGAGTGTAGCTGGTGCTGAAGTAATCACAGTCATCAGCCTGCCTGTTTTGTAATCCCTGTCCTCACTCCTCTTTCTCCTCAAATCCAGATTAGGGGTGCACCAAATAATACTGTTTGTGACAAATACTGAACTTTTT
The DNA here is from genome assembly GCA_016271365.2 of Neoceratodus forsteri. Lineage (NCBI taxonomy): Eukaryota > Metazoa > Chordata > Ceratodontiformes > Ceratodontidae > Neoceratodus > Neoceratodus forsteri. The sequence continues at coordinate 141,766,390 of JADMNL010000029.1, read as the reverse complement.
GCAATTACAGATACTGTATCACTCTTAAATACTTGTGTTTGTCTTAGACCACATAAAGTACTATCAGACCTTGACGGAGGCTGGTGTTATCCACACATGATAACTCCTCCTAATTATGTGAATGCATATTTTATTGATACTTCTCAAACCTATGGTCTTGTTCCACCATTAATATCAAACACAAGTCTGAAAGGTAAAAATCTTTTTTTAAAACACTAAGACACAAACAAATATAAATACAGATGCAGATGCAGCTACAGATACTAGAGACACAAATACTACAGACACAAATACAAATACTAGCAACACAAATACAAATACAGCTGCAGATACAGATACTAGAGACACAAATACAAATGCAGATACAGATGCATATACAGATTCTAGAGACACAAATACAAATACTACAGACACAAATACAGATACAGATACTAGAGACACAAATACAAATACCACACACAAATACAAATACAGATGCAGATACAGATACTAGAGACACAAATACAAATACTACAGACACAAAAACAAATACAGATACAAATACTAGCAACATAAATACAAATACAGTTGCAGATACAGATACTAGAGACACAGATACAGATACAAATACAGATGCAGATACAGATACTAGAGACACAAATACAAATACAGATGCAGATACAAATACTAGCAACACAAATGCAAATACAGATGCAGATACAGATAATAGATACACAAATACAAATACTACAGACACAAATACAAATACAGATACAAATACTAGCAACATAAATACAAATACAAATACAGATGCAGATACAGATACTAGAGACACAACTACAAATACTTCAGACACAAAAATAAATACAGATACAGATGCAGATGCAAATATCAGAGGCTCAAATACAAATACCACACACACATATAAATACAGATGCAGATACAGATACTAGAGACACAAATACAAATACTACAGACACCAATACAGATACAAATACTAGCAACACAAATACAAATGCAGTTGCAGATACAGATACTAGAGATACAGATACAAATACAGATGCAGGTACAGATACTAGAGACACAAATACAAATACCACACACAAATACAAATACAGATACAAATACTAGCAACACAAATGCAAATACAGAAGCAGATACAGATACTAGAGACACAACTACAAATACGTCAGACACAAAAGCAAATACAGATACAGATGCAGATGCACATATCAGAGGCTCAAATACAAATAGAAGAGGCACAAATATACAAATACCAGAGAAAGAAATACAAATACAAGAGACATAAATACAAATACAGATATGGATACAGATACAGCTACAAATACCAGAAACACATATGCAAATATCAAAAACTGGCACCATGCATGCTCCATTAAAGGCTAAACAAATAAAAGTAATGTTTTACACATACTGCATCAGAGGATAGGGATTTATTATGTGTAACCCAAAACTGTAGACCCCCCTCTTATAAACAACATTTTAATTAATTAATTAATTTATTTATTTGGTATATCAGTTTACAACCTTTGAGCCAGAAGTTCTTATCCAAAAGTACCTCGTCACATGAAAGACAGAAGGTAATACAGACAGGGTATTACAGCAGTTACATAGAGCATGTGCTACACATTTGTCACAGACATTACTGACAGTATTTACAGTAAGTACAGACTTTATTTACAATATTTGGATGTTGATATTTATATCTTCACAGCAGAGAGACATTATTAGCTTGAGAAAGCATCTGAACAGAGTAGTCAGTCCTAATCATGGGTTTGGCAATTCTTGACGTAGGTTGCAATTCGTAATGGACTTTGTCAGAGAATTAGAATCAGAAAGGGTGAGAGAGTGAAATGTTAGTTGCAGTTACAGGAGCGGGTAAGGAAGAGGTGGTTTCGAAGAGTGGTTTTGAAGTGGGCAATCTTGGGTGCACTAGTGATGGTGTTTGGGAGTGCATTAAACCGTGTGGGGGCCCTGGAGTGGAAAGATCTCTGAATTAAGCTGTCTTTACAGGTGGCATTGTGAGGCAGTATATAAATATAGACATGTGATAGAGCACCCTGCAGTCCACAGAGGGTATTTTTCTCTATCCCAGGCCTTGGCCACTGAGACTGCCTGGATCAGCATTGCTGCTGTCAAGGTTCCCTCTCTGGCAAGAGCTCAGATGGCCCCTTTCCTTCATCATCTACCCTCTACACTCCCTATAGTGAGGGTCTCTGCTCTGGGTAGGGCACACTTAGTCTCTGTCTCTCTGTTTCTGAGAATTTTACTATGCACCACTTTATCCAGGTACCCTTCCCTCAGAGATGCAGTCAGAAACAACCAGTTACTCCACTCTTTTGAAAAATAACTGCTGTATTACTAAACACTGGTTGTCCAAATACATCAGTAATATTCAGATATATATACATACACTATTTACATACAGTCAGACAATAGCACATGTACAGGATTACAAAAGAAAGTGTGTACACTTGTGCAGGTTAACACTTCTCTCTTCCTTGCCAATTACAAGATCCTCTTACCTTACTGTCCACACTACTGTTTGTTTCCATAAGTCTCTCTCTACAAACACACAGTCTGGCTGTCTCCTTGGACCCAGTCACACACATACCCTAGCAAAAAGGTAGCTTAAAAGAACTGGAGTGAAGCATTTTGTACCCTCTCCCCCCCCCCTTGGTCTTTTGTTCTAGTGAGGATGTGATGTCATTTTCCTGTATCCAAATTAATATGCTTAGCTGAAACCTCTTCAGACCTGGAATTTGGATGATGCCTATCTTGCAATATTATATGTCCTCTGCATCTCAGGGACTCAACGGCCTCTTGAAGATTATTTAGCAGCTGAAAGAATGCAGTCGATACAGAATGCCTTCAAACCTTTGTTTACTAATGACCCCATTCTCCCTTCAGGGAGTCTTTTACAATGATGGTCCACACCACCTAAGAAGCCCTGCTGGGATGTTGAAAATCTTCCAAATAGGCCAGTTTCCTCACAGTTGAATAATGCCTCCTGACACCCACTGTTACAGAAGGTGAACTGACAGTTGACAAAATAATTCAGACTACCAGCAAAAGTTGTCTAGTCATCAAAAGGCCACAGACTTGTCAGAACTGAACCATTAAAGTCTGATGACACTGGAGTTCTAGATTAAGCCTCTCCCTAACTTGACCCCCCTCCAAGTCCCACAAGCACTTTTAACAGCTGCCCTCTCCCTGACTCCTGATTGTTTTGCAGGGGAAGTAGTCAGAATTTCAGGGTATATCCATGATACTAACCACTCTGCCTCCACCTGTCAGTCTTCCAGTTGCCCTCTACCTACAGTCAAATGACTGTATGTGATGGGGTCAGGCAAGCTGTGAGAGGGGGTGATTGAGTCAGACTGAAATTATGAGTATTGCTGCAATCCTCCTCCCCACTTTGTGGCTCTGGACTTCGGGGGGAGGCAGCTGTTAAATAAGTGTTTAGGGGACTGGTAGGTCAGGTTGGGCATCCAAATCCAATAGCATTGTGAGCGCTGCACCTTAGGGAACTGTATTATCCCAACAGCAGGCTGACAAGGTAAGAGACAAAAAGCCAACACCAATCCAGAACCGTGGAGGAAGCTTTTAATATAAAGAGATCGAGGGCTAATTCCGTGAATTTAGTATAGTCCTGAATTAAAAGTGCATATTTTCAACAAACTCAGCATCCACATAGCAGCCCCCACTTTTAATCTAAAACACATCAACTCCTGGCACAGTAAAAGCCAGGGTCCAGAATTTTTTTGTAATAGAAATATGAGGGGAAGAATAGGGAAGGGTATTGAGCATGGCAAATTACTGCTGTGTGGAGGTGTGGCCCAGGGACCGGCTGGGGATGATTAGAGGTTTTTATGTACTGAGGAATTAATATTTGTCCATGCATCCCCCCTACACTGAACCTTTGTAGTGGATCTCAAATCATTTTCAACATGAAACAAATAAGAGAACTAAGGATTTGTTAGAGATCAAGATGGTGCAGTTATAGTGCCACCAAGCTTATTTGCATCTTAGGCGTAAGACCTATGAGGAGAGATCTGGCATACTCATGTTACAGTATTTACCCTAAAACCAGCAGGCTGAGAAGGGAACTGAGCACAGTGCTATAAATACTAATGGTGATGTGTACAGTGAGGCATACACAGTTATGAAATGGGCCATGAAAATCCTACAATCTCATTGGTTGAAACATGTCACATGACTCTTGGTTATTTTCTTTTTTCTCACTAATATTTTAATAATAGTGAAAGATAACAGAAAGTAAATTCATTCAGAATACATGCAATCAGACTGTTTTAAACATAGCAGTAAAACATGATATAACAAACAAAACAAAAATAAAATATAATAAGACTATTTCAAGAAATATTCCAGACGGGAAGGGTATTAGACATAATAAACATAATGATTAGATATGCAGTGGGGGTGGGTGAAGGAAAACAATTTCCCTCTAAGAGGAATCAGTAATATTATCATTTTCTATATTATGCCACAGTTTTTCAAATAGAAATGTATCTTCAACAGACTGCCACCGTTAAGAGTCACTGAACTCTGGGAGGAAATGGGAATTCCATAATTCTAGAACACACCATTTAGTAGCCATTGTATATAAAGAGAAAACCTTTTCATGCTCATTAATAAAGATGCAAGTCACAAGTGGGGTACCTCAGGGATCAGTCCTGGGGCCAGTCCTCTTCAATATCTTCATCAGTGACATTGCAGATGGACTGGAGGGTAAGGTTTGTCTGTTTGCAGATGACACCAAGATCTGCAACAGAGTAGATGATCCAGATGGGGTGGGCAGAATGAGAAGAGATCTAGATAAACTAGCAAAATGGTTGAAAGGGTGGCAACTAGGGTTTAATGCAAAGAAGTGCAAGATCATGCACATAGGGAAGAGAAACCTTGAAGCCACCTATAGGCTGGGAGGGGAGTTGCTAGCAGTCACAAAGGAAGAAAGAGACTTGGGCATCATCATCACAGATGACCTGAAATCATCCAAGCAGACCACTAAAGCAGTACGTAAAGCTAGGGGGATGTTGGGGTGTGTTAGTAGGGGTATCACAAGTCAGAATAGGGAATAATACTCCCTCTTTATAAGACACTGGTTAGGCCCCATCTGGAGTACTACGTAAAATATTGCTGTGTCCATGACTGCTGGGAGAATGTATGAGCTGGCGCTGTCACACTATAGCTTTAAGAGCTTAGTACCTGTATTTAGTGCATATGGCCTGTGCTGGGTCTGAGTGCTTCGTGACTTGTGACCAGCCAGGTAATGCTCCTATTAAATCTACTCTTGCACCGGATAATAGTGCAGATGGAGCCCTATTGAATGCTGTAAAAGTCTATTTTTAAAACTGAACTGATTGTTCATAAAATTGGACTTTACAGTTGGACTGCTAACTATCTGCCCTTCGGCAGCCATCTTGTTACTTTGACCTTTCTTTTCAATCACTGGGGACTCAGGGGTCCTTCGTGGTTCTTCAGCTGTGGCTGCTGGGAAGAATAAAGGATTGTGTGTTTGGTACCTTCCAAGTGGTCAATAGGAATGCTGAAACTGTGATTGACAACCTCATCTTCCAATGGGATTACAATATTGTGTTTTCTTCCGTTAGAGAGGGACTATGGAAGAGTACAGTCCTAAGGGAGCCTCCAGAGAGTGAGGAGGCTCAGACTATGTGCTCTGCAGGAAAATTTGGAGGCCTGTCTTGGTTTCCACAGCAGATAGCCCAGTGTGGTCTGCTTGAACTCAAATATTTGCAGCTATTAACAGAAGCTTTGAGGAGAAAGGGAGTTTTCCTCTGCAAGCTGAATCTGTTGGTCTGCCTGAACTGCATCGGAGACTGTTTGAGACAGCAAAGCTGAATTGCTGTGATGTTTGAATCCTGAGTCAAGCTGCCAGGCCTGAACTTGGGGACCGAGCCTGCTACAAGTGGTCCCCCAAGCCAAAGAACTGTTTTGTCCAGAGCCACACCTGCCAGACTGGCATCTTCAATGAAAACCAGCCAGAGTGAGTTTGCCAAAGCCTGTTTGTTCAGAGACTGTATCCTGCTTTCCAGACCAAAGTGTCAAAGACTGTATCCTGGGCCAAAGCTGCATCTAGACCAACATGGGGAGTCAGCTACTTACGCAACAGTCAGCACTGGTTTGTGGCCACTTTGGGGGTTATGCCTAGATGTGGAGGTGAGTTGTGCTAGCCCTGGTCCTTTCTGCCCGTCCTTGTTTACAAAGCCAGAAGTAACTCATTTAATGTGAGACTCCAGAAGTTTCAGACTGCGCTAGGGAGACACCCCTCTCAATGTCATTCCAAGAACTGAGGTTTTGCAGAACCATAATTTTGGAGCTAGCCCTGCAGCAAATGTTCCAAAAATGCCCTTGTTTCAAGTCTGCAGTTAAAGTACTTGTGCAGGCCACTGGACCTAGGATCACAAGTGACAGTTTGTCCCAAGTTCATCTACTTGTTCTTTAATGTTAAATCAAGTTTGCATGGTTAAAAAGGTTAATCATGTCTTACATTTATGTGCAGCAACATAGAATTTGACGGCAGATAAGGACCGCTTGGCCCACCCAGTCTGCCCATTTCCCTACCTACTGGATAAGCTGCAGATCCTAGTTAACCAGCAGCCTACTTCTTCTACCCCCACCCCCCAGAACTGCCTTATAACTATCCCATGCATGCTTGAATTCCACCACTGATTTTGAGCAGTGTGCACATTGGCCAACCAGCTGCAATGCACCAGGCCTGCAACGATTCAGTCTGGGTACCCAGCAAAGATAACTGGCATTGTCCATTTGGACTGTTAATTTCTGTCTTAAATGCCGTTACCAATTCAAAGCCTATGCAGTTACCCAACCTTTAATTTGCATCCCCTACCCCACTGTTTATGCCACCAATAAATGAGGTTTACTGTTTGTTTAAACACCACTGTCCATGAGCATATTATTACAGAGTGCATGTTTCCTGTGTCTAGCTGTAAAGTGCACATTGGTGCTACCACTAACTATTCCTTGCAGGCATCCAGGGGGTATCTGCAATATCCACAGCCCTGTTGGTAAGCGTAGCCAGTGTGAGCATATTATTAGCTATCTCCAATAACTGTACAGTTTTATGCCTGCTGAATTGCTGTATGCTATTTCACGTGTGGGACCACTGGTTGGGGCAGTGGGTAGATACAGCATCCCAGAGGGTTGGACTAGCTTGTCATCAGGCCCACTTACTTTTCACTCTTGGTGGAGGCACCATGCCATTTGTTTATCTTCTAGTAACGAACCCCTTTTACCATCAGAAACAGAACCCAGGCCCCCCTCAACCTGTACTGTAGTCATCAGGCAGGAGTAGTAGCTAGCTGGTACATGGCGTCCGGGTTCCACTGCTGGGAGTGGGTTATTGTTGGTCGTGTTGCATGAAATAGGTATTCCTAAGTTTAAACTCCCTGTACATCTAATGTGATTTGTGAGACTGAGCTGGAACCCTGACTTGTGCTCCCTGCAGTTTTCATGTGGTCTGAGTCTGACCTGGAAGCCTGGCCTGTTGATTAGATACCATGTGATCTAGCTCATGTGCGCCACAGTGTAGCTGAAGCTGATGATGAGGTTGAAGCAGGGAGTTTGAGAATGTCTTGTGTTTGTTTCTGTGTGTCAGATAGGTAAGTGGATAGCTTATTAGCTTTTAAAGCAATGTTTGTGGAAATGTTGCTAATGGTTTACTGCTGTTTGTATATATGTTTCTGTGGTAGTTTTGGAACATATTTTGTTTTCATTACGTGTTAAAGATATTTTCTTGTGTGTGCAGCACTGAGGCTTTTTGAAATTGGATTTGAGTGTGAAGAATGCTTTTCAAAGTTGTTGGATGGATTTCCTTTGAAGTTTTTGGATTCTTGAGCACTGTTGCTGTGGTGGTGGTGGTGGTGGTGGGGTGCTAATTTAGCCCATGTGTTCTTTTTAATTTGCACAATTTCTTTTTTATGTTGTTGGGTTGTCTGATTTGCATTGTGACCTTTTTGACCCTGAGCTTATGTCATTAGCATATTGACCTTTTCGACCCTGACTGGTTGTGCTTTCAATTAATGCACCCCTATCATGTCATGGGAGCAGAGTATGTGCTAGTAGCTTCATTCAGTACCATGTGATGGGCTCCTGACCAATTAGAAGCCAGAACTGACCAGTCCCCATTTTATGAAAAACTTTAATTCGCACAGATGGCAGTTCACATGTGGAATAACCTACTCACTGGGGTTATGGAGACTATAGCAATGTTTTGGCTTTCAAAGCAGGACTAGACTGATTCCATAGGGAGAATGGCATTGAGGGTCATGCATCAGGTGCAAGGGTAGCAAGTCCACTGAGAACTGTGGGTGTGTCTGTGGTCAGACTTGGTCTTGTCACTGCCATATGGCTGGAAGGGCAGACAAGATGAATTCTCAAGTCTCCTCCATTACCAGGATATTAGGTACTTATGTTAACCAGTTCTAGAAAAAGAACCTCCTAAAACCTGGCTGGTTCTACAATTCAGAATGAAAAAGAGCCACAATGTTAACAAACTGTTCTAGCAGTTTGAAATGCAAGTTAGTGTTTATCATGCAATAGCATATCATTTGTATGGAAATATATTAAAATGGCAATGTTTAAAGAGTTTTTTTTAACAAGAACTTGTTTTGGTTCTAATTACGTAGGTCTGGTTCTAAATAAAACCTGAAGAGGTTAATCCATAGAGGCACAATTTAGCTTAGTAGTTACAGGACAGCACTAGGTTTGAATCCTATAACTACTACAGTACTTACTCACTGTGTGAACCTTAGAAGGTCACTTAATTTTCCTGTGAATAATTTCTCTGTGATCTATTTCTATTCTGTATGACTCATCCTGTATGCTGAAAATGGCATCACTAGTTCTCTCCCCTTCAGCTCCTGGATTGTAAAGTGCTGAGATACAGATGGTATGAAAGTGCTGTATAAAACCACATACCTTTACAGACCTCTTCTTCATTTAACATCTTTAGACATGTGAACTGTGTGTAACCCCTAGATGGAGCTATCCCAGGGGCTACTACCCCTGCCTGATTTGCCACTAACAGGTTGAGGGGCCTGGATCCAATGGCGGGTGCCTCCACCCAGAGGTCAGGGTTTGCAATAGTTAAACTAACTTGGTCACAGCCTCTGGGACACTGCAACCCCTTTCTTCCCACTAGTGGCCCACACAATATATCAGAATTACCTTCACAGTATACACTTACCCCCAGGACTGGTTCCGCACTGGGACCTCCTGTGAAATGAGATACAGTGCAACAATCACAGTACAGTACTTTAACATAGACAAATACCTCAGGCAGTACAACTTTGCTAAACAAGCAGCTCTGATTTATTTGGGGATATAACAAGGACAGGAAATCAGGTTAATTAGCTTATCACTCTAATAATCTACTATGGCTCTGTGCACAGGCCTATCCCTATCAGTTACTGTCCCTGGGTACCCAAGCCCTAGTGGCTAGTCCAAACCGTGGCAGCTGGTAGGGGCCCTTTCACACAGAGAAAAGGAAAATTAAACAGTCAGCAGTACAGTAATTCCATTTGGATTTAATGTGGCAATTCAACAGGGAGCGACCCTGAATTAGTACTCACGACCTCCAAATAAGATAGGGTCCTTCAATGTCAGCAGGGCTCACTTGAGGTACACAAACCTCTTCACACATTTATATAAAAGAAAGCACTATACCAGGCAGGCTGCATCTGTATCCCGATCGCAATTACTGCACAATACCCAGGAGAACACACAGCAGATTCAGTTCCTGACAGACCGAGTGCAATTTTCAGCAATTCTTCCAGTCTTCTACAGGGTGAGCCTGGTTTCTACTCTTCAGAGATCCTTTGATTCTTTTCACAGGACGGATTCAGTCCTAACAAGCTGCAGACCGGAACTCTGGGCCTTACACACGTTTTTTGACTAAAACTGCACACTGAAAAAGCACAGGGCTCCTTCCTTCTTCACTGCCAAAGCTCAACTGAAACTCCAACCGACAAAACCGGGCTCTTCCTTTGAGTTCCTCCCAGTTCTTGACTGGATTGGCTGTCACTCACAATAGACTGCTGCTGTTGGTCCAAAAGGCACTGAAGTCTAAACTACATCTCCCAGAGTCACTGCCCATACAATCCTCTTGTGGCTGGCTCAGATTATGAGTCCAAGTTCTGATTTAGTCCAAGGCACCATTTTAGAGCTAGCTTACCCCACACTGATTGGTCCAGTTCAGCAGTTCAAAACTAGAATGGGGAACTAGCAGACACAGTTCTGACTGCAAAGAAAGCAGGTTAGACAAACTGTAATTTTATTATTACTCTAAATAATTTCTGGCAAACAGTTACATCTTTCAGATAGGTTCCTTTGCACCTAGTGACTGCAAAAATGAAGTGAATTGGCAGCAGCTCAGTGGTACTCAGAGAAGCACACAGTCCCCCATACAAACTAATTATGTCTGCAAGCAGACAGCTCTTAAAGAGACAGTACCAGAGGCTCTAAAACACTCACTGATAAATGGCTTAAATGCCAAACACCATTCAGGCTTGGAGCATTCAAGCAAGCTCCTGGAAGTCTTTTGGGAACCCCCATTTGCAGGGGTTACACCCTTCCTGGCCTGGGAAAGCTTGCGTCCGGTCAAGCAAGTACCCATAAGTTTCAACTGCAACCATATACATTTGCATTAGGCTCGCACATGTAATCATCAGTCAATATATCATTTTACCAAGAACACATTTCTGAAACATTGCAGTATCGTCACACTTTACACAGTATTACATACACATTGTACCATAACTCAAGTTATTACCTCTTGTACATGAAACCTGAAGAGAGGGGCCTTCCTATCAGTTACCTTGGGGCTGGATGGGGCAAGGGCACCATACTTAGAGGGCAACACAAGTAACTTGGAGTTAGCACTGATGCTCAGTTTGGGCAATGAGCTAGGGACACATACACTCCTTTATGGACAACATTGAGAGGCAAGTCCACAGGCCTCCCAAGTGAATCATAACTGAGGTGCACCACAGGCTTTACAGCTCGACCAGTCTTTCTAGGGGAACTGTTATAGTCTCTGCACTCTGAGCCTCATTTTCAGCATTGTCCTCACTTGTCAGGGAGTCTCTATGGGGGTAGAGAGGCTAGAACTTGGGGCACTTTCAGCTCCAGGAGTTACAGTTTCTGAGTCCACAACATTTGGCTCGCATGGAAGCTTTCGGACACTGGCAGTGGACTGTCAGGGCACTCAAAATACTCTTCTTGTTAGTGTATCACCAGTCTGCCCCAATCTATCATTTCCTCCTAAAGCTCAAACAGTTCAACCATGCACAATGATTCCATTTCATCTGATCTGATGCTTTGCACTTCACTTTCTGGGAGCATTGGCTCCAGGGATGAAGCTGGGGCTTAGACAGTCCAGAAGGCCCAGCTTTGTCTCCAGTATTGACTAGGGATTGCCCCGAAACAATTGACTCAGTTCGTGAGAAGGATAGTATTCAAAGTCACTCTCACTTTCTTCTGATATGGACTGACAGTCATGCTCAACTGGGACTTGTGGAGGGAACACTTTAACTTTGCTTCTGTAGGTGCAGACTTTCTTGATCTTTTCTTAGCAGCAGCTCTAGTCACTGGTCCAGAGGGGCATCTTCTGGGGCTCCAGACTCAATCAGGATTTGTCCAATGGGCAGTAAATGATTTCTATGCATTGTTTTACATCTTTGAATTATTCTCAGGCCTTACTTTGTACACTGGCAGATCATCTAGTTTGCCACTACAATGTGAGGGAGATGGTGCCATCTGTCAGCAATCTTGTGCTTGCCATGCAGTCCCAGATTTCTTAGCATACCCGATCTCCCTCCTGGAGTTCCTGTGCTTTCACCTTTTATCATACCTTTCTTTGTTGGCCAGATTTCTTTTGGCAGCCATGGTTTGAGCCAGTTATACGCATGAGTTAGCTGGGCCTTTAACTTTTGCACATACTGTAAATAGTTGTCAGCTTGAACCCCATCAGAGAGACCCCAAACACACATCTACTGGTAGTCGAGCTTCTCTTCCAAACATCAGGCGGTAGGGGAGAATCCAGTGGCATCACTTTTGGTGCAGTTATAAGCATGTACCAGGGTGCTAATTTGTTGGCTCCATCTAGCTTGTCCTTTGGGTGCAGGGTGCCTAGCATATCTAGCAAAGTCGGTTGAATGCTTCAGGCTGTGGGTCCCCCTGGGGGTGGTAAGGAGTGGTTCTGGACTTTCGCACTCCCCACAGAGAAAGCATCTCTTTGATCAGACGACTCTCAAAGTCTCTCCCTTGATCAGAATGGATTCTTTGTGGAGCCCCATAGTGAACAAAAAAGTTTTCTACAAGTACTTTGGCCACAGTGGATGCTTTCTGGTCTTTGGTGGGGAAAGCTTGGGCATATCTCGTGAAATGGTCAGTGACCACCAGCACATTACTGATATTTCTTTGATCTGACTCCAAACTCAGAAAATCAATACAGACCAGCTCCATGGGTGCACTGGTGGTGATGTTAACAAGGGGGGCAGCCCTCTGGGGCAAAGCTTTCCTCTGTAAGCAGCGACTACAAGTTCGAATGTGTTGCTCCACATCAGCCCCATCTTAGGCCAATAGAATCTGGATCTCACCAAGTCAAGTGTTCTGTCTATACCAAGGTGCCCCATGTGGTTGTGCAAGGACCTCAGTACTGAGTCTCGAAGGCAGTGGGCAGCACTAGTTGTTGTTTGTCTACTTGTCCCCTCTGTCTACTGTTTCTCTGTATAACAGTTTATTGATCAGTTTCAACTTAGGACCTTCTTTGTATAACAGTGCAGTTCTCAAATCAGTGGAGCGTAATTTGGACAATCTTTTCCTGCATAGAGGGCTTCTAAAGCTGCTTTGATCATGGGATCGCGGGATTGAGCCGCCGAATACTGTCATTGTCCAGCTGAGGCAGTGCACCAATGTCTATGCAGAAAAGTGGCAATAAGCAGCAGGTATGCAATTCTCAGAGGCTCCCAAGCAATCCACCATGCAGTCCCTGCGTCCGTGGACATTTGTTCCTCCCTGTCAAACTTCCGGCAGAGTGCCCGAATGTCAGGTTCTGCCAATCGGACCCAATCATTCTGGGGAACAGGCCTCCGGGAGAGAGCATCAGCATCTATGTGGTTCAGACCTGCTCGGTATTCGAGCATAGTCATATGTAGATAATGCAGAAAACCACCTATGGCCAGTGGCATCCAACTTAGCTGAGGTCTGCACATAGGTCAAAGGATTATTGTCAGTTTTACTAGTATTTTAGCCCCATACAAGTACTCATGGAATTGGTCAACAATAGCCCACTTCAAAGCTAGGAACTCTAACTTATGTACAGGATAGTTCTTTCGGATGGGGTCAGGCTTCTACTGGCAAAGGCCACTGGTCTCAGGCCATTCTCGTGCTCTTGGTACAACACAGCCCCCAACCCTTGCAAGCTAGCATCAGTGTGCAGGACGTAAGGTTTTCTTGGATCGGCATAGGCCAGCACTGGAGCATGGGTAAGTTGATATATGATCTCATGAAAAGCAGTCTCACAATCAGGAGTCCAGCGGGCCCCAAATACTTCACTTGGATGAAAATACACTCTTTCAGTCTTGAGGGACGCTGACTTTTGGTATTTTTGTGGGTTGGGGATACCCTGAGTAAGGTTAAGTAAAGGGCGGATCACTCTTGAATAGTCCTTGATGAGTACTGATAATAACCACAGAATCCCAGGAATCTTTGCAGTTCTTTTAGATTTTTGGGCTGTGGCCAGGTGGTCAAGGCCTCAACTTTACTTGGGTCGGTCTCTATTCCTCGGTGGATACTATGTGTCCCACATACTTTACTGATGTTTGAAAGAATTGACACTTATCAATGGACAGTTTAAGGCCAAAGTCCTCCAGTCGGTCCAATACCTTAAATAATCTGCTTTCATGTTCCTCCAGTGAGCTGCCAAACACAATAACATCATCTAGGTATACCAGGCACTCTAGTAAGTTCATGTCCCCACTGCACGCTCCATCAATCGTTGAAAAGTGGCTGGGGCACCTGAAACCCTTGAGGCATCCTCATGAATTCATAGAAGCCAAGCGGACAGATAAAGGCAGTCTTCTCACGGTCCTCTGGGGCCATCGGGATCTGGTAGTACCCACTGCGGAGATCCAGCACAGAGAACCACTTGCTCCCGCTTAGGCAGTCCAAAGCATCCTGAATGCGGGCATTGTGTACTGATCAGGGATAGTCCGCGGTTTAAGGTGCGATAATCACACACATCCTTACTGTTCCATTCTTTTCCTCACTACCACAATGGGGAAGCATAAGGGCTTCTGGATTCTTGTATTACACCAGCAGCTAACATCTCTTGCAGATGCCGTCCTCACATCATCTATGTCAGCAGGTGCCAGGCGTCGAGACCTCTCACGAAATGGTCTTTCGTCATGCAGCCGGATATTGTGCTCAGCTCCTTGCACGCATCCTACATCCCATGCCTTTAAAGAAAACACCTGGTCTCTCTGGGCAAGCTTCTCACTGATCCTCACTTTCCATTCAGCTGGCAGCGGGGAGTCGCCGAAATCAAACAAGTCAGGCGTTACTCTGTCATTCTTCCTTGAACTCTTGCTGCTGGGTAGCACTGCAGTGTCTGCACAATGCACATTAGCCAGGATGCAACCTCTGTTTACTCGAATGTCTCTTTCAGACACATTATGAACTTGGACCATTACCCTTCTGGCATAAGCATGGGCTCTAGCGGGCAAAATACTAGGCTTGACCAGCAGTCCCTCTGGCAATTTTCCATCGCCTGGTGCATCCAACATTAATATTTTATTCTTAACATCCTTTCTGATACGGACCTCTCCTGTAAGGTACACTGGGCATTTGGCGCCAGGATCAGAGACTCAGGATCCTTCTTCCATACAATTCCGACCGGTTCCTCTGGTTCTGTTTTTCAGCATCTCTGTGCCTCATAGGCCTTCTTAATTAAAGCGGAACTCTTAAAGCTCTACTAGTCTTTGACCCTGTTTTCATAACACAACTGTGCCAGCCTTCCGAACATGAGCATTTGTTCCAATCAACAAAGGGACACCATCATACAGTCCAGTGGGGACACACTGAGGCTAGGGTCTCTACTTGTTCGGCCACTCCAGCCACGGAGGTGGGAAAGACAGCCAAGTCGGATATACCGGAATAGGGTAGGCCTTCTCCTTAACCCCATACATGCAGTCCTTCTAATGGTTGTAAGGTACGTCTGACAAATGCTTCTGATACCAATCCTGGAACATAATTGTCACTTGGGAGCCACTGTCTAATACAGCTCTTGTAGACACTCCATTCACCTTTACAGTGGTCTCCATGGAGGGACCCACTATTCTGGACCAGTCTGAGAGGCGGTAGTGGGGCCTGGGCAACTGACCTTGCCACAAAAGGACGTGAATTAGCATTTTGGTGCCCTCACTGGGATCATGTCGTGCACCTCTTAACCACTGATTTCTTCTCCAAGCTCTCCTTGTAGCCTATATGCAACTTTGTCAGTGTCTTTTGGGGACTGGCATTCCTTTTCATGTGCCCATCTTTCCCACATTATAGCAAAACATACTTTCTGGAGTTTGAGCTGGCCGAGGCGCCACACTGGAGCCAGGGGGGGGTATATAACTGGAAACCTGGGTGCCATCTCTGTCTGCGGCGTGATAAGCATTTGGGACATCTCGTCAGTTTCTCCACTTCCATGGTCAAAGAATTGAGTTTGGAGCTGTTATCAGCAGGAGATACATGGTGGGTACCCCCACCCCCATAACGAGATGCAGTCAGATATAGGTCAGGGCCCGTACTTGCAGGCGTGGCCTTCATAAAGGACTGTTTTGAATTCCGGATCTCTCTCAACAGTTCGCCCCATTGTGGCATATCTTTTCCTTGTCAGAGCACTCATTGACTGTCAACCTCTGCCCTGAACTTCACTTGATGGGTCACCCTCAGTCACTCGAGTTACGTAGCCACAGCTGTTGGTGCAGGTACCTCCGAGGTCGCCTTTTCTCAACTCCTCGAATTTCTCTCATTAACTCATCATAGGAGGGTGGGGATTCCAGTCGATTTGCCAGGCGCAACTGGAAGCAACAGCAGTTCTGAGAAGGGGGCAGACTTAAGGATTCTGTCCAGTCTGGTTCGGTCCAGTTCAATCGCTGGCAAACTACCCTTTCTGAGGCATTCTTGCAACAATTTTTCCAGCCGAGACATACACAGACAACAACTCCCTTGGTACTGTTGTGCATTTCTTACTCTCCACCATAGGTCCTCATCAGAATCTGGGCTCCATACACATTCTCAAGGCCTCAAGATAGGCCTGTGCAGTCGCTTCAGGGTTACTGGCCCGTTTAGCACGGATGGTAGCCAGGCAGGACCTCGGAGGCTCTCACTAACCCTCTTTCGCTTTTACGCCTTCCGAGCATTGCCATTCTAGCACTTGGGGGCAACATAGTCTATCCAGGTCTCCCAGTCATCCTCCCCTGGGGGTGGGAGGGTGCCAGAGAAGATCCTCAACCTTGGTAAGAGTCGTGACTAATGGCAGGTGCAGAAATAGGAGTCTGCATTGGTTCAGCCACCATACACGGGCACTGGAGCAGGAGAGGGTGTTGGGGGAGGAACACCCCCAGGTGGCAAGAATAGTTTCTTCAAGTCCTCCACAGTTTTCCCCTCTCCCAGCAACCATTCAGCAAATTTCTCCTCAAAAGTTTCAGATAGTGGTGGGGGCTGATTCCCCCACGGGTCTTTACTGTCCTTAGTTATCACTCTCCAAGCAGTGAGGGCTCCCTCTGGGGTAATGGTCTGTGGCACTTTGGAGCTATCTATGGGATCCTTAAACTCTACTAGGGCCAGGAAAGTGTGGGTGAGCAGATTAGCATGCCGACCCACCACCACAGGGTTTTGTAAACCTTCCACCTTGGAAAGTACTCCCTGCACAGTGTCCGTGATGATACCCAGGGATGTCCAGGATAAGCATAGCATTTTGGGGTCGATCTCCTCCCAGTACACCACTCCACCAGCGGTGCACAGCCACTTCTGTCGGGTACCCATTTTTTCTTAACAGTGGTTAGTAAATATGGTCACTAGAGGACACACAATCCCAGCGGTGAGCCTCCAAGATGTAACCCCTAGATGGCGCTATCCCAGGGCTACTACCCTGCCTGATTTGCCACTAACAGGTTGAGGGGCCTGGATCCAATGGCGGTGCCTCCACCCAGAGGTCAGGGTTTGCAATAGTTAAACTAACTTGGTCACAGCCCTCTGGGACACTGCAACCCCCTTTCTTCCACTAGTGGCCCACAATATATCAGAATTACCTTCACAGTATACACTTACCCCAGGACTGGTTCCGGCACTGGGACCTCCTGTGAAATGAGATACAGTGCAACAATCACAGTACAGTGCTAACATAGACAAATACCTCAGGCAGTACAACTTTGCTGAAACAAGCAGCTCTGATTTATTTAGGGGATATAACAAGGACAGGGAAATCAGGTTAATTAGCTTATCACTCTAATAATCTATTTCCATGGCTCTGTGCACAGGCCTATCCCTATCAGTTACTGTCCCTGGGTACCCAAGCCCTAGTGGCTAGTCCAAACCGTGGCAGCTGGTAGGGGCCCTTTCACACAGAGAAAAGGAAAATTAAACAGTCAGCAGTACAGTAATTCCATTTGGATTTAATGTGGCAATTCAACAGGAGCGACCCTGAATTAGTACTCACGACCTCCAAATAAGATAGGGTCCTTCAATGTCAGCAGGGCTCACTTGAGGTACACAAACCTCTTCACACATTTATATAAAGAAAGCACTATACCAGGCAGGCTGCATCTGTATCCGATCGCAATTACTGCACAATACCCAGGAGAACACACAGCAGATTCAGTTCCTGACAGACCGAGTGCAATTTTCAGCAATTCTTCCAGTCTTCTACAGGGTGAGCCTGGTTTCTACTCTTCAGAGATCCTTTGATTCTTTTCACGGACAGATTCAGTCCTAACAAGCTGCAGACGGAACTCTGGGCCTTCACACGTTTTTGACTAAAACTGCACACTGAAAAGCACAGGGCTCCTTCCTTCTTCACTGCCAAAGCTCAACTGAAACTCCAACCGACAAAACCGGGCTCTTCCTTTGAGTTCCTCCCAGTTCTTGACTGGATTGGCTGTCACTCACAATAGACTGCTGCTGTTGGTCCAAAAAGGCGCCGAAGTCCAAACTACATCTCCCAGAGTCACTGCCCATACAATCCTCTTGTGGCTGGCTCAGATTACGAGTCCAAGTTCTGATTCGTCCAAGGCACCATTTTTAGAGCTACCTACCCCACACTGATTGGTCCAGTTCAGCAGTTCAAAACTAGAATGGGAACTAGCAGACACAGTTCTGACTGCAAAGAAGCAGGTTAGACAAACTGTAATTTTATTATTACTCTAAATAATTTCTGGCAAACAGTTACATCTTTCAGATAGGTTCCCTTTGCACTCCTAGTGACTGCAAAATAGAAGTGAATTGGCAGCAGCTCGAGTGGTACTCAGAGAAGCACACAGTCCCCCCATACAAACTAATTATGTCTGCAAGCAGACAGCTCTTAAAGAGACAGTACCAGAGGCTCTAAAAACACTCACTGATAAATGGCTTAAATGCCAAACACCATTCAGGCTTGGAGCATTCAAGCAAGCTCCTGGAAGTCTTTTGGGAACCCCCATTTGCAGGGGGGTTACATGTGCATTTGTGGCACTCACATATGTACCTTTATACCTGTGATGTATGCCTTCCTGCATGTTCACTATTGTGAGAAATTCCTCTGTTGCCTGCCACAACCTTTTATTGGTATAGTCCAGCAGTGGTGATGCATGGTGGTTTGGTTTGGAACATTCAGAATTCAACATCTCCTCCTACAAATCCAACCATGCCATGGGACTATACCACACACACTCCCTCCTCAGATGTGCAGGCTCAGCATGCTTCACCTAAGAAAGTTCAGCATTCAGCATTTTGCTGGCCACAGCTGTTAGCTGAGCAGTTCACTGCTGATAGAGGCACAATACAAAATAATGAAGACCACATGTTCTCTCTGCTGGGGGCTGAGAGTCCTGTGGGGGAAGGGGGTTAAAGGTGAGAGACTTTATGTTTTTTTAAAAACATTAGACAGCACATGCAGGCTTGTGTCACTGGCTGGATTGTGGGGGGTTGAATGGGGTCAGTGCCTTACCTTCCGGGAGCAGTCAGTGAAAACTCATAACAGGATGTGTTCTGCGTAAAAGACTACAAGCTGTTTGTAAAATGAAGTTGGCCTCCCTGGAGAACCATGAAAACACAACAGCTTCTGAGGATACCAGAGTCCCAGAAGGACACTCTAGACCAGACAGATTAAGCTTCAGCACTTCTGTAGAAAGTGCTAACTTAGAGCTTGAAAATGTAACTTTCCCCTGCAGAGCACTGAAAGGCCATGCATGTGCAGCATGGCTCAGTTCCAATTATGTGCCTACCTAATGAATAAAATCAACAATGAGCTTGACGTGATGGCTTAATGCTGCGCCAGCACTGTAGAAAAAGTGGAACGTGGTGGTATACAAATTCCTGGAGGACTTTTAAAAATGTATGTAACCCCCCTACAAATGGGGGTTCCTAAAAGCCTCCTAGGAGCTTGCCTAGGTGTTCCCCTGCCTGCTGGCATTCAGCATTTAAGTCATTTGAATGGCACTGTGAGTGTTTGTAGAGCCTCCACATACTGTCTCTTTAAGAGCTGTCTGCTTGCAGACATAATTAATGCTTATGGGAGGCGAACTGATGTTTCCTTGCTTGAATCCCGCCTGATCTGGGGTGTAATCACTCCATTTTGTAGTCGCTGAAAGCGCAAAGGGAGCCCATCCGAAAGATGTAACTGTTTGCCTGTAATCATTTAAAGCGTTAGTGAAACTGCAGTTTGTCTAACCTGCCTTTATTGCAGCTGGGACTCTGTGTGTGTTGCCCCTCCGTTTTGGACTTGAACTGCTGTGCTGGGCCAATTGGGTTTAGGGGAGCCCTAAATGGAGACTGCTTGGGCCAACCAGAATTTGGACTCTCACTGGGGCCGGCTTACAAGGGGAATGTATAGCTAGCACTTATGGGAATTGTAGTTTGGACCTTGGCGCCTTTTTTGCACCAACAGAGGGAGCCCTGCAGTGATTGACAGCTGAATCCACCAACTGGACCTGTTGGAACCTAAGGGAAATGCCTTGAACTGAAGCTGGAGAGCCAGATCATTGTTACCAGTGAAAGGAGTAGGAGCTCTGTATTTTCTGTGGTGTACAGTTCACGCGGGAAGCACGTGAGAGACCTTGAAGTCAGCCTGAAGCCATTGTAAGCGCTAGTAGGACTGAATCCGAGTATCTGAGGAGAAGGAAGGCTGAAGAGTGGAAACCAGGCTCACCCTGTAGAAGACTGGAGATATTGCTGAATCGCGCTCAGTCTGTCAGGAACTAAAGTTGCTGTGTGTGCTCCTGGGTATTTTGCAGTAATTGCGATCGGGATTGAGGAGCAGCCTGCCTGGTATAGTACTTTCCTTTTACATATGAATGTGCATAGTGCTTGTGGGGAATTGCTATTTCCTGTCCCCTGTACTGTGTGCTGTGTGTTGAAGCTGGAAGCAAATCCCAGCTTGTCTCGGACTAAATCCATTTGATATCAGCTGCCTTGGGGTCCAGTCACAAGGACCTTGTCTCCATGCCCTTTTGTTTCTGGCAATCCAGAAGAACATCCACCATCCGGTTCTCAGCTTGGGTATTGTGAGTACAAATCAGGGTATTCCCCTGCAGCCTGTTATCAATTACAAGTGTGTCATCTAATTCTTATTGTTTCACTTCTTCATGGACTGAGCCATCTGGCTCCAGATTACAATTGAGTGTTGTGCATATATTTTCTTCTACAGGGCCCCATCTATCTGCACCTGCCGGCCAACTCCGGGCAACGGACCTGGCTAGTCCCCCCCCCAACCTGGGTACCCAGAGTGTGACTTTTCAGACCCTGTATGTGTGCACAGTACTGTAATTTGAATACTGCCAATTAACCTGACTCCCCCCATGTTCCATTCCCCTAAATAAACCAGATTTGATGTTATTGAACTTTATACTGTCTGAAGTGTCAGTACCTATAGAACAAGCATTGTATTGGGTTGTGGATGTTGATTAACCTTGTTTTACAGGGGGTCCTCAGAGACGTGCTGCTGAATCAGTCTCGAGGGTAAGTAGTACCTTATGAGTGAACAGGGTGTATATGTGTGGTATTGGGACTGTAACTCCTGTGTACTGTGTGAGCAACTAGAGGGAATAAAAGGGGGTCATGGTGTCCCAGAGGGCTGTGACCAAGCTAGTCTAACCACTATAAACCCTGACCTCTGGGTGGAGACACCCATCATAGAAGCTAGGCCCCTCAACCTGTCAGTAGTCAAGCAGGCAGGGGTAGTAGCCCTTGGGATAGCGCCACCTGGGGGTTACATGTAGCATTGTGTATGTTATTACCTAATAAACTAATAGCATAGTGGTAAAGAGCAGTGAGCGACAAACATGGAAAATGGGTGTTGAATCCCACAGCCACCACTTGCATACTGTGTGACCATGAGCAAGTCACTTACCTTCCATGAACTCCCAGGACACACTTGGAAACAAGCCTAGCATTATTGGGTCTTTTGTGGTCAAAAGTTGTAAAATAAAATAAAAACAAGTAAATAATACCGAAGAATTTAGGGCTGCAGAATGTGTGGCACAACTGGGAGCATCAGTCCCATTTAAAAAAATGTTACCTGCAATTTTGTTTGCTAGGGAAGAGAAACACAGTTTGTGTGATTTAAAAAAAGCCTATGTAACCTTATGGACAGTATATAGTTAAACAGATTACATTGTAATTAGTTTGAAAAGTGATTAGAATGGAAATCACAAAATGTGTTTGTGAAGAACAGTACACCTTATGTGCTGCACAACAGAAAGGGATAATTGCTTTGGTAGTGTAGAAGTGTTAACGAGCTGGTGATGGGTTGATAATGTTTAAATCTCTTTTATGTCTTGGCCAGGCTTCTGGAATGGAGGCATATAAGAGTATCCATGTATTGCTACTGGGAGTGGAGTTATTGAGAGAGGGGACTGAGATAGTCAGTTGCAGATCCACTTGATCAGCAGTCTACTTAACATTATACAAGCAGCCGGCCCGGTGATGCTGAGGGTTGAGGCACTGGATGCCACACCTCGCGCCACACTGGTGACCAGGGTTTGGGAACGAGCTCAGGTTGCTGGGGACGGCAGGGGAGGGAGAGGATTGAGCATCTGGAGGACAGCTCTCCTCTCCTGGGGAGGGACAGGGGTCCCTGTTTGGTGCTTTGCTGATCTCTGGCAGAGGTTGGAGATACAGCAGGCACTGAGGAGTAGAGAGAAGGAGTGGGGGAGTGACAGATGTAGGTTATGCCTTGACATCAGGGCACCAGCCACTCCCAAGGGGAAAACATAGAAAATGCCTCTCGGCTCTGGCGGAGACAGAGCACCGGAGCTTGCCCCTGATTTGCAGATACCCACCTGGCATCCTCCTGACCGATGTTACTGCAGTGTCAGGGCATTGGGGACTGCCGCATCCCCACCTGGGGGGTACAACCGAAGCTACATGGGCGACGGAGGATGGCCAGGTAGGGTGTGTGCCATGGGAGGATGACTCCATGTGCTCCAGAGGAATACCAGAGCTAAGGGGGTGAGAAGGAGGCATAAATAGTAAAATAACCAAAAACATTATACAAGCAAGTATTGTGCTTGTGCAACATAGATGGTTGTCACGTGTTGCTGCATATGCACAGCTGGTAATCGTAGAATGGTAAGCAGTTTGTAGGAACTATAAAGCTCTGTATGCTTATATAATGTACATTTTAATGTTCTGTGTCCCCATGTAGGAACTATCACTCCAATAAGCTACCTTAAAGGCACAGAAACCACGTGAATTTGAACACACCTCTTTCTAAGACAGAACATAGGGAGGCTGCATGCTAAGGACACAAAAAAAAAATAAACTGAAGAAGGAACAGTAAAATACAAAAGCTGTTGCTATTAGAAGGTTTAATACAAGAGTGTAGCACAAAAGAGTCTGGGTTGCTGACCCATCAGTGTAGCAGTAGTGTTACTACATATGATGCCAGTTACCTGGGTTTGGAAGTAGGCCCAGGACAATGGGAGCTGGCCAGGGGAGGAGGATTGAGCATCTCAGGGGACACTGTCCTCTGGGAAGGGAGGGCTACGTTGCCTCAATCTGTCTCTGTCGCCTGTAGACTCACATGTGGTAGTGCAGTAGATGGGACATACGAAGTGGGACAGAGGGATGTTGCAGACCATGCGGCAGGGCATACACATGCATGTTTTTCCACCTGGACAGCTGTCCTTGTGTCGACATCCGCATGGGGAGGGGGGAAAAAACAGCGGGGAAACTGAGGAAACAATCGCCTCCATCCAAGGACTGTAAGTGGCAGTATGGCCAGAAGGCAGTACATCCAACTGCTGGCCAGAGCAGCAAAAACACAGTAACACACAAAACAAGCCCTGACGCTTAGTGTTATAAGCATCAACATGTTGAGATTTAGTGACTTACTCAAAAGCACACAGCAAACCAATGACTGTGGCCAGATCTGAATCTGTGATCAGCTGTTTCTAGGTTTAGTTGTTTAATCACTGGATCACACTGGCTTTTTGTGTAAAGCACAAGTTAGGGCCACAAATGTTGCCGTGCAGATATTTAATCAAATTCTGAATCTTAAATGTAGGTTTACATGGTAACCCCGTCATTTTGTGGCATGGATCTTTTTTTTGCATTGCCCCATCTCAACCCTACCCCACTGCATTCAGCTCTTCAGCTCTTACATGCCGTAGTTAAATTGATTGTTTTGTGGACTTTAGGAGGTTGTAAGCATTACTCACCTCTTTCTGCAATTACTGTCAAATGTTAGTTTCCATGCCAAGGTCCTGTTCCCTCACCTGCATGCATTCCCATTCACATATGGCTCCTTGAGATGCTGTGTGCTCAGTTACAGATCAAACTTTCTCTGTATGTGCTCCCGCTGATGGCATTCTGTCCTTAGTGACAGTGGAATCACCACCCAGACTTTCTCATTTTAAAAGGGAAAGTTAAAACATTTTATCTAACAAGGCCTTCTAGTAGAGCACACTACTGACCAGATTGTAAACTGTTAGCTGCTTTGCAGAAATTTAAGGATTTTTGTTGTAGTTTGATGAATGTAAGATACTCGGAGTGGCCTGGCTGTAAGGGTGATGTACAGATTGAAGTAATAAATAATATTAATAGTTAAGTCTGTAATATTTTAGACAGACAATGGTATTAACACTGTATGGATAAGGGCAGAGTAGCCAATATACATTGCTCTCCACATACACTCAGTCTAGCTGTGAACTTTGACTGGGGAAAGCATGAGGTGCTATAAGATATCTTTTATGTTGCTCATGGCTTTGACTAACTTTACCAAACAGCACAATGTGTAAAATATTTCTAATGGATTCTAGATCAGACAGAAACCTTCCCAACAACAACTAATGTTGCCAGTCACTTAAAACTCCTCTTTTTATATATGTTGAAGAAAACAGTTGTGTAAGGAAATATGCAATGTTCCATGGAATTAGGTGATGTGGATGTTTGCGGACATGTAACGAAGGGTAAATATAAACTGACTATTTTTGGATCTGTTTC
Organism: Neoceratodus forsteri; assembly: GCA_016271365.2. NCBI lineage: Eukaryota > Metazoa > Chordata > Ceratodontiformes > Ceratodontidae > Neoceratodus > Neoceratodus forsteri. The sequence continues at coordinate 141,741,637 of JADMNL010000029.1, read as the reverse complement.
CACATTTCTGCAATATTAGACATATAGATCCTGATGATAGATAAAGATTCAGTCTATTCAGTCAGCTCATCTCTTATTTAACTTAGTGTCCAACCTGACAACAGGCCAGAGTCACTGGGCATTTTGCCCTCCTGGTGTCCCATTATCTTTTCCCCTGGCTGTCCATCCACCCACCCCCTAAGGTCTTACTATAACTTTGTGCCCATCCCATTCGTGTTGGAAACTGGTCACTGATTTGGCTTCTACCATCAACTTTGGCAGACTGTTCCAGGCGTCTGCCTCCCTCTCAATGAAAAAGTACTTTTTAACATCCCTTTTCAAATTCCTCACCCCCAACCTCCACCCATGTTCCCTGGTTACTACGTTTTCATTCACAGAAAGGATGTACAGGGTGGCAAATACCACTTTACTATGCAGGTCAACAGGGGTATACAACTAAATCTTCAGTGTTGCTCTTACCGGGCTATGATAATGCAACACATCCTATGATTCTATGCTGTTTACTGTTTTGTAGAAGGCAAAGGCTTTGTTGCATTTTAATGGATGTTCCAGTACCCTGAGTATTGATGCATCTGTAGGAGTTTGAGCCAACTCTGACTGTCTGATAGATGGGAGTTTTGCTAGACCATGTTTATTGATAAAGCATTGCCCCGGGCACTGTGGAAGGATAAGGGAAGCATCCTCTCTTTCTTTGCTAATCAGACTCTTATTATATACACATACCGACTCTGATCACAAGTCCAGGAAGTGCTTAATTTTCTTAAGATTGAAGCCAGTTGGAGAGAAAGCCTTTGTATTTTCTAAACCAGTTGGAACAGGCTGCCAACTAATAACCCCAATAGTACAAACCTGAATCTGTTTGAATTTATGCTGGGTTCGAGCCTCTAAATGCACTTCTCTGTTGTAGCTAAATAATATTTACTACAACCAATTTAAAATTTTCGCACCTTCACCTTGTACTTACACCATTAGATGTAAATTTCTGTAACGTTGTGATCTTCTAATTTAGTTATATGTGTTGCTATGAACTTAGTATTTGGAATATGGCAGGCCTGAAACCAAATACTACCCAACACTGATGCTATCCTTTTTTAATTCTTTGTTTATTGATCACTGATCATGTTTCAGTTTTGCAGGTGTGGTAAGCTACAGAGATTGACAGGTGCATGGATGATGAATGTGCCAGTAACAAGTCCAATGATGATAAACAGGGGAAAAATGAACTATTAAAGGAGCAGTATGCCCAGAATTTGCTAAAAATATGTGTTGTGCAGAGTGTTTTGATTTGTGTGTGAAGTCCTAGTGTGGCCTTCCTTCATCAAGCTGAACTCCATATAGTATTTAAAATATAGCCATCTAATTAACCAAATGTCCATCTTTTTTTTACCAAATTTCCCACTTCGGAAGGCAAATATTTTAAAAGCTGTAAGGAGTTTAGCTTTGTGACTACCCTCATTGTCAAATTATTTTTATCCTGAACAATTTTGCTGCTTGTTGTTTTTGTGTAGCTTGTATAATTTTCAAGATATTAAGATTTGTTTGGCATGTATGCGGATGTACTTGCAAACTGCAGAGACTTTTTTTTTCTCTCTGAGTGAACACTCTAGTAGACATGCCAAACAAATGTAAATAAATTGAAAACCATACACATAACACATACACAATCAGTGTCACAACTGTTCACAACAAAAAGACCTTTACAATGCGGGTAGTCACCAAGTTGAACTCTGTATATTTTTTAAAATATAGCCATCTCTACTGCAAACTGATTGTAATGCAGTGCTTGCTGTGAACCTATGGCTCCGGCTACATCACTGTCACATGAGATAAGATGCACTGTAGGAACAAGGAAAGCAATAAACTTAACTGAGATGGAGATCCCCAGAGGTCGTAAAACTACCATAAAGCTAGCAGGCAAATTTAGGAAAAACTCCTACTAGCAGACAGAGGGAAGGACACACTAGGACTTTGCACACAAGTCAAAACACTCTGCACAGCATGTGTTTTTGCAGATTCTGGGTGTACTGCTCCTCTAATGGGTACCCATCCTACTAAGAAGCACTGCAATAAAGCATTGCCATCAACTTGTTCTGTGTCTTCCTCCTCTGTGAACACTGCATTGTAAACAGGTCCTAATGATGCTATCCGAGTCCCTGAATGTGAATAGTGCCAGGATCCGCCCTCTGTTGGACTTTGCAGTGTACCCCTCCTCCACAGAATCACATCTGGCCTATGTGCCATTAGCCAAATTAGCCAGCTATTCCAGTGATTGGTAAAAATAGGCTGCACTTGAGACCTGTAAGTAAGTCCTGTCATTAAATGTTCCATTCTATAATTTGACATTGCTATGTCTTCACACACAGTCTTGTTGACTAGGTCTGTTAGATGTTAGCCATCATTGTATGACTGCTTTTTTGGCAGCAGTTAGCCAAATTCCCAGCTGTTTCTAACAGAGTTTTTCTTCAATTTGTGTGGGATATATTACGAATAAAGCTGTTTGAATCGTTAAATCACCAAAAAGCAGCAGCAGATCCTTCAAAGTGGTCTCCACTGCCGCCCAGAATGGTCTAATAATCTGGCATTATAAAATGGGGTGAGAAAATCCTGTGTCCTGATTGGTCCTTAGCCATGAATTAGAAGTGTCTAATGCATGGCTGAAAACAAGTGCTGGCCAGCTGGGCCCAGGACAGGAAAGAAATTTATGAGCCTGTAGAATTTTGAAAAACGTATGGCTGCCATTTTCCCCCATCCCACTTAGCGAGACTTGTTGCATTGTTCAAACAGCCTAGCTCTTTTGCTCATCATGAAGTAGCACACAGACTAAATTAAACAAAAAGTAAACTAGACTGAGTGTTTTGCACTATCGGAATTATGTCTGTCTGTATTCTGCTGTGTTACAAGCTCACCACCCCCCCACTTCATCACCTGTCCAGTCTGTTCAGAGTTCACAAAAAAAAAGAGAGATGTCAGTGCCTCTCTCATTACAAAATCAACCCTTACTCTGTGTGGGTATCTAACCGTCTGTACTTACTCACTCACTCCCCTGCTCTGTCTGCCAGTTTACTAGCACGGTTTCTCAGCAGTCCGTTGCTATGTCCTAAAGTATTTCCCCCTCCCAACTGCTCTCTGACTCTGTCACCAGCCAGTACACTGTCTCTCCTTTATGCTCAAAGGTACAGTACACCGAAAGAAAAACTAATAAAAAATAAACAAACATGATATCGGGTGTCTGTGTTCTCTCTTATCCCGTCTGTGCTCACTCATTTCCCTCATTGTGTCTGTCACTTTCCTAGCACTCACACTCAAAGTTTAAAAAATAAAACAACTAAAATGCATTTAAAAACAAAAGCAGTCCTAAGTGTCTGGAGTGTGGGAGGGAAAATCCTGGAAGTGAGTGTGTGCATGCATATGTGTGTGTGTGTGTGTGTGTGTGTGTGTGTGTGTGTGTGTGTGTGTGTGTGTGTGTGTGTACACAAGTGCATTACTGGGGATTTACTATAACTACAACTACAGAGGCCATAGAAAGACAAATGTCCTAAGTAAAAGAATCCAACTGATAAAAGCGGAGGAAGTTTTTTATGTAAAATATAAGGAAAAAACTACATTTTAGTTATTTAAACCTAATATTTTTAATTTGAACAAACATGTAAAAAACAGAGTCCCATTTCATAAGCACAATAAGACACTCCAGGGTGTGCATTAAGCATTTTTAACCCACAGCCAGGGGCTGAAGGCACTCAGCCCGCTGCCTTGTGCCTCACCACGCCCCTGGCCGTGCGTTAGAACTGTCTAATGCACATCCCCTTGTATCTTATTGCTTACTTACCAAAACATATGAGTGTGAGTGGCAGGGGAGGTTCCACATCCTCTCCAGCATAAGGCCCAGGACTGGGGATCAAATTTAACCATTATATGTGGTGTATAAAGACAATGTATTATTGTCGTCCATTTAAATTCCTTCCATTGGAAAGTAGATGTGCGTTTATGTTGTCTATAGCATGCCATTTACAATTCCCCTTCTAAAATGGGGTTGCCTGTTTCAACCTCCCACCTCTGTCTAATTTTATTTGTTTACTTTGCTGCAAAGTCTTGTATGCTAGACATATAAAAGGCGATGGGCTAATCATTTTTAGTATGTGAATGAGAAAGCCTGTTAAGGGTGTGGTAGAGTCTCCATCCCATTCCAATCCCAACCTACTCCCCAAATAATTTCTAATCTGTAGGTATCTGTCATGGTCTGTCTTAATAAGATGAAATTCTTGCTGGAGCTGGGCAAAGGTTGTAAAAACACCATTGCTATAAATATTGATAAGCATGCCTTAGTCCACATCTATTTCATTGATGAAATTAATAATCATATCTGATAGGATTAAATTGGTCATCAGTAATTATCCATTCCCGTTACCTAGCATCTTTTCATATAGTTCGCATATGGCGTAAGGATCGCCATACAGATACTGTAACAGCTGTTGCATAAGTTAAGACTGAGACATTGGGACCAAATCACCTCAAAGGGAAAACAAAAAGCAGATTAATTAAGGCAGTGTCATTCTCCCATAATTCTGTCTCCTTCCAGTGGGGGATAATGGAAGGGTCCAGTCAATTGAAAATATGTTATAACTGTGACACTCTTCTATAAACCTATAAGTTAGGGAGGGCAAGAACCCCCTTTCAAATATAGGTAACTGTAAGATAGTGTAAGCTGTCTGTGGTCTTTTCCCGTTATAGAGACATCTAGGAATCACTTTATTCCACAACCTAAAATCCTCCACCAGAGGCTTGCGAGGTAAGTTTTGAAATAAATAAAGACAATGAGGAAGGAGAGTCCTTCTGAAAGAGTCTATTCTCTGAATACAGGGGCGAGGTAAATAAATCCATCTAGCTAAGTCATCTTTCAGTTGCCACTTAAATTTATCATAAGTAACATTGTATAAGTGTTGCAGCTCTTTAGGTAGTTACCCCCCCAAGATAATGAAAGAAGGCATGATTCCACTAAAAAGGAAACACATGCCTTGCTGTCAAGGATGGCTCAAAATGAAATTTGAGGACTTTAGTTTTGGTTTTATTCAGTTTATACCCTGATAGTGCTTCCATGTCTTGCAAAATGTTAAATAATGCTGGAAGTGACTGATCTGGGTTAGAGAGGTAAACCAAAAGATTGTCAGTGTAAAAGGCAACCCAATGAGCAGAACCGGCTATCTGAATACCAGAAATCAAGTAAGACTGTCTTAACAGATGATGTAAAGATTCTGCATATATGGCAAGTAACAGCGGGAAGAGCAGGCAAACCTGACAGATGCCTCTGGTTAATGTAACCTAGAGGAGTAAGTGCCCTTTGCTTTAATAACTGCTTGTGTAGTGGCACACAAATTCTGAAAAAGACCAAGGAAGAATTCTGGAAAGTAAAAATGTTGTAGTGTGTAGTACAGGAAACACCATGACACCCAATCAAATGCTTTTTGTGCATCAAGGCTTAAAATGACCGGGGTGATTTTATGTACAATTAATGTGTTGGATCAGGTATGATGCCGATTTAATATTGTCTGTAGTTCTATGGGGGGATACAAACCCATCATGGTCCGTGTGAATTAAGGTCGGGAGAAGGGGTTAGATTCTGGAGGCCAGCACTCCTGTAAATAAATTATAATCAACATTAAACACTGAAGTCAGATAGTACAATTCACAGTAAGTGGGGCTTTTATCAGGTTTTAAAGGGGAAGTCTCCCATAATTCCATACCAATATTTTCCCAACTCCTTATGTGTAATTGCTGTGTGCTTCCTCCAGTTGCCAGCAGTCCTATTGCTGTCCAGATCTAGATTATAAATAAAAATATACAGCCCGTAGAAGTTATCATTGTGTTTGTCCTCCATTTTACCATCAATGTTGCTGGAGGATGATGTCATCAGAGCAACAGATAATGGTGCTGCACTAAATGCAGTTCCACCAGTAGACCAAACCCACAATGTTTGGTTCCCCACTTTGAGTAATGGGGGAACCTTTTAAGTGTTGTGCACATCCTGAAGTGCAGGTCTAATAGGGACTAGGACCACATAAGTGTGATGCAGCACTGATTTGAGGTATATACAGTATTCATATAAGGAAGTGCCTGTATGTGTTGTGTTACTGCTTCTGTTAGCAAAAACAGTTTACCCAATAAATGACTCTGGGTACAAGAAGAGTTTTAAGTGCTATTATGCAGCTGTTGTATTATGGTGTGTGTGTTAACATTCTCTGTTTTGATTGGCACCAGCAGTGAGAAACAATCTTGCAAATAGGCCCCTTTCCCTTTGTAACTAGGCAGTCAGTGATTGGATGGCTGCAGTAAGGCAATAAAGAATTCAGCTATGACAAGGAATAGATTACCAGGAAAGCACAGGCACAAGTACTGGGGGACTCTGGTTCAAATCCTACTAGAGTTCCTTACTCTCTAGCCCTTAAGAAGTTCCCCTAACCTCCTTAGAAACTGTGATGGCCCCTCAGGTCCATGACTTTAAACGTGCCCCAATTCCCATTATAAAACACTAGCAGTGATGTGAGAGCTACAACACTTCACTTTCAAGGTACTAAAGATAAGCTGTGGCATCTCCCCTCCCCCCTTGTAATGCCAGCATTTGAAGTAGATGTTCCTTACAAATCAGATGCTACACCTCAGCTGTTGTAGGTACAGAAACTAATCAGTCTCTGTTTCTAGTGCTCTGTATTTGCTTAGCTCACTCCTCCCATGCCATATGCATTCTGTGTCTTGGTATTTCCAGTCAGAAACTCAGATTTAAGGAGCATTTGAAATGTAAAACAATAAACTTTATAAAGTAAATGATCTAGCTCTCCACTTTCAGGCTGCTGATAGGGGATGTGTATAAGTCAGTCTTGTGTGATCCTTTGGTAAATTGCACAGGCTCATCTTGTAACAAATCTTCTCAAGGGTGTTCAGCTGGTTCATTACAGAGTGATTGGTTGGTTGGTTGGGTGACTGACTGACTCAGTCTACTGCTTTCCACAACATGTTACAACTGTCTCACAGAGAGAAATGAGCAGTACAGAGAAACAGCTTTTGTTTCCTGTGAATTAAATGCTATTAGATGTATTATTTGCTCTATACATGCAGTATTAAGGCTACAAGCACCACTCCCTGTGTGAGTTGCATGACATAACTGCCTTAAGCCATTGCAAACTTAAACTAAAATCAGGCTAGACAGCATTGATACCCTTGTGTTTTGTTCTGCACTGTTGCTGCAGTGACATCAAGGAATGGGAGGGGCTGTATTACAAGTGCATGTAAATGGGGGCTTACTTGACATTTTACTACCTTGTGTCAAAGCCTCAAACTCTAGATATGTGTTGCAACAGAATAAATGGCTAATCTCTTTTTGACATATGTACAGTACTTGATGTAATGTATAATAAATACATCAGACATATCCAAATCATACATATACAGGAGTCTTCTCCTTTAAGAATAGTGGAGATGCTGATATATCTCTAGCTTTCACGGGGCGCCATCCTATCCTGTACTTCTTGAAATTTCACTAATAAATATGGTAGTAGGATTCATTTTTGGTGTTTATAAAATTCTGGAGTGTATCCATCTGGGCCTAGGCTATTCCCTGATTTATGTTTTGCTATTCCTGAAATTATTTCTGCCGGGGTGATGGTGTGTAAAATATTCAATTACTGATCTTTTGTCAAATGAGGGAGTTGGAGCTGATGGAAAAAAAATTGTAGGTGGAATCGGAAGGTTCAGGTGTTTGTTTATACAAGTTTTCATAATAACCCTTAAAAGCTTGTTGGATTTTTGTCACGATGTGGAAAAGTACACCGAACCTCTGATCAATAATTTTGGTTATAGTACTCACCTTCTGCTGTTGACAAAAGGAGGCTTGCTAAAATTCTAGAGGCCCTTGCCCCTCCTTCATAATATTCTTGCTTTACATACAGCAGAGCCTGTTCAATTTTAGCCTCTAGTACCTATTCTCTCTCTCTCTCTACTTGTATCTGGTTAATCTGATGAAGTAGAGAGGCATCCCATTGTTTGTGCATGGTTTGTAAAAAAATGTAATTTATCAGAAAGGTCTTGCATGCACTGCTCCCTCAACTTCTTTTTCCAAGCGGCAAAAGTAACAATCTCCCCGCTAACGACTAGCTTTATTATACCCCACAGTACCACCTTTGAGACACCCAGGGAAACATTATCCAGTTCTATTTGGGAAATTTTGTTTTTAATAAGCTGAACTAATTTCAGGTCCCCCAACAGTGTAGTGATAAATCTCCACTGTCGGATCTCCAGTTCTCATCCAATGATAAAGTTAATGATGTCACAGAATGATCTGATGATACAGTTGTATCTATCTTTGCCTCCTACGACTAGCCCATATGTTTCCCAGTTATCATATTATAATCAATTCTGGAGTTAAATGAGTGGGGATGGGAGTAATATGTGAAGTTATGGTGGGTAGGATGAAGGTACTTACAGACATCAACAAACCCCAAGTCTTTTAATAGTCTACTCCAATGTTTCTGCCCTGTCATTGCTCGTGAGGGACAGGGGTTAGTAGTGTCCTTTGTGGGATCCATAAGGCAATTAAAGTTCCCGCCTATTATAATCGCCCTTTTGGCGAAACTGGTGATTTTTACCAGTAACTATTGGGTGGCTGAGGCATCAATTCCTGAGGGTAAATAGATACTACCAATGGGCAGGTGTTTCCCCTGCTGTTTTCCTGCTGCCAGTGCCACCCTGCCTTCTTTATCTACATAGATTTTTTTTAATTTGAAAAACTGAGTTTCAAGGCTGGAGAATCACAAAACCCCTGCACCTATCATTTTTATGTTTGCTTGCGCGCATGCGCAAGAAACATTATGTGACAGCTTAGGAGAGAAGCGGGTTGTGGAGGCACTGCACTGTTACAGCCAAGGGAGGCACTGCATTAGAAGGCTTTTCACTGGTGGGCCAGTGGAGGCACAGTGTGCCAATGACACTGGTCTCCAAAAGTGCACCAAGTACAAATGTTTTTGCCGCAGTGATCAGGGGCCACCTTGTCATTGCAGCATCAGTCATTCTGCTGCAATGAGGGAGTGACCCGTCATTGCGGAGTGGAATGTTAGCTAGCCTAATACTGTTTGTGAACGTGGCGGGTGGCTTGCCGCCCGTTCCTCGCCTGTGTGTCACAGCCTCCATGCCGGGTGCCCAATCCCCCTCGGCAGCATATTCCCAAACAATCTTTGTGTGCCGACAGGGCCCCAATCTCCACGGCTTCAGTCTGTCCGAGTTTTCTCATGTGCCAACAGGGGACCCCACTCCCCATCGGCATAACTTCCACCTCACACATGCACACACAAAATGTATGTTTGTGCCAATAGGGTGCCCAATCCCCCTCGGCTATTACGCGCCCTATATGCCAATGGGGGTGCCCAATCGCCGACGGCTCCAGTCGCCCCAACAAAACACTAGGTTGGCATGCTGGAGCCCACCCCAGCATGCCAAATGTCTGTTAAATGTCCTGTAAAACAAAACCATCCCAATGTTTTTTCCTATAAAGAAGGAAAGCGGTCCTTGGCGGTTCCTGCCCCCCACACCTGCACCCACCATTCGCACCTTGCCTCCCCACCCCCCCTCACCCCATACTTATCTCCGGAGACTGGCACAACAATCTTCGGTGGACCGGGAACATGTCTCTGCTCTTCAAAGCCAACTGCGAACTAAGGAAATGCCGGTAAGCTGTATAATGGAATAAATAGGGTTTTTTTCAACTTTGGTGCATATCTCAAGTATTTTTTGGAATTTTGGCACCAAATTTTCAACATGGAGTTTTTGGGACCCCTCCTCATGAATTCTATCACTGTCATGGCATTAATCAGCCCCAAAAGGTGATTTCGCGGTCACTGTGCGGAATCACCTTTTGGAGACTGATTAAACGACAATGCAAGTGTTAACTGAGATGGGCTCTCAAAAGTCCATGCTATATAAGCTAGTGGGAAAATCAAAAATTACTATTTTCTGGCGTGCGTTGTGCAGTTACTATACTGCGTTAAGTAACCCAACTAATCTGCAATATTTTCACTCCAGATTTTCAACACAGGCATTTTTATGCATCTCCTTATGAACAGTGCAGCTGTCATTTTTCACAACCTGGACGAAATGTGTTTTTGCGGTTCCAGTGCAGAATAGCGCGGTCGCTGTAGAAAATCCATGTTTGGGACACATTATTAAAATCACAGTGACACTGTTCATTAGCAGAGGTCCTAAAGTGCCTATGTTGAAAATTTGGTGAGAAAAGTCCATAAAATGACTGTGTTATGCACGTGCATTGCGCAGTTTCCACACACACTCGTAACTTTGCACATTTGCAATATTTTCACTCCAGGTTGTCATCTCTGCAATTTGTCTGCACCTCCTTATAAACAGTACAGCTGTCATTTTTCACAACCCAGCCGAAATGTGCTTTTGTACTTCCGGCACAGAACAGCGTGGTCTCTGTGGGGAATCACTGTTTGGGACATATTAGGAAAATCACACTGATGCTGTTCATTAGCAGAGGTCCTAAGATGCCTATGTTGAAAATTTGGTGACAAAAGTCCATAAAATGAATGTGTTACGAGCGTGCGTTGCACAGTTTACACACACACTCGTTACTTCGCACATTTGCAATATTTTCACTCCATATTTTCAACATTGCCATTTTTCCACACTCCTTATGAACAGTACAGCTGTCATTTTTCACATCCTGGCCAAATATGTTTTCGCATTTCCGGCGCAGAATAGCGAGGTCGCTGTGGGAAATCACTGTTTGGGACACATTACAAAAATCACAGTGACACTGTTCATTAGCAGAGGTCCTAAAATACCTATGTTGAAAATTTGGTGATGAAAGCCCATAAAATGACTGTGTTACGAGCGTGCGTTGCGCAGTTTCCACGCACGCTCATAACTTTGCACATTTGTATTATTTTCACTCCAGACTTTTAACATTGCCATTTTTCTGCACCTCCTTATGAACAGTACAGCTGTCATTTTTCACATCCTGATTGAAATATGTTTTTGCAGTTTCGGCGCAGAATACCGTGGTTGGTGTGGGAAATCGGTGTTTGGGACACATTAAGAAAATCACAGTGACACTGTTCATGAGCACAGGTCATAAAATGCCTATGTTGAAAATCTGGTGACAAAACTCCATAAAATGACTGTGTTACGTGCATGCGTTGCGCAGTTTCCATGTATGCTCGGAAGTGTGAGCATTTTTAATATTCCCACTACAGATTTTCAACATTGCCATCTCTTCATACCTCCCTATGGATGGTACAGCTGTCATTCTTCACATCCTGCCCGATCTGTGTTTTCATACATGTGGCGCAGAATGGCACTGTCACTGTTGGAAGGCAGTTTTCGGGACAGATTGACAAAATCACACTGCCACTCTTCATGAGAAGAGGTCCCAAATGCTTTCATGAGGTGGGGTCACAAAAAGACCACATTGAAAATTTGTATTGTACACACCAACAAATGCCCAAGGCATTAGGGTTTCTAACGATAACGTCCTACCCTGTACAGACAGACAGGCATCAGGGTGTGCCTTTGGATTGCCGACTGTACTGCTCATGCTATCCAACCCCCACCCCCAGCCACTGACTGGCATCGAGGTGTACCTTGGACTCTTCGGCCCAAGACTTCACCCCACTTTCCTATGCTGCACTCATTTGACCATATGTCCTTATGGAATGGGGTGACTGTAAAGCCAAACACCCTAAGGCACACCTCAACACTTGTCGATGTCTGCAGAATAGAGTGAGGTGACATGACTTGACCGTCATGGGCGACGACCCAAACACTTACCCCAAATCCTGTCTGTCTCTACAGGATGGAGGTGGTGTTCACATGAAGTTCAATACTTCACTGCCATTCCTATTCTGCATTTGTCTAACTCCTTCATTTCCAGTGCTAATACCAGCAAGCAAACATTCGGCATTGACAAATGCTTATTATAGAATGATGTTATGATCCGCTTAAAGCCATATTCCTGCAATTTGGTACACTCCAATTCTGACAAATGCATCTCTTATAGTAACAGAATGTCAGGTTTTAATGTCTTTATGGTAGTTAAGACTGTAGTACATTTATTGGGGGCACCTAGCCACTTATCCAGTGTACATTCTGCGAGACAATCTTAAATGACATCTAAGTACCAGGTTTCTCTTCTCCCAATATACATGAATTCAAAATGCTTTGGCCACATGTTCTGCTCAGACTGCATTGAATTGCATTTCATACTGAGGTTCATACTGAAAAGTGTACAGAGTGAATAGGCATAGCCCATAAATTCTCTGATGTATACGAATCCCAAAAATAAGAATGTTTAACTCCAGATACAGTATATCTATCCAATCTTGATTTGAATTCAGTTTCATTTTTATTTATTATAATAGAGTCTGGAAACGAGTTCCATAGATTAGCAATTCTAATACTAAAAAAATATTTCCTATGTATATACTTGAAAGGTTTCCCTATTATTTGCAAGGGAGGACCTCTTGTGTTCTTACTGTCAGGTTTAAAGGAAATATTAAGATCAGTTAATAAAATCGGATCTTGCATAAATAATAGATCAGAATGCATTTTCCTATTTTCTATAGACATTGGCCCAGATATTCAAAAGGGTTGCGCATGCGCAACTCAAAAATAAACATTCTGCGATATTCAGAAGGGGCCGGTTATAATACCAAAAACATGCTGAGCAACAGGCGCAATGGAAATGAAGGCATGTGCAACTCGAAGGGCGGGTCCATGCATAAAGTGCGCATTGCGATATTCGAACACTCTGCGCAATGCGCAAGAGTGGCTCAGCCGGAAGTTGTGCAGGCAGGAACTAGAGCCAAAAAAAAAGGCTCAAGGAAGCGCACAAGAACCCTAGCAGGCTGCAAACTGGGGAGAGAGACAGAGAGAGAGAGAGAGAGAGAGAGAGAGACAGGAGCTGGAAGGGCAGAGAGGGACAGTGGGTCAGGAGGACAGAGAGGCCAGTGGGGGTGCCGGTGCAGTGGAAGCAGCAGTGGGGGCAGCAGGGGTAACACAGGAACAGCAGCCGGGGGCAGAAGCCAGGGAGATGGACAGTGCCAGCTTCCACATGGAAGCTGTAATGAGAGGTGAGACACCCATGCTGCAGGGGATGTGGCGCAGAGGGGCCGTCGGCGAGTATGCCCCGACAGGCAGTGTCGTGCCCGCATCAGCTTCGAGCTGTACACAGATGTCGAGATTGTGGGCCGGTACCACCTGAACAGGGCAATACTGAGACGGCTCTGCGAGCTGTGCAGTGATGTGATGCAGGCACCCTCACGTCGGAATCACGCTCTGTCCGTGGAGACCAAGGTGACAGCCTGCATGTGCCTGCTTGCCACGGGCACCTTCCAGAAGCCAACAGGGGACACAGCAGGCATTACACAGTCGGCCACGTCACGCATCCTCACCCAATTCCTCAAGCGCTGCTGCCTCATGCTCAGTCACATCCATTTCCCCAGCACTGTGGCAGGCGTGCAACAAACATGCAGGAGTTCCACAGGGTAGCACATATGCCTGGCATGCTAGGGGCCATAGACTGCACCCATGTGGCCATTCGACACCACCTGGCCCCGACGGCCTGTTATCGAACCGAAGGGTTTTCCAGTGTCAACTGCCAGATGGTGTGTGATGCCACTGCGCATTATCAATGTCTGTGCCACACACCCTGGCGGAGCACATGATGCCTTCATATGGCACCAGTCTGCACTGTGCCATCGATTCGAGAGTGGGGACATCCCCACAGGTCATCTAGTGGGTGAGTACACATGAATGGAATGCAAACTCTGGGCAAGGGTGGGAATGACACAGGTGCTATGGTAGTGGCACACAAGGATGTGGGCAATATGGACCTGACATGACACTGATCTCCACTATCTTCACACAGGTGACTGCGGATACCCACTCCGTCCCTGGCTGCTCACACCGTACCGGTGCCCCATGACCCCAGCGCAGCTATGCTTCAATGAGGCACATTCCGCCAATACAGTAACATCGCCGGCGGGTGTTTGGGATGCTCAGAGCACGCCTCGATGCCTGGACACCTTCGGGCGGAGCCTACAGTACAGCCCCCAAAAGGCCTGTGGGATATTCCTGGCCTGTTGCATCCTGCACAACATGGCCAAAGACCATGGGATAGCCGTACAGGTCCAAGAGGGACAGCGATGGGGGCGCCAGTGGCGCCAGTGATGTTGGTGATGAGCAGCCCCCAGGACGGAAGGACCCCGACTGACCCGGCAGGCCCAGCTGCACGGGACACCATTGCAGAAAGACTCGCCCAACACAGGTAAGTCAGGGGACATATGCCAACACTGTCATGCATAGAACCACAGGCACAGGGAAAACACAGTGCATGAAGGTCAGGGAGTTGAAGGTTCCAGGCATACCAACACACCATCAGAGAGGGGTGAGCACTCATATGGACACACACACACACCAGGCAGCGTACATGGGCAGCAGCACAGCACTGTGGAAATGACATTGCCAACACACAGCACCACCGACCACCCCCACCACCTGTACCGTACAAGTGCGTGTGTCAGGACCTGGGCACCCTTGCACCTTAGTGTACAGTGCAATGCAGGCATCATCATGCACACGCACCTGTGGACAGCAGTTGGGAGAGTGTGCAGGTGGTCCGTGTGTCAGCATGGTGAGCAGAGCACCCAGCAGTGCACTGCCCACCATGACACACATTGCACACAGGGCAGCACCAGACAGGGCCCGCACTGGGAGACAGCTCAGTCAGGTAGCACTGTCCCACAGCCACCACAGGTGCGTGGGCAGCCCCACAGTGGCCCAGTAGCCCTGGCAGGCTGAGCAGGGGCCACATGGGGTGGCGCTGTTGCACCACCAGGGGTCCCACTGTGTGAACGCGACCTTGCCCGCTCAGGGGTCTGCATCCTGCCAAACAAACTTGACCAGGGTGCTCTGGATGCCCACAGCAGAACCCGGCGTTGACAGGCCTGGTGTCGCACAACACCGAAGCAGGGAGTGGAGGCGCACTGTGTGGGGTGTGTGGTACAGGGGCACTTGACAGTGTGTGTCAGTCCGTGACAGAGACCACTGCCTGGGTCAGCCTGTCAATGGCAGCGGCACATCCATCCGCGCATAAGGACCAGCTCGGCTCAGTCCGAGCACACTCCCTGCTATGCGCTCCACGGACACAGACAGTGCCTCCACGGACCTTGCAACCCACCCCTGCAGCTGTACCGAGTCCTGCAGAAGGCGGGTGTGTGCGTCCAATGGTTACTGTGCCCCAATGGCATCGTGACCCCCAGGGTGTGGACGGTCCTGGTGCACAGCACCCCTTGAGGGTGGGCGCTGTTCGCCAGGACCAGGTATGAAGCCGGATCAAGGCGGGGGACATGTGCCACTGCTTGACACTGTACCCCCAGTCCTGGTGTCGAAGCTGCTGCCGCCTCCAACTGCTGAGCCCCAGGTCCATCTGTTCCACCTCGTGCTGACAACAGTGCCAGACACCTGCAGCACGGTGCTGCCCACCGGTGCTGACAGGCACAACCTGGGACTGTGCCAGCATGCTGGTACACAGGTGTGAACCAGGAAGGCCCAGGGGCGCGTGCTGGCCTGCCATGTGTCCATCATGGGACACACCTATCACTGCCCATTGCAGGCCTGCTATAATCAATGGTGCAGGTGCGTGCCCTGCCATAGGCACAGCATGCTGGCATACCTGCATGCGACTGCTGAGACACAGGCTGTGCACCCCCGCACCCGATCACTGACACCGGAGTTGTTGGCCCAGCTGTGCTGCTGCAGTGCCTGCAGGCTGGTGGCGGAGTGGATGGTCCTCCTCCACGTCCAGCAGGTCTGCATCACTGTCTGGACCCACCACCACCACCGTCTCCTGAAGACGAACAGGATCTGCAACAGAAAGAGAGTACATGCGGTGCATGTGGACAGCCCCCCCAACAACACCACCATGTCATACCGTGCAGTGATGGGCTTCCACCTGTCTGGAATCCTCCGCCTGGTACACCCGCAATGGCACTCAGCTGCATGGCCGTGACCAGTGTCTCCTCTGTAGGGGTCAGCTGCAACACCACTGGTGGGCCCCCACCAGTGCCAGCACGTGCCGCCCTGAAGGCTGCCACCATCTCCTTCAGCCTCCTGCGGTCAGTCCCCATCTTCTTCTTGCATTCCTGCATGGAGCGCTGGTGGCTTCTGTGCAGGTTGACGGCCCGAGCTACCCCCTCCCATGCAGCTGCACGTTCCTGAGGGGTGCCCTCCGTCCACTCAATAGTGGCTCATCCTCCAGGTAGGCCTGGAAGAGGGCCTCCGTCTCTGCCAGCGGTGAAGTTCAGCCTCTCCTATGCCCCCGTCCACACCCTCAGCTTGGCTCTGGTCAGTCATGGTGATCTGTATGGGTGGAAGTGGACACCTGTCACTGTGCAGTCGGCAGCATTTCCCCATGAGCATAGCTGCCGGCCGGGGGCGGAAGCCCCACGTTCCTCTCCGCATGGCAGATACTGATGAAAAGGTGCCTTTGTCCCTTTCTAAGTGCCCTTTCATGCTCAGCCCCTCAGCCTTTATCATCCTCCGCCCATGAGCATTGTCCTGAGCATCACACAGCATAACTCACCTCTCACCTGCAGTAACCAAATCTGGCCAGCACAACCCACTGTTGCATTTTATGGCATAACACATGCAAATGAGGTGTGCGCAACTATAATGACATGCTAATCGTGCCACTGCGCCTATGAATGGCTGGTCAGATGAGTTTGCATATGTCAACTGAATATCGCGTATTTAGCTGCTGTCAGACAGGAATCGGCTGAGCCAATGGTGCAGGTTTGTGGCTGCGTGCTACACATTAACGCCCAGGCAACACGCATCGTCTATTGTGCTGCAGACCTGCTGAGTCACGATAGGTGATTCAGGCCATAGCCACCATTGTGCCAGTGGTGCTACAGCACTGGGCACTATGTAGGCGCTATTGGCACTACTGCTTGTGATAGTCCACCAATGGCACTGGTGCGCAGCAGCGATTCGCAGGATGCCTACTCGTCTGATGGCGCTGTGCGTAGCCTTGCGTCGTGCGTCGACCTTGTGTATGCCCTCTGACCCTGGCGCTGTTGGCATGCCATGTAGCGTCCTATTAAGCGTCTGGTGACAGCGCCATGTGAAATAGTGACGCACTGTTCGAACAGCGCGATTGGAGCCTGTGGTGGTCCATGAGCAACATCTCCACGGGCAAGTCACGCGCGCAGCGGGCGATATTGCCTGCTGTAAAGTTGGTGCCATGGCTAGGAGGGTGGTGTCCTGGAGCCAGATTGAAGTGGCCAACCTGGTGGCCTGGTTGAGCACACTATGATGGCCTGTATGGTGAGCGCCCCTCACCAGTGCCAGGACTCATCTGTGGCAGCAAGTGGCCACTGACCTGGTGGAGGTCACTGGGCCGGGCGGTCCTGCTGAGCAGTGCTGGCACCAGTACAGTGACCTCCGCCGAAGGAGCCAGAACTTTGTCGCGACTGCTGATGCGCATGCCAGGCGGGCGTAGTGCCTAGGCCAGGTGAGTGTACCATCTATGCACCTATATTCTCTGTAGGGGGTGTGTGTGTGGGTGGCTGTGCATAGGTGCAGCCTCAGACACGGTTGGCTGTGTCAGTGTGTGCAGCTGTGCGATGGATGGTTATGGCTGTGTGGGTAGGCACTCTCACTGGGGCAGGGGCACTCTGCTTTTGAGTCACACTGATGTTTGTCTCAACATATGTCTCCACAGGCAGATCTGAGGGCAGCAGGCGGCGGTGGCGTGGGCGTGCCAGGGCCGGTGCCGGGGTGTTGTGCCCGCAGCAGCAGCAGCAGCAGCAGCAGCAGCGGCAGAGCCAGCTGCTGAGGAGTGTGAGTATCATTACTTCATGGATGCTATTGCATGCTGGGGGGGGCAAGACCACCAGCCATGCACAACACAACCATGCAGGAAAGGGGAGGTCATAATTCCACTATACAAGACACTGGTGAGGCCCCACCTGGAGTACAGTGTACAGTTCTGGAGACCATACCTACGTATGGACATGGACTGGGTAGAGAGGGTTCAGAGGAGGGCAACACGGATGGTGCATGGATTGAATCACAAGTCCTATGAAGACAGGTTGGAGGAACTGAACATGTAATCCCTGGAGGAGAGGAGGGAGAGGGGTATATGATGGGGACATACAAGTATCTTACAGGGGGGAACAGAGTGCAGGAAAACACTATTTTAAGCGTAAAGATGTTCCAGGACTAGAGGGCATGGGATGAAGTTGGAGGGGACGATTCAGAGGAACATGAGAAAGAATTTCTTCACAGAACGGGTGGTGAACAAGTGGAACACCCTGCCAGAGGAAGTGGTGGGGGCTGACTTGGTCACGGGATTTAAGAATGCACGGGATAGCCATAAAGGAATTCTGGAGGTCAGGGGTAAGGTGCAACAGACTTATAGGAAAACAGTGTGAACTTACAAAGTCAAATGGCCAGACTGGGTGGCACATAGGCCCTTATCTGCCGACACTGTCTATGCATCCATGTATGTATGCACAACACAGGTGACATGCATCACTGTGCAGTATCACAGCACGTCTGTGTATGCGTCACTGGTGGTCCAGGCATGCACTGGGCACATAGCTGTGTAACTGGCATCGCACCACATTGCCACATCACTTGCCAGCCTTGTTTGTGCTGTGATGGACATAGGCAGTGTGTGTGTGCAGTGGTGCACATAGCTGGTGCCGCCTGTTTGTGATGGCCATGAGCATGTTCACTGTGGGTGGGTGCATGCCATCACAGGTGTGGGACATTGGGCTATATGGCTTGCAGGTTGGGTGGTGTTCAGGGTTGTGGTCAGTCACAGCCATTGACTGTGTTCCCATTTTCCTAGGCCTCGAAGTTCTCCAGAGGATAGATCGAGGCATTTGGGGCCTGACACAGGTGTCCCTTGAAACCCAGGCCATCCTGGAGTCCATTAGGCAACATGGCCTGCGGAGGAGGCGTCACAGGGGAGAGCAGAACCAGGTGCAGGATAACTAGCCAGCTGGGCCTTAGGACACAATACCTTTCCCACTTCTCCCATCCCTACCACCCTGCCTTCCCTCTCCAAGTTGTTCATCCCTACCCCTTGAACACCCCTACCTTGTACCCGTCCCCCCCTTGTAAATAGTTGTTGTTTATTGTTGTATTTACTATTTGAAATTTTAAAAATACATTTATATTTTGATATGAATACTGTGTTGGTCTCTGATTTGCAGCTGGCTATGGGTGCTCAGTTGCAGTAGTGTACATGCCATCTGGGGTGGTATGGTCCTGGGTATATGTGTGTGTGTGTGTGTGTGTGTGTGTGTGTGTGTGTGTCGTGTGCTTGGAGGTATCTCCGGCATGGCAGTGACTTTCTGTTGGTCTTGCCATCTGCTGCCACCCACTGCTGGGTGCACAGGGTGTGTCTGGCTTGTATGCTTCTGTGCTGCACGGGGCTGACGTGTGTTGGGGGGACTGCATGGTTTCCTGCAGTGCCAGTCACTGCACATGGGTGGTGTCTTGGCGTCACAGTGCAGGGTGTGCTGTGCATATGGGGGGGCTGATGTGCACTGTGGTTGTCAACCCCCTGTGTGTGGCACTCTCCGCCTGCCAGTGGTTGTGCTGGGGTGTCAGGGCTCTGCTATGCTTTGTTGGCTTGTCCCCATGGGCACGTGGATCATCCGTCCCACCCCCAGTGCTGCTGTGCTTGGGGTGTGCAGGTGTGGTGTGGGTTCTGCAGTGTGTTCCTGTGCCCATGTGTGGCATGGCTGGCGGTGGGCCCCAGTCTGCCTCCTGGATGTGCAGTTCCATTGCTCTGGTGGGGGCTGTGCTTAGCGCTATGGCAGCTCTGGAATGCTCAGCTGAGCTTCCCTGGTTGCGCCATGGCGCCAACATTTAGGCTCAGCTTCTCCTTCCTGGTTGTGTGATGGCGCAGTATGTGCGATATTCAGACGTTGGTTGCTTGCGCAATTTGCTCTGCTCCATGTTTGAATATCGCACCTGTTGCGCATTTGCGCAACTGGTTTGTGCTTGCTCCTGCTGTTGCGCTACTTTTGAGCGCAGTTTGAATATCTGGGCCATTGAGTTTAATTGGACCAACCTATCCTTACATTCCAGATCTTTCATACCCGCAATGGTTTTTGTATAGATCTGTATAGATTATTGACTAAATCAACGTGCATGAAGTGATTCTACCAGTAACCATACTTTGCACCTGGAGGCCGCTTCACAAAATAAGGACAACTGGTCCAAATAGGAGGTCAAAGGCTAAGTACAGAACAATGAAAGGTAAAATGGGTGAAAATTGTATGGGAGGTGCGTGTCAGCTGGACACTTCATGCTGCATAGAAACAGTTTGAATCTCTACAGATAGAGAGTTCCCACGAGAAAAGTAACAGGTTTGACTTTCAAGGGAGTGGACTGGTTGTAAACCTATCCTACATTCCAAAGGCTGGAGTGTGGTGGCATATCTCTAGGTCCTGAGTTGGAGGATAAGTCAGGGGAATAACTCCCCCGAGCCTCCTAGGAGTGTAATATACACTCCGTAATAGGTCTTAGGAAGAAACAAATATATAGGGTCCAAAGCAAAGCAGGGGATTAAAAACATTAAGTGACATACAATGTCTGTCTAGTCAGTCCCCAGCACCTCCCAGTTTAAAGTATATGTACAATTATACTATTTTTGGAAGCCAAGCAAAATCCGACCATATCCTTCAGGAAGCAATAAAAGGAAACTCACATAATTAAGACAAAAAAAAATTCTCAGAAGAAGAAAAAATAAATAAGGTGCCCTAAATGTCTTGTACAAGGTTAACACCCCCACATAGGCTAAATTACAGTCAACACCTGCTAAGGTCCCGTAGCTAGGAAGTCTGATCTGTTTTGGAGAATGCACAAGAGCTCAGCAAGCTGCAACAGGCACCCTAACTTCGAATAATAAGGCACAGCACTGCACTCCATGTAAGTGACTCTATTCCATCTTAAAAGACTGAAAATCCTAGAAGGCATCTTGTGGAGAGCATATCCAAATAGTGCAAGTATTACATACCAGTTAGAAAGTATTGGAAGTACTTGCGTCCCTTGAGATGCATTGCACCAGTCCAGAATTCCAGAGTTGAGGCATAAGCCCAGTAAAACTAAAATCCAGGTATGTCTGGAGTCAGCTGGCCTGCACTACCCACATAATATAGTCAAATTCATGCCATGGCAATAAATCCATTGAGAGAAACAGGATGTTCAGGAGGGTAGCTACGGGGTTGACATACTGGAAGCTGATATGAAGCCATCCGTTTGCTGGATGACGACTAATCTAGATGTAGCATGATTAACGGTTGTTACTCTAGTGGTGCAAAGTGCCTGTCAAGCTCCCTGTGAGTCACTATCATGACATCTAAGCAACTGGATTCATCTCTGCAGTTAAATTATGCAGTCCGGTTGATCTCCCCCTGCAGCCATCCCAGTGGTTCTTCCAGTGCTTCATTCCCCCCATCCCCAACCCCCACAGCACTAATGTGTCAGTAGCATAACAAAAAAGTTCAGCAAGTGCAATCAGCATAGCTTGTGTGTCTTCTTAAAAAGTTTTAATTTCTCTACCACACTAGCAATAGTCATCTCTGCCTGCTGCTTCCTCTGGTGTACTGCCAGAGGCATCTGCCATCATCAGGGTAATGAAGGGTATTGGTGAAAGGACACAGACTCATCTGCTGGCAAAACCCCCCCACTTGAAGATCCTTCCGGGCTTCTGCTGCAGAATGGTAGGTCTGATGTCCATCTGGAACTTGTACAGTGAGGACAGCTGGATATGATGTTTTAAACCTAAGTTGTTTATTATGGTGCTGTTGAAATATAATGGAATGTACTCTCAACACAGACACATAATGGTGAGTGTGAAATCATTGTCAAAGTACACCCTGGTTGTGCCATTGTGGATTTTCTTTTCCTGCCAGGCAAGCTGTAATAATTTATCTTTTACAGTGTAATGTAAGAAGTGCACAGTAATAGGTCTGGTTTGGACATTTATTTATCTAGTTTTTGTTAACCAGGTGAGTGCACTAGCCATAAAATGACTATTTTCAGACATGACCCAGAAGAGTACAACAAGGTGTGACAGATAAGTAACATTTCATAAGTGCAGGACAATTATATACAGGGTAGGTAATAACAGTGCAATGAATCAATAAGCAGTTAACAATACTACATAAGGTAAGGATTCAGAAAACTGTATCATATAAAACAACAACAGATCGTATAAGTATAGTATTCAGTAATGAAAGGGGAGTCAGTGTAGGAGGAAGTAAGGGCAAGAGGTTGCACAGAAACAACAAGAGAAGAAAATGAGAAAATGAGGAGGAAAGTAGGCCATGCTTGAGGGAAGGTGAGGGAGAGGCCAAGAAGTTGCAGGTAAGGGGATTAAGAGGAGTAGTAGGTGTAGAAGATGATATAAGGTAGGGGATTATAGGGGTGGGTAGCAGAATTTGGGAAGAAGGGGGCCAAATGACATCAAGTGGGGTCAAAACAAGTGCACGAGTTAGCAAGAGATAAATAACGCTGCAGCTCCCTTTTAAAGCAGAGATGGGACTTCGACTGCCTTAGGACTAGGGAGAGTGAGTTCCATAGCTGGGGGACAGCATGGTGAAAAGTACTAGTCCCTTTAGATGTTCGAACCCTGAATATATTGAGTAAAAGTTTGTCAGCTGATCGCAAACCATGGGAGGAGGTTTGTGGAAGCAGCAGTGCTGCAAGTGAGAATGGGGTTCGCTGTCTTAAGATAGAGTCAATAAGTGAGCCGAAAGAGTATTGCCTGCAAGCCGAGGGAGAGAGCCATCTCAAATCACTGTAGAGTTGACAGTGGTGCTTTAGTCAAGGAGACAAGGAGGCATACCGGCAGATATTATTGTAGGTAACGTCCTATTTATGGAGGGAAGTTTTATGAGCAGCAGCAAGGATGGGGCACCATAAGTGAGGGCTGGGAGTAGGATACCTCTGGCAATAGCCAGCTTGGTGGAAGGCATTGGCATGTAGCTGGTTTTGTAAGCTACACCCAGCTTAGCATTTACAGTTTTGCAGGCATCCAGTGCAGTGGACTTCAGTCCTAAGGCATGGTGAGTGTGCTGTATGTTGATTGGGTAGGCTGCATCAAGTGGTAAAAATCTTTATTTTTATATAGGAATAGTTGGCCACATCACATCATTAGGACCAAAGGTCCTATTTACAAGGTGGTCCTGTGTAGTTTACATGTTTTAATAAGATAAAAACAATGTTAATTCCATACAAAACATTACTGATTCTATGCAGTCCACAAGAACGATTCTAAAACATATAGTACACAAGGGAATACAAACCAGTGATGTTACAGTCCTAAGGAATATTTATACATCCAATTGCTAACTAAATATGCATATCAGGCTATAATTAGTTTTGTCATCTATTGCACGCACAATGAACTTTTACTTCATCTTTTAATTTTCTCATCAAGATCAAGCACTGTACATCAGAAGGTGTACAAAACGGCTACTAAATCTGTGCTTTCTGAGTTTTCTGGGATCCCATAGATGTGAACATTTTTTTGATGTACCCTATTCTGTGCATCTTCATGGCAGTCATTAATATGAAGTTGTGTTTCAGTCAGGCAAGTGGAGCCGAGTTACTGATTTCACTGCATCTGCCCGCTATTCTAACATCTGGAAAGGAATCCTTGACGTCCGCCAGACGCGCCTGAATTTCATGGTAGATCTTTTTCAGCGTTTGCTTTTTTTTTTTTTTGTTTACTATTGGAGTCCTCGTAGAACTGGGCCATGGCCAACACCTGTTGAATTTCTGAGCTG
This sequence comes from Neoceratodus forsteri, assembly GCA_016271365.2. Classification (NCBI taxonomy): domain Eukaryota; kingdom Metazoa; phylum Chordata; order Ceratodontiformes; family Ceratodontidae; genus Neoceratodus; species Neoceratodus forsteri. The sequence goes on along the minus strand of JADMNL010000029.1, from coordinate 141,717,767 downwards.
GAGCCCTCCAGACCCGATCTAATGGCATCCTTCACTAGGCGCTGAATGTCCAGCTTGTTAGACTTCACCATGACTACCACACCCCTCATACCAACTTTTTGCAGGAATTTTATTCTGGACTCAGAGCTCTGAAGAGGGTATCTGAATTAACTGGGAGAGAGCTTTAGGTTCAGGCTGCAATTTCTTCTATGACATCACTGGATGTTCCCCCGGCGTGCTTTTGGAAACTTGGGGATCCATACGCAGTCACAATGAAGTGGCAAAGACCACTTTGTGTCAAGACTCAAGTGGGCCATAAGGTACGAGACTGTGGGTGACTGATGCACTGGCATTTCATGCCGCAGCTTCTGGAATGGCATCTCACCATGTGACTGGTGCAGTGCTTTGCATAAACGTCTGTGGAGGATGCTGTCTAAATGATTGCATTCAGAATCCCTATATGTGAAAACAAATGTCTGGTACTCATCATTCGTTGCAGTGCCACTCAGTTATGGCTTTGAGTATAGCAGCTTTTGTGGTGGTGAATTGGGAAGCCTCTTTACACCCATAAAGGCAACCACCACTGACAGCAACTGTGTATTGGGCCCTAGGTGGTGCATCTAAAAGAGGCTTACTGTGACATTTCTAAATAAATACAGTAAATAAACATACAGTAAATGCAAAGCATCTAGATGGTGGCTGGTAGAGTGGGTACTGCTTGTGCTGGTGATGCTGGCAGTGAATGGTGGAGAAACATCAGCTAATTGTGTTGCTTCCAGTAGCTCTGTACGTAGTTTGAATGATCCATTGCATAACCTGACACAAAATGCCCGCACAGGGTGGAATGAGTTCATAATGAAATCGTGGAGGAATTATAAATTCCTGTGCAGCAGTAGGCAGTTCTGATCTTAGAAACTTAACTCTCAGCCCTGTGCATGCTGGCAGCTGATACAGATACAAGGATTTGATCTGCTCTGGCAAATCTTGTATTACCTGGAATGTTTTCCAGTGTCAGTTCCCTCATTGAAGAGAATTTTAAGTACCACCAATGATGTTGCCTCTATATTATTTGCAGCTGCTTCTCTATAAGATTGGATGCTAATAGCTTTTCAGAATTTCAGTCAGCCACAAGTCGCTTATGGATTACTCTACAAAACCTTTGACAGAAGTGTTGCCCATGCCGGCACTACGAGTTCTATCTCTCATTCTAGAATCCGAAACCTTTGAAATTACCACTGTCACACCATCACAGTGTTACCATTAGCTACATTGTAGGGCTGGTGAAAATAGTTTTTCCTGCTAGTAATTTCCACAAAAATTCTATTTATTTTTTTGCATTCACAGAATTTGACAAAATGTAGTGAATAAATGTCATGCTCTGTCACTGAGATTTGTTTCTCATTCACAGAAAATATCCACCATAAAACATGCGAGAAACAAAGTTAGCTATGGCATAGATTTTTATGTTGTCTTGCGCACACAGCGCAGACAACATATTGTGGTTGTTTCAGTGGAGAAGTGGGTTTCAGAGGTGCTGTCCTGCTGCAGCCAATGGTGCCACTGCTTTATGTGGCTGGGCTCTGTGGCACCAATGGCATTGCATGCTGTCTATGACAGCAGTTTTAGAAATGTGCCACCACTTTGAGAGAAATTAGCCGCTGCAATCAGGGAGCACCACAGGGCGGTCCCTGATTGCAGCAGCCAATTACTGCTTGCCTCGTCTGCTGTACCCTGTCAAGCAACATGGCGGCGGCTTCCCCGTCAGCTTCTCACAGTCCTGACTGAAGCCGAGGAACAGCCGCCGCCTCTCACAGTCCCTCAGAAAACCGACGGGGGTGCCCAGTCCCCCAGTAGGCATGCCCCCTCCTAAGTTAATTTGCCGATGGGGGTGCCCAATCCCCGTTGGCATAATATCTCCCCCATTTCTTGTGTGCCGAGGGGGTGTGCAATCCACCTCAGCCCATGCGATCCCCCACCACTCTGTATGTGCTGACGGGGGTGCTCAATGCCCATCGACTCCAGTCTCCCCCACCCAAAACATGCAGGTGACATGCTGGGAGCCCACACCAGCATGTCAAAAGTACCTGTTAAAAGAAAAAACCTTCCTGCGATGTCTATTACTTTTTTTTAACCCTGTAAAGTAGAAAATGGCCCCTCGCTGTCTGCGGCCCCCTCCACCAACCCATACCTACCACTGCATACCCCTCCCCACACCCCTCACTCCCCATACTTACCTCTGGAGCCCAGAGTGACAATCTTCGGTGGACCGGGAACATGTCTGCACTCCTCAAAGCTGACTGCGAACTGAAGAAATGCCGGTAAGCTGTATAATGACATAAATAGGGTTTTTCCAACTTTGGCGCATATCTCGGGCATTTTTCAGAATTTTGGCACCAAATTTTCAACATGGGGTTATTGGGACCCCTCCTCATGAATTCAGTTACTGTCATGGCATTAAGCGGTCCCAAAAGGTGATTTCATGGTCACTGCATGAAATCACCTTTTGGGACCAATTAATGAAACGACAGTGCCACTGTTCATGAGGTAGGCTCTCAAAAAACCTATGTTGCAAATTTGGTGAAAGAAAATCAACAAAATTACTGTTTTATGAGCGTGCATTGTGTAGTTTTCACGCACGCTCGTAACTTCGCAAATCTGTAATATTTTCACTCCAGATTTTCAACATTGGCATTTTTCCACACCTCATTATGAACAGTACAGCTGTCATTTTTCACATCATGTCCGAAATGTGTTTTTGCACTACCGGCACAGTATAGCGCGGTTGCTGTGGAAAATCAGTGTTCGGGACAGATTAAGAAAATCACAGTGACAGTGTTCATGAGTAGAGGTTCTAAAATGCCTATGTTGAAAATGTGGTGACAAAAGTCCACAAAATGAGTATGTTACAAGCATGCATTGCGCAGTTTCCACATGCACTCGTAACTTTGAGATTTTGTAATATTTTCACTCAACATTTTCAACATTGTCAGTTTTTGCACACCTGCTTATGAACAGTACAGCTGTCATTTTTCACATCCTGCCCGAAATGTGTTTTTTTTCACACAACTGGGGCACAATGGCACGGTCGCTGTGGGAAATCAATGATCAGGGCAGATGAAGAAAATCATAATGACAGTGTTCATGAGCAGAAGTTCCAAAATACCTATGTTGAAAATTTGGTGAAATAATTCCACTAAATGACTGTGTCACAAGTGTGCATTGAGCAGTTTCTACGTATGCTCGTAAATTCGAGCATTTTTAATATTTTCACTAGAGATTTTTCAGCACTGCCATCTCTTCACACCTACCTATGAATGGTACAGCTGTCATTTTTCACATCCTGCCCAAATGGTGTTTTCCCATATCTGGCGCAGAATGGCACAGTCGCTGTGAGAAATCAACATTGGGGACAGATTAACAAAATCACAGTGCCACTATTCATGAGCAGAGGTCCCAAACACTTTCATGAGGTGGGGGTCACAAAAATGCAGTGTTGCAAAGTTGTAGTGCAAATACCAACAAACGGCTCAGGCATTAGAGTTTCTAACCATAATGTCCCATCCTGTACAGACTGACAGGTGTCAAGGGTGTGCCTTTGCATTGCCGGCTGTCATGCTTACGCCATACCATCTACCCTACCCTCAAGCCACTGACAGGCATCGAGGTGTGCCTTGGACTCTTCTGTCCCACAGTTCACCCCATTCTCCTATGCTGCACCAATTTCAGCATATGTCCTTATGAAATGGGGTGACACTAAAGCCGAACACCCCAAGGCACACCTCAGCACTTGTCGATGTCTGCAGGATAGGATGAGGTAAAATACCATGAGGGTTATGGCTGACTGGGGTAAGCGTAAGGCCCGAGGACCCCAAGGCACAACGCACTATTTGTCGCACTGTAGGGTAGGGTGAGAAGAAATGCCATGAACGTTATGGCCAATGCCCAAAGGCACACCTCAGTGCCTGTCAGTCTCTGTAGGGTGATGTGGGGTTGACGTCACTTTCATACTTCACTTCCATTCCTAATATGCATTTGTTCAACTCCTGCACTACCGATGCCAATGTCAGCAAGACAACATTCGGCATTCACAAATGCTTGTTTTGTATGCCTTGGGTTGTTTCCTCTTTTGGAATATTGTTCTTTGCACTATAACATTTTTTCCCTATCTCATAAACTTAGGCGAATGTGAAGAATGGCAATGGTACAGATTTTCAAAGTGGAGTAAACAATTTCTTACCAGTCACAGTAGATAAAGCCTTAAAAGTAGATAATGTGTTACACTTAAAATGAGCATTTTCTGTGTCAGAATGGCTATCATCTTAAGAATGTATGGATAAGAGTTTTTAGATTGCTTTATTTTCAGTGGCTGACAAAAGAAAACTCCCAGGTGGAACATTGATCAACAGCTGTTGCAGCATAAGTAAGAGATAACACATGACAGGATGTGCAGTTATAAGGGAATAATGCACCTGCAATGTGCATTATTCCCACATTCTGCACTCCTTGGTGTGTGTTATCCCACTTATAAAATGGGCTTTTATTTAGCATGTTAAAAAAATATGTAGATCAAGGGAGGTGTGTAATTAAGCAGTAATGCACAACATGGTGTATATTGTGCTGGGATAACATCACACCTGTGGTGGTTGGGCATGAGGCCAGAGGCCGAGTGCATCTAAAACCCCCAGAAGTGACATTATCCCTGCACAGCTCTTTTGTAAATAAAATAGCAAAAAATTAGAAAAAAATGTGTTTTTAAATTGTTTTATTTGATTTTTCTGTGTGAATGTGTACATATAAAAAAAGTCCACAGTTTTTCTCTTTGCCACTAAGTGGTGGTGGTGCATGAATGATGCTGTCTGCTGAGGTGGATAGTGTTTCTTTTCTTTACTTTTGACTGTGACTCCTCAGCTGAAATGTTTGGCTGAAACCCCCCATGTTCAACCCATGGTTCTTCTGTGAATCCTTAGCTGGAATGTTGGGCTAATCCACCCCCCCACCTGTCATGTTCACCCATTGTTTTTAGAAGCCAGTACATTGTGAGTAGGGGACTGAGAAGCCATTTGGCTTTACAGCTTCAATTTAGTTTTTAAACAAAAAGTAACGGTTGTCAATACTGAGAAGTGCTGTGCTGAAGTGTCCTCGCATATGCAGGATTGCAGTTTCAATCCCGAAGTGAAAACCACTGTTTCAGCTTTCTTTTACTTTGCAGAGATACAGGCCGAGAAGAGGCAAGTAAAGTAAGATTCTCTATCAGACACTCTTCAGAAATCTGTTCCTTAATTGTTGACACTTCGTCTTCTTGGTAGGATTTTCTCCCCGAAGCGAGCTGCTTCAGTGAACTGTAGGACTGGTAGCTGCGGGTCACTCAAGTTGCTTAGTTCGGGGGAAAAAACTGTCATGGAAATTTAGTTGCTTTTTTAAGGTGAGCTGTGCTGTTTTGTGAATGTGAGACTGGGAGACAGCATTGGTGCTTGTGTGTGAAGTAAGGCTGACAACTTCATTGTGCGGTACTGTCCTGGCTTGTGGGACATGCTGGGGGGGGGGTTCAGTGTGATGCATATGAGGCAGGAATCAAGACATGTAGGGGTGCAGTGATTTTATCGTGTCTGTGAGGTCATCTTCATGCTGGATCTTCTTACAGTGATGTTATACTGAGATAACATCACTGCTGAAGGTGAGCACTGACCATTTAGAGCCCAGGATTTGTTCCTTGCCATTGTACAATTAAGCAATAATGCACAACAGGGTGTGGTATATCATGGGATATCACCATGCCTTGGGTGCATTGTGAGGAATAAGGCCACAGGCCGAGTGCCTTATGTAACCGATATGTAACAATATCCCATGATATACCACACCCTGGAGTGCATTATTGCTATTATGAACTGGCTTAAAACTTTTATCAGTTAAAAAAAACACTTTTAAAAGCTTTTAAAAATGTCCTTTTGGGGCTGTCAGAGGAGTATCTTTCAAGAAAATAGTTCCTAGAGGGCTCTGGGCAGCAGGTGGCACCGTTGTAAATAGAGTTTGTGGAAAGTGGAGCTGTGAACTCTGTCTCTCTCAGTGCCAGCACTATATAGATGTGAAGTATGTACTTCCCTTGTTTGACCTGGTCCCAGTTCCTACGCTGGGACTGGGTGAAGATGTGTGTGTGGTATTTTTTTCAATTCCGATCTGCTGAGAAGAGGGTTCTCAACTGGAAGAATGCAGATGGATACTTCCCATTTTCTGGTGGGAATCGGTAAGTCCCCACCCTGAAGCCGGCAGGCATGTTTGCCGTGTTTGTTGAGATGCTGTAATAATGGTACACTAAGTGACTTGATGATTTATTTTTATTAAATGTTTTAAGCAGCATACGTTCCAGTTTTTTGTAATGTCCTGTTGCGAGTGACTGCAGGACAGTTTCCTCTGTTGGGAGTGACTGCAGGACAGTTCCCTCTGTTGCAAGTGACTGCGTGGCAATTTAGGAGCCAGCACACTAAGTGAGCGAGAGGAGGTGTAAAATGCACAGCGCTCAGAAAGGTGCGGTATTAAGGACATGGAAATGTTGAGTGGGAGACACTGGTGAGGGAATAAAAAAAATGTTCGTAAGTGCAGGCTGAGCGAGCTGGGAGAAGTGTGGCTGGAGCTGCTCAGCTGCTCTGTTGGGGCCGGCTGTAATGGGTCAAAAAGTCCCTGTCGGATGGATTTATTCTGGATCAGGAGGCTGGTGGCCAGAGGTTTTTTGAAGCTGTGAGTATGTAGTTCGACATCATCACAGCTTCAAAGACCTCTCTGCCAATCAGCTTCCTCCATTTGTGGCAGCCAGTTCATAATTGCCAGTAAATAATTAACAGGTATGTAACATGTTTTGACCTATGAATTTACAGGATTATTAGAGCCCATTTTATAAATATCTTTACATTCTACCTCCAAATGAGTCTGACCATCACTTATCACATCAAAGTTTTATTTTATTATTTTATTTTGTTTTTGTTAACTGGGTAAGTGCGCTAGCCAACAAGTGACTATTTTCAGGCACGACCCGGGAGGTACAATTACAAAACACCATGATACATAAGAGGATACATAAGGCAGGATACATAAGCATGATAGCAGGAATACATAGGAGAATATACAAAGCAGGATACATTGCAAAGGACGATATACACACAGTGTAGTTAAGTATAGAGCCTGGATAAAATACATGTAATCGGTAGTTTAAGAATAAGGGGGATAGGTGGAGAGGACAGGTGTAAGGTAGAGCAGAAGAGAAGGCCAGGAAGGGGTGGGCGAGCAGCAAGAAAGGTGGGGACAGGGAGGAAGGTAAGGCGACTGGAAGCCCATCGGTGAGAAGGTTACCAACTGTGACCGAGACGGTGGAAGCCAGGATTGGCAGGAGAGATGGAGAGGTCGGGGAGAAGGACAGTGAAGGGTGGGAAGGGCAGGGAAAGGGGAAAGTTTTGCTGGGCATGGAGCCAAAGGGAAACGAAGGAGGGAAGGTCGATGGATGGAATGCACCTGGAAGGAGTGCAGTGACACACAAGAGGGAGGGACAGGAGGAATGGCAGTAAAAGTGGCATAGAGCAGGTTGAGTAGTAACCTGTGTCAAGCCGATGAATCAGGAGATGGAAGGAAGAGAAGTCACGGTAGGGTGAAACTGGTGGAAGGCAGGGGAGGCTGGCAGGGAGGGCAGAGGGTGAAAGAAGGTGTACAGGTGAGCGACCGATTCTGGCATCCAGCGGTGCAAGGTTACAACCTCTGACGGTCTGTGGAGCCAAAAGAGCGGTAAAGGAAGAGAGGTAAGAGGGGTTACGGCAAGTTACGCATTGGCGGTGAAGGGTTACAACGCACGGCCGGGATGGTGGAGCCGAAGATCGCATGGAGGGGAGTAGAGGTCGGTGAGGGATGAGTGAGGCGGTAAGTTACTGCATTAGCGGTAAGAGGTTATAACATGCAGCCAGGATGGTGGAACCAGGAGACGGCAAGGAGGGGAGAAGAGATCAGTTAGTGGGGAGTGAGGAGCAATGAGCAGGAGAAGGGGCAGGAGGAAGGGGGGGTAATGAAAGGGATACAGGAGAAATGGCCAAGGGGGAGGAGAGAGAGACTAGTAAGGGTGCAAGAAAGGAAGGTGAGGAAGGAATGAAGGTAGGGAAAAACAAGTACAGGGTCTGCGAGGGCAAGCTAAGTGGCCAGGAGGTAAATGAATAACTTTACAATTGGCATCAGAACAGAAAATTATACAGCATCCACTAACAGTAAACATACTCAAAAAAACAACCAAGAGGAAAAGCGCAAGTGCATAAAGTACATAATAGGGGAGTGGGGAAGAACAGGTTAGGAGCAGGGGGATCAGGTGGGATCAAAACAAACACATTTGTCCATTGAGGTGAGGAAAGTTCTGAGGTTGTGCTTAAATGCAGTGTGGGAAGGAGCATACCTTAGTTCCTGAGGCAACAAGTTCCAATAGTGAGGGGCAGCATAGCTGAAGGATCCCGTGCCCTTTTTTGTATGGCAGAGGAATATTTAATAAGGATTTGTCAGTTGATCTAAGGTCCCGTGAAGGTATAGCCGGTTGGAGTAGTTGAGAGAACAGCTGGTTTGGATGTTCTGATGATGGTGTCTGAAAGGTTGTAGAGGTAGTATTGCCTGGTGGAGGAGGAGACAGCCAAGGTCTCTGTATAGCTGACAATGATGCTTCAGGCGTGGCACTTTGGCTGCATACCTGCAAACATTGTTGAAGGTGGTGTCCCATTGATGCAGGGCAGTTTTGTTGGCTATAGATAGGATGGGACCACCATAGGTAAGGGTTGGCAATAGGATTCCTCTAGCAATTGCCAGTTTAGCGGCAGGGGTAAGCAGGTAGTTGGTCCTGTAAGCAGCTCCTAACTTACAATTGACAGACTTGCAAGTTTCCTGGATGTGTAGTTTTAGGTCCAGAGTTTGGTCAAGGTGAATGCCCAAGTAGCAAAATGAGTTGACAGACTCCAGAGAGTTACCATCGATGTCAGGTACAGAGAGAGGAGATGGGCAGGACCTTAGTTTGTGAATGGATCCAAATAACATGGCTTTAGTTTTGTTGGCGTTAAGAACAAGGCGTTGAGTGTGTAGCCAGCGCTGCACCGAGTGGAAGTCCGTGGTAAGGGCAGCATTCAGGTTGATGATATTGTCAGAGTGCGCATAGATGACCAGGTCATCTGCATACAGTAGTGAGTGGCCAGAGGTTACTACATCAGGGAGATTGTTTACAAATAATGAAAAAAGGAGAGGACTAAGTATGGAGCCCTGAGGGACACCAATATTGATAACTGCACTGTGAGAGATCGCGGCGTTGAATTTCACCGCCTGTGTCCTGTTGGCAAGGTAGCTGCTGAACCAAGTAGTGACAGGGTGAGAGAAGCTCAGATTTCTGAGGGAGGAAAGTAGTAAGGTGTGGTCAACAAGGTCGAACGCTTTGGTTAGGTCGATGAAAACAGCCCCTGTTAGCTTCCCTTTATCCATGCTGGTAAGAATGTCAGAAGAGAATTTTGCTAGTGCAGTCATGGTGCTGTGGTGTTTTCTAAAGCTGTGCTGGGCTGCGTTGAGTAAGCTGGAGTTTTCTATGTATTCGTTAATTTGAGTGGAAACTAGCTTTTCAAGGATCTTGTTAAGGACTGATAAAATAGCAATAGGTCTGTAGTTAGGCGTGTCATTTTGCTGCCTTTTTAAACACGGAGTGATTCTGGCGGCCTTCAGATTTCAGGGACAACGCCATTGGAGAGGATAGGGTGAATATTCTAGCTATAGGACCAGATATGAGGTGAGCAGCCATCTTTAATAACTGAGGTTCCAGTCCATCAGAGCCAGTGCTGGTGGTATCCAAGATAGCCTTGAGCAGCTTGAAGACTTGATGCCTGGAGACCGCTTTGAAGTAGAATGGGTTAGATGAGTTAGATGAATCACCAGGGAATGTGGAGTTCAGTAGTGTGGCAGCAGATTTGGGGGAAGCTGTGTAGGCAGATAAGTCGGAAAGCTGCTGGTTAAACGCATTTGCAATAGTGGAAGAGCCATTACAGTGAATGCCTTGCAGAACCATTTCAGAGGGTGACACTTGTGTAGATCCTAAGAAAGATTTAATGTGGCTCCAAAATTTCCTAGGGTCGTTAGAGGAATTGGCCAGCAAGTTTTGACAGTATTTACTTTTGGCCTGCCTGATGCACCTTTTGCAATCATTTCTATATTGTTTGTACAGGATGAAATCAAGGGGGAGTCCAGATTGTTTGTATTTTCTCCACTGCTTATCTCTGGCTTTTAACTTGCATAGGAGATCTTTATTTAGCCATCTTGAGCTGGCCTCTGACTCTTCTTTTTACCTTTGGGAGGTGTTTCTTTTGCACTTCACCAAACTTAGTAAAATATGTTAAGGGCAGTATCGACATTGGATGTGGAAAGGCGTCAGTCCAGTCTATGCCAGATATGTCAGATAAGAAGGCTTGTACATCGAGGGCAGCATAGTTCGTGAAGGTAATCAGTCGTGGTTGAGGAGCCGGCGGTGGGCAGGAGCGCCAGCGATAGAGCGTCGGTGAGTGATCTGTAATTGAGTCAGCCAGGACAGAAGCTACAGAAACATGATCCGGTCTATTGGTAAGGATCCAGTCGAATAACGTTCCTGATAAAGAAGTCGTGGTTCTGGTGTAGTCTGCTATGGTTTGGTGGAAATTGTGCTTCTGGATCAGAGATGCGAGGAGATTGTGCTGTGGGCCCAGCCAGTTCAGGTTCAGATCACCGAGGAGGAGTGCTTCATTTGCTTTTACATTCAGAGAGACACTGCAGTAGGTTCTGAGACCATTCAACCCACAGGTTGGTGGGTTATACACACAGCGATATGAAGTAGCTTGGAACCCAGCGTCAGGGTAGCATGCAGTGCTTCACATGGCATAAGGGAATCAGGGTAGGGTACAATGCTAAGAGACAAATGATTTTTGTAGAAAATTGCAACCCCACCCCCCCTCTTGGACCCAGATCGGTCACGTCGAAGAATATTATACCCAGGTAGGTGGCAGGAAGTATCAGGTACTGTGGGTTTCAGCCAGGTTTCGGAGAGGCATAGTATGTCAGGGTCCATCAACTTAGCCCAAGCTTCGAGTTCAGCCAGGTGGCTCATGAGGCTTCTAATGTTCATATGGGCTAGCACCAGGTCCTTTTTTGTACTAGTAGAGGTGGAGAGTGGGGTGCATATTTTGGGACCAGGGTTAGATTCAATATTGCCAGATAGCATAAGGAGCCTCTGGGCCAGGTGTATAAACAAGTCAACAGGAAAAGTGCCTAGCTTATTTTTGGGTTTACGAGACTGTTCAAGAGATAGAAGTGGAGGGATTGGTATATACAGCCCTTTGATTAGAATAAGGTGGGTAAGGGAAGATTAGAGTGAGAGAGAGAAGAAGATTAGAGAATCTAAAGTCAGTTGTATGCTGAGGACAGTGGTCCTCAGGAATTGAAGGAGACAAAGTAATCCAGTTCAGACACAATAGGAGAGATAGGCAGAAGAGAGGGACAAGTTTAGGATGGTTAATAGTGCAAAGTAGGTTCATTGTGGGGAGACCAGAGTGTGGAACCATTCGGAAGCGCCGGCAGGAAGAGTGCAATGGAGGAGCTGTATCACAATGCCGCGGCGGCAGCGCTCGCTCACAGTCCCCAAGGGTTCAAAAAATAAAGGTTGCTAACCTTAGAAAAGCAAGCAACAACAGCCGCTTTCTGTGAGGGATGGTCCAGGTTAAAGTCCCAACCCAGCAGAAGAGAGCCGGCGGCAGGGAGGTTGAAGGGATGTACCTTGGGCGCTTGCCTTCAGCGGCACAAGGTACCAGGGAGGCGGCCGGCCCTGGTTCCCTTCCTCGGCACCAAGGTTGGAAGCGGCCCCTGGCAACAGAAGGTCTGGAGGAGCGCGGTTTTCTTTCAGAGGCGCTGCTTTTGTAGCAGACACCCCGGTGTTCGTCTGGAAGGTGGTCCTGAAGATTCCTGGTCCTGGAGGAGGGGGATCCGAAGCCCCGGTGGGCCCAGGAGAGTCCTGAGGCGGTAGGAAGGAGAGGAGATTTAAATACAGGCTTCAGCCAATAGGAGTAGGTGGAGGTGAGAAAGCGGAGGAGAGCAATTTAGCAGGAGGTAAAACTTAGTAGAGAGAGGCAGGCAGGTAGGGCATACAGAGTAGTTCTCAGTTGCAAATAAAAAATTTTAAATGGAAAAGGCGGAAACCCCAGGCGGGCGGTTACAGGCAGTTACAGAGGTTATGCAGCAGAGATTAGCTTTAGTTTAGGAAGAAAAAACACAAGTATCAGTATAAAGTGACTGGATTGAGGAGGGAAAGAGAACTTTACAAATTCAATGGAGGATGGTATCACAATGCCGCAGCAGCGCCGCCACAGTCCCCAAGGGTTCAAAAAATAAAGGTCGCTAACCTTAGAAAAAGCAAGCAACAGCAGCCGCTTTCTGTGAGGGATGGTCCAGGTTAAAGTCCCAACCCAGCAGAAGAGAGCCGGCGGCAGGGAGGTTGAAGGGACGTACCTTGCGGGCTTTGCGCCTTCAGCGGCACAAGGTACCAGGGAGCGGCCGAGCTCCTGGTTCCCTTCCTCGGCACTTCGCGGTTGGAAGCGGCCCCTGGCAACAGAAGGTCTGGAGGAGCGCGGTTTTCTTTCAGAGGCGCCACTTTTGTAGCAGACACCCGGTGTTCGCCTGGAAGGTGGTCCTGAAGATTTCTGGTCCTGGAGGAGGGGATCGAGCCCCGTGGCCAGGAGAGTCCTTGCCAGGCTTCTGCGCCTTCAGCGGCACAAGAGTACCAGGGCGGCAGGCTCCTGGTTCCTTCCTCGGCAATTCGCGGTTGGAAGTGGCCCCTGGCAACAGAAGGTCTGAAGGAGCACGGTTTTCTTTCAGAGGCACCGCTTTTGTAGCAGACACCCCGGTGTTCGTCTGGAAGGTGGTCCTGAAGATTCCTGGTCCTGGAGTGACTGCTAGATTTAAATTGTGGTTGCAATAAATTTCAGATAGCCTAGGAGATGAGAGGAGAGGAGAGCTGTGCTGGTTTCCGTTTGGAAAAAGGGGGAGTCCTGGCTTCCAGGGATCACATTGGCATGGGAGGGGGTGCCAAAAGACACCAAAGATGATGTTGACATGGGATGGGGTGAGGGATTGAGGTGCCACAGGATGCCATGAGTCGTCTTGGATGACATGGGGCTAAGGTGGGGAGGAGGAGAATTTTGGAGGTCAGGGGCATTATGTTAGATCAGTGGTCAGTCCAGCAGAAATGGGGGCATTCTGGTGGGTTGGAGGGACATTCAGATTGGTTGTGAGACATTCCAGTTGTTGGGGGCATTCTGCCAGGCTGGGGTGTCTATTCTGGATGGTTGGGGGACTTCTGGTGGATCAGGAGGCATTCTAGTGGGTTGAGAGTCTATTCTGGTGGCTTGGAGGCATTGCTACAAGTTGCAGGGCCATTTTAGTGGGTCAGAAGTATTCTGATGAGTAGGGAGACCATTTCAATTGGTTTGGGCATTACCCAAATCAGCGGCTATTCCAACAAAGCATGGGCATTCCAGCAGGTCAGGGATACATTCTAACTTGTTAGGGGTGTATTCTGGCAGGATGTGGGGAGTCCAGAATGATGGGGAGATTTCTGCACTTCCATTATAGTTGTCACAACTCCAGATCTGTGCCCATTCCAGTTTCAACATTCTGCACTGAGCAGCTGGATATCATTTTAGTTACAGTAGTTTTCTGCATGTGATAAAGAGTCACATCTGCACTTTAGGTGCTATAGAAAGAAAACAGAAAGGATAATGTATATCTTCCTGTGAACAACACGGTGGTAATTTCACTGAGTGAAGTTAAGGACTTTGGACTTCTGGTTTACTTTATAAAATGGGCTATTATAAAAGCGAAAAGGGACTATGAGACAGGCCCAGCAACAAGGGTGAAGGATAATCATAAATCTTTTTTTACCTATATAAATAATTATTTGCAAAAAAATCCATTAATTCAACAGTTAGAGTTGTTTCCACAACGACAAAAATGTGGAAATTCCATATTAGTTACCACCACCACCCACCCCGCCCTCCTCAAAACCCTAACTCCATTCCCTCACCCCACCCCACACACACACATGCAAGCAAGGGAAGGGACAATGCAAGACAACTAACCAGAGACAAACAGGATCAGGAAACAGGTAACATACAACTCTGTAAACATTCCACAAGGCACAAGCATTGTGACAGTCCACCAACTGCATGAGTTCTATAGCCATCATAGTGGCTTGGGGTTACACACACATGCTGGGCAACGATGGATAATAGCTCACAGTAAGCATTTTTGTGTTACAAACATCAATAACACGATTTAAGCAGATGCCTGTATTTCAATAGTTAACAGCTGATGAAACACACAGTATGTTATCCTCACATAGTGTATTAGAAATGACAGTTTCTGTGAGCCTAGCAACAGTCATTGGATGTTTGCATTTTTTTCTGATACGGTGAGTCAGTCCTAATAACAAACAGTGGTGATAATAAAAGTAATTTTTTTGTAGCATAGTTTAAATAAGATGTGAAAGCAACAGTCGTAACATGCAAAGGTAACCATAACATACTGTTAATGAGTATTTCCAGGTAACGCAGCACCATAACAACATGTGATGGAGGTAGTTTCCCACCTGAGCAGTATCTTCAAACTATTGTGTATACGTCAGGTGTATCTGTCGTGGCACCACATGCCTATGTGGTAGCAGCGATACTTGCAGCAACCCAATTGTTGAATGATGGCACATATAAATTTATATTTTGAAAATGTGTACAGAGTAAGTGTCATTGTATTAAGAAGATATGTAATGTGTCATCATACTGCGCTGGCAGTACAGAGTCGCTTATACTGTATTCGTTTTTTCATTACACAGTGTTATGTGAAATCAGTACAGTGTTGTGATTATTGTGCTTACAGATGTGCTGGAGTGGTATAGTGTCTTACAATGCTGCATGTGTCGTACATATGTGTGTGTGTGGGGGGGGAATGTGGAGTTAGGGTTTTGAGGATGGGGTGTGGGGTGGGGTGGTGGCGTAGTAACCCTATTATGGAATTTTCACACTTTTGTCAGTTTGGAAACAGCCCTAACTGATGCATTAACAGAATTTTTTGCAAAGACTATCCTTTCTTTTGGAAAAAGTGCAATATAAGTAGTAAATGTTATGTATTGGTGGGAACGTGGGCCCGAAGCCAAGCTTCCCATTTGTGTATAAAGATATGTATCTGTGGGACTGAGGGCACTCCGGGCCCTGCTCTGCCACTTGCACATAAGTAGGGAGCCATGCAGCAGCCCTATAAGGCAAGGAACCCTTGTAATAGTAATTTGCCAACATCTCAGGAACTGTAGCAGCTAGAAAAAACTAAAATGTCATTGTAATCATGACAGTGAGTAGTTTTCACAAAAAAGGCCAATTAAATCCATATTTCGCATTGTTTCTGAGATACTGGCACAGAAAAACACTGTGAGTGATAAATCTAAGGGCATAATACTGGCCATCAGACATGAAAATGAAAAACTGGAATAGTAATTCCCAAATATCTTAGGAACTGTACAAGGTAGAAAAACAATTCAAATGTCATGGTTTCATGGCTTTCCAACCTACTTCTGTACTTAGTCCCCAGAAATTTAGCAACGAAAAGTCCGTATCTCTAATCATTTTCAAGAAACAGGCCCCAAACGGCATCACCGGTGCCGCAATGTTATCTTATGGGAATATTTTTGAACTTTGGAATGCTGTAACTATGGGCCTGTTCAGTGTTTATGTACCACACCACCAAAAGGCACATCTTTGGGACTAGGGCTTGCCACCCTGAAAAGTTCAGGCCAATAGCTTAATCCACGTTGCCACAATGAAGTGACAAAGAAAACAACCGCTGCAATGTTATCCTATGGGAAAATTTCTGAACTTCAGAACGTTGTAAATATGGGCCTGTTAAAGTTTTCATACCAAACCACTGAAAAGCACATCTGTGGCACTAGGGCTTGCTACCCTGAAAATTTCAGGCCAATAGCACAATCCACCTCGCCACAATGAAGTGACAAATAAAACAACACATAGCAAAACGTGTTTGTGCAGTGTTGCCGCATTTACTTTAATGTTTTGGTGGTTCTCCTATTTTTATAATGAGAATGTTATCACGCACAGAAAAATGTTGCCACAGTTACTTTTTCCAATGAGCGCGAGTGTTTGCGTGGCAACAGAAATGTTGCCGTAATTAAAAAATAGAAACATTTTAAAAAACATATTTCCAGACCAGCTGGTGAAAAACTAATGCCAGGGACATGTTCCTCTGTGCCCAGTTAGGTAAATACAACTGTTGGTGTTTACCAAAGTGCAGTATTTTTTGAATTACAGCATTTTTTCTCTCTCGCTAACTGAAAACAAGATGGCAGCAGCACAACAACATTTTTTGGCAAGCTCGACAACAAAATATGATTGCGAATGTTTTCGCACTGCACATATACATTTTTCCATAGGCCATAATGGGACATGAAAATATGGAATAACTTTTAAACGGAGCAATATTTTTTCACCAAATCTTCAAAAGGCACCAGTGCAACCCAGGACACATGCAGACAAACCAATCTGTACCCACTCAAATGCATTCTTCAGTTCATTATGCCTGGACAAAGAATTTGCAACAATGGGAAAATTTCACTTTTTGAGTGCACTACAGTTCTGCAACTGTACATCTGACTGAAACATAAATTTGCCAGATCCAGAGATCTATGGTAGATATTTCTACATTCCAGATTTCAGGCAAATCAGACAAACAGTGCAAAAGTTATTAAAGTGCAATATCTGAGGTTTAACATAGAAATGGCCATGCAACTTTAACTATAGTGGCA
Organism: Neoceratodus forsteri; assembly: GCA_016271365.2. Classification (NCBI taxonomy): domain Eukaryota; kingdom Metazoa; phylum Chordata; order Ceratodontiformes; family Ceratodontidae; genus Neoceratodus; species Neoceratodus forsteri. Next base: position 141,700,918 of record JADMNL010000029.1, on the reverse strand, counting down.
CTACCGTGCCACTATAATAAGAAGGGAAGTGCAAACAAGACTGGACCTCTATTAGACCAGCATGGGAATCTTGTGACAGTTATGGCACACGTAGGCATGGCAGAATTCCAAAACCAATGTTTTGTATTGTTTTATAACCAAAAAACAAATAATGCCAGGTCACACAGTGAGAGTGCCTGTTATCCCATTAGCAATAAGGCAAGGCAAGGCAAAAAGAGTTGCGGACATAGCCATCAGACTCAGTAAGCTTGATGTCAACAAGGCACAGGGACTGGATGGTATGCATCAGAGACTGGTGATGGAATTGGGGAGGCAGTATAGCGCAGTGGTCTAAGGCTCTGAGCTGCAAATCTGGTGATATCCAGCAGACCAGACCTGGGTTTGAATCCCACAGCTTCCACTTGCATACTGTGTGGCCCTGAGCAAGTCACTTAACCTCCTTGTGCTCCCAGGTCGCTCCTGTAAAAAAGCTTCCAGCTTAGTGTGCTATACCTGGTTAAACAACTAAATAAAATAAAAAAAAAATAAAAAAATTAGTCAAAGAACTATCTGAACCCCTTACCCAGATTTTCTGCAAGTCCTTGGGAGACTGAGAGACAGTGGGCTCCAGGAGAAGTGCAAATGTAACACCAATATATATAAATATAGAAACATAGACTTTGACAGCAGATAAGGACCGCTTGGCCCACTTAGTCTGCCCATTTCCCTACCTACAAGATAAGCTGCATATCCTAGTTAACCAACAGCCTAGTTCTTCTTACCACCACCCCCCACAAGAATTGCCTTATAAAAAGACAATAAGAAGGAGGCTTGGAATTATAGGCCTGTGAGCCTTACATCAATTTTGGGTAAGGTGCTGGAAGGAATAATGAAGGCATTTTTAGAAAACTATATTGACTTAATGGGTATAAGAGACTAGACACAGCATGGGTTCACGAAAGAAAGATCCTGTCAAGCTAATTTATTGGAATTTTATTGAAAGGTTAGTAGAGGTTTGGAAATTTGGGAGCCTGTGGATGTAGAGTTCTTGGATTTCACCAAAGCTTTCGACAAGGTATCACATGGTAAACTAACAGATGCCTTAATAGGTATGAATATTCCAGGTGCAATGACACAATGGATCACTTCCTGGCTGACTAACAGGCAGCAGAGGGTGATGTTAAGGGGGATTGTCTCAAGCTGGGCAGAGGTGACAAGTGGTGTTCTCCAGGGGTCCGAACTGGGTCCTTATCTTTTCAATTTATATATATCCTCAATGAAGTGTAATGAGGGGATATGGGTGTCAAAATTTGCAGATGATACACATATTGGTACAAGGGTAGACAGTCATGAAGCTGTAAAAGACCTACAGCAGGCCCTAAATAGTCTGGGCAAATGGGTAGAAGAGCATTGGCTTCAGTTTGATTTTGATAAGTGTACCGTCATGCACTTGGGGAAGAAAGACATACCAGTTAACTATATTCTGATGGGAAGACAACTCAAGGAGGTCAACAGCTATGCCCCAGGACTGGGTGTTTAGTTGTCGGTGGTGCAACTCTCTTTTCTGCTGCTGCCCACCTCCCATGCCAGCAAGTTCGGTGAAGACTCCAGCCCTCAGCCATGCCCCAGGATCCGGTGCTTAGTTGTCAGCAGCATGGCTCTCTTTCCTGCCGCCGCTCACCTCCCCTGCCAAAAAGTCTGTGAAAAAGCAGGGATACTGAATGAATACTTCTGCTCAGTATTCACAAAAGAAGAGGGGGGTACCTAATCCAATCAATAGAAGCACTCTGGATAGGGGTCAATACCAGTCCTTTCACAGAAGAAAGGGTTCTGAAAGAACTAATAAAATTGAAGGTGGACAAAGCAATGGGGCCTGATGGGATTCACCCCAGAATTCTAAAAGAACTAAGGGTAGAATTAGTGACACCACTGACTACCCTTTTTAACTAATCATGGGAGGATGGTATGGTATCTAAGGACTGGAGGAGGGCGGATGTGATTCCCCTTCACAAAACTGGGAGCAAAGCAGAGGCAGGAAACTACAGACCTGTTAGCTTGACCTCAGTGGAAGGGAAAATGATGGAATCACTTCTGAAGGAAAGAATTGTTGAGTACCTAGAGGCCAGCAGGGCACAGGACCCAAGGCAGCATGGGTTCACAGCAGGAAGGTCATGTCAGACAAAACTAATAGATTTCTTTGACTGGGTGACCAAAGTAGTAGACTAGGGAGGGGCTGTAGACATGACCTACCTAGACGTTAGCAAGACATTTGACACAGTCCCACACAAAAGATTAATGAACAAATTAGCCAGCCTCGGAGTGGGTCCCAGGGTGGTAGCCTCGTTAAAAAAAATTGGCTGGACAACAGGACACAGAGAGTAATAGTAAACAGAGTCCAATTTGAAGAAAGAGGGGTTACTAGTGGGGTACCACAGGGTTCAGTACTGGGTCCAGTCCTATTTAATGTCTTTATAAGTGACATTGCAGAGGGACTGGAAGGAAAAGTATGCCTCTTTGCAGATGATGCAATGATCTGCAACAGGCTTGATACACGGGGGGGAGGTGGAAAGGATGAGAAGGGACTTGGCAAGGCTGGAGGAATGAAACATAGAAACATAGACTTTGACGGCAGATAAGGACCGCTTGGTCCACCTAGTCTGCCAATTTCCCTACCTACCTACAGGATAAGCTGCATATCCTAGTTAACTTAACAGTCTATTTTTTCCTACCCTCCACAATAATTGCCTTATGTCTGTCCCATGCATTCTTGACTGGGTGGTCAAAAGTATGGCAGCTTAGATTCAATGCAAAGAAATGCAAAGTAATGCACCTGGAAAACAAAAACCCAGGGGAATAGTACACAATGGGGGGGGTATTAACAGCAACAAAACTGGAAAGGGACCTGGGGGTAGTTATATCAGATGACCTAAAGGTAAGCAAACAATGTGAGAAGGCAGTAAAGATGTCTGGGGGGGTACTGGGATGTATAGGGAGTGGCATCACCAGTAGAAAACAGGCAGTTGTTATCCCCTCTATACAGACAGTTGGTGAGACCCCACCTGGAGTACTGCATGCAGTTCTAGAGACCCCATCTCTGCAAGAACATAGACAGGGTGTAGGCAGTCCAGAGGAGGGCAACTAAAATAGTGCAGGGTCTGCAGCAGAAGTCATATGAGGAAATACTAAAGGAGCTTAATATGTACACCCTTGAGGAAAGGAGGGAGAGGGGGACATGACAGAAACTTTCAAGTACCTCAAGTGAATCAACAAAGTCCAAGAGGGTAGCGTCTTTCAGAAAAAGAGATGTGCAAGAACAAGTGGACACAATTTGAAGATAGAGGGGGAGCAGCTCAGGGGCAATGTGAGGAAGTATTTTTTCACAGAGAGGGTGGTGGACACATGGAACAACCTGCCTAAGGAGGTCGTGGGGTCAAAAACAGTGGGGGAATTCAGGAATGCATGGGACAGACATAAGACAATTCTGATGGGGGTAGGAAGAAGTAGGCTGTTGGTTAACTAGAATCTGCAGCTTATTCAATAAGTAGGGAAATGGGCAGACTAGGTTGGCCAAACGGTCCTTATCTGCTATCCAAGTCTATGTTTCTATGACTCCAGCCCTCAGTCTTGCCCCAGGCCCAGGTGCTTAGTTGTTGAAAGTGTGGCTCTCTTTTCTGCCGCCACCCACCTCCCCTGCCAGCAAGTTTGGCGATGACTCCGGCCCTCAGGTACAGTCACTAAACTTTTTAAATTCTGGTGCCTCCACTCAGCTCCAGCCTGATTGGACTCTGAAGCAGCAAGGCTCAGCTGATTGGCTCACCCTCAATCTGACTGCTAGCTCGGCCGCTTCTCGGCTTCACACGCTAAAACTACTGAATTCTTTCCTGTGTGGTCGAATCCTAAAGAATTTTTTCTTGTCTAATCCTGCTGCAATTTACCCTACTGCTATTTCTCAACCTGCTGTTAACTATTTAGTATTGCTAACTTTAGAAGTTGATAGCTTGAATTAAGTTAGAAGTTGATAGTTTGAGTTAATTATACAGTGTTTCTGTTTAACTGGAATACCATGCTGTTCTGTTTATACTGCATAGTTATTTTTAGTCTTTAATTCTTAAGCTGCTCTTCCCTATTGCTCTGTCTCTCCACCTTTGCCCTCTCCTAATTATCCCGCTGGTTCTTGCTGTTGACTTCCCCTACCCTCTTTCTCTTTCCTCCACTCTGACCTGCTCCCTGATTAAGCTTAAACATCTCCGATTTAAGTGAGATCTTTCCCCTCCGTCTCCAGTCCCCTGCAGCTCTTTGTTGCCTCTACACCCACCCCCTGATTTAGCTGTTAATCCTCTCCCCCTGCCTACACAACCTCTGCCTATCCTCGCCCCTCGCCTCAGCATTATATTTAACTCCCTTCTTTTTTTCCAGTTCCACAGCCGTGCCCCAAGACTGAGTGCTTAGTTGTCAGAGGTGCAACTCTCTTTTCTGCCACCGCCTGCCTTCTCTGCCAGCAAGTTTGGCGAAGACGCCAGCCCTCAGGTACAATCGCTAAACTTTTTGAATTCTGGCACCTCTGCTCAGCTCCAGCCTAATTGGACTCTGAAGCAATGAAGCTCATCTGATTGGCTTGCCCTCGATCTGACTGCTAGCTTGGCGACTTCTCGGCTTCACACGCTGAAACTACTAAATTCTTTTTCTGTATGGTTGAATCCTAAATAATTTTTTCCTGCCCACCCTCCCCCATCTCCAACACTCTTTAAATCCCCTTGCCTCGCTCAGTGCTCCACCCTCGTTCTTTGCCACTCAATCGCTTTCCCTCACCAAACTCCACCAAAGCAAGACAATTGAATCCCTTCATTCTCCACATGTTGTATTTGTAATTCCCGCGTTGAATTGCTGACCCTTAAAAAGCTTTTCACTGGACACTACCTATTCCATCAATTTAAATAAATGGACCCTTATGCAGTAGTCCCTTTCCCTTGACTAGCTATCAGCTCCCCAGTCTGTAAGTAGCTGGGTGGTGTGTCTCCCCAGTGGCAGACTTTCTCCCCTTCCATACACCTTAAATCCATTCTCCCCAGTCATGTTTCCTCTTATGTTACCTCCATCCCCTTATAGGCTGTCTCTGTCATTTCTCACTGCACTATACCTCCCACTCCTTACACGCTCTCCTGTGCTGTCTCCTACTAATCCTGTCCCTATCTCCCTCTCATGCCTACTACCCCTGTTTTTAACCTCACAGTGACCCCCTCACCAGTCCTCTTTACTTGGACTCACTATCCCATCCAGCTGTGTGCCATGCTCCTACCTATGCCTTCCTTCCTCACCTTGATACACTTGTTAAAATTTCAACCTCCTCCCTCCCACCACCTCATTTCTTCCTATTCTAGGACCTAGCCCTGGTATAAGAGTGCTAAAATTCACCTCTTAATCACTACAATCTTGCTGCTATCCTCAGGGGATATAAACCCAAACCCTGGGCCATGCCTTCTGAACTCATCCACGTCCCTACGTAACACTGCTGACCCATACCTATTGAATTCTGTTGCTCTACCCACAGTTTAAAATATTACAACTTAATATTCAAAGTATTCTCCCTAAATTTGACCTTCTCCAGCCAATAGCTGTCTCATTCACCCCAATATCATTTTCTCCGAAACATGGCTAATCATCAAAGTGGGCAAGCACACCCTCTCTATTCCTGGGTTCACAATATGCCGGCAAGACAGAACCACTAGGGGAGGTGGGGTCACTATTTATGTCTCCTCAGAAATCCAGTTCACCAGCATCCTTGCCATGTCTGCTCCTAAAGCATACAAGGTTCTCGTCCTAAAATTATCCCTCCATTTCTCTGTACCTATCTATATCGCTGATGCCTACTGTTGCCCTGGTCTTCCACCCTCCTCTGTCTCCAAACTCATTAGCTGCAGTCTCTCACTCTCGATCGGGTGAACTATACATAATGGGAGACTAACCAAAACTGGATTTCCCCCTCCCTCAGTAAGCCACAAAATGATATCAACACCCATAACTTGTCCCAGCCCATTCTAGAACTGACCTGCTTAAATCCGAAGACAGGAAATCACTCTCTAATTGACTGGGCCCTCACCTCCCACCCCCACAGAGTTGTCAGATCTAGACTGCTACCTGAAACGCTGAGCGATCACCACGTGACCTATATTGTACTCAAAATCCATAGAATGAATGCCCCCCAAAAAACATACTATACCGCTCGTATAAGTCACTGGCCTCACTCCCCCTTCTGCAAGAACTGGCCCAAATAAACTGGGAATCAATTGCCTGAGCCTCTACCATTGATGATGCTTACGGCTATTTCCAGGCCAAATTCCTGGAGTGTTGGAACAAACATGCTCCACTGCGATGTTGCAGGGTCAGAGGTAATCATCTTCCTTGGATTACCCCTGAAATCCTCACATGCCAAAAAGCCTGGGACAGGCCTGGAAAATGCACAAGGCCACAAATCTATCACATGACTATGACAGCTACCATTCGCTGTTCAATAAGTTAACTAAAGCCACTTGCTTTGCAAAATCTGAATATTTCTGTTCACCCTTCCAAATCAAAATTAATAGACCGTCCAAATTTTGGAAAGTGATCCACACCCTTTCCTCCCCCTCCACCCTTCCCACCCCTCTCCTTAGGATTAACAACACCCACATTCCCAAGCATCTTAATTTTGCCACCAAATTTAATTCATATTTTACCTCCTGTGCCTCAGCCCTCCTTTCCTCCTTACCATCTCCCCTTTCAGCTGACCCCCTCCTATGTCTATCCTGCCTTGCCGTACTCAGCTGACCGCCTCCCCTGCAGTCATCCTGCCTCCTTCTCCTTCATAAATATCTCACCCTCTGACACTTTGCAAGCTCTGACTGTCCTAAACCCATCTAAAGGTAGCTCACCTGATGGTCTGGACTCTTAAGTTACTGTACCTATCTGCTCCAGCTATCACATCTCCTCTACCTCTCCTTCACTACAGCATCCATCCCTTCTGTATGGAAACATGCCACTGTGCTCCCACTGCCCAAGGGTGGTGACCTCTCTATCCCTTCTATCAGCCCATCTCTCTTCTACCCACCTTTGCTAAGTTACAAGAACATCTGATTCTATCTCAGCTCTCTTCTTACCTGCATGACTCTAACTTTTTCACACCGTTCTGATCTGGCTTCTGGAAGAACCATTCTACCACCACCTCCCTGGTTAGGCTTACAGATTCCATTCTTTCAGGGATGGACAGTGGCCAAATCACTTCCACCATTTTTGTCAACGTAGCAAAAGGCTTTCAACACTGTCTCCCATCCTATACTCCTAGATGCCCTCTCCTTGGCTGGCCTAACCAGATCTGCCACAAACTGGTTCAAGGCTTACCTAGTAGGCCGGACTGAGTCGGTCCGGATAGCAGACTCTACTTCCCCTTCTCTTCCCATCAACACTGGTGTACCCCAGGAGTCTGCACTGGTGCCTATCCTATTTTCTATTTTCCTAAATGACCTTCCCACAGCCTGTTCTTCCTCTTCTATCCATATGTATGCCAATGACACGGTCATTACATCTGGCCAGTCCCCGTTTGATGCTGAATCCAGATTTCAGCTTGACTTCAATAATGTTCAGCACTGGTTCAGCTCCCATCAACTCATGATTTTTGAATGTGTTTAACAGTTATTCACTGTCTTAGCCATTTTTCTGTAAACTGTTTTCTTCTGTTTCAGGTTTTCTCTTTATGGAGAGCATTATGAATAAGTCACACACTTCCCACGGTTTAGGGAGAATAGGCTATCGTAACACGTGTGTTCCAAGAGATATGCCTGGATGGATTTTCATTCAGATAAGCGTTTTTCCTTCTTCCCCTTCCCCCCATCCTCACCCCCTCTGCTAACATGTCTGGTGGACAGTTACCCTCCTGGACCATTTTTTGTAAATTGAAATAATAGAGTTTTACTGTTCTATATAAGATTGTGTATTTTTAGCACCCTTAAAAGGTAGCCTTATTTAGGCCTTTTTGCATTAGCCTATAAGCAAACGTTTTGGTAATGCATATTTGGATTTCATTGAGGAGGCTAGAAGAAAATCTGTTCTTAAGGTAGATCTAGGTATGCACTCTCACTGTCAATGGTTTGGGTTTTGGCACATGGAATGTATGTAATTTATAAATGAATTTAAATATAATTGATTATTTATACTGAATTAAGCACTGTCACTTTAAAGTCGATTTGAATTAATGAGATGCTTACTTGTATAAAATATTATGAACCAACAGGGGGAGCATACGTTGACAAAGGCCACAAGGTTTAAATGTCAGTCTGTTTTTGTTCACCTCCATGGGAGGTACATTGTTATGTTCTGCTCCTGAATAGTAAACTGCTGTATCTTCAATAAATTTTTCTGTGTGAACAGCAGTTATTTATTGATGCTGGGGTGGGTTCCGTGACTTTCAATTCTTATGCCTCCAGGTTGTTACCCCACCAGTGGATTGTCCCTCCTGCAATGGTCGCCCCCTCTCATGTTTTCTTCCCTATGCCAGTGTCCGACCACCCCAGAGTTGAGAATCTTCAGTTTGGGGATGTGAGGTGCTTGCCCCCTGCATAAAATGCAGGTCATTTTGTTGTTTGGATTGCCGCTGATGTTGTATTCTGCATAGTGCTGATTGCCTCTTTTGTTTTTGGCGATTAGCACTCGCTCATATGTCAGTTGCTATTGAATCTTTGCTGTTATGACATGGAACCCAGAGGTGGTGGATAGTGGTAATATGGAGGAATTCAAGCATAAGCTACAGTAGGCAATTACTGTGCAAGCAAAAACATTAGGGGCTGCTTATAACTCATATGGTGAGTTATATGGACAACGTCTACTCTGCTCTGAAACAACCTATGTACCCCATATGCCCCCAGCTTTACAAGCTGAAATCATGTTTAAGTTCCACAGGGGCGCCAATGTTTTATTAATTATATTATATGTTTTTTCAACCCCCCCACATCCAACCCACAAACAGTCCAATCCATTTCTCAACCCAGTATCAACACCTAATGTACAGTATTTTAATTGCAAAATAACCTGCCTACTCTTTTAACTTTGCAGGCCAGTCTCTAACCTGATCCATGGACCCTATTAAATAAATTACCCACTGCCCCAACAGCTAGCTTTAGAGAGAAGTACCAGCTAAATTTATGATTGTGTGCCAGTTTTGGTGAGCAGTGGGTAACATCCCTTCCTGAGCAGCAGAACTGTGTAGTTTTTCAAGGGGAGGTGTTGAAATTGCACACTGTGAGGTATGCCCCAGAGTGTGTTGCAGTGCAATATTCCAGGCTGTTATTTCTGTGGACAAAAGGCTATTCTCTGACGCTTAGAGTGATGAGCACTGGATAATTTAGCTAGTCAGTGTTTAAATCTTATGGTGACTGTTTAGGCGGAGGGGGTCAATGAGTTGAGGTGGGGTTTGGAATGGACAGTGGGGGATGTGAGTAGATGATTGTGTGTATTTTATAAGCTTTGAGGTTTAAAGTTAGGTCATGTTGCAATGGGAATTCTTGTCATTCATGGGGGTGATAACGCAGCTGTGAATAACAGCACCTTGCACATGAATAACATGATTTTTTTAATCCACTCTAATCAGTGAGTAATTAGGGGCAACTGTGTAATGTATGTTATTAACAGTATCTCTTGCCAGTAAAAATAAAAATAAAAAAGAACATTTTATTTGTCAGCGATCTTTATGCGCCTTGCAACCACATTATTTCTTTCTCCAAGAACACACCAAAGGATTGTGTTTCCAATGGTGGGTAGTGACTCATAACACAAATCTAAATTATTTTTCTTAATTTAGCAAATGTTTTAATATTTATTTTTATTTCCAAACTGTGATTTATAGAAATTCAGAAAACCACAGAGGTGGTAGGGTTGCATGGTGAAAGCAGACAGTAATAACAACTTAGTGTGTGAGGGCATATGTGTGTGTGTGTGTGTATGTGTGTGTGTGTGTGTGTGTGTGTAGTAGTAGATAATGTTCCAGTGGCTGAGGCCAGCAAACAACACAGACCACATACAACACAGACAGAAAGAGAGGATCAGATATCAATTGATTAAGTTATGGGTCAGATTAACTCAAACATTTGCTTATTTCAAGAAAATTTTTACCAGATGACTGTATTTCAAAACATTTCTTTCACTTCACAGAGAAATTCTTATTGCATTGAATCATATGATTGGGCTACTTGGCCTAGAGTCTATTAAACTGAGATGACTAATTTGTGCAAGGCGGCATGGCTATGAAAGAGTCTGTGTAGCTTTACATTTCTCAGTAGCTCTGAAAAGCAGGCATGGCTCTGGAGGATTCTGTGTATTTATAAATTTTACAGTAGCTTCTGGTTCTGCAAGGTAACATGGTAATTTAATTTCAAAAGGGACTCTAGGTCCATTATGTTCACCCTTCTTCTTCAGAAGCAGGTACGAAATAAGTGCAAACGTCTATCAGTTTATAAGAATTCTCTGCCACCTCTACTACCCAGGGAACCCAATGAAATTTGTCCAGGCATGCCCTTAAGGTCTTCTTATCCCCTTCCAATTTGCCAGTAGACCAGCAACACTTGCATGTCTGCAGGTGCTTTATTAATATCAGATCTGACTCGTTGGAGAGACTTGAGCCCACGTTTCTGAATAGCTGTGTGCAGAGGACAGTTATAATAATTGAGTCAGGTCCAGGAACACCATGCAGTCAACCTGGGTTCAGGAGTGAGCTGGGGTAATCAACAATACAGTGGCACTGGTTGGGGACACTGCTAGTGGCTGCCCTTTTCCAACTAAGGGAGGGTAGAGTTATGTTCCTCAGCCACAAGATCATGTGTGGGATGTCAAGGAGGGGTCAAAGTGCCCATCAGGATGATAATCAATGGGACTCCATAGTTTGGTACCACATGGAGGGTATGGACAAGCACCATGT